>CM045772.1:67351317-70309333 GCA_025200525.1 Camellia lanceoleosa | reverse complement strand
ATTGTGAATATGAGGGTTTTGAAATAGGGTTATTGGTGTACAATTGATGAAGTTGAGCCTTAGAAGTGTTATTTGAGAAAGGAAAAATGCCTAATTGGGTTTAAATGAATTATTTGTCAAAATAATGAAATTGACTTTGGGAATATATAATTGAGTTGGAAAAAGATGAAATTGGGAGAGAATGTAATTAATTGGTATAGTTGGATTGACAGCTTTTTACCTATGGAGAATGTGTTAATTTATACATTTGATAAATTTAATTATCTGTTTAGAAATAGCTGTTTTGAGCTATCGATTGGAGGATAGCCATGATTGTTATAGAAGCGCATGATGATTAGAGTAAGCAGAAACTAATCAATTGAATTACGTCATTGAATATGGCGATTGGATTAACACATTGAATATGTGCTGGTGATCATTGTACATGATAAAGTGTTTAAATACATTGCATATGTATTTGTTTGGGAGGAGAAAGGGGATGTGCTCTATGGTTTGGGAGAAGATATGAGATGTACTCACGGTTGAGGAGGAGATAGGGATGGACTCGTTGATAACTAAGTTAGCCGGAGTGTCGGGGTAAAAGTCTTGAAATCTTAAATCGTTTGAATAGCGTTGATAATTGAAGTGTTAATAATATGAGTTGTAGTTTCATTTTAAATTGTTGATGAGCTGAAGTGTTGTTTTCATGAGTTGTAGTCTCATTTGAATTCGTGGATAAATGAACTATGTCGATAAAGTGAATTGGAAATAGAAATGAAATTGGGTTGAAAGATGAATATCAATGTTGATGGATCATAAAAATGGTGTATATCGGTGTACATGTGTTGAACATTTATCAGATGCTAATGTTTTAGTTATTTTTCATATTTGGTTTAGCATATCTCTACTGGGCTTTGGCCCACCCTTCTTGGGACACCATTTTCAGGTACAGGGGACATGCCACCTCCAAGGTCTTAGCTTGGGAGGTTTAGGAGTTGAAGGCTCTGTTTTTTGTTATTTTGTTTTGTTGTTTAAATGTAAATTCAGGCCAAAGGCCTTATGTGTAAAGATTTAGAACTCTTCTTTTGTTATACCTAAGTTATACTTGGAAAGATGTAAGCCCATAGGGCATTCTATTATTTTTGTAAACATTTGGAACTTATATGAGATACCATTTTGTAATATTAACTCTGATGTATGTATGAAAATGTGATTCTCTATCATGAATATAAAACTATTAAATGATGGGTTTGTGTATTATTTTGAGGGTGTTACAAAAAATATTCTCAATTACATATATTTGTTTAATGAAACTTAAAATTGAATCTATAAGGCCCTTTCAACAATAGTTGCATGTATGAAATTTAAATCAAAGTCAAACTAAGTTTTGCTTCTCAAATATAAATTATAATTTATTTCCATGTTTGTCTCAAATATAAATTATAATTTATTTTCATATTTAATCCCAAATTTAAATTTAATTCATTTCATCTATATCAAACCCTATTTCAAACTCATAATTTCTAAAATATGAATTAAGTTTTCAAAATATAATTTCAAAACTTAGGTTTAACATGGCTTATCGAAAATAATACAAACTCTTAAATATTTAAGAAAACTTGATCAATTTTAAACCATTGACATCAAAATGCTTTAAAATAAAATTAAACCGCATTTTTCATAAACTCATACTTTTTAACCAAAACTTAATTCACAGATGTTTCAAAATATGTTCAATTTGAATTACATGCATGGATTCAAAATTAAAATTAAACCAATTCCTATCTTTCATAATGAAATCAAAACATTATCTAACTTTCGGATTAACTCCAAATTTCCATAAACTTGATTTGTATAAAATTTCTTCCTTCTCCTCAAAATATGAAATTGATTATCTTAAATTCTTCAAAATCCATGATGCATGTATAAAACACTTATCAAAATCCAATCAATTCTCCATAATCAAGCTCAAACTATAATTGGACTTCTTAATTTATATCATAACCAAACTCATAAACTTTAAAATATGAATTAAATTTTAAAATCTTGAAGATTCACAATGCATGTAAGGATAACCTTCAAATTTATGAAGGATGACAAAGATCAAACTCAAATATTAAATTACAACATGAATTTCTTAATCATCAAACTTAACTCAAATTTTCTTAGTTCTTTTCTTAATTCTTTTCTATTTCCATGAAATTAAACCCATTTACTTCTTGATTTTGGTTTGTTAAGTAATCAATCTAGAAGGATTAAGCTTGAATTTCTTACCTAAACTCTTGAATTTGATGAATCTTTGATGAATTCTTGAACTCCCTTTAATTCCATGCATTTCTTAGCTTTTCCTTCCTTATTTCTTCTTCTTCTTGAACTCTTGAGTTGGATTTTCAGCCTAACTCTCTCTTGGTCCTTCTCTTTCTCGCTCTCGGTCTTTTTTTGCTTCTATTACATTCCTATTCAACATATTGAGTTCACCTTTTTATTTTTGTTTTTCTTTTGTTCTCCTTGATTCTAGAACTCACCATTGCACACCTTTGTCTCAACATCACACGTATACACACACTTGTATAATCAAAATTCTCGGCACACCCACGGGTTTCTCTCCACACACACACTCCACAATTCTAGATTTTTCTTAATTGAATTCATGAATAAGATTAGCTTAATTTAAATAACACTCGGTCTTAATAAATCTTAATTAACATATAATTAAATTAATTACAACTAATCATAAATTTCACATAATTTAATTTGTCTAATTTGACTTTCTTTAGAGCCCAATTAATTATATTAAATCTACCATTCTGAATTAGATTTTTAATCAAACTCCCCAAAGGCTCCAAATATTAAATTAAACTTATTTTCATCCTCAATTTTGATTTCTTATATCATTTAAGCCCTCAATTTCTGATCAAACTCAAAATTTCGTCAATAAGTTACACATTCAAATGAGGCACCACATAAATGAATTTAATTCATAATAATATTAATTCCTACTTCGTATAACTTAATTAACTTCAATTCGGACCCAATTAATCAAATCTCAATTTTATAAATCTGAATCGAATATTTAATTAAACTCTCATATGGTTTGATACTCGAAATTAAAATAATTCAATTCACCATTTGTACTATCTTGAGCCATTTAGGTTTTTAATTTCTAATTCCAAAATAAATCCTCAACGAATCATATCTGAATCAATCTCCATAATTTTTATAAATCTGAATTAAATCGAGTAATGGGCAATTAAATTCAAATCTCTTTGATTAATTAAATGTTAATTATTATCGTGGTGGGGTCGTCACGGAGGTCAACCTTAGAGTCGACCTCGGGAAAATTGCTTATGAAGACACCGTGTCGAAACTCCAACATGGCGATTGTCTTTTGACTTTATGTCTATGTTAAGACTTTTTACTGATGTTTGTTATCTTTGGTCTTGTGGATGTGTAACTTAATGTCTTCACTCCTATGTATATAGGTATTTTATCATGACCATTTAAGTATCGTTCAATGGGCGTTATTTCTTATATTTATACCTTGGGCACATGAACACCCCATTTTTTACCGACCTTAAGACTTAGGCGCTACTGATTGTTTACTTGGTGGTGAAAGGTGTGCAGGGCAAAGGTTTAATTTCTTCGGCAAGAGGAGAGTCAAATACCAACCTCACACCCTATTTTGTACCAAAGCTATTTTGGATGGTTTTTAGACCTTAAAACCCTCTCTTTCAAAACATTTTTGAAAAAGAATTCTCGATGTTCTAAGGCCCGTTTGAGAGTGGCTAAATTAGCCAATTAGCCAAAAAGTTACCTTTTAGCCAAAAAGCTAACAACCCATACCAAAAGTCAAAGATTCTCTTTTCTCTCTACTTTTTGCCTGACTTTTCGTAATTAGCCAAAAGTCATCCCAAACATACAAGTTTTTTACCTACATTTTTAGCATTAGCCAAAAATTTACTAAATTAGCTTATTCCCAAATGAGGCCTAAGGCTTGCGTTTTGTTAAATGTTGCGTTTTGATGCGTCGAGTAAGGACAAAGTAGAAATGAATGAAAGAGATGAAATCTTTGAAAAATCTTTCAAAACACCTTGTTGAGGGTTTGGAGTTGAATAAAAGAGGAGAAGAGGGAAGAAACCAAGTTGGGGAAGAAGATGGGCATGAATCGCTAAGAGAGAGTCAAGCAGCCCTCGCTAAATCAGGCCCATCCTTTTGAATACTTGGATTTCAACTATGACGCCACCACTATTGAAAAGAAGACTTCTGGGGCTTCATTTTATACTCAATAATCTCATAAAGCCGAGTCCGAATGGGGGAGATATGATTGGTTGAAGTTGGACATCATTTCGGTTGGATCGAAATTGAGCAGTCTTCACTAAAGCATGCATAACTTTTTACACAGTTCGAATATTGATGCAAGGATGATACCATTGGAAATCTTACTTCCGGGGCTTCAATTTGGATACAAGAATGACCTGAAAAAGAGTTCATATGAAGGAGTTATGCCCATTTGAAGTTGGGCCTGAAAATTAGATTTTTGTGGCCGATCGGCCAAAAAAGTAGCAGATAAGTAGCAGATCGGCACAAAAGATGGTCGATCGGCCAAGAGTGACCCAAACTCAGATTTTTTGAAGATATTTCACCTCTAGCTGTTTCCAGCAACCTCCATTTGTCCCATATTTAGATATTTTCGACCAAAAGCTTTGAATTGCTATATATGAAGCCAAATATCTCATATTCAAAGACTTAGAACTTCTTAAGAAAGTTTGAGAGCTTCTCTCACAAAAACTCTCTCTCTCTTTACAATTTTCAGAGCAAAAATCTCTGCCTCTCTCTTTAAAGCCTCTCTCTCTTGCCTTTTTGTGCATAAGTAGAGAAATACAACTAGTTTGCCTAGCCCTCCTTCATCAAAGTTGCATATCTAGGGACCAAGGTGACTGGGAACTGATTTTAGGGTTGTAGGAGGGTCATTGGAGCCAAGAAATAGGCCATTTTGCTGCTATGCTACAAGGGTAATCACCTCTCCTCTTTTGTATTTGTTTTACACACTAACTTCACCATCCTTTTTCCATTGTTTTGGGGTGGTGTTGAACTACAAAAACCTTTGTTTTTTCCCTATTTTTCAGTCCTAAAAGTGTTGGTTTGTGCCTTGGTTGGCTAGGGGGTTGTCCTCCTTTTTGCTCCTTGGCTTGTAAGGCCTTGTGTGCTAACCTTCAAACTTTTCACACAACTTCTTTTTGGCCTTAGAAGTACTAAAATTCAAAGAATTATTAGTGGTGAAAACCCTGTTTTGAGGGCCCAAATAGGAGAGGGTGGTCCCGTCTCCTCTTGTCTTGCTTGCTAGTGTTGATGGCCAATCAAATGAGCATGTGTTTTTACTTCTTTATGGCTTTGTTTAGGCTCATTTTTGTGACTTATCAAACCTTCCATAACTCTATTTTTTGGCTGTCTTGGTCACCTCTTGCATGCTTATTACACTTGTAGTGTAAATCCTCTTTACTAGCCTTGTTAACCTTACAAAAGTAGCATGCTTTTTGGTTTGAATTAGCTTAGTTCAAGCATGTTTTTTATGTTATTTTGACATGTTATAACTCTGATTTTGATTGGTGGACTCACTCCTTGCATGGTTCATACCGTAGTGTATCTTTCACGAACTAGTCTTGTATGCTTCATGAAGTAGCATGCCTTTCTAGCATGATTTGATTTTATTTCGATGTGTTCTTGGTGATGTTTTGCCATGTCATACCTCTATTAAGGTTTGGTTTGGTTGGCCTTGCATGCTCCATGCACTTGTAGTGCAATTCCATGAATTAGCCTAATGTGTATCATGTTTTAACATGTCATTCTAGCATGATTTTGGCTTAACTCTAAGAAGATTTTGGTCATGTATTAGCATGCTTAAGCTCTGATTTTTTTTTTTGTTTTGGTCATGCATGCCATGATTTGTATAGCTATGGTTCATTCTAGCTTGTTAGCTTTGTGCATCAAGTCTACTAGCATGCATTGCTTGTCCTATTTGAATGATTTGGCATCATTTTTTATGTGATTTGAGCATGTTTCATTGCCATGCACTCACATCTTTCACTCTTTCAATGCGTTGAAGGGTTGGTCCTTTATGCCTTGAACATGAGCCTTTGCGTATGCCTTCATGCCTAAGCTTGCGAGCTATCATTTCAATGTATATTTGGGGTTATTTTGCCATGATATAACTCTGATTTTTGTTGGCGAAGCCATCTCATGCTTGGTCTTAATAGGTGTAGTGTAATCCACCTTATTTACCTTGCATCCATCATGCCTTATGCCCTTCATGCTAGCATATTTTGGCTTCCTTCCATACATGTTTTAGACTCATTTTAACATGTTCTAGGACTCTTTTGGGTTTCCCTTGCCATATGCTTCATGTTTTGCATAGTTGTAGTGCAAGTGCCTTGCTAGCCTTAAGCTTTGGGCACCATAGCATGCTTCATTTGTATCATGTACATGATTTGGCATCATTCCACAAGACATTTCATAGCATTGCCATGTTCCCACTTCATTCACCCTTTGAGTGTCTCTAAGAGTTGTGCATTTGTTACCTTGTTTGAGGCTTAGCGTGTATGCATGCATGTCTAGGCATTTGTGCCTCAATCTTAGCATATATTGGTCTTTGTTTAGACCTATTTGAACTCTGTCCATGATTGGTTCATGCCTTTGTACCATGTATTGCATGCCTCCTTTGTAGCTTTATGCTTTAAGGACCCTAGCATGCCATGTTTGTATTGATTAAATGATTTGGCATCATTTCATACCTTATTTCAGTGCTTATAGTGTTGCTACACTCTTACATTTTTCACTCCTTGAGCACTTTTGAGAGTTATGCTTTTATGCTTAGTTGGTGGGCTAGAGCATGTGCATGCATTGTCTTGCATTTCATGCCATCATTTCAACATTTTGGCCACTGTTTTGGACCCTCTTAGGTCTGTCCATATGCGGTTTAAGTCCACTAAGTGTTGCATTACATGGTCGTTGCCATTGCATTGTTGTTTTCATATTGTTGCATGACATTATTATTTGCATGTTCATGATGTTTAGCATGTTGATTAGATAGCATGTTGTTGAATGCTTGTTCCATTGTATTGTTGTTGCATGCTTGAGTTGCATTGCATGGTGCTTGCATGCTCATGTTGCATTACATTGTTTGCATGCCATTAGCTTTGTTAAGTTATGCATGCATTGCATTGTGTTTGGTTTGGGTGTTAAGCCAAACACGAGAAACAAAGGACGTTTCATACTTGAAGTGATGAAACATGCCTCAATCCTCGGTCGCCAACACTGTTGATCAAACATGATAAAGTTTAAGGCATTTGTATGTTTTTTGCATTCATGTGATATTGATTTGTGCAACTCGGTCTCTTTGGCCATCATGCATCGAAATCGTGATTGATGGCTTGAGAGCCGAGCACTACACACCATTGAGCCTTAGACGTGATAAGGGGTGTAGAAGCACACACATTTTCTTGCAAATATATTGCTATGCCTCTGTTTGTGCTCTGTTGCAGCAAAAGGAGAGTTTGCAGGAAGAGATGGCCGATCGGCTATCTAGTGTGCCGATCGGCTATAAATATTTGGCCGATAGACTCAAAATTGGTCGATGAGCATTATCCTCTGGCCGATGGCCATACCTCTTGGCCGATGAGCTCTCAGCATATCCATGAGATGGATCAGAAGTGTTTTAGGGATTTGCACAGTTTTCAGAAGTCTAAAACAGTGCAAACAGAGGCAACATGAGGCATGGTAACAGATTTTCGAGCGAGGCGATCGAGCATGCATCATTCATCATTTCGAGGCAGAGCTGTGGCAGCTTGATTCAGCTTCTTTCTTTTCTTACTTAGTTGGTTTTGTAGCTTAATTAATTTGCTTAATTAGTTAAGGTTTTGTAATAATTAATTAGTGTAGTATAGCTAGCTAGTTGATTTATTGAACCTTATACATCGGGCGAATTTTGTAATAAGTGTGCGTGAGTGTGTGAATGTCTTCCAACCCCACGTCTTTCTCCCTTGTACTTAACCACTTACGATGGTTAGTTCTAGGTCATGTTTTGATTAGCATCCTTATGCTTGCATGTTTGCATTCATTCATCTGTTTTGCATGCAACGGGCTTGGCGCATCATACAAACTGCATTGTATTTCAATACATTTACTTGAATATGTGTTTAACAGCATGTTATCAAGTTGCATTTCATATGCCATCTTAGAATAGCCGAGCCTATTTTGGTCGCATTTTTGCATGTGTTGCATTAGGCATCTTAACATAGCTAGGATCATGCATTGATTACTAACTAGTTGTTGTTTTGGCTCGGAGTACACAATAAGTGTTTATGCTTTAGCATCTTGCATGAGTGTGAGTAACTGCCATGATAGCATGCTTGCCATGAGGCTAACTGCATAAATGCCTGTGGATGAAGGCTTGATTGCCTGAATTGGAACAATTCGTCAAATGTGAGTTTTAAGCCCACTTGAAGTGACAAAATCATGTTTTCTAAGCCCACTTGAGGGTGGCAAATCCGCGTCTTAGCCTACTTGCGAGTAGCACCTTCAAACCACTTTAAAAAACAAACATGAAATGTTTTGTTCCAACTTAGGCGATCTAGTCTATACTTGTATGCTGTGCGCATCACATAGTAAGCTAGCTAATAAACCGGTACAAGTTTTCTAAGCCCACTTGAGGGTGGCAAAATCCACATGTTTTCTAGCTAATCACATCGTAAGCTAGCTAATCACCATGTTTTCTAAGCCCACTTGAGGGTGGCAAAATCCGCATTTTTAGCCTACTTGCGAGTAGAAAATCATTTCCAAACAAACGTGAGATGTTTTGTTCCAACTTAGGCGATCTAGTCTATACTTGTATGCTGTGCGCATCACATAGTAAATCTCGGTTAATACACCGGAATAAGAACACGTGTGTTTTAAAAAACAAGATATCATGTTAGTAAAGGCCGATCTTTGATCAGGCGAGCGAGGGTGCTCATTGCATGACCTTCCTCTCTCGTACCCAAGTTCCCAGGCCGAGGCAACTTTGGTGATGACGGACACGTGGCCTTAGGCACGAGTCAGGGTTTCCTAAATTTCCCTAAATAAAACATTTAGGTGGTTACTCTATATCTGGCAAAGCAGTCCATGTTTGGCACTTCTTTATAAAAATCAATTTTCCAAAACGATTTGCCGGATTTAGATTCTTTGGTGATTTATCGGTCTTGCATTGCACTTTGCGAGATTAGATTCAGAACCATGACATTGAGTTCGAATTGTAGTAGCTTAATGAACAAAATGGATTACGCGACATTGCTGTGGCTTCAGGCGTTCGAACCTACGTTCTGGCGACTCTACTGGGGATTTAAAAATGTTTGTTTTCTATATGAGACTGTAGGTAATTGTGTAATTACTGGCTGGTTATGAACCAAACTTTTAGGGGCAAGTTTGGGTCATGACAGTATGACTATAAGGGTTTGAAACCAAGCAAATAATTCAAATTGGACTGTACATACTCCATTTTGACCATCCTTAAGACTTGGGCACTTCATTCAAAACATCTGATGATGAAACGTTACGTTGTGCAATCTTTCAAATCTTCAACAAAGAAATTCGGTTTCAAGCTTCAAACCCAAACCTTTCACCCATTTTGACCAAAACCTTTTTTTTTTTTAGCCTGACCGTGCAGAGAGTAGCAGGCCAATTGGTTGGCCGGCCAGTCGGCCATATGTAGCGTCATATTCTGTATTTGCAGCGCAAACTGCTTCCATGCACGGGATTTGGCCAACTGTCTTTTTCAGAAGATGTTTTCGACGTGAGAGGCTGTAATTTAATAAATAGACCACCTCCCCTCAGAGTTTAGGGTTAGAAAAATTATCCCAAAAGCTTAGAAGATTGCCTAAAGCATTTTCTCTACCCTCTTGAATATAGATACACTATAGATACACCATTGAAGCTCAAACTTAAAGCTTTTTGTTGAAGTTTTGAACCTTATTCCAGATACTTGAGGGTGTTTGGATAGAAGTTTGCTAACTAAGAATCTCTTCCTGTTTCCAAGAGGTTAACCTTTGAACTCCTTTCATCACCTTTTCTTTTACTCTTTTGCTCTTCATTTCTTGTCAATACATACTAATTTTCAAAGTTATTTTAGGCTTAAAAATGTGATTGAGCTTTCTTAAAAATGGAAGGGCTAGCCACCCTTCCATAGGCTAGTTGTAATCCATTTACGCTCTTTCCATCTTTGCTTTTCTTTTTCTTTTTTTTTTTTTTTCACTTTTTTTAGTTACTTTTCAGTACTGTTTTAGGTTATTTTTGTGTGATATGAACTAAATATGGGCTTGTAATAATGTAATAGTCCTCACAGATTTGGTGTATTTAAGATATAGTCATCAATTCGTTTGAGTTGATCGCTTTACTTTTATTCTTATAACTTTTCATATGTCTATTGGAACCTCGTGGTTACGGGAGGTTTAGAACTTAGCCACCCCGCCACAAGTTTGATTAACTAGTTGTAAATCTTTCACTTTCATACTACTGTTGTTCACCTTGAAGCTAGGTGATAGCTTTCTTGTCAAAAGTGTTGAAAAACTCTCTTCTTGATCATTTTTGGAACATGGAAATGGATGTTTCATCCTTATTTCATGAGTAGAAAGAGTAGTTGTCAACAATTTTGATGAGTTGTGTGTTTAAGCTTTAGTAGGTAGCTTGATTTTGATTTTCCCTCTTGCCTCTTTAAGGTGTTTCTCTTCTAGTTCCATTTTGAAGCTTGGATATGGGTGTCTCATCTTTATTCCATGAGTAGGAAGATGAGCATACAACAACTTTTTATAGCTTTCATATAATTGCTTAATTTTGCTTTTATTTTTCTTTGAAGTCAAATGAGAGCTCTTTCATCGAAAGTATTAGAAACTCTCTCATAGTTCCATTTTGAAGCATGGAAATGGATGTCAATCTATGTTCCATAAGTAGGGAGAAGAGTCTCTAATTTCTTTCTTCAATGATGTAATCTTTTGTTTATAAGCTTCTCTTTCAAAATGGTTCTCATTAACCTATTCTCTCTAATTCAAGTACTCATTTATTCTTATTTACTATGAGACATAGTAGGTTTGAACCATTTCTTCATTTGAAGTTTCAAGCTTTAATTCTCATTATTTGTTAGATCTTTCATCTCGTTGCTTCACTAATCATCATGCAATACCATTGGGACGTTTGATGATTTGAGAAAAACCTATTTCCTCCTTGACTATCTTCATGATAAGAGGAGCAGGGCGGATGAACATCCTTTGGAAATCCTTTGTTTGCTCTGTTCGATTACATTGCGAGATGTTTTCGAGAATCAAGGCCGCCCAACCATTCAAGTGTATAGCCGACCAATTCATGAGGTTGGTCGATCAAATCTTTTGTATGGAAAGTGTGGTTATTCAGCCATACAGAGAAAATCCTGAGGGCAAAACAGAACTGCTTTCTGGCTATGAACAAGGCAATTTCTAGTGACAGAGAGAGAGGTTTCTGGAGGATGTTATTGCTTGCGCACACGCGGCTTCCTGCCTTTCATTTAACTTCTTTAGATTCACTGTTCGGAAATTTGTATTTGTAATAATTAGTTAATTCATTTGTGTTTATAATAATTAGTTAATTAATTAGGACATTTGGATCCTCTTGTAAAGAGAGCACATTTATAACACTTGATGTATGTCTTTCAATCTCCATTTCTTTCTTCCTTTTATTTACATGCTTATCGTGGTTGTATAAAACATCATGTTTTCCTTTATCATTCCCTTGCTTTGTATCCATTTTTGAATGCATTAAGGTTCGGGTCATCATACTTGATGTCGTTATCGTTTCCTACTTGATTATGTGTGTTACCTCATGCTTTGAGTTGATTCACATGTCATGTTAGTAACCGAATCTAGTAGTTGTATTTTTGTATGCGTTGCATTAGCCATTTTGCATATTAGAATCATGCATTTTTTTTTAACTATCTTCTTTTCTTTGGCTTGCCACGGTTGAATACTAGGTGAGCTTTTTGCTTTAACATTCTATATATGTGTTTGTGCTACTGTAGACGCGCCCGAACGTCCCGGGAAAATCCCGTTTTGTTCATTAGGCTTACTACAGTTCGGACTCAAATGTCACAGTTCTGAATCTAATCTCGCAAAATGCAATGCAAGACCGATAAATCACCAAAGAGTCCAAATCCAGCAAATTGTTTTTAAAAAAAACTGATTTTTAGAAAGAAGTGCCAAACATGGACTGCTTTGCCAGATACAGAGCGCCACCTAAATATTTTGTTTTGGGGGAATTTAGGAAACCCTGACTCGTGCCTAAGGCCACGTGTCCGTCATCACCAAAGTTGCCTCGGCTCGGGAACTTGGGTACGAGAGGGGAAGGTCATGCAATGAGCACCCCCGCTAGCCCGATCAAAGATCGGCCTTTACTAACATGATATCTTGTTTTTGAAAACACATGTGTTCTTATTCCAGTGTATTAACCTAGATTTACTATGTGATGCGCACAGCATACAAGTATAGACTAGATCGCCTAAGTTGGAACAAAACATCTCACGTTTTTTTGAAAATGAATTTCTACTCGCAAGTAGGCTAAAAATGCGGATTTTGCCACCCTCAAGTGGGCTTAGAAAACATAGTGATTTGCCACTCTCAAGTGGGCTTAAAACTCGCAATTAATGAATTGTCCTAATTCAAGTAATCCAACCTTCACTCACAGGCATTCAGATAGTTATATTAAATAAGCAATTAGCCTCATGGCAAGCATGCTATCATGGCAACACTCACACGCATGCAAGGATGCTAAAGCATAAACACTCACCGAGTACTCCGAGCCAAAACAGAAACTAGTTAGTAATCAATGCATGATCCTAGTTCACGTTAAGATGGCTAATGCAACACATGCAAGAATGCGACTAAAATAGGCTCGGCTATTCTAAAATGGCATGTGAAATGCAATAGTTGATACATGTATTCAACTTGGTATTGAAATGCAATGCAGTTAGAATGATGCGCCGAGCCCGGTGCATGCAAGACAGATGAATGGATGCAAACATGCGAGCATAAGGATGCTAATTGAAATATGACCCTAAACTAACCATCGAAAGCTGGTAAATAAAAGGGAGAAAGAAATGGGGGTTGGAAGACATGCATCACATATACGCACACTTATTACAAAATTCGCCCTCTCGACGGAGGGTCCGAATAAATATTACACACCAACTAATTAACTAACTAACAAGCTAATTAATTATTACAAAACAAATTGAAACAAATATACATTCTAGACTAACAAAAGTACTGAAATGGCCTCATGACGAGGGATGCATGCATGCTCGAACCGCCTTGATCGGAAATCCATCGCGATGCCCCGATTTGCCTCTGTTTGTAATTATTCTCAAAACCTTGCACCAAGGTCTAGAAAGCTTAAACTCCACCATGGGAACCTGTGGGAGGGCTGCTGACCAGTTGTTGGCATTGGAGACCACCTGCCGACCACTTTTTATGCTAAAAACTAGAAAAAGTAGTCTCCGACCACTTTATCCGGGTCGGCCGACTTTTCTTCTTGATTCGCTTGGCTAACAGAGAGCAAGAAAGGGGCATGGTAAAGTATTTACAACAAATGTGTGCACAACCACCCTCCCTATCATTACGTAAGCTCAAGGGAGTATGGTTCTCGACCCTCGAGCCACCAATCACGCATCTCGATGCATGATGGCCGAGAAGCCCAAGTTGCACAACTCAATATGAAATGAATGCACACACGAACATACAAAGCCTAAAACCCCATCATGCATAGTCAAGAGTGTCGGCGACCGACAAATGAGGCACGTTTCATCACTTCGAGTATGAAACGCCCCTCGTTTCCCATGTTTGGACTAACACCCAATCCAAACACAATGTAAGCAACACCGTGCAAACATGCAATGCGACTTGACCAAACTACCAATGCAAATGGCATGCAAAGTCGATGCAAGGCAAGACAAGATTCTAAATACAATATAATGCATGCATGCACAATGCAATGCAACAAGGGCAACTTATCAATGCTAGGGATATGCATGGACAATACAAGGAACAACTTGGCATACACAATGCAAATAACCACATAGCATACACAATGCAATGCAAGATGACATACGCAATGCAATGATCAATCATGCAACAAAATGGCATACTCAATGCACGATGCACTTAAACAAAAATGGATAGGCCTCGGCCATGTCCAAATCAGTGGCCAATATGATGAATTGATGACATGAAAAAAATAAGGAAATGCATGCTCATGCATTGGTCCATGACTTACGCATAATAGCACAACTCTCAAACATGATGAAGATGTGACAAATGTGAGGATTTAGCAATGAATTAAGCTCTGAAATTACATTCCGAAGAGTGCTAAATCATGCAAATAGCTTAAATAAAGCATGCCAAGAGGCCCGAAATACAAAAGCTAGTCAAGGGCTTTACACTACAACCATACCAAGCAATGCTCAAATGATCTAAAGCACTCAAAATAGGCCTAAGGCAAGTCAAAATGGTAGCAAAAACATGCTGGACTCACAACAAAGATGGCAAGAAAGATAGGCTCCCGAATTAGCTCACAAAGAAGGCATAAGGGCACAACTCTTGACCACAATGAAAGAGCGATAATCATGAGAGCATGTCAGAAGTTTATGGCCTGAAATTACCTACCAAATGATTCCCTATTATGCAAATAGCTCAAATATGACATGCTAGGGGGCCCAAAGTGCAAGGCTAGCAAAGCCAAATATACCATAGCTATGCAAGACCAAACATGCATGACCAAAATCACTTAAATCAGACCTCAAGCATGTTAAATCAAAGCCAAAAATGTGCTGGAGTGGTGCTTAAACATGCTAGAATAATAAGCCAAAACATCATGCGAACAAAGCTAGTAAAGAGGATTTACACTGCAAGCATATGGAGCATGCAAGAGGCTACCAAACCAGCCACAAATAGAGTCGTGACATGTCAAATAATGACAAAAAATCTACTGAAATGGAGCCAATACATGTTAGAATGACATGCTACTTTGATGAGCCATAAATGGGATTACACTGCACATCCAAGAGGCATACGCAAGATGGCTGAACCAGCCATAGAAAGAGCTAAAGTAGGCCCAAGAAGTCTCAGAAAAGTGCCTGAATCAAGCCTCAAAAGTATGAAGATGCATGCTCCTTTGATAGGCTAAAAATGCAAGTAAACAAAACAAGAAGAGAGGAGATCACCCCCCCTTTGATTTGAGGCCTCAAAACCACATGCCTACCACTGAAAATCTACTGGATTTCAGTGGCTAGGAGGCCAAGCAAGGACTAGCTCAAAGGCCTCAGGTGATGGTACAAAATAAGGCCTAAATAAGCATGCAAGAGGGTAGAAGACCCCCAACACCCAAGAGGCCTTAAACAAACATAAAAAAAACTTGAATACAAGACTTTTTTTAGTTGAAAGCAAGGCCTAAATAAGCATGCAAATGAGACCAAGAGAGCAACCAAAACAAAGCTTAAAATCAAGAAAAGAGGTTACCCTTGAAGCACTGCAAAAACCAGCAGGTTTCTTGAGCCAAAACCACCTCTTGAGCTCCCTCAAAACCCTTCAACAACTCAGCAACAAGGTAAGAGAGGTTGTGTGCACAAGTGTGAAGCAAAGCACCAATATATAGAAAGAAAGAGAGGGATATAGAGAGAGGTATATGCTTGTGCCTTAGCAAATTTTCAGAACCTCTGGAATGGAAATGGAAGCCCTCTCTTATAGAGGAACAAGAGTTGAAGCTTCTTAGAGAAGTTAAAACTTGGATGTAATCCCTCCATACACGTGTATGGAGGATATAGTCTGTGTCCTCCAGCTAGCACAACTGGCATCCACACACCAAAAAGCAGGAAAGCTACCTGAAACTAAAGTGGTGGGCCACTGCAGGTGGTAGGCCGACCACTACAAGTGGTCTCCCAGGTAGAAAAGTGGTCAGCAGGTGTAATTGGTGGTCTCCACACTGAAAGCAAGCCAATGGTGCGGTGGGAGACCAGAAAAGGTGGCCCAAAGACCAAGAAAACCAATTTCCCGACCAAAAAACCAGCTAGCGAGAGGAAAAGTGGTCTCAAAGGAGAAAAATTGGTCTCCCACCCTCGTACCACCTTCCAAACAAGGAATACAAGATTTGTACCAAAAACAAACCAAAACGAATGCAAGACGAGAGTTCGGGAGGCAAAGCGCACAGTCGGGAGCCTCGAAAACTAGTTGTCGAACACCAAAAGTGGTACACGACCACAAAAGTGGTCTCCCGGACCACAGTGTCCCTCTAGGGAGAGGAAGCAAGGTGTGGTTCAAAACTCAAGCTAAATGGAGAACGTTAAGCGGTCCCGAGACAAGGCGCACGGCCGAAGGCTCCGAAAACCGGAAACTAGTCTCCAAACGGGAAAAGTGGCCCACGACCACGAACAGTAGTCTACGACCACAGAGAGATGGTCTACAAGACCTCTCCCTCCCTCTGGGAAGGGAAACAAGGTTTGGTCCGCAAACCGAGCCAAAGCACAAAGAGTTCGGAGACCCGGAGGCAAGGCTCTCAGCCAAAACTCCGAAGCTCGAAACGAGCACAACACGCACTATCACCAAACGCTCAATCGATGACGTCTGAGTCTTAAGGTCGATAAAAAATGAGGTGTCTACAGTTACCATGTTGAGCATACTACCATGAGGCTACTTGCTTACTTGAAATAATTCTTATGAATGCTCGTAGATGGAGGTTATTTTGCTTAAATTGGAATGATTTTGATTATTGTACATATGAGCTCATTTTTCCTTTGGATTGCATATATTCTTAAACTCTTTCAAAAAAAACTATGAAATCTAAGCATTCCAAAGTAGGTGACGTGGTCTATACTTGTTTGCTTCACATAGTAATGTTAGTATTATTAATAAAACAAAATATGAGCATATAATGTCTATAAGATTCGCATCGTAATTTAGTAGAGGCCGATCTTTGATCGGGTGAGTGGGGTGTTCAATTCATGACCTTCCCCTCTCATACCTTAGTTTCCAAACTGAGACAATTTTGGTTATGATGGACAAGTGGCCTTTGGCACGAGTCACAAGTTTCCTAATTCTCCAAAAAATATTAGGTGGCAACTCTGAAATCTGGCAATACAGTTTATTTTTGGCATCTCTGGTAATTAATGGATTTTTCTAAGATTTGTCGAATCTGGACTCTCATTTATTTTTTTGTTTCACATTGCACTTGTGAAGACAGATTCAGAACTACGGGAGTCCGAATTGTAGGGAATTACATCCGAGGAGACTAAATGTTTTTTTTGTCTAATAATTTAGAATCACTTGTAAGTACAAAGTTATAATTTTGTCTCTAAGAATCAAAATTATCTTTTTAACCCCGAAGGGTCAAAATTATCTTTTACCCTTATCTTTAGAATAAGGGTAATTTCTAAATTATCTTTAGAATAACTTGTCGATGATTTCAATCGTAAGTGACAAAATAAACCAGTAATCCATTTCAACAGAAAATGTCCATTTTATTCAAAAATTTCCATTTTACCCTTGTTTTCCTAAAAGTCATTAAATAATTCAAATTATCAATAAGTTAACATTAGTAGGGCTGCAAATGAATCGAACTGTTCACGAATAGGTTCGGCTCGGCTCATTAAGGGTTCGGCTCGTTTAGTAAATAAGTCGAATTCGAATTCGAATATTAAACTCATTTTTTAGAAAACGAGCTCGAATTCAAATTCGAGTATGAATAAGTTGGGCTTGTTTATCTTTATTTAAATTTACTAAATGAGCTGAGTTCGAATTCAAATATTAAGCTTGTTTTTTAGCAAACAAGCCAAGTTTGAACTCAAATATTAAGCTCGTTTAATAAACAAGCCGAGTTCGAACTTGAATAAGTTCGGTTCGTTTATCTTTATTTAAATTATATAATAAATATATTATTTATATATTAAATAATATAAAAAATATAAAAAATATAGTATAAATACATTATTTATATAATAAATAATATTTTTTTTATTTAAATAATATAAATAATATTAAAAAAAAATCTTATCGAGCAGAGCCGAGCTCGAGCCCAGTTGCTTATTGAGTCAAACTTGAGCTCAATAAACAAGCCGAACTTAAGCTCAACAAAACTCGGCTCGATTACAACCTAAACATGAGGCATGAAAATATCACATTATATCATTAAACTAGATAGCTTGTAAATACCTTAAACATACCAAGTCCATTTCAGAACATGTCATCTTTTAGACCCTAAGTACACTTTAATAATTTTACAACGTTACGAACAACATGATATTTATATCAAAAGTCATGAAATATGACAATTGATACACTTATCCAGGTTTGGAAGCCAAAAATCCTATCTCATATTTTTCATTTTCACAAAAATAATCAAAGCATAACAATGTGCATACCACTCTTTAAATCTTGTTTTAATTTAGAGAGAAAAAGTGATTGATTGATGTGTAAGAGAGAGAAAGAGAGAGAAAGAGAGAGAGAGAGTGTGATTTTGAAAAAAAAACAAAAAATTTGAACTAAACAAAATTTTGAAAATTTTTCTCAAAAATTATTTCTTGAGATACAAACTAAACAAGTCTTAATTTTTTTTTATCAAAATTTCAACACCAATGTTGTGAGTGTTTAATAGAAAATTTTATATCCCTAATATTGTTATTTATCTTATATAATTAAGTTACACTATGTTAAATAATTGTAATTTAATTTCTCTATCTTTTCGATAAACTAGTGGTGATGTATACGTGCGTTATATGTGGTATTTTATCTAGTGTAGTTATATTTTTAAATGAAAATTTTCATCATAATATAAAGAAAATAGATATTAGAAAATTAGTATTTCAAAGTATATGTCGATTTATCAACCAAACATAAAAATAGTATTTCATAGTGTATAAGAAAAGTGAGAGTAAGATGTTCTATATTAAAAAGTTGTAGAACCATTGATATAAAATAAATTAATGATGTACGAATATGATTTGACTAATAAATAACTAACCGTGAATTGTAAGAAAAAAGAAACTTAAACCTAAAATTTATCAAGAATCCGAATGACTGGTCAAGATTCAACTCTTAAATGATGGGTTCTACTTTTAAAATAAATCTCAACCGCACATGTATTTTCTAGACAAATTTCTAGTAAAAAATTTTGAGTTTGTAGAAGTCTTCGTAACAAAGATAAATGTGTGTTATTAAAAAATGATTAGATTATCTCTTGTACAGTAAACAGAAATAAAAGTTGCATATGTGAACAAAAATGAAAAATTTACACTTTATATAGAAGATGAAGTATCTCTCGATGAATAGATGTGTTTATTCAATTTAATTTTGTAATGATTTGTAAAAGTATGACCATTTGGTCTATATAAAAAAAATACTAATTTTACCTTTTAAAATTAAGATTGAGTTTAAATTTGAGAAAACTTGACAGTAAAAGTATGACCATTTGGTCTATATAAAAAAATACTAATTTTACCTTTTAAAATTAAGATTGAGTTTAAATTTGAGAAAACTTGACAGTCTCGCGAGACTCACCAAATGTTCTGTTTTGATAATTCAAGCCGTTTATTTTGTAGAACCCTCAGTATATATCATTTATAGAAAGAAAATAGATTAATCTGATAAGTATAATATTTTTATTTTCTCACATGCCTCTAAAACATATAGATAACATATATATTTTTAAAAAGGGCAAATTACATATACCTCCCTTGAGGTTTGGCTAAATTACAAATACCCCCCTGAGGTTTCAAAAATTACATCCCATCCCCTGGGGTTTGTATTTTCATAACAATTTGTCCCCTGAGATTTAAATTTCATAACAAATTACCCCTTAATTTGTTATGCAAATATAGCATTCAGGGGAGAATTTGTAATTTCTTAAACCTCAGGGGGGTATTTGTAATTTAGCTAAACCTCGAGGAGGTATATGTAATTTGCCCTTTTAAAAATAAACTATTTTTTGTTTTAGACAAACACGATAAAATTACACGGAGGGTCATACAAAATAAACAGTTTGAATCTTTAAAACAGAACTTGTAATGAGCCTCCCAAGGTTGTCAAATTCTATCAAGTTTATATTTGAATTTTCGAAAAACGCAAATAGTAAAATTATGTATTATTATATAAAAAATACTGGAGATCCACAATTTTATATCTACAAATTCAATTATAGTAATGTGGCTAAACACTATATATAATTAAGCCTCCGTTTGGGAAGTGGGTTGGCTTTTTGGCTTTTTTGGCTATATGAGCCTAGGCTCAAAAACCTGGTTTGGGAAGGACTTTTTCACTTTTTTGGCTTTTTGGCTTTTTGGTGAGGTGTCATCCTGATAAATTACCAAACTGTCCTTTTTTGCTTTTGCTTTTTATTTTGATTTTTATTTTGGGTTTGGATTTCCCATATTTTGCTTAATTAATTAATTAATTAATTTATTTTAATTTTGGGTTTGGATGTGGCGTTTTTTGCTTAATTTTTTTTAAATTTTTTTTTTTTTGGTTTTGATTTGGCAAATTTACGTTTTTTGTATTTTGTTGAAATTTATTATTTATTATTTTATTATTTTGGGTTTTATTTTGGCTTATTTTGGTAAAATAAATTTTTTTTTTGGATTTGGCGTATTTTTTAAAAATTTATTATTTTATTACTTTGGGTTTTATTTTGGCTTATTTTGGTAAAATATATATATTTTTTTATTTTGGAAAAAATTTATCTTTTTGTTTATTTTATTTTATTTTGGATTTATTTTTGGCTTAATAAATTTTTTTTTATTTGTAATTTTTTTTATTAATTACTAATTTACGGTTTTGTCGTTTTTTTTATTTGTAATTTACGTTTTTGTCGTTTTTATTAATTTAAAATGTTATTATTTTTTTTTGTAAATTATTTTAAAATGTTATTAATGTTATTAATTTACGTTTTTTTTTATTTTAAATAATTTAATTTTAATTTAATTTTAAATATTTATTTTTATGTTTATTTTAATTTGCGTTTTAATTTTTATATTTATTTTAATTTTAGTTTAAGTATTTAAATAATGTAAATAATCTAAAAATTCTTTCAATAGTAAAAAATTAAAATAAATATTCAAAAAATTTAAATCGTAAAAATTTAAATAATTTAAATATTAAAAAAATTATTTTAACAAAGAAATTTAAATAATTTAAATATTCAAACAATTTAAATAGTTTAAAATGTTAATATTTTAAATTTAAAAAGAACTCTACACTCAAATTGTAACCAAACACATAAAATAAAACTCAAGTAATAAATTATTTTTAAAACTCATAACCAAATACATAACTTGAAACTCCATACTACTTTCACAACTCTACACTCAAATTATAACCAAACACATAAAATAAAACTCATGTAATAAATTACTTTTAAAACTCATAACCAAACACATAACTTGAAACTCCATACTACTTTCACAACTCTACATTCAAATCGTAACCACTCACGTAATAAATGTGTTTTTTGGGATTTTTTTTTTTTTTTTTGGGGGTGCTGCTGCATGCCCCTCTTTGATGAGGGGTAGTTCTGTAAATTGAGCTTGGCGTTGGAACTTGTCCAGCAAGATTTTGGCTTTTGTCTTTTAGTGGCTCATTGAGTCTCTTTTGGCATTTAGTGGCTCAAAGAGCTTGGGTGCCCTTCCCAAACACAGGCTTAGCCGATTATCGATATCCGATTAACGTGATTTTTTACAGGCATATAATACTCGACGAGTTCTACATATTGAACGATTCAGATTATCAAAACGGGACCCATGGTGGGTCTCCACGGGCCCAACAGTACGATCCAGTCCGATCCCGAACTGGACAGAAGCCATGGCCTTTAAAATAGTAATAGATGGTGGATAAGAGATAATATATATATATATATATAATTATATGAAATTAAATTTTATAGGTGTTATATTTATTTATTTTTTCTATATATCTAAAGGATTTATTACACTTTTTATCCCTAAATTATTGCCAAATTGTTTATTTATTTCCTAAATTATCAATTGAATCTACTAAGTCCTTAAAGTATATAAATCCAAATCTATTTTAATCCATAAACTATCGATTTGTGGGAGCCGAATATTTGGCTCAGTCGGAGGGGGCATATTTTGGAAGGCCAACGATGAATTGCGCAAGGCAATGAAGGGGCCAAATACGATAAGTAGGCCGAATAAAGAAATATTCTTAGAGCCAAATATTGGAAAGGGTAATGATTGAAAAGCAGGCCCTGGCCCCAAGGACCAAAAGAAACAGGTGTAAATATAGGAACAACGGACTCGAAAGGGTATGTAAAAATCACTTCACAAAACTTAGTAAACAAGCTTTCTTGAGTAGTAGAACTGACTTGTCCGTCGGAGTGCTAATCCCGGCACCCCCGACCAGAGTACTTGTTTCTTTGCAGGTGACTAGCTGAGGATCACTAGCGTCTCTCAGGATCGGAAGAGTATTTCCAAACCGTATCCCCACAATTGGCGCCGTCTGTGGGAATACTTAAATATATCCATGGCAGGCGTGACTGAAGATCCTCTGATAGCCACTGACGAGAGCACACAGAGAGACGACCTAACTTCGACAAATATGCTCGGGAAGGAAACCATCGCTGCAAGACGCGCCTTGAATTTCGATTCACCAACAACTTCAGCGCAGGAGACAATGCAAGCCATCGTGGAACAAGCTAAGTAGAATGAACAAAGGCTGGAAAATATAATCGCGAAAAGCGAGCGTCTCGTCAAGATTTGTACAGAAGTAGCAAAATCCAGAGAAGCCGTGCGCTAGGACCCCGAACAACCTGTGAGGGCAGGAGGACAACGACCTCGAGCCCGACCAAGGGAAAGCGATAGCGACTCTAACTCATTATCCACGAAGCATGACAATAAGGGACGATCCGACACTT
Organism: Camellia lanceoleosa; assembly: GCA_025200525.1. Classification (NCBI taxonomy): domain Eukaryota; kingdom Viridiplantae; phylum Streptophyta; class Magnoliopsida; order Ericales; family Theaceae; genus Camellia; species Camellia lanceoleosa. Next base: position 70,286,395 of record CM045772.1, on the reverse strand, counting down.
CCAGCTCCTCTGAAAAGAGTCTACATACAAGAAACAAGCGCAGAAGAAACAGTTCAGACGAAGAGGACCGGCACGATCCTTTTATTCGACGGATTGCAAGAGCGGCCTTGCCCAAGAAGATCAAAGCTCCGTCATTTACTCTCTACGACGGAAAATCAGACCCCACTGATCATATACGTCACTAAAAGCAGGCCATGACGTTGCATGCAGACAACGAAGCCCTCATGTGCCGAATATTCTCCAGCAGTCTGGGGTCATTGGCTGTTAGATAGTATTACAAGCTGGAGTCGGCTTCAATTAGAAGCTTCCATCAATTACAAAATCTTTCAGGGCCAGGTTCATCACCAACGAGGTACAGCCGAAACAGGCCGACTCTCTCTGGGCCATGCAAATCTAGTTAGGAGAAACGCTCAGAGTGTATTCGGCCCGATATTGGGAATGCGTCAATCTCGTTGACGACGCTTGCAACGACTCCATGGCCATCACTGCCTTAAAATTGGGACTGCATCTTGACGATGCTCTTCACAACTCCCTAACCAGAAGACCCCCTAAAACAGTCTGGGCATTGATGAAGAAAGTCGAAGAATACTGCAAAGTAGAAGATGATGCCTTGAGAATTAAAGCCAAACAAGTGTCCACCAAAATGCCACCTCCTGAAACTGCTCAACCAATAAGTTCCGCGCCACCTCTGAGCCCTAAGCCGTGACAGCGTGCTAAACGAGACAAAAGGCAAGACTCTCGTCGATCGAGCGATCAATGCTCCCATCGGACGAATGAACAACTGCAAGTCGACAGTAGACGTTCGAGGCGAGCCGACAAGAAGTACACAGAACTGTCAGAACCAATCATCGCGATAATGACCAAAATCCAACACCTCTCATTCTTCAAATGGCCATAAAAAATGGTGGGACCTCCTGACATGCGGAGAAGGGATAGACAATGCCAGTATCACAAAGATCACGGCCATCAAACTGAGAGTTGTTACGCATTAAAGGATCATCTGGAAGAACTGGTGCAAGACGGTCGATTGCAGCTATACGTGAGCAAGGACAAGCCAACCAAGGCGCTTGCCTTGAGGCAAGACTCTCATCCGCTTGGCGTGATCCATATAATCTATAGCCTGCCGACGCCCCAGACCGTGCACGCAGTTCAAGCGTATCCAATCCCTCAAGAGCAATATACTCAGACCAGACGGCCCAACGGAGTTCCAACAATTACGTTTAGTGACTATGACCTCAGCGGCACAACGGCCTCCCACATCGATCCGTTGGTCATCAGGCTACGTGTAAATCGGTTCACCATTGAACGCATTCTCATTGATCCAGAAAGTACTTCAGAGGTCATGTATTACAAAACCTTCGGAAAGCTCGGCTTCAACGAGTCGGATCTGTATCCGGCACCACACTCGTTGTACGGCTTTAATACGAATCCCGAGTACCCATTAGGGAAGGTCACGCTACCTGTCTGAGCGGGCTCCAGAACAGTCGAAGTGGAATTCCTGGTCGTAAAGCTCCCTTCGCCGTATAATGCCACCATGGGGCGAACCTGGTTACATCTTATGAAGGCCGTCCCAAGCACCTATCATCAGTTGATGTGTTTCCCGACAGGTCACGGCATTGAAGAATTAAGTGGCTCCCCCCAATCGGCGCAAGTAGAGCTTTTATGAAAACCCCGTCACTGACCCGACCTGTGGGCTTTGATACTTGTAAATATATTTCGCTCCTGCAATACGAACTATCTTTTTTGCTTCGTCGTTCAAAATCAATTCCTAGTGGGGCGCTCGTCAGGAAACAAACACAAGTCTCCGGATTCGGAGCGCCCTTTGGTGCATGACACTTTAGGGCCGAATAAGTCTTCGGATTCGGAGCCCCCTTTGGTGCATGACACCTTAGGGCCGAATAAGTCTCTGGATTTGGAGCGCCCTTCGTGGATGTCACGATTGGCTAAATGAAGTCTCCGGATTCGGAGCCCCCTTTGGTGCATGACACCTTAGGCCCGAATAAGTCTCCGGATTCGGAGCGCCCTTCGTGGATGTCACGATTGGCTAAATGAAGTCTCCGGATTCGGAGCCCCCTTTGGTGCATGACACCTTAGGGCCGAATAAGTCTCCGAATTCGGAGCGCCCTTTGTGAATATCACAATTGGCTAAATTAAGTCTCCGGATTCGGAGCCCCCTTTGGCGCATCACCTTAGGGCCGAATAAGCCTCCGAATTCGGAGCGCCCTTCGTGGATATCACGATTGGCCAAATTAAGTCTCCGGATTCAGAGCCCCCTTTGGTGCATGACACCTTATGGCCGAATAAGTCTCCGGATTCGGAGCCCCCTTTGGCGCATCACCTTAGGGCCGAATAAACCTCCGAATTCGGAGCGCCCTTCGTGGATATCACGATTGGCCAAATTAAGTCTCCGGATTCGGAGCCCCTTTTGGTGTATGACACCTTAGGGTTGAATAAGTCTCCGGATTCGGAGCCCCCTTTGGTGCATGACACCTTAGGGCCGAATAAGTCTCCAGATTCGGAGCGCCCTTCGTGGATATCACGATTGGCTAAATTAAGTCTCCGGATTCGGAGCCCCCTTTGGCGCATCACCTTAGGGCCGAATAAGTCTCCAGATTTGGAGCGCCCTTCGTGGATATCACGATTGGCTAAATTAAGTCTCTGGATTCGGAGCCCCCTTTGGCGCATCACCTTAGGGCCGAATAAGCCTCCGAATTCAGAGCGCCCTTCGTGGATATCACGATTGGCCAAATTAAGTCTCCGGATTCGGAGCGCCCTTTGGTGCATGACATCTTAGGGCCGAATAAGTCTCTGGATTCGGAGCCCCCTTTGGCGCATCACCTTAGGGCCGAATAAACCTCCGAATTCAGAGCGCCCTTTGTGGATATCACGATTGGCTAAATTAAGTCTCTGGATTCGGAGCCTCCTTTGGTACATGACACCTTAGGGCCGAATAAGTCTCTGGATTCGGAGCCCCCTTTGGTGCATGACACCTTAGGGCCGAATAAGTCTCCGGATTCGGAGCGCCCTTCATGGATATCACGATTGGCTAAATTAAGTCTCCGGATTCGGAGCCCCCTTTGGCGCATCACCTTAGGGCCGAATAAGTCTCCGGATTCGGAGCGCCCTTCGTGGATATCACGATTGGCTAAATTAAGTCTCCGGATTCGGAGCCCCCCCTTTGGCGCATCACCTTAGGGCCGAATAAGTTTCTAAATTCGGAGCACCCTTCGTGGATATCACGATTGGCCAAATTAAGTCTCCGAATTCGGAGCCCCCTTTGGTGCATGACACCTTAGGACCGAATAGGTCTGCGGATTCGGAGCCCCCTTTGGTGCATGACACCTTAGGACCGAATAAGTCTCCGGATTCAGAGCGCCCTTCGTGGATATCACGATTGGCTAAATTAAGTCTCCGGATTCGGAGCCCCCATTGGCGCATCACCTTAGGATCGAATAAGCCTCCGAATTCGAAGCACCCTTCGTGGATATAACGATTGGCCAAATTAAGTCTCCGAATTCGGAGCGCCCTTCGTGGATGTCACGATTGGCTAAATGACGTCTCCGGATTCGGAGCCCCCTTTGGTGCATAACATCTTAGGGCCAAATAAGTCTCTGGATTCGGAGCGCCCTTCGTGGATGTCCTGATTGGCTAAATGAAGTCTCCAGATTCGGAGCCCCTTTTGGTGCATGACACCTTAGGGCTGAATAACTCTCTGGATTCGGAGCGCCCTTTGTGGATATCACGATTGGCTAAATTAAGTCTCTGGATTCGGAGCCCCCTTTGGCGCATTACCTTAGGGCCGAATAAGCCACCGAATTCGGAGCGCCCTTCGTGGATATCACGATTGGCCGAATTAAGTCTCCGGATTCAGAGTGCCCTTTGTGGATGTCACGATTGGCTAAATGAAGTCTCCGGATTCGGAGCCCCCTTTGGTGCATGACACCTTAGGGGTGAATAAGTCTCCGGATTCGGAGCGCCTTTCGTGGATGTCACGATTGGCTAAATGAAGTCTCCGGATTCGGAGCTCCCTTTGGTGCATGACACCTTAGGACTGAATAAGTCTCCGAATTCGGAGTGCCCTTCGTGGATATCACAATTGGCCAAATTAAGTCTCCAGATTCCGTGCGCCCTTCATGGATTTCACGATTGGGCGAATAAGTCTCCGGATTCGGAGCCGCCTTTGGTGTATGACACCTTGGGGCCGAAATAAGCCTCCGAATTCGGAGCGCCTTTCGTGGATGTCATGATTGGCTAAATCGAGTCTCTGGATTCGGAGCGCCCTTCGTGGATCTCACGATTGGCCAAGTTAAGTTTCCGGGTTTGGAGCGCCCTTTGTAAAAGTCACGATTGACTAAATTGGTCGGCCGTGTTTTTAGGCACAAATGCCGATCAGGACATGCCTCAGCCATTCCACGAGTATGACCCATTCAGGTTCCCAAGCTTGGGCCCTGGCTAAGCCAGAGGCCGACTCATTAATATAGGGTAAATACCTAAGCTACATGGCCGATCCAATCATAACTGCAAACGATATCACTAATCTTTTCAGTAGCAAGCTGAGCACAACTCAAAAAATTTTATATACGCAGATTGTTAAACAAAAACTATCACTGTAACAATACTCGAATAAAACATGCCAACATTCGAAATAAGGTGCTTAGCTAAACAAAAAAAAAAAAAAAAGGATTTTCAGAGTAAGACGCAATTGTTTGAAATGAAACTTTTTATTTGATCAAACAGTTGTTACATAGACGCAATCCGAGTTCGAACATTACAATATCTATCTCTAACTTCTACTATCTCTAACTTCTAAGACGAATCAATGCTTGTCATTCGAAAAGCCTTCGGGGCTCAAAATGCCTTGATCCAACTGCGAATCACGTGTCATTTGGACCTTCCTCTGACAATGTCAAGGCTAAGATCCAAGACAAGGAAGGTTAGGGGCAGCGGTCGTTGCGACTCCTTTCGGGGCGATCCGCTTCGACGACTTGGAGGCTGACGTGCTTCCTGTTTTACCTCCTTTACCGGAGAATTCTCCGTCGCGATCCATTACAGCATCAAGCTCGGCCAAGATTCGAGTTTACCTAACTGAGGAAACTCTGTTTGACATCCACAATGTTATATAATCCCACGCGATGAATGGAGTTAATATCAATGAGGCCACCAACTCGAAGAATCCTTTCCATTTATTTTTAAAAGGTGGGCAGCGATCCCGAGGCAATTTCATTAAAGCAAAACCCCATGAGACCAACGTTGGTTGACATTCACTTTTTAAAGCATATGCCCTGGCCAAGCATCTAGACTCTATTAGCCAATATACTCAATTTAACTGCCCCAGCCAGCCTATGCCGCTCGAAGATCTGGCAGACTAGCCAAACTATTTGGCTTCCTCAAGTCAATGGTGACACTCGGAAATAAGCGGCTATAAACCGGGCCGACCCTGCCTATAAACCAGCGCACCGTTGGGCATTTAACAGATACTAGAGCCGATCAATGTTTGTACATTCATTCAAAATGACTATATGCCAAGTATGAACAGGAACGAAATATCTTTAATAAAACGTTTTTCATTCAATAAAACCGTAAGTTACATAGTTTTGAACGCGACCTACGTTTGAACCTTACAATGATTAAATTCATACGGCGTCACCCTCATCCTCATTCTTCTCAACTTCAAAAGCGGAAAACGGAAAGTGTTTACTCTGGTAGAGTGGTGATGCCGAGTCGATCCCCGATAACTGGAGAGCTTCAGCGGCCTGAGATGCCTTGATCCAACCGTGCCTATATCCACGATTTTCGCATCGGCAAACCTCTTCGGCAAGCTTCTCCTTGGTCTTTTCGATTCCAACTTTTCGGCTGTCGTGAAAACCTCTTTCGTAGGCCCTCCCCTTCGCGGTCTCCAATGCGAACATACTTGCCGTCTCACGATCGGCGATCGCGGCACTGATGAGCCGACCGGTAACCCTCTTTTCCACGATTGGGTTCCCCTGCCTTGCAGACTGTGCCTGAGTCGCCTTGATCTTCTTTAACTCGCGTTCTGCCGCCTCCGCGCGAGCCTCTAAACTTCGAATATGTTCCTCTTTCTTCTCCATTTCTCGACGGGCAGCGCGCAATCGCATGCCTACTTCATAAGCAGTGTAGAGCCCCTTCACTTCCCCGTGAATGCCCTCGCGAAACACTTCGTAGTCCTGTCAACCCACCATTGATTGTTGAACCTCAGGAGGAAATATTTGTCAACCAAACTCGACCGCTGCATCTGCATCTCGAACGATCGAGTCCGCCTCCGTTATAGGTCTATTCTTCACAAATACCGCAAAGCTTAATGGGCACGGATTCGCGTCAGACCTCCTCTCGTCCCGAGATTGTGGAGACACGCCTGCGGCGCTTGTCTCGCTGGGTGACTTCTTTGCGGCGTCGAGAGCGCCTCTCGACCCCTAGAACTCCTACTTCCAGTACGTGAGGGTTCACCACCTCGATTCATGTCTCCGCCCAGCTCAGCCAGCGTCTTCGCTTCCCCGTTACTGTTAAAGAAGAGTCGGTTCGACATTCGCGCGATAAGTCTTCCTCCAAGAGCTCGAGTCAGTTGTTAAGCAAGCTCACCAAAGTTGCACCTTTGTTCATTTATCCTTTACAGAGGCAGCACGATCGAGGCGAAATCATTAATTGTGAAGACCTGAATTGCCCGGCGCCGACTGAATCAACGGCAAGGAAGATTCATCAATCTATTCGGTCTAAGTACCCCTGCCGGCTCACGAATCCATTCTTCAAACTATTTGAAATTCGTATCATGAACCCCTTGGGGCAAGGGCAGATTCATCAATCTATTCGGCTTAAGTACCCCAGCTGGCTTGTGATATTCAATTCCTAAAAGCTCAAACATAGCAATCATTTTACCCAACGCAGTGAAAGGCATAAAACTTCTTCATTAACATAATCACACAAACTGTGTACAAGTAGTAGTGAAATTACAAGGAAATTTTCATTAATAAATTGTGTGCAGATAGTAACCAATTTGTATATGAAAACTACCCTGAACTAGCAAAACACTACCAAAACAAAAAATTGGCGAAGGGGCTTGCTTGTAAGAAATGTCCCCCAGTTCACTTCTCGGTGTCGGATTCAAGTGGCTCAACATCCACCTGCTCGTAAGGAATTGGCAAATCCAATGTAACCCCAGCAGCAACAAGGGCTTTGAGCCACCCATGTTTGAACCCCCGATTCTCAAATTTGGGGACTTCATCAATGTATTCCGTCAAAGCGGCGCTTCTTCTGGCCTTAAAAGCCTCAGACTCGGCTTTTTCCTTGGCCGCCTTGAGCTCCTCTAACTGAGCCTCCGCCTCTGCAAGCGCGTCCTTAGTGAATTTGAGCGATTCCTCGCTCGTATTCGCCCTAGACTCAGCGTCAACACGAAATTGTTTTGCGGTGCAAGCCCTTTCCTTTTCCGCTTCGGCTCGCGCACTCTTCATTTTAGCTCTCATTATTTCAAACTCCGCCCTACTCTTTTGACCGTGCACTTCTGTTTGCAAACGGTCAATTCTCCCCAGGGCATCATGCAGGCGGCGACCTAAGTTGGCGATCCTACCGATCGTCTGCAAAACAAGTCGACATCATTAGATACCTTTACAAAAACAAATTTGAACAAAATTGAGACGACCTACCAAGAGAGCCGACTGAGCAGATAGGGCCACAGCTATTATATCCGGCCAGGCGCAAAAGGCCGCGTTGTCAGCCGGCAGAGAAATCGAAGCCGCCAGGCTCAACGCCACGGCTGGATCCTCAATAGCTGAAGCGTCGGAAAAAATCGGCGTATCCCTTATTTTTGGCTGAATAACAAAAGGAACCACGCCTGGTCCTTTAAGGCGAGGCCACTTATCAGCAGAACCAATTTCTGAATCGGCTTCTCCCTCGGCGCTACGCTTTTGGCCCCGCTCCTCCGAAATCTGCCGTTCCCCACCGACCTGTTGTTCACCCTCTTTTTCCGCTTCGGCCGCAGCAACCTCAACCGTTCCTTCAATAACGGGTATAAAGGGTTTAACCAAGCAAGGATCGGAGTCGGCGGCTTCTTCTTTTTTTCGAGCAGCTAATCGCTCGGCATTTCTTCTACGCGCCATTTGCGAGAGGCTTTCCTTTGCCGTACCTTCGAAAAAGTCGCCGGGTAGATCTCCCAAATTCGTGAAAATATCTTCGAATGAGAACTCTGCTTGGCCCGAAGTGGATGGTGAGGAAGGCTGGTTAAGTCTGGCAACCTCAAATGCCGAACGGACTGCCTCGTCGCCCTCTTCGGCCTCCTCAGTAAACTCTCTGGCCGAATCGACAATTGCCTCTACTGTCGGCTCAGCGTCTTACCCCGAATCGAAAGCTTCGAGATCAATTTGCCTAAGGTTCTTGAAGCTGGGAAAAATAAGAGCCGAGAGGTGTTGATCGCCGGATGGAATTGGTATGTTGTCCGCGGTCGAGAATGTAGTATAAGTAGGTTCGTACCGAAGGAGAATGTGAGCGGCTCTCCCTTGTTTTTGCACGTTTGGGCGTCCGAAATATCTGAGTACAGTCTTGATTTCCCCAAGGACTATGTCGTCAACTGAACTCAGAATCTTTTTCAGTTTATTACCTGCAAAAGATAAAGGGTGATTAAGGAAAGAAAGCCGATTAAAAGACAGATCAGCAAACACAAGATACTACGTGGCCACCTGGGTTACCCTTATGTCTGGGAATGGGGTCTAGGTGATCTTCGCCTTCCGCGAACTCCCAATTATCTCGGACATTGACCATTACATCTCTTACCAGAACTGGCAAGCATAGTCAGCAAGTGATGGTCAGTATCCTTAGCCCTGAGAAAGTATCGCCCCAGCCGACCAGAGGATTTGGCTAAACCATAGCAGTGCCGAATGGCCGAGATTCCAAGATTGAGCCCAAGGCGTCGATTCAATTCTGCAACCCCCATGATGATTCGAAAGAAATTTACATTAGGTTGAGAAGGAATTAGACCCCAATAGCGATGGACAGCCCTGAGCAATGGATGTAGAGGAAAACAGACTCCGCCCTCCGCGACGGACAAGAAGGAGAATACGATCATATTTTGATCCTCTCTCTCCATATCAAGGGTACTGTCCGTTACAAGAGACAAATGGACATCGTCGGGAATGGAAAAGTGTCGGCGGAATTCGGAGATGCGACCCTCAGAAAGGAGGTCTTTCAAGTGTTTATCCATTTTTACGGGGATCGAAGGATTCACCGAAAGTAGAAATAACAAACAAAAAGCAGGATTACAAAGAAAAGGGAAGAAGACTTACGAGAAGCAGGCGAGACAAAGGTAGACGGACAAAAGTTGCAGAAAACACGAGTCAGAGAAGAGATACGCACTGGTGGTCCAAAAGTCTCAGATAATCGACGAAATGTGCACCCGAAAGGACTGAGGCTTCAAATCATAATAAATGCGAGAGACGCATGAGTAAGGTGGGAAAGTGTAATGATGAACGAAAAGGTGTGCGCCTTCTGACTTCTATATTGAAGTACGTGAGGCCGCTTGACCTATTTTAAACTTTTTGAATTCTAAACCAAACACGCCGATTAACTACCGTCAATAGGGAGTTTGGGGGGCAATTGTGGGAGCCGAATATTTGGATCAGTCGGAGGGGGCATATTTTGGAAGGCCAACAGTAACTGGCTGCTTCCTGCAAGAGTAAGGGGCCGAATACGATAAGTAGGCCGAATAAAGAAATATTCTTAGAGCCGAATATTGGAAAGGGTAATGATTGAAAAGCAGGCCCTGGCCCCGAGGACCAAAAGAAACAGGTATAAATATAGGAACAACGAACTTGAAAGGGTATGTAAAAATCATTTCACAAAACTTAGTAGACAAGCTTTCTTGAGTAGTAGAACTGACTTGTCCGTCGGAATGCTAATCCCGCCCGGCACCCCCGACCGGAGTACTTGTTTCTTTGCAGGTGACTAGCTGAGGATCACTAGCGTCTCTCAGGATTGGAAGAGTATTTCCAAACCGTATCCCCACACGATTGAATCTATTAAATTACTAAAACATATAATTCAAAGCTATTTAGTCTCTTAAAGGATTACAAAAATAAAATATATGCCCATAAGTATTATAAATTAATAAAAAAAACCCTACCTCGTTAAGATTTTATTTTGTCTCTAAAAAGTATTTTATTTCTTTGTATGTTTAAATTAATATTAGAGTTTGATTTCTCAGTCTTATCAATAAAATTATATGACTATTAGATATACTGAAGAAGTAGAATTAGATAATTTAAATACTAACACGTTGCTATAAATAATAATAGAATAAAATAAGACATTAATTAAGTTATAAAAGGAATTTATCAAAAAACTTAAAAATTATAAACAAAATATGTCATTAAAAATTATCAAAGAATTTATCAACACTTTGCTATTTTACATAGTCATTGTTAAAAATAAGTGAGAAAAAATTATAGATAATTACCCTTACCCTTATAAAGGAAATTTATCATAAGAATTGATACCTACGTTTTAAAGATAAAATAAAAATTGATTTTTTTTAAAAAAATAAAATTTTAACTAGATAGGACATTTTATTAATTAATTTATTATAATACTTATGAGATTATATTTTATTTTTGCAATTCTTTTAAGGGACTAAATATGCTTGAATTAAATATTTTAGAAATTTAATAGATTCAATCAATAGTGTAGGAACTAAATAAATTTTGATTTATATATACTTTAGAGACTTATGAGACTCAATTGATAATTCAGGGAAATAGATAATTTGGCGATTGTTTAAAGATAAAAAGTATAATAACCCATCTAAAATAGTATTTTTGCTATTATAACAAAATATTATTTAGTTGATCAATAAGTTTAGAAAAACAGATACTAAAAACAGAATGAGACATATATGTCTCATATGAGATATGTTTCAGCATGTAAGTCTCACATCATAGACCTCACTCTATGTGAAACATGTGTCTCATCTTGTTTGGTGTCTATATTTCTAATATTAGTAGTTGTTTGGCATGTGCTAAAATAATATATGTTATTTTAGCACATCATTTTATTTGAGTTACAATTATCTTATTTGGGTCACATCACTTTTTATTTGAGTCACATTATCTCTCTACTATATCACTTCAAACCCAATCCATATTTTACATTTTTTCATAAAAAAGTAAAAAAAATACTAATTTAGCACTTCCCAAACAACTCCTTGTTCTTAGGCCTCATTTGAAAAGTGTAAAAAAAAGTCAATTTATTTAAGTTTCGTTTGATATTGGTTAATATAACCAACTTTTTTGTGTTGAAATTTTTTTAACCTGACTTTTTAAACTTCGGTTGGGTTGATTTTTTTTTTTTTTGGCTTTTGTAAGAGAAAAAATGTAATGATTATATGTTAGATGTGATATTTTGTTTTATTAGCTTATTTTGTCATTTTGTAATTTTTTAACCCCAAAATGATAGCCAAACCAGGGCTAACTTATTGACTTATTTAGGTCATATCATTTCTCTACTTTTGCACATCTTTTCATAATAGATAAAAAAAAATTAACGTTTTTAGCATTTTTCAAAACAGATCTTAATTGTTTTTATTTTTCTCTCAATCTCTTCTAAAATGGAGATTCAAAATAGAAAGGAAAAAAAGCTGGGAACCACATTTACAACTTTAGAATTTGTTTAAAATTGATTTGTGAGGTGAAAATTAAATTATTAAAATGTGAAGTTCATGAATAAAAAGAATTACAAAAATTAATTACAATTTCTTAGTAAATTTTAAATAAAAATTTCTGGATGTGTAATACCTCACAAATAGAAATAATGAGATAAATGATCCCGTTCTTTCGATTTCATTATATTTTTCTAATTTTATTTATTTAAACCAGTGATATCAACTAGTAAGAAAAATGTTTTTTTTTTTTTTTCTTCCCAAGTCACCTAATCCTGTCTGTCTGTCTTTATATATTATTATCCTATCTCAAAGTTCGTTTCTGTCTTTACAACGCAATCACTCTCTGTCGCTCTCTCTGTCTGATCTGTTCTAATCTGTTATCTGCATCTTACTTTCTTTCTATATAAAACTCTATACTGTTCTATTATTATTTAATTATTTATATTATGTATAAACGATGAAAAAAAATTATATGTATTAATTAATATATTAATAAATAGAGTAAATTATAAATAAGAAATGTTTGGGATTTTTTTTTTAGAAAGTTGGTAAAAAATTGACTTTTGATTTTTTACCAAACTTTTTAACTTTTTGAAAAATAATTTGAAAAGTTGGTAAAAAGTTAACTTTTGATTTTTTAGTTTAATATTTGTTTATGGTGTGAAATCAAATTAAAATGACTAAAATATCCTTACCCAACATAAAAAATTTATTTATTTATTTTTGTCATAGCTCCAATTTGTAATTTTACAATTGCATTTTTATAACTTCCTAAATCAATTTTGCTGCGCTTTTAATTACTTGCGTTTTTAGACCTTGGATAAAAAACGTGATTTTTTTTTGAAAGTTTCCAAAACAGCACAAAGTTCATTTTTGTCTTTACAATGCAATCTCTCTCTACCGCTCTCTCTATCTGATCTGTTCCAGTCTGTTCTCTGCATCTTACTTTCTTTCTATATAAAACTCTATATTGTTCTATTATTATTTAATTATTTATATTATGTGTAAACGATAATAAACGATGAAATAAAATTACACGTATTAATTAATATATTAATAAATAGAGTAAATTATAAATAAGAAATGTTTGGGATTTTTTTTTAGAAGGTTGGTAAAAAATTGACTTTTGACTTTTTACCAAATTTTTTAGTTTTTTGAAAAGTGATTTGAGAAGTTAGTAAAAAATTAGCTTTTGACTTTTTAGTTTAATATTTGTTTATGGTGTGAAATCAAATTAAAATGACTAAAATATCTTTATCCAACATAAAAAATTTATTTATTTATTTTTTTGTCATAGTCCTAATTTGTAATTTTACACTTGTATTTTTATAACTTTTCAAATCAATTTTATTGCATTTTTAGTTACTTGCGTTTTTAGACATCGGATAAAAAACGTGATTTTTTTTCCAAAGTTCCCAAAACGGCACAAAGTTCGTTTCTGCCTTTACAACGCAATCTCTCTGTCGCTCTCTCTATCTAATCTGTTCTAGTCTGTTCTCTGCATCTTACTTTCTTTCTATATAAAACTCTATACTATTCTATTATTATTTAATTATTTATATTATGTATAAATGATAATAAACGATGAAATAAAATTACGCGTATTAATTAATATATTAATAAATAGAGTAAATTATAAATAAGAAATGTTTGGGATTTTTTTTTTTTTAAGAGTTTCATAACCACCAATTTAATCTTGGCCATTGATAGTGTGTAGGGTCTACTCATATATGTGTGGGTCTTACCTTATAAGTGGTTGAGATGAGAGTGAGAATTGTGGGAGTCATGTATGTGTGAAAGTTTCTATCACAATTGATTATAAATACATCCTTTGAAGTTTACTTAAAATATGAATTGCTTCTCGTGGTTTGAAAAAGTACAAATACATCCCTATCAGAATTTTTTATTTAACAGAATTAATTAAAAAAGTGAAATTTCTAACTGTTCACCTATAAAATGATAAAGTTATTTGAATTATTAATTGAAATAAAATTTTAATGTTATTAAAAACTGTTAATTAACTTGATTATTTATTATGAAATTAGAAATCTTACAAGACATAATATAATTTTTAAAATTATATAAATAATTTATAATTTAAATAAAATTTTGTTTATAATTTACTATTTTTTTAAAATTTTATAATTTATATAATAAATAAAATTCATAATCAATTTTGAAGTGACATTGACAATGACAATGGGTTTAAGTACGTGATGTTTTAAAAAATTGATAAAAAATTAATTTTTAATTTTTTTTAAAATTAAGAATGTTAACTTTTTAAATTGTGACTTGGGTTAAAAATTAATCTCTTATTTATTTATTTATTTTTTTGCTAAAGTTATTCTTTTCGCTTGAAAATATTAGTTTTTTATTTTATTTTTTATTGTTTCAAAATATTAATTCCTCTTCAAAAATTAAGTATAAAAATAATATAAATTTCTTACTTTATACTTCTTTTAAATTAATAAATAATATAAAAAATACAATTATAACATTGATATTCTCAAAAAAATATATTATCAAAAAGATAATTTTGAGAAATTAATTTTTTTTTTAAATATAATAATTATACTATTAAAAAAAATTAAATTTATCAAAAAAAAAACCATTATATTGGGACAGATGGAGTAACTTTTTGCTAACTGTCCACTCTAAACATCTCCATATCTCTCAGTTTTGTTCTGTTTTCCCGGCAACTCAAAATCAGAGATCTTTAACTCTCCATATTCAATTTCTCTCTCTCTACAATGGAAGCTGATGAGAGTTCAACTGAAATCTCTCTGATAGACACAGCCGCGACTCAATCATCAGAAGAAGACGCTCAACTGGACAAGTTCCTACACAGATTGGAGTTGTTTCTTCGATTCTTCGGCTTTTGTCATTACTCTCCACTCAGCTTCACTCTCTCCTGGCTTTCATTCCTCGCGATCGGCTTGGCTGTTCCGTTTCTTATAATCGAGTTTTCGTATTGCTCTGATTGCGAGAAGTATCAGATCAGAGTGTTCGAGCTCGAAATCTTCGTTTGTCAATCCCTTCTCGCTGCCATTTCTCTTCTCTGCATTTCTCACAATCTTCGCAAGTATGGTGTTCGGAGGCTACTCTTCGTCGATCGGTATCGTGGTCATATGGCCCAGTTTCGCGACCTCTATATTCACAAGATTCATGTAAGCATCCAATACTTGTATTACTTGTCAGTTTTGTTTTCAAAATTTGTGATTTTGCTTTGAATCGGAGACAACTGCTTTCATTTTTTCCCTAAAAAACCTACTTCGTTCGTTCAGTGAAGTACTTGCAAAGTAAACTTGTTCTTGGATAGCACTTACTTTGAGTGCTTCCAAAGCATTCAAAATACTTCCCTACTTTTCTCTTCTCTTTCCAGTTGATGCTGAAACGCTTTTTTGGATCTATGAACTTGTAGAAAAGATTCTGATGTGACCACACAGCGGATTTAAAAACTTTATTCCTTGGATTTTTTGAATTCTTTCTATCGTAAAATGAGAATGCAATTGGATATAAGGGATACAGTTTTACTATTAGGTTGCTCTTTGTACCCAAATACTGCGCGATTATAGTCATAATTAGAATAAGAGTGTTACTATTTGCCTCACCAAATTTCTTTGGACCACACATCTAACTAATCTTTTTAATTATAATTGATAGTTGCTAAATGCCCCTACTCCATTTTTTTTTTTTTAATTTCAATTTTGTCCAAACATAAAATTTCATTTTTACCCTCATCCTTAAACTTCTAACCCTAATTTTTCAAATCCAAACCCAAACCCTAACCCTAATTGCATCCCCCACCACCTCCGGCAATCACCGCCATCTCCGTCCACCATCCAGCAGCCCCTAGTCGCTGCAACCACTACTCCATCCAGTGTCTCACCGTCGCGACCACCACCACCTCTGTAGCCCCCTTACCACCGCCACTGAGAGAGAGAGAGAGAGAGAGAGAGAGAGAGAGAAGTGGCAGTCACCACTTCTCCACCTCTAGCGAAGATTGTTGCTTTTAGATCAAAAATCTTAGATCTAGGCTAGGGTTTTGGGGGAAGAAGAGGAGGAGGAGGAGGAGGAGGAGGAGGAGGATTAGAAAAATAGAACAATCGAAAATTTGTATCAATACCCATTTCTCTGTTTGTAACGAAAATGACTGATACAGTGTTTTCAAAGCTCTTTGAGGGCGTTGTTCTCAACATTTTCTTCATGCTGAAGATGATCCTCGAAACTGGGCTAGACTCGCTTGCGTTTGCACTAAATTCTCTTCTCTCATTTGGTTCAGTAGTTCAAGCTTGAACCACCACCATTTGTTTGACAGTCTTCACCCGAACTACCACCATTTGCTCACTAGTCTGCATCCGAACCTCCACCATTTGTTTGGTATTGGTTTTCCAAACCAGGCGAGATAGTTTCAAATGAAGAAAAATCAAACACGAGCATTGTGGGAGAGGGCTCTAGGGTTGTTTTGTGGGTGGTGACGTTGATGAATGATTGAAAGGGAGAGTGACGGCGATGGGGGGTTGGTGTAAGATGGTGGATGGAGGAGAGGTGGTGGTGGTGGTGTGGTGGGTCTGGTTTGGGGATGAGCGGGCGATGATGGGGAAGCTGTCGGCCGGGGCTGTGATGGTGGGGGAGGTCGTCAGTAGGAATGGGTTATGGTTGGGGACCGGTGAAGTGAGAGAAGAGAGGCAAAATGTTGGAGTGAGGGTATATTTGGGATTATGGTAGGGGTCTAAAGAAAAATGAGGAAGGGAGCAATTTTGTTGGTGGGGGTTCAAAGAAGTGAGAGGTCCTAAGAAGAAAGGTAGGGACATTTAGCAACCCTCTTATAATTTTACCCTAATATGAAATTCCAATCATACCCCTATTCCTAATCTTCCAAACCCTAAGCCTAACCCCACCTAAGCATGAATGAACATCGTGCAACATGAGAAATTGACAAACAAAATTGATTATTGGAAAACAAGTGTTGTTGAAGTAATGGTTATCAAAATTTCAATCCAGATCTTACAATCCATTTGGGCACAATAGATTCGGATCGTGTAAAAAATCCTTTATAGGTAGGATTTTTCAGTCTTGGTAATTGGATATTATAGGATTGTAGAATTTCGATCCAAATTTGATCCTATTGATCCAATTTGTGAGCCTTGTTTTGTATTGTGTACTTATTATTTTTTTTTTTAATACAAATTTATGTGGTCTAGATGAATAAAAAAATAAGTAATATTGAATCAAATAACTAAGAAAAACAAACTAGGAAAATAAGCATTTAAATAATGTAGTAATTTCAGAAAACTAACTAGTCGAAAAAATAAACTTAGCCTTAGTGGGGCCTAAGGGGGACAAATTGTATGCAACTTTACCCCAATTTTTGGAGAGGTTATTTTCGTGACTCGAACTTGCTCCACCAGGGACGCTAATGGCGAACCTTATCATTTGGCCCCGCCACTCTTTTGAGTTATTGTATTATTGTAGATTGCAAAGTTTTTTTTTGTTATAGAACTCATTTTTTTTGCTTTCTTTTTCGATGAAATGCAAAATTTTTACAATCGGATTTTCTATTGTATAATATTTTATTTACATTTTACAATGACTATTGTATTTTTCATAATATCTTCACTTCTTTTTAGTATAATTTAGGCTTATTTTGTGTACACTTTTCAAGAAACTAGAAATGGTGGCACACACCATGCGTGTGCATTGGATTGTTTTCTTTCAATGAAATAAAATTGTGAAATGTATGCTTGAATTCATAATCTAAAAGAATTGGTGAATCTGAAAAGATCAAAAGTAACAAAAGAAAAAAGTAAAAAAAAAAAAAAGAACTGAATTTGGGACATAACTGAATAATGGCATAGCTGCTGTTATAAGGGCTTTTGTGGATAGTTTTGCCCCAAAAAAAAAAAAAAAAAAAAACACAAAAAAACTGTGACATAAACACCAATTCTGGTGTTTACTTTATATATAGTATAGATGGTTATTTAAATTAAATTATTATGTCATTTGAAGTGTGCATGAACACAAGGTGCCATCATTAGAAAATGGAGCGAATTTCATTCATGATCTCTCTGGTGATTGATGATTTGAAGAGGAGAGGAGCCAAATTAGGAAAATGATGACCCAAAAGAAAAAAAATATTTCTGGTGCAAAAATGTTAATAGAATGTAGAAATAAAATGTGGAATATGCAGCAGAAGCAAATTCAAAGCAAGGTCCAACTAACCTGCTCTGCTACCATGTTAAACTTCAGATAAAGAAGAAAGAAAAGAGTAAGAACAAGAAGAACACAAACGTGGTTCGGCACATTGTGCCTACATCTACAGACCCAAATGCCAGTTGGTTATGTTGTCATCTTGGATAATTTGAATACATGAGCATCACACACACACATATAGATGGACTACAATGACATGGAGGTTAATGTTAAATCTAATTACATTAGTCATGCCAATAATCACGGGATTTGATTCACATGAATCGTAGAATTTCTCTTGATTGATCTGATTAACCTATGGACCCTGGGATTCTATCTTCAACACAAAGGAAGACTCTCAGTGTTGCTGTGGGAAAATAAATCTTCCCATTGGGCCATAAGGATTTCATGAGATGCTTTCACTTTTGTTTTTGTGCGTTTGGTCCAGACTTTAGAGTGGATGAGTTACTTCTGTGGGAAAACACATAGATAAAGACTTTTACTATTATTGAGAAAACAGAGAAAGGAAAAAGTTGTGATCTAACAACTGAGGGTAGCATACTTGTTTACAATATTGGGCATAGGAATCTTCTACTTTAAATATAATTTGGTCAAATTGTATCTGCTTCTGAGTACAAGTTCCACACTTAGATGGCATTTTATATCTCATGCAAATAAGCAGTCAATGATGCTTCTCAAGTCTTTGTAATGATGCAGGTCCTTGCCTCTCCCTCTTTGGCTTAATCATATTAAGAATTTTGACTTGGGTCTTTAATTGTTCAGGACTTTTTCCGTGTACTTGCTTTGTGGACATTACCGTGCTTGCTATTGAAGACTGCCCGGGAGGTTGCTCGTGCCATCTATGTGCGTCATGATCCGTGGTGGCAATCTGTTGGCATTGTGATAGCTTCTGTTGTCTCATGGATGTACTTGACTATGATTTTTCTGTCAGGCACTGCTCTGTTCAATTTGGTTTGCAATTTGCAAGTGATACACTTCGAAAGCTATGGGAAGCTTTTAGAAAGGGATTTAGATGTTTCAGTTTATATTGAGGAGCACATCCGTTTAACACATTACTTATCTAAAATAAGCCACAGATTCCGAATATTTCTTCTTCTGGAGTTCTTGGTAGTGACAGCTAGTCTATTTGTGGCTCTATTACAAACAACAGGGAATCACGGAATCCTCAATTTGATCAATGGTGGTGATTTTGCTGTAAGTTTGGAAGTAAAGTTTTATTCGTAGGTGTTGTACGCCCGCTGGCCTATTGGGATAGCAGCCTTCGGGCTTTGCCTGCCCATGAGAATTTATATCTTTTTGACTGAGTGTGACAGGCTTATAGCCCTATAGCATTATTAAGGAGATTTTTGGTAATTTCACTTTAAAAATTTTTCCTACTTAGAATTTTTACCACTTTTACCTGAGAAATCTCTTTCTCATAAAGCTACTGAGCAAGAACAGTGGCTGCAACCATCTTAGTCATTTCCTTTAGGAATTATGTATGATGATTTGAGTCTTTACCTTAATGTGTATAGGAGCACTATGCTATTTCTGAATAATGAGTTGCTTATGGACTCATAGACACACCTTGCTTCAAGTATGATACTCGTAAAATTTGTTAGTGTTAAATACTTAATATCTGCTCTGATATTGTATTGTTGCAACAATAACAGGTCTCCTCAATCGTTGAGCTTGTTGGAATAATTCTGTGTCTGCATGGAGCTGCAAAGATTACACATAGAGCACAAGGAATTGCATCAGTGGCCAGTAGATGGCATGCTTTTGTTACATGCAATTCTAATGAGGGTTCTCATGGGGGAACTGTGACTAATGGGAGAAATGTGGAGGCTGTCAATCCAACAGGTGCATTACCAATGTACTACTCAGAAAGTGATTTGGAATCGATTGATTATGTGCCCATGCCAACAAATACCCAGCTGGCTTCTTATATGTCTTCATACCACAAACGGCAATCCTTTGGTATGTATGCAGAACAATCAACATATTTGTGCTTTATTTTTTTCTTTAACTACTGCTCGAGCTCTTTATAGTGGCTGCAAACTCAGAGAACATGCTCAATCTGTAATTTTAGTCAACTGTGATCTTAATTTATTCCTGGTTTTGTATATCAAATTCTCTGTTTACTTCAAGATAGTTTTGATGGCAACCATTAACGTTTGTCATATAACATGCAGCCATTTAGTGGCAGCTACAATAAAGTTTTATTCAATCTTCCATAATGAAGATCCCCATATTGGTAGATATGTCTAAACTTTCAATTCTTCTAGTAACTAATGAGCACATGCATTTGGTGCTTGACATTGGGAATATGCTACAACTCTGATTAGCACCAATTTGTGGTTGGCTGGTGGCCACACAAATTCTTTTTCTCTTCTTTGTCAAGGACATATTTTGTTCAATCATGAGATATTTTTCCTCATTATTGTCCATCTCTGTTTATAATTCCCCCTATCCTTGTGACACTGTCACTCCAAACTTTTTTAGTACTAAAACATGTTAATCATCAGTCTTCACCTTAACCGTTTCACTTGAGTCTATCTAATTTTGTCCATCATGGATGCTAAATCTACCCCAGCAGATGCATTCACGTTTATTTCAGCATTCTTTATCTGTGCTATTCCCATCAACACTATTAATTGTTGGTTTCGAAAACCATGCGGATGCGAACAATTTTATAAATTTAAATCTTAACTCCTGTGTTCATAATGTTCTAGATAAAGATAGGTAGAATCGTACCTTTGTGACTGTTTGTAATTCCTTACTTTGAATGTTGATGATGATCTTTAAGAACACTTGAATGTTGAATAATAATTGTTGAACTTTTATGCTTAAGAGCCTTCAATCCGATACCCTTTGGGAATCCTTACCAAGTTACGATTTTGGGATCTTATTTTTTATCTCTACACTTGCTGTATAGTAATATGAAAGAAAAGAGTGCAAAATTCTACATCTCTTTGGTTGGCCATTTATGAGCCTTTATATAGGCATTAAGACCCTTTCCCATGTAGGCTTGGATTGGGACTTCTAAGGTCTCTCTAACTCTAGCTCCAATTGGACTCTACACCTTATAAGGATAGGAGCTATCAATTAATTATAATTGCAATTTCACTCTACTCCTCAAAGATTTTATTATTATTATTATTAATAAAAATATATGTGCACAATACTGCAATGCAACCCCTCCACCATAACCATATCCATAACTAGTAATGTAGTAAATACAGATTTACTGTCTAACCAAAGCTTACTCATTTACATTGAGTACTAGTCCCAAACACCATAGTTACCATTTGCATTTGAATGATCAAATCTTACGAACGACCAGGTCCAGTTTCAAGTGACTAAACTAGTGACCTGACTTAAAGGGAGATTTAATTTATTTTTAGACAAAGGGTAGATTCCATCTTAAAAAGAATGTTCCCACAAACCTTAGTCACCCAATACACCGAGGTGTTGGCCAAATAATAAACCT
Source organism: Camellia lanceoleosa (assembly GCA_025200525.1). Taxonomy (NCBI): domain Eukaryota; kingdom Viridiplantae; phylum Streptophyta; class Magnoliopsida; order Ericales; family Theaceae; genus Camellia; species Camellia lanceoleosa. Next base: position 70,265,054 of record CM045772.1, on the reverse strand, counting down.
CACTCATTGGTAATCAAAGTGACCTTGACTAGAAACTTGAGTCCATAACTTCTCTCAGGATTAAGAGTTCATTGCATTGGGCACTATAAAATTCACACCAAATAGACAATAGGTTTTACATGGCATGATTCTTATTGTAGTCCTTCAATGTATTCCAAAACACCTACATATTAATCCAAAGTCTTCCACTTCAATGGTTGAGATAAACCATCCTCTCACACGGGTTAATCATGCTGCAGTTGTCCTAATAGAGTCTTAAGTCTATTAGCAAACTGTGAAATCTCTAAGTTACAAGACTTGTGATCTATATCTCCTGTAAGTGAAACTCTTTCACTTACATACATCACATTCAATGTAACTAAAGGGTTAAAGCATTCATCTCATGAATCATATCTATTATGTATGAAAATATTTCAGAATAATATTTGTTTCACTGAATAAATGAATGCACAAATCCCATTGGTTTGAGGGTATTAATACCCATTGCCTGTATTCTGGTCTTATCGCTGTCTCAAAGAATGTTTCTCATATATGATTGGTATTTTCAAGCAAAGAACACTGCAAAAGGTTTTTTTTTTGGTTTCATTTTTCCATCCCAATGATATGGGAAAATCTGCTTTGCTATCTTCGTGCTTATACTAACTGGACTAAATGAAATAACTAATGATTTGGATTCTTTTATCTGGAATCTGCTTGTAAGCATGTAAAATGTCAGTTGAATTGATAAATCATCAAACAATCGGAATAAATTCTATCTCGGAGCTTCTCATATACTTCGAAGTTGACAACCCTGGAAACATTTTCTAGTAACTTGTTTTAGTTTTCTCTTTTCTTTTATTTTCTTTTCCTTTTCTTTTATTTTTTTTCATTTTTAATGATCGGTAACTTGATTGATTGTTTTCTTGGAAGTATAATCTTATCAAGGTTGCTGATTTGTGCGTGGCACAAGTAATTTGTAATGGCAGGTAAAGTGATTATTTGTGTGAAAAATGTTTAGCAATGTAGAGTATTCTGGTTAATGCAACTTAAAAAAAAAAAACTACGCTTGTTAATGCATGTCCGGAGTTAACCCTTGCCAGTGATTTCATGTGAGTGGTAGTGAGACACTGCAATAGAAGATTTTTACTTTTCCTAATAATTACTGATTCAGATGACACTGCTCAAATTAATGATTTTAGCCTGTTATTTTGTTTCCATCTCATTTCCATCTTAATTTGATACCTAAACTTGGCACCTCTGCTTTGAGTGGTTCTTATCTGACAGCTTGAGCCAAAAGTGTCAGGCTACTCAGGTATGTGAATAAGATCATATAATGTGGTGAGGAGAATTACAGACCAAGTTCGGTCTATTGAAGTTGCTCTGCAAAGAGTGCACTGAGAGTAGAGGCAGGCAATGTGAGATTGGAGCTGGTATTGTCCCTTAGCAATGTGTGTGGGCGTGTGTGGCAGTCATGATTCAGATTATGGGTTTGGGCCCATATTGGTTAGCCAAATAAGTGAGTCAGCATCATGGTGTCATGGTGATGCTTTGGGTCGATAAGCAGCATTAAAAGATCCTGAGTTCTTTTTACACATTAGTTAATTGCCTAAGGCAAAAGGTGGAAAGTGTTCCCATTTTACAGTCATCTTATATATAAATATATATATGGTAGAATATGTTAAATCATGAATGTAATTCAAGAGAAATTGTATAATAATGTAATTCAAATATATATATATACAAATTAAAAAACCAAAATTTGTGTGCTGTTGAACGCCGTAGATGTCATGTAATGATCTAGTTTCTATGCTTGTGCACACTTTAGTTTCAATCACTATCTACATGGTTAGACATGATGCTCATGTCAATATCACTGAAGTTTGTTTGTTTTCAGTTACATATTTGCAGTCCAATCCTGGAGGGTTCACAGTTTTCGGATGGACGATTGATCGGATCCTTATTAACACAATCTTCTTCATTGAGTTCTCTCTGTTTTCCTTTGTGCTCGGGAAGACCATAACCATCACTACCAGATGACATTTGCCAGAAACCCTACAATGGATACATCCACAACAACAGCTTCCCTTTAGCCTGTTTCTGTGGGACAGCATAGCATCATCTTCACCAATGAGTTAGTTTTTGATGATCTTTTTTATTTACAGTTTCCTATGATATTTGCAAGCAGTTGCCATTTTTGTCATCATGTTGTTGGTAGGAATGACTCTACCTGGATTGAATGTATCATTAGTATGACATTTTTATTTTATTTTATTTTATTTTATTTTTAAATTATCTATTCTCATTGAAACATTTACTTGAGTTTTGAATAGCTCAAAACATTTTGCAAGTGATGCATTGGCCACACCATATCATTTGCCAGTGCACGTTTCTGAGCCTAGATTAGGGCTAATAAGGATGTGATGATGCTTGCATATATGATGAGAAATTTGAGATAGCAGAGTACACAGATAGCCAGCTCCACGTTAAAAGCCACCAAAAACAGGCTCCATATGTTGTAAGACTAGAAATGGATTTACTGAATCATTTAAGATTCTATACACGGACACTTTGCTACACGGTATGAATTTCAAATTGGTGGAAACTTGCGGTCTCTCTAAACGTGCATCTAACTACGTGAGAACAGCCTATGTGTTAGTCATGTAAGGTTTTCTTCATTGTGTCTTCTTGGTCTTGTAGTTATCTCATTAGATGGGATTTAACAATCATTTTTGGTAAATTCAGTCATACAAGAGTTTGGAAAAGTACCCTCTACCTCATTCATCTTGCTCCAATTTTAAAGGAAAATCTGCTTCAGTATCCTCCTCATTAAAGATCATTGAATCCGAGTTATGTGATTGCTGGTGTCCAACTATGGTTACAAAACTAGTGATTTTGGTTAGTGCACCTGGAAAAAAAAATTAAGGTAAAATATGGATACTAAGCCCCATTAGTAAGAAAATAATTACACCAAAACAGATTGAATGTTAATGGAGTTAACAGAATTGGTAAAATGATGAAACTACCCTTCAATTATTTTCTTCCCAATTCCCATTCCACTCTCTCTCTCTCCGCCTTCCCCTCACTTGGTATTCTCACCATTGGCTGTCTTGCTCTCTTCTGTGTCAGTCAAACCCTTTCCCTTTCTCCTTCTATCTTCTTCACTCGTTCCCTTTCTTACTGTGTATCTCATCATCTCCATCATTATCGGTGTTCATTGCTTGCAACCACCATATTTGCCTCACTCCAGCACCACAATCTCTAGTTGGATTTTTTCTGGGATAAGTCTCTCTACTGGCAATAGTGGTGGGGGGATTTTTTATTTTTATTTTTATTTTAATGGGTACTGGGATTTTGTTTTGTGTGGATATATATATAATTGTATGCATATATATTCGAGCCAGTGCATCTTTGTTGACAAGAGTTCTTCCATGGTTAGTAGGGGATCTATGGTGTTGGGATTCAATTACAGTGGTGTCCATTTGAGTGCTAAGTTGTGGGTTGTGATGCCTTGTTTATTATTGGAATAAATGCCTCCATAGAGTGGTTTGCATAGAATTACTGTTGGGTTCACCATGAAGGAGAAGAGTTTAAAACTGAAGATGGTAGTGGACTTAATTTTATTTATTATTTTTTTGTGTGTGTGTGTAGGGTCATTTTTAATGAAGGATAAAATTAGTACTTTAATTTAATAAATTGATAATATCATCAAATTTCATCCATTAACAAAATGTTTTGAGGCAATATATTGTAAGTTTTAAGTCGTCTTTAACTTTTGCTTTTGATTTTAATATTACCAATGAAAGGTTTGAATTCTAAATAGGCGAGATAATCATTATTTTATTTTATTTTATTTTGAGCGAGACCTGGAAAAGTATCAGCTAACCACTCTTTTGTAACATAATAGTATTTCATTAAGCCATACTACACCATCGATTTATATAATTAATAAGGGTTATGCTATAGAACTTAAATGATTTATTAAATTTTTTATCAAACCTCTCACATGGATATGAGATCTACATACATGTGGATTTGTATGAGTCCCATACCTATGTGAGAGATTTAATAAAAAATTTGATAAATCATTTAGGGTCCATAACATTTTCCAATTAATAAATTAAAATGGCCAACAACTATCCTCAATGCTAACCACTCCATGTCACAGCCTTGATTATTCTCAAGCTATCTATGCGGCAATTAGACAATCACAAATTTTACTTGGTGATGCTAAGCCAGTCTAACCCACAAACTTGCAAGAAAGACAAGTAAAGAAGATAAAGAGAGTTTGAGAGAATGTGTTTGTATTCACTTTGAGAAAACTTGTACAACTCTCGGATGGATTGCAGCAAATAAGCTCCTCACCCATTTATAGGCTCCTTGGAACATTTTAAAACACACAAGAAAAGAACTACGGAGAAGCTTCTCATGGAAGCTTTACTTATTCTACAAAAAGGTTCTAAAATACTCTCTAAAAATATCTATACAAACATCTACCTTATTCTAGAAGTACAAGTCTTTTACCAACTCCATTTTTCTAGGGCGTTCTAGAAGCTTCTATTGCTTCCATCCCCTAATATTCACTCAAATGCTATAAAACCTATTATAGATCCTTCTAGGTACATTATAGAATTATATACCATATTATCTCATTTTCTCAAGTTTTTAAGGAGTTTCCAGAATATTCCATTAGCCTCCATTCATTGAGACTTTCTCTTGGTAGGCAATTCTGTCTAGGTAATTTGGTGGGACGTGACATGTTGCTATATATATATATATTATGGGGGTGTTTGGCAAAGGATTTTTTTAGCTTTTTGGGCTAAAAGTCACAAAAAGACAAAATAAGCTAAAATAGTTAATAAAACAAAATTTCATATCAAATCCATAATCATTTCACTATTTCTCTTACAAACATCACATTCTACTACAAAAAAATCCAATCATCTTTTCAAATACAAATATTTTAGCCTACCAAAAAAACTAAAAACTAAAATAGCCTACTAAAATTTCCCAAACGATGCCTATATATATATATATATAATATAAGAGTAATGTTATATAAATAAAAAATTCAATGATATAACTCCTCATTGTGGACCTTTCACTTAAACACAAAACAACATTGAAAATTAATTTATCTTCAATAATGGCAATGCCATGACTTTCTTATCAAGTGTTTTTGGTATGAATTTTATGTATGAATAGAATTTTTCATTTTGACATAATAATAATAATAATAATAATAATAATAATAATAATAATAAGGGCACTTGGTCCATAAATTTAAATTTAAAATTTGTTCAGCCTAAGGTCTAAGCGCTAAGATATTTTGTCCATAAGGACATGATGGTGCAAAATGTCCAAACTACCCCTACATATATATATATATATATATATCATGTACACGGTTAAACTCGTCAATTCTCTCTCTTTCTCTCTCTCTCTCTCTCTCTCTCTCTCTCTCTTCAAACCCTAATCCTCTGTCTCTCCAAACTCCTAGACTCGGTATCCGCCATACGATGCCATCGTGGTAGAAGACCTTGAGAGAAAGAACCTCTTCGCCGCCATGGTAGAAGCACTTCACCATTGGCAAGATCGTTCCTGACATCATCATCGGCATTTCGGATGGCCTGACACCCTTCTCCGTCGACCTCTCCAGCGCCAACGCTTCCTCCTCCATCATCCTCACCCCCGGCATCGTCGAGGTCGGTGCCGACAAAATCTCCATGGGACTTCGTGAGTATTATTAACTCTCATTTCTCTTCGATTTTAACGCAAATGTAGAAGAATTGAGTCAGTGATGCAAAGGTTCTCTTATTCCTTTGAGATCTGAAGAATCTCAAATAGATTATGGATCAAAGGGGCTCCAGACCCGAGAACGACCCCGATCTCCCTTATTTGCTGTCGCCTCTCTCTCTCTCTTCTCTAAACACCATTCTCATTTTCTAACTCTATGATTTTGAACAGAAAATCTTGAGATTGGTTTCCATGGATATCAGTTTTAATCCCCCCCCTCTCTGTCTCTCTCTGTGATTACAAAGTTTCTTTAAATACAATATTAGACATAGATTCTTGCAAGCTTCTTCGTGATATACACTTATACATGTGTTGTTTTGAGTTGGATCTGATATTCTTTTTGTTTTTTGGTTTTTTCTTAAAACATTGCACCGTTCCCTGGATTTTCTCTATTGCTAAGTGTTGGTTAATTCCTTGCCGTCTTCTTGGTGATGGATCTTGGAGTATCTGTGTGAATTTTCCATCTAGATCTTTAATGTGTGAATATGCTATGAAAATGTAATCGTGATTTGCATGTATCTAGTGGTGGTACTCATAGTCGTGTTATTCACCAGTCTTTCTTTTATTTAATTTTATTTTAGTTGTTTTTACTATTGTTATGATGGTAAAATCTAGATGGAATGCCATTTGTTTGATTGAAACTGAGCAAGTTCAACATTTTAGCTAACATTTTCAATAGATCATGTATTTGTGCATAAGGGAAGTCCTCGTTCAACGGATAAGAGAGCAAGAGGATTTGGGAAAAAATTCCAACAAATTTCAATAGATATAAAAAAAAAAAAAAAAAATCTAACAAATTTTAATAGATAAATTTTTTGAACAAATAATTTCAACAGATCATGGAAATATGCAACGTAAATTTCAATAGATAAGAAAAAATAAGTTGGGTAAATTTTAACAAATAGATTTTTAAATAGATAATTTCAACAGATAAAAAAAATACTTCAACAGATAGGGAAAAAATTTGAATAGATAGTCAAAAAATTTAAACAGATAGTGAAAAAAATTTGAACAGATAAAAAATAATTTAAACAAATAGATATAAATTTGAACAGTAAAAAAAAGTCCACAAATAAAAAAAGTCAATAAATAAATTAATGAGTAAAATTAAAAACAAAATGTTATTCAAAATAAACAAAATGACTTCTTACCAAACTATTTCACAAAGGGTGAACCTCTTAACAACAAAAATAAAAATACTTACTAGACCTACTGTCTTAGACAAGTGCTAAAGTTGACTTTTAAGTAATTTTCTCTAATAATAATAATAATAATAACAACATAATGCTCTTACCGTTTACTTGGCTTCGCACAATCCCTTCAGTAAGCAAATGTTTATAGGTGAAGATCATGGCTAAAACAACTACAACTGATTTCCTAGTATATATTTATTTACTTATTTGTTTTGGTATTTTTACATTATTCATCTTTCATCCTACTAACATTCAATGTGCACTTGCACATATCCACTTGAACAAACTGTGAAAAGAAAGCATTTTTCACCAGCAAAATTTTCCCTTCCAATTTTAGAGGGGATACAGTAACATTCACGTTTACTAATGACCAAAATCACAGTAGACTTCAAATAAACCTCAGCCTCTCTCTCTCTCTCTCTCTCTCTCTCAAGGTTCATGCTCTTGGTGGTGTTATAAAAAAACCAAATAACAACTTCACCTGCTGGCTTCGATTTAATCAGAAAATTGTGATGAACAACCAAATGAGCACATGCTGGGATGCCTTCTGCAATGAACTTCTCAGGATGCTCAGCCATCATATCCCATTGACTTTAGCCTATTACGAATCAATTCTTCAATGGAAGGCTCTTCTTTATGGAACCAGCTATGCTTGAGAGCAGCTTCAGCTGTTATTCGCTGTACAAACAAAATAAAGGATCTTCATCAATACAAGCATGCATGCAAAATGCATTACAAAATTCTTACTAGATATAGAAGGAGGCTATATACTAAATACATAACTTGGAACTCTCTGCCCCTAATGAAGATTTACCTTCTCCGGATAGTAAGTTAGAAGCTGGCTCAACAGATCAAAGCCCTGCTCAGAGAGGACTGGAGACCCCTTGAAACTAATTGCAGGAAACTTCTCCCGCAGTGTATTCCTGTGCACAAAATCACAGCAATTTCAGAAAGTTAAAGAGGAATGAAAAGTCAGTTTCAACAACTTTCTAAGGATTCAATCTAATGTGCATAAAACAGAAACTTACGATTGCTTAACAAACTTTACTTTGGCTCCTGGCAGTTTGGAAAATCCTGGCCAGATTGCCTCGTTTGGTGTGCCAAGAGCTCTGAAAATCTGCAATTTGTGTGAAAAATAAACTAATCATCATCAGATATAGGCCAAAGGAATAAGTACTAAAAAAACAATTTCAAAGAATGAGGAAGCAACAGTTACCTTGTCAAGCTGTTCTAATTCACTTTTCCCATTAAATAGTGGTTGTTTTGCCAACAATTCTGCCATTATACAACCCACCGACCACATATCAATTGCAGATGAATAATGTTTTGTTCCGAGCAGCAGCTCAGGTGCTCTGTAAATGCAAAAATTAAAGAAAGAGTTAATACAAGTGAATCTACAGACAAAAAAGCAAATGAAGCACCACATATCTCAAAATAGAAAGAGTGAAAATGCAAGCATGAATATAAAAAACTGTAGTTCATAAGTCTAACTATGGTTAATGCACAAAAGACAGCAACTCACCTGTACCACAAAGCGACCACCAAAGGAGTATACGTTTTCAATGGGCTTCCATACTGGCGAGACAATCCAAAGTCGCAAATTTTCAACTTCCCCCTGTTGTTTAGAAGCAAATTTGATGTCTTCAAATCCCTGTGGAGAACCCAATTATCATGTAGATATTTGACACCCTCCAATAACTGTAGAATCAGGCATTTAACTTCTTTTTCGCTAAAAGGCTGCTTCATTATATCAATAAGCCCCTTGAGTTCATGTTCCACATACTCCATAACCATAAAAACATCTTTGTCCACAACTACTTCTTTCACATCCACTATTGAAGGGTGATGAAGAGACACAAGAATGTTTATTTCCCTCAAAGATGTCAGAGGGAAACCCTCTCTTTCTAGGCTCATCTTCACCTTCTTCAATGCCACTATTTCTTCTGTTTCCTTATCCCTAGCTTTATACACAACACCATACGTACCTTCATTTATTTTGTTGAGTTTCTCATAATTAAACACACTCCTGCAACCTTGAAGCATGTTCATGCTTCTTGATTTAGGGGCAGCACGTTCCTCAAACCTAGAAAACTCTTCCTCCTCCTCAAGATCCCAGTCCAAATGCCTAACCTCATCATGTTTCTCATCAATCTCCATGGTATCGTTCTCTGAGTAATCACGCCTACTTGTTGCAAGCTCCATAAAACTATCTTGCCCATCAAATGAAGATGACTTTCCCCGACTGCTATCAGAGCCTTCTCTACGAAGCTCCCCACTTTCATGAGTATTCAATAAAGTGTCTCCAGTGTTATCTGAACATATTTCCCTCGGTGAATTATCCATTAATGCCCACCGTGATGTTGATATGTGCCGAACCTCAATGCACTCATTGTCTTCCACCTCTCCAAGCTCTTCATTAGTTCTCCTGCATTGCTTTGGTGACAACAAAGATGGTGAATTGGGTAGTGCTTCAGAGTTCCCCGCTGCCCCAGCTGCCATCTGCATGCCTCGAAGCTGAGTATTTGTGATAGCATACATGATAACATCCCCATCCGCAGAAATATTCGTTAACTTCTGCAAAGATGGTGGAGAACAAAGGGAAGGGCTTTTTGAGGAAATTCTGTTCTTGGATGAAATTCCTACTTCTTTGTCATCCCTATCCCAAATAATAGGTGTAAGCTTCCTTTTCTTCTCTGGATGCATTGACACCCCATCTTGAGACCTTGCAATCTCATTATCCCCGGCACTAGACTCGTAAGGGAAAGCATCACGAGACCTGGCTCGGCCTGATAACTCACCCGCCTCCCACTCTCTAGTCCTACCAACAAATCCTCTTCCTTGTCCACCAACTGCCTCAACAGCGGCCGAACAAGAACCATATCCATTCCGACTTTTCAATTCTAGGTCATGGTAGCCGTTTCTATAGTGATAGCTTTCTTTCTTAGAATAATGAACATCTCTCCTCCTCGAGACATCAAATCGTCCTGCCGCCATAATGATTAACAACCAAGGATTCTTCTTTAAACAACAAATTAATCAAACCCAAAAACAAAAACACAAAAGTGAAACCCTAAATCAAACCTAACCAACCAGATAATTTTTGCAACACTAGATAGGTAAGCAAAATCCTATGAGAAACCCTAGATCAACAATTGGATGATCAAAAGTAACCAAAAAAAAAAATGAAATTATAGTTGTATGGAGGGATTGATTAATCAGAAAAAAAAAAAAATAGTAAATAAAGAAATATGAGATTCAGCTATCAATTGATCTCTTCCTGGAGAAGGATTTGCGGCCGAAATAATCACAGGTAGTGAAAGGTCTTACCGGAAGGCGAACGGTTGTTTGTCGCCGCTGCCGATGATGATGATCACCGTTTCGACAACGCTAACCAAGGAATGGTTTCGGAAGTTCCCTGAACGCGTTTCTCTGATTTTTTTTTTTTTTTGTTGGCCGCCTTCGTTTCTTTCTTTTCAAGGCTCCATTTATTTAGAAAAAATTGGGGGATAGAAAATGAAAATGATAAAAAAATAAGAATAAATTACATTTACACCCCTGAAGTTTGGATTTAATACATATCACTTCTTGACGTTTGAAAAATTACATCAACCCTCTTGTTATTGTAATTATTTAGACAGAATGAATACATTGAACATATATACTATATTTTTTTTTTGCTTTGCTTTGCTTTGCTTTCTCTTTTTTTTTTTTTTCTCTTTTCTTTATTTATTTATTTTTTTAATGTAATTTCCTTTGTTTTTCTACTAAGAGTTGTTGCTTTTTATATAAGTTGGAGGGTTTATGAAATGAAACTGTTAACCACAGGGGTGGGAATATAATTTCCAAAACGTCAGGGGGTGGATAGTAATTGGACCAAATCTCAAGGGGTGTCAATGTAATTTACTCAAAAAATAAAGAAAATTCTATTTTTACACACCTACTTATCTTTGTATATATTTAATAATTTTTTTTTATTATGAGTGGTGTTATTAGCACTCCATCTATTATTTTAGACCCCACATTTCTTTGGACCCCCAATTTATAAAGTTTGAAACCCTTAAAATTTCTTTTCTCTCCTCCAAATAATACGAAACTTATCCTCATGAAAATATTCCACTTATTCAATTGAATGCACACCATCCCCCATACCAAAAAAAAAAAAAAACTCTCTTCCAAAAACCCTAACAAAACCCACGAAGAAAAAGAAGAGCCAATGGTGATTACTATCTCTACCGTGTCATTATTTTTTTCAATTTAACCATTGTCACAGTTGAAAGGCTCTCTTTCTCTCTGTCGGCTCATTATTTTCTTCAGTGATTAATGTTCGGTTACCGGTTCTCGAACAAATAATAAATGTTCGATTTTCAGTTCCCAAACAAATAAACAATGTTCGAGTTTGTGTTCCTGAATTTCGGTCATATGTTCGGAAGTTCAGTCTCAAAAAAATGATGAATAAATTTTCTTATTTTTGCCATTTTTTTAAGAAATTTACTTTTATAAGATCAACATCCTCTGAGCTAAGAACACCATCAAAGGTATGAACCTTCTTTGAACATTCATTGTTGTACTCCTCTTGTCTCATAGAGTTGTGATTACTGAAAAAACTTACATTCATTATCATTGTCGGAGAAGTGTAGGTAATCAAATAGTTGCAACCGTTACCGCCGGAATATTGCTACCAAAGGGTTTTCAAGATTTTGAGGGTGGGTAAGTTTTGAATGTGAGATTTGGGAAAGATAGATGAGTAGTGATGGAGGTGGGTGCTCTCGTAAACCTTAATTCATGATATTGTGGATGTATGAGTTTAATTGTGAGATGGGGTGTCCCAAAATTAATGATGTCCTTTTTAGTAATTTTATTTGAAATTATTATTGTAATAAAAAAAGCTAAAAATTGAGGTGTTCAAAATAATTAATGGGGTGCTAATAGCAGCACTTTTTATTTTTTATTTTTTTATTACAGTTTTGTCTTAAAATAAAATTACTAAAGTGTCCTTATCTTTTCCACCAAAACCCTAATTTCTTAACCAAAACCCTAATTTCTTAACCTTAACCCTAGCTACCGGCCACTGCTATTGCCGCCATCAACTCCACTACAACTTCTTTGCCGCAAAACCGCTATCCCCCCCTCTCTCACTCTCTCTCTCTCTTTTGGGTTTGTATGGTTATGGTACAGAACATACTTGTGACTGGTGGTGCTGGGTATATTTGGAACCCACACGGTGCTTTAGTTGCATTTGGATAGAAATGCATGAACAAAGACCTCTTACTATGCCCTCTTTTCACTTAATTGAATTGGTGGTAATTTTTGTTGTTCCTTTGTCGAGAAAGGTAAAAACCTTCGTGAGCTTTGTGTCTTCAAAGTAAGGATTGAGGCTAAAATTGTGATGAATATATAACAAAAAAAATTTAATAACTTATGTAAATCCATAATTAAACCATAGCTCTAACCAACATGCCATTTACAGTGCCTTAATGTAACAATTTTTTTATTTTTATTTTTAAAATGAATGAAAATTCTTTTCAAGACCAAAGCAGGGGAAAATAAACAACACTAACAAATATAATAGTGTAACCCAACTTGTATGGCCCAAATCTTACTTTCCATAAGGTTTGTATATATGTGTACTATGTGTTTGTATATATGTCTGTGTGAGGTTTTGATGTTAAAAGTTTGGATTTTTTAGTCTAGAGAATGACTAGTGGAGGGGTAGAGGAAATGGCGGAGGCGGCGACAGTGGTAGAAAGGGGTAACATAGAGTTGCCATCGTCGATGCATGGTCATGGACGACAACAGGTGACAGGTGACAATGGGTGTTGGTTTAGGGTTTCAATGTTGAAGAGAGGGATATTTTTGGCAAAAAGGATTGTGCATTGAGTAAAATTACAAAATTCAAAATTAGTTGGTCTGTGTGGAGTGAGATATTTTGGTGTGTGGAAATAAAATTACCCAAAAAGTAGGGATCGCCATGGGGTGGGTTTGGGACGGGTTTATCATTTTCTGCTCTTGCCTCTGCGGATAAACTTACTCCTACTCCTGCCCCTGCCCCATCTCTGTTATGGGTGGAAATTTTCAACTCCATTGCTGCTCCGTTGATATCTGTGAATACTTGATACCTATGGATACCCGACCACATTTCAAATAGCCAAAAAAATTGAGAACCATTTAAATCCTTAGCACACTAAATAATTTTTCTTGTTTTCATATATATAAATAGTGAGACTTTTAAGATTATTATTTATTTATATTTAAATAGAACCACAGACTTTTAGTGTTATTTTCTTATATCTAATTATATTATATATATTATTTATTTATATATTATCAATTATATCGGGTCGGGTTTGGATTGAAGGAGACAATACCCGCCCTCACCTCACTTCCTTTGCGGGTGACCAAAATATAATCCACCCCTACTCCACATAAGTGTTGGGGCATGTAAAATTCATCTCATTCAGGTGGGTATGGGTAGGCCCACGTGGATCAGATTAAAATGGGTATAGATAGGCCCCATGGATCGGATTAAAATGGCCATCCCTAGTAGAAAATGAAGTGAAACAAAGCAAAAAGAAATGAAAACTATTTTCTTACATGTATTTAAATAGATAAAAAGTTTTGTAAGAAAATGATAAAACAAAATATATATAATCATTGCATAATAAGGAGTTGTGGAGAGAAACATGGACAAAAAGAAAAATAAAATAAACTTTGTCAAGATTTGTGGAAAAAAATAAATTTTTCTATATATTTTGTAAGAAATTATTAGTCTAATTTACAAACTATTTTGAGTTGTATAGAAAACTTTAATTTTCATTTATTTCTAGGACTCTTTATTTGAATAAACACATAATATATATATATATATATATATGTACGAGCAAGAAATAATCTTCTCGTATAATCCTGTTGATCAAGTCTGCGCTCCTCAAACGTCGTCGCTTTACTCCCTAAAAACACAAATGTGAGCTAGTCGGCGGGCGTGTGTCGGATACCTCTCAGATGCCTAAGTCAGCAAAATAGACAAATAGACAAAAGCTCTGTGTATTGGAGAATCAAAGTTGTGTTACCTCTCCATAGGTGATGTTGTGAGTTTTTATAGGTTCCGCGTGGCACAATCCTAGTAGGACTCTTATTCCTCCATGTAGAGTCCTCCTAGGAATTACACTCCTGAAAGATAATACTTATCCTTCAACACCCCCCTCACTACTTAAACCAAGTGAGATGGTTCTACCTTGGTAGTATGACAAACGACCGAGCTAATCATGGCTATGCTAAACTGGCAAATATGACCAAGCTCTAACTAGCTCAGTTCTTTCCTTCATAGCTTGTACCTCGGTTTCACCTGTTGAGACCGAGCTAGCTATAACAAGCTTGGGTCGAGCAAATCTAGAGCAAGGTCCTGAGGAAAGCTCAAAACATCTCGGCTTAGAATAGTATGACCGAGCTAATTGTTACCACTCTGACCGTGGTGACCGAGCTAACTTCAAGGCTCTTCTTGGACCGAGCTAACTACAAGTTCTTTTTACTCAGCCCTTTCTTACTACGGCCCACAGAACGGCCCAATACCCAGCTCGACCCAATTTACTTATAAATTACCCTCTCAATTGCCCCTTAATTCTATCTGTGCAACATGATTGGGATTACCCGTTACCAGCCGAGCTAAAACCTCTTACCTTTCAACCGAGCTAAAATGTTGCCAGGCTGCCGATTGGTACGGTTACAAAACGTCTCTTCAGTCGTACTGTAACTAAATCGCTTCCCATTCCATGGCCACGTGGCCAACTGTCATTATTAGCATAAAGCATCACCGCGTTCTTCGTTTGGCGTATTTTAAATAGTCCTGCCCAAACTTAAGCTCTTTACCAAAAGAAAAACCCTACTTTTCAAACCAACAAACCACTATTCATCTTCTTCTCTCTCTACCTTACGAGCCTTCGTTGTTCTTCAACTTGCAAGCTAAAGCTCGTGCTTTTCTTCTGGTGCCATTTTCATCTCCAGTTCCTTCCTCTTAGACTGGTATGTTGCTCAGATTTGTTTCCTTTTCGTTGATTTCGTACTTGTTTTGTAATACATAACATGCTTATTCGTATGTTTTTCAAAATACATACCATTTTTGCTTTCATTTTTCTGGGAAAAACCCATGTAATAGAACTATTATATTCACGAACAATCTGGAAAATGACACATTTGATCCAAAATCACACTCCAACTGAACTAGGATATTGTTTGTATTTAGGTGCAAGCCTAGTCCGACTGGATAACCCTTCTGCAACCGGGATAAAACTTCACACCGTACCTGTAGTTTCAATAGGTCTAAGCACCTTCTGCCTCACTTTAGCCGAGCTAGTGAACTGTATTAGGTTTGCGCAATGCTGTACTAGAAAGCCTCAACCACCGACCGAGCTATAACTTGGGGCTAAATCAGCTCATTGACTTAGTCAAAACCGAACTAAGAATGCTGTACCATAAGCTACAACCGGGCTACGAACTTCTCATTACTTAACCGGGTTAAAGTCCCTTGCTCAAATTGGGCTAAGAATGAATAGTATACTACGTAGCCGAGCTAAGACACATTTATTTTTCCTTTTTTGCTTTTAGCACGGTTCATCGATTTGTGCTTAACACTTTTTCCTTTGCACTTTGCAGACTCTGACTAGGTTGCCCAGGCACTCCATTGAACGTCCAACCGAGATAACCAACGTCATCTCAGCACTGAGCTAGCACTCCAGCTAATTTACACATAATTTAAGACCTCATGGGTAAATATAGGTTTTTGGTAAACTCATCAGGGGCTATGGCCGAGTTCTGAAGGGACTACCATATCCCCGATGATGTCCATCTTACTTTAGCTGAACTAGACACCACATCACAGAAACCGAACTTCGTTCACCTTTCTTTCAATTGTAGAAAGCAGGACTCGATTCCTGTCTGACCTCTTCTTTGTGAATTCCTTAGACAAATAAACCTCTGCCCTACCCAGCTTTCAACAAACTTATATCGAATAATAAATGGCATTGCCGAGCTAAACCGCCGGCTTGGCCTCAACCTCGGTTTGGCCGAGCTATTTCACCAGTACTCTTTAGGCCAAAATGAGGGCAATTTGGGTTTACTATTTAAGAATAAGGCAGCAAGTAGTGAAAAGATAATAAAGAATACCCGGACAAAGATGTAAGCAGCGATGATTTTTTACGGGTTTACAGGAATTTTGAAGACCATGAGGCCCAGATCCCAGGCAACCGAATAAACTGGAACAAAGGAGTCGCCGGTATAATTACCTCGGCTTAGTTTCATGTTTTTCTTTACTTCGTTGCTTATTTTCAACCGTACTAACCGTTGTCTTTTTCCTTTATGCAGACTTGAACCATCTGAAGTCGCTGTACAGTTACCCCAACCTTGACGCCCTCCGCTCCGCACTACGATATCCCAATCGAAGTTGGGTCGAGCTACTAAATTTCGAACCGATGTATAGATACAGCAGCAGGTGAAAGACCAGGGTGGCAGACTTCTTGTTGGAACCCTCTCTTGAGCCTGATCTAACCTTCCCACAAATCAACCTCATTCCACTGACTGCAGAACAAGAGATAGAAAAAAGAGAGCAGTAAAAGCTCTTATCACCGAGACAAACCAGGTTGAGGTTCCTCTGGCTGGCCAACATAAGACGCTGTAGTAGCCCTTCCAACTGCCTAGCCGTCCACATCTCGGCCAAACAAGCGCGCTCGAATTTCTACAACCGAGCCATACCTTGTTGACGAGGATGAAATCGTGCTTCCGCCAACCATACCACCAAGCCCACAAACCGAGCGTTCAGACCGGGCTAGCCCATCAGAATGGGTGCCTAAGGTCACCTACAAGAACCTAGCTATCATTGATTCCGACTCAGTGGTAGACGAAAAAGACCACTCCCTGGCATTTAATCTTGCCAAGGGTGTGTGTCTTCCAGCCGATATGGAGCACCACGACCACCTTACTAAGCTGAAGGCCATTCGTTCGGCGTCAAAATCAATGGTGCTGGTAAGTTTCTCCTTTCTCTGGCCCTAATTTCTATATCTGTTAGCTCGGTTTAGCTCAAAATTGCTTTTCTATTCGTAGGCCCTGCAGAAGAACCACGTTGTTCACAAGCGCGTGTTGGAGCTCCGAAAAACCACAAGGCAGGCCGTGGCAGAGGCCAATGCTAAGTCGGCCGAGCTAGAAGAGGCCAAAAAGATAATGGCTGAGCTACATACCGATGTGGCCTGCTTGACCGGTCTTGTCAGCTCAGTTGAAGCTGATAAGCAAAAGGCTGCGGCCGTACTGAAAGACAAATATCTGCCTTGGTAGCAAGCGAGAAAAAGAAGAATGACGAAATCACTCGGTTGGAGAAGGGCATGGAAAATGCTGAAAATCGGGGCTACAAGGAGGGGGAGGACACCTACATCCAGCAATGCAAGGCTGCCAAAGATATATTCTTCAAATGTGGATGGAAGGCAGCGGTAATACAGCTCGGTCTTAGCCCAGAGACCGAGGTCTTCCTTAACCCTCCTCCACATTTTATATCGAGCTACATGGCGGAGTATGCCCACGCCATTCAACAAAAATTTCTTCAAGTTGAGGATGATAAAGAAGAATTTGAGCCCAACAACGCTCCATAAATGCGTCAATGATCGGCTATTCGATCGGCTCGGGTGGAGCCACCGTGGAAGACTTGACGTGAGCTACCATTTGGCCTGGGCTCCGAGTTGGTGGATCTTGGATCTTGACGACCTCTTTGCTTGACCTTATATTTTCTTCTTTTTACTTTTGCAAAGAATATGTAACCGGGCTAAGGCCCCATTGTTTGTACCCTTGACTTGCATTTTGAATGAAATCTCTTCTTGTTTCAACTGTTAGTTCAGTTAACTGCCATGCTATGCTTGCATTTACTTTCCAATTGTAATCCGAATGCAGTATAACATTTTCTGGTCGAGATACCTATCTCGGTTCTAACCTTGAGACCTTATCTGGTCATACCAGCCAACCTCTTCAGCCTAGGTTGTTACCTTGGCTAAAGATTACCAAAAGTTTGTTATTCCATCCAACCATTCTTCAGCCTTAATCCTTATCTCGGCTGAAGAGTACTAAGTGTTGGTTTTTCCAGCCGACCACTCTTCAGCCTTGATCCTTATCTCGACTGAAGTGTATTAAGTGTTAGTTTTTCCAGCCAACCACTCTTTAGCCTAGGTCCTTATCTTGGCTGAAGAGCACTAAGTGTTGGTTTTTCCAGCCAACCACTCTTTAGCCTAGGTCCTTATCTCGGTTGAAGAGTACTAAGTGTTGGTTTTTCCGGTCAACCTCTTTAGCCCAGATCCTGATCCTAGCTGAAGAGAGCTCAAAGTTGGTTATTCCTGCCAGCCTGAGCCAAGTGTTTGGTTATTCCTGCCAAACTTCCTGCAGCCTTGATCCTTATCTTGGTTTAAGAGAAGTGAGTGTTGGTTTTTCTAGCCAACCTCTTCAGCCCAGATCCTGATCTTAGCTGAAGAGAGCTCAAAGTTGGTTATTCTTGCCAACGTAGAGCGAAGTGTTTGGTTATTCCTGCCAAACGTCCTGCAGCCTAGATCCTTATCCTCGGCTTAAGAGAAGTGTTGGTTTTTCCAGCCAACCTTTTCAGCCCAGATCCTGATCTTAGCTGAAGAGAACTCAAAGTTGGTTGTTCCGACCAACTCTGATTTCATTGCCCCTAGTATTCTAAAACTATTTTTATAGAAGAAAACATTTATGCTGAAAAAGAAACTACTTGCTTTATTAAAAAATAAAAACTACAAGTAAGTTTTAAAAAAAAAGCTAAAAATAAAATAGTTTGAGATTGGCAGTGTTCCATGGGCTGGGAATAGCTTTGCTGTCTTCATCTTCCAAGTGATATGCCCATTTTTCTGCTAATCCAATCACTTTGTAAAGTAGTCTGTTGCTACGAGAAAGAACTTTCTGTTACCTGATGCCGTTGGAAGTGCTCCTACTATATCCAAGCCTCACATTGTGAAGGGCCATGGGCTAGTTAAAGGTAGGAGTTCTTTGGCTGGTTGATGTATTTGGTGCGCGAACTTTTGACATTTCTCTCACTTCTTGACATGCTTCTCTAAGTCTGCTTGCATGTAAGGCCACCAATATCCCTGTGAAATTGCTCTGTAGGCCAATGTTCCCCCTTGGTGGCTTCCGCATACGCCTTCGTGTATCTCGAACAAGAATTCTTCGACTTTGCTGGGATGAACACACTTTAGGTAAGGTCCTGTGAAGGATTTATTGTACAAGGCCATTGATGGGGAGAGCCAAAATCATTGCGACTTTGCTTTAATCTTGTTGGCTTCTTTCTTTTCTTCAGGTAAGACGCCGTCTTTTAAGAACATTATAATGGGATCCATCCATGAGGGGGGCTAATTCAGTGCAACGTACCTCAGCTACTTCAAGTTCTTCAATGCTTGGTCTTAGTAGGTAGTCGATCAGTAACGGATGAGGGATGGATGTATCTGCCATTGAAGCAAAGCCTGCTAGTTCGTCTGCTCTACTGTTTTTTCCCTGCCAATCTACTCTATCCGCACCACTTCGAACTTCATAATCTCCTTTTTGACTAACTCTTGGTACTTAGCCATCCTTTCATCATTTGTCGCGTAGTTGCCTGAAATTTGGTTTACCACCAGTTGTGAATCACTATAAACCATTAGCTCGGTGGCCTTCATGTAGAGTGCTGATTTTAGTCTTGCCAGAAGCGCTTCATACTCTACTTCGTTGTTTGATGCTGGGAAGCCAAGGTTGACTGCTTGTTCCACTATTAGGCCATCTGGTGAGATAAGGACTATGCCAAGTCCTGCACCATGCCTGTTGGACGCTCCATCCACGAAAAGCTTCCATATATCTCTGACGAACAGCTTCCAGCAAGTGGAGGGATCGGATGATGCCTTGGGGTTATGAGTGTTGTTGGTGTTTTCTTTAAAGTCCACACTTACTGTTTGCCCCTCATTATCCGATCGTACCAAGTTTTTATTGGTTGATGAGTCTTTGCTTGGTGTAGCATGATTTGCTTCTTCTTCCATTTCTTCACTCCGGTTTGTTTTGGGATGTGGCTGGGCATCTTGTATCAGGGGTTGCGCATTTCCTGCGGCGCTTTCCATCCCATTTTCGGTTGTACCATTCAAGTCAACTGGGCCGATGTGATGACTTCCTGGTGTGAATTCTGCCACAAAGTCTGTCAAGGCTTGTGCTTTTATTACGGTTCTGGGCTGAAACTTGATATCAAATTGTCCTAATTCCACCGCCCATTTCAAGATTCGCCCAGAAAAGTTCGCCCTCTCAAAAAAAGCTTTTAGAAGAAAAGCTGTTATGACGGTTGTAGTGTGGGTGTGGAAGTAACGCGACAGCTTCCTTGAGGCCATCATCAAAGCTAAGGCCAGTTTTTCCAATGGTAGGTACCTGGTTTCTGCGCCCAGCAAAGTCTTACTAACATAGAAGATGGGCAGGTGTTGGATTCCTTCCTTCACGACCAACATTTGCTGTCGTCTTTGTGAAACTGCCAGGTACAAAAAGAGCTATTCTCTAGGTACTGGGGTTACTAGCAAAGGTGGAGAAGACATGTACTCTTTCAAGCTTTCTAGGGCGCGGTCGCATTCTTCATCCCACTCAAACTTGGCCTTTAGCGCTTGAAAAAATGGTTGACATCTGTCTGACGACCGACTTATGAACCGGTTGAGCGCAGCTGTCATACCAGTGAGATGCTGCACTTCTTTTATTGAGTTCGGCCTCTGTAGATCCTGAATTGCTTTAATCTGAGAGGGGTCTGCCTCTATACCTCTGTTGGTCACCAGGAAGCTTAGGAATTTGCCAGATCCTACGCCGAACGCACACTTGGATGCATTAAGGCGTAACTTGTTCTTCTTCAGGATCTGAAACATCTCACCTAGGTGTAGACACCCCATTTTTGACCATCTTCAAGACTTCGTTGTACTTGTAGGTACATCCAACAACAAGTTCAATTGCTCGTCGGGTACTCGACTTTCACGACGGAACGTCGCAGGTTTGAGCTTTCCAAATCCTGTATTCTTTTTGCCCCATTTTTGGACCATGTATTGGCCCTTCTAGCTTTATTCTCTTGGTGCACTGCTGGCCACCTCCTGCCACTGCCGGCCATGCCTTTGTTATTGCCGGCCATTGATTAAGCCTGCCAGCCATCAATGAGCCACTGCCGGCCACCACTGATGGCCAGCAGACCCCTTGTCTCAGCAGGTTTCACGCCAGATCTTTTGAGCCAGTTGGTTTTCACTCCTTTTCCCTCCATACACGTGTATGGAGGGATGAGCCCCTTTCCAAGTTTGTTGAACAACCTTTGCATTGTTTTTCTTCTATATAAGGAGAGGCCCTCTCTCCTTAGCAGGGGTTCAGCCATTTTGAAGAGAAGATATATCTCTCTCTCTATATTTCTCATTCTCTCTCTCTATATTGTATTGAATAATGTTCTAAAGTCCATTTTTCTTGCACTTTTACACTACAACACATAGAGATACACCACCATCTTGGAGCTGAGGTTCTTAGAAGTGTTACTTGAGCTTTGAAACTTGGTTTTTGGCCCCTGAGGTTGCTGGTTTCGAAGTTGATCTTCAAGGGTGAGTATATTCCCCATTTTAGCATTTTCTTGTACCTCATTTTGGCCATCCTTGAATATTGTTTTAGGCCTTGCTTTCAACTGAAAAAAGTTTTGTATTTGAGTGCTTTTGATGATTGTTTAAGGTCTTTTTGGTGTTAAGGGTGCACAACCCTCTTGTTTGACTTGTTTGACTTTGTTTTGTGCCATGCTTTAAGGCCTTCGAGGTAGTCTTGGTTTGGCCTTTCAACCATTGAAATCTAGTGGATTTTCAGTGGTAGGCATGTGGTTTTGAGGCCTAAAACCAGAGGGGGGTGACCCCTTCCCTTTTTGTTTTGTTTGTTTGAGTTATTGGCCTATCAAAGGAGCTTGTATCCTTTTACTTTTGAGGCTTGGTTCAGATCCTTTTTTGTGACTTTTAGGACCTTCCTTGACTCTTTCCATGGCTGGTTTGGCCATCTTTTGCATGCTCCATGTATGTGTAGTGTAATCCCATTTGTGGCTCATCAAAGTAGCATGTCTTTCTTGCATGTGTTGGCTCCATTTCAGTAGGTTTTTGGTGATTTTTTACCATGCCTTAGATCTTTTTTGGGTTGGTTTTGTCACTCCATGTATGCCTAATACATGTGTAGTGTAAATCACTTAAACTAGCTTTATATGCTTCATGCTTTGACATGTCATTTTAGCTTGTTTTGTTTCCATTTCAGTAGGTTTTTGGTGATGTTTTTCCATGTCATACCTCTATTTTGGTTTGGTTTGGTCATCTTTTGCATGCTCCATATACTTGTAGAACAAATCTTGTTTACTAGCCCTATGTGCATGTTGATTTGACTCATCATTCTAGCATATTTTGGCTTTGCTCTAGCATGATTTTATTCTTATTTTGGTCTGTTGTAAGACTTTTTTGGGCTTCCATGGTCATATCACTCATGTTTTGCATAGCTATAGTGTAAATGCTTTGACTAGCCTTGAGTTTGAGGCCCCTACCATGCCATACATGTGATGTTTACATGTTTTGCCATCATTTCGAATGTTATTTTAGTCCATGAAATGTGGTCACACACCTGCATTTGACATGCTTTGAAGAGTTGATGTTTTATGCCTCATGAATGGATCATAGTGCATGCCATTAAGCCTAGGCCTTTGGGTCATCATATCAGTGCATTTTTGGTTTTGTTATACCATGATGTAACTCTGTTTTATGCTGTCCAAGTCATGCCATGTTTGGTTTTAATAAGTGTAGTATAACACCCATTTTGTAGCCTTGCATGCTTCATGTTTTGGCCCTTTGTTCTAACTTGTAATGGCTAGGTTCAAGCATGTTTTTAGTCTCACCTTGGCCTACCTTGGGACTGTTTTTGATCCCCTTGCCCATTTGGGGCTTGCTTTGTATAGCCTTGGCTTAAGTCCTTTTGCTAATTTTGAGCTTTGAGCTTTCTCGCATGCTTTGTTTGTTTTGTTAGGGTGGTTTGGCACCATTCCATGCATGTTTTCAGAACTTGTGGTGCTGTCACATATCCATACTTGTCACTCTTTAAGTGTGCTTAAGAGTCGCATCTTTGTGCCTTAATCCTTGAGCCAATTGGCATGCATGTTTGCCTTGCCTTTTCATGCTTCTCATACCATCTTTTCATCACTAATGGCCACTGATTTGGAGCATGACTGAGGTATACTCTTTTGGTTTAAGTCCATTATGTATGTTGTGCATATTGAACTAAGAATGCCACCATTGCATTGAGCATGCTAATTGACGTTCGCATTGAGTATGCTAGTTGTTGTAAACATTGGCATTGTGCATGCCATTAGCTTTGTTAAGTTAATCATACTACCTTGCATTGAGTATGCTATGTAGGTGTATATTTGCATGCTTAGGACATATTGCATGTTTGCCATGCTTGTATTGCATTGTTGTTTGGATTAAGTATTAATCCGAGCATGAGAAACGAGGGACGTTTCCTACTTCAAGTGATGAAACGTGTCTCAATTCTCGGTCGCCGACGCTCTTGACGATACATGATAGAGTTTTAGGCTTTGTGTGTTTATTCGTGCATTCATTTCACATTGATTTACAAAAATTGGATCTTTGGCCATCATGCATCGGGATGCGTGATTGATGGTCGTGGATCCAATTATGCCTCTCTCTTGATGTTTTGAGGTGATATGAGGTGGCATAGTGCATACATACCCTTGGGAGACCCTCTATTTTCTCTATTTTGTGTTCTCACTGCGACTTGGTGTCCCAAGACATCGATGGCCAAGATGCCTTGCAGATGGCCGGCACCTCCTCATCCTTGGCCGGCAGTATACCATCTTTGGCCGGCAGGTGGTTGGCAGCATCTCCCCATGGCCGGCAGGCAACTGGTGCAGGAATTCTTTGAGGACACCCTGCAGACAGAGCCTCAAGAGAGCATTCAGAGAGCTTTTGGGACGGGAACCGAGCATGCATCTCCAACTTCTTCAAGGCGAGCTAAATTTAGTTTACACATTTTAATGCTTACTTGTTAGTTAGCATTTGATTTTGTAGTTTAATTAGTTAATGTGTTAATTAATTGAGTTTTGTAATAATTAGTTGTAGCTAGTTATTCATTCGGTTATGTAATAATTAATTAGCTTGCTAGTTAGTTAATTAGTTGACATGTATTATTTATTTGGACCCTCCGTCGAGAGGGCGAATGTTATAATAAGTGTGCGTGCGTGTGTGAATGTCTTCCAACCCCACATCTTTCTTCATTTTACTTAACCGCTTACAATGGTTAGTTCTAGGGCATATTTTCAATTAGCATCCTTATGCTTTGCATGCGTACATCCATTCATCTATATTGCATGCACCGGGCTCGGCACATCATACTAATTGCATCATATTTCGATTCCAATTTGAATACATGTATCAATTATAGCATTTCACATGACATCTTAGAATAGCCTAGCCTATTTTAGATGCATTTTTGCATGTGTTGCATTAGCCATCTTAACATGAACTAGGATCATGCATTGATTTCTAACTAGTTCTTTATTTTGCCTCGGAGTACACTGTGAGTATTTACGTTTTGGCATACTGCATGTGTATGAGTGTTGCCATGATAGCATGCTTACCATGAGGCTATTTGCTTAATTGATGTAACTGCCTGAATGCCTGTGGGTGAAGGTTGGATTACTTGAATTGGAACAATTCATCAAATCCGCATTTTAGCCTACTTACGAGTAGCAAACTTCAAACCATTTTCCAAACAAATGGATATGCAATGTTTTGTTCCAAATTAGGCGATCTAGTCCATACTTGTGTGTTGTGCGCATCACATAGTAAGATTAGCTAATTAACCGGAATAAGAACACATGTGTTTTCAAAAATAAGATATCATGCTTAGTACAGGGCGATCTTTGATCGGGCTAGCGGGCTTGCTCATAGATGACCTTCTCCAATCGTATCCAAGTTCCCGAGCCGAGGCAATTTTGGTGATGACGGACACGTGGCTTTAGGCAATGAGTCATGGTTTCCTAAATTCCCCCAAAATAAATATTTAGGTGGCGACTCTGTATTTGGCAAAGTAGTCCATGTTTGGCACTTCTTTCTTACAAATCAGTTTTTGAAAACGATTTGCCGGATTTGGACTCTTTGGTGATTTATCGGTCTTGCATTGCACTTTGTGAGACTAGATTAAGAACCGTGACATTTGAGTCCGAACTGTAGTAGCATGAAGCCGTTTGGGCGCGTCTACACTAGGTCCCTGAGATGGTCATTCTCATCCTTGCTTTTGATCACCATATCATCTATGTATGCCTCCATTGTTCTGCCTAACAATGGTTCAAACATCTTGGTGACCATTCTCTGGAATGTTGCCCCTGCGTTTTTTAGGCCAAAGAGCATGACATTGTAGTAATACAGTCTCTTGGCGTTGTAAAGGATGTGACCTCCTGGTTTGGTTCATACATAGCGATGAGAATGTATCAAGAAAGCTAAGTCGATTGTGTCCTGCCGTTAGGTCTACCAGTTGGTCTATCCGTGGTAAGGGAAAGCTATCTTTTGGGCATGTCTTGTTGACTGTTTTGTAGTCTACGCAAACGCGCCATTTTCCATTCTTCTTTGGCACCACCACTGTATTGGATATCCACTTGGGATAGTGCACTTCTCTGATAGCTCTTGCCTCTAGAAGGTTTCCCACTTCTTCCGCCACTATCTCGGCGTGGTGGAGTGCTGATCTACGAGTGCGCTGTATAATTGGTCTGGCAGTTGGGTGGACATTTAATTGGTGACAGATGAAGTTTGGGTCAATGCCAGGCTTGTCATACGGCGTCCAGGTGAACACTTCGATGTTAGAGGTTAAGAACTTCATAACCTCTATTCTCTCAGTGCTGGACAATGACGAGCCGAGCAAAAAGAACTTTTTTGGGACTTTTTCATCTATCCTTACCTGTACCAAGTCTACCACCGCCTTCTGTTCAGCTGCTTTGCCAACATGTACGAACAGCTCATTGCTTTCAGGTTCTTCCACCATCTATACATATCCCTTGGCAGCGCGACTGCCATTTACTGTGATGAAGCATTGTTTGGACATAATTTGGTCTCCAAAGACCTCTTCAATTACTCCAGCTTCGTTGGGGAACCGCAATACTTGATGGTTGGTTGACGCTACAGATCGCATGGCATGCAGCCATGTCCTTCCTAAGATTATGTTGTAAGTGGAAGGGACTTTCAATACCCAGAATTCCACTTGTTTCATCATGCTTCCTATTCTGACTGGGAGGATTATCTTGTCCACTAGCCACTTTGGCATTGAGTTGAATCCGATTAGGGGAGATGTTGCAGGCGCCAAGTCTTTGTCCTCCAGTTTCAATTTTTTGAAGGTTTCGTAATACATTATCTCACACGAACTCCCTTGGTCGATCAAAATCCGTTTGATGTCGTAATCCTTGACGTGGAGTGTGACGACCAGTGCATCATTATGAGGGCAATATATCCTTGCCAAGTCTCTGTCTGAAAAAGATATGACATTCGTGGCTTCCGTTCTCCCCTTTTTGATGGCAGGTTATGCACTTAATACCTCCCTTAAGTGCTCAGCCTTCTTGATCATTCCCTTGAGCTCACATACTCGCTCAGGTTCGAATACCCCATGTATTACGTTGATCACGCCTTGAGGTGGGGCGTCGATCGGCATTCCGTTTGGGTAATCGTGGTTCTGGGGGGCTGGCTGTGTCCCTCATTCTATGTACTGGTTCAGGTGCCCAGTTGCCACTAACTTCTCCAAGTGCTGTCTTAACGACGTGCAATTCTTTGTGCGGTGCCCCTTTTCATTATGGAAGGTACACCAGGATCCTTCGTCATAGTCTTTCTGTGCTTCTCCTAACTTAGCTGGCCATTGGACGAAAGGTTCATTGTGTATCTCACTGAGAATTCGGTAGATTGGTTTTTTGAATACCGTGGTAATGGCAGTGCGAACTCTTAGCCACCTTTTGTTTGGATCCTCTTTGTTGGCCATCTGCCTCGCCTATTCCTGCTTGGTCGTTCTACCGTGTTGACTTTTGCCGAAGTCTTTTTACCTGGTGTTGCTGTTGTGCCAGATTTCACCTTAGCATGGGCGTCATCCTCTTCCACACGAATATATTGGTGCACTCTTTCCATTAAGGCCTCCATCGTGAGGGGAGACATCATAATAATTGAATCCCTCAATTTGTTGCTGACTGGCAAGCCCCGTTTGTATTGTGCGATGGCGAGGTTTGTAGGATAATCTCCTATCTGGTTGAAAGTTTCCCAGTAGCGACTGTTATAGGACCTCAATGTTTCTTTGTTGCCCATGTCAATGGAGAGTAGCTGATCGATCTCCACTGGTGTCTTGGTGTTCGTTCTAAACCTTGTCACGAACAGCTCTGCCAATTATGCCCAGGAGGCGATGCTGCCTTCTGGTAGCCTTTCAAACCAAGTTAGACCCAGGTCGCCTAGGCTGGACGGAAACAGGATGCACATTAAAGCCTTGTTTCGCCGGTATACTGCCATAACCTAGCGAAAGTGGCTTAGGTGCATGTAGGGGTCCGTCTTCTCTTCATAAGTGGTAAATTTGGGCTGGTGAAAGCCCAAATGTAGTGGTGCATTCTCAATTGCCAGAATGAACGGTGAGGTCTGTAGTCTTGCTAACATTTTTTCTGCTGGTTCGTAAGCAAGGCGCGGTATTGACATTCCTACCTCGACGCTCCCATACGTCCGAGGAGCCAACCGTTGAAGGGCTAAAACTCTTTGCGGGTCGCGCGCCCTGGTATCTTCCTTTCATCGTGCCCTTTCTTTTAGTACGGTTCGCAAATCGGATGATTTAGGCAACTCTGTTTGCCTGGATGACGTCTGATGCATGTGCGAGGGCCGATAGGTGCTTCCCTTAGTATATGACCTCTCAGTTCTTGTTCTCTCAGACTTGGAGTAACGAGTCTTGAGAGTTCTTGACTGAGTGTTGCCTGTTCTCAAGCTCTTGCTCTCTGTTTGTGATGGTGTGGTGCGCCTACCACGATCTTCCGAGTGGTGAGGGGGTGTGTTGCTTTTGCGCCCCTCTCTTGTCGCCACCCATTTTCCTTTGATCTGGCGCTTCATAGACTTCATGTCTGCTGCCATCTTCCTAATTAACTCGTCTTGTTCCTTTACGCAATCCTCCAGAACTTGAGGATCGATCCTCCGCCTCTGTCTTTCAGGACTTTGAGAGTGACGGGGGTTGTTAGTCTGCCTTCCCCTTGCATCCCTCCGGGGGTTCTGTCACGGGGGCTCTAAATCCGCCATGGAAGGGATAGAGGGCAAACCTTCGCGCCTCCCACCCCCCTCTGGGGTTTGTCTGTCGATGGCGGACTACGGCAAATCTTCATTGTGCGCCATTACTTCCAATTAGAGAGGAAAAACTTGATCAAGAGGTTTTGTTCTTTCTGGTTTTCCCACTGACAGCGCCAATTTTACAAGCAAGAAATAATCTTCTCGTATAATCCTGTTGACCAAGTCTGCGCTCCTTAAACGTCGTCGCTTTACTCCTTAAAAACACAAACGTGAGCTAGCCGGCGGGTGTGTGCCGGATACCTCTCCGATGCCTAAGTCAGCAAAATAGACAAATAGACAAAAGCTCTGTGTATTTGAGAATCAAAGTTGTGTTACCTCTCCATAGGTGATGTTGTGAGCTTTTATAGGTTCCGCGTGGCACAATCCTAGTAGGACTCTTATTCCTCTATGTAGAGTCCTCCTAGGAATCACACTCCTGAAAGATAATGCTTATCCTTCAACACCCCCCTCACTACTTAAATCAAGTGAGATGGTTCTACCTCGGTAGTATGACAAAACGACCGAGCTAATCATGGCCATGCTAAACTAGCAAATATGACCGAGCTCTAACTAGCTCAGTTATTCCCTTCATAGCTTGTACCTCGGTTTCACCTGTTGAGACCGAGCTAGCCATAGCAAGCTTGGGCCGAGCTAATCTAGAGCAAGGTCCCGAGGAAAGCTCAAAACATCTCGGCTTAGAATGGTATGACCGAGCTAATTGTCACCACTCTGACCGTGGTGACCGAGCTAACTTCAAGGCTCTTCTTGGACCGAGCTAACTACAAGCCCCTTTTACTTAGCCCTTTCTTACTACGACCCATAGAACGGTCCATTACCCAGCTCGGCCCAATTTGCTTAAACCAAGTGAGATGGTTTCACCTGTACAGAAAACTTTAATTTTCATTTATTTCTAGGACTCTTTATTTAAATAAACACATAAAAATATATATAGATATATATATTTTTTTCTTTCACTTTTTTGTGTTATTTATCTAACCAAACTGAGTCTAAAAGAAAACATACATGTGTGAATGTACACATATGTGTAAATGTGATAATGGCTGGGTCAATCTTTGGCCTTTTTTGGGAAGTGAGTTAAAAGTCACTTTCCAACTTTTAACCCATTTTGGGTTACATCATCTTTCACATTTTTTACACGTTTTTTTAAAATAAGCAAAAAAAGTTAGCTTTTAAGCATCTTTCCAAATCCTTCATCAGATTTTTTTTTATGAAATTTAAATTTGATAAAAAATTGATAAAAATGATATTTCAACCGTTTCATCAGCTTGATATCAAATGAAGAAAGCGGTACTTTTTTTTCATCAAATGAAGGAAGTATTTATCCATTAATCAAATTTGTAGGTGACTTTTGGGTTGTACGTCTGCCCGGACATCCCCTAGATAACCGGTTTTGAAATGAATTTGATGAAAATTTGCTTTAGATAGTCGATCAATTGGATTTGATGAAAGTGTTAGAATGCATCATATCAGATCAAACTTTTATTCAAATGTGATGAAATATCTAATGAACGATTGAAGATGTTCTAAGAAACCAAAAACAAATAAATAGAGGATGTAGATTTTCTCTGGCCCACTTTGTAGGTTGGATGGTGCTGTTGGGCATGTGGAGCCCATAACGGGTTTCATTTTTATAATCCAAACTATTCAATATGTAGAACTCATTGAGTATTTCGTACTTGTAAAAAATCAAATTGATCAGATATCGATAGGCACTTGATCAGAACAAATTTTTGTCAATGTTTTATTTTAAAATCATATTTACCATTGACAAAGACATATTCTGATCAAGGGGCTATCCATATTTGATCAATGTAATATTTTGCAGAGATGAATAACTCGATGAGTTTTATATATTGAATAGTTTGGATTATCAAAATGAGACCTATGGTGGGTCACACGAACCCAACAGTACTGTCTAGTCTACAAAGTGGACTGCAGAGAAGCCTTATCCATAAATAAATCCAAGGATAATTTAACAACACTAATACTGATTTGATTTATTAATTCAGAATTTACCAAGAAAAGGAAATCAGTGGTTAATTTTTTTTTTTTACTCATGAATTTAATTTCCACCTCACAAATATATTCGGGATAAATTATAGGTTAATAAGGGTGCGTTTGTATTTTTGGTAATTTAACGATAACCACTTGCAGCGGATAAAGTATATTCTTAAAAAAAACAAAAACAAAAAATATACCTAATTAAATAAAAAAAGGATCAATTATAAATACACCTTAAAATACAAATTATTTTTTTGTGATTTTGGAAACTACATCACGACGTATAACAAATGGTTATTTTTATTAAAAATCATTTAGTCAATCATCAGTTTTAATGATGTTAAAAATATATTTCAATTACTAATTTTGATGATTTTACTATTGTATAAGTGAGTAGTTAGAAATTTTATTTTTTCTACTCTGTATTTTAAATCTCCAGGGTGTATTTATAATTTATGCTAAAAAATATGTATATATATACATTTTTTTTTTGAGGACATAAAAAAATATACTTAAAGTATATACTATTATTCCAATTTTTTTTTTTGTTTTTTCCTTTTCTAGTTTCATTTATTTTCCTATCTAAAAAAAAAAAAAGTTTCATTTACTTTTGTCTTTCATGATAACAAAAATAATGTCAATTTTCTTTTTTTAGATTTGTCTCAACTATCATTTTAAAATTTATTGGTTTAAACTAAGTTCATTAAATACAAAATTTAGTCATTTTTTTTGGGTATTTTTTTGATAACATTTTTAGGGAATTTAAATAACAAAAAATTGGGCGCAAATTTTTTTAATTTTTAAAATCATCATCTAGTCAAAATGTATTTAAAAATTAAAATATTTGAATCAAAGTTTTTTAAAAAAAATTCTAAAAAGATAAAAATATATCACGACCTGCTCATGGTATGCAAACGTTAGGCATCTTGACTTGTAGCACTCTGAGAAAAAAAATTTCAGTTCACTTGAGCACAGGTTTGAGCGCTCGAGCAGTCTTTTAGACCATCCAGTACTTTGTCTTGCAGTCTCTAATACTGGGAGTTCATTTTCTTCACTCAAGCACAGGTTTTACTGCTCGAGTGATCTTATGTCTCTTCCACTTTTCAGTGCTTGAGCAGTCTATTCGAAGTCAACCATTTAAAAGTCACTTTTTTGTCTAAACTTTTTCATTTTTCTTTCTCTCTTCTCTCTTTTTTCTCAATTTCTGACCCTCTAAGTTTTTCTAACTTAGATTTCAGTTATTTTCACTAAAAATCTACCCTTGGTTCTTGAGGTAAAAAATGTAGAGCAAGACGAGATCAATATTTTGAACAGATTGGATAGTGTTTTCCTCAACATCACTTCGTGGGTCTTCTCCCAACCATTTTCTCCCTTGAGATAGGATTTCCTTATTTATCTTCAATATTTTTCGTATAGATAGATGTGTGGTATTTTTTATTGCATAAAAATATAAGTTTGAAAGAAAATTTTGAAATGCATGCAAGAGAAAGTTAAGGTTTTGAAATAAAAAAAGTTGGATATATGATTTATTGTGGATTATGGACATTTTAAGCTATTGGTGTAACACTTTGAAAGTTTCTTTCTTTTTGCTCGAGTGACAGATTGTTTGCTCAAGTGGTCTGGTAGGTCATCCAATATTTTTTTGCAGGTCTAAGATTTTGGAAGCGTCGTGCTCGGCCGAAAGGTTTTATCACTCGAGCGGTGTCAAGAGGTTCAAGGGGAGACTCAGCATAGTAAGATGCAGAGGGTTCCAACCCATAGCAGTTCCAGGGAGCACAATCTAGGTCCACTTTCCTGGTACCGAGTTCTGGTCCTAGGAGATGTGGTTAGGGAGTGATCACTTGCTTCAAGTTTGGTCAGTTGGGCCACAAGTCTGTAGTTTACTCGTAGAAGGAATGAGTGCAACAGTCTACACCGTCTTCGACTCGTTTTCAATGCTAGAGTCAAGGGAGAGGGCAATCACCTATCTATTATCAGTGAGGGCAATCGGGGCACTTGAGGAGGTTTTGTCCTCAGACAGGTGACACATCTGGTGCGTTTGGTGTGAGGCAGATATAGAGTCATTAGACAGCATAGTCAGCTTAGGCCTTGAGAGCCAATGAGGAAGCCTCTTCAGCTCAGTCAATGTATCAGACTTATGCTCCAAGGGGTGAGCAGGTGGAGCAAAGACCTACGGGGCGTGCGTATGTTGTTATCACCCCAGATTTGTTGCCAGCACCTTTGGTAGTGAGAGCTAACTTCTTGTTGTGTAATTCTATTGCCAATGTGTTGATTGATACTGGTGTATCGCATTTTTTCATTTCATTTCATTTCGTTTGCATTTGCATTTGCATTAGCATTGGGGTTAGAAGTGGCTCAATTAGCATCTCCACTCAGAGTAGAGTCACTTGTTGGTGGTGAGGTTGTGTTGGACCAGGGGTGTTGGGATTGTGAGATAGAGGTTTTCGGTCGCTGACTTCCTTTTGCTTTTGTGTTGATTGATGTGTTGAGTTTTGATATTATTTTGGATATGGATTGGTTGTCATTCTATTGGGCTATTATAGACTATTACCGTCAGAGAGTCACGATGTGTACGTCAAGTGGTGACTGTTTTTATTTCTTGGGAGACCGAGTTGACAGGCCTTGTTGCCAGTGTGTGATCCATATGGTCCGGGCGAGCTTACTCTCATTCTCGCTATATTCTTGGGTGTTGAGAGTGATGTGGTCCAAGTAGAGTTGCCCAGGTTAGTTTGTGAATACCCAGACATCTTTCCTGAGGATCTCACTAGTTTACCACCTCATCTCGAGATTGAGTTCTCAATTGACTTAGTGTCTGGCACGACACCAATCTCTATGGTAGCATATAGATTCGCACCCGCTAAGTTGAGTGAGTTGAAGATTTAACTCCAGGAATTGCTAGATAAGGGCTTTATCCGCCCTAGTACTTCGCCTTGGAGAGCACCGGCTCTCTTTGCCAAGAAGAAGGATGACACATTGCGACTGTATATTGATTACCGAAAGTTGAACCAGGTAACTGTTAAGAACAAGTACCCATTGCCTCGTATAGATGACTTATTTGATTAGTTTTGTTGTTTCTCTAAGATAGACTTGAAATCGGGTTATCACCAATTGAGGGTGAAGGAGAAGGATATCTAGAAGACGACATTCTGTATGCGGTATGACCATTATGAGTTTCTTGTGATGCCTTTTGGGCTAACCAATGCACCGACCTTGTTTATGGATTTGATGAACAAGATCTTTCGTGAGTTCCTAGACAGTTTTGTAGTTGTCTTTGTGGATGACATTTTGATCTACTCACCCTCTGAAGAGTAACATGAGGTACACTTACAGATTGTACTTGAGTTGCTTAGAGCTTGCAAGTTGTATGCTAAATTCGGGAAGTGTGAGTTCATGTTAAAGGAGGTGAAATTCTTAGGCCATGTGGTATCCTCAAAATGGGTGATTGTAGATTCCTCTAAGATTGAGGCAGTGCAAGGTTGGGAACAACCTAAGAATTCCTTTGAGATTTGGATTTTCTTGGGGTTAGTCGGGTATTACCAACGTTTTGTGAAGGATTTCTCTAGATTAGCCTCACCATTGACTAGATTGATGAGGAAGGGAATTAAGTTTGTATGGAATAAGACTTGTGAGAAGTCATTTCAAGAGACTACTCCAGTGTTGATTATTCAAGAGAGGGGTTTGGGCTATTCAGTGTGTTGTGATGCATTTTGGGAAGGTTTGGGTTGTGTCTTGATGCAAGAGGGGAAGGTGGTAGCTTATGGCTTACGGCAGTTGAAAACACACGAGAGAAACTACCCTACTCATGACCTAGAGCTAGCAGCAGTGATCTTTGCTTTGAAAATCTAGAGACATTATCTGTATGGTGAGAGGTTTGAGGTATTCTATGAATCACAAGAGCTTGAAGTATCTATTTTCACAGAAAGATTTGAATTTGAGGCAGAGAAGGTGGATGGGATTCATGGAGGATTACTACTTCGAGTTGCATTATCATTCGGGGAAGGCCAATATAGTGGACAATGCCTTGAGTAGGAAATCCATTAGCAGTGTAGCTAGTATTGCTATCCGAGAATGGGAGATTTTGGGCGCTATTGGCAAGTTTGACTTGCATCTTGACAAGTCAGTTGAGTCTACAGCTTTGTTTACTATAGTTTCCCAACCTATACTTGTAAGCTGAGTTATAGAAGCACAACGGGGTGATCATGAGGTAGAGTCTATTTGGGAGAAGATATCTAGTGGGAAGGCAGAGAAGGGCTTGAATGTGTATTCTGGCTCTAGTGTTAGATATCTTGACCGTTTTTTCATGCCGAAGTCTTGTAGAGAGGAGGTACTCTGAGAGCTCCATCATTCACTCCTTGCGGTACACCTGGGAGGCACAAAGATGTATCACGACCTTAGTGACTAGTTTTGGTGGAGGGGGATGATGAGAGACGTCGCCTTGTTTGTATCAAGGTGCCTTACTTGTCAATAAGTGAAGGCCGAGCAACAAAGGTTAGCGGGTTTGTTATAACCCTTGCCTATAACTGAGTGGAAGTTAGAGCATGTCATGATGGATTTTGTTGTGGGTCTTCCGAGGACTCAATGGGGTAATGATGTAGTGTGGGTGATAGTTGATCGGTTAACTAAGTCAGCACACTTTGTACCTATGCACACGAGTGACTCGGTAGATTACCTTACCGACCTTTATGTTAGGGAGTAATGTGACTTCATGGGGTCCTTGTAATTTCGGATAGGGATCCATGTTTCACGGCTCGATTGTGGCTGAGTCTACAAAATGCCTTGGGCACTAAATTGACATTTAGTACCGCCTATCATCCTCAGATTGACGGGCAGTTAGAGAGTACCATTTAGATCGTAGAAGATATGCTTCGGGGTTGTGTTCTTGACTTTAAGGGGTCGTAGGAGAGACACTTGCCTACAGTAGAATTTGCCTACAATAATAGCTTTCAGGCAAGTATTGGCATGGCACCCGTTTGAGGCCTTGTATAGCCAACTGTGTAGATCTCCAGTGTGTTGGGCCGAGGTGGGTGACACACTTATGTTAGGTCCTGAGTTAGTCTGGGAAACGACGGAGAAGGTTGCACTTATCCGTAAGAGGTTGATTTCGGGTCAGAGTCGTTAAAAGAGCTATGTCAATCGTAGGAGGAGACTGTTATCATTTGAGGTAGGAGATCGCATCTTTTTGAAAATATTACGTAGACAGGGTTTGATAAGGTTTGGGAAGAGCGGGAAGTTGTTTCCTAGATTTATTGGGCCTTTTAAGATCCTAGAGTGCATTAGGGAGGTAGCTTATCGTTTGGCCTTGCCGTCACAACTTTCCATGGTTCATGATGTGTTTCATATCTGTATGCTCCAGAAGTATGAGCCAGATTCATCACATGTATTGGATTAGACCAAGCTAGATGTAAATGAGGATAGCTCATACGAGGAGAGACTGGTTAGAGTCTTAGATACGCATGACCAAGTTTTGCGAGGCAAGACAATTCCCTTGGTAAAGGTGTTGTGGTGACACAAGAGGGTTGAGGAGGCGACTTGGAAATGTGAGGTGGAAGTTCATGAGAAGTATCCGGATCTTTTTGAAATGCGTAATGAAAATCTTGCTATATTGATTATATGTGAACATTGTATGTTTTGGAAAAATGAATTGCATATTCAATGTTGAAAACTTATTTATCATTGTTTTTGAGAATGAATGACTGATGGATGGGTCATGGATATGAGTTGTTATAATTGATTTAAATACATTGGTTATTATGTTGATTTTCAAATTTCGGGGACGAAATTCCTTAAGAGGGGAGGTTATAGCGATTCTGGTTTAAACCCGACCTATTCATTATTTTGGATCCGGGTTTTTCTTGTCTTGATGATTGTTCATGTCTTCTTCCATCTTATTCCTTGTTGAGTTTGGGTATTGAAGTGTTTTGGTTGTGTTTGAAACAGGTTGGGAGTTAGTTTTTCAAAACTGTGTTGCCCAGATTTTGGCTTGTTTGCTCGAACGAACTTTCTTGTGCTTGAGCAAACTTTGAGGACTTCTAGTACTTTTGCAGGTCTGCAAAACTACTGGAAGTATGGCATTCTTCGCTTGAGCGGTGTTTCTTGCGTTCGTGCGGTCTTGGCTTGAGCGGTCTTTCTTGCGTTCAAGTTGTCTTTTGGAACTCTCAGTACTTTTGCAGGCTTGCAAAAGTACTGGGAGGGCGGTGTACTTTGCTCAAGCGGTACTTTGTTCGCTCTAGTGGTCCCTCTTGTTGTGTTTGGTTGCTTGAGCGACCATTCCTGCGCTCAAGCGGCTTGCGGGTATATCAAGTTGTAACAGTCACTTTTTGGATCACTTTTTCACTTCTCTCTCTCTAAATCTCAGATCTACACTCTCTTTCTTTAGAAACCATCTC
The DNA here is from genome assembly GCA_025200525.1 of Camellia lanceoleosa. NCBI lineage: Eukaryota > Viridiplantae > Streptophyta > Magnoliopsida > Ericales > Theaceae > Camellia > Camellia lanceoleosa. The sequence continues at coordinate 70,228,319 of CM045772.1, read as the reverse complement.
TAAACTCCAAATACACCTTGATCCATCGATCTTTACACCCTAGTCCCTTTGATAAAAAGAGAGAGCACGTCAAGGGCTTCGTTCTAATTGGAGAAGTTCATTTTTTCACCTCCATTGAGTTCTATCCATCTTTCCTTTATGTCTTCTTCTTTGAGGTAGGGATTTCTCCACACTTTGTATGGTTTTTAACTTAGTTATTTGATTTTCTAAGCTATGTCGTGATTTGGGGATTTTTAAACAAAAATCTAGGGTTTTGATTTAAAAATTCAAAAGAGGGTTTTTTCAAAATGGGTTCTTGTATATGATTGTGGCTTTGTAAAAATGGTTGGGTTGTGATAAATGATGAATTTTATCCTTGGGAGTTGATTTTTAAAGAAAGAGGATTTTGCCCTAAATTGTGAACATTTGATTTTCGTAAAGAGGAAATGGAATTGATGTTGGTTTTATAGAATTGGAACAATGATGATGATTGTGGTGGAGTTAAATATGAATTATCACTCCTATTTCGAAATGTTAGAAAGTATATCTGTATTGAAAATTATTTATCTATTTAGAGATATCTATTTTGGGCTATCGGTGTAGGATTGATATGATTGCTGTAGAAATTGCATGAGAATTAGGTGAATAAAAACTAATTTCTCATCTATTTGCATTGTGCATTGTAACACATTTAACACATTGAAAATGTATACCGTTTTGAGAAAAATGAGTGAATACCTTGGTGAATCTGGGTAGGGAGTGTAGTTGTAGTACTAAGTATAAAAATATTTTTGGTATGAGTATTGCATATGCATTCATCTCATAACCCTATTTAGATTCATACACCGTGTTAGAGTATCTTTACTGTGCTTTGGCTCACCCTATATAGAAAACCATTTTTAGGTGCTAATGATATGCCTCCGCCAAGGCAATAGCTCGGGAGGACTTGAGCCAAGAGTTTCTATTTTTGTCATTGTTGTATTTATTTTGTACAAACCTGTAGAGCTTTATTTGTATTGAGTTTAAACTCACTTTTCTTGTAACCAAGTATCGTCTTAGAAAGTTGTAGCCAATAGGACATTATTATATCTGTTTAACTTTTATTTCATAACTTTTTTTTTTTAAACACATGCTATGGATTTATGGTAGAGCTTATGAATGTATAAATGCATGTGTTACTCTTTCGTACATTTGAAGTATATGAATGGAAAGACTTTATTCTCTGATTATGATGTTGTTTAATTAATCATTATACTCGGTTTATTGTAATTATTTCGGGGCGTTACACCCATGATCTCCGTAGTTTTGTTCCCTTTTTAAATGTATTTGTAGAGGGCAATTTTGTTCTCTTAAACCCCCAAGTTATGCTTCCATAACCTAAGGTAGGATTTTATATTTGTCTGCCATCCTTATGCTTTTCAAAATGAAAATAAAGATATTACTATTATTCTGCCATAATTTATGTTTTCTTAAAATAAAAAATCATAACCATTATAATTACATCTCTCTAAATTCTGGCCATTTTAATGTACAACTTTCCCTTCTACTTTAGTTGATGACATTCGAAATTGTATCTAAGTATTCTAATGTTTCCTTCACTTTGCTTGGCAACATCTTTATTTGGTAACATTCACTTATCGTAACCTTGACTGTACTGGATTTGCCTGACTCATCCACAACGCTATTAGGCCATATTTGTTTGGGTGGACATGTACTTGGAATTGGACTAATAGTCCAATAAAATTATTAATCCGATGTTTGGTTAAAAAAATTTAAGAATGGACTAACAATCCATTTAGATATGGTGTCCCACATTTGATGAACTATTTAATCCCACATATAAATTGAAGGATTAAGTCAAAGGCTGGACTAACTTATCAAATGACCATAATAGAGGTATTATGGTCAATATATTGAATGTCCTATGTCCTATCATATCCTATCTATTCTAATCCCCTTAAACAAACATCGGATTAGATAATATTTTGTTAATCCCTCATTATAATCCTAACTCAATCCAAACATAGAATAAGATATATAATCCAAAAGAATTCGTAATCTTAGGGCTATTAGTCATGAGAATACTAATCCAATCTAATCTAATCCGTCCAAACAAACATGGTCTTAAAGCATAATATCATGTATTGGTTTTTAAGTACTGATCCTTATTTGTAACAGAAAAGTTAGGGATCATGAAAATATTATCATAAAAATGATCATGAAAGGTGTTGGGTTTCGTTTAGTGTTGTTTGAAGTGCGTTTGTTTTTATTTTTTTCATTTGTAGTCTTGATTTGTTGATAACTTTTGTCTTTTTGCTTTGCTTTATTTTAGTTTTATTATTTTTATGTAATGTTTGTATTATTGAATATAAATGTTGCTTTTCAATATAAATGATATCACATGATTGCATTCTCAAAGTTAGAATGATGGAGGGGGGGGGGGGGGTTTGGGGCAGCCGCACCCTAAAAATTTTAAAAATATTATATATTAAATTAAAAATTTTAAAATAATTTAAAAATATAGAAATTCGTGTCCCTAAATTTTTTAAGATAATTTTAAAATTATATAGAGTAATTCCCTAATTTTTTAAACTATAGAATAGCTCTCAAAGTTATAATCCTAGATCCGTGCAGGCAAAGTTGTATGTTTAAATTATGATATCATTTGGTAGTATGTATTTTTTTTAGTTATCAATTGTTTTTTGTATAACTCACGTTAATCTGCATGGATTTTTTTTCTCCTATAATTACTTATATCATAAGCTATTAAATAAGACCAGAATATGTATCATTTCCAAACATTTTAATATTGTTTCGAAACACATATATTCATTTCCAAACATTCTAATATTGTTTCGAAACACACACACACATATATATATTTCATTTTTTTTTAAACTCATGCTAATATATATAGACTTTTTTTCTCTCTCTAGAATTGCATATATTACATTATACTATGCAAACATATATCGTTTCCTAACATGTATTGTTTCATATCACATGTATTTTTAATTTTTAATTTCTGATTTTTTATTTTATTTGAATAAAACTCATACTAATCTATATGGATTTTTTTAATAATATAATTATACAATATAGATTTAAAAAAATACGTAGGTTTGGTTTGTGTTTCTGAAAAAAATTTCAGAAATTTTCTCTACAAACAAATTTCAGAAATTTTCTCTACCAAACAAATTTTTCCAAAAAAATTTCCCAAAACACACAAACCAAACAAGTTTTCCAAACAAATCTCTCTCACACACACATCAAATCAATCACTTTTTCCAAAACTCTCTCTCAAAACAATTTTCCAAAACAAATTTCCCAAAAAACCAGACCAAACATGTTTTCGTACTTTTTATCTCTAAAACACATCTCTCAAACACAAACCAAACATACCCTATATGTGAAGATCTGTCAACAATTTTTTTTTATCACGTCTCTTGATGGGTTTTTTTTTAATGTGTATGATATATGAAGTAAAAAATTAATATATATGGATGAAAGTGATGTTTTATGCCCTCAAACAACTCCATACATATTATATATACCAATGCCAATCCCCAGTGTTTTAATTTTTTCTTATTTTTTAAAATTTTTTTATGCCACATACACTTCGTGGGTCCAATATTTATCAGTACATGCCCTACATAACATGTATCTTATGAGATAACCATTATCTTATAATGTGATTGTTTTTTTTTTTAATAGATAGTGTATATCAATACAATGAAGGATCCAAAACTCTTTTTAAACATAGGGAAACTATATGCAGGTGGGAGAAAGAAAAAAAAATCATTACAACAATTTTCACTTTTAGCAACGTTTTTGTTAGTCACTAAAAGTGTATTTTTTGTCACAGAAAGTATTAGCGACGCAAAAAAAAAAAGGAAGAAAAACAGTCGCCAGAGCCATGTCACTAAATGATTCAACAACCAAATAAACTATGGTGGCGCTTATAAAAGAATCAATGATCAAATATTTTAGTCGCCAAACACCAAACAATTCGTCGTTGTAAATTAACATTTTGTCGCTGAAAGTAGCCTTAAACAGATGTCATGTTAGGTTTTAGCGACGCATGAACGCGTCGCCAAAACATCCTTCAATGACGAAACAAATTAGTTGTTGAATTCCAAATCTTTTAGTGACCAATCAAGTTTTTGGTTGCTAAAAATTCATATCTTGTTTCACAGAGTTTTAGCAACTGAAACAAATTATCACCAAAAGTAAATTAACAATTAAAAAACTTGTCATCAAAAATTATTATTATTATTATATATATTTTTTTACAAATTCCCTGTTTAGTTCATAAACCTATAAAAAATAATCCAAACCCAAACTAACTTTTCCTATGCCTCATTTCTACACATATATGCAATCAAAAAAATTTAATACATTGTGCATAGCATCCAAACTATAAACTTAATTCAAAAGTAGTAGCATATTATAAACATAAGAAAAATATCAAATCCAAAGCATCCAACATAAGTAAATTCCTTACAATCCAAAACTTTAAACATGTACATAATGATTCTAGAAAAACTTTCAAGCTACAAAATCCTATGACAAAATATATCCAAAAATTCAAAATGTAATCCTCTAATACTCCCCAAACTACATTCCATCCATTGCCAATCTATCAAACATATGAAAAAAAATTACAATATTAAAATGTTAGTAATAAAATGCTTGGTCTCGAAACTATGATATACCAAACACACCGGTTACCCCAAATTTTGAAAATTACAATATTCAAAATGTCCTAATGTACTAAACAAGATATAATTTGATCCAAAATTTGAAGAATAATGAATGAGTGGTTTGAATGGCTTGACATGCAATGAATTTGACTACTTTAATATTGAGTATTGTCAAGAAAACTAGGGAAAAATACAAATTCATAGCATTTCTACCTTCTAAGCTATACCTTAAAGGATAACCAATAAGTATATGTGAAACACATAAGCTGGAAACAAATATAACAAGATAATAAAGATCACATTTTTTAAGAAAAAAAAAAGAAAAGAAAACAAAGTTGGAAATTTTGAAGGATTAAAGAAGATGGGTTGGCCCTTCGGTGAAGAAAGGAGTTGCTATTTGTGTTGTATCCACATTGGTTTCTCCGTTTTTCTTGGAGAGAAACAAGTGTTATTTGATTCGACCACCAACTATACACCCCCCCTTTATATTATTATTATTAATATATATGTATATATATGATGGCTTGTAATGATAATGAACAAGTATTTTCTTTGCTCATCTTCAAACAAATCATTATCTAAAGGCCGAAAAACCTGTAAATATATATAAAATGAATTTTACACAACAATTTATAATATATATAAAATTAATAGATGTTATTTTTAAAAAGAAGAAAAGCCTCGAATTGAAATTTCATTTTAGGCCTCAATGGTAGTCAGTGTAAAATTTTAGCGGACTTGGATGAGAAGGGTGACAGAATTGAAGCTTATTTGAGTTCTTCCTCTAGCCATTTTACAACAAAAACCCTGCTAGTTGTGCTTCCATTAGCAAAATCCAACAGAAACTAAAGGGAAAATAACAAAAACAAACACAAAATTCAACCCGCTTTTACCTTCCCAAAGAGAGAAAGTAAAACTCAAGTTCAAAGAGTAGTTCAGGCCCCAAAAATATTTTTAAAAAAATAAAAATTTCAAAGAACTATTCATGCTCCAAAAATATTATAAAATAATTCATGCTCCAAAAATATTATAAAATAAATAAAAAGTTCAAAGGACTATCCAGGAGTACTAATTTGATGACTTCATAACTCTAATGATGAGTAAAGGTTGTGGTCAAGGTTCTAAATATCGGCCGGTACGTCCCGTACCGGCCGGTTCGTACCGGAAAATCGAAGGACCGAGTCGGATACTCACCGGTATACCGGCGAGAATGAATTTCACGGCCGTATCGGCCGATTCCCGTTACGTATCGGCCCGCATCCGATACGTAAACGATTTTTTTCCGATACTCCGAGTCGGATGCTCTGTTTGTTGATGCTCTGTTTTTCTTTTTCTTTTGGCTGAAGAAGAGATGTTCTGTTTTTTTTCTTCCCGAGCTGTGATTCCGGCAGTGGGTTCTGGGTCTGGTTTGCCGCCGTTGTCGCCGTTGTTGTTGCTACATCGTTACGATGTAGCTTCTCGTTGTGGTGAAAATGAAATTCCATTTGAGCGAGTGAAGCCTTGGGTTGCCATCCCACGTTGCCTTTCTATGTTGAAGTGATTTCCCGCCTAGAGTTGGGCTGTTGCTGCAGTAGGACTCCTTGGTGGTATACAAAAAACAGGTTCCTTGAGTTTGCATACTAAATACTGGCTTGTATGTAGGAGGGTCCACGTGGGTGGAGTTGTAGCCACCTGTTTTTTTGTATGCAAACTTCCTTAGTGGTATGTGAAAACTGTGGGCTGGTTTTGTTTTTGAAATTTCCCACGTGAGAGCAAAATTTTGAACTAAAAGTTTCCTTGGTGGTATCATTTAGTTGAAAATAGTCAAATAAGTACCCTTACAAATCAAAATTTTAATTAAAATGTAATAAATTAAGGCTAAAAGCGTAAAAAAATACATAAAATTGAGTTTTAGATGGATTGCTAATGATTTTTTAAAATTCACGCTGACGATACCGATGCATATCGTCTTCATTCGATACTACCGATACCGATATTCATGATCGATACCAAGCATCTGCGATTTAGAACTATGGTTGTGGTATCAGGTTTTCAAATAAAAAAACACCCTTTATCAAAAAACAAGGTAAAATGTCTCCTTAGGTCACTAGAATAGTCTCAGAAATCTAGCATTGTTCATTCATATGAAAAGTTCATTAAATTAGCTATTTCGTGAATCTATCACTAGTTTCAGACACATGAGACACATAAATCCACTAAGAAACCAATTTGAGTAAATAGAACATAGCATAACTAACCACAAATTGTAGGCATGATCAAAAGATGCTTATGCCCTATTTTCGGTCTTCAACTCAATATAAATTAGCTATTTCATGAATTTAGTGCTAAACGACCTGTTTTCAGTTTGCAACTCAATATAAATATTATATACTTGCTTCTAATGTTCTAACCTTGAGTACTAACCAAGTGTGGTTTGTTGCTATGAGTGTCTTTAAGTTATAGTGAGGTCCTCGTGTTTTTTTTTTTCATTCAAACTAGAAGATACTTTATGTTCCATCTATTTTGCAATTTAATAAAATTAGGAAGATGAATGATTACTTCTTCTGGGATGTTTTCATTTTCTTCCATTTACAAATTATGTGTAGGTAGTGTAGGTCATGTTCTAAACACAATTAGGTTGGTTGGGTCAATTACATTCCACCCAAAGTCCAATTCTTCAGGTGGTTAGCTTAGAAAATAGAGTAAAGAGCGCAACAAAACAACAACGTAAACAGTTGTAGCTATCATCAAAGTAATGTCACCAACAGGGGATTGCATTACCTTTACTAATATCTTAACTGAAAGTCCAATCACTTCCCAACCCGAGGTTTTGTAATAATTAAAGTTCTATCTCAACTTAGCCAACTCAAGAGCTGTGACATGTTGTCCCAAGTGATTGCTCGAGTGAAGGAAGTGTCGCTGCTGCTCCCAGTATCTCATAGGTTTACAGGTGGGGACACTCAAGTGAAGGAATCTTCACTCAAGCGTAGAATGTGAGCTCCAAGTAGTTTCACTATAGCTCTGCAAAACTTCTGGGACTTTGCATTTTTCACTTGAGCGGTGGAGTTGGCGGACTGCGCAAATTCAGCAGTTTAAAAAGTACAATTCTAGATCATTCCTTCCACTTTTCTTTTCTCTCTTCCTACCTCTCACCCTAAGTTTTCACTGCAAAATATTCCTCATTCACCCAAGATCCAACCTAAATCACTTGCAAGGAGTGGAGTACAAGTGGAGATCCTTCTTCTTATCGATTGAATTTCGTTTTTACGAAAGATTCTCTTAGAAGCTTGGTCTTTTTCTCATCACTTGAGGTAGGGTTGCATTTAATCTAGTATTTCTTTGTTTTGAAGGTGTATCTATGGTATTATTGTGACTTGAAATCTAATTTGGGATTGGGTTGGATAAACTTTCATTTCTTACAAAGGGCGCATATAACTCAACTTTTATTAGAATTTTTCCATTTTTTTTTTTTTTTTTTTTTTTTTTTTTTTTTTAAAGTGTGTATATAAATGTTAAGCAGATACTTATATATGAAGATGGGAAGAAAGCCCCAAATTTGATAAAATCCTAGTTTTCAAATTGAGAGGAAAATAGTATTAAGATTGGAATTTTCTTGAATTCTTGAGATATTGTGAATATTGAAGAGATAAAATATATGAACAATGCTATGGTGTTGAAGTCGAGGCTTGGGAATTGATTTTTCTTGAATGTTATGTGTGTATTTCATCTCATACAATGTGAATACTTGTTGGTTGAATAAAAGTTTGGTAAATTGAGCATGAGTTTGGGTTAAGAGTCGGTTTTGATGTTATTGAATTGTGTTGGTACCCGTGCGGGGAGTCAAGGTGTCGAATTGCCCTGCCTTGAGCATATCACTGGATGAATGTGGGAAAATGTTTTTGGGTGTCCACTGGTCTTGCCGTATTATAGTCGGTAAAAGTCGAAAAACGGATGATTTTGAGTGCCTACGTCCTTCCGTATAATAGTCGGTAAATGTGGGGATGGTTTTGAATGAAAATGATTTGTGTATGAAGTTTTGGACTCTTACTAGGGACTCATGGCATATTACTCTTTCTAACACTGATTGTGATTTGGTGTGAGATGGAATGTGATTCCTGTATCAATTTGGAATTGAAGTACTTAATTGACTATGTTTTCTTATTAATTACTAATTTAGTTTTGGTTTTGATGGTGCCATGGACTTATTTAAATAATTAAATACTTGGTTAAATGTATTCCTACTTGGTAAATAGCTCAACCCTGTTTAAATTTTTAGGACATGATGATGTACCACCACAGTGATGACTTGACGTAAGCGGTTGCTCAGTTGGGATTGATAGCTTAAGGATACCTTACCGTCCAGACTTCGAGTTTTGTATCAAGACTTTTGAAGTTATTTTGTTGTAGTTTTGTATGCCTTTTGGGCTTTTCTTTTTGTAATGTCATTTAGTTCATTGAACTTGGAGATGGATTCAAAGTATCTTGGAAATATAAACTTGAAATTGTAATTTATTAGATCTTAGTTCAATGAGAAAGATGATTTTTGGGTATTTTGTTATGCTTTATCGTGGTGTATTTGTATATGATATAGCAGGGCATTGTAGATTGGTATCAAAGTGCTAGGTTTGAGAATACCTTAGGCTCATGGGAAGTGACATTTGTCACAATGGGTTCCCTAGGCCAGGATGGTACACTTATATGCCTTGTGTGTTCTCACAACAAAAATTTACACATTTGCCGACCATTTTTGCCGACCAAAAAAATTTTGGTCGCAAAAAAATGACATTTGGCGACCAAATATTAATTAGTCGCGAATGATCATTATTTTTGACGACCAAATATTATTGGTTGCAGAAGGTTATATTTTGGCGACCAAAAAATGAGTTGGCCGTAGAAAATGGTATGCTTTTGCCGACCAACTACAAATTTAGTCGCGGAAGGTCACATATTTTTTGGTGACCAAAAATTTGGTCGCCAAAAACTTATTTTCAACAACAAAAAAAAAACTAGTTGCCAAATTAGTACTTTTAGTGACTAATATTTTAGTCGCCGTTGATTGAGATTTGGCGACTAAAAAAATTTGTCGGCGTGAAGGAACCTTTTCTGTGACTAATATGATCTTTTTGTCGTCTCACCGTTGCCCACAATGTATTCTCTGTTTCTCTCTTTGATCTCTGTCTATTTCTCTTTCTCTTTGACATTCACATAAACACAAACGCTAGGCCACCATTCAAAATCACTACCACCAAAAATGTCTTACACCATGGTCGTGTCGCTCTGTTTCCCCACTGTGAGGTCGGCGGCGAACTGGCCAAAGCAGAGAGCAAACACGAAGAAGGTGCTAACACGAAACGAAATAGGAGTAGCGGCGGAGCAGCAATACGTTTGGCGGAGAGAGGAAGGATGTTTGGTGGTAGTGTGTCGAGCCGCCTTCACTCTATCATTGCTAATCCTCTCAATTTCAGACCTCTTGCATCAGATAAACACGCTCTCTCTCTCTCTCTCTCTCTCTCTCTCTCTCGTTTCCCCAATTTCAAACCCTAACTATAATCTTCAACTTCTCAGATTTTTGCCCCTTCATTGTCCAACCTCACCATCTCGTTTTTCAAAAAACATTTCAATTTCGTTATTGGTATTGGTGGCATGGTGTTCTTATTTTCTCTCTTTCTCTCTCTATATATATAGTGTGTGTGTGTGTGCGTGCTTGTGTGTTTGGTCTATCCTTACCAGGTACATATATAGTGTGTGCTTGTGTGTTTGGCCTCTCCTTACCAGGTATTGACGAACTCTACATCTATATATATATATACACACGCGCAATAGAGTGTTTGTATGTATCAATGATAGTAGTCATATGGTCTGTCCTTAGTGTTTGGCATGCCTATAAGGTGTTTGTTTTTTGGTCTATGTTAAAATGTTTGGAGGAAAGAAAGAAAGAAAACCGCATTGAATATCTAATTTACGATCTCTGTCTCTTTTGGGTAGGGAAGGGGAAAAGGAAGTCATGGAATTTGATCTTGTCGGCGTTGATGTGGTTGGTTTGGGGTGAAAGGAACCAACGAAAAAACTTTTGTTGGTAAAGAAGAATAAATTTTGAGTATTCAGGAAAAATTGCGTTCTTTTTTATATAGTTGGTTCTCAGGGTTGGCTAACCCGTCCTTGAACTAATTTTTTGATTTTGCAGGGACTTTCAAGTACATTTTGAGGTATAATGGGTGAGCTCATTTTTTTTTTATTTGGTATATGGGTTGCACCCCCCTTGGTGCCTCTTCTTTGTTGAGATCATACTTCTAAAAAGAAAGAAAGAAAGAAAGAAAGATCTATCTTTCTTAATACATTCATAAACTGTTTTTTACTTCATGCCATCGTAGTTTCTTGATAACTAAAATTTATTTAAGCTACTTTTGAGATTCATTACGTTGGCATTTTGATTCCACCACAAGAGCAGCATGAGCGTTGTGAGGTTTTGGTAGGTAGTGCAGAACCAATATTTTAGACCTAGTGTCACTTTATATATTGGAGATTATTGCATTGAAGAAGAAAAGGCCGGGCAAATTTGTAATCTATTCATCAAAAAGGGATCCAGTCCTTACAGTTTAACTTTTTCTGGTCCATTATTAACAAATAAATAGATGAAGTATTGCATTTTGGAATGAATTATGGTGCCGGACACTACAATCTTCCCAAAATCTACACCCTGGCACACAACGTATAGTTGTGTATTTGTAGGTTTGCTTTCTTAAATGCTATGTTAAATAGAATTATATGTTTGCTTTCTCAATAAGCTTCAATCCCAACATACTATTGTGGGTATATGGATCAGGTTTTTGTAATCTATAGTACGTAAAGCCACCTCAGTCAAATTCAAGACAATCAAGACCTCTCACACAATTGTAGATTAACTCTCGCTAGAATTTTTTGGAAAACGTGGTGGCCAATAAATCACTTATGAATTTCTAAGTTAAAATCTCTTATAAACATGAAAAGCAACAACATTAAGGAAATAAACTCATAATAAAACCAGAAACCAAGCTATATTTATTCACAAATCATCTTCATGTGAGTCCTATCCTATCAATCAACTTTCTGCTAAGAAGAGAAGGCCAAACTATGAATTTCATATAGAGCTCATGGACCTTGTCTAATAAATTTGAAACTTGTTGAAGTCGAGCATTTTGATAACTCTTGGATTTGCTGTGCATGTGCTGTAGAAGTGGTTCATAGAATTCAATGTAGGTAAAGTTAGGTTGTTGAGTCATTAGATTTTTTCATATTAGTGTAGAGAGATTTCCCATTATTAGTATTAATCGTATTAATGATTGGAAAACTCCAGCAGCCCATTATTATGTATTTTTGCTTGTAATATTGAAGAAAAGGGTACAAACATTTAGGGTTTGAGTTTGAGTCATTTGTGATGTAGCCTAACGTCAAGGGTCTGATTCCTAAAATATTATGGTCAAGATTCCTAGATTCTTGCCATCCTTTTTTTTTCCCTTCCTTTTTCTCTCTTACCAGAAAAATAGCAAACTTACTATTGCCAGTTACAGCTTACATGCAAGAATAGCCCTCAATATTTTCACCAAAACCCTGTTCTATAACCAGAAAAATAAAATAGTTCCAAATATCTATATTTCTCATAGAAGCAATGCCTTTTTTCATGTCTAGTGATTTTTTTTTCAGTGTTAATTGCATGTGGACCTAATCATTATTATGCCTTTTTTCATGTCTAGTGATTTTTCAAGAATAGCCCATTATTATGCCTTTTTTCATGTCTAGTTCGAAACCCTGTTTTATTTTCACCAAAACTCTAGTGATTTTTTTTCATGTCTATATTTCTCCTGTAGTGTCCAAGTCTGGAATAGTGGAAAGTCTCTTGTCATGGGCAGATTCTGGAATAGTGGTATGTTTTTATTCTTTTATTGCATTTTTATGCATTAATAAGAAGTTTAAAGTAGCACTTAATGATTTTTTTCTGCATTTTGACTCTAGACCTTGGGTATTTCAATTCCAGAATTTCTATACATAAATATCTATAAATTTTCTGAAACTAAGGTGACTCATGTGTGGGAATGTGTGCATCCATCTATTCATTCCTGCAGTAATCTTTCCTATTCATTTTTCGATATGTACAGGTAAAGCATAGTAGAACATCATCCCCATCTTCTTATGAGAAGGATTTTTGTGAATTGGCAGATATATATACCAGAAAGAAAAGGCCTGATAAAAAGAAGCATAATGTGATGTTTATATACATGTTTATATGCATGTGTGCATCCATCTATACATGTTTCTTCTAGTGACTCTAGTCACTTCATTTATCTTATTACTCTTCTAATTGTCCAATCCATGGTAAAGCGGGGATCTTTCGAAAATTATTCTATTCTCTTCCTGACCAAGAATGTGTTCCTATAATTCTTTTTCTCTTACATGAGCATTCACTTAGAATCAATTCATTGCAGTTTCCTGTGGTGAATTCTTTGGTCAATCGCCTGATAAGGACTCGGATATTTGTGGGTTACGTGAGGTAAATGATCCGCCTAACAAACGGGAAGAAGGATTAAAACTTCAGCAAGGTCATTTAGAAGGGTCAACAATTATATATGTACCTACCAGAAAAGAAACATTAAGCATATCAAAGTTTCTTTGCAAGTGTGGTGTGTGAAGGTCATTATAATGCCAAGGTAACTATTTTTGTACATCTGTTTAATTTGGATTACCCATCATTCATTAGTTTTTTTCATTTTGGTAATGGTTTTGTAACTCTCTTCCAGGTAAATCAACCCTTTAGCCTTACTAGACTTCTGTCACTCCTAGTTTTCAAAATTTGTAAAGTCTTACGTCTCATGAACGATGAAAGTGGAAGCTGAAAGTTTTATTCAATAAGTGATTATTAACTTTATAAAATTGATGCATTCTCCTTGGGGCAACAGAAACACCATTATTAACTTTCATGTTTTCAACCTCTGTGCTAATTTTTTTTTTTGTGACTGGTAATGTTGTCACAAAAGGGTAGTGATGAGGTTGCAAACACTCTTATATTGCCAGCTTTCTTCTAGTATTTGAGGTCCTTTTTCCTGTTTGGTATGCAAGTGATTTATGCTTTTTATTTTCCCCAGTTGGCAAGATCACATCTGAGGCAGGTGCACAATGAATTTCATGAAAATGCCTTGCAGGTATGGACTATGAAACTTTTGTAAATTGTCTTGTTTTTCTTTTGATATATGCTTTATCAAATGTTCTCTTGAAAAAGTGTGTACATGTTAATGAGGGTATAGTCCAATTATAAATTAATTCTAGTTCAGATATTTTTGCAGTGTCAAGAATATACCTTTGTAAATTCACAAAGGATTATTGGCTGAGACCTGAGAGATTATTAAGAATAAAACTCTATGTCAACTTCCTCTCCCATCTCTTCTATGTTTTTGACAGCCTATCATTATCTCACTTGGGCCTATTTTTTTTTTTTTTTTTGATCGGCAAAAAGAAGACTTTATTGATGAATTATATGAAGAAATACATCAATAAAGAGGAGCTTGGAGCTAAGTCAAGCTCCAACCTCCTAGTTGGTGAGAAACCAACGAGCAAAACAAACAGAGCAAAAAAAACCAGAAAAAGTAGAAAAAAAAGGCAAAAAACAGCAGGCAAAACAGCACTTCTATAGGCACCAAACAGAATAGGCAGATCAGATTTTCCTTGAGCTACATTGCCCTGACTTACAACAACCCAACAGTCAGACCAAACACAATGCCTTGACCTGTAGCAGCCCTTCATCCAAACCAATCCCCAAGATTGTTAAAACCAACACAGCAGCATAACAGATCAAAACAGATTAGATATCAGAGCATCCCTTCAAGCACCAAAACAGAACAGGCAAGTCAGATTTTCCTTGAGCTACAAAACCCTGAAATACCACAGCCCAACAGTCATACTAGTGTCATGTTTTGGGCCTATAATCTATTACCAGTTACTTGGAGAAGGTGAGCCACCAGATTAGGTGTAAGATGTTATTAAGGTGTTATCATTACGCATTTAATTCAATTAGGCACCAACCATAATTGTGACAGCTGATTGGAAGAGAATAGCTCTAAATTGAGCCTGGAGCAACTATAGCATGCATGGAGGGTTGTTAGAGGAAATAAATTCCCACATGAACTACCTGGATAAGTTGCATTGACAAGAGAGGGAGAGAGAGAGACATGATATTATCATAATAACTAAAAGAAATAACTCCATCACTAAGTACCAAAAGTTTTATCAATTTGGAGCCACATCGTCATGTAACCTGCATGCTGCTCTAGCTTTGTCTGCATCAATCCCTAAGGGTAGGCCAATGTAATTTACATATATGTACATATATTTGGTTTAATAACAAAGAGAAAATAAGGGAAGAAGTCAGAGAATGGTTTTTGGTTCTCTAAGTTTGTTGTTTTGGGAAGAAAGTGTACCGTGTCTCTAAATAAAATGTCTAAATGCATATTGGCAGGTATTCACTTTTTTGCTAACTTCAACTTGTTATAAATAAATAAAAAGTAACCAGAATGCAAGACCAAAACTCATCAAGCACTTGATGTCATTAGTTTTAAATGCGACTATTTCTCTTTCTCTTTCTCTTTGACAAAAAGTTTTGGTGCCTCCTTTGGTTTTTGTCAAAATCTAGCAGAACTCCTGAGTTTATTGTCTTGTTACATGACTAGGTGACCAAGAATTTGAAAGATATTCAAGGACCTGCCTTAGCTATTGTTCTTGAATGACTGAAGCACTCTGGGGCTTTTCAAGGTATGTTGTAGTGAAGTTTGTTGAGGTTTTATTATCTTTGTTCGGTAGTGCTGTTTCATAGTGACATAATTTTTCTTTGTTCCCAGAAACATTTGAAGTGGCTAAAACAATATCGATGGGGCCATCATTGAAAAGTGGATCAAAAGTTGGGAAATCTAGCTCTAATGGTCATGGTGACCGACGGGTTGGAAATAGGGCTGTTTCTTCGGTATGTTCTTACCCTGTTTAAGTTATTTCTTTTTGAACAATAATAAAGATATTGATTTTTTTCATGGTTTGGGTAGAGAGTAACATCAACAAAGGGTTCAAGGCCAGAATCAATCATGTCTGTTCACGAACCAGACGAGCACCCTCCCCAACATATTTCTTAACAAGTTCACGAAGTTAAATTGTACAAGACTACTTGGCAGTATAAGCATTTTTGGGAGGATTAAATGTTCTTGGATGGATGTGTATGGATAACAAATATTAGTAGTTTTATTTGTTGATAGCTACGCATGGATAACAAATAATTATGTTTCAAATTGTTATGCTAGATGGATGTCACTTGTGAATGAAAACTTAGAATAGTTGTATTGTGTCGAATGTTAATGATTCAGTTAATTTGAATGATGCTTTAAAATTATAGGTTTATTATCGATTGAATGAATTATTAGGAATTACAGGTGTATTGTTTTCATGCTTTGGCGACCAATTTATTAGTCACGACAAATAAATAATTTTTTTCGCATAAAATAACAATTGCCGACCAAGAGTTTTGGCCGTAAAAAATACATCTATTGCCGACCAAAACAGCTCTTGGTCGTGGAAACTCACTTTTGCCGACCAAAAGTTTTGGTCGCGAAAAGTAACAAATGGCGACCAAATTTTGTGGTCGTGGAATGTCACAATTGGCGATCAAACTTTTTGGTTGTTGAATGTGATAATTGGCGACTAAACTTTTTGGTCGCGAAATGTGTCAATTGGCGACTAAGATATTTGGTCGGGAAAATATCACTTTTCGCGACCAAAGTGTTTTAGCGACAAAATGAATTAGTTGCGGTAATTAAATATTTAGCGACCAAAAATTTAGTCGGCAAATCCAACTTTTGTTGACCAACCAAAATTTTGGTCGCGAAGTACTTTTGCTGACCCTCAATTGGCAACCAAAGTAGCGACCAAAAAAATTGGTTGCGGATAACTTTTGCCGACCAAAAATGGGCTTTTAGCGACCAATTTTTTGGTCGGCAAAAGTGTTAATTCTTGTAGTGTCTATGTGATTATGTGGTTATATGAGTATGGAGTTAAACTTCTCTGATATAGCTTTTATCAATTGCATTCATCGAGATCCTTTTGGAAAGGCACTTGATCAATGCTATTTCCATTTGGAGGTCCTTGATTGCCATGGAAGTAGCTTGTATCCTAGGAGGGTGACTCATATGTGCTTTATGTGATGGTGTGATTATGTGGATTGTTTTACGTAAAAGTAGGTATATGTGAGGATATGTGCTTAGATTGTGTAGAAAGTACGACGATCTTGCGTGGGGCACTTTGGTGCAGAAAGTTAGTTTGAACTTAATGTCGTCTCTCTTTCTTATAGAATGTCCGAGCATGTTAGAGGCCGCGATAGACCTTGTCAGGGAGGCCAGAATCTTCTAACCCAACCTGAGATCCCTCCACAAGGAGAAAGAGTGGGTCAAAAAAATGTACCCGCCCCATCGGCCCAAGATGCAATGGGGGCCTTGGCTAGAGAGATGGCAAGGGCTCTTTAGGAGTCCATGGAGATACTTAGAGCCGAGTAAGTGGCTAGGGCGGTTGAAGGGAAAACTAGAGCTCTCTTTTTGAAAAAAGAGTTCTTTTTTTCAAACCCTGCCGAGTTCAGCGATGGGCCCGACCAAATGAAAGCAGATGAATGGTTGGAGAATGAAATTGTCTTACCCCTTAACACTTGCTCCTGTGTATCTAAAATTTGGATTGGTCTTTTTTCATAGGACACATCTTCATTCACTTCAATTTCCATTCAATCTAACACATGGAAGGGATTTGGTTCGTACTTGCGAAGCATAGACACACGGAACGCATTATGCACTTCAGAGGGTTATGACGGTAAGGCGAGGTGATATGCAACTTCTCTAATCCATTCAATAATGTCAAAGGGGCAAATAAACCGAGGAGAAATGTATTTGTATTTGATATAGCAGGGCGTTACAAGAGCAGCAAGCAGTAGTTTGTTTTAACAAATATATTAAGTGAAGTTCTTATAGTGATTTGAAAATGAAATTATGAAAAATATACTTACAAAAATGCTTGTCAATAGGATTCCTTTGATGGATAATCCCCTTCATCAACCTACGTGCCTGCATGATCCTTGCACATCCTCATAAACTTCTCAATCTCTTCAAACCTTTCATTTTGCATTTCAATCATTCTAGCTTGCTCTTTCGCTACTAGGTTCTGGGCTATAGTTTGTTCTTGTTGGACCTCGAACAATTTCTTCAATGACTTTAGCTGGTTTTGTAGGCTCAACACCAACTTAATATGTGCTTGTGCACTAACAAAAGATCTGGGTGAGGTTGGTTTTCTGAAGCCCTTTAAGTATCTCTATCTCTTTCCAAGAACATCAATTGACAGTTGCTCCTGAGTTAAAGGTACTTCCCTAGGCTCCAAAGACTTTTCATGTCGCCTTTTCAAAGTTTCCTATCAATTCGTAAACAACTTTAACAAATAGAACCATTTACATAAATATGTAACTATATTTATTGGCATACTTACATGTAATTCACCACATATTGGGGCTAGCTAATCTGTCTTTCTCTTGCTCTAATGGGAATCTTTATAGAAGTCTACAATGTCAAGCTTCTTGGTACCTTAATTCCATTTAAAAGTACGCATACATAATTAATTTTTTCTTAGCCACGGTTTTAAATATATTAAATGTATCACCTATTTATACATTGTAGCTTGAAATGATTTGGAGCCCATTGTATGATTATATGGTAACCACGATCAACCATCTCTTGCATTTTTAGCCAATTTCTACAAAATTAATTGATTAGTAAGATTGAATTGAAATTGAAACATGATTCTTTAAATTATGACATTTTACCGGATGATTGCCATCAAGCCATATATGATTGATCATGTATACCCAAGCCTTATGATTGACCCCTTTGTATGGCTTACTATAAGAGTCAACACTAGTGTCTACCAACTTTAAGTAATGCGTCTTCATTTTGTTATGCCAACTTTTGTAAAGGGTTTTACACTTTTTGTTGATTGCTTTCCGAACCTTTTCATCCTCATCATAATCAACAATCTCAAATTTATCCTACAAATATAATGAATACTTTTATTAATATCAAAATGCAAGTAATTGTGATAATCTAATTATTTTAAAAATAACAAATACAAGTATTCGAACTGCCTGAATGATTGGGGCTTTATGAATCTCATCAATCTTATCCCACTTTTTTATGTTAATGATTGATGCAGCCATCCTTATCTGTAGCCCAAGTTGATTTGCAAATGGAGTGGCATAAGGCCTTACTGGCACCTTGGCATTTGGAGGGAACCAAACATGAAGTTTCTTGCCACCATTGTTAGCTATGAGACGTGTTATGCTCTTCCCTCGAGTCTGATCCCATACCTGTCTAGAATGAGTACGCAAACTGGTTGTAGATGGTGCAACCTCGATAGTAATTTCATTTGTAGATGGTGCAACCTGCCTAGTAGTTGCATTTGTAGATGGTGCAGGTTGGATACTTAAAGCCTTTGTAGATGGTACACTCTGAGTACATGGGGTTAAGTTAGATGGTGCATGCTAAGTAGGGGCAGCAACAACTCTAACCAGAGTTTGCCAGGTAGGTAGAGAAACTTTAGATGATGCTGCACTTCTAACTTTACCAAGGCCTATCACCTAGTACAATAACTCAACAATTACATGTGTGAAGCATATGTAAAATAAGCAATGACATTAATATTAATAGATGTATGATATAATCAATATCAGAATATAAGTGATAACTAAACAATAACATGACATAAGAAATAAAGAAAAATAGAGAGGAATTGGGGAGGGGGGGAGAGAGAGAGAGAGAGGGACACACACAAACATACATATACTAAAAAGCATCTTAGATAATCACTGTACTCAAACTCAAAGGCACTTTTAAAATGACGCAATAATTAAAGTTTTATGTCAAAATCTATATTAGAATCAAAATGACTATGTAGATCATCTTCTCAGATAGTCACAATGCTCTCAGTAATCATTTTCATTATCGCATGCCTCTTTATCATCAACACCATCGTTGCGTGCTTGACAAACTGATTACAAAACAACTTCACTTGGGATAATCTGAGGATCAATGTCATTCCTAGGAAGTGAGATTGTGATGGGGTCATGAACGCTAATTGAGATAACATCAGTTGTTTCATTCTGTTAGAATACATCATCAAGTTCAATGCCATCTTGTTTTGGTACATCCCATATTCCTCGATGTTGTAGTCTTTCTATGACTTTCCAATGTGTACATGACTTTGTATCATCAACGTAGAAAACTTGCTTCACATGACTTGGTAGGACAAATGGATCATCTTTATACCATCGACTTCTAACATCAATACTTGTGAAATGTGCATTGGTATGTAATGTTCTGTTGTTACCAGTGTTGAACCATTCATATTGGAATAAAACAACTCGATGTCCAAGTATATAATGCATCTCCCACACTATTCAAGTACCCGTAAAAGTCAATTGTTTGTCCCTCATGCTCCCCTTCCATAACCAACCTACTATTTTGGCATTTACAATGATTGTGATGATCCTTACTATGAAATTGAACCCCATTGGAAATGCAAGTTGAATACAAATTAACTATCACACTAGAACCACTTGTTAATGACCACAATTCATCAGTTGCTTCTAGTAATCCTTGAGCTCGTAATTGGTTCATTGACATAAGGACATATCAATTTCAATCATTATGTTAATATTCATGTAAGTATAGCTTAATAAAGTTTAGGCTTATATCTTACATGTTCTTTGAACCACTTGGGGAATTCCTCTTTCTATCTCTTTGTGATGTCACATGCACCTTGATTTTTTAAAAGATTCTTGTGTTGCCTACTTACAAACATATGATTGATAAGTAATATATTGTATTGAAAACATAATTTTTAAAAAATAAAATAATAAGAACGTACTCTAGATAATGGTCCAACTCGAGGCTATTATTCAAGACAAACCAATGAGTCATTTCATGTTCTTTTTGAGACATATCAGAAGTCTAAATTAGCCCAAAGGACGAACATTTTGCGTGAAGACCTCTAATGCTGACTCATGCACACTAATATCAACATTTCGTTCCTCTCGATTAAATACAGTTTTGATCCCACCTAGATACATTGAGCAAAATGTGAGACACTCCTTGACAATATAAGCTTCTACGATTGAACCTTCTGGACTAGCTCAATTTGCAACATATCCTTTTAGAGTTCCAAGTAGCCTATGAAATAAACAATAGAATAATCTTATTACACGCACTCACATTTTTATAAATATATATACAAGTTGTGCAATGATTTAACTTGTAATGTCCCGAAATAATAACAACAACCCACCTCGTGATATTCAATGGAAAAGCAAAAACTTACATAACACTAACCTTTCATTGATATTATTTCCCACACAAAAGATGACATATACATATATAAATTCATAAATCCTAGATCCTGAATCTATAGCATATGATGTGTATGAATAAACTAGAACAAAAGGAAATACATCAAATCCCAAAATAATTAAAAAGCCCGAGGCTTTTACAAAACATAATTATAATAAAATAAAAAAACTAAAAAAATGAGCTTTCAGCTCCACAATCCTCCCAAGCTACGTCCTTGGTGGAGGCATATCATCAAAACTTGAAAGTTGGTTTCCCACATAGGGTGAGTTAAAGCCCAGTAGAGATACTTTAACACAATGCATGATGCTTAACAATATCATATGATGAATGCATATGCATGCTATTTACCAAAACTTTACATTTTCTTTTCCAAAACAATAAGATGCAATAGTTAGTTATATGTCAATCCATAAAACAATGCTTTTTAAACCAGAAAACAAGGCATTGGATACAAAACACTGGAAATCTCTAGGTACGTGTCTATTAGTAGGCTATATAAATACTACCAAAACCATTTTACCAGTACTAACTAGAAGGATCGACACCTAACTATGCGGGTTTCTGACTTTTCACACCAAGTACACATAGGCCAACATGATAAAACCATAACCACACCCCAAACCAGATTTTCCAGGGTAGACATCCTTTTGTCTCAAAACGATACATTTTCAATGTTTAAGTATGGAGCAATGTTCAATGCAAGATGTATGAGTAGTTGGTTTTAATTAACCTAATCCTCATGCAATTTCGACAACAATCAAAGCTATCCTTCACCAATAGCAGAAAACAGACATCTCTATACAACAGATAAATTTCCAACAATAATAATAATTTTATAATCTCAAAATGGGAGTGATAACACATATCCAACTCCATTCTCATCATCAATAGATACATTTATTTTATCTTTTCAAAATCCAACATCTTTCCCCTTCATTCATAGGTCATACACCAATGATTTCTAATAAGACATCTTTTACTTCTAAAAACCCATTTTTATGTGAAATTTCTAATATTTCAACACAATTCAACAATGTACTCATTCCTACAACCCTTCTCAAGAACCTATTTGAAAACCCCTCTTTCTAATTTTCAAAATCAAAATCCTAAATGAAAATCCATAACTCTCAATCACTATCCCCTTTTAAAGAGCAAATAACAAGGCTAAGAATCATACAAAAGTTGAAGAAATCCCTATCTCAAGATTAAAAGAAGAAGAGAACAAGTGTCGAAGTTTGGTAGAGTCGAAAAAAAAATCTTCTCCGATTAGATTGATCTCCTCTACAAGCTCTACGTTTTACTCCAAAGCACTATGGTGTTGGAATCAATGGATTAGGGTGCATGGAAGGGTTTAGACAAGAATTAGAGAGAGAGAGAGAGAGAGAGAGAGAGAGTGAAGAAATTAGGTTTTGGAATATTTTAGAGAGAGAGAGAGAAAATAAAAAGTGATAGAAAATGACGTTTCCCCGATCTGATATACACATAAACTGCTCGAGCGACTAAACCACCGCTCGAGCGTCAGACACAAGTAAGTGACATGACTCAAGCGACCAAAACACGGCTCGAACGCACAATGACCCCCTCCCAAAATTTTTTCATACTGCAGAAGGCTGCTCGAGCGAAGCACACCTTACTCCTAGTAGTTTTGCAGACTTGTAAAAGTATTGAGAGAACCCAAAGACTACTCGAGCGAAGGAAAGATTGCTTAAGTGAACCTGAAGAAAAATAGACATGAACTCCTTGAAAAACGAATTACCGACCTGTTCACAACACAACCCACAACTCCAAACAACCAACTCAACAATAAGAAGACAAAAAGGAGTATAGACAACGATAAACAATATCAGATCCCGGATCCAAGAACATGGAAGGGTCGGGTCGAACCCAAGCCGTTATATAACTATTCTAGTATATTAAGAAGTTAGTAAGTACCTTTTATTAGGGTACGTCCACCCATATTGCATAGGCCCACCAAGAATGGCTTTACGCGGCAAATGAATGGCCAAATGGACCATCATATCAAAGAACGTCGGTGGGAAATTTTTTTCTAGCTTGCACAGTATGAGTACTATGCGATCTTCTAATTTTTCCAAATCCTTCACCTTCAATGTCTTTGAGCAAAGCTCTTGGAAGAAATTTTCCAACTCGAATAATGTGACACAAATATCATTGTGAAGATATCTATGCATTCCAATGTGAACAAGTCGCTGCAGAAGGACATGACAATCATGACTTTTTAGGCCTGTTAACTTATCACCTTTTTTTGTTGACACACCTTGATATGTTTGCCGCATAACCATCAGGATACTTAATTGACTTCAAAAACTTGTAGAAACCATGTCTTTCATCTGAGGACAAAGTGTACAATGCTGAGGGCTTCTCAAAAGACCCATTGACATGCCGCTTTAAGTACAACTCCTTGCTTATTTTCAAATCTTCCAAATCTATACGTGCTTTTTCTGTGTTTTTGTTCTTTCCGTCTATACTCAATAATGTTCCAAGAAAACTATCACATATATTCTTCTTTATGTGCATAACATCAAGGTTGTGTCGGAGTTTAAGTGTTTTCTAACATGGCAACTCAAAGAAGATGCCTTTTTTTTTTTTTTTTGTCCAATTCAATAGTGTATTTTTCCTTTTTCTTTTCTTATTGGTTGGATACTTTCCAAATGTTCTGTATATCCTTGAGTCCAATTGTTATAAGATTTGTTCCACTGATAACTCCAAAGGTCTTGATACGAACTTAATCTTACAATTACAAAGTCGACTCCTACGTTAAGGGCGGTCATCAGGTAGGTAACGGTAAGCACTTGTGTACCCTATCTTACCTCTCAACTGTTGTGAGGATGTATTCTTGTTACATATGGGACAAGTTAAATAACCTTTCATAATCCATCCAAACAAGTTGCCATATGCAGGAAAGTCATTAATTGTCCACATAACAGTTGCATGCATTCAAAAACTTAATTTAGTTGAGGCATCATAAGTAAGCACACCATCTTCCTATAAATCCTTCAACTCATCAATTAATGGTCTCGTGTAAACATTGGTATCTCTCCCCGGTGCTTATGGTCTAGGGATAAGCAACAACAACATACTAAATGATTGCTTCATACATTTCCAATGAGGCAAGTTGTAAGGCATAACAATCATAGACCACATATTGTACGAGTTACTCATGTTCCCAAAAGGATTGAAACCATCAGTGGCCAACCCTAACCTCACATTTCGATCCTCTTGGGAAAAAACAGGATGTTGCCTATCAAAATTCTTCCACGCCTCACCATCAGTCGGATGTCTTAATATCCCATCATCTATTTGCTATATCAACACACGAGGGTTGTAGACATCCCATTTTGACTGACCCTAAGCTTTGTGCACTCTTTTCTAAATACCCGATGATGAAAGTTGGAATGTGCTATCTTACGAATTTCTTAGCAAAAGAGCCGAGTTCAAGCTTTAATCCCAACTTTACACCCATTTTGGCCAAACTATTTTAGACATTTTTCAAATATTTTTCAACTTTCTTTTGTGTGTGTGTGTGTGGATTCAAACATTTCTACAAAGTTTTGAGACTCACATTTTCAAAATTCTAGTGTTATATTTTCTTAGTAAATTGAGCAAGGACAAAGTGGAAATAAGTAGAAGGAATGATAATGTTCTAAGAAAAAACCCTATTTTCTCCTTTGAAAAAGTTGTTTGGCCAAACATTTTGTTGTCTAGCCAAAAACCTTTTTGTCTGGCTGGATGATTTATCTGAAAAACAGAGCAGTTTCAGGAAATTCAGTATTTTTCTCAAATTTTACACAAATATCTTAGATATTTTGCCTTGGGCTTTCTCTACAAGTTTCTCAGATATTTTTATTTCCCTCAAAAGTCTATAAATACACCTCTCCTTCTTCATTTCAAAGGGTTGCAAAATTTTGTTTACATCCACACCTCATTTTCAATCTTCTTCTGCATTTTCTTCACTTCTTCTTTATGGATACACCACCTAAAACTCTATTAAAGCTAAAACTAAGGTTAAGAAATATTTCTAAGTGATTACAAAATATTTTAAAAAACTTGTTTGAGAGCCCGTCTCCTACACTTCATCTTCAACCTCTATTTTTCATACACCTATCACCTAAACACCATTAAACCTTGACTTGGAGCTTCTTGCTAACGATTCTTGGACTTAATCAAGAACTTTGAGGGTACTAGGAGAGAGTTTGTGAATAAGAAAGCTTATCCTTTCTTCAAGAGGTGAACTTTTTGCAATTTTCTCACATTGGGGGTGTTTGGCAAATGATTTTTTTAGCTTTTTGGGCTAAAATCCACAAAAAGACAAAATAGGCTAAAATAGTTAATAAGACAAAATATCACATCAAACCTATAATCATTTAACTTGTTTCTTACACAACAATCACATCCAACTACAAAAAGAATCAACCCTCTTCCCAAATACAAATATTTTAGCCTACTAAAAGAGCCAAAAATTAAAAATAGCCTACTAAAATAGCCTACTTTCCAAACGAGGCCATTCTCTCTTTCTTGTTCTTCATTTATAAGCTTTGTATCTCACTATTAGCTTGTTGTAATCATGTGATAGGTCCTCATGGATGTGGAGGGAACTAGGATATAACCACCTATCCACTGAGTTGATTGTTTTCTTTATTTTCTAACACTTTTGCACACTTTTCTTCCTTTCTAGTGCTATAATCCATTGTTGTTATGTACTTGGAACCTTATGGATGTGGCGGGAGTAGAAAGTAGCCACTTATCCAGAAGTTCAATTATGTAGAGTTGTTTCTTTCATTTTATACACTTTCCATCACATATCTTATCATCTTAGCATATTGGCCCATATACTTCAACACATGCTCAATCCTAATGAGTAGTGGAGGTTGTTTCATGGGGTTAGTTAGATGATTTTGGGGATTTGATGTTGAGAAAGTGGTTGGTTTTCATTTTTATTGATTTTCCTTGGAAGCAAAACAAGAGATTCTATGTCAAGATTGTTGAAATCTCTCTTCTCAATCATTCGTGAACATGGAAAGGGGTGGAAACATCCTTGTTCCATGAATACAAGAAGAGTTCTTAATAGCTTTTGATGAATCCATATTTTAAAGGCAAAACTTTCACTAAGAAAAGAATTGCATTAATCTACTCTCTCCAATTAATAGCATGGATTTGGGTGTTGATTTGCCCATATTCACAAAGAGAGGATGTAGGTTCCTATCTATTTCTTAGGCTTGAATTTGTTCTTTTTTTTAATCCATTTAACTTGTTAATTTATGGCAAAATATCTGTTGTATATATCTGTTATATCATTGTTAAGGGTTATAGTCCATCTACCTCATTCTTAAGTGATTTCTGTGGATGGAAGAGGTAAAAGGGATGAACATCCCATAGAAAGGGCCCTTGGCTTCTATTTTAGAAAGTTTGCACTAACCCAGATTTTACTCGAAAGAGAGGTTTGGTTGGTCCATTTTTTATTCAGTTGGCCACTGTTATGTATAGCCGGCTAACTTCTTCAAGAACAAAGCAGACAGCTTCGGGGCGAAGGGGGGGTGGTCTCCTAGGTGATTCTGGAGCTGCTAATCAAGTTCTTTTATTTATTTAATATAATTTGCTAGATTCAGCAGTAATTTGGTTGAATCTATTCGTTGTTGTAATAACTTCTCAAACCCCACTCATTTTTTTTTTATTATTACTCATTCAATTGTTGTAATAATGTCTCTCTCTACCCCATTCGCAGTTGAATTGCTGTAATAATCTTCTAACCCCACGTTGTCATGACCCAAATCCGTCCCTATAGG
This sequence comes from Camellia lanceoleosa, assembly GCA_025200525.1. NCBI lineage: Eukaryota > Viridiplantae > Streptophyta > Magnoliopsida > Ericales > Theaceae > Camellia > Camellia lanceoleosa. The sequence continues at coordinate 70,201,418 of CM045772.1, read as the reverse complement.
TTTAGCATCGTAACTGGCTAGTAATTTTAAGATTACCGAAGGCCTCTGAAATAGATTAACAAAATAAGAGGCCAGCGGAAGCAAATATATAAAATACAATGTTCATAGAGCTGTGCGGACGTATATAGGACAAAAAATTTGAACTTATATTCACATATAAATAGTGACATCATATATACATATCATTGTCTTACGTCACCCACTTCTAAACAAAACAAAAAGAGACTTAGCCCTATAGTCAGATTATACAAAAGTCTTGGTCAATAAAATAAAGAAAAGATAAAGACTGACATCACGTGCACTTGACTTGAACATTTGAAACACTTGGGAACCTCCTCGGGAGGCACGGTGGTTGGCTTGACAAAATAGAACTCCAGGCTAGCAACTTAGGCCTGGTCTCGTACTTGATTACCTATATACATAAATAATACAATAAACTAGAGCCCAGTGAATAACAACAGAGTAAAGGTTTTGATGAATGATGTCCAGATTCAGAAATCAAAATTCAAATAAGAAACAGATTCATATACATATCAGATTCTCATAAATAATCATACGTGGTACATCCATTAGTTTTAATAAATCGGATGGCTCATGAAGACATGAGACGTACAAATGACCCATGTTCACATGGGATGTTCATAACGATCCATATATAGATGGCCCATGAGATGTACAGAGGACTGTAGACATCCCATTTTGACCACCCTTAAGACTTGGGCACCTCACTTTGAACACTCGATGATGAAATGTTACGCTGTGCAATTAGTCAATTTCTTCAGTAAAAGGCTTCGGTTTCAAGCTTTAAAACCTAAATCTTACACCTTTTTTGAACCAAAACCTTATTTTTTTCTAGCTTGACCACTCAGAGACCTGCTGGCCAACAAGTGGCCGGCAGGCCATTTTTGATTGGTCGGCTGTCCCTCTTCATGGCCGGCTAGCCATGTTTTTTTTGACAACTGCCAGCTGTCCCCATGCCCATACCTTGCACTAGCTGTCTCATTACAGATATTTCTGACTTGAGAAAGTGTTTTTCTATAAATACATGACCCCCTCATGGTTTGGGGTTAGAAAATATTGCCAAGAGCCTATAACTTGTCAAACACTCTTCCCTCTTCTCTTGCAATATACATACACCAAACATACACCTCCTAAACCAAAACTTGAGGTTTTTGCTGAGATTCTTAAACATAATTTCAGCTCTTGAGAGTGTTCAACTTGTGGTTTGTAAACTAGAAGAGCATCCTCTCTTTTAAGAGGTATAGTTTGAGCTTTTGAACCATCTTTTCTCTATTTTCTTGGTGTTACTATTTTTAGAGTATTTTGAGGCCTAAAATATGTGATTTCAAGTCATAAAAAAGAGGAGGGGTTAGCCACCATTCCTTAGGCTTGTTGGTTGGTTGAAACCCTTTGGCTTTAGCTCATTTTGCTCACTTTTTCCACCTCAAAAATCTGATTTTTAGCACTATTTTGTGTTGTTTCAGAGCTTTTCAGTGTGTTTGATTATGCTTTAAATACTATAGATGTGTTGTTGTAAGTCCTCATGAATATAGCTTTCAATCCATTTGAGTTGATAGTTTTTTCTTTCACTTTTTTTTATAGCTTTCATACATGTTCACACCATTGTAATCACCCACTTTTCCATAACACTTTGCAACCTCCCTCAATTTTTTGTTTATTTTGATTAAAGAGTTGAATCAAACAAAAGAATACCGCTCAAAGCATAAGAAAGAGACCCTTCATGCTAAATGGTTTAATCTCTTCGGATGTTCATTACGAGGGCATTGCATCTCTCTTAGGCTAAGCACGATGTATTGTTTGATACCTCTTTGTATCGCCGGTGCATTTACTGCTAAGAGACTAATTTGCTAATTAGACCCTTGGAAATCATAAAGGAAAGGTTCATTATAGCTTTTTATCGAGTTTGGATTTAGAGTCATTATTGCTCATTTTGGGTTTGATTAGTTGTTATTGTTTTTTTCGAGTTTGATTAGCCATTATCGCTCATTTTGGGTTTGACTCCGAATTCATTATAGCTTGTAAATGGGTTTGATTCTTCCTTTGTAATTTCTCCCATAGAAAAGGGCTTGAAAAGCTCATTTCTCGGGTCAAGTCGTGCTTGCTATTCTTGATTGCTTTTGGATTTAGTGGACATAATCATCACATTTGGAAAAAAATGAAGAGAAGATAGGAAATGGAAAGGTAATGAAAAAGGACTAATAAAATTGGAATAAAAAGTGGTAAAAAAGGTAATGAAATTGGGTTAGGTTCGATCGGACGTTATATTGAACCTATTGCGTCTTGAATTATTGCATACCTTTTAGTGATATTTAATGATTCATGAAACAATGTCTACCCCTTCCCTTGAGGTGACTCCATGATAGGGAGAATGTGTTGTTTGTCTTTTGTTTAATCTATTAAGCTCTTATCCTATCGTTTCTAAGATCATCACGCAACAAATTTGCGATAATTGATGATTTGAGAAACGATTCTACTCCTCCCTTGATCATCTTCATGATAGAAAAAGGGCAGAGAGGATAAACATCTCCTGGAGACACTCTATTTTTGCTCTATTTCAGCTCTGTTGTAGTAGGGTAATCCCCAGAAAACAGTGGTCGGCTGGCCACCATTCTGTACGGCCGACCACTTCTCAAGGCCGGCCGACCATCTATTTTTGTCCTGGCAGTGGCATTTTTACTGCAGAACAGAGTAGAACTTGAGTCCAAAATAGAATAATTTTCTAACTGTAAAAAGAGCAGGTTCTGGCAACAAACATAGAGGTTTCTAGGAGGATGTTATCGGTTGTACGCATGTTGCTCCTCGCCTCCCGTTTGATTAAATTAGCGTTTTAATATTAGTATGTTGTAATTAATTAGTTGCTTCATTTGAACTTGTAATAGCTAGTTAATTTAGTTAAGTCTTTGGGTTTATAATAATTAGCTTAATTAGGACATTCATTCGAACCTCTTGTACGAGGGCAAATTTGTGATGCTTGTAATAATTGTATATCTTCCAACCCCCATTTTTTTCTCCTTTTTACATACATGCTTATCATGGTAGTATGATATTTTTTTCATTTCATATCATTGCCATGTTTAATATCCATGTTTGCACACATTGGGTTCAGTTCATCATTCTAATATCATTGTCATTTCCTACTTACTTGAATACTTGCGTTGTCGCATGCTTTGAGTTGATCCATATGGCATGTTAAATAAACCGAACCTAGAAGTTGCATTTTGTATGTGTTGCATTAGTCACTTGCATATTAGAGCATGTTTTTTTTTTCTAATTATTTTCTTGTTTTTGGCTTGCCTTGTTTGAGCACTAGGTGAGCTTTTTTTTCTTTAGCATATTGCATATGCGTTTGTGTTGTCATATCAAACATATTACCATGAAGCTAAGTAGTTATTTGATATATCTGTTTGAATGCTTGTGGATGATGGTTATTTCGCTTATGTTGGAATGATCTTGATAAATGTACATATGAACTTTCTTTTTCAAGTAGCACGTATTCAAAACTCTTTTCAAACAAACATAGAATCAAAACATTCCAAAATAGGCAAAATAGTTTATACTTGTGTGCCTTACATAGTAAAGTTAGTATTAATAATCAGAACCACATCATATAGTGTTGATAAGAATCACATCATGATTAGTAGAGGTCGATCTTTGATCGGGTGATTGGGGTGCTCTATTTATGACCTTCCCCTCTCATACCTAAGTTCCCAAGTCAAGACACTTTAGTTATGACGGACAAGTGGCTTTTGGCATGAGTGATGAGTTTCCTAAATTATCCAAGAATAAGGTGGCGACTCTGAAATCTGGCAATGCATTCCATATCTGGTATCTTTGATGATAAATGGATTTTCTAAAATTTGCCAGATTTGGACTTCTTCTTCTTCTTCTTCTTCTTTTTTTTTTTTTTTTTTTTTTTTTTTGCACGTTGCACTTGTGAAACCAGATTTAGAACCATGGGATTTGAATTGTAGGGCTATCATATCCGAGGAGACTAAACCTCTCCAAGGAGCACGAAAAACCAGTTATAATGACCTATAATTATATTGGATGTTTATACAGCAGATAACAAATATCACATGATGCTAGGGAATACCACGAATACATTTCAGAAAAGTGGACAATCATTCTTAATTCATAAAATAGCATTCCAGAAAACAAATGAAATCTTATTGTTCAGAAAATAGTTAAACATCACTTTACAGAGTTGTTACTCACAGATAGCTCGAATAGTAGAACAGATAACTTAGACAGATCGATCGAATAAAGGCGCGTGACCTACATACAAACACAGGCTCTATAAATACATAACTTATCACTTTCTTTCTTAGTGTGTGTTTCTAACTCTTATCCTCATTATTGTAGCTTAATCATGGCCTAGGAATACATAGGATGCAATGAGGATGTAAACATGAACTCTAAAAACACATGCAAAATTTTGGAAAACAGGACAATTCCCTCGAGCAAAGCGTTGGTCGCTCGAGTGTTCTGTAAAGTCTGTAAAAGTACTGGATGGTCGATTTTCACACTCGATGGTCACTCGATAGTCGCTTGAGCTAAGTATTCAGAAAAAGGATGTCTCAAGCGCACAATTGGTCACTCGAGCCACCGTGCAATTGTTTGCAAAACTATAAGGAGCTCTCATTTCATGCTCGAGCCAACTTTTGGTCACTCGAGCCGAGGTTCAAAATAAAGGGTGGTTGCTCGAGCGAGGATGCAGAATCTGGAATTTCTAGATTGCTCTCCAAGCTTCAAAACTTGATTCCAAAGCATTAAAACACATTCTTTTGGACCAAAACTTAAGAAAACATGTAGAAACTCATAATACATCATGAATTGAAAACCATTTCGCAAAATCAAGCCCAAAAGCAAGTATTGTTTACACTCAAACTTGAAACTTTGAATAGATAATACACATTTAGTGATATGAATTCCTTGCTTTCAAAACATGAACTCTTGAGGTAAGTTGATATAAAACTTGATGAATTTCCAAAATAGAGTTAGAATAAGCACATGCATGTAAGAATTATTGAAAAGTAAACTCTAAATGTGACGAAATGGAAATGCATGCAAGAATGTTCTTCTTTTCTACTTCCTTAGCTTATTTCTAACACTTACTTCCCAAAATCATGCAATTGAGCTTATGAACTTCATGAACTTAACTCTACCTTGGCATAATTACAAGAATTATAGTTGAAGAACTCACCTAAGGTTTGAATTTAAGAGTTACTTAGCTTAATTCTCCAATTCTTCTTCAAATTTCCTCCTACAATGTTGAACACAATTCCCTCCCCCCCTTCTCTCTCTCTCTCTCTCTCCACGTTTTTGTGTCAAGGAAGATGATGAATATTGAGTTCTAGAAGCTATATTGGCCTATATAGGTCCAATTAGCTTAAGCATATTAAATATGTTTATGTCTAATCAAGCTAATTAAATTTCATTTATTTTATTTTAATTATTTAATTCTGAATTAGTTTTCAATTAAACCTACCATAAAATTTTAAAAATCCCAAATAACACATAAACCTAAGCAATTTCTTGTTCGGTGGCCGGTAAGGCCTTTAATTCACGTATCAAAACAGAAATTCATACAAATATTCCTACTATGGACAAATATAAATAGAAATAACACAATACACATGCAATTAACTTAGAATTTCCTCTTAATTACTCATTAAGCATTCTTAATGAAGGATTATAAGCTAATTAGAGATCGAGGTTGTTATAGTCTTCTCCCCTTAAAGAGTTTGGTCCTCCAAATTCGAATTACCTTCATTTCGGAAGAACATAAGGTTCAATGGGTACAAATTTGAATATCTCTTCATCATATCTTCTTCTATTTCCCATGTTGCATAGGTTCTTGCATGTTGTTAGCAATCGACTTTCACTAATGGAACACATTCTCAACATATCTTCCAAAGTTTGAATGGTCCGTTCAATCTGGCCATCTGTTTGTAGGTGATAAGCATTGCTTAGTCTCAATTCAGTTCCCAAGGCTTGTTGCAAACTTTGCCAGAATCTTGAAGTGAACTTTGAGTCTCTGTCAGATACAATTGACACATGTACTCCATGCAATCTCACAATTTCATTCACATAGATGTTAGCCAATTTATCCACATTATAAAATGTTTTCACAGGAAAAAAGTGAGAAGATTTAGTCAAGCGATCAACAATGACCTAGATAGAGTCCATACCTCAAGAGAAGTGAGGCAGTCCAACAATGAAGTCCATCGTAATATGCTCCCATTTCCATTTTGGTTTTGAAAGCGACTGAAGTAGTCTAGTGGGTTGTTGATGTTTGGCTTTCACTTGTTGGCAATGCAAACACTTAGCTACATAGTCAACAATACATTTTTTCATTCCAGGCCACCAGAAATTTTATTTCAAATTATGATACATCTTAGTATTTCCCGGATGGATAGCAAATTTAGAGTTGTGAGCCTCGCTCATAATACACTTTCTCAATTCCGAACAATCTGGTACACAAAGTTTACCCTGAAATTTCAACACATTGCTTTCATACACAAATCCCGGCCTTGGTTTTGAATCAATCTCATCGACAATCTTTTTCAGAAATTCATCTTCTAGCTATTTTTCTTTAATTTTTTCAATGATCGCTGACTATGCAAAAATGGCAACTAGAATTCCATCTTGTTTACGTAAGACAATCTCAATTTCATTTCTTTCCAGCTCATACAACAATTATTTCTGACCGGTAAGTAAACATGCCAAATTCCCAATTGCCTTTCTACTCAAAGTATATGCCACTGTATTAGCTTTCCCTAGATGGTACAAAATCAACTTGGCGTTGCACTCCATTGTTTTGGCCCATTGCCAAGTCAATAGCCTCCGCTGCTTTTTTTTTTCCGCTACTCTAGCTTTTCGAGCCTCCGATTTGGCCTTCTTCTCAGCTTCGGCCATTCCCTATTCCATTTTCTGAATTAATCCATCTTTTCTCCCCACCTCAACCTGGGCGGCACGGAGCCCCATGTCGATTTCATATGAACTATAGAGCCCTTTCATGGCTCTATAAATTCCTTCCTGAAAAAGCTCATAGTCATTGAGGCTAGTTAACGACCTTTGGACTTTTTTTGGGAAAGATTTGGCGCGCACAATCAACAACCACGCTAGGGTCATTGACCAATAAGTCAGCCTTTGTCATGGGCTTGTTCCCAATAAAGATTGCAAATCTTAGGGGGCAAGGCGGCCTACTTGGTTGCCTGTAATCATGGCGCCCGTTGTCCTATTGCCTAGTTTATCATCTCCATCACCCCTGGGCGATTTGCTTCATTGTTCTTTTCGATCGGAGCACCAATGAGGTTGGTATGGTGAGCTTCGTCTATTCTCCTCTTCCATTTCAACCAACCCGCTGCGACTGGAATTACCATGTACATGTTGGTCCATCTTTGCGTCTAACTCAGCGAGACTCCTCGTTTTGCCTCTACTATTAAAAAATATCCTTCCAGTCATTTCAGAAAGATCCATGTAGCTCTTAAAGAACAAAGACTAGCTGCAGGATGAGGTTTTGTGATTGTGAAAGGTTGAGGCACGGGCGCAACATTTTATGGTTTCAATGGAGAAATGAACACTCTCACATCACAAATCTCAAAATTCGACAAACATACACAACTGGAATAGGCCAGGCACGTATCACTTTAAATAGGCATTATTGGCACCATTTTCAAGGCACTTCACAGACTATCACGTATTAGGTATGTTGTATCATAATCCAGCTTGAGCACCACCGTTTACTGGGACAACTCCATGATGGTCGGTTGCTATTTGAATAGTTTTCATTCCCCAATCGGGGCAAGGGCATACCAGCACAATGTGGTCGTCAAAAGTTCCCCTGTTTAAAATTTTATGCTTATTGCCAAGTTCATAGATGTAGAAATTGGTGCTAATTGCTGATCTCATGGGCAATGCGTTGGCACCACGCCATCTGAATACTTTATTCTGCAAGATATTTACCCCGATTGTGAAATCATGCTAATGCCGAGTGTTTGGACAATGAGGGCACACCAACTTTGCAACTTCAATACCTGACTTGGCAAAAGGTTTATATTTTTATGGACATATGGACGCCGAATGCATGAACAATGGATGCTTAGTCAACTTTTCTGCCTGAACACGCTTTTAAGTATTGGATTGTGTTGTCGAGTTCTCATACAAAATTTGGTTCACATGCATCATTAAAGCTACAATTCGGCAAAAAAGGTTACAAGATCATTTTATATATAAAAGCGACCCTAGTTTCAAAATTATAATAATAATAAAAAAAAACGCAATAACAACAACAAAAAAGGTGAAGTTGATCAGCATCAAGGCTATTCGGGGTCAGAGTTTAGCCCTTTGACGCTTTCATTCTCAAAGGAGATCAACATATTTAAAGTGACCTTGGATGCTGCAATTGTTAAGTGCAGCAAGCACCATTCATCTAAGTGCAGCAAGCACCATTCCACCATTCATCTAAGTGCAGCACTAGGGTCTTCCACCACCCAAATGGACATCCCACCTAGAGAGTGGAATGGGTAGGTAAGGACCAATCAACTCCTCCCTCAATTGTGTATAAATTGAGGTGAGGAGGAGAGGGTTGAGATATCAGAGAAACAACAACAAACACAGTGTGTAAATCTGTGGGAGAGAGTGAGAGTGTATGTGAGAAAGAATAGAAGTTCTGTAATCTTGTATTTTTCTCCGGATAATACATTACTCTCCGTGGACGTAGGCAATTGCCGAACCACGTAAATATTGTTGTGTTCTTGTGTGGTATTGATTTCGGTGTCCGATAGGCCTAACAAGTGGTATCGAGCCATTTTTACGTTTGAACAAAAATCCGAAGCGCCGAAATCAATTTGCTCAAAATTCGATTTTGAGCATACCGTAGGAAGAGCTCGAGAGAGGAGTCGAAAGCAAAGCCGAGCTCCAAAAGAGACCCAACCAGCGCCATCCACGCCATCTGAACACCCTGCTGGCGCGCCAGGAGGAAAACGAGTCGGTCGGCCTCACGTCGAACGTCAGCCTCCACGTCTGCGCCACGTCATCGGCGTTGACCAAGCCGGATCTGAGCCGTTGACCCAGTCGCCCAGCCGTTGACTGAGCCGAGCTGCGAACTGAGCCGAGCCGCGAGCCTCGAGCCGTTGACCCGAGCCGAATTCCGTTGACTGCAGCCGGTGCAAGCCGTTGACCGTAGCCGTTGACTGAGCCGCACGGAAATTAATCCAGTGTGCTGCAGCTAATCTGCAGCCTCAGATCTGAGCCGTGAAAATTGTTTTGGCTTGATCTAAGCCATTTGAGGTCCGATTTGGGTGATCCAATAGCGGTTTCTAGCTATTTGGAGTATTCCGGACACATCCGTACGGTAAGATTTTGCATTTGAAATTTTTTGTAAAAAGACAGAACACGATGGAGGCTTCCACATCCACTTCAGATTCTATGTTCAAGTTAACTCCTTCCAATTATGCAATTTGGAGGCCACGGATGGAGGACATCCTATTTTTAAAAGACTTGCATGATCCCATTTTTATAAAGGGGGTTAAACCTGAAGGAGTGAAAGATGATGACTGGATAAAGATGAACCGCAAGACTATCGCTTGTATCAGACAATGGATAGATCACAGTGTGTTCCATCATATTGCCGAAGAGACAGATGCCTATACTCTTTGGACAATGTTAAGCGACATGTACCAGTCAAAGACCGCCCGAAACAAAGCCTTGGTGATGAGAAGGCTAGTAAATCTGAAGTTGAGAAATGGTGTGTCTATTGCTGAGCACACCAGTGAATTCAAAAATCTGGTGAATCAGCTTGCAACCGTCAAGATGCGGTTGGATGATGAAATGCAAGCGGTACCGCTTCGCTTACTCTTCGATAGGCGGGAGGCGTTGGTGGTTTCTCTCGGACCTTTGCACCGAAGGAAACCGACCATGAGTATGGTCACACGCCATGTACAATGAAGAGACAAGAAGGAAAGACATGGGAGGTAACCGGTCCCATAATCCCCCATGCTCTTGTCACGTAAGATAGAGGCGAGGCAGGTAAAGGAAGAGGTAGAGGAAGAGCCAAGAGTAGAGGCGGATGGAGCGGAGGAGTAAATCCAGAGACAACAAAAGTCGAGGTAACTCCACCACTTGCTATCATTTGTGGCGGAGGGTCACATAAAGAGAAATTGCCCGGAAAGATAAAGGCCAAAGCAAGAACTCAAAAGGAGATGAGAACACAACAGCCACAACAACTGTTGAAATACTTCTTGCAGTTGGTGAAGAGGAAGATTGCCTTCACGTGGTTGTCCACAGCTACACAGAATGGGTGATAGACACAGCTGCATCCTATCACGCCACTTTCCACAGAGAACTCTTCACTGCATAACGCCGAGATTTTGGCACTGCTCGAATAGAATTCTAGCTATTCGAAGATCGTGGGTATTGGAGACATTAGTATTCAAACTAATGTCGGGAACAAGCTTGTTCTCAAAGATGTGAGGCATATTCCAGATTTGCGCCTCAATCTTATCTCCGGAAGCGCCCTGGACCGACAGGGCTATACAAGTACATTCGGAAATGGCCGTTGGAAGCTGACAGGAGGAGCTTTGACAATCGCCAGAGGAGAGATGTCTTCAACACTGTATAAGACTCAAACGAAGATCTGTCTGGAAAGTCTTAATGCAGCAGAAGACAAGGAGTCACCGGACTTATGGCACAGAAGACTGGCTCACATGAGTGAGAAGGGATTGCACCTATTGGCAAAGCAATCCAGGATACCCTTACCCAAAGGGAGTGTCTTGAAGCCCTGTGATCATTGCCTTTATGGCAAGCAACATCGAGTATCATTCAGTTCAACGGCGAGGAAAATGTATGCTCGATATGGTATACTCGGATGTTTGTGGCCCAATCGGTGGAGTCATATGGCGGCGCAAGTATTTTCGACTTTCATTGATGATGCATCAAGGAAGTTGTGGGTGTATTTCAAGACAAATGATGAGGTATTTCAAAGACTTTCAGAGTTCCATGCAATGGTGGAAAGAGAGACCGAAGAAGTTGAAGTGTCTTCGCACGCACAATGGAGGCGAGTACACTTCCAATGCTTTTGCAAGATCTTGTGCAAGAGGTATCCCAAGACGAGACAACAGTTCCCGGCACCCCACAACACAATGGTGTGGCAGAAAGGATGAACCGCACTATTATGGAAAAAGTCAGATGTATGCTCAAAATGGCAAAGTTGCCAAAGTCATTTTAATGAAGCCAAGATCTGACTGTTACCTCATCAACAGTCGCCTTCATCCGTTGAATTTTGCGATACCTCAGGAAGACTGGTCCAGAAGAAAGGTATCATATTCTCACTTGAGAGTCTTCGGGTGTAAGGCCTTTGCACACATCTCCAAAGAGAACAGACAGAAGCTTGATGACAAGTCCACTCCATGCATATTTGTGGGCTATTCGGATCTGGCGTTTGGAGTGCGAGGATGTGGGACCCGGTGAACAAGAAGATATTGAAGCAGAGATGTTGTGTTCCAAGAAGACCGAGACAGAGTAGATTTTGAGAAATCAAGAAAGTCTAGAGATGTCATCACTCCGGACTTGTTTCCATCTCCCCAGCCACCACAAAATGCTAGATGTGATGATGTGCAACAAGAAGTGCGAGTTGCGAGGATCCTATGCGAAATTGAGAATCGGGAGGAAAGAGATGAAGACCAGGATGAAGAGGGTATTGAGCGAGAAGCAACCCCTCAAGCAGAAACAAGCGGGCGCGATTGCGGAGATCTGGAAGAGCCGCCATACCATCAACCAAATATCCGCTTCTCGGTATATTCGATTCTTGATGAGGGGGCAGAGTTTTGAAGCCAAGAGTCATCTGAGAGAAAATGTTGGATGCAAGCCATGAAGGAGGAGATGAGTTCTTTGCAGAAGAACCACACTTATGAGCTTGTTCCACTTCCAAGAGACAGGAGAGCTTTGAAGAACAAATGGGTGTATAAGTTGAAGAGAGATGCAAATGGTAAACTATTGCAGCATAAAGCTCGTTTGGTAGTCAAAGGTTTTGGGCAGAAGAAAGGAATTGATTTTGATGAAATCTTCTCCCCAGTTGTGAAGATGACTTCTATTCGAGTAGCTCTGGGATTAGCAGCTAGCTTGAATCTGGAAGTAGAACAAATGGATGTCAAGACTGCCTTTCTCCATGGTGAGTTGGAGGAAGAGATCTACATGGAGCAACCAGAAGGATTTGAAGTTCAAGGAAAACAGAAACTCGTCTGCAAACTGAAGAAGAGTCTCTATGGCCTGAAACAGGCGCCGAGACAATGGTACAAGAAGTTTGATTCATTTATGGTGGATCACGAGTACACAAGAACGGTGGCAGACCAATGTGTATATTTCCGCAGGTTTTCAGATGGAAACTTCATTATCCTACTGTTGTATGTCGATGATATGCTGATCATCGGACAAGATACTGCTATGATCAACAAGTTGAAAAAGGACTTGTCGCAGTATTTTGACATGAAGAATTTAGGCCCAGCACAGCAAATTTTGGGCATGAAGATTGTTAAGTGACGGAAAGCCAAGAAGATATGGCATCACAGAGAAATATGTTGAGCGGGTGATTGAAAGGTTCAACATGAAAAATGCCAAGCCATCGGACACCACCGCCAACCATTTCAATGTGTCAAAGCGTTTGTGTCCCACAACCACGAAAGGAAAGAAATGGAGGCAATCCCTTATTCTTCCTTGATAGGAAGTTTGATGTATGCAATGGTGTGTGCGGCGGATATAGCTCACGCGGTTGGCGTTGTGGCGATTCCTCGCCAATCAGAAAGGAGCATTGGGAGGCGGTCAAATGGATTCTTCTGCTTGAAGGAACTTCAAAGATGTGTTTATGTTTGAAGCTGAACCAATTTTGGAGGGTTTCTGAGATCTTGATATGGCGGTGATCTTGATGGTAGAAAGTCTACATCGATTTTTATTCACCTTTGCGGGGGAGCTGTTTCATGGCGATCAAACTACAAAAGTGTGTTGCTTTATCTACAACATGAGGCGAGTACATTCTTTGCCGATCTTTGAAAGGAAATGTTGTGGTTAAAGCGGTTTCTCCAAGAATTGGGTCTACAGCAAGAAGATTACAAGGTACATTGTGATAGTCAAAGTGCAAGTGACTTGAGCAAGAATTCCATGTACCATTCACGAACAAAACACATTGATATCCGGTATCATTGGATACGAGAAGTGATGGAAAAGCAGCTGATGAAGCTAGTGAAGATTCACACAGACAAGAATCCTTCTGACATGATGACCAAGGGTGTCACCAGAGACAAACTGGAAGTTTGCAAGAATCTGACCGGGATGGACTTCAAGTGAGAAGTCAGTTGTCCATGTGGGTGTGGAGAATTGTTAAGTGCAAAGAAGCACCATTCATCTAAGTGCAAAGAAGCACCATTCCACCATTCATCTAAGTGCGAGACTAGGGTCTTCCACCACCCAAATGGACATCCCACCTAGAGAGTGGAATGGGTAGGTAAGGACAATCAACTCCTCCTCAATTGTGTATAAATTGAGGTGAGGAGGAGAGGGTTGAGATATCGAGAAACAACAACAAACACAAGGTGTAAATGTGGGAGAGAGTGAGAGTGTATGTGAGAAAGAATAGAAGTTCTGTAATCTTGTATTTTTCTCCGGATAATACATTACTCTCCGTGGACGTAGGCAATTGCCGAACCACGTAAATATTGTTGTGTTCTTGTGTGGTATTGATTTCTGGTGTCCAATAGGCCTAACAGCAATGACCTTAGTCCATTTGTGCTTAAATGCCGTATTCTCAAATTTCAGCGCTTCATCGGCGTAAGTATTTGTGGCCGAACCCCCCCCTTGTTTAAAAGCTTTAGTTGCCGATTGGTGCGCTTGCACAAGCTCAGCCTTAACCTTTGTCAGCTCAACGTCCACTACTTTATAAGCCACTTCAAAGGTAGAAAGCAAGTTGCCAAACCTAAAAATTAAGTTTATTTAGCATAATACTTACCAGGATTGCCGACTGAGTTACAAGGGCTATGACCATCGCATTATCTTTGGCGTGTTGTATTTCTTTATCTGCAAAAAGGATGATGGTTTTGGCCATACTGAGGGCAACACCAAGCTTTTTGAGAGTTGAAGCACCTTTTGGTACATTAATGACAAAGGGCATCGAGATGTTTGACGTTTGAGAGGTGCATGCTCTTTTCTTGGCTTGTTCATCAGATTCTACAAGGCATTTTGAACCTTTTTGATCAGCCTCTTCAACAGCGATGACAACGACGACTATTTCAGCTATCAATTCCTTGGGAACTTTATCAACTTACTAAATAGCAGACCCCCTTCCCAGAGCTTCAGGTTCCTCACTCTCATTGGCAACTACAGTCTTATTTTTGTAGCCATCTTTTCAGTGTTTCGCCATTTGGTAATCTGCGGCAATGACAATTTCTCGGCTTCCATTTCTTCAGCTCTAGAGCCTGGTAAATCCTCCAAGTCTTGGAAAATGAAAAAGTCGGCGTTTTCCCGAGTATGAGCTTCGGGATCTGGTTGGCCAGAAAAAGTCTTAGGCTCAAGGGATAGACCATATCTTGATGTGCCAACTGCTTCTAGGGAAGGATTTTCTGCTGACTCACTCTCCTTGATGCCTTCTTCTTTGACACATGCATCGTCGACTTCTTCAACTCCTTCCAACTCCTTAAAGTTAAGGGTGTCACCGTATGTAATGGCCACCAGAAAAGTCTCCCCTTTGGGAATTGGCACTTGCCAATTCCTAAAAGGGAGACTTATCTAGTGAGCTTTTCGGTTGTGGTTTGCACGTCCAGCTCTTTCCCTTTTATAAACCCGCGGTTGTAGGCTTGACTTTGATAAAAATTGTGCAGTGTCTAGATTGAATAAGGCACGATCAACTTGGTGCTGCACCCCATTGTTTTGGTCCGTTGCCAAGTCAATAGCCTCCGCTGCTTTTTCCTCTGCCACTCTAGCTTTTCTAGCCTCTGATTCGGCCTTCTTCTCGACTTCGGCCAATCATCGCTCCAAGTTCTGAATTAATCCATCTTTCCATCCCACCTCAGCTTGGGTGGCACGGAGGCGCATACCAATTTAGTACAAACTATAAAGCCCTCTCATGGCTCCATGAATTCCTGACCGGAAAACCTTGTAGTCATTAAGGCTAGTTAACGACCTTTGGACTTCTTTAGGAAAGATTGGAGTGCAAAATCAACGGCCACGTTGGGGTCATTTACCAATGAGTCAGCCTCTGTCGTTGGCTTGTTCCCAATAAAGACTGCGAAGCTTAAGGGGCGAGGCAGCGTACTCAACTCGCCTATAATCAGGGTGCCCGATGTCTTGTTGCCCACTTTATCACGTCCATCACCTCTGGGCGATCTGCTCCATTGTTCTTTTTGACCGGAGCTTTGGTGAGGTTGGTGCGGTGAGCATCGTTTGTTCTCCTCCTCCATTTCAACCAACCCCCTGGGACTGGAATCACCACGTGCATGTTGGTCCATCTCTGCATCTAACTTAGTGAGAGTCCTTGCTTTGCCTCTATTATTAAAAAATATCCTTCTAGTCATTTCAGTAAGATCCAATTTGCTCTCAAGCAACAAAGACCAGCTACAGCATGAGGTTTTGTGATTATGAAAGGTTAAGGCACGGGCGAAGTAGTTTATGGCTTCAATGGAGAAACGAACTCTCTCACTTCACAGATCTCAAAATTCGACAAACATACACAAATAGAATAGGCCAGGCACGAGTTACTTTAAATAGGCATTATTGGTGCCCTTTTTAAGGCACTTAACAAATAGCCATGTATCAAGTATGTCGTATCAAAATCTAGCTTGCACAGCTCCATTTACTGGGGCAACTCCATGATGGTCAACTGCTGTTTGAATAGTTTTCATTCCTTAATCGAGGCAAGAGCATACCAACACAATGCAGTTGGAAAAAGTTCCTCTGTTTAACATTTTATGCTCATTGCCGAGTTCATGGATGTAGAATTTGGAGCTAATCGCTGATCTCATGGGTAATGCGTTGGCCCCATGTTGTCTGAATACCTCATTCGGCAAGATATTTACCGCGATTGTGAAATCATGCTAAATGGCGAGTGCGTAGACAACGAGGGCACACCAACTTTGCAGCTTCAATACCTTACTTGGCAAGAGGTTTATATTTTTATGGACATATGGACGTTGAATGCATGAAAAATGGATGCATAGTCAACTTTTCTACCAGAATACGCTTTTGAGTATTGGATTGTGTTGTCGAGTTCTCATACAAACTTGGGTTCAAGCAAATCATTAAAGCTACCATTCAGTGAAAAGTGTTGTTTTCATTAATAAACTGAATTGGGTTACAAGATAATTTTATATATGAAAACGACCCTAGTTTCAAAAGTGAAAAAAAAAAAAAACAACAACAATAAAGGTGAAGCTGATCAGCATCAAGTCTATTTGGGGTTAGAGTCTAGCGCTTCGACACCTTCATTCTCAAAGGCAACCTCATTTACTCGAATTTCAGCACTTCATCCGCATAAGTATTTATGGCTAACGTCTCCCCATGTTTGAAAGCGTCAGTTGCTGATTGCTTCGTTTGCACAAGCTCAACCTTAACCTTTTTCAGCTAGGTGTCCACTTCTTTATACGCCCCTTCAAAGGTAGCTACTATTTCCTCAGCAGCAAGGCACAATTTCTCCACCTCTTCAACTCTAGCATGTTCGACTTCGGCTTTGGCCTATTCGATGGTAACCTTTTCAGTTCCAACTGCAAGGTCAGCTGCTGCCATTTGAGATCTCTTCTCTTCAGCCACCACTTAGTCTTTGAGTTGGCTAACCAAGTTCACCATATTATGCTACCGACGTCCAATATCGATGATTCTCTAGATAGCCTAAAAAAGAGACAGAGAGAGAAAAATGTGTTAGAAAGTAAGTTGCCAAAGCTGAAAATGAAGTTTATTCGGCATAATACTTACCAGGATTGCAGACTAAGCTGCAAGGGCTATGGCCATCGCATCATCTTCGATATGTAGTATTTCCTTATCTAGAGAAAGGATGATGGCTTTGGCCATGCTAAGGGCAACACCAAGCTTTTTGAGACCTGAATCACCTATTGGTACATTCATACTTTTTACCTTTGGCTGAATAACAAAAGGCGTTGAGATATCTAAAGTTAGAGAAGTGTGTTCTCCTTTCTCAACTAGTTTGTCAAATTCAACAAGGCATTTTGAGCCCCTTTGATCAGCCTCTTCAATGGCCCCTTTAGCAGCTTACTAAATAGCAGGCCCTTCTGGCAACTGCGTCTTATTTTTTGCAGCCGTCTTTTTGATGTTTCCCCGTTTGGCGATCTGTGACAATGACAACTTCTCAATGCCCATATCTTAAGCTCTAAGCCTGGTAGATCCTCCAAGTCTTGCAAAATGAAGAAGTCGGCGTTCTCCCGAGTATGAGCTTTGAGATCTGCTCAGCTACAAAAAGTCTCAGGCTTAAGGGATAGACCACATATTTTTCTAGAAAATGATTTTCTACAGGCTCCATATCCTCTATGCCTTCTTCTTTGAAGCCGGCGTTGTCAACTTCCTCAACTCCTTCCAGCTCTCTAAAGCTAAGGGCATCATCGTATGTAATGGCCGCCAGACAAGTCTCCTCTTTAGGAATTGGCACCTGCCAATTCCTAAAGGAGAGACTCGTCTAGTGAGCTTTTCGGTGATGGTTTGTAGGCTGAGCTCTTTGCCTTCTATAAACCCTCAGTGTTGGCTCGACTTTGATAATGATCCTTTAGGAAACATTGTGTAGTGTCTAGATCGGATAAGGCACGATCCATTTGGCACTACACACTATTGTTTTGGACCGTTTCTAAGTTAATAGCCTCTGCTGCTTTTTTCCTCCACCACTTTGGCTTTTCAAGCCTCCGATTTGACTTTCTTCTTGGCTTCGACCAGTTCCTACTCCAACTTCTGAATTAATCCACATTTCTGTTCCACCTCAGCTTGAGCGGCATAAAGGTGCATGCTGATTTCATACAAACTATAGAGCCCTATCACGGCTTCGTGAATACCTAACCGAAAAACCTCGTAGTCATTGAGGCTGGTTAACGATCTTTGGACTTCTTTAGGAAAGATTTGGCGCACAAAATCAACGGCCATGTTGGGGTCGTTGACCAATGAGTTAGCCTCTCTCATTGGCTTGTTCCCAATAAAGATTGTGAAGCTCAAGAGGTGAGACAGCCTACTCGGCTCGCCTACAATCGAGACGCCCACTGTCCTGTTGCCTACTTTATCAGGTCTATCACCCCTAGGTGATCTACTTCATTGTTATTTTCGATTGGAGCTCCGGTGGGGTTGGTGCGGTGAGCGTCGTCTGTTCTTCTCCTCCATTTTAACCAACCCCCTGGGAATCACCACATGCATGCTGGTCCATCTCTGTGTCTAACTCAGTGACACTCCTTGATGAATATCCTTCTAGTCATTTCAAAAAGATCGAAGTAGGTTTCAGGCAACAAAGACTAGGTGTAGGATAAGGTTTCGTGATTGTGAAAGGTTGAGGCACGGGCGCATCAATTTATGGCTTCAATGGAGAAACGAACTCTCTCACCTCACAAATCTCAAAATTTGACAAAAATACACAAATAGAATAGGCCAGTCACGCGTCACTTTAAATAGGCATTATTGGCGCCCCTTTTCAAGGCACTTAGCAGAACGCCACGTATCAGGTATGTCATATTATAATCCAGCTTGCACGCCACTATTTATTGCGGTAACTCCATGTTGGCCGGTTGTCGTTTGAATAGTTTTCATTCCCCAATCGGAGTATGGACATACTGGCACAACGCAGTTGACAAAAGTTTCCCCGTTTAAAATTTTATGCTCATTGTTGAGTTCATAGATGTAGAATTTGGCGCTAATCACTAATCTCATGGGCAATACGTTGGCACCACGCTGTCGGAATACCTCATTCGGCAAGATATTTACTTCGATTGTGAAATCATGCTAAATGTCGAGTGCGTGGACACCGAGGGGAGGCCAACTTTGTAGCTTCAATACATTACTCGACAAATGGTTTATATTTTTATGCACATATGGACGCCGAATGCATGAACAATGAATGCATAGTCGACTTTTCTACCTGAACATGCTTTCGGGTACTAGATTGTGTTATCAAGTTCTCATACAAACTTGGCTTCACACACATCATTTAAGCTACGATTCGGCACAAAGTGTTGTTTTAATTAATAAACTGAATTGGGTTACATGATCATTTTAAATATAAAACGACCCTAGTTTCCAAATTTAATATATATATATATATAAAATTAAAAAAAGAAAAAGAAACTGATCAGCATCAAGTCTATTTGGGGTTAGAGTCTAGTGATTCGACGCCTTTATTCTCAATGGGGATCGACATATCCAGAGTGAACTTGGCTACTGCAAGGGCCTTAGTCCATCCATGCTTGAAGCCCTTATTCTCGAATTTTAGCGATTGATAGGCATAAGTATTTGTGGCTGACTCCTCTCCTTATTTGAAAACGTTAGTTGCTGATTGCTGCGCTTGCACAAGCTTAGCCTTAACCTTTATCAGCTCAGTGTCCACTGCTTTGTGACGCCCCAAATCTATATTAAGGGTTGTAGTCAAGGGAAAGTCACTAATGAGTCCTATGGCCAATAACCAAGTAAGATCCCAGATCGCCAGAGAAGTCAAATTAGCATCCTTTCTAAGTCCAGCTTTCTTGGGTAGCACACTACCCTTTTGACAGATCTTAACAGGCATTGACACAAGGTCTCAAAAGCAATGTAGGGAATTATATTGGTGTTGGAATATAAATACATAATAATAGGATAATTACAAATATCCTTAATTATAAAAGCTCGTTCCATCAATATTACATCCAAAAGAAAATTTAAAGTTTCATATGGGCTTTAAAAAACAACAAAAGAAAATCCTAATTTTCTAGGATAGCCAAATGTCTTTGAAGGTTTTCGGTTCGTCATCTTCTGCTGCGTGCTCCTTGTCGACACTTGACATGATACGCCGTGAGCTTTGAATGCCCAATAAACGCACACACACCGTATCCCTTTTTCCCAGTTCAATACACAACAACATTAAAAAAAAAAAAAACAAAGAAAAGGATCATGGCATTTAAGTTTATAGCATAAATTATATGGTTAATTGTTAGTAGTCTAGAAATCCCCTAAAAATATTTTGTCCTCTCAACTACAAGAATTGGATTCTGATTATTCGGTATGCCACATCTTTTGCTGCTTTGTTGCAGACCTTACCTCAGATGCCTACCAACGGTTATATACCACGTAACGCCAACCACAGGGCCTCAAAAGAGGCAGTAATGATGGGCTTTGCCCAAACCCCTCCTTACACCGAACTACCTAGGGTCCGAATACAACCGCTCCATTCAAGGGTTCCAAAATAACCACTTGCGCAGGATTTAATTTATCAAAGGGAATGCATCCAACTAACCGATAACTTCTTCTCATAATAGTAATTGGGTGATCAAAACCCCATTAGCCACCCCATTAAGTTTTCCGTTAGATTAATCGTTATAATTAGTTAGTACAAGCGAGAAGGAAAATTCAATTTGCATAAGTGTAAACATCATCAAAGGACAAAAAATACATAACCATGGCATGTATAATATCATACCAAGACATGATTATATATAAGTCAGCACATTCATAAAGTCAAGAGCATGAAACATTAATGTAAACAGAATTTCCAGATTCAGAGTCACTTAAAGATCGAGATTAAAAGAACTATTTCAGATTTTTCCCAAGTCCGGCCTCCCAATGGTTCGTAGAGAATTTTATCTAGTTTTCAGAACATTTTTCGAAAATGGAATAGCTTTTCCAGATTTTTCGTTATTTCAGAAATACTCTAGCTCTGTCCAGATTCGTTGATCGTTGCGAAAATCAGATTTTCTCACAAACCACTCACTCTTTTTCAATGAAACCAATTTTACTTGAAAGATAACTCCTTAAGGAAGAGTTTGAAATAAAATGGAGGTCCAGAATGTTTTTATACATTGTTCTAGAATTTTCGCAAATTGTCTGTAAAATAGATTTTTTTGGCACAGCTCTTGAAAATAGAAATTTGGTGAGAAAAGAGGTCAACTAGGGGAAATTTTCCATTTCTATTGTGATGAAAACATGCTAAATAACATGTATTAAATTTCTTACTCGTAAATTATAGATTTGTATACATATAGGCACCTTTTGTTCGATCAAAATAGTTAGTTTCCTATCATAGCATATAATAGTAATTGTAACAACACAAGTTACAATCGCAATTTAATTTGTCTAAAATAATATTTAGACTAGTTATGGCCACAACACTTTTGTCTAATAATATTTCTTTCAACATACATTATATCTAGTCAAGTATAAAGAGAGAGTACATAGCACAAATTAGTTAGGTGTTTACTGCAACCAATCATTCCAATTGTAATATGGAATATAAAATATCACGGTTTAAATTATCAATTAGATTTTTCAGCGACGGTGACCATCTTAATGATGCAAAATGTTATTTCCAAAGAACAGTTATTATATATATATATATATATGTGTGTGTGTGTGAGACAAATGAAAATTAAATTATTTTTTCAAAACCAAAAGAGAAACTCTCACATGAGTAACTATTTTCTTATTTATTTATTTATTTTAGTTAATGCTTAATGCAACAAGCATCTATGTAACCTGACATAATTGAATATTCACTAAAATAAACTAACTTGACAAGTATAATAATCGATGACAAATTTTGTCACAAAATTCAAAATCACCTTATAAATAACTTTTAAATTAATTATTAACAAAATAATAATCAACGCAAAAGATTTATCAATCTATTTCTAATTAAATGGAATGACACCATTTAAACTATTACATTTAATTTTTTCCGGTGTTAAAAATTACTTTGATATAACAAGAACACTACTACCATACAGTTATTTACATATAAAATATATTTTTTCATACTCAAAAAAGATCTATTATACCAATGGGGGTTGGTCCAAGTGGAAAGAGACTTGGGTTGCTTAAGCAAAGGTCTCGAGTTCGAGCCGTTGTGGATGCAGCAAACCCCCTTGGGAGAGGACTCTGCATATGCGCCAGGCAACTTCCTCGGCGGATTAGTCCAGGGTCCAAAAAAATTTGGGAATACCTTGGGAGAACTATAAAAAAAAGAAAAGAAAAAAAAATCCATTATTAATATTATATATTCCATAATTGCATTCCAAAATGATTTAAAATACTTTGTGTAAAACATACATATGCACAAGCATTTACTTTGACCACAAAAATAATATATTTATCTGTACAAACAGTTTATTCTGATTACACCAGCAATAAATTATGTAATAAAAAGATCACAAAAATAATATATTAATCTGTACAAACAGTTTATTCTGATTACACCAACAATAAAATGTGTAATAAAAAACTACAATCAAACACTAAGTGCTTGTTTGGTTTATTTTTGGGAGAATTATTTTTGAAAAAAATTTTAGGGAGAGAGTTTAGAAATTTTTTTAATTTGTTTGGTTATTTTGGGAGAGTTGTTTTTTTGGGAGTTTGGAATGATTTGATATTTTGTGAGAATTTGAGTAGATGTGTGTGAGAGAAAAAGTGATTGAAAAGGAGAGAGGAGAGAGAAAAAGTGATTGATTGATGTGTAAGAGAGAGAAAGTGATTTTGGAAATTTTTTGAGAAAAACTCAAACCAAACAATTTTTTAGAAATTTTTTTCAAAAACTCATCTCCCAAATGCAAACCAAACATACCTTAACAAATTTACAGTAAAAAAAAAAAAAAAAAAAACTAACAAATTTAATTAATGTTGAAAGAAAGTTTGAAATCCGTTGACAATTACAGTATCAAATTCTGATATGACACAGAATTGAAAAGGTTGTATAAAAGCAGAACCAGAAACCAATCAATCAATTCTATCCTAACATTTTAGTATTACCAACATCAGACTGAAATTTGTCTTAAAAAACTAAATAGTGTTAACGATAGTACAAAAATATAGACAATTTTTATTTTCACAAGAAAAAAAAAAAAAGAAAAGAAAAGAAAAGAAAAAAAAAGTTTGCAAACTGCCTTTACCGAAACAAAGTAACAATTTTCATTAGAGTGCATCCCTGTATTAGAGTGCTGTAGAGATTGGTAAGCATAAATGGTGATTGACACTTAGGTCTCGTTTGGCAAGTAGCTGTTTTAGCTTAAAAGCTAAAAAGTTATTAAAAAAGTTAAAAAGTCTATAACCTATACCAAAAAGTTAAAGATTCTTTTTTCTTTCTACTTTTTATATATCTTTTCGTAAAAAGTCAAAAAGTCACCTCAATCATATTAGGAATGACCAAATTCAAAGATACATTAGAAATGATAAAATAGAATAAAATAAAAATTGTAACGAAAGCATTGCTTGTCATGATATTGAAAGAACTAACAAATATGATAAATATAGTGACCAAGCAATTGATAGAAGTTACACAACTTCTCAAGAGAGGCCACCAACCGACATAACTATATATATATTTCACAAACTAACATAAATCAATTATTATTATTTTTTTTTTTCGTAGTATAGAAACAAATCTGAGTTTTTCAAATCATAAACAATGTGAAATTGTAATACCAATGCAACATGAAGGAGAATTTTCCTCAAACACAGATTCGGGTAAGAATAGTACACAATGGATTATTCAAAATAAAGAACAAAAATTTGAATTTTAAAAAATACAAAACCTACAATCTGTATTAAAGCAGAACCATAAAATATACAAAAAAAAAAAAAAAAAAAAATTGTATGGAAATTAGAACAGGAAAAAAAAATAATAATATAAGTTTGTATTAAATAGAACAAAAAAAATCCTTATCAGTACTGGGTAAAATGTGATAATTATACCAAATATGTTTTCAATTATATAAAAAATTTAACTTGAAAACAACGTAATTTGTTTGGGTAAAGTCAAACCAAACCAAAACACTCATAGAGAAGTAGAAAATTTACAAACAGATTGTATATATATTTTGTGACAGTTGAGTTTTGAGGACCGTTCAAGCAGTCATTTGGTCGCTCGAGCGAAGATTCTTAGCTCTTAGTAGTTTGCCATTTTGTAGGCGAGACTGCTCGAGCGGTAAAGTAGATACTCGAGCGTAGAATCCATGCTCCCAGTATTTTCACTGTAACTTTGAAAAACTTCTGGAACCTTTTGTTTTTTGCTCGAGCGGTAAAAAGGTCGCTCGAGCGATCCCCTACAATTTGTGCTGTTCACTCAAGTGATGGAAAGTTCGCTTGAGCGGTCTGTTTAGGAGAACTCAATTAAAAGTCGATCTAACTCATTCTTTTCTCACTTTTTCCAATTGCTCTCTCTCTCTCTCCCCCTCCCTCTCATTTTGAAGTCCTAACACCCCAAACACTTGAATTCTCCAATTTTTGCCTTAAATCCACCTTAGATCCTTCAAGATAACTAAAGAGCAAGTCCAGTTCAAGCTATTCACTGATTGTTTCACGCCTTGGTTGGGATTTTTCTTGGATTTTCCACCTTAGCTTCTGTATTTGGGGTAGGGGTGTCATTAATTTGTTATACATTTAAATTTGGAACTATATGTGGTAATTTCATTAGCTATTCATTTTGTAGATATATCCATATATATATATATATATGTATAGATAGTGTTTGCTATCAAATGATTTGGAAGGATAAGAGTAATGATTCATGATTATGGAGGGAATTATGTTTATCTTTGATGATCATGGTTGTTGGTGAAGAAATTTAGCCTCTAATTCATGAAAGAGAGGAAACCCCTAATTTTTCTATAAACCCTACTTTTGAAACTTGTTTTAAAAAGAGGGGTTTTGTTCAATTGATTCTTAAAACATGAAATTAAGGGTGATTGCTTAACTTTGAGTTTGAAATGTATGCCTTTTTTTTTTTGTTCTTTCTATATACATCTTGTGTTGATGATGATTGGCAAATAAACCATGATTATGATTGAAAGGTGAATAGTGGATTAGGTACATAGGAAATCATTTTAAGGGAAAATGAGTGTTTACAAAATTCATGCATCATATGCATTACCAAAGTTCTTTTGTGATTGAATGAATGGTGCAAATAGTGGAAAGCTAAAAAGGGGGTAAATAGTCTATGAGTCTGGGTAGTGAGTCAGGCGGTTTTGAGTTGTGAATTGTATTTGGTACCCTCATGGGGAGCCAAGGTGCCCAATTTCCCTGTCTGCGCATATTGTTGGACGAATGTGGGAAAATATTTTTGGGTGACCATGAGCCCACCGTTTCTGGAGTCAGCGAATGTGGACAAGCATGGTTTTGGGTGTTTGCATCCCCGCCGTTTCTGGAATCGGCAAATGCCAAAGGAAAAAATATTTTTGGGTGCCTATTGCCCCGCCATTTCTGGAGCCAACAAATGTGAGACTATTTTAAGTATACAAAACCTATATCTATGTATGTATTATGAATTTCGGCTATTACTTGGAAGGTCATGGTATATTTACCTCCCCGTCTGAATTCAGGAAATGTTTACTTAACTTACATATTGCATACTCACGCATAAGGGCATTCATACATACATAATAGAATAATT
Organism: Camellia lanceoleosa; assembly: GCA_025200525.1. Lineage (NCBI taxonomy): Eukaryota > Viridiplantae > Streptophyta > Magnoliopsida > Ericales > Theaceae > Camellia > Camellia lanceoleosa. The sequence continues at coordinate 70,175,806 of CM045772.1, read as the reverse complement.
ATAGAATGCTGCATTACATGATAATGTGTTTTTCAATTAATGTTATAATTTGTTAAGTGCATTACCTACTAAGCTTTTGCTCACCCCCAAAACTAACCAAATTTATGGAAAAGAAGATGAAGTGCCCTATGAATGAACGTGCTGGGTTGAAGAACACTTTTGGGACGTGAGGGCTTGTGTTGAATCATATTCTGTGTGTGCCAGGGACAGTTTTTGGATGACTATGTATAGTCAGATATTTTGATTGACAATGACAATTTTTTGTTGAATCTTTTCTTACTTGTTAAAATATTTTATTTTTAGTTGTAAATATAATGAAACAATGTTGTAAGGTTTGGAAATAGTTGAAAATGGAAGGAATGTTGTTAATGTTGTATTATTTCTGTTTTGTTTTGTTGTGTTGTCTATCATATATTGGTAATGCCCAGATGAGAAAGGGAACATGGAAGTTCATTTGTTGGGCATTACATATCTAGAACCAAAAATAATTTGATTGAGGCTTGTATTGGACACAATTTTCTTAAGACGAATTTTGCCCCTCACTCCGGTGCTCACGAGTTTGAATGGGCGTCTGTCTCTAAGAGTACAACGATCAAAAAATTTATAGAAACAAGAATTTAATCTGCGAGTCTAGCGAACATGGTTGTGCATCTACTCTTTCTGTTATACTTATGAATCCTAAAATTCCTATCTCAAATGAATGCCATGGAGATAATATTTATTGTAGTATTGGTGATTATTTTGAAATGTTATGACTTTTTTTATGAAGAATTATTCCTGTCCATCCGAGTAGACACCATGAAGAGTCACACCCTTCTAACTTTAATGGAGTTAATTTCTGTTCATACTAAAATATCCAACAAAACCCAGATATATATATGTTACTCTCTTTTCAATTCTTTATGAGATATTGTTTCTGATTATTCGATTTGAGTTGTCACTGTTTGTTTTGTTTGCTGCCTTGAGACTATATAGACTATTTTAAAGGGGAAGGATTTGTTATCTAGAATTAATTATAATATTCATGATTGTCATTCACCATTTTGAGTTTAGAGCTTTACAATGTTATACAAATGTAGTAGTTAACTGATTAATACTGATTGATGTTGAGGGGACTTACATGTATATCTTAATAGGTAGACTTATTATCCAATAGGTTCTATGATAATAATGGCATTGTTTATCAAACACTATTAAAAAATGTCACTAATTGTTAATTTTAACGACTGTTTAAAAATTGTCATAAAAATGTTACTATTTATAAGTTTTAGCAACAGTTTAAAAAAGTCGTCACAAGAAAAGTCACTAATTTTTAACTTTCACCACAATTTGAAAAATTCATCTCAAAAAAGCGTTACTAATTGTAAATTTCAGCGACAATTTATAAAAATTGTGGCAAAAAAAGTCACTAATTGTCAATTTTTAGCGACATATACAAACAATCGTCACAAAAAATTATTTTTAAAGACAATTTTACTAGGACTTATTTTCAGTAGGACTTGATGAAAATTAAGTCCAACTATTAGAACCTATTGGTAGTGTGCCCTTAGGAGGTGTTTGATTGGAAGGATTAGGGTGTGAGATTGGATTGAAATCCATTGGAAGCCCCTTATTCGGCGTTTGTTTTTTTTAGTCCTTCGGACAAGAAGTTCAGCCATACTCCTTATCCCTCATATGTGGAATTACATTGTCCGCCGGGGAGGGGGGTTGGGGACAATTTTCATGGGATAACAATTCCATGGGATTAAACTGTAAAAATTCTATTTTGCCCTCATCATATATCATTTGCTTCCTCCTGTTGTTGATGGGCATTGGGCCTGTATTTGTTTTTGTTTCCTTTTTTTTTTTTTTTTTTTTTTTTTTTTTTTGAGCCTCAAAACATAGCTGGTATGTTGCTTTTAATCTATGGGTGTGAAGACTTTTTGTTGAAATCCCTTCAACTTTTGTTTTTTGTTCTTTTGGTTTTTGGGTGTGTGCTTTTTACTTTTTTTTTCTTTGTTGATGTATTTATGTTTTGTTCATTCTATGCATTGATAAAGTTATTTTTTTATTGATAAAAAAAAAAAATAATAATAAATTTTTTTTTTGTGTTGGGTAAAAATTAGAATGGAAATTGTCTTATTTATATTGAAATAATGTGACCGTTAAAAAATATAACTATTGGAAAAATATTTGTTTGAAACATTGAAAAAATTAAACAATTAATTGTGGTCCACTAATCAATTATAAATAAAGATTAAATTTAAAGACAGATTTAATATTGCTATTACTTAGTAAACAATTGAAAAAGGATAAAATAGTCTTTTGATCATTTATCCTTATCTAGTCTGTCTAACCAAACATTAGATTCACTAAAAATAGTCTTTTCCACACATCGAATCCCATGAGAAAACAAACACGAGATACACATTTAATCCAACCAAATACTCTGGGGGATTCACAGTCCCAAGATTCAAGTCTGATAGATTCTAATCCCGCCTTATCCAGTCCGTCCAATCAAACATCCCCTTAATGTTTTTATAATTATAGGCTGACTGTCACCAAGTGCAAGCTTGTTCAAGACAACCTTTAGCTTCTTTGTAGATTCAATGAAGCAAATGCGAACTAGTTTTGTTACGGGGAGTGGATTATTAGGATGGTTCTATTTTGAAATTTTACAATTCTTGTCACACTCCACTTTTTATTATACGGCTAACATTACCAAATCCATCGTTATAGTCCATTTCATTAATACAATATGGAAAAGAAATCTATTGACATCCAGAAATGCATAAAGGTTCCCTCAATCGGATATACAAATTGAAATGCAACATGAATTATAATAAAATAAATTGCCCGTAGGCTTACACTATTATATAAAAGAGAAACGGTTCAACTCTCTTTACATCGACGGCGTTCGGCCAACAAATAAGGGCCTCGTGGCCAACACGTAAGGAAGATCACCGATCTTGTATCACTTGTAAACTTGTACTGAAAAGGGATTAACAACGTGAGATGAGCATAAAGCTCAGTAGCGATCCCAACATGATCTTAAACAATAACAAAATATAGATAATTATGATCATGAATGCTTCATATCATACAATATAAATAATGTGATGGTTTATAATCAAAGTATACTTATATATATATATATATATATATATTTCCAATAATTTGTCTAATTTGCTCAACAATACATAACATTCTCTTTTCATTCTCTTACATTATTCATTTGAAAAAGAACATATATTAACAACACGTTTTCGATGATATGTTCACAAAACCCACTCACCTTTCATTCCTTACACTCCCAATCCATCACATACACCCATTTCAAATACATGAATGTCATTTCCAAGCCCTAAGCCAAGGTAATGAAACATTTCTACAACCCGTTTAACACATAAACTTACATACAATACCTTTAACACGAAAAGAAAATAACGTAGATACCAAGTCTACGACAATATCACATGAGACAACCCGACCTCATTGACCAAACCATTACCACATATGATATACACAGATAAACCGATTCAATACTGAAATCCCCAATCCCCCCAATCCATGCTCTACCTGCTTCAAGCACGGTAGGCCAAGGATACAACTTTCCACAACGAAACACCAATTTACCAAACATAAGCTGGAAGGGAATGATACCTCTGCCAATTTACCAGACACAAGTTACAAGGGAATGGTACCTCTGTCAAGTTCTCCAGACATTGGCTGGAAGGTACTGACACCTCTCATTCTAATTAGTGTAACCAATTCTCCAAGCGCTAACTGGAAGGTAATGGTATCTCTCATTCTCAACGCAGTATGCATTACCAACCATAATGACATGCTAAAATCATAATAACACAAGTGTGATACATACACATAATCTATTCAACACATCAATGTCATCCTCCACCGATGACCAATGACAAAACCTCTAAGCACATGTATTTATTACACATAACTACAACCGTCCAATTCTCGCGAAGCGTAAGCCCAACAACAACAATAATATATATCAAATGTTCAAATGTCCAGCCTCTAATTTATTTCTCAATTTATAAAAGATTTATAATTCCATTTTCCTTTCAAAATCAATTTCCTTATTTTCCCAATTCACAATACTCCAACCATGTTTAAAATTATTCGTTTTCTTTCTTTTAAAAAAATCTTGAATCCATAGTTAACCAAAACCACAATTCAACTTAACTCAGCATATATTTATCAAACAATTTCAATATCTTGATTAGCTTCCCTTTTAACAATTACATTAATACAATCTGCATAATACATAACATAACTATTACTCAACTTTTTCCCTTTTTATTTCATCAACCTTTAATAATAAAAATTAGGGTTTTTCCGTCATGTATAACATAAACAAAATAGACTACCTTCCGATACACCAAAACCTCCCCAAAACATACAATTTTATTTTTCACAACTCAACCCCAAAAACCCATTTTGCATGAATTTGAAATTACATGACTAAATCGTACTTTTTATGCAATAGAAATATACCACATGCCTTTTTATGCAATCTATAAGGAAGTATTGGAAAGGAGCAAAGAAATCCCTACCTCTAGCAAGAAGAGGAGAAAACCCAAAAATTCAACTTCGACAAAAACACGATCCGCTCAGATTACTAGAAAGCTCTCTTCGTGCTCTGCATTTTGGTATATGTAACTAAGGGTAGAAAATGAGTGGAAATGAATGAAAACCAAGCTAGAAAGCTTGAAACCCTCAAAAATGGAAGAAGAGAGGAAAGAGAGAGAGAGAGAGAGAGAGAGAGAGAGAGAGAGAAAATGATCTAGATTTGACCAAAAAATGGCATTTTAAAGTGTTGAACTCGAATAGACCGCTCGAGCTATGAAACTTGCACTCAACCATTACAAACATAAGACCGCTCGAGCGATGAACTTTCACTCGAGCGTAGAACACGAACTCCTAGAAGTTCAGACCTACAAAAGTACTGGATGACCTGCAAAACCTCTCGAGCGAACAATCTGTCGCTCGAGCGATGGAGAAGAAAAATTTACAGGTTGTCACAATCTCTCCACCTTAGGAAATTTCATCCCCGAAATTAAAGATAAGGCTGAAACAAAAGGCCACACACTCACAACTGGAAGCACAACCCCCAACTCAAGACTAGATCCAAACTTGGGATAAATTCCTGGATCTTGATTCAACACTTCGGGGGCTCTAAAGATACCCGATCAACAAAACTCCAGGAAGAGATCACGGATGCCTCCTCGACCCACACTACAACCACGTCTCAACCACCACTACACACACAAACACCCCGAGTGTTCAATACTCAAACACGGAAGAAAGACCTTACAATAGAATTCTCGGTCAACTTGCATAGAAGGAAAGAACTTATAACAAAACGCGGTCAAAATATAATACCCTAGCATAACAAGCCTCAACAACGCCAAAACACTCCTCAAAACCAAACACCCAAACCCATGATTAGCAACTAAAGCTAAATCACTACACAACCCAATCATCAAAATAATAACACAACTTTGTTATAAGGGAAATTTGTTCTTTTTCTCAACTCTTTGAAAATCAATCTCTTGCATATAAAACATTTCTTAAAAGGGTGCTTAACTGGCACAACCGAAATATATTTTATGCCTTTCTCCACATAGAACGCAAGAGTTTTGTAAATAGTTTTTGAAAACAAGGTGTTACTCATAACACATAATCATCCACAATTAAGTTGCACAAAAATTAGTCATTGAAATTCCTCATTACACATTTAACTTAAATCCATAACATTTCCTTGTAACAAAACATCCGAGCCTATACCACTAGGAAAATTTCATTTTCCAAATCCTTTTAACAAAATAACTAGTGAACCTCCACCGTTACCCAACAATACCCATCACTCTTATAGTGATGCCACAACAAACATTTATGCAACACTTCTATAATAATAATTAATAGAAATAGCAACAGTGCTATCAACATAATAAAGCACATGTAGAAACAAAAGTTCACAATACGTTACTCCAACTTAGAAATTTCCCTTCACTCAAGACAAGCTTCACACAAGACTCACAACCATATACACAAGGCCCAATGCTCGCAAACCATTCTAAGGCATCCAAAATCTTTCAACCCTCATACACAAGCACAACCTATTCCCAAGGTGACTACTTGCCAACTAAACTCCGATATCAACTAACCGACTAACCGACTTACCGACTTGTTAAAACTCTATACTCAATACTAAACACCAACATGCCACCCAACACCCTTTACTCCAAAATGAAGTTCCACACACATGCCCTCATATTCCTTGAATCACCTCGGATTCCTCAAGATTAGACCACACTACTATTGTCCCCAAGGAAATCACCACTCATATGCCTATATGGGAAACATATCCTTACATCGTGAACACAAGACCGACAAGGTCAAAAGAGATCACACAATCCCGGACACATAAAACAATCTTCACCAAGGCTACACTTGTTACTTGGTAACACAAACCGTACGTCTAGCATCTAACCACTAAATTCTCTTTACGCTCATAACTTCACAAATTTCACAAGATTCTAAAGTCACATATTCCCTTAGACTCAACCTATTCAAGTCTTATAACTTGGCCCTTATGATACTACCTCTCCAATCACAATGTGCACGGATTTCCCGTTCTCAACAAACAACTTCTAAACAGAACAAGGCTCACAGGCCATCATATAACTATCTCTTAAATTAATAATAGCTATACAACAACACTAGGATTATTGATCCCATTTACAACTTCTCATTACATACATAAAAGAGGGTTAAAAATTCAATACGCACCCCCCCAATACATGAGGATAAACAAAAACAATGTATACATGCAACGCATAGTTATGATGCCTTAAATCTAAATGCACACCTATTAACAACAATTTTTTTTTTCCAACTATTATATCACTAGTCTCTAATACAAAAGCCCCTCTTAAGGGTAATGCTATTGTACTGATTGAAAAGTTGACCCTCATGAGGCTCTCGAAGCTTGGCCTACTCAAGTTTGGTATCGATACCGGCCCCGATTGGACTGATGAGACTAAGTCCAACTAATTTCTAAAACACTTGAAGAATTCACATACATAGGGCACAAACGTCTAACATGGCCTAGATGACCACAATCAAAACAAACAATAGACTTTCTACTCTGTGACTGACCTGAAGCCTGAATCTCACAGGACCTCCCAACGAACAAGTTTGAAACCCCCGATGAAGACAAAGACTGAGCCAAGGATTGAGCATGCAGTCGCCTCCTATAACTGTTTCGGTTTAGACCCAATGCCTTTTATGTTCTTAGATTTGGGATTTCATACCTTTAACTATGGTTTATTCCCTTTATCATCCTGTTGATAGTTGAGTTGAGTTATTGGTTGTGCTTGAAATAGGTTGGGAGTTAGTTTTTCAATAAAGTTGTTGCCTGTTTCACTTTTAGTTCACTCGAGCGATGCTTGGGTCGCTCGACTAGTCTTTGAGATCTCTCAAAGTTTTTACAGACTTGAAAAACTTTTGGGAATGGGTGATCTTCACTTGAGCTGTCTTTTCTTTGTTTTTTGCATGTCTGAACTTCTAGGAGGGGGTAATTGTGTGCTCGAGCGGTGTTTTTGGTCGCTCGAACGGTGTCACTTATTGTGTCTGACGCTTGAGTGGTGGTTTGGTTGTTCGAGCGGTCTGTGTGTATAGCAGTTCAAGGAAAAGGGGTTTTTGCCACTTTTTCACTTCTTCTTCTTCTCTCTCTCTTTCTCTCTCTCTCTCTAAAACACTCCAAACCCTAATTTCTTCACCCTCTCTCTATAGTTCTTACATTCAAAACTTCAAATACTCCTTAATCCATTGATTTCTCCACCATAGTTCCTTGGAAAAAAAGGTAGAACTCATTGAAAGTTTCATTTTAATAGGAGAGGTTCTCATTTTCGGCCTCGTCAAACTTCTACCCTTGCTCTCTTTCCCTTCTACTTTAAGGTAGGGATTTCTTCAACCTTTGGTATGATTCTTTGCTCAGTTATTTTCTTTTTAAAAAGGTTTAGTGATTTGGGGATTTTGGTTAAATCTAGGGTTTGATTTTGAAATGTAAAAGAGGGATTTTTTAGATAAATTTTTGAGAAAGGTTGTGGGAGTGTGTATGTTGTTGGGTTGTGTTGAAATGTTAGAAATTCTTTCCTTAAATGTGAATTTGACAGTAAAGGAGGTTTTGTTTGAAAATCATTGATGTTTGATTTATGAAAGAAAATGAAAAAATATTGGCTCTGAAAAGATGAGAGGAATATATTAGTTGATGATAAGAGTTTTTTTCTTTCTTTTTTTTTTTTTTTTTTTTTTTAAGTGGGGAAAAACCCAAAGAAAATTACAGAGCTTCAGAAAAGACTAAGGAAGATAATTCCAAAGGGACCTCTTTTATCCAGATTGATGGCCCAAAAATCTTAGAAGCCATCTGGGACAGACCATGAGCTACTTGATTGCCAAGCTGAGGAGTATGAGAAAAATTCCATTGCTTAAAAAGCTTGAATGATGGTGAGCAAATCCCCTTCTAAATGAACATCAGAAATGCCCAGATCAATAGCAAAATTCACCGCTCGTTGGGCTGCAAAACCCTCAACACAATCTGTATCCCCCCAATAATCAATCTTCTCTGACAAGGCCGCAATAACGGTGTGGTCCCAAATAATCACACCAACCTCAATTTCCTTAAGATGCTGGAACACAACACCATCAAAATTGATTTTGTAAAATCAATTTATCGAAGCTACCTATCGGACAGGAGCTTGAATGACTGAAGCACTAAGAATTCAATTATTCGCAAGAGAAAAGTCATGAAGAAGATCGCATACCCAACTGTATCCTTCGCTGAATGAGCGACACCGTTGAACACAACTTGATTATGAGCACACCACAAACACCAACAAAGCACAAAAAATAAGCCAAGCCTGTGCTCATAAATTCTATTTTCAATCACAAAAATCCATTGAGAAAAGTTGAAACAAGTCCAAGTTTGAACCTCAAACAACGGACTTAATTCTTATAACTGCTTCGCAACATGACAATCATGAAAATAGTGCAACATGTTCTCTAGAGTTTTGGAGTAGAGCACACAATTTTCTACCACAAATACTTGCCTGCGACGCAACAAGTCAGTGGTTGGGATAATGTTCAAATATGCTCTCCATGCAAAGATTTTAATTTTGTTCAAATGTGGAGATGCCTAAGTTTCTTCCAAAAGTGTTATTGCTCATGTCCTCTACCTGAAGATCCAGGTTGATTACTTGAACACATGAGATCAACTTGTAAATGGTAGGCTGACTTTACCGAGAAAAAACCATTTCGAGTGTAATGCCAAACTATTGTGTCAGGTGGTAGAGTTGGGCTTAATGGAATTTGTTGAATAGCCTCAACATCAATCAGGAGCAGCAACTCTTGACAAAGATCTAGATTCTAGCATCATCGATCTAGGTCAATGAGAGAACATACCATTCAATTTTTTTCACTAACTGAGGGAGATATTATCTCAAAAGATCGTGGTCGAGGAATCTATTTATCACCCCATATATGAACACTCTGTCCATCACCTATACACCATCGAAGACCTGCCATAAGCGATGGTTTTGCATGAAAAATGCTTTGCCAAGTGAAAGATATCGAAGAAGAGAAAAAATCCGCATTAGTGTAATACTTAGCTCGAAGAAGACAGGCCAATAAGGAATTGAGAAATTTTATGAAGCACCAATCTTGTTTAGGGAGCAAGGCTTTGTTAAAAGCTGCCAGCTTCCAAAAACCCAACCCACCAACCCATTTCACTGTGCACAACACATCCCAACCCTTCCAATGTATTTTCCTGTTGTCATCAGATTGTCCCCACCAGTATCTACTCACCATGGAGTCCATCTCATCACATTAAGTTTCTGGGATTCGGAAACACGACATGACATAGGTTGGTATTGCCTTAGCAACTGCCTAGATTAAAACTTGCAACCCACCACTGATATAAACTTTTCTTTACAACCGTTTAGAGGCTTCCACAATCGATCCTTGATAAACTGAAACACATCACGCATTCAACTACCATAGAGCCGATATTCAAAAGCTGTCGGAGCTCCTCTCATAATTCCTTCCCCCACATTAGCGCTAAATCTAATAGATATCTTACTAAAATTGACCTTCTGACCTGAAGCTAATTCATAAGCTTTTAGAATGTGCTGAATCATAAACACCTCCTCCACATTCGCATTACCAAATAAGAGTCTATCATCGGCAAAAAGTAGGTGTGAAATCCTTCGGCTTCCGCGGAATATGGCTATCCTAATAAGTTGACTATCGAGCTCTGCCTTCTGAATCAACGAAGATAGACCTTCCGTACATAAAACAAATAGATAAAGGGACAGAGGACAACCTTGATGCAATCAATGGGAAGAACGGAAAGTTCTTGTGGGTTTACCATTGAGAAGGATCGAATACGAAACTATCGTAAAACACCTCATAATAACTTGTACAAACCGGTCATTCATTCCTATTTTTAACATGATTTAGCAAAGAACGTCCCATTCTATTCAGTCATAAGCTTTGCTCATATCCAATTTTAATGTGAAATGCCCTGTACGAACTTGCTTCTGATTCTTCATGTAATGAAATACTTCAAATGCTGTTACTACATTATCAGTGATGAGACGCCCAGAAACAAAGTTGCTTTGGTTGATTGAAATCACTAATGGCAACATAAGCTTAAGTCGATTCACCAAAACCTTGCTAACCAACTTGCAGACAACATTGCACAAACTAATTGGGCAAAATTCAGATATTCTTTTCGGATTCGAAACCCTCAGAATTAACACTGTAAAAGTGTCATTAATAATGTTCACCTGCTCTTGTCGAATAAGAATTCCCAAAACTACCCCAATCACCTATGACCCAATTTTCGACCAAAAGCGTTGATAGAACAACGCATGTTTACCATCCAGACACGGTGCCTTTGTGGGATGCATTTGGGCTAAGGCCCTTTCCACCTCTATGGCTGTGAAAACATGACCCAACATTCTATTTAAATTGTCAGATACCCGCGAGGTAATAGTGTCAAGAACTTCCGTAATAGCCCGAGGGTTCTCCGAAGTAAAAAGGCTTTCGAAATACCTCACCGCAACATCCTCTATTCTATAGATATCAGTGCACCATTGTGATTGCTCATTTTCCAAATCCATAATCAGTTTCTTCTTACGCCTCTGGGTTGCTTTGGCATGGGAAAAAAAAAAGAGTGTTTCAATCACCATCTTTTAACCAATTGGCACATGAGCGCTGAAACCAAAAGACTTCCTCTCTCTAAAGAAGTTCAACATGTCACCGAAGTTCATAAAAGGTATCCCATTCCAAAGGCTATGTTAGAATAAATTGATAGAGAGAGAAAGAGAGAATTCTGTTATTCAATGTATTAATGATATTATTCTTACAGGAAGATGAACACTCTCTTTATAGAGAGGAGATGATAGCATAGGATGCTAAGTTAGGCACCGAAAGCAGGAAACATTACATATGATATAATATAAAGGACAACTAACTATGCTTTACTTTACAGCTTTTCTAATAACACTAACAGTCCCCTCAAACTCAAGGAGGATAGACATTAACCAACTTGAGTTTGGAGAGAGTAACAAAACAGAAAAATAAACTGACAAAATAAAATAGGAAAATAAACTGAAAATAAAATAGGATAGGAGACACTGTGTGGTCGTGTCAGACTGTTGTAGAAGCTGACCGGAATCAATGTCGGGACAGTTTATAGGGTCATGTCGGACCGATGTAGTAGACACTGTGTGGTAGTGTCAAACCGTTGGTAGAAGCTGACCGGAATCAATGTCGGGACAGTTTATAGGGTCATGTCGGACCGTTGTAGTAGAAACTTTGGTGGTGCACCAAGGGGGCGACTTAGGGAGTGCGCCATGAGATGGCTTGGGTGGTTCGCATGGTATGTAACCTTGCTCACCATGATATCTGTATAACCCCCCTCAAACTCAAATAGGTGTAAAGATAGAAACCTAATTGAGGTTGAAACAAAGGGAGTGAGAAAGTGGAGCACAACAGCTCAACACAAAGTGGAGCAAAATAGCTCAACACAGAGAAAGTGGAGCAAAATAGCTCAACACGGAGAAAGTGGAGCAAAATAGCTCAACATGGAGTTTTTTTATTTTTTATTTTTTTAGTTTTATTTTTATTTTGATTTTGATTTTTTTTTTTTTTTTTTTTTTTGGTGGGTGAAACAAGGATGATGATAACGTTGGTGTAAAAATAAAAAAGGGGTATGGTGTGTGAACCAGGTTGTGTTTGGTGTTCGGTGCATCACAAAATGTTAAAAAAAAAAAAAAATAATAATAATAATAATAAAAGAAGGTTGGGTGGAGATTTCTTTTGACAAAAGTTGTTAAACCATTTTGATGGGTAATATATTATAATAAATATATATACATATATATAAAATCAAGAAAGTTGGGGCGAGTGGGGAACAATGCGATGAAAGCAGAAAAGAAAGTGGGTGATTGAATCAGTGGGAATGAAAGTGGAGTTGGAAAAGGGACTAGAGAGAGAGGGAGTGGGTTGATTAAATAAGTTTTCATCATAAAGTGTATGGCGTAGCATAGTGAAGCAGGATGTTAGTATATTCTACTAACAAGATTGGATCTCCTCTAGATCTGAAGAAACAGCATGGTCTTGAATGGACGACCTTTGAAGCGGATGAAGAGGCGAGTCACAGCCGACATCAACGACTTCCTCACTTTCCCTTCTTTTTTTTATTTTTTATTTTTTTTATTTTGAGTTGATGAGGATTCAAAACATCGAAGAGGAGATGGTGCAGATGCTGCAAATCGCCATGGCATGCGGAGTAAGGGTTCCGGATATGCGATCAAGCATGGATGAAGTTGTCAGAATGATTGAAGAGATCCGGCAATCTGACTAGGAGCAGAGTTGTGGTGGTTGAACTCAAAGAGGTAGTGGAGGTGGTGATGAGGAATGGAGAGGCGCTGTCCGGAAGGAGAGAGATGCTCCTCAACATAGATGCAGAGGATAAGTGGGATCCAACGGTTGTGATCGGATCTGGTATTGCGGTGTGGAAGAAGAATGAAGGTATGTGTAGAGCCGCCGGAAGAGCTGATGGCGGCGGGATGCAGGACTCCGTCTCCGAAGATCACGGCTGCAGCGCTGGTGAAGCGGTTTCTCGCCGGTAAACCGTCGGCGGTGTCGACACAGGTCGGAGATTATGTCCAATGGCCCACAGTCACGGCGGCGGCAGAGCGTCGCATGTGCTAAGGACCAAGGCATAGGTACTGATGCTAGAGCAGTGGCTCTAGGTGACGATTTAGGTAATGACTACAAACATATGGCTGCTGGGACCGGGGTTTGTTTCGTGCGCTTGGAATAAAATGAGAGGGCTCTCGGGTTGGAAGATGTAGCGGAATAGGTTGAGATCCGGCGGGCGGCCAAGGCAAAGTTGTCGCCCGCCGGTGAAGCGAAAATATTAGATTCTAAACCCGCTCTGATACCATGTTAGAATAAATTGATAGAGAGAGAAAGAGAGAATTCTGTTATTCAATGTATTAATGATATTATTCTTACAAGAAGATGAACACTCTCTTTATAGAGAGGAGATGATAGCATAGGATGCTAAGTTAGGCACCGAAAGCAGGAAACATTACATATGATATAATATAAAGGACAACTAACTATGCTTTACTTTACAGCTTTTCTAATAACACTAACAGGCTACATGGATAGCAATCTCTCTAATTTTTGTAGCTTCTTGATCTTGTCACGAATGGTGTTCTAAAATGCACCAAATTTTCTTCGGCCCCACGCAGACAAGTGGGCCGCAATGACATCATTATTTGATTGAATACCTTCCATTGTAGGTGTATGGTGCCACAATCAATTTTGACTAACAATAGATTCACACTCTTCATCCCACAACCACATTGCCTCAAAACGATAAAGATGATGCCCTCCACGCAGACCCACCGAGATATCTTTAAATCTAACTAAATCAAGCAAAAGTGGGTTGTGACATGAGGATTTGCATACCAGATTATGTACCTTTTCCCGAGAGAATAACTGCGACCATGCCAAAGTAGCCACACCACGGTCCAACCTTTACCGAATCAATCTTTGATAGCGGTTGTTGGCCTATGTAAATTTGGGTCCACTATAATCGAGGTCCGCAAGAGCACAATCTTCTAAAACATGTTGAAAAACAATCATATGGACACCATTATGTTCACCCATACCAACCTTTTCATGCAAGAATAGTATTTCATTAAAATCACCAATAACCAGCCACGACAAATTAGACAAACCCGATAATCTTCGTGGCAATTCCCATGAAGCCCATTAGTGAGATGCCACCAGATTACCATAAAAGCCCGTAAATCGCCATGGGGTTGAACCTAAACTAGAGTCTATAATAGCATCAATATATCCAACAGAATAGCTTTTAATAAAGACTTGAATATCACTCCCTCCAAAGCAAAGCTAAACCACCTGCAAAACCAATTCGGTCCACTGTAAAAACACCAAAAAAACCAATCTTACAACGTAACCTTTCAATTTTACTCGCAACACTTTTAGTCTCCATAAGAAAGACTAGAGCAGGATCTTCAGATTTCAGCATTCGCTGAAGGTCTCAGACTGTCTGCAGGTTCCCAAGCCCATGGTAGTTCCAGCTTAAGCAATTCATAATGGTCAGCGGTGCTGCCTTGCAGCATTCGTTGTTACAAATTTGGTTGGATATATATATATATATATTATCGCTCCCATTTTGAAATTTATGAGAATATATCTATTGTTGGAAAATTATATGTTGAGTAGAAATATCTGTTTTGTGCTATTGGTATAGAATAGATTTGATTTTCTTAGAAATTGCATGAGGATTAGGTTAATTAAAACTAATTACTCATACATCTTACATTGAGCATTGTTTCATACTTAAACATTCAAAATCTATTTTTTTGGAAAAAAAATGGTGTATACCTTGGTCAATTTGGTTAAGGGGTGTAGTTATGGTTTATTATGTTAGCATGTGTATCCTTGGTAAAAGTTTAGAAACTTGTACAGTTAGGTGTCGATCCTTTCGGTTAGTGTAACACCCCCAAATAATAACGACAACTGATCCCATGATGTTTAAATAGAAACACGAGCTTGCTAAATGTTAACCTATTATTTATATTCCTTTACTATACAAAAGATGACATATGCATGTATATATTCACGAATCCTAGTTCCTGAATCTATAACATATGCCAAGTATGAGTGAACTGAAAATAAATGGGAATAAATTTAAGTTTATATCCTAATGGCTACATCTTTCCAAAATATTGCTTGGTTACAACAAGGTGGATCAAGTCCAAAATAATTAAAAAAAACCCAAGGCTTGTACAACAGATAATCACAATAAAAGGCACAAAAATGAGCCTTCAGCTCCACGGTCCTCCCAAGCTAAATCCTTGGTGGAGGCATATCATTAACACCTAAAGTTGTTTTCCACGTAAGGTGAGCTAAAGCTCATTAGAGATACTTTAACACAATATATAAAACTTAACAAAGTCATAAGGTGAATGCATATGCATGCCGTTTGCCAAACATTATACCTTTCCATCTCAAAATAATGCAATGCCAATAATATATATATATATATATATAACAATTCATGAAAATATACTTTTATATAAGAAAATAGGGCAATGGATACAAAATACTAGGAATCTCTAGGTAAGTGTCTCTCAATAGGTTATACAAGCACTACCACAGCCATTTTACTGGTACTAACCAGAAGGATCAATACCTAATCGCGCGGGTTTTTGGACTTTCACCAAGGACAAATAGGCCAACATAATAAACCACAACCACACTCCCTAACCAGATTCACCGAGGGAAGAGTTTCATCCGCCGATGTCTCGAGTCGTAATATACAATTTTTTTTCTCAAAACAATAGATTTTCAATGTTTAAGTATAAAACAATGCTCAATGCAAGATGTATGAGTAATTAGTTTGAATTCCCCTAATCCTCATGCAATTTCTGTAACAATCAAAATTATCCTCCACCGATAGCCCAAAACAGATATTTCTACTCAATAGATAATTTTTCAACAACAGATCCAATCTCATAATTTTCAAAATGGCAGCAATAATACATATCTACCTCCACTCTCATCATCAATAAATACATTCTTCATATCTGTTCAAAACCCAACATCTTTTCATTTTCTTTCATAAATCAAACATCATTGATTTTCAAACAAAACCTCATTTACTTTCCAAATCACATTTAAGAAAGGAAATTCCAACATTTCAACACAACCCAGCAATATACATACTCCTACAACCTTCCTCATGAATTTATTTGAAAAACCCCTATTTTACATTTCAAAATCAAAACTTAGTGTAACATGTCTGCGAGGGACCTTGATGCTACAGTTCGGACTCGATTTGTCACGGTTCTTAATCTGAACCAAAGAGTCCAAATCCGGCAAATCGTTTTGAGAAAAACAGATTTTTAGAAAAAGGAATGCCAAACATGGACTGCTTTGTCAGATACAGAGTCGCCACCTAAATATTTTAATTTGGGGGAATTTAGGAAACCCTGACTCGGTGCCAAAGGCCACGTGTCCGTCATCACCAAAGTTGCCTTGGCTTGGGAACTTGGATACGATTGGGGAAGGTCAGCTATGAGCACCCCCTCTTGCCCGATCCGAAGATCGGCCTCTACTAACCGTGATATCTTGTTTTGAAAACATTACGCGTTCTTATTCCGGTTATTAGTCTAGAATTACTATGTTATGCGCACAGCAAACAAGTATAGACCAAATTGCCTAAATTGGAACAAAACATTTCATGTTTGTTTTGAAAATGGTTTGCTACTCGCAAGTAGGCTAAAATACAGATTTCAACGAGTTGTTCCAACTCAAACAATCCAACCTTCACCCACATGCATTCAGGCAGTTTATAACACATAAGCAATTAGCCACATGGTAAGCATGCTGTCATGGTAGCATTCACACGCATGCAGTATGCTAAAGCATAAAATACTTACATTGTACTCCGTGTCAAGACAAGAACGTGTTAGCAATCAATGCATGATCCAAGTTCATGTTAAGTGCCTAATGCATCGCATACAAAATGTCATTTAGAATAGGCTCGGCTAATCTTAAGGATGACATGCGAAATGCGCAGGTAGCATGTATTCAAATTTGATTTGAAATATAATGCAATTAGCATGATGTACTGAGCCCGGTGCATGCAATACTGATGAATGATGCACGCATGCATAACATGAGGTATGCTAAAGTAAACATGTCTTAATACTAACCATCATAAGCAGGTAAGTAAAAGGGAGAAAGAAGTGGGGGTTGGAAGACATACACACACTCACCCACGCTTATTACAAATTTGCCCTCGCTCGGAGGGATCGAAAGAATATACAAATCAAATAATGAATTAACTATCCTAGCTAATTAATTATTACAGGCCAACTAAATTAATTAATCAAATTAATTAATCTAATAAAGCGATAAACAGCAGCCTTGGGGAGAGGGCTCGATGCATGCGTGCTCGGTTCCGCCCGGAAATCCACTGTCATGCTCAAGATGCCTCTGTTTTCCCAGCTCTGCTCCTCTAATGACTGCCAGAGTCTCAGGGTTTGCTCTATGGATGCCAGGGAATATCACCGGCTGGGGGAGAACACCACAGGCCATATAGAATGGTCACCGGCCACAAGCTTGATCCATCGGCCAACAATGATAGCCGGTCGGCACTAAATGTGGCCGGCCAGACAAAACTTTCTGCAGAAACTGATTTGACAGCAGCAGAGGACAATACTTGGCATGACAATGCATTTCAAGCAATGTATACACCAATCACACCCCATATCATGTTTATGACTCAAAGGGACATGAACCTTGGTTCTTGGACCACCAATCGCGCATTTCCATGCATGATGGCCCAAGAAACTAAGTGTGCACATTTGATATGTAATGCGATGCACATAATCAAGCCAAGGGGGACTTAACCTCTATCATGGATAGTCAAGAGGCCGAGCATGCATGCCAATGCAATGCAACCTAAGCATGTTAACTAGGCGTGCAATATGGCAATGCAAATGAGCATGCAAGATATGCAAGGCATAGAGCAATGCAACTAACAAGTGTGCAAGGCTAATGTAGGCATTCAAGCTTGTAAGCCAACATGTGACTTCATTCAATCATGTGATTTCAATCATGCAACAACTCACCAATATGCTACAACATACAAGGAGAGCATGCAACAAACAAAGGGATGGACTTAAACTAAATTAGGCAACTCTAACTAGGCCTAAAACAGTGGCCAAAAACTCAAGAAACGCGATCAAACACACATACACACATGCACATGTTAATAGGCCAATATTTAAGCACATAAAGGCAACTTTTAAGCACACTTAAAAGAGGCAAACATGGACAAATGGCATGCAATGTAAGCTCTGGAATCATGTTAAGATGGTGTCAAACCAAGCAAACAAGATAGGCTAAGCATGCAATAAAGGTCCAAAACTTAAGGCTAACAAACCAAAAATGCAAAGGAGCTATGCAATACATGGAAAGTATGACTCAAGCAGTTTAAAACAGAGCTAAAGCATACAAGAACATGCACTAAAGCTTCACAAAGCTAGGCCTAAAATATGCTAGAACAAGGGCTTACAACCTAAGGCATATTAAGGCAACAAAATGGCATTACAAGGCATGTATGCTAAGCAAGCATGGTGTACCAAAACCAACTCAACTCAATGCTATTTCATGGCATAATAAGCATAAAAAAAGGTTAAAGCATGGCCAACATGAACCTAACTAGGTGCTCCCTCAAGAGGCCAAAAAGTGCCCTTTTCAAGGACAACAAGGAGAGAGGGTGGCCCTCTCCTTCCTAGGACCTCAAGGCACCATCCTCACCTCTGAAATCCCTCAAGATTTCAGTGGTGAGGAGGCCCAAACACTACGGTCCCGGAGCTCACACAAAATGGCACAAAACAAGGGCCAAACAAGGCTTAAGAGGGGTCAAACAACCTCAAACCACAAAACACTCTTAACAAACTATTTAGAGGCCTTAAAAACATAACTTTTATTTGTTATATGCAAAGCCAAAAAACGGTTGCAAGATAGGTAAAAGTAGTGTACAAAAATGGGGAATAAAAGGGAAGAGTGATTACCCTTGTAGACCTTCTTCACAAATGAAGCTCCAGTAGCTTCTCAAGCTCCAAACCAGCTCCAAAATTCTAAAAACAACCCTCAAGGGCCTCAGCTCCAAGAAAGGGTGTGATAGTGTGTGTTTGTGTGCAAATCTAAGCCTAAACACACACAAGAGAGAGATATAGAGATGGGAGATGAGCAAACCCTAACCCTAGAACTCAAACCTTGAAAAGCTGTCTAAAAATGTCTAACCTCTCAAAGAGGGAGAGAAGCCCCCCCCTCTTATAGACCATTCCATCATGTAAAGCTTCCAAATGAAGCTAAATAGAAGGAGATCCCTCAATACATGTGTATAGAGGGGAGCCAAATGCATGCCAGCTGTGGCAAAATAGTGCCGGTCGGCCAAACATTTGGCCGATAGTAGAAAAAGACAGCCGGTGGCCTCAAGCCATGGCCGGTGATGTGTGGGGATGCCTCAAAAGGCATTCCCTACCCCTTAAAGGCAAAACACAAGTGTTTTGTAATACCCCTGTTCCGTAATATGTTATTTGGTCCAGAATATGGTGTGATTATGTGTTTGATATGATTCTGTGTGCCAATTATGTGAATATATGTGATTTCGAAGTTCTATCTGTTCACCGTAAGAATATCTGTTGAATAATCTGCTTTGGAAATTAAATTGAGGGCCTTATCAGCCACAGAACCCGAAATTGATTATACCATTGTGATTAGCGTAATTTTTAGATCCTACGGTGAAATTTAATTGAAAATTGATTCGGGTCAAATTAAGTTGATGTAATTGATGAATTAAAGCCTAACTACTTTATTATTTTAATATTGGCTTTAGTGGGCTTTGTTATAAGCCTCTACACTCCCTATTCTATTATTTACTTCATTTGGCTGATCAAAAGACTCAAAGGGGAAAGAGAGGGTCGGCTAGTGAGAGAGTGAGTGAGGGAAATTGGGATTTTGGCCTCAAAGCTTGATAATTTGATGATCAACTCAAGGATTAAGCTCAAGTTGGAAGGTTAAAGCTCCTAGGTGAGTAATCAACCCTTAACTCATGAGTTTAAGTTGTGTTCTAGTGAATTAAAGACTTAATGGTGAGTTTGATCATGAGTTGTGTTGAATTTAATGAGATATGCACATGCATGTATAGAATTGTTATGAATTGCCATAAGTTGCATAATCTAGCATGTATCATGTCAATTGAGCAAGATTTGAAGTTTGATTTTGCATGCAAGCTTAGTTTGTTGAGCTTTGGCACCATTTGCATTTTTTGAAATGGAAATGAGGTCAAGATGGCCATGGATGTTTGAATAATTGAAGATGGGAGCTTGAAATGCATGAATATACATGATAGAGTTGAATGTGGTGTCAATTTGAGACATGCAAGTATGTAATCCATGAAATTGAGCTCCTTAACAATGTGTTTTGGTGTTTTTACCTTGTTAGTATGATTGCATGTGGACTTTGAGCCTTAGAATGCATGAGAATTGGCTGGAAAATCGAAATGAAGCTCAAGAACTCAATCTGGGATTTCCAGAATTCTGAATCCCGCTCGAGCGGGGAAAGTGCCGCTCGAGCGGAGGATTCGAGCTCCCAGCATTTTTGGCAGACATGGCTCCCCGCCGGCAATGGAGTTGACGCCGAGCGAGAGCTATGTAGGCGGATCAGCCGAGCGGCCGAGTCCACGCTCGATCGTGAATTTGAGGTAACCAGTACTTTTGCAGACCTAAGGGTCCGCTTGAGCGGGGAAGTTCAAGCTCGAGCGGGGACCCTATTTTCTGAAATCCTGTTTTTGCATTTTATGTTCTGTTTTCCGTTCTCTTTCACTTGCAAGCACTCTTAGGCATATGTTAAGCATTGTAAATGAGTTAATGAGATAATAACAAAGCCTAAAGAGGAATATGTGAATTAAAGAACGGATTGAACTGTTAATGACCCTTTTGTGTTCATGAAATGTGTAGGGTCAAGCTCCAGGGCAAATCTGCAAGCCGATCACTGTGAGTAATATCGATATTTGAATGCTTGTGAATGACCAATTGTCTATTCCCTTATAAGCTTTATGAATTGCTAATTGGGATTGTGGACGTAAGTCTGACATGAATAAATGAATGGACCAAAAGTCGTTTGATAAACATGAATGGACCAAAGGTCGTTTTGGTAAACATCAATGGACCCAAGGTTGTTTTGATAAACATGAATGGACCAAAGGTCGTTTTGATAAACATGAATGGACCAAAGGTCCTTTTGATAAACATGAATGGACCCAAGGTCGTTTTGATAAACATGAATGGACCAAAGGTCGTTTTGATAAACATGAATGGACCCAAGGTCGTTTTGATAAATACAAATGGACCCAAGGTCGTTATGACATGAATGAGTGGGCCGAAGGCCATTTTGAAATGAATGAGTGGACCGAAGGCCGTTTTGACATAAATGAATGGGCCAAAGGACGTTTTGACACAAATGTATGGGCCGAAGGCCGTTTTCACATACATGATTGGGCCAAAGGCCGTTTTGATACGAATGTATGGGCCGAAGGCCGTTTTGACATAAATGATTGGGCTGAAAGCCGTTTTGTCATAATCGAATGGGCTGAAGGCCGTTTTGACGTACATAATTGGGCCAAAGGCCGTTCTGACATAAAAGATTGGGCCAAAGGCCGTTTTGACATAATCGAATGGGCCGAAGGCCGCTTTGACAAGAATGGAGATCTGAATGGGCCAAAGGCCAGAATGTTTGGAATTACAGTCACTTGATTTGTATTTAATTATATATCTGTTGAATAGAAATACGAACTGGGCCCAAGGCCGTTTGGAATATGTTGTTCTACAATGTTATGTAAATTCTGTATCTGATATTATTCACTAGGTTATCGCTCACGCTCATTCATGTGTTTGTAGGTGAGCTAAGAGAAGTCCAAACCCAGCCCCAGTGAAGTCTGCCAGGGACAACATGAGTTTGGAGAGTCAGCCTTGTGTCTCACGTACGAGACCCAACCTTGCCATTCTGTTATGTAATTCCATTTTGTCTTGTTGGCAAGGATTTTGTATATATCGGTATGTAGTTGTAATGTGGGTTGACTCAGTTTAAATGATCTTGTCTATAAAGGATTTGCTGTTGCTGTATTTCGTTGTGGGTTATTAACGTATGTGCGCATGGTTTGTTTTAAAGTACATATAAGCACGGCTCTATGGACAAAGTTTTAAATTTTGCTTCCGTTTGGCCCCCCGTCAACTCTATTAAAATACGTTTGGTTTGGTTTGAGGCCGTAAGTAATCTCATGATTACTGGTCGGTTACGTCCTTAACCCATGGGGGCGGGTTCGGGTCGTGACAGAGTGGTATCAGAGCACGAGTTAATAACTCACACACTTGTCCAAATGAGCAATAAGCGTCTAGAAAAGATCTAGGATGCATTCATAAGTATGAATTTGGAAGCATCGATAATACGCTTAACTTTTTGTTACGAATGAGTATGTGTTATAAACTCATGAATTGCTTGCATTGTAAACCATTGGAATATGTATGCTCTCTAGTATATGCATACTTATGAATCTTCTGCATAAAGTACAATGCAAGTTTAACCAGATGGTGAGTAATAACTCTGTAAGGTTATATTTAGTTTTAAACATTTTCTGATGATATGAATGAATGATTGCTCAAAATTCTCTTTGAATGAAACTGTGGTATCCTTAGCAGAGGCCCTCGCCCAGGGGATATAATAGTATGGCTTATGGTCATGAGGCCCTAGCCCGGGGGAAATAATACCGTGGTACAGGCCCTCGCCCGGGGGAGATAATACCGTGGCCTATGTATGAGATATGTTGATATGCTTGACCAACATGAGATGTTACGCTAAAGGAAGTACCACACATGATTCGAATATGAGATATAAATTGTTACACTAATGTGTACAACAAGTTTGTTTTGTTATAATGCACATATATGAATATATGAACCATGAAAGGGTGTTTATGTGTATTTAATTCTGCCTACGGGTGTCTATGTGAAATATGAACATGATGTGAGTATATAAATACTTAGTAAATGTTCAGCATGCGATATTTGATAAGTATGCAATTATCTGTTACGTATGTGATTAGTTGCGTACGATATGTGAAATGAGAATATGACAATGTGCCTATGTGCGAATGTACCCATGTGTATTTGTGTTTACTTTCGTATTGGGCATCCCAGTATTTGGTGAAGTTTGATAAGAACTTGTGTGGAGTATGGGCAAGTTAAGGGCATACGGGTTGGAAGGTTCTTTTACAGCCCGACTTGATAGTTCGGAAAGAGTAGTACAAGAATTGGCAGAGATCTTGAGACAACAGCATCAGTTGCCGCTACGGCAAGAACCTTTGCCACCACCAGTGTAAGAAACACCGAGGAGTTTATTATCAGATTTCTGGGGCTTATTATAGATGTGGTAAAATGGACCATACGGTAAGGAACTGTTCCCGGATTGAACGAAATGTGAATGAACCCTCTGCCTCGGCTAAATCCGTACCAGTGGCAGGAATTGCTACTCAGGATGGAGTAATTACACTCATCCCAGAAAGCACTTAGAATATTGTGACCGTTATCCCAGGTATCTCTACTGTTTACAAATGAATGCTTATGTGTTGATTGATTAGGAATTAGTACATGTGTACATCTTTCCTTGGGATATTATCTGATTTGGATCGGCATGTCCTTTCGTATCTGCTGCATGTGTATCTAGATCGGTTAAGCCCACAAGATTGAGACCGTATTCATTTAATGTATATGCTCCATTGGGAAATTTGTGAAATATGTATTGGGATATCGATTAACTCTGCACATGCACATGTACATCTGAATCTATGCCTAGGGTGAATGGTATATTACTGTTTCAAAGAGTAAACTACTGGAATTATGACTCTGTGATCGTGTGACCGAGTTGAGCACCCTAAATGATGAACTTTGTAATTGTGAGACCATGTATTTTGATTGGTAGAAAATTGGCTGAACTACGTGACTATACTGAGCTTGACTCGTAAACCTATGCTTTTGTGACTGATTTAGAACTTTCATGTGACAAATCCTATATATCATGCATAATCGAGGAACTTTGTATAATGTATTACTGTGCACCATGTTCTTGCATGTAAGGCTTATTTGGGAACTGCTATACTAGTTATGATACGTACCTCCTGATATGAACACTTGCATGCTTATGTAACTATACCCGAATTTATGTAGACAATACCATATTGTACCTGATTTGAAACACTTTGATATGAACTATTGTGATGAATGATTCTGATATGATTTTGAGAACTGATGAACTTAGGACAGTTGAGAAACTATCAACCATGTACCTAAGCAAACGAAATATGCCTTACAGAACCGAATGTGCCCTATTTGAGAAAATTTTATTTGATTTGATCCGATAGAACCTTTGCATGGTACTGTTTCGATGGAACCCTCATTTGATGAAATTTGATGGAACCTTTGTTTGATTTAATTTGGCAAGACCTGTGTCGGGATTGGTTTGATAAGACCCTCTATCTGGTTTAATTTTGAAAAAGGGGATTGAAGATTGCCCATAAATAAATAGCCGGATTATTCTTGGCAGAAAAACTGTTAGACCCAAAACTTGAATTTGTTTAGAGTACTTAAACCTATTCGAAAGACCTTTTGTGGGCTATGACAGATTGATCTAACCATGAACACCGTCGAGAACCAACCCTAACTGTCGAGGACATATGTGTTGAAAATGAGTGGAATTGTACAAATCCCGTGATTGGGTGTCTTAAGGAACGATGCTTGTGTATTGTCCTATCCTGGTTGGTTTGACGCTATGGAGACTGATGATGGCAGAGTGATTTGATTATAGGTGGTATTGAACATTTGTCTTTGACTGATCAGAATATGTTCTGTAAGGGAGAGTAGTGCTTCAATGTTATTAGATTTTGGGAAATCAGGTTATAGTGAATGGCATTCTGTTTGTTTTGATGACATTCTTGAGGCGTCCTTTCGTGCTAGGGGACGTTAAGCCTATGTAGCACCTTTGATTGAGATACCTTTTGCCACCAACGATTTCATACGGGTGGGTTTGACTAATCGATCTTGAGTCGGCCACCGACGGTCGTGAACGGGTGTGATTTGATTCCGAGACGATTATTCCTTTGTTTCATCCGGAATGTCATCCTTCGGTATCATGCAGATGTTATAAACATCCAATAAGCTTTGAGAAATCCTGATTATCCGTAAGTGTGCGAATTCAGTACGCCTTGTGAATACTTGCCCAGTGCCATTATATTCTGTAATTGGGGCCCTGAGGATGTGTAAATTATGCTTAACATGTGATTGACTCCTTTGATACTGCCTTTGCCATTATAGAGGTTTATATATGAATTGCATTATGTTTTTGATGACTATCAGGTAATGTGGAAAGACTCGATAGAAAAGGGAATTGAATATTGAACTGAATTACGAACTGTAAACTGTTGAATAAGTTGAGAACATGTGTATTATGTCAGAGATTGCCTGCTTCGATGTTATTGTGCTTTACAATCAGTATTATGGGGATGTCTGGACTATGTGTATTGTGTGGGTAACTACTTCGATGTTACCTTGGTAATTCGGAAGTCAGTATCTGGATCCACTGTATATTTCCGAAGACTTCTGATTGACTTCGGATAATTGTGATGAATCGCTGAACTAAAGACCGAATCGGATTATAAACTGTGGAATTATTGAAGAATGAATTGAACTTTTGTAACAAAGGAATAGACCGAACAGCTATGGTAAAATGAGTCGGCATTGAAACAAATATGTTGGTGAGGTTGTGTCTGAATGTTTTCGGTGCCAACAGGTCGAAGTTGAATTTCAGATAGTGGCGGGACTACTTCAACCTCTCGCTATTTTGGAATGGGAATAGGAATATGTGGCTACTAATTTCGTTGTGGGGCTACCTTGAGCACCCAAGGTATAAGTCCCGTTTGGGCTATTGTAAGTAGAATTATTAAAGTCTGCTCTTTTCTCCATATAAAAATTTGTACGATGCTTGTAGACTAGCCATTGTTTACATCGATAAGATTGCTCGTTGCATGGGTCCCAGTATCTATTGTTTAGACAGAAATTCTAAAATGTGTTTGAATTCTGAAAAGCCTTCAAGAGGCAATGGGAGCTCAGCTTCTGTTTTGTTAATGCTAATGGATGTATCACATAAACTTAATCATGACTTATGATTTCTGTATATGGTTTGGGCGAATTATGAATTTGATATGAAACTGAATTATGATTCGGCGTTGTTTTCCATTCGCAATTGATGTATGATCAGAAAGAACTTTTTGGATTCTGGGAGGAATGCTCCAAATGTATGCTTTAGATTTTTCGAGAATTGGGAAAAATCTATCTATCGCTGACAGACTTTGCTTACAATAACAGCTCACACTCTAGTTTCGTTTGACACCATACAAGCCTGGTATGGCGGGAAAGGTGAGTCTCTGACTGATTGAAAATAGAGCGTTGCATGGTTTTGAGACTAAGTGAATGACTATAAAAAAGGATTGGAACCGTTGAATGAAGAGTGTTCCGAATTGTGTTTGACTAAAGGTAAATTAAGTTTGGAGGACCAAACTTCCTAAAGGAGGGAAGACTGTAATACCCCTGTTCCGTAATATGTTAATTGGTCCTTAATATGGTGTGATTATGTGTTTGATATGATTCTGTGTGCCAATTATGTGAATATATGTGATTTCGAAGTTCTATTTGTTCACCGTAAGAATATCTGTTGAATAATCTGCTTTGGAAATTAAATTGAGGGCCTTATCAGCCACAGAACCCGAAATTGATTATACCATTGTGATTAGCGTAATTTTTAGATCCTACGGTGAAATTTAATTGAAAATTGATTCGGGTCAGATTAAGTTGATGTAATTGATGAATTAAAGCCTAACTACTTTATTATTTTAATATTGGCTTTAGTGGGCTTTGTTATAAGCCTCTACACTCCCTATTCTATTATTTACTTCATTTGGCTGATCAAAAGACTCAAAGGGGAAAGAGAGGGTCGGCTAGTGAGAGAGGGAGTGAGGGAAATTGGGATTTTGGCCTCAAAGCTTGATAATTTGATGATCAACTCAAGGATTAAGCTCAAGTTGGAAGGTTAAAGCTCCTAGGTGAGTAATCAACCCTTAACTCATGAGTTTAAGTTGTGTTCTAGTGAATTAAAGACTTAATGGTGAGTTTGATCATGAGTTGTGTTGAATTTAATGAGATATGCACATGCATGTATAGAATTGTTATGAATTGCCATAAGTTGCATAATCTAGCATGTATCATGTCAATTGAGCAAGATTTGAAGTTTGATTTTGCATGCAAGCTTAGTTTGTTGAGCTTTGGCACCATTTGCATCTTTTGAAATGGAAATGAGGTCAAGATGGCCATGCATGTTTGAATAATTGAAGATGGGGGCTTGAAATGCATGAATATACATGATAGAGTTGAATGTGGTGTCAATTTGAGACATGCAAGTATGTAATCCATGAAATTGAGCTCCTTAACAATGTGTTTTGGTGTTTTTACCTTGTTAGTATGATTGCATGTGGACTTTGAGCCTTAGAATGCATGAGAATTGGCTGGAAAATCGAAATGAAGCTCAAGAACTCAATCTAGGATTTCCAGAATTCTGAATCCCACTCGAGCGGGGAAAGTGCCGCTCGAGCGGAGGATTCGAGCTCCCAGCATTTTTGGCAGACATGGCTCCCGCTCGAGCAGGGGAGTTGACGCTCGAGCGGGGAGCTATGTAGGCAGGCAGTCCGCTCGAGCGGCCGAGTCCACGCTCGATCGTGAATTTGAGGTAACCAGTACTTTTGCAGACCTAAGGGTCCGCTTGAGCGGGGAAGTTCAAGCTCGAGCGGGGACCCTATTTTCTGAAATCCTGTTTTTGCATTTTATGTTCTGTTTTCCATTCTCTTTCACTTGCAAGCACTCTTAGGCATATGTTAAGCATTGTAAATGAGTTAATGAGATAATAACAAAGCCTAAAGAGGAATATGTGAATTAAAGAACGGATTGAACTGTTAATGACCCTTTTGTGTTCATGAAATGTGTAGGGTCAAGCTCCAGGGCAAATCTGCAAGCCGATCACTGTGAGTAATATCGATATTTGAATGCTTGTGAATGTCCAATTGTCTATTCCCTTATAAGCTTTATGAATTGCTAATTGGGATTGTGGACGTAAGTCTGACATGAATAAATGAATGGACCAAAAGTCGTTTGATAAACATGAATGGACCAAAGGTCGTTTTGGTAAACATAAATGGACCCAAGGTCGTTTTGATAAACATGAATGGACCAAAGGTCATTTTGATAAACATGAATGGACCAGAGGTCGTTTTGATAAACATGAATGGACCCAAGGTCGTTTTGATAAACATGAATGGACCAAAGGTCGTTTTGATAAACATGAATGGACCCAAGGTCGTTTTGATAAACACAAATGGACCCAAGGTCGTTTTGACATGAATGAGTGGGCCGAAGGCCATTTTGAAATGAATGAGTGGGCCGAAGGCCGTTTTGACATAAATGAATGGGCCAAAGGCCGTTTTGACACAAATGTATGGGCCGAAGGCCGTTTTCACATACATGATTGGGCCAAAGGCCGTTTTGATACGAATGTATGGGCCGAAGGCCGTTTTGACATAAATGATTGGGCTGAAAGCCGTTTTGTCATAATCGAATGGGCTGAAGGCCGTTTTGACGTACATAATTGGGCCAAAGGCCGTTCTGACATAAAAGATTGGGCCAAAGGCCGTTTTGACATAATCGAATGGGCCGAAGGCCGCTTTGACAAGAATGGAGATCTGAATGGGCCAAAGGCCAGAATGTTTGGAATTACAGTCACTTGATTTGTATTTAATTATATATCTGTTGAATAGAAATACGAACTGGGCCCAAGGCCGTTTGGAATATGTTGTTCTACAATGTTATGTAAATTCTGTATCTGATATTATTCACTGGGCTATCGCTCACGCTCATTCATGTGTTTGTAGGTGAGCCAAGAGAAGTCCAAACCCAGCCCCAGTGAAGTCTGCCAGGAACAACATGAGTTTGGAGAGTCAGCCTTGTGTCTCACGTACGAGACCCAACCTTGCCATTCTGTTATGTAATTCCATTTTGTCTTGTTGGCAAGGATTTTGTATATATCGGTATGTAGTTGTGATGTGGGTTGACTCAGTTTAGATGATCCTGTCTGTAAAGGATTTGCTGTTGCTGTATTTCGTTGTGGGTTATTAACGTATGTGCGCATGGTTTGTTTTAAAGTACATATAAGCACGACTCTATGGACAAAGTTTTAAATTTTGCTTCCGTTTGGCCCCCCGTCAACTCTGTTAAAATACGTTTGGTTTGGTTTGAGGCCGTAAGTAATCTCATGATTACTGGCCGGTTACGTCCTTAACCCATGGGGGCGGGTTCGGGTCGTGACATGTTTGGTGTCAAACCAACCACAAAACAGTTGAGTCGAGAGGTCCTGAGACGAGGCGCGCTGCCAAGGCTTCCGGGAACTCAAGACGAACACAAACATAGATAATCACTGAGTGTTCAATCAGTGACGTCCAAGTCTTGGGGACGGTAAAAAATGGGGTGTCTACAGTTGCCCCTCTTTGACAGAACTCGAAAGTCATAACAATGACAGGAGTGAATGTCAAAGCCAAGAGACGACCCATTTTTGACAAGGCCGAAGACTTAGACAAAGCATGCAAGACAACCAAGATATGCGCCCGAAGACAGGGGCAAAATACAAGACAATGCAAGGAGCCGAGCATAACTTATGATCATGCAAAGGAAAGCTGTAACGAAGCACACATGCGACAGTTTTAAGCTAGCATACACCAAACTACACTACAATGCAGAGAGGATGTAAGAGAATTATGCAATTCTCGATACGTCTCACGCGGAGGATACAATACCTGTCGGTTAAATCGCTCCACCACCAAGAAATGAACAGACATACAATATCGTGCCTGCAAAGAAAACAACTTAACAGGTACGATTTTATTAGCAACATGCATGACAATGCAAAAATGAATGCAAAATGATATGCAATATATACAAAACTATGTATAAACAATGCAAACTATATGCAAAGCAATTGAATCATGATCCAATCATGAGCGGTTCGAAACCACACGTATGTCAAATAGATTGATGGAGGTAACAAGTCCGTCTACCATAGAACGGTCCACTGAACTATGAGTAATGTAGATGGACATAAGAACGAGTATTGGGGGGGTGACATAAGTGGGGAAACGACCTGCTGGAGAAAGGATAATGATCCTAATGCTGGATGCAAAATTACGCTACGATGTAATATATAATGGATATGGCATGCAGCCAAACCGAATTTTGCCCAGGAAAGGCATGTACACATACAAGCCGCGGCTAACATAGAGCGGTCTACTGAACTATGTTTTGACGTGAAAAGTATAGGCACATACCAGACCAAGCTCAACACGGAAAGGCGCAAGCCATAGATGGAGGGTGATGCAATGAATGCATGCAATCTACCGTGCAATATCTACAAATATGCAATGCAATGGATATGGCACGCAGGCCAAACCAAATCTTGCCTAGGAAAGGCATGTACACATACAAGTTGCGGCTAACATAGAACGGTCTACTGAACTATGTTTTGACGTGAAAAGTATAGGCACATACCAGACCAAGCTCAACATGGAAAGGCGCAAGCCATAGATGGAGGGTGATGCAGTGAATGCATGTAAGCTACAATGCAATGGAATGGAGTATTTACAATGGAAATGCATGACATATGCACTATTTTCTACGATGCATGACAATGCAATATATACCATGTATGCATGACAATGCACTATTTTCAATGGATGCATGACATAGACATATGTTTTTTTTTGTTGTTGAAATGCATGACGATGCATGATTTCTTTTTTTGTTTGAATGAAAATGATGCATGTTTTTTGTTTGTTTGTTTTTTTTTTTTTTTGAAATGCAAATGATGTATGATGTTGAAGTGCGCGTCAACGCGCAGCTTGAAATGCATGGAAATGCATGGACTCAAAGTGCGCGGCAACGCGCGGTTTGAAATGCATGAAAATGCACGGCGATGCAAGTGCGTGACAATGCACGTCTTTTGATATGCATGATAATGCACCTTTTCGAATATGTGACCATGCGCATCGTTGGAGGTGTATGCCAATGCACAATGAATGACATGTGTGTTATAATGTATGTGGGCATATAAACACCCACCGAGCGTGTTTAGGGTCGCGCTAGACAGGGCGTGTTTACGGTCCCGCCGGACTGTGCGTGTTTAAGGTCTCGCCAGACCCGAGAACGGAATGGTGTGATACACAAAATAACGCAATTGGATGCATGCCAAATGCAAAAAGATGCGCAAAACGGCGCGATGCAATGCACCAAACAGTGCGATGAATGCATGCAACACATGTTGGGCAACTTTTGAATCTTGTAAAGGACAAAAGGATACAAAAGGATACACCTCGCATGAATTCGAGTGCCATGCATAGGGGGCACAGTCCGGGGGCAAAACGGAAGCTGGTTGAGTGTTGGAGATGCACTTTCTTGTATTTCTTTGAGCTATGAAGACCCAAAACTACAGATCTGACCCAAACAAGGCTGTAGGAGGCTCACTGGCCCGAAGGGGAGGCCACCGGCTGTCCATCGGCCATCAATGAATTCCACCGGCCACATGTTTGGCCGACCGGCCAAAAATGTAGCCGACCGGCCAAAAGTTGCTGAGTCGGGACAGTTTGGTCTTTTCACCCCGGGTCTTTTAAAATAGGGTTTTAAACCCTATTTCTTTCATTCCTCTCTAGCCGAAAATACTTCCCCATTCTCCCTAGAGCATTTTTCTCTCCTCATTGCTTTGTTTCCTTGCGTTTCATGCCCGTTTCATCGTTCGATTCGCGTATATCTTCGCGTTTCGAACATTTTCATATGAATATTTCTTCATTTCGGTGCTTCCTTTGCCATTTCCACCTTTTGGGGTTTATTCCCCTCGAGTTTCTCCCGATTTCCGTGCCTTTTCACTTCCCGGCTTTCCCGGACATTTTTCGCTCTCCCGAGGGTTGACTTTTCATTGACTTTTTGCCTTCTAGCCCTATTTTCATTTTCTGACCATTTCCCTCGTCACATTTGACATGGCCGACGACATTCCACAGGGCGGGACTCCCCCGGATCACGAGATGGATCCCGGGGCTGAGCTCCTACCTTTGAGCGTTCGTCCCTTCGACCCGACCACCTACCGGCCGGCGATTCACATGTTACCTCCTGACGCTCTTCGCCAGTTCAGGGGCTTCGACAGGATGGTGGATCCGGAGCTTCCTCTGCGCGAGCCAGCATCTCATCGGTCCTTCGGCGCCTCCGAGGTATGTTCTTTCCTCTGCTTTACTTTCGTAATGTAGAATACAAAACTACCGTAGTTGGTTATGTCCTTTAATTGCTTGACTCTGATACACTGATACACTGTAGTTGACTGTGAACACACTTGCAACCGATATCTGTTTGAAACTAACACGTGCGCACATACTGCACTTGCACTGAACCACTCAAACATGCTGATACATCACACGTTGTAGTTCACTATAAGCACACCGGCACCTAGTATCTGCTTGAATATGAAAAACGTGCACACACGTTGTACTATCACCAATTCTGAATGCTTTTCAAAACTGTATATTTTATATTGCTTGGCAACTGCTTGCTTGAATACAGGGGGATTCCCATACCGTCCGTGGGTATGGGAACGTCGCCGCTCGAGACTGGTATTTGGAGTTGCCCGATGCGGTTCGCCACATTGTGGACCAGGCTGGTTTTGGTGTATTCTGCAGGGGACTGCCCTGTCTTTCCACATGCAGGCCTCTTCTTGCCACCCTAGCGGAGAGGTGGTGGGACACCACCGACTCATTCCACCTCTCTGTCGCGGGGGAGATGACGATGACCCCCGTGGATTTCTCGATGATCACAGGCATCGGAGTAGGGGGTGATCCGATCCCCTTCGACACCGACATGGGCGAGTGGGAGGCTGCCCAATTGTACTTGCTCGACACTCGGCCGCCTCTCGCTCATCCAGGTTACGTCCGATATTCCTGGTTTGAGGTCCAGTTCAGGGTCCAACCAGCTTTGATCAAGGAGGTTCTGATGGCTCTGGAGGAGGTGGAGCGGTGCGCGCGTGGCTTCCTGATGTTCTTGTTTGGGACGACCATTTTTGCCGATCGGGAAAACACCGTGCCCCTCTGCCTACTCAGCGCACTGGTGGATGTCGGGCAGATTTTTCGCTATGATTGGGGTGGCGCTGCTCTGGCCACTCTCTACGGATATATGAGCTCAGTCTCCCGTGGCAGCGGGCAATTACTCGGGGGCTACTGGCGTGCTTGGGAGGTATTCTTCTTCTTTGCTTTACATTCAGACACGTTATCGTCGCATCGCGCAAATCAGACACTACACACACACGCTGCGTTCCGCTCTCCATCGACCGCATAATCGCATACACGCCACACACATACTCTACTTTACACCGACCGCATAAAGGTGTACACGGCACACGACTCGCTTACATCGATCAGACACCGTACGACACACTGCATACTTTACTGCTTTTACATCGACCGTACATAGATACTCTGCTTTACATCGATCAGATAATCGCTCATTAATGCAGACACTCTACACAATACACGGTGCAACACACGGCTCATTATTCGCTTTATTCTGCATTCTCGCTTTATCGATAAGCATTCGTATTTACTCGCGGTATGGGTCTATGCCTACTTCCGAGGTCGGCGCCAAAGGCTCAACGTGGAGACCCCACTTGTCGTCCCATTCTCCAGACGCTTTGATGTTAGGTGTGTACGGAGACCCCGGGAGACATTCACCTTCTTCCGCCGTTACTTCGACACCATCACTTCCGCGGAGGTATTGTTTAAAGCTTTCAGTTCATTTAAGCTTCGCTTTGCACTGTATTTTTAATAACAGTAGATAACAAACTGCATTTCATTTTCAGATCACGTGGCAGCCTTGGGCTCCATTGCCAGACGAGATGTGGGAGCGATTCACGGGCGTGATAGAGACTGCCCGGTTCAGGATCCTCTTGGAGGGGCCAGTCTGTCGGGTGTGGTACCTAGGCGAGCGCTTCTTGTGCCAGACCCTGGGTCTACCAGAGCAGATAGTCCCAGCTCCTCCTCCTGTGGACATGAGGGAGACCGATAGGTACACTCTCGAGCAGATGGTTGAGTACACAGTCGGTTGGGATGCGATTTGCCACAGGAGCATAGGTGACTACACGGAGTTCATCCGGACCTTCCTTATGCGGCCTTTGAGCGGTGGCACGAAATGAGAGAGAGACTTGGGCGCCAGCGCCTGCAAGGGTCTGAGGGTTGAAGCAGGATCATCGAGGAGGGCTCGAGTTCATGGTAGAGGCGAAGCTCAGAGAGGGCGGGGGGTTGGTTGGCCCGCACTGTCTACGACGATGACATACAGAGGGCAGGGTGGGGCGACCTACCAGATCCCCTTTGTCCCTCCTCCAGCTGATCACGAGTTGGTCGGTGTCCCCGACTTGCCTTCGGTATGTATCATTGCATTTCGCATCTTGCACTGTTATTTCATTTCAGTTTATTTGATATCCCGCAGAATGTTGATTCGTTTGATATTTTTTACAAGCTTCCTCCGAGTACACCCGGCAGTCATTGGAGTTGAATGCCTCCATGATGGGGATGCTACAGCGGACTTTCGACCTCCTGGCCCTCTACAGTATTCCGGTATGTTCTTTCTGACCACAGTCTCAAACCATACATAAACTGCTTCACATAATCTGATGCACAACACAACACCTAATAAACTGCTCACAACATTTATACACTATATTCACATACTGTACTTCATACATCAGATTCAGATTGATAAACCGCTACAAAGATTACACACACCGTGATTCGACCGATAAACCGCCACAAAGATATCGATGCATTTGCCTTTTGTACTTTTTAGCCTCCCTTCCAGATTCCCACTGTAGGAGGTGCTCCAGCTGGACCTTCCGCTCCTGTCCGATGGAGAGATGAGGAGGGCAGAGTATTTCCCCGCACCAAAGCGGGGTGCACTCATGTTGGGAGTAGCTCCCGGGCGCCAGTTCCGGATGATGACGATGAGTCAGAGGCTAAGGCAGAGGCAGAGGCGGAGTCAGAGTCATCAGAGGAGGGGACCGGAGACAGCTCAGACTCGGGCTCAGATGATGATGCTCCTGACGATGCTCTTGGACCTTCGTCCAGGAAGAGGACTAGGACGGACTCTCAGACCTGAGACCTCTTGATGTTGAGACAGACTTTTGCTATTTTCTTCTTCTTTTTTGTACTTTTTCCTTTTGTTGGTAGTTAGAGTACCTTGTACTGCCACAGGCAGATTTTTGTTTCCAAAACTATGTACTTGAAAAGATGACGAAATAAAACATTTGTCTTGTCTGAAAAAGTGTTACATTTACATGTCTCATGCATTGTATCACATTACATCATGCCACATTATATTACACCTCAATGTAAGTGAAATCGATCTGTCGTTTGAAAATTGAGCACTTGCACTGTAATAATCAGATAACAAACCAGCTAACAGCAAAACAACCCAAGCAACATACTGCTCAACCTGAACACACAGCCCATACTCTGTTGGGGATTAGTCTGCATACAGTCCATAACACAGCACTCGGTTCACTCTACACACAGCAAACCCTAAACAAACAGCCCAATCTGACAAGACAGACTACAAAAGCTGAACCGGTTGAAGTTGAAACACACTCAGATGCCCCAAATTTTCCTCTTTTCTTCTTCTTCTTTTTTCTCTTGCTTGGCATAAATGTAGAGAATGGCACAGCATTCTGAGCATAAACAATTTTTGAAATTAAATAGGGGTTTTTTCAAACCTGGGTTTCGAGCCTAAAACTGAACACAACGAGAAAGACTCAAACAAAAGGTGCATGACCTAAACACGACGAGACACGCTCGGAAAGGACTCAAAGCAAAAGTTGAGGAAAACAAGGCAAAAGACACGACACACGGACGTGTTTACAAACAAAAAAACCTCAGATCTCGAGGAGCCAGTTCCTCTGGGCGTTATTCCCACCCTTTCTGATTTGTGATTCTTACATCACTCGGCCCTCAGGCTCGGTTTTTCTCTCAAAACCCTCTTCTTACTTTTCTCTCGACTTACACCTCTCTATTCTTTATTCTCTCATTTTTCATCCCTCCCCAAGGTAATTGATGGGTGAATAGGAAGTCGCGGGTTCATACCCAACACTGTTAGCTCGCGGCTATTTCTTCTGGTGACATTCAGTTGAGGTTTTGGATAGGGAATGCTTCTTCCGGCGAATAGGGTGCCTTTCTGGCAAGCATGTTAACGGCGGGGAAAAGACAGAATACCTGACTCAACTGTGCCCCTAGTTCATCACTTTGACCATTTTTTGTTTGTTTTTCTCTTTAAAACAGTTTTGACCAAAATGAGAGTCGGATTAACATACTTGTTTAATTTTTGATTTGAAAATCATGCAAGTCAGGCTGTGAGCACTGAAAATTTTCCTTTTTTGGGTCCAAGAAAAGGTCCAATTTTGGAAAGGATAAAATAATTTTCGAGAAAATAGTCAACCTCAGTAAAAATTTTCAAAAACTATTTTTGCAAACAGCCAATATTAAACGGGTATGAAACTTACCCTCAAGATACGCAACCTCGGATCAGAGGCAATGGAAAATTGCCCCTTGTCTGAAGGATACCGTATGGCAACGGAAAGTTGCCCCTAGTTTGGACGGCAACTTATGACAACGCAGGGCAATGGATGGCAACGGAAAGTTACCCCTTGTTTGGATGATGCCGCAGCATACTGAAAATAGTCTTCACAAATGATGATCGAACTCTCGGATACGGAGAAGACGAAGACGGTCTGAACCAATATATGGACACAGTCACTGTGAAAGCGTTGGTGGCTGGACTTCAGGATGAAGCTGCCTACATAGTTCCAATTGCTACAACCGAACTATCGGATTTAGAGGAGGCAAGGATAATCAAAACCATTACATGGTGGTATTTGTGAAAGCGTTGAAATTTGGACTTCGTGATGAAGTTGCCTACGTATCCCAAACATGGGAATCAAGCCTTATGTAGTTTCGGTTAAGGTACACTCGGGTATTTTAACCTTCACTTTTCAGGCTCTAACTTTTGCCAAGGTGCCCGATGCGGGTTTTTGACCTTGCGAGCTATGTTTTTCTTTTCTTTCTTTTTTTCTTATCTTTTTTTTTATTGTTTTATTTTTATCATCTTTTTCTATTTTCTTCTTTTCTTTTCTTCTTTTCTTTGCTCTAACTTTTGCCTGGGTCGCCCTTCCGGGTTTTCGGCCCAGCGAGCCTCTCAAAGGGTAAAAGTGTAACAAGCCCATGCCAAATGATTTTGAAATCGAAGCCCTCTGTATCCAGGAGAGTGGCTGTTGTGTTGATTTGCAGAAGAATCCATTACGGTTGCCTCACGAGCCTCTTCCGGTGAGATTTGATCTTCTTGATCTGAGTTTGGTGCCTCTGGTTCGAGGGCTGCTTCAAATTGAGCCACATGGGCCTCACATGGCGGTTGGCTATTGAATGTTCCGAACGGACTCCAGGTTCGAAACAAATAGATTGAATCTTGAGGCTGAGAGCGATCCTAGGCTGCGCAATCTCAAGAGCAATTCCACACAGGTCTTCACAGGACGGCGCAAAACATTTTGTTTTTGAAGGTTTTTAAGAAGGCGACAAATCGCTCGCGCTGAAGATAGTGTGAAACTAATCTGGATCAAGCCAGGGTCCTTCTCAGTACTCACGCTGACAGGCATGATTTCATTCATTAAAGGCTTAGCATGCCTATTTTTCTCTCAAATATGATCAAATTTTGCAAAACCCGAGGAATTCCTTCCTCTTCATTTTTATCACCGTAGTGTTCAAAAGGGGTTTTTGAAAAACTTAGGTCATTGTAATAATTTTCAGGGTACAAAAGAGTAGGTAGAACGTACTGTCGTTCCATTCACCTCCTCTGGCACAACCAGCTCAAACTGACAGCAAGCACGAAAACAAGATAGCCACAACTGTTTCATTCAGATTTGCTGATGCAACTGGCTCCACAGCAGAGACAGACTCAAAAGAAAACAAAAACGGGTAATTACAAAGTAAAACAGTGTTCGAGACAACAACCTCGGAATCACCTGGCATTCTATACAAAGGGGATTGACTCGCTACAACAAGACAGACCCGTGAGCAAAAAGGACTGACTCAAGACAATGAGACAGACTCAAAACAAAACAAAAGACTGACTCGACACTCGAGCCAGAGTTTACAAAATTAGCAATCGTAGCTGCTCAAAAATGCGTGCCAGACGCCACATCCAAAAATACGCCAAGTACCGCCCGCAGGCGGTTCACCCTCTGGTTACATACTCGCAGTATCTGTGTCCTCAAAATCCAATAACTGGGTGGTAACGGACTTGGCTGAGGTGGGTGGGAGGATAACCTCGTTGTCAATCAAATCTTGCACCTCATAACGGAGGTGGAAGTAATTATCGGTAGCATGACCGGTTTGCTGGTGGTACGCGCAGTACAAAGCAGCATCATGTGTAGCAGGGAGATTCTTCGGGAGGGGCCGAGGCTCTAAGTGTTTAAGATGCCCTCTTTCAGCTAGGATTTGAAGTGCCTTTGACAACGGCATGTAGAGAGCATGGAAGACCCTACGTCCTCGGGGCAGGTACTTTGAAGGTTGAGCACTCTTGCTAAACGCACTAGCGAATGGGTCGGCAGGTGCGGCCTTGGATTTCTGATCCTTCCCGGATGTAGGGTCGGGAGAGGAAGAAACTGTTTTGGTATGACGGGGCCTATCCCAGTTTTCTGACTGACTTGAACTACCCTCAGGTGGAGTGGGGAAAGCGTCCTCCACAGTTTTTGCCACAACTGCAGATATCTGTTGCTTGTTCATCCCCCCGGCTTTCAAAGCCTCGACTGCCCACAGCAGTTGTTCGATAGGATCGGCGTCTGCCATCATTTTGTCCTTACCTCTGGCCTCAGCCTGATCGAGGGTTTGGGTTGATGTTGACACATCATTGCCATAGTTGGAGGCCATCTCCGGTTGGCTAAGTTCAATCACAATCTGTCCCAACAGCGGGGGCTCCTGGGGTACAAAACTCCCAGCATATGGTGTGGCTGGGGGTGAAACTGACATTCCATAGGCGAGATCTGCCACAGACCTCTGGAGATCACCTATCATCCCCATCAGTTCAAATGTAGTAGGCTCGCGAGCCTGATATAGCTGGGGGGTCCAGACCGGGCGCGCAACCAGCGATCTGGGTGGATGTGGCATATCAACATTGGTCTCACTTTGCAAAGTGATTCCTTGATCTAATGCAGCTGTCATAACCACAATCTCCTCCGAATTCTGCGTCATTATAAGTCTTGCCTCGGCAAAGGGGGAACACTAACTGTTCCGGAACTTTCTGAGCTGAAAGGAAAAACAAGCAGCATTTCAGCCCAAACGGATCAAACACAGTGCGGTTAACAACTATACTCTACTATCCATCGTTCCCCAGAAATCATTGTCTCACAAAACACTGAATCGGGTATCCACAAATATAACTGATTCTCATAAACTGATACTGGTGCCCCCAGGCTTGATACTCAATCTTGCAAATTGATATGTGTGTTCCCTGTAGAGATACACTCCCTAATAGCACATAGCAAGTAGAGAGAGCAAAAACACCCCTACGTTGGGGTAGGGTTTCCCGGTCCTATTTTGTCAGGAGCTAGGGTTTCACTACGCACGCAGCGGTTTCAAACAACCTAACATCGGGTAAGCAACCTGTCCTAGTTTGGAATGGTCACTATGGATTCCGAATATGCACTAGGTCGAATGGTCGAAAAGGGTGCCCCGGTAAAATCGGGGTTTGTGTTCCCATGCTAGCAGAGCCCACAACCGGTCAGCCTTATGGTATGCTTTGACAAAGTCAAGCCTCCGGCAAACCGTTCAGGAATAGCAGATGGCCAACACGGTGTCCTAGGCGCACCAATGCACATGCAATGCAAAGAGACACATAAATGAAATCAAAACAGGATATCACGAGTTCGAGTCAAGCTCTCTAAACTCCCCAGTAGAGTCGCTAGAAACTGTAACATGTCCGCGAGGGACCTCGATGCTACAGTTCGGACTCGATTTGTCACGATTCTTAATCTGAACCAAAGAGTCCAAATCCGGCAAATCGTTTTGGGAAAAACTGATTTTTAGAAAAAGGAGTGCCAAACATGGACTGCTTTGCCAGATACAGAGTCGCCACCTAAATATTTTATTTTGGGAAAATTTAGGAAACCCTGACTCAGTGCCAAAGGCCACGTGTCCGTCATCACCAAAGTTGCCTCGGCTTGGGAACTTGGGTACGATTGGGGAAGGTCAGCTATAAGCACCCCCTCTCGCCCGATCCGAAGATCGGCCTCTACTAACCGTGATATCTTGTTTTGAAAACATTACGCGTTCTTATTCCGGTTATTAGCCTAGAATTACTATGTTATGCGCACAACAAACAAGTATAGACCAAATTGCCTAAATGGGAACAAAACATTTCATATTTGTTTTGAAAATGGTTTGCTACTCACAAGTAGGCTAAAATACAGATTTCAACGAGTTGTTCCAACTCAAACATCACCCACAGGCATTCAGGCAGTTTATAACACAAGCAATTTGCCACATGGTAAGCATGCTGTCATGGTAGCATTCACACGCATGCGGTATGCTAAAGCATAAAATACTTACATCGTACTCCGTGCCAAGACAAGAACGTGTTAGCAATCAATGCATGATCCAAGTTCATGTTAAGTGCCTAATGCATCGCATACAAAATGTCATTAAGAATAGGCTCGGCTAATCTTAAGGATGACATGCGAAATGCGCAGGTAGCATGTATTCAAATTTGATTTGAAATATAATGTAATTAGCATGATGTACCGAGCCCGGTGCATGCAATACTGATGAATGATGCACGCATGCATAACATGAGGTATGCTAAAGTAAACATGTCCTAATACTAACCATCATAAGCAGGTAAGTAAAAGGGAGAAAGACGTGGGGGTTGGAAGACATGCACACACTCACCCACACTTATTACAAATTTGCCCTCGCTCGGAGGGACCGAAAGAATATACAAATCAAATAATGAATTAACTATCCTAGCTAATTAATTATTACAGGCCAACTAAATTAATTAAGCAAATTAAATAATCTAATAAAGCGATAAACAGCAGCCTTGGGGAGAGGGCTCGATGCATGCGTGCTCGGTTCCGCCCGGAAATCCACTGTCATGCTCAAGATGCCTCTGTTTTCCCAGCTCTGCTCCTCTAATGACTGCCAGAGTCTCAGGGTTTGCTCTATGGATGCCAGGGAACATCACCGGCTGGGGGAGAACACCACCGGCCATATAGAATGGTCACCGACCACAAGCTTGATCCATCGGCCAACAATGATAGCCGGTCGGCACTAAATGTGGCCGTGGGACAAAACTTCTCTAAACCGGTTTGTGACGAGAGGACAATACTTGGCATGGCAATGCATTTCAAGCAATGTATGCACCAATCACACCCCATATCATGTTTATGACGCAAAGGGACATGAACCTTGGTTCTCGGACCACCAATCGCGCATTTCCATGCATGATGGCCCAAGAAACCAAGTGTGCACATTTGATATGTAATGCGATGCACATAATGAAGCCAAGGGGGACTTAACCTCTATTATGGATAGTCAAGAGGCCGAGCATGCATGCCAATGCAATGCAACCTAAGCATGTTAAGTAGGCATGCAATATGGCAATGCAAATGAGCATGCAAGATATGCAAGGCATAGAGCAATGCAACTAACAAGTGTGCAAGGCTAATGTAGGCATTCAAGCATGTAAGCCAACATGTGACTTCATTCAATCATGTGATTTCAATCATGCAACAACTCACCAATATGCTACAACATACAAGGAGAGCATGCAACAAACAAAGGGATGGACTGAAACTAAATTAGGCAACTCTAACTAGGCCTAAAACAGTGGCCAAAAACTCAAGAAATGGGACCAAACACACATACACACATGCACATGTTAATGGGCCTATACTTAAGCACATAAAGGCAACTTTTAAGCACACTTAAAAGAGGCAAACATGGACTAATGACATGCAAAGTAAGCTCTGGAATCATGTTAAGATAGTGTCAAACCAAGCAAACAAGATAGGCTAAGCATGCAATAAAGGTCCAAAACTTAAGGCTAACAAACCAAAAATGCAAAGAAGCTATGCAATACATGGCAAGTATGACTCAAGCAATTTAAAACAGAGCTAAAGCATACAAAACATGCACTAAAGCTTCACAAAGCTAGGCCTAAAATATGCTAGAACAAGGGCTTACAACCTAAGGCATATTAAGGCAACAAAATGGCATTACAAGACATGTATGCTAAGCAAGCATGGTGTACCAAAACCAACTCAACTCAATGCAATTTCATGGCATAATAAGCATAAAAAAGGTTAAGGCATGGCCAACATGAACCTAACTAGGTGCTCCCTCAAGAGGCCAAAAAGTGCCCTTTTCAAGGACAACAAGGAGAGGGGGTGGCCCTCTCCTTCCTAGGACCTCAATGCACCATCCTCACCTCTGAAATCCCTCAAGATTTCAGTGGTGAGGAGGCCCAAACACTACGGTCCCGGAGCTCACACAAAAATGGCACAAAACAAGGGCCAAACAAGGCTTAAGAGGGGTTAAACAACCTCAAACCACAAAACACTCTTAACAAACTATTTAGAGGCCTTAAAAACATAACTTTTATTTGTTATATGCAAAGCCAAAAAACGGTTGCAAGATAGGTAAAAGTAGTGTGCAAAAATGGGGAATAAAAGAGAAAAGTGATTACCCTTGTAGACCTTCTTCACAAATGAAGCTCCAGCAGCTTCACAAGCTCCAAACCAGCTCCAAAATTCTAAAAACAACCCTCAAGGGCCTCAGCTCCAAGAAAGGGTGTGATAGTGTGTGTTTGTGTGCAAATCTAAGCCTAAACACACACAAGAGAGAGATATATAAAGATGGGAGATGAGCAAACCCTAACCCTATAACTCAAACCTTGAAAAGCTGTCTAAAAATGTCTAACCTCTCAAAGAGGGAGAGAAGCCCCCCCTGTTCTAGACCATTCCATCTTGTAAAGCTTCCAAAGGAAGCTAAATAGAAGGAGATCCCTCCATACACGTGTATGGAGGGGAGCCAAATGCATGCCAGCTGTGGCAAAATATCTACAAAAGAAGATGCACAGTAGTTGGCCGGCCAAAAGTGATTTTGGCCAAAACATATAGCCTGTTGGCCAAAAATAGTGCCGGTCGGCCAAACATTTGGCCGATGGCAGAAAAAGACAGCTGGTGGCCTCAAGCCATGGCCGGTGATGTGTGGGGACGCCTCAAAAGGCATTCCCAACCCCTCAAAGGCAAAACCCAAGTGTTTGGTGTCAAACCAACCACAAAAGGTCCTGAGACGAGGCGCGCTGCCAAGGCTTCTGGGAACTCAAGACGAACACAAACATGGATAATCACTGAGTGTTCAATCAGTGATCTCCAAGTCTTGGGGACGGTAAAAAATGGGGTGTCTACACTTAGGTTTAACCCAAAATTTCCAAATCACTAAACCTTCTCAAAGAGCAAATAACTAAGCTAAGAGTTATACCAAAGGTTGAAGAAATTCCTATCTCAAGATTAGAAGAAGAAAAGAGCAAGTGTTGAAGTTTGGAAGAGCTAAAAACGAAATCTATTCCGATTAGATTGACCTCCTTAACGATCTCTATGTTTTACTCTAAAGCACAATGGTGGTGAAATTAATGGATTAGCGTATATGAGAGGGTTTTAAGCAAGAACTAAAGAGAGAAGGGGAAGAAATTAGGTTTTGAGAGGTTTTAGAGAGAGAGAGGGAGTGAAAAAGTGACAAAAATTCATTTTTCCCGAATTGATATATGCACAGACCGCTTGAGCAACCAAACAACTGTTCGAGTGTTAGACACAATAACTGACACCGCTCAAGTGTCCAAAAATACCACTCGAGTGCACAATGACCCATTTCTAGAAGTTGTACAGGTTGTAAAAATACTGAGAGATCTCAAAGACTACTCGAGTGAGCAAAGCATTACTTGAGTGAACCAAAAGTCAAACAGATAGCAACTTTATTGAAAAACTAACTCTCAACCGGTTTCAAACACAACAAACAACTCAACTCAACTATCAACATGATTATAAAAAGGCATAAACAATAATTAAAGGTATGAAATGCTAGATCTAAGAGCATGAAAAGCGTCGGGTCTAAATCGAAGTGGTTATACAGGTAAGTTTCTACCCTAATGATTAC
The DNA here is from genome assembly GCA_025200525.1 of Camellia lanceoleosa. Classification (NCBI taxonomy): domain Eukaryota; kingdom Viridiplantae; phylum Streptophyta; class Magnoliopsida; order Ericales; family Theaceae; genus Camellia; species Camellia lanceoleosa. The sequence continues at coordinate 70,131,186 of CM045772.1, read as the reverse complement.
ATCTTTCCGAGCCAATGCTTCGGTACAACAGAAGCAAGTTCAACTTAATACAGTTAAAGCCCATGGCTTTACAAAAGTAATTACATCAAAAGAAACAAAAGGAGCTCTTGGCTCAAAGTCCTCCCAAGCTATGTACTTGGTGGAGGCATATCATTAGCATCTTATGGTGAAGTGGTTTGGAAATACTCCAGAATCCAGTCAAATGTCCTCGATCCTTTGATCACTACCTGAAAAAGGGATGAACACTCCGGTCAGGGGTGCCAGAATTAGCACTCCGACGGAAAAATTAGTATCCTCTCTAGTTTACTTCTATTTCAAGTTATATCATCTATTCTCACATACCTTCTTTAATTGACATTCCTCCATTTTTATATTACCTTTGGGTCCAAGGGTCAGGCCCACTCTTGATCTCGTACGTAGTTACCTAGTCGGCCTTCCAGTTGAGTGTTGGCTCTTGCTCGGCTCCTTATACGGCCGATTCATTTATTCGGCCTTATCAGCCCTTGGTCAGGGTTGAATTGTTTTGGCCGGATGCTGATCAAATGTCTTGGCCTCTTCCTAACATATTTTATTCAACCTCTACTATTGCCTCCCGAACATCCGACTAATACCAATTAGCCGGCATGTTTGGTTTTGCGTATGGAAAGTCAAAAATACGGCGCTCGCACTTCTTCCAATACTGAAGCGTCAGAATGAACATGGTTTTAGAAATCATTATAACTTTCTGCCCCTTTGTACACATTGCTCATTTAATGCGATACAAAACCGCGCTGTCTTTTCGAATATTTTTTGAATGTCCAAGGCTTTTTGGTTTGTTCACAGTATCGTTCCTCCAAGACCTCTGCGACTTCTGCTTGCTCCCCATTGTCCTTCTCTCTCTAAACTATAAGTTCTTCTCTTCTTTGTACTTCTTCCTCATTCCAGCTCCCATTTTCTTGTTCGTTTTTTAGTTAGCGTGTTTTCTATTCCGATTTAAATGGCAAAACACCTGAACGATCTCATTTTCACGGACCATTTTTTCACTTTTTGACGTAATTTCTCCATTCCAAATGACATCCATCTATCACTCATGGCAGACAGCGTGGTTGATATGGAGAGGGCTGATGCAAGTACGATAATCTTTTCCCTATTGTAATTCGCTGAAGGCGGAGTCCATTTCCCCATTCATCCATTTCTGAGGGCCATTCTTCGTTATTGGGGTCTACTCCCTTCACAGCCAAACGTAAATTTTTTTCAAATCATAATGGGAATAGTAGAATTAAATCGCCGACTTAGGATTAATCTAGGAATCCCTACTATTCGACATTGTTATGCCCTGGCGAAATCTTCTGGTCGGCAAAGATGCTACTTCCTCAGGGCCAAGGACACTGATCACCACTTGGTGACTATGTTTGCCAGCTCTGGTAAGCGTGTTGACGATGTCATGGTTGTTGTCCAAGGTAACTGGGAATTCGGTGAAGGTGAAGATCGCCTCGATCTTGTGCCTAGGCAAAAAGGCGAAACAGGTGGCCGTATAGACTTTTAAAAAATATATATTTTTAGGTGCATTTCTTATATGTTTACTCGGTTTCAATTCCATGAACTTAATTGTTTCGCTTGTGCAGGTAACGATCTGAAGAAAGCACTCACTTCGACCTACGACATTGTACTTAAGAAAGTCAAAACTACGCTCAAATTCTTTGGCCGTCCAAACCTTCAAAAGCCAGGGCGAGCCGCCCACGGGTTACTTTGATACGATCCTACGTATTCGACTTTTTCGACTGCAGATCACATCCCAATTCGAAGGGGCGAGCAACATCTTATGATACTCATCTTTCCAAACTTCAAGAGCCTTAGGGACATCAGCCTTGAAGGTTCAGATTCAGACGTAGGCGGTGAAGTCGGTGATCAGGCTGCTGAGTAGCCACGTCAATCTAGCTCGAACGGGTCTGAGGGTCGTTTGGGGAAGGAAGTTGACGCGGCTTTTAACTTAGCTTTTGAAGAAGTCGGCTTTGACCTCCCATCCACTTTAGGCCGAATCGACACATCTTTAGAAGAGGATATTTTCACCGACCTAGGAGACCTACCTGGCACAGATTTTGAAAACATGGCTGGGGAAATGCTCGCTCAGATGGCGAGAAGGTAGAATGCCAAAAAGATGGCAGCCCGCAGGAATATTGAAGTCGCCAGATCTGAACCTTCACCATCTACTCCTGTTGAGGTTGAACCTTCACCACATTCTCTTGTTGAGGAAATTGAGCAAATTGTTGTGGCTGAATCCATCATTGAACAACTAGACGACCAAGTTGCTGAACAAAGTGGGGAGAAACGCCCCGCCGAGATTGAGGCCAACTCTTCTAAAGACTTAATTGATAAACAGCCTCACATAGAAGAGTCCCAAGACCTGGCGGCACCATTTATTATCCAACCCATAATCAAGAATATGTCAGTTTCTGTTGATGCATCGGCTCTGAAAGACCCCACCGTGGCCCTAAGTGTGGCCTCGTCGATCTCCTTGCCAACGAATAGGGCTGTTTTCTATGCAGAACTGGACGTGGTTTCGATAGCATTAGCTGCTCAGTCAGCGATATTGGTACATAATTGGAAAATTTTATACTTCATTTCCTTTGTATGCTAATTAACTTTCCCATGTTTTTGTTTTAGGAGGCGGGCATAATCGCAAAAATTAGTCGCTGTCACTATGATGCTATTAAGCAAATCGGCTTACTTAAAGCTGAAGTTGAAAACGAAAAGGGCGAAGCCAAGGAGGCTCTGGCCAAATTAGTGGTGGCATCTCTGAGAGCCGACTCTGAGGCTAGGAAAATAGAAGAGGAGCAAGCTAAGGCTAACACTGAGGAAGAAAAGGCCAAAAACACCGACCTACTCAGGGCAGACGTCGACCCACTTAGGGCAGCCGCCGAGGAGAGGGCGAATATGAGCGATGATGCGCTCAAATTGGCTAAAGAGGCGATCGTGAGTCTAGAGGCCGACTTGGAAGAATCGAAGAAGGCAAAAGAACTTGCCGACTATGAGATTTCCAAGGCATTCGAAGTCGGAGAGAACACTGCCATGGAAAAGTACGTGGAGAAGGTGCCCAAGTTTGAAAATCAGGGCTTCAAACACGACTGGTTTATAGCCTTGGCGGTCGCTAATGTGACATTGGGGCAACCGATTCCATATGAGCAGCTCGATGTTGAGCCGTTAGAATCAGACCCCGAAGAATAAAATAGAACTAGCGTAATTTTGCTTTATGTTAGGCATCTTTTGTATGTAGTTTTTATAGGTTTTTGTTCATTTTGTTTGTAAGTTTTCATGTGTAAAGTGACTGTTTGTCTTTTGTATTCAGTTTATTAATGAAAATTGCCCTTTTTGTCTCTATTCTGAATTTGCTAATTTAGATTGATGGATAAGTAGGACACCATAATTCTGCATTAAATTTAACCTTGCAACATTTGGCTATAACATAATTTGCCGAATCAAATCTATGGCTCAATGCTAAGCTTGTCTGGCCAAGTGGGGCAATGTAATGTGATTCGGCTATAACATAATATGCCGAATAATCACATATTTTCCCTTGCTCCATTTGGATGTCCTTTTAGAGCCGAATAACACATATGGTTTGCAACGTTAACATAATCTGCTGAATAAAATATACGTCTCAATGCTAAGCTTGTTTGGCCAAGTGGGGTAGTGTAATGTGATTCGGCTATAACATAATCTGCCTAATATTCACATATGTGCCCTTGCTACATTTGGATGTCATTCTAGAGCCAAATAACATATGCAGATTGCAACGTTAACATAATCTGCCAAATAAAATATACAGCTCCATGTTAAACTCGTCTGGCCAAGTGGGGGCAGTGTGACGAGATTCAGCTATGACATAATATGCCGAATAATCATATATTTGCCCTTGCTCCATTTGGATGCCGTTCTAGAGCCAAATAACACATACGGTTTGCAACGTTAACATAATCTACCGAATAAAATATACGACTCCATGCTAAGCTCATCTGGCCAAGTGGGGCAGTGTGACATGATTTGGCTATGACATAATATGCCAAATAATTATATATTTCCCCTTGCTCTATTTGGATGTCCTTTTTGAGCCGAATAACACATATGATTTGCAATTTTAACATAATCTACCGAATAAAATATATGGCTCACTGCTAAGCTCGTCTGGCCAGGTGGAATAGTGTGACGTGATTCGGCTATGACATAACATGCCGAATAATCATATATTTTCCCTTGCCCCATTTGGATGTCGTTCTAAACCCGACTACAGACGCAGGGTTAGCTATGGGGCGCATCAGAAATGCTGCATTCACAATTAATGAACGAGATATCTATTATTTAAGAGGTCCCAAGCGTCGTGGAGCTGATCTAGCACAAACAACGAAAGAGGTAATCGATAATTTGAGAGTGAGCGAAAACTCGAGTGTCGACTATGGTCGTGAGCAAGGCCATAGATGTCTCAGAGGTTATTCTTCAATAGTAAAGGAGAAGGAAGGAGCTTGGAGGAGCTGGACGCTGAAATGCATCGCGCTGCTGGAGGCGAAGCTCAAAGAACAGGAAATGTGATAGTAGAGGGGAGAGAAAAATGTTGGACACCCAGATGTCAGAGTAGGTCCCCCAAAGGAGGTGATGTAGTGTGGTTCCCCAGAGATGTGGCTCAACAACGAGGAAGCTTAATGACCACAAATGGGCATGTTGCTCCGCGAGGTGAGCCGAGCAGACTGCCACGCCTGTCGAGGTTTTTGGTCTTTATTGGGAACAATCCAATGACCGAAGCGGACTTAATAGTCTATGGCCCCAATGTGGCGGTGGAATTCACGCGGCAAATATTTTCGCCAAAGGTGCAATAGTCGCTCGTTGGTCGGGGTGATTACGAAATTTTCGGGGAATATATACATGGGTTGATCCAAGGACTTTACAGCGCTTATGAAATCGGCATGCGCTTGCACGTGGCTAAAAGAGAGCTTGAGCAAAAGAAGGGGCGCATTTGAGATTTGGAGCGCCGTGCAAAAAAAGCCGAGAATGAGATAAAAAAGGTCAAGGCAGCTGAGACACAGTCGGCATGTGCCACAAACCCGATTGTCACAGACATAGTCAGCCAGTGCCTGCTGGATCATGCTATGGCTGAGAGAGAGATAGCAAACATGTTTGCCAAAGAGGCTATAAGGACTCGGGCCTATGAAGAAGGCTTTTTTGATGGCCGAAAAATTGGCATTGAAAAGACTAAGGAAAAATTGACATAAGACATCTATCGATGTGAGAACCGCGACTTCAGGCACAGTTGGGTTGGGGCCTTACAAGCCACGGGCGTTGATTCGGCGTCATCACTATTTCAGAATTACAAGTTTCCCTTCGAAGCTTGCGACGCCAAAAAGATCGACAACGAAGAGGATGCCGAGCTGGAAAAGACTTAGATATTAAGAAACATATTATTGTACTTTTGAATTTGTCCAAAGCTATGTATTTGTACCTCTTTGGTGAAATAAATAAATATTTGTTAGACTTCTTTGTTTAATATTTGTATCAATTCTTGTGATAATTGCATATTTCTAGGCCCTATGCCGCTGTATTGCCAAATACACGGCCGTTCGTGGTCATATATGAAGGTCGCTCCGAATTCAGAGGCTTATTCGGCCCAAACGTGATATCCACAAAGGGCGCTTCGAATTTAGGGTCTTTGTGTTGGCCAATCATGATAGCCACGAAGCGCGCTCCGAATTTAGAGTCTTTGTGTTGGCCAATTGTGATATCCATGAAGGGCGCTTCGAATTCGGAGGCTTATTCCACCCAAACGTGATATCCATGAAGGGTGCTCCAATTCAGAGGCTTATTTAGCCCAAACGTGATATCCACGAAGGTGCTCCGAATTTAGAGTCTTTGTGTGGGCCAATCGTGATATCCACGAAGGGTGCTCCAAATTTGGAGGCCTATTCTACTCAAATGTGATATCCAAGAAGGGCATCCGAATTCAGAAGCTTATTTGGCCCAAACATGATATCTACGAAGGGCGCTCTGAATTCGGAGTCTTTGTGTGGGCCAATCGTGATATCCACAAAAGGCGCTCCGAATTCGGAGGCTTATTCGGCCCAAACGTGATATCCACGAAGGGCGTTCCAAATTTGGAAGCTTATTCAGCCCAAACATGATATCCACAAAGGGTGCTCTAAATTCGGAGGCTTATTCCGCCTAAACGTGATATCCACAAAGGGCGCTTCGAATTTGGAGTCTTTGTGTTGGCCAATCGTGATATCCACGAAGGACGCTCCGAATTCGAAGGCTTATTCGGCCCAAATGTGATATCCATAAAGGGCGCTCTGAATTTGGAGTCTTTGTGTTGGCCAATCATGATATCCACGAAGGGTGCTCTGAATTCGGAGGCTTTTTGTTGGCCAATTATGATGTCCATAAAGGGCGCTCCGAATTCGGAGGCTTATTCAGCCCAAACGTGATATCCACAAAGAGCACTCCGAATTTAAAGTCTTTGTGTTAGCCAATCGTGATATCCACGAAGGGCACTCCGAATCCAGAGGCTTTTTGTTGGCCAATCGTGATATCCATGAAGGGCGCTCCGTATTCTGAGGCTTATTCAGCCCAAATGAGATATCCACGAAGGGCGCTCCGAATTCAAAGTCTTTGTGTTGGCCAATCATAATATCCATGAAGGGCGCTCTAAATTTAGAGGCTTTTTCATTATTCAACCATTATTAACGAGATGGCGATAAAAAGGGGAATGCATTATAGAATTCGTAGATGGGTATATGTTAGCATAACAACAAAAATTAGAAACAAACTAGCACGCCGTACAGGTTGGCTTAATTATAAAATTTACGCAAATGTGTGGAATTCTAGGGTCGTGGTAAAGTTTTTCCAGTCATGTCTGAAAGTCGATACGCCCTTGTTCCAATAATTAAATCAATCTGACAAGCGTCATCCCTGTTGGGGCCTAATTTATCGTATGTCGGATTTTTAGTAAAAGGTAGCAATTTCCTGAGGACCAGTCCTCCAGGTGTATAACGACGTAACTGCACGCACTGGTTATATGACTTGGCAAGCTGCTGCTGATACCACGCCATGCACGCAAGAGTATGATCTTGGCGTTCTTCAATCAAAGTCAAATCTAGGGCCAACATCATGTCATTACGACCCATATCAAAAACCTTGGATTTTAGTGTAGGCAGGCTGATTTTAAAAGGGATGATTGCATGTGTCCCAAAGCACAAAGTGAATGGCGTTTCTCCAGTAGATCGCCCCGGAGTAGTGCGATGAGCCCACAATACACTCGGCAATTCTTCAACCCACCTGCCTTTGGCTTTTTTCAATCGTTTCTTGATGCTATCCAGGATCGCTTTATTGGAGGCCTCGGCCTGACCGTTGCTTTGTGGGTATGTCGGCGTAGAAAAGTAGGGTTGGATACCATATGTGCTGCATAATTCCCGATAGACGCCACAATCGAATTGGGTGCCGTTGTTGGAGGTAAGTGCTCTTGGTATGCCAAATTGTGTTATGATGTTTTTTTATACAAAACGTTTAACATCGACATCTCGAATATGTGTTAATGCCTCTGCTTCGACCCACTTTGTAAAATAATCTGTTGCGATGATCAAGAATCGCTTATTCCCTGGAGCCCGTGGTAATGGTCCGATGATATCAGGTCCCCATTGAGCGAACGACCGACCAAGGACTAGTAATGGAGTTTAATTCTTCGGCAAGCAAATGAGTTAAAGGGGAAAACTTTTGGCATTGTTCACACTTCTTTACGTAGTTCTTGGTATCTGTTCGTATGGTCAGCCAATAATACCCCTGTGTTACAGCTCTGTGGGCCAATGAGTGTCCTCCAGCATGGGCACCACAGCTACCTTCATGTATTTCGGCCAAGAGTTCCTCAACTTTATTCGGGTGAACACATTCCAAGTACAGCCGATAGAGATTTTTTGTAAAGCTTTCCCTATAGATCCAGGTAGTATCGCAGGGCTTTATTTCGCAGTTTGTAGGCTTCTTTCTTATCCGTTAGGAGCTGTTCTGAGGAAAGGAATGCAGTGATAGGGTCCATCCAACTTGGTCTGGTTCAATGATGTTAATCTGAACTGGTTCAGGAGAGATGATGCTCGGCTTTGGGATGAACCCTACTTCGATTGTTCGTTTGACTTCTGAGTTAATGGCGGAGGCTAGGCAAGCAAGGGCATCCGTATGCGTGTTTTGATCCCAGGTTATCTAATTCAATTCGTGGTGGTCGAATTTCGTGAGCAAGGAATTCGCCATTTTCACGGAGGCTACCATGCAGTCATTTTTAGTTGTATACTCCCCTTTTAACTGGTTGATGACTAATTTCAAGTCACAGAAAACAAGCAACTACCGTGCACCAAGGTGAAGTGCATTATGAAGGCCGGTTAGCAATACTTCGTATTCGGCCTCATTATTTGATGCATTAAAGCCTAGTTTGACCGCTTGCTCGATTATTGCCCCTTCGGGGGATCATAGTTACTATGCTTGCCTTACTGCCACGTTGGTTAGATGATCCATCATAGTACATCTACCAAATGTCTCCAACGTATATTCGCCGGTCGGGTTTAGGTTGCACTTAATCAGACTTGAGGTCGACATGGCATCCCGTGAACTCAACTACAAAGTCGGCAAGCACTTGCCTCTTGATAGTAGTTCTAGGCAAAAACTGGATATCATATTAGCCAAGTTCCAGAGCCCATTTTGAGACTCGCCCTGATGCTTCCGCGCTGCGGAGCGCTGACCGGAGGGGATAGTCCGTCAATACCCCTATGGTGTGAGCCTGAAAATAGTGCATCAATTTTCTTGCAGCCACCACATGAGCAATGATGAGCTTTTCCAGTGGTAGATATCGCGTTTCAGCGTTGACCATGGCCTTGCTTACATAGTAAATCGGTCGTTGTTCCCCGAGTTCTTTTTTTAGTAGCACGGTGTTGACTGCTTGGTCAGATACCGCTAGATACAAGATGAACGGATTGCCTACAGATGGAGTTGCCAAGAGCGGTATTGATCGGAGATATGTTTTCAAGCCATCTAGTGCATCCTGGCACTCGAGAGTCCAGTCAAACACTTTGTCTTGCCGAAGTGTATGAAAAAATTATCAGCAGCGATCTGAGGAACGGCTGATTAACCTATTCAGGGCAGCGGCCATCCCTATCAACTTCTAAACTTCTTTGACCGACCGAGGGAAGCCGAGTTCTAGAATTGCTATGATTTGCCTCAGGTTAGCCTCTATTCTGTGATGGTTGACAATATAGCTAAGAAATTTGCTGGACCTGATGCCGAATGCGCATTTCGAGGCGTTCAGTTTCATCTTGTACTTTTAGAGAATGCTGAAGGTTTCTGCTAAATCAGCTAGATGGGCGTGCTTTTCCTTGGACTTCACCACCATGTCATCGATGTACACTTCCATGGTGCGGCTGAGTTGTTCCTTGAACGTAGTGGTAACCAGTCTTTGGTAAGTTGCCCCCGCATTTTTCAGTTCAAAGAGTATGACCTTGTAGCAATAGGTTCCCCTTAGGGTGAGGAACGCAGTCGTTTCTTGGTCTTCCAGATGCATGGCAATTTGGTGATAACCCCTGTAAGCATCCAAGAAGCTCATGCGTTGATGATATGTCATTGTATCCACTAGTTGGTCGATTCTAGAAAGAGGAAAACAATCCTTTGGACAGGCCCTATTCAAGTCTGTGAAATTGACACAAACGTGCCAAGATCCATTTTTCTTCTTTACAACCATGGTATTGGACAGCCATGTAGGATAAGTGACTTCACGAATTGCCTTGGTATTAAGCAATCTATCAATTTCTTCAACAACAGCCGATGCATGCTCCACAGCTGACTGCCGACTTTTCTGAATGATTGGTTTGACTTTTGGATCAACGTTTAAACGATGCTGGACCACGACTAGGTCCACCCCTGGCATCTCGTACGATGTCCACACAAACACATAAAGGTTGCCGAGTAAGAAGGATACCAGCTCGCGTCTATTAACTTCACTCAAGGAGGTGCCGATCATGAAGAATTTGTTAGGACTCCCAATGATTTCGATCCGATAAAGGTCTTCAGTTGCCTTTTCGCTGGGGATTTTCCCAATATCCTCGAGGCTCTCTTGATTCGGTACTTCAATTGAGTTTATTTCTAATTCCTTTGGCCTCTTTGTAACAGGAATAAGATAGCATGCATGTGTCGATTTCTGAGAATCCTGAATTTACTCGATGCCATACTCAGTTGGAAATCGGAATAGTTGATGGTAGGTGCTCAACAAAGCCTGCATGGTATGCAACCAAGTCCTTTCCATGATGAGATTGTATGGTGACAAGAGTTTGATGACTAGAAATTCTACATCTACTGATCTGGTACCTGCCCGTACTGGTAGTGTGATCTTACACAAGGGATACTTAGGGTTGGCGTTGAAGCCGAACAATGGGTAATCGACCGGCAATGAATCCGAATCAGTGAAGTCGAGTTTAACAAACCTCTTGTAATACATTATTTTCGAGGTGCTTCCCTGATCGATGAGAACACGCCCAACTGTGAATCTGTTCACGCATAGCTCGACGACGAGGGGATCGGTGTGGGGGAGAGTTACTCCATCTAGGTCGGTGTCGTCGAAGCTAATCCTCTCACTTTCATGGGGCCATTTCGCTAGTGTGATTTGCTTAGGCAGGCTAGGTTGCAACTGAACTGTATGTACCTCAGCTAACGACGACAGGCTGTATATCATGTGAATTACACCAAGTGGAGGTGAATCCGGCCGTAGGGCTACTGTGTTTGATGGATTGTTCTTTCGGACGTGTTGTGCCAGCTGGCCATCTTGTACCAAGTCTTCCAGGTGATCCTTTAGTGCATAACAACTGTCGATATCATGGCCATGGTCCTTGTGATATTCGCACCACTTATCCCTTCTCCTTGTATCAGGAGGCCCTATCATTTTGGATGGACATTCAAAGAATTAAAGATGATGGACTTTGGATACGATCTAACTGATCGGCTCTGCGAATTCTGTGTACTTCTTGTCCGAACGTCTTGTGCATCTACTATCCACTTGATATTGTTTGTTTGATCGGTGTAGACACTAATCGCTTGAACGACGCGAATCACGTCTTTTGTGTCATTTAGCCGAGTTCGAGGTTTGGGCCTCCTTGATTGCACAACGCTTATCGGCTGAATGAGACCAGATGAAGCCGACTTAACAACTTTCTATCCGGCCTTGACCCGCAAGTCATCGTCTTCCACCTTACAATATTCTTCAAATTTCTTCATTAGCGCCCAAACTATTTTGGGGGGCTGTCTAGTCAATGAAATGCAGAGAGGACTATCAGGATGTAATCCTATCTTAAAGGCGGTAATGGCCATGGAATCATTGTAGACATCATCCACCAAGTTGAAACATTCCCAATAGCGCACCGAATACTCACGGAGGGTCTCTTCTGGTTTAATTTGCATTGCCTAGAGAGAGTCAGCTTGCTTTGGCTGAACTTTGTTGGTGATGAATCTTGCCCTGAAGGATTTTTGGAGTTGATGAACGCTTTTTATTGACGCCAACTCCAGTTCATGGTACCATCTGATGGCCAATGGTCCCAGGCTACTTGGAAATATTCGACACATGAGGGCTTCATCATCAGCATGTCTACATCATCATTTGTTTATAATGATGAATATGGTCAGTGGGATTTGATTTTCCGTCATATAGAGTGAACGTCGGTGCTTTGAACTTTTTAGGCAACACAGCCCTTGCAATGTGTAGCACGAAAGGGTCATGTTTGTCTTTTTTATCCGAATCATCACTTTCTTTCCCTCGCCTATGCCGTACGTACGGACTTCCTTCGGATGAGTTGGATACATCGACTCATCCTTTCTTTCTAGGTTCCTGGGATAGTGAGTCAGAATCACTGCCATTATCATGTTTCCGAAAATCGACATCGTCGATCATCATTTTTTTCTTGGGGATTAACGCTGGACATGGTATGCGGCCTGCTGGGACTTGGCTAGCTCTAGGGCCAATTCCTGGTGCTAGCGCTCGTTCTCAGCCATCATATCTTCTAGACGCTGTTCATTTTGTTTTGCTTGATCCATGATTGTCTACATAGTCTCTTGCACATAATTTTAGGGTGAGGGTTGGGCCTAGTCTTGATCACGCACGTAGTTACCTAGTTGGCCTTCCAGTTGAGTGTTGGCTCCCATTCGGCTCCTTATACAGCCAATTTGTTTATTCGACCTTATCAGCCCTTGGTCAAGGCCGAATTGGTTTGGCCGGTTGTCGATCAAATGCCTTGGCCTTTTCCTAACATATTTTATTCGGCCTCCACACACCTAAAAGTTATTTTCCACGTTAGGTAAGCTAAAACACAGTAGAGATACTTTAACACAATGTATAAAACTTAACGTAGTCATAAGATGAATGCATATACATGCCATTCATCAAACGTTTTACATTTCTATCTCAAAACAATGCATTGCCAGGATTATATATCAATTCATGAAAGAAATATCTTTTTTATATCAGAAAACAGGATAGTGGATACAAAACACTAGGAATCTCTAGTTACATGCTTGCCAGTAGGCTATACAAGCACTACCAAAGCCATTTTACCGATAAAAACCAGAAGAATCAGCACCTAACCCCGCAGGTTTCTGGACTTTCACCAAGAACACACAGGCCAACATAATAACCACAACCACACCCCTTAACCAGATGCACTAAGGTATACACCCATTTTTCTCAAAACAATACATTTTCAATGTTTAAGTATGAAACAATGCTCAATGCAGGATATATGAGTAAATAGTTTCAATTCATCTAATCCTCATGCATTTTCTACAACAATCAAAGCTATTCTCCACCGATAGCCTAAAATAGATATTTCTACTTAAAAGATAATTTTCCAACAACAGATATAATCTCATAATTTTCAAAGTGGGAGCGATATTACATATCCAACTCCATTCTCATCATCAACAAATACATTCCTTTTACTTTTTCAAAACCCAACGTATTTTCTCTTTTATTTTATAATAAAATATCAATGATTTTCAAACAAAATCACCTTTAATTTCAAAATCACATTTAAGTAAAGAAATTCCAACAATTTAACACAATCCAACATTTTATACACTTCTACAACCTTTCTCAAGAATCTATTTGAAAAACTCCTCTTTTACATTTCAAAATCAACTCCTCTTTTACAATTTAACTTCTCTTTAACCCAAAATCTCCAAATCACTAATCATTTTCAAAGAGCAAATAGCTAAGCTAAATATCATACCAAAGGTTGAAGAAATCCCTGCCTCAAGAGTATAAGAGGAAGAGAGCAAGGGTAAAACTTTGATGGAGCCAAAAATAAGATCCTCTCCGATTAGAATGAAGCTTTTGATGAGCTCTACCTTTTTCTCCAAAGAGCTATGATGGAGAAATCAATGGGTGATGGTGTATTTAAGGTTTTAAGGCAAGAACTAAAGAGAGAGAGTGAAGAAATTATGGTTAGAGGTGTTTTAGAGAGAGAGAGAGACAGAGGAATGAAAAAGTGATTCAAATTTCTCTTTTCCCTAATCTGATATACACACAGACTGCTCGAGTGATCAAAGCACCACTCAAGCGCATAATGACTCTCTCTCAGAAGTTTTGTAGACAACAGAAGACCGCTCGAGCGAAGATCATCCTACTTCCAAAAGTTTTTCAGACCTGCAAAAATACTGGGAGACCTCAAAGACCACTCAAGCGACCAAAACATCGCTCAAGCAAACAAGAAGAAAACTGGACAACAACTCTTTTGAAAAACTAACTCTCAACCTATTTCAAACACAACCAACAATCAACCCAGCTGCCAACAATATAAACAAGGGCATGAACAACAATTAAAGACACAAAATCCCAGATCTAAGAGCATTAAATGGGTTGGGTCTAAACCGGAACCGTTATAATCTCCCCCTTAAAAAATTTCATCCCCGAAATTTAAATCAAACTAATAACCACCGAATTTAAATCAAACCATTGACCATCCACACTAGTAGTAATGATAAAACAAAGTCTTTCAACACAAAATATTACAGTTTAGCTTTCCAAAATATTTACAATGTTTACAATTTACAATATAAATAAAATTTTGAACACAAGTCTCAAACATCAACAAATAGGTCTGGATACTTCTCATCGATTTTCGCCTCACACTCCCAAGTCACAACCTTGACTCCATGGTGTCACCACAATACCTTAACCAATGGAATAGTCTTGTCCCTGAAGACTTATACTGAGTATCTAGCACTTGAACTGGTTTCTCCTCATACAAGGCATCCTAATCAACCTCTAACTCAGTCCAATCCAGCACATGTGAAGGACCGTGCTCGTATTTTTAGAGCATACAAATATGAAGCACGTCATGGACCTTGGAAAGTTAGGGCCATAAGGCCAAACAATAAGGAAGCCTTAGACAAATGGACAATCCCAAATGTCACACTAGATACAATTTATAAAATTGGAACCTTTGATTTCACCAGTAAAAAATTTATTAAAACTGTTGAGCATACGACCCCTCTTCAAAATAATGATGAAATAATTAATTTACTTCATATCCAGGATCTTGCATCCTTTTTTAGAAAGTACAAATACATCCATATAGGACTTGTCCAGATAACCTTCAAGCTTTGAACCTTGTTAGGCCAGAATACCAGTATCCAATGTACCCTTAAAGATGGTAGGCGTACTAATTAGCAAGCCTCCTTTATGGGCACTATTGAAACCAGTTTGTCTTATGGACCAGTTTACTTCAACATATATCCAAATTTAAGTGTTTCACTTTTTGATCCAAATCTTTCAGAAGTCTTAGAACTTAGAGTTCTTACTTATGGTCATGAGTATTTACTAGGATCACCACCCTTAGCAACAATCTTTAGGATTCATTTAAAGGTTTTGATAACCTTAAATCCTTATACCATAAGACGTAGCAAAACAAGACATACAATTTTAATAGACACGAACATGTTTAACTCCCAGATAGCAGTCCCTAGAATGATCCTATGGAAGGACATTACCTTTCTAGCCAACTGGCAAATACTGAACGCTATTCCAACCAAACCTATTATACGTGAAACCCTTGACCAGGTCATCCAGACATAAGGAGGAAATGTATACCTCCAATTCTGTCGACCTTTAACTAGAGGTATGTCTAGTACTAGTTCCGATCGGGTTTACTCCATCTTATAGAGTAGATTTACCTGACTTATCTAGGCAATCTACTTCAGAACCTCTAGAATCTATCTTGCAAGGAATGCCTTCCAGGCCACCTAGTGAACCATCACTAGAGTCTGTAATTCAGGGAATACATATTTCTAAACACCAAATACCCCATGGAGTGTATAACACCAGTAGGCCATCTTATGATAGGGAAAGCCCTACGGCCAGTGACATGAATTTTTAGATTTGATAGATTTTACACCAGATAGTGAAACCCGTCATCTTATCAACCAGGAATTCATGCAACCCAAATACAAGGAATTTAGAGATTGGTACTTCAGCTACCATAATCCTCAACAGCTTAAGTGATTAAAAAACCAGTATTACTTTCATCTGGAAAAATAATAGAAAATCATTCATTTTTCTGAGTGGTATTTTGAATTTGCTACTGTTATGGAACTTCTTCTAGAACCACAACTTAATGTCTTAGATGATTTACACAAGACTTGGCTAACAACAAAAGGAAAAAGTATCAAATCGATACGTCCTCCACCACAATCTTTAGAGCTAGCACCCAACACAGCTTCCTGTTCTAGTGCTTCGTTGGTTGTTACATCTTTTGTTAAACCAACTGATACTCTAGAAAAAAGAGACCCAGTAAAGGTTACTAACCTTACTCCTCTATTAAACAAAATAATTACATCAACTTGCACCTCCAAATTGTAGGAAAACAGTTACTAAATTAGTTGAACAGAAAAAGACTAGTAGTTCAAAATCGGAAATAGATCTTCAACCAGTTAACATCAAACCACCCTTAGAGGTTTCAAACTTTAAGCTCAAACCTTTTAAACAGAATGATAAGTTTATTGATGCTATTGTCAATAAAATGAAAAACACCAGATAGGATCTTACAGTCAACAAATTAATGTGCTTTTGTCAACACCAGCTTAATCTTCCTTCAGAAAGTGAAGAAGACGATTGCCAAATGCCATCATAAATCTTTGAAATCCATAATAGTTTCCAGGAAATGCAATCTGTCAATAAGATGTATTTTCCTAAACAAACCTCTCGTATGGCCTTAACAAGACCCAGTACGTATTACTATTCTAGACCTACTTCCCTGGATGTTCTTTATGAAGAGGATTTCCTTCATACCCAGAAATCCTATCATAGAAAAACCATTTATAAATGGAACATAGATGGTAAATCAGAATACCAAAATTTTGAAACTATCCACTAGATACTTATGTACGGAATCGTCTGTAAACAAAATGATAATACAAACAACCAAATAATTCTTTATATCGTGAATGGCTTTACAGGAATTCTAAGGATGGTGGGACAATGTTCTCACACTTACTCAGCAGAATGAAATTCTTAACTCTGTTAAGATTAAAACAAACCCAGTCACCAGTACCACCAGAAATAGGGAAGATGCTATCTACACCCTAACCTAGACTATCCTTCGTCACTTTGTTGGACCCGAAGTCGCTAGTAGTGATAAAGGTTGAGAACTTCTCCAGAATCTACGGTGTACATCTTTAACGCATTTCAGATGGTATAAAGATGTCTTCCTGCTTAGAGTTATGCAACGTAATGATCCTAATAGTGAACAATGGAATGCCAAATTTATTAATGGTCTGTCTAATCTCTTTGCCGAAAAAAAAAAAAAAAAATCTTAGGTATCATCATAATGGCATGACTATTCCTTATAACCAATATACTTATGGCCAACTTATTGGCATTATCACTGAAGAAGGTCTATCTTTGTGTAATGACCTCAAACTCCAGTATCTTATGAAAAAAGCACAATCTTACAGGAAAAAAAGGACTTGGTATTTTTGCGACCAATTTTCTTACTACACCAAACTCCAGTACCCCTCTAAGTCGAAGAGATCTAGGCAGATCAAGCCTCATAAAAAATCTTCCCGCAAGTCTTACTCTAAGAAATACAAGGGTTCTTCATCCAAACCCTCTTACCAGCATAAGCCTAAAATATATTCTAAAGGTAAACAAAAATATATTTCTAGATCTACATCAATCTACTACAAATGTGGCAAAATAGAACACTACGTTAATAAGTGTCGATCCAAACAGAAACAGAAACTCAACCAGAAAATTAACCAACTATCTACTGAGCTTTCTCTTGATGAAGGTCTCAAACACAAGATATGTAAGATTTTGTTCAACTCTTTTGATTCCGAATCTGAATCTGATCCCAAAAATGAGCTTGCAGAACTCTATTTTGTATCTGAATCCAATGACTCTACTGATGATACCCAGTGTCCTTGTACCACCAATCATCTAAATCCCATTACATAATCCTACTATTGGAAAGCTATTGTTGGGATGAATGGCCTTGACATTGAAGGACCCAGCCTCTATGTTTTAACAGATAATCAAAAATCTATTCTAAATTTAATTGACCAGGCAAAAGATCCAGCAATGAAATTAAAAATTTTAAAAGTTTGTTATCAATCTAAAAAATCTAAAGATGTTCTCCTGGTAGAACCTTATAGTATGAGAGAAATCATTAATAGGATGCAATCCTCTTCCTCTGAAGAAAAAATAGTAACAATCCAAGATCCCAAAATGGAGATTAATGTCTTGAAAAGAGAAGTTAAAAATCTAAAATCTTCTAACCAGGCAATCAATTCAGAAATCCTCACAATTAAACAATAGTTGTTCCAAATACCCCAAAAGAATAAGGTTATAATTACTAAAACCACTCGAACTCAAGAACAGAAGGATGGTTAGTATTTACTACTAATGAACCAATTCACTTTCCAGAAATGGTATATCAGGATTACTTTTATCATTAAACTAGACTCCATTCTTAGAGATGCTATAGCTCTAGTTGATAGTGGAGCTAATATGAACTGTATCCAAGAAGGATTAGTTCCAACCCTATATTTTCAAAACAGCCACCCAGTCACTCACCAATGCCAATGGTATTTAGATAAAAATCAAATACAAACTTCCAGAAGTCCTTATCTGTAATCAAGGGATTTGTCTCCTACTTCGTTTGTTCTTATCAGGAAGATGTCCCAGACTATTATCTTGGTAACTCCTTTTCTATGTTTGTTGATGCCCATAGACAAGGTTGATTCAGTAGGTATACACAAAATTAGACCAAATCAAAGATTTAGTTAACTTCAAAGAAAAATAGGTAAATTTCCTCAGAAAGAAATTGCTTTCTTAAGTATTGATCACAGGTTACAACAACCTTCTCTTTAGAATATAATTAAAATAATTGAACAAGAATTCCATTCAGAAGTATGTAGTGATATTCCCAATGCTTTCTGGGATCATAAGAGACACATTGTCTCTCTTCCGTATGAACCAGACTTTGACGAGTGTGATATACCCACCAAAACTCGCCCTAGCCAAATGAACAAAGAGTATTTGAAACTCTATCAAACATAAATTGCTAATCTTCTTGAAAAGAAGTTAATTAGAAAAAGTTACTCCCCTTGGAGTTGTACAGCCTTTTATGTTAACAAAAATGTAGAAAAGGAAAGAGGTGTGCGAAGATTGGTGATTAATTATTAACCTCTTAATGATGCCTTGAAATGGATTAGGTATCCTCTTCCAAATAAGAAAGATCTCTTCGATTGTCTCCAGGATGCTACCATATTTTCTAAAATTGACATGAAATCAAGATATTGGCAAATCCAGATAGTTGAGCAGGATAGATTTAAGACTGCTTTTACAGTACTTTTTGGGCATTTTGAATGGAATTTTCTGCCATTTGGTTTGAAAAATGCACCATATGAATTCCAGAATATTATGGATGATATTTTTAATCCATATTCAGAATTTATAATTTGTTATATAGATGATGTTCTCATATTCACATCTTCTGTTGACCAGCATATTAAACATCTTAATATCTTTAAGAAAGTTGTTTCCAGAAATGGTTTGGTGATTTCTGCATAAAAAATGAAACTTTTTCAAACAACAGTTCGATTTCTTGGCTATAATATTCATAATGGCTCAATTATACCAATAGATAGAAGTATTGAATTTGCTTCTAAATTTCTGATGAAATTAAAGCTAAAACTCAACTCCAGAGATTTCTTGGTAGTTTAAATTATATTGCAGATTATTATGAGCATTTGGCCTAAGATGCCATTCTTGGTAGTTTGATTGTTTCCTTGTCTTGCTTTAGCTAATCCAATATGGAAGAAGATTCTGGAAATCGATGCTTCTGATATAGGATATGGTGGTATCCTCAAACAATTAAATCTCAATACAGGAAAAGAAGAAATTTTAAGATTCACTTCTGGTGTATGGAAAAATGCTTCCTTAAATTATCCCACAATTAAAAAAGAATGTTTTTCCATTGCCAAATTTATTCTTAAATTCCAGGATAATTTATTAAATCAACATTTTTTAATTAGAGTTGGTTGTAGTTCGGCCAAGGCAATTTTAACCAAAGATGTTAAAAATTTAGCCCACAAACAGATGTTTGCCACCTGACAAATTTTACTTTGTGTTTTTTATTTTGATATTGAATATATCAAAGAAGAATCCAACTCCTTACGAAATTATCTAACTAGAGAATATTTGCAAGGCCCATGAGTAGCGACAGTGGCAAAGGCCGGGGTAACCGTAGAAGAGGACGAGGACACTTGCCTCACAAACAAAACCTCCAGGATACTTCTGAGTATCCATGGATTACAATAAAGCCAAATGAACAATCCAGTAAAACTCCTCAAGGAGAATCTAGTAACCATGAAAGAAGCTCTTCTTTCCAATCCCAAAAATACTATCATCCAAACACCTCTTACGGAGGAAACATCACTTATAATTGAAAAACAGGATGAACAATGGATGAGGGATCCATGGGAAATTAAGAATAGGTATCGTACCACGTAGGCTTTTTCCCCTCATTTCGGCCAGTACCGTTATGTCTATGAGCAAATCCTCATTGACATTGCTTTAGTTGAATTTACCCACACTCTTGTTGAACCCCAGAGAACAAACAACACTCTTCGTTTCAGTAAAGCCATCATCCGAAATATTATGTCCATTTTTGCTTGGGAGATACACCCTCATACTACCAGACAACTTAGCAAAAAATCCAAGAGAACAAATTTTTTTTTACTGGGATTATATTGATGCTTTTTCCAAAGCATTTTATTACCAGAATCCAATCAACAACCATTCTTGGTTTTTCAAAATTTTCTAAGATATTCTGAAGTGTAGTATCTCGAATTGGTTTTATCTTTGGTGGAAAAAATTTGGTCCACCTATGGATATTCTACCAGAAGCAATCAAATCAGAATTCAATGAGCGGCAAATAGCCTATTCTCACACTCGAGGCAACAGAGACATCACCATGACTAAATCTTGGGTTATCTTTGTTATTAACTTTGGAATCCCTTGGATTTGGAAATGGGATTTTCAGTGTGACTATTTACTGACTGGTATTCCCCACTTGAAGCAAGTATCTTATGCTAATTGGTGGAATAAAGGTATGGATCCTCACCAAGAAGAACTAATCTAGAAAATTAAAGTCAATTGTAGACACCCCATTTTTGACCGGCCCTAAGACTTGGGCACTTTCTTTTGATCACCCTATGATGAATAACACGAAGGTGTTTCTCACAAAATCCTTAACAAGAAAAATGGAATTTGGTTTTCTCTCAAAAACCTTATGCCCCATTTTGGCCAAACTATTTTAGACTTCAAAATCCTCTTTTGAAAATATTTTTCCAAATGTTTCTACGATGTTCAGAGGCTTACATTTCGATTAAAATATTGCACTTTTTAGTAAACTGAGTAAGGACAAAATGAAAATAATTGAAAGGAGGTGAACTATTTGAAAAATATTTTAAAAACATCTTCTTTATAGGCTTGGAGTTGAAGGAAATAGGAAGGGATGGAAGAAAACTGGTTTAGGAAAAGGATGAGCATCAAATCGTGAAGAAAGAAATGAACAACCTTCACTACATTAGACATATCTCTTTGTACACTTAGAATTTAGATGTGAGGCCTCCACCATTAGAAATTAGACTTTTGGGGCTTCAATTTAGACTCACGAATCACCTAAAATCAAGTCCAGATAAGGGAGATATTTCCTTTTGAAGTTGGGCTTAAGAGCAGATTTTGTTGACTCGGCCCGAGACAGCGGCCACTACTACAAATACAGATAAAGATCACACTTTTTTGGTGTGATGTATGTTTTTTAATCACACCTTTTAAATTTTATTAAAGTGTGGTCTTTGGGAGTGTGATTAAAAGGGGTCATTTTTAATCACACTTTTTAAGTGTCATTAAAAAATGCTTTCATCACACCTTTTAAGTGTGATTAAAAATATTAAGATCACACCTTTTAAGTGTGATTAAAAACACTTAGATCACACTTTTTAGGTGTGATTAAAAACATTTAGATCACACCTTCTAAGTGTGATTAAAAACATTTAGATCACACCTTTTAAGTGTGATTAAAATCATTTAGATAGTGTGATTAATAACATTTAGATCACATCTTTTAAGTGTGATTAATAACTAATAAAACCTGTGATTAAAAAAAAAGAATTCGACATATTTGAAGAATAATCAATATTATTTTTGTACGCGCATTTGCAGAATATAATACACACTATATACTATATTTTGAATCACAACCATATATTAAATAGAATAACGTCATATATTTCATAAATGACAGTTAAATGTTCAAAAGTATGTACAAAGAAATTAATAAAAAGTTTTTAACTGTGATTATATATATTAAAAAAATGAAAAAACTAAGTTCTTGAATTCTTTGACCATATTTTGCAACTCTCCAAGAAATTTCTGACCTAAAAAATAAAAAAACAAATTAATTTAGAAACTGCTAGAAGCATATGAAAAAACGTACTATTTTTGTAGAGACTGTTCTTGTCTTACAAAAGACAAAATCGAACATTTTATCATCACACTGACTCTTCATCCCCTGCATCAATAGAAAGAAATAACGAATTTGATTATTACTAGTATAAAATGTTTGTATTACCATATATAAATATGACATACATATGGAGCATGATTGAACAGTATATATAAACACATATTAGTAAATCATGGCCTTGAAAAGATTGTCAAAAAATTGTTATTGCAACACATCAACAGAGAGAGTAAACTAAACTAAATCCCAACAAAAATTAAAGCTCAAATCAAGGTAGAAAAAGAAACGCAATTAATATACCAAGTCAAGATGGGTCAACTCCAAAAGACAAAACAAATGAACAATCCCCCACAGTTCAAATATTTGAGTGTTGAGCAATTCCACCAAGATTTTAAGAATTATGTGCTGGTGTATCTATTTTCAGATAAGAAAAAATATAAGTAGAGAGTGGATAGAAAGAGAAGAAAGAGATGAAATGATGAAAGAGAAAAGAAGAAAAGAGCACAAAAGAGAACAAGTTTAAAGGAGGGAAAGTCTGGAATAGTTATATAACTACCATGACCCAAATTTGTTTTCAACTTAACCAGAATTAACTCATGGTAATTTGTCCATACACAAAGCAAAGTTGTGAATACACTAT
The DNA here is from genome assembly GCA_025200525.1 of Camellia lanceoleosa. Classification (NCBI taxonomy): domain Eukaryota; kingdom Viridiplantae; phylum Streptophyta; class Magnoliopsida; order Ericales; family Theaceae; genus Camellia; species Camellia lanceoleosa. The sequence goes on along the minus strand of CM045772.1, from coordinate 70,108,482 downwards.
CATGCATAACAGTCATAGAAAAGAGAGAAGTGCATATTGCATCATAGCGAAGTACGTCTGATTGAGCTTGCCTTTCATGCTAACCTAGTTAAGATGAAAGGGTTTTGCTATGATGCAATATGTACTTCTTCTTTTTTTGTTGTATCATGTGTTGTGCTTTTCATGGTCTTTTCATCAATAAAATTTTCTTTTGCTAATCAAAAAATAAAATGGATAACCGTCATAACGCTAATCACACTTTTCAAGCAAGATAACAATAAACACTGAAGATATAATTTCTATTAAATGTTTGAGAACATGTTATCTTCAAAAAATATAGAAAACCACCATATGATATTTGAAAAATCATTAAAAAAATAAATAAATTATTTATTCATGGTAAACATATAATTTCTAAAAACAGTGATGTTCAGAAGCCTGCTCTGTAACTCAGCCTTCCAAACCAAAGAAATTGGAGATTTATGATCATAGCACCCAATAAATCGAGTTGATTTTAGCTGTTCCATAATATGTACATAGTTCACTTATGCAAGAATAAATATACGCTTACCATCACTCAATAAATAACTTTTCATGGAGAGTCTCAAGCTACCATCTCAGATTATTTAAATTTTAGAATCACAAATTAGAAGCTATATTTAAAGATAACTCTAAATTGACTTTGTACTCTTATTGAGAACAATGTATCTATGGTAGTCAACATTTGGCTTGTAACCTATTACCTACCCAACTTTGTCTATTTCTAATTGCTATTTGTGAAAATCAAATGATGCCAAAGGCAAAATAAAAAAATTACAAAATATTTATTTATCATATTTCGAATTGGGTTCATCCTTATATTCATTGTATTGGGTATCATGCAATACAAGAGTGATATACAAGACTGATCTAGTGTGAAGCAATCTCAAACTCTTGAGTGTAAGACTGATATTTTGTGAAGGTTGTGAGTTTTCCTAAGATGTAGTTGAGTTTACTATCTTCCATTGTACAAATGCTTTTGTATGAAGTATAATTTACACATTTTATGAAATTTGTTATGTTCTTGAAGTGATTATATATTCCTTACCAACTAAAAAAATTATTTACTAGCAATTTAAAGAACAGAAGTTATATCATACTTACATGTTGAATTTCAACTCATATTCTTTAGTACAAAATTAATCCATTCAACTTGCACTTCATCAAGTTCGGTTTCAAGAATTTTAAAACCACCCAAATTAAGGATAAGCATACCTTGCAAATTGAAGCATTCAAAAGTCGACAATGGATGTGGTTGTCCACTAGTTGATTTGAGAGAGAAAACTTGTGTACATTCTGGCAAATTATCCTAGAGTTGTAATCCACAAGGAGACTCTTAAAAAAGAATTACACACAAATAATAAATAACATAACCTAATCAACCTTAATCCAAGAAATTAAACTAAGAGTACACATAATGTTTCAATTTGAACAACATTTTTACAATGATTTCAGTCAAATCCTGCTGGCCCCATATATATAAATATATAGTACAAAATCAACACTTTCTTTTACACAAATTTTAACACAAATTTTCATATCATCAATAATTAAAAATTCACCTAATTTTATAATGTTTGAGGATATCATTATTCTTCACAGCTTTTCCCCAATGTCAAACATAGATGAGCAGCAAGCAAAATTTACAAAAGGAACATGGTTACATTTGAAATCCATGCACTTACAAAACAGGCCCTTATGAACACATACCATGAGTAATCAAACAAAAATTCAATCACAAGGAACACAAACTCAAAATCAACAAATCTGAACAACCTATAAAATGATAACTATACCTACAAAGAAATTTAAGAAAAATTATTCTTAAGCATCTAAAACTTCCCAATGTCAAAGGTTTAATAAAATTTTTAAAGCAAACTAATTTATTAACATTCATAGCAAGTCTTTGTAGCAAAAGTTCACTAGCCCTAGGAGGCAAGCAACAAAGAATCATAAACCCAAATGTACCACTTTAGCTAGCCGATACGCATATACGATCTTCTTTCCCACTGATCTACTGGGTGTATCAGTATTAGGAGGCCAAAAAACCAATACATATCACCCGATATTTAAAACCATGATTTAGAGGAATAAAAGAGTCCATGTCAAATTGCACAAAACCTATGCATGTGTCCTAGTCACATGGAAATTTTAAGATTTCATGCAATGACGTAATTTTAATTTTTCTTTAACCAAGTATAGTGATGACTCAAATTTGAGTGACTTGACCGTAGAAGATTTCTTCTGACTCCAAATATATCAAAGAGGATTGCTGGGAATTTTCTTTATTTATTTGTATTTCCTTGCTAATAACGCCCAAGTGAATGCACTAAAGCCATTAAAAGCATTGGTATAATGTTGTAATAAAAAATTAAATGTAACATCAAACCATCCACTAAAGACTCGATTTATTACAAGAAATACCATGGTATCAAAATTGCAAATAAGCAAATATGTGGATTAACCAATTTATAACAAGCAATGCAACACCTCTTATTCCTTTATTGACAATACACAGAGGGGAGGGAAAGAATGTCAAATATACAAGACCATTTACCTGATGCTCAAAGAAGGGATAATCCAGGTAAACATCAAAGCGTCGTGCAAAAGTGACATAAATTGGGATCCATTTGACGGAGTATGTCATGTCCAGTGCTCTCCCCACTTCCAATGGTTTAGGGCTCTCTTGAGTGAGGTTAACATGAATGATCTACATGAAAAGTAACAATTAACAACAATAACACAGAAATTACGAATCCCCATGTAAAATCAAATGGTGCATAAGCAAAGGACCTGATCCTTGTTGTATTTAACAATAATGTTTTTATGTGTGTAAAGCACATGCTTGTTATCACTGTTCTTGTCAGGATGCAGCTCACCAACAAAACCTATAACATCGACAAGATGATAAAATAAAGCATTGAATTAAACATCTAAACAGACTTAAAAATTAAAAATAAGTTTAATAATACAAAAAGTACAATACATAAATAAATAAAAAAATTTAAATTTGTTAATACATACCCCATAGAGGCAGATCGTCTGAACAGTATTCAGCATGCCGGAAACCAAGAAGAAGAAGATCAGAAATGGTGAAGAATAGAGCTCCAACAAATATATAAGAAAATTGAAACCCAAAACCCAACAAAAGGCATAAAAACCAAACAGCACCTCCATACTCATGTTTCCCAATCCACATGTAGTATGGAGCTATAAAATGGAATATCAAAGTATTACAAGAAATCAAGGATCCTAGACGATGCTCATGCCATCCAATGCAAAAGTGAATATGAATGCAGCCATTGCATTTCAATACCTCAAAGGGTAAAAATCAGAAAGTTTAAAGACTAAGAAATCAAACACTCATGGACTCAAGCCTCCTGGAACTCTATGAAATCGATGTTTAGTATAGGCTCTCAACTATGCGTACTCTTGTCTCAAAGATATGCAATCTCAAATTGTCTCTCTAAGTTGAATATACAGTGCTATAGGTGCTTGACAAAACAATTGAATCATTAATTTTTAAGCTCTATTTATGTTAAAAAAAATAATATACCCACAAAGAGAGCAATAATTCCCATGACAAGTTATTGACCACAATGCTCATAGGTGCCAACATAAGCAGCATGTCCCAGCCAGTGGGTAAAAAATAACTTTATTCTGTTCCAAACAACAAAGTAGAAGATTGCCAATACAAATGCAACCCTAGTTTTCTACAATAATAACATAAATATCAATTGCTTCATCATACAGTGTGATGTACATACTTGAATCTGAGATAGAAACCCGCAAGAAGAAACCCGTCCGTGCCTTGTGTCAAGAAAATCATACTTGAATCTGAGATAGAAAGGCCATAGCTTGAAAATCGACCAACAGGGAGAGGGCAGAGGGTAGAGGGCAACGACCAAAGAGAGGGTCATGATCAGCGCTGCTCACGATTCACTGTGCGAAAGAGGGACACGAAGAGGCATTGCCGTTCGAGGGAGTGTAGTTAGCGGCACAAGAGAGCAAAAGAGCAAGAGGGAGACATACCTCTGTTGTGAGAATGAGAGTGAGAGTGAAGTACAGTCGTCGTCGCAGCCCCCGCTAGCTCACCGTTGCCCTCTGATTTCGCTCAACCTTCACTGCTTTCTATTTGACGAGGTTAGGGTTCAAGACAATAAGAGAGTGGAAAAGAGGGGAAAACAGTGGGTATTTCCTTCGGTGTATGTACAGAGAAATAATAAATAAATAAAATTAAACATGAAATAAAATTAGGCGGTAAATATTCCCCCAAAATTTTTTGATCACATAGATCACATTTATTTAGAAGTTGTGATTAAAAAAATTATATATAATCACACTTATTTAGAACGTGAAATTAAAAAATATATATAATCACACTTAATTAAAAAGTGTCATAAAAAATAAATATTATTACACTCAATCAAATTAAGTGTGATTAAAATATCAAACGCGTTTTGGAAATTACATCTCCATCCTGGAGGTTTAAAGTTTCGTTACAGATTCCCCTCAGTAATTTGATTTTTTTAAATACTAATTTTGCCCTCACTGGTAAATTATATTGACACCCCTCACATTTTAGAAACTAAAATCCCCTCCCTAAAGTTTAAAGTATCATTGCCCCATCTGTTAATATTAGTTGGAAAAAAAATTCATTGAAAAAAAATTAATTAGAAAAAAAGTTAATTGAAAAAAAAATTTGCTAGTAAAATTTTTAAATTTGTTTAAAAACCAATGTAAACTTATTTTTTGAATTTACATTTTTTCCTCAAAATTACAAATTTTGACAACCATTTATAAATAAAAAAAAATTGTCAAACAAGTTTTTATGACAGTTTTTAAAATTTTTATAAATATAAATTAAAAACTGAAAATGAAATGGTTAGGGTGTGTTTGGTAACGTTTACATTTTCAGTTTATATTTACAAAAATTTTATAAACTGATTTTTGTTTATTTTTAGAAAAACATAAACTACAAACGCGTTTGGTAATTGACAAAATGTTTTAAAAAATTTAAAAATATAAAAAAACATAGTAAGAAATGGCAAGTGGTTGCAAGTGGCGGCGGCAGAAGACGGTGGTGGAAAGTGGTGACGGTGGGTGGCGGATGGGTGGTGGTAGTGGTGGGTGGGTGGGTGGTAGCGAGTAGGTGGTGGTGGTGGGTGGTGGGTGGTGGTGGTGGTGGTAGGTGGATGGCGGATGGCGGGTAGTGGTGGGTGGTGGGTAGGTGGCAGGTGATGGTGGTGGTAGTGGTGGATAGGTGGGTGACGGTGGCAAGTGGTGGGTGGTGGTGGTGGTGGTGGGTGGGTGGTGGATGGTAATGGTGGGTGGGTGGTGGTGGGTGGTAGCGAGTGGGTGGTGGTAGTGGTAGTGGCGGGTGGTGGCAGGTAGGTGGTGGATGGCGGGTAAGTGGCGGGTGGTGGTGGTGGTGGGTGGGGGGGTGACGGTGGCGAGTGGTAGGTGGTAGCGAATGGGTGGTGGTGGCAGGTGGGTAGCGGGTGGGTGGTGGTGGTGATGAATGGATGGGTGACGGTGGCGGGTGGTCGGTGGTAGTGAGTGGGTGGTGGTAGTGGGTGGTAGGTTGTGGTGGCGTAAGTGGGTGGTGAGTGGGTGGCAGGTGGATGGAGGTAGTGGGTAACAGGTGGTGGATGGTGGTGGCAGGTGGGTGGTGAGTGGTGAGTGGTGGCCGGTCGGCAAGTAGGTGGTGTGGTGGTGGTGTGAGTGGTAGGTAGTTGTGGTGGTGGTGGTGTGGTGGTGGGTGGGTGGTGGTGGGTGGTGGTGGGTGGTGGGTGGTGGCGGGTGGGTGGCGGGGTGGTGATGGTGGATAGGTTGGTGATGGTGGATGGGTGGGTGTGGTGGTGGGTGGTGGGTGGTAGTGAGTGAATGGTGGTGGTGGCGAGTGGTGTGTGGTGGTGGCAGGTGGGTGGCGGATAGTAGGTGGTGGCGGGTCGTGGTGGTGGTGGGTAGGTGGACGGGTGACGGTGGCGGGTGGTGGGTAGTAGTGAGTGGATGGTTAAAAAATCAAACTTTAATTAGAATGTGTGATTAAAAAATATATATATAATCACACTTATTTAAAAAGTGTGATTAAAAAGTAGTAGTGTATATATAATTACACTTTAATTAGAAAGTGTGATTAAAAAATATATAAATAATCACAATTTAATTAGAATGTGTGATTAAAAAATATATATATAATTACACTTATTTAAAAAGTGTGATAAAAAAGTAGTAGTGTATATATAATTACACTTTAATTAGAAGGTGTGATTAAAAAATATATAAATAATCACACTTTAATTAGAATGTGCGATTAAAAAATATATATATAAGCACACTTGTTTAAAAAGTGTGAATAAAAAGTAGTAGTATATATATAATCACACTTTAATTAGAATGTGTGATTGAAAAATATATAAATAATCACATTTTAATTAGAATGTGTGATTAAAAAATATATATATAATCACACTTGTTTAAAAAGTGTGATTAAAAAGTATATAATCACATTTTAATTAGAAGGTATGATTAAAAATATATATATATATATATATAATCACACTTAATTGAAAAGTGACATAAAAAATAAATATTATCACACTCAATCAAATTAAGTGTGATTAAAATATCAATATAAATTTTTTTATCATACTTCTAATAAAAGTGAGATCTTTTTTTTTTATCAAAGTGTGATCTTTAACTATTTTTCTAGTAGTGCCGGCATGCCCCTTTTTTTTTTTTTTTTTGGTTTGGTTGGGACACCCCATTGACCCATTTTATGATCCATTCAAGTGCACCCACTCATCCTCCATTATCTCCACTCACTTTCCATTATCAAAAAAGATTTTAGCCTTGTCATAAAGGATGAATCAAAAGCAACAAAGTTTTGATCATCATTATCATCCTTGTCATCCCCATCACTTTTCTCTTCCACCTTGTCCCCCATTCCTTAACTTGTTTATTCCTTCATGGCTAATAAATTCAAATTGTATATTAAAGAGGGATAGGATGCAATGAGGAAAAAAATCATTCGAGTGAGTTAGAGAGAAAAGAGAGCAAAAGAGGAAAAATTGTCTAAATTGCAACCTCGAGCCAAAACACTTCCAAGCTTCCATAGCTACTGTAATTCCTCATTTCTATACATCAAAACCACTCCAAAAATTCTGATATAGCCGAAGATCAATTGCCTTGATCATAAGGAAGAGTGTTTAGTGATTGAAAGTGAGAAAAACTAGAGAGTTAGCCACTTTCCATACCATAAACTCCATAATTTCAAATTGAGGATTTGAGAACAAACTTTCTACACTTGAGGGTGATCAAGAGGGAGTTTGTGAACCGAGGAGTTCATTCTTTCCTTGGAAGGTGAAGGAAAGAATTTCACAAAATTTTCATTTTCTTGCATTTCTTACTTACTTTGCTCTTTTGCTTTGATTTCTTGTTATATTATATATTGTTATAATCTAATTGAAAGTGGTGAGTTGAGACTTCCATATATATATATATATATATATATTTCTTTTAGTTTTGTTTTTGTTGCGGAAAGCTAAGAAAACAAAGTTTGGCCGAGCCTACCGGGCTACCCGGCCCGTTAGTTGGCTAGGTAGTCACCTAAAAGTACACCATCATGCCCGCGACCTTCATGACCGTGCCTGCGACCTCTAGGCAAAATCAGGCAGCCTTCCAACATTGAGAAGATTAACCTCCGATGGTCTTTGAGGCACTTGAAGCTGCTATTTTCTTGTGTTTATTTTATTTTGAGTGTTTGTGAGGATTTTTATATTGTGTTATAATATTTATTCATTTCCCTCAGATTTGTAATATTTAAAATGTTGTAATAATTCTCATCCCTACTTTTTATCTATCCCATTCTTTAATCGTTTTCCCTAACTGTACATATATATATATATATATATATCTTGCATGCCATGCATATCCATGCTTTTACATACATGATTCACGCCTAAATCCGGCTAAATTTGCATATTTGTGCTTTAATTGATTATTACATGATTTTGTGTACTATCGCATGTTTTGCAATGTTTCACATGTCATATTTTAGAAGCCGGATCTTTAGAAGAATTCTTGTGTATGTATTGCATTAAGAATTTTGTATATAGGATCATGCATATTTTACTAACTTTGTTTCATAGTTGTTCGTGGGACGTCGGTAAATATGTAAGTTGTTATGCTTTAGCATCCCGCTTGTACATAATTTTGTTATTATGTTTAGCATCCTACTACGTGGCTATTTGCTTATATGATATATCTCTATGAATACCGGTGGATGGAGGTTGTGTAGCTTAATTTGGAATGATATTGATTTTTATGTTTGTAAACTCAATTTCTTTGAGTTGTGCATCTTCAAAACTCTTTCAAAAAATACATTAACTTAAGTTGTTCCAAGATGAATGACATAGTCTGTACTTGTATGATTCACATAGTAAATTTTTAGGATTTATTAAATAAATTGGAATATGAACATAGAAAGCAAATAAAACTCATATCATGGTAGCAGAGGCCGATCTTTGATCGGGTGAGCGGGGGTGCGCATTTTTTACCTTCCTCTCTCATACCTAAGGTTCCAAGCAAAGCATCTTTGGTTACGATGAATAGTGGCCTTGGCACGAGTCATGGGTTTTCCAATTTTCCAAAATATTAGGGGGCGACTCTCAAATTTGATGACGCTGTCCATTTTTTACAAAATTTCAATGAAATGGATTTTCAATAAAAGTTTTCAAATTTGGACTCTCATCTATGTTTCACATTTCATTTGTGAGACTAGATCAAAGAGATCTCGGGAGTTCGAACTGTTTAACGAGCGCCGGTACCCCCTAGGTGATGTTACACCAATACCAAAGCTTGCTAGGATATGGCTCCTAAAGCCATTCCCCCTCTAGTATCATCTAGCAATCCATTTTTTTATGTCTAGGAGGCTCTTTGCCAGCAATTTCCACACATGTCACAAATAGAACTAATTGTGAAAAGTATAGACTACATGAAGGAGAAATTCTTTCAAACTATTACCAGTCAACCTCAGTGTAGGGATGACACATCCATGCACACTGCGTCCATCAATAGTGATGAAGAAGAAGAGGAAACCACACCAGTACCAGCTGCTCGATCTGCGTTCAGCATGATGATCTAGTTCTTGTAGGAGAATCACAAAATTCAGATGACGACATTATTGCTACAAAAAATATTGGTGACTTTTGGGATTCTCTCATGGGCATGATCTCTGATGCCCTAGCAAAAGACAAGAAAGGAAAAGGCAAAGCCTGATTCCTTTCCACCAGCATTCCTTTCCAGCTAAGTGTCGGTACAAGGTGACAATCAATAGTAAAAACAGAAGATGCTCACTTTCATAAACGCAGATTCCTTGTCTGCCATCTGTCTACCATTCAAAAAAGAAGCCTATAGAGTCTATAGTTGTCCTGCTCCACGATAAAAGGGATAAGATTCTTATTAAAGTTGAAGAAAAGGATGATCGACTCCAAGTTATCCAAGACACACCACCTATCTTCAACCCTATCTCTTTTGCTTTCAGAATTTGTGTATAAAAGGGAAGGCTTCACCCTTGTTGAAACACGAACAAATTTTTACTCCCTTCGTCCCAAAATAATGGTCCCTTTTGGGGAATCTAACTTTTTTTGGTAGTACAATTATTGCACTTTAAAAAAAAATGATTTTCCAAAATTATCCTTTAATAGTACATTTTTTGGAGAATATCAATGTCATAATTGTACTTTTATGTTATGAATAAATTTAAAAGAAGGGCAAAATAGGAAATTTATATTACTTTTGTACTTGATTTTTGAAAAGGGACTAATATTTTGGGACGGATGGAGTATCTTTCTTTTGTAATCCTCTCTCTCTCTCTCTCTCTCTCTCTCTCGTCCCCCCTACTGTAATATCAAGTAGCTGTTGGTTTGGATAAATAAAAGTATTTTGTAAGTATTTTTGCATGAATGCCTGTTGAATTACTTTCTTATTTGGATGATATATTGGAATTCCATAAACAAAGACATTCTTTATATTTAAGTTTACTTCCAGATAATTATTTACATCCATCTGTAATACCAATACTTGAAGAGCTTGATCACCTAATAGCTCAAACAGAATAGCAGATCCAAGAGGAGATCTGCCATTTGGCAGCCTCTCTCAAGCCTCCTCCCCAACAATAGAACAATAAATGAGACCATGTATGGCATACTTCAAGTTTTGTATAATCCTAATAAGGGTCGTAATATTCCTGGGTTTGTGCTAGTTAGGGACTGATCTGATTAAGGGTAAGTGGGACGTCACCCAAGTCGCGTATGGGGTTTTAAGACCGTTGTTGCAATAATTGCGTTTAGGTCTAGTTCCCAGTAAGCCGTTGACAGACGTGCTTATCCTAATCCTTGTGTCAAGCACCTAAAGGCTATATGAGGGAAGATCTCTAATGGAAAGGTGGGGAATGGTTTGAACGTTCATTCTGACTCGAGTGTGAGATATCTAGATCATCTTTTTGTGTTAGAATCTCGTAGGGAGGACGTACTCTGAGAGTTCCATCATTCACACTACTCCCATAAGTTTTGTAGACCTGTAAAAAATACTAGGAGATCTCAAAGATTGCTCGAGCGACCAAAACACTGCTTGAGTGAACAAGAAAAAAACTAGACAACAATTGTTTTGAAAAACTAACACCCAACCTATTTCAAACCCAACCAGCACTCAACCCAACTACCAACAATATGAAAAAAGGCACGAATAACAATTAAAGACACAAAGTCTGGGATCTAAGAGCATTAAATTAGTCGGGTCTAAACCGGAACCATTATAAAAATTTTCAATACCAAACTCAAATATCAACAAATAGGTCCGGATACTTTTTACAGACTTCTACCTCATGCTCCCAAGTCGCCTCATCAACCCCATTGTGTCGCCACAACACCTTAACCAATGGGATGGTCTTGCCTCTCAAGACTTGCTCTTGAGTATCTAACACCTAAATTGGTCTCTCTTTGTGCGAGACATCCGCATCTACCTCTAACTCGGTCCAATCCAACACGTGTGAAGGATTAGGCTCGTACTTCCAGAGTATACAAATGTGAAATACGTCATGAACCCAGGAAAGTTGGGACGGCAAGGCCAAATGATAAGCTACTTCCTCAATTCGCTCTAGAATCTCAAAAGGCCTAATAAATCTAGGAGACAACTTCCCGCTTTTCCCGAATCTCATCAAACCCCGTCTCGGTGATATTTTCAGAAACACATGATCTCTCACCTCAAAAGATAAAGGCCTCATCCTACGATCGGCATAGCTTTTCTGGCGACTTTGAGCCAAAACCAACCTCTTATGAATAAGTGCAACCTTCTCCATCATTTCCTGGAATAATTCCAGACCTAACATAGGTGCATCACCCACCTCGACCCAACACACATGAGATCTACACGGTCGGCCATACAAGGCCTCGAAAGGTGCTATACCAATATTTGCCTAAAAACTATTATTGTAAGCAAATTCCATCAAAGGCATGTGCCTTGAGCGATGAAATTCCACAAAGGCAAACTGCTCGAGTGATGAAATTTGTGCTCGAGCATCAGAGACATAAGAGCGCTCGAGCAATGAAACTTTCACTCGAGTGCAAAACACGAACTCCCAGAAGTTCAGACCTACAAAATTACTGGATGACCTGCAAGACTGCTCGAGCAAACAATCCGTCGCTCGAGCGATGAAGAAGAAAAATGTACAGGTTGTCACAATTCTCTTTGAAAGGAACGACTTAGTACTTGTAGATATATATATATATATATATAGTTATTATTTGAAGAAAAAAAAAATGTTGACAGAAGTACTGATGTATGTAGTTAGGTCTTACAAATTTCAAATATTAATTTGTTTGATTCAAGCTATTCTTGTTTAATGTATTTATTTGATTGGTGTTATTCTTATCTAATTCATTTGTTTGATTTTAATTATAATAAATAAAATTTATAGAAGAAGAATTGAGTTATATAAATCATCATAATTCAAAAAATGAGATTTTTTTGCAAAAGAAATGAAATAATTATATCACAGTTTTTACAAAAAAGAAAAAAAAAATCTTTTACATATTAATCATCACGGTTATAACAAAAGTGAGATTGTAACTTTAAAGACGATCACACTTTTTTTGTTGAAAAATGAGATTACAACTTTAAAACAATCACAGTTTTTCTGAAAAAGTGAGATTGTAACTTTAAAATAATCATAATTTTTCTTAAAATAAGTGAGATATTTTACATTTCAATTTCAGTTTCTTAATATTTCTATGACGGCTAAAAACAGTGATGAAAAGATTAGACAAACAATCATACTCACATACATCAAGCTTTTTAAATAAAAAAACTGAGATTGAAAACTTAAGATGGTGGTTTTTAACTGTGACCTTTTACAGTACTGACAGTTTTTAAGTTTTTTATTTTTCTTTTTTAATTATTTTTAGTATTTTTTTTATTTTATATTTTAGGTAAAAAATTATTTTTTAAATGCACACAATCTAAATGGACTATAAATAAATAAATAATTGTGAAGAAATATAAATATACCGAATTTTTGTATTTTTTTATTTAGTAAATTATTTAAAGGTTTTTTTTTCATAATTTTTGTAATTTTAAAGTGATTCTAATTTTTTTTTAAAATGACTAAAATGTAAATAAAAAAAATCACTAAAAATAAAAATAAAAAAATAGAAAACAGAGTGCATACGTTTTTAATAGTTTTCAAAATCATAAATTAAAGAAATTTTACGCTCGAATATATTTCTTCTTTAGAATTACATATTTATCAAAAAATTTATGTTGCTTATAAAGATCTTTTCTGTATCTTTTGGCATGACAGGACTAGAGGAGATTGATATTTATCTAAAGAAAATTATAATACAAACCTCCATAGGTCATCTCACTCCATAGATTATCTCATTACTAATATATTTATAACATATAAAAAAAGGATATAACAGTGGTGTAACGTTGGTGCTTGGCTATGCCTCTCTCGATCCTTAACAACGACAACAGCCATGACATCTACAATCGATTGACCAACCAATCGGAGGCCACCAGCTCTCCCTTCTGGAATCTTACACAAAAGTCAGACACCGCTATCACCGTTTCAGGAAGACCACAAGCAGCAGAAACTTTCAAGAAGGGATAAGCTGATGACACAACCGATAAGCTCTTCAGGAGTTGAGTGGTGCGATTGGTGGAATGGTGGAAGATCTTCAAGAGTTGAGTGGATCTTCAAACTCATCACCGAAACAGAACGTTCAGTATATTTATGGCCATACATACTGGATTTGTGTATGTTCTATGGGCTGGAACAACCTGCAGAAACCAAGGTATGTCTTCTTCCTGTTGTCTATTATGAAATTATTCCTAATTTATGTATTTGGGGCTCTATTCTTGATCCTTACAACTGTTTAATTGTGTGTCCACCATGTGCTCGATCATATGATATTGGGTTCTTGATGAAAGATCTTAGGTTTTTAAGGGTGCTTTGTTTGATAGTATGTATTTCATTTCCTTGTTCTGTTGCCCCAATTCAATTTAATATTTGGCTCAAACTATGTGTTGTCTTTATTTTGTTGTTCTGCTATAATTTTATCTTGTGCTCACCATGTGTTTGACGATATGCTCAACCTAATAATAACATACTTTTATTGATTGATAATGACAACTTTGCATTTTTTATTAGTTTGTTCTCCCTGCCTGGAATAATATTAATATGCCCAACCCAACTTCTGTCTTTGTTTTGTGTAATTGCTGGGTGGGTATTTTGGATAAATGGATTAAATTTGTTTGGATTCTAAAAGCAACTTCTGGAAGTAAATTAGGTTTCATCTAAGAAAATGGTCTTCCTTTAGCTTGAAAAATGGTATTACTAAATCCACCAAGAATATTGGTAGATCCTCTTCACAACAAAATTATTTTCATCTAGAAGATGAATTTGATCTCCTTGACAGCAATAATATTAGTATATGTCACGACCCAAACCCGGCCCTATGGGTTTAGCAAATGTAACGCGATGTCAAGATTAGAAGGCACATATGATGTCTGATAAAAGCGAGTTGAGGGCTGGGAAGCCAATACGATAAATAAATAATGTCCATTGAGTTGACGATCTGCATGCCAAAAGATTTTTCATGCATTCACACATTCAAACATCTGATCTATACAACATTCTGATCAAAGCGATAGTTAGTAGTGCCGGTCTATCTGATAATCCAAAGCGATGCGGAGACAGACGGGGGAAAGACAAAACACCCCAAAGCCATAACATGGCAACTCGGAACCTCCTGCAGTGAGGTACAAAGGCTGGCTTGACAAAACTGGAGTCTAACCCACGCTCCTAGCTCCGATCTGGTGGCTGAGCACCTACATATATATATATATAAACAGTGAGCTAAAGCCCAGTGAATAACATAATGCGTAAAGAGGTTAAGAATGAAATGTCCTTCTGATAATAAGCAGTTCATTAAACAAGATTCGATCTTTCGGTCATAACAGATTATTCATCATATGTGGTACATCCATTAGCATAGCGATGTGATGGGTCTTAGAGACCGAGCAGTAATGATGGCCATCAATCGATGTGATAATGGTTCCACGAGGAACCGACAGAGATCTCTATGCGATGACAATAAGCGATGAGGTGCTAAGGATGCCTGAGACATTTGAGAATATAGGACATACATTCAACCGGATAACAAGAATCATTTGACGGTTAAAACAGCCCGTGAATGAAAACATTCTCGATTGAACATATCTTTACACAATTGTTACTCACGAGTTTGGGCTCTGATATGCTAGGCGTGTCTCCCCAGTCGTCAACCCTACACAGTTCACAGGTTGAACACACACTAAGCTACACAGTTGGGAAATATCATAACTTAATCCCTAATTTGCTTTGGTGTGTTTTACATCTACATCCTCATTAAGATGCCTTAAACTAGGCCTATGAAAGCCTAGAATGGGATAAGGATGCAAAAATATACTTAGAAAACATTTTGCAAAGTTTGCTGAAAATAGGAGCCTCGCTCGAGCGAGCCTTCCTTCGCTCGAGCGAGATTCCAAAATCAAAGGCTTCGCTCGAGCGAGAAATCCTTCGCTCGAGCGGTCTGTCGAAACAGTAAAAGTACTGGATGCTAAAATTTTACACTCAAGCCACCAATCCTACGCTCGAGCGTAGCTTCGAACAAAGGTTGGTCGCTCGAGCGAAGAAGCCAAATTCTGGAATTTCCAGATTTGTCTCCTAAGCTCAAACCAAGCATTCTTTCACTCAAAACCCAACCTCTTGGGCCCAAATTCTGGAAAACACATCTAAATTCAATGTATAACAAGTTTCAAAGCTCAATTTATGAATTCAAGCCCCAAAGGTGAGTCAATTAAAACCAATTTTCAAACCCATTTTTCATGAACATGGAGAATATGCAACATGCATGGATTCAAACCAAATTCAACCTTCAAAACTTGTCCAAATGGACTCATTTCTTCAAGAACATGATGAATTCATGGACTCAAGCCTAATTATGAACATGCATGTACAATTTTACCATGAAAACACCTTAAGAATCAACAATACAAGCATGCATGCATGAATTATGCTCTAATTCAACATGTATGAACTAATTCAAGTCTTAACTCTACAATTTAACTTAACTCATGCAAGAAAACCTTAATTGCAACAATGAAGGATTCATTTACCTTGCCTAGGTCTTGTAATCAAGGTGTGGGAGCTAAATTTGCCAATTTCCTACAAATTCTTCAAGTCTACAAGCCAATTCTCTAGATGGAGCCCAAATTCTCTCTTACTCCCTCACTTGGTCGGCTATAGCAAGAATAAGGGGCTGAGGAAATGTTTAATCTTCATGTATAAGGCTCAACAATATTAGACTAAGTGGCCCACTAAGTGGTCTAATTGGTAAATAAGTCCAAGTTAGCGATTTATCACTATTTAATCTAATTTAGTCATACCTAATCACATTTTAGTTAAATATACCATTAAATCACAAAAATCCTACTGATCATGAAACACTAAACAATTTTCAGTTCGGCCGCCTATAAGGCCTTCAATTTACAGTTTAAACATAAAACACGAACAGATAATCAAATAATCAAACAGATAAAAAAGCAATACAATAAACATGCTCAGTCAGTTCAGTTTAAATTTTCAATCAGTCCGTTCAGTACTTCAGTTAGTTCAATTATCGGTCATAAATAGTCCAGTTTAGCAGTAATCAGTACGTAATTCAGTAATTTTTTGGTGAACAGTATGGGGTTGTTACAGTATATCATTGATGAACAACAAGATTATGTGTTTTTAAATGTGTACTCTCAAATATTATTGGGAATTGAGAATCAATTGGTGCTATTTGTTTATGCAAATAAGTTTGTTAAGAATTATATCATTCCTTGAGCTATTTATTGGATTTGGATTTGTGCTCTGTTTGTTGAGTAGTTTAGTTTCCTTGAGTTATTTACTTATTTATTGGTTGTTGGTGTTCAAGTGTTTATTGCTTTCATAATAATTACTGAAACAAAGGCAAAGATGGATTAAAATGATCAAGGTAAGCTTCTTTTTCTTTTTTCTATTTTCTTTTGTGTGTGTGTGTGTGTGTGTGTGGTTTTTTGTTTGTTGGATTCCTTGAAGAAATTTTACAACCAATAGAATTCAAAGCTACATAAGTCTATATCTAATATTTATTAAAGTTATTATATATGTTCTGTCAATGTTTGTTCTTGTTTTATGGGGCCGAGAAATTTCTTTTTGTATTGTCTATTGTCTATTTTGCATCAGAGGAGCGGTTGGGAAATTATCAATTTGCTTAGGGTGGAATGAAAAAAACCATTAAAATAGGAAACAATTGAAAGCCCCATTTGGAAAAGAGCATATGGGCAAAAGCTACCCCAACTAGCTTTAGGCTAAATATGGAATTCCAGTTTGATTGCATTTCCTAATTTAGTTCTTGTGGAAATTAAACAAGCATGGGAATCACTTTTGGTGTTCGTTTCCGAAGTCAGCCTTTTTGCACTTATGGTGTTGACTGGCACTAAAGTACTCTCTTCCCTTATCTTTCGATTTTTTTTTTATGCATTCAAGAAATTGGAACGCAAGGTTTAGTTTGATTTGGTTGGGTTTATTTAAGAGATTGTACCAATTGGTTTTTGAACGGCCTTCTTTTGATTGCTTAAGTAGTGGAGTGTGTTTACTTTAATACCAATTTTTTGTTTCTTTGCCATGACTGATTTGGAATACCTACAAATTTTTATCAGTAGATTTTTTGTTTAAGACAATAAGGTTTTCTAATGAAGACAAAATATGATTTTTTTTTTTTTTTAATCATAGAAATAGGGAAGAAGAAGCCCACATAAGATTGATTAATATTCAAGAGGAGATAATTTGAACCTTTGATATGTAATGCATTAGAGTGGAGTCCATGGTCTTTTCTTCGATTTGTTTTTTATACATCAATAAATCCTTATTTTTAATAGTTTTGAGTTAATTCAAAAGTTTCATGATACTTGTTTTGTTGCATGAGTGCATAAGTAGCTTCTCTACCACAATTTATCTTGTTTATGTATTTTACGAAAATTATGAGATGTACCATTAAAGTATTATAACGATTATTCAGTGAATGTACTATCATTCCTATTTTCATGCCTTTGTTTTTCTATAGTTATATGTCCTTTTGGTGTAATTTTATTTATTGTATGTTCTGCTTTATTTTCTATTATTTATTATTTAATTTTTATCTGCATTATTCTACTTCTTGATAGATAGAAATTGTGACATAAGTTCACTGTTTTTGTGCATGTATATCTCCTCTCTCAATGTCTTATTACAAGACGGTGTCAATATCTTGGCTGTTAATTATGGTTCTCCTGGTGCATGTCCATATCCTTGGCAATTGAAACTTGTAAGTTTGGGCCAACATTTTTTTACTCTCTCTCTCTCTCTCTCTCTCATGGATGATTGTCATTGCAATTTTATTGCATTTATTGAGAAAGAATGCAATTAGATGTCTTTTTTTTGACCTCTTTAGGCTACTGCAATTAACACTTCTCCAAGAGGGAAGAAGCTGACTCAATTAGCCAACTCAAGTGTTTGGAATTGGTTTCAGGGCTACCCTACTGGGGGGGGGGAGGGGGAGGGGAGGGGGCTTATATCTCCTTAATAAGTTTGTTCTTAGAACATATGGTATCTAACAAATTTTAATTTCGGGAATGATTAGATTTTTAACTTTACATTTGTTATTGTGAAGTGTCGTGGCTCAATATGATGTTTTAATATTCATTTATTTCAACTATGTACAAGAAAAAGATTCATATTTTTTAGCTCTAAAGCAAATTATATCAAAACAATGGAGTATATAGGTCCGGAGGGTCAAGCTTTGGTTGGCCAATTATACTGGTCCTTGTGTTTTGTATTAAGCCTTCTAATAATTACCTCATTTTTTTATTATTTGATTAATTGATCTATATTTTTTTGTCCCCTTTTTCAATTCATACAATAAAGTTTAGAGAATTTAATGACAATTTATCGTTTCTTTGTCTCGTTCTATAATTCCTAGCCAATGATAGCACAATTGTCACGACTTTGTTCGTAGCCAATGATGGCGCGACGCCCACGCGCGAAGCGCGTGGGGGCTAACTAGTATATTAAAAATTGGAGAACTTATCAATAAGTTTCCTATATAAAGTTCAAAATCTATCTAATCTCAAAATAAAACATTTGCACCAATTAGTCTTATATATTTTTAATTGTTACCAAAATTTTTTATTTTTTTTAATTTAGAGACGTTATTACATCCTACTACAGTCGAACTTCCGTCAAATGGTCACTGGAGACTCACCGGAATATTCAACATCACGGCTAGGAAGCCGTCGGAGTATCCCTGGGAAGTTGCCGGAGTATCGCCGGAAGTTTATCAGAGTGTTATGAACGTCAATGGAAGTCGCCGGAATGTCCAGAACGTTCGCTGGACATTAAGAACATTATTGGAGATTCACCGGAATGTCCAGAATATTGCTCGAAAAAAAAAAAAAGAACAAATGGAGAAATTAGAGCAAAGAAATTGCAAAATGTGCTAAATATTGATAAACTAAAAGAAAAAATATATATATAACGTTAAAAAAAGTAACAATGGAAAAAAAAATGTTACTTTTTAATTTTTATAGGGTTTAAGTAAATAATCTCCAATATTGATCACACTGAAGAAACAAACTTTAAAACTGTAAAATGTTACAATTTCAAAGAAAAAATCTATTAAGCATTTATCCTTATTAATCAAATTGAAAAACATGTTATGAAACTGTAAAATTTTACAGTTATAAAGAATGTTATGAAACTGCAAAATTTTGCAGTTTTAAACCATGATTCATTCCAGCACCAAAAAAATTTGAAACTATAAAATTTTACAGTTTTCGCTGCCTGTAACTGAAACTCGAAAACAACTTGTTTAGAACTT
The DNA here is from genome assembly GCA_025200525.1 of Camellia lanceoleosa. Lineage (NCBI taxonomy): Eukaryota > Viridiplantae > Streptophyta > Magnoliopsida > Ericales > Theaceae > Camellia > Camellia lanceoleosa. The sequence continues at coordinate 70,088,977 of CM045772.1, read as the reverse complement.
CAAAATTTTCTTCATTAAAATAGAAAAAGAGAAGTGTATAGTGCAGAAAATGTAGAAAAATTAAGAGATCGAAGGAGAGAAATAGATATAGAGAGAGGATTGTACTTCGGCAACTATTTTTTTTGTTTAGATCTAGTCGGATTTGATGTAGATCTGCATCAGATCTAAGCAGACCAACTCATCTTCTTCGTCGGAAACATATCTTATTCACCGTCGATGAGGGTGAAGTAAGGAGTCGGCGGTCGATGGTTGCTGGTGAACCCCAATCGATGGTAGTTGTCAGTCGTCGGTGACAATATATCAGAAAGAGAAAGAGAAGAAGTAAGATGTGGTTTCCTGTTGACGATCGCCGGAAATCACAAAGAGCAAAAGAGGCAGAGAAGAAGAAAGGTAAAGAAGAAGAAAAACATTATAGGACTTTTGAGTATAAACAAAAGATTATAGGACTAAATAGGCTACCCGTTTTTCAAAGAAGATTTCTTGATAATTTTTCGATAAAAATTTTAAATTGCCGTTACTACTCACAGTTCGATGAGTTAAATTTATGAAGTGATGGGTGTCTATCAAATAGATTATTAAGCCAATTAATTATTAAGGGGTAAATTATTAACAATTCCTCTTGGAAAGAGGTGTGACATATTTAGTTTCACAATCTTTTGTTTATACATAAAAATCTTGAAGCATTTTTCTTCTTCTCTATCTTCGTTCTTCTTTTTCTCTTTCTTTTCCTGATTTTCAACGATTGGCAACCACGTCTTGTTTCTTCTTTTTTTCTTTTTGATATATAGTTAGTGGCGATTGACAACCACCATCATTTGGGGTTCACCAGTAACCATCGACCACCAATTCCTTACTTCACCCTCTGGTTAGATCTAAATTAAAAATAGTTGTCGGAGTACAATCATCTCTTTATATTTGTCTCTCTCCTTAGATCTCTCAATTTTTCTACCTTTTCTCTACTATACACTTCTCTTTCCCCTTTTCAGTGGAGAAAATTTTAAGTTTTGAACAAGTTATTTTCGAGTTTTAGTTACAGGCAGTTAAAGTTTTACAATTTTACAATTTTAGTTTTTTTAGTATTAAATTAAATCATGCTTTAAAATTGTAAAATTTTACAGTTTCATAACATTCGTTAGAACTGTAAAATTTTGCAGTTTCATAACATATTTAGAATTATAAAATTTTGCAATTTCATGACAAGTTTTTCAGTTTAATTAATAAGGATAAATGCTTAATATAGATTTTTGCTTTCAAACTATAACATTTTACAACTTCAAAGCTTGCTCTTCAGTTTGATTAATATTGGAATATAACATATGTTTTTTTTCTATTATTACTGTTTGTTATTGTTACATTTTTTTTTCCTTGTAACTTATTAATATGTAGCACATTTTACTATATTTTTTCGTACTAATTTCTCCATTTATTTTTTTTCCAGCAATATTCTAGATATTTCAGTGAGTCTCTGATGATGTTCTTAACGTCTAGCGAATGTTTTGGACATTTCAGCGACTTCCAGTGACGTTCAGAATACTCCGGCGATAAATCTAATGGTGGTGAGATGTAACAACGTTGTAAATTTTTTTTTAAAAAAAAATTGATAACAATTAAAAATATATAAAACTAATTGATATAAATATTTTATTTTAAGACTAAATAAATTTTAAATTTATATATGAAACTTACTGATAAATTTCTCATTAAACTCAATGTAACTATTATTTGATCTTGTCGTGAGACAAAGTCATCCAATCTTGGACCAAACAACCTTAAGTAATAAAATATTAATATTATTCCTTTATTATCGTCACGTATAATCTCATTGATTTGGTATCGGTCTCACTTGAATGATTTTACAATTGAAATATCTACAATCGTAATGATAATGATGGGACACTTTAGAAAAATATTTGAAACTCCCTTTAAAGAGTGATGTTGGCCCTTTATATATTTATAGAGTCTACTTATATATATGTGTAAGATTTACGTTATGAATGTTCAAATTTGTGTGGAATTTTATGGGACGTGAATCTCAATCATTACTCACACTTCAATGATTTTACAATTGAAATATCTACAATGGCATTGATAACGATGGGGGCATCAACCCTACAGTAAATAGACCTTTGTCATTGATTTTCAACCGTCCAAATGGCGCAATGGAAGCAAGACAAATACCACCATAACTTTTGAGTTGTCCCAAATAAATATATATATATATATATAGATTTTATTTGATTTTATTTTTCCCGACATGGTTATTATGAGCACCAGCTAATGAACATATTAATATTATAATGGCTGGCCAAATAACAAATATTCATGCATTTACTAATCCACGTATAGTACATTTGTATCTATGTATTGCTTCAAGGAAGCCAATCACTGTCAGCATGTTAGCAATTCTTGGAACATATATTATTATTTCATCAAATAATTGAAGTATATGGTTGTTTCTTAATTGTTGAGTTGATGAAAGCCACATCTCAATCTTATGCAGTTTCATGGCATAGGATGATTGAGCAAACGTGAAGACTACGCATCTATAACAGCCGTGATTCGGACCCCCAGCTGGGGCACCCCCACTGACCCAGTGTCACATGACACTCTGCCAATGGCTGAAACCAAAAAAACAAAAAAGATTTTTTTGACCAATCAAGAGTGACCCCAGTACCTCCACTGGGGTCTAAGTCATTTTTTCATCTATAATATGTAAAACATTTGGTCGCTTTCTCCAAACCAAAAAACAAAATTAAAAGTAATGAAAACTAAAAAATATAACTTACCCACTCCCCAAACAAAATGCTTCGATGTCAGGTTCAGCATCCTTGATTTTCTGACATCAAATTTTCTTTGGTAATTTATGGTGATTATTCTTGTGTATTACATAAAGATTAGACTTTTTGAAAGTTCAAATCTTCACTTGAGAGGTTCATGGGGTCTATTATAGGTTCTGTTTAGACTATTCATACCATTTATTTTGTTGGACTTAGACTCTCGGTTCATATCATTTATGAAAAAATTAGGTATGTCTAAAATTGAAGTATTTTTAGTTTATAATATTTATCTTTAAAAATTGGATGGTATATTTTGAAAATAGAAGACTTAGTCAAAATCTCTTCATAAAATTTTAATGCATTAAGGACTACTACAAAAAAAAAAAAAAAAAAAAAAAAAAAAAAAAAAAAAAAAAAATTCTTAGAAAATCCAACACATATCACTATAATTACAATATCCTTAGAGAGTAATTTAATATTTTAAATTTTAAAATTAATATAACTTTTAATCTAAATATCAATTTTTAATAAAATTAATATTTTTAGATTCCTTTTCATCTTTATAATTATAATAACCTTATTTTTTTTTTATCTTTATAGAAGGTTGGCCATTTCCTCCACGATTTGATCAGCAAGAACCAATAAGACACAAACACATCAAAACAATTAAAAAATCAAAACTAATTTTTAATTGAAAAAGTTGTTAAAAAAAATCCTTTTCTCAATGCAAAGCGCAGCTTAGGTTGGAAACTAGTGTTGGGTTTGTGCCACGTGTTGGTGTGGGCACCAACCACAAGTGTAGGGAGCATCTCGTGCCAAGGATTATCCTTTAGATTTGCTCTTTCTCTGACTTTTTCCGAATCCAAGACACAAACTAAAATAGAAACTGAGAGATTCACTTTTTTATTTTTTAATTTTATTTTAATTTTATTTTAATTTTCTTTATATATATATATATTTAATGTTGGTTAAAGTAAGTTCTAATGAGTGATAATAAAATAAAATAAAATAAAAATTATAAACTAGTTTGGTGAAAAAAATAAAACAAAATTTCTCTTTTTAAAAGGTCATAATTTTTGGAAATATAAGTATTTATTTGTGAAATTAATTTTTATTCTTTAGAAAAAAGTCAAAAAATAATTTTTGAAAATAAAATCAAATAGAGCTCCTGTTTTTACTGAGAAGAAAATAAAATAAAACAAAAAACCATATGTTTTTATGGCAGCAACAGAGGAATGTAACTACCTCCATTAGAATATCTTCTGAGCAGGTGAACCATACGTTGGCAAGAATACGGCAACGTTTTCTCTTTTGAAAGCTGCACAAGGTCTTTCATTATAAATGGGAAGATAATAACTAAATAAATAATAGTATAAAAATTATGTTTACAGATTATATTAATAAAAAAAAATAATCAAATCTCCATCATAATAAAATTTTTATACATTATGAACAAGTACATAAATTTTGCGTTGAAAATATCAACACACATCACTATTAGCAAAATATTCTTAATGACTAATTTTAAATTTCAAACTCTAAAATGATATAACTTTTGATTTAAATATAGGTTTCTAATGAAATTTGATAGTGCAATATGGCCAATGGAGGATGAGTCGGACTAATCCACGTGTTCTACGGGTTTGCTGGCCTTCGTCTCCTTGATGTATGCCTACAAAAGGTCCGGTGGGAAGATACTAAGATTGGAGTGGTCTCTTCCCGTGGACGCTCTGATGATCAAGTTAGATTGGAAGTGATGGAAAAAGTAGTCAGAGAGAGAGGAAAAGAAGAGAGTATTACTTGTTGTTCTTAACGTTCTTCGCAAGCTTCCTTATATCTTTTACCAATCATTTTTTTGTCCATTCGAGCTGTCTCATTGGCTGAAAGTCTATAGTCTACTCACCGTCGATAATGACAATTTTTACCATGCCAGGGGTGAGAGGTCCTGTTGCATTTAAGGACATGACAACTTCATTTAATACTTGACGCATGTGCTCAATAACTCTGCAGGATCTTTATCTGCCACATGGCTAACCCCCTATTTGACGGGTGTCTAAATGTCCCAGGGCCTGGACCAATGCGGGTTATTCGGTGGGCCTACTGTTGAGTTTCACCTATTGGGCCGTAACTAAACGATCGCTTGGGCTAGCCAAGACAGTTGTGGGTTGCGTTGTCCTGGGCCATGTGGGTCATGTCCATCAAAATTAATATTTTTAGAATTCTTTTCGAGACCTATCAAACAAGATCCATTTGGGCATGAAATTCTTAAAAATAAAAAAAAAATAAAAAAAGGTAAAAATTTTATTGTCAAAACTGACGTCAACAATAAAATTTTAATTTGTTTAACAATAAAAATTTAATTTGATTCACAATAAATTTTATTGTGAAATTTTTACCGTCACAAGTAAAAATTTTGAAAATATTGAAATATAATAGTCACATAATTGTTACCATAAGAAGTAAAAATATTGAATAAAAAGTTCATTAAAACAATGAAATGACAATATCACCAGAGTAAAATTTTACCATTAATTCAAAACATAGTATCATCCAACAAAAAAACAAATTGCATACTACCATAACCAATCAGGATAAAATTTTACTGTCACATTTAAATAGAGCATAAAAAAAAAAATTAAAAAAACACACACATATTACTAGAGCAAATCAAAATAAAGCTAATCTAACAACAAATAAAAATACCATTATTCAATCAGATTTAATAAAAAATAATCAAACAAAATAATCTTCAATTTGACTTGAAAAAACTTTCAACTATTATTCACTCTTTCATCTACAGAAACAAATGAAATACGTATCTCTTGTATGGCTCAATTGTAAATTCAATCCAAACAATCATCGAAATATAACAATCATCAAATTTCTAAGACTCAATTATAGAACTATCTCTTACAATGTTGTAGAAAATTTTAACTCAGAAAGTCGAAAACGATATATATACATATATATATATATATATAGAGAGAGAGAGAGAGAGAGAGAGAGAGAGAGATTATTACGTTGATGCGTTGATGAGTGAAATGGGAAAAGAGAAATAATGGAAGATAAAAATAATAAAATCGTCTAAAATAAAAATAAAAAAGGACATATTTTGTATGTATCCTTAATTCATAAAAAAAAAAAAAAAAGAACTTTACATACACTATACAATTATGTTAAGGGATTTTTGACTAGATTTTCATATTTTGTTTATTATTTTATGTATTATTGCTATATTAATTTAATGAAATTTTCCATTTATGCTAATTACCAAGAGAAATGCTACATTTATCACTTTTTTTTACCACTTTTAATTTATCATATGGTATGTCACAATTGCATTGATAATATATATAAGTGGTGTGATCTATTAAATCAATACAATAATCACACATGAAATGATAAATAAAATGTGATTAAAAAAAATCATAAATGCAGCGTTACTCTAAATAAAATAATTATACTATAAAGATGTGAGAGGTGATTTTACAATATTCCTTCATCCCAAACAAACCTTCGTTGATCCTCGCTCCGGTGCCTAAAGCAAGAAACACTCCGGTCAAGGGTGTCGGAATTAGAACTTCAATGGTTAAGTCAGATTCTAGATGAAAGGAGATAGGTTAGATATTTAGGAAATGAAGTAAGTTTGGGTGAATGTGCATATCTCTTTTCTTCCATTTACCTTCCTTATATAGAGGGTTGGTGCAAACATTTCTTACGTAGTTTGATCTTTTTATTCATAATCATCATAATGTTAGGGCCCATGCTTCTATTACACCTCTAAAAAGGGACAGATTGGACCCACCTTGATTGGGATAGCTTGCCGAACTACATCTAGTGATTGGCATAAATGTTCGACTATCGGATTAAGTACTTGGCGTGTCACCTAGTCGACGTAGGGATTTACTCGGCACTGCTCCTATGTAATCCTATGGGCCTAGTTGGCAATTGGCATGGATGGACTTGGGCCTATTAATAATGGGCCTGGAGGTGTTGTTTGCCGAATGTACAAGTTTTATACTCGGCTTACACAATTGCCTCCGAGTTCCTGGTCATCTTGAGCGCCTAGTGACCTACGTGCTCGGCTTGTATTGGACCATTCATTCGCCTTGAAATTTGAGCACAGGATGGGATGCCACAAGAGATATATCTAACTTCTTGCCTCTTTAGACTTTCCTCACACACCTCATTTATTGTCTTTTAAAAAACTCTTTAACGCCCTTTTGTCTTCCAAAAAAACCCTCTATTTTCTGCAACGCTCCATTTCCGTCTTCCTCACTTGAAGTTGCTTCACAATCCCCCTCTCTGAGCATTCCACAAATTTTTGTTTAAGTCCTCTGCACCCTTTTCCTTTGCATTTCACATTTTCGATTTTGCTTTTTCTTCCTTTTAAGTTTTTCTTTCTTGCCCATGTGTATTTTTGGTGAACTACCTAAAAGGCCTCTTGTTTGAGTCAAAGTTTGTTTCCTCCTGTCGTCAATTTGAGATCCCATACATCGAGGATGGGGTCGTTAATCTAGAAATAGAAAATGCGAGCACCATTGCTCTGCCGTTGTTGGCCATTACTGAGAGAGGAGTTCGCTTCCCATTTCATCCTTTGTTGCAAACAGTCCTTTATTTCTAGGGTTTTATTCCCTCTCAACCAAACGTAATTTTTTTTTTCCACATTATAATGGGGATTATTGAATTGAGCAACATCTTGGGAACCAACCTTGGAATTCCTGCTATTCGGCACTGTTACTCCCTTGTCAAATTTTCTGGTTAGCTTGTAAGATTTTTCCTGAAAGCCAAGGACACGGACCACCAACTGGTAACCATGTTAGCCAGTTTCGGCAAAAATGTTGTTGGCATATAATGGTCTTTGTATGTGGCAACTAGGAATTCGACATTGAGACAGACCACTTAGATATCATTCCTAGGCTTGAGGGTGACCCAAGTGGTCAAGTAGCTTTTACTGGTTAAACTTGAATGCATGCCTTCAAATTGTTTCTAATCGTATTTATTTCCAGTAGGTGTTGATATCAAAAAGACTCTTCTATCAAGGGATACCGAAGTGTTTGTGCAAGTAAAGGTTGCCCTTGATTATACTGGCCAAAATGATTGCAAGGGTCAATGTCCTATTTCCCATATTCTGCTTCGATACATATACATTGTGACAACATTCCAATTCCTAAAGGGAAAACTCGTCTAGTGGCCATTACATACGGTGACACCCTAAGCTTTAGGGAGTTGGAAGGAGTTAAGGAAGTTGACAACGCATGCGTCAAGAAGAAGGCATCGATGACAGGGAGTCAGCAGAAAATTCTTCCTTGGAAGAAGTCGGCATATCAGGACGTGTTCTATTCCTTGAGCCTGAGACTTTTTCTAGCCTAGCAGATCCCGAAGTTCATATTCAGGAGAACATCGACTTCTTCATTTTCCAAGACTTAGAGGATCTACCAGGCTCTAGAGTTGAAGATATGCATGTCGAGAAGTTATCATTATCGCAGATCTCCAAACGGCAAAACACCGAAAAGATGGCTACAAAAAATTCTAGACGCTAGAGTTCAGCAAGATGGCTCTGGCAGAGGGACCTGTTGTTCAGCAAGATGATAGAGTTCCCAATAAACCGGCATGTCACAGACTAGGCGCTTGTCATCCTACCTAGAAGTCAGCTCCACGAGTGGTATTGTGTACTCCCATGCATTATGCCCAAGGACCAACCTAGGAGATGCGATAAGGATTTACCCTGCCTGCCTTGCCGCTCACAAACTAATGCGCTTGCAAGGTACTTGGTGTAGAACTCGCATCCCTAATGAGTCGGTACATAACATGCTACCACTGCCAGTCCCTGACACCCTCGTCAGGGGGACATTACCCTGCCTACCTTCATGTTTGTCCGTTTCCCTACCCATGGGAACCCGCCCCGTATGGACACCACCCTTGGTGTGGACCTCACAATGAAGGTGCTTGGTATAAGTCCCACGTACCGTCCCCATCACAGTGCCCCTAGGCTGGCTCTGATACCACTTGTCACGGACTGGGCACTTGTCATCCACCCGAGAAGCCGACTCCACGAGTGGTACTGCGTACCCCTGTGCATTATGCCTAAGGACCAACCCAGGAGATGCGATAGGGATTTACCCTGCCTGCCTTGCTGCTTACAAACTAATGCGCTTGCAAGGTGATTGGTGTAGAACTCACATCCCTAATGAGTCAGTACATGACAGGTAGTTGAAATAGTCGTCATCGTTGTGGCTGAAAAGGCTGATCAAAGGGGCTCAAAATGCCTTGCCTAATTTGATGAACCAATTGAGAAAAGAGAACACACCTCTCTAGCTTCAGACGTCTTGGCACTTTTTGTCATTCAGCCAAAAGTAAAAGGTATGAATGTACTAATAGGTGTTCAGGTCTCAAAGAGCTTGGTGCTGCCCTCAGCATGGCCAAAGACATCATCCTTTTTGTAGATAAGAAAATACTGCACGCCAAAGATGATGTGATGGCCATAGCCCTTGTAGCTTAGTCTGCAATGCTGGTAAGTATTATGCCGAATAAACTTAATTTTAAGGTTTGGCAACTTCCTTTCTAACATATTTCCCCATCTCTTTCTTTTTTTTAGGCTGTCAAGAGAATCATCGGTATTGGACGTCGGCACCATAATACAGTGAACTTGGTTAGCCAACTCAAAGACCAAGTGGTGGCTGAAGAAAAGAGAGCTCAAATGACGGTAGTTGACCTTGCAGTTGGAAGTGAAAAGGTTGTTGCCGAATAGGCAAAAGCCGAAGTCGAAGAGGTGGAAAAGTTGCACCTTGCTACTGAGAAAAGAGAAGCTACCTTTGAAGGGGCTTATAAAGCTGTGAGGCCCCTGAAAATTTTATTTTCTTAAAAGTCCCTTACTTTCAAATTTTTTCTTTGAAGTCCCTCAGTTTCTTAATTAATTGCAATTCTAACCCTAGACCAAAATGCATGCGCTAACTAAAACCACACAAACCCTAATTGATTGCGCTAACTTAGGAATCAATTCTAATACCCTAATACTGATTAATTGACTTCCTAAATGAGGAATTACCACTCGAAAATCCTAGATTTTCCAGTTTTCACCATGCTCGTCGGTAGATAGCCTTTTTATTCAAAACAAGAATCCAGACCGAATTAGACTCTTTAACCCTAATTTAATTTAACTCCACACTAAAATAAATATTCCAATTCAAAAATTATACCCAAAGCCCTCACATTTTTATTAAATAACACAAAGACCCCAAACAAGTACCATTATATATTTATATATACCCTTGTACCCTAAAATCTTTTTTTAAACATTATATTTTACAAATTCCAACAAGTGTACTCAATATATATATATATAAACAAGTCCAATTCACCATCACATGGCCGGCCATCACCTTGTAGGTGTAATGAATGTACTTTAAGACAATTTTGCATGATGTAAGGAAAATATCTTTGACTTGGTGCAAACTTATATATATAGAACCTAATTAAGGACTCTAAATTTCCACTATTCCATTGGATTCAAACTAAATCCAAAACATCCCATTCAATTCCAACCAAAGAGCATTTTAGACCTTTCACACCAATTTTTCTGTAAAAGTAACCCCTCCCTTAGAATTTTTTCATACAAGAATGCACATACATACACTATTTTCAACTGAGAGAAGAGAGAGAGGAGAGTGAGCTTGGTGGAAAATAGGAGAGGAAGAGAAGTTTGCTAGCAATTCCAACAAGCCTCAAGTAAGCCACAACACATATCTCTCTTCTTTTTTTTTTTTTTCCTTTCAAATACATGCTCTTATAAGTTTTAAACATTCATTTCAAATGTGTTTTGATGGTATTCATGTGTTAAAAATGAATGGAGTTGAGCCTTGATTCTACCCTTCTTGTATTTCTCTTAATCAGTATAAGACTACATTTTTCCATATCAATCTCTCAAAATTTTAGGCACCGAACAAAAGGTGCCTATATGTATATAAACCTATAATTTACGAGTGAGTAGTTACTCTTTATGCGGATTTATTTCTACATTCTAAAAGGTATGGAATGACATAAAGTGCAAGTCTTGCATTAAATACATACTTGTCATCAGTATGAGTTAATAGTTGAGACAATGACACTTGTTCAAAAATGAGTCATACCTTCGTGTTACTTTATGTATTATCACAAATGTAAGGGAGAGAAGCAAAATTATCTGCTAATCATGATATATGACAAGTTACACACATGAACAAGAAATACTCAAATTTAAGAATTTGAATATTAATTTGGAGGTATAAGTATTTTTTCTTGAATGCAAGTAAGGATTTATACAATCAAATGAGATTTTTGAATTGTTTGGTTCTTGAGCAAAATGTTTATGAGGATATGATTTTGTTTAAGAATTAACTTTGGGGACAAATTACGATGGCAGTTCATGTACATTGATCATTGTGTCATTTGATCTCTATAATTTCAATTGATTCGATTTTGACACTGAATTTTTGACTTTGTCTCAATTTGGTCCAATTGATTACAATTTTAAGAATTGTTTTTTTTATGAAAAATTCGCACATAAGAGTCATATATCATATCTGTAAGGGTGAAATTATAAATTTACTCAACTAAGAAAGTTAACCTCAATTAATTTAGTGATAAATTTTCGTAAAAAACACTAACGATATTATCAATTGGACCAAATTGACACAAAATCTAAAATTAAAGGTCAAAATTGAGCTAATTGAAAGTGTATGGATCAAAATGACACAAGAGGTAAAATATAGGGACCACTAGCATAATTTGCCCTTCATTTTGACTTGTGTAGTCATATTTATTTTGGGTTTACTATTTCATAAATTTGATTTAGAATTGTATTAATCAAACACACCATAGTCAATAAGTGATGGACGTTATATTCTGATTTATATCATAACTGTGGGAGTCTATTGATATTTTCATATGGTAATATCCTAACAACAAAATTAATTTTTCTTAGAATATTTAAAATGTAAAGGTTCTTGGAGGATTTTATTAAAGAACAGTTCCGATGTTAGGTCTACAAAGGATCTCGATTTTGTCTAAGACAAAGCTGGAGGAGAAACAAAAATGGCTTTGTTAACTCCTAGGGAACATCTCTATGTCTATTAATTAATTTTAGATGTGGGAGTGACATAGAGTAACGGTAAGTCTCGACGTAGTCAAAGACCTAATACCATAGGACATTTGCTCTTAGTCATGAATATTGTTTGAGGAGAATATTGTTTGACGAGAATATAGTTATCTACTAACTACTCAATGATATGTAACTGAGAAGGTTAAACGAAAAATAGCGGCCGCTAAACAAATGGTTTGACTAAAAAGCAAATGAGAGAAGTTCATTGAGGGTGATATGATTAAAGCCTTAATTCCGAGTCACCATAATGGCAATCCAACCTAGCTAATTAGAGATCCCAAGATCTAAGTTCAAAGGGACAACTAAACTATGGATGACTCACCAGAAATCACTAAGAGAGTCTATCCTCCTATCCATTCCTATGCTAAAAGTAATATCTGCAACATATGTAGTTTGTAGGGGACTTAGGGTAAGCTATGCTTTTAATGATCACTTGTATCTTGAAAATCTAGAGGGATATTTGTCAAGAGGAGTATTTAAGATACTCGAAATAAGGATCACCAATATGAGGGTGAAGGTGCTGCTTCTACGAGAATTGATAAGGCTAAATTCTCTAAAGCACTCATGAAACACCAGGACATGCCTAAGGCTAAAACGAGCACAACTGTGAGAAAACCAAATTGTATCCAAAGATATTCTGTGTGAATTCTATTGTCTTGGCTTATACAAACAACTGAACAGTTTAAGACATTGTATTTACTGATTAGCTAGTAAGTTCGATAGTCTTTCACTAAGAATGTTCAAAGCCAAAAGCTATATATCTTGATATAGGATATTTTCATTTTGTACTCTGTTTGTCAGTGTTAGCATTTCATTTGCATTGTGTTGTCAATTTCCTTTATGTGGGGCATTGTGTTGTCAATTTCATTCATGTGAGGGATTATTGGATATTTTAGTATGAATGGAAATTAACTCCATTAAAGTTGGAAGGGTGTGACTCGTTATGGTGTTTGTTCGAATGGAAAGGTATCCTTCGTAGAAAAGTCATAATGATTCATAACAGTCACCAATACTACTATAAATATTATCCCCTTGGCATTCATTCGAGATAGGAATTTTAGGATTCATACATTATACATTAAGTCAAGTATAACAGAGAGTGTACATGTACAACAATGTTCGCTAGAATCGCAAATTGAAGTGCTACTTGTATGAGGTTTCCGATCGACTAATGCCCATTCAAACTTGTGAGCACCAACGTGAGGGGCAAAATTTGTCTTAATGAAATTGTGTCAAACACAAGTCTCGAAACTATTTTTGGTTCTAGATTTATACAATCTGTTTGTAACTTTTCTACTTTTCTATGAGTGTTTTGGTTTGGTTTTACCTAAAAAAAATACTTTTTTTTTTCAACTTATATCTTTTATATAATAATTGATAATATATTTGGTATAATTATTACGTGTTTCACATAGTACGCATAACAATTTTTTCCAAAAGGTTTTCAAAAGGTTCACTCGCAACCTTTACTAACAACCCATTCAACAAATATAACATATCCTAGTTTTTAGTAGGTGCACCCTCTGTTGACACATAAATTTCAATCAAATGTACGTTAAAATTTCAAATACAGTCAATTAGTTAATAACACGTGTAGAGCGTACGATAGGAATGTTGTAGGTAATGACTTTCAAAGAGGACCAATGTGATCCATTGAAGTGCATGGTAAAGTACAACAATGTCATATTGTTCAAATGACATGTGGAGCATACAAGAATTTTTATTTATTTTTTTTGGGGAATGCTAGAGCCTACAAGACTTGAAGTACAATATGCTCAACAAAAGAATGACACATGTGAAGCCTACAAAAAGGACACCACAGAGGATGAAATCTAAAGAATTAGTATGGTTAATCATATATATGATTAATTAGATATGATGATGCCAAATTCAAGTGGCGTTGTCATTCAATTTGAAATTCAAATTGAAGATAGTGCACTCTTACCACATAGATGACCCTCTATAAATATAAGGATACAAGGATAAAAAAAATCAGAGATCAAAAGATCATAAATCAAAGAATTAAGAATCAAAGATGACACACACACACACACACACACACACACACACAAATAGAGAGAGATAGAGAGAGGGAGAGATAGAGAGAGAGAGAGAAATCAGAAGTCAAAGAAGTCTTAACAAAGAAGAAAAATAGAAATCGGGAGAATTCAAGAGCCTATGCTGCAAACGTACAATGGCGATCAATAGGTAAAGAGTTCCAAACCCAAGAATTGTACTTCGTATTCAAGGGTTCAAAACCCATAACAATTCAATAAAATATTTATTTTCATTAAATTGTCTTATGTTATTTTTTATTCTGTATTAATCGTAGGTTTTATTTAATTAAAATGTATAATTAACAATCGGGAATACAGATCGGAAATAGAAATCTGCTATTCAAATAATCAACACTATTTAGTCTGGACATTTGTAACATGAATTCCAAAATGCGTTAAAACGCTTCATGTTTCAAACTTTGTGTGTACAAATTCAAGTACACCCAGTAATACCTATTTCTCCTACCATCTTTTGAAGAACAAATATATATATATATATATATATATTTAAAATTTGGAGTTGTTGGAATACAATGGATAGATAATCGTGGTGGAAGTTGATAGCGCTGGTTGGGCCACGAATCTAGATTGGGCGGATGCTTCACTGACATATTCTCTTTGTTATAGATATGTTGAAGTAATTGTCAAGAGAATGACTTACATTTCGGTGGTTCTAAAATAATGAAGGATCGAGATGGCGTATATCACCCAAGGCGTCCCGGAGCGAATGCTCTTGGCTATCCCAAACGTAGAACCAACAAAATCCTGGAAAGATACACTTCTTTTCTCGGCACCTATCGCCTAAGGGCCTCTGGAGCGAATTATCTTAGTTGTCCCAAAGGTGAATCGTGTCTCGAAGAAGGTCATTCTTCTCTAGAATGCTAAAAACTTAAGGAAGATTGTTGAAGACTACATACTGTAGACAGCCCATTTTTTACCGTCCTCAAGATTTGGACGTCACTGATTGAACACTCAGTGATCACCCTTGTTTGTGTTCGTCTTCAGTTCCCGGAAGCCTTGGCAACGCGCCTCGCCTCAGGATCTCTCGACTCGACTGTTTTGTGTATAGTTTTGCACCAAACACTTGTGTTTTGCCTTTGAGAGGCAGGCTCCCCACCCATCACCGGCCAGGGCTTGAGGCCACCGGCTGTGTTTTGTGGCCACCGGCCAAATGTTTGGCCGGCCGGCACTATAGATGGCCGGCCGGCTATCTTGTTTTGGTCAAATGCATCTTTGGCCGGCTGACTACTGTGCATCTGCTTTTGTAAATATTTTGTCACAGCTGGCCTGCATTTGGCTCCCCTCCATACACTCTCTTTAGAGGCTTGTCTTGTAAGCTTTACAAGACAAAAAAGCTCTATAAAGAGAGGTCTTCTCTCTTGTTGGAGGGGTTAGACATTTTAGGCAACATTTTTAGAGTTTGAGTTCTAGGGTTAGGGTTTGTCTATATCCTAGCTCTATATCTCTCTTCCTCTTGTGTTTTAGTGTGTGTTTAGGCTTACTATTGCACACAAACACATAGTATTACACCTTTTCTTGGTTCTTGAAGGACCAGAGGTCTGTTCTTGGAGTTTTAGGGCTGGTTTAAGCTCAAGAAAGCAGCTGGTCCACCATTTGTGAAGAAGGTCTACAAGGTAATCACTTTGCCCCTTTATTCCCCATTTTTGCACATTACTTTTGCCTATCTTGCATCTGTTTATGGGCTTAGTATATAATACATAAAAGTTCTATTTTTGAGGCCTCTAAATAGTTTGTTAAGAGTGCCTCGTGGTTTGAGGTTGTTTGACCCCTCTTAAGCCTTCTAAGGCTCCATTTTGTGCTATTTTTTGTAAGCTCCGGGACCATAGTGTTTGGGCCTCCTCACCACTGAAATCTTGAGGGATTTCAGAGGTGAGGATGGTGCCTTGAGGTCCTAAGATGGAGAGGGCCACCCCCTCTCCTTGTTGTCCTTGAAAAGGACCATTTTTGCCTCTTTAGTGAGCACCATGTTTAGGTTCATGTTGACCATGCCTTGGCTGTTTTTTATGCTTTTTATGCCATAATATAGCTCTGTTTTGGGTTGGTTTTGATACACCATGCTTGCTTAGCATACATGCCTTGTAATGCCATTTTGTTGCCTTAACATGCATCTAAGTGTTGACCCTTGTTTTAGCACGTTTTAGGCCAAGCTTTGTGAACCTTATATGCATGTTTTGATGTGCTAAGGGACTGTTTTAATTCATTGGAGTCATTCATGCCTTACTTTGTATAGCTACCATGCAATCCCTCTTGTATGCCTTAAGCTTTGGCCCTTCTAGAATGCCATTCTTGCTTTGTTTCAGTGATTTGAAATCACTTAACATGTTATTTCAGTCCTTATAACATGCCTATATGCTTGTATTTAATCCTCTTTCAATGTGTTTAAAGATTGTTGCCTTATGCCCTTTGCTTAGGCCTTGGAGTATGCTTGCATTTTTAGACCACTTAGATGCCATCTAAGTACATTCTTGGCTTTGTCTAGGTCTACATTAGACCCATTTTAAGTCCCCTAGGCCTTGTGAGGCTTGGTTGACTTAGCCTTGGTTTAACCCCCTTTAGTTAGCCTTTGACTTTGGACCATGTTGCATGCTTGGCCTGCCTTTGTTTAATTGATATGGCATCATTTCTAACATAATTTCAGAGCTTATGTTGCATGCCATTTGTCCATGATTGCATCCTCGTGAGTGTGCTTGGGAATTGCTCTTTAATACTTGAATGTTGGTCTATGTTTTCATGAATGTTTGTATGTCAATTGGTCCTTATTCCTTAACATCTTGGTCACTGTTTTAGGTTAGTTTGAGGGCTGCCTAACTTAGTCTAAGACCACTCTTGCATGTTGTAGCATGCTTACCTTGTATGTTGTAATACATTTGGCCCCTTTGGTATGTTGTTACATTCTTGTTAAGTTGTCTAACATGTTGTATGCCTTGCATGTGTGCACATTGGCATTATACACTGTAGTGTATTGTGCAGGCAGTGCATTGTGTAGAGTGTACAGTGTGAACAGTGTATAGTCAGTGTAAAGCAGAGTATGTGTGTGCCGCATGTACGATTATGCAGGCCAAGTGTAAAGTAGACTACAAGGTGTGTATGCGATTATGGTATGGTCTGAAAAAATGGAAAGCAATGTAAAGTAGTAAAGGAAACGTATTCTCCCACGCCAAGAGTCCCGAGCAACTGTCCACTGCCACGGGAAGCCGAGCTCATATATCCGTAGAGTGTGGCCAGAGCAGCGCCCCCCCAGTCGTAGTCAAAGATCCGGGTGACGTCCACTAAAGTGCTGAGCAAGCACAACGGCATGATATTCGCCCGGTCGGTGAAAATAGTGGTCCCCAGCAGGAACATCAAAAAGCCGCGCGTATACTGCTCCACAGCCTCTTGGGTCATCGGAGCCTCCTCCATCAACGCGGGCTGGACCCTGAACTGCACCTCAAACCAGGAATAGCGGACGAAGCCTGGACGGGCGAGAGGCGGCGCCTCGCCGAGTAGATGGATCTGGGCAGCAATCCACTCGTCCATATCAGTATCGAAAGGGATCAGATCACCCCTTACCCTAATGCCTGTGAGCATCGAGAAGTCGACAGGAGTCATCGTCATCGTCATCGTCATCTCCCCGGCAGCAGAAAGGTGGAACGAGTCGGTGGTGTCCCACCATCTCTCCACTAGAGCAGCAAGGAGAGGTCTGCATGCGGTAAGACAGGGAAGCCCCCTGTAGAATGCGCCGAAGCCAGCCTAGTCCACAATGTGACGAACGGCGTCCGACAGCTCCATATACCAGTCTCGAGCGGCAACATTCCCATACCCGCGGACGGTATGGGAATCTCCCTGTTCAAAAACAAACCGTGGCGAAGTAATGATAAATATACCAGTTTTGTAAGGCATGCAGGATTGAGGAAAATACAGTTTGTGCGCATGTTTTCAATTCCAACAGATACCGGGTGCCGGTGTGCTCACAGTGAACTACAACGTGTGATGTGTTAGCGTGTTTAGGTGGTTCAGTACAGATATAGCATGTCTGCGCGTATTTCCAGATTCAAGCAGATATCGGGTACCGGTGTGCTCGTAGTGAACTACAGTGACTGATATGTCAGTGTGTTTGAGTAGTTCAGGGCAAGTGCAGTATGTGTGCACGTGTTCAGTCTCAAATAGATTACCAATTGCAAGTATGGTTACAGTCAACTACGGTATACAGTGCATCATTGTATTCGAGCTAAGCAGTTAAAGAAATAATTAACTATGGCAGTCGAATATTCTACATTGCGGAAAGCAACAAAGAGGGGAGAGGTTACCTCGAAAGCGCCAAAGGATATGTGAGACGCTGGCTCGCACAGAAGCAGGTCCTGTGGCATGCTCTGGTCGAAGCTCCTGAACTGACGAAGCCCATCCAGGGGCAGTACGTGAATCGCCAGCCGGTAGGTCGCCGGGTCGAATGGGTAGACGCTCAAAGAGAGGAGCTCAGCCCGGGATCCATCTCGTGATCCAGGGGAGTCCCGCCCCGTGGAATATCATCGACCATGTCAAAAGTGGTGAGAAAATAGCCGAAAAAGGAAAAATCGGGCTAGAATACGAAGAGTCAACCGAAAAGTCAACCCCCGGGAGGGCGAAAAATGACCGGAAAAGCCGGAATGAGGAAAATATGGGAAGATCGAGAGAAACTCGAGGGGAACAAACCCCAAGAAGCGAAAATAGTGAAGGACGCACCGAAATGGAGAAATATTCGGACGAAAATGTTCGAAACGCGAAGATATACGCGAATCGGACGATGAAACGGGCGTAAAATGCAAGAAAATCGAGGAATGAAGGAGGGAAAAGTGCTCTAGAGAGAGGGGGAACTATTTTCGGCTAGAGGGAAATGAGGAAAATAGGGTTTGAAACCCTATTTTAAAAGACCCGGGGTAAAAAGACCAAACTATCCCGACTCAGCAACTTTTGGCCGGTCGGCTATATTTTTGGCCGGTCGGCCAAATATTTGGCTGGTGGAATTAATTGATGTCCGATGGACAGCCGGTGGCCTTCCCTTCCGGCCGGTGAGCCTCCTACAGCCTTGTTTGGGTCAGATCTGTAGTTTTGGGCCTTCATAGCTCAAAGAAGTACAAGAAAGTGCATCTCCGACACTCAACCGACCTTCGTTTTACCCCCGGACTGTGTCACCTGTGCGTGGCACTTGAATTCATGCGAGGCGTATCCTTTTGTATCCTTTTGTTCTTTACAAGATTCAAAAGTTGCCCCGTATGTGTTGCATACATTCATCACACTATTTAATGCATTGCATCGCGCCGTTTTGCGCATCTCGACTGCATTATCATAACATTCCTCGAGTCGAGCGTTGTCACGCATTACAAACATGCATTGTCATGCATGCATTTTGCATTCCGGTCTAGGAGACCTTAAATCCTTGGAAGGTGCAAGACCTTCGGTGTATTGATTTGCACAGTTCGTTTGCATTGTCATGCATCTCCAACGACGCGCGTGGTCGCATATGCGAAATCATGCATTTTCACGCATTTCAAGCCACTCCAACGACGTGCGTGGTCGCATATGCGAAATCATGCATTTTCACGCATTTCAAGCCACGCGTTGTCATGCGCTTGCATCACCATGCGCTTTCATGCATTTCAAGCCGCGCGTTGACACACACTTCAATATCATGCATCATTTACATTTCAAAAACAAAACGCAAAAACAAACATGCATTGTCATGCGTGCATTTTGCATTCCGGTCTAGGAGACCTTAAATCCTTGGAAGGTGCAAGACCTTCGGTGCATTGATTTTCACAGTTCGTTTGCATTATTATGCATCTCCAACGACGCGCATGGTCGCATATGCGAAATCATGCATTTTCATGCATTTCAAGCCACGCGTTGTCACGCGCTTGCATCACCATACGCTTTCACGCATTTCAAGCCGCGCGTTGACGCGCACTTCAACATCATGCATCATTTACATTTCAAAAACAAAACGCAAAAACAAACATGCATTGTCATGCGTGCATTTTGCATCCCGGTCTAGGAGACCTTAAATCCTCTAAAGGTATGATTCCTTCGGTGTTTGTCGTGCCCGAACGACTTCCGATGGTCTGGTAAAGCCACCCGCCTGTGTTTGCAGTGAGTTCCTAGAAGACCAATTGGGACGGTGGAAACTAGAGTTCGAATGGCTTATGCCTAGTACGCAAAGGTTCGGGATTTCCGAGACTAAAGTCTGGTTTAAATACCCAGGGGTGTATCCTCGGCTTGAAATCTGTATGGAAGCCCCATAGGTTGAGGCAGCATGTCTGTGCCTCAGTTCTGGATATTGAACCAACCTAGTATATCGCCCTGTTGGGAGAATAGGGAAAGCTGCAATCATAGTCGTTGCATCATATTGCATTGTCATGCATCATAGAAAGTAAACATGCATTGTCATGCATATTCATTGTATCCATATCCATTGCATTGCATATTTGTAGATATTGCATTGTAGATTGCATGCATTCACTGCATCACCTCCTCCGCCTATGGCTTGCGCCTTTTCATGTTAAGCTTGGTCTAGTATGTGCCCATACTTTTCACGTCGAAGCATAGTTCAGTAGACCGTTCTATGTTAGCCGCGGCTTGTATGCGTACATGCCCTTCCTAGGCAAGATTTGGTTTGGCCCGCGTGCCATATTCATTGCATTGCATATTTGTAGATATTGCACTGTAGATTACATGCATTCACTACATCACCTCCTCCGCCTATGGCTTGCGCCTTTCCATGTTAAGCTTGGTCTGGTATGTGTCCATACTTTTCACATCGAAGCATAGTTCAGTAGACCGTTCTATGTTAGCCGCGGCTTGTATGCGTACATGCCCTTCCTAGGCAAGATTTGGTTTGGCCCGCGTGCCATATTCATTGCATTGCATATTTGTAGATATTGCACTGTAGATTGCATGCATTCACTGCATCACCTCCTCCGCCTATGGCTTGCGCCTTTCCATGTTAAGCTTGGTTTGGTATGTGCCCATACTTTTCACGTCGAAGCATAGTTCAGTAGACCGTTCTATGTTAGCCACGGCTTGTATGCGTACATGCCCTTCCTAGACAAGATTTGGTTTGGCCCGCGTGCCATATTCATTGCATTGCATATTTGTAGATATTGCACTGTAGATTGCATGCATTTACTACATCACCTTCTCCGCCTATGACTTGCGCCTTTCCATGTTAAGCTTGGTCTGGTATGTGCCCATACTTCTCGTGTCGAAGCATAGTTCAGTAGACCGTTCTATGTTAGACGTGGCTCGTATGCGTACATGCCTTGCCTAGGCAAGATTTGGTTTGGCCCGCGTGCCATATCCATTGCCATTTTCCTAGCATATCCATCGCATATATTACATTGTAGTGTAATTTTGCATCCGACATTAGGATCATTGTCCTTTCCCCAGCGGGTCGTTACCCCACTTATGTCATCCCCCCAATACTCGTTCTTGTGTCC
Organism: Camellia lanceoleosa; assembly: GCA_025200525.1. Classification (NCBI taxonomy): domain Eukaryota; kingdom Viridiplantae; phylum Streptophyta; class Magnoliopsida; order Ericales; family Theaceae; genus Camellia; species Camellia lanceoleosa. The sequence goes on along the minus strand of CM045772.1, from coordinate 70,067,535 downwards.
GTCTACATTACTCAGAGTTCAGTAGACCGTTCTATGGTAGACGGACTTGTTACCTCCATCAATCTACTTGACATTTGTGTGGTTTTGAACCGCTCATGATTGGATCATGATTCAATTGCTTTGCATATAGTTTGCATTGTTTCAATTGCATTGTATTTTAGTTTGCATTGTTTATACATTGTTTTGTATATATTGCATATCATTTTGCATTCATTTTTGCATTATCATGCATGTTGCTAATAACATCATACTTGTTAAGTTGTTTTCTTTGCAGGCACGATACTGTATGTACGGTTCATTTGCGACTGGTGGAACCAGACGAACCGGATAGGTATTACATCCTTTGTGTGAGACGTAGTGAGAATTGCATAATTCTCTTACATCCTTTCTGCATGGTAGTGTAGTTTGGTGTATGCTAGCTTAAAACTGTTGCATGTGTGCTTCGTTACAGCTTTCCTTTGCATGATTGTAAGTTATGTTCGGCTTCTTGCATTGTCTTGCATTTTGCCCCTACCTTCAGGCGCATATCTTGTTTGTCTTGCATGCTTTATCCAAGTCTTCGGCCTTGTCAAAAATGGGTCGTCTCTGGGCTTTGACATTCACTCCCATCATTGTTATGACTTTCGAGTTCTATCAGAGAGGGGCAACTGTAGACAACCCATTTTTGACTGTCCTCAAGACTTGGACGTCACTGATTGAACACTCAGTGATCACCCTTGTTTGTGTTCGTCTTGAGTTCCCGGAAGCCCTGGCAACGTGCCTCGCCTCAGGATCTCTCGACTCGACTGTTTTGTGTATGGTTTTGCACCAAACACTTGTGTTTTGCCTTTGAGAGGCAGGGTAGGGCTTGTAGACCATCCCCACCCATCACCGGCCAGGGCTTGAGGCCACCGGCTGTGTTTTGTGGCCACCGGCCAAATGTTTGGCCGGCCGGCACTATAGATGGCCGGCCGGCTATCTTTTTTTGGTCAAATGCATCTTTGGCCAGCTGACTACTGTGCATCTGTTTTTGCAGATATTTTGTCACAGCTGGCTTGCATTTGGCTCCCCTCCATACACTCTCTTTAGAGGCTTGTCTTGTAAGCTTTACAAGACAAAAAAGCTCTATAAAGAGAGGTCTTCTCTCTTGTTGGAGGGGTTAGACATTTTAGGCAACATTTTTAGGGTTTGAGTTCTAGGGTTAGGGTTTGTCTATATCCTAGCTCTATATCTCTCTTCCTCTTGTGTTTTAGTGTGTGTTTAGGCTTACTATTGCACACAAACACATAGTATTACACCTTTTCTTGGTTCTTGAAGGACCAGAGGTCTGTTCTTGGAGTTTTAGGGCTGGTTTAAGCTCAAGGAAAAAGCTGGTCCACCATTTGTGAAGAAGGTCTACAAGGGTAATCACTTTGCCCCTTTATTCCCCATTTTTGCACATCACTTTTGCCTATCTTGCATCTGTTTTTGGGCTTAGTGTATAATACATAAAAGTTCTATTTTTGAGGCCTCTAAATAGTTTGTTAAGAGTGCCTTGTGGTTTGAGGTTGTTTGACCCCTCTTAAGCCTTCTAAGGCTCCATTTTGTGCTATTTTTTGTAAGCTCCGGGACCATAGTGTTTGGGCCTCCTCACCACTGAAATCTTGAGGGATTTCAGAGGTGAGGATGGTACCTTGAGGTCCTAAGAAGGAGAGGGCCACCCCCTCTCCTTGTTGTCCTTTAAAAGGACCATTTTTGCCTCTTTAGTGAGCACCATGTTTAGGTTCATGTTGACCATGCCTTGGCTGTTTTTTATGCTTATTATGCCATAATATAGCTCTGTTTTGGGTTGGTTTTGGTATACCATGCTTGCTTAGCATACATGCCTTGTAATGCCATTTTGTTGCCTTAACATGCATCTAAGTGTTGACCCTTGTTTTAGCATGTTTTAGGCCAAGCTTTGTGAACCTTATATGCATGTTTTGATGTGCTAAGGGACTATTTTAATTCATTGGAGTCATTCATGCCTTGCTTTGTATAGCTACCATGCAATCCCTCTTGTATGCCTTAAGCTTTGGCCCTTCTAGCATGCCATCCTTGCTTTGTTTCAGTGATTTGGAATCACTTAACATGTTATTTCAGTCCTTATAACATGCCTATATGCTTGCATTTAATCCTCTTTCAATGTGTTTAAAGGTTGTTGCCTTATGCCCTTTGCTTAGGCCTTGGAGTATGCTTGCATTTTTAGACCACCTAGATGCCATCTAAGTACATTCTTGGCTTTGTCTAGGTCTGCATTAGACCCATTTTAAGTCCCCTAGGCCTTGTGAGGCTTGGTTGACTTAGCCTTGGTTTAACCCCCTTTAGTTAGCCTTTGACTTTGGACCATGTTACATGCTTGGCCTGCCTTTGTTTAATTGATATGGCATCATTTCTAACATAATTTCAGAGCTTATGTTGCATGCCATTTGTCCATGATTGCATCCTCGTGAGTGTGCTTGGGAATTGCTCTTTAATACTTGAATGTTGGTCTATGTTTTCATGAATGTTTGTATGTCAATTGGTCCTTATTCCTTAACATCTTGGTCACTGTTTTAGGTTAGTTTGAGGGCTGCCTAACTTAGTCTAAGACCACTCTTGCATGTTGTAGCATGCTTACCTTGTATGTTGTAATACATTTGGCCCCTTTGGTATGTTGTTACATTCTTAAGTGGTAGTACATTTAGCATGCATTCCTTGCTAAGTTGTCTAACATGTTGTATGCCTTGCATGTGTGCACATTGGCATTATACATTGTATGCTTGATAGTAGCATCCATGCATTTCCATGTTGCATCCTTAGCTCACATGCTTAGGGTTACATCGCATAAGCATGCATGCTAGACCTCTTGAAATGAGTATGATAGAGGTTGGGCCTCCTTGTGTGTTTATTTGGTTTGCATTCATTTGAAATTGAAAATGCGTACTTGATTCTTTGGGCCATCATGCATGGAAATGCGTGATTGGTGGTCCGAGAATCGAGGCTCATGTCCCTTTGAGTCATAAACATGATATGGGGTGTGATTGGCGCATATATTGCTTGAAATGCATTGCCATGCCAAGTATTGTCCTCTCTTGTCAACCGTCGGTTTACAGGAAGTTTTGTCCGGCCAGCTACATTTAGTGCCGACCGGCCATAATTTTTGGCCGGTGTATCAGAGTTGTGGCTGGTGACCATTCTACATGGCCGATGGTGTTCTCCCACAGCCGGTGGTGTTCCTTGGCATCCATAGCGCAAACCCTGAGACTCTGGCAGTCATCAGAGGAGCAGAGCAGGGAAAACAGAGGCATCTTGAGTATGACAATGGATTTCCGGGCGGAACCGAGCACGCACTGCATTGAGCCTTCATCCCGGGACTATTTATTGCTTTATTAGATTAATTAATTTGCTTAATTAGTTTAGTTGGCCTATAATAGTTAATTAGCTAGAATAGTTGACTATTTAGTCAGTCTGTATTATTCTTTCGGTCCCTCTGAGCGAGGGCAAATTTGTAATAAGTGTGGGTGAGTGCGTGTATGTCTTCCAACCCCCACTTCTTTCTCCCTTTTACTTACCTGCTTTGATGGTTAGTATTAGGGCATGTTTACTTTAGCATACCTCATGTTATGCATGCGTGCATCATTCGTCAGTATTGCATGCACCGGGCTCGGCGCATCATGCTAATTGCATTATATTTCAAATTTAACTTTGAATACATGCTTCCTGTGCATTTCACATGTCATTCTCAGATTAGCCGAGCCTTTTCTAGTGACATTTTGTATGCGCTGCATTAGGCACTTAACATGGACTTGGATCATGCATTGACTGCTGACATGTTCTTGTTCTAAGCACGAAGTACTTTGTAAGTATTTTATGCTTTAGCATCCTTGCATGCGTGTGAGTATTATGATGACAGCATGCTTACCATGTGGCTAGATGCTTATGTGATAAACTGCCTGAATGCCTGTGGGTGAAGGTTGGATTGCTTGAGTTGGAATAACTTGTTGAAATCCGTATTTTAGCCTACTTGTGAGTAGCAAAACCCAAAGCATTTTCCAAAACAAACGGATATGCAATGCTTGTTTCCAAGTTAGGCGATCAAGTCTATACTTGTTTGCTGTGCGCATAACATAGTAATTCTAGGCTAATAACCGGAATAAGAACATATAGTGTTTTCAAAACAAGATATCACGGTTAGTAGAGGCCGATCTTCGGATCGGGCGAGAGGGGGTGCTCATAGCTGACCTTCCCCAATCGTACCCAAGTTCCTGAGCCGAGGCAACTTTGGTGATGACGGACACGTGGCCTTTGGCACCGAGTCAGGGTTTCCTAAATTTCCCCATTAAAAAATATTTAGGTGGCGACTCTGTATCTGGCAAAGTAGTCCATGTTTGGCACTTCTTTCAAAATCTGTTTTCTCAAAACGATTTGCCGGATTTGGACTCTTTGGTTCAGATTAAGAACCGTAACACAAATCGAGTCCGAACTGTAGCGAGGTTCCCCGCGGGCATGTTACACATACAGGCGTTGAAGTAATGTACAGTAGTGAGGGCACAACCCAAACAAAGAGTTTCTTGATCTGGGCAAGGGATGTGACTCAAATTTCAACTACAGCCCTTGTTACAATCTCGATGGGTGCCATACGAAATGCAATGGCTCAAGTACTCACAAGGGTGGAAGATTTTGTTAAAATAGTGGAGTCCGCCTAGATGAAAGTCTTTGCTAAGAACATGGCCATCATTAGAGCCATTGGGAGAAGAGTGATGACTCAAACCTTTATTAGTGAAAAGCTAAAACCAAATGTGGCCTTCGAACCAACAATTCTGTTCAAGGCACAAAGTTTGTCAAATCGAAGCCTAGTAATTTCTAATGGGCTAATTTAAAAAAAAGGAACACTAATTAGCTCAATGAGATCCGAATCAACATCAACTGGTCACAACTATGGACCAACACAAGACCTCCTCTATTTCCAAAAATACAGGGACTATCTTGAAAGTTAATAAGAAATTTACAAAAGTGACCACACACATTGTTCCTTCTATGCCCATAGAGGCTCGACCTGATAGGTCATCAAATGGCTCATGCTCGAAAAGACAAAGGCAAAAGAAAAATAAGGCCTTAACAGAACTGAAATGAAAGATAATGGTGACAAATATCATAGGAGCTATCAAAAGAGATGAACACCAAAATCAGTTTAAAACTCCTATCTTCACACTAGGAAGAACTAGAGAATCAAACTCCATTAGAAAGTCAAGCCTCTCAAAGGCAATGGATAAACGACCCTTGGGAAATTTTTCTTCCTTGATCCAACCATCTATGGAGGTCGTGAGAAAAGGGCTTATAACAAGGTCTATGACTCATGTTGAGGCCCAAAACAAAATATCATAGTCAAATGCTTCAAATATAAGTAAGGTTGTGGAGATAGATAATCCTTGGTATAAACAAGATGATTTTGTCTTGTCCAATTCATCTGCTTTAACCAATATTGAAAACGATGATTTGAAAGACGTCATCGAAGCTGTTACAGCGATGATGACTGAGGATGAAAAGAAATGCAAAAACTCATAAGTCCAATAAAACCAACAAGGTCTCAAGGAAAGTGGTAGCCTTGACAAGAACAACTAGAAAGAAGAAAATAAGAAATAGCTGCTATACAGGCAATGCACCCAAACAAATTGCACAATCCGCGATGGGGACATCCATAGGCATGCAAAGCACACTAACCCCAAGAAACAATGGTCCTTGTTACTCTGACCTAACCAGTGGTGGTATAAATCCAATGCTAATGGCCATGATCGATGATATGGTAAAGAGACAGGTAAAGAAGGTCAAGGAGAAAGATGATGAGAACTTTCGAGTAATCACAAAGCCTTACCTAGCATGGGTACATGCTGTTACATTTCCTTCTAGTTTTTTTTTTTTTTTCCAACCGAACTTCAAAATATTTGATGGGACAGGAGATCCAAGGCATCATGTGGCTCACTTTCTTTCATGATGTAGGCCAATAGCCCAGAATAAGGCCCTTTGCGTACAACTATTTGTCCAGTCACTTGAAAGTTCCGCATTTATGTGGTATGCTAACCGTCTTGAGGAATCAATCCCAAATTGGGATTCCATGGTAAAGGAGTTCCTTAAATAGTTCTACAATACACAAAGGTGAGTCAGAGTACCAGAACTGATTGAAACCAAGCAACGCACAATGAGCTTGCCACAGATCTCATTGCAATATGGCAAGCGTTAACAATTGCCCGCTCTCAAAAGTTCACACAATTAGAGTTAATTCAGATGTGCCTTAACAACTTTTGATATTAGCTCTCTACGACTCTTATGGCTCAACCCTTCGAAGGATTCGACGATATGTGCACTAAAGCTCATGACATGGAACTGCATTTGTTTAAAATAAAGAGGTCCCCTATAACATTCTGAAATTTGAGAGATCGCTCGAGCGGTGTAGTTACTGCTCGAGCAGTAAAGTGAAGCTCTCAGACTCTTCCCTGTATGTTTGAAATTCTAGGAAGAGAGATTTTTGCTCGAGTGACCAAGTTACCACTCAAGTGGTGGATTGACTGCTCGAGTGATCTATTCGAGTTCAGCCACTTAAAAAGTCACTTTTGCTTCATTCTCTCTCTCTCTCTCTCTCTCCTCTATATTTCTGAAAAACCCTAACATCCACCCTTAGATTTCAACCACTTTTATAAAGAATACCCCTTAGATCTTGTAGTAGAAATGAAGAACACGTAGAGATCGTCACTCTCACCGATTGAATGTGATTTCTTAAAACTTTCTCCTTGGATTTTCATCTCTTGCTCACATTCTCAAGGTATTTAACTTAATATATCTATGATTTGAGATTTATATGTGGTATTTTCCTAGTTATATTGATGTATAAGAGAAACCATTTGATTTACAATGAAATATTTATGTTAAAAGGGATGATTCCTTCCAAAATTTTAAAATGTCTTGAATGTTTTAACATATTAGAAGATGGTACTTGAAGGTTTGATGGTTTGTAAAGGAAATCAGAAAAGGCCCCAATTTCTTAGAAAACCCTAGAATTTAAATGTGAATTAAAGGTGGGTTTTGGGATAAATTGATTTTCTACTATGAAATTGATCAAATTGACATTGTTATGTGAGAAGTACTTGATTGTTGCAAACCTTGAGATATGATTATTGTTTTTGAAGCTTATAAAAAAGGGTTGAAACTAATGCTTGAGTTTCCTACTTCCAAGTTTTTATTAATAGCTTTGAAATATCTTATGATTGAATTAAACTTTAGGCGACTTGAAACATTTGCAAATTTATGCATAACATAGCATCCATGGTTATTCTTATGATGGTGCACTCATTGGTTGTTGATAAATGTAAAGTGGCGGAAAATGATGTATGAATCTTGGTAATAAAGTTAGTTGATGTTGATGAGTTAAGTATTGTATTGGCACATGCACAGGGAGTCTAGGTGCCCAATTGTCCTGTCTTGAGTTGATCGCTGGACGAATGTGGAAAACGTTTTAGGGTGTCCACTAGCCCTATCGTATCAACACGATGAATGTGGAAAAACAAGCGATTTTGGGTGTCCATTGGCATTGCCGTATTATGAGCTGGCAAATGTGGAAAGGGTGTTTATGCTTTAGGTGTCCATTGCCCTATCGTATTGTGAATCGGCAAACGTGGAAGTAGCATAATGACGGTTGAGTGGTGGATATGCTAATTCTTGATTTTGCATGGGAAATCCTTGCATTTTGATTCTTAAAGGAAGGAAAACAAGGATTTTAAGCATTGATATATTTTGTTGAATGTATTCGTGCTAGGCAATTTTGCTCATCCCAATCATTAATTTTTCAGGTATGGATGATGTGCTTCGGCCTAATTGATGGTGGTTGGTGATTATTTTTTGATGGAGCATGAAATTGCTCATTGGATGTTGTTTGTGCTCAAACTATCGAGCTTTGATGTTTTGGGATTGAATTCCTTTTTCGTGTAATCAAGACACATGTCTTGAATTGTGTAAGCCAATACTTCATTTTCTTTTGTTTCTCTCTAACTCTTTGAACTGTAATGTATAATCAAATGGTCACTTTTGAAAGCAATTATGCATTTGATGGGAAATAGTTCAATGAGAAAGAGTATTTTGCATGGAAATCCTAAAGAATATTTTATTACTGTTGAGGATCATATTTGGTAAATTGAATTATAATATCAGGGCGTTACAACTTGGTATCAGAGTTAACCAGGTTTGAATACCTTGAGCTCGTAGGACGTAGCTTGTGCCACAATAGGTTCATCATGCTAGGAAGGGATGTTAGTTTGCCTTGTATACCTATGTGTTAATGTGACTATGTGGGTATGGGGTTAAGTTTCTTGGATACAACTTATGCCTATTGCATTCATCGAAATCTTTTTGGAAAGGCACCTGATGAATGTTTTTTTTACTTGGAAGTCTTTAAGCATCATGGGATGAGTTGATATCTTAGGAGGGTGATCAATATGTGCTCTATGTGATTGTGCTTATTTGGCTTCTTTATGTGAAGTAGGTACATATGTAGGTTCATGTTTGTGCATATGTTACGTATGAGGCAACGTGTGAGCATGTGAATTGTTAGCTTAACCTTATTTCTACTCTCATATAGGATGTCTAGACATGGTAGAGACCATGGTAAACCACGCCGAGGTGGTTGGGATATTACGGCCTAATAGAGAATCCCTTCTCTAGAAGAGAGAGTTGGTCAGAACAATGTGGCTGCACAACTGGCCCAAGATGCAATGGTGGCCTTGCCCCAAGAAATGGTCGGGGCTCTTAGAGAGTCCATGAATATCCTTAATGCCAAGCAAGCGACTAGGACTGTAGAAGGAGAGACTAGAGTCACATTCTTGGAAATGAATTATTCCACTCTAATCCCGCAGAGTTCAATTTCGGTTCTGATTTAATGAGCGTCGATGAATGGCTTGAGAAAATCATGAAATCCTTTGAGATCCTAGACATCCATGAGGGTGAGCTCCGAGTAGCGCTTGCGGCCTATCAGTTGAAGGGGAAGGCCAGTCAATGGTGAAAGTTCTTTAAGAACTGCATTGGAAACACTTGGGAGGCATTCAGTCACATCTTCCAGGAGAAGTTCCTTCCCTCTAGAGCTAGGAAGCGGTTGAGGAGGTAGTTAGAGGACCTCAGGCAACTTGATACCCCTTTGGTTTAGTTTGAGGCTCAATTCACTAGCCTATCCCGTTTTCCACCTGAACTTGTGGCAACTGAGGAGCATCGATGTTGAGTTTGAGAAGAGATTGCGACCAAAATCTTGATGAAAGTAATGGGAAACATGATTCAAAAGGATCGGCTTGTGGAAGCCACCACACACGTGGAAATTATGATAAAGGTAGAGAAGGTTAGGCAAAGGTCTAAGAGGCCAAGAATTTCGGGGTCCCAAGGTGACACGAGGTCATCCAAGAGATCGAAAGGATCATCATCTTTTCAATCACCACGCCAGTAGACTAGATCCACAGTCCTTATACCTGTGAGGAGTTCAGAGAGCACGGGTTAGAGCTGTGTTACTTATTATCAATGTGGCCAGTAGGGCCACAAGGCTTCAATATGTATCTAGAGAGTAGGCTAGCAACAGTCGACTTGTTCAAAAAGCTAGTCCCAAGGTAGAGATCAGCCACTTACATGTTATCAGTGCGGTCAGCCTAGAAATGTGAAGAGGTTTTGCCCATAGTTAGCCGGGATGGCCAGTGCTTCGGGGCCCCGATAGTTGGGAGGTTTTTAGGTGGGCAAGGGCTAGAGACAATTACATCAGCCAGTTCAGTAAGGACAGGCATCTAGAGCAGTGCATGGGGCCATTTCTGTAGAGTTTGTATAGCAAACCTATGTTCTGAATGGTGATCAAGGTGAGCAGAGACCATAGGGACGAGTGTACACTGTCATTACATCCGAACAGTCATCTCGACCATCTGTAAGGAGAGGTACATATCTTGTCTTCAATAGATGGGCCAATGTGTTGATAGATATCAGGGCATCTCATTCATTCATATCATCTGCATTCATATCTATTCTGGGGTTAGAGATTGACCTACTAGAGTCACCTCTTATGGTAGAGTCACCAGTTGGGGATAAAGTTGTTATGAACTGAGTATGTTGTGATTATGAGATTGAGGTTGCCGATCGTCGACTCTCCTTCGATTTTATTATATTAGACATGTTGGGTTTTGATGTCATTCTAGGCATAGATTGGTTGTCTTCCTATCATGCCACCATAGATTGTCACCGTAGGAGGGTCACCATGTGTACATCTGATGAGGATCGCGTCTATTTTCTAGGGGATCGAAATGATAGCTTGTTACCACCGTTGTATGACCTATAGGGTTGACACGAACTTAGTTTCCTTTTTGCTATTACTCTAGCAAAGGAGGGTAGTATGGTTCAAGGTGCACTTCCTAGAGTAGTTTGCGAGTACCCGTATGTCTTTCCGAAAGACCGTACCGATTTACCGCCTCATCATGAGGTTGAGTTCTTCATAGACTTAGTGCCAAGCACAGTACCCATCTCAATGTCACCTTATAGATTTGCGCTGGCCGAATTATTTGTTTTGAAAGAGTAGTGAGAGGAGTTATTAGATAACGGTCTTGATGGGTCATTTTGCACACCAAAAATAAAAACTATACTAAATTCTAATTCCATAGAATAGATGTAAGTTTAGGCATCGATCCACAGGGACAATTGGAAAATTAAACTAATTTAATTGCTAGGTTCCTAAATTAATTTTGATAAAAAGCTTGATGATAATTACATTGGAATGAAAAAGAAAACTTAAATTAGCAAAGAAAATTAGGATTTGAGATATTAATTGGATAAAATTTCTAAGGTAATGAATTCACCACAAGTTACATAAATAAGGTTTAAAGTTGGAAATCGATTGTGCTCTGGTTCGAACTACCCAATACTTCATAACTACAAGTTTGAAGTATTGATCAAGAGGATTATCACGTTCAATGTAAACGAATCATCTCAAGTAGTGCGAGTCATTTGCTCTAAACTAGGGTAGTAATGCGACTCATCTCTCATAGCATGACTCGTCTCATACTTTGAATACGAAAGAAAAGATAATCATTGCATAGAAAGCATTCAACAATCATAGAAAGTAAAACACTTAAAGAGAATAATGGAAAATATATTGAAAAACTTCTTAAACATCATACAACTTGTTCAGACCATTACAATAATAAAAAACCTAAGAAAAACCCTATTTACTTGGCTAGGGTTCATCAAAACCCTAGAAAATGGACGACTAGCCACTCATGGAGGAGTGGAAAGAGGTAGAAGAAGAAGCCACCATGAAAGACATCCTTGAAAACTCCAAACTCCTTTATCTCCCAAACCCTAGCCTCTCTTTTTCTTTCAAAAATCTCATAACCCTTTTTCAGCTTTTTCTTCTTCCTTTTATACCTTCCAAGCTTCAAAACAAGTTTAGAATGCTCCACACACAAAATGAGATATGGCGCACGTGGGGGAAATATCACCGGATGTGCGGCAAACGTTCTGGACGTGCGAGAAAACCCCTCTGCATGTGCGGCTTTTTCAGAATGCATGGGCTTTGGGTGGCAAGGCCGCTCGTGCGGGAATAACCCTTCGTACATGTGGGGTTGACTTTTTTTTTCTAGCTAAAACTCCATGCTTTTGCTCATTTTTTGCTTCCACCGCATCAAACCTCATTGACATTAAACAGTAGTAAAATGTACAACTTGAATCAAGAGCAGGGTTAAGAAATCTCAATTATCGGCCTCAATAATATACAATTCGGCCTCAATCACAGCCCCAAATTTACAACTTACAAGTCCTCGAGCAAGGAAATAAAGAAAGAAAACAAAACAAAATCTAACTACCTCCTCTTTCGTAGGATGAACAATTGCATTTAGCGTATGCAACAAGCCTTTAAATTACAAAGTTACGCAAAGTGGACGAGTATAGTCTTGTGAGGATTTCTAGAAATGGTACCCACAAACATTCTATATACATACACCTCATTTACAACATTTGAATTATTTGCTCAAATAACACTCCCCAATATCTCACACCATCTAATGATAGATATTTCACTTCATCTCATGGATTATTCAATACTATTGTTATGCATAAATCAATTAATATGAACATGTGAAACAACAAGAGGTATTCAAATTAAAAGTAATATTTTCACCACGTGTGTAATGTGAAGCTCAACAATTAGTGAATTACCATAAAGGATCTAATCAAGTGTTCTTAAAGTCCCATAGCATAACAACACCTTCAAAAAAAAAAAAAAGATCTTTTTTTTTTTTTAAGAGACTATTCAATGTCCAGATTTCTTAAGCTTTCTAGTTAACCCATGTAGCAAGTGTTAGGCTAATAACTCCCAAACCAGACAACTTTAGGGCACAAGGTATAGAGACACCCCAACGACCTTAATAATTCAAGTTAACAAGGCTACAAATCCAAACTAGTCATCTTTTTAATCAATGACCGTGTGATGTCTAGGTCCTTTAAGCTTTCTAATTAACCCATGTAACAAGTGTTAGATCAATGACTCCCAAACTAGATGGTTTTAGGGCACTAGGTGTGAAGACACCCCAATGGACTTAATAACTTCAGCTAAAAAGGCTACGAACCCAAACTAGTCACTTTTTATTTATTTGTTTTATTTTTTTAACTCTGAAGGATCAGTCACACTATGAATCAAGAACACAATCCTAGATAACAAATATTGCAATTAACCTACTTAGAATTGTGCTTGTGAAAGACAAAGTGCAAAATTATCACTACAAATCAAATGGACCCTCGCTACACACACACTTCATTAAGTTAATCATGCACACCAACAATAGATTGAACAATATTTTAAGATGTCATAAAAACAGTACTTGTGGTGCAAAATATCAAGTGTGTTCCAACGTTCATAATTCTCATATATGAATTAAGGTGTACCCCCATATAAATATGCACTCCCCCCCAAAAAAAAAAACACTAAAAAACTAAAATGACATTGTCCTTAATGGCAAACAAATAATTAAGCAAGTTAAATCAAAATTGAAATAAATGTAAAAGAGAGACTATCACCAGATTGTGTTTCCATCAGTACCACAAATTCATATTTAACTACACATATACTAAATTGAATAAATATGGCTCATGGGCCGAAAGTATCAGGAGGCGGTGGATGATAATGACCAAAGAGGGCCTGCAGCATAATGTGGGTCTCGTATGCATCCTAACGAGACTGCGTCAAGTAGGCCTGAAAATCGATCTGCAATGTGTGTACATGCTTACAATACTAAGCAAAATCAGTGTGCAATCCCGTCAGTAACTGCAGGTGGTTCTAAAGGGTATTGTGGACAAGATCCGCAAAGTGCTAAATACGCATGTATTACTCTCTAGTCATGTACATCGGCTCCCCTTAGAGGGGCAATGGAGGGGTAGGAAGAGGTGGATCATGCATAGGAGCATCCCTCACATCAACCATAGCACCACTCTGTGGTGGAATCCGGGATAGACTATGCTGCCATTCCCACTAGCCGAACTTCGGGGTGGTAGTATTGGACTGCTTATGTGGGTCAATCTCGAGGCCATTCATCTGGAAGAGGAGAGTGAGCAAGTGGGAAAATGGAGTAGGTCAACTCATACTTTGCATGGGTTGAAGCTAAATAGCCTCCCGTATGAATTTATGCATGTAAACTTAGATAATGTTCTAAAGGTCAACTTGGTAGCCATACTAGTAGTGATATAACATCCGCACGAATTCCTTATGATGTTCAGCTTTGTGCCCAAGTGGAAAGGCATTCTTGTGAAGCACCGAGTCAATGAATAATAGGCGGGTGGACCGTTTGCTACGGGGTAGATAGGTGAAAACATTATCACCATGGGCTCCTGGAAAGAAATCATGAATGAGGCTTGGTATGGAGGTGTTACTACAATGTCAGGAAATAGGTAGTCAGCTGAGGACCCCTCATAGAAGTTTAAAGCTTAAGCAATCATCGAAGGCATGATTTGAATTTCATGACCATCAATAAATGAGCAGAGGTTTGGAAATGATGCCATGGGCTCCTCGTACATGTTCTGATAGAAAAGCCAGACCAGGTGAGGGTAGGCACTAGTAGTGATAGTACAAAAGTCTAACTGTTGCCGATCCCAGAGCTATTAAACAGTCTAAGAGGTGGCTGGGTCATCACGGAAATACCGAATATTGAACCAGGTGAGCTTGTGAAGCGGCCAAGAAGCCCATTCGTCTCTGGGTTGCTCAAATGGTGGCGGTGGCAAGGATTGTCATGACTCGAACCCGCCCCTATGGGTTAAGGACATAACTGGCCAGTAATCAAGGGATTACCTACGACCTCAAACCAAACCAGACGTAACTTATCAGAGTAAAAGGGCCATACGGAAGCAAACTTACAAATTGTCCATAGAGTTGTGTTTACATGGCTCATCATAACAAATCATATACGTACATGTTAATAACTCACATCAAAATAGGTAACAACACAAAGTTCTATACATACAGGATCATTAAGTCTAAGTCGGTCAAACCCAAAGTTTATATACAAAAGTGATCCAATGTTTTCGCTAATATAACAAAACCATAACAAAAGAACAAAAGAGACGAAGACAAGTCCCATGCAAGAGACGTTTGGGCTGACTCTTCAAAACCTTGATTGTTTCACACAAACTTCACTGAGGCTGGGTTAGGACCTCCCTTGGCTCACCTACAGACACATGAATGAGCGTGAGCGAAAGCCTAGTGAATAATATCGAATAAAGAAGATACACTAGAACAAATATACAACAGACGACCTTGGGCCCAATTCATATTCTATCTAATCTATATATATATATATACATAGGTCAAGTGATTGCAGTTCCAAACACATCAAACTGCCTCAGGCCCAATTCATTCATATCCGATGGCCTTTGGCCCAACCGTTCCTGTCCAACGGCTTTTGGCCCAATCATTCATGTCATACGGCCTCTGGCTCATTCATTCGTGTCATACAACCTCTGGCCCATTCGTTTATGTCATACGACCTCTGGCCCATTCGTTCGTGTCATACGGCCTCTGGCCCATTCGTTCGTGTCATGCGGCCTCTGGCCCATTCGTTCATGTCATACGACCTCTGGCCCATTCATTCATGTCATACGGCCTCTGGCCTATTCGTTCATGTCATACAGCCTCTGGCCCATTCATTTATGTCATACGGCCTTTGGCCCATTCGTTTGTATCCGACGGCCTTTGGCCCAACCACATGGCATAGCGAACATTTGTCCATAATTCGAATTAACAGACTTATAAGACTTATAGGGAAATAAGCAATCGGACAAATAACATACTTTGAAATATCTTTACTAAGATATTACTCACAGTGTTCTGCCGGTAGATTCACCTTTGAGCTTGACCCTACACATTACATAACACATATGGGTCACAAACGATTCAATCTGTTCTTAATTCATACATCCCTCTTAGGCTTCTTTCTTATCCTTTTAATTCATTCATAATGCTCAATGCATGCCTAAGAGTACTTAGAAGTGAAAGAGAATGGAAAATAAAACACAGAACTCCTTTACAAATTTTCTAAAACAGGGGTCCCCGCTCGAGCGTGGCTTTGGTCGCTCGAGTAGACCCCTTAGGTCTGCAAAAATACTGGTTGCCTCATTTTTACGCTCAGGCGTGAATTCGGGCGCTCAAGCTGAAAGGCCCACTACATGGCTCCCCGCTCGAGCAGACACTCATGTCTGTAAAACTTCTGGGAGTTAGCATTTCCCGCTCGAGCGGCACTTTCCCCGCTCGAGCGGACATGCCAAATTCTGGAAAATCCAAAATTATTCTTGAGGCTCAAACTCGACCTTCAAAGGTCCAAAACTCATAATTTCGGTCCAAAAAATGCAAATACATCATATAGCATATGGATGTAAGCAACATGAGGCCAATCATTCAAAATCATGGTCCAATTCTTCAAAATTAATCAACATTCCTTTGTATAATCATGGCTCATGCATTCAAACCTCATATAAGCTCCATATCTTTAATAATCAAGCATGCATGCCAATTTTGACTTCATTTCTATTTCAAATGATGCAAATGGTGTTCATTCTCAAGAAACTCAACAAAACCATGCTTGCATGTATGATCCAACTCTCAATCTTTTATAATTGACATGCTACATGTTAGATTATGCAAATTTATGGCAATTCATAGCAATTCTATCCATGCATGTGCATATCTCATCAAAATCAACACAACTCATGTTCTTGATTACCATTCAATCTTTAATTCACAAAATCACAACTCAAACTCATGAATTAGGGGTTGATTACTCACCTAGGAGCTTCAAACACTCAAGTTCTTTGAGTTTAACTTCAAATTTTCAAGCCTTGAGCCAAAATTGCACAATTCTCCCCCTTTCTCACTCTAGAGCCGGCCTCACTCTCTCACTAAATTATAAACTCAGATTTTGAACTCAAAACAAATGAGTGTGAGTGCAAGTTGGCCTATTTATAGGCTCCCTTAATCAAATCACTTAAAATTAAGTAATGGTGCTTTAATCAGTCATTCTGAATCTGATTATTTTGATCCGAATCAATTTTCAATTAAATTTCATCGTAGGCTCTAAAAATTACGCCAATCACAATGGCATAGTCAATTTCGGTTTCTGTGGCCGATAGGGCCTTCAATTTAAATTCCAAAGCAGAAAGCCAAACAGATTTTCCTACGATGAACATATAGAAATTCAAAACCACATATATTCATATAAATGGTACTCAAAATCATATCGAACACATAATCATATTCATAATAAGGATCAATTAGCATAATACGAAATAGGGTTATCACAAGGATGGTGGTGACGGTGGTGGTGGTGGTGGTGCTGGTGCTGAGGAAGAACCTTTAGCTTTCTTGGAAACCTGAGATGGTGCACGTCGACTCATATTCTGCACACAATAACAACATATACAAAGAATACCCGTGAAACAGGAGTGAGAATAAAATATAATGTCACAGCACATGTTTCCCTATTGATTTTGACACATGCAATTCTCCATCCTCTTTTTTTTTTTTTTTTTTTTTTTTAAAGAAATACAATTAGCTATGCTAACAAAATAAATAAATAAATAAACGAATACTAAACTACTATATTCTAACAAAAAGAAGAAAAATTAATATTAGACTATTGTTGAATAAATCCTACTGACGCACACACAAATAAACAGTACATAAGTCTATCATCATCAAATTTTTATTTTATTTATTTATTTATTTTTATTTTTTTTGACAACAAAGCAAAAAAAAATACTAATGAAAAAAAAAACTAAACTAAACTAAACAGTTAATCAACTATACTTAACCACACTCTATTGAAGTAAATTAATTAAATTAAACAAGTAAAACAACTAACTAATTAAAATATAATAATAGCAATCGTGTGCCGGAGATGGCCGCACGTACGGCTGCTTATCATTTCAAATTCCATAAAAAAAAAAATTTAAAACAATAAAAAAGAACCACTATGAATCTACGAATGTACTTTACTACAAATGAGGAATGAAAGATCTAAAATAGAAAATGAACTCACCTTAAAAAAGTGAGAAGAAAGAATGAAAAAGAGAAGAAAAATAGAGGTCCACCAGAAAAAAAATGTCGCCGAAGGTGTGTTGGTGGTGAGCTGGGTGGTGCTAAGGTGGTGAGAAGAGATGGAGTGAATGTTGAGGAAGGTGGTTAGTAACGGTGATGTTGGGTGAAAGAGAAAGAAGAAGGAAAAGATAAGGTAGAGAGAGAAAGTGTGAGAGGTAGATAGAGAGAGTTTGGAAAGTGAAGGATAAAAAGGGTTGGTTAGGGTTTGAATTAGATATTTTGTTTTCATGTCGCGCCATATGTGTGGGAATATCTGCCGCATGTGCGGGCATCTCTCCGCACCATGTGTCACACCTACTTTTAAAGTAGTAGGGAAATTTTGGTCTTTTGGGTTTCTATGTGCTAAAAACAGTGCCGAACGTGTGCCACTCCTCCGTACCATCCCCCCGCACCTGCAATTAATACAATAGCCATTCTAAGACATGGGGATTTTGCCGCACATGTAGGGGATTTTGTGACACGTACTGGTAATTTTTTTATTTTTATAAGACACCCTATACTTACACCAATTCAAATCCATGGACAATCACTAGCGACTTCTACCTTCACTGTTGCATTTAACAAACAAATAAACCTTTTCAACTTCCCCATACTGCTAAATGAAGGTACAATCTTCATGCAAAAACCATGGTACTACTTTTTTCCCTAACTGTGTTTGTAACTTTCCCTATTTTCCAACAAGGTGACAAACTAGGTCGACTTGGTATCTAGAATTGAAGTGCCAAACACTACCCTCAACCTATGGGATTGCCATAAAAATTTCAAGCCGAGGTGGTTTTGAAGCAATCTCCACACCCCTAGGTATTTTGCATTGTTTGGGATGGAAAAGAAGTCAAGATGGTCATGCATGTTTGAATAATTGAAGATGGGAGCTTGAAATGCATGAATATGTATGATAGAAATGAATTTGGTGTCAATTTGAGACATGCAAGTGTGTAATCCTTGAAATTGAGCTCCATAATATTGTGTTTTGGTGTTTGTCCCATGTTAGTATATAAATATATGCAGTTTGAGTCATAAACATGCATTTGGAACCCTTGAACCTCGGCTTGAAGCTCAAGAACTTGATTTGGAATTTCCAGAATTTTGATGTCTGCTCGAGCAGGGAAAACCGCCGCTCGAGCGTGAATTTCGTGCTCCTAGCACTTTTTGCAGACATGGTGTCCGCTCGAGCAGGGAAGTCCACGCTCGAGCAGGAAGCCATGTAGAGAGGCCTTCCGCTCGAGCGCCATAATTCACGATTGAGCGTATTTTTCATGCAACCAGTACTTTTGCAAGCCTTAAGGGATCCACTCGAGAATTGGGAGGACTATTGAAGACGAGATTGACTACTGCACCAATTTTGACATTACCTTCAGGTATGGAAAATTTCGTGATTTTCAATGATGCATCTTATAAGGGTTTGGGTTGTGTGTTAATGCAGAACGGAAAGGTTATTGCTTACGCCTCTCGGCAGTTGAAGCCACATGAGAAGAATTATCCAACACATGACCTAGAATTGGCCGCAGTTGTTTTTGCTTTGAAAATCTGGCGGCATTATTTGTATGGGGCAAAGTGTGAGGTCTACACAGATCATAAGAGCCTGAAATACTTCTTCACGCAGAAAGAGTTGAATATGCGTCAGAGAAGATGGCTAGAACTGATAAAAGACTACGATCTAGAGATTCAGTATCACCCCGGGAAAGCTAATACAGTGGCTGATGCTTTGAGTAGAAAATCAACAGGGAGTATGGCTTGTTTGCTTACTAAGCAGAGGGAGATTTTGCAAGACTTTGAGAAGTTTAAAATTGAAGTAGTAGTAGGTGAACGGAACGGACTGATAGCCGCTATTACAGCCGAGCCGGCAATTGTTGATGAAATCAAGCGGAAACAGAAAGAGGATGAGTTCCTCAGAAGGGTCATTGATGAGTTTGAGACGAGTCCAAAAGTAGAATTTAGCATTGGAAATGAAATGTTGAAATTCCGGAACCGAATATATGTCCCTGACATCCTGGAACTAAAGAAGAGGGTCTTAGATGAAGCCCATAGATGCGTATTTGCTATGCATCCGGGTAACAATAAAATGTATCAGGATTTGAAACAAACCTATTGGTGGCCTAAAATGAAGAAAGAGATTGCAGAATATGTGTCCAAGTGCCTTCAGTGTCAGCAAGTCAAGGCTGAACATCAGAAACCAGGCGGTCTACTTCAACATCTCCCTATTCCTGAGTGGAAGTGGGAACATGTGACTATGGACTTCGTTGTTGGCCTACCTCGGACTTCTCGAGGTATGGATTCTGTTTGGGTTGTAGTTGATAGACTGACTAAATCCGCACATTTTCTGCCTGTTAAAACTACATTTATTGCTTACAGATTGGCTACCATTTATGTTGATGAGATTGTCCGTTTACACGAAGTTCCGGTATCTATTGTGTCGGATAGAGATCCGAAATTTGTATCTAGATTGTGGAAGAGTTTGCAGGAAGCTATGGGAACAGAATTAAGGTTCAGTACTACATTCCACCCACAGACAGATGGCCAGTCAGAACGAACGATACAAACTTTGGAAGATATGCTTCACATGTGTGCTTTGGATTTTCAGGGGAGTTGGGAAGACTATTTGTCACTCGGAGAATTTGTTTATAATAACAGCTTCCACTCCAGCATCGGTATGGCACCGTACGAGGCTTTGCATGGTAGGAGGTGTAGATCACCTATTTGTTGGATAGAGGTCGGGGATAGAGCTTTACTTGGGCCAGAAATTATGCAAGACACTTTTGAAAAGATCAAAACTATTCGGCAAAGGCTCAGAACAGCTCAAGACCGACAGAAGAATTATGCAGACGTCCGGAGAAGACCTCTTGAGTACGAGGTTGGTGACCATGTGTTCATCTGCGTTTCTCCGATGAAAGGCCAAGTCAGATTTGGGAAAAATGGGAAGTTGTCGCCCCGTTACATTAGGCCGTTTCAGATTTTGGAAAGACTTGGCCCAGTTGCTTATAAAGTTTCCTTGCCACCGGGATTCGAGCAAATTCATAATGTGTTTCATGTGTCGATGTTGAAGGGTTACCTCCGAGACCCGTTTCATGCGATCAATTATCACCGGGTTGCTATTGATGAAAACATGGAATATGCTAAATGGCCGGAACGGATTGTAGACAAGCAAGTGAAACAGTTGAGAAGCAAGTCCATCCCAATGGTGAAAGCAGAATGGAAAGAACACTATGGGACGGATGCTACATGGGAAAAAGAGGAAGAAATGCGACTAAGCTATCCACATTTGTTTCTCGACGAAGGTAAGTTAAGTTTGGAGGACCAAACTTCCTAAAGGGGGGAAGACTGTGATATCCCTGTTCCGTAATATGTTAAATTGGTCCTTAATTTGAATATAATTGTGTGTTTAGCATGATTTTATGTGCCATCATGTGAATATGTGTGATTTTGAAGTTTGATCTGTTCACCGTAGGAATACCTGTTTGAATAATCTGCTTCGGAAATTAAATTGAGGGCCTTATCGGCCACAGAACCCAAAATTGATTGCGCCTTTGTGATTGGCATAATTTTTAGAACCTACGGTGAAATTTAATTGGAAATCGACTCGGATCAGATTAAATTGATTTAATTAGTGAATTAGTGCTCTATTATTATATATCAAAATAATATAACAAGTGGGGCTTTTATTTGAGCACTACACACTCAATATCTCTCCTTTTAACTCCACTTGGCTGAGGAAAGACTCTAAGAACAAGAGGAGGGTCGGCTAGAGAGAGAGAGGGTGTAGAAGTTGGAGTTTTGGTCTCAAGCTTGGTGATTTTGAAGTCTAACTCAAGAATTGATCACAAATTGGGGAGATTAAAACTCTTAGGTAAGAAAACTCATGGCTTTTTGTTTGTAAATTTGTGAATTTAAGTTTGATAGATGGTCAAGAACATGAGTTAGCTTGATTATGAGGAAATTGAGTTGTTTGTGTTCAATTGAGGGCATGCATGTATACATAATTGATGTGGAATTGCATAATCTAGCATGTATTGAGTTGAACATGGAGGTGAATGTGTTAAATCTTGCATACAAGCATGCTTTTGTTATATTCCATGAGAATGAACACCTTTTGCATTGTTTGGGATGGAAAAGAAGTCAAGATGGGCATGCATGTTTGAATAATTGAAGATGGGAGCTTTAAATGCATGAATATGTATGATAGAAATGAATTTGGTGTCAATTTGAGACATGCAAGTGTGTAATCCTTGAAATTGAGCTCCATAATATTGTGTTTTGGTGTTTGTCCCATGTTAGTATATAAATATATGCAGTTTGAGTCATAAACATGCATTTGGAACCTTTGAACCTTGACTTGAAGCTCAAGAACTTGATCTGGAATTTCTAGAATTTTGATGTCCGCTCGAGCGGGGAAAACCGCCGCTCGAGCGTGAATTTCGTGCTCCCAGCACTTTTTGCAGACATGGTGTCCGCTCGAGCGGGGAAGTCCACGCTCAAACGGGGAGCCATGTAGAAAGGCCTTCCGCTCGAGCGTCATAATTCACGATCGAGCATATTTTTCATGCAACCAGTACTTTTGCAGGCCTTAAGGGTCCGCTCGAGCGGGGACTCTGTCCTCTGAAAATCTGAAAATACATTCTATGTTCTGTTTTCTGTTCCCTTTCACTTCTAAGCACTCTTAGGCATACATCGAGCATTGTAATTGAGTTAAAGAGATAAGAATGAAGCCTAAAGAGGAATATGTGAATTAATGAACGGATTGAATTGTTAGTGACCCTTTTGTGTTCATGAAATGTGTAGGGTCAAGCTCTGGGGCAAATCCACAAGCCGATCACTGTGAGTAATATCTTAACAAGATATTTGTAGTATGTTATTGTCCAATCGTTACTTCCATGTAAGTTTTGCAAGATCATTAAGTTGAATAGTGGGCACCGATTGATATAGATCATTGGGCCAAAGGCCGATTGATATAAATGATTGGGCCAAAGGCCGATTGATATAAATGATTGGGCCGAAGGCCGATTGATATAAATGATTGGGCCAAAGACCGATTGATATAAATGATTGGGCCGAAGGCCGATTGATATAAATGATTGGGCCAAAGGCCGATTGACATGAATGATTGGGCCGAAGGCTGATTGACATGAATGATTGGGCCGAAGGCCGATTGATATGAATGGTTGGGCCGAAGGCCGATTGACATAAATGATTAGGCCGAAGGCCGATGGTTGTACTGCCTCAATAATTGTTTATGTAACTGTCTTACTTGATATTATTCACTGGGCATTCGCTCATACTCATTCATGTACATGTAGGTGAACCAAGGGACGTCCAAAATCAACCCCGGTGAAATTGTGAGAAACAGTCAGAGTTTTGAGGAGTCAACCCAAAAGTCTCGCGCATGAGACTGACCTTGCCTTTTGCCATTTTGTTTATGCTATTATGTTGGCAAGTCTTCATATATGTCTGTATATAGTTACCTTGGGTTGACTTACTTTTGTGGGATCCTGTATGTACAGTGTTTTGTATTAGTACATAATCTGCTGTGAGTTATTAACATATAAATGTTTGAAATGTTATGGTATGCATTTTAGCACGACTCTATGGACAAAGTTTTTGAATTGCTTCCGTTCGGCCCCTTTATCTCTGATGAGTTTTGGGTTACGTGAATTGAGGTCGTAGGTAATCACACGATTACTGGCCGGTTATGGCCTTAACCCATAGGGGCGGGTTCGGGTCATGACATTACATCACGTAAGCATATAGCCTCATGGTAAGCATGATGTCATGTTAACATTCACACTCATGCAAGATGCTAAAGCATAAAAAGCTTACCGAGTACTCCGAGCCAAAACAAAGAACTTGTTTGCAATCAATATATGATCCAAGTCCATGTTAAGTGGCTAATGCATCGCATACAAAATGCAACTAGAATAGGCTCTGTTAATCCTAGGATGGCATGTGGAATGCAACAAATAACACGTATTCAAGTTAGATTTGAAATACTATGCAATTAGTATGATGCGCCGAGCCCGGTGCATGCAATACAAATGAATGGATGCATGCATGCATAGCATAAGGATGCTAAATCAAATATGCCCTAATATTAACCATCAAAAGCAGGTAAGTAAAAGGGAGAAAGAAGTGGGGATTGGAAGACATGCATCACACGCACGCACACTTATTACAAATTCGCCCTCGTTCGGAGGGATCAAAAGAATAATACAATTTAATCAACTAACAAGCTAATTAAATAATTACAGACCAATTAACTAGTTAAGCAAATTAACTAAGCTAATAAAGCGATAAAACAGCCTCGAGAAGAGGGCCCAATGCACGCATGCTCGACACCACTCGGAAACCCACCACCATGCACAAGCTGCCTCTGTTTGCACTGTTTTATGCTTCTAAAAATTGTACAAGTCCCAAGGAACACTCTCTGAACACTGTGGGGTGCCACCGGCCATGAGGAATGGTCACCGGCCATGGGAAAGTGGTCATTGACCATTGGTAGGCCAAAGATTTGTGGTCGGCTGACACTCAATGTGGTCGGTCGGCCATCTATGCCTGCAAAATCCTGTTTTGATAGCAGCAGAGGGCAAACATGGCATGACAATGCATTTCAAGCAAATGTGTGCACCAACACCCTCCTTATCATGTTCATGACTCAAAGAAGGATGGTCCTCGACCCTCGGGCCACCAATCGCGCATTTCAATGCATGATGGCCAAATGAGTCAAGTTGTGCATTTGGATTTTAAATGTAATGCAAAACCAAACAAACACATAAGGCCCAACCTCTATCATGGTGATTTCAAGAGGCAAGACATGCATGCAAAATGCAATCTTAGCATACGGGCTAAGTGTACAATATGAGAATGCCAACAAGCATGCAAACATGCAAACATGTAACAAGTGTGCAAGCTAACAAGCATGCGAAATGCAATGCCAACATGCAAACATGCAAAACATGTAACATGTTAAGGAACCAAAACAAAGAGAAGAATGCATGCCAAATGAACTATGATTCAAGCATGCAACACATGCGATAGGTCAAGTATGCAACAACACACAACGCGAGTATGCAACAATATGCAAATTATGGTCTTAAACTAGTTTGGGCAGCTCTCTAACAAGCCCAAAATAACGGCCAAATGCTACGGAAATGATGGCCAAAACACATACAAACATGCATGCACATATGGTCCAAGACTTATGCATCAAATAGCAACTTTTAAGCACACTTAAAAGAGGATAAACATGGACTAATGGCAAGCATAGCAAGCTCTGAAAATCATGTTAAGGGTGGTGCCAAACCAACTAAACAAGACAAGCAAAGCATGCAATTATGTCCAAAATCTAAGGCTCACCAAAGAGGTATTGAACTACATTTAGCAACACCAAACATGGCATGATTTGAACAACCAAAATTAGAGTTTTAGCATGTTAAAACAAAGCCAAAAACACATTGACATGGCATCCTAGAGGCCTAAACATGATGGCATATGCAATGACACTTTCATGAAGCATGAAACACAAACTCTTTAAGGCCTTAAAGTAACATCAAATGCAAGCATACAAGCATCCTAAATGGACTAAAATGACATGGTAAGTGGTGCCAAACCACTGAAATAGCTCAAGCAAAGCATGCTCATGACATCACACACTCAAGGCTAACAAGCCAAAATGCAAGGCGGCTATGCAAAGGATGTCATGGATGACCAAAGAAACCACAAATAGACCTTAAGCATACTAAAACATGCATTAAAGCATGGCCAAAACAAGTAAGCATAGTAGTCTAAATGCTAAGTACATGTTAAGGCAAATAATGGCATTACAAGACAAGTATGCAAAGCAAGCATGGTGTGTTTAAACCAATTAAAAAAGTGCCATATCATGACAAAATAAGCACAAATACTAGCTAAGACATAGCCAACATGATCTTAACAATGGTGCTCACACATGAGGCTAAAATGGCACATATTGAAGGCAACAAGGAGAGGGGATGGCCCTCTCCTTCTTAGGACCTTAAAGCACCATCCCCACCACTGAAATCCCTCTGGATTTCAGTGGTGAGGAGGCCAAAACAAGGTGGTCCCGGAGCTCACCAAAATAGCACAAAAATGGGGCCAAACAAGGCCTAAGAGGGGTCAAACAACCCCAAACACCAAAGCAACCTTAAACAACTATTTTAAGCACTTAAAATCAGAACTTTTATATGTTATAGACTAAGCTTAAAAACAGGTGCAAGGATGGCTAAGAGCCTATGCAAAAAGGGGGTATTTAAAGGGAAAGTTCTTACCCTTGTAGAACAATGCTCCAGCAGCCTTCCTTAGGTCTAAACCAGCTCAAAACCTTCAAGAATAACCCTTTGGCTCCTCAACAACCAAGGTATGGTGTAATGGTAGGTGCCTTAGTGCAAAACTAAAAACAAACACACACAAAGGCAAAAAGAGAGGGAGATATAGAGATAGATAGATACACTATGCAAACCCTAATCTCAGAGCTCTCTGGAACTTTTTTGTAACCCTTGGGGAGGGAGGAGAAGGCCTCCCTTTATAGAGATTCACTCTTGCAAAGCTTACAAAACAAGCTAAGCAAGAGTGAAATCCCTCCATACACGTGTATGGAGGAGGTGCAAAGTGGGTGCCAGCTATCACAGCTGGCACAAAATATCTGCCAAAAGTAGATGCACAGTGGTCGGCCAGCCAAAAATGACAAATTGGCCAAAACCAAGGTCGGCCGACCAAAAAGAGTGCCGGCCGGCCAAACATTTGGCCGATGGCAACAAAACAATGGCCAGTGGCCTCAAGCCATGCCCGGTGAAGTGTGGGGATGGCCAACAAGCCATTCCCTGTCCCTCAAAAGCAAAACACAAGTGTTTGGTGCAAAACCAAACACAAAACAGTCGAGTCGAGAGGTCTTAAGGCAAGGCGCATGGCCGAGACCTCCGGGAACTCAAGACGAACACAAACAAGGATGATCACCGAGTGTTCAAACGGTGACGTCCAAGTCTCAAGGACAGTCAAAAATGGGATGCCTACAGTAAGTTTTATACTTTAGCATACTTGCATGAGTGTGAGTGATGCCATGTTTTGCATGCTTGCCATGAGGCTATTTGTTTAAGTGATTAACTACATGAATGCTTGTGGATGAAGGCTTTGTTTCTTGAATTGGAATGATTCAACAAATGTATGTTTTAAGCCCACTTTGCGAAGTGGCAAAATCATGTTTTAAGCCCATCAGAGGGTGGCAAATCCGCGTTTTAGCCCACTTGAGAGTGGCACCTTCAAACCATTTTCAAACAAACATGAGTTGAATTCGTTCCAAATCTTGCGACTTAGTCTATACTTGTATGTGTGCGTCACATGGTAAAGTTAGATTAATAACTGGATAAGAACACATGAGGTTTATAAAACAACATATCATGCTAAGTAGAGGCCAATCCTTTGATCGGGCGAGCGGGGGTGCTCATGTCATGACCTTCCCCTCTCTTACCCAAGTTTGCGAGCCAAGGCAACTTTGGTGATGACGAACACGTGACCTTTAGCACGAGTCAGGGTTTTCTAAATTTTCCAAAAATAAAATATTTAGATGGCGACTCTATAATCTGGCAAAGTAGTCCAGTTTTGGCATTATTTGATTAAAAATCGATTTTCCAAAATGACTTGCCAGATTGGACTCTTTGGTGTTTATCAGTCTCACATTGTACTTTGTGAGATTAGATTCAGAACCATGACAGGAGTCCGAACTGTAGGACCAATTCAAGCCCTCCGAAAGGGGGGGCGCGAAAAAAGTCGAGTCTACAGATGGCCGGCAGACCATCAGAGGTTGCAGGCTGGAAAGACCAAGGCATGGTCCGAAAATGAGACAAAAAGGATGCAGGGTTTGAAAGGTTCAAAGTTGTGGTGTTTCGCTGAGGACTTCGAGCACTTGGTGAGCAAACAAACTCGTCATCGGATGTACCTACAAGGACATCCAAGTCTTGAAGGGCCGTAAAAAATGGGATGTCTACAGGGTGTTTCAAAACCTATTCAGACTCAGTCTTTTCTGTCCAATCGGGGGCAGTTTCGATATCAGATCCGAGCAGGCTAGGCTTTGAGAGCTTCGCGTAATATTACCCTTGAGAGGGACTTTTTGTACAAGAGGCTAGTGACATAATAATTGAATTTTTTTTATTGACCGGTGTACTATTAGATGCTGAGACATTGTGATTATGTGTAATATATATGTCGTTGTTTGTTTATCCTCATGTGTTAGGGGGCACATCATGAATCTCAAAACTCTCTTTTATGTATATGTAATGAGAAGTCATTAATGGGACTAATGATCCTAGTGTTGTACACCTAATGTTAATTTATGAGATGGTTATGTAATGGCATGGGAGCCTTGTTCTGTTTAGAAGTTGTGTGCTGGAAACTGGAAATCCATGGGATATTGCAATTAGTGTGGTGGTATAGTAAGGGCCGAGTCATAAGGCTATGAAGGTGTTGAATCTGAGGGAATGTAAGACTTTAGAGGTTTGTGAAATCGATGAAGGTTATGTGAGAATGTCTGAGACAGTGTGAGACTATTTGTACCTCAGGGTAGTGAGAATGATACTAGTGTGTATTGTTTAGTGTTTTGTGTTTTGTTGGTTAGTGAGTTTGTTGCGGTCCTATCGATCATAGGTAGGAATGGTGTTCGTGTCATGGTTGGTTATGGGTTGGTATTTATCTAAGAGAGAAATGATTCATGGTATTCTCAGATATTGAGTGGAGTTTATGAGTGGGAAGAAAAATTTCATGGGTAGATGCTAGAAGTATTTCTTGGAATGAAGAATGGTTTGTGTTCTTGGGTAACGAATGTAGCATTGGTGAGGCTTGTCTAGTATGACTGGGATCGTGTGATCGTCGTTGACCTTATTAGTCTTGTGTTTGAGATGTAAGAATGTGTTTACCATATAAGCCTATGAGTGGTGATTTCTTTGGAAACAATGGTGGTGTGATTTATTTTGAGGAATCTAACGAGATTCTAGAATGTATGGAATGATGTGTGGAGCCCATCTCAAAGTTAATAGAGTGGGACAAAAAAAAATGTAGATGTTTAAGTGCCGAGGGTGGAGTTTCTTGTGTAGTTAGTCAGTTGGTTGATATCAGGGTTAGGTGACAAATAGTCGCTTTAGAATGGTTTGGTTTAGTTCAGTTTGGAACTAGTGGTTTGGATGAATAGTATTTGAAGTTAAGTGGCACATAGTCATCTCGAGAATTCCTTCGGTTCGAGTAAATTAGGTGGTACTTGAGGACGTTGAACCTTGCTTGTGGATGTAAGTTGTTGGTGTGAATTTGTGGAATCCCATGGGATGACGTGTTAGAATCTAGATTGTTACAAGCGCACTTGTGCCAAGGTGTATCAATAATTATCTGTGTTGATGTACATGACGGTTTGGAACTTTCAACTGTTAAAAAGTGGTATGTGCTATATTGTCTCTTGTAGCACCGTGATTGTTTTTATTCACTGTAATATAGAAATGTAGTAAATGTGTTATGCTATCACTAGTTGTGTGATGGAAGTTGTTGGGTGATGGTTGGGATTCACCAGAAGTTCGTTGAGAAAATGAATTTGGAAAGTGATTATTGATTTTTGTAAGCTCTTAGAGCATTTTATTTCAAAAAATAAATAAATAAATAAACTTGGGGTTAAAATTTTACGGTTTGTTTTGGAAAAATGTTTGCAAAACAATTGGTTTTACTCGGAGTTTATGACACGAATCTTTTGTTGGAAGACAGTATGAGTTTGGACAAATTTTAAGAAAACGTATAAGCAGGAAAAGAGATTTTGTTAAGATAACCCGAAAACTCTCGTTTTAACAAGTTTGTGTGACTATTTCCCTACCTCATGTGGATGATGAATTATGTTAACAATGATAATGGTTATGATAGAATGAAATTGCAGGATTGTGAATTTCCTTGTGCCTTATTGTGTTGATAGCACAGTTGTTGTTTCTATTAATTGTTGTTATAGAGATGTTACATTTGATATTGGTTGTGGCATCACTACATGAGTGATGGGCATTGATTGGGTGATGGTAGAGACTTGCCGATGGTTATATTGGAATGAAATTGAAAATTGTATTTTTCCTCGTGTTATGGCCTCGGAATGGCTTGTTAAATAGATATATAATGGTTGCAATTTAGATGGTAATGAGAAATTTCAATGAGTAATTCCTTGTAACTAATTGTGGATGGTTATGTGTTGTGAGTAACACTTTGTTTTTGAGAAATGTTTGCAAAACTTTTGAGTTTCACATGGAAGGCGCATTTTGAAATTGGGCGGTACAAATTTGAGCATCTTTTAAGAAATATTTTATGTGCAAGAGAATGATTTTTGAAGAGTTAAGAAATAAGGGGCAAAATTTAAAATTTTGTTGTTATTTGTTTTACTTGGGGCTTGTTATGCCGAGATGTGGTCTCTTGTCAATGTTTTATTATAAGTTATTTTCCTTCTGTTCACGTTAACCGAGGATTCTATTGTGAGAGTTTTACTTCGTGTTCTAGTGTTGAGCGCTCGGAGGTGTTTGGGCATGTTGTGGTAGTTGTCACGTGGGTGATGCTTTTGGTATATGTGTGGTGGTTGTTTTTTGTTCTTGTTTCATAGACCCAATGAGTTGTATGGGTCGAGGAGGCATCCGTGATCTTTTCTTGAGTTTCGTTGTTTGGGTATCTTTGGGGCCCTGGAATGTTGAATCGGGATCCTAGAATTTATCCCAAGTATGGATCCAACTTTAAATGGGTGGTTATGCTTCCTGTTGTGATTGAATTGCCTTTGTTTCGACCATATCTTTAATTTTGGGGACGAAATTTCCTAAAATAGGGAGGTTGTAGCATTCTGAAGTTTTTTTTCATTGCTCGAGCGATGGATTGGTCGCTCGAGCAGTCCGACATGTCATCTAGTACTTTTACAAGTTTGTGATTCTGGTTGTTGCAGATGTTCGCTCGAGCACAGGTTTGGTCGCTTGAGCAATCTATCTTGTTTGGCCTGAACTTCTGGGAGTTCGCATTCTTCACTCGAGCGACAGTTTTATCACTCGACTAATTCAGTATCTTTAAAAGGCCATTTTGGTCCATTTTTCTCTATTCTTTTTTCTCTCCTCTTCTTCTCTTCCACCATTTTTGTGGGTTTCAAGCTTTCCAGCTTGGTTTTCATTTTTAGATCAAAACGTAGAAGGTCACGAGGGCTTCATTTTAATCTGAGCAGATCGTGTTTTCGTCGCCGTGGATTTTTCGTCTTTCTCCTCGTCACTTCAAGAGGTAGGGATTTCCTTGTTCCTTTCAATACCTCATCTATAGATAGACATATGGTAGATTTTATTGCATAAAAATCATATCCATTATGGATTCTTTGAAAATCATGAAAGGGGATCTAGGGTTTGAATGTTTGGAGTTTAAATTGTTAAATTGATTGTTGTTTAGGTTAATTGGGGAGTAGTTTAACATGTTTATGTTGAGAAGAAGAAAAAACCCTAATTTAATATTTTGACTTAGTGAATTGCAAATGGATAAAATTGAAAAAATGTTTGTACTTCGTTAAGATGGTTTGTGTAATTGTGTTAATAACCAAAATGGGAAAATTAACCATGGTATTGGAATTATTTTGGATTAATCATGTTAAGTTGAGTTGGATTATGGATTTGATATCCATGGATTTGATTTTTGCGAAATGAAGAGAATAGATCTTGGAGAAAGGTTGGGGTATGGTAATTTGGAAAATAAGATGATTGAGTTTTGAAAGGAGAAAGAAATCATAAAGTATTGTAAAATTCTGAAATGAACTTGAGGTCGGATTATGAAGAAAATGTGAACCGTCTATATTGTTGAATGAAATGGATGATTTTGAAGGGAAAAAAAAAACGTATTTATGTAAATATACTTTGGTACAAGCCGTCACATTTTCTTTATAGTATGAGTTGGAGCATTCATGATCATAGCTATCTGTAAGTTGTTATTGTTTAGAATCATGTTGGGATCCCTATTGGAGTTCATGTTCATTCCGCGTTGCTAATCCTTTTTCAGGTGAATATTGAGAAGTGTTTCAAGATCGAGGATCTTCTTTATCTTTTGGCCACGAGGCCTTTTGTTTGTCGGATGAACGCATTTGATGTAAAAGGGTTGAACCCTTCTTTTTATATGTAATGATGTAAGTATACAGTAGCTTATTTTATTGTATCCCTTATTACACCCACCATGTATTCGAATGAAAGAACCTTCTTTTATTTATTCTTGTTAATGTATAGAACTTTCGTTCGTTATCTCTAAAACTGTATCATATTAATGGTTCTGGTAATGTTATTTGTGAAATAAAAAGTGGGGTGTTACATGTACTGTTTAGATAATACCTTTGAGTGGTGTAAGACCCTTTTCAATCAATTGACGATATTGACGATATTATTATGTATGATGATGCATATTATAATACAAATAATACAATTAGACATGAGTCATAGTCTGAAATGGAGAACTTGATAACTTTACAAAGTACCAATCACCTTGTTTAATTTCAATTTCTACATTCATTTTTTAGAAAATTGAAAGGGGAAAAAAAATCGAATCATCCAAAGTGTTTAATAATAGATTGTGATGTTTCAAGGTATTTGGTTGTTTCAAGGTGCTTAATATTTGAAGGTATTTGAATTCCAAAAGATATCTATAGTTGTTTGTGATTTTGCTGATATTTAATCAATTTAGGAGGATATTTTCAAAATACCTAAAAAAAATATGACAATTTTTCACACTTTTATAATAGTGGTAGATATATATATTGTCAAGCAAAGTTTTGCTTTCCAACAATGCTACATATACATTAGGCTGCATGACTTTCCCTTTTTTAATTGCAAAAATAAAAAGTAAAAAATAAATAAATCGGGATTTAAGTTTTCTAAGAAAACAAATCTTAAATTTTTAATTTTATCAATTATTCTAATCTTTTGATTTGTTTTCAACCTGAGTTATTTGTTTATTTTCGTTAAGCAAAATTGACGATAAATAAATTGTAGTCATTATACTGAATGAAAAAGAATATTTTAGACATTTTTAGTATTTTTACATTGAATATAATGACTAAAGTACTCATTTTTTATCAACTTTACCTGACGAAAATAGACAAATGATTTAAATTAAAAACAAATAAAAAATATTAGAATTTAAATTGATAAAATTAAAAATTTATAATTTAAATTATTTTTAGAGTTCAAATTGAGATTTTTTTATATATTTTTTTTTTTTTGGTGGGACTGAATGATTTTTTTTTTTTTTTTTTTTGGGACAAAACTACACTATTAGTTCCTGACTTTTGGTCATTGTGTCATTTTAGTCTTTATTAGTTTAATTTGTTCAATTTTTATCCTAAATTGTTTTTTATTTTGTCTCAAATTGATTAATTAATTTCAATTGTTAGTATTTTTTATGACAAATTAACACATGAGCGGCAAATGTCATACAAAAATAAAATCATAAACTTGATCAATTCAATGATTTTACCTAAACTAATTTAATTAAAAAAATTGTCAAAAACTTTATGGACGTTATCAATTAAATTAAATTGATATAAAATATAAAATTAAAAATCAAAATTATAAAAGTTAAAATAATACAAGTAACAAAATGTAAAGATTATTTTTTTTTATTTTTTTAAAAGTAAACTTGAATGGTTTTAAAAACTGGGTTGTGAGGGGGGGTGTTCCATTGGCCTATGTATCCCGTTTGTTTTGGGTTATAGGAAGGTGATTGGGATTTATAGTGAGGCAGAACCCACTAATATCATGTTTGTTCTGAGAGATGGAGAGGGGATTAATCCCCTCCGGACTACAAATTCCCTTGGAGAGGGGATTAGGATAGGTCTGTAAGACTTGGTATTAGAAAAATAGTCCAGCGGATTAGAAATTTTTTTTTTTTATTTATTTTTTATTTTATTTTTTACATGTCAAGTATTTTTTTTTTGAACATTAATGTTTAATTTTTTGTATTTTTTGTTAAATAAAAATCATTATTTTATTTATTTTATTTTTTTTGAAAATTTTTTATTTTATTTTTACTTTTTAAAAATTTTTTACATGTTGGGCATTTTTTTTAAAATATTAATGTTTAATGTTTTTGTATTTTTTTGTATTATTTTATATTTATTTTATATAAAAATAATTTAACAATCCCCACACTAACAACTATCATCAAAATAAATATAATTTTACTTAATCCCCTCACTATCAAACCCCTCACTATCAATCCCCTTCATTCTATCTCTGAAAATAAACGGGACCTAAAATTTGAACTTTGATTACATTGGGAACGCTCATCTCAGCACCGCAAACTTTTTTTTGAAATAAAAAGTATTACACTTTCTGTTTCAAAATATTAATCTATTATTTTATTTTTTATTATCTCAAAATATTAATTTTTATAAAAAAAATTAAATGTTAAAATAATATAAATTTTCTATTTTTGTCTTTTTTTTAAATTTATTAACAATATAAAAAGTATAATTGTAACAATTAATATTTTCTAAAAAATTACTATTAAAAGATAATTTTAAAAAATTA
This sequence comes from Camellia lanceoleosa, assembly GCA_025200525.1. Lineage (NCBI taxonomy): Eukaryota > Viridiplantae > Streptophyta > Magnoliopsida > Ericales > Theaceae > Camellia > Camellia lanceoleosa. The sequence goes on along the minus strand of CM045772.1, from coordinate 70,033,371 downwards.
ATTTTTTTAAAATACAATAATTACACTATTAAAAAAGTTAAATTTTTCAAAAGTAACTATTATTTTAAAATGGAAGGCATAATTGATTCAGAGCCATCACAAGATCATATTTTTAACAAATTATAAATTTTAATGTCTCTTTATATTTTTTAATTACTTAATATAAAATTATAAATTTCATTTTTTTATCAATCAAAACACGTGTAAGATATTATGTGGTAATACGCCAAGAATCAATAATTCCTCGTTTTTAGAGCTCCCTCAAAGTGTGAACTCTTTATTGGTTAATGGGACCGTCTGTGAGCTACTAATTTGGTTTGGTTGTTGGGACCTGATTTCTCACTTCATTCAAGTCTAAATTATCTAAGGCATCTATTTAACAGCGAGGTTAATTTTTTTTTTTTAAACTTTTTTAGATTATATTAGCTTATTTAGTTTGAGTTTTTAGAATTTATTATTTAAAAAATTAATTTTTTTAAATTTATTATGTATTTTTATTTTTACTAAATCTTTTTAATATTTTAAATAATTTTTAAAATTTTTAGATATATTTGACATAACTATATAAAAAAGTATAATATTTGTGAAATTTTTTTTAAAAATTCAATAAATATCAAAAATACAAAAAAAAATACAACAATTCAGTATATTTTCATATTCTTGTGTATTTATTGATTTTTTAAAATATTTTTTTATAAATATTTTAATTTTTAGATACAACTATTAATTATTTTTAAAATTCGTATTCTTGTGTATTTTTCTAAAAAAATTATAATTATTTTAGATGCACCTTAATATTTTTTTAGATGCACCTTAATATATTATTTTTATTAAAATTTCTAAGTGCACCTTTATATATCTAGGTGCACCTTAATATATAAAAAAATAATTATTTTAGATGCACCTTTAAAAATTTTCAAATATTGACTAAAAATAAAAAAAATAAAAACATAAAAAATAAAAAAATTAATTTCTGAAAAATTAAATTCAGAAAATTAAAAATAAACAAGGTGAATATTTTTTTATTTTTTATATATTTTTTAAAATATAATAAAAAAATAAAAGAATCAACTTTTTACTTACCTTTCACTATAGCCTAAACCTGATTCGATTTTGGTTGATTTCTCAATTCTTTTGAAATCTAAACTATCTAAACCTGGTTTGGTTTTGGTTGATATCTCACTTCTTTCAAATCTAAACTTTAAACCTGCCAAAGATTCTTTAGGCAGCGAAAAAATCTCCCTCATCTAGGACTAGGATCTACGAGGACAGATCACTGTCAACAAATTGACCATTTTACCTTCTAGATCTAGAACACAACAGGTATACGGTGCACTGTACTGCTTCAAAAATTGGAAAAATCACAATTCGGAGAGTTCTTGTGGAATCATAAAAACATTTACGCTTTGTTTTAGAAATGTGATTTTATATTTATATTTAGCATGACGTTTAGAATGATTTTTGAAAATATATTTTCAAAACTCTATAGAGAATTTTGAGATAGACGTGCGTTTCAGAATTTTTTTTTTTTGCAAATTTTAATTGTTAATATTTATAAAAAATATTTATTTATTTTTATAATTATTTTTTACAATCTACACTACTAAAACTCTATTTGATAGAGTTTTGGAAATTTAATTTTTTTTCTTTAATTTACACGTGTTTGTTTATAATTTTTAAAAATTAATTTCACTCACTTTTGAAAACTCTATCCAAGGTGAAAAAATTTGGACTAACCAGTCGTCCTCCTGGACCAGAGCCAACCCTGAGATTTGGGAGGCTTAAAGCGAATTTTGGAAATGGGAGCCGGAAAAAAAAAAAAAGTTCGTGGATAAAACAATAAGTTACAAGTTGTTTATTTGTTTATAGTCACAAAAAAATTTACTTGCGCATACAATCATTAAAATTATAAACAAAACAATTCAATTAAACAAAATTAGGATAAAAAATTAGGAAAAAATTATTCAATTAAAACTGATAAAGACTTAGGTAAAAAAATTGAGATAAAATTATTTATTTCACTAAAATCTAATAGATAAAGAAGGTAAAAAATAATAATAATAATCAAGCCCATACATTGTATGTATTGTTCTTCATAGGCCAAATATTTTTTTTAATATATATTTTCATTTTAATAAACATGGGTCAAACACAAACTATACTTATAAATAAATATAGACTAAACCATACATTGACTCAATAAAATATTTTGAGGGCCTTTAAATTGATCCTAAAATAAAAACAAAAAAATATATATAAAACAAAAACAAAAACAAACAAAAAATAAATAAATAAATAAATTTGAGCCTATAACATTTTACTAGCCAAAATTTTGGGGCCTAAGGCACAAGCCTTATTGGCCTTAAGCTAGGGCCGCCCTGTCCCAAACGTTCGGTCGGTTGACCGAAACAGTACATAATTTTTTTTTTATTATTTTTTTTTTACAATTGTCACCTGCTATTTTTTATATTTTAAATAAAAAATTCAAAATTTTTTAAAATTTTTTATGAGTTTTGAATAGAATTTTGAGTTGTGTTTGGTTATGACTTGTAAGTTTTTGTATCAAATATCATATGTCACATCAAAAATTTTCCACTCAATTCAATACTTTTTTCAAAACTCTTTCATCAAACAAATTTTTCACACTCAAATCATAATTCCAAAACTCACAAACTCAAAATACAATTCTATTCTCAAATCATATTTAGAAAACTCTACTAAACGCAACCAAAATTTCTCAAAAATTTTCCTGCACCAGTGTGTTTCTTCATCTTTTCATAAAAATAAAATATGGTCTAATATTATTATAGAGATTTTTTTAGGGTTTCTGATATTAAAATTTTATAACATTAAAGACATCCAATATTTTCATAATACTTAAAGTTTTTCAACATCAATCCAGAGAAAATTCGATCTAGAAAATTTCTCTAGACTTCTCACTCTCTAAAAAAATTCTCTCTAAAGCAATCTAAGGAATTTGATAGAGCTTAGATTGGAAAAGATGAAGTGAATTTCTCTAGAACCACTCCTTCAAAACCTACCATCACCACCCTCATCTTCATCTCTCTCCGCTGGCTTTCTAGAGCAATTATTTGATTCTCTAGATTTCAGAGAAAATTATTAAATTGAGATCGATTTAGAAGTGAACCCTACACAAAAATTAATTACTTGTCCCCAATTATTAAAATTGGATAGAACTTAGATTGAAAAAGGATGAAGTGAATTTTGAAGGAGTGGCCTCCAATTATGTTTTTGGAATCAAATAAGGGTCCAAATAGAAATTCAAAAATTTTATGTTTCCTATAATAAACCCAATAAAATTTGAGTCGATTGAGCTCCAACCAAACCTAGATTAGTTAAATTTTGTTTATGAAACCAAATAAGGGGTCAAAATAGAGTTGCTTCCTACAATACTTCTAAGAAACCAAATAGGGCATGAAACGAGAATTGTATAAATAAAAATGCATGTAAAGATATATATATATATATATATATAATTAAGAATGATCATAATAGTAGAGATTGCACTTGAGGTGACTGTTTTATTTAGAGAAGGATCGGGGGACAGTGAATCTGGAGAAGAATTCGGAGAGAGGGCGAGGAGGTGATGACCAGTCGACTTCGCATAGGGCTTCGATCAGATCTTCTACGGTGACGTTCCCCTAATCCATTTCCAATCTGTGCGAAACCCTAGAAAGCAAAACCAATACAAAGGAGACGAAGATAAAATGAACAAAGAGATCGACAAGAGAGAATTGAAACTGTGTGTGAATTTTTATTGTAAATTGTAAGAATTGATGCGAAACCCTAGAAAGCAAAACCAATACGAAGGAGACGAAGATAAAATGAACAGAGAGATGGACGAGAGAGAATTGAAACTGTGTGTGAATTTCGATTGTAAATTGTGAGAACGACGAAAATATATGATGTTGATGTGTGTGTATGCGTACACGCGCGTGCGCGTGTGAGAGAGAGAGATGGGGGGAGGGGGGGAGATGAGGTTTGATTTGAGATAATTAAATTTCTCTGTGATATATGTAGACACCCCATTTTTGACCGTCCTCAAGACTTGGACGTCACCGTTGGAACACTCGGTGATTATCCATGTTTGTGTTCGTTTGGAGTTCCCGGAGGTCTCGGCTATGCGCCTTGCCTCAGGATCTCCGAACTCGACCGTTTTGTGCCTGGTTTTGCACCAAACACTTGTGATTTGCCTTGGAGGGGCATGGAATGCCTTGTGAGGCATCTCCACACATCACCAGCCATGGCTAGAGGCCACCGGCTGTTGTTTGTGTCCACCGGCAATGTATATTGCCGGCCGGCACTCTTTCTGGCCGACCGGCCATAAATTTTGTCAAAATGACAATTTTAGCCAGCCGACTACTGTTCATCTGCTTTTAGCAGATATTTTGTGCCAGCTGTGATAGCTGGCACCCACCCCATTCCCCTCCATACATGTGTATGGGGGGATTTCCCTCTTGAATGGCTTGTTTTGTAAGGCTTACAAGAGGGAATTGCCTATATAGGAGAGCTTCTTCTCTTTGGCCAAGGGTGAGACTCTTTTTAGACATTTTAGACAGCTTTTGGAAAGCTTGAGTTCTAGGGTTAGGGTTAGATATATATTCTATCTCTATAAGTGTGTGTTTTGTCCTACTTTTGCTCACAAACACACACCAACACACCATCTCTTGGACTTGAGACCTTTGGAGGGTTGTTTTAGTATTTTGGAGCTGGTTTAAAGCCAAAGAAGGCTGTTGGAGCATTGCTTGTGAAGGTGGTCTTCAAGGGTAAGAAGCTTCCCTTTTATTCCCCATTTTTGCATTGCTTTTCTACCTATCTTAGAACTGTTTTTGTGCTTAGTGTATAATACAAAAAAGTTCTGTTTTTAAGCCCTCTTGATTGTTTGTTAAGGGTGTTTTATGGTTTGAAGGGGTTTGACCCCTCTTAAGCCTTGTAAGGCTCCTTTTTTGTGCTATTTTTGGTGAGTTTCGGGACTTTGGTGTTTGGGCCTCTTCACCACTGAAATCTTGAGGGATTTCAGTGGTGAAGATACTGCCTTAAAGTCTCAAAAAGGGGAGGGCCACCCCCTCTCCTTGTTGTCCTTGAAAAGGACCATTTTTGACCTCTTAAGGGAGCATCTACCTTAGGCTTTTGTTGATCATGTCTTGGCTGTTTTTCATGCTTATATTGTCATAATATAACATGATCTTAAGTTGGTTTTGGTACACTATGCATGCTTAGCATACCTACCATGTAATGCCTTGTTATTGCCTTAATATGCCTTAGGTTGTTAGCCTTTGTTCTAGCATGTTTTAGGTTTAGCCTTGTGAAGGTTTTGTGCTTATTTTGCCATGTTTTAGGTCTGTTCATGTTTGTTTGAGTCGATCTTGGCATGCATTATATAGCTCCTTTGTATTATGGCTTGTATGCTTTAAGTATGTGAATGTGTAGCATGCATTGCTTGCATTAATTTAGTGGTTTGGAACCACTTAGCATGTCATTTCAGTCCCTTTGGTGTGCTTGTATGCTTGCCTTGGACATCTCTTTGATGCTTCAAAAGCTTGTGTTGTATGCTCCATGTTTTAGCATTTGTGCATGCCTTTGAATTTGAACCATTTAGATGCCATCTAGGTGGTCTTTTGGGCTTTGTTTTGTGTGCTAAAACTCTGTTTATGGTCGCTTAAGTCTTGCCATGTGTGGTTATACTAAGTGTAGTCCATTGTCTCTTTGGTGAGCCTTGAGTACTTGGGCCATTTTTGCATGCTAATGTTTGCTTCATTTGAGTTGGTTTGGCACCACATTCTAGCATGATTTTTCAGAGCTTATGTTGCATGCTAATTGTCCATGATAGCCTCTTTTGAATGTGCTTGAAAGTTGCTTGTTTAATGCTTAAGGTTTGGACCACAACATGTGCACATGTGCATGTGTGTTTAGCCTTCATTTTTGGGCATTTTGGCCACTGTTTTAGGCCTATTTAGAGCTGCCTAGATCATGTTTAAGTCCACCTTTTCATTAGTTTGCATTGCCTCATGTTTGCTTGTATGCTTGCATAAGTGTCTTGCCATGCCATGTTGCATCCTTAGCTTGCATGCCTAGGTTACATTGCATCTTGCATGCATGCCTTGTTCCTTGATTTGGTGATAGGAATTGGGTCTTGATTTGTTTGTTTGGTTTGCATTTCATTTGACATGAAAGTGCATGCTTGATTCTTTGGGCCATCATGCATGGAAATGCGTGATTGATGGTCCGAGAATCGAGGCACATGCCCCTTTGAGTCACAAACATGATAGGGGGCATGATTGGTGCATACATTGCTTGAATTGCATTGCCATGCAAGTTCTGCCCTCTGCTGCTGTGAGTTGCAGGTTCTGCAGGCATTCTTTGCCGACCGGCAGTATTCAGTGCCAACCGGCAGTACATCATCAGCCGATGGATGCATCTTGTGCCGATGACCACAATTCACTGCCGGTGGCTATTCTACTCAGCCGGTGGTGATCCCTAGTATCAGAAGGAGCATCTCTGAGATTTTGGCAGTCTGCAGAAGGGCAGAGCAGGGAAAACAGAGGCAATCTTTGCATGGCAGTGTAATTCCGAGCGGGACCCGAGCATGCGTTGCATTCAGGCTCTCCTCCCGAGGCGGTTTACTATTTTTCCTAGTCTAACTAGTTGTTAATTAATTAGGCAATTTGTAATTATTAATTAGCTTGCGTAGTTAGTTAATTTGTATTATTCTTTTGGTCCCTCCGAGCGAGGGCGAATCTGTAATAAGTGTGGGTGCGTGTGCGTGCATGTCTTCCAACCCCCACTTCTTTCTCCCTTTTATTTACCTGCTTATGATGGTAGATTAGGGCACGTTTAAATTAGCATACCTTATGCAATGCATGCGTGCATCCATGCATTTGTTTACATGCACCAGGCTCGGTACATCATACAAACTGCACTGTATCTTCAAATCCAAATTGAATACATGATAGTTGTAGCATTTCACATGCCACTTTAGGGTTTGCCGAGCCCATCCTAATCACATCCTGTATGTGTTGCATTAGCCACTTAACATGAACTAGGACATGCATGTTTGCTAATCAGTTTATTGTTTCGACACGGAGTACGATGTAAGTATTTATGCTTTAGCATCTTGCATGCGTGTGAATGTTAACATGACAACATGATTACCATGTGGCTAAATGCTTATGTGATATAACTGCTTGATTGCCTGTGGGTGAAGGTTGGATTGTTTGAGTTGGAAAAACTCGTTGAAATCCGTGTTTTAGCTTACTTGCAAGTAGCAAATTCTAAAGTATTTTCAAAACAAACGGATATGCAATGCTTGTTTCCAAATTAGGCGATCTAGTCTATACTTGTTTGCTGTGCGCATAACATAATAATTCTAGGCTAATAACCGGAACAAGAACACATAACGCTTTCAAAATCGGATATCATGGTTAGTAGAGGCCGGTCTTCGGACCGGGCGAGAGGGGGTGCTCATAGCTGACCTTCCTCAATCGTACCCAAGCTCCCGAGCCGAGGCAACTTTGGTGATGACGGACACGTGGCCTTTGGCACCGAGTCAGGGTTTCCTAAATTTCCCATTAAAAAACATTTAGGTGGCGACTCTGTATCTAGCAAAGCAGTCCATGTTTGGCACTTCTTTTCAAAATCTGTTTTTCTCAAAACGATTTGCCAGAGTTGGACTCTTTGGTTCAGATTACGAACCACAAATAACAAAAAAGGGGAGTCTGAACTGTAGCGAGGTCCCCCGCGGGCTTGTTACAATATATAAGTGTTAGTTGAGAGAATTTTGATATCACAAAATAATATTGTAGAGCTTTTCTATTATTAAAAATAAGAAAGACCTTAAACTAATTTTCTATACTATTATTTGCTAGTTACTGAAATCAACAATTATTATTATGTATTGTAATATATATATATATATATGAAGTGGATATACTTCAAAATATGTGAATCATATTTAGAGGGGTTTTGGAATAATCTAAATAAATATATTGTTTGACTTTTTATGAAACGATTAATAAAAAAATATAGTGATAATGTGATTCAAAAAAGATAAAAAAATAAAAAATAATAATGATAATAATAATTTTATAGTAGATGTTAGACGTTAAATAGTGCCTTATTTTAAGGTATAACTCATATCACAAAAAGTTTAAATATACCAGTAAATTTAAATTTTAAACACTTGTTTTAAATAAATTCGAAGCTATACAACATTTTTGTTAATCCAATAACATGTGTGAGCCAATCCAATAACATGTGTTGAAGCAGGTAAGTAGGTAATAATTTGAACAAAGGGGCACTGGTTGGCTAGCCTTTTGGTCATTAGGGATTTTTTAGGATGTCCTAAATAAGTGTATTTTTTATTTTTTTAAATTAAAAAATTAAGAAAAAAAAAATAAATATTTGGATTAATTTTTTATCTTTTTATAAAAAAATGTATAATAAAAAATTGTATAAAAAAAAATTTGGGTGGTTGCCGCTTGCTGTCCTAGTATGTCTTGCCCCGAAAATAATTGTCTCATTCGGGGCAAAGTGTTTGAACTGTGATGGTCGGTCTGTGAAGGCCACCATGGGTCCCATTTTAATAATCTAAACCGTTCAATATGTACAACTTGTAGAGTATTATATGCCTGTAAAAAATCACGTTGATCAGATATCGATAACTATATGATCGGATTCATTTTTTTCAACAGTTAACTATTACACCATCCGTTTTGTTTATACAAAACTGATTTGATCATATAGTTAACGATATCCGATCAACGTGATGTTTTGCAGACATATATTACTCGACGAGTTCTACATATTGAACGGTTCAAATTATCAAAACGGAACCCTTAGTGGGCCCCCAAGAGCCCAACATTACCACCAAACTTTGGCCCTTTACATATGTAATTTTTTTTTGCCCCAAAATGTGTATAATGGCCTTCCTGCTTCACAAGTACAGCTGACAGCATCCGTCAAACTTTTGTATTATAAAAATATATAAAATATTTTTTTAATATTTTTTTTTTGTAAATAGTAATGCCTTTTTTGTTTTTTGTGTAACTTTTTAGCTTTTTAGATTATTTTGGACTTGTCAAACTAGCCCTTAGGGAATGGCTTTTCAAATTATTTTTAAATCTCTCTTAAGGAATGGTCTTGGGTTCTATTCTTAGGAGTAGAATGGGAGGATAAGATTTTCTGTAATGACTCTAATTTTTCTTAAGTCATTATTTATTATTATTAATTTTAAACCTAAAATAAATTTATGGTAAAAGTTTTTAATTTAGAGGTAAGATCTATTATTAAAAAAATAGGGGACAAATTAGTTAGTATATTTTGATCTAGTATTTTATTTAAATTAAGGATTTGGTTATGGTGTGCAACTTACACCTTACACCTTACACCTTACACTTACACCTTACACTTACGCATTTTGTGAAAAATTAAACCTTACACTTACATTTTTTTTGAGGTTGCACACCATATGCAACCCACTTACACCTTACACCTTACACTTACACCTTACACTTACACCTTATACTTATACTTACACCTTACACTTACATTTTTTGTGTAAGTGGCACATGGTGTGCAATTGCACACTTAAGAAAAGTCCTTAAATTAATAGAGAGAGAAAATAAAATAAAACAAAAAATAATAATTTAGAGCCTTTTGTTTAGATATATAATAACATACTATATATGCTATGCACGGAATTTTATGATTTAAAATGAGTCATTATTGAAAATTTTGTAAGGGGTCGTTATCAAATGATTCTACATATGATTATCTTATACATTGATTTGAATCAATGTTGAAAAATTTGTAAGTGGTTTTTATCAAATAATTTTATATACGACTATCTTATACGTTGATTTATAGACTTGTCAATTATTCCTTTCTAAGAGGAGCATGATACTAATTCTCTCGAGAACCCTTATCAAGTCTCCACCCTTCAGCAACCATCATCTCTCTAATTTTCATCTCCGCTCTTTTGAGCACATCAACTCTTATTTAAAGCACCTCTGCTATGCGACCACCACTACTTTTAACTTTTCTTCCATACCTTTCCCTCAAGTCAACTTTTACTCCCATCCTCAATCTAACATTATCTCCACCCTTCATCCCATTATTTAGCCATTAAAATTCTAATTAACCATTAATTGATAATAGATTAGTTGAGTTGGTATAGATTCTCACATAAATTCGAACTCGACTCATATAATAATGAATAATTTTGTATGCATTGTATATATATAAATACTAATAAATAAAAAATGAACAAAAAATGCCTCCTAATTTTAGGAATTTTCGTAATGCTTTTTATGATTATTGTTTTTTTTTTAATCTATAAAATTGATCATAATAATGAAATTAGTTACTAATCTTTTTTATTTTAGAATGAATTAAATTTTAGCTATTTTCACCAACCATCATCTGTCCAATTTTCATCTCTACTCTTTTGACCACATCGATTCTTATTTAAAGCACTTCTGTTATGCGACCACCACTACTTTTAATTTCCTCTCCTTCCCTTTCCAACAAGTCAACTTCTACTCCCACCAAAGCAACCTCTCTTCTCTAATTAACGTTGTCTCCACCCTTTATTCCGTTGTTTGACTATTAAAATTCTGATTAATCATTAATTGATGATAGATTGGTTGAGTTGGCATAGATTCTCAAACAAATTCAAACTCGACTCATATAAAATAATGAATAATTTTGTATGCATTGTATACATAAATACTAATAAATGAATAAATGAACAAAAACTGTCTCTTAATTTGAGGAAATTTTGTAGTGCTTTTTATTATTATCGTTCCTTTTTTTTTTTTTATCTATAAAATCATAATAATGAAATTAGTTACTGAACTTATTTATTTTAGAATGAATTAAATTTTAACTATTTTCACGACTTACATAATTTTTTTATTGTTATGATTAAATGTGTTTTAAGTTCTTAATAAGAAATGCATTTCATAGTTTAATTGATATTAAACAAAAATAAGATCAATTAAAAAACTATATTTACGATTAAATATAAATATATTTTATCTTATGAGTTTTGTAACTTTAGTTTATCGTATGTTAGAGTTGATATAATAATTCATATTTGTCAATATATTAATTACGCCTTCTTTATTTTGTAAAACTTAAAATTTGTTTACTAAAGCATAAAAATTATACTTTACCTTAGGTTATAATTCTCAAATAAAAACATATAAGAATTGGCTTCTAATACTAAAATTTGACTTGACATTAAAAGTGGGATAGATTTTTATACCCACTTAACCCTAACCTAATCATTAAAAAATACTCAGCACATGGACCAATTAACCCATTTATTAAATTAGTAAATACATTGTTCTTATTTTTTCAAATAAAATAAGAAATATGTACATGTTTATACATATTCATTAAAATTTATAAATTTATGGTTAAAACTATTACATGAATAGTTTGATATATTTATGTATAAAACAACTATTTCATAAGATTGAGACAGCCTAAACTGTGGGTCGTGTTCTAATCCAAACCTTACATCTGATCTAAAAAATTGAATGGTTAATTAGTTGAAATATTTGGTAATAATAAATTTAAAATTTATATTTAAATTGTATCATAATTTCTCAAGTTGTGATGGACATAAGTTAGAAAAAAAAGTGCAAACATTGGATTAAACACTAAAAGTAACCTAAAAATCGAATTTGAGTCAACTTTAATGCCAATAATCCTTGGCTTAAGTTCAATTCTTAGGCTGAGTTTGTCTAGGATGAAAGTGTTAAAAAGTGATGGAAAGATATATATATATATATATATATAATATTCTATGAGTTTATTTAGCATGAAAGTAGTAAATATAGTTAAAAGATAGTATTAAAATCAAATCAATTAAATTTTTTTTTTTCTATTGGCTAACTTTCATTTAACCATATAAAAATAAAATTCTAATTAGTTTATAATTAGAATAAAATAAATTAGCCAATGGAAAAAATTTTAAAATAATTTTTTAAAATGATATGGGATTATAAAATAAATTATAAACTAATTAGAATTTTATTTTTATATGGTTAAATGAAAGTTAGCCAATAGAAAAAAAAAAATAATTGTTTAAAATTAAGAAAATTAGTATGAGAAATCGCGATTTGTAAACAAAGTATGACGTAGCGGAATAAAAATTAATAAGGTCATACCTTTCGGATGTAATCTGAACTCTGAAGGATCTCGTGAGTAAATCACGTGCTTCCTGAATCTGGTCAATGAACCCAGCAGTGGGGTGATATTACAATTGTGAATATCACCCACACAAATCACAGTACAAATGGCTTATTGATCGTTGTTTATGAGAGAGAGTCAGTATATGAGAGAAACTGTATATGGGAAAAAACTCAGATGATACGTTGTTTATATCTTAATCACCCATAACCCATATATCAGATATATAACATGTTATTGTTATCTATCCATATCAGTCAAGGAGATAATATCTGTATCCTGAGTGGTTATCCTAAATAGGTTTGAATTCAAATTCAAAACCCATTTGGATAAGGTTCAAATTCAAATGTTAAATGGTCATGCCACATGGGCGTCCATTTCTAACATCTCACACTCGCACATGAGTTGGCATGACAATGCCACATCTCTATCTCAATCTTCCCAAAAAAGAACAATCTCATACTAGCCAATGCACCGTGCGACCGTTGAGAACACCTGCATGTGAGAGCTCTATACTAGAAACTCAATATGAATCAGTATAGAAACATCAACCCAAAAAGAAGAGAAATAGTGTCTCATGTACCCAGACCAATCTAGCTACATCAGTCCAAAAAACATCTCTGATCCCTCAAAGAGCATGTTTGACTCTCCTAGGTCCCGCATTATATTCACACCCAATCAGCATCCTTTAAAGAGCGATGTGAGTTGTCGACAGTGAATATAGAGTAGAGATGTAGAACTAGATGATCTTCCCTTCACCCTCATATCATTCAATTTGAAATTGACCGCTTTTCCAGTAATGTCCCTTAAAGTCGAATCATACATGACCGCAAGCAACATACCAAAGTAGCCGAACATCAACTCCTCATCTTATGACATAGTCAAAGGTCACAAAAGGCACAAAGTGAAGTCATTTAAGGAAAAATGACTTTTAGGACTCACACGGTGAAGAAGTAGGGATCCATTCTTTCACCTCGCTAACGGGTCGATAAGCACATGCAGTACGAATGCATGTTATAGTGGATTTACTCTTCCAAAGAGTGATGTTAAACTCACACACCATACAGATCTTAGTCTAGTTGCTCTTAAGCGCACAAGTCGCTTCCTAGCGTCTAACTCGAATTCTCTATTTGCTCGCCTCTCAGGCATCAAATGAGATCTCGCATCTGGCTATCCATAACAGGCACATCATGAAAAAGTGGGTACTTTCATATCCATGGTCGGTCTCCAATCAAGACCTCATCTTGGCTCCAACCAAGGCGACATTGCTAGTGGATAATTTTAGCTTCTCTATTTGCTCCAAATATAATAAGCCACTAGTCTCATCCTTACTCGCTACCTAGCGCTAAGGGCGATTGCTCGTGTGAGTGAGCCAATCTTGCCTGCTAACATCAATTTAATTATTTTGTGTATGCTAATTCACAAACCATTGCAAAAGGTAGTAAACATAAATGTGTAATAGAAACAAATATGAATACTAATGGCATAAATATCCCCAAAAAAAATAAGAATTCAACTGAATACACCTAAAAAAATCACCACCTACGTAGTCCTAAAGCCCTAACATGAGTAAGATAAACATCTCTAGCAATGGGCTTAGTCAAAGGGTCCACAACCATGCGACTCGTAGGGATATGCTCCAGGATCACTTCTTTCTGTGCCAAAATGTCTCTGATAAAGTTGAACCTCACATCAATGTGTTTGGTTCTGCCGTGGTATTTAGGATCCTTGGCGTAAGCGAGTGCAGCCATGCTGCCATAATGGATAGTCACAGGGTCTGAAGTGTGTGTGACAACATCCAAATGCTGAAGGAATCTCCTCAACCACACGGCTTCCTGAACGGCAGATGAACAAGCCACAAACTCAGCCTCCATAGTCGATAAGGGGATACAGGATTGCTTCTTACTGCTCCAAGAAATAGCACCATTGCTAAGCATGAAAGCATATCCTGAAGTAGACTACGCTCATCTAGGTCTCCTCCCCAGTCAGCATCACAATAGCCAACTAGATGTAGATCTGAACTCTGGTAGCAAAGTGTGTAATTTGCAGTCCCTCTAAGATATCGTAATATCCTCTTAACTGCTTTCCAATGAGCTGGTCCTGGGTTGGATTGGTAACGACTCACCAATCCGACTGCATAACAAATGTCAGGACGTGTACACATCATAGCATACATCAAGCTTCCAACAGCATTTGCATAGGGAACACAGGCCATCTTTTCATTTTCTTCTTGAGTCTTAGGACCCATATCAAGGCTTAGGCTCTCGCCTTTTGCAACGGGAGTGTCAATGGGTTTGCAGCTCTGCATTTGGAACCGCTCTAGAATAGTCTTAATGTAAGTCTCTTGAGACAAACCAAGAAGTCTCCTAGAGCGATCCCTAAGGATCTTAACACCGAGCACATAGCTCGCCTCACCCATGTCCTTCATCTCAAATGTAGAGGACAAACACATTTTAGTGGCGACAATCATCTCCTTGTCATTTCCAGTCAATAATATGTCATCTACATATAATGACAATATCAGAAAAATGTCCTTGGACTGCTTAATGTACACACAATGATCTTCATCAATCATCGTAAACCCATTAGAAACAATGGCTCGATGAAATCTCAGATTCCACTGTCTGGATGATTGCTTTAAGCCATAAATAGATCATTGAAGCTTGCAAACTTTGCGCTCCTGACCTACTGCCACAAAGCCTTCTGGTTGATCCATATAGATCTCTTCATCCAATTCTCCATTGAGAAATGCAGTTTTAACGTCCATCTGATATAGCTCTAAGTCCAACTGAGCTACTATGGCCAGGATTAGGCGAATAGAGGCAAACCTTACAACTGGTGAAAAAGTTTCCTCATAGTCCACACCCTCTCATTGGGTGTAACCTTTCGCCACTAGGCGAGCCTTATACCTTTCTATGGAACCATCCGCCTTGCGCTTGACTTTGAGAACCCATTTGTTCCCAATAGTCTTGCGCCCTGGCGGCAAATCAACCAAGTCCCAGACATGATTTTTCTTCATAGACTCTATTTCTTCATCCATTGCAGTACTCCATTCTTTACTAGCAGAGGATGAGAGAGCCTCTTTGAGATTCTTAGGCTCCATCTCATCACTCGGAGCAATCATGAATGCTTCCCCTTCAATCTCAAAATGACGATGGGGTATAGCTCCACGTTTGCTTCTACGTAGTTGAGAATCCTGAGAATCCTCATCCATTGGATCTAATCCATGGGCAGGTAGATCGCTCCCACTATCCCTAGGAGCTTGAGGAATTATTTCCTCATTCTCTACTAGGCTACTAGGTGCGCCTTCAAGTAGATCCTCCATCTCATAGAGTTCTACTTCTCTAGTTACCTCACCTCTGCTAGGGAAATCCTCCTCTAGGAAATCCACATCTCGTGACTCAATTTCAGTCACACTTCCATCCGGATGCTCCCCAACAAACACATAGCCCTTAGAATGCTCACTATAGCGAATGAAGATACACTTCTTTCCTCTAGGGCCCAACTTCCCAAACTTATGAGAAGCGTTGTGTATGTAAGCTGCCGAACCCCAAGGTCGCAAATTGCCCAAATCAGGCTTTTTGCCAGTCCACATCTCATATGGGATAGAAGGAACTGATTTGGAGGGCACACGGTTAAGGACGTAGGCAGCAGTCAACAAAGCATCTCCCCAATAAGAAATTGGAAGATTAGCTTGCGCCATCATTGATCTAACCATGTCAAGCAATGTGCGATTCCTTCTCTCCGCTACACCATTTTGTTGCGGAGTCCTAGGAATTGTCAATTGCCTGATAACTCCTTTTTCCTCATAGAGCACTTTAAATTGCTAGATAGATACTCACGCTCGATGGTCCTTAGAGCCTTAATGCTCTTGTCTATTTGATTCTCAACCTCATTTACATTTCGTCTAAAGCAATCCAATGCTTCTGACTTATGAGAAATCAAATAGACATGACCAAAACGCGTGCAATCATCTATAAATGTGATGAAATAAGGGGCTCCATGCCTTGCCCTCACATTCATTGGTCCACATATATCAGAATGAATAAGTTGCAATGGGATAGATGCCCTTATGGCTTTCCCAAATGGTTTCCTTGTTGCCTTTCAAAGAAGACGATTGCTCACAAGTAGGCAAAGTGACTCTAGCGAGTGGGCCTAAAAGACCTTCTCTAGCCAATCTAATCATCCTGTCTTGCCCTATGTGGCCTAATCTAGCATGCCATCTCATAGAATCATTATCACAAAAAGATGCAATATTAGAAACAGAGCCATTGGCATTTTTATTAAGACTAGAATCATCCACATCCAAAACTAAAAACCATCCGAAGATAACCAAAACCATAAAAATAGCTCCCAAATAAATGCTAACACCATTATTCTCAAAACAAAAGCTAAAACCAAGGCTCATCATGCTAATTATGAAACTAAGTTTCACTAATATCCCGGAGCATAAAGAACATCATGAAGATACAAGGTGCGCCCTCGTCGCATTTCCAGCTTGAATGTGCCAATGCCAAGCACCTCTACACTGGACTCGTTCTCTATGTAAACTTTTTTCGCCCCAAGTACTCGTGATACTCAACGAACCCTACTCTGTCCCTCGCGATGTGGTGCATTTGCTCGAGTCTACAACCCAAAAATGAGGAGAATGAGCAATTAATGCTTGACTAGACACAAAGCATTGAATGCGAGAAATTAAGTAAGGGAGTACCTTCTTCTGCTCAGGGCAATCCCAAGCGAAGTGTCCTTCTTTGTTACAGTTAAAGCATGTCAACTTAGCCTTTGCCTTCTTACCACCTCTCTTGCCCCTGCGCTTGAAATTTCTAGCGCCATTAGGCTTAAGCGCAGCTGCTGCTTGCTTCTTAGGGGGCACCTTTTGCTTTTCCACGTTTGAACTGAGAAGTCCTACGTGAGCTTGAGTCAACCACCATAGCAGAACCATCAGACTTAGCCGCCTCAAGGCGCTCAGCCTCTAGCTCCAAATGACGCGATATGTCTTCAAATGTTTTCACACTCTCATTATGCATCATGTTCTGCTTCATCTGCTCCCAAGAATTTGGCAGAGAGCGTATCACAGCTTGTACTTGCTGCTCTTGAGTCAAATTGTGCCCAGCAGCCGCAAGCTCACGTATCATGGCTGACATGACTCTCAAATGCTGCTTCATCGAGTGATGCGTCCTTTTCTGATATGAATCAAACTTCATAGTCACCTAATGAAGCTTTGCCAAAGAGGTAATACCAAACTTTTGCTTGAGAGCTTCCCACATCTCAAATGCAATGGGCAATGCTCAAACTCACTAATCCATCGTTGTGCATCTTTGCTCAACATAGTAAAACGCAGCACACCGATCTTTGTTATGCCAAGTCCGAAGGCTTCAAGATCACGACGATGTTGAGTCAGTATTGCCTCGCTCGCTCAACCATCACTTGTTCAAGTGTGGTCAACACTTCTTGCTCATTGAGGAGGTATTGGATCTTACGCCATATATCATAATTGTCGCCATCCAATTTCTCCCTTAGTAAGTCTGCCACCACCTTGTCTTAGCTCATTTCCACATCTGAGTAAACAAATGCTAGGGATATTAATTATAGCAACACAAAACAAAATATTTTGCAGCAAAAAAGAATCTAAATTAAATAATGATAATTTTACACATGTCTCCGGATCGAAAATTTGCTATGCTCGTAATCATCTCTTGCGCCTCTAGTGATAATTATCAAAATTTAATTTAATTCCATGCGCAAAAACAATCAAACAATCTCCCACTACTTATGGCATATACAAAGCATGATAAAATCCATACAATAGCATCTCATTGTAAATTTACAAACAAGTCATGCTATATTTATTTAATAATGGAATTCAAATAAATAAATAAATAACTAATCATGCTTCTCTAATTACAACATATTACAAATCCAAAAAAATATGATGTATTCAATATTCAGATTATGCCATAATTAAAATGTACATCATTTTGAAATTTTCTGGAATTTTCTGAAATTTTAAATAACTAATAAACACACATAAATTAGAAATAAAAAAATCCAGAAATTGATAAACAGAAACAATATTCAGATTATGCCATAATTGAAATGTACATAATTCTGAAATTTTCTGAAATTTTTTTTTTTCTGAAATATTCTGAAATTTTAAATAACTAATAAACACACATAAAATTAGAAATAAAAAATTCAGAAACTGATAAACAGAAAAAATATTCCCAGTAAATAGTAAAACATTTCAGAAGTCCACAATAAAAAATTCAACCCCAGAAAATTATTTATGCAATACCAGAATCATTTTAAAGCATAAAAAATGAATTATTAACATAGAAAAAATATTTTTTATTTTCGTAAAATTTTCAAAATTTTACAGAACATAGAAAAATTTATTCTGAGTCTAACAGTATAAACCACGCATAAAACAAATAAATAATGAATTAATTATGACCATTTAACGCAATACAGAATTAAAAACAAAACAAAAGGTTTTAGGCATCAAGCCTGGCCACCAAGCGGGAAAAAAAAACGCGGCCAACACATGATCTCACCATGCAAATGGAGCGTTTCCAAGACGGCTCAACGCGGCTCAACAGACGGCTCGACGCGCCTCGGCCTTCGGCTCCAAAGACGCTGCGCTGGCAGCAGGGCGCAGACGGCGTGGACAACGCGCTTAACGCAGCGTGAGGGTGCGCGATACAAGGCTGGGCGTCTGGCGCCTGCGAACGCGTGGGAGCGCGTGGAAGCGTCTCATTGCGTTGGGTGGCGCGTGCATACCATGCGCCGCCTTCTAGGGTGTTTTCTGGTCCGATTTTTGTACTACCAGACTCAATTTTCCAAAATAAAATCATTTATGGTCTTAAAAATGACATTAAGGCCTCGTTTGGGAACAGGCTAATTTAGTAACTTTTTGGCTATTTGGCTAAAATAGTCACTCAAAAAAACTAGTATGTTTGGGATGACTTTTTGGCTTTTTACGAAAAGATGTGCAAAAAGTAGAGAGAAAAGAGAATCTTTGACTTTTTGGTATGGGTTGTTGGCTTTTTGGCTAAAAAGGTAACTTTTTGACTTTTTGGCTAAAAATGATACTTCCCAAACGAGGCCTAATGATCATAAAAAATGAAATATTTTGGATCTCTTCCTTTTTTTTTTTTTTATAGACATTCATGTATATATATTGTATACATATACATATAAAAAAAATACACATGATTAATAAAAAAACACGAAAATATCCACACTTTGCTTTGATACCAATGTAAACAAAGTATGATGCAGCGGAATAAAAATTAATAAGGTCATACCTTTCGGATATAATCTGAACTCTGAAGGATCTCGTGGGTAAATCACGTGCTTCCTGAATCTGGTCAATAAACCCAGCAGTGGGGTGATATTACAATGGTGAATATCACCCACACAAATCACAGTGCAAATGGCTTATTGATCGTTGTTTATAGGAGAGAGTCAGTATATGAGAGAAACTGTATATGGGAAAAAATTTAGATGATACGTTGTTTATATCTTAATCACCCATAACCCATATATCAGATATATAACATGTTATTGTTATCTATCCATATCAGTCAAGGAGATAATATCTGTATCATGAGTGGTTATCCTAAATAGGTTTGAATTCAAATTCAAAACCCATTTGGATAAGGTTCAAATTCAAATGTTAAATGGTCATGCCACATGGGCGCCCATTTCTAACACGATTAAATCGGCTAATCAGTCAAACTAAAAACGTTTCAGCCTAATCGGTTAGGTCAAATGACCAACCATGTACCGCCTCTACAATAATTACAATAATCCAACTCCAACACAAGTACAAAGTGATATAGATACAATAAGAAGCTTTCATTAATCAGAGTAATATACAAAATGTGACACATGCGATATACATTCATAAATCGTTCATCTTGAATCTACAACATGTGTAACAAATAGTGAAAAGAAATGAAAGCTAAAAAAATATTCATCTGTCTTGAAGGCTTACATCTTTTAAAGTCACTGCTTAGTTACAACAAAATGAGTCTAACTCAATACAATTAAGCTCTTGGCTATACAAAGTAAATACAATTAAAAAGAAGCTCTTGCTCTAAATCTCCCCCAAACTATTGTCTTAGCGGAGACATATCTCCAACACTTGAAAATGATTTTTCCCAAATAGGGTGAGCCAAAGCCTAGTAGAAATAATCTAACACAATATATGAATCTTAACAAAGATATAAGTATAATGTGTATATGCAATGCCTGGAGTAAAGTCATTCGTATTCCACAAAATCATAATATACTGAATTCTACATCTCAATCCCTTTTATCTCAATTCCTTTCAAATCAATTCATTTTACCTCAGTTCATGAGTCAAATTCATTATTATCCAGAAAACCCAACCGTGCCTACAACTTAGTGGCTCTTTAATCAATACAACCATTACATAAACACTTCAATTTGCCATTTTACGAAAATTTCGTCCACCAGAATTGGCACCCATGTATACGCATGATTTTCGGGACTTTCACCTTGGACACACAGGCCAACTTAATTCAATGGAGTCCATTCCCTTTCTTCTCCCAAACGTGGAATACATCTCATTTCTCCTCCCAAATATCATACATATACAATATATTAAAATACAGTCATATTCAATGACAACAGTTAAGAGATTAGTTTTAATTCACCTAATCCTTATGCAATTTCTACAATAATTATAACTATCCTCCACCGATAGCCCAAAACAGATATTTCTAAATAGATATACAATATCTGTAACAGATAAACTATCCAAATTTCCATAGATGGGAGATAACAAATATCCTACTCCACCATTCGCATACATTTCTACCCAATTTCTTATTCTCCATACCGATTTCATTATTTATACAAAATAATTATTTGAAAAGTTTTAGGGTAAAACTCCATTTTTGTCCAAAACCCAACCTATGTGCCAAAATTAACAATCTCAACACCACACATCCTCATATCTATGCTCATAATCATTTTCAACATTCTCATTGAAAATCCCTCGTTTGATTTAAATCAAAACCCTAGGCTTGTCTAGAAACCTCCAATCCCAACGTTATTTACACAATTAACAAATAACTAAGTTAAAACTCATAGGAGAGTGTAGAAAGTCCTTACCTCAAGTTTAAAAGACCAAAGAAGAAGTGGAGAAACTCTAAAGACGCCGAAACCAAGATTGATTCGCTCTTGATATGCTCTACCTTTTTAACAAAGGCACAAGGGTGGAAAAATCACTAGATCTACATGAAAAAGTAGAGAGAATGTAGGTTTTAGAGAGAGAGAGGGTCTCAACTTTAGGGTTTGGAGAGAAATAGATTTGAAAAAAGTAATGTAAAAAGTCATTTTCGTGAACTGATATACACACAGTCCGCTCGAGCGTCACGTCAGACATAATAAGTTGTTTCGCTCGAGCGCAAGAAGTAACGCTCGAGCGCATAATGCACTCTCTTAGTAGTTTTGCAGACAACAGACCAGCTGTTCGAGTGTAAGCTGAACCCACTCGAGCGTAGAATACACTCTTCCAGTAGTTTTGCAGACCTGCAAAAATACTGAGAGTTTACAAAGCCCGCCCGAGTGCAAGAAGTGCCATTTGAGCGGAGGAGCAAAATTTTGGGCGACAAGAGTTTGGAAATTAAGCAACCAACCAATCCCAAATTCAACCGCAACAATCCCAAAGCCAAATTTAAGGAGATATAAGGGAAGCAAGATATAAACAACAATATGAAACCATTAAACCCGTATCCGGGATGCAACAAGAGTCGGGTCAAAATCAAAATCGCTATAAACCAACTTATACAAAAATTAATTAATTAAAACTTTTAAATGATATTTTAATTTTAAAATTTAAACTGGCTTGAATTGAAGCATCCACAACACTACAATATTAAGATTCACTTCATATATGTAAAATAGCTCACTTTTTCCTTCTTTTTTCGATGTGGGATTATAAAATAAAAGTTTACAATTATTTGGATAGAAAATTTATTTCTATTCAAGCAATCTCAGTCATTCAATCTTTAATCCGATCATTCTTTAGTTTATTTCGAATCAAACAAATCTAATCAATATATTTTAATAAAACTACTAAAATCGTGGTTAAACCAATGAATCAGTCAAATCAAAAATGATTTAGCCTAATTGGTTAGGTTAAAAGACCAACCAACTTACACAAAATTGGTTAAAATTTTTAAATTTTCTTTTAAAATTTAAAATATATTAAATTGAAACATTCACAACATTACAATATTAAATGAGAGTATAAGATTCACTTTATAAGATTAAAATAATTCCCTTTTTCCTTCTTCTCCCAATGTGGGATTATCAAATAAATCATAGACTAATGGAGATTTTCTTAATTGTTTAAAATTAAGAAAATCAAGAAAATTAATATGAGATATTGAAGCTTTCACAATACTCCTTACTGAAAATGGTTTAGCCTAATCGGTTAGGTCAAATGACCAACCAATTTATACAAAAATTAAAAAGTTAAAACTTTTAAATGTGATATTTAAATTTTAAAATTTAAATTGGCTTGAATTAAAGCATGCACAATAGTATAATATTAAGGTTCACTTTATAATAGTAGAGAACTCACTTTTTCCTTCTTTTTTTGATGTGTGATTATAAAATGAAAGTTTACGATTATTTAGATAGGATGTCTATTTCTAATCAAGCAATTTCAGTTGTTCAATCTTTAATCAGATCAATATTTAGTTTATTTCGAATCAAACAAATCTAATCAATATATTTTGATAAAACTGTTAAAATCGCAGTTAAACCAATGAATCAGTCAAATAAAAAATGATTTAGGGTAATCTTCTAAGTCAAAAGATCAACTAACTTACATAAAAATTAATTAATTAAACTTTTAAATTTTATTTAAAATTTAAATTGTATTAAATTGAAATATGCACAACACTAAAATATCAAATGAGAGTATAAAATTCACTTTATATGAGTAAAACAATTCACTTTTTCCTTATTTATTTTAAAATTTAAATTATATTAAATTGAAACATTCACAACCCTACAATATTAAATGGGAGTATAAGATTCACTTTATATGAGTAAAACCATTCATTTTTTCCTTCTTCTCTTGGGATTATCAAATAAATTATAGACTAATTAGTTAGTTAATGGAGATTTTCTTAATTGTTTAAAATTAAAAAAAAAATAGTATGAGATATTGGAGCTCTTACATTATTCCTCGCTGAAAACGGTTTAGCCTAATCGGTTTGGTCAAATGACCAACCAACTTATACAAAATTAACTAATTAAAACTTTTAAATGTTATTTTAATTTTAAAATTTAAACTAATTTGAATTGAAGCATGCACAACACTACAATATTAAGGTTCACTTTATAGAAGTAAAACAACTCATTTTTTTCTTTTTTTTCCAGTGTGAGATTTTAAAATAAAAGTTAACAATTATTTGGACAGGAAGTGTATTTTTAATTAAGCAATCTCAGTCGTTCAATCTTTAAATTTTTAGTTTATTTCGAATCAAACAAATATAATTAATATATTTTGATAAAATTGTTAAAATCGCGGTCAAACCAACGAATCCGTCAAATCAAAAATGATCCAGCCTAATTGATTAGGTCAAAAGACTAACCAACTTACACAAAAGTTAATTAATTAAAATTTTAAATTTTAAATTATATTAAATTGAAACATGTACAACACTATAAATATTAAATGGGAGTACAAGATTGACTTTATATGAGTAAAAAAACCCACTTTTTCCTTCTTTCCCGATATGAGATTATCAAATAAATCTTGGACTAATTAGCTAACTAATGGAGATTTTTTTAATTGTTTAAAGTTCAGAAACTCAAGAAAATTAGTATCAGATATTGAAACTCTCACAATGCTCCTCACTAAAAACCTCATGGTTAAACTAACAAATCAGTTAAATCAAAAATGATTTAGCCTAATCGACTAGGTTAAAAGACGAACCAACTTACAAAAAAGTTAATTAATTAAAATGAAACATGCACAACACTATAATATTAAATGAAGGTATAAGATTGACTTTATATATGAACAAAATAATTCACTTTTTCATTCTTCTCCCGAAGTAGGATTATCTAATAAATCATAGACTAATTAGTTAGCTAATGGAGATTTTTTTTAATTGTTTAAAATTAAGAAAATTAATATGAGATATTGAAACTCTCACAATCCTCCTCACCAAAAATTCCGTTTTCCTTATATAATATTTAGATATATATACAGGAACCTCAGATTGCCTAATAAAATATACAGCAGCAGCCACGAGAAAGAGATTAAAATATATATATATATATATATAAAGAAAAGGGCCCTGTGTGTGAGAAAGCTGAGAGAGAGAGAGATAGAGAGAGAGAAGGCAGGGAGTTGTGTGGTAAGGCACTGAGAGGAAAAAATAATAATAAAAGGGTTAAGGTTTTATTTTGATGATTTCATTAATTTTTCAAATATTTTTTTAATTTTTAAAAAATAATTGTGAGTATAAAACCTACTTTTCTTGATTTATGTTTATTTTGTTGTTAGTATTTATTTGATATTGGTTTGTTATTGTATTGGCATAAAGATGATAAATTGATTTCAATTATTTTGGTTAGTTGTATATGCAAGATTTAGGGTTTTTATATATAGTTATTTTATGGTTATAATCACACTCATTGACATATGAAATTAAAATAAATTAAGACCCATAGATAAATTCCGAATACTCCACCATGACTCAAGGAATTGTTATTTATTTGAGTCTTGGTGAGAAAAAGTGTATATAAAAAAGTGAGGATTATGAAATTGATTTGAATGCCTTAGGCTTGGCATTGTTATGTTTGTTCTCATGAGTAGATGAGGAGTTGTGTATATATATATTATTATCTCGTTCTCAAGAGTAGACGAGTGTTTTGATTTACACGCGTACGCATATGCTAACCATCTGGGGAGTATAAGTCAAACTCGATACGATATGCTTGTACATGTTTGGCTAGAACGGTGTTAGGTATACGGGAGGCACATGGGATATATGTGTAGACCGGAAGTGAAGGGCTGAAATGGTGGAGTTAAGGTACAAATAATTAAATATGGACTTATTGGTATAGCTTGAATTGTTTTGATTTGTACATCTCAAAAAATAGTGAACAATCTCAATAAATTACGAAATTTGGACAGAGGCATGTATACGTAATTTTAGACAACTTCTGTAATCGGATGATCTTGGTTATAATAATTTTTAGAACTTGTAAGATCGATTAGACAACTTCTAAAATTACGTATACATGCCTCCCGGTCTACATGCCTTCCGGACAGATGCATGTATAATAATTTTTAGAACTTGTAAGTGAAGGGCCGAAATTACGTATACATGCCTCCCGGTTTACTAAAAAGATCGATTAGAACTTGTAATCGGATGATCTTGGTTATAATAATTTTTATTCATTTTAGCAATGCAGATTTTAGATATTGTTTTAACCCACGAAACGAGTTCATTTTAATTGATTTCTTCTAAAATGAAGTAAAACTTTATTCTAAACACTTTTCATGTTTTGAATTTTTCCAAATAAAATCATCTTAGGACAGTTTTTTTTCGTTTTCAGTTTCAGGTTTTTCGGTCGATTTCCGTCTAGGTTCTTCTATCAAGTTTTTCTCTCAACTAGTTTAGTTTCTACTAAATTCTTTCACGAAGCCTTTTAGAAAATTTGATTCTATACAACTGTTGTTCTTTAATTTTTGGTCAATTCGAAAGATTTAAGCATGAAACGATGCATTTTTTTTATACTTCTTCAGAAATTTACTTATGATTAAATTGTACTAACTTTCTCTTCTTCTTCTTTTTTTTTGTGTGCAGAATTGTGGGTCTTACTAACGTTTTATGCAGGACTGACCCACCATATTATTTTTATTTTTATATTTTTTTATACTCAATTTATATTTAATTGTGTATGGGCAAAAAATAAAATACCACTGTATCTCGGGTAATTACTCCTTCATCTCGGTGCGGGTGAAACTATTTGTCTTATCCCGTAATAAGAATTCAATGTACTTTGTTTGTGTCTAGTGGACATGTGGGTGTCAAATTTTGTACTTATACCAGTATACTTGTATATTGACATGTTTTGTCTCTTGGCATCTCGGGCGCATTCTATTTTAGCGCAGTTGAGCTTCCTTCGCAGAATTAGTTGGGACTACGGTAGTGACGAGAAATAACTATGGTTGTAGGACATGTCTCTTGGATTTTTTTTGTTTTCTTAAGTTTAGGGTTGACATTAGTTTATTTATTTATTTATTTTTTACCTTAGTAATTTGATAATTTGGCATTGTGGGTTATTTTCTAACTTTACATTCTTTAAGTTGTTTTGACTATTTGTTATTACTTTAATGTTGGAGGAATTGGATAGTTATGAATTTATGATGGATGGTTTAGTTGGCATTTTGTTAAATTTTTTTTTTATCCCTTGTAATTTTTTTGAGTATTGAAATTTACTTAAACCAAATTGAGATGAAAACATTTATATTTTTGTTTCACCCTTTCGAATTGGATGATAGAATATTGATTGGGATTTAATTCTAATTTAATATTTAATTGTCCAAATTTTGGGACGTGACATTTTCTTACAAGACATATGGGTGTAAGTCTCAACTCCCCCAGATGCTAATCTAACAATACTAACAATAGCCCTGTTTGTCAGAGCTTAAAATCAGCTTATAGCTTAATTTAAGCTGTTTTGATATGTTTGGTTTAGCTTATGCTTATAGCTTATAGCTTTGTGGAAAGGAAATCGACTTATTCGTGAGTCGTCTGGATATGCTTAGAGAATAAGCTAGAAATCAGCTTAAGCTGAAAGTTATAAGCTATAAGCTGTTTGGGCATAAGCTATAAGCAGCTTCCCACAGCTCTACCAAACAGGGCCAATCACTGACTTTCACTGATTAGGAAAAGAGAAAGAAAGAAAGAAAGAGCTAATAATTTGGAATTAGCTTGTCTGCAATCCTTTATTGATCAATCTAGTACAACTTGTGAAGCTCACTATAGATTCCACTTCAATAATCTGGAATCATTTATAAAAAAATTCAAGTAATTTCATAATTATAGTCGTAATGTAACGTTCCAAAATAAACACAATATACCCACCTCATAACCACTAATAAATCACAACATAATGAAATGATAAGCTTTCATTAATCAGAGTTTGATATACAAAAGGTGACCCATGCGATATACATTCATAAACAGTATATCCTGAATTTACAACAGGTGTTACTGTAGACACCCCATTTTTGACCGCCTTTAAGACTTGGGCGCGACTGATGGTTTACTCGGTGATGAAAGGTGTGCAGGGCAAAGGTGCAGTTTCTTCGGCAAGGAGAGAGGCGAATCTCAACTTCACACCCCATTTTGAACCAA
This sequence comes from Camellia lanceoleosa, assembly GCA_025200525.1. Classification (NCBI taxonomy): domain Eukaryota; kingdom Viridiplantae; phylum Streptophyta; class Magnoliopsida; order Ericales; family Theaceae; genus Camellia; species Camellia lanceoleosa. The sequence continues at coordinate 70,005,724 of CM045772.1, read as the reverse complement.
AATTATTTTGGATGGTTTTGAGACCTTAAAACCCTCTCTTTCAAAACATTTTTGAAATAAAATTCCTACGATGTTCCGACGTTCGCATTTCGGTAAATGGTGCGCTTTTCGGTAAACCGAGCAAGGACAAAGTGGAAATGAATGAAAGAGAGATGAAATATTTGAAAAATCTTTCAAAACACCTTATTTAGGGGTTTGAAGTTGAAGAGAAGAGGAGAAGAAGGGAGAAAATAGGTTGGAGAAGAAGTTCACCATGAATCCGGGTAGAAGAAAGTCGAGCGGCCCTCGCTGAATCAGGCTTATTCAATTGTATACTTGGAGTTAAGCTATGAGGCCATAACCATTGGAAATAAGACTTCCGGGGCTTCATTTTGCACTCAAGAATCTCCGAAATCCAAGTCCGGGTGGAGGAGATATGATTGGTTGAAGCTGGGCATCATCCCGTTTGGATCGAGTCTGCGCGGCTTCACCAAAAAGGGAATAACTTTCTGTACAGGAGGAATTTTGATGCAAGGTTTGCGCCATTGGAAAGCTAACTTCCGGGGCTTCAATTTGCATACCCACTGGCCATTTTTTGAGCTAGGAATCACCTATCGGCACTCTATTTATCCGACCGGCAGAAAATAGTGCCGACCGGCACTTTATTTTGGCCGATGATCAAATTTTCTGGCCGACCTGACCCCTTTGACCCTCCTAAGCCTGCTGCATGCCAGGTGGATGCCGCAGAACCAGATCCACGTGCATCCATATGCCTATTTTGCACCCTTTTGCACCTTTGAACCCTTAAAGCTTCTAGAAGCTTGAACCCTTTAAGCTTCTTGGAGAAGCTTGGCCAGATTAGCTCCTCCTAGAAGCCTTGCACCCCCCCCCCTTTGAACCCCCTTTGCCCCTTTGACCATTTCCATTTGCTTAGCCATTAAGTTAAGAGCTTATACTTGGCCTATATAAGCTCTTCTCTTCTCCTTGGTCTAAGGTTAGAGATTCTTAAGCAAAAAAACCAGAGATATAGATACATATCTGATATAGATACATATATCCCTCCATCTCTCACTATATCTCTCTCATTCAACCTCTAAACACCCTTGTTCTTGGGCTATCCCTTCACCAACCCATAGCACAACACCACCACTTCCATTTCCAGAATTTGGGAGGTCATTTTCAGAGCTTAGGAGCACCAAAACTTGGTCCAAGAGGTGCTGGTTCGCTGGTCTACAAGGGTAAGCACACTTTTCCCCAAAGCTAGCATTTTCTTGGTTCATATCTAAGCCATAGTTGCATGTATTTTTGAGCTTCGATTTAAATTACAAAGAAGCTTATTTTGAGCCCTTCTTCAACATTGAAGAAGGGCTCAACACTGTTTGAGACCTCCATGCATGACTTGCTTCATTACCCCTCTTTGGTCCCCTTTTTTTGCATGTCTCTTTAGCCTACCATACTTCTGTTTTTGGGTCTTCGACAGGCCTGAAAAGGGTCTTAGTTTGACCCCCTCTACATATCTCATGAAGGGTATTTGGCTGTTTGGTGCATCCTTTTGGTACTTCATGTTATACCCCTTTGTGGGCCTTAATCTTGCATTGCATTTCAAGCATGTTTGTATATTGATTTGGGGGTTGATATCTACTGTGAGTAGTCATATTTTTGGTCCCTCTTCAATGTTGTAGAACTGTATTTTTCAGTTTGAGCATTGCGTATACCATCTGCTTCATTGTTTCCCTCTTTTCCCCCATTTTTGCATGCTATTTTTGCCATACTAGTGATTGTTGTTTGGCCATGCTTTGTACTGGAAAAATGCTAGTTTATGGACTGCCTAGCATCTGTCTTTACATTCCATGTCCATATTGTGCATGCATTGCATAGCTATAGGCCATTTCGGGTGCCTAAATTCGCATTTCGGGACCATTCCTCGCATTTCGTGTCATTCCGCCATCTTTCGGGACTGTTTTCCCCCATATTTCAGTGCTAAAATTCCATTGGCATGTTTGCATATCACTTTCTATGTCATTTCATGCCTTTATGTCATTGCCTCGGTTTGCGTGCCCGTGTGCACGCATTTCGAGGCACTCCATTTTCATCCATCGGCCTCTTATGTGAGTGTGGCTGAGGCTCACTCATGTTAGTATAAGTCCATTTTGCATTCTGTATGTCATTTTTTGCCTCATTGCATTGCGTATGCCATTGCCTCGGTTTGCGTGCCCGTGTGCACGCATTTCGAGGCACTTCACTTTTACCCGATGGCCTCCTTGTATTGGTGTAAGCCCATCTTGCATTGTGTATGCCATGTTTCAATGCGTTGTGCATGTTATGTTGTTAGCATCGTGTATGCCATGTAGTTGTATTGCATGTTTGCATGTTAGCTCGCATGCTTAGGTTGCATGTGCATTATTGTGCATTGCCTCACCTCTTGATCAACCATGATTGAGGTTGGGACCCTTGTATGTTTTGTGTGCATTGCATTTACATTGAAGAGCAAACTTGGCCTCTTAGGCCATCACGCATCGAAATGCGCAATTGATGGCCCGAGGGTCGAGGGCCATGCTTCCTTGAGTCCATTACATGATAGGAGGCAAAGGCCGTGCATACATATGCCTAAAAACCCATGCCATGCATTCTTCTGCTTCTTTTCATCAAAACCTCCTGCAGGAACTTTCTGCCGACCGGCAGTATAATGTGCCGACCGGCACTATATTTTCAGCCGATAGCCTCCATAGCAGCCGGTGGTAAATTTAAGCGGCCGGTGGTCATTTCCTCTAGCCGGTGATGCACTACAGTTCATTTGGAAGGCATTCTGGGACTCAGGTAATTTTTGGAGAGACAGGCAAGAAACAGAGGCGATGCTATGGCGCGGGTTTTCCGGGCAAGTCGGATTCGAGCATGCATCGTTCGCGCATCCCGAGGCAGGGCTGGGGCCCCCTTTCTCTTATGTTGTTATTAATTTGATAATTAGAAATTTTGTAATAATTAATTTATTCTGTATTTGGACTGTATTATTTTGGGACTGTATTATTCTTTTGGTCCCTCCGAGCGAGGGCGAATCTGTAATAAGTGTGCGTGGGTGTGTGCATGTCTTCCAACCCCACGTCTTTCTTCCCTTTTATTTACCTGCTTATGATGGTAGATTAGGGCATGTTTAAATTAGCATACCTTATGCTATGCATGCGTGCATCCATACATTTGTCTCACATGCATCGGGCTCGGTACATCATACAAACTGCATTGTATTTCAAATCTAACTTGAATACGTGTTACTCGTGCATTTCACATGCCATGTTTAGGATAGCCGAGCCTGCCTAGATTACATCTTTGCACGTGTTGCATTAGACATTTCAGTATGCTTAGGTCCATGCATGGACTTCTAATAAAGCTTCTGTTTTGGCTTGGAGTACTATGTAAGTATTTTACGCTTTAGCATACCACATGCGTGTGAATGTTGCCATGACAGTATGCTTACCATGCGGCTAAGTGCTTATGTGAGATAAACTGTTTGAATGCCTGTGGGTGGAGGTTGGATTGCTTGAGTTGGGAAAACTCATTGAAATCGTGTTTTAGCCTACTTGCAGTAGCAAATTCAAAAGCATTTTCAAAACGAGCGGATATGCAATGTTTGTTTCCAAATTAAGCGATCTAGTCTATACTTGTTTGCTGTGCGCATAACATAGTAATTCTAGGCTAATAATTGGAATAAGAGCATGTAATGTTTTCAAAATCGGATATCACGGTTAGTAGAGGCCGGTCTTGGACGGGCGAAAGGGTGCTCATAGTGACCTTCCCTATCGTACCCAAGCTCGAGCCAAGACACTTTGGTTATAGCGGACACGTGGCCTTGACCGAGTAAAAGTTTCCTAAATTCCCCATTAAAAAATATTTAGGTGGCGACTCATGTCCGCAAAGCGATCCATGTTTGGCACTACTTTTCAAAAATCTGTTTTCTCAAACGATTTGCCGGATTTGGACTCTTTGGTTCAGATTTAGAACCGCGACACAAATCGAGTCCGAACTGTAGCGCGAGGTCCCCCGCGGACGTGCTACAGTTTCTGGCGACTCTGCTGGGGATTTTTAGAGAGCTTGACTCGAACTCGTGATATCCTGTTTTGACTACACTTATGTGTTTCTTTGCATTGCATGTGCATTGGTGCGCCTAGGACACCGTGTTGGCCATCTGCTATTCTGGCGGTTTGTGAGGCTTGTCTTGTCAAGGCATGTCCATAAGGTGACGGTTGCGGCTCTGCCGATATGGGAACACAAACCCGGGTTTTACGGGGGCACCCTTTTGGACCATTCGACCTAGTGCATATCGAAATCCATAGTGACCATTCCAAACTAGGACAGGTTGCTCACCCGATATTAGGTTGTTTGAAACTGCTGCGTGCGTGGTGAAACCCTAGCTCGACAAAATAGGGCGAAACCCTACCCCAACATAGGGGTGTATTGGCTCTCATTTACCTGCTATGTGCTTTTAGAGTGTATCTCTACAGGGAATGCATATACCAGTTTGCAAGTCAGGTATCCGCCTCACGGCACCGATATTAGTATTTTTGAGAATCGATTATATCTGCAGTATCAGTTGATTTGGGGATGATTTGAGAAGCATGATCGATAATAGAACACGTTATTTCTGCTCGTATATGTTTTGGTGAAGTTGAGCTGAGATGCTGTCTGTTTTCCCTTTTGCTAGGTAGTCTTGGAACCATAGCTTCAGAAGGCTCCACTATCTCCCGAGTACATTGGATTTGTGCTGATAGACTTTGTCAGGTCAGAGACTCAGTTCAAGGGTAATCAGGGCTAGAAGGCTAGTCGAGCCTGAGATCACCGATTCGTGATTACGGATCGGTGGCCCTTATCCGTCCCTCCAGTGAACAGGTCAGTCAGATGGATCAACAGAATACATCAGGGATGGAAGCAATGATGGGTCAAATGCAGGAAACTATGAAACTCATGCAACAAGACGGCTGTCATAAGCGGAATTTTCCAAGCGACAAGTTGCAATCATGGCTCAAGAGTGAGCTCATCACTGTACCAACAAAAGCGGTGCATCTGCTTCACAACAAATTCCTCCCCAAGGAGCTCCAAAGACTGGGAGACGCCAAATGTCCAGAAGGTACAGACATTCCGGTAGGGCCGGCTCTACCCTAATTTTACCCGATTATCAAAAACACCCACCAACCTCGGACTCTCCCTTTGAGTTGAGGCGGATCCACAACCTGAAGTTGAGCAAGCTTGAAAAGTTGTTCAAGAGATCCCGAGTCAAGACCATCACGACATTGAAGATGGATACACGGACACGGTGTGACATTGCCAGACAGTTCAAGATGCCTCACATCGACCGTTTTTGACGAGTCGAGAGATCCCATGGTCCACCCGAGTTTATTTTGGATGTTCTGCGCCCGATGGGCTTGACAAGATTACGAAGCTCTCCTCTTTAGCGGGACCTGTCGGTATCGCGCCATCCGCACGCCAAATTAGAGGACTCGGTGAAACGGTTGGAGGAGATGTCCGAGGCCTTCGTCGCACAATATTCATACAATACCGGATCGAGATCACAACCCGTGATCTTGAGACAACTAGGCAAGAGCCAAAGAGGGCTTCTCGACTTTGTAACCCGTTGGAGAGCCAAAGCTTCTTCGATGACCACCGGGCGGTCGACAAGGACCCGGATACGGATGATTGTGCGCAATCTCCAACCCAAAGCATCAGAAGATGATTGTGCTCCCCTACCCACCTTTGCAGACCTCCATGAGATTGGGGTACAAATCGAGGATGCTATAAGCAGGCCTCATTGACCAGAGAAGGAAGCGGCCAGAGGCGTTTACCCGATTGAATGTGACCACCGGTGGTGATGCAATGCACGACCTTCTGAAGTGGGCATGGTCACCAACACCACATCACAAAAGCTACCCCATTCACGGTGCGTCCGGAAGTAGCTCCTGAAAACCAAATATCCACCTCGAGTCAAGAGGGTTTTCACCACTTCATATGCCTTTGTCAAAGGCTCTAGAGGTCTTAATCCGGAAAGGACATCTGAAACCATTGGAACAACGGCCTTTACGATCCTCTCCTCCAAAACATGACCGAACTAAATCAGGCGTACCATCAACAAACCGGTCATGAGACCGATAATGCTTGCTTTAAATGCGCCATGATGTACAAGATTTGTTTGACAACAACATCATCACCGCACCGGCTCGAGAAAGTCTATCGTCACCGGATCGACAAACTTGGGGATAGTACAAGTATGTGATCGGGGACAAACCACCTGGGCGGCTCGATTTACTTGAGATGTGGCGTATGGCACGCCTTTGTTTTGAGAATTTGCGAATCTTTGGTTTTTGTATGCTCTGGCTTGGGTCTTGAGTCGGTTTGTCGTTTGCTTTGAGGTCTCTTTGTCTTGAGTCAGTCTTTTTGATTAAGGGTCTGTCTTGTTGTATCGAGTCAGTCCTGTTTTGTCAGAGTCGAGTGATTTCGGGGGAGTTACCTCGGACATCACTTGCTTGTTTTGCGTCTATCTTTTCATTTTGTTTTGAGTCTGTTTCTGCCAGGGAGTCAGTTATGCCAACAGATTTTGAATGGAACATCAGTGATTTTTACACTCTTGTGTTTGCTTCTGCCGTGTGCCAGTTGTGCCAGAAATTCTAAACGAGATGGAAGTATTTGACTAAGAACTCTGTCTTTTCTGTGCCTTAAAGTCATTGCATTGGCCTAAGTTTTTCAAAACTTTTTCAAACACTGATGAAAACGAAGAGGAAGGAATTCCTTGGGATTTGCAAAAATTTGATCAATTGAGAGAAAGAGAGGCGTGCTAAGCCCTTAATGAATGAAATCATGCTTGTTAGTGTGAGTACTGAGAAGGACCCTAGCTTTGATCCAGATCGGTCCTACACTGTCTTGAGCGCGAGCGATTTGTCGCTTTCTTAAAAACTTTCAAAAAAATGTTTTGCGCGGTCCTGCGAAGACATGTGTGGAATCGCTCTTGAGATTGTGCAGCCTAGGATCGCTCTCGGCCTCGAGACTCGATCCCTTTGCTTCCAAACCTTGAACTCAAAACTCAGAATGTTCAACGGTTAACTACAACGTGAGGCCTGTGAGGCCAGATTCAAAGCAGCCCTCAAACAAGAGGCAAGAAAGTCAAATCAAGAAGATCAGATGTCGTCAAGAGAGGCTTGGGAAGCTAGATCAGAAGCCCCCCCCTCAAACTAGGGGCAAAGATGTCAGATGTGCCCGAAGAGCCGAAGATGAGTTCTCTTGCGAATCAACAGCCACTCTCCTGGATACGGATGGCATCAAAACCCTAAAACCATTTGGCATGGACTTGCTACACTTTTACCCTTTGAGAGGCTCGCTGGGCCGAAAACCCGGAAGGGCGACCCAAGCAAAAGTTAGAGCAAGCAAAAAATACATACAAAAGGAAAGAAAAAAAATACAAAAAAAGAACAAAAGAAGAAGAAAAAGAAAAGAAAGAAGAACAATGCTCGCAAGGTCGAAAACCTGCAATAGGCGCCTTGGCAAAAGTTAGAGCATAAAAAGGAGAGGTTAATACCCGAGTGTACTTTAACCCCGAACTACGTAAGGCTTGATTCCCATCTTTGGGATACGTAGGCAACTTCATTTTGAAGTCCAGCCACAAACACTTCAAATTCGATTGTGTCCATGTAATGGTTTTGACCATCCCTGCCTTCTCTGTATCCGAGAGTTCGGTTGTAATCATCGCTCTGAGGACTGATCACAATGCGCCGCGGTGCCATTCACACAAGGGGCAACTTTCCGTTGCCATTCAATACGCCGCGGTGCCATTCAAACAAGGGGCAACTTTCCGTTGCCATGCATTGTCCTTCAGACAAGGGGCAATTTTCCATTGCTATGGGTCCGAGGTTGTGCATCTCAAGAGTAGGTTCCGTGCTCGTTGAGCAGTGGCCGTTTGCAAAAATAATTTTTGGGAATTTTTACTGAGGTTGACTAATTCTCTCGAAAATTATTCCATTTTTCTAAAACTAGACCACTTTCTTGAACCCAAAAAAGAAAAATTTTCAGTGCTCATAGCCTGACTTGCATGATTTTAAATCAGAAAATCGAACAAGCATGTTAATCTAACTCTCATGTTGGTCAAAACTGTTTTAGAAAGAAAGCAAAAAAATGGTCAAAATGATGAACTAGGGGCACAGTTGGGTCAGGCTTCCTGTCTTTTCCCCGTCGCCAGCATACTTGCCAGAAAGGGCATAACTGAAGTCAACAACAAAGGCCTGTCTCATCCTCTAAGCAACGAGGTATCAAGTCAAGTGCGAAGCACGAATTGGAATGGATCAAGATGTTCCACTTCCTCATCTGGACAGATCTAACCACATCCAAACTCCCTAGTAGGGCATCATCAACCGATGTTAGATACAGATTTGCTACACACCTAGTTGTGGCACAACCCCTCTGTGGGAAAGTTCACTGCTGTGTGCAGAAGAAAAAGAATCTGGCAGAATGCTAGGGGCAAGAGCCCGCAACTTCTTGTCTATCCACAAACCACTCTGGGGAGGGATGAAAAATGAGAGATTGAAGAATAGAGAGATGTGCGCTGAGAGAAAAAGTGAGGAAAAGGTCTTTTTCAGAAAAACAGAGCTTGAGGGCCGAGTGATGTGAGAATCACAAATGAGAAAGGGTGGGAAATAATACCTGGTGAAACAGGCTCCCTGTGCACATTTGAGTCTTGTGTTTTGTTTTGTCTGTTTCGATTCTTGTTTTGAGTCGTTTCGAGTGTCAATAGATGTGTTTAGGTTGTTTACCTTTGTTTTTGTTTGTTGAGTCTTTTTTCATTGTGTTCAACGTAGGCTCAATACGGTTAAGAACTCATTTCTTAATTTCAAAAAGGAAATCAAATCATCTTGTGCTCGGAGTGTCGTGCCATTCTCCACATTTGTGCAAAACATATTCGTTCTTTCATAAAAACCAGAGGGCCCACCCGATAAGTGTGAACGTAAAACCAGACCTATTTGAAGCTATGTGGTTCGATTGCAAAGTAAAAGCAAAGAGGAAAAGCGTCGGGTATCTCGAGTTTGTTTCAATTTGATAAGTTCGAGACTACATCCCGTGTGTACCTCTTCAGGCCTTGCCAATGCTCCGAAGTATGAGTGTACCTCTACCTCAAGCTCAAGATCAAGTCTGCACCAAGCTAGAATAGTGTATCAATCACACTTCATTCTCATTTTGTGTATCTATCGCATACATTCCCAATTTGTGTATCTAACACACACATTCTCATTTTGTGTATCTATCGCATACATTCCCAATTTGTGTATCTAACACACACATTCTCATTTTGTGTATCTAACACACACATTCTCATTTTGTGTATCTGCCACACACATTCTCATTTTCTGTATCCATCACACTTCATTACCTTTTGTGTATCTATCACGCACATATTCACTTCAATTACTTTAGTGTATCCATCACACTTCATTACCTTTTGTGTATCTATCACGCACATATTCATTTTATTCCATTAGTGTATCAATCACACTTCATTCGCTTAGTATATCAATCATACTTGTTCACTGAGTGCATCTATCACACTTTGTGTTCACCTTTAGTATATCAATCATACTTGTCCACTAAGTGCATCTATCACACTTTGTGTTCATTTTCAGTATATCCATCATACTTGTTCACTAAGTGCATCTATCACACTTCGTGTTCACCTTCAGTATATCAATCATACTTGTTCACTAAGTGCATCTATCACACTTTGTGTTCACATTTAGTATATCAATCATACTTGTTCACCAAGTGCATCTATCACACTTCGTGTTCACCTTTAGTATATCCATCATACTTGTTCACTAAGTGCATCTATCACACTTCGTGTTCACATTTAGTATATCAATCATACCTTGTTCACTAAGTGCATCAATCACACTTCGTGTTCACATTTAGCATATCAATCACACATGCTCACTTAGTGCATCTATCACACTTTGTGTTTGCCTTCTGTGTATCCATCACACTTTGCTCACTTCATTCATTTAGTGTATCAATCACACTTAGTTCATATAGTGTATCTATCACACACTCGCTTTGTATCTATCACGCACGCTCGCTTTGTGTATCAATCACACATGCCCCCTTTGTGTATCCATCACACACATTCGCTTAGTATATCTATCACATATTTGCTTAGTGTATCAATCACACACTTTCGCTTTGTGTATCAATCACACACTTTCTCTTTATGCATCTACCACACCATGCTCATCTTGTGTATCCATCACACTTTGCTTCATACAGTGTATCCATCACACTGCACTCTCCTTGTGTATCAATCACACTTTATTCATATAGTGTATCCATTACACTCTCTTCATTTTTGGTGTATCCATCACACATGTTTGTCCACTTAGTGTATCCATCACACTTTGTTCACTTTTGTGTATCTAACGCACATGTTTGTGAGAATTGCATAATTCTCTTACATCCTTTCTGCATGAGAGGTAGGTCGGTTCACGTTTACTTTCTTGCATAGCATTCGCTTAAAATGTTGCATCTATTTTGCATAAATTGCTTCATCACAGCATCCTTTGCATGATCATAAGTTATGCACTTGCATTGTGCGTCACTTTGCATCTTGCCCCTGAACTACGCTGGTTTGATTCCTTGCAAGGGGATACGTAGGCAGCTTGCGGGCACAACCATTTATCTAATCTATATTTTGTTTGTTTGTCCAAGTCTTCGGCCCTGTCAAAAATGGGTCGTCACGGGGCTTTGACATTCACTCCCGTCATTGTTATGACTTTCGAGTTCTGTCAAAGAGGGCAACTGTAGACACCCCATTTTTGACCGCCCTTAAGACTTGGGCGCGACTGATGGTTTACTCGGTGATGAAAGGTGTGCAGGGCAAAGGTGCAGTTTCTTCGGCAAGGAGAGAGGCGAATCTCAACTTCACACCCCATTTTGAACCAAAATTATTTTGGATGGTTTTGAGACCTTAAAACCCTCTCTTTCAAAACATTTTTGAAATAAAATTCCTACGATGTTCCGACGTTCGCATTTCGGTAAATGGTGCGCTTTTCGGTAAACTGAGCAAGGACAAAGTGGAAATGAATGAAAGAGAGATGAAATATTTGAAAAATCTTTCAAACCACCTTATTTAGGGGTTTGAAGTTGAAGAGAAGAAGAGAAGAAGGGAGAAAATAGGTTGGAGAAGAAGTTCGCCATGAATCCGGGTAGAAGAAAGTCGAGCGGCCCTCGCTGAATCAGGCTTATTCAATTGTATACTTGGAGTTAAGCTATGAGGCCATAACCATTGGAAAGAAGACTTCCAGGGCTTCATTTTTCACTCAAGAATCTCCCAAAGCCAAGTCCGGGTGGAGGAGATATGATTGGTTGAAGCTAGGCATCATCCCGTTTGGATCGAGTCTGCGCGGCTTCACCAAAAAGGGCATAACTTTCTGCATAGGAGGAATTTTGATGCAAGGTTTGCGCCATTAGAAAGCTAACTTCCGGGGCTTCAATTTGCATACCCACTGGCCATTTTTTGAGCTAGGAATCACCTATCGGCACTCTATTTATCCGACCGGCAGAAAATAGTGCCGACCGGCACTTTATTTTGGCCGATGATCAAATTTTCTGGCCGACCTGACCCCTTTGACCCTCCTAAGCCTGCTGCATGCCAGCTGGGATGCACAGAACCAGATCCACGTGCATCCATATGCCTATTTTGCACCCTTTTGCACCTTTGAACCCCTTAAAGCTTCTAGAAGCTTGAACCCTTTGGCCAAGCTTCTTGGAGAAGCTTGGCCAGCTGTATTAGCTTCTCCTAGAAGCCTTGCACCCCCCCCCCTTTGCCCCTTTGACCATTTCCATTTGCTTAGCCATTAAGTTAAGAGCTTATACTTGGCCTATATAAGCTCTTCTCTTCTCCTTGGTCTAAGGTTAGAGATTCTTAAGCAAAAAAACCAGAGATATAGATACATATCTGATATAGATACATATATCCCTCCATCTCTCACTATATCTCTCTCATTCAACCTCTAAACACCCTTGTTCTTGGGCTATCCCTTCACCAACCCATAGCACAACACCACCACTTCCATTTCCAGAATTTGGGAGGTCATTTGCAGAGCTTAGGAGCACCAAAACTTGGTCCAAGAGGTGTTGGTTCGCTGGTCTACAAGGGTAAGCACACTTTTCCCCAAAACTAGCATTTTCTTGATTCATATCTAAGCCATAGTTGCATGTATTTTTGAGCTTCGATGTAAACTACAAAGAAGCTTATTTTGAGCCCTTCTTCAACATTGAAGAAGGGCTCAACACTGTTTGGGACCTCCATGCATGACTTGCTTCATTACCCCTCTTTGGTCCCCTTTTTTGCATGTCTTTTTAGCCTACCATGCTTCTGTTTTTGGGTCTTTGACAGGCCTGAAAAAGGTCTTAGTTTGACCCCCTCTACATGTCTCATGAAGGGTATTTGGCTGTTTGGTGCATTCTTTTGGTACTTCATGTTATACCCCTTTGTGGGCCTTAATCTTGCATTGCATTTTAAGCATGTTTGTATATTGATTTGGGGGTTGATATCTACTGTGAGTAGTCATATTTTTGGTCCCTCTTCAATGTTGTAGAACTGTATTTTTCAGTTTGAGCATTGCGTATACCATCTGCTTCATTGTTCCCCTCTTTTCCCCCATTTTTGCATGCTATTTTTGCCATACTTGTGATTGTTGTTTGGCCATGCTTTGTACTGAAAACATGCTAGTTTAGGGACTTCCTAGCATCTGTCTTTACATTCCATGTCCATATTGTGCATGCATTGCATAGCTATAGGCCATTTCGGGTGCCTAAATTCGCATTTCGGGACCATTCCTCGCATTTGGTGTCATTTCGCCATCTTTCGGGACTGTTTTCCCCCATATTTCAGTGCTAAAATTCCATTGGCATGTTTGCATATCACTTTCTATGTCATTTCATGCCTTTATGTCATTGCCTCGGTTTGCGTGCCCGTGTGCACGCATTTCGAGGCACTCCATTTTCATCCATCGGCCTCTTATGTGAGTGTGGCTGAGGCTCACTCATGTTAGTATAAGTCCATTTTGCATTCTGTATGTCATTTTTTGCCTCATTGCATTGCGTATGCCATTGCCTCGGTTTGCGTGCCCGTGTGCACGTATTTCGAGGCACTTCACTTTTACCCGATGGCCTCCTTGTATTGGTGTAAGCCCATCTTGCATTGTGTATGCCATGTTTCAATGCGTTGTGCATGTTATGTTGTTAGCATCGTGTATGCCATGTAGTTGTATTGCATGTTTGCATGTTAGCTCGCATGCTTAGGTTGCATGTGCATTATTGTGCATTGCCTCACCTCTTGATCAACCATGATTGAGGTTGGGACCCTTGTATGTTTTGTGTGCATTGCATTTACATTGAAGAGCAAACTTGGCCTCTTAGGCCATCACGCATCGAAATCGCAATTGATGGCCGAGGACGAGGGCCATGCTTCCTTGAGTCCATTACATGATAGGAGGCAAAGGCCGTGCATACATATGCCTAAAAACCCATGCCATGCATTCTTTGTCTGCTTTCTTTGTCGCATCCCTACGCAGAACTTTTACGCGACCGGCAATATAATGTGCCGACCGGCACTATATTTTCAAGATAGCCTCCATAGCGGCCGGTGGTAAATTTAAGCGGCGGTGGTCATTTCCTCTAGCCGTGATGCACTCGATTCATTTGGAAGGCATTCAGGACTCGGTAATTTTTGGAGAGACAGGCGGTAAAGCAGGCAAAGCTATGGCGCGGGTTTTCGACAAGTCGGATTCGAGCATGCATCGTTCACGCATCCTTAAATGGGGCCCCTTTCTCTTATGTTGTTATTAATTTGATAATTAGAAATTTTGTAATAATTAATTTATTACGTATTTAATTTGTATTATTTTGGGATCAGATATTATTCTTTTGGTCCCTCGGCGAGGCGAATCTGTAATAAGTGTGCGTGGTGTGTGCATGTCTTCCAACCCCGTCTTTCTTCCTTTATTTACCTTATGATGGTAGATTAGGGCATGTTTAAATTAGCATACCTTATGCTATGCATGCGTGCATCCATACATTTGTCTCACATGCATCGGGCTCGGTACATCATACAAACTGCATTGTATTTCAAATCTAACTTGAATACGTGTTACTCGTGCATTTCACATGCCATGTTTAGGATAGCCGAGCCTGCCTAGATTACATCTTTGCACGTGTTGCATTAGACATTTCAGTATGCTTAGGTCCATGCATGGACTTCTAATAAAGCTTCTGTTTTGGCTTGGAGTACTATGTAAGTATTTTACGCTTTAGCATACCACATGCGTGTGAATGTTGCCATGACAGTATGCTTACCATGCGGCTAAGTGCTTATGTGAGATAAACTGTTTGAATGCCTGTGGGTGGAGGTTGGATTGCTTGAGTTGGGAAAACTCATTGAAATCCGTGTTTTAGCCTACTTGCGAGTAGCAAATTCCAAAGCATTTTCAAAACGAACGGATATGCAATGTTTGTTTCCAAATTAGGCGATCTAGTCTATACTTGTTTGCTGTGCGCATAACATAGTAATTATAGGCTAATAATTGGAATAAGAGCATGTAATGTTTTCAAAATCGGATATCACGGTTAGTAGAGGCCGGTCTTCGAACTGGGCGAAAGGGGGTGCTCATAGCTGACCTTCCCCAATCGTACCCAAGCTCCCGAGCCAAGACACTTTGGTTATGACGGACACGTGGCCTTCAGCACCGAGTCAGGGTTTCCTAAATTCCCCCATTAAAAAAATATTTAGGTGGCGACTCTGTAATCTGGCAAAGCAATCCATGTTTGGCACTTCTTTTCAAAAATCTTTTTTTCTCAAACGATTTGCCGGATTTGGACTCTTTGGTTCAGATTTAGAACCGCGACACAAATCGAGTCCGAACTGTAGCCGAGGTCCCCTCGCGGACGTGCTACAATTACAAGATAGAGAAGAAATGAAAGCTAAACAGATAACCATGTGTGGACTTGCCTTTTTCCGCGCCCTGCCTTTCGAAAAGGTTTGAAAAGAAAGGCCTCACAATTCAGACTCCCGCGGTTCTGAATCTAGTCTCACAAAGTGCAATGTGAAACTGATAATCACCAAAGAGTCCAAATCTGGCAAATCTTTTTGGAAATTTGATTTTAAATCAAATAATGCCAAAATTGAACTGCTTTACCAGATACAGAGTCGCCACCTAAATATTTGATTTTTGGGAAAATTTAGGAAACCCTAACTTGTGCCAAAGGCCACGTGTTCGTCATCACCAAAGTTGCCTCGGCTCGAGAACTTAGGTACGAGAGGGGAAGGTCCTGAAATGAGCACTCCCGCTCGCCCAATCAAAGATTGGCCTCTACTAATCATGAAATGATTTTTTTATAAACTTTATGTGTTCTTATTCTGATTATTAGCTAACATTACTACGCACACAAGCAAGTATAGACTAAAATTGTAAGAATTGGAACAACTCAACTCATGTTTGTTTTCAAAAAAGGTTTGAATTTGCCACCCTCAAGTGGGCTTAAAAATGCGGATTTGCCACCAAACACAGTGGGCTTAAAACATGATTTTGCTATAACAAAGTGGGCTTAAAACGCACATTTGTTGAATTGTTCCAATTCAAACAACAAGCCTTTATCCATAAGCATTCAAGCAGTTTAGCAAGTAAGCACATAGCCTCATGGCAAGCATGCTAGACATGGCAGTATGTCAATCACACTCATGCAAGTATGCTAAAGCATAAAACTCACCGAGTACTCTAAGCCAAAACAGAAACTAGTTAAAAAAATAGATGATCCTAACTATACAAGATGAATAATGCAACGCATGCAATTAATAGGCTCGACTATTAATATGATATATGGATCGATTTGAATAACATGCGATAAACACATATTCAAAGAAGTATTGAAATTGAGATGCAGTTTGAATGATGCGCCAAGCCTTGGTGTATATAAGACAAATGAATGGATGCAAACATGCAAGCATTAGGTATGCTAAATGAAAATGTCCCTAATCTAATCATCAAAAGAGATTAAATAAAAGGGAGAAAGACGTGGGGTTGGAAGACATACACACACGCACGCACACTTATTACAACATTACGCTCTCTCGAAGGAGGGTCTGAATGAAATAAGTTAATCAACTAGCTACACTAATTAAGCTAACTAATTATTACAAACCGAATTAATTAACTTATTCTAAGCTAATTAAATATTACAAATCAAATTAATTAGCTAAACACTTAACTAACTAATTACAAAGCGACTAAGCTAATTAATTACAACATGAATTAATTAACTAATCTACTTAACTAATTACAATATTTGCATGAATTAGCTACCACTAACTAACTACGCGAAGCAACTAAAAGGCCTCGGGAAGTGAGGGATGCATGCATGCTCGGATTCTCTATCCAAAAAAGCCACCGCCTTGCCACTGAACGCCCCTGTTTGCACATTTGAACACCAACAGTGCTGCTCATTCCCAGAATGCCTCTGCTCCACTTTACCAACAAACTGTGCAACTTTTCATTGATGGTCGGTCGGCTACCAATAATGGTTGTCGGCTACCATTGGTGGCCGGTCGGCTACTTCTGGTGGCCTTCGGCCACTGCTGCCCTGAACTTTCTTTTGCTGCAACAGAGAGCAAACTGAGGTAAAGCAGTGTATTCTCAAGGATTTTCTGTACTATTACTCTTCTTATCATCACACAAGCTCAAAGGAGTGTAACTGTTGGCTCTCAAACCACCAATCAAGCAACTTCCATGCATGATGGCCAAAGAACCAAGTTTGTACAAGTTTAATGAGTGCAAAACAAGACTCTAATAGACCACCACCCTATCATGCATAATCAAGGGTGATGGTGACCAAGGAAAGTGGCATATTTCATCACTTTTGAGTATGAAATGTTTTATTTTCCTTGTGTTCGAATTAAGGTCCGATTTGAACACATGCAATGCAACACAAAAGATGCTTATCTTCTCTCTTTTACTTGTTCATTTTGTTTACTCATTTTATATTACCGATTCATTCTTTAATTGATTAAGTCCAAAAGTGAGTGTCTTCTAAAGGAAAGAAGTGTCAAGCAAGGGGTAATTTAAGGCATGAGAGAGATCATGCCGTTGGTAATAAACCCTCAAAGAGGATTATACCATTAAGCATAACCTCAATCTTAAGCTTAAAGGATCTCAAGTTTGAAACAACTCTCAAAAGCAAATAAAAGAGTGAAGCAAAGAGGGAGGTTGAAGAGATTTTAAGTGCTGAAATGGAGTGTAAAACAACACTAAAACATGCTATTAACTCAAAGTAATGATGATTAAAGCATTAAAACATCAAGCTAGTGAAGGAATTAACACTACAACTATGCAATACAAGTCTCAACTGAACTAACCAGCCCAAAACAGAGCCAAAACAGGTTATTTCAGAGGCAAAAACATGCTGGACTAGAGCTAAGTTAAGCTAGAAAAACATGCTAACTCATGAAGCTAATTGGGCATGCAAACAAGACACAAGGAGGGGAGACTAACCCCTCCAATTTTAGACTTCAAAATATGGTTTTTACCACTAAAAAACCTCTGAAATTCAGTGGTTAAAAGGCCCAAAAAAGTTGGTTTGAAAGTAATGAAAAGATGGTACAAGAGCTTAACAAACAAAGGAGCAAGAAGGGTGGACCACCCCCTAACTCAAAATAGCCTCAAACCACCATTTTTAGGTCATAAAAAACAGAGGTTTTGATAGTTGAAAACTAGGCCAAAAATAGTTTGAAAAGATGACAAAACAAGTATTGAAAACAAGCTTAAATAACAAGTGTTATACCTCTTGAAGCTAAGACACAAAATAGGCAACAAACCAAGCTCAAACCTCCTTCTAGAGCTCAAAGAAGGCTCCAAGTGATCTCAGCCTAAAGGTGAGAGTATTTGGTTAAGGGTTGATGTGCAAAAGCTAAGAGAAACTAAGCAAATGTGTGCAAAATAACAAGAGAGAGAGAGAAATCTAGAGAGAGAGATTTTTGTTCTAAAAATGCTAACCCTTCAAAATGGGAGAGGACATCCCCTATATATAGAAAAACAAATCTTGAGCTTGTGAACATCTCACCATATACATGTGTGAAGATGCAACTCAGTGAGCAACAGCTGGCATAGCTGGCAACAAATATCTGGAAAGGGAGACAAATGGCCATCGGCCACCACTGGTAGCCGACAAGAACAAGCCCTGGCCGACAGCCTAGGAGGCTGGCCGACAGGTCATCGACTTCTCCAGACTAGAGGCAACAAGCTCTTGGTCCAAAAACATGCACAAAATAGATAAGGTTTAGAGGCTCAAAGACAAGGCGCTCCGCCAAGGACTTCGGCCACTCAAAACGAACACAAGCAAACACAATCATCGAGTGCACAAACGATGACATCCAAGTCTTGAGAACGGTCAAAAATGGGGTGTCTACACCATATGCCCTAATGGCTTACATCTTTCCAAATCAATGCTTGGGTACATAAAAAATAAGTCTTAAGCTCAATACAGATAAAGCCCTAGGCTTGTACAAAAGTTAAATACAAAATAACAACGATGCCTTCAGCTCCACAGTTCTCCCCAGCTAAGTCCTTGGTGGAGGCATATCACCAGCACCTGAAAATGGTTTTCCTACATGGAGTGACCCAAAGCCTAGTAGAAATGCTACAACACAATATATAAATCTTAACAAAGACATAAGGTAAATACATATGCAATGCCTATGCCAAAACGCTTTACGTCTCCTTTCAAAATCATGATATGCCAAGTTTATATCACAATTCATCAAATCATCTTTTTTACAATAGTAAACAAGGTAGTGAAGTACAACTTTAGGAATCTCAACTAGTATAACTTTTCACGGATATTTCGTCCGCGAGAAATCGTCAAACGGGATCCATGTAAACTTAGTCTATGTAAGCACTACTATTGTCATTTTACAGATATTTCGTCCGCGGGATCAGTATCCATATATATGTGCGGTTTTCGGGACTTTCACCCTAAACACACAGGCAAACTTAACTTTGGTGTTACACACCTTCTTCCCAACTTCACCTTTTTTTCTCAAAATCATATACATTTTCAATGTATTAATCAGTATGCAACAATGCTCAATACAAAATGTATGAGAATTTAGTTTTAGTTCATCCAATCCTCATGCAATTTCTACAACAATCATAACTATTCTCTACTGATAGCCCAAAACAAATATCTCTAACAAATAAATAAATTTCCATTAAAGATACACTTTTCCAAAATCTCAAATAGGAGTGATAATACATATCCAATTCCACCCTCATTGTCATCATGAACTCAATTTCACAATTTTCCAATATCAATTCCTTGTTCTCTTTACAATCTCGACATTTACACTTTTGGGAAAAAACCCCTTTCTCTTTGAAAATTCATTTCAATACAAGAAATATCTCATTTCAATATATATCAACCCCAAATTCATAATCACAACCTTTTTTCAAGAAACCATTTGAAAATCCCTCTTTTACATTTTGATTTCAAACACTAGGTTTTTGCCAAAAACCCCCAAACCACTATAATCTTTTGAAATAGCAAATAGCAAAGGCAAAACCCATACTAGAGTGTGGAGAATCCCTACCTCGAAGCTAAAAAACTAAGGAGAGAGTGGAGAAACCTCAAAGAAACCTAAATCCACTTTTGTTCAGATGAAACTAGAGCCCACAAAGCGTTCTCCCTTTTTAACATAGGGAGTAAGGTGAAGAAATCACTAGATTTTGGTGTTTTTGTAGAGAGAAGGCAAGTTTTAGAGAGAGAGAGTGTGTGTGTGTGTGTGTGTGCAGATCTAGGGTTTTTGGAATGTTTAGAGAGAGTGTGAAATGAAAAGTGATCCAAAAAGGTGGTTCTGCGATCTGATATAACCACAGTTTGCTCGAGTACAAGATGTGTCGCTCGAACGACCAGACACAATAAGTTTTACCGCTCGAGCGCTTCGCTCGAGCTCAGAATACAAACTTCCAATAGTTTTATAGATAGAAAACTATCGCTCGAATGTAAAAAGCTTCGCTCAAGTGAAGAATACAAACTCCTAGTAGTTTTATAGGCCTGCAAAAGTATTAGAGATTCACAAAGACCACTCGAGCACAAGAAGTTTCGCTCGAGCAAATGAACAAAAATCTGGGCAACAAAAGTTTGAAAAACAAGCTACCAACATGTTTCAACGCAATTAACACATCCCAAAAGCTAAACTCAAAGAGATATAAAAGGAAACAAGACATGAATAACTATAAAAGACATTGAAACCCGAATCCAAGACATACAATGGGTCGGGTCTAAGTTAGAAATGCTATAACCTCCCCCCTTAAGGAATTTCATTCTCGAAATTTAAGCCAAACATTTATAATCAAGATTAAACCGATTATCACAGTGATAGTAATTTAAATTCATCACCACGGCTAATCCACTAGTCATCCATTCTCATTAACAAGATAAACATATGCTCATTAATGAATATAAAATTCACATTTTCAAAACATATACAATGTTTATATTACATTAGCATAACAAAGTTTTCAATACATGCTTAAATATCAACAAATAGGTCTGTATACTTCTCACGAACTTCTGCCTCACACTCCCAAGTGGCTTCCTCAACCCCGTTGTGTCGCCACAACACCTTTACTAAAAAAATCGTCTTGTCTCACAAGACTTGGTCTCGAGTATCCAAAACTCTAACCAATCTCTCCTCATACAAGGCATCCTCGTCAATCTCTAACTCAGCCCAATCCAGCTCATGTGAAGGATCCGACTCATACTTCTGAAGCATATAGATATGGAACACGTCATGAATCCTGGAAAGCTATGGCGGTAAGTCCAAGCGATAAGCTACCTCCTAAATCCGCTCTAGGATCTCAAAAGGCCCAATAAACCTAGGAGACAACTTCCTACTCTTCCCAAACCTTATCAAACCTTGTCTAGGTGATATCTTCAAGAAGATGTGATCTTCCACCTCGAAGGATAACGGCCTCCTCCTAGGGTCGGCATAACTTTTCTAGCGACTCTGAGCTGTAATTAACCTCTTAAGGATAAGTGCAATTTTCTCCATCGTTTCTTGGATTAACTATGGACCCAACATGGGTGCATCACCCACTGCGACCCAACACACAGGGGATCTACACTGTCGACCGTATAAGGTCTCAAATAGTGCCATACCAATGCTCGACTGGAAGCTATTATTATAGGTAAACTCCACTAAGAGTAAATGTCTCTCTCACAACCCCTTAAAGTCAAAGACACAACCTCGAAGCATATCCTCAAGAACTTAAATAGTACGCTTGGACTGCTCGTCAATCTGAGGATGATAGGCGGTACTAAAAGTCACCTAGTGCCCAAGGCATTCTACAAACTCTGCCACAACTGAGCCATAAAATGCGGATCTCTATCCGAAACAATGGTTACAGGGACCCCATGAAGTCGAACTATGTCCCTAATATAAAGGTCAGCTAGATAATCTACCAAGTCACTCGTGCGCATAGGTACAAAGTGCGCTGACTTGGTCAATCGGTTAACCACTACCCAAATGGCGTCATTACCCCGTTGAATCCTCGGAAGACCCACAACAAAATCCATCGTGATATGTTCCCACTTCTACCCGGCTACAGACAAGGGTTGCAACAAACCCGTTAGCCTCTGATGCTCGGCCTTCACTTGTTGATAAGTAAGGCACTTTGACACAAACACGACCACATCTCTCTTCATTCTTTTCCACCAAAAATGGCGACTAAGATCATGATATCTTTATGCCTCTCGGATGCACTGCAAGGCGTGAATGGTGAAACTCTTGGAGTACTTCCTCTCAACAAGACTCCGGCATGAAAAGACGATCAAGGTATCTAATACTCGAGTCAGAATACACGTTCAAACCCTTCTCTATCTTTCTACTAGAGATCTTCTCCCGAAGGGTTTCTACCTTGAGGTCACCCTTCTGCACTTCTATAACTAGGCTCACAAGTGTAGGTTGCGCAACTACCGAAAACAAAGCTGTCGACTTAATGGACTCGCTAAGATACAAGTCAAACTCTCTAATAGCACCCAACATCTCCCATTTTGGATGGTAATACAAGCTACACTGCTAATGTATTTACTACTCAAGGCGTCGGCCACTACATTGGCCTTTCCCAGATGATAGTGCAACTCAAAATCATAATCCTCCATAAACTCAATCCACATCTTTTGCCTCAAATTTAGGTCTTTCTTTGAGAATAGATATTTCAAACTCTTATGATCAAAAAACACCTCAAATTTCTCACCATAAAAGGTAATGGCTCCAAATCTTCAAGGCAAAGATCACAGCTGCTAATTCTAAATCATAGGTAGGATAGTTCCTTTCGTGTGTTTTCAACTGACGTGAGCCATAGGCTACTACATTTCCCTCTTGCATCAAAACACAACCCAAACCTTCCCGCGAAACATCACAATACACAGAATAGTCCAAACCCCTCTCCGGAATAATTAACACTGGAGTAGTGGTAAGTTTAACCTCAAGCTCTTGAAATGACTTCTCACAAGTCTCACTCCACACAAATTTGATTCCTTTCCTCGTCAGTCTAGTCAATGGCGAGGCTAACCTAGAGAAATCCTTCACAAACCAATGGTAATATCCGGCCAACCTTGAGAAACTATGGATCTCGAAGGCATTCTTAGGTTTTTCCCAATCTTGTACTGCTTTTATCTTGGATGAATCTACAGTCACTCCTCCTTCGGATACCACATGGCCTAACAACTTTACTTCTCTTAACCAGAATTCACACTTCCCGAACTTAGCATATAGTTTGTGGGCTCTAAGCAACTCAAGTACAACTCACAGGTGTTCCTTGTGTTCCTCCTTAGAGGGTGAGTAAATCAGGATGTTATCAACAAAGACCACTACATAACGGTCTAGGAACTCGCAAAAAATCCAATTCATCAAATCCATAAACGTGGCGGGTGCATTAGTTAGCCCAAAAGGCATCACTAGGAACTCATAATGGCCATACCGCATATGGAATTCCATCTTTTGGATATCTTCCTCCTTTACCCTCAACTGGTGATAACCCGATCTCATGTCTATCTTAGAAAAATAACAAGACCCCTTCAATTGATCAAACAAGTCATCTATCGAGGCATTGGGTACTTGTTCTTAACAGTTACCCGGTTCAATTTCCGGTAATCTATACAAAGTCGTAATGCACTGTCTTTCTTCTTGGCAAAGAGAGGCGATACTCCCCAAGGCAAAGCACTAGGGTGAATGAAACCCTTATCTAACAATTCCTGGAGTTGAATTTTTAACTCGCTCAATTCAACAGATGCAAATCTATATGGTGCCATTGAGATTAGTGCCGTGCCAAACACTAAATCAATAGAGAACTCAATCTCATGGTGAGGTGGTAAACTAGCGATATCCTCAAGAAAAACGTCCGGGTATTCTCAAACTACTCTTGGCAATTCGACTCGGACTTCATCATACCCTCTACTCAAGAAGTTTGCAAGAAGGCAACTAAGCTCACTCCGACCTTGCGGATTACATACTGGCAATGAAACTCTATCGGTTTTGTTTTCCATGAAACAAAACATTCATCATTCAAGGTACATACAGTGACCCTCTGATGGTAACAATCTACGAAAGCTCGATACGATGACAACCAGTCCATACCCAATATAGCATCAAAACTCGACATGTTAATAAACACAAATGCAAAAGGAAGTTGGCGACTGACAACCTCTATTTCACAACCCCAACATCCTTGCTCCAAGACAATCTCGCCACCAATAGGCGACTCTACATTGGGTAGAGGTGCTAACTGAGCCAATTCTAACCCCAATGTCGATGCAAATGCAGACGAAATAAAAGAATGGAATACACCCATATCAGTCAACACATTGTCAATAGAATTACATAATAAGAAAGTGTCTTTCACAACTGAAGGCGCTGGCACTAAATCTGGCGTGGTAATAGCATACACATGCCCTGTAGGCCTCTGTTCCACATGTTCATCCCTCGAAGCATAAGTCTGATGCACTGACTAAGCCGAAGAGGCTCCCTGATTAGCCCTCGAGACTTGAACTGACTATGTAAGTTGGTGGCTCTGTGTCTTTCTCGAACTAGACGCACCTGGTGTGCCACTCAACTGTGGGCAAAACCTCTTCATATCTCCTGATTGCCCACACTGATAACAGGTAGGTGGTTGTCCTTTCCGCTAACTCTGGCTCTAAGAACGAGCTCAAGACGATGCAGACCGCTGCCCTCCTACCCTCTGCAGGCAAGCTGGAGATTTGTGGCCCAACTGACCACACTTAAAGCAAGTGAAATCTACCTGACCACTTCTCGCAGAACCCAAACTCGGTACTAGAAAAGTGGACCTTGACTGTGCCCTCTAGGACTGTTGTGGAATAGAACCCCTCTACCTCTTACTGTCCCTCTGAATATCCTGACTCCTCCTAACGCTCCTCATCTGCTCCTTTTCCATTTGCATCATGGTCTTAAGATGAGCCGCCGTCTCCATAAGGTGTCCATAATCTCTTATCATTGATCCAGCCACTTTGAACATGAGCCTGATCCTCAACCTCTTCTCTAACTCTATACAACGGCGCTTCTCAGTCACCACGAGTTCCAGTGCAAACCTCAACAGACTAGTAAATACGGCCTCAAACTTGGCCACCAGTGTGTTTAACTGTTTGAGCTTAGAAAATTGGTCTCTCAACTTCTCCCTAGCAATGGGAGGTACGAACTTATCTTGGAACGCATTGACAAAAGCCTCTCAAGTTACTCCAATACACCCACATACATCCTTCTACCATTGACCCGCATCTCCCTTCAGTTGGAAGGATGCCAAGGTTACTCTCAAACCACTGTCTTAGATGCCAGGCATCTCAAATGTCTTCACCATTTGTTCAAGCCATTCATCCGTTTTCAAAGGCTCTTTAGGATCGCCTAAAAACTCGTCCGAGTTAGACTGGAAGAACTCCCTCTTCAAAAAGGATGGACCTACTTCAGCAACTTGGGCCTAGACTTGATTCTTAGCTTTGAGAATGTCCATGAATTCCCTCAAAGCTCAAGCCATCTCATGGGCCAAAGCGCCCATGGCCTGCTGACCAACTGGTTCAGCCACATTGGTCTGACCAACCCTTTCTTTTTGCGCCGGAATCTTATCCGGTAAAGGCACTTCATGCCTTCTAGGCGTACCATGCCTACCACTACCACATCTACGTCCTGACATCCTAATGAAGGTAACAAAAGGATAAGCACATTTATAAATGTGCTGAAGCTAACTCACTCGCAATGCAGTGGACAACAATAATTCACTCTACATAAACACGTAGTCACATAAACACATACAAATTTCCTTTCTAGATAATGACCATCTTGCGGTATTGCCAAAGTTCCAATTAGAAACAGAAGTGATCAAGTGTTCTTCTAATAGGACTTCTAGAAACCCGTAGACCCAATCAATATCTTAGGAACTAAATCTTATACCCATATAATCATATAAACATGTTATCACATAAGCTACCATGCATACATGTCATGACCCCGGAATACACGTCATAATTATCAGTAATTAATGACGCATTAATATGAATTAATTGGGAATTTTCTGTTTGAATTGGAAAAAAAAAATATATGTTGGAACTACAGCTTCGGGACTGAAATTAATGACCGTAACGGGTTCATAAAATGAAATTGAGCACACCTATGTGTTACCGGGAATTTTTAGAACCATTCGAAACAATAAATTGAGGACTGAATTTCGTCTGAATCGCTAAGTCTTGTTTGGCTTGAGTTTATGGCACAAATGTTTATTTATTTGATATATATACATATTATAAAGATAAGGATGCTTTGACCCTTTGACTCAAACCAAAGAAAGAAATATCTGAGAAAGAGAGAGACTACGGGAAAGAGGGAGAACCACGGGAAGAAGAAGAGAAAGAAAGGGGAAGTGAGCTTAACTCTTCTCCATCAAAGAATTAAGGTAAGTTTGTTGAACTAAGGTTGATTCCTTTATGATCTCATGGCTAGTGAATGGAATTAAAGAGAATTCATGTGGAATCTAAGCATCTAGGGCTTTAAATGGTATGATTGATGATTTTGGGTCATGTTTGAGAAAAACCTCCATGGATGTATATAAGTGAAGCTTTAATGTGTTTGTTATGGATTTTCATCTTGATTCATGGGATTGATCTTAATATGATGCTATTGGGTTTGAATTGAAGATATAATGGTTAAATGATGTTGTTATACAAGTGTTTTGCGGCTTGGATTTCATGAATGGTAAATGGTTTTGTAAAGGAGATTGAAGCTTTGGAAATTCGAATTTGGTTGTTAAGTCGCTCGGCGGAGTAAGTTTCGGCGTAGAAATCAACCTCTCAGCAGTTTTGGGAAAATTGTGCAGTCCGCTCGAGCGGACAAGGTAGAGCTCGAGCGGAAGGGCTTATTTTCAGGAAAATTGTGGAAGTTGTTTCATATGATTTTGATATATTAGTTGCATCAATTCGCATCTTATGATCACGATATGGACCTAAATGAATGTAATGAAGAAAGAGAATAATTATAACAGAATGGGAAAAGAAATGAATTATATGATGTCGAATGATGAGAAGGTGCTATAATGTTGATGATTTGCAGGTTAAGAAGTGAAGACCGTGCAACCGGTATCGGGAACTTGGGTACGATTGGAGAAGGTCACTTCGTGAGCACCCCCGCTCGCCCGATCAAAGATCGGCCTTTACTAACCATAATATCAAGTTTTGAAAACATTATGCGTTCTTATTCCGGTTATTAGCCTAGATTTACTATGTGATGCGCACAGCATACAAGTATAGACTAGATCGTCTGAGTTGGAATAAAACATCTCATGTTCATTTTGAAAAATGGTTTGCTACTCGCAAGTAGGCTAAAATGCGGATTTGCCACCCTCGGGTGGGCTTAGAAAACAGGATGATTTGCCACTACCTAGTCGGCTTAAAACTCACAGTCGATGAATTGTTCCAATCCAAATAACCCAACCTTCACCCACAGGCATTCAGGCAGTTATATCACATAAACATATAACCTCATGGTAAGCATGCTATCATGACAGTCACTCACACACATGCAAGGATGCTAAAGCATAAAACTTACCTAGTACTCCAAGCCAAAAAAGAAGCTATGTTAGAAATCTATGCATGACCCTAATTATACAGAAATGACTAATGCAACACATGCAAAAATGAAACTACAATAGGCTCAGCCATTCTAAACATGGCATATGATGATACTACAGCTAACACGTATTCAATTTGGGATTGAAATACAAATGCAATTAGTATGATGCACCAAGCCCGGTGCATGCAATACAAATGAATGATGCAAACATGCTATCATAAGTATGCTAATTGAAACATGCCCTAATCTAACCATCATAAGCTGGTAAATAAAAGGGAAAAAAACGTGGGGTTGGAGGACATACATCACACACACGCACACTTATTACAATTGTGCCCTCGCTCGGAGGGTCCGAATAAATAATTTACAGTTCTAATAAGTAAAAAACCCTAATTAATTAACAAATTAATCTAGGAAAGCAAGTAAATTAGCATGCAAATCCATGGACCGCCTCAGCCCTGTTCCGAATGATGAATGATGCATACTTGAGTTGCCTGGCGCGGAAATCCATTGCGATGCCCCTATTCGCCTATGTTTGCAATTAATGCCGGAATGCTGTGCGAAGCTCTAGAAGGCTGCTGATTTCTGATTTGCTGCAACAGAGAGTAAGAAAGGAGCATGGCAAAGTATTTTCACATATGTATGCATGACTACTCTTCAGGGAGTGTAGTCCTCGATCCTCGTGCCACCAATCATGCATCTCGATGCATGATGGCCGAGGAGTCGAATTGCACAACTCAATATGAAATGAATGCACATGAAAACACAACAAGACCGAGACTCCATCATGGTTAATCCGGAGTGTCGGTGGCCAAATTGAGACACGTTAGTCACTCGGTCTGAAAGCGTCCTCGCTTTTCTTTGGGCTAACTCCTATCCCAAACACGATGCAATATGCATGACATGCATGAATGTGACTAACATATAACCTAGCATACGCAATGCTATGAACTGGCATACGGATTATTGCAAAGGTTCGATATAACATGGCATACACAATGCTTTAACATACAACCTAGCATACACAATGCTATGGACTAAGATGGCATACACAATGCAATATGGGCTTACACCAATATGAGTGGACCTCAACCACACTTACATCAGCAGCCATAAGATGAAAATAAGACAACCGAAATGCGTACATACATGCACGCAAATCGAGGACCGAACCTAAGGCATTAAATGCCACTCTACCAAAGCATGGCAATGATGAAGCATGACATTCAAACATGTAAATTTCAGCACTGAAACATGATGCTAAATGGTCCTGAAACATGAAAATATGGCACCCGATGCATGAAATAAGCCCCGAAACTCAAAACTAGTCCAATGCATTGAACCACAAGTATACAAAGCAAGCATTATTTGATCATGAAGTCTAAAGACAAAGCCAAGGCAGTCCCAAAACATGCACATTTCCAGTTTAAGGCATGGCCAAAAGATGCTAACATGATGGACTAAAATAGCATGCAACATTGGCTAGCAAACATGGTTTACATGGCATGTATATGAAGCGTATGAGAACTCATCAAACTAGCCAAAAACAGTGAGTAAAACATGTTAAAATATGCCCAAATAATCACTGAAATGCAGCCAATGCATGCAAAAATGATGAGCTCCTTTAGAGGGCCATATAAGGGGTTATTAAGCACATACAAGGTAGACATGTAACATGGAAAAACCACCTCTAGAAATGGATTATGACAGCCCTAAAACTCACCAAATTGGCCCTGAAATCAGTTTAGGAAACATGCAAAGAAAGGTCCCTTTGAAAGGCCTTGAATGGGATTGCTTTACACATGCATCGTAGACATAAAATATGGCTAAATGGGCTCTTGACGGAGCTTAGGCAGACCTTAAAACTCATAAAATAAGGCTTGAAACATGACTTCACAACATGCAAAATGGGGGTCCTTTGAAAGGCCAACAATGCTAGTAAAGAGAATGAGGGGTGAAAGGGTCACCTCTCTATGATTTCAAAGCTCAAAACCTCATCAAAGCCACTGAAAATCCACTGGATTTCAGTGGCTAAGAGGCCAAAACAAGGCCAATGCAAATGCTCAAATGCATGGCTCAAAGCATGTGGAAATGAAGCATGCAAGGAAGGAGATGACTCCAAATAGAAAAGTGACCTCAAACAAACTTAAAGAGGAGGTCAAAACAAGACTTTTTCCAGTTTATAAAAAATCTCGAAAATGCTCACAAGTAAGGCTAAAATAGGATGCAAAAATAGTCCTAAAAGAGAGATAGAGGATAAGGTGAGGTAAATGACCTCAAACAGCAAAGTTCCTTAATCAAAGTTGAAGAGGGGCTCAAAATAAGACACTTTAAAGTTTGGGTCGGAGCCCAGAAATGCTTGAAAATGGGGCTAAGTAATGAAGCAAAATAAGGCTAGAAAAGGGAGAATGAAGACTTACCCTTGTAGAGCCGACCTCCAGCAGCTTCTGGACCAAGTTGGTGAGCTTTCAACCTCTTCAAATGACCTCCAAGGTGTTGAAATGGGTGGTGGAGGTGGTAGGCTATGAGGTGTAGTGTAAAATGGCCAAGAACAAGGGTATTTGGAGGTTTAAAGTAGAGAAATGGATGGTTGAGTGTATATACCTCAGCTGGTTTTTGTAACCCTTGCAAAATAAGGTGGAGGGTTGGTTATATAGAGGAGAAGAAGTGAGGCTTCTTGGAGAAGCCAAGAGAAAGGTTCAAGGCTTCTAAGAGAAGCTTGACCAAAGGGGTCAAGTTTCTTGAGGAAGCTAAACCAAAAGGGTCAAGCTTCCCCAAGAAGCTTGACCAAAAGGGCCAAACTCTCCTTGAAACTAAGCAAAGGGGTGAAACCCACCTTAAATGGACCAAAAACCAGGGCAGACCCTCGGACAGAGGGACATGTGCAAAATAGCTGGCACAGCTGGAATGCACCCAAGAAGACAAACCTGGCTGACTAGGTTCAAAAGGCCAAGGTGGCCGGCTGGCCACCTCCCCTGGTCGGCCGACCAGGGGTCAAAGGGGTCAAGAAAAATTACTGGTCGACCACCCCAAAAAGGTAGCCTCCCAGATGAGTGCAACACAGCTGTGTAGAGAAAAATCAGAAAAAGTGGTTCATGAGAAAGAAAAATCAGCTTTTTAGAGGGGTTCAAAAGGGTTAGGAAGAATTACTGGTCGGCCTATCCATATTGGTGGCCTCCCAGGTGTGTAGAACACAATGATGGTATGAAAAGCCAGAAATTATGGCTCAAAAGTGAGAAAAACTAGCTTTCTGTCAGAAAAATCGACTTTTGGAGAGAGAAAATGAGAAAACTGGTTTTTCAGGAAAAAAAAGCTGGTCTCCCACTCTCCTACAACCTTCCTAATAATGAAAATAGGGTCCATACCAAAAATGAACCCTAACCGATGCAAAACGAGGGTTCAGAGGCCAAAACGCGCGGTCCGGGGCCTCGAAAACAGGCTGTTAAGCACCAGAGGTGGCGTATGACCACGAAGGTGGTCTCCCGGGCCACAATGTCCCTCCAAAGGGAGGAAATAAGGTGCGTGCCAAAAACCGGAGCAATAGGAGGTAGTTAAGCGGTCCCGAACCGAGGCACACGGCCGACGGCCCTTAAAACCGAAAACCGGGCTCCAAACGGGAAAAATGGCCTACGACCACGAAACATAGCCTACGGCCACTGAGAGATAGTCTACAAGACCTCTCCCTCCCTTCGGGAAGAGAAAATAAAGAAAACAGGACCCGATTCGCAAACCAAGGCAGAGCACAAAAGAACTCGGAAGTCCAGAGGCAAGGCTCGCAGCCGAGACTCTGAAACTCCAGAATGAGCAAAATATGCAACATCACCGAGCACTCAATTGGTGACGTCTAAGTCTTAAGGTCAGTCAAAAATGGGGTGTCTACAGTATACGCGCAGTTTTTGAGACTTTCACATTGGACACACAAGCTAACTTAACTTTGGTGTTATGCACCTTCTTCCCAACTTCACCCTTTTTTTTCTTCTTAAAATCATATACATTTTCAATGTATTAATCAGTATGCAACAATGCTCAATACAAAATGTATGAAAATTTAGTTTTAGTTTACCTAATCCTTATGCAATTTGTACAACAATTATAACTATTCTCCACCGATAGCCCAAACCAAATATCTTTAACTAATAAATAAATTTCTATTAAAGATACACTTTTCCAAAATCTCATTCCAAAATCTCAAATGAGACTGATAATACATATCCAATTCCACTCTCATTATCATTATCAACTCAATTTGACAATTTTCAAAATCAATTCCATGTTCTCTTTACAATCTCAACATTTACTTTTTTAGGCAAACCCCTTTCTCTTTGAAAATCCATTTTAATGCAAGAAATATCTCATTTCAACATATATCAACCTCAAATTCATAATCACAACCGTTTTCAAGAAACCATTTGAAAACCCCTCTTTTACATTTTGATTTCAAACCCTATGTTTTTTGCCAAAAACACCCAAACCACTATAATTTTTTAAAATAGCAAAGGCATACTAGAGTGTGGAGAATCCCTATCTCGAAGCAAAAAGACCAAGGAGAGAGTGGAGAAACCTCAAAGAAGCCGAAATCCACTTTTGTTCGTATGAAAAGAGAGCCTACGGGGTGTTCTACCTTTTTAGCAAAGGGAGTGAGGTGAAGAAATCACTAGATTTTGGTATTTTTGTAGAGAGAAGGTAAGTTTTAGAGAGGGAGTGTGTAGATCTAGAGTTTTTAGAATGTTTAGAGAAAGAGTGAAATGAAAAGTGACCCAAAAAGGTGATTTTGCAATATGATATACGCACAGTTCGCTTGAGCATAAGATGTGTCGCTCGAGTGACTAGAAACAGTAAGTTTTACTGCTTGAGAACAGAATACAAACTCCTAGTAGTTTTATAGATAGAAGATCGTCGCTCGAGCACAAGAAGTTTCGCTCTAGCGAAGAATACAAACTCCCAGTAATTGTACAGACCTGCAAAAGTATTGGAGGTTCACAAAGATCGCTCAAGTGCAAGAAGTTTCGCTCGAGCGAAGGAACAAAAATTTAGGCAACAAAAATTTGAAAAATAAGTTACAAACCTATTCCAAACGCAATCAACACATCCCAGAAGCTAAACTCAAAGAGATATAAGGGGAAACAAAACATGAATAACTATAAAAGACAACGAAACCCGAATCCAAGACATACAATGGATTGGGTCTAAGACAGAAACTCTATACGTAATTTCATTATATTTGTAATAAAAATAGATGATATATTGTTAAAAATATAATTGTTTTTTTAAAAAGCAAAGATGATTATTATCCAATTAATCTAATTTTTCTTAATGATATCCACCATATTTTACTAAATAAATAACTCAAATTATAAAAATAAGATTTGCAAAAAACACTATTAGCTTAACAAGACTAATGCAATCATATAAGTGTGCAGAGGCGACTCAATCTTATTTAGCCTCTGTTTGGGAAGATGGGTTGGGTTGGGTTTGGGGCTATTTTAGTTACAAAATAACAAAATAGGTTTTTTAGCTTAATAAGACAAAATATCACAACCAACTCATAATCATTACATTATTTCTCTTACAAAAAGTCAAAAAAGCAAAAAAAAAAACCCTTCTTAAACAAGACTTTTTAGCCCCTAGCTAAAAAAACCAAAAAGCTAAAAAACCAAAAAGTCAACCTACTTTCCAAACGAACCCTTAAGGTCTAAGGCAAAAAAAAAAAAAATTTTGTGACTTTTACAAGTTATAAATTTTTATTTCTTATTTTTTATCTGAATTGAAAAAAAAAAAAAAAAAAAAAAAAAAAAAAAAAAAGAAAAAGAAAAGAAGAAGAAGAGATGCTTATATAATGATGAGACTCTTTTTTGTTCAATGATAGATATTTTTTTACTCTCTTTCTATTTGATTTTTCTATTTGATTAAGAGATGAAAATAATTAATAAAGTAGTATTTTTTTGGATCATTTTAATTTTTGACAATTATTTATTTATTTTATAAAGAGATTTTAGTTACTGTTTGAATTATTATTATTATTTTATGAATATACATATTATATAGTAAATATAAAGTAATTAAAAGGCTAAATTACAGTCACTTCCCTTGAAATTTTTGACAATTACACTGTCGTCTTCTCCTTTTTCTAAAATTACACTGACTTCTTATGTGACTAACGGCGTTAATAGAAGAGTTAGTTTAGTAATTTTAATATTAAATTTTTTTTTCTTGACAACTATTAAATGTGCAATTATTATTTTGATTATACATTATATAATATTTGGTTATGCCTTCATTTGTTTTAATTGTTTTACTCTCTTTCTATTTGATTGAGAGATAAAAATAATTAGTTTTTTTTTTTTTTTTTGTGGATAATTTTAATCTTTGACAATTATTTATTTATTTTATAAAGAGATTTTAGTTACTGTTTGAATTTTTATAATTATTTTATGAATATACATATTATATAGTAAATATATAATAATTAAAAGGCTAAATTACAGTCATCTCTCTTGAAATTTTTGACAATTACACTACCCTCCTCTCCCTTTTCTTTTTTTTTTTTTTTGAAATTACACTAATTTATCCTGTGACTAACGACGTTAATGGAAAAGTTAGTTTAGTAATTTTAATATTAAAAATACTTTTCTTGACAACCACTAAATGTGTGATTATTATTTTGGTTATACCTTATATGATATTTGATCATGACTCATTTATTTTAATTATGATTGGAAAAAATTTAGTTATGACATATGTAGTAATTAACAGCATAAATATTAAATAAAATAATATGTATTCTAAAATAACTTATTGTTATGACAAACGTGATGATGAAACAAATTAAAAAAATTAATTACATAAATATAAGATAAGTTACTTGGTAGTTTTTAATTAATATTTGATATCATACAGTTCAATTTGTTTTCTAAAAAATAAGATAAAATTGATAAGACTCACTGTCTAAACTAATAAAAATTAAATTGAGACACCATATGTATTTAGTTGAGTAGTATTAAATAATATTTTTAAATGCTCAAATGGTTTGATTATAAACATATATAACTTATTGCTTTACATATATACAAGTTCTTGTACTTCTCCTTTGGTTTTAATAATTCTTACTAATTTGTTTATCTAAAAAATAAGTAATTATTTTTTTATTCTTAATTTACAGATAATCACTTCAAATGTAAACAAACAAATTAAAATTCTCTATGTGCTAATCTAACAACTAATCACTAACTTTCACACCAAAAAAAAAAAAATTTGTTAATTAAACTAACGATTAACTAATAGATTGGAAAAATATGCAAATGAGAAGTAAATTTCAAGGTCAGTGTAATATCAAAAAAAGAAGAGACAACAAATGTAATTATCAAAAACTTCAAGGGATCTGAGTGTAATTTACTCTTAAAATCCTTCCACAATCGACACATTAGACGAGTACGCACAGCATTTTTGTCCGTTTAGGCGAGACTTATCTATTTAAGGCGAAACTGTGACGCAAGATTTGCTACTTTAAACCAAACAAAACACAGCATTTTTGGTATACATGTCACTGTCCCAAATAATAACAATAATAATAATGATGCTAGATTAAATTACGTGAAATTATTAATATAGTAAAATTGAATAATAAAAAAACTAATGCGGATATTAAGATGAAAATATATAATAAATAATATTTGTTTCTATATTAATATTAGGGATGATTATGGAGCCGTCCAATTTGTCTAACTCGACCGAACTGATCTGACATGATTGATTTTGGACGGATGTGTGCCTTTTGATAGAT
Organism: Camellia lanceoleosa; assembly: GCA_025200525.1. Lineage (NCBI taxonomy): Eukaryota > Viridiplantae > Streptophyta > Magnoliopsida > Ericales > Theaceae > Camellia > Camellia lanceoleosa. The sequence continues at coordinate 69,970,772 of CM045772.1, read as the reverse complement.
AGATGCAGATGAAATATTTTAAAACTCGTAGATACGGTTCGAATATCGGATTAATCATCTCGTATCTGCATGAACCCGATACGCCCATAAATAATATATATATATATATATATATATAAGAAATTGCTAACAAGTAATAACATCAAGTAGAAACAATAAAATATATATTTTGGTGAAAATGAAAAAGAATACCTCAAAAATATGCATGTGTGGTGTCATAGTCTATTATAGACAAATAATATATATATATATATATATGTTTCAGATTACTAGCTATTGGGGAAAATCATGAATTATAATTTTAAAAAATACCTAAAATTTGTAAAGTTCAAACTGTCAAATCGATCGCATCCATCCGCTAACCCGCACGACCTGCATCTCCCAAACTAGTGGATGAATGTAGATTGATTTTTTCTAATCTGTGTAATTTTAGATGGATGGCGAATGGGATGCCACCCAACCCAACCCGATCCATGATCACCTCTAATTAACATGATAACATTAATTTGAGATTGAGGGGTTATTTGGCATATATTACTTTAGCACATCTTTTTATCTTATTTAAGTCACATTACTTCTTATTTGAGTCACATCACATCTTTACCGCATTTGTAAAAAAATTAAAAAGTATACTTATTCAGATCATCTTAAACAACTCCTAAGGCTTGTTTTCATAATTGGCTAAAATAGTAAAAAATTTATTATAAAAAGTCAAATTTTCTCTCGAATTTTTTGCACATTTTTTTTGTAAAAAATCAAAAAACTAACTAAAATAACTAATTTCTAAAATAATCCTAAATTTATAAGAGAAAATTGATGATAAATCCAATTTAAAAAGTGTTTAAGAAATTAGGTCTAGTTTATATTTTTTATTGGTGAGAAGTCTACCCTTTATGATATGGTTTGACGAAAAATCATTTTGTTAGTTTTGAAAGACATTTTGTTTTCAATTTTATCCCTTAATTTATCTATTGACTTTTTTTATCTGTTGACTTTCATTGACTATTTGTTCAAATTATTTTATATCTGTTGAAATTATTGTTCAATTTTATTATCTGTTTTATTATTTTTTTAATATTTTTTTATCTGTTGGAATATGAAACTAAACAAAATCCTATCTGTTAAGCCAACAAAATGCCTATCTGTTGCAATACCAAGCCAAGTAAAACCTTATATTATCTTTTACAATCTGTTTCATCATTATCATCAACAACAACAAAAACAAAAACAAAAACAAATTTTATATGTTTATATCTGTTGCAATACTAAACCAAAGCAAACTCTATTTTGTCTATAGCAATCTGTTTTATCATCATCATCAACAACAAAAACAAAAACAACCTCAAGTTCACTTCCTTAATTCAAATAATAGTCAAATAAAATAAAAAAAATCCAAATCTAGTGAAGCAGAGGAGATTTTCTTTGAACACAAATATATATATATATACACACACACAAATATGTTAGAGATAAATTTGAGATCTTGGATACACGATCGATGCTGATACGGCGGAATTGAATCGGGCTTCGCCAAAGCAGCGATGTCGACACGGTGTTGAACTCTATTTAGCGTTAGACGATGAGAAGATTAGCAGTGACAGAAGGTGAAGAGAGAGAGAGAGAGAGAGAGAGAGAGAGACGACAATGGAGGTGGTAGCAACAATTGTGGTGGTGGCGATGGCGGAAGAGGAGGCGTAGGAGTGGTAAGAGGAAAAAGAGGAGGCAAGGACATAGAAGGGAAAAGGGAAAGGGGAGAGAGACAGAGAGAGAAAGAGAGATGGGGAAACACGTATGTGTATACCCTATATTATACCCTATATATACACATGGGTATTTTTGTTTTTTTGCCTCCATATGTCCTTATGAACAAAGTATTTTAGAACCTGAATATGACCATACAATTTTATAAAATAGACTTTTGGACCGATTGCCCAATTTATAAATTTAATAAGAATAAAATGATATTTTAACTTTCAATTCTATAAAATTATATTATAAAAATCTTAGGGGTACTTACGTGTAGGTCCTAACAAGTGGATTTATTGTCTAATAGGTCCTATGAAAAAAATTTGTCATAAAAAAAGTCACTAATTATAAGTTTTAGCGACAATTTATAAAAATCATGATAAAAAATGTCACTAATTGTTAATTTTTAGCGACATATAAAAAATTGTCACAAAAAAATTATTTTTAACGACCATTTTATCAAAACTTATTTTTAATAGGAGCTGATGAGAATTAGATCTAATTATTAAGGTCTATTGATAATTTACCCAAATCATCTTAACTTTTTGATGGAATGACTAATCGTCCTTTGAGAATTCGTAATCATAGGACTGTGCTTCCCTCTATTATTTGCCCCAAAGGGTTTCGCTCTTGTAATATTTGATTTGAATTGGAAGGTATTGTTTAGATTTATCGGACGTATCATGAGTGTTATTTTAATTATTTAAATTGTTTATTTTGTAAGGTCATTAATATATATCATCTATTAAAAAATTAAGTCGATATGATATTTGTGGTCTATTCAATTTATTATGTTTGTCATAAAAAAATGAATAATTTTAAAAATATATTTATTGTCTATTTTTTTAATATAAAAATAAATGTAATAAATTTAGAAAAATTCTAAACATAGATAAAATTAATATAAAAAACTTGGCAAGAATGATGTGGTCAGTCCATTATTATAAATAAATTCATCTTTAATGATATTTTATTTTGAAACAAAAGGTCAACAATGAACCATATTATCATGCATAAAAATTATGTAAGAATTTTTTTTTATTTTTACAACATTACTCATAAATTTAATATATTATGATTATTAGATTGATTAAGGCCTGGTTTGGGATGTTAGAAAAAATCAAAAAAATCAAAAAGTTACAAAAAAAAATAAAAAAGTTATCACTATTCACAAATTAAAAATATAAAAAAATTAATATACATAATATTTTAATACAAAACAACTTTATACTGTAAAAGGTACTGAATTGATGCTGATTTGTACCGTGAAAGAAAAAAAAATTACATATATATATTTACTAAGTTGAATGGTAATGTTGGCTGATAGGAGCCCACCACGGGTCCCATTTTGATAATCTGAACCGTTCAATGTGTAGAACTCGTCCAGTACTATATACTTATAAAAAATCACGTTGATGTGATATCGCTAACTATATGATCAAATATGGATTGTGTTATAGTTAACGGTTGATAAAAAAATTAATCCGATTAGATAGCTATAGATATCTGATCAACGTGATTTTTTACAAACATGTAATACTTGACGAGTTGTATACATCAACGGTTCCGATTAGCAAAACGGGACCCGTAGTGGGCTCCCATTGGCCAAAGAGTACCGTCCAAATGGTTGTCCGAAAAGGAAGCAACCATGTCCTATTACACCACTCTACAAACCTTGCTGCCACCGTACAGTCTACACTGTCAAAACTTTTCCTACACACTAATTTATACAATTTTTTAATACAAATTTTTTCGTAAAAAATTCAAAAAAATTAACCAAAAATCTATTTTTTTTTCCTCAACTTTTTAGTCCAAAAAGATAAAAGTACAATTATTTTAAACATCCCAAATAACCCCTTAATTTTATGTAAATAATATATACAAAGGATTTAATAAAATAAATAATATAAAACACCGAAATAGGTCCATAATAAATTCCAAATCAAAGGCAATCCAAATCCATTCATATATGATTTAACCAAAAAAAAAAAAAAAATTATTTGTACAAAAATTTTTTTTACAAAATAAGATGATAATGTTATTATTATTAAGAAAATATTATGAATCCTAAATAATTTATTAAATTTTTTATTAAATCTTTCATATATATATATATAAGTTCCACACAAATCTACATATATATAAATCATATATTCATATAAACAAAATTAATAAATTATTTAAAATCCATAACACAACTCATATTAAAACTACCACTTCATGTACTAACATGGCGATATGGACATGTATATATATCATTGAGGGCATGTGACAAAATAATGTCCAAACGACAAGGGCAATTTCGTAATCCAAAAATGTAAAAACCGAAACGGCCCAATTTCCTTTCCCCAATCACGGGAACCAGGAGAGAAAATCGTTCAGTGACGTCAGCGATCCCAAGTTCTTATACTAATAGTATTTGTCGTCATCGGACCGTCCACGTGGCGAGATCCGCTTATGCTAATTATAGCGAACAGCCGTAACAACAAGTCAACAGCGTCCGCGTCTCGTTGCTATATAATATTGGTTGGTCCACGTGTCGGCTTCCTGATGCTCCACCAAATGGGCCTTTCATGCAAGACCGTACACGATGCACGAGACCACAGGCCCACGTGCCCCACTCTTGGTGCAGTACGTGACACTCCCCGTAATGTAATTGGCTATCCTCTTGGCCTCAGTTCAGTGGGGGAGGGAGGGTTACCTATGTGGACCCCGCGGTTCCCGTCTCTACACGTTTTATTTTCTACCAATCAAACATCACAAATATTAAAGGTAAAATACAAAATACTGTTTTATAATATTAAAGGTGTATTATATCCCTTAGAGCATATCTACCCACCAATGTTATTGTCACTGTTATAATTTAATAATAAATAATAAAATTATAATGATTATATTTTAATGGCTACATGTTATTTTGGAGGTGAGATCTGACCGGTCGTCTAGAACACACTATTTTTGTGTTTAGTTTTATAAAAATGATAATATTATAAAAATTTATTTGTTCTGGTAAAAGTGAGGGAAAGAGGTTTTGTCTGAATTATCACATATGATAACTGTCATATTACACCATTGAAGCACCACTTTTCTTCTTTCACTGCCAAATTATAACAACAGATTATAACTTAGGCTTTGTTTGGAAAGTGAGTGTAACATGAGTGTTTGTGTGATATTACATTATCACGCCCGCATCTATCTACCACCAATAGATTACAACTTAGGCTTTGTTTAGAAAGTGAGTTGATTTTTTGATTTTTTTGACTATTTTAATCTGAGCTAAAAAACTTAGTTTGGGAAGGACTTTTTAACTTTTTTTGTGAGATAAGAGTGTAATAATTATGAGTTAGATATGATATTTTGTTTGTTGTGGCTAAAATAGCCTATTTCGTCTTTTGTGACTAAAATAGTAAAAAAAAACCCGTAACCCAACTTGCCAAATGGAGGCTTAACACATAATTGAAATTTGTTTTGAAAAATAGCTTAAAAGTGGTTTTTTAAACTTTTTTTTGTTTTTTTTGAAAAAAACATATAAAAAAATAAAAATATGGTATGACTCAAAATAACTAAATTTCCAAAATAAGCCTGACTCAACTTTACCTATACTATAACTAACTCATCCATGTCATTATTGGAACTTTCATGTAAATGATTTTTCTTTTGTCTCCTCAATTTGAGATTAAAAAAAAAATACAGATAAGTTTTCAAGTTATGACATTATACTGATCTTCTTTTTGGATAAAATTTAAAAAATCAAAACTAATCTTGATAATGTAAAAAAAAAAAACTAACAATAGTATTTTAAATTTAAAGAAAATAAACTAGAATTATCTTTTTAATTTGAAAAAAAAAAACTAACAATATAGTATTTTAATTCAAAATTGCACAAGCGCTTTTATTTTTGAAATATAGATGGGTGGAATGATGCAACCCAACTAACTAGAGCAAGAATTTTTTAGAGTTTTTTTTTTTTTTTCTCTAAAATTTTTTAAAGTGGTGTATTGTGTGGTTGAGATTTAATGACAAGTTACATCAACTTTTTAATATTAAATCTCAACCACACAATACAACACTTTAGAAATTTTTTTTAAAAAAATACTCTAGAGAATCCTTGATGAGCTAACTAAGGTAAAATGAATATAACGCAATCCTTTGCACAACCGTCACTCCTGTGAGTATAAGAGGACCCTCTTTTGGGTTTTATATGGATGGTTTGAATCGTTTATTTATTTATTTATTTTTATATATTACGTAAAATATATTTATAAAAATTATTAGATATTGATTATCAATTCAAACACGTTGAATAAAATATATCTGGAAATAAATATTTATTTTTATAAATATAAATTTAATCTAATCATAAAAATATCATATCCAATTAAAATAATTATTTATAAAAATAATTTATTCAACACTCTTTAAAAAGTGGTTCATATCATCCGAATAAAACCGAAAATAGGCGGCATTGCTCACAGCAGCCACCCTCTATCCGTGAAAGAAAGCAGTATGTATTATTTGAAAGGTCTATGCGTTTCAGTTGTTGTTTTTGCGTTAACATCCTTCCGTAAGTATGATGATCAGATTGTGCACTGTTCGAGCTCTGTTAGCCACGTGTAAGCTCTACACGCGTCACATGTAGATGGCTTATAAATTGATCACCTCCACTGGTGTCCGGTTCTGTATTTAGTGCGCTCATTCATTCATACAGAAAAAGAGACAGAAACACAGAAAGAAAGAAAGAAAGAGACATATATATATATATAGAGAGAGAGAGAGAGAGAGAGAGAGGGGATGGAGGGGAGGGGAGGTTGCTGTATAGCGCGGTACGCCGGGGGCGATATGTCGAAGGTGGACCGTATAATGCTCAGATTCCGTCCCATCGCACCGAAGCCACCGACTGGTGGGTCAGTTTCCGGCAGTTCTACGAACAACGAAGTGTACGTCAGAAGTGGAGGACGAGGTAAGCGAAGGTACGTGAGAGATGCTAACAACAACAACAGCACTAGTAAAAGGAACAGAAAGGCCTCCTCCTCCTCCTCCTCCTCCTCTACGGAGGAAACTGAAACTGACCCACTTCACAAGACCCCCAGTTGTGGTGGTGGTGGTGAGTCAGTTTCTGGCGGAGTTACGGTGGTGACACTGCCTTTGTTGCCGGAGACACCCGACCGGAAAAAGTCACCGGTCAGGGGGGGGTCTCCGAGTAGTAACCACTCTGATCTGAGTCTGACTAGTGCTGAAAAAGCACCACAGAAGAAGAACGAAACAATCTGGTTGAACTTTAGCAACAACGACGATAATAGTAGTAATAATTATGCATCGTCGTCGAGGCAAGTGTCTTTCGGGTTAGATCAGACGGTGGAGGTGGCCATGCCGCAGCCGGTGAGGCTGCTGGGGTCGATCGTCACGGTGGAATGCGTGACCGACACGTGGGTTGAAGGTTGCAGTCTGGGGTGTACGGACGAGGAGAGGATGAGGAATCTGGAGAGGGACACGTGCCCGGGGTTCATATCGGACGGCCTGAATCGCGTCGGGTGGACGAACGGGGCGTACAGGGAGATGGTGGACCATGATGGTGGGGTTGGAGGGGTACCGGTGATGGTTTGGTTGGTGATGAAGGAGAGGGTGCCGATAACGTACCCGGCCTTCACCTGCAAGGTGAGGCTGCAGTACATGTGTGGGAAGGAGGCGACCTCCATCACGGTGCCTTGTGATGTGTGGAAGATGGACGGTGGAGATTTTGCATGGAGACTAGATGTCAAGGCTGCTCTCAGTCTCACTCTGGGTCTGGGTCTGGGTCTGGGTCGGTAAAAACGATCTGCACCGTTGATCAAAAAAGCTAAAGCTAGAACTCTTCCAACCACTGATGACGAGACCTGACGAGACGAGAGTGAAGAAACAAACAGTAAAATTGTGAATATCTTTGTGGGGTTTGGTTGGTTGTGTTTTGAGTTTTGTGATAGATATATTTCTGAATTGTACTTATTTACTGTTACGTTCTAGTTCCCCCCCCCCCCCCCCCCCCCTCTCTCCTGTGTGTATGTGTGTGCGCTGGGTTCAGTTACACCATTTGTCAACAAGTGCACACTCAAAAGATACAAATCAAAATCAATGTTGTAATGTAATTACGGCTTATTTTGGGTATAATTTAATTTTTTTTTTTGATAAATTATAAACACATTTTTTGAGATTTAATTAAATTATAAATTATTTCTTTTCTACAAATTATATTATGTTTTATATAATTTTAATTTTATAACAAATAGATCTTTTTATTAAAAAATTATTAAGTTAATTAATAGTTTTTAACAATGTTAAAATTTTATTTTAATTAATAATTTAAATAATTTTATTATTATATTTTTAATTAATTTTGTTAAATAAAAAATTATGATAATAAAATATTTGTAATTTTTAAAATTAAAGGAACAATTCGTATTTTAAGTAAATTTTAGGAGTATATTTGTAATTTATCTGATTATTTATTTATTTATTATAAAATGATAAATAAAAAAGTAAAGAGATGTGATATGAATAAAATAAGTTAATAAATTAATAAGTTGATTTTTTTTTATGGGAAATTGCACTGACACAATGTTAATAAAAAAGAATTGAAAAAATAAAAATATTATAAATATTAATAATTAAAATTAAAATATTTATTTATTTATTTGTATATAAATTTTCTACACCCATTGTTGTGTTATTTTATTTTGTTTTTTTGTTGTTTGCCAAAAGGGACCTATGTATAAATCTTCATCCTTATTATCACTGATCGGTTTGAGATAATGATGGGGTGGGAGATCATGTGAGGTATAATAGGGATATTATGAATAAGAAATTGAAAAATATTAGGGATATTAATATATTTATAAATAATTTTATTAACACATTCACAAATTAACGTGGGTTCAAGTATAATAGTGGAGGTAGAAAATTAAATCAGAAGGATATTTATAACTTCATTTTTAATAAAACAATCATTATTCTTCTCATAAATTTAAAAATATCATTGATATTTTATTTTAAATATTATTTTTATTTAAAATTGTATTTATATACATATATAAAAATAAAATAAAATAAAATTCAAGGGAATGTCCCAAAATAAAAGATAATAAGCCATCTATCATATTCATTAAATAACAACATATGAGTAAGTAATTATTTCCCAATTCTTCTCATAAATTTAAAAATATCATTGATATTTTATTTAAAATATTATTTTTGTTTAAAATTTTATTTATATACATATAAAAATAAAATAAAATAAAATTCAGGGGCATGTGTAACGTCCCAAAATAAAAGATAATAAACCATCTATCATATTTATTAAATAACAACATATGAGTAAGTAATTATTTCCCATTAGTTTCAATTAATTGCACAAAAGAGTGATATATGCAGATATACATTTACAAACCTAACTCTGAATCTATAGTATATGTTACATAATAAAGAGATAGAATGAAAGTTAAACAAATAAGAAGTGCGCTAAAGGCCTGCAGCTTTCCAAGATAGTACTTGGTTATAACAAAATATATTTAAATTCAATACAATTAAAATCCTAGATTTGTATAAAGTGAACACAACCAAATAAACAAAATGAAACTCTTGCTTTCAACTCTTCCCAAGCTATTACCTTAGCGGAGGCATATCATCGGCACTTGAAAATGGTTTTCTCACATAGGGTGAGCCAAAACCCAGTAGAAATAATCTAACACGGTATACGAACCATAACAGAGTTATAAGGTGAACGCGTATGTAATGCTTGTGTCTAAAACATTTTATATCTCTTTCAAAACCATGCAATGCCAAATTTATATCACAATTCATAAAACATTTCCCTTTTTTCGTAGAAAACAGGACTGTGAGTAAATCTCTAGGTATATGTCTACAAGTAGACCATATAAGTACTACAAATTTGTCATTTTTACCGGTATTAGTTGGAAGGCTCGACACATATTCGCGCGGATTTCTAATATTTCACCAAGGACACACAGGCCAACTTAACATTGTAATCACACGCCCTACCCAGATTCGCAAAGTATTCACCATTTTTCTCAAAAACAAAATACATTTTCAAATGTGTTAAATATGCAACAATACTTAATGCAATGGATGAGAAAATATTTTCAATTCCTTTAGTTCTTATGTAATTTCTACAACAATCATAGCTATCATCCACCGATAGCCCAAAAACAGATATCTTTAAGCAGATAAATAAATTCAATAAAGATAACTTTATCAAATTTCAATATGTGAGTGGTAATACACACCCAACTTTACCATCCTTATCAACATCAATCCAATTTTTCCATTTCAACATCAATCCCATTTATTTATACAAAATCCATATTTGAGACATTTAGGGTAAAACCTCATTTTTCTTTAAAAATCAATTCCAAGGATAGAATTCACCTTTTCATCACAACTCAACAATAAATACACTTGCTCAATCATTTCCAACAATCCATTTGAAATCCCTCTTTTGATATCAAGCCAACACCTTAGGTTGTTCAAAATTCACTTTTTCACAATGTTATTTTGTAAAAACAAATAATTAAGTTAAAAACTATAAAAAGTGTGGAGAAATCCCTACCTTAAGCTTAAAAGGGAAAGATGAAAACTCAGATGAAACTCAATGTTGATGAAATCACAAACCCTCTTGGATCAAAAGAAGACCCTTGACACGATCTACAATCTATTTCAAAGGACCAAAATGAAAAGGTATCTTTAGGAGAGTAGATCTAAAAATCTAAGTGACAGAAGTTGAGCTTTGAGAGAAAAAGAGAGAAGTCACGAGTAAAGAGGAAAAAAAAGAGGGAAATAATGAGTGGAAAGTATTTTGGAGCTTATTTATAGTGGGTAAGTACTAATAGAACAATAGCCCCAAGGTCAACAAAAGGAATAAGCCAAAACCCCCCAAAAGTGGAGCCCAAAACCGTCCCAAAAATTTAGAAAATACACACAAGGGTTGACCCTCACGACAGTGGTGTCGACCTTTAGAAAGAAAATGTTGAGACACTAATGTGTGCAGCAGACAAGGGTTGATCCTAGGAAACCGTGGTGTCGACCCCAAAAACCAGTAACAACACCAAGAGCAAAGCAACCCTAGGAAGACTGATGTCGACCCCCGAAGTTGAACAAAACATGAAGAGGAATGTAGTGTTGACACCACCAAGACTGGTGTTGACCCCTGAAGCTCGAACCAAACATGAAAGAAAGGAGAACAACCGCTACAGATATAATTTTTCAGATTCAAAAGTAATAAATGGGTCGGGTCTAAATCAAAATCGCTATAGCATATATATCCTTGTCACTATGTGACTCCGACATTGGTTTCATATTTAGTGATAATGATCTTATCAAAATATGTGAGTTTTGGTAAGATTATTAGTAAATGTATTAGCAAATGTAACGTCATAAGAAATATCACTACAACAAAATTGAATTTTTACGGCTTGCGATACATGCCGTAAAAACTCTTTCACGGCATGCACACAAATGCCGTTATATGACATGCCGTGGAAAGTTGACCATCATTTACGGCATACAGTTAAAGTTGTAAAAAGTAATAAATTAAACATTAATGACATACTTTGTATGTCGTATATAACTTTTTACGATTACGACATTTTTATCATGCCATAAATCATCATACTTTCCGTGATATAATTTTGTATGCCGTAAAAGGTCATTTTAAAAAAATTAATGACATACTTTGTATGCCGTATATAATATTTTACGGCATTTTCTTGCATGCCATAAATCATCACATTTTTCATGACATAATTTTGTATGCCGTAGAAGGTTATTTTTAATATATTTATGACATACTTTGTATGCCGTCTATAATATTTTACGACATTTTCTTGTATGTCATAAATCATCACACTTTTCACGACATAATTTTGTATGTCGTAAAATGTCATTTTTAATAATAAATCAACAAACATATGAACTCTCGGTTCCTTGTGCTGGAAAAAGAAAAGCACCAAAAAAAAGAGTAAATCAACTTAACTATACGACAATTAGATATTAAATTATTGCTAAACTAGGTAATGTTCTTCCAAGGTCACAGAAATACTACATTAAGCTGTGCTGACCTTGACCCAATTCAGTGTCGTAAACCTTTTCCTCAAAAGAATTGATATTTTTTGAGCTCTCATATTGATATACTGCAAAACATAGCAAGATTAAAATTGGATTTATTACCAATTTTAGATGTAAAATAGTTACAATGAATACTGAAAACATTCCAAGTTCCATCTTGTTGGATAAACAAGTCAACTTAGAGCAACAATAATCTCAGTTAGTAGATCAAATTAACCCAAAAAGTAAGTGCCCAACAACATTTCAAAAAACCAAAATAAAAAATTACATTCTATATGTTCTGGGACTCCAAATAAATCCAAATCAACATCAAGTAGTTTCTTTTGTTAATGCTAGGTGCCTCGACCAGAATTCTAGATCATTCCAACCCAACTTGCTCTCCAGTTGATCACCAGTGCCTATATGCCAATCAAATACAGTGAAAAAGGAATCCATTTTGCAATACCTATGTAAAGCTCTACTATTTTTAATAAACAAAATAATAATAGTTTGAATAGCAAACTAAGCTGCGTGTCCCATTCAAGTGGGGTTCGCTATATGAATTCTTTTTAACTGTTCTGCTCTATCAAGGGCTATATGCTCAACTATAGTGTGAATAGATACAGTATATTATACAATCATAAATGGTTAGGACAGAAAAAGAGAACATAATATGCCTAAAAGGATCACATTCTCTGATTTCCTCCTGATTTGGTTTCAAATGGTGCAGGTAGAGACAGATGAAAATGATGGAGTAAAAAATTCCAGCATGTCAATGCATTATATCCCAAATTGACCACTTTTAAGTGCAGATTGAAAAGGATTGAGAAACGCAATGCGCCAACAGCTGGGAGCACTAAAGAAAACAAGTTTCATGAAAACCAGAAGAGCCATGTTGATTGCTTGATACTCAAAATTTGAGAGAAATATAGGTTTCATTAACCATAATAAGATTAATAGCATATGTGTTGGTGCAGAAGATCTAATTTTGGGCTGAATTGTAGAAACTAAAACCATGATCTAGTAAAAAATTATAAGTAAGATGCTTCACGTGAAGGGAACATGCATCTCAAATAATTTTGGGATTTAGCCTAATAAGCATAGAATGGTTAGAACTAATTTTATTCATCATAAACAACTCCAGAACAAATTGGCTATAGCACATGTTTAGTAACCGCAATGCAGATTATAAATTTGAGAACTTCATAAATTCAGGATGTGTCAAACATACAAGGTGCAAAAACTTTTCACCAGCTGACAGAAATATGCGACAAATTTCTGCAGGAACAAAAGCAAGTCCATATTCATAGCCTCGAACACCACCACTAGAAAAAGAGGCAGCTAGTTCCTGACAATTTGAAAATGAAAATTCAAAGTAGGCTCCTACAATTGTGAAAAGCACAATAATTATGGTACATAAGGCTTAAAAAACAATAGGATTGTGTAATATTGAAGATCTACTAGCCTCAGTGATTCTTGGAATGGCATTTTGTTCAATGAAAACAGAAAGTTGAGCCATCACAAGAATAAGCCCAGAAAAAACTTTGACTTTCTGTGTTTCCTCTGTCAAACCTCGATCTTGACTAGTCAAGTTAGTCTTTCCAGAAAGCAAGAGGAAGCGATCATTAAGTTTTCTAAAGAAGTCTTGAAATCCTTCTTGTACCCAGTTAATGATTAATTCTCTCAACTTTACCAAAAGTCTAAGGTCGTTATCAAGAAGTTGACGGAAGTCCTGTGATACAGATAGCATAATCAGAGATCAAAAAGGTAAAATGAAGTAGCATGACAATGACTAACTTCAACTTGTAATGCAATGCTTGTTTATCATGATAAAATCTTTTTAACAAAAAAAGTACAAGGACTATAATAGCAAAGGAAATCAACATGAAAAATTGAAATAGAAAAACTAGTTACTTAGAATGAGAATTATTGAACTACAAGGAACATAAAAAGGTAAGCATCACATCATTACAAGGCTCATTTAGAACAAGGTATACTTATCCACAAAAAAAAAAAAAAAAACAGAACATGGGAACATGGTATGGTAATTTCTTTAACAAAATGGTTTGGTTTCAGTCAGTAGGGTAATATTAATAATGCATAACTCCAGAATGCACAAGCTCCCTAAACACTTCCAAAAGATCATCTAATATGGTTTAATTCATTTTTTTTTTATTAAAAAACCTTACAAAAAGAAAAATAAGGAAAGAAAATAGAAGTTCTTCAGATTGATAAAGCTGGAGCTTTGTAACAGATGAGAAAATGTGCTATCATTATAATGTTTGATAGCAAGACGGGAAGACTGGAACCATATAAAGGTAATCAATATACAAACTTCATCCACATATAAGCATGACACAGCTTATTTTCAATCGAAATGAAATAAGAAAGTTGAATCTAGGGAGAGGTAATCATCAACTACAAAATTAAAGGAAACGATAAGAAAAACCTCTAAAGAAAAATTAGAAAGAGCAACATCAGGCAACACTTCATCCATCAAGAGCACATTGGTCCAAATTACCCCTGTTTAAAGATGAACATTTGATTAAGAAAATGAATTAAATTTCAACTTCAAATCAACATATTTCAAAGTTTTGAAAAGTTGAAATTATTTCATGATTATGTGTTAACAGAAAGTTTAATGGTGTCAAGCAACAATATTATATTAACTAGTATTCTTAACGGACCAACTTCTCATTGAGACTGGTTTTTAATAGAAAATTTAGTGACTTTTGGGGGTACTCTCCATTCTCCAGTTGGCATCCAAAGGACCTCCTGCAACAACAAAATTCTTAAGCAAAAAATTAACAAATCAAGCAGACTTCTTGTTGACTCAGTAGGACCAAAAGTAGTACCATTTCAAACAGCAATAGTTGGAACCTGACAAATAAGTAAATAAATAAGTTGGGTGTATGTTCATTGTGCAAATCCCCTTGGTTAGTAACGTTAGTAACAAAAGAATTCCTTGTGTACAGGAAAGTTCATTAAGTTCGGTTTTGCTCTTCTCATGTAAATGAGATAAAGGAAGATTATGTTTTATTCAAGTTATGAGAAACAAGAAAAACTAATTCTCCATCTGTTTTCTTATCAAACCACTTTTTTTGTTTACACCACCAAACTTGTAGAGAAGTGAGGGAAAGAAAGAATGTAATCGAAAAACCATTCCAAAAACTATTGACATCTTTGTAATTATTAAACCAATTTGGTTACATACATACAATTGACAGTTACAGTAGTGGCTTTCCTGAAGTCTCAACTCAACAATAGTTGCAAGGAAGAGCATATATGATTTAATGATCTAATATTTTCTTGTTCCTATTGGCTGCCAAAATGCAAAAACACAGGCGACAAATTGGCAGTCCACCATGAACGTCAAACTAATTCTGTTGCTAAACAATCAAAACGGGAGGAGTTCAAATGCCAATAAATCCTCATAATCTAATACCACAAAATGCCTACAAGTGATCCATTAGAGCATTATACAAGAGTCCATAGATTAATCATTCAAATTGAAAATCGAAACAATTTTCGTAATTTAAATGATCAATCAATTACCCGGAGGAGGAGAAAACTGTGGAGAAAATGCGTCTTTCAAAGGGGCAAGAAGAGAGGTCCCAGATCTCGTTGGGATGCGAAAACAAACCCTCGCACACAAGTTCAGTTCCATCCGATAAAAGCCTAATCAAATGCACCTGAAATACATCTCCATTTCAATTCGAATCATGATACTAAAAAAATAAATAAATAAGAAATTGAGATCTATGAGAAGAAAATCACAAAACCTAGTTTTCTTCTTTGAGGTTGAGAGTGCCAGCGATGAAACTGGTGTGATCTTTATCGGCTTTAACATCTACAATGCATCTAGCCTGTAAAAAAGCAGATTATGAACCAGATGAGTGTTTTGTCAAGTGTAAAAGAGATGATGTTGAATTGAAGGGGGTTTGATTTGGAGAGTTGTTCGACGTAATCAATCTATACTTGTGAAACATAAGTAGAGATTGAGATCAAAACAACGAAAATAACACGGAATCAAGAGCGAACTTACCGAATAGAGAACTGAAATAGCAGTGCCAGAGAGAGTCTGAGATGAAAACATGATCGTCGATGAGCTTTGCCCCTCAGAAATTGAAGCCAAGTCCAAGTCAAAGCAGTCGAAGCAGATTACAAATTGATTTAATGGAAGCGTGATTGCTTTGTTGAGGAATGAAGCGGACTGCGTCAATGCGTCTAGATCTCCACTGATTCAATTGATTGAAGACCAAGGGTTTGAAGAACCCTTTCCACTTCACCTAGGTATTTCTTCTTCCTCTCCTCTTAGAAACTCGGTGTTTTTTTTTTTTTTTTTTTGTTGAATTGTATTAGTATGTTTGAATTTAATAATAAAAAATAAATTAAATATTTTTTTTGTGGGATAAGTGGCGCCATAATAGGGTTTTGGCGCCTGAAATATTTTGGGCATACCATTCATGACATACATGGTATGCCGTAAAAAGTGACCTATTTTTAACGACTGATATACGGTAAGTCGTAAAAAGTGACCTATTTTTAACAACTAGCATACAGTAAGTCGCAAAAAGTGACTTATTTTTAACAACTGACATATTAAAAGAAGACACTAAATTATAAAATAATGTATAAATTATTTTTTACATTGTCCTCAATTAGAAAAATTTAAGGTGAGAAGCTTGGTTGAAAATTGTTAGTTTTTTAAAATCATCAAAAAAAAAAAAAAAAAAAGATTAATTTTTTTTTTAATAAAAGTTTTCACAACATGCTAATGCAACATGCTAATGCACGCCGTGTAGAGTTATAATATTTTTATGACATGAAATGTATGTCGTCTTAAGTATAAATATTTTATGACATATTTTTGTATGCCGTGAAAATATACATTTTTTACGGCATGCTTTTGAATGCCATAAAAAAATTTCGGATTGAATTTTTTTTTTGCAGAAGTTTTCATGACATGGTAATGCATGCCATGTAAAGTTATAATATTTTATAACATGAAATGCATGTCGTCTTAAGTGTAAATATTTTATGACAAATTTTTGTAAGTCGTAAAAATATACATTTTTTACGGCATACTTTTACATGCTATAAATATATGAATCAACGACTTACATAGTATGTATGCTGTTTTTGATAAAACATTTACAGCTTGCAAAAAGAAAAATGCCGTAGAATGTACTAATTACGACATGCATTTAATGCATGTCGTAAACATGATACCGTGAATAGTTAGTTTTGTTGTAGTGTTTGTTTATTTACTTATTGTTGGATTAATGTATTGTTGCATGAAGAACTATTGTATCATGTAATGTAAGTTTGGAGATTTATATTCGGCTTTCCTTGAAAGAGCCATGATTGTTGTATTATCATTTGGGCTAGAAATTTGGGGCATTACAAATTTTTTTTTTTTGGTATAATATTACTTAGTCACACTACAACAAAATTGACTTTTTACGGCATGCAATGCATGCCGTAAAAACTCTTTCACGGCATGCACACAAATGCTGTTATATGACATGCCGTGGAAAGTTAAGCATCATTTACGGCATGCAGGTAAAGTTGTAAAAAGTAATAAATTAAACATTAATGACATACTTTGTATGTCGTATATAACTTTTTACGACATTTTTATCATGTCATAAATCATCATACTTTCCATGACATAATTTTGCATGCCGTAGAAGATTATTTTTAATATATTTATGACATACTTTGTATGCCGTATATAGTATTTTACGACATTTTCTTGCATGTCATAAATCATCACACTTTTCACGACATAATTTTGTATGCCGTAGAATGTCATTTTTAATATATTTATGACATGCCTTGTATGCCGTATATAATCTTCTACGACATTTTCTTACATGCCATAAATCATTACACTTTTCACGGCATAATTTTGCATGCCGTAGAAAGTTATTTTTAATATAATATATATATATATATATAGGAACATGACCTTGCCTAACCGTATGTAGACAATAGCTTATAAAATGCAACCTGTTACAAACCAAGCAGAAGCAACAACTATGAAGTAAGCAAAAAAATCTAATATCCATACACCAAACAACCTGCATACTAACTTTTATCCTCAACTTCTATCATATCAAACTGATAACAATCTCAAACATACAAATCAAAAAAAATATCCAAATCATAAGATTCACTAATCTCCAAATACGACTTTAAACATCCAAAAAGTATGACTACAAATTGTAAATCAATTTCATCAAAGTTTAACTAACTCAGGTCCCACAGGCTGATTCCTTTCATTAAAGTCAATTTCATCACACTTTGTCATGCATCTTTAACTTTGATGCCCCCCTAGTTTTCTTCTTTGGTACTTGAGTGGAGTCTACAACTCCTTCCATATCATGTGATTCAATATGTGGAGAAGTAAAACACTCATCTAAAATTCTGAATGATGCATTTCTTCTTTCATCCATTGTCGCAGCAATTATAGCTTCACGCTCTTTTCTAATTCTTTTCTCAGCTTTTTTTGAACTCTGTGCAATACATAAGGAAAAATAAGAAATAATGTGGACAACAATTGGTTATAAATTCAATTTTATGTTAAATGAGAAATAAAGTACCTCTCCAATCATCTTGCTAGTTGACAATTTCAAGATTCAACTGTTAATAAGAAAATTTAACAACAATAAATTATGAATAATCAGGCTTAAAAGAAAGGATTCAACTAAACAAAGTAGCTACCATGTATCATACAACTTTAAGTAGTTCCAATAACTCTCAAGGAAAAATATGCACACACAAAACTTGTAAACACTGTAAATTGCACATAATATTCAAGAAGCGTCAAAATTTCAAAGCCATCTGAATATAGTACTTGACATAGAGCTATTTATACTAAAACCCATATGCTATGTTATTAAAGAATTCGACAATTTCCTTCAAACAGTAGGAAGTTGGAAAGTCTACAAATACACTAGATTTGACTTTCATACAAACATCTAATCAGTTTAGATTTTCTAGAATGGCTGAATCACAAAAACTTGCCACACCTAAATGACCTCCTTCCAAAGAGTACGCATACTAACATGTGTCTTGGATTGATATCACACAGGTCAGCTGCCTTTATAAATATTCAGTAATAACCTTTATCATTCAGTAATAAATGATAAAGGTGTATAGAAGAAAAGACTATTCCAATCTCTAAGCCACAATCATTACTTTTTGTCTGAGTTCAAATGCCACCACCTCGTAGTTAGCAATTCACTTCCACATATGCTTACAGACCTGATCTGATGTAAAATACATGCCATGCGATCCTCAATGATGTGGTGAGCAGAGAATGCATGTGCACCAATTGACTTCCACATATGCTTCAGACCGCATGAAGAAGCAAAGACAAGATCTTGTGTGTTTTTCTAGCTTGCCTTTTCTATTCAACCATCTGGTGTTTTTCAATTCTTGGTCTAGCTTGTCTTGTTTATCATCCGTAAAATGTCTCATTAGAACACGATAGGAATTTGAGAAAGTGGTATGCCTTAAATCTCGAAGATGGTTGAATAAGCTCTTCATTTGAACATATGTTACGTGTCTGGTGCTGCTTATATTTATGTTCCTTTGTACTCACTTTTTTAGTTAAAGGGTGTTTGTACACTATTTGGTTAACAACTCCTTCACATTGTGTTAGTTTTAGCCAATAGATAATCGGACATTTTTGGTTTATGGGATATCTTTTAATATGATGATAAATTTATGACAAGATGGTAATAGTAACTATTTTTGGTATAGCAGTTGACTATGAAACACATTGACTATGGCGCCCAAACCCTCTTGATATACAAATATGGTTATGCAATGTGTATTCTTAAATTGTGGTATTAATCTCTATCATATATGTGTTGTTT
Organism: Camellia lanceoleosa; assembly: GCA_025200525.1. Classification (NCBI taxonomy): domain Eukaryota; kingdom Viridiplantae; phylum Streptophyta; class Magnoliopsida; order Ericales; family Theaceae; genus Camellia; species Camellia lanceoleosa. The sequence continues at coordinate 69,951,045 of CM045772.1, read as the reverse complement.
TTGTTAATTTCTAGGCATGTTCATTTCTTGTTGTCCATATATATCGTAATCCATTTTTCCACTTGTCTAAATTTTTGGGAATACATTATGTCAGTTTACATTGCTCATGAAATAACAATTTTGTGCGAGAATCGACTTAGAAATCCATCAATGAGTGGAGGATATTCTTAGCAAGGTTACCAAGCACGTCCATCGACTAATTTGGGCTCCTCTGGTCCTCCAATGCAAAGAACAACTTTGGTTATGGTTACATGCGACTGGAGCATATCCTAGTCCGACCCCACGATTACAACATGTCTCACCACAATACCTAGTTATCCTTCTCAAGCGAGATCGGTGGTTATACTCTTGGTTGGGACCGAAAACCGGTACACCTAATCGCCAGACGGCTCGAGGCACTTACGATTACTATAGCCAGACTCGAAGAAGAAGCCTCACTGCACCACAGACCTACAGATAATACCAAGTTATGGTTATGGTCACCACCGGCTATAATCAACAAGGTTATACTCGGGATGGCTACGGTGGATATTCACCCGCTCCACAACCGGTATGGTCATTGATCAGCTATTTATTGACTGGTGGGGTTGCCAAAGCTTCACCAAGAGTTAAGATCGTGGTGGCGGATGGAATGTGGTTAAAAAACATATGCTCTTTATCATTTGGTGCTTAATTGGTGTTAGTGTAATAGGATTTTAATTAGTTCGGTCGGGTTTTGTAGTAGTATTAGACCTATATACGATTTCGGGATGATTTTGAGTTATGCATTATGGATGGTTAATTGTTGGTCCGGTTTGGACATCTGCTTTGCTACAATCGCTTAGATTGTGTGGTCTTAATCTTTCTTTTTAATGGTCATTATCATTTGTTGCTTTCCTTTGTCCAAATGAAAATCTATGAGAGGTTTTCCAAATTAGTAATAGATTGGACTATGTATCTAACGAGGTTTTCCAGTTGGAGGTAATTTTATTCATCTTTAGATAGGGAATTAAAGGTTAATCCTACCATTTAATGAAAGCCATTTTCGTGGATTGCAATGGCTAAGCATCTATGAAACATGGTACTTCAAAAAATAGTCATAACTTAGTAATTGTACCCGTTGGCAAACACGGAAGCTTGCTTTTTCTCCTCTCTACCTCAAGAGTGGGTATCTGGTTAAGAATGGAGTTGCTATCTATGTTCTATAATATAGATGATGATCTAACTTAGAGGGTGACTTACGAGGATGGGAATGCTTATTTCAGCCTTTTATATGTTTTACAAGCTTCTCATACTGAGACTCTAACTTCTTGTATTGATCTCTTCTCTAATCTAATAAATGATGTTTTCTTATTAATAACAAATGGAAAATAATTTAAAATGCAGATGTCAAGACATAACTTTGGTTGCAATATATCGAACAATGAAGCACAACTACACTACTAGATCATAAAAGCAAAATAGCACATTCAGACCCAATCACTCAAAACAACACAATGCATGCCACATGATTGCCGCAAAGACAAAAGAAAGATCAAGGTTTATATGCACAAAAGCAATCACAGTTCTGACAATCTCCCTGGAAGATATCTGAAAAAACCACATGGATGCCATAATACGAAATATACTCATGTGTCTCATTCTCATTTCCCTAAATAGACACTTAAAAGAAAAATAGCAACTATTCAATTTTACTAAAAACAAAGAATTCAATAAATGTCTAATGAACATGTACTGCTATATTGCGCGCATGTGCAAATGCATTAAAATTTGAGAAAATTTTACAAATAAGTGACAAATTTTATATGCATTAATAATGAAAATCATAAAATTTTTCATGAATCTGTATTAATTGTTTGTTAGTACCACTTAGAGGTAATTGTCACGCCCCAAACCCGCCCCTAGAAGTTTGGTGACGAGACCGGCCAGTAATCCGTGGATTACCACATGCCTTTCAATACATAACATGAATAAAAAAGGGCTCGCGGAAGCACATGCATAAACTATTAGTCCAAGAGCTGTGCATTTATATGAACAAATATATATATACATGCCAAAAATGATAGTTACCCGATATGTTGCATAACATGATCCATAACATCACATAAGTATAAGTTACAAAATTAACAAATAACAAGAAGACAAAACTCTCACACGGCCTTCCAGGCCTAGTCCCGGCTCGGGGAACTCAAAACTCCTGGTTTGGCTTCAAAATGGCGGCTCAGCTAGAGACTCCGCCTAGGCTTGGCTTCCTGAGTTCTCACCTATAATACATATAAATACAAACAATGAGCTAAAGCTCAGCAAGTAGCATTTAAGTAAAGGGGTTAGTGAACGATGCCTAACATTTCATAAATCCATAATAAACATTCATAACATAATCATTCAATAATGGCATATTCCACAGATTCATTCATAAACATTCATAATCTTCCATTTACAATCAACAGTCAAACGAGATCTCGTGACTAACCATGGGCCTTCATCTTCATGTTAAAACCCACAACTGATCAGGTCTTGGGCCAGCATGTTCATGTCGCTCCCATGGCCTAACATTGTCTATGGATGCCATACTAGATTCGCAAACAAGGTACTCGTTCACAGAAAACTTTATCATTTCGAAACATATCATAACATATCATTTACAGAAATGTTACTTACCGTGGGTTTCCGGAACCGATTGTACGGTCTTCACGTTTTGTCCTGCAAGTAACATTATCAAACATTTCTTAACATTCATTTCAAACATGAAGTCATTCCTACCTCTCCTTCCTTTCTTTCATTCTATTTCATGTCATTACATTCATTCTATACTTCATTTCATGCTCATTTTATGCCCATAAGATGCTAAATGATACAATTAAGATGGTAAAAACAAGTGTGCAACTTCATCAAAATTTTCCTGAAAAAGGCCTTCCCGCTCGAGCGCCACTTTGGCCGCTCGGATCGATCATCAGCTAAGCTACTTTGAGGCGTTTTCGCCGAAGGAAACCCGCCGCCGAGCGGGTAAAAATCCGAAAATCTGGAACTCTTCCTTGAATCCATGGCTTCCTTTTTCCTTTCCAAAATTCATTCCCAATACATGAAATCCAAGTCTCAAAACCTTTTTGAAAACCATCTTGCTTTAACCATTACAAAACCCATATGAATCATATACAAAATTGAACCCATAACTAAGATGAAAAACCATGATCATGTACATTAAAACTTCATTTTCAACTTCCATGGAAGTTACCCTCAAAACATGCCAAATGAACTTGATTCACAACATATATGTTCAAATTACACTTCATTCCCCTTTTAGTGAACTCTATTTCATGAAAATAGAAGGACTTCTTACCTTAATCACTTGGTTTGAAGAAGCTAAGCTCAAGTTTCCCTTTTTTCCTCTTACTCTCTCCTCCTCACCCACGAATTCTCTTCTCTCTCTTTCTAGATTTTTCTCTTTGGTTTTTGAGTCAACACATCCTTATCTCATAACACATATATATATTAATAAAACCATTTGTCCAAAATGTGTAAGCCAAACAAGGCCCTTACTTACCTATACATTATAAATAACCCATTGTGCCAATATACTTGAGCCAAACGGAACTTAGCGAATCAGATAAATTTCAGTCTTCAATTTATCGTTTCAGATTGTTCTAAATATTCCCGATGTCGCATAGGTATTTTCAATTTAATTTTCTGAACTCATTACGTTATTATTTTCAGTCCCGAAGTTGTCATTCCAACAGATAATTTTCTCAAATCAACAGATAATCGTCACTTAAATCATATAAACACATAATTAGGTTCCAATGATGACGTCATACTGTTCCGGGTCATTACACTCTCCCCAACTTAAAAAGTTTGGTCCTCCAAATTTAATTTCACATCAGAAATAACAAGCACATAATATTAATTTCTATATGTCAATGTTCTTTTCAAAAAAAAAGTCATGTAAGATAACCATTCCTGACATGATTATAACAGAGGTAAGTTGTTCTGGCACATCCACGTGTCCCATACTCCATCGCATAGGTAATATTACTAGTATCAAATAGATGATAAGGTCATACCTGTTTTCGCTTTCCCATTATTCTGTGTCTGTTCCGAAACGAGAGTAAAAACCCTTCCTTGTCTCAAAACATTCCATTCCCCGAGGAGCGGATGTTGCAATTATGCGTGGTGTCACTAGTGAATTACTTCCTTTGTAGTGGTCTTCAATGCGTGGATAGGCTTGTGGACAATTTTGACTACATGCCCTTTCGCCCACATGTAACACGTTCCAGTCCCAAAACGGCAAACACCCCGATGTCGCTTCCCACATTCTTGGCAAGTAGGCTTACCAACACTTCCACTACTTTCCATTTTGATGCTATCACTAAAACTTGAATTCAAATCTTCATTCGTAGAGGCCATTGATTCACTAACTATGTCCACTTTTTGTTTCTTGACTTTCTTACTCTCGGCTTCAATCATTGTTGTTGTCTTTGGCAGTTTCAAACTAGCAATATTGGATTCAGACATTAAAGCCCGATCAAGGACATCAACATATTTCTCTAGTTTTAACACATTCACTCTATCAAGAATTTCAACGTGTAGGCCACCCTCGAATTTTCTCGCTTTCTTATACTCTGAATCAACCATGTGAGGAGCATATCTAGCTAATTCTGTAAATTTACTCTCATATTCTGCTACAGACATAGCACCCTGCTTTAACTGTTCAAATTTCAAACTTTTCTCGTCACAAGATACACTGTGGAAAGTACTTTTCGTAGAATATCTCTTTGAAACGAACCCAAGTCAAATCCCTATTACTGTCTCGAACTAACATCCACCATCTTCGGGCTTCTCCTGTCAAAGTAAATGTGGCTAACAGAACCTTATAAGTATCGGTACATGGAAACACCTCAAAAAGTTTCTCAGTTTCTAATATCCATGCCTCTGCCTTTAAAGGGTCAATTCCTCCTGCAAACTCTGGTGGTTTCAGTTTCTTGTATTTCTGGTTCAATGTAATGATGTCGTCATTGTTGACCGGTTCCACTTGCACAGGTGGTGGAGGAGGAGGTGGAAAAGGTTGTCTCTGTTGTGGTGGTTGATTTTGTTCTAATTGCTGTCTAACAAGCCCAGTCAAAGCTTCTACCATTTGTTCTAACCGATTCATTCTTGCATCTGAGGATTCTGTTTCATTTACATTTCTTGCATTGGCGTCTTCCATTGGTCTATATAAGTCATAACAGATATAACATTTTATTCTCACCTAACTGTTCTTCTGTTGATTCATCATCCTCAGTTCTCACTTCTCATAAATACATAAACACACATGCACATGTTTATGCCATGATCTATTTCTTTTCTAATGCATCCTACAGCTCTTATGGACACGTGTGTGGGAAATAACTCGTGCGCTCTGATACCACTCTGTCACGCCCCAAACCCGCCCCTAGAAGTTTGGTGACGAGACCGGCCAGTAATCCGTGGATTACCACAGGCCTTTCAAAACATAACATAAATAAAAAAAAAGGGCTCGCGGAAGCACATGCATAAACTATTAGTCCAAGAGCTGTGCATTTATATGAACAAATATTTATTTACATGCCAAAAATGATGGTTACCTGATATGTTGCATAACATGATCCATAACATCACATAAGTATAAGTTACAAAATTAACAAATAACAAGAAGACAAAACTCTCACACGGCCTTCGTGCCTAGTCCTGCTCGGGAACACAAAACTCCTGGTTTGGCTTCAAAATGGCGGCTCAGCTAGAGACTCCGCCTAGGCTTGGCTTCCTGAGTTCTCACCTATAATACATATAAATACAAACAATGAGCTAAAGCTCAGCAAGTAGCATTTAAGTAAAGGGGTTAGTGAACGATGCCTAACATTTCATAAATCCATAATAAACATTCATAACATAATCATTCAATAATGGCATATTCCAGATTCATTCATAAACATTCATAATCTTCCATTTACAATCAACATAAAGCGAGATCTCGTGACTAACCATGGGCCTTCATCTTCATGTTAAAACCCAACCGATCAGTCTTGGGCCGATGTTCATGTCGCTCCCATGGCCTAACATTGTCTATGGATGCCATACTAGATTCGCAAACAAGGTACTCGTTCACAGAAAACTTTATCATTTCGAAACATATCATAACATATCATTTACAGAAATGTTACTTACCGTGGGTTTCCGGAACCGATTGTACGGTCTTCACGTTTTGTCCTGCAAGTAACATTATCAAACATTTCTTAACATTCATTTCAAACATGAAGTCATTCCTACCTCTCCTTCCTTTCTTTCATTCTATTTCATGTCATTACATTCATTCTATACTTCATTTCATGCTCATTTTATGCCCATAAGATGCTAAATGATACAATTAAGATGGTAAAAACAAGTGTGCAACTTCATCAAAATTTTCCTGAAAAAGGCCTTCCCACTCGAGCGCCACTTTGGCCGCTCGCCGAGGATCGATCATCTTTGGCCAAACCGCTGAGGAGAGGTTTTCGGCCTTCAAAAAATCCGAAAATCTGGAACTCTTCCTTGAATCCATGGCTTCCTTTTTCCTTTCCAAAATTCATTCCCAATACATGAAATCCAAGTCTCAAAACCTTTTGAAAACCATCTTGCTTTAACCATTACTAAACCCATATGAATCATATACAAAATTGAACCCATAACTAAGATGAAAAACCATGATCATGTACATTAAAACTTCATTTTCAACTTCCATAGAGAACAATCTCAAAACATGCAGAATGAACTTGATTCACAACATATATGTTCAAATTACACTTCATTCCCCTTTTAGTGAACTCTATTTCATGAAAATAGAAGGACTTCTTACCTTAATCACTTGGTTTGAAGAAGCTAAGCTCAAGTTTCCCTTTTTTCCTCTTACTCTCTCCTCCTCACCCACGAATTCTCTTCTCTCTCTTTCTAGATTTTTCTCTTTGGTTTTTGAGTCAACACATCCTTATCTCATAACACATATATATATTAATAAAACCATTTGTCCAAAATGTGTAAGCCAAACAAGGCCCTTACTTACCTATACATTATAAATAACCCATTGTGCCAATATACTTGAGCCAAACGGAACTTAGCGAATCAGATAAATTTCAGTCTTCAATTTATCGTTTCAGATTGTTCTAAATATTCCCGATGTCGCATAGGTATTTTCAATTTAATTTTCTGAACTCATTCTGGTTATTATTTTCAGTCCCGAAGTTGTCATTCCAACAGATAATTTTCTCAAATCAACAGATAATCGTCACTTAAATCATATAAACACATAATTAGGTTCCAATGATGACGTCATACTGTTCCGGGTCATTACACTCTCCCCAACTTAAAAAGTTTGGTCCTCCAAACTTAATTTCACATCAGAAATAACAAGCACATAATATTAATTTCTATATGTCAATGTTCTTTTCAAAAAAAAAGTCATGTAAGATAACCATTCCTGACATGATTATAACAGAGGTAAGTTGTTCTGGCACATCCACGTGTCCCATACTCCATCGCATAGGTAATATTACTAGTATCAAATAGATGATAAGGTCATACCTGTTTTCGCTTTCCCATTATTCTGTGTCTGTTCCGAAACGAGAGTAAAAACCCTTCCTTGTCTCAAAACATTCCCCTGAGGAGCAGATGTTGCAATTGTCTGTGGTGTCACTAGTGAATTACTTCCACTGGTAGCTGGTCTTTCAGTACGTGGATAGGCTTGTGGACAATTTTTGACTACATGCCCTTTCTGCCCACATCTGTAACACGTTCCAGTCCCAAAACGGCAAACACCCCGATGTCGCTTCCCACATTCTTGGCAAGTAGGCTTACCAACACTTCCACTACTTTCCATTTTGATGCTATCACTAAAACTTGAATTCAAATCTTCATTCGTAGAGGCCATTGATTCACTAACTATGTCCACTTTTTGTTTCTTGACTTTCTTACTCTCGGCTTCAATCATTGTTGTTGACTTGGACAGTTTCAAACTAGCAATATTGGATTCAGACATTAAAGCCCGATCAAGGACATCAACATATTTCTCTAGTTTTAACACATTCACTCTATCAAGAATTTCAACGTGTAGGCCACCCTCGAATTTTCTCGCTTTCTTATACTCTGAATCAACCATGTGAGGAGCATATCTAGCTAATTCTGTAAATTTACTCTCATATTCTGCTACAGACATAGCACCCTGCTTTAACTGTTCAAATTCTGAAACTTTTCTGTCGCGCATACACTGTGGAAAGTACTTTTCGTAGAATATCTCTTTGAAAGCGAACCCAAGTCAAATCCTATTCGTCTCGAACTAACATCCACCATCTTCGGCTTCTCTGTCAAAGTAAATGTGGCTAATGTAACCTTATAAGTATCGGTACATGGAAACACCTCAAAAAGTTTCTCGTTTCTAATATCCATGCCTCTTGCCTTTAAAGGGTCAATTCCTCCTGCAAACTCTGGTGGTTTCAGTTTCTTGTATTTCTGGGTCAATGTAATGATGTCGTCATTGTTGATCGGTTCCACTTGCACAGGTGGTGGAGGAGGAGGTGGAAAAGGTTGTCTCTGTTGTGGTGGTTGATTTTGTTCTAATTGCTGTCTAACAAGCCCAGTCAAAGCTTCTACCATTTGTTCTAACCGATTCATTCTTGCATCTGAGGATTCTGTTTCATTTACATTTCTTGCATTGGCGTCTTCCATTGGTCTATATAAGTCATAACAGATATAACATTTTATTCTCACCTAACTGTTCTTCTGTTGATTCATCATCCTCAGTTCTCACTTCTCATAAATACATAAACACACGCACACATGCACATGTTTATGCCATGATCTATTTCTTTTCTAATGCATCCTACAGCTCTTATGGACACGTGTGTGGGAAATAACTCGTGCGCTCTGATACCACTCTGTCACGCCCCAAACCCGCCCCTAGAAGTTTGGTGACGAGACCGGCCAGTAATCCGTGGATTACCACAGGCCTTTCAATACATAACATGAATAAAAAAGGGCTCGCGGAAGCACATGCATAAACTATTAGTCCAAGAGCTGTGCATTTATATGAACAAATATATATATACATGCCAAAAATGATAGTTACCTGATATGTTGCATAACATGATCCATAACATCACATAAGTATAAGTTACAAAATTAACAAATAACAAGAAGACAAAACTCTCACACGGCCTTCCAGGCCTAGTCCCGGCTCGGGGAACTCAAAACTCCTGGTTTGGCTTCAAAATGGCGGCTCAGCTAGAGACTCCGCCTAGGCTTGGCTTCCTGAGTTCTCACCTATAATACATATAAATACAAACAATGAGCTAAAGCTCAGCAAGTAGCATTTAAGTAAAGGGGTTAGTGAACGATGCCTAACATTTCATAAATCCATAATAAACATTCATAACATAATCATTCAATAATGGCATATTCCACAGATTCATTCATAAACATTCATAATCTTCCATTTACAATCAACAGTCAAACGAGATCTCGTGACTAACCATGGGCCTTCATCTTCATGTTAAAACCCACAACTGATCAGGTCTTGGGCCAGCATGTTCATGTCGCTCCCATGGCCTAACATTGTCTATGGATGCCATACTAGATTCGCAAACAAGGTACTCGTTCACAGAAAACTTTATCATTTCGAAACATATCATAACATAGCATTTACAGAAATGTTACTTACCGTGGGTTTCCGGAACCGATTGTACGGTCTTCACGCTTTTGTCCTCAAGTAACATTATCAAACATTTCTTAACATTCATTTCAAACATGAAGTCATTCCTACCTCCTTCCTTTCTTTCATTCTATTTCATGTCATTACATTCATTCTATACTTCATTTCATGCTCATTTTATGCCCATAAGATGCTAAATGATACAATTAAGATGGTAAAACAAGTGTGCAACTTCATCAAAATTTTCTGAAAAAGGCCTTCCGCCGAAGCGCCACTTTTGGCCGCTCGAGCGATCATCAATGTGCTAAACTTTGGGAGGCGTTTTCGCCGAAGGAAACCCGCCGAAAGCGATCGTGCAAAAATCCGAAAATCTGAACTCTTCCTTGAATCCATGGCTTCTTTTTCCTTTCCAAAATTCATTCCCAATACATGAAATCCAAGTCTCAAAACCTTTTGAAAACCATCTTGCTTTAACCATTACAAAACCCATATGAATCATATACAAAATTGAACCCATAACTAAGATGAAAAACCATGATCATGTACATTAAAACTTCATTTTCAACTTCCATGGAAGTTACCCTCAAAACATGCCAAATGAACTTGATTCACAACATATATGTTCAAATTACACTTCATTCCCCTTTTAGTGAACTCTATTTCATGAAAATAGAAGGACTTCTTACCTTAATCACTTGGTTTGAAGAAGCTAAGCACAAGTTTCCTTTTTCCTCTTACTCTCCTCCTCACCTTTAATTCTCTTCTCTCTCTTTCTAGATTTTTCTCTTTGGTTTTTGAGTCAACACATCCTTATCTCATAACACATATATATATTAATAAAACCATTTGTCCAAAATGTGTAAGCCAAACAAGGCCCTTACTTACCTATACATTATAAATAACCCATTGTGCCAATATACTTGAGCCAAACGGAACTTAGCGAATCAGATAAATTTCAGTCTTCAATTTATCGTTTCAGATTGTTCTAAATATTCCCGATGTCGCATAGGTATTTTCAATTTAATTTTCTGAACTCATTCTGGTTATTATTTTCAGTCCCGAAGTTGTCATTCCAACAGATAATTTTCTCAAATCAACAGATAATCGTCACTTAAATCATATAAACACATAATTAGGTTCCAGTGATGACGTCATACTGTTCCGGGTCATTACAGTAATTTTCCCTTAAAAAGTTAACAAATTCAACTAATTCAGTGTAGGTTTTTTTCTTTTTTTTGCCCCCGGAGGGGGGGGGGGTTGGTTACAAAATGTATTAAAAATTCGAATTGCTAGTGCATGGGCTCTTTCTTTTTCATTGAATAGCAGGGTTTAATGTTTTAAATAACGAGTGTAAATTTTTTTGACCAATTTAATTTTAACAAAGGTTAATATTAAATGAATTATTAATTAATGCTACCCTTGACTGAAATACATTGGCCTAGTGTTATTAATGCAAGAATTCACACAAAAATTTATTTCGCTATATTTAGTTGGGAGATTTGGGAAGAGATTTGGAAATAAAAAGAAAGGGAAAATATAGGTGAAATGCTAATAAAATATACTTATATTTTATCTAATTTCACACATTTTTCTTTTCCAAATTCTCAAACCAAATACAGTCTTAAATCTGCCATGATAACATTTTGTGAAATTTATGAATTATAAAAGAATTGTCAATAGTTTAATAGGTAAATGATATTTTAGCAATGAATAATATCAAAATTATTCATGAGGGTGTCAAAGATTTTGCTCGACTAATCCTAGGTACATGCATCAATGTCTTTGTGACTTCTCCCCTGCATTCCCTCTTGAAAGTTGCTTATACTTTCTTCAAGAAATAATAGTAATAGGGCCTAAGGATGTTATAGATATTCAAGGCCTTAGATTCCAAAAATGGTATAAGTTTAACAAATTACTCGCTACCATCTGCTTGGCTGCTTTCCTTTTTCTCTTTCTATCTTTTTCATTGAAGTCTAATTAGCTTCTCCATTGTTACGAACATGTGGTTCATGCTACATTCATTTTCTATTCCTTCTTGTAGGAAATGTAATGGTTCCTTTCCTACGAATATTACTTGCACAATATTCAACATTTTTCCGATTAACAACCGCATTTCAATTTGATAATGCGAATAAAAGGATGGAGGTGATTAAATTGGAGAAACAGGTCAAGAAAGTAACCATATTTTTCTCAAGGAATATACCTTTTAATACCTCCCCAAGATTGGTATTGAGGCTTCTTGAGTTGAGATCGATTCGCTATTCATGTAATTGAAGCCCATGCAAGCATATGTCTTAGATCAGATATTTATCAAGCAAAATAAAGTATCATTTCGTCATAAAATTGAAAATTATAAGATAATTTGAATGAAATGATAAGATCAAATGGAATTTTAGGCAACAGAGAACTAACCATCTGACATAAACTTTATTGAAGCCCAACTACGAAATACTTTGTAAAATGCCCACAAGAAAATAAGAAAAAGTCCTTTCAATCGTAGTACGCAGATTTTAAGCACTTGTGAGGATATGCCCATGTACAAAAGAATCCTGTGAACCATTCTTCTAACAAAACCTAGTCTCAACTCTCAATAAGATTTCACTATTGTGAATCACTTATTTCACTATTCAAATTTATTCTATGTGCATAACTTGGATATTTTGATCATCAGTATAAAATTTCATCAAATTATGACAAAGATAGCGAGAATCGTGAGAACATGGCAAAGTTCTCAATACCTGCTGGTTTTTCAACATGCGAAAGACTTGACATTGCTTATACAAGCAATGAGAACTAACACTAATGTAATAGTAAAGAAATCTAATGAGTTCAACTACATGGGGCATTTCCTTTTCTTACTTAAAAATATATATATTTTAGTGAAAATGCCCAATCTTTCTCTCCGTAATAAATAAATTAAAGCCCTGATAAAATCAACTATTCAATAACCTCTTTCAATAAATATCGATGAATCAAAACTGACCAAAGCTTGATAACTGATCCATCAACTAGAATCGCGAACAATTACATCCACATTATGAGAAATGCATACATTACGAAACGGATTAATAAAATAAAAAATAAAGAAAAGGAATTGAAATAATTGATATAAAATTGAATGAAGATACATGTGATAATGTGTGTGTATGCGAGAGAGAGAGAGAGAGAGAGAGAGAGAGAGAGAGCGCGTGAAGAGACCTCTTTGCCGGAGTGGTGAGAAGAGGAGGGCAAAGGGGATGCAGAGGAAGGTGATGATGATTTAGAGCCTCCATTCTCAAGGATCCCATGTCCTCCAACAGGTATCAGACGTTCTAGATCTCTATCATTCTCTCTCGTCCCCATCTCTCTCTCTCTCTGAGATTAGATCAAACGGGGCTGAAGAAGGTTCATTCGATCGGTTGAGAGAGATTAGGGTTTAGAGAGGGTTGAGATCGATACCAGAGAGTGAGAGAGTAAGGGCTAATGTTTTTCGTGGTTTTGTTTTAGTTATTGTAATATTTTAAATAATTTTTTTTTTTTACTTTTTGAATTCTAATAATTTACATATATTTACTTTTTAATTTTTTTTAAAACAAAATCACTAAATTCAAAAAAATATAAAATTTAATACATTTCATATATATTAATATTTTATTTTTTAGTTGTATTCAGATTAGACACATCTAAAAAGTAAAAAATAAATAAATTATTAAAAGAAAGAAAAATATCAAATCAAGGTAATTTTAAAAATAATAATTACAAATTAGTGAGAAGCCATATAAATATTAATCATTAAAATTATAAACTTTTTCATGAATGTGTAATTTTTTTTTTCCCCAAAATTCCTTTGGTGCAATTATCCCGTAAAAGAGACACTAAATTATAAAATAATGTATAAATTATTTTTATATTATCCTCAATTAGGAAAATTTAAGGTGAGAAGCTTGGTTGGAAATTGTTAACTTTTTAAATAAAATAAAAAAAAAATCGGATTGAAATTTTTTTAATAAAAGTTTTCACGACATGCTAATGCATGCCGTGTAAAGTTATAATATTTTACGACATGAAATGTATGTCATCTTAAGTACAAATATTTTATGACATATTTTTGTATGCCGTGAAAATATACATTTTTTACGGCATGCTTTTGCATGCCATAAAAAAAATTCTGATTATTATTATTTTTTTTTTGTAGAAGTTTTCACGACATGTTAATGTATGCCGTGTAAAGTCATAATATTTTACAACATGAAATGTATGTCGTCTTAAATGCAAATATTTTACGACATATTTTTGTAAGTCGTAAAAATATATATTTTTTACGGCATACTTTTGCATGCTATAAATATATGAATCAACGACTTACATGGTATGTATGCTGTTATTGACAAAACATTAACGGCTTGCATAAAAAAAATGCCGTAGAATGTACTAACTACGACATGCATTTAATGCATGTCGTAAACATGATGCCGTGAATAGTTAGTTTTGTTGTAGTGTCAGTAAACAATTTAAAGCATAGTATGAATGTCATTTTTCATAATTTTTAAATAATTTTAATTAATGTCAGTCACAAAGTTAACTTAAAAAATAACACCACAACTCACAATTCAACTACGTCATTTTTTTTTATAATTTTTTAATAATTTTAGTTTATGATACACTATTTTTAAATCTTTAATATTTCTTTAAAAAAAAAAAGCTTTCAGCAATTTTCAAAAAAAAAAAAAAAGAGTAAAAAACTTAAAGCGTAGTATGAACGATATTACTAATTAATTTTTTTTCCATGTAATATTACTCTGCTAATGACATTTTCCTATTTGTTATGCATTTAATTCTACACAGTAATATTATGAATTCAAAAAATATATATTTAAAAAAAATATATATAAATCAAATTTATTTTCAATATAATTTATAACAATTCAAATTTGAAATTCCACTATATTATTATTTTAATAATATTTTACAAAAAAGTACATGTATTTTTTCTTGCTTGGTTGTTCTCAAAACGTTGGGAAATTTTTGCCAAAAGTTCAAGCATTGGACTGTTTTGTTGCGGAGGTCCGAACATTAATCTTTGTCAGTTCTAACGACAGACGTATAAAATATTTTAAGGTTGGATTGAAAAGTGGGTTGATTTTTGATTTTTTTAGTTATTTTAGTTTGGTACAAAAAAGTCTCGTTTGAGAAGATTTTTTTAAGTTTTTGTGAGAGAAAGAATGTAATGATTATGGGTTGGATGTGATATTTTGTCTTATTGGGTTAAAAATCCTATTTTATTTTTTTGTGTGACTATTTTAACCAAAAAAAAAAAAAAAAAAACCAACCTCAACTTCCCAAAGTGGCTTAGTTGACAAGTCTAAACATGTGGTGACAAAAATAAATTTTAATATATCTACCTTTATATTTGTGTTTTTGTGTCAAAAATTTTAAAATGCTATAACTTAACTACATAAATTCATTTAACAAATATCTATAAGGCAAATTAAAAAGAAGAAAAAAACAAATCCAAAATAACATAATTTTAATATAGATTTTTTTTATGAAAATAACATAATTTTTTTTTAATATGTGAACGCATCTTAATTAGTTCTGTTTTATAAAATTACACATCCGCAATTCAATGATAAATTTGCTTACTTACCTAAAAAATATAGTCTCACCATCAATTTAATAAAAAATTTATGTACTTACCTATATTAATTAGCGCTCATAACACTGGCTTACAATTCAACTATGTCATTTTTTAAATAATTTTAATTAATGTCAGTTATGAAGTTACCTAAAAAAATGACACCTATGTCATTTTTATAATTTTTGAAATAATTTTAGTTAATGACTATTCACGAAGTTGCCTAAAAAATGACACCCTCACTCACAATTCAACTACGTCATTTTTTATAATTTTTTTAATGATTTAATTAATGATACACTATTTTTAACTCTTTAATACTTACAATCAAATTGGTATGCATCCCCATGTTACCAGAACTTTGGATATCCGTAATAAGGAATCCCGTTACAATTATTGGGATTATATTGATGCATTTACTTTTGCATTTTACTACTAGAATCCTCCACGGAGCCATTCTTGGTTTCTCCGTATTATTCTCGATGTCCTCAAAAATGATCTACCAAACTGGTTTCTCGTTTGGTGGGATAAATTCAGACTCCAGTGAGAAGTTTTTTCAGATCCAAATCAGTAGGCATTTAATGAATGGAAAATTGCCTACAGTCATCTTCCAGTATACAAAGATATTTCAATGTCTAAATCAGTTGTTCATTTTGTCATCCGCTTTGGAATTCCATGAATATGGAAATGGGATTTCCAATGTGATTATCAGAATAATGTTCCTCGTCTCAAAAGAGTTCTTTTTGTGAAATGGTGGACAAGATACCCCTAAACAGCAACATGAACTGTTACAAAAAATTCATGCTCATACCAAAGCATGCTGGGAGACTATTCCCAAATTACTTCCAATCACTCTAGTCATCAAAACCCTTTTGTTCAAATTCAGTCTGAATTAAGGCAAAGATATCCCAATTTGTCAAAGCAGGAATTAATAATCAAAAGTATGGATTATATGAAGGAACAGTTCCTTCAATCCCTCTCTAGTGATGATACCAGTATGTAATCGGTTACCAGTAGCCAGGGACTCGACCCAGAGGAAGGTCCAGATCAAGATGACAATGAGTTTGTCGTACTTGCCGAAGAAGCTCAGGATTCCTTTGACAATGAACATAATCTTGGTGATTTTTAGGACTCTTTGACTAGTTTCATTTCAGAAAAAATTAAAAAAGACAACAACATGAAAGCAAAAGGAAAGGCTGAATGACCTTGTTCTCCACCAGCATTACTTTTCAGCAGCGTCGGCACAAAATGACAAATCCATAATTATTTCTTTAGCCGAAAGAAGAGGCTTTGTCGGCCATCCAGCACAATCGACTCCACCTATTAAGGACACGCCACTTGTCCTCACCCTTATCTTATCTTATCTTTTATTTTCCTATATAAAGGATAGCCTCACCTTTGTTGTGGACATAAGTTTTTATCATAAGTTTTAGAGTGAATTCTAAATATATGTATGCTCTTTCTCTCTTTACCTGTATGCCTCTTCTGTTATAAATAAAGTTTGAAGATTTTGTTAGGTTTTTATTCTTGGCAACCCCGTTTGACAAAACTCCTTTCAGATGTATTTATTTTCGCACTTTTATTTCAGTGAGGCTATGAGTTTATTAGATGCGAATCCAACCCGAATCGAGCTTTGCGGAGAAGTTTGTGATGTTAATGCTTTCAAGATTACCACTTCGCTGATTATTACGGGGGTCGAGCCCGATCACCGCGTCAAGCAAAATTGAAAATTGCATTGAAAATTGCTTGTCTGCCATTGGTCGCCGAGCTAAGAAGAGCTCGCCGAAGGAAGGTTTGCTCGCCGATCCAAGGAATGCTCGCCGAGCCACGGATTGCGCCCATACAAAAACACGAAGAAGTGTATTCTCGCCGAGCCAAGGATCCGCCGCCGAGCCAAGGCACTAGTAGAAATCATGAAAATTACTCCTCGCCGAGCTGTGAAAGCTTCGCCGAGCGAGCCTCGTAATCCGGATTTTTTCAAAGAGTTGGTTTTCTTCAAATGTGATTTCTTTTGGTGTTCTACAAGAAGTTGGATTTCTTCCAAGACAAGGATTATTTTGGTTCTTTATAAGTAGTTGGTTTTCTCCAAAACTAGACTACTCATTAATTATTCCTCCGCATCTTCTTTTTGGTCCTTAAAGGTTTATATCCGGGGATATTTTATTTTTCTTTGATGTCTTATTGAGTATTCAACTCATGATCCTAAAAGGCTACATCAAAGGTTTTGTTTGTTACACAAAAGAGAGAGTTGTTCTTCATTGTGGATTCTCAAGAATTCGGTGCAAGCTTCGTGGTGGAATCCTGAGTGGCTCATCGTAAAGACAATTCCGTGGTGAAGATGGGGTTGGAAGAGGCATAGAGGTTGGTTCAATTAGGCGCCAGGATTCGCTTAGATAATTGAGAGTGATACCTGTAATTCCTTTATATCTTCTTAGTGGATTGTTCTCGTGGTCGTGGTCTGTGGAGTTTTTGATCACAATTGGAAGGTGTCCAATTGTGGTTTTTCCACGTAAAATCTTTGTGTTTCTTTCTCTTGATTGTTTGATTGGGATTTTTATATTCTGCTTAAAATTGATACATAATCACAAATCAACATCTAGGAGGTTTTCTAGATTTTTCAGATTTGACTGTAAGTATTTCTTTCCCAATCTTCATATTTTAATGTATGCCTGTAGATACACTTGTTGAATTAAATGCTTTACTAGATCATTACAAACATCATAATTACTGGCTTACTGTCGATAATCGCCATTTACAGACTGTAAGAACAATACATTTATAGAATTTTAGTATTTTGATATCACGCACGGAGAAGCAGATCTAGGAGCAGATCTGTTTATTGGCAGCGGTTGTCAGGTCTCCACCCTCTCTACAGTAAATCATGAGACCATATATGGCATAATTTGAATTTAATATAACAATAGTATGAACAATAGTATTCCTAAGTTTGTGCTAATTGAGGGTAGAACAGTGTTAGGTTGAGTAGGATGTCACCCAAGTCGCGTAAAGGTAGACCGATTAAGCAGTGATTGTAGTTAGGTCATATCCTTGTAAGTTATTGACAGACGTGCTTAGCTTTACCTTGTATCAAGCACTTCACTTAGTATCGGAGCCATGTTTATTATTGTTTGTATTATAATTATATTTTATTTAAAGTAAACATATATGGTCCCAATACATCCGTAGGAGTACTGCACCTACAGAGGATACTATCACTACAGTAGCCAATACAGTAGCCTCTACATTAGAAGCAGTTGAGCTAGTTGCCTATCAGGATGTCAGGCAAGCCCTAGATAAATGGACTATCCCAAAAGTCAAACCAGATACTATCTATAAGATAGGAACTTTTGACTTTACCAATCGAAAAATAATCAAAACATTTGAGCATGCTATTCCCATACAGAATGATGACGAGATTATGTATCTCTTACATATACAAGATTTATACCCCTTTTTACAAAAATATAAATATGTCCATATAGGACTTGTCCATATAGCAATCAAGCCCTTGACCCTACTTGGGCAAAATACCAGTATCCAATGCACCTTTCAAGATGGTAGATGTCTTGATTGGAAAGCATCTTTAATGGGAGCCATAGAAACCAGTCTCTCTCATGGTCCACTATATTTTAATATATATCCAAACCTAAGTATAGCACTTATTGATCCTAATTTATCAAAAGTCCTAGAACTTAGGATTTTTTCTCATGGATATAAGTATCTTCCAGGATCACCACCTTTTACAGTTTTCTCTCGGATTCATTTAAAAGTTTTAACCACTTTGAATTCTTACATCAAAAAGCAAAGTGAATTAGGACATACAGTCCTTGTTGATACTAACCTTTTCAGTAGTCAGGTTGCTATTCCAAGGATGATACCTTGGCAAAATATAACCTTTCCGGAGAAATGGCATATTCCTAACGTTGTCCCAATCAGACTCATTGTCAGACAGTCTATAAACGATGTTATACAGACACAATGAGGTAATGTATACCTCACCTTTAATAGGCCAAACATGCCATTATCCAGAAGCATGTCTAGTGCCAATTTTAGAATTTCCCCATATTACAGAGTAGATCTACCTGAGTCTTTAAGACATTCAACTTCAGAACCCATAGAATCAGTGTTACAAGGAATGTCTTCCCGACCTCCTAGTGACACTAATCCTGACAGTACTATAGACCTCGTAGTACAAGAAGTTCAATGGAAAATGTTAAGCAAACAGAAAACCAGCTTCATGTTCTGGAAAATATACAGAAAACATGGGTAACTACTGATGGTTAAAGTATTGTATCCATCCATCCCCTTCCACAATCATTAGAACTCAAACCTATGGATACCACTTCCAATAAACCCTAGTAATCACGACTTTTGTCGAGACTCTAGAAAGGCTTTCTCAGAGGGAATCTATACTTGTTAAAGATATAATACCACTGATAAAACAGAATGATTATACTAATCCTTATTGCCAAATAGTAGGAAAACAATTAACCAGAATTGAAGAAACTGTTGTGCAAATTAAAGATAGTTATACAATCCAGCCAAAATCTGAATCTTTAGTTCCAGTTACTATTAAACCACTGCTCGAAGTGACAAAGTTTATACTTAAGTCACCCAAACAGAATACAGAATTCATGGATACCTTAGTTAACAGAATTAAGAATCTTAGCCTATGAGAGTCCTCACAAATTAATATGATGTCTAGATAAACAGCAGAAGATCCTCAAAATCTTACTCTTTCCCAAATTACAGAAATCGAAAATAATTTCCAGGATACTCCAATTTCCATAAACAAAATACATTATGGAAATACAAGTAAAATAGGCCCTGGTAGGTATTACTATCCCAAACCTACTCTTATGGATATCCTCTATGAAGAGAATTTCCTCTAAACCCAGCGAGCTTATCAGGGAAAAACCATCTATGAATGGAATCTTGATGGTCTTTCTGAATACCAAATATTTGAAATGTTGCATCAAATGATTATGTATTCAACATTTTGTAAACAGAATGATAATGATGACCATGAAATTGCCAGATTTCTAGTCAACGGCTTTACTGGCATTCTTAAAGGATGGTGGGATAATATCATCACCGCAACTAAACATGATGAAATTTTAAGCTCATATAAATGTATTACTGAACCCTTAACAGGAAATGTTCGTACAGAACAAGATGTTGTTTATACTCTTATTAATACCATATTACACCATTTTGTTGGTGTTTCCACTGATGGTATTGAAGATACGAGTAGAGAACTTTTACAGAATCTTAGATGCCCTTCTTTATCCCATTTTTGGTGGTATAAAGATGTTTTTATGATGAGGGTTGTGCGTCATTCTGACACTAACAGTGAACATTGGAAAGCCAAATTTATTGATGGCTTTCCTACTCTTTTTGCCGAAAGAATCAGAAAGAAATTATGGGATTGACATAATAGAATGTCTATTCCTTATACAGAATACACCTATGGCCAACTTATTAGATTGGTCACTAAGGAAGGTTTGGCCCTATGTAATGACCTTAAACTATAGTATCAACTGAAGAAACAGAGTAAAAATGAGCTAGGAGAATTCTGTGAGGAATTTGCTTACGACACCAAAATTCAATATCCTTCTAAAAATAGAAAACATAAATTTGGAAAATCTTCAAAACATTATTCCAAAAAAACTCAGAAAATACAAAGCTCCCAAACAAAGTCATCAACACCAGCAACCTCAACTTCCTAAATCTAGAAAGCAACAACAATCCTCTTACAGAAAGAAAAAAAAAAAAATCCACAATTAAATGTTATAAGTGTGGTCAAACAGGACATTATGCCAATCGTTGTAAAGTCAAAATACAACAAAAATTGCATGAAATGGCTTTAGATGATCATATTTAGAAACAGATTCTTCAGATGCTTTCTGACGAAGATTCCAGTAATAGTTCAAGTTCAGATGATGGACTTGCATAACTTTATTTGCCTTCTGAGTTTGATTCAGAATTTGACTCAACTCCAGAAATCTGTTCTTGCAAGCAAAATACTATAAATCAAATTTCAGAAGCCAACTATTGGAAAGCAATAGTTGAAATGAATGGACTTGATATAGGTGGACCTAGTATCAATGTTCTTACAGATACTGAACAGCATATATTAAACATTGTTGATCAAATCACTGATCTAGAAATAAAATTAAAATTTATCGAAATGTGTTATCAACAACATAAGAAGGAAGTTATTGGTCTTCCCCCTAAACATTATAGTATGAAAGAAGTTTATAATCGATTACAATATACTTCTGATGAAAAACCTATCACAATCCAAGATCTTAAGATGGAAGTTAATGCTTTAAAAGTAGAAATTAAACATCTCCAAACAACAAACTTAGCCATTACTGCTGATATTAAGAAAATTAATACTCATCTAATCCTGCAAAAAGGTTTAGGCGAAGAAAAATGAGTTATTGCAGAAGAATCCAGTAATCAGAAACTTGATAATACTCAATAATTAATGCTTATGAATCAGGTTATTTTTCAGAAATGGTACATCAGAATAACTTTTATTATAAAACCAGATTTTATAATTAAAGATGATGTCGTTGTAGTAGACAGTGGTGCTGATACGAATTGTATCAAGGAAGGTTTAATTCCTACAAAATATTTCTAGAAAACAACCCAGTCACTAACCAGCACTAGTGGTAATTCTATGTATATTAGATATAAACTTCCAGAAGTCCTCATCTGTAAACAGGGCATTTGTCTTCCCACTTCATTTGTCCTAATCAGAAATATGTCTCAACATATTATCCTAGGGACACCATTCATGTGTTTATTGATGCCAATTACCAAAATTAATTCCACTGGCATTCATACAACCATAAATAATCAACCGAATATTTTTGAATTTATTACAAAACCTTACACCAAAGAGTTAGATCAAATTAAGGATCTAGTTAATTTCAAGGAAAAACAAATTAATTTCCTTCAAACAGAAATTCATTATCTCACTACAGAACAAAGGTTACAACAATCTTCTTTACAGAATATAATCAAGATGATTGAAAAAGAATTTCATACAAAAATTTGCAGTGATGTTCCCAATGCTTTTTGGGAAAGAAAGAGACATATAGTTTCTCTTCTTTATGAACCAGGATTTGATGAATGTGAAATTCCCACTAGATCGTGGCCCAGTCAAATGAAAAAAGAGTACTTAGAACTGTGTAAAACAGAAATCAATACTCTCTTACAGAAAAATATTATCCGACCAAGTTATTCACCTTGGAACTGTACAGCCTTTTATGTTAACAAAAATGTAGAAATTGAAAGAGGTGTACCAAGATTGGTCATCAACTACAAACCTCTTAATGATGTCTTGAAATTGATCAGATACCCTATCCTGAATAAGAAAGATCTTTTGGATCAATTACATGATTCAATTATTTTTTCAAAATTTGATTTAAAATCAGGATATTGGCAGATTCAAATTGCTGAACAAGACAGGTATAAAACTACTTTTATAGTACCTTTTGGGCATTTTGAATGCAATGTTATGCCATTTGGTTTAAAAACTGCTATTATGAATGACATATTTACTCCTTATATCAAATTTGCAAAGTATTTATTGCATAACATTGTATTTATAGTACCTTTTGGGCATTTTGAATGCAAACTGCTATTATGAATGCAAAGTATAGCATATTATGAATGACATATTTACTCCTTATATCAAATTTGCTATTTGTTTTATTGATGATGTTCTTATTTTTTCATCATCCATTGACCAGCATAATAAACATCTTAACATTTTTAAGCATGTTATTGTTAGAAGTGGTTTGGTGATTTCTGCACCAAAAATGAAACTTTTTCAAACTACAGTACGATTTTTAGGCCATAATATTCATAATGGCACAATAATTTCTATTGACAGAAGTATTGAAGTATTGAGTTTGCATCTAAATTTCCTAATGAAATAAAAGTTAAAACTCAATTACAGAGATTTCTTGGTAGTCTCGATTATATTAGTGATTGCTACCACCAGTTAGCATCGGATGCTGTAATCCTTTATACCAGACTCAGAAAAAATCCTCTACCATGGACTCCAGAACATACCAAAGTTGTTCACAAAATAAAGCTTAAAGCAAAAACTCTACCTTGCCTTGATTTACCAAATCTAGAATGGAAGAAGATTGTTGAAACCGATGCCTCTAACCAAGGGTATGGAGGTATTCTAAAACAATTTAACCCTAGTAGCAAAAAAGAAGAACTTTTATGGTTTACTTCTGGCAGTTGGAAACAAGAAGCTTTAAATTATCCAACTATTAAACAGGAATGCTTAGCCATTGTAAAATGTGTTTCTAAATTTCAGGATGATTTATTAAATCAACATTTTTTAATCCGTGTTGATTGGTCCACTGCAAGACAAATTTTTAAAAAAGATGTCTAGAATCTCGCTCAAAAATAGATATTTGCTTCCTGGCAAAGTTTACTTTCAGCATTGGATTTTGATATTGAATATATCAAAGGAGAACAGAATTCTTTACCGGATTTATGGGTTTGGACACTTTTCACCGACGAGAGACCACTAGGTATGCGGGGGAGTCCACTACTGTTCCAGGTATTATTTCCCACCCTATCTTATATATATTTCTCACATCACTCGACATTCACACTCTATTTTCTCTCAAAGCCCTTTCCTTACTTTTCTCTTAACATACATCTCTCTATTCTTTAATTACTCTTATTTTTATCCCTTCCCAAGTTTGGTTGATGGACAAGCTGAAGGTGGTGAACCCTTACCCAACTTACTCAACTCAAGCGTACTATTTTCGCCAACGCCTAGTGGACTTCCTGGATGAGGGATGGTGGTGCAACTGGATATGCCACATGTCTATAACTGACATAGCTTGGCGTTGCCCCTGGCTTGACTTAGCCGAGATGAGCTACAACATGACTCGACATCCGGGTGTTCAATTGATTGGCCTCACATACTGTGTGTTCTATTTCCCCTTCAGGTTCAAACGCCAATTTGGGCATGATCAGACACGTCCAGATGAGAGGGTGGAATACTCGGCTCTATTCCCGATTCGTGCTTCACTTGGCTAGGTACCTTGCTGTTTGGCAGACAAGAGAGCTTTTGGCCCCTACCCCTAGTCTCAGTTATGCCCTTCCTGGCAAATGCTTGGCTTAGCTCGAGGACGAGGCACAAGCTGGACCAACTTTAGCTACAGGGACTTCTGCTAGTACGAGTAGAGGGCACAGGAACACCTGACTCATGTGCTCCTAGTTTTATTGCTTTGATATTTCCTTTCAAGTTTTATGATGCAAAAACAACTTTAATTTGTAGCAAAGAGTTGGAGAATGTACTTGATGTTGAAATCAATGGAATTAAAGTTGTGAGTACTAAAAAAATTTCCTTTTGGTCCCAAAAATGGTCTAAGTTGTAAAAAGTAAAATTTTGAGAAAAATCAACTTTTATTAAGACTTTTCAAAATAATTTTTGGAAACGATCACCGCCTGACATGCGTAGAATCAATCCTCAAGATGGACAACCTCGAATCAAAAGATCATAACTGCCCCGACTTGCATACCACCACTGCTATACATTGTACAACAATTTTTCTTCCCAAAACGAAGATCACAACCAAGCTTATAAATAACGAGCAACGATGACCTAATCAAACAAATGGACAGGACAATTGAGTTAGAGATGATTACGGCCGAACTTCAGGATGCAGTTGCCTACTGTAGACACCCCATTGTTGACCGACCTTAAGACTCAGACATCATCAGTTGAGCGCTCGGTGATTGCGCATGTTGTGCTCGTTTCGACGTTTCGGAGTTCTTGGCTGAGAGCCTCACCTCCGGACCTCGGGACCCTTTCTACTTTGATTCGGTCTGTGGACTAAGTCTTGTTTTCTCTTCCCGGAGGGAAGGAGAGGTCTTGTAAACCATCTCTCAGTGGTCATAGACTACTTTTCGTGGTCGTAGGCCACTGTTCCCATTTGGAGAACTAGTTTTCGGTTTTTGGAGCCGTCGGTCGTGCGCCTCGGTTCGGGACCACTTAACATTCTCCGTTTGGCACGGTTTTTGGAACACACCTTGTTTCCTCTATCTAGAGGGACACTGTGGCCCGGGAGACCACTTTTGTGGTCGCACGCCACTTTCGGTGCTCAACAGCCAGTTTTCGAAGCGCCCGGCTACGCGTTTTGCCTCCCGAACTCTCGTTTTGCATCCATGTTGGTTTATTTTTGGCATGAACCTTGTTTTCCTTGTTTGGGAGGTGGTACAAGGGTGGGAGACCACATTTTCTTCTTGGAGACCACTTTCTGTCCGCCAGCTGGTTTTCTTGTCAGGAAGCTGGTTTTCTTGGTCTTTGGGCCACATTTGCTGGTCTCCCACCATACCACTGACTTGCTTTCAGTGTGGAGACCACCTATTGTGCCTACCGACCACCTTTTTTTTTTGGAGACCACCTGCCCTAGTCGGCCGACCAGGGAAAGTGGTTGGCCGACCACCTCTTCTGGTCGGCCAGCTTCCTCCTGCTTTGTCTGTCTGAATGCATGCCAGCTGTGCCAGCTGGAGGCACAGACTGGATCCTCCATACACGTGTATGGAGGATTTGCAACCAAGTCTTTAGCTTCTTGGAGAAGCTTTGGCTTTGAAACTCTATAAGAGAGGCCCTCCCTCTCCTTATACCAGGTTGAAAAAAATTGCTCCAAGGCAAAGCTTTTATCTCTCTCTTTGTCTCTATATTTTAGGCTTAGAAAGTGCTTTGTTCTTGGCCTATTGCACACCACCTCATAACCATACACCACCATTGTTACTGAGTTGCTGGAGGGTTTTGAGAGGTCTCAAAAGTTGGGTTTTGGTTCAGAAAAGTTGCTAGTTTTGCTAAGCTTCAAGGGTAACTCATTTTCCCTCTTTTTAAGCATTGTTTTGATCCTTCTCTTAACCTCATTTGCATGCTTATTTGAGCTTTGTTGTCAACTAAAAAAAGCTTCATATTTAAGTGTTTTTCATGTTTGTTTAAGGCTCTTTTGGTGTTGAGGGTCATCTACCCTCTTGCATGCTCTATTTAGCCTTGTTTTGTGCCATGCCATAAGGCATTCGAGCTAGTCTTTGCTTGGCCTTCCTACCACTGAAATCCAGTAGATTTTCAGTGGTGAGAATGTGGCTTTGAGGGCCTAAATCAGAGAGGGGTGACCCTCTCTCTTGTTGTCTTGTTTACTAGCATTTTTGGCCTACCAAAGGAGCATATGTTTATACCGTTTGGAGGCCTAGTTCAGGCACTTTTTGGTGACTTCTAGGACTTTCCTAGGCTCTGAACATGGCTGGTTTGGCCCCCTTTTGCTTGCTTCTTGCATGTGTAGAGTAATCCCTTTCATGGCTTATCAAAGGAGCATGTCATTCTTGCATGTATTGGTCTTGTTTCAGTGGATTTTTGGCCATAATTTGGCATGCCATGACTCTGTTTTTTCTTGGTTTGGTAGTCCTTCACATGCTTCATATGCTTGTAGTGTAACTCATGTTCACTAGTTCATAATGCATGTTGTTTTGGCCCTCTATGCTAGCATATTTTGGCCATGCTCCAAACTGATTTTGTTCATATTTTGGGCTGCCTTAGCTCTATTTTGAGGTCCCTTGGTCAAATGATGTTTTCCATGTATGGTTGTAGTGTAATAGCCTTGCTTAGCCTTAAATTTTGAATCCCCTTACATGCTTAACTTGAAGTGTTTGCATGTTTTAGCATCATTGAGCATGATATTTCAGAGTTTATTTCTTGGCCATATTCTCATGTTTGTCACTCTTTCAATATGTTTGAGAGTTGCATCATTATACCCCATTTATGAGCCTTTGCATTGAGCTTCACTCTTATGCCTTTCAAGCCACCATCTTGGCTCATTTTGCCACTGTTTTGGGCTTGCTTAAGGCCTGTTTGGAGTTGGTTTTGTCATTTGAGCATCGCCTTGCATGCCTCTAGTGTAATGTGCTTCACTAGCTTCGGTACTTGAGCCTTTCAACATGCATTGTGTGAGTTGTTTGCATGATTCGGAGCCATTTTGTATGTCATTTCAGAGCTGGAACATGTGTCATTGTATGCCATATTTCATCTTTTTAATGCTTTTGTAGAGTTGCATTTTGTGCCCTTAGGCTTAGGTCCTTACATTGTGTATGCTAGCATGAGTTTTGGAGTCTTGTGTTCATCATGTATGGCCACTGAGTTAGGCATGGCTGAGGTCTATTCATCTCGGTTTAAGTCCATTGTTGCATTGTGTATGCCATGTCATAATGCATTGTGAATGTTATGTTATTGTTTGCATT
The DNA here is from genome assembly GCA_025200525.1 of Camellia lanceoleosa. Classification (NCBI taxonomy): domain Eukaryota; kingdom Viridiplantae; phylum Streptophyta; class Magnoliopsida; order Ericales; family Theaceae; genus Camellia; species Camellia lanceoleosa. The sequence goes on along the minus strand of CM045772.1, from coordinate 69,923,458 downwards.
GTGTATGCCATGTCATAATGCATTGTGCATGTTATATTATTGTTTGCATTGAGCATGCCATGATCATATTGCATTGAGTATGCCATATTGTCCATAGCATTGTGTATGCCATGTAGTTACATTGCATGTTTGCCATGTTGCTTGCATTGTGTTTGGAATAGGTGTTAGTCCAAACACGGGAAATGAGGGACGTTTCATACTTCAAGTGATGAAACGTGCCTTAATTCCGGGTCACCGATTCTCTTGACTACCCATGACGGAGTTGTTGGCTTTAGGTGCTTGTATGTGATTTCATTTAACATTGAGTCGTGCAATTCGACTCCTCGGCCATCATGCATCGAGATACGCGACCGGTGGCCTGAGGGTCGAGGACTACACTCCCTAGAGCTTATGCAATGACGGGGAGAGTGGTCATGCACACATGTGTTGCAAATACCTTGTCGTGCCTCTCTCTTTCCCTTTGTTGCAGAAAAATAGAATCCAGGGGAAGAAACTAGTCGACCGACCAGGTTTCTGGCAGGCCGACCACCTTCTTTGGTTTCTACCACAAAAGGTGGTTGGTAGTTGGTCTCCCATGCCTATAAGCTGGTCGGCAGCCTTCCCACAGTCCCCCAGGGTGGAGTTTCATTTCTCTGGAGCTTTGTGCAAATTTCTGAAATCAATTGCAAACAAAGGCAAGCCGAGGCATCGCAACGGATTTCCCGACAAGGCAACTCGATCATGCATGCATCCTTTATCATTCAAGGCAGAGCTGAGGCAGTCCACATTCATGTAGTTTGCATGCTAGTTTAATTGCTTACTTAGTTAGTTTGTTAATTAATTAGAGTTGTGTAATAATTAGCTGTAATTTATTATTCATTTTGGTTGTGTAATAACTAGCTTAATTAGATTAGCTTAGATTAGCTAGTTGGTGTTGTATTATTTATTCGGACCCTCCGTGGAGAAGGCCAACTGTTGTAATAAGTGTGCGTGTGTGTGATGCATGTCTTCCAACCCCACGTCTTTCTCTCTTTTATTTACTAGCTTATGATGGTTAGTTTTAGGACATGTTTCAATTAGCATCCTTATGCTCGCATGATTGTATCCATTCATCTATCTTGCATGCACCGGGCTCGGCGCATCATACTAACTGCATCGTATTTCAATTCCAAGTTGAATGTGCGTTATCTGTAGCATCTCATATGCCATCTTAGAATAGCCGAGCCTATCTTAATTGCATTTTGCATGCGTTGCATTAGCCATCTTAAACATGAACTAGGATCATGCATTGATTTCTAACATAACTTTTGTTTTTGCTTGGAGTACACTGTAAGTGTTTATACTTTAGCATCTTGCATGAGTGTAAGTGTTGCCATGATAGCATGCTTGCCATGAGGCTATCTGATTATGTGATATACCTGCCTAAATGCCTGTGGGTGAATGTTGGATTATTTAAATTGGAACTATTCATCGATTGCGAGCTTTAAGCCCACTTGAGAGTGGCAAATCACCATGTTTTCTAAGCCCACCTGAGGGTGGCAAAATCCGCATTTTAGCCTACTTGTGAGTAGCAAACCGCTTTCAAAAACAAACATGAGATGTTTTGTTCTAACTTAGACGATCCAGTCTATTCTTGTATGTTGTGCGCATCATGTAGCAATTCTAGGCTAATAAACAGGAATAAGAGCACATATGTTTTCAAAAACAAGATGTCATGTTTAGTAGTGGCCGATCTTTGATCGGGCGAGCTGGGGTGCTCATTGCATGACCTTCCTCAATCGTACCCAAGTTCCGGAGCTGAGGCAACTTTGGTGATGACGGACATGTGGCCTTAGGTACGAGTCAGGGTTTCCTAAATTCCCCAAAAATAAAATATTTAGGTGGCGACTCTGTATCTGGCAAAGCAGCCCATGTTTGGCACTTCTTTCTAAAAATCAGTTTTTCAAAACGATTTGCCAGATTTGGACTCTTTGGTGATTTATCAATCTCGCATTGCACTTTGCAAGATCAGATTAAGAACCGTGACATTGAATCCGAACTGTAGCATGAGGCCCAAGGGCGCGTCTACAGTTTCTGCCTACGTATCCCAAAGATGGGAATTAGGCCTTACGTAGTTCGGTTCAGGTTCACTCGGGTTTTAACTCTCTCTTTTTGTGCTCTAACTTTTTCCAAAGTCGCCCTTTAGGGTTTTCAACCTTACGAGATCAGTTTTTCTTTGTTTCTAATTTTTTATGCTCTAACTTTTGCCTAGGTCAGCCTTTCTGTTTTTCAGCCTAGCGAGCCTCTCAAGAGTAGTATTTCTTCAACTTGTCCATGTTGATCGGCTGTGAAAACTCCAAGCCATTTAGGTCTATGAGAATAATCGCCCCTCTTGACCATATTGACTTAATGATGTAAGGACCAGTCCAATTAGGTCTTAACTTGCCCCTAGGGTCATAGATGGGAGCTCGGTTATCTTTGAGCACCATGTGCCTTGAGATTTCTGGACTTCACTTTCTTATTAAAAGCCCTAGCAATTCTACATTGGTAGCCCTGGACATGATACAATGCCCACAGCTTCCTCTCATCAAACAACATCAATTCCTCGAATCTGCTCTGTTGCCAATCTGCTGGTGCTATCTGACACTCAGCCATAACTCGTAGCGACGACACTTCAATTTCAATTGGTAAAACGGCCTCCATCCTATAAACGAGAGAATAGGGGGTTGCCCCTGCAAATGTTTAGATTAAGGTTCTGTAGCCCCAGAGCGTGAATGACAATTTATCTGACCAGTCCCTGTAAGTCTCTATCATCTTCTGCAGAATTCTTTTGATGTTTTTGTTTGCAGCCTCAATAGCTCCATTGGTTTGTGGCCTGTAGGTCGATGACTTATGGAAAGTCACGTTATATTTCTCAGGCAAGTCTATCACCTCTTTCTTGAAGTGCAACCCATTATCGGAGATAATCTCATTGGGCATCCCATACCTACAGATGATATTGTTCTTGATAAACTTAGCCACATGCGACACTTTTAACACAGAGTAGGACTGGGTTTCTACCCGTTTTTTAAAGTAGTCAATTGTTACCAAAATGAACTCATGCATGTTTGACCCCTTTGGCGTAACTGTGCCGATAACGTCTATTCCCCAGACTGAGGAAGGCCATGGTGAAGTCATATTATAGAGTTTAGATGGTGGTATGTTCATACGATTGGCATGAATCTGGCACTTGTGGAATCGCCGAACAAAACCAATACAATCATCTTCTATGGTTGACCAGTAGTAGCCTTGTCTGAGGATTTTTTAGGCAAGCATCACACCGTTCATATAGGCTTCACACTCTCCTCCGTGAATGGCCTCCATAAGGCTCTTTGATTCTTCTTCCTCCACACATAGTTTATGCATTCCCAGATGGCCTCTTTTGTACGGCTTGCCCCCGCAGATGATAAATTGAACGGCCAGACGTCATATTCCCCTTTTGTCCTTGGCATTTGCTCCTAGTGGATACGCCTCCCTTTCTAGGAAATTCCAGATATCATAGTACCAGGGGTTCTTGTCTGAAGCCTTATCTATCATGGCAATGGTTTCATAAGCCAGCGTGTACTTCTATTCAATAATGATCAGACACATTCTAACTCCCAATGGAATGTCTACCATAGAAGATAGAGTTGCTAGTGCATCAGCAAATCGATTGTTCTCTCTTAGCAGATAGGTAAACGTTAGCTTTTCAAACCTCGGAATTAGTATGTCCAAAACCTGATGGTAAACCTTCATTTTCTCCTCTTTAACCCGCTAATCTCGATTTGCTTGAAACACAACCAAGTTCGAATCCCCGATGACATCCAACCTTTTTGTCCCTAGTTCCAAGGTAGCCTCTAAACCAGCAATACACGCCTCATACTCTGCATCATTATTGGATACTTTCAACCAAAGTTTGAAGGCTAAAGGTATATGGAAGTCATCGAATGCTATCAGCAACACACCGATCCCACAATCGTATTGATTGGCTGCTCCGTCGAAGTACATCATCTACGTTTTCTCCTCTATTTGCAAAATGTCTTTATATGGGAAAGAGTACTCCACCGCTTCATCCTCTTCTATTGGGTGATCTGTTAGGAATTCCACTACAGCTCTCTCTTTACCTAACTTGCGTGTAACATATGTAAGATCAAATTCGAATAGAAGAAGCAACCAACGGGCTAGCCTACCCGTAAGCACTGGTTTATCAAAGAGATATTTGATGGGATCTAATCTCGAAACCAAGATTACAGAGTGAGGTAACAGGTAATGCCTCAACTTTTGGGTAGCCCATACCAAGGCTAGACAAGATTTCTTGAGGGGAGTGTAACGGGTCTCATAATCCAACATTTTCTTATTCAAGTAGTAAACAGCTTTCTCCACCGTGGCCTCAGACCCTTGAGCTAACATACACTCCACGGTTGAGTTTGTCATCGACATGTACAAAATCAACAGTTTTCCCGGTTCTAGTGGTGATAACACAGCATCGAGTCTTTGCTTAACTTGTTGAAAAGCAAACTGACAGTGATCGTCCCATTCGAACTTATTTCCTTTCTTCAAGAGACCAAATAGTTGTTCACAAGTCAAGGTTAGTTTTGAAATAAACCATCTTATGAATTGCACTTTACTTAAAAAGTCATGCACCTCCTTTTCAGTCCTTGGTGGTGGCATTTCTAAGATGGCCTTGATTTTGGAAGGATCTACCTCAATTCCTCTCTGTGTGATTAGGAATCCTAGCATTTTTCCCATTGTTACGGTGAAGGTACATTTTTGCGAGTTCAACCTCAACCTATACTCTCTAATCCGCTGAAAGAATTTCTCCAAGGCAATGTAGTGGCCCTCTCGATCTTTGGACTTGATAATCATATCGTCCACATACACCTCAACCTCTTGTGGATCATATCATGTAGAATGGTGGTTGCGACCCTTTGATAAGTAGCTCCAGAATTCTTCAATCCAAATGACATGACTCGATAGTAGTAAGTCCCCCATAGAGTAGTTAAAGAGGTCTTCTCCCTATCCTCGGGTGCCATCAAAATCTGGTTATAACCGGAAAACACATCCATGAACGAGAGCAATGTATGCCCGCGGTGAAGTCTACCAACTCATCAATATGCGGCAGTAGAAAATCATCTTTAGGGCTAGCCTTATGTAGATCCCTAAAGTCGACACAAACTCTGATTCTGCCATCCTTCTTTGGGACTGGAACAATATTGGCTAACCACGTCGGATACTCAGATACAAGAAAGAACCATGCCTCAATCTGTTTGGTAACTTCTTCCTCGATCTTCAAAGCCCAATTTGGGCGTACTCTACACAGCTTTTGCTTAACTGGCCAGGCCTCAGGGTCAAGAGGGATCTAGTGTTGTACAATCTCAGGATCGATTCCAAGCACGTTTTTGTAGGACCATGCGAAAACATCTTTGAAATTTTTTAATAAAGAGATTAAATGATCACGTTCCTCCGAAGACAACATGGACCCAATCTGGACCAAGCACAGATCCTTCTCAGTACCCGCATTAATAGCAATGATTTCATCTGTACAGGGCTTAACACGCCTCTTCTCCTCAAATTCAACAAAGTTTTTCAAAGCCCAAGGAATTTCTTCCTCTTCGTTTAAGTCAAAATTTTGGAAATCAAGATTAGTACAACAAACCAAAGGCACAGAGTAATAAGCAAAGTCCACCTCATTCCCATTCAAAAGATTTGTCCTTAGTTATAGTGGACTCAAAAGAAAAAGAAAAAGAGGACCGGGACAGGACTTTGGCATCCGGGCTACCAGTCTCGACGATGCCAAACTCTGAAGAACTCGAATCTGATTCTAACTCCACAGACTTAATGGAATCAGACTCGGACTCACTATCTGATTTAGAATTGCCGACGGTGCCCTTCTCAAACTTCTAGATCAGGTAGATGCATCCACAATAAGACTAGTAAAATCCCCTGCTAGTTTATTCCCAATCATTGAGATAGTAAAACTATCTCCCAAGTCGGTGGACTCAGCTCCAGCAGTAGAACCCACCAATAAGTCAGCCAGTGCCTTTCCTAGCAACTCCTCCTCTTCAATAACTAGGCTGGTAGCCCTTCCTTGATCCGTACTAGTGCTTAGGTCTGCCTGTTCATTCTCCTCTTCTGGTAACTGGTGCCTAAAGAAGATTTCGAACCCAGGATACCTAGTCTTCATCTCCTAGTCATACCAAGGCTCGGGGAGGACAAAGCGTCCATTTAGGGTTCCCTGTATAGGTTTGTGAACTAACTCATATTGCTTCCCAATCCTCTTTGCTTTGATTCTTCCTCTCAACTCCTCCCCCTTTCTTTGCCAGTCCGCAGTGGTAGGTTTTTATCCCAACCCAAAAGCGTGGGGATTATGACTCATCTCCTTGGCAACGGTACCTCCTTGCCTACCACTTCTACCTAGTCCTAATCCCCGAAGATGCCCCTATTTATTCATCATATAGATAGACTAGGCACTCACATAATTCCTCTTGTCTTCTGCCATGATGTTCTGGACCAGTCGAGCTTTTGCCAGAGAGAAGCTAGAGAGAAATACATCCTTTTCTCCATGTATGATTCCTAGCACTGGTGTGGTAGTTCCTTGGGGAGGGTGAATTGCAGAATTGCCATACACAATAACAATCCCACCTTGAAAGGGGTACTTTACTAGTTGGTGAACAGTTGATGACACAACCTTCATCGGGTGGAGCCAGGGCCTTCTTAGTAGCAAGTTAAAGGTTTCTGGTATATCCATGACATGGAATTTCACCTCATGTTCGGACAGGATGATTAGGATATGGCTTTTGAACATTCCCATAACATCCTGGCTTGTATTGTCATAAGCCCGGACAGCTTGGGTCATGGGTGTAAAGTCAATCGGCCTCAAATCGATGGCATAGGCAGTTCTCATAGGACATACATTGATCACTGATCCGATATCTACTAACACCACCATAATCCATTTTTTCGGACTTTCCAGGGTTACATATAAGGGATGGTTCTAGTTGGCACCCTCAGGAGGTAATTCTTTATCCGCAAAGGATATTAATGGCATAACGTCCCCAAAGGTGACCAACGACGCCAATTGGTTAATGGTGGTATCAATGGGCAGTTTGGTTTGGTTCATTGCTTCGAACAGGGCTTGTCTATGCTCTCGAGATGCCGTTATTAGTCCCCAGATGGATATGTTGGCCTGGATCTTCTTTAGTTGTTTCAAGACCAGGTTTTTTTCAGAATCCTTCTCATTTGCTTTCTCAGCCTCTCTGTTGGAAGATTCTGATTGATCTAAAGTTAGGGGTTTAAAGTACTGACCACTACAGGTCAGATGATCAACCTCATCAGTGTACCACGTATCATCAAGGGTATCATCCTTTCACCTTTCATCCGTGTATGCATGGTTTAGATCGCTATCTTCTCACCACTTCTCTGCGGTCATGGCTGGGCCGTTATCAGGTTCTATTGTAAGCATGTTAACATCATGTGCCCCGTCATCATACTATTCTTCCTCCACTACAGCTCGGGTTTCAGCATCCTAGTACTTTTTGAGTTTCCTTAACAGTCTCTTTCAATCACTGGGTTCCCACTTGGTTTTCTTGGTGTTTTGAACACTACTGGTTGTGGACTCAGCCTCTTCTTTCTCTTTTCCCTTTTCTGTTCCAAAACTATTTTCTTCTGGATCTCTTCTACTCTCTCTCGTTGGAATTGTTCCAATGCCTGTTCTTTCTCAGTCAGAGGTGTAGCCTCAGCCTTGCCACTAGCACCACTTTCTTCTTCCTTCCTAGTCTCTCCTATCTATTCCTCCACATCTGACTCTTCCTCACTTAAGCATCTATTGCTTGTTTCTGGCTGGCTCGGGTCCCCCAATCCCATCTGCACACAGCTTGTATCTTCTTCCTTGAAGAAGTAAAGATCCTCTAGATCCTCTTCCAATTCTGCCAAATCCTCATCTAGGTTTGCTAAATCATTCAGGCCTTGCTCATTTCACTCATTCTGATTTTGTGCCATTTGGTCTTCCCCGATAGCATTAATGCTGAGAAAGTCCGCCAGTATGACTAACGACTTCGGCCGATCGATGGTCACAATGTATAAACAAGGATTGTACTCCTCCGTGAGCGAGACCCCCTTCTCTATGACATGGGTATCAGACGACCCTGTCTTCAGTGTATTCTTCTCTCTCTCCGTTTCTACTGCAGCAGACTTGAATTGGGTTTGTGGTGTCAGATCCATCATGCACATGTTTGTGCCTTCTGGAATAACTACCTCCGATTTTGGTAGGTGGAATGAGGTAATGTATATGCTAGGATTGAAGGTGGGCGGTAGTGTATGGATGTGGTTAATTTTTCTAGGCGGGGGGACTTGGTTGTGTGTAGAAAGTGGGTTGGTTGTTACGTTACGTTAGGTTTGGAAGGTAGGGTAATGACTTTGTTGTCAATGAGATCCTGGATCTCATGATGTAGACGGCAGCACATGTTTGTGGGATGGCCATGTTGTTGGTGGAAGATACAATACTGGGGAGGGTCATGTTTGGGCGGCAATGGGTCTGAAAGTGGATGAGGATCAAGAGGCTTGAGATGTCCCTTTTGCATTAATAGCTTGAGGGCGTCGGTTGGGCTCATATGGAGGGGAGTAAAAACTCTTTGATTCCGGGGTGGACTGGTACTTTGTGAAGGTTATGAGGTTGTGGTAGTAGCAAAAGGATCAGCCATCTTGGTCGTTGAAACAACAGTACTGACATACGCAGGCCGTGGAATAGTGTTATTGCTAGCATTGGTATTCCGAGAGAATGGCCTTCTTGCGGGTTCACTTGTTCTGTGGATGATACTCCTTTTGAATGCACTTTCAATCTGGACCCCCAACTCATGTAAGGAAGCAACTGTGGACAACAGTGCCATTATCATTCTCTGCAACATGTCTGGCTCAAAGTTCTGGACCACTAGCCGAACTTATTCTCTTTCGGCAGGTCTATTTGTTATTCGGGCTACTTTGGCTCTCCACCAGGTGACAAAATCAATGACTGATTCTTTGGGGTTCTGGGTAGTTTCCTCCAACTCGCTAATGGTCACTTTTATTTGGGTGTTATATAAATATTGATTAACAAATGCCTTAGATAACTCCTCTCAATTCCGCTTTGTTGAGTACTCCAATTTAGCATATCAAATGACCGCCACATCAGACAGGGTTCTCCCAAGCAAGGAAAGCACCTATGCCCTAGATGAACCCATGTGTCTCAACACATCTGAAAACAACCGAACATGCACAATCAGATCCCCACTCCGATCAAATCTGTCGATGTGGGGCATCTTAAATTTCTCGGGTAATCTGACTGAAGCCTTAGTGTACCCGTCTTTGATATCTGGGATGGAGTTGAAGCCCTGGGATTTCTTCAATGCCTTCTTTAATCTAGCAATTTTGACCAAGGCCAGATCAATTTCATTGATATCGAAAGGAAAGATCCCTGCGGAGGGTTGAACTGGAGGCCGATAAGCTAGAGCCGAGGGAAACATGCCCTGAAAATCCAGGACTGGCAGATTTTCAACCGGTGTGGGTAGATCTGGGTTTGGCAGAGCAGTCGGGATCGGATGCACGGTTGATGCTGATGCCCCAGATGTATGTCGTAGATCGGCAATAATTTTATGTTGTGTAGCTATCCTCTGGTTTATAGTGTCCATGGTTCTTTGGAAAGCTATCATTATGGTAGCGAATTCCTTCGCGTTCTATACTGTATTTTGTGCCATTGCTGGTCTGGGTGAACTAGATGCTAGTAAACTGATTAAGTGAGAGCGGATAGGTGTTTGCAGAGTGCTTTTTACTGGTGCAACTAACTATCTGTTCCTTCTTCGTCAGGTGACTGATGAAAGCGAGACTAACACGGGTTGACCACCAACAAGGTCTTGAGCTTTGCAAAGCCTGCCATAGCGAGTCCACACAACTTGGGTATATTGGGTCTTTTTGAAGCTATGATGGTAAACTACCTGGCAAAAAGAAAGAAAGAAAAACATAATCAAAATCGAACAGCACTTCGGCCTCGATTCACAATAGTCATAACACATAGCTGAACTGTAATCCCTACTGAACTCTATTCTCAAACTCATACTAATATGAACCATCCTGTACAGTTTTACTGTAAAAGAACATACCAAGTAAAAGAACCAAAACACCCCTATGAGGAGGGTATGGTTACCCTATCCTAGATTTTGGCACGATCTAGGCTGCACTATTTCAAACAACAAGTTTCAGAATATCTTACAAATGGGTGGCATCCTGTCCTAAGTTGGAATAGTCACTATAGCTTCACTATATGCAGCTAGGTGGAATGGCCGAACGGGTACCTCAGCAAGAATATCTAATATACCTCTCACACCTAACACCGAGAAGTGAAAGGTGGATCAAGTGGTACAGCGGTAATCCATATCCAATGGTTGTGTTTCCAACATGGCAGAGCCCATGACCGGTCAGCTTTTTGGCAAGCTTTTGGGCAAGCCTCTAACAAACCGTCCAGGAATAGCAGATGGCAAACACAGTGACTTAAGCGCACCAATGCAAATGCAATGCAAAGAACATATATATGTAGATAAAGGTTCACATCATGAAGTTTGAGTCAAGTTCTCTAAATCCCCAGCGGAGTTGCCAATAACTGTAGCTCGACTTTTCGCACTTCCTTCGGAAGATGAGAAAGCCTTACAGTTCAGACTCTACCTGTGGTTCTGAATCTGATCTCACAAGTGCAATATGAAATAGATAAACACCAAAGAGTCCAAATCCAGCAAATCTTTTGGAAAATCAATTTTGAATCAAAATGCCAAAAATAGACTACTTTGCCAGATACAGAGTCGCCACCTAAATATTTTTGAAAAACATTTAGAAAACCCATGACTCGTGCCAAAGGCCACGTGTCCGTCATCACCAAGATTGTCTCATCTCAGGAACTTATGTACGAGAGGAGAATGTCATGAATTGAGCACCCCCCTCGCTCGATCAAAGATCAGCCTCTACTAATCATGATGTAATTCTTATTTACATTATATGCTCTTGTTCCGATTTATTAGGTATATTACTATGTGACTCACACAAGTATAGACTAATTTGCAAGATTTGGAACATTTGATTTCATGTTTTATTTGAAATTGTTTTGTGAATTTGCCACTCGAAAAAGTGGGCTAAAATGGACATTAATCAAATTATCCCAAGTCAAGCAACTAGCCTTCATCCACAAGCATTCAAACATTTTAGCATGTAAGCACTTAGCCTCATGGTGAACATGATTTACGTGGAAACATTAACACACTCATGCAAGATGCTAAAGCAAAGCAAAACTCACCTAGTACTCCAAGCCAAAAAAAAAATAAAAGAGTTAGAAAAAACGCATAATCCTAACTATGCAATATGACTAATGCAACGCATGCGATATGTAATTACTAGGCTTGGTTACTAACATGGCATATGAATCAATTTGATAGCATATAGTCTAAGCACGTATTCAAAGAGGCATTTAACTAACGATGCAAGTTAGAATGATGCGTCGAGCCTCAATGCATGCAATACATGTGGATGCAAACATGAGAGATGCTAAATAAAACATGATGCTTCTAAACTAACCATCATAGGCAAGTAAATAAAATGGAGAAAGACGTGGGGTTGGAAGACATATACATTATTACAACATTTGCGCCCTCATGCAGAAGGGTCTGAATGAACTAACTAGCTAATCTAATTACTACAAATTACAAACCGAATGAAATAATCAACTAAATTAGCTAATTAATTATTACAACAAATTAACTAACTAATTTAATTAATTATAAATCAAAACGAACTAATTAATTACATGAATACAACATGAAAGAAGTGCTAAACTAGCTATTCTAATTACTCCGCCTCGGGAAATGAGAAATGCTCATGCATCCATGGATTTTCACCCGAAAAAGGCCACTGTTCTATTACCAGATGCCTCTGTTTCACAGTAGAACACTTGCACTATTTTTCACCTCAAAACCAACTCCATTCTGTTTCAAAAAATCCACTGTCTATTTTTTTTTTTTCAAAGGTGGCCGGCAGGCTAGAAATGGTGGCCTACCAGCCACAAATGATGCTCTGTCGTCCACAAAAAGTGGCTTGCCGGTCACTGATGCCTGGTTTTTCCTGCTGCAACAGAGAGCAAATAGAGTAAGCACAGGGTATTCTCAAGGGTTGTTTGCACAACTTACCCCTCCTTATCATCAAACAGCTCAAACGAGTAATAAACTTGATTCACAAATCATCAATTGATGCAATTTTATGGCATGATGGCCTATAAACTAAAGGGTGCAAGTTCAATAAATGTAACAAATAAAGACTCTCAAACCCCCTCCCTATCATGGATGATCAAGGGAAATGGTTGACAATGACTCTTGAACTATTTTCATCACTAATGAGTATGAAACGACTCAAGACACAAGGGTTTAATTAATGTCCAATTGAACCCAAACCAAGTTATTATCTTACATCATTTTAGTCCAAGTTTTATTATTCCATTTTAATTTACCAACCATTTTTTAACAAATTAAGTCCAAAGGTGAAGATTAAGTCCTCTAATGGAAAGAAGCATCAAACCAAGAGTTGTTTTAGGCATGAGAGGAGTTTCATTTCGTTGGTAATGAACCCCCAAAGGGATTAAACCATTAAGCACAAGACCTCAATCTCATGCTTTAAACATGCAACTAGTTTAAACCAACTTTCAAAGCAAAGCAAAAGCTAAGAAAGGAGGGAGGTTACAGAAGTGATTAGGGGTGAAAACAAGTATGGAAAGCCATAAACAAATGCTATCAACTCAAATAGGATGGTGGCTAAGGCCTAAATCACCAAGCCTATGAGGACAATTACACTACAAGCATGCAATATAAGGCTCAAATGCAATGAACAACCAAAAATAATCCTAAAATAGTGCTAAATAAGTCCTAAAACATGCTGGAATTAAGACAAAAAATAGCTAAAATAGTAAGCTAAAACATAGAGCTATGTAAGCTAGCGAACAAGACACAAGGATGGGAGGTTAACCCCTCCAATTTTAGACTTCAAAACATGTTTTTAGCCACTGAAATAACTCTAAAAATCAATGTTTAAAAGCTCAAAAAAAAGATAGTGCAAAGATGGGAAACACAAGGGTAAAGGCTAGACAAGCAAAGTGGAAAGAAAGGTGAACCGCTCCTCCACCTTTTAAAGCCTTACACCACAAGTTTCAGCTAAAAAACACAAAGTTTATGCAGCCCAAAAATAGTAGAAAAATAGTAGCAAAAGAAGTAACCAAAGCAATGAAACAAGATAAGCCTTATACCTCTTGAAGAGAAGAGCTCAAAGATGGTATGGTTTGGTTAAGAGTGTATAGGCAAAAGCTCAAGAAATTTCAAGAGAGAGAGAGAGAAAGAGAGAGAGAATTGTACAGAGAGAAAATTACTTTTTGCTCTAATTTTTCTAACCCTAAAAAATGGAATGGGAGGTCCTCTATTTATAGAAAAACGTCATACTCGCTCAGAAACGTCCATCCATACACGTGTAGATAGATGCAAACATCTATGCAAACAGCTAGCATAACTAGCAGAAAATATCTGCAAAACACACTTGTGGCCGGCAAGGCACAGGGGTGGCCGATAGCCAAAAGAGGTGGCTGGCAACCCACAAAAATGGGCTTATAGGTCCATGGTTTTTCAGGTTTGAAAGGCTACGGTTTTGGTGCAGAAACAAAGCACAAGGTTTGCAGGATTTTGAGGCGAGGAGCTGTGGCATTCCACTAAGGATTTTCGAGCACTTAACAGGCATATACATTCAACATTGGGTATGCAAGTGATGGTGCCCTAGTTGTAAGGGTAGTCAAAAATGAGGTGTCTACCGGCATTTTATGAGAAATATTTCCCACAATGTGTGAGAGTCCACAAAGTAATGGAATTTGAGCTGTTAAAACAATGTACTATGTTTGTAGCTGAATATGAGGCTAAATTCACAAAGCTTGCTCGATATGCACCGCATATGGTAGATACTGACTATAAGAAAGCCAGAAAATTTGAGGGTGGATTGAATGTTGAAATGTTAGATTGGGTGAATGTTTTTAAACTAATAAAGTATGTTAATGTTCTTGATAAAGCTCTAATGACTGAGTCAAACATTGCAGCTCTAAAATAGGCCAAGACACCGGTAGTTGATTGGAAAGGTAAGAAACAAGACTCTGATATTAATAAAGAATCAACACCTTCGATGAATAAGAAACGAAACTTGGAAATGTCCAGTAATCCTAGTCAAAATGAACTTGCCCAAAGAAACGGTTCAACACCAATTTGTTTAGAGTGTGGAAAAAGGCACCGAGAAATCTGTTACCAAGCTTCTGGGGCTTCTTTTGGATGTGAGAAAATATTATAAGTATTCAAAAAATACTTTGATCATGTTAAGAACATTGTTTTGATTTTATAAGTTATGAATTTCATTCATTTAAGCACTTTACATTGAGATTATTCACTGGGCTTTAACTCATTGTTTGTTATATGTATATATGTAGGTGATTACGCACCGGACCAAACTTAGTGGCATCAACTGAACCCCGTTTTGTCAAACCAACCACTGTGCCTCACTGCGAGGTTTTGAATCATCATGTGTCTAGGCTTTTGGGTGGTTCCAAATTAACCTTTTTGCAATTGTGATCTAATGTTACGAAGTTTTAGTATAAAATCTTTTGTTTTGTTTAATTTTGTTAATGGGATCATATGTAAATGTTATGTTTATATGTTTGAGGTGGACCATGTGAATATCTGTATATAGTATATAAAGTTTTTTTGTCCCATGTAAGTCCCACAGCTCATTGGACAATTTTATTTTATTAGCATCGGCTTCCGTTAGCCCTATTACTATTTACTGTTAAGAAGGCCTTTGGTAATCCCAGATTACTGGTCGGTTACGACGCTAAAGCTATATTGCTGGTTTGGGCCATGACAATCCTCCAGCAGATTCAATACATTTCATTTTTCTTTCCCCGTTTTCCTTCTGTGCTGTATTTATTCTTCATACTAGTTCTTAAAGATTTAAGAGAGTTCCAGAACTCAGGTTCTGGTTCGCTAGAAAAGATTTTTTTGTAGTGCTACTACAATCAGTGTGTGTGATCATTGTATCTTGGGAGATAGACGTCGATAATCCGTGAGCACCTGTGCGGCGGCGAATCTATCTTAAGGACAGAGTGTCACACACTCGATTTGATCGTATTTTTTTTGTTCTAACTTTCCAGTACAAGGACTTCCTGTAAGTAAATTATTTACTTAGTTTTAGTTTATTATTCTTTACACAGAAGATTGTTCCAACAATCTTAATATAGATTCGAATTATTCTGTTTATACAGAATTTTTTGTTTGTTTCCTTTCAAAATTTCTTTTTAGTTTTATTAGAGAAATTATTTTTTGTGTAAAGTTTGTCAGAAACTAATAAATATGCAAAAATAATATTCTGGGTTTTCATCAATTAAAATTCTAATTTTCAATATTTTAATTTTTCAAGTTCACATAAATAATATTCTGTGTGAAGTTTGTGAAGTTAATTTGATTAAATAAAAGTTTATTTTTCAAATTACTTTGAAATAAAAGTTACAACTTTGTTTATTTTATTTTTTACAGAATTATATTCTGTGTTTTTTAGTTTAATTTTCTGTGTAGTATAAAATTCTAATTATAAATTTGTTTTATAATTTAGAATTCAATAGCTACTGAAACTACTCAAACCTCAAATCCGACCGGTGTTGCGACTGCCCCTATCCTTCCTGCTGTTATGACAATCTCGGTGAATCATGGGAAAAAGTCAAAAATGTTTCTAGGAATTGACTTTAAAATATGGCAGCAGAAAATACTGTTCTATCTTTACGACATTAAATCTAGCACCTTTCCTTCGTGAAAATGCTCATATTCTGAAAGATGATGAAACTAGCGGACAAGTAGTTGCTACGGTCGATGTTTGGAAGCATGCAAATTTCCTTTACCGCAACTATATCTTGAATGGGCTTGATAATACATTCTACAACATTTATAGCCCTATCAAGACGGCAAATGAATTATGTGAGTCATTGCAGAAAAAATACAAAACAGAAGATGCTGGCTCGAAGAAATTCGTGATGGGCAAATTTTTCGATTTTGTAATGGTTGATTCAAAAACTGTGATCAGCCAAGTTCAGGATCTCTAACTAATTCCGCATGACATCCATGTTGAAGGCATGTCACTAAGCGAGTCTTTCCAAATTGTTGCCCTAATTGAAAAATTACAATGAGGATGGAAGGAATTCTAGAACTATCTCAAACATAAGAGCAAAGAAATGACTTTAGAGAAATTGATTGTGCATTTGAGGATGGAGGCAGACAATTGAACTTATAAGAATAGGAGTGGAAAGCATCCTATGGAGTCAAAGGCTAATATTGTGGAACATGCACCAAAAGTAAAGAAATTGAAATTTACTGGAGAAAGTTCCTCGAGTTCTCGAGGAAGGAAACCAAGAAATTCAAGTTTAATGGCAAATGCTACATCTGTGACAAAAAAGGATACCGGGCCAAAGATTGTCGTAGCAAGTGCAAAAGAAAAAAAGTTCAAGTATAAAACCTGCATAAGCCAATGTCACCAAAGTGGACCGAATCTCCAACGGTATTGATGACATAAACCTTTCAGCCATTGTCTTCGAGGTCAACCTTGTCGGACATCTGAAAGAATGGTGGGTAGATATTGGTGCTACTCGTCACATCTATGTCGACAAAAAGATGTTCTCCTCCTATTTTGTGGTGGACAATGAAGAACAAGTGTTCATGGGCAACTCCTCGACTTCTAAATTCGGAGGACAAAGAAAGGTTAGGTTCTTTTGAAGATCACATCTATAAAGGAATTCACCCACGAAATGTGCTACATGTACCGGACATTCGCAATAATCTTGTTTCCGGATCTTTGTTAAGCAAGAACGGGTTTAGGCTAATTTTCGAGAGTGACAAATTTGTAGTGACAAATTTGTACTTACAAAAAATGGGATGTATGTAGGAAAAAGTTACATGAATGATGGCCTTTTCAAAATTAATGTAATGACTATTGTATCTTCTATGATTAATAAAAACACATCTTCTTCTAATTTGCTTGAGTATTAAAATTTGTGGCATGGTGGACTAGGACATGTTAATTATGGATCTTTGCATAGATTAATTAATATGGAATCTTTACCTAAATTTGAAATTGATCCAAATCATAAATGTAAAATTTGTGTTGAGGCAAAATTAACTAAAGCTCGTTTTCATTCAATTGAAAGAAGTGTTGAACCACTTGCATTAATTCATATTGACATTTGTGATTTTAAATCAATTTAAACTAGTGGTATGAAAAAAATATTTTATCACTTTGATGGATAACTATACTAGATATAGTTATATTTATTTAATTTGAACTAAGGATGAAACTTTGGAAACTTTCATTCAATATAAGAATGAAACTGGAAATCAACATGGCAAGAAAATTAAAATTCTATGAAGTGATAGATGTGGTGAATATGTATCACCTTTTGGTAATTTTTGTAAAGAACATGGAATAATTCATCAAACCACCGTTCTTTATTCACCTCAACAAAATGGACTTGTGAAAAAGAAAAATAAAGCTTTAAAAGAAATAATGAATGTTATGTTAATAAGTTTTAGATTACCTCATAACTTATGGGGGAAAGCAATACTTTTTACTAATTATATTCTTAATAAAGTATCTTAGAAAAAAGTGAATCAAATATCTTATGAAATGTGGTGTGGGAGAGTACCATCTTACAAATACTTAAAAGTGTGAAGATGTTTGGCTAAAGTGGTTATTCCTAGTCCTAAAAAGGCTAAGATCGGTCTGAAAATCGTTGATTGCATATTCATCGATTATGCCAAGAATCGTAGTACATATTGGTTTTTGATTCATAAGTCATAACACAGAAATGCATGTAAATACTATTATTGAATCTAGAAATGCTTCGTTCTTTGAAATTGTGTTTCCTAATAAAACTGGACAGGAGACTAGTATTAACAAAAGATCTTATGATACTATTAGTAGTCATGATCAAGAAAAAGATCAAGTACAAGAGCAAGAGATAGATCAAAATGAAGAGAAAGAACCTAGGAGTAGTACACGTGCTAGAACCTCAAAATTTTTTGGTCAAGATTTTCTAACCTTTTTGTTAGAAAATGAGCTTTTAACATTTAAAGAATGCATGTCCAGTCTGGAGGCTTCCTTATTTAAGAAAGGCTATAAATAGTAAAGTTGAATCCATTTTAAAAAATCACACATGAGAATTGGTGGATTTGTTACCAAGTTGCAAACCTCTTGGATAGAAATAGATTTTCAAGAGGAAAATAAAAGAAGATGGATCAATTGACAAAAACAAGGCAAGAATTGTGGTCAAAGGATATAGACAAAAAGAAAGTCATGATCACTTTGACACATACTCACCAATTACTGGAATAACATCCGGTAGAATGCAAAAAGCCTTTGCATCTTTATACAATCTAGAAATTCATCAAATGAATGTTAAAACAGCTTTCTTAAATGGTGAGTTAAATAAAGAAATCTAAATGGAACAACTAGAACAATATTCTGTTCTAAGGAAAGAAAAGAAAGTGTGTAAATTGGTTAAATCATTATATGGTTCAAAACAAGCGCCAAAGCAATAGCAAAAGAAATTTGACAAGGTAATGATGTCAAATGGATTTAAAATTAATGAATGTGACAAATGTGTTTATGTTAAAAACACAAACAAAGGTTATGTTATGGTATGTTTTTATGTTGATGATATGCTCTTCATAGGTAGTAATAACGACCTAATTAAAACTACCAAGAAAATGTTGAATGAACATTTTGACATGAATGACATAGGGATTGTGATGTAATTCTTGGCATTAAAATTACCAAAACATCAGAAGGATATACTTTGTCACAGTTACATTAATACTTTATAAATTTAGCAAAGATGATAATCATCTTTCTAGAGCACCTGCAGATGTTAATTTGTTTCTTTCTAAAAATGTATAGGAAAGTATTCTCAGTTAGAATATGCCCAAATTATTGGAAGCCTAATGTACTTGACGAACTGCACTCAGCCAAATATAGCTTATGCAGTAGGTAAATTAAGTAGATATACAACTAGTCCAGGAGTAGAACGCTGGAAAGCTATTGTAAGGGTTTTAAGATATCTCAAATTTAATCGTAACATTGGGCTAAATTATACTAGATATTCAGCGATACGTGATGAATACTATGATGCAAACTGGATATCGGATACTAGAGACTCAAAATCCAGCAGTGAGTATGTCTTTACTCTTGGTGGTGTGGCTGTATGTTGGAAATCTTCCAAATAGACTTGTATTGTCAAGTCTACTATGGAATAAGAGTTTATAGCATTAGATAAAGATGGGGAAGAAGCAGAATGGCTTCGTCACTTCCTTGAAGATATTCCAATGTGGCCGAAACCTGTGCTTGCTATATGCATACATTGTGATAGTCAATTGAGAATAAGTAGAGCATAGAGTCATATATATAATGATAAGTCACGACACATTCATCGTCGACATAACACCGTGAGACAACTACTCTCTAATGAAATTATTTCCATTGAATATGTGTAGTCTAAAGACAACATAGCGGATCCATTAACCAAAAAGTTAACAAGAGAGTTAGTTGACAATTCATTAAGGGGAATGAGACTTAAACCTATTTAATAAGAATTTCCACAATGGCAACCCAACCTAGTTGATTACAGATCCCAAGATCTAGGTTCAAAGGAACAATCAAGTTGTGTATAACTCGTAAGGATCACCAGGGAGTCAAACTCCTACCCATTTTTATGATAAAATAGTAATGTATGCAGCGTGTTAGGATAAACAATGCTTTTAATGATTCTTATATCTAGGAATACCTAGTGGAGTATGGCAGGAAAGTTTTCATAAGAATCACCTATATGAGTGTAAATTGGACCGGTTCTATGAGTTTTGTAAAGGGCTACAATTCTTTAGAGCATTAATGAGGTAAATGAACTCAATCGTGAGAACCAAATTGTGTCTAGAAATATGCTGTGTGACTTCTATTATTGATTTACACAAATGGATGAACAATTCAAGACATCATGTTCACTAATTAGCTCGTAAATCCGATAGTGTCTCACAAGAGAAGGTTGAAATCCAAAAGCTACCTATCATTTGTAGAATATCTCCGATTTCTATCCTTTCTTTAGAAACATCATGTTATTGCATTTTCTCTCCGCTAATTCCATTCATGTAGGGGATTGTTTGAAATTTTGATTTTATAGGCTTATTTTGGGCCATCTTTGAGCCCAAATTTTAGTGGGGCCCACACATTATTTGAGGTGGGTCCAAGTGGTGACACATTCTTTGTCGCATGACAAGTCACACGGTGAAAACAGATCGTCAAAACCGTTTATGAGTGAATGAGAATTTGATGTTGTTTTCGATTTCGTGAAATAGAAAGTTGAATAGCCAAATGTGGGTTACTTTGTTTTGAGTGTCTCACATAAGAACAATACGAGAGCTTATATGAATATATAAGTTTTAGATTGACATACTTGGGATGGATCCCAAGAGGCACCCCAAGTTTTGTAAAGAGAAGAGTTATTAACAAAGTGAGTTTAACCCAAATCCACCACACACATGCACGTGAGCAGTCTTGCTTGGTCTTGAGTCTTGAGTTGGGGTTGCGGGTCGGGTCCTAGCTTAATTTTTTGGACAAAATCCATTTGAAGTTTTAATTTTTTCAATCCTTGCAGGAAAATTTAAAATCCTAACGGATTAATTCAAACTTTTACGCCAAAATTCAAATTTGAATTTTAGCTTCTCAAAATAGTGCCTCTCCGATCACCTCTCTTCAATTTCCGGCAATTCCAGGTTTCGCACCCGTTCGAAGTGTTTTCTGCCTTTCCAAACAGACACCTCTTAGTTTATAAATACAGGATCCTCCAGCTTATACAATTCGTTTCATTTTCCTTTCCTGTTTTCTTTTTGTACTACATTTATTCTTCATACTAGTTCTTAGAGTTTTAAGAGATTTTCAGAACTAAGGTTCTGGTTCGCCAAAACATATTGTTTGTAGTACTATTACAATCTATTTGAGTGATCATTGTATCCTGAGAGATAGACACCGATAATTTGTAATCGCCTGTACAATGGCAAATCTATCTTAAAGACAGAGTGTCACACACTTGAGTTGATCGTGATTTTTTCTGTTCTAATTTTCCGACACAAGAATTTCCTGTAAGTAATTTATTTACTTAATTTCAGTTTTTTATGCTTTACGCAGAAGATTATTCTAACATTCTCTTCCTTCTCGGAATTGGTTATGGAAGAATACATGTCCGTCTAAACTCAACTTTTTTCTATGGCGTTGCACTCATAATCCGCTTCCAGTTTTTTCTTCTCACACTGCCCAACCCACTGCCACAGATGTAAAATGGTCCTTGAAACCCCAATCCATGCACTCAGAGATTGCTGTTGGGCCAAAGCCATTTGGCGTCGAATACGACTCCCACCCATTTGACTAATTCCTTTCTTCTACCCATTGACTAGTGGATTAAAACAAACCTAACTAGCCATCTCCAACATCACATCCACTTACCCTAGGCTTTGCTTTTTACACGTACTATTTGGAACATTTGGTTGGCCCACAACCATAGCTATTTTAAACAAACCGATTTCTCCGTCAGCAAACAACTTCAATCCACTTTTCATCAATCCATAGAATTTTACTTTCGGGCCTATTCTTACAAACACCCAAAACCCAAGCACTCTTTGGATTAAATGGAAACCTCCCACACCCACCTTTCTTAAACTCAATACTGATGGATGTGCTCTTGGGGCAACCTCGTCGAGCTAGCATCACTGGTGTATTTCGCAAGCCTGGATCCTTGGTTCCGAACCATACATTGCATAGTTCTAAATATCGGCCGGTATGGTATGTACCAACCGATTCGTACCAGAAAATCATAACGCCGATTCGGATATTCACCAGTATACCGATGAGAATGAAATTTACAGCCGTAGCGTCCGAGTCCCGGTATGTAACGACGTGAATCCGATATATGCGCTGATACGAGCCGATATAGTCTCTGTTTCTATTGTTGTTGTGCCGCGGCTCTGTTTTTCTTCTTGATGTGCTTTGTTTCTGTTTCTGTTTCTGTTTTTTTTTTTTTTTTTTTTTTTTCCCATCGTTCTAAAGCTGAAGTTGCCTGGGTTTGGCGAGATTCTACAACTTCCAGTCAACATTTTGAGAGAGAGAGAGAGAGAGAGAGAGAGAGAGAGAGGTGGTTGTATTATGGTATGGAAGTATGAGATTGAAGTGGATATACATGGAGATGCATTGGGAGTCTGAGTTGAGATGGGTAAGAAGAGAGAGTTACTTGGGTACATGGAGGTGCATGGGTTTATGGTGGATTTGTAGATTCAAATGTTTAGGGTTTTTTTTTTTTTTTTTTTAAAGTATGATATAAAAGAGAGAGTTACTTGGATATTACTTGCAGTGAAGAAGCTAGGGACAAGGTTTTTTTTTTCCCTTCTATTTATTTGTTTTGGAGGTGGTGTGGCTACACCTGTTTATACACCTGCACCTCTATTTATATTAATATATATATTTATTTTTTTTCTCAGTACAAGAAAAAATAAATATTCAAATCAATTTTTTTTTATTAAAAGTTTAACATATGGCAAAAATAAATACAAATCATTTAGTTGAAAATGAGTCAAAAATGTTCCCACATAATGAAATTTTGATTGAAATGTAACAAATTAAAGTTAAAAGAGTAAAAAAAAAATGCATAAAATTTGGTTTTAGAGGGATTACTAATGATTTTTAAAATTTCACGGTTGCGGCACCCGATTCCCGATACGTACCGGCCGATACTACCGATACCGATACTCCACGATCAATACCGTTACGTTAGCCGATACCGCGATTTAGAACTATGATACATTGGCACAACAACTTGTATGGTAGCTGAACTATGGGCCATTCGAATTAGTCTTACTTAGCTTGGAACTATAACTATCGCCAAATTGAGCTAGAGATTGACTCCAAAGCTGCCTGTTGTCTTTTGTTCACAGATAAACATACTTCACATTGGATTCAACCCCCTATATCTGATTGCAGGTGTCTTCTTCGGCGTAATTGGAGGGTCTCTCTTCGGCATATTTACAGTGAGGCGAACACTGGCGGACTAAATTGCAAAAGTGGTTTTGATAACTAAGGAGACCTTGTATTATATCCTCAAACTCCTGGGTTTGTTACATGTTTTGTCACCCCACGTTGTATAGCCAACTAATATTATAAATAATATTTTCCTCTTCTCATAAAAAAAAATAATAATAAACTAGTAAAATAAATTTTTTTCCTTAAAAATAAATAATTAAGAGTAAAATAATGGGTCACTGACGTAAAAAATAAACACTTTGCTTCATAAATTAAAATTTATTCCATGATAAAATCAAATTAAAGTTAAAATGATATTATTAGTAAAAAAAATCATCACATGTTTAGAAACTCAACAGTTCTTAGCCTTCGTTTGGGAAGAATTTTTTTAACCTGATTTTTTAATTTTTTGACTATTTTAGTCTGATTAAAAAAGTTTCGTTTGGGATAAATTTTTGAATTTTTTTTAGTTTTGTGAGAGAAAAAAAAATGATTAGGATTTGGATGCGATATTTTATCTTATTCACTTTTTAGTTTATTTTGTCTTTTGATGGATTAATTTAGTCTCAACCATCTTGCCAAACGAAATGAATATATTGAGGGTGCTTCTAAATATATATATACTAGGATATGCCCGTGCCTGAAGGCACGGTGAAAATATTATTAGAATAAAAATGTAATTGAAATAATTTTATGATTTTAAGCAAACAATAAAATGTAAGTCCCACAACACAAACATATAATAAAAATCAAACGAAATACGCCAGTCAGTACTCTGCAATAGAAAAAAATAAACAATAAATTAAGCACACCAGTTAGTGCTCAGCAATATAAAGAAAATGCCAAATAACAAATTAAACACATCAACCAATATTCTATAATACAAAAAAAGGACAAATAACAAATTAAGCAGGCCAATCAGTGCTCCACAATAGGAAAAAAAATAACAAATAAAAAAATGAAAAATTAAGCACACCAGCCATACGTTGCAATTCAAACTTTACAAAGATAAATATGATCTTCAAACTTTTTCTTTCTTAGAATTCCTAAGAGCGCCTCATCACTTTCTAAAAAGTATTTGTTTCAACTTCTATATATCCCCAATGAGAAGCCTGCACGACAATCTAGTAATTTATGAAAATAAAAAAGTTAGTTTATTAGTAGAAGAAAATCTAGATAAATATCAAAACACTTTTAAATTGAAATTACCTTGTTACATCCCATCGAAGCAATCTAATTATATATATATTTTTTGAGGTCCATATATTTTTTTAACCCAATCCTACAAAAGTCAACATATATAGCAAAAAAATTTTAAAATAATAATTTGTAATCAATATAAGCAAATTTGTCAATAAATAAATTGTACCTTTTGACAAAAGTGATTTGATCCATAAGTAACACTATAACAAAATTTCAAGATAAACAATGTTTGTAGTAAAATCTAGCTCATCGTTAGGAAGGAAGACACTTGTACGATCAAAAGATGTGCATCAAGATAGAGCCACGTACAGTTGTCCATGACTAACCACTGGTGTGCACAATAAAAAATATATATAGAGAAAGTTTAAAAAATACGGCATTTAAAAAAAATTCTATATAATTAAATTAGGCCTACCTCTCGAACCCGGATGACATTAAGGTCATGCTCATCATGGATGACAACATTAGCATTTCTTTCTTAAAGAAATTGAACCTATAAATACAAAAGAATAAGAGGTAAAAAAAATAAAAAAATGTATGCATGTAAGAAAATGAGTAAAAGGAGTTTATATTACAATTTGACGTAGGTCTCCATCCATCTGTAAAATATAAGAAAAGAGCATTTTGTTATAAGGAAATTAGATAAAAAAATAATGAAAAGAAAAGAAAATTGACTTAGACAATAAGAAAGGTGTATTTTTTTTTTCAAATAAATTAAAAATAAAACAACTTACGTGACCAAAAATAATAATGTTGTCCATAATTAAAAGTTAAAGATTAAGAGTGTCTCAACCTGAAAGTGTCTAGTCATGTAAATTTGAAAAAGATAACTGTAAGAAGGCAAAATGGGGTTTAATAATTTCCATAAAAAAAATTAATCGACACAAAATTAACAACCTCCTAACATACTTATAACATACAACCTACTTTAGAGTTTGTATCATTTTTTGATTTTTTGATAAAGATACTAAAAAAATATAAAGAAATATTATTCTTCTTAAACAACTTATAACAATTTTAGTCTTGGTTTGGTATCTTCAAAAAAAGTCAAAAAGTTAAAAAATTACTATCTTTTTTAAGTCACATCACCTCTCTACTACATCACTTCAAACCCAACCCATATTTCATAAAAAGTCAAAAAGTGCACTTATTTAGTAGCAAATCGGATAATAAAATATAAAAATTAATTTCAAAGAGAGGGTTACAATAAAGATGAGAAGAGCAGGTACATAAACCAAACACAAAGGGAAGAATAAGAGGTATGTAAAGTACAAAATAAAAAATATGCGCGTGCGTAATGACACGATGTAAATAATATTGAGATCAAAATGTAGTTGAATACAAATGTAATTCATTGAAAAACATATAAAAAAACTTAAGAGAGCTCTTTTGTTGGTACCACCAAACAGAAATATAAAGAAATGATTGTTTTTAAAACCCACACTCAGCAATTTTGTTGGTACCACACACTCTACAAAGCTCAATTAAAGATAACAACCCCTAGGCACAGGTATATATATTTGTTTCATTATTCATTTGTTACCAAATAATACCAGCCATTTAAAAATTAAAATAAACAATAAACAATGCACACCAACCAGTGCTTTGCAATACCAAAAATTATTAAACACCAAAGAAGCACACCAGCTAGTGCTTTGCAATCCAGAAAAATAGAATTCAAAATATATATAACAAACAATGCACACCAGCCATGGCTCTACAATTCCAAAAAACTAAATTTAAAATAAATAGTAAACAATGCACACCAGCCAGTGCTAAGTAATCTAAAAAAAATTAAAATTAAAATTAAATTGACTTCAAGCAAGTGACTCCATCCTATTGTGAAAAAATAACAAATAAATAAATAACAATGAACAAAGTAGAGATAACAAATATCACATGAAATAGAATGAACAAAGTAGAGATTAAAATCCCTCAACAATGGTGTATTAGTAGAAATTACCATAGAACTTATCATAGCTTAGCATCCTCGGTTGATCTCACTCCACTTGTCTGCAAAATTGAACTGTTGTAATGGTGTATTGATAGTGGACAAACACTATCACACAAGGGTTTCTCTTTTTAATAGACAATGGCATTGTCAAATGAGAAAAAAATAACAACGAAAAGGAGTAAGCTTAACAAATGTATCAATTGGAAAGCCGATCAGCATGGATCCATTACCGCTATGGGTCTTCTCAATTATAGCAATTAATGTTTTCCCTTCAGGAAAACCAACTAAAATCTAAGTGTGAGAGTTTCAAATTCAATTTTGAATATCTCAACTTCTTAACATTCTCCGAGATTAAGAAATAGGAAAAAGAAAAAAAAAAAGGTAGCCCTTCGTATAAAAATAGGAGGGAAAAAAAAAAAGAAAAGATATCTTATAATCACAGGAACAAAAGAATATCTTGTAATCCCATACATACTAAAGAGGGAAATGAGCTGAAGTCTCAAATATAAACTAAATATTTAAAGGAAAATTTTTTATTGAAGGGAAGGGCCAAAAAAAAACTCTTAGCTTTCATTCATATTTGCAATCACTTCCTTTTCCCTCTTACTCTTAAATTAGTGCTCTCCTAGTGCTCTTAAATTAGCGGTCTTAAACATTTTTCTATAGGAGAAAGCAACAAAAGAATATGGACTTTAGGTAACTCGTAACTCCATTTTTTTTCTCCATAGTGTCATGTAAGTCCAGTGAAGGGTCAAGTGAGTCAAGCTAAGCTTGGGCAGAGTTGAATGGGCCAAGCCTCAGTTCCTCGGAGGAACCAAGTGTGGGTGGTTGAGGGTGAGTTATCTAGTAAAAGGAACCTTATGGGAAGTACGACAGGCATGAAATTGCCATTGGGCCACTGAAAATGGGCTCTGTAACAGTGGAGCCACAACAGCATAGAGGCGGCCCGGAGTAGAGAACCAGTCACCAGGTAGGAGGTGACTCACAGTGGAGTTGAAAGTGGAGGTGGCTCTTTGTTTATAGGGTACAAAGATGGTACAATAGTGCATGAAGTGATGTAGAAACCCAAATCTGCTATTTTCACTATCCTTTCTTCTTATCTTCCCTTACCCATTAATGGCAGTCTATTAAGGCCCTTAATAGGAGGGCCACAAAATATTCTGACAGAGAACAAAATGCCGATAATGCTCCAGTGTCATTTCTCTTTCATAATTATTACTTCCCCAAGGCAGGTTGGCATAGAAAGAAGAAAATATACACTTCGAAAAATGAAAGACTTTGTTTGATAAATTGAGTGGTAGTTGGGTGATAGGAAAGTACTAATCCTGGGCTTAATGATAAGCTTGTTTGTGCTTGTAGTTCTTGATTATGATTTTGTTTTGATATTCAAACATCATTTCCACCTTTATATACATGCCATTTGGTCTAGCCAGATTATCAATTGTTCACAGTCAGACCTTTATGTGCATCTTGATCCATATATCCAAATGGGTTTGGGATTACGAAAAATTTGAAGTTGGTGAAATTATAGCTTTCGGGTTCGGGTTTGAGGCTTATCTGAGTTAGATTGGAAATCGCTATCGGTTTATAGTCATTAACACTTGGTTTTTGGTTGCTATAATCAACTTAATAAAGCTTTCCTGATTTTTGTTAAATTTTGCAATGTAGAATTTGATAAGTAACTACTCGAGTCTCCATTGAAACCACTTAGCTTGAAAGTAGATTTTGTCATTATCAGGAATCCGATGTCTACTTGTACTTGTTTTAGTTTTCTGCTCTTTTTGTCATTTTAATCAAATGAGCAACTGCTATCATCATATTTGTTTGTGCATTTTTCTTTTTCTATGCATTTATTTATAGTTTGTTCCTTTTATTAGTTCAGTGTCAAAATCTTTGTCTTGTGCAGTCAAACAAATAACCAATGAGATTTAGAAAAACATGTCTTCTTTCTCATGAGACTATGGATAGCTCGATGTTGGTTTGAGAGGGTTTCAAAGTAGAAATATCTATTGTGAAGGAAGAGCGAGCTCAAATTGTGGAAGAATTTGGAAAAGGTTCTTGGAGCCAATCGCAATGATAAAGATTTACGCCCCAGACAGCTGTAGAGCAGTTTAAAACAGGTATTTATTTGAATTCTAGATAGATTGGGAATTGTATTACCCTGTTTCTGCCATTTGGTGGACATGATTCCCCTTCCTCCCATTGTTGCCAATCATTTTTCCCTCATTTTAAATTAATTTATATGAGAGTGAGTATGACAGTTGTATTCCTGTTGCATTATATCATCAATCTTTGTAATATTTGTATTAGACACAGGAAAAACATAATAGATTCCTAAACATGTATCAATCTCAAAGCGTAACTCTTCAATTCCATGTCCAAACACCTAAAAATCCAAACATTGATAAGAGACAACATGATTTTTTTAAATGCAAAAAAAAAAAAAAAAAAATTTATAATGTCGTCAAAGTTTAAATAAAAATAAAAAATTTATCCTTTAAAGTTTATTTTAGTACTTTTAAACAATAAATAAAAAATTAATTGACCAAATTACACCTTCCAGAACCAATTAAAACCTACCACCCCAATAGCCACCACTACCAATATCTATCTCTCACTTGCATTTTTTCAAACACCTTATATGCATTGTTAATGTACAATTCAATCCAGATCTAAATACGAAACAAATGATTGGGACCTGAGACATTTGCTGTTTATAGAGCTACCAAATCAAATGAAACATGGTTACTTACTTGAGCATCTCCGCAAAGCTCATAGCCTCATCAACTCCAGGAATTGCATTAGCTAGATCGGACAAAAAACCATCCATTCCATTTGTACCAAGAGCCTCTTCATTCTCCATGGATGGATCTACCTCCTATAGGAACCAAACAAACTACAAGAAATTAGGCTACATGACATCAAACCAGAGTATCAAAATTCATAAGATCAAGTCGAATCAAAGTCTAGATAACTGGATAATTATCAGGTATTTGATGAAGCATCACATGGCCAAGAATCATAACAACCCTGTGATCCAATCTTCTCTTAAATAGAAATCAGAAGGTCAGATACAACTCTAGGTAAGGAATAAATCCAGCGAACTTTTTTTTTAGCTGGTGTCATCATGGGCAAGATAGTTTGAACTATGAATGGTGTCATCACAGGATGCGAAGCAAGTGATGGGAGCATTCCCAAAAGTTTTAGCTGCAACCATAGTTACAGAAATCTTATTAAAATGACAGTTATAATTGACTCAAATAAAAGCCTGTATGCCTTGCATTAAGTACGTGAGGAATGAGATATAGCTACAAATTACAAACTTACCAACATGTCATGGAAATTAGTATCTTTGCCTGTCCCAGAAAATATATTAGTGTAGAATAAAATGGTTAGCAACAATGGAACACCAAGCTTAGGATCCATAATGCCAATAACAGCCAAGAATTCTATAGTTGAGCTCCCCAGTTTACCATGCATGACCAAAATGCTGGCAATTGCACTTAGTAATAAAGGCATTTCTACAATAAAACAAATATCAATACAGAATTAATATGATGTTTTAAAAAAAAACTTCAAACCCCAAAAGAAGTAAAACACCAAACCAATCCCAGTTAGTGCAAATTAAAAATCTCTATTTAAATAACATGATAGCATTTACCTGCAAGAAAGATCTCTTGAGACCGAGAGATAGGTAGTGAGGACTTTCTTCTTTCAAGAATCCACATAGAGTATTCTCTCATAAGGGAAGTCCATGTTTTTGGTACGTTGTGCATATTGTTGAGATCAGTTCCATCATTAGAAGCAAAATTCAAAAGAAAAGAACTCGGTAGAAAAGGTTGATCCTGAATATGAAAAAATAAAAGCAAAATATTAGGCCCATGTACAAAGTATTAGGCCCATGTACAAAGTAACATAGCAAGTTCTGCATCCCTGACCACTATTTACAAAATCCCTGTTTTGATAGGACCCTGACCTCATTGGATCAACATTGTTTCCTCAAGCAGCTATTCAAGGACTACAAATTAATGTTATAAATCGACACTCTATGCTCCACCATAACAAACTCAAACATACAATAGGGCACAAAAATGGGAAGAACCTATTGATTGACCGAACAAAAGAAGAAGACTTGACGATGAGGAATTGACAAAAATAAAATGTGATTGAGGATAGCCACATATTCACCAAATAGTATGCATGTATGTATGAAATGCGCAAGGAGATTAAGAAGCCAGACTATTTGTTCTCTTTATCAAATGACAAATATTAGTTGCAGCAGTGGACTAATAGAGTTTTATTTTTTCCCTGATAAGTAATCCAGTACCATATCATAAATGATAAAAGGTATTTTGAGCATGGCTTCTTGCCTAACAAATTAAAACTATAAAAAAAAATTAAACTAACCAAAGCTTCTGAAGTTTCATGCTTGTCCACAGCATCAGTCAACACGTGTGTGCTGCCTACTCCAAATGCTTGGGGCAAGGGCATAACAATGCTGACAGTTAACAAATCTTAAACAAAGTCATACGTCTCAACTAATAAACCAATATTTTTAAACATGATAAAATCAACTATGGTTTTCCAAACATCAGAGGATGCCAATGATTTCTTGAAAATAAGAGCTGCATTTCCACTTAGTAGATTCCTTCTTAGACCACCAAACAGAAATAAATAGTCCTTTTCCACTTAGTAGATTTTCCTTGTAAGACCGCCAAACAGATAAATAGTCATCAAGCTACACAATCTGGGAGCAGACACAATCTGGGAACAATTTGTTTATAGCTGCTATTACCATATATATAATTGATAAACATAAATTCTATCAAGAACTAATGAGTTATTACAAATAGACCACATGTTAGCACTAACTATTCAATCCAACTACCACCAAATTAAGCAGCCACATAATTCAGAATTAATTCTTATATTTTGTTTTTATAAGTAACTGTATATTCTTATGAATATAAAGAAGAATAAGAACCTTGGCATCGAGGGGGGTTTTGGTGTAGGTGGCTGCGATCCATTGTTGTCGTCCGATTCCCCTAACTAACAAAGCAGAGTACTTGCAAGTAATCGATCTGCCAAAGTTGTCATTATGAAATTGTCTATTTCCACATGGTCTTAAAATAGGACTAAACACAATCGAATGAACTCTCTTAAAAATAAAAAATAAATAAATAAATAATTGGAAGCCCAGATTGGCAGATTTTGGTAATAGACAGAGAGAGAGGCCTCATGTTTAATGAAAGCTAGTCTTTACCTACCCAACAAATTAATGAACCTTCCTTGTAACTGAAACATTAAAAGAAAGCAATCTAGAAAAAATAGATTAATGGAAAAGGTAAATAACAGCATATAATATAAACCCTATAAGCCTTACATTCTAATTCAAGCATTTGAAGGGGGCTAGAGCTAGAAACAGAGCTTACCCAGTCTGAAAGCTTAAGTAATCCAATCATCAAAACTAAAAAGCAAAGAAAAGGCAAAAACAGAGACAACCTTAGACTCCAATTTCTTGGATTATCTTAATCTGGGTTTCGGATTACCCAGACAAAAAGTAACATCTGATGACGAAAAGGTAATTTAATGTTAGAAGAATAAGAACCTTGCGAGCGTGTTCGAAGAAGAGGATGCGATCCATTGTTGTCGTCGACGAATACAAAGGTTAGATTTGTCTCTCCCACAGACGCAGCACCGCCAAGGCCTTCTGCGAAGGAGAGAGAGAGAGAGAGAGAGAGAGAGAGAGAGAGAGAGAGAGAGGGGAGAGGGTTGTGTTCAAAATTTGAAAATTGAAACAGAGAGAGATATTGAGCAGAGAGGAGCACGGGAGAGAGATAGTTGAGGTGAGAGACTTTTTGAATCATTAGATCTTGATTGTAATTGATCTCAGCCCTTGGATTGAGTAAGACATTTTCAACCCTTGGATTGAAGCAATCTAAAGGTCCAAATTTTGACACATACATATTTTCAATTTTTGAATTCAAATTAACCCTTCCATTGTTATATAGATATATATATATATATATATATTTTTTTTTTCTATTGTCACATACTCTTTAAACGTATAGTGACCCTAAAGGATTGGCTTGGTAATCAAGGGATGGGGCTTGTGGCGCTCTCTCTCCGTAGTTTCAAATTTAAAATTTCTTAGTTACAAATAATTTCTTGAGACTAATTAATATTAGACTTTATTCCAATTTTAATTGGGCTTCACTAATAGATGGTGTGAAGTTGATTCCCTAGATTAGTCTGTCTATTGGATGGAATATCAAGTTATAAAAATAAATAAATAAATAAATAAATAAAAAAGAAATGCGGGTGAAGAAAAATATGTGGTTAGTGTATTTAAAATAGCTCCAACTTGGAATACATGAGTTTGTTTGTTTATTCGTTTTTGTTTTTGTTTTATTTTGTTTTGTTTTGTTTTTTTATTATTTTATATAATTTTAAATTAGCCTTTATAAGTAGATATTAATTTATTTAGCGGTCGTGTATCTCAATTTGTGGCAACCTATGGTATAAGCCAAGATGATTTATTATTACTATTATTATTAAAGGTAATGATTACATATGCTAAATTATTATGAAATAAATAATTCACACATAGCTTTCACTTATACAATACTCCTTGAATTATGATCCTCTCCATT
Organism: Camellia lanceoleosa; assembly: GCA_025200525.1. NCBI lineage: Eukaryota > Viridiplantae > Streptophyta > Magnoliopsida > Ericales > Theaceae > Camellia > Camellia lanceoleosa. The sequence goes on along the minus strand of CM045772.1, from coordinate 69,890,491 downwards.
GCATATTTATAATGGAAAGATTTCATTAAATCATCAAACTATAAGTATAATGATTTCTTTTTTAGTTTAAATTAATTGTAAATGTACAATATTATTTCATAGTGTTGGTGAAAATACGAGAAAAAATTATATTTTATTGATAAATAATACAAAGAAAATGAGATACAAATAGATCAGGCTGAGACACGGATATCTCGTTTTGTTTAAGGAGATCAAGCCCATTGCGGTAGGAAGAACCCAAATACCGATACAGCAGTCACAAAAATATGACTTGTACCCTCTAGGATACAATAGCCCGACTACTAGTCGTATGGTTCAGGTCCACTTTGCACAAGATGGTGAACCAAAAGCTCCACCAAGAAAAAACACCCTTCTTTGCTAGTAATCTCTCAAGAATAGAAAATAGTTGGTGTGTTGGTTTAGAAAAGAGTAGAAGAGATGAACTATTTATAGGCCACTAGAACATTACAAAATACACCAAAAAATAATAATGACCATGAACCTAGAGAAAAGGGAGAGTGTATCCAAATATGAATTCACTACCAAGTTCATGAATTCTAATTAAACTCCATTCATGAACATGATAAAAGGTCACCAAAGCAATGAATCTCCATTCCTGAACAAGATGAGATTCATGAACAAGACAAAAGGAAGATTCATGAACAAAATATATAAATAAATAAATAAAAGATATTAAAATGGTCCAACAATCCCATACTCATTTTAATATTAACAAGGACAAGAAAGATTACCAAACAAAGATAGACTAGCATGTAACATGAAGGTGTGCTCTGCATTGAACCTTCATTGATGAAACAGACTCCAGAGTCAGTAGTGGTCTCAGACTTGAACTATGACTGCTTAGGGGAAATAAAGTATTACTGCTCACATATAATAATCCAGGTGTTGACATGAGCTTTTAATAGCCAGCACATTACGACCTTGTGCTTATCCCAGTTTTCATGAGCATATTTGAGAATAAGCCTTGTTCTCATAGAAAGCAGCCCCACTTTCATGCTCACATAGGTGAAATCTGTCAAGGATGTTCCTTTAATTGACACACCCCACTCAACAAGAGTTACAAAATTTCATTAAGAATATAAAAACTCAACCCTCCAACATTACAGGACAAATACACTTACATCATGGGGATGGATAACAAAATATTAAAGAGTGCATTTTTACAACAACCATATGATTCGTTCTTCCCATTGAACTTAGTTACAAGATCTCTGGTCCCTAAGTTGGATATCCTCATACATGGTTTATGATTTTATAGGCTTCAAACCCATCCCCCTCGATGTGTTCCAGACCCTATCTCTCGCCAAGGCCTTGGCTAACGGATCCGCAAGATTATCTCAAGATTTTACATAATTCCCAGTTATGATGCTATTACTCAAAAAGGATATCACATTACGGTGTTTCCTTCGAATAGGTCTGGATTTACCGTTATAAAAATGGTTGTTCACTCTACCAATAACAACAGTGCTATCACAACGAATTAACACAGGAGGAATTGGTTTTTCCCAAAAAGGGATTTGTAGACGCCCCATTTTTGACCGTCCTCAAGACTTAGACATCACCGCTTGAACATGCGGTGATCATCCATGTTTGTGTTCGTCTTGAGTTCCCGGAGGTCTCGGCTATGCGCCTTGCTTCCGGATCTCTCGACTCGACTGTTTTGTGTCTGGTTTTGCACCAAACACTTGTGTTTTGCCTTGGAGGAGCAGGGAATGGCTTGTGGGCCATCCCCACACTCCACCGGCCATAGCTAGAGGCCACCGGCTGTGTTTTGTTGCCACCGGCCAAATGTTTGGCCGGCCGGCACTACAGATGGCCGGCCGGCTATCTCTCTTTGGTCAATTGCATTTTTGGCCGGCCGACTACCGTGTATCTGCTTTTGCAGATATTTTTGGGCAGCTGGCATACGCTGTCACCCCCTCCATACACGTGTATGGAGGGATTGCCCCCTTGTTAGCTTCCTTTGGAAGCTTTACAAGACAAGATTGTCTATAAAAGAGGGGCTTTTCTCTCTTGTTTTAGGGTTAGACATTTTAGACAACATTTTCAGAGCTTGAGTTTTTAGGGTTAGGGTTTACATATACCCTTTATCTCTATATCTCTCTCTTTCTTGTGTTTAGTGTGTGTTTAGTTCCATTTTTGTGCACAAACAGTCACCATCACACCTTTTCTTAGGAGCTGAGGCCCTTGAGGGTTGTTTTGAAGCTTTGGAGCTGGTTTTGAGCTTGGAAAGGCAGTTGGACCACCATTTGTGAAGGAGGTCTTCAAGAGTAACAAACTTGCTCTTTTTACCCCATTTTTGCAAAGCTTTTTAGCCTATCTTGCATCTATTTTTGAGCTTAGTATATAACATAGAAAAGTCTTGTTTTTACCTGCTCTAAATAGTTTGTCAAGGGTGTTTTAAGCTTTGGGGTTGTTTGACCCCTCTTAAGGCTTGTTTGGCCTTTGTTTTGTGCCATTTTTGTTGAGCTCCCGGACCATTGTTCTTGGGCCTCCTCACCACTGAAATCTTGAGGTATTTCAGAGGTGAGGATGGTGCCTTCAGGTCCTAAGAAGGAGAAGGCCACCCCCTCTCCTTGTTGTCCTTGAAAAGGGCCATTTTTGCCTCTTTAGTGAGCACCATGTTTAGGTTCAAGTTGGCCATTCCTTGACTGATATTTATGCTTATTTTTCCATGAAATAGCATTGTGTTAGTTGGTCTGGACACACCTTGCATGCTTTGCATACATGTCCTGTGATGCCATTATTTAGCCCAGATATGTCTTATGCTTTGGGCCCTTGTTCTAGCATGTTTTTGGCTAAGCTTTGTGAAGGTTCCATGCTTGTTTTGGTATGCTTGAAGTCTATTTTGGGTTACTTTGGTCGACCATGGTATGCTTTGTATAGCTACCTTACACTTTGGCTTGTTAGCCTTGAGTTTTGGACCTTAGTTACATGCCATGATCATCTAGTTTATTTGGTTTGGCACCATTTTAACATGATTTCAGAGCCTACATTGCATGCTAATTCTCCATGTTTAGTCTCTTTTAAGTGTGCTTAGAAGTTGCTTATTTGATGCTTAGGTGTTTAGGCCTTAACATGTGCATGCTTGTGTGTGTTTTGCCTCTCATTCCCTAGCTTGTGGCCACTGTTTTGGACCTAGTTTAGGGCTGTGCAATTAGTATAAGTCCCTCCCTTAGCATGTGTTCCATGCTTACCTTGTGTGTTGTCACATGCTTGGTCCCATTTGTATGATATTGCATGCCTTGCATACTTGTATGATTAGATTACATCTTGCATACTTGTAAGTTGCATTGCTTCATGCCCTACATGCTTCTTTAGGTTGTGTGCCTAACATGCATTGCTTGCTTGCATTGTCTATGTTGTATACTAGCCAACATGCTTAGGGTTGCATTGCATTAGCATGTATACTTGGCCTCTTGAATTGCTTGTGATAGAGGTTGAGTTCAATTTGTTTGATTATGTGCATTGCATTCCATATCAAAATGCACACTTGATTCTTTGGGCCATCACATATGGAAATGCGCGATTGGTGGTCCGAGAATTGAGGATCATGTCCCTTTGAGTCATGAATATGATAAGGGGGTGATTGGTGCATACATTGCTTGAAATGCATTGCCATGCCAAGTTCTGCCCTCTGCTGCTGTCAAACCAATCTTTGCAGGAAGATTTGGCCGGCCGGCCATCTTCAGTGCTGACCGGCCATCATTTTTGGCCGATGGAACAACTTTGTGGCCGGTGACTATCATCCATGGCCGGTGGCCAATCCCCTCAGCCGGTGGTGTTCCGCAGCACTCATAGAAGCAACCTTGAGACTTTGGCAGTCATCAGAGAAGCAGAGTGGGAAAAACAGAGGCAACTTGAGCATGGTGGCGGATTTCCGAGCAAAATCAAGCGCATTGCATTGAGCCCTCTCCCCGAGGCTGTTTACTGCCTTCATTAGATTTGTTAATTTGTTAATTAATTAATTGATTTGTAATATTTAATTAGCTAGTTGGTTAGTTAAAATGTATTATTCTTTCGGTCCCTCCGAGTGAGGGCAAATTTGTAATAAGTGTGGGTGCATGTGTGTATGTCTTCCAACCCCCACTTCTTTCTCCCTTTTACTTACCTGCTTTTGATGGTTAGTATTAGGGCATATTTACTTTAGCATACCTTATGCTATGCATGCGTGCGTCATTCATCAGTATTACATACACCAGGCTCGGCGCATCATGCTAACTGCATAAGCATTTCAAATCTAACTTGAATACATACTATTTGTGCATTTTCACATGTCATTTATAGACTAGCCGAGCCTACTATAATGACATTCCGTATGTGTTGCATTAGCCATTTAACATGGACTTGGATCATGCATGATTGCTAACATGTTCTTGTTTTGGCGCGGAGTACTACGTGAGCTCTTTATGCTTTAGCATTTCGCATGAGTGTGAATTTTAACATGACAGCGTACTTACCATGTGGCTAGATGTTTATATGATATAAACTGCCTGAATGCCAATGGGTGAAGGTTGGATTGTTTGAATTGGAATAATTCATTGAAATCCGTATTTTAGCCTACTTGCGAGTAGCAAATTCCAAAGCGTTTTCCAAACAAACGGATATGCAATGCTTTGTTCCAAATTAGGCGATCTGGTCTGTACTTGTTTTGCTGTGCGCATAACATAGTAATTCTAGGCTAATAACCGGAACAAGAACACATAAAGTTTTCAAAATAGGATATCATGGTTAGTAGAGGCCGGTCTTCGGATCAGGCGAAAGAGGGTGCTCATAGCTGACCTTCCCCAATTGTACCCAAGTTCCCGAGCCGAGGCAACTTTGGTGATGACGGACACGTGGCCTTTGGCACCGAGTCAGGGTTTCCTAAATTTCCCCATAAAAAAATATTTAGGTGGCGACTCTGTATCTGGTGATGCAGTCCATGTTTGGCACTTCTTTCAAAAATCTGTTTTCTCAAAACGACTTGCCAGATTTGGACTCTTTGGTTCAGATTAAGAACCGACAACAAATCGAGTCCGAACTGTAACCCCATGAGGTCCCTCGCGGGCTTGTTACAGTTTCTGGCGACTCTGCTAGGGATATTAGAGAACTTGACTCGAACTCGTGATATCTTGTTTTGACTACACTTATGTGTTTCTTTGCATTGCATGTGCATTGGTGCGCCTAGGGCATCGTGTTGGCCATCTGCTATTCCTGAGCGATTTGCCGGAGGCTTGTCTTGTCAAAGCATGCCATAAGGTTGACCGGTTGCGGGCTCTGCCAGTATGGGAACACAAACCCCGGTTTTACTGGGGCACCCTTTTCGACCAATCGGCCTAGTGCATATTTGGAATCCATGGTGACCATTCCAAACTAGGACAGGTTGCTTACCCGATTATAGGTTGTTTGAGACCGTTGCGTGCGTAGTGAAACCCTAGCTCATGACAAAATAGGACAGGGAAACCCTACCCCAACTTAGGGGTGTTTTAGCTCTTTACTTGCTATGTGCTTTTAGAGTGTATCTCTACAGGAACGCACACATCAGTCTACAAGTTTGAGTATCAAGCCTGAGGGCATCAGTATCAGTATTTGTGAGAATCAGTTATATCTGTGGATATCCGATTCAGTGTTTTGGGGCAGTAATTCTGGGGAACAGTGATCAATAGTAGAGTACAGTCGTTTGGCTACGCCTATGTTTGATCTGTTTGGGCTGAAATGCTGCTTGGTTTTCCTTTCAGTTCAGAGAGTTGATCCAGAATAGTCAGTGTTCCCCCTTGCTGAGGCAAGACAGATATCTGATCCGTCAGTCACCGCTCAGAACAGTGGACCTATGATGACGCAGAATTCGGAAGAGATTGTGGTTATGACAGCCGCATTAGATCAAGAAATCACTCTGCAAAGTGAGACCAATGTTGATGTGCCACATCCACCTAGGTCGCCTGCTGTGCATCCGGTCTGGGCCCCCCAGTTGTATCAGGCTCGTGAGCCCACCACATTCGAATTGATAGGGATGATTGGTGACCTCCAGAGGTCTGTGGCGGATCTCGCTTATGAAATATCAGCTTCACCACCAGCTGCACCATATGCCGGGAGTTTTGTACCACAGAAGCCTCCACTATTGGGACGGATTGTGATCGAGCTTAGCCAACCGGAGATGGCCTCCAACTATAGCAATGATATGCCAACATCAACCCAAACCCTCGATCAGGCTGAGGCCAGAGGTAAAGACAAAGTAAAGGCAGATGCCGATCCCATTGAACAACTGATGTGGGCAGTCGAGGCTTTGAAGGCCGGGGGGATAAGTAAACAGCAGGTATTCGCAGTCCTGACCAAGACTGTGGATGATGTTTTCCCCACTCAACCGGAGGCGATTACTAGCGATGAAACAGGATAGACCGTCATGCGGAAATCAGTCCCTCGGCTCCCAACCCTGCACTTGGGAAAGATCAGAAAGTTAAGACAGTGCCGGCCGACCCGTTCGCTAGTGTGTCTAGCAAGAATACTCAGACTTCAAAGTACCTGCCCCGAGGGCGCAGGGTCTTTCACGCTCTCTACATGCCTCTGTCCAAGGCACTCCAGATCCTGGCCGAAAGAGGGCACCTTAAACCCCCGGAGCCTCGGCCTCGCCCGAAGAATCTCCCTCCCACACATGATGCTGCCTTGTACTGCGCATACCACCAGCAGACCGGTCATGCTACCGATAATTGTTTTCGCCTCCGTCATGAGGTGCAAGACTTGATCGACAACGAGGTTATCCTCCTACCCACCTCTGCCAAGTCCGTTACTACTCAGCTATTGGATTTTGAGGATACTGATACTGCGAGTATGTAATCAGGGAGCGAACCACCTGCGGTCGGCGCTTGGTGTGTTTTCGGATGTGGCGTCTGGCACGCATTTTTGAGCATCCGCGAATGCTAGTTTTGTAAATTCTGACTTCGGTGTCGAGTCAGTCTTTTGTTTTGTTTTGAGTTTGTCTCATTGTCTTGAGTCAGTCCTTTTGGCTTGAGGGTCTGTCTTGTTGTAGCGAGTCGGTCCCCTTGTGTAGAATGTCAGGTGATTCCGGGGTTGTTGCCTCGAACACCGTTTTGTTTTGTAAATTACTCTTTTGCTTTCCTTTTGAGTCTGTCTCTGCTATGGTGCCAGTTACAACCAGGAAATCTGAATGAAACAGCTGCGGCTATCATGTTTCCGTGCTTATTACTATTTTTGGGCTGGTTGTGCCAGAAGATTTGAATGGGACAACAGTATATTCCACCTGCTCTCTTGTGCCCTGAAAATCATTGTAATGACCTAAGTTTTTTTCCAAAACCTTTTTGAGCACTGTGGTGATAAAAACAAAGAGGAAGGAATTCCTCGGGTTTTGTAAAACTTTGATCAATTTGAGAGAAAGATAGACGTGCTAAGCCTTTAATGAATGAAATCATGCTTGTTAGTGTGAGTACTGAGAAGGACCCTGGTTTGATCCAGATTGGTTCCACACTATCTTCAGCGCGAGCAATTTGTCGCTTTCGTAAAAATTTTCAAAAATAATGTTTTGCGTAGTCCTGTGAAGCCCTGTGTGGAATCGCTCTCGAGATTGTGTAACCTAAGATCGCTCTCAGCCTCAAGATTCAATCCATCTATTTTCAAGCCTAGACCACAATTCGGACTGTTCAATGATCAACCGTCATGTGAGGCCTGCTTGGCCAGGCTTGAAGCAGCCCTCGAACAAGAGGCACCAAAGTCAGATCAAGAGGTCAGACGTCGTCAACGGAAGCCAGCAAAGCTAGAACAGAAGCACCCCTTTAACTAGGGGCAGAAAAATGTCAAATGTCTCGAAGAGCCAAATACAACAACCACTCTCCTGGATACAGAGGGCTTCAATCTCAAAACCATTTGGCATGGACTTGTTACACTTTTACCCTTTGAGAGGCTCGTTGGGCCGAAAACCCGGAAGGACGACCCAGGCAAAAGTTAGAGCAAAGAAAAATGCAAAAAAAAAAAAGAAAAAGAAAAAGAACAAAAATCAATGCAAAAAGAAAAAAACAAACATACAAAAAATGCAAAAAATACAAAAGCAAAAAAAAGAGAAAAAAAAAAAGAAATATATGCAAAAAAAAAAAAAAAAAAAAGAAAAGAAGCTCGCAAGGTCGAAAACCCACATCGGGCACCTTGGCAAAAGTTAGAGCCTAAAAAGTGAAGGTTAAAATACCCGAGTGTACCTTAACTAGAACTACGTAAAGCTTGATTCCCATGTTTGGAATACGTAGGCAACTTCATCTTGAAGTCTAGCCCCCAACGCTTTCATATCGTCTCAGTCTATGTGTAATGGTTTTGATCACCTTTGCTTCCTCTGAATCAGGTAGTTCGGTTGTGACAACTGGAACTATGCAGTAAAGTTCCTCTTGGAGTCCAACCATCAACGCTTTTATAGTGACTGTGTCCATATATTGGTTTTGACCGTCATCGTCTTCTCTGTGTCTGAGAATTCGTTTGCAATCATCACCGATGAGGACTGATTTTCAGCATGCTGTGGCATCATCCAAACAAGTGGCAACTTTCCGTTGCCATGAGTCGCCGTTCAAACCATGGGCAACTTTTCGTTGCAATGCATCCCTTTCAAGCAAGGGGCAATTTTCCATTGCCTCCGATCCGAGGTTGCACATCTCGAGGGTAGGTTCCATGCTCGTTGAGCATCGACCATTTGCAAAAATAGTTTTTGAAAATTTTTACTGAGGTTGACTATTTTCTCGAAAACTATTTCATTTTCCAAAACTAGACCATTTCTGGGACCCAGAAAGGAAAACTTTCAGTGCTCATAGTCTAACTTGCATGATTTTCAAATCAAAATCGAACAAGCATGTTAATTCAACTCTCATTTTGGTCAAAACTGTTTTAGTAGAAAACTAAAAAATGGTCAAAGTGATGAACTAGGGGCACAGTCAAGTCAGGTGTTTTGTCCTTCCCTCGTCATCAACATACTTGCCAAAAGGGCACCCTATTCACCGGGAGAAGGCACAACTGAAGCTCTCAGTAAAGGGCTGAAAGCCCTCAACAACCTCCAAGCAACGAGGTATTGAACCCAGTGCGAAGCACGAGTTGGGACAGATCAAGATACACAATCTCCTGTCTGGAACATCGACTAGACATCACTAGAAGAAATAAGCTGCGAGCTAATAGTGTTGGGCGCGAACCTGCAACTTCCTATTCATCCATCGATCACCCTGGGGAGGGATGAAAAATGAGAGAATAAAAAATAGAGAGGTGTAAGTCGAGAGAAGAGTGAGGAAAAGGTTTTGAGAGAAAAACCGAGTCTGCGGGCCGAGTGATGTGATAATCACAAATCAGAAAGGGTGGGAAACATACCCGGAGGGACTGGCTCCTCGAGATTTGAGGTCTCTCGTTTTGTAAACATGTCCGTGTGTCGTGTCTTTTGTCTTGTTTAACCCAGCTTTTGTTTTGAGTCTTTTTCGAGCGTGTCTCATTGTGATTAGGTCGTGTACCTTTTGTTTGAGTCTTTCTCACTGTGTTCAGTTTTAGGCTCGATACCTCGGTTGAAAAATCCTTTTTCAATTTCAAATATCGCTTATGCTCAGAGTACTGTGCCATTCTCAACATTTAGGCAGAACCAAAAGGAGAAAAGGGAAATTTGGGGCATCTGAGTGTGTGTGGCCTCACCGATTCCACCTTCAGATTCCGCCTTGTCGATTAATGCTTTGTTCAGGATTTGTCGTGTGCAGAATGAACCGAATGTCGTGTTATGGGCTGTATGCAGATTAGTCCCCAGTGGAGAAAGGTCCGTGTGTTCAGAAACAGGCAGTGGGTTGCTTGGGTTGTTTTGCTGTTGGCTAGTTAGTTATCTGATTATTACAGTGCAAGTGTTCAATTTTCAGACAACAAATCAATTTCATTTACATTGAGGTGTAGCATGATGCAATGCAATGCAATATATGAGATGTACAAATGTAACACTTTTTTCAGATAAAAGTTTGTTTCATTTCATCATCTTTGCAAGTACATAAGTTTTGAAAACAAAATTTGCCTACGGCAGTATAAAGTATCCTACCTACCAACAAAAAGGAAAAAGTACAAAAAAGAAGAAAAACAGCAAAATCTGTATCAAATGTCAAAGGATCTCAGGCCTGGGAGTCCGTCCTAGTCCTCTTCCTGGACGAAGGTCCAGGAGCATCATCAGCACTGTCATCAGAGCCCGAGTCCAAGCCGTCTCCGGTCTCCTCCTCCAACGACTCTGCCTCCGCCTCAGCCTCCGACTCCTCGTCATATTCATCAGGGACTGGAGCTCGTGAGCTACTCCCAACGTGAGTGCGCCCTGCCTTGGTGCGGGGGAATACTCTGCCCTCTCCATCTCCTCCGGCAGGAACAGAAGGCCTGGCTGGAACACCCCCTATGGTAGGAATCTGGAAGGGAGGCTGCAAAGTACAAAAGGCAAACGCATCAGTATACTGTGAGCAGTTTATCAGTGCAGAATGCAACGTATAAGTACAGTGTGTGAATGTCATGAGTAGTTTATCAGTGCAGAATGCAGTGTATGAGTACAGTGTATGAATGCCGTGAGGAGTTTATCAGGAGTTACATAGTGCATCAGATTATGTGAAGCAGTTTATGTATGATTTGAGACCGTGGGCTGAAGAACATACCGGAATACTGTAGAGGGCCAGGAGGTCGAAAGTCCACTGCAACATCTCCATCATGGAGGCATTCAACTCCAGGGACTGTCGGGTGTACTCGGAAGAAGCCTGCAAAAGTATCAGATGCATCAGTATTCTGCAGAATATCAAATCAACTGAAATGAAATGACAATGCAAGACGTAAAATGCAATAATACATACCGGAGGCAAGTCGGGGACACTGACCAACTCGTGATCAGCCGGGGGAGGAGCAAAGGGGATCCGTAAGTCCCCCACCTCGTCTCAGATGTCGGCCGAGGTGGCGCAGCAGCGCCCCCGCCTCTCTCGAAGCTCCACCGCCATGACCCAAGCTCTCTGCGACGCTCGCTTCCAAATTTCGCCCGCTCCTAGCTGCTGGTGCCATGGGCCTCTCTCCCTCAACCCGACGGCCACCACTCAGAGGCCCCATGATATACGTCTGCACGTACTCTCTGTAGTCGCCGATGCCTCTAAAGCAGATCGCCTCCCAGCCAATAGTGTAATCGGCCATCTGCTCGGCAGTGAATCTCTCGGTCTCCCTCATATCCTCAGGAGGGTGAACCGGGACTATCTGCTCTGGTAACCCTAAGGTCTGGCATAGGAAACGCTCGCCCAGGTACCAAGCCCGACAAACCAGGCCCTCCAGCAGAATCTGGAAACGCGTGGTCTTCTCAGCACCGGCAAATCGATCCTGAATCATCGCTGGCAACGGAGCCCAAGGCTGCCAGGTGATCTGAAGATGAAATACAGATTGTTATCTAACTGTTATTGAAAGAACAATACAAAGCAAAGCTTAAATGAACTGCAAAGTTGAACATACCTTCGCGGGAGTGATGGTGTCAAAGTAGCGGCAGAAGAAGCTAAACGTCTCCCGGGGCCTCCGCACGTATCTCCCGTCAAAGCGGCGCGAGAATTTGACGACGAGAGGGGTCTCCACGTCTGGCACTGGGGCTAGTCTGGGAAAGTAGGCGTAAACCCACAACTACAGAGCAAATACCAGTATGCTTATCAAATAAAGCAGAATGCAGAATAAAGCAGAAATAACAGAGCCGTGTATTGTACAGTGTATTGTGTAGAGTGTACAGTGTGAGCAGTGTACAGTCAGTGTAAAGCAGAGTATATGCGTGCCGTGTGTGCAGTATACAGTCAGCGTGAAGCAGATCGCAGTGTGTGCAGTGTACAGAGTACAGATAATAGAAAGCAGAAATGTAAAGCAAAAAAAAAAAGAAATGTACCTCCCAAGTACGCCAGTAGCCCCCGAGCAACTGTCCGCTGCCATGGGAAGCCGAGCTCATATATCCGTAGAGTGTGGCCAGAGTGGCGCCACCCCAGTCATAGTGTAGGATCTGAGTGACATCCACTAAGGCGCTGAGCAAGCAGAGGGGCACGGTATTCGCCCGATCGGCGAAAATAGTCATCCCCAACAAGAACATCAGAAAGCCGCGGGCGTACCGTTCCACCGCCTCTTGGGTCATCGGAGCCTCCTCGGTCAAAGCTGGCTGGACCCTGAACTAGACCTCGAACCAAGAATATCGGACGAAGCCGGGACGGGCGAGAGGTGGCACCTCGCCAAGCAGATATATCTGAGCAGCCGTCCACTCGTCCATATCAGTGTCGAAAGGGATCGGATCACCCCTACCCCGATGCCTGTGAGCATCGAGAAATCATAGGAAGTCATCGTCATGTCTCCTATCGCAGAAAAATGGAACGAGTCGGTGGCGTCCCACCACCTCTTTGCTAGAGCAGCGAGGAGAGGCCTGCTCGTAGTAAGTCTGGATAGCCCCCTGCAGAATGCGCCAAAGCCGGCCTGGTCCACGATGTGGTGGACCGCATCGGGTAGCTCTGCGTACCAATCTCGAGCGGCGATGTTCCCATACCCCCGGACGGTATAGGAATCTCCCTGTTTTCAAGCAAACAATCGCGAAGCAGTGCTAAATATACCAGTTTTGAAAGGCATTCCAAATTGAAATAGATATAGCATGTGTGCATGTTTTCTTATTCAAACAGATACCGGGTGTCGGTGTGCTTACAGTGAACTACAACATGTGATGTGTCAGCATGTTTGAGTGGTTCAGTGCAAACATAGCACGTGTGCAAGTTTTTCAGATTCGAACAGATATCGGGTGCCGGTGTGTTTGCAGTGAAATACAGTGTGTGTCGTATGTTTGAAGTGGTTCAGAGACAGTGCAGTGTGTGTGTACGTGTCAGTTTCGAACATATATCAGTTGCAAGTGCGTTTGCAAATAACTACTGATGTCTGATGCATCACAGTATCTCGAAGTTAAGCAGTTAAAGAATATAATCAGCTATGGCAGTTTTATATTCTACATTGTGGAAAATAAAATAGAGGAAGGAATGTTACCTCGGAAGCGCCGAAGGATAGATGAGATGCAGGCTCACGCAGGAGAAGCTCCGGAGGCATCGCCCTGTCAAAGCTCCGAAACTGGCGAAGTCCATCAGAGGGTAGCACATGAATCGCCGGCCGGTAGGTCGCCGGGTCGAATGGACGGACACTCAGGGGGAGAAGCTCGACCCGGGATCCATCTCATGATCCGGGGGAGTCCCTCCCTGTGGGATGTCGTCCACCATAACAAAGATGGTGAGAAAATAGCCGAAAGAGGGAAAACTGAACTACAATACGAAGGGTCAACCGAAAAGTCAACCCCGAGAGGGTGGAAAATGGCCTGAAAAGTCAGAATGTGGAAAATATGGGAAAATCAAGGAAAACTTGGGGGAAACAAACCCCAAGAGGCGGAAATCGAAAAAACTACACCGAAACGAAGTTTCGATCGGATGAAAATGTTCGAAACGCGATAAACTTCGCGAATCAAACGATGGAACGGGCGTAAAACGCAAGAAAACGGGAGTATGAGAGGAGGAAAAAGCTCTAACATGAGAGAGGGTGAAATTCCGGCTAAGGGAAGTGAAGGAAATAGGGTGTGAAACCCTATTATAAAAGACCCAAGGCAAAAAGTCAAAACTGCCCCGAATCAGGCATTTTTGGCCGGTCGGCTACATTTTTGGCCGGCCGGCCAAATATTTGGCCGGTGATGTTTTTTGGTGGCCGGTGGCTTCCCATGTGGCCAGTGAGCCTCCTACAACCTTTTTTTGGGTCAAATGAGTGGTTTGGGGTCTTCATTGCTCAAGATAGTGCAAGAAACGGCATCTCCGAAGCTCAACCAGCCTCCGTTTTGACCTCGGACTGTGTTTTCTGTGCGCGGCACTCGAATTCATACAAGGTGTATCCTTTCCGTATCCTTTTGTCTTTTACAAAAACCGAAAGTTGCCCCTTGTGCATGTATTATGTCATCGCACTATCTTGTGCACTCGCGTTGTTTAACGCATCGCGTTGTTTTGTGCATCTCATTGCATTTGGCATGCATTCAATCGCGATGTCTAGCGCATCGCACTATCCTGTGCACTCGCGTTGTTTAATGCATCGCGCTGTTTTGCGCATCTCATTGCATTTGGCATGCATTCAATCGCACTGTCTAGTGCATCGCACTATCTTGTACACTCGCGTTATTTAACGCATCGCGCTATTTTGTGTATCTCATTGCATTTGGCATGCATTCAATCACGCTGTCTAGCGCATCGCGCTATCTTGCGCACTTCAATCGCACTGTCTTGTGCATTTGCATTGTCCAACGCATCGCGCTGTTTTGCACACCTCATTGCATTTTGCATGCATTCAATCGCGCTATTTTGCGCAGCACACCGTACTGTGCAACACCCTCTTGGTCTGGCGAGACCTTAAATACGCTCGGTCGAGCAGGACCTTAAACACACACAGTCTAGGAGACCTTAAATCCTTGGAAGGTGCAAGACCTTCGGTGCATTGGTGTGCAGAGTTCATTCACATTGCCATGCATTTCAAAAGCCGTGCGTTATCGTGCGTTTAAAGTTCATGCATTTCCATGCATCTCAAACCGTGCGTTGTCGCGTATCAAAAAAAACACATGCATTGTCATGCATCCCATTGTAAATACTGCATATGTCATGCATCTTTGTAAATAATGCATATGTCATGCATCACATTGTAAATACTGCATATGTCATGCATCGTTGTAAATAATGCATATGTCATGCATCCCATTGTAAATACTGCATATGTCATGCATTTCATGGTAAATATCATGCATATGTCATGCATCATTGTAAATATAATGCATATGTCATGCATCATTGTAAATGTACTGCATATGTCATGCATCATTCCATTGTATATTGCATATGTCATGCATCATTTTAAATACTGCATATGTCATGCATCTAAGCCAAAAACAAAAAAAAACACACATGCATATGTCATGCATTCATTGTAAATACTGCATATGTCATGCATTCATTGTGAATAATGCATATGTCATGCATTTTCTGTAAACATCCATTCCAGTGCATATCGCATTGTAGCTTGCATGCATCCACTGCATCACCTCCATCTTTGGCTTGCACTTTCCTTGTTGAGCTTGGTTTGGTATGTGCTCATACTTTTCACGTTAAAGCACAGTTCTACATGTGTACGCGCCTATTCCTTGATGAACTTGGTTTGAGGATGGCAGCACCTTTTCTGTGTTAAACGCGGTTCGTTTGTGTACATGCCCTTCCTAGGCAAGATTTTGGTTTAGCCTGTGTGCCTTATCCATCGTATAAATATCTATTCCAGTGCATATCGCATTGTAGCTTGCATGCATCCACTGCATCACCTTCATCTTTGGCTTGCATCTTTCCTTGTTGAGCTTGGTTTGCTATGTGCTCATACTTTTCACGTTAAAGCACAGTTCTGCATGTGTACGCGCCTATTCCTTGATGAACTTGGTTTGAGGGTGGCGGCACCTTTTCTGTGTTAGACGCGGTTCGTTTGTGTACATGCCCTTCCTAGGCAAGATTTGGTTTGGCCTGTGTGCCTTATCCATCATATCTCATACATCCCATTGCATATTGTAGATATCGCATTGTAGCTTGCATGCATCCACTGCATCATCACCTCCACCTATGGCTTGCACCTTTCCTTGTTGAGCTTGGTTTGGTATGTGCTCATACTTTTCACGTTAAAGCATAGTTCTGCATGTGTACGCGCCTATTCCTTGATGAACTTGGTTTGAGGGTTGCGGCACATTTTCTGTGTTAGATATGGCTTGTATGTGTACATGCCCTTCCTAGGCAAGATTTGGTTTGGTTGCATGCCATATCCACTGTATATATTACATTGTAGTGTAATTTTTGCATCCAGCATTAGGATCATTGTCCTTTCGTTAGCGGGTTGTTTCCCCACTTATGTTATTCCACCCAATACTTGTTCTTGCGTCCGTCTACATCACTCATAGTTCTGCATGTGTATGCGCTTTGAGGGTTGCGGCACCTTTTCTATAGTAGACGGACTTGTTACTTCCATCAATCTATTTGACATTTGTGTGGTTTTGAACCGCTCATGATTGAATCATGATTCAATTGCATTGCATTTCTTTTGCATTGTTTCAATTGCATTGCATTTTCATTTGCATTATTATACATAGTTTTGTATATATTGCATATCATATTGCATATCATTTTTGCATTCATTTTGCATGTTATGCATGTTGCTAACAACATTGTACCTGTTAAGTTTGCTTTCTTTTCAGGCACGATATTGGATGTACGGTTCATTTGAGGCTGGTGCAACCAGATGAACCGGACAGGTATTGTATCCTCCGAGTGAGATGTATTGAGAATTGCATAATTCTCTTACATCCTTTCTGCATTGTAGTGTAGTTTGGTGTATGCTAGCTTAAAACTGTTGCATTGTATATGCTTCGTTACAGCTTTCTTTGCATGATCATAAGTTATGTTCGGCTTTGTGCATTGTCTTGCATCTTGCCTCTGCCTTCGGGCGCATATCTTGTTTGTCTTGCATGCTTTGTCTAAGTCTTCGGCCTTGTCAAAAATGGGTCGTCTCTGGGTTTTGACATTCACTCCCGTCATTGTTCTGACTTTCGAGTTCTGTCAAAGAGGGGCAACTGTAGACACCCCATTTTTTACCGTCCTCAAGACTTGGACGTCACCGCTTGAACACACGGTGATCATCCATGTTTGTGTTCATCTTGAGTTCCCAGAGGTCTCGGCTACGCGCCTTCCCTCAGGATCTCTCGACTCGACTGTTTTGTGTCTGGTTTTGCACCAAACACTTGTGTTTTGCCTTGGAGGGGCAGGGAATGGCTTGTGGGCCATCCCCACACTCCACCGGCCATGGCTTGAGGCCACCGGCTGTGTTTTGTTGCCACTGGCCAAATGTTTGGCCGGCCGGCACTATAGATGGCTGGCCGGCTATCTCTCTTTGGTCAATTGCATTTTTGGCCGGCCGACTATTGTGCATCTGCTTTTGCAGATATTTTTGCGCAGCTGGCATACGCTGTTACCCCCTCCATACACGTGTATGGAGGGATTGCCCCCTTGTTAGCTTCCTTTGGAAGCTTTACAAGACAAGATTGTCTATAAAAGAGAGGCTTTTCTCTCTTGTTTTAGGGTTAGACATTTTAGACAACATTTTCAGAGCTTGAGTTTTTAGGGTTAGGGTTTACATATACCCTTTATCTCTATATCTCTCTTTCTTGTGTTTAGTGTGTGTTTAGTTCCATTTTTGTGCACAAACACCCACCATCACACCTTTTCTTAGGAGCTGAGGCCCTTGAGGGTTGTTTTGAAGTTTTGGAGCTGGTTTTGAGCTTGGAAAGGCAGTTGGACCACCATTTGTGAAGGAGGTCTTCAAGAGTAACAAACTTGCTCTTTGTACCCCATTTTTGCAAAGCTTTTTAGCCTATCTTGCATCTGTTTTTGAGCTTAGTATATAACATAGAAAAGTCTTGTTTTTACCTGCTCTAAATAGCTTCTTAAGGGTGTTTTAAGCTTTGGGGTTGTTTGACCCCTCTTAAGGCTTGTTTGGCCTTTGTTTTGTGCCATTTTTGTTGAGCTCCCGGACCATTGTGCTTGGGCCTCCTCACCACTGAAATCTTGAGGGATTTCAGAGGTGAGGATGGTGCCTTCAGGTCCTAAGAAGGAGAGGGCCACCCCCTCTCCTTGTTGTCCTTGAAAAGGGCCATTTTTGCCTCTTTAGTGAGCACCATGTTCAGGTTCATGTTGGCCATGCCTTGATTGATATTTATGCTTATTTTTCCATGAAATAGCATTGTGTTGAGTTGGTTTGGACACACCTTGCATGCTTTGCATACATGTCTTGTAATGCCATTATTTAGCCCTAACATGTCTTATGCTTTGGGCCCTTGTTCTAGCATGTTTTTGGCTAAGCTTTGTGAAGCTTCCATGCTTGTTTTGGTATGCTTGAAGTCTATTTTGGGTTACTTTAGTCGACCATGGTATGCTTTGTATAGCTATCTTACACTTTGGCTTGTTAGCCTTGAGTTTTGGACCTTAGTTACATGCCATGATCATCTAGTTCATTTGGTTTGGCACCATTTTAACATGATTTCAGAGCCTACATTGCATGCTAATTCTCCATGTTTAGTCTCTTTTAAGTGTGCTTAGAAGTTGCTTATTTGATGCTTAGGTGTTTAGGCCTTAACATATACATGCTTGTGTGTATTTTGCCTCTCATTCCCTAGCTTGTGGCCACTGTTTTGGACCTAGTTTAGGGTTGTCCAATTAGTATAAGTCCCTCCCTTAGCATGTGTTCCATGCTTACCTTATGTGTTGTCGCATGCTTGGTCCCATTTGTATGATATTGCATGCCTTGCATACTTGTATGATTAGATTACATCTTGCATACTTGTAAGTTGCATTGCTTCATGCCCTACATGCTTCTTTAGGTTGTGTGCCTAACATGCATTGCTTGCTTGCATTGTCTATGTTGTATACTAGCCAACATGCTTAGGGTTGCATTGCATTAGCATGTATACTTGACCTCTTGAATTGCTTGTGATAGAGGTTGAGTTCAATTTGTTTGATTATGTGCATTGCATTCCATATCAAAATGGACACTTGATTCTTTGGGCCATCACGCATGGAAATGCGCGATTGGTGGTCCGAGAATCGAGGATCATGTCCCTTTGAGTCATGAATATGATAAGGGGGTGATTGGTGCATACATTGCTTGAGATGCATTGCCATGCCAAGTTCTGCCCTCTGCTGCTGTCAAACCAATCTTTGTAGGAAGATTTGGCCGGCCGGCCATCTTCAGTGCTGACCGGCCATCATTTTTGGCCGATGGAACAACTTTGTGGCCGGTGACTATCATCCATGGCCGGTGGCCAATCCCCTCAGCCGGTGGTGTTCCGCAGCACTCATAGAAGCAACCTTGAGACTTTGGCAGTCATCAGAGAAGCAGAGTGGGGAAAACAGAGGCAACTTGAGCATGGTGGCAGATTTCCGAGCAAAATCGAGCGCGCATTGCATTAAGCCCTCTCCCCGAGGCTGTTTACTGCCTTCATTAGATTTGTTAATTTGTTAATTAATTAATTGATTTGTAATATTTAATTAGCTAGTTGGTTAGTTAAAATGTATTATTCTTTCGGTCTCTCCGAGCGAGGGCAAATTTGTAATAAGTGTGGGTGCGTGTGTGCATGTCTTCCAACCCCTACTTCTTTCTCCCTTTTACTTACATGCTTTTGATGGTTAGTATTAGGGCATATTTACTTTAGCATACCTTATGCTATGCATGCGTGCATCATTCATCAGTATTGCATGCACCGGGCTCGGCGCATCATGCTAACTGCATAAGTATTTCAAATCTAACTTGAATACATGCTATTTGTGCATTTTCACATGTCATTTATAGACTAGCCGAGCCTACTCTAATGACATTCCGTATGCGTTGCATTAGCCATTTAGCATGGACTTGGATCATGCATGATTGCTAACATGTTCTTATTTTGGCATATAGTACTAGGTGAGCTCTTTATGCTTTAGCATTTCGCATGAGTGTGAATATTAACATGACAGCATGCTTACTATGTGGCTCGATGTTTATATGATATAAACTGCCTGAATGCCTGTGGGTGAAGGTTGGATTGTTTGAATTGGAATAATTTATTGAAATCCGTATTTTAGCCTACTTGCAAGTAGCAAATTCCAAAGCGTTTTCCAAACAAACGGATATGCAATGCTTTATTCCAAATTAAGCGATCTGGTCTATACTTGTTTTGCTGTGCGCATAACATAGTAATTCTAGGCTAATAACCAAAACAAGAACACATAAAATTTTCAAAATAGGATATCATGGTTAGTAGAGATCGGTCTTCGGATCGGGCGAGAGGGGGTGCTCATAGCTGACCTTCCCCAATCGTACCCAAGTTCCCGAGCCGAGGCAACTTTGGTGATGATGGACACGTGTCCTTTGGCACCGAGTCAGGGTTTCCTAAATTCCCCCATAAAAAAATATTTAGGTGGCAACTCTGTATCTGGCAAAGCAGTCCATGTTTGGTACTTCTTTCAAAAATCTGTTTTCTCAAAACGATTTGCCGGATTTGGACTCTTTGGTTCAGATTAAGAACCGACAACAAATCGAGTCCGAACTGTAACCCCATGAGGTCCCTCGCGGGCTTGTTACAGGATTTCATGTAACAAATCTTTCAACCAATTCGCTTCCTCATATGCTGAAGCTAACGGTATAAGTTTAGTTTCCATAGTAGAATTAGCAATTATAATCTGTTTTTTAAACTTACAACATATAACACCACCACCCAAGGTAAAAATAAAGCTCGACGTAGAGAGAGAATCACCTGACAAAGTGTTCCAATCAGCATCACTATATCCCTCAAATACCGCAGGATACTTGTTATAAAACAAACTATAATTTTTGGTACCAGATAAATATCTCATAATTCTTCCCATGGCTAGCCAATGATCTCGACTTGGCTTGCTAGTAAACCTGCTAAGTACTCTAACAGCATATGCAATGTCAGGTCCAGTATAGTCAATAACATATCCCAAACTACCAATCATGCTGGCATATTCCTTTTGATTAATCACTTCTTTTTCATTTATTACAATAGATAAATGTATACTTGCATCAAAAGGAGTAGCAACATGTTTGCAGACTAGAACATTATATTTCTTTAAAATTTTCTCAACATAATGCGACTGATCAAGAAAAATACCATCATTAGTCTTGGTAATTTTAATTCCCAAAATAAAATTGGCTTCACCAAGATCTTTCATATCAAAGTAGCTATTGAGCATATTTTTAATCTCATTTATAATATGCAAATTAGAGCAAAAAATAAGTAGATCATCTACATATAGGCTAATAATCACATGTGTATTCTCATAAGTTTTATAATATATGCACTTATCACATTCATTAGTCTTATAGCCATTCTCAATCATGTAGGAATCAAATTTCTCATGCCACTGTTTAGGAGCTTGTTTTAAACCATAAAGGGATTTAGTTAGCTTACACACCTTGCTTTCTTGGCCAGGCTCCATAAAACCTTCGGGTTGGTGCAAGTAAATCTCTTCATCTAAATCTCCATTTAAAAATACTGTTTTCACATCCATTTGATGAATTTTTAAATAATGAATTGCAGCCACTTCTATCAACAGTCTAATGGATGTAACTCTAGCAACAGGAGAAAAAGTATCAAAAAAATCAAGATCAACTTGTTGCTTAAAACCTTTAGCGACAAGCCTCGCTTATGTAAAGTCCTCAAAATAATACATAAATCCCATCATTTTAGACATGCAATGGTATGAAGAAATCAACACCTTTCCATTCATCAGAGTAGTTCTTACAACAGTATTACATGTTAACAACAAAAGCAAATGCCCTACGGGCTTACAGCTTTCCAAGTTAACACTTGGTACACAAAAGAAGAGTACTAACTCTATATAAAATAAGCCCTTGGCTTGATATACATATAATACAAACAAAATAATCAAAAGAAAGTCTTCAACTCTCATATCCATCCAAGCTAAGTCCTTGGAGGTGGCATGCTACCTGTACCTGAAAATAATGTCCCATATAGGGTGAGCCCAAGAGAGAGATATGCTAAACACAAGATAAGCAAGAATTAAGACATTAGCAATTGATAAATGTTTAAATCACATAAATCAATTCATAATTCATTTCCATTACATGACCACTATATCCATGTTCTATTTCATTTTCCATTTCTTATCAAGTTCACAATTCACAACACCGGCTCAGAACCTGGCCAACAACTTACATAAAACAATAACTCGTATTAAAAGATTCCCATTTCACAATAGATAAGCATACTAGCTATATCAACACTTCGATAAACGAGCATATAAGCTATATCACCATCTCAACAGATAAGCATCAAGCTGTATCCACACTTCGACAGATAAGCATATGAGCTATATCAACACTTCCATAGATAAGCATATGAGCTACAATAACACATTAACGGACAGGCATATGAGCCGTATCAGTGGAGTCCATCCCCTATCATCTCCCAAACAATGTCCGGTTTAGAGGTCCATCCCCTATCTTCTCCTAAACCGTGGAGTACATCCCCTATCTCCTCCCACACACACACCGTATATACACAAAGGTCATATACTCAATCAAACAATACATAGCGTTAATGTATTCTATCAACCGTCATACTCTATGACACATTCAATTAATTAGCTTTAGTTTGCCTAATCATCATGCACTGTCTACAACAATCACAACTACCCTCCACCGGTAGCCCAAAGCAATTATTTCTAAACAGATAATAAAAGCTCCAACAGATAAAAATATCAATGTTTTCAAAAGTGGGTGATTAATGAATCCAACTCCACCATTCTACCATACAATGAGCCACTTTCATTATTTCCAACTCAATTCCATATAACCACAATTTTTCCAAATTAATTATACCAAATAATTTGTACAACAAATTAGGGTTTTCTACCCCATGTCCCAATATTGACCCAATGGTCTATATATCAACAACCAACAACAATATCATTATTTTGAAATTCAAAATATACATTTTTAGAATCAAAATAACAAAACCCCTTTTTAACATTTTCAAACCCTAACTCCCAAAATCAATCATTTAACAAAATGCCCAAAAATCTATGTCAAAACCCATAGTAGTGAGTAAGAATCCCTACCTCAAATTCGGAGCCCAAGGGAAGAAGATGAAGAAAACCAAAATGCTCCAAAACTCAATATGCTCGGATCAAAACGTAGCCCTCGACGATCAACAACTTTTTTGTGAAGGCCAAAAGTAAGGAAAGCATCTAACTAGATCAAACTCTAGAGAGAAGGGAGTTTCTAGAGAAAGAGACTCTCAAAATGTCTTTCTAGAAAGTAAGAGAGAGAGTGTGAATGTAAAAAGTGATTTTAAAATGTCTAGCTGCCAACTGATATGCGACATTCCCGCTCGAGCGGAGAACACAATGCTCGAGCGTCAAGAACAAAAAACTAGGTCCGTTCGAGCGCAAAAAGTCCCGCTCGAGCGCCAAGACACAGGAATAAAGTACATCCGCTCGAGCGCGAAAACTAGTCCGCTCGAGCATGGATTTCCCCCTCCTAGAACATACACTAAAAATGTACCACCCACTCGAGCGCCAATAAGACCGCTCGAGCGCGACCCGCTCGAGTGCAGGAAACCCGCTCAAGCGTAGAAAACACACCTACAAAAGTTTTGCATGGACACAAAATACTGGAAGAGTGTAAACCGCGCTCGAGCGCAAGAAGACCCGCTCGAGCGGACCATCCAAAAACTGTGCAACAACAATGGGAGCCAAAACTCTACCAACCTGAATCAACCAAGCCCAACACATCCTAAAACCCAAACGAATCGATTTAAAGGATGACAACAAGACAATTACAACTAACAACTTCACGGAACCGAGTCCGGAATACAACTGAACAGTAAACGGACAACCGAGATCGCTATAACCTCCCCCCCGTAAAGAATTTCGTCCCTGAAATTAAACACAAGTTTTTCAAAAACAAGTTTTCTCCATTTCTAACAATATTACTACATAATATTTAACATTCCGACCCACTACTGGTCAATCTCATCTCTTTTCAAGAGGCATTTCACATTACACATAACAACCTGCATTATCAACATGCACCCCTTTGAAATTTACCAATTTCAACTTATTTTCCACAATTTCATAACACATGCAACATTAATATCATGCTTGCATTTCCACAATACTTAACATATACAATGTTAACATAACTTCCATTTACCAAAACATTCACAATGTTTTACAACTTAAGACATACATAATGCTCTTAAAGTTCAATAACGTTACAAAATTTCTATACATGATTACACATCAACAAACAAGTCCGAATATTTCTCACGGACCTCTAACTTACGTTCCCAAGTGGCTTCCTCCACTCCGTGATGTTTCCACAAAACCTTTACCATGAGAATGGTCTTGCCTCACAAGACTTGATCCCGTCTATCCAAGACCCGCACCGGTATCTCCTCATACGAGGCATCCTCATCTACCTCTAAGTCGGTCCAATCCAACACATAGGACGAATCCGACTCGTACTTTCGAAGCATACTGACATGAAAGACGTCATGAACCCCGGACAACTGTGGTGGCAAAGCCAAACAATAAGCAACCTCCCCAATCCTTTTGAGGATCTCAAAGGGACCGATAAACCGAGGGGATAACTTCCCACTCTTCCCAAACCTCATCAAATCTCGCCTAGGTGATATCTTCAGAAAGATATGATCACTTACCTCAAACACCAAAGGTCTCCTCCTACGGTCGACATAAGATTTCTGATGACTCTGGGCTGTAACAAGCCTCCTACGGATAAGCTCAACCTTCTCCGTCGTTTCCCTCACTTACTCTAGACCCAACAAATGTGCATCACCCACCTCGGCCCAACAGACTGGAGACCTACACGGTCGGCCATACAAGGCTTCAAACGGTACCATACCGATGCTAGACTGGAAACTGTTGTTGTAGGCAAACTCCACCAATGGTAAGTGCCTTTCCCACGTCTCACTAAAGTCAAGGACGCAACCTCGAAGCATATCCTCAAGGATCTAAATAGTACGCTCGGACTGCCCGTCAGTCTGCAGATGATAAGCCGTACTAAAAGTCAACTTAGTGCCCAAGGCACTCTGCAAACTCTGCCACAACCTAGCAGTAAAATGAGGATCTTTATTTGAGACGATCGTTATTGGGACCCCGTGCAACCTCACTATGTCCCGAATATACAAATCGACAAGGTGATCTACCGAATCTCTCACGCGCATAGGGATAAAGTGCGCCGACTTAGTCAACCGGTCTACAACCACCCAAATAGCATCACTACCCCGTTGAGTCCTCGGAAGACCTACAACGAAGTCCATAGTGACATGCTCCCACTTCCACTCGGCAATAGGCAAGGGTTGCAACAAACCCACTGGCCTCTAATGCTCGGCCTTCACTTGCTGACAAGTAAGGCACTTAGACACGAAGACTGCCACATCTCTCTTCATTCCTCGCCACCATAACTGGCGACCCAAATCCCGATACATCTTAGTGTCTCTCGGGTGCACCGCAAGGCGTGAATGATGAAACTCTCGGAGTACCTCCTCTCGGCAAGACTTTGGCACAAACAGACGGTCTCGGTATCTCACACTCAGGTCGGGATACACCGTCAAACCCTTCTCAACCTTCCCGTTGGAGATCTTCTCTCGGAGGGATTCTACCTCAAGGTCACCTCTCTGTGCCTCTAACACTCTAGTCACAAGTGCAGGCTATGCAGCAATAGAAAACAAGGCCGCAGCCTCAACGGATTCGCCCAGTAACAAATCAAACTCGCCAAGTGCCCCCAACATCTCCCACTCCCGGATGGCTATACAAGCTACATCACCTATGGATTTCCTGCTAAGGTCATTGGCCACAACATTGGCCTTTCCCGGGTGATAGTGCAACTCGAAGTCGTAGTCCTCAATAAACTCCATCCACCTCCTATGCCTCAAGTTCAAGTTTTTCTGTGTAAACAGATACTTCAAACTCTTGTGGTCCGAGAACACCTCAAACTTCTCACCATATAGGTAGTGCCCCCAGATTTTCAAGGCAAAGATTACTGCTGCTAACTCAAGATCATGGGTAGGGTAATTTTTCTCATGTATTTTCAACTGACGTGAGCCATAAGCTACCACTTTCCCCTCTTGCATTAACACACAACCCAAACCCTCTCGTTAGGCATCACAATAAACTGTGTAACCCAACCCTTTCTCCAGAATAATCAATACCGGAGCGGTGGTCAATCTAACCTTCAACTCTTAGAACGACTTTTCACAAGTCTCACTCCATACGAATTTGACTCCCTCCCGAGTCAGTCTAGTCAACGGTGAAGCTAACCTGGAGAAATCCTTCACAAATCGGCGGTAATACCCAGCTAATCCTAGAAAACTGCGGATGTCAAACACACTCTTAGGCTGTGCCCAGTCTTGCACTGCCTCAATCTTGGATGTATCAATAGACACCCCTTCCCCGGATACTACGTGGCCTAAGAACTTGACTTCTCCCAGCCAGAATTCACACTTTCCAAACTTGGCATACAGCCTATGGGCTCTAAGCAACTCAAGCACCATTCTCAAGTGTTCCTCGTGCTCCTCCTCAGAAGGCGAATAGATAAGAATGTCGTCCACAAAAACGACTACAAAACGATCTAAGAATTCTTGGAAAATCCGGTTCATCAAGTCCATAAAGACTGCCGGTGCATTGGTGAGCCCAAATGGCATCTCCAGAAACTCATAATGGCCATATCGCGTACGGAATGCCGTCTTCGGAATATCCTCCTCCCTAACCCTCAACTGGTGGTAACCCGATCTCAAGTCTATCTTAGAGAAACAACGGGAACCCTTCAATTGGTCAAACAGATCATCTATACGGGGCATAGGGTACTTATTCTTAACTGTAGCCCGATTCAACTTCCGGTAGTCAATACACAGTCTCAAGGCACCATCTTTCTTTTTAGCAAAGAGGGCCGGTGCTCCCCACGGTGAAACACTAGGGCAAACAAAGCCCTTATCCAGCAACTCCTGGAGCTGAATCTTCAACTCACTTAACTCGGCTGGGGCAAAACGGTAAGGTTCCATAGAAATCGGCATCGTGCCGGGCACTAAATCAATGGAGAACTCTATCTCACGGTGAGGTGGCAAACCAACGAGATCCTCGGGAAAAACATTCGAATACTCACAAACCACCCTTGGCAACACAATCTAGGTCTCATCACACTCACTACTCATAAAGCTAGCAAGTAGACCACTAAGCTCACTCCACCCTCGCGGATCATACGTCGGTGGCAACACACTACCAACCCGATCCCCCAAGAAATGGAAACACTCCCCGCTCAAGGTACACACAGTGACCCTCTAGCGGTAGCAATCAATAACTGCCCGGTACGACGATAGCCAGTCCATACCCAAAATAACATCAAAACCCTTCATGGGCATAACAACAAAGAGAAAAGGAAGCCTATGGTCGGTGACCTCTATATCATAACCTCTACATCCGTGTTTCAAAATCAATTCACTCCCAATAGGCAATAAAACACATATAAAAGATGCTAATAGTGCCAACTCCAACTCCAATACAGATGCAAATGCAACAAACACAAAAGAATGAGATACACCCGTATCAATCAATACAGTAGCAACCGAGTTGCAAAACAGAAAGGTACCTCTCTTCACAACAGGTCAACCAGTCCCGCACGTAATAGCATACACGCGCCTGAGGCCCCTGATCCACTGCCGCCTCTAGGAGCAAAAAGATCGCGCTACAGATCGATGACGGTTTCGGATTGGCCTCAAGGCTCCTGGACCGAGTTGGTGATAACTCAGATTCGCTTAGAACCAAGCGCCCCCGAAGTGGCACTCAACTACGGGCAAAACCTCTTCAGGTGCCCAGGCTGACCACACTGATAAAAAGACAAAGGCTGGCCCCTACCCTAACTCTAGCCCTGAGGTCTAGCTAAAGAAGAAGCAGCTCGCTGACCCCCTCCCTTCTGCGGGCACACCGAAGACTTGTGACCCAGCTAGCTACATGTAAAACAAGTCAAGCCTCCCTGATTACCTTTCCCGGAGCCTGCACTCGGCACTGGAAAGGTCAATCTAGCCAAACTACCCTGAGACTGC
Source organism: Camellia lanceoleosa (assembly GCA_025200525.1). Taxonomy (NCBI): domain Eukaryota; kingdom Viridiplantae; phylum Streptophyta; class Magnoliopsida; order Ericales; family Theaceae; genus Camellia; species Camellia lanceoleosa. The sequence goes on along the minus strand of CM045772.1, from coordinate 69,862,779 downwards.
TGAGGGTTAAAACCCCTCTATCTCCTGCCATCACTTTGGCCATCTTGGCTCCTCTTGGAGCCTCTATGATTCTCCTCATCCTCCTCCTGCATCATAAGCTCCATATGAGCTGCAGCATCCACCAAACGTCTATACTCTCGGATAAACGACCCTCCAACCCTCAACTTGAGTCCACGCCTCAACCTCCGCTCAAACTCAAAGCAACGGCGTTCCTTGGACGCCACAAGTTCAGGTGCAAACCTGGACAGACTGGTAAAAGTAGCTTCAAACTCGGCCACTGTCAAGCCCTACTGTTTAAGCTGGCAAAACTGTTCCCTCAGCTTCTCCCTGGCAGCTGAAGACAAGAACTTCTCCTGGAAGGCATCTACCAAAGCCCCCCATACATCACCAACGTGACCCTTCTCGTACTTTCACCATTGACCCGTATCTCCCTTCAATTGGAAGGATGCCAAGGTCACCTTTAAACCCCGGTCCTCGATGCCAAGCATCTCGAACGTCTTCTCCATCTATTCCAGCCACTTGTCAGCCTTAAGTGGCTCTTTCGGATCTCCAACAAATTCGTCCGGGTTAGACCGGAAAAATTCCCTCTTCAAGAAAGAAGGTCCTACCTCTGCAACCTGATTCTCAGCTTTGAGAATACCCAAAGCTCCCGCTATCTCTTGGGCCAAGGCATCCATAGCCTGCTGACCCACCGGCTCGGCCACATTGGCCTGACCAACTCCCTCCTGCATTACCGGAACATCATTCGGTAAAGGCACCTCCTGCCTCCTAGGCCTACCACGCCTACTACCTCGTCCTGACATCCTATTAAAGGTAACAAAGACGTTAGCACATTCATAAATGTGCTAAAACTAAACACCCGCGTCTTAATGCATGAACAAATGTAATTCACTCCATGTAAGCACATAAACACATAAGCACTTACGAATTTCATTCTCGGATAATGACAGTCCCAAGGCGTTACTAGAGTTCCGGTTAGAAACAACATTGATCAAGTGCTTTTCCAACAAGACTCACAGAAACCCAAAGATCTAATCGATATCCTAGAAATCAAATCCCATACCCATATAGTCACATAAGCATGTTATTACATAAGCATATAACATTACATCTAAGTCTCTCAATAAGCGAGACAAACCCATTGTGATACTAATCACTTCCCACGTACCCAAAGTATTCGAACCCGGTACACTCTGATACCAAGTTGTAACGTCCTCAAAACAATACATAAATCCCATCATTTTAGACATGCAATGGTATGAAGAAATCAACACATTTCCATTCATCAAAGTAGTTCTTACAACAGTATTACATGTTAACAACAAAAGCAAATGCCCTACGGGCTTACAGCTTTCCAAGTTAACACTTGGTACACAAAAGAAGAGTACTAACTCTATACAAAATAAGCCCTTGGCTTGATATACATGTAATACAAACAAAATAATCAAAAGAAAGTCTTCAACTCTCATATCCATCCAAGCTAAGTCCTTGGAGGTGGCATGCTACCTGTACTTGAAAATAATGTCCCATATAGGGTGAGCCAACACCCAGTAGAGATATGCTAAACATAGTATAGGCAGTAACTAAGACATTAGCAATTGATAAATGTTTAAATCACGTAAATCAATTCATAATTCATTTCCATTACATGACCACTATATCCATGTTCTATTTCATTTTCCATTTCTTATCAAGTTCGCAATTCACAACACCGGCTCAAAACCTGGCCAACAACTTACATGAGACAGTAACTCATATTAAACGATTCCCATTTCACAATAGATAAGCATACTAGCTATATCAACACTTCGATAAACGAGCATATAAGCTATATCAACATCTCAACAGATAAGCATACAAGCTGTCTCCACACTTCGACAGATAAGCATATGAGCTATATCAACACTTCCATAGATAAGCATATGAGCTATATCAACACATTAACTGACAAGCATATGAGTCGTATCAGCGGAGTCCATCCCCTATCTTCTCCCAAACAACGTCCGGTTTAGAGGTCCATCCCCTATCTTCCCCTAAACCGTGGAGTACATCCCCTATCTCCTCCCACACACACACCGTATATACACAAAGGTCATATACTCAATCAAACAATACATAGCGTTAATCTATTCTATCAACCGTCATACTCTATGACACATCCAATTTATTAGTTTTAGTTTGCCTAATTATCATGCACTGTCTACAACAATCACAACTATCCTCCATCGGTAGCCCAAAGCAATTATTTCTAAATAGATAATAAAAGCTCCAATAGATAAAAATATCAATGTTTTCAAAAGTGAGCGATTAATGAATCCAACTCCACCATTCTACCATATAATGAGCCAATTTCATTATTTCCAACTCAATTCCATATAACCACAATTTTCCAAATTAATTATACCAATTAATTTGTATAACAAATTAGGGTTTTCTACCCCATGTCCCAATATTGACCCAATGGTCTATATATCAACAACCAACAACAATATCATTATTTTGAAATCCAAAATACACATTTTTAGAATCAAAATAACAAAACCCCTTTTTAACATTTTCAAACCCTAACTCCCAAAATCAACCATTTAACAAAATGCCCAAAAATCTATGTCAAAACCCATAGTAGTGAGTAGGAATCCCTACCTCAAATTCGGAGCCCAAGGAAAGAAGATGAAGAAAACCAAAATGCTCCAAAACTCAATATGCTCGGATCAAAACGTAGCCCTCGACGATCAATAACTTTTTTGTGAAGGCCAAAGGTAAGGAAAGCACTCTAACTAAATCAAACTCTAGAGAGAAGGCAGTTTCTAGAGAGAGAGGCTCTCAAAATGTCTTTCTAGAAAGTAAGAGAGAGAGAGTGTGAATGTAAAAAGTGATTTTAAAATGTCCAGCTGCCAACTGATATGCGACATTCCCGCTCGAGTGGAGAACACAACGCTCGAGCATCAAAAACAAAAAACTAGGTCCGTTCGAGCGCAAAAAGTCTCGCTCGAGCGCCAAGACACAGGAATAAAGTACATCCGCCGGCGAAAACTACCGCTTTCGGCGTGGATTTCTCCCGAACATACACTAAAAATGTACCACCCCGCTCGAGCACCAATAAGACTGCTCGAGCGCAACCCGTTCAAGCGTAGAAAACACACCTACAGAAGTTTTGCAAGGATACAAAATACTGGAAGAGTGTAAACCCCGCTCAAGCGCAAGAAGACCCGCTCGAGCGGACCATCCAAAAACTGTGCAACAACAATGGGAGCCAAAACTCTACCAACCTGAATCAACCAAGCCCAACACATCCTAAAACCTAAACGAATCGATTTAAAGGATGACAACAAGACAATTACAACTAACAACTTCACGGAACCGAGTCTGGAATACAACTGAACAGTAAAGGGACAACCGGGATTGCTATAACCTCCCCTCCTTAAATAATTTCATCCCCGAAATTAAACATAAGTTTTTCAAGTTTTTCTATAGTTCCATTCGGTTTAAGTTTTTTACGAATGACCCATTTATACCCAATAGTTTTACAACATGAAAACAAATCCACTGGCTTCCATGTTTTATTTGAAAGTAGTGAGTCTATCTCATCATTTACAGCCTCTCTCCAGAAAATAGCATCAGGTGATGATAAAGTTTCTTGCACCGCAAGATGAATTTCTTCCATATTGTAAAGATAATAGTCAGGGCCAAAAAAAATTTCAACTCTAGCTCGTTTACTCTCCCTTGGTTGGATTTGAGAATTTTCTTGTTCTTGAAAAACTTGAGATGAAGTAGAAGAGCTAAGCATGAATAAAATATTTTCAGAAATTATTTGACTCCCACTATTTCTAGATTTGAAAGGAAATTTATTTTCATGAAAAATAGCATCACCTAATTCAAAAATAATATTATTTTCCATATCACAAAATCTATAAGTTGTACTATACAATGCATACCTAAGAAAAGCACAGGTGGTAGCTCATTCACCCAATTTAGGTCGTTTAGGATCTGCAAGCCTCACAAAAGCTAAACAACCCCAAACCCTCAAATAACTTAGATTTGGTTTATGCCCCGCCACAACTCATAAGGTGAAATTTTAGTCTTTTGTGTGACACTTTATTTATTACATGGCAAGCTGCTAAAATAGCCTCGCCCCAAAGATTTGAGGGTGCACCTGAATCAATAAGCATAGCATTCGTCAAGTCAATTAACGTTCTATTTTTTTTTTTTTTAGCTACGCCATTAGATAAAGGTGAATATGGTGGAGTAATCTCATGAATAATTCCCAATGACTGAACAAAAGAGTCCAAGAAATTCATACTCTCGGCCTCTATCACTTCTAATTCTCTTAATCTTTTTACCGAATTGATTTTCCACTTCAAGAAGAAATTCTTTAAATTTCTCAAAAGCATCACTTTTATTTTTTAATAAATATATGTTTGTGTATTTTGAAAAATATCAATAAAAGTGATAAAATATCGGTTACCACCCCGAGTTAAAATTCCTTCAAACTCACAAAAATCAGTATAAAATAATTCTAGCAATTCAGTATTTTTTTTTTCAACACTTTTATGAGGCATCTTGGTAATTTTTGCTTTACTGCAAACTTCACATTTCTCAAAAAAAATTTGTCACTTTAGGAATTAATCCTAAACTACTCATGATTCCCACATATTTACTGTTAATATGACACAAGCGAACATGCCAAAAGTTAATAGAAGATAAAGTGTAAGTGGTGTCATAGTAATAATCATAAAATTAATCAGTAAGGCAATTTAAGAGATAAAAATGACATTTATACTCATCTGTATTGTAGAAAGCCACTTTTGATTCATGTGCCTCATAGTCTTCATCATTCATCTCATCAGTTAGGATTTTGTTTGAGTTCTTCTCGGTAAGAACATATGCAACTTTTCAAAAGACTAAGGTAAAAAAGAAATTTTTCTTTCCACCTCTTAAAATGAACTCCCTTGAACTTGAAAGGCTTGTTGAGATCTCTAATTCCATCATTGATTTTTTCTAGCACTTGATCCATGGTTGATCTCCTTAAAATTGTTGGTGAAAATACCAGAAAAAATTATATTTTATTAATAAATAATGTAAAGAAAATGAGATACAAATAGATCAGGCTGAGGCACAGATATCTTGTTTTCTTTAAGAAGATCAAGCCCACTGCAGCAGGAAGAACCCAAATACCGATGCAGCAATCACAAAAATATGACTTGTCCCCTCTAGGATACAACAGCCCGACCACTTGTCATATGGTTCAGGCCAACTCTGCACAAGATGGTGGACCCAAAGCTCCACCAAGAAAAATACCCTTCTTTGCTAGTAATATCTCAAGTATATAAAATAGTTGGTGTGTTGGTTTAGAAAAAAGTAGAAGAGAGGAACTATTTATAGGCCACTAGGACATTACAAAATACACCAAAAAATAATAATGATCATGAACCTAGAGAAAATGGTGAGTGTATCCAAATATGAATTTACCACCAAGTTCATGAATTCTAATTAAACTCCATTCATGAACAAGACAAAAGGTCACCAAAGCAATGAATCTCCATTCATGAACAAGATGAGATTCATGAACAAGACAAAAGGAAGATTAATGAACAAAATATATAAATAAATAAATAAAAGATATTAAAATGGTCCAACACATAGCCATTGGAAAAACCTCCATTACATATATAAAATGGAGATAATCAAAATCTGTGTTGCAATGCTTAAGTTAGTGCAAGAAGTAAAGTGTCAAGAGTGCGAAGTATTGAATAGGTAATTCACACATTACAACTCAAATATTTATAAATTTATAAAAAAATATTATAATTATAATTATTCAAATTGATAAAATTGATCATTAAATTATTATTATTATTATTTTGAAAACATGCATTAAATTACAATTTTCCCAAATATTTATAGCGTTGGCTTGATTTTACATCCAAGCTTCATAGTCATTCCTTTGTAAACATGGAAGCACTATGCCTTAAGTTTAGCCCACTTCCTCTCTCATTTCTTATCCTTTCTCGAACAAGTCTTTGTTTGATATCTACCTCCCTAATATTCAAGAGATGATTCATAGATACTTGACTTACTCTCCAACAATCTATCTTAGTTTTAATTGATTCTCGCTAAAAGATAGTAAGACCAGTCTCCAAACTAATCCATCTACTAAACTGGATACCGAGTTATATAAATAAAAAAAATTAAAAAAAAAAAAACTAATAACATATAAAGGAGTTGGTCACGTGCCACCCCTTATCCTTTTTTGTTACACACTATGACTTTCTTTTAGGATGGAGCATGGGGTGCAAGGTAAACTTGACCAACCAAATAGATTGATCAAAAATAAGGAGTTGTTTGGGAAGTATTAGATTAATATACTCTTTGATTTTTTATAAAAAAATATAAAATATGGATTGAGTTTGAAATGATGTGGAAAAGAGGTGACATGACCCAAATAAGATGATTGTGATTCAAATAGGATAATGTGCTAAAATAGCATGTGGTATTTTAGCACATGCCAAACAAGCACTTACAATCAAAACTAACAAAATTTCTTTCTTTCGTTCAAATTCTTTACAAAAAATGATTTGTGCTGTCTTTTATTTTTAGATAAATCAAATTTTCAATTTATTACAATTTTAAAATTTAAATATAAGAACAGATCAAACCAACCCATGTATGTATAATAGTTTAAAATAGGAAAAATAACCTTTCAGTGATACTTTAAACGATAATTTTAAATTGATTACAGAAAGGAAGATTAACCAATGAGTCCTATATTTTGGACTTATAATCTATGTAGCCCAGTATTTTTTCTTATAATCCATTTAGTCCTTTTAAATGTGTACATTACAACAAAACTAACTATTCACGGCATCATGTTTGCGATATGCATTAAATGCATGTTGTAGTTAGTACATTCTACGACAGTTTTTTTTTTTTTTTTTTTTTACAAGTCGTTAATGTTTTGTTAATGACAGCATATATACCATGTAAGTCATTAATTTATATATTTATAGCATGCAAAAGTATGCCGTAAAAAATGTATGTTTTTACAACTTACAAAAATATGTCGTAAAATATTTGCACTTAAGACGACATACATTTCATGTTATAAAATATTATAACTTTACAGGGCATGCATTAACATGTCGTAAAAACTTTTGCAAAAAAAAAAAAAATTCAATTCGAAATTTTTTTATGGCATGCAAAAGCATGACACAAAAAATATATATTTTCACGACATACAAAAATATATCATAAAATATTTGTACTTAAGACGACATACATTTCATGTCATAAAATATTATAACTTTATACGGCATGCATTAGCATGTCGTGAAAACTTTTATCAAAAAAATTTCAATCTGATTTTTTTTTTTTTTGGATTTAAAAAAGTTAACAATTTTCTGCCAAGCTTCTCACCTTACATTTTCCTAATTCCGGACAACGTAAAAAACGTTATTTTATAATTTAGTATCTCTTTTAAGGGATAATTGCACCCAGTGGGATTTTGAGAAAAAAAATTACATATTCATGAAAAAGTTTATAATTTTAATAATTAATATTTATATGGTTCTCATTAATTTGTAATTATTTTTTTTTTAAATTACCTTGATTTGATATTTTTCCTTCTTTTAATAATTTATTTATTTTTTATTTTTTACTTTTTAGATGTGCCTGATCTGAATACAATTAAAAAATAAAATATTTGTAAAAAAATATAATATATATGAAATGTATTAAATTATATATATATTTTTTGAATTTAGTGATTTTTTAAAAAAAATTAAAAAAATATTTTTCGTTTAAGTATATGTAAATTATTTAAATTTAAAAAGTAAAAAAAAATATATATATATATATATATTTAAAATATTTAAAAACTTACTCAATTAAATTGAAAAACATTGTCTCCTTACTCTCTCACTCACTCTCTGGATCTTGATGTCTCTCTCTCTCTCTCTCTCTCTCTCTCTCTCTCTCTCTCTCTCTCACAACCCTCTCTAAACCCTAATCTCTCTCAACCGATCGAATCAACCTTCTTCAGCTCCATTTGATCTAATCTCAGAGCGATTGGCAATTTCGATTTTGAGATTTCGAAGCTCCACCGCCTCCACCATCTGCACCGGCGAGGGGAGCGAGCACCATCGTCTACTAAGGTGAGCACTACCGTCTCTCTCTCTCTCTCTCTCTCTCTCTCTCTCTCATTCTTCGATTTTGGCTATCAATTCCAAAATGTAAGGCAATTTTCATATTCTGTTTTTTGTTTTGATAGATTTTATTGCAGTTTTTCTGAAAATTTGCTACACTTACCAGTGATTTGTGGCGAAATCACAACTTCTTTGCTCTTTATTCTCTCACTGTTGCTTACTATGTCTTTTCTTGATTTCAAATTGCATCAATCTCCCAATTTTAGGATTCATAGATATCTCTTTTAGTCCGTATGAGAAATTTATTTTATCTGATTCAATAATCGCTAGTCTTCGAAGCTCTTTGTTTTGATATCTCGCAATCGATGGCTTTATTAGAATGTATAAAGCATTTGATTCAGTGTTGGTTTAGTGAAGCATGTGAACCATGATAGTTTTGTCTTGTCATGATCAAAAGCTTCTGTTTTCTGCCAATTTTCGCACTGCTCGTTTTGTTTTTTTTTCCCCCTCCCTTTTTTTATTACTTTTTTGTTTGATGATAAGCATTTTACATTTGAACCCCATTTTTATATTTTCTGCTTTATTTTGTTTCTGAACTAAATACTAAAAAATCTCACCTATCTAATCTCAGTTATGTCGTTTACTTCAATGTAATTGTAATTTAAAGCTTCAATTTGTTGCTCTCTCTCTATCTGTACCCATTTGGTGTTGTCGGTTGCGTCCAAGTCACAACAACCTCTTGATTTGCCTTTCGGTCTGATTAGTTAATTATCTGATGAAATTCCTAAAATTCTACTAAGTAGAGGACTAGTCCTGAAATTCCAAGAATTTTACAGAGGTTTACAAAAAAATTATCTGATAAAAATCTGCAGAACTTAACGGAAGTCGTTGAGTTCATGGTGAGGATGATGGAAACAATATGTTGAAGAACTAGGTGAGAATGTGACAGAATCAATCCGTAGGGACTTGAAGTGCTAATAGTTTTTGAACTACCTCATCCTCCTAGCTTGAAAGCTTTGTAAATTTTGCACAAACAGGAACCAAAATCTCTGTTTGCACTTAAGGAACTCATACAATTGACTAGTGTCATGACACAGTTAAAGAGTGAGTCAAGATAATTTGAATAAAGCAATTGGCTTTTCTCAACACACTTATATTTTGATGGTCATCGAGGTCATTGATATATTCTATGATAGTCAGTCACCATATGTTTTCAGTAATCATTTTGAGAACACTTCTGTTAGCAATTACAAAATTCCATACCCTTGACCAGTCATGATAATATGATCAATGAAATAGTGACTCAAGATAATTTGAATAAAGCCATTGATTTTTTTTATTAAAAGCAAACTAATGTTTTCATGGTCAACTTATTCATGAAATTATGGTAGCTGAATATCGTCAGCTAACTATTCTGAGAGTTTTGAGCTACTGACAATCTATATTACTCTCAGTATATTTGTTGTCTGTTCCACCTTTGTTAGTTTGCTTATGACATATTTTTCTCTTGTTGTAAGCTACTGTTTAAGCACCTATTTTGTTTCTTTTCATCATCTCTTGCTGATGAAATGTATGCACTTCGCTATTTGAATATAAGACAGCCACTGATTAATGTTGTTTTTTTTTTAGGTTTTATTTTACGTAATATATTTTTTCGTTCATATGCTACTACTTAGTGGATGAGGCAACTTATAACTCTCTTCCCTATAATTTATTGCAGCATGTGAGTTTGAATCAAAATGGAAAAAAATTTCGCGGAAACTGCCCCGGAAAAGCAAAAATGACAAGACGGGTAAACTGCTTCTTCTGTTGCATCACAGGCAAGTAGCTCTAAATAGAATCAAAGATTCAATCAATTGTAGTCACCTAGAAATTGACTGGCAATTGAGTCCTTGATTCATAAATTCCATTTTCTTTATCTTTTTCTCTTTTTGCTTATTGTATTTGTATTATTCCTCGTGATGTTACTGGAGGCAAGGGACGTAATGTATAACTAGCCTTGAACCCATGCAATGCATGAATAAATATTGAAAAAAAACTGTAATAGAATTAATAATTATTATTGTATATCTTTGAACTATTACATTACATGTAAATTAAATATGGTTACAAATTAAATTTTGATTAATAACCAAAATGTTAACACAAACTTTATTGGTGGCATTATGCTTTGTGTACCAGATTTAGGTTAATAGTGGAAAAACTATGCATCTTATTTCACTAGTTTTGTGCTTTTTTATGATAATCTTTCTTAAAAACAGGAAACATTTTTAATGTATACAATCAGTACGTAGCTTAATTAATTACAAAATTTATATTATTGTCTTCCCCATTTTTTAGTTGCAAAACATATGTTTTATGTGAGATGATTCTCTAGTACTAGATAGCTTATTTGATCTGCCTCTCATAAATTCATGAAGTTCATATAGTTCATATAGTGAGGTGGAAACTAATCCAGTTCTATTTTAAGGTTTTTGTTTAAATTTTTTGTGATTATTTTCTGTTGAATATTAAGGTTTCTGTTTTTTTCCATTTTGATTTTATGGAGAATTGAATTTTTCAAACAGATCATCAGGCCATTGATATCCTTATAGTAGAGATTGATATATAAGAGCTTTTTGCTTTCAAACATTGCAAGGGAAAGAAGGTTAAGCTTGCTCTTTGTGAAGGTAATTTCTAATCTTTGAATACGCAAGCTTGCATTATTAGGGAAATTCTATTTTTGTCTCAAATAAATTTCGTTCATGTGCAAGCTTGGAAGTCCAAATAAATTTATAGGTTTAGACAGGTTAATATAAAATTTAAATGAATATAATTGAACAAATTTATAGATTTGAATTGAATTTGCCACCATTAACTTTTTATTTATTTATTTTAGAGGTGCACAATGTAGATTTCTCTTAGTCCAAGATATTAAGGAATGTTTGATTTGACCCTCATCTAAATTGAGGGCGGTTGTCAGTGATGTGTCTACATATATAATTTATGGTTTTGATTACTCTTAATGTCATAATTTTATAATATATGAGTTAATAACTATAAAAAAAAAAAAAAATTGAATTATAATTGCACGTACTTAATATATAATTAAAAAATTCTTGAGTTATAATTAAAATAATATCATAATTAAAATTACAATAAATCATAATTGATATCATAATAAGTCATAATCAATATTAAAAAAAAAAAAAAAAGTATAATCCAAGGTGCATATATAAACACCCAAAATTTCCCTGGAATTTAAGATGACTTTGTCATAGAGATATGTTTCAGCCAGCTCTAACAACTAGGTTGTCAAGAAGGCTTGTTATGATGTAATCGGAATGAATGAGTAATTAATATAATGGTCTATTACACCATCTGCACCTTTAGATGCATCTAGATTTGGTGCAAATACTAATGATGAAGATGAGCACTACGTGAGGATGGATTGTGAGGGTGTGGAAGTGTTGCATGATTAATGAGAAATAGGAACATTTGATTTTTATATAACCGAATGCTTATTGGGCTTGACTAGTTCTCCTTTATTTGTCGTTCTTTTTATTTTTTCCCTTCTATATAATTTCACTAGCTATTTTCTTTGAAGTTAATATGAGTGAATATACTTGCAAGGTGAATATTGTGCCGTCTTTGAAATCAATATTATCAAGAATTTATTGTTTGGCTTGTAAAGATTTATTGTTTGGCTTGTAAAGTTGTATGTATTGATGTTTGATTTGAAATTTGTGGTTTTTTAAATTTTATATCGACCAGCTATCTTGTCCCGTTGTTTTATTCTGTTTTTTCATAAAATCTGATTCTTATGATTCATACTTTCATTTCCTTTGTTGAACTAATACTTGGTAAATGGAATGAATGCAATGTAGTATGCTTATATACTCTTAATTTTTGTAGGATTAAAGTAATGGTGTGTCAAGTTTAGAGAATGTCAAATGCAAGTTGTTACATTGGGAGGGAACGAACTTGGTGGTTGCATAAGGCCAAATTGCATCAAGGGATCCCAAGTCAAAGGTGCATCATATGACTCTTGGACCTTTATGTTGGAAAGTATGGGTGAACCACGTAACAGTCAACGTGCCGTTGTTTCGTTCTACTCATGAAATGTATGATCTTCAAGATGCAATAGGAAGTACAGTTGCATGGCCTAGTCAATTCATTCTTTTGGACTAAGTATCAGACTAATTGATTTACAATTTGTAGTTATACTTTTTGAATGTTTAAAGTCGTATTTTAGAGATTAGTGAATTTTATGATTTGAATACTTTTTTTTATTTGTATGTTTGAGGTTGTTATTAGCTTGATATGATAGAAGTTGAGGATGAAAGTTAGTATGCAGGGTGTTTGGTGTATGGATATTAGATTTTTTTGCTTACTTCATAGTTGTTGCTTTTCCTTGGTTTGTTAACAAATTGCATTTTATAAGCTACTGTTTACATACTGTTAGGCAATGTTATATTCCTATATATATACTAGCGTATGCCCGTGCCTAAAGGAACGGTGTAAATAATATTAAGATTAAAATGCAGTTATAAAAATATATTTAACAGACTGTACTCTATAATTCCAAACAAATCAAATATAAAAATAAAATTAAATATCAAATAATGCACATCAGCCAGTACTCTACAATTTAAAAGAAATTAAAATTAAAATGCAAACCAGTTAGTGCTATTGCTGCCAATCAAATCTCTAAGAGAAATCAGAACCGGTGAATCAAATCTGTAGATGGTATCACAACAAAATTCATCCTATGACATATGGTAACCACAAAATTTAGAAAATATAATGCACACACATCTATCCTATCATTGAACAAAATTGTTTTCATCTCCAAATGCAAGATGCCTACTTTTTGTAGAGTATTGTTGTGTGATTACCAATTTTTACACCAAATTTATATATCATTTTGACATGTAATCACAGAATTAGTGCATCAGTAGACACCTTTCATGCATTAAAATACACATGCATGACATATAAGATGCCTCCTCAGATGATGGAACCTAACTGTATAGGGATAACTTGAAAATGGAGCCTAATAGCAAGAGGCACAATACATTATTTAACTGTATAGTATACAGAAAAATTGACATTTTTTTCATTATCATATTCCATATCAATTTAGGTGTTTTCTTTTGTCTAACATTAACAATACATTATTTAAAAGAAATACAAATAAAACAAAAATGATTGCCTACAGAAAATATAAGGCACAATAAATATGGTAAATGGACCACCCCAAAACAACTGAGATTAATGAGTGATCAAAAATATCCTAAATGTAGAACTGTTTCTAGAATTGGGTAATCATACTGTTCAAGATAATATTGTGCAACTGATTTAGCTACTTCTATTCAAATCAATCACAGGGACAATGGATTACGTTTGTCAGACCCACATTTGAATCCCTGATATAAAATACGTATGGTTACAGAGAAATTTTCAAGTGTTAATCCAACTAAGATCTATCAAAAGCAAAAGCTTGCAATAAATGATCATTACATAGCCACACTACACACAAAAAGAAATTCAACACTAAAAGAGTTAGAAAGAAGTATGGACCCTACCTTAGGTCAAGATTGGTTATTGTGGACCTCAAAGACAAGGATCTTCTTCATCTGGCAAATACCAGTGGGGGCATTGAACAAAAAGAGCGAAAAAACATAAGGAACATCCAATCTAAAGATGAAACAAAAGTTAACAGGTAACTTTCACTGGACATACCCTGAACAAAAGCAGGGGTATATAATATTCATTTACCAAATGTTGATCAGCAGATTTCTACTATATAGCACAAAGAATCTCAAAGATGATGTCAAATTTTTATCGAAGGAAAATAAATTACATACATAGTCAATAAAAAACTGAAACAAAGAATAGTACGAGATGTTGGTTGAAGAACAACTGTAGGAGGCATTACAGTTGCTTTGATAGGCTGCATACTCCTAGCAATACATTTTATGTATGGTTTGGACCAAATCATTCTATGTTCATCACAATATAAGCAAACACTACTCAACTGCACAAAGAGGAAACAGTGGATTACTCAACTGTAAGGAAGATGGCTTGCCAGGAACAACAGTACCAAAAATGCTTGATTGAAACTTTGCAGAATTCAGATTGCGATTGAAAGACGACACCTGAAACGAAATAAAATAATAATAATAACAACAATGAGAGCAATTTCCATGTCGCACATTGCAATCCACGAGTAGTGAAAACTAAATGACATAATTTGGAAACAAAATTAGAACAAAAATAAATAAATAAACACACATACAACATAATTAAAAAAACAAAGAAAGTTCTAAGGTTGAGAATTTAACTGGAAAAAAAAAAAAAAAAAAACATTACTAACATCTCAATAAATAAACATTACCAACATCTCAATAAACATTACCAAAAAGGGATATGTTAGAATCAGGTCATGGTATTTGACAATAAATAAATAACTAAATAAATAAATAAATTTAAAAAATAAAAAATAAAGTGAGAAGTTAAGTTTTCAATAACCTAATTGATGTTTTCATGATTTTCAAAATAGGAAAAATCAGCTCATGAAATAAAATTAATTCTAACATATCTAAACAACCAAATAAGCATAAAAGAAAAACGAAAAAATTGAACAACACAATAAACATAATCCACAACTACCTCTTTGGTAGCAGATGAATAACATCTCAACGCGGATACTACAGGCTGTTGTATCCTCTGCAAGGATTGTTCTAAAATCTGAAATTAAATACTATCTATTAGATACAAAAAAATCTTCCTTTTTCAAAATCAAAACATACGATTGAAAGACCTACCGGAATAGGAAATCCTCCAGCTCCAAGTTTTTGCCTTGCAATCCTCCACATCCTCACAAATGAACTAAATACATACATACATAGTCCACATACACAAAGAAACCATAAAATTAAGCAGATAATATCTCCAAATCAGAGGCAAAACAAAATATTATACATAGTTCAAACCCGAATTGCAACAGACGGAAAATAGTCAATCAAAAAAATAAAATAAAAATTTGAGACTCAATCAAAGATAGTCAGTTAAACACCAAAATCGATCAAAATCATTCAAACAGATTCAGGAGGTAATCCATAAAGTAAACCACGCAGCAATAATATATAACAAATGTAAGTACATCCAAAAATAAATAAATAAATAAATAAAAATAAAAAATACACATACAACAGAATTAAAAAAAGAAAAAAAGTTCTAAGGTTGAGAATTTAACTGGAAAAAAACCTTTCAAAAACCTTTTGGATGGTTATCATACATTTTGGACATTTTCAAAAACCTTTCTCCCAATAAATTGTAATTTACTCATAAAAGCAGGAACGTAATTTAATCAACGTCAATCATTTCAAATTATTAATAAGAGCCTTCATTGTGAGATGGCCTGCTTATCTTGCCAATTAGACAGTCAGAATCTAGCAAAAATGTATCACAAACTAACAAATAATGCAATTTAAAACCCAGTTAGATGACAGATTCCAATCCTTCATATTTATTCATTCCATGAAGGAAGAAAGCTGCATTCCCACAGAACTCTTTATTGACATTTGTGGATCATGAGAAATGATAATAAGCTGATTTGCAAGGGAAAACCTGTTGGTCCTCTACTAACAGGTATTGTATCAAACTTGACATGATATCACCAAAAGCACGGAAGAGGACACAAAACCAGTCTATATGGAAGGCAGGTGAGAAGGAAAAAAAAAGGACCTGGAAAATTTAACTTTAGGCTGGCCAAAAGATTCATACACGCATCATAACATGAATCACAACGCTTATAGAAAGTTAGGTAAAATACATCCAAATGGTTTAGCTGGTCGAAGGAAACAAAGTCCAGCTGCACACAGGCTGGAGGTTTTAATGGGAATGACAAATCCATTGAATTTTATGATGGCCAACTACATAAAACATACAGAGTACTACTACACAATCTAGTTGTGAGTTCACTATTATTTCTTTCATGTCTCAACCCAAAAAACTCAACGTAATATAATGTTCACTAATATTGCAAACATACAAAATTCAAGTTCACAATCTAGTTGGGAGTTCACTATAACTATAATGTTCACTAATATTGCAAATCGAAATATCAACGTAAGTAAAAATAATTGTAAACATGAAGTTAGGAAAAAGAAAATCAAAAAAATCTGACCCCTTTAGAGTTGGGGAACTATACATATCATCGCACATGATTAAAACAAATAATTAATTAAATAGATTCGAAACAGAATTGGTAAATAAACGTACCCCAATTCAAGCACATGTATAATGGCATTGCTGCAAGACTCAGTCATGATGCATATACCCACAAACCCAATAATCTCCCAACCCAAATCTTACAAACCCACACTGCTCTAAACACATAAAAGTGAGAAACCAACAAATGAGAGAACATGACATACACAATATTCAATGATCAATAAAACATTCAAAATTACAAACCTTACAAACCCACACTACTGCTTTTTTATTTTTATTTATTATATATATATTTGCAAATAGTATATAAACCCATGTTGGAAGTAGAATTACGCAAAAAGATGAGGTTGTTGTGAGAAGAAGATGGGAATATGAGGTCATAGGAATACCCAAATAAACATCTCCGAACAAACCTATATAACAAAAATGTATATTTTTTGATACACACACATATACTCATTTGTGTAAATCAACAAAAATCACCTGAGATACGAAACTAAAAACTAAGAAACAATAAGGAAATTATTTACACTTGAATAGAGAAAGAGGGAGAGAGAGAGAGAGAGCACAATGTAGGGCCCCAAAGGCTCAAATGTTGAAGAAATGAAGCCCCTTCCCACAATTACCAGAAAATCCTTCAATGATCAACCCAGAATAAACAATGAAAAAATACAAATGAATAAATAATGGAAAAATAAATTCACATTCATGATCTGTCTATCTCTCGCATCTAAATCTTCCTCAATTTTCAATAACATCTCTCAATCCTAACCCTAATTCCTTATTTATCCATTTCCCATATCTCCAATTTCTCTCTCTACATATATGTGTGTTTGTATCTATCAGTTTTGGTGGTGGTGGTTATGGCGTGTGTGAAGAGGGTTAACAGATCGACGTCGGTGGCGTTCGCACCGGACCCCCCCATACATGGCGGCGAGGACGATGGCCTTCGTCGGTGAATCTCAAGATCTTCGAGGTCGATTTCCAATCCGACGATCGTGAGCTCCCCGTTGTCAGCGATTTAATCGGGTCTCTTGGGGGAAGAATAAGCAACACTATAAAATGATCAAACAGAACCAGCAAGAAATCTATCAGACATCTTGATTTTGATTTTTATTTTTTAAAATCCCTATTTCTATCTAAGTTCACTGATGCACAAAAGCTGTTTAATTATGAAGCCAGTCAAAAACCTCACAACCCAACCTAAATGACCCGTAAACAAAACCTCACAGCCTGACAGAGAGAGAAGGAGAGAGGTAGAAAAAAGATCAAACAATTAAATGGAAAAAAGATTGAAACAATTAGCAATCTTACCTTGCGAGCCAAGTTCGAAGCACCAAGTTCGATTCGTAACCTTGAAGCCATCAAACAATTAAAAACAGACACAACTCGGCAAATGAAGGAAGAGGCGTAAATCAAGAATCGGAGAGCGTCGGGAGCTAACGAAGATGGAGGGTAGGAAAGAAGAAGAACCGTTGGATGAGAGAGGAAGGGTAAGGGAGAGACGATGAAGTGACGTGAGAGAGAGAGAGCAGAAATTGTTTGGGCGGTAAAAAAATTGATGACAACCGTTGGATATTGATTAGAGATTATCTTAGTCATTGGATCAAAATGTATCTCACATACATTTTAAGACAATTTCAAAAAACCTCTTGCCTTATTATATAGATATATATATTATATTAAAAATAACTTTCTACGACATGCAAAATTATGTCATGAAAAGTGTAATGATTTATGACATGTAAGAAAATGTTGTAAAAGATTATATACGGCATGCAAAGTATGTCATAAATATATTAAAAATGACTTTCTACGGCATACAAAATTATGTCGTAAAAAGTGTGATGATTTATGACATGCAAGAAAATGCCGTAAAATATTATATACGGCATACAAAATATGTCATAAATATATTAACAATAACCTTCTACAGCATGCAAAATTATGTCATAAAAAGTATGATGATTTATGGCATGACAAAAATGTCATAAAAAGTTATATACGACATACTTTGTATGTCATTAATATTTAATTTGTTACTTTTTACAACTTTACCTGTATGCCGTAAATGATGCTTAACTTTTCACGGCATGTCATATAACGGCATTTGTGTGCATGCTGTAAAAGATTTTTTACGACATGCATTGCAAGCCGTAAAAATTCAATTTTGTTGTAGTGGTAATGACTCATTTGCCCACTATATTGGAGTGTTACATTTGGAAAAAATACACTAACGAGTTTTTTAGTGTTATCATACCCGCCACATTAGTGTCATATTTAAAAAAAGTATACTAAAGAATTTTTAATTTTTTTTAAAATGTCACATCATACACACCATGTTGGAGTGTCACATGTCACATTTTGAAAAAATATACTAAAGAGGTTTTTTTTTATTTTTTTTATTGGGAGTGTGACATCATATCCGCTACATTGTCACATTTGAGAAAAATATACTAAGGAACTTTTATTTTTTTTTAGAGTGTCACATCATACCCGCCACGTCACATTTGGAAAAAAAAAAAAAACAAATACTAAGAAGTTTTATTTTTTTTAGAGCGTCACATCATACCCGTCATGTTGTCACATTTGGAAAAAGTGCACTTAAAATTTTGTAATTTTTTGGAGTGTCACACCATGCCCGCCATGTTGTCACATTTGAAAGAAAAATACATGTTTTTAGTTTTTTTGGAGTAAAAGTCTTAGAATGTCACATCATACTTACCATATTGTCACATTTCGAAAAAGTATACTAAGGAGTTTTTAGTTTTTTTGGAGTGTCACATCGTTGAAGTGTCATATTAATACCTTTAATATTTGAGTATCACATCATATATGTCACATTAATAAAAGGGTATAGTTGTCTACCAAAACACTAATAAAATAAATAAATAAATAAATAAACATAGGACTACATGTAAAGAAACTCTCCACCAATAGGACTTAATAAATCAATAGAAAAACTTGAAACTAATTGAAATACTTGTTTGTGAGATGTGATTTATTGGTAAATATTCCTTACAAAAATTATAACTTTTATTGTTGTAAAATTTATCACTAATATAATTTGTTTTTTGAAACTTTACTGAGATTATATTTCCCCTTTAAAATATGGAAACTTTTTTTTTCCTGCTTTTTTTTCTTTTTATTTTTCAAATCAAAAAGCAAAAATATGGCAGAGCTGTTGGGCATAACCAATACTATATTGCAAACTTTTTTAAAATGTCGCATGGAGTGGTATCTTTTTGACTAATATTTTAATTTAGAAATTTATTAAAAAATTCTTTTAAAATTATTTGTATCTCAATTAGTTTACATATTTTTATATTTTAATAAATTCTATTATTTGGATATTTGATCTATTAAATTTTAATTCTCATATTTAAAGTATTTTATAAACAAATTTACCTTTACAAATATTTTTTGAACCCTTACAACTTGGTGATGTCAACATTTATATTTGATAGTATGAATATTTATATTTACAATGTGAATATTCACGTTAATGTGTGAATGGACATTCACACTTTATCAATGTGAACATTAATACGTATTTTATCCTATTATTAGTAAGAATATTTTAATAACTATATCAACTATAAAATTTATTAAAATTTAAGGAAATAATTCAGACTAAATAAAATATATTCATGCATTGGTAACTTGGTTTTACTCTCTTTGTCATATTTTGGTTTTGTTTTGTAATAATACAACCTAACTTATTATGTGAGTTGTCCTATTATATTACAAACACATATAAATAATTGAATCTTATTAAATTAATATAGTGGTGACTCACATTAGTATCTGATTAAATTAACGTAGTGGTGAGTCACACGTAAGTTAACGTGATATAAAAATATAATTATTTATTTTATTTCATAATCAAGAAAATGATGAGAAGGACTATTGTAGGGTTTGTCGCAGTGGATTATTTGGGATCTAATTGTAGGGGGTTCGAGGTAAACAATGATTAGAAAAGTGATTACACTATAACAAAATTGAATTTTTACGACTTGTGATGCATGCCGTAAAAACTCTTTCACGGCATGCACACAAATGCCGTTATATGACATGCCATAGAAAGTTGAGCATCATTTACGGCATGCAGGTAAAGTTGTAAAAAGTAATAAATTAAACATTAATGACATACTTTGTATGTCGTATATAACTTTTTATGACATTTATGTCATGCCATAAATCATCATACTTTCCGTGGCATAATTTTGCATGTCGTAGAAGGTTATTTTTAAAAAATTAATGGCATATTTTGCATGCCATATATAATATTTTACGACATTTTCTTGCATGTCATAAATCATCACACTTTTCACAGCATAATTTTGTATGCCGTAGAAGGTCATTTTAATATATTTATGACATACTTTATAAGCCGTATATAATCTTTTACGACATTTTCTTACAGGCCATAAATCATTACACTTTTCACGGCATAATTTTGCATGCCGTAAAAAGTTATTTTTAATATATATATATATAGGAATATGACCTTGCCTAACCGTATGTAGACAGTAGTTTATAAAATGTAACCTATTACAAACCAAGCCGAGGCAGCAACTATGAAGTAAGCAAAAAAATCTAATATCCATACACCAAACAACCTGCATACTAACTTTTATTCTCAACTTCTATCATATCAAGTTGATAACAACCTCAAACATACAAATCAAAAAAAGTATCCAAATCATAAGATTCATTTATCAACATGATCTACACTATGAGAGATGGCAAACTTTTCCCATCTGATTATGCATTTATCCAGAGTTTTAAATCACATGATCTACACTATGAAAGAACTGTCCAAGTACAAGTTTTGGGATCCAATATAGTGCCCAGAGATGATCATGATCACCATCCTTCACAACTATTGGCAATGTAACACTTATCACTTAACTGTAACAATCAGCTTTCTTGTTTATCAGACACCATGGTGTCGGCATCTCAAGTCTCTGTCACCGAATTATCATCATCATCACCATCTTCACTTGCTGCAGATAACACAACAAGAAGCCATTTTGCCCCTGTTATTACTCGACAAATACAAAAACAAAAAGAATTCAACTTTACATCTTAGATTACAAATGGTATGGCCAATATAAAATTCAAAAAACCACAAATTTTAAATCAAACATCAATACATACAACTTTACACATCTCAAATGACAAACAAATAGAAGATGGAAAAAAGAAACCACATGTATCAAAAACATTCTAATGGCAGTAGTGTCACAAAAATGTTTATAGGTAGGTAGGTAGAATTAAAGCATAACAGAAATGTTTTTGTCAAACAAATCTTTATAAGTCAAGCAATAAATTCTTTATAATATTGATTTCAAAGACAGCACAATATTCACCTTACAAGTATATTCACTCATATTAACTTCAAAGAAATAGCTAGTGAAATTATATAGAAAGGAAAAAAATAAAAAGAACGACAAGTAAATGAGAACTAGTCAAGCCCAATAAGCATTCGGTTATATGAAAATCAAATGTTCCTACTTCTCATTAGTCATGCAACACTTCCATACCCTCACAATCCATCCTCATGTAGTACTCATCTTCATCATTAGTATTTGCACCAAGTCTAGATGCATCTAAAGGTGCAGATGGCATATAGATTGGGCCTTTCTATCACACAAAATGTGATAGAAAGACCCAATCACGTACAAAATGTGATTGGATCCAAAGGGACCAAGAATAACACACAAAATGTGATACACTTTCTATCAAAGTCATATGGAAATACTGAAATCACAGTACACATCAATATAGTTGATTTTGGGCCTTCTCTTTTTAACATGTAGATTGGGCCTTCTTTTCCAAAAAATAAAAAGATGTTGAAACTGTAAACTATATAGGGCTTAACAATAGCATGTAGACTTTAAAATTTTGGGAACCTTCCAATTTGGGAGCCTAAAACATGGGTTTTGTTGGCTTTATGCATAAGCAGCCATTTTAAGATTGATCAATGTCCACATTAAAACACATCAAGAGGTCAAGTGTGAGCTCAAACTAGGTTTAGCGATTAACATTTTTTTTAATAACAGAACAACGATAAATTCAAGTAAGGATCACTTTCACTATTTAAATTTTGATGTCATAACTGGGTTTCATGTGCATGAGACATAACATCAAATAAATGATCATGGCACCACATTCCTTAATTATGGCCTCCACTTCTGCAAGCAATAGAACATGCCATATGAAGACTGGTATGAAAATATGAGCATTGCATATGAAACTAGCATTTAAACAGAAGCAATGAGTACATTTGTAAGTATAAATATAGTTCAAGTAAAATGAGAAATTCAAATAATAGATGTAGAGTAAGAAAGTAAAGGTATACCAAAATAACAAGGCAACAAGACCACATCAAGCTCAACACTTAAATTTTAAAAAACATTTTTGTACTGGTCAATTGGGAGCAAGAATCCATTTCATAGACATCCTAAATTAGGCTAGCAATTATGGAAGCCATGAAAGCAAATTATTAATTACTGTCACTTTCAGCTTTCTGTAGCATAGAAAAATAATTAATTTCTTAGTTTTTAGAACATGTATCATGAATCAAATTAATAGAAGAAAGGCATGTAGTCATGTAGTCATGTAGCCATATGCAAAAGATATTCTGCGTCAGTAGCAACTTGTGAGAAAATTAATAATGAGATCATATTGCCCGAAGAATTCCTATTGTTTTCAAATAACACTAAACTAACCAACTTGTGAGAAAATGCAGACAAGAGATTTACCTATGGCCGATCATGAACTGGACGTTAATTCCCTTCTATTGTTCCAATTGAAGAAGTCTCTCTCCTAATCAAACCCAAAAAGCTAGTCAGGGAAAGCCATGAAATTAAGATATAGTAGGACATACACACAAGGACAATATCAAATTATCACCTTGAGGCATCCAAGTTTGTCTGACCGAATCGCGCCTCTTCCTTCTACTAAAAGCAGTATTAATTCCAATAACTATGAAAGCCTTCTTCCTTGGCAAGCCCTCATGAGTCAATTCAGAGATGTAAGTGAACTCATCAGATCTTCACATCTCTTCAGAACTTCGAGTAGCAGCCAGCTCCATCTGTAGCGTTGAAATCGACTTGTCTAGTGATCTACCAGACCTCCAAAAAAACCGAATTATCAATACAAACTTCAATTGATCCAATAAACACACACACAAAAGAAAAAATACGAAGTATGACGAGTTTCAAACTCACTAAATCGTTCGATACAGAAGAGCATATAGAGATCAGTTAGGGTTTGAGATCAATTGATTGAGAATGCATTTGGCTTCGTAGTTTACATTTCCATGGCTCTCACCAAACCCTAACTTCAAATGAAATGATGAATTCGAAGCTTTTGGGAAAAAATGATCGAGAAACAGAGAAAAATTGATCGATTGGGAAAGAAAGTGAATGACATACATTGTGAGACCATACGAAATCGCGCGATCGATCAAGGCAATGCTCGAGGAGAGCTCGCACATAGTGAGAGAGAGAGAGAGAGAGAGAGGGTTTGGGGCAAAAATATATATAGATAGAATGAGAGTTGTCTGGGAGAGTGGTGAAGGAGGCTAAAATAATGTTTTTGAGTTTTTTTTTTTTTTTTTTTTGCTTTAGTTATTGTAAGTTTTTAAATATTTTAAATAATTTTTTTTACTTTTTAAATTCAAATAATTAACATATATTTAATAGAAAATATTTTTAACTTTTTAAAAAAATCATTTAATTCAAAAAAATATATAATTTAATGCATTTCATATATATTATATATTTTTATATTTTTTTTACAAATATTTTACTTTTTAGTTGTATTCAGATTAGACACATCTAAAAAGTAATAAATAAATAAATTATTAAAAGAAGGGAAAATATCAAATCAAGGTAATTTTAAAAAATAATTACAAATTAGTGAGAAGCCATATAAATATTAATTATGAAAATTATAAACTTTTTCATGAATATATAATTTTTTTCCCAAAATCCTAATGGGTGCAATTATCCCTTAAAAGAGACACTAAATTATAAAATAATGTATAAATTATTTTTTACATTTTCCTCAATTAGGAAAATTTAAAGTGAGAAGCGTGGTTGGAAATTGTTAGTTTTTTTAAATAAAAAAAAAATCGAATTGAAATTTTCTTTAATAAAAGTTTTCATGACATGCTAATGCATGCCGTATAAAGTTATAATATTTTACGACATGAAATGTATGTCGTCTTAAGTACAAATATTTTATGACATATTTTTGTATGCCGTGAAAATATACATTTTTTACGGCATGCTTTTGCATGTCATAAAAAAATTCTGGATTGAATTTTTTCTTTTTTTTTTGGCAAAAGTTTTCACAACATGTTAATGCATGCCGTGTAAAGTTATAATATTTTATAACATGAAATGTATATCGTCTTAAGTGCAAATATTTTACGACATATTTTTGTAAGTCATAAAAACATACGTTTTTTACGGCATACTTTTGCATGCTATAAATATATGAATCAACGACTTACATAGTATGTATGCTGTTATTGACAAAACACTAATGGTTTGCAAAAAAAAAAAAAAAAAAAATGCCGTAGAATGTACTAACTACGACATGCATTTTAGGCATGTCGTAAACATGATACCGTGAATAGTTAGTTTTGTTGTAGTGTTAGAGAAACAAAACTATATTAATGGTCCAACAAAGATGTAATGGCTGGAGAATGAGTCAACAAAACTCAAGGGAAGTTAGAGAATGAGCAGCTAGGTGAAGGTGGAATAAGTGGCTCAAGTAGAAGAGAACGACAGTGCACAAAATGGGCAGCATTTCCACAAGTTTCCCAAAAATTCTCTTCTTAGACCTTGGGAAATGGGTCATATTTATAGGTTGTTCCTTGGTACCAAAGGATACCAAATGGCCAAATAAAGTAAGGACATATGTCCCTAAGAATTACATAGAATATTGTGCCTTGGGCCACCAGGCTGAAAGTGCCACATGTCCTCCTCTGTATGTACTATGTACTATTTGTTTGGTACAGATGCCTCAGCAAGTGCACTTGCGGCGAGAGTGTTTGCTGCTGCTGTTGCAACTTGCTTTTTTCAGTTTGAACCTCAACAAATGCACTTGCAGCGGTAATGCTTGTCGCTACACTTGCCTTCTCAGTTTAGTTTAGCCAAGACAAGCGTTCTCAAGACTTCATAGCCTGTTACCAGCCATGTTTCGTGCTCACCTCAGCGAAGCCTCCACCCTTAGCCACCTAACTACAAACTCCCTAGGCGAAGGCCACAACCAAGCATGCTATCATCCATGTTGTGCCTTAGTACCAAGCCCAATGGGGCTTCCTTGGTCTTGCATGTGCAACCAAGGCAGATTTATGACTTGGGTAAATGGAAAGGGAGTCGTTTGTGCTCGGGTTGTCCTGTTCCCATCTTCGTGGGTTGTCGTAGAATACTGGTATCTCTAGGCCCGCTATCAACTTCAACCAGTAAGCCTTAGGGCCTGCTATCAACGCCAAGCTAGTGAGTTTCGGGGCCTGCTATTAGCGCTGAACTAAAAATGACTTTGGGGGCTTGCTATCAGCCCTAGGCTAAAAATGCCTTTGGGCCTGCTATCAGTGCCAAGCATTAGCCTCTACTTATGGAGGGGAAGCTTCTCCCAAAGGCTATTATCACCTTGGCGGGATGTTCCCTTCACAAGTACTGTGTTGGTTGTAGCTGCTACGGTGGTTATTTCCCGTAACAAGTTCAATTAGCGACACAGACAATACTAGAGATAGTGGCGCCGACAAAGTACCTTCGCAACTTGATCCCTGCAAGTGTTGCCTCTGCAACTTAGACTTTGGGGCCTACTATCAACCCTAGGCTAGTAATTCCTTGGGACTGCTATCAACGCCAAGCATTAGCCTCTACTTGTAAAGGGGAAGTTTCTTCCAAAGGCTGCTATCAGGCAGGGTGTTCCCTTTACAAGTTATTTGCGACAACTGTAGTTGCCGCAATGGCCATTTTCCGTGGCAAGTTTAAATGGCGGTACAGACAATACTAGAGATAGCGACGCTAACAAAGTACCTCCGCAACTTGACTGCTACAAGTGTTGCCTCTATAACTTAGTTACTCCGATTTTCTCTTTCCCTCAACAACTCTAGATTGCAGCGGTACGAGCAATACTTAGAATGGTGGCGCTGAGACAAAGTGCCTCAGCAACTTAACCGCTGCAAGTAATGCCTCTGCAACTTGACTTAGACATTTTCTTCATGGAGTTTATGCGAACCTTTGGTAGGTCAAACCTACTCCGGCCCACTGTTGACCCACTTCCCTTGGGCTTTGGCCCATGCTCCTTTAATCATTCTTAGTCGCCTTACAAGGATGACCTTCGCACCTAGGTCCATACGTAATTTTGACTTTAATTTCTGACCCTCTACATTTGCCCTCTGCGCGCATGGAAAGTATGTGTTTTTCTGTGCGTGCATAATGTTAGGCTTCAAGTGAACCTCACCAGTAATGTTTCTTCACTTACTACTCCTTCAACTTTGGTTACATAAGTGTGTCTTTCTTTGTCTAAGTTCTATTCATCTCAAAGAGGGACAATGTCTCTGCTATTACTCCCTTAGGCTCAGGTAGCCCATCCAGTATTGTGGGGCTTTCTTCAGACTTGAATGATGGTGATGATGTACCCATTGGCTTGCTGCTTCATCGATCCAAAACTCAAATCTTAATGACTTCTAAGATCGAAATGGGTAATAATAGTGGTCATAAAGAGCTTCCCTAATAAAGTCGCAAAGGTAGTAGAAGGTGGTGGTGGAGACTTTGTCCTTGAAATCCTTAGAGCTGATCATAGGGTGAACATATCTCTTAGGCTAGAACCGCTCAATGTTGAGGTTGCTTATGGGGTTCTTCTCTTGCCCAATCTCCACTAGTTCTACATCCTGAGGTTGTGGAACCCAAATTGCTGCAGAAGTTGAAAACGTCACGGCTGAGGTTAGTATTGCCAATCTAGGCTTGGCTCACCTAGCGGAGTTGGCTATGAACTTAGAGGCTACTGCTGCTATCGTTGAAATTTCTAACCCCATTGTCTCTGCAACTTCTGAACAAGTTGACTTGTATCTTACTCACTTCCCTGAGTTATCATCTTAACTTGTGTCTCAAGACCTTTTTGTTGGTCTGAATGTGGATGATCTTGCCTTGCACTAGGAGGAGCTTGGTGATGGACTTCTTTATTTCAAAAGGGGGCAATGTCTCTGCCATTCATTCTTAAAACTCAAGGAGCCCATCGATAATTGTTGGGCTTCTTCAAATTGCGAGGATTATGATGACCTTATTGCCTCACTGATCCCTCGACCAAAGACTTACAGGTTGATACTTTTAAACATTGAGGATGAACTAGTTGGCTAGGTCCAAGTCATGGAAGGAGATCATGGCAACTTCCCCACTGACGGTGATAGTAATGAGCAGCGCCAAATTACAGTTGATGCCCAAGTTGTGGGTGATGAGATAACTACTGAGGGTGTTCCAAACCCAAAGGTTCTGGACCCTATTAGCTCTGCCCTTATTCTAGATCTTTTTGTACACTTTGACTGCTTCTCTATTGGCGGTGATGACTTTGTTCCCAAGACTTTTAAAGATAGTCATGGGGTGAATATATCACTTGGCCTTGAGAACCACCCTCTCAAATGGAGGTTGTCTCTGGGAATTCATCTTGTTTTGTTGAATCTCCGTTGGTCGCGTAGAATGGAGTTGCTAAGGGCTGAAGACATAGCAGTTGGCCTCTGATAGTTAGGTGTTCTGCAAGTCTGCCCCCTGTGACTCAGACTGGTGGTACTGTGGTAGAATCTTTTGTGCCTTCTGGAAGGGTCCCCTTCTTGAACTAGTGGGTATTTGTTGAGGTTGCCCCCATACTTATTCGCATTCAAGCACTGCACCTAGAGACTTTTACTGCTTTTAATGTTTTAGGCTCAATGGTGCAAACGATGTTGCTAGAGTCTTTTGCTAGTTTTGGTCGTGATCTTGTCACCAAGAGAGTTCTAACAAATTCAGGCAAGTTTATGAAAGGTGCTAAGGCAACCCTCAGTGGGCTTGAGAGAAATAACTTGAACTTGTCCTTGATGAATGTAAGGCTCCAGGTGGTTGATGAGTTCTTTGAGCATGCTAGCCATGAATGTTTCTTTAGAGTAGACCATCAGTGATTGCGAGGGTGCCTTAGATCAACATCACCAAAACCTGGCTCGGTTCAAGGAGAAGGATTCTGCTCTTATTGCTCAGCTGCCTCAGGATGTTGGTCTGACAGACTTTTTAATAAAGGATCTGATACGACACAGTTCTGTTTTCACTTTTTTCTTTTCTTTGTCATAACTTCTTTTCAAACGTTGTAATCATGTTCTGGAAGATTGACTTTTATGAAAAGTATGGATGTTTGATAGTACTTTTGAGTTTCATTTCGTCGCTTTTTTTACATTGCTTTTACATAGCTTCTACAGACAAGCAAAATTCTTGCCATAAACAAAACTTCATCATGACTAAGTCTTCACATGGATAAAATTTCACTAAGTGTGGAAAACTTTCTTCACACTAAGTGTTGGGAAATATTAACAAAGACTTGAAACTTTTTACTACCAAAACTAAGGAAAATATTTCTTTACATACTTGGCATTTATAGGATTAGTTTTGAATCCATCATCTATCCTCACCAACTTGTAGTACCCACTGCTTGCCTCAATAACTTTATAAGGGCCTTCCTATCTTGGTGAGAACTTGGGAATTAGTTGCCCCCGCATAATCGCATCCACTATCTTCCACACTAAGTTCCCCTCTTTAAACTCCATGTGCTGGATAGACTAATTGTAGGCGCAAGCTATGTACTGATGGTACTAAGGTTTCTAGCCGCTTCAATCAAGGCTAAAAAGGTGGGTACATTATGGTTCACCAAGAAAAGTTTGTAGTTGTGTATGACACCCTCCACATAGATGCTGACCAAATAAGCCTCATCCACTAGTTCGTGGTAGTCAATGGCTTTCTCCTGGAACCATTTGACATAAGCTAGTACATCTTCACCTTCTTTCTGGACATCTTGCCTAAATGTAAGGGTAGTGATTTTTTCTTGGACTTGGAAGAATTTCGTATGAAACTTGTTCACCGTCTCCTTCTAACTCTTGATTGAGTTGGAGGCCAACTTCACATACCAACTGTAAGCCCTTTTAGTGAGCAATTTGGAAAACTCCTCCAAAGCGTAGAGGGTTGTCACTACCATAGATACCAAGGGTTTTAATGAACCTCACCACATATTCTCTGGTGTTACCTTACTTCCCATCAAACTTTACAAACTTAGGTACTGTATACCCAACTGGATATGGCATGACCAGTATCTCCTAAGGATATGGGGGCTTCACATCTGGGTCTGGGAGAGATGGCGGTTGCTTCCTGCTATGCTCTTGCTCAAGCCTAGCTTGGACATCAGCTATAGTAACGAAGTGGGTAGGTTGGTAAGGCCCAATCTACCCCTATGTAGCTGAACCAGTAGCTATACCATTCACCTAAGGTACTGCCGGAGGCACCTAGATCGGAGCTCGATTCTCAGGGAGTGGGTTAGGCACTCGGCTTGGAATTACTACAGACGAAGGTATCTATGTTGGAACTGGCCTAGATGCCATGGCTATAATAGCTTCGGTGAGAGTTTGCAAAGCTGTTAGGATTTTCTTCTACATGTCCTGAAGTGACTAGACTGCTTTGACTACAACATTATGGTCATGGTCTTCAACATGTGCTGCTTTGCCATTAGAAGAACCTTGTTGCCGTGGTTGCTGTTGAACTTCATATTTCATCATTTTTCCAATAAAGTACGAAAGCCACTGTGAGTATGAACCATCAACAAAGTAGCCTCCCTAGCGGAGTTGCCAGAAATGTAGGGGTGTTCGAGGTAAACAATGATTAGGAAAGTGATTAGAGAGGCAAAACTATATTAATGGTCCAACAAACATGAATGGTTGGAGAATGAGTCAACAAAACTCTGGAAAAGTTGGAGAATGAGCAGGCAGGTGAAGGTTGAGCAAGTGGCTCAAGAAAAAGAGAATGACAGTTCAACAAATGAGCAGCATCTCCCCAAGTTTTCCAAAAATCCTCTTATTGGGAAATGCGTCTTATTTATAGGCTTTTCTATGGTACCAAAAGATACCAAGTGGCCAAATAAAGTAAGGACATGTATCCCAAAGAATCACATAGAATATTCTACCTTGGGCCACCAAGCTGAAGGTGCCACGTGTCCCTCTGTATGTACTGTGTACTATCTGTTTGGCACAAATGCCTCAGCAAGTGCATTTACAACGGGAGTTTTTGTTGCTGCAACTTGCTTTTTCAACTTGAACCTCAGCAAGTGCACTTGCAGCAGTAATGCTTGCCGCTGCACTTGCCTTCTCAGTTTAGTTTAGCCAAGACATGCGTTCTTAGGACTTCATAGCCTACTACCAGCTATGTTCCATGTTCACCTCAACGAAGCATCCACCCTTAGCCACTTAACCACAACCGGTTCTGGGGCTTAAGGCCACAACCAAGCTTGCTATCAACCATGTTGTGCCTTCCTACCAAGCCCAAGAGGGCTTCCTTGGTACTACCTATGCAACCAAGGTAGGTCCATGACCTGGGTAAATGGAAAGGGAGGAGTCTCTTGTGCTCGGGCTACCCTATTCCCATCTTCGCAAGGTTGCTGCGGTATACTGGTATCTCTGGGCTTGCTATCAGCTAGAACCAGTAAGCCTTAGGGCCTGCTATCAGCGCCAAGCCAGTTAGCTTCGGGGCCTACTATCAGTGTCGAGCTAAAAATGACTTTGGGGGCCTGCTATCAGCCCTAGGCTAGTAATGTCTTGGGGCCTACTATCAACGCTAAGCATTAGCTTCTATTTGTGGAGAGGAAACTTCTCCCAAAGGCTGCTATCATCTTGGTGGGGTGTTCCCTCCGCAAGTTAGTTATGGCAGCTGTAGTTGCTACGGTGGCTATTTCCCGTGGCAAGTTCAATGCAGACAATACTAGGGATGGCGGCGCCGATAAAGTACATCCCCAACTTGGTCGCTGCAAGTGTTGCCTCAGCAACTTAGACTTTGTGGGAATGCTATCAGCCCTAGGCTAGTAATGCCTTGGGACCTGTTATCAGCACCAAACATTAACCTCTACTTGTGAAAGGGAAGTTTCTCCCAAAGGCTGCTATCACCTTGGCAAGGTGTTCCCTCTGCAAGTTAGTTATAGCAACTATAGTTGCTGCGGTGACCATTTCCTGTGGCAAGTTCAAATGGCGGCGCCGACAAAGTACCTTCATAACTTGACCATTGCAAATACTGCCTCTGCAACTTAGTTGCTCCGATTTTCTCTTTACCTTAACAACTCCAGATGACTGCGGTACCGGCAATACTTGGAATGACGACATTGAAACAAAATGCTTCAGCAACTTGATTGTTGCAAGTAATGTCTCAGCAATTTGACTTAGACATTTTCTTTGTGGAGTTTGTTCGGACCTTTGGCAAGTCAAACCTGCTCCGGCCCACTGTTGACCTACTTCTCTTGGACTTTGGCCCATGCTCCTTTAATCATTCCTAGTCGCCTAACAGGGACGACCTTCGCACTTAGGTCCATACTTAATTTTGACTTTAATTTTTGACCCTCTACACTAATTTACAACATATTTTCCCCTCTATTTTGAACACTTTTAAAAAGGTAAAATTAAAATTGTAATTAAGTTATTTGATGATATCAATAATTTATGTTATTTTTTAGAGGAAATATCATTGTGCCTCCCAAACTTTCATGAGTTTTTTAATTTGACCCCCAAACTTTGTATAATATCAATTTGCCCCCTAAACTTTTAAAAAGTTGATCAATTTGACCCTTACCGTCACATTCTATCTACAATCAAACGAAACTTGCTTACATAAGGCCAAGTTTGGGAAGTATAAAAAAAGTCAAAAAGCCAAAAAGTTACTTAAAAAGTTAAAAAATTTTCACTATTCACCAAAAGTCAAAAATTACAGCTGCACAACTCCCAATCTTAATTTTCCCCTACACACTAATTTACAAAATTTTTTAATACACATTTTTTCATAAAAAGTCAAAAAGTTAACCGAAACATCCATATTTTTTCCCTCAACTTTTTAGTCCAAAAAGACAAAAAGTGCACTTATTTAGGACACCCCAAACAACCCCACTTGGAATTTTATTTTACCCCAAACTATACCTTAAAAATCAATTAGCTCCCCAAATATAAAAATTAAAAATTAAAAATTAAATTTAAATATTTAATAAATAATTTTTATGTAATGAAAAAAATAAAATATTAAATAATATATACTTTGCAAAAAAATAATTAAAAAATATAAAAATCCTCATTTAGAATTATTTTGAGATTATGAAGTAGGAGTATTTCGACAAACATGTTGTACTTGTACCGGGTACTTACCGACTTATAGTATTTCTGCATACATATCGGATATACAAAATACGTGCTCAAATTTTTTCTTCTTAATTTTTGGTGTACCTAGACATACCTAGTATATATCCAAACCATGTCATACCTCAGTCAAAACAATATTTTCTATTACTATCGATATAAAATTCATTCTACTAGACTTCTTTTTTATTTTTAGTTTTATACTTTGTATGATTTTAAAATTAAGCTATGGTTTGTAAGTATTAATATAATGACATTTAATTTTGATTTACTATATACCTATACTTTTGGCATTACATGTCAGTTGTATGTTTAATGTTAACAAATTAAATCATTTAATCAATTTTTATATCACTCCAAAACTAAAAATAAATATTTTTTTTTTTTTACAAATGTATCAAGTCATACCTGTATCCTCTTTTTTTTTTTTTTTTTTTTTATTTTACCGTATCGATGTACCCATATCCTACCAGTACCAGTACCAATACTCATACCCGTACATGTGTTTCATAGGTCTCAAATTACCTTGAATCGATCCTAAAGAAACTTATTGAGTCGAAAATTGCTTGGCTATTCAATGTGTGTGCATGTGCACATTTGTTCCCCAAATTAATAGAATTGATCAACTAATAAAAATTTTAAAATTGAGTAGGGAAAAAAATTAAAAATTCAATTACTTTCCAAAGAATACTCAACAAGAATAATACTCAATTTGTTTATTTAAAATTTAAAATTTTCATTTTTGAGATAAAAAAATTATTAATTAAATTTTTTTTTCTTAATATTTGGAGGGCTAATTGATTTTAAGGTATAGTTTATGGTGTAAAATGAAATTTCAAATGAAATTTAGTGCCACATCAGCAAGTTCCGTTTGATTGTAGATGACATGTGACGGTAGGCTAAATTGATCAAAATTTTAAAAGTTTGGGGGACAAATTAATATTATACAAAATTTGAGGATCAAATTGAAAAACATGTGAAAGTTTGGGAGGTTTAAAACTAAATTTCAAAGAAAGTTTCTATCATTTCAGAAATGTCAAAGAAATTTTTGATATTTTTTTTAAATATTAGAGGAAATTAGTATAATTTACCAACGTAATAACCATCATTGGTGGAAAGATGCCCAACTCCATGTTGGGATGATAGACCATTGTAATTAAGATATTGTCATGGATTCAAATAATAAAAAGAGAAATATTATTTATCACCATATTTATTTTTCTATTCTCATTTTGCTCATATGTCTTTATGAATTAAAAATTAGACAAATTACACCAGTGGTCCTTATATTTTACTCTTATGTCATTTTAATCCCTATACTTTCAATTGACTCAATTTTGACCTTTAATTTTAAATTTTATGTCAATTTAGTCCAATTGATTAAGATTAACTCACTAAATTTGATAAGTTTATAATTTTGCTTTTAAAAATATGGCACATGACACTCTTTTCTTTTTTTGTTTTTTGATTAGCAAAGAAAACTTTATTGAATATAACAATGAAGAACAAAGAAACAATCAATAAAGAGGAAAGTAGAGAGCAACAAAGCTCTCAATCTAATTCCAATACAATTGGCACTAGAGAGAGTGGCTCACGCACATCTCCAGGTTGGTAAGGAACCAACCAAAGAAAGAGAAGAAAAGAAAACAGAGAGAAGAGGAGAAGGAAAGAAAGAAAGAAAACAGTAGTCCTGCAGCAGAGTTAAGAATAGCCTCCGATTTGACTCCACTTGAACACAAAATCATCAACTGAGAAAGGGAAATCTTTTATAGATGTTTTGAGCCAAAGAGCTATTTTGATTTTGATGAGCTGAAACAGACCAGAGGAATTGGGTTGGGCCTCAGTGAAGACACACTCATTCCTATGTTTTCATAGAGACCAAAGAACAACTAGGGAGATAACATTCTAGATTTTTCTTTCAAGGCTCTTAAATTTTCCACCCAACCACCAGTTGAAAAGACCTTTCATTGATTCTTGAATACACCAATGAAACCCCCAATCATGAATCACAGAAAACCAAATGAACTGGAAGAACGGGTAATGAAGCATGACATGTACAACAGATTCAACTTCAGAGCTACAAAATGGGCAAATGAAAGAAAAACTGCTGTCTAATATGCCAATTCTGTGCAAAAACTCTGCAGATTTGATTCTGTTTTTCTAGGCCAGCCAACCAAAAAAGAGAACTTTGGTAGGAGAGGGGTAATGCATTATTCTAAACAAACTTGCTGATTCTGAAATGAGGGCAAAGAAGAGAGCTACTGAATTAGTCAAGAGCAGACACAGATAAAGAACTAGAGCTTGCAGATATACTAGCCCAAACTCGACAGTCCACATTGTCATGACTCAGAGGAGGTGCTAAGGATAAGATAGTAATCAATCTAGTTTCTTTAACCAATTCCCAAGCATATAGCACTCTTCTATAAGGAAAATTTCAGACGTCTGAACTGGATTTTCTGTAGAAGAAATGATGAAGAGAACCTTCCTTGTCAGCAGAAAGATTGTAAAGAAGATGGAATTCTAACTTGAAACAAAAGCCTCCACACTACTTGATGCCAAAATATGATTATATTCTCATCCCCTACTTTAATTAGACAGTTATCCAAATAGAAATTAAAGATAATCCTGCTATAATCCCCCAATGGAGATTATGTTATTCCACACTCTAGAATGCTTATATTGGGACCTCACTGGACGATGCCAACAATTTTCCTCAATGGGACGTCACATTATATGTGTATTTTTCATAAAACAATGCTAAAAGTTATAACCATTGAACCAAATTGAGACAAAATCATAAATTTAAAGTTAAATCGAACTAATTAAAATTACATAAATTAAAATAACACAAGAACTAAAATATAAGGACTACAGTCATAATTTGCTCTTAAAATTTTTGTATATGCTCAGGACTTACTAGAGTGATATATCACAATCCTCCTACGAAAATAGTCTCTCTACATTGGAGGGTGTGTGTGAAGTGAGATGGGATTCTCTCTAGTCTAGAGCGTTGCGTGGCCCATGAAGCCCATCATGGGTGGGTGTGTGTGAAGTGAGATGGGATTCTCTCTAGTCTAGAGCGTTGCGTGGCCCATGAAGCCCATCATGGGTACCGTTTCAACATCGGAACAATTTATTTTTTTTTATGAATTTTTTGTATGTGTCATTCATAAAAGAAAATTAGGTTGATTAAATAATCGTAATATTTTAATTTTATCGTGTTTGTCTCTTAAAAAATAAATGGTCAATGTATTTTTTTTAAATAAACTATTCATTTTTATTAAACAAATGCTAAATATGTTACAAAGATCGACCTAATTTTTTTTTATTAATCATATATATACATAGAAAGAGTCATAAAAAATAAATAATTTAGATTATTATAATGACTTTGTAGGCTCAAATAACGTCTCCCCAATTGTTAGGGAAAATATATGATTCCCCACCAATAAATTCCCTCAATGTGAGGTACGTTCACGGGATCAAAATCCGATTCCACTATCAACTAAAAAGTTTTTAAACGATTACAAACGAAACACAAATGGTCTCACAAAACCACCCTTAGATGAATTCTAAATAATCAGAAATAAATAAGAAAAAAAATCTCACCAAATAGATGAACAAAATTTTTCAAAATAAAATTATAAAAGACCCAAAATAATAGGCCCAAATTAACTCCACCAAAGTAGTTGAACAAGAACCAACTTGATTATCCACAAAACCAGTGCACTTGAATATGCAACCAAGAATCAATCAGCCAGCAAGCTTTTGCTTTAACCACAAAACCCACTGGAAAAATATCAATATGTGGCCGCTGCTATGCTACGGGAAAAACGAAGGTAATCAATATATATGTCGTTGAATTTAGCACTTTTTATCAAAATCTTAATTTTTATCAAATTGAATATTAAATATCTATTGAGCTACTAAAAATTAAGTATAATATATTAAAATTATATTATAGTTAATCCCTAATCAAATTAATTTTTTTTAATAAACTAATTGGGTCTCAAATTTCACTAAAAGGTATACCAACACAAATCTATACAAAAGAGAATCTTGTCAAGTGTGAAGCTTTGTACATCTTACACTCACCAGACCCCCTCAACAGGGGACAATAACACCAGCCGTGTGAAAGTCCAAGATTGAAGTATTATTTATTAGGGGTGCAACTCGGGCGGGTTCAGTCAGGTTGGGAGGTTATTCAAGTTCAACTCAAGCTGTGCTGAGACCTGCTCAAGCCCGCCCAAGTCCGAATTGTAACCCGAGGTTGTCTGCCCAAACTCGACCCGAGTTAAACCCGAATTGTCCGAGTTGCCCAAATTGTAAATGAATTTTTTTTTTTTTTTTTTGTGTGCAGCTACATTATTAAATTATTAAAATTTGACTCTATTTATAATTTTTTTTATTTATAGAAAATCATTAATACCATCAAAATAAATCATTTATATAATGTAAGAGATATACCACTATAGTAGTCCTTACAATTTATGAGTAAAAAAAAAAAAGAAAAAAAAAAAAAGATTTTATGTTATTTGTATATATAATATATATTCAATATAATTTAATAATATAAATTACTTTAATATCATGTAATGGCTAATAATTTATATGTATATTTAATATTTTTATATATCTATATATATAATTTGGGCTTCGGGTTGCTCGGGTTATTTGACGTCTTTGCCCAAGTCCGCCCAAATTTAATTCGGGCTTCTGAATTTTTGCTCAAGTCCGTACCGAGTTTGAAAATATTTTATCCGAGTTCTAAAAAAATTCAAGCTAGGCTCAGGTTGCTCAAGTTGAGCCCGCCCAAATTGCACCCCTATTATTTATCCATCTAGGGCTTACAAAAACAAACTCCCTCTCTTTGTTCTTGCCACTACCAAGAGACAAAGATGCTGAAGATTGAAATCATCTCCAAAGAGTCCACCAAACCTTCCTCTTCAACACCCAACCACCTCAAAACCTTTCGGCTCTCTTGTTTGATCAGTTCGTTGCACCTTTCTTTGCTATCCCCATTGTTCTTTACTACTCCTCTGTTGAAAAAGCTACTAGCCATGTCAAACAATCTGAAATGTCTTCTATCCTCAAACGATCGCTGTCCGATGCCTTGACTCTATACTACCCATTTGCCGGAAGAATGAAAGGCGAAAGCTCAGTTGACTGCAACGATGAAGGGGTTGATTACTTGGAAGCTCGAGTCGATGCCTCAATTTCAGACGTAGTTAAATTTCCACAGGTTGAAGTGGTGAGTCAATTTATTCCATCAGTAAATTACCGAAATGGTGAGACTAGCGATGTTCAATTAGCGATTCAGGTTAACTTTTTCAACTGTGGTGGATTAGCTATTGGTATTGGGTTTTCGCACAGAATTGCTGATGGACTAACACTAAGCACATTTATTAAAGCCTGGGCAGCCATGGCTCGTGGTGAGACCAGTTTGGCTAGTCCAATTTTCATTTCATCATCGATTTTCCCACCCAGAGACCCACTTGGGTTCAAGCAAACACCTGACACCTCACAAGAGAGACTCATCACAAGAAGGTTCTGTTTCACTTCATCAACCATAGCTGCTCTAAAAGCCGAAGTAGGCACGTGTGCAGTACACCCCACTCGTGTTGAGATGGTGACTGCAGTGATTTGGAAGTGTGCCATGGCTCAATCAGGGCTCGACAAGTCGACAGTGACACATGCAGTGAATGTGAGGGGGAAGATGGACCCGCCATTGCCTGAAACCGCCCTCGGGAACATTTTCAGGCAAGCGTACGCGTATGCGAATGGTATAGTGGAGTTGGGTAGGCTTGTGGGCGAGCTGAGGGAGGGGATTGGGAAAATTGGCAGTGAATATTTGATGAAATTGAAAAGTGAGAATGCGTATGAAATGATCATGAATAATATCAAGAAGGTTGGTGAATTGGTGTCCAACAAGGAAGTGTTGTTTTTGAGGTTTACTAGTTGGTGTAAGTTTCCAATATTTGAAGCAGATTTTGGTTGGGGTAAGCCAATTTGGGTGAGTAGTGGTAGTAGGGCTATTAAGAATTCTGTTATGTTGATGGATTCTATGTGTAGTGATGGTGGAATTGAAGCTTGGGTTACCATGGATGAAGAGAGTATGATGAAATTTGAGCAGGACCCTTTGCTCTTGAGTTTTGTTTCGAGTTAAGTTGTGTTTGGATTTTAAATTTATTAAAAAAAAATAAATTTAACTTCTTTTTTCTTATGTTCTAATATTTACTTTTTGTTTTTCTTTGCTCATTTTAGTCCATAGATTGTTTCACAATTTCATGAATTCAAATAATAAACTTGCACTGGACTTGTTCATCATATGTTGTTATGCATGTGTCTCGAGAATAGTAAGTCAATTAATTACTTCTCCACTTGCTGCTGTTCGGCAAAACAGCACGATTTTGGTGCGTTTAATTATTGTTTTTTTTTCTTTTCTTTTTTATATAATTTTTCCTTTGTTTTTTTGGTTGGTGTGTATGCTGCTGTTGGTTTCTTTAATGACGTATAGTTTTTGGTTTGAGCACGCATATTTGTTGAAAAACCAACCAATAGTTTAACAATAATATTTAATGTATATATATTGACTCAAATTATTTGTTGATTTTTCAACAAATCAATAAATAATAAAAAAATGTTATGAACTCACCTTTATCAATTTATAATTTATTCTGAATGTGTTTGTGTAGTGTACATTAAATTGAAGAAATGTGAGATTCATGAATAAAATAAATTTGAATCGTTGTTTCCTTTTTTGGGATAAATTCTAAATTCATAAATTTAGTTTTTCAGTGTTGTTGATAAGTAATATGTAATAATACACATTGGTGCCAATAAATTTAACAATAATAATTTAAGGATTTTATGATTTTCTTTATTGATTTGCTTAAATGAGTACAATATTGTTGTTGTTGTTGTTGTTGTTTAGAGAAATTACAACAAAAAAAAAACAAAACAAAACAAAAAAAAAAAAAAATTTCTCAGAGTTTAACTTTTGTAACAAAATAAATTATGAATTTTAATTTTATCAATTTAAACCTTAATATTTTGAATTTTTTTTTTTTTTTTTTTTTTTATCTTAACCATTCGCCTATTTTTGTTAGGTAAAACTAACAAAGATAAATTAAAATCAAAAGATAAATTACTCCATTTGGTCCCACATTCATTCTTTTGGATCGACAAGTCCTGTTTGGCATGTTTTGTGGACAGTCAGGTCTCATTTTGAATTTATGTGATATGTGTGTGGACAGGTTTGCCCCCTTTTTTGTTTTTTCTATAGAGGTATATATTGGGATTGAATACAGATTTTGTAGGATACGTTTGCTGATTCACGTTTGGTAATTTGGATCTTATGTTTTGAACATGGATGAACACTGCAGTGCTGGTGACCTGCATTCGAAACTTCTGCAAAAACAGAGGACTCGTTTCGGGGATTCTAAAAGGGTATGTGGGTTTAAGCACCGCCATATTCACTGATCTCTGCACAGCTTTGTCCTCCTCTGACCCTTTGACTTTCCTTCTCATGCTCACAATCGTCCCCTTCCTCGTCTACCTCACCGCCATTCTTTTCCTCCGCGAAATCCCACCTTCCTCCACCGCCAGCGAAGACAAAGAAGAAGCTTGGTACTTCAGAATCATCAACGCCATCGTCGTCGCAGTTTATCTTTTGCTATTTGTTGTCACCGGAGCTCACAATCGTTTAATTTCTCAGTCATTCGCAATCATCCTTCTAATCCTCTTAGCTTCTCCAATTTCAATCCCATTGTACATCGCAACCCAAAATTGGATTCGATCTAATTCCGAATCAAATTCGGACCTCGAGGAGGTTGTGACTAAACCGTTGCTGGGTATGCCGGAGAAAGAGAAGACGGCGACAGAGGCTGTGGTGGCAGTGGAGAGGAGAGCGCCGGTTATCAGAGAGGATCACACGATAATTGAGGCGTTGAGGATGGTTGATTTCTAGGTATTGTTTGTGCCGTTTTTATGTAGAGTTATTTCACGTCCCACATCACGCGCCTGTAACCCACATCGTCAAAAAAGAGTACTATTATCTTTTTTTTGAAACGTGAATCTCACATACCCCTTCCCACGCGCCTGTAACCCACACTGTCAGAAAAGAGTACTATTACCTTTTTTTTTTAAACGTGAATCTCACACACCCCTTCCCATAAATTTACGCCCCACATCACGCACTTGTAACCCACATCGTCAAAAAAGAGTACTATTACCTTCTTTTTGAAACGTGAATCTCACACACCCCTTCCCATAAGTACACGCGGGTCTACAAACTCAAATTAACACTTTAATGGCAAAATAGTAAACAAACAATCAAAAGGACTAAACGGTTTAAAAGAAAACAATTAGGACCACATGATCTACAAGATGACAAAATGGGATTTACTGGTCAATTCCCCTGAAATTTGTAAAATATCATTTTTCATCAATTTACTTAATGAAAATAGGTCAATTTTTAGATTGAAAAAAAAATTAAAAATTAAAGTTTAAATTGACAAAATTAAAATCTCCTAATTTATTTTGTTACAAAGATCAATTTTTTAGCCTTTTTTTTTTTATTTTTATAATTTCACTTATATTTTTATTAATTTTGCTTGAAGCAATGTAATTTTGACATGTGTGCTCAAATCAAAAAGTATATATCATTAAATAAACCAACAGCAACGTACACACACAAACAAAAAAATAAATAAATATATAAAAAAAAAAAGAAAGAAAAAGAAAAACAAAATGCATCAAAATTGTGTATTTTTGCCGAACAGCAGCAAGGACCCCTTCCCCAATCGATAGTTCATTTTGAAAATTCAAACTTTTTATTAGATTTTGAATTCAAATTTTAAGTATTGACTTTTCAAAAGTGAACATGTATTTTAGGACAACAAAAAATGAGATAATGGATTAAATGGGACGGTGTATATATATGGGCAAATTATAATATTGGTCCTTTTAGTTTTGAGTGAAACTAATTCAATTTCAATAATTTGAACCTTACATTTTTTAATTTTGTTAAATGTGATCCCTCCATCTCTGTATTTTTTTTTTTTTTAATTCTATTTTGATCCTTCTAATTTTACATGTATTTTTTTTTGTGTGTTTAAAATATTAAGGATGCATGATAGAGTGACAACATTTTTTTTTTTGGTGTCATACAATAGGATGTTGGGGAGTTAATAAGTTAGATTAGGGCATCTTCGACGGTACATCAATTTTTTTTATCAAATTTGAGTAAAAATTTGAGGAATCAAGTGCTCTAACGGAAGGTTTTGTGGCTTCATCAAAGCACCAGTCGACTGGGTTGACAATAGGGCAGATATCTGGCAAGTTGACCGGCCAGTGCAAATTTTTCACAATTTTTCTTCTTGAGGTGGTCATCCGAGGGGTTGACTAGGCAGACAACTGAGAGGACAACGGGGCAGT
The DNA here is from genome assembly GCA_025200525.1 of Camellia lanceoleosa. Classification (NCBI taxonomy): domain Eukaryota; kingdom Viridiplantae; phylum Streptophyta; class Magnoliopsida; order Ericales; family Theaceae; genus Camellia; species Camellia lanceoleosa. Next base: position 69,820,557 of record CM045772.1, on the reverse strand, counting down.
TGACAACCAGTGTAATTTTTTTTACAAACTTTTGCCTTAAGGTGGCCATCCGGGGAGAATATCCGGTAGTGAAAATCCAACGGCAATGAACAATGATTTGATGAAAAACACATTGATTCTCAATTTGATAAAAGAAAAGTGAAATCATGGATTTGATACCAATTTGATAAAACCGTTGAAGTTGAAAAACGAACCATTTATCATCAAATTCAAATTTGATGATAAGTTTGATACACGGTTGGAGATGGTTTTACAACGGAAGGATCATAATTGCTCTATCGACTCGAACCCTTAACTTCTAACATTCTCACATTCTCAAGGACAACTACATGAATCATTAGGCCAATTAAGAAAATGCTATAGGTCCCAAATTTTCTACCAAATAAATGATTAGATGTCTCACATGGGTATAGGGTTCGCAAATGTCTCACATGAGTGTGGGTCCACAAAATTGCAAACCCCACACCCATACGAGACATCTGATCATTTATTTGAAGGAAAATTTGGTATCACTAATATTACCTGGCCAATTATCCTGTCCAAGTGACAACATTATAAGAAAATTAAAAATATAGAGTTAAAATTATTAAAACTAAAATTATGAAAATTAAAGTAGCTTTTTAGTTAGATAACATCAACTAATGATATAATTTACCCTATATATTTAATTTGGAGATGTTGATTGCTTATATTGCGTTAGTTTATCAGGGACATTAATTTAACAATAATTTCTGTCCACTTCCAAAAAAAATAATTCAGCTTTAATATAATGCAATAACATGTCAACACTTCATGTCATTGAAAAAAAAAGAAAAAAAAAAAAAAAGAAAGAAGGGGGGTTAAATTATACATTTCACTCTTTCAATTAAGTTTTTAAATTTTAAACCGAACTTTAATATATTCTATCATTTAAAAGTCGGCTGAAAAGTTAAAAGGATACATTTTTAATGTCCCATGATTATTTTACAGCCTTTAAAATGAGTAATGCTACGTCGCTCGAAAATGACTCTCCTGAATCTCCCTAAAGGCAAAAACGATGTCGTTTTTGCCTTCTTTTTTTTTTTTTTTGAATCAGAAACGAAGAAGAAGAAAAAGAAGAAGAGAAGGGAAAAGAAGAAGAAGGGAAGGAAAGGAAAGGGATAAGGGAGAACTGGACAGGAGGGGGCATAAACTAGGGGCGGAGGCGCGGCGGAGGCTAAGCTGCTGTGACGATAGGCGATCGGCCGACGATCGGCCGAGCTGATGCAACGGCTTCTCTCCCTCTCTCTCTCTCTCTGTTTCCATTTTCGGGAGATTCGGGGGGAGCTCATACGAGCTCCCAAGCTTTATCCCTTTAAAATATGCTCAAATGGTCTCATCATATGAGTGAAGTTTGTACATTTTTTTAAGGAAAACTTACTTCTAAATTTTAACAGGTTATGATAATTAATAATATTTTTATTAAATATTATTAAAAAATATTATTAATTATTAATTTTTAGTGATGGTTTAAAAGTTATTATAAAAAATGTCAGTAATTATAAGTTTTAAAGACAGTTTTAAAATATTATCATAAAAAAATCACTAATTTTTAACTTTTAGCGACAATTTAAAAAATTCGTCACAAAAAAATATACTAATTGTAAGTTTTACCGATAATTTATAAAAATTATGACAAAAAAACACTAATTGTTAATTTTTAGCGACGTGTAAAAAATCGTCACAAAAATTATTTTTAATAACGATTTTAGTAGGATTTATTTTTAATAAGACTTTATGAGAATTTAATCTAATTATTAGGATATATTGATAATTTATTTATTTTTATCTGTGAGTGACGGGAGGACTACGTGGAAACAAGATAAAATTTTAAAGATTTAATTATTATAATTTGATATTAAAAATTAAAGTAAAATTAAATAAAAGGTCAAGGATGCAGGTGTAATTTAATCCCAAAAAAAAAAAAGTGACAACATTTAATGTTCATATTTTATAGAGAATAATGTACAAATCCAACGCACAAGACTCTAGACATTGTTTGGTCTAGGAATCTCGAATGCCAGATATACTTGTGTGAAAATTAATTTGGATAAGAATTTAAAATGATTGAGTTTCTTTTTCTATTTAGATTTCAAAATGAGAAAATTGAGGGGTTAGTAGAGTCATCATGGTTTTCATTTCGATGATTCGAACTGTTATTTTGTAGGTCTTTAAATGCATATTATCTATGAAAAATTTTAAGACGATCCGACAATCGTAATTGTTTTATTTTATTGCATTTATGTTTAAAAAATTGAATGGTCTATGTTAAAAATATATTTTTGCAGAGACAAATACAACATAATTAAAAAGTTATGATTATTAGATCAAACTAATTTTTTCATGAATAATATATATTGAGGATCTTATAAAATGAACCGTTCAGATCGTTGAAACAAGACCTGTGGTGAGCCTTCCAGATCAAAATCTCAATATAAGAGAAATCCAACCAACTTAAAAGGCAAAGGGAAATTGAGAAAAACTTTAATTTACATTTGTTTAACTATTCCTTTTCTTTCTTTCTTTTTTATTATTTATAATTATTATCCAAATTAATAATTCGAACATTGCCTTAATATCAATGTAGAGAGACTATTTCTTGTTTCATATTTGACAATCCATTATTAATTTTTTTTTTTTTTTCATTTGGTTTTAATTAAAAAAAGAGATATCGATAATAGCATATTTGGCTAGGAGTGTTAATTAAAATAAACAAGGGACCTATTGGCATCAAAGGCAACAACCTTTGTTTACTTTTGGTGAGCATCTTAGTGGCAATCTGATTGAAGGGAATCATCATCTACATCTCCAATGAGACACTACATAATGCGAAAATTAACATATAATAGTCCCCAATGTCAATCAAGACCATGAAATTTTGGACTTAATTGTTTGTCTTTATAGTATAGACTATGCATCGATCAGTCCATGTCTCAAGATTGTGTCTGGATTTTGGAATTTAAATATGCATAAATTGTTTATCTTAAATATAGATATGCACTGGTTAGTCCATATCTTAAGATTATATTTAAATTTTAGATTTAAATAGGAATTTTTATCAATTTTTCCTTCTCTTTATCTCTCTAAACTTATATACAAATCCAAGATCAAGGCACTTTCTAACCAAATTCCATGATTTAGACATTCAATTTTGTGATTTTTAACAACTCATCTTGTTGCACCCTTCTCACTCCTTCACTTGATTATTAAAAATTATAAAAGAGGCGTTTATTTTCCTTTCACTTTATAATGTATTGAATTTTTATGTTTTTTTTATAAAAGTATGAAATCTGACATGGTATGGTTCATTGATTATCAAAATTATTTTAATCTTACAAATTAAGAATATCGGATGATTGTTCCGAAAAACAACAAAAATAAGAGCAAATAATTAAAATTTTCATCTTAAATCTTAAGTAAGTTTGAGCTTACAAGAATGATTTCACCATTGCCAAAATAATTTTATGAAAGTCTCTTTCAAATGACATTTTAGTAATTACTAATGATGAGATAAAGTTGGCTAGTCTAATAAGGATTAAAGAATATAGAGCAGTGGGAGAGCCTAAAATTCAATATAGAAAGAGTATATACTGATCACAATATTAAATTTACAATTAACAAGTCCAATTCTACAAACTTAACAAAACACCTCATAATATGGAGAAGCAATCAATTAAACAAACCTTATAATAAGAAGAAAAAAAATGATCAATTAATTTAACTCTTGTCTGTGACCTTCGGACGCAGAGTGTATAAAAATAGTCAAAAGAATTGAATATTGCACTTATAAAGTTTTACATGATTTAAGAATGGGTATGATTAATTTTATGAGAAATAAATAAGAAATCATCTTTTTACGTAAAAGTAAAATTTTTGGGGGGGGTGGTGCGCCCTTTGATTTGATCCGTCCATGATGTGAAAGAAGCTATTGGGTGGTTCAGGTGCAAAGCTAGTTCATGCTTTATTAGCATTTAATTGGTGAATCAGCAATGGTTGAGGGCCACAATTTCTGACTTAAATGGTTCAAATTTGTCAAAACGAGAAATTGTGACCCTCAAACATTTTTCTTGGTGAATACTTTGATGAATTAACTTAATTTAATATATCTTTACACAACTCTACTAACAAAGGACTTAACCCATTGTAATGAAGTGAGTGCACCACCACCAATAAGGGTTGGTTTAGTTAGTAAAGATCGTCCCCTTCGCCTATTTGGCTTAGATTCGAGTCCCACTGTCGACAGTCCTTTGTTGGTAGAGCGATATTGCATAACGCTTTCCTTGGCCCTGGAATGGGATAGCCTCCTTTCCTCCTAAACTTTTTTTTGAATAAAAAAAAAAAAAGAAGTGAGTGCACCACCTAATGTTGTCCTTAGACTAAATGGTATTTTGAGAAAATGGTAAAAAATTAATTTTTAAATTTTTTAACTTTTTTAGTATAAAAAATAGAGAGGAGACATAATCAAAATACCCCTATGTAATATTCTTCTAGAGTGGGTGACAATGAATGTTTGCATAGGAAGTTTCAACATTTCAGTTTAACTAAATTTAAAAAAATAAATAAATAAAATTTAAAGTTATTAACAATATAAATTAATCATATAAATTTAAATATAATACAATGTGAATCACACACAGAATAAAGTGTACATATGCTTTTGATTTTTAGCATCCTTTAATATTTTTTAAAGTATGTGACTTTATTATTGAAATTTAAGTTGTCACCGATTGTAGTGATCAAATTATTTGGATGTGATTTGACATTTAGGTGAACCATGGCTTAATAATTGATCAAGATAAATATTTGGGAGCACTAATTAATGCTTCCACTAATTAGGTGACAGTGAATCCCGCCAGTAATGATGTAATGTTTTGGTCTTGAATTATGTTTTTTTTTTTTTTTTTTTACTTTTTTAATGCATTAATACTATTAGTGATGGTATTTTTAGTGGAATGAATCATTGTTGACTGATCAATATTATAAAGGATTATGAAAATGCCAAGATTTGCTAGTCCATGAAGTGACATCTGTACAGTTAAAAAGTGTTTTAGGTCTATTTTCATAACCTGTTAAAAGTTATATTTTTCATTTTTTTCATTTTTTTTAATTACATTATTCCTTTAGTTTTTAATAAAAAAATAATAATTAACTTTTAACTTACTTATCAAAATAGGCCTTAATATATTTTTTAAGATTATTTGTTTGTATTGTGAATTTATGTATAAACTTTAAAAAGGAAAGAAAAATTGTAAAAGAAATAATAAGTTTTAAATTAAATTTCATTTATTTTTCTCTCAAGCAATTTTTATTGTTTTATATTTTTATTTAAATTTATAATTCAATTACAGTTTAAAAAAAGAAAAACAAACTTTTATATTAGACAGAACAAATTTTGTTTGCTACTAGGGAGCATCTACCATCAACCTTACAAAGAATCAATATATGTGAAATACCAATAAATCACAAATAATGATCTTATGAATTGTTTAGCCTTTTCTTTTTTCTTATACACCTAAAGGTCCCATTGTAACGCCTCCAAAACTACTACAATAAATTCAATCCTTAAAGCAGAGGAATAATATAAATAATATGTTTTCATTCATCAAAATTCATTTATAAAAGTTAACTCATGTGATATACATTCACAAATGTGTTAGGGAAAATATGTGATTCCCCACAAGTAAATTAATCAATGGGAATAAAAACTAATGCGGAAAAATTAAATCAGAAGCAACACAAGAATTTTTACGTGGTTCCCTCAATGTGAGGTACGTCCACGGGATCGAAATCCGATTTCACTATCAACTAAATAAGTTCCAAACGATTACAAACGAGACACTAATGGTCTTACAAAACCACCCTTAGGTGAATTCCAAATAATCACAAATAAACAAGAGGAAAGACCTCACCAAATAGATGAACTAAAATCTTCAGAACCAGAGTTGAAGAAGATCCAAAATAACGAACCAAACACCAACCGAAGATGCCCCAAAACCAAGCTTCAAAAAAAATCAAAATTGAACCAATATCTCAATCTTTGACACTGTTACCGAAGTAATGTAAGCCGCCGCACTTTTTGGTGAAAAACTCAATATGTATCACTCAAATATTAAACAATATATTATATATTGTGAATCTAGGGTTTTGTTATCAAACTCAAATTGTTACTAAATTGAATTGGGTCTCCACAAATATAATATATAAAAATATATTATACTAAACCAAGCCAAATTAAAACTCTTTTTCCAAAACCAATTGGGTCCGACACTCCAATAAGGAGGTATACTCAACAATTCTCCCTCTACCGACTTAGGTAGAGACATCAACCATACCCGCCAAAGTTCGACACTTTAAATGTTTGTCCCTCAACAAAGTCTTTGTCAACATATCTGAAATATTATCATCTGTGTGAACCTTTTCGAGTTGTAATAATTTCAAATCTAGCACATCACAAATCTAATGGTATCACACATCAATGTGTTTCGATCTCGAATGAAAAGTAGAATTTTTACTCAAGTGAATAGCACTTTGACTATCACAATAAAGCACATACTTTTCTTACTTTAAACCCAACTCTTGTAAAAATTTCTTCAACCATAACTCTTCTTTGCAAGCTTCCGTAATGGCAATAAATTCAGCTTCGGTAGTTGAGAGAGCAACACATTTTTGTAATTTAGATTGCCATGCCACAGCTCCCCCTACAAAAGTCATCAAATACCCCGAAGTAGATTTCCTAGAATCAACATCACCAGCCATGTCAGAATCTGTAAACCCATCAAGCATCGGCTTACCATCCCCAAAACACAAATACACCTTCGAAGTCCCTCGAAGATACTTTAGAATCCATTTTACCGCTGCCCAATGTTCTTTACCCGGATTAGAAAAAAAACGACTCACCACACCAACTGCGTGAGCAATATCCGGCCTTGTACAAACCATGGCGTACATCAAAGAACCAACTGCTAAAGCATAAGGAACTTTCAACATCTCTTCTTTGTCTTTCTCACTTGTAGGACATTGATTCGAACTAAGTTTGAAGTGACCCGCAAGTGGACAACCAACCAGCTTTGCTCTATCCATGTTGAACCTCTCAAGAACTTTCTCAATGTAGCTCTCTTGAGACAACCAAATCAGTCCCTCTTTGCGATCACGAACAATTTTCATACCAAGTATTTGCTTTGCCGGTCCCAAATCTTTTATAGCAAAAGACTTGCTCAACTCCAATTTCAACCTGTTAATCATGGTAGAATCTTGACCCACAATTAACATGTCATCAACATAAAACAAAAGAATAATAAATTTGCCATCCGAGAAATTTTTCACAAACACACAATGGTCCGAAGTGGTTTTAGAAAAACCATTATTCATCATGAAAGAGTCAAATTTTTTGTACCATTGCAGCGGGACTTGTTTGAAGCCATACAAACTTTTCTTCAATTTGCAAACAAATTTCTCTTTCCCTTTCTCCACAAAACTTTCTGGTTGCTCCATGTAAATTTCTTCTTCAAGATCACCATGAAGAAATGCAGTCTTCACATCAAGTTGCTCAACTTCAAGGTTCATACTAACAGCCATGCCAAGTACAACCCGAATAGAAGACATCTTCACAACTGGCGGGAAAATCTCATCAAAGTCAATACCTTTCTTTTGCCCAAAGCCTTTCACAACAAGACGTGCTTTGTACCTCAGATTCTTCCTATCATTCTTTAATTTGAAAACCCACTTATTTTTTAGAATTTTCCTCCCTTTAGGCAACTTCACTAAATCATAAGTCTGGTTTTCAAGCAAGGAATTCATCTCCTCTTCCATGGCCTTTTTCCAATCATCTTTCTTTGTATGCTCAATTGCTTTTTGGTAGCTCTCCGGCTCCCCTTGATCGGAAATCAACACAAATTCATTGGGAGGATACTTTCTTGAAGGTTGTCGGTCCCTTGTAGATTTTCTTAACTCAAGTTGTGGTGGCAGTTCTTGAGTTGGATGTTCTTCCTCAATTTCTTGCTCAACTTCATTAGGATTAGCATCATCCTCCACTTCTTCAATAGGTAGCTGCACATCTCCCTTATTTTCATCATCAACTGAAGATGAAGGAGATGGATCCATGCCAATGAGATCACTAGTTTTTGGCTTCGGTTGATCACCTTTGCCAAAGTCTTCAATTGTTTGGTTTTCAAGAAACACAACATCACGGCTTCGAATGACTTTCTTGTTAACCGGATCCCACAATCTATACCCGAATTCATCACGCTTATAGCCAAGAAAAATACATTGTATTGACTTACTATCAAGCTTGGACCTCTCATCCTTTGGAATGTGAACAAAAGCTCGGCAACCAAACACTCTCAAGTGCTCATAAGACACATCTTTTCCAGTCCAAACTCTTTCAGGAACATCACTATTCAAAGGATAGCAAGGAGACAAATTGATCACGTCAACCGCTGTACTCATTGCCTCACCCCAAAAGGATCTTGGCAATTTAGCTTGTGAAAACGAACACCTTGTTCTTTCCACAATGGTGCGGTTCATCCTCTCGGCAATGCCATTTTGTTGAAGAGTCTTCTTAACTGTCTTTTGATGCCGAATACCTTGGCTGGGACAATACTCATCAAATGGCCCAATGTATTCATCACCATTATCTGATCGGATGCACTTCAATTTCTGCCATGTTTCTCTTTCAACCATGGCCTGAAAATGCTTAAATACTTCTAAAACTTGATCTTTAGTTTTTAGTAGAAAAGCCCAAACTTTCCTTGAATAATCATCAATGAAAGTAACAAAATAAAGTGCACTACCATGTGTTCTAACTTTTAAAGGACCACAAACATCCGAATGAATCAACTCCAAAACCTTTTCTTTTCTAGAAGCAACATTTTTATGAAAAGAAACTCTATGTTGTTTACCCGCCAAACAATGAACACAAGTTTTAAGATGTGTACCTTTCAAACCGGGTAGAAGCTCTTTCTTGAACAAAACTTGCAACCCCTTTTCACTCATATGGCCAAGCCGCTTGTGCCACAATTCGGTAGAAGTATCATCTTCAAGTGCATTGACAACACATTTACAAATTTTTCCTTGCATCGAATAAAGTGTATGAGTCTTCTTGCATTTAGCCACCACCAAAGAACCCTTTGTGAGCTTCCATATTCCATCACCAAATTTGTTGTTGAAGCCTTCATCATCTAGCTTCCTAGTAGAGATCAAATTGAGGCGAATGTCAGGAACATGCCTCACATCTTTAAGCAACAACTTGCAGCCCAAATTTGTTTCCAAGCAAACATCACCCATACCAATAATCTTGGACAAACCTTCATTACCCATTCGAACAGAACCATAATCTCTTGTAGTGTAGGTAGTGAAGAAATCAACTCGAGAAGTCACATGAAAAGAAGCACCAAAATCAATCACCCAACTGCTCTCTTGGCCCACAAAATTGATATAATCATCTTCACAAACGACCATGAGATCATCGGTAGTAACTACCGTTGTGTCTTCTTACTTCTTATCCACACTTTTGTCACACCTTTTCTTCTTGTTCTTGAGCTTTCGACATTCTCGCTTCATGTGCCCTTTCTCATGGCAATAATAATACTCAATGTCTTTCTTTGAAAAAGAACTATCTTTTGATTTGTCCCGGCTTTGATCACGACCATGAGGAGTCTTACTTCTCCCCTTTGTTTTGCTTCGGCCTCTCACAACAAATGCTTCTGAATGAGAGGAACCTGCTGATTTTCTTTTAGTTTCTTCATTCAACAAGCTACTGGTGACTTGGCCCATTGTGACAACTCCATCCGGTGCCGAATTACTAACCGTCACAACTAAAGTCTCCCAACTTTCGGGCAAAGAACTAAGTAGCATCAAAGCCTGCAACTCATCATCAAAAACAATTTTCATAGAAGCAAGTTGGTTAACAATTCTCTTTATTTCATTCAGATGTTCCGGAATAGGGCTGCCCTCTTTATATTTTAAATTAACCAACTTACGAAACAGAAAGAATTTATTTGTGGCTGATTTTCTATCATAAAGACTCTAATTTTTTCCATAAATCATGTGCCGAAGTTTCAGTAGCAACATGATGAAATACACTGTCATCAATCCATTGACAGATAACACCAACGGCTTTTCGATTAAGCCTCTTCCACTCATTATCTTTCATACCTTCGGGTTTACCACTATCACCCTCAATGGGTCCATACAAATCTTTACAAAATAATAGATCCTCCATTTTAGTTTTCCAAGTTACCCAATTGCTTCCATTGAAGCTAAACATACGGCCCACATTCTCCTCCATTGATTTACACAAATAAATAGATCCAAATAAACCGTAAGCTCTGATACCAATTGTTAGGGAAAATATGTGATTCCCCACAAGTAAATCAATCAATGGGAATAAAAACTAATGCGGAAAAATTAAATCAGAAGTAACACAAGAATTTTTATGTGGTTCCTTCAATGTGAGGTACGTTCACGGGATCGAAATCCGATTCCATTATCAACTAAATAAGTTCCAAACGATTACAAACGAGACACTAATGGTCTCACAAAACCACCTTTAGGTGAATTCCAAATAATCACAAATAAACAAGAGGAAAGACCTCACCAAATAGATGAACCAAAATCTTCAGAACCAGAGTTGAAGAAGACCCAAAATAACGAAGCAAACACCAACCGAAGATGCCCCAAAACCAAGCTTCAAAAAAAATCAAAAATTGAACCAATATCTCAATCTTCGCATCATATCAAGTAATGTAAGCCAGACTTTTTGGTGAAAAACTCAATATGTATCACTCAAATATTAAACAATATATTATATATTGTGAATCTAGGGTTTTGTAATCAAACTCAAATTGTTACTAAATTGGATTGGGTCTCCACAAATATAATATATAAAAATATATTATACTAAACCAAGCCAAATTAAAACTCTTTTTCCAAAACCAATTGGGTCCCACACTCCAATAAGGAGGTATACCCAACAAAATGTTCATCCTGAATTTACAGTATGTGTTGCAATGTTAAGAGAAATAAAAATAAACATATAGTTGTATGCCCTATAGGCTTACATCTTTCCAAGTCATTGCTTAGTTACACAAAAATGAGTCTAGTTCAATACAATTTAAGCCATTGGCTATACAAAAGAAAACAACAAAATAAAGAAATTCTTGCTCCCAAATGTCCCTTGAAGCTATTGCATTGGCGGAGGTATGTCACCAACACCTGAAAATGGTTTTCCCAAATAGGGTGAGTCAAAACCCAGTATGAACAGTCTAATATAATATATGAAATTTAACAAAGATATAAGTACAATGTGCATATATAATGCTTAAGACAAGACATTAACATTTTATATGATCGTGAAGTCTCAAAGTTCATATTTCAATCCATTTTACTTCAATTTATTTCAAGTTAATTTATTCTTCTCAATTCATGAGCCAATTTCATTATCTTTCAACAACCCAACTGAGATTACAATTCAGTGGTCCTCTAATCAACACAATTATCACACAAACACTTCACTCTGCCATTTTACGAAAATTTCGTCCGCGAGATCAACACCTATGTATATACGAGATTTTGGGATTTTCACTCTAGACACTCCGGCTAACTTAATTTCAATGGAGTCCATCCCCTATCTCCTCCCAAACAATAGAGTACATCCCATTTCTCCTCCCAAATATCATACATATACAATGTATTTAAAGCATAGTCACATTCAATGATAACCAACATTAGATTAGTTTTGATTTACCTAATCCTCATACAATTTTTACAACAATCATAACTATCCTCCACCAATAGCCCAATATAGATATTTCTAAACAGTTAGACAATTTTCTCAATAGATAAATTATTCAAATTTCCATAGGTGAGAGACAACATGTGTCCAACTCCACCATTTACATCAACAATCATCCAATTGCTCATTACCAATGTCAATTTCAATTATTTATACAAAATAACAATTTAATCCAATTAGGGTAAAACTCCCACTTTTTCAAGTATCAACCCAAGTACCAAAATCAACAATTTTAACACAATATAACCTCATATTCAAACTTCATGCCCATTTATTTCATATTCACCCAAAAAAATCCCTCTTTTTATTTCACACCCAAACCCTAAGTTTGTTCAAACTACCCCCAAATCCCACCATTGTTACACAACGATAAATAACTAAGTTAAAAACCATATGAAGGTGTACAAAATCCCTATCTCAAAGAGAGAAGATGAGCCAAACAAGAGTGAAACTTCAAAGATGTCCAAATCCAACTCTATTCGGATCAAAATGGAGATCTTGAGATGGTCTACCTTTTTATCAAAGGGATTAAGGTGAAGAAATCACTAGAACTAGGTAAAAAGTAGAAAGAGAAAGTGTTTTAGAGAGAGAGAGAGAGTCTCAACTTTAGGTTTTAGGGAGAAAAGATCTAAAATAGTGATGTAAAAAGTCATTTTCGCGATCTGATATACGTACAGTCTACTTAAGCGCAAGAGTTGACGCTCTAGCGTCAGACATAATAAGTTGTTCCGCTCGAGCGCAAGAAGTGATGCTCGAGCGCAGAAAACACACATCCAATAATGTTGTAGACAACAGACCAACGCTCGAACGCAAGAAAGGCCACTAGAGCGCCCACCTACTCAAGTGTAAGAAATGTCGCTTGAGCGTCAGAATCGCTCTTCCAGTAGTTTTGTAGACCTGCAAAAGTACTGAGAGTTTGCAAAGACCGCTCGAGCAGAGGACCAAAATTCTAGGCAACATAAGGTTTGAAAAAAACAAGCGACCAACCTGCCCAAACACAACCATAGCAATCCGAAAGCCAATTTCAAAGAGATACAAGGGAAACAAGGGGTAAACAACAATATGAAAGCATTAAACCCGAATCCAGGATACCACAAGAGTCGGGTCAAAACTGGGATCGTTATAACCTTTCCCCTTTAAAGAATTTTGTCCTCAAAATTACAAATCACATTTCAAAACCATGTTTTAAACAAATTTCCACAATGATTTACAAATCAATTTTCAACACTATAACCCATCCACCAGCCACTCAATCCCATCACATGATGAACAAGTCTCAATATGCATCTCAACATATATTTCCCATAGTTTTAACTGATTTCAATATATATTCCATATTTCTAAAACATATTCAATGTTTACGATAAATTCGCATTTTCAAACTTACACAACATATACAATGTTCATATTAAGCCTGCGTTTCCAAAACATATTCAACATATATAATGTTCTCATATTTCAAAACATATACAATGCTTTTATATTTCATTAACATAATCAAACCTCAATGTATGTTCAAACACCAACCAAAAAGTCCGTATATTTCTTTTGGACTTCCAATTCACGTTTCCAAGTTGCTTCCGCAACCCCATGATGTTTCCACAGTACCTTAACCAAAGGAATCGTCTTGCCTCGTAAGACTTGGTCTCGAGTATCCAAGACCCTTACCGGTCTCTCCTCATATGAGGCATCCTCATCTACCTCTAGGCCGGTCCAGTCCAATACGTGTGATGGATCCGGCTCATATTTCCGAAGCATGCTAATATGAAACACATCATGAACCCTAAAAGGCTGTGGAAGCAACGCCAAACAGTAAACAACCTCTCCGATCCGCTTAAGGATCTCAAAAGGCCCAATAAATCGAGAGGACAACTTCCCGATCTTCCCAAATCTCATCAAACCCCACCTAGGTTATATCTTCAAGAACACGTGATCTCCCACCTCAAAAGACAAGGGTCTTCTCCTACGGTCAGCATAACTTTTCTGACGACTTTGAGCCGTAACCAACCTTTTACGGATAAGTGTCACTTTCTTCGTCGTTTCTTGAACCAACTCCGGTCCCAACAAAAGTGCATCACCCACTTCGGCCCAATACATAAGGGATCTACATGGTCGGCCATACAAGGTTTCAAATAGTGTCATACCAATGCTCGATTGGAAACTATTAATTATAGGCAAACTTCACTAAAGGCAATTGCCTCTCCCATAATCCCTTGAAGTCAAGGACACAACCTCGAAGCATATTCTCAAGGATCTGAATAGTACGCTTGGACTTCCCGTCAATCTACGCAGTACTAAAGGTCGTTCTAGTGCCCAAGGCACTCTGCAAGCTCTGCCACAACCGAGTTGTGAAACGTGGATCTCTATCCAAAACAATTGTCACAGGGACCCCATGTAACCTCACTATGTCTCTGATATACAAGTCGGCAAGATAGTCCAATGAATCACCCACACGCACAGGTATGAAGTGCGCAAACTTGGTTAACTAGTCAACTACTACCTAAATGGCATCACTACCCTGTTGAGTCCTCGAAAAGCCCATAACAAAATCCATTGTGACATGTGTAGACACGCCCGTGGGCTTCGCTCTACAGTTCGGACTCCCTTTTGTTTGTTGCGGTTCTTAATCTGAACCAAAGAGTCCAACTCTGGCAAATCGTTTTGAGAAAAAACAGATTTTGAAAAGAAGTGCCAAACATGGACTGCTTTGCCAGATACAGAGTCGCCACCTAAATATTTTTTAATGGGGAAATTTAGGAAACCCTAACTCGGTGCCAAAGGCCACGTGTCCGTCATCACAAAAGTTGTCTTGGCTCGGGAGCTTGGGTACGATCGGGGAAGGTCAGCTATGAGCACCCCCTTTTGCCCGGTCCGAAGACCAGCCTCTACTAACCATGATATCCGATTTTGAAAACATTATGTGTTCTTGTTCCGGTTATTAGCCTAGATTTACTATGTTATGCGCACAGCAAACAAGTATAGACTAGATTGCCTAATTTGGAAACGAGTATTGCATATCCGTTTGTTTTGAAAATGCTATGGAATTTGCTACTCGCAAGTAGGCTAAAACACGGATTTCAACGAGTTTTTCCAACTCAAACAATCTAACCTTCACCCACAGGCAATCAGGTAGTTTATCTCATATAAGCACTTAGCCACATGGTAATCATGATGTCATGTTAACATTCACACGCATGCGAGATGCTAAAGCATAAATACTTACATTGTACTCCATGCCAAAACAATAAACTAGTTAGCAAATATGCATGTCCTAGTTCATGTTAAGTGGCTAATGCAACACATGCAAGGATGCAGTTAGAGTAGGCTCGGCTAACCCTAAAATGGCATGTGAAATGCTACAATTATCACGTATTCAATTTGGAATTGAAAATACAATGTAGTTTGTATGATGTACCGAGCCTAGTGCATGCAAGACAAATGCATGGATGCACGCATGCATAGCATAAGGTATGCTAATTTAGACGTTCCCTAATCTACCATCATAAGCAGGTAAATAAAATGGAAGAAAGAAGTGGGGATTGGAAGACATGCACACACACGCACCCACACTTATTACAGATTCGCCCTCGCTCGGAGAGACCAAAAGAATAATACAAATTAATTAACTACGCAAGCTAATTAAATATTACAAATTGCCTAATTAGTTAACAAATAACTAAACTAGGAAAAACAGTAAACCGCCTCGGGAGGAGAGCCTGATGCAACGCATGCTCGGGTCTCGCTTTAATTGCACCGCCATGCGAGATCAGATCTGTTTTCCTGCTGCCTTCTGAAGACTTCCAAAGTCTCAGAGATGCTTCTTCAGATACTGGGGATCACCATCGGCTGAGTAGAATGGCCACCGGCAGCTAGATATGGCCATCGGCCACCAATACATTGCTGGTCGGCACTAAATATTGCTGGTCGGCAAAAAGTTCCTGCAGAACCTGCAACTCATAGCAGCAGAGGGCAGAACCTTGTATGGCAATGCAATCCAAACCATGTATGCACCAACCAAGCCTCTTATCATGTGTACAACTCAAAGGAGCATGGTCCTTGGTTCTTGGACCACCAATCGCGCATTTGAATGTGTGATGGCCCAAGAGGCCAAGTGTGCATCTTTCATTTCAAATGAAATGCAGTGCAAACAAACAAACCAAAGCCCAATCCCTATCACTAATCAAGGGACAAAGCATGCATGCAAGATGCAATGCAACCTAGGCATGCAAGCTAAGGATGCAACATGGCATGGCAAGGCACTTATGCAAGCATACAAGCAAGCATGAGGCAATGCAAACTAATGAAAAGATGGACTTAAAAATGATTTAGGAAGCTCTAAATAGGCCCAAAACAGTGGCCAAAATGCTAAGTTCATGAAGGCGAATGCTCATGCAAACATGCATAAGTACATGGTTCAAGACTTAAGCATAATGAAGCAACTTTTAAACACATTTAAAAGGGACAAACATGGACTAATGGCATGCAAATGAAGCTTTGAAAATCATGCTATAGGAGGTGCCAAACCAACTAACAAAGCAAGCAAAGCATGCAAAATGGCCAAGAATTCAAAGCAAGCTAATGATGCATTGAACTACACTTAGCAAGGCAAACATGGCATGCATTAAACAACTAAAAACAGATTTTTAGCATGTTAAAACAAGGCTAAAAGACCACTTAAATGGCATCTAAATGGTTTGAATTCAAAGGCATGCACAAATGCTAAAACATGGAGCATGCAAGACAAGCTTTCAAAGCTTCAAAGAGGCGTCCAAGGCAAGCATATGAGCATGTCAAAGGGACTGAAATGACATGTAGGGTGGTTCCAAACCACTTAAGTGATGCAAGCAATGCATGCTACACATTTACCTACTTGAAGCATACAAGCTCAAATACAAAGGAGCTATACTAAGCATGCCAAGATCGACCCAAGCAACTATGGACAGACCTAAAACATGGCAAAATGAACACAAAACCTTCACAAGGCTAAGCCTAAAACATGCTAGAACAAAGGCTAACCACCTAAGGCATATTAAGGCAATAACAAGGCATTACATGGTAGGTATGCTAAGCATGCATGGTGTACCAAAACCAACACACAACAATGTTATATCATGGCATAATAAGCATGGAAAATAGCCTAGACATGATCAACAAACACTCAAGCATGATGCTCCCTCAAGAGGCCAAAAAGTGCCCTTTTCAAGGACAACAAGGAGAAGGGGTGGCCCTCTCCTTCTTGAGATTTCAAGGCACCATCTTCACCACTGAAATCCCTCAAGATTTCAGTGGGGTGGAGGCCCAAGCACCAAAGTCTCGGAGCTCACCAAAAATGGCACAAAATGGGGCCTCTCAAGGCCTAAGGGTGGTCAAACACCTCCAAACCACAAAACACTCTTAACAAACAATCAAGAGGGCTTAAAAAAAGAACTTTTTTGTATTATACACTAAGCACAAAAACAGTTCTAAGATAGGTAGAAAAGCAATGCAAAAATGGGGAATAAAAGGGAAGTTTCTTACCCTTGAAGCCCTCCTTCGCAAACAATGCTCCAACAGCCTTCCTTGGCTTAAATCCAGCTCCAAAAAACTAAAACAACCCTCCAAGGGTCTCAAGTCCAAGAGATGGTGTGTTAGTGTGTTTGTGAGCAAAAATGGGACAAAACACACACTTATAGAGATAGAGTATGTATCAAACCCTAACCCTAGAACTCAAGCTTTACAAAAGCTGTCTAAAATGTCTAACCCTAATCTCAAGAGAAGAAGCTCTCCTATATAGGAAATTCCCTCTTGTAAGGCTTCTAAAACAAGCCATCCAAGAGGGAAATCCCTCCATACACGTGTATGGAGGGGAATAGGATGGGTGCCAGCTATCACAGTTGGCACAAAATATCTGCTAAAAGCAGATGAACAGTAGTCGGTTGGCCAAAATTGTCATTTTGACAAAATTGATGGCCGGTTGGCCAAAAAGAGTGCTGGTCGGCCAAATATATGGCCGATGGACACAAACAACAGTCGGTGGCCTCAAGCCACGGCCGGTGATGTGTGGGGATGCCTCACAAGGCATTCCCTGCCCCTCCAAGGCAGAACACAAGTGTTTGGTGCAAAACCAGACACAAAATGGTTGAGTTCGGAGATCCTAAGACAAGGCGCGTAGCCGAGACCTCCGGGAACTCCAAACGAACACAAACATGGATAATCACCGAGTGTTCCAACGGTGACGTCCAAGTCTTGAGGACGGTCAAAAATGGGGTGTCTACAACATGCTCCCACTTCCACTCGGCTATAGGCAAGGGTTACAACAAACTCGTTGGCTTCTGATGCTCGGCCTTCACTTGCTGACAAGTAAGGCACTTCAATACAAACACTGCCACATCCATCTTCATACCTCTTCACCAAAACTAGCGACTCAGGTCATGATACATCTTTGTGCCTCCCGGATGTACCGTAAGGTGCAAATGGTGAAATTATCGGAGTACTTCCTCTCAGTAAGGCTCCGGCACGAACAAACGGTCTCGGTTTCTCGCACTCTGGTCGGGATACACATTCAAGCCCCTCTCCACTTTCCCACTGGAGATCTTCTCCTAGAGGGATTCCACCTCAAGGTCACCACTCTATGCTTCCATCACTCGGTTCACAAGTGTAAGTTGGGCAACTACCGAAAACAAAGGCGCAGAGTCAATGAACTCGCTAAGATGCAAGTTAAACTCCCCAAGAGCACCCAACATCTTCCACTCCTGGATGGCAACACTAACCACATTACTAATAGATTTCCTACTCAAGGCGTCAGCTATAACGTTGGCCTTTCTTGGGTGATAATGCAACTCAAAATCATAATCCTTTGTGAACTTCATCCACCTTCTTTGCCTCAAATTTAAATCCTTCTGTGTAAACAGATATTTCAGACTCTCATGATCGGAAAATACCTCAAATCTCTCACCATACAAATAATGTCTCTGAATTTTCAAGGCAAAGATTACCGTTGCTAACTCTAGGTCGTGAGTAGGGTAGTTCCTCTCGTGTGTTTTCAACTGCCATGAGCCATAGGCTACTACATTTCCCTCTTGCATCAAAACGCAACCCAAACCTTCCTATGAGGCATCACAATACACCGAATAGCCGAAACCCTTCTCTGGAATAATCAAAACTGGAGCAGTGGTGAGTCTAACTTTAAGTTCTTGGAACGACTTATCACAAGACTCACTCCACACTAACTTGATTCCTTTCCTTGTCAGTCTAGTCAATGGTGAGGCTAGCCCAGAAAAATTCTTCACAATTCTATGGTAATACCTGGCCAACCCCAAGAAACTACAGATCTCAAAAGCATTCTTAGGTGGCTCCCAATCTTGCACTGCCTCTATTTTGGATGAATCTGCAGTCACCCCTTCTTCGGATACCACATGGCCTAAGAACTTAACCTCTTTTGGCCAGAACTCACACTTCCCAAACTTAGCATACAACTTGTAGGCTCTAAGTAATTCAAGTACTACTCGTAAATGTTCCCCGTGCTCCTCCTCAGAGGGTGAGTAAATCAAGATGTCGTCCACAAAGATGACCACAAAACGATCTAAGAACTCACGGAAGATTCAATTCATCAAATCCATAAATATAGCTAAAGCATTCGTTAGCCCAAAAGGCATCACTAGAAACTCATAATGGCCATACCACGTACGAAATGCCGTTTGCGGGTTATCTTCCTCCCTTACCCTCAACTGGTGATAACCCGATCTCAGGTCTATCTTAGAGAAACAACAAGACCCCTTCAACTAATCAAACAAATCATCTATACGAGGCATTGGGTACTTGTTCTTAACAGTTACCTGGTTCAACTTTTGGTAATCTATACAAAGTCGTAACGCTCCATCTTTCTTTTTAGCAAAGAGAGCCGGTGCTCCCCAATGTGAAGTACTAGGGCGAATAAAACCCTTATCCAACAATTCCTGGAGTTGAATCTTCAACTCACTCAACTCAACAGATGCAAACCGATACGATGCCATAGAAACCGGTACTGTGCCAAGCACTAAATCAATAGAGAACTTGATCTCTCGGTGAGGTGGTAAACTAGTAAGATCCTCAAGAAAGACATCTGGGTATTCGTAAACTACCCTTGGCAACTCCACCTGGACTTCATCATACTCACCACTCAAGAAGCTAGCAAGAAGGCCACTAAGTTCACTCCACCCACGCGGATCATATATCGGTGATAAAGCTCTATCCACCCAGTCCCCCAAGAAGTAAAAACAATCACCGTTCAAGGTACATATAGCAACCCTCTGACGGTAGTAATCTATAACAACCCGGTATGACAATAAGCAGTCTATACCCAAAATGACATCAAAGCTAGATATATCAAGCAATACAAATGCAAAAGGTAATCGACGACTGACAACCTCGATGTCATAACCCCGACACCCCTATTTCAAAATAACTTCATCACCAATAGGTGACTCTATACAAATAGAAGATACTAACTGTGCCAACTTCAACCCCAAAACCGATGAAAATGCAGACAAGATAAAAGAATGGGATGTACCCGTATCAATCAACACATTAACAACTGAATTACAAAATAAGAAGGTACTAGATTCGGCGCTGTAACAGCATATACACGCCCCGTAGGTCTCTACTCAATCTGCTCACTCCTCAGAGCATATGCTTGATGCACTGACTGAGCCGAAGAGGCTCTCTGATTGGGCCGAAGAGGCTTGTGCTAACTGTGCAGGCTGATAGTTCAGTGTCTGCCTTGAACAAGACGCACCAGATATGCTACCCAACTGTGGGCAAAATCTCTTCATGTGCCATGCCTGCCTACACTGATAACAAGTGAGCGGGTGGCCTCTCCCCTGACTTTAGCCGTAAGAACGAGCCGAAGGCGATGCTGCTCGTTGCCTTCCTCCTCTCTGCGGGCAAGTTGGAGATTTTGTGGCCTAACTGACCACATTTGAAACAAGTGATGTCTCATTGACCACATTTCCCAGATTTGTGGCCTAACTGACCACATCTGCCTCTTATTGTCCCCCTGACTGCCCTGACTCCTCCTAGAGCCCTTCATCATCTCCTCATTCGTCTGCATAATAGTCTCAAGATGGGCTGCCACCTCCACAAGGCGTCCATAATCTCTAATCATGGATCCGACCACTCTAAACATGAGCCTAGTCCTCAACCGCTTCTCAAACTCCAGACAACGGCGCTCTTCAGTCACCACAAGTTTTGATGCAAACCTCGACAAACTGGTGAATGTGGCCTCAAACTCGGCCACTAGTGTATTTAACTACACCAACTTAGAGAACTGGTCTCTCAACTTCTCCCTAACAGTGAGAGGCAAAAACTTGTCCTCGAAGGCGTCGACAAAAGTCTTTCAAGTCCCTCAAGTGCACCCTCGCTCGTACTTCTACCTTTGACCCGCGTCTCTGTTCAACTGGAAAGACGTCGAGGTCACTCTCAAACCCCCATTTTTGATGCTGAGCATCTCAAATGTCTTCACCATCTGCTCTAGCCACTCATCCGCTTTCAGTGGCCCCTTAAGATCACCCAAAAACTCATCCGGAAAAACTCCTTCTTCAGAAAAGATGGCCCTGCCTCAGCGACTTGGACCTGGACTTGATTATCAACCCTCAGAATGTCCATAGATTCCCGCAAAGCTTTGACCATTTCACTGGTTAAGGAGCCCATGCCTGTTGACCAACCGGTTCAACCACATTAGCCTAACTAACCCCTTCTTCCTGTGTCGGAATATCATTCAGTAAAGGCATCTCATGCCTTCTAGGCCTACCATGCCTACCATAACCACATTCATGTCCTGACATCCTAATAAAGGTAACAAAAGGTATTAGCACATTTACAAATGTGCCGAAGCTAACTCACTCACGTCCTAATGCGATGGACAACAGTAAATCACTCCACATAAGCACATAATCACATAAACACATATAAATTTCCTTCCTAGATAATAACCGTCCCGCGGCGTTGCTAGAGTTCTAGTTAGAAACAACAATGATCAAGTGCTCTTCTAATAGGACTTCTAGAAACCCATAGACCTAATCAATATCTTAGGAACTAAATCCATACCCATAAAATCATATAAGCATGTTATCACATAAGTATACAATACATACTAATGTCTCAACCAAATGAGACAAACCCATTATGGTACTAACCACTTTCTACGTACCCAAAGTATTCAAATCTGGTACGCTCTAATACCAAGTTGTAACGCCTCCCAAAAATACTACAATAAATCCAATCTTTAAAGCAGAGGAATAATAGAAATAATAAGCTTTCATTCATCATAGTTTATTTACAAAAGTGAACCACGTGCAACATACATTCACAAATGTTTATCCTGAATCTACAACATGTATTGCAATGTCAAGAGAATTAAAAGTAAACATATAGTCATATGTCCTATAGGCTTACATGTTTCCAAGTCATTGCTTGGTTACACAAAAATGAGCCTAGCATAATACAATTTAAGCCCTTTGCTATACAAAACAATATAACAAAATAAAGAAGCTCTTGCTCCTAAAAGTCCCTCTAAGCTATTGCCTTGGCGGAGGTATGTCACCAATACCTGAAAATGATTTTCCCAAATAGGGTGAGCCAAAGCCCAGTAAGAATAATCTAACACAATATATGAGATTTAACAAAGATATAATTACAATGTGTATATACAATGCTTAAGACAAGACATCACATTTTATATGATCGTAAAGTCCCAAAGTTCATATTTCAATCCATTTTCCTTCAATTCATTTCAAGTTAATTTATTATTCTCAATTCATGAGCCAATTTCATTATTTTTCAACAACCCAACTGAGACTACAACTCAGTGGTCCTCTAATCAACACAATTACCACACAAACACTTCAATCTGCCATTTTACGAAAATTTTGTCCACGAGATCGACACCCATGTATATACGAGATTTCGGCACTTTCACCATGGATACTCCGACCAACTTAATTTCAATGGAGTACATCCCTTATCTCCTTCCAACCAATGGAGTACATCCCCTTTCTCCTACCAAACATCATACATATACAATGTATTTAAAGCATAGTCACATTCAATGACAACCAACATTAGATTAGTTTCGATTTACCTAATCTTCATACAATTTCTACAACAATCATAACTATCCACCATCGATAACCCAATATAGATATTTCTAAATATATAGACAATCTTCTTAATAGATAAATTATTCAAATTTCCATAGGTGAGAGACAACACGTGTCCAACTCCACCATTTACATCAATAATCATCCAATTACAAATTACCAATGTCAATTTCAGTTATTCATACAGAATAACAATTTAACCCAATTAGGTTAAAACTCCCCCTTTTCCAAGTATCAACCCAAGTACCAAAATCAACAATTTTGACACAATATACCCTCATATTCAAACTCCATATCCATTTATTTCACATTCACCAAAAAAAAAACCCTTCTTTTTATTACACACCCAAACCCTAGGTTTGTTCAAACTACTCCCAAATCCCACCATTATTACACAACGACAAATAACTAAGTTAAAAACCATATGAAGGTGTAGAAAATCCCTACATCAAAGAGAGAAGACGAGCCAAGCAAGAGTGAAACTTGAAAGATGTCCAAATCCAACTCTATTTGGATCAAAATGGAGATCTTAAGATGGTCTACCTTTTTATCAAAGGAATTAGGATGAAGAAATCACTAGAACTAGGTGAAAAGTAGAGAGAGAGTATTTTAGAGAGAGAGTCTCAACTTTAGGTTTTAGGGAGAAAAGATTTGAAAAAGTGAAGTAAAAAGTCATTTTCGCGATTTGATATATGCACAGTCCGCTCGAGCGCAAAAGTTGATGCTCGATCGTCAAACACAATAAGTTGTTCCACTCGAGCGCAAGAAGTGATGAGCGCAGAAAACACACATCCAGTAGTTTTGCAGACAACAGACTAATGCTCGGGCATAAGAAAGGCCGCTCGAGCGCCCACCCACTCGAGTGTAGGAACGCCATCAGAACATGCCCGGGATACCACGCATTAAACAGTTTGGACTCCCGAGATCTCTTTGATCTAGTCTCAGGAGTGCAATGTGAAACATAGATGAGAGTCCAGATTTTGCAGACAACAGACTAATGCTCGGGCATAAGAAAGGCCGCTCGAGCGCCCACCCACTCGAGTGTAGGAAACGCTACTGTAACATGCCTGGGGATACCCGCGCGCGTTAAACAGTTTGGACTCCCGAGATCTCTTTGATCTAGTCTCAGGAGTACAATGTGAAACATAGATGAGAGTCCAGATTTGGCAACTTTCATTGAAAATCCATTTTATTGCAATTTTGTCAAAAATGGACTGCGTCATCAGATCTCAGAGTCGCTACCTAATATTTATTTTGGGAAATTAGGAAACCATGACTCGCGCCAAGGCCACTGTTCGTCATAACCAAAGTTGTCTCGATTTGGAACCTTAGATATAAGAGGGGAAGGTCATTAATTGAGCACCCCCGCTTACCCGATCAAAATATCAGCTTTTACTAACCATGATATGAATTTTAGTTTCTTTATATATTCTTGTTTTGATTATTTAGTAAATCCTAAAATTTACTATGTGAAGCATACAAGTATAGACTATGTCACCTACTTTGGAACAACTTGATTTCATGCAATTTTGAAAGAGTTTTGAAGATGTACAACTCAAATAAATTGAGTTTACAACATGAAAATCAACATCATTCCAAATTAAGCGACATAACCTCCATCCACTGGCATTCATAGAGTTATATCACATAAGCAAATAGCCTCATGGTACAATGCTAAACATGATAAGAAAAACACACACAAACAGGATGCTAAAGCATAAAAACTTACATATTTGACGTCCTGCGAACAAGCTACAAAACAAAGTTAGTAAAACATGCATGATCTTATATACAAAATCCTAATGCAATTTACTCATGAGATGCAACTAAAGATTCGGCTTTTAAGATATGATATATGAATCATCTCAAGAACATGAGATAGCACACATAATCACATAGGAATTGATTAAATCCACAAATGTAAAATTAGCCGAATCAAGATGCATGAAACATGGATGCAAAGCATGAATATAATGAAAGACAAAATATTATGCATATTCATAGATAAAGAAATCAAGTTAAAGAATGGGATACAAAGAAGCGGAGTGGGGAATTATTACAACACTTGAAAGAATAATTACAAACCAAATTAGAGAGGGATGAGGAGAACATTACATCAAAATAAAAACCTCGCAAACACTCAAAATAAAAATAAATAAAATAAAAGCTTCATGTTCCTTGGAACCGCCGGCAGAAATTGGTCAAGATTGGGAGATTACGCCATCTTGTTCGGAAGAAGCTAACTGACTTGCCAAATAGGTCGGCCGACCAACTAGGCCGAGCAAAACTGTCTTGTTGCGAAACCAAGAAAATGAACAAACAAAAAAATATGTAGATGGCTCAACTAACCACTATCGGTTAGATTAAAAACAAGAAAACAAATATAAAATAAAATAAAAAATGCAAAATTATAACATAAACTTAAAACAATAAAACAAATATAAGATAGAACATGCAATATTACAAGAAAAATAATATGAGACTAATACAAGAAAAATAAATATGAGGTAGAACATGTAAGATTACAATAAAACTAATATGAAATTAAAGCATGCGAATAAAAATAAATAAATAAATAATTATGAGCTAAATAAACTACTAGGATTATAACAACACACTATGAAATATAAAGTAAGAAAATAAATATGAGATAAACAAACCACTTGGATTATAACAAAACACTACGAAATAAGAAGCAAGAAAATAAATATGAGATATAAAATATAAGAAAATGAAATACTAGAAATTCACCTTCCAAAGAAATATTGAACTTCTTGATTTCCAAACTTCCTCTTGATCACCCTCAAGTGTAGGAAGTGTGTTCTCAAATCCTCAATTTGAAATTATGGAGTTTATGGTATGGAAAGTGGCTAACTCTCTAGTTTTTCTCACTTTCAATTATTAAACGCTCTTCCTTATGATCTAAGCAATTGATCTTTGGCTATATCAGAATTTTTGGAGTGGTTTTGGTGTATGGAAATAAGGAATTTCAGTAGCTATGGAAGGTATGGGGTGTATATGGAAGATAGGAGTATTTTTAGCTCAAAAACTCAATTTTTCTCTCTTTTTTCACCATTTTCTCACTATTTTCTCTTCAATTTCGTTGTCTTCTCTCTCTCTTACAATATGATCATTCTATATAGGCAATGAGGGAGAGTGAAGATCAAAAAGAAGGTGGGAGACAAGGTGGGAGACAAGAATGTGATAGGAGGGCAAATTTTCAAGGTGGTTACATGGGATACTCCTTTATGGATACAAACAAAACCTCTTTTTGACAATGGGGGATGAGTGGAGATAATGGAGGATGAGTGGGTGCACTTGAATGGATCAGAAAATAGGTAAATGGGGTGTCCCAACTGAACCAAAACTAAGAAAAACGGGGTTGTTGCTATTTTGGGCCGAGTCAACAAAATCTGCTATTAAGCCTAACTTCAAATGGGCATATCTCCCTCATCTGGACTTGGACTTAGGTGGTTCTTGGGTCTAAATTGAAGTCCCAAAAATCTACTTTCCAATGGTGGTGGCCCCACATTTAAATTCCAACTGTACAAAGAGATATGTCTAATTTAGTGAAGGTTGTTCATTTCTCTCAAGCCAAGTCAACAATTCCCTCCTTCAAATAGCCATATCGCCCTCATCTGGACTTGGGCTTAGGTGGTGCTTGGGTCTAAATTGAAGCCCCAAAAGTCTAATTTCCAATGGTTACGGCCTCACATTTAAATTCCAAGTGTACAAAGAGATATGTCTAATTTAGTGAAGGTTGTTCATTTCCCTCTTAATGATTTGATGCTCATTCTTTTCCTAAACTAGTTTTCTTCCATCCCCTCCTATTTTCTTTAACTCCAAAGCTATAAACAAGATGTTTTTAAATATTTACTAAGGATTTTGTGAGAAACACATTCTAATTGTCATAATCGGGTAATCAAAAGAAATCGCCCAAGTCTTAGGGCTGATCAAAATGGGATGTCTACAGCTGCTCGAACATAGAAATCACTCTCCTAGTAGTTTTGCAAACCTATAAAAGTACTGAGAGTTTGCAAACCCCGCTCAAGCGCAGGAAGTGCCACTCGAGCGGTGGACCAAAGTTTAAGGCAACACAAGGTTTGAAAAAAACAAGCGACCAACCTGCCCAAACACAACCACAGCAACCCAAAAACCAATTTCAAAGAGATACATAGGAAACAAGGGGTAAACAACAAAATGAAAGCATGAGACCCGAGTTCGAGATACCACAAGAGTCGGGTCAAAACTAGGATCGTTATACCCATTCTAGTGTAAATTACATAAATGGCAACCATAAACGCATGTGTATTTTGTGTTAAGGGACAAATGTAGGTTTTTTCAAAATATTAAAATTATTAAACGTAACACTTCAAAAAAACTTATTAGTGTACTTTTCTTAAACGTAACAACGTAATACTCTAAAAAAACTCTTTATTGTATTTTTTTTCCAAATGCAACACTCTAATCAATGTAACACACAAACGCTGTAGTGTATTTTTTCCAAATGCAATACTCCAATGTGACACATTAAAAAGCTCCTCAGTGTAGTTTAATCAAACATAAAAACGTAACATTCCAAAAAAATTCATTAGTGTACTTTTGCCAAACGTAACACTCCAATCAATGTAACACACAAAAACTCTCTAGTGTATTTTTCCCAAACGTAACACTCGAATGTAACACACTTAAAAACTCTTTAGTGTGCTTTTTTGAAACATAACATTCTAAAAAAATCCTTAGTATATTTTTACCAAACGTAATACTCCAATTAATGTAAAACACAAAAGCACTTTAGTGTATTTTTTTTAAACGTAACACTCCATTGTAACACACTTAAAAACTCTTTAGTGTGATTTTCTCAAATGTAACATTCTAAAAAAATTCCTTAGCGTATTTTTTCTAAATGTAACACTCCAATCAATGTAACACACAAAAACTATAGCGATCCTAGTTTCGACCCTTCTTTCATGTTTTGCTACTTCGACTGGGTAGGTCAGGGATCGAGCTACTCGGTCAGCTGGCGAGGGTCGAGGGGGTAGCCCCCTGGCGGGGTCGAGGGGTAGTGCCCCGAAGCAAAAATGCAAAATGCATTCGAAGTTGCTTGTCCGCTCGAGCGGCCGTTTATGCGCTTGAGCAGAGAATGTTTGATTCTAGAAGTTTGAACTGTCTGCAAAAGTACTGGGAAGGTATATTCGACGCTCGAGCGGACTATGTTATATCGATTCGTGAATCTGATATTTCAAATCACTTTTGTATATCTCTCTCTAAAAACATTTCCTCTCCCTTCTCTCTACATTTCCCTATGCCAAATTGGATCAAAACCTTGATTTCTCAAGATCCGTTGGGATTTAGACTGAAGTTTTTCATCAAAGTTTTGTAACTTCTTGAGGGCTTCATTGTGTGTGGTGGAGATCGAGTTTCAACACCGTAAATTTTGGGGTTTCATCTCATTTCTTCTTCAAAACTTGAGGTAGGGATTTTTGTAAAGTTATATATATATTTTCAAGATCTATATAATTTTCGAAATCATCTTTCGATAACTTTGAAAATTTGATTGTTGATTCAAGAAGTTGACCGATTTTGAAAGTGGGTTTGTCTCTTGTTCTTTTTAAATGATCTTATAGGTTTTGATCTTCGTTGATTGAAGAAAAGATGATTTTGGAAAGTTTTCTTTCAAAAGATTTGAGTTGTATAGTTTTGGTGAGAAAACCTAGAATTTGAGGATTTTTTTTAAGAGACTGAAAATCCATGAATGATATTGTTATATTTATTTTGTGTGTCAAAATAAATGGATGTTTGGAAATTTTCTTATTTATATTTATATAAATGATGAATTTCAGGGAATATGAGAATTATTGTTCTTTTTGGAAATTATTGTTCAAAACGTTGAAATAGTATTGAAATGACTAATTGTTAAGGATACTTGAGAAGAGGGAATTGTGTTATTCATTGGATGATGAATTATAATAAAAGTATTTATATTCATCTTGTGTTATTGGCATATCAATTCATTGATTACATTAAATTTTGAAAGTCGATTTGAAAACTTGCATTGAGAAAAGAATATTGAGAAACAAGTTTTTATGGAATGGTTTTGGGGTAAATGCGTTGGTAAGTCTTGATACGTGGTGTAGATGATATTGAATAAGTTGGCCTGAGTGTCCGGGGTAAAAGACCAAAAACCCGCATGGATAGGTGTTGAGTCTTCTAGTTAATACTGGTAAAAATAATAAATTGGTAGTACTTGTATAGTCTACTTGCAGACATTGACTTAGGAATTACCAGAGTTGTATTTACCGCTTTTGAAATGAATTGTTAAGTTTTGAAGAATTGAAATTGCATGACATCATTGAGCATGATGGTTTTCAAAAATAAAGATGTGATTTTCTTTCAAAATGGCATAGCCTGGCATGTGCATTTCATCTCTTGAGATTTGTATAAAATGTATATGCTTTGTTAAGGATTTTCTACTGGGCTTTCTTCTCACCCTACGAGATTTTTGTACAGGAAAAGATGTGGTGATGCCGCCTAACTAAAGGCGAGAAAATGTGTGTTGAAAGTACAAGACTCTCATTTTGCTGTGACTCTGTGTGTAAGCCAAGGGCTGTATGTGTGTGGGTTTGAATAACCGTTTTGTGTAACCAGGCTCAAGCTGTGGAAACTTGTAAACCCTTAGGGATATTTATTTGTTTATTTACTTATTGTTGGATTAATGTATTATTGCATGAAGAACTATTGTATCATGTAATGTAAGTTTGGAGATTTATATTCAGTTTTCCTTGAAAAAGCCATGATTGTTGTATTATCATTTGGGCTAGAAATTTGGGGCGTTACAACTTGGTATCAAAGCTACCGGATTTGAATACTTGGAGCTCGTGGGAAGTGATTTTTTAACCACAATGGGTTCATTTAGCATGCTTATGAAGTGTTATGTATTTCGTGACTATGTGATAACATGTTTATGTGACTAAATGGGTATGAGACTAGACTTTTGGGATGTTGTTTGAGCCTGTTAAATTCCTTGAGGTCTCATTAGAAGGGTAATTGATCAATACTCGTTTTACTTGATCAATACTCGTTCTACTAAGAATTCTTGGTTTTTCGTGGGACGGATTTCATTGTAAAAGAATAGTCCGTATGTGTTTACATGACTAAGTGCTTATGTGGAGTGAAATTGAATTGTGTATATGGTAGAGAAATATGTAGAATTGTTGTCGTCGAACGTGTGAGTTAAGTTATGAGCACATTTGAGTTAATGTGCTAAATTATTTCTCTTGTGTCCTTTATTTGGATGTTAGGAAGGGGTCAAGTCCATGGTAGTAGAGGCGGAAGGCGTGGTAGGGCTCGCCGAGGTGTGCATGAGGTACCGGTCCATAGGGTTCTGGTGCAAGAAGAAGGGTTCGGCCAAGCTAATATGGCCGAGCAAATAGGCCAAGCTAAGGTGGCCGAGCAGGTGGGACAAGCAGGTCAAACAACAATGGGGGCCCTAGCTCGAGAAATGACAAGGTCTTTAAGAGAGTCTATGAACTTGTTGAGGGTGGAGAATCAAGCACGAGAGAACGCCGCGGAGTCAAGGGCGAGTTTCTTTACTAGAGAGTTCTTGCGAGCCAAACTGGATGAGTTCCATGGTGGTCCCGAGCTTAAGAAAGTGGATGAGTGGCTCGAAAAAACTGTGAAGACATTTAAAATGCTTCACATCGAAGATAGTGAACTAAGAGTGACTCTAGCGAGTTACTACCTTAAGGGAGACGCGAGTCAGTGGTGGAAATATGCCAAGGGTAGAATGGAGTCGATATGGGAAGCCTTTGCGGTTACTTTCCAAGATAAGTACATACCTCCCACTGCTAGTGAGAGATTGAGGCAAGAGTTTAAAGAACTCAAACAACTCGACATGCTCGTGGCCGAGTTTGAGGCGATCTTCTCTAGTTTGTCCAGATTTACACCAGAGTTGGTGGCAACGAAAGAGCGCTGTTGCATTGAATTTGAAAAGAAATTGAAAACAAAAATTATGTTCAAGCTTGTCGGAAATATGATTCGGGAATATGACCGTCTTGTGGAGACAGCGACACACGTAGAAATTTTCATACAAGCCGAAGAGGAGAGGCTTCAGAGTTCAAGGTCTAGGGGCCAAGAGTCTCAAGGAGACTATAGGAAGAACAAGAAGAGAAAGAACACCTATCCATCCCAGTCCCAACCACAGCAGTCTAGATCCACTTTTCCTTTGCCTAGTGTGGATCTGGGAAAAAGTGCATCGAGTAACTTCTTGTGTTTCAAGTGTGGCCAACCGGGTCACAAAGCCTTCTCATGCCCACAGAAAGGAGGAGGGCAGTTAATGTTACCACTGCCTAACCGATCTCAAAGTCAGTCTCAGTCTCAGAATAAGGGTCAAGGGTTTAATTGTTATCAGTGTGGTCAGCTGGGGCATATGAAGAGAACTTGTCCACAGTTGGGAGGCACATCTAGCGCATCAGGGTTGAGGCAAACTCAGAGCCACCAATAGGCTCAATCAGTCCAAGCTTTGCGAGTTAATCAAGGAGCCACTTCGGCTAAGTCAGTACAACAGGCCTATGCTCCGAGAGTCAAGTTAATCAGGGGCCACAAAGGCGTGTGTATGCTGTTACCGTGCTAGAGCAGTTACCAGAATCCTCAGTTGTGAAAGGTATTTGTATTGTGTGTAATTCTTTGGCTAATATATTGATAGACACGGGTGTGTCTCATTCATTTATATCTACTGCATTGGAGTTAGAGGTAGTACGGTTAGTGTCTCCACTCAGAGTAGAGTCATTTGTTAGAGGTACAGTTGATTTAGACCGAGGTTGTCATGATTAATGAAATAGAAGTTGTCGAGCATCGACTTTCGTTTGCTTTTGTGTTACTAGATATGTCGAGTTTTGATGTCATTTTAGGTATGGACTGGTTGTGTTCTTATCAAGCCGTGACTGATTGTTACCGTCAGAGAGTTACGGTGTGCACTTCGGGTGATGATCGTTTCTATTTTCTAGGGAACCGAGTTGATAGAGCCTGGTCGCCAGTTGCTGACCCTCGTAGTAGGAGCAAGCTTAGTGGCCTTCTTGCAACTCTCTTGGAGAGTGTGAGTGACGGGGCTCGTGTTAAGTTACCAAGGGTAGTTTGTGAATACCCGGATGTCTTTCCAGAAGATCTTACTAGTTTACCATCTCACCGGGAGATCGAGTTCTCCATTGAATTAGTGCTTGGCACGACACCGATTTCCATATCACCACATAGATTTGCACCCGCAGAATTGCATGAGTTGAAGATTCAACTCCAAGAACTTTTAGACAAGGGCTTCATTCACCCTAGTACATCGCCTTGGGGAACACCGGCTCTCTTTGCGAAGAAGAATGATAGGTCATTGCGGTTGTGTATTGATTACCGCAAGTTGAATAGAGTTACAGTTAAAAACAAGTATCCTCTACCTAGAATAGATGATTTGTTTGACCAACTTAGAGGGTCTCGTTGCTTCTCAAAAATAAATTTGAGGTCGGGGTACCATCAGTTGAGAGTTTGGGAGGAGAACATTCAGAAGACGGCCTTTCGTACTCGTTATGACCACTATGAATTCCTTGTAATGCCTTTTGGGTTGACAAATGCACCGGCTTCCTTTATGGATTTGATGAACATAATTTTTCGGGAATACTTGGACCGTTTTGTGGTCGTCTTTGTGGAAGACATCTTGATTTATTCAACCTCTGAAGAGGAACACGAGACTCACTTGCGAGTAGTGCTGGGTTTACTTAGTGAGCACCAATTGTATGTCAAATTTGAAAAATGCAAGTTTTGGTTAACAGAGGTGAAGTTTTTGGGGCATGTAGTGTCTAGAGAGGGAGTGACTATAGACTCCTCGAAGATAGATGTCGTACAAGATTGGGAACAACCCAAGAATGTTTTTGAAATATGGAGTTTATTAGGATTAGCGGGGTATTATCGACGTTTTGTAAGGGACTTCTCTAGACTAGCTGCACCTTTGACTAAGTTGACTAGAAAGGGTATCAAATTTGTGTGGAGTGAGGCTTGTGAAAAATCATTTCAAGAGCTTAAGACTAGATTGACTACCGCACCAATTTTGATAATTCCGGAAAGGGGTTTGAATTACACTATCTATTGTGATGCGTCTGGGGATGGACTTGGTTGTGTCTTGATGCAAGAGGGAAAAGTTTTGGCCTACGGTTCACAATAATTAAAAACTCATGAGAAAAATTACCCCACCCATGATCTAGGTGATTTTTGCTTTGAAAATTTGGAGGCATTACTTGTATGGTGAGAAGTTTGAAGTTTTCTCCGATCATAAGAGTCTAAAGTATTTGTTTTCTCAAAAAGACTTGAATTTACGACAACAGAGGTGGATGGAATTTATGGAGAATTATGACTTTGAGTTACACTATCATCCAGGGAAGGCCAGTGTGGTGGCCGATGCTTTGAGTCGAAAATTTGTGAGTAGTTTGGCAAGTGTGGCCATTTGGGAATGGGATATGCAAGATGTTATTGGCAAGTTTGATTTGCACTTGGGTGAGTCCGGGGAGAGTACTACCTTGTTTACTTTGAATGCTCAACCTACCTTGGTTAGTAAGGAATCTGTGTTAAGATTTTCAATGGAAAGGAAGAGAAAGGTTTGAACGTTCACTCGGATCTGAGTATATGTTACCTAGACCGTTTGTTTATACCAGAATCTTGTAGAGAGGAAGTACTTCGGGAGTTCCATCACTCACACCTTGCGGTACACCTAGGAGGCACTAAAATGTATCATGATCTTAGTCGTCAGTTTTGGTGGAGGGATATGAAGTGGGATGTCGCTTTATTTGTATCGAAAGTGCCTTACTTGTCAACAAGTGAAGGCCAAACACCAAAGACCAGCGGGTTTGTTACAACCCTTAGCGATAGCCGAGTGCAAGTGGGAGCGTGTTACCATGGATTTTGTAGTTGGGCTTCCTAGAACACAACGAGGCAATCACGCCATTTGGGTGATTGTTGATAGGTTGACTAAGTCTACCCATTTCATTATGATGTGTACCAGCGACTTAGTTGAATGCTTGGCAGAGTTGTACATTAGAGAGATAGTTCGACTTCATGGAGTCCCTGTAACTATTGTGTTGGATAGGGATCCTCGTTTTATTGCCCGGTTATGGCAAAGCCTTCAAAAGGCATTGGGAACTAAGTTGACTCTTAGCACTGCTTATCACCCTCAAACTGATGGACAATTGGAATGTACTATTCAGATTTTGGAGGACATGCTTAGAGCTTGTATCCTTAATTTTAAAGGGCCTTGGAAAAGGCACTTACCATTGATTGAGTTTGCTTACAACAATAGTTACCGAGCTAGTATTGGGATGGCATCATTTGAGGCCTTGTATGGCTATCCTTGTAGATCACCGGTTTGTTTGGCCGAAGTGGGTGATGCACCGTTACTGATTTCGGAAATTGTTAGAGAGACAATCGAGAAAGTTGTTCTCATTCGGAAGAGGTTAGCTACTGTTCAAAGTCGACAAAGAGTTATGCCGATAAGAGGAGACCTTTATCTTTTGAAGTTGGTGACCATGTGTTTCTAAAAATCTCACCAAGGCAGGGTTTGATGAGATTTGGTAAGAGTGGTAAATTATCTCCAAGGTTTATTCGGCCTTTTGAGATCTTAGAGCAAATTGGGGAAGTGGCATACCGGTTAGCTTTACCACCACAACTTTCGAGAGTTCACAACGTATTTCATGTATCTATGCTTAGGAAGTATGAACCCGACCCTTCTCATGTTCTTGATTGGGTTGACTTGGAGGTAGATAATGATGCCTCTTACGAAAAACGATCGGTTCAAATATTAGATACCCGGGAGCAAGTGCTACGGGGGAAAACTATACCGTTGGTAAAGCTGTTATGGAGACACCATGGGATTGAAGAAGCAACGTGGGAACGGGAAGCGATGTTTGCTCCAAATATCCGGATTTGTTTGAATATGCTTAAGTTTCTTTTCTTTGTAATATTCCCTAGTGTTGAGGGAAACGTATTTAAAGTTGTTAACCACATGTTGATATGTGTGTTGTTGTTTTAAGCATAAGGTTGTTGAGAGTTGCCATTACTTTTTAGGAGATTTCATGTTTATGCTTATTTGGGAGGTTGTTGTAAATGAGACAACCATGGTGGAAATAGTGGAATTTGGTTGAGAGTTAGTATTGTGATTTGAAAATGAAATAGCGTGGTTTTGATCGCTAGAAACCCCTTTGTTTGGGTGGTTTGATTTGAAATTTTGGGGACGAAATTCTTGAAGGGGGGAAGGTTGTAGCGATCCCGGTTTTGACCCTTCATTCATATTTTGCCAATTCGACTAGGTAGGTCGGGGATCAAGCTGCCCGGTCAGCTTGTAGGGGTCAAGGGGACAGCGCCGCTTGGCAAGTCTGAGAGCAGCACCCTGGCGAGGTCGAGGGGCAGCGCCCTTGAAGAAAAAATGTAAAATGCGTTCGAAGTTGCTTGTCTGCTCGAGCGGCAGTTTATGCGCTCGAGAGGAGAATGTTTGATTCCAAAAGTTTGACCTGTCTACAAAAGTACTGGGAATGTGTATTCGACGCTCGAGCGGGGCTTTCCACGCTCGAGCGGACCGTGTTATATTAGTTTGTGAATATGATATTTCAGATCACTTTTTTATATTTCTCTCTCTCTAAAAACATTTCCTCTCCTTTCTCTCTACATTTCCCTACGCCAAATTGGATCAAAACCTTGATTTCTCAAGATCCGTTGGGAGTTAGACTGAAGTTCTTCATCAAAGTTGTGTAACTTCTCGAGGGCTTCGTTGTGTACGGTGGAGATCGATTTTCAACACCGTAAATTTTAGGGTTTCATCTCATTTCTTCTTCAAAACTTGAGGTAGGGATTTTCTTAGAGTTATATATATATATATATATTTTTGCAAGATCTATATGATTTTCGAAATCATCTTTCGATAGCTTTAAAAATTTGATTGTTGATTCAAGAAGTTGAGCGATTTTGAAAGTGGGTTTGTCTCTTGTTCTTTTAAAATGATCTTATGGGTTTTAATCTTCGTTGATTGAAGAAAATATGATTTTGGAAAGTTTTCTTTCAAAAGATTTGAATTGTATAGTTTTTGTGAGAAAACCTAGAACTTGGGGATTTTTTTTAAGAGACTAAAAATCCATGAATGATATTGTTATATTTATTTTGTGTGTCAAAATAAATGGATGTTTAGAAAATTTCTTATTTATATTTATGTAAATGATGAATTTTAGGAAATATGAGAATTATTGTTCATTTTGAAAATTATTGTTCAAAATGTTGAAATAATCTTGAAATGACTAATTGTTGAGGATACTTGAGAAGAGGAAATTGTATTATTTCTTGGATGATGAATTGGAATAAAAGTATTTATATTCATCTTGTGTTATTGGCATATCAATTCATTGATTACATTAAACTTTGAAAGTAGATTTGAAAACTTGCATTGAGAAAAGAATGTTGAGAAACAAGTTTTTATGGAATGGTTTTGGGATAAATACGTTGGTAAGTCTTGATAAGTGATGTAGATAATATTGAATAAGTTGGCCTGAGAGTCCGGAGTGAAAGACCATAAACCTGCGCGGATAGGTGTCAAGCCTTCTGGTTAATACCGGTAAAAATCATAAATTGGTAGTACTTGTATAGTCTACTTGCAGACACTGACTTAGGGATTACTAGATTCGTATTTACCGTTCTTGAAATGAATTGTTAAGTTTTAAAGAATTGAAATTGCATGACATCATTGAGCATGATGGTTTTCAAAGATGAATATGTGATTTTCTTTCAAAAGGGCATAGCATAGCATGGCATGTGCATTTCATCTCTTGAGATTTGTATAAAATATATATACTTTGTTAAGGATTTTCTACTGGGTTTTATTCTCACCTTACAAGATTTTTGTGCAGGAAAAGATGTGGTGATACTGCTTGTACGAGACTCTCATTTTGCTGTGACTCTGTGTGTAAGTCAAAGGCTATATATGTGTGGGTTTGGATAACGGTTTTGCATAACCAGGCTCAAGCCGTGAAAACTTGTAAACCCTTGGGGGTATTTATTTGTTTATTTACTTGTTATTGGATTAAGGTATTGTTGCATGAAGAACTATTGTATCATGTAATGTAAGTTTGGAAATTTATATTCAGTTTTCCTTGAAAGAGTTATGATTGTTATATTATTGTGAGGAGATTTATATTTGGATTATGCGGTAGAACAACGTTATTGACGGGCTTGACGGAGGTGCGACCGAAGCTAACCCTCACGTCGGCGCGGCCAGCGACCTAACTCGCATGGTCGAGGATATCGACCGGTCAGGTAGGAACTGGCGCTGCCGAGCTGTGGCCTGCATAAGGTGGACAGAGCTCAAGGTTGCGGATGATGGTGCCGAGCTAGGTGGTGCCCGGGCTAGACTTGAGACGCGGTTAGCGCCGGTATGCGCCTAACCGGCCGCTTGAGATAGGCAGCGTCCGTGTGACCGAGATGGATGATTGAACGGTTGGAAGCCGGCATGCCTCGCAACCAATTGATCGTCATGAGGAGTAGCTCGGCCGAGGTGGACAGATCTTCACATGAACCCAAGGGACAGTTCGGCAGTGTGTAGTCCGGTTGAGTACACATAATGGATGTCTTCCACAAGTGATAGGCCGGTCGTGGTACCTCGGTCAAGGGTGCCACCTGGGCCAATGGTGTGAAGGAGAGGACATCTGCTCCACGAACGCCTCAATACCGTTAGACAGTTCAGTGTGTACTGGTGAAAGGACAAAACCTTTACACGTGTAAGGTGGTGAGAGCGCCAAGATCGCCACTGTCCAGGAAGGACAAATAGAGGAAATGCGCGCGCGACCTTGAGGCTGCATGGCCAGCTTAGAAATATGGGAGGAGACGAACGTTGGAGGTATGCGAACTCACTCTCACAAACACTTTCTCCTCATTGTCTTCTTCCCGAAATCTGACTTGATCGTCCGAGGGTCTTTCCGGCACACCACCGCCGGGCAGCTCACCATTTTTTGTTGCAGAGATAGATGCCGTTACCAGAAGCTCGACGTTCAAGGCGTACGGAGAGCAAAGAATATTTCGCCCCCGTACAATTATCATTTGGGATAGAAATTTGGGGCGTTACAAAAACTTCTTAGTGTACTTTTTCCAAACGTAGTACTTTAATGTAACACTTCAATGTAACAACAAAAATATATATTTTCACACTTCATAACTAACACTTTAGTCACAAAACCCTAAAAAAAAATCTTCCACACCTCATCTTTCGATTCTCATCCTATAAACGAATCAAAAAATTAAAAAAATGAATCATAAAAGGATATTCACTTAAACTCAAATAGCACCAAGTCAAATAAATATAACTTTCCAAAATAAAAATAACTAATTAATTCATAAGAAAATTTTTAAAATTAAATGGATTAAAATTTCCCTATATAAAATTTATGAGTAAATTTTCCAATCAATTTTTGGCATTTATATCTCCGCAAGTGTAAGGCCGGTGAGGCTATTGTCTCAGGCCTCTCAATGGGAAAGATCACACTTCTTTGTAATAGATATATATATATATATATCTTAATTTTGTAATTGAGGACGGGATAGATTTTGTTTCTCCTTTCCCATTTTAATCTGTCCCGGCTCCATTTATATTCTAATATATCGCTTAATTTTTTTGAATATGATAAAATTAAAATCTAAATTATTATATTTAAATTTTATTTGAATCATGAATTAAGATTGAGAGATTTTAAAAAAAAAAAAAATTGAAAAAATGAGTAAATGTGAAAGAAATATAAATTAACTTTTTTGTCAAATATTTTTTTTTTCTTCTAAATCCCTAAACACAAGCTTAGTGTTCATTTTCACTTATTTATTTCTCATCATATATCTTTTAACTTTCATTAATTATAAATCACTATCCATAATATATTATATTATCTATATATATATATTTATCAGTGTTCTAAGGATATTGATTAACAAAGTTTAAAATATTTAGGACAAATTACACCATTAATCTTTACATTGTCTTTTGTGTCATTTTGGTTCCTATATTTTCAATTGCATCAATTTTGGTACTTAATTTTAGATTTTGTATCAATTTGGTCAAGTTGATAATATCATTAGTGTTTTTAATGGAAAATTATCACTTAATTGATCGAGGTTAACTCATTGAGTTGAACAAACTTATAATTTTACCCTTAAAGTCATGACACCTGCTACTTATGTACTCATTTTTATTAAAAAAACAATAATAATTGTATTCAATTGGATTAAATTGAGACAAAATTATAAAATCATGATCAAAATGAGTCAATTGAAATTATATAGATCAAAATACAGGGACTATCAGTATAATTTGCCCAAATATTTATGGTTGTACTGACACCCCTAAGGTTTAAGTTTAATACAGATCACTCCTCACATTTAAAAAATTACACTGACCACCTGTTAGTGTAATTATGTTGGCGCTGTTAACTTTTGAATTAAAATGACATATTTGCCTCTTAGCCTTTATATATATAAAATAATAAAATAATACAGATATTTTATTTATGTCATTCCAAGGAAAATAACAATCATCTTGTTTGGTTTAACTTACTTATTAGAAAATTGATTTTTTATTTTTTTTTGTTTATCATGTTCTTTTGTTTTTATAGAAGTTTTTTAATATTTTATGCAATTTTTTTTTATGTTTTTGTAGATACACATAGATATATTTAAAAAGTATAATATTTTGTATTTTTTAAACTCACTAAATACAAATATATATATATATATATATATATATCAATTTAGTACATTATCGTATTTTGTAGTATTCAATGAATTTTTTAAAAAGTTTTTTGTACAAATTTTATACTTTTTAAGTGTATCTATATTAAATGGATCTAAAAAGTAAAAAAAAAAAATGATTAAAAATATTTTTAAAAATTATTAAAATTACAAAAATAAGAATTAAAAATTCAAAAAAAAAAAAAAAAAAAAACCCCGTGAGGCTGTGGAGTACATTTTTGTTGATTTTATTTTGTATAAACGTATATATATATATTGTATTTTTGTGCTTTCAAATTTAATTGGGTGGTTGGTTAGATTTTACGCGAATGGTGGTGTTTGCTCATACTGTAATAAATGTAGGTGAATTGACGATTAAGAAAACGATAGTGTAAATAAAAATGAAAAAAAAATTATTCATATATAAAATTTATACAAAAAATATTGTGATAGTGATATTGTTATAAATATAAATCATCTCTATGGGTTTCTTGGTTTAAAGTGAAATGTTATCATTGAACTACATGATTGTGTTTGAAATTCTATATAAAATTTATATTTGTATATTATTATTCAATAAGAATATGTTCATGAAGAATTTAATGTTGAAAAGTTATAGAGTGTAATCATCATGATAGGAAGAAGAAATGATAGAAAAAAGGGTAAGATGGTCATTTATAAAACTTTGGGATATGACATCATCAAATTTTGTTTAGTTCTTAATGTCCACTTAACAAGATGAGACAATTTGTAATAAGATTACAAAATTCAGGAAGGGAAATATAATTTTCAAAATGTGAAGGGAAACGATATTAAAAAGGTGTCAATGTAATTTACCCTTATGTATTTGTTACAACATACTTTTATAAATAATGTACAAGTATTTCAAAATTTTAACTAGTGTTCTGAAGACAATATTAACAAAAGTCATATATATTTTTAATGTTTGTCTTCTAAACCTCAAATATTTATATTTGTACTGCTATAAGCTTTAATT
The DNA here is from genome assembly GCA_025200525.1 of Camellia lanceoleosa. NCBI lineage: Eukaryota > Viridiplantae > Streptophyta > Magnoliopsida > Ericales > Theaceae > Camellia > Camellia lanceoleosa. The sequence goes on along the minus strand of CM045772.1, from coordinate 69,779,858 downwards.
ATCTTTTTATTTTCTATTTAATGTTAAAAAATTAAAATAACTCAATAATGATAATTTAAAAATATTTTATTAATCATAAAAGTTTTCTGAAACATGATTTTTTTTTTTTTTATCATTTTGATAATTTACTTTACTTTATGAGTAAACAAATTTCAAATTTTTTTTATAAAAATAAGAGGAAAGAAAAACATACCAATTGACAGAACAAATAATATTAAAAACTAGATTCCTTTTGCTTATTATTATCAATAACTGTTACAATTGCTCTTGCAAAAATAAAATTTTCAAATTTAAAATATTTTAAATCTTACTTAAAACTGACTATGACACAAGAAAATAAAGTAGATTTCTCCATTTTATTAATCAAAGATCTGTCAAAAAACTTAATGACAAGCTTAATTAGTAATTTTGCCTATAAAAAAGCAAGAAAAATTAAGGAGCATTTTTCCTTAAATCCATTTTCACCTACTTATGTTCTATTTAGTTCATATTATTTTCTTATATTCCAATAAGTATTATGGGTGACATAGTTACCAAAATATCCCTAATAATATTTATATTTATAGTGCGAATGTTCTGTGATGTGAATGTTCACACCGTCAATGTGAATGTTCACATGTCAATATGAATATGAATATTGTCAATGTGAATGTTCACACTATCAATATGAACATTCACATGTCAATGTAAACATTCACATTGTAAAATATGAATGTTCACATCATTAAATTGTTAACCGTTCAAAAAATGTTTGTAAGGGTAGAAATGTCTGTAAAATATCTTAAATATGATAATTATAATTTGATAGATCAAATGTTTAAATAATAGGACTTATTGCAATACAAGAATATCTTATGGATTAATTAGGATATAAACACTTGAATTTTTTTTTTAATAAATCTTTCAAAAATTAATTATAGATGAAAATAAAATATTAAAAATTATAATTACAATTTAAATATGAATATTTCCTTGGGCTCTGAAAAAGGTTCGGCTGCACATTGGATGCAAACGATGTATATAATGAATTTATAAAGAACCCAACGGTGGGTGGCATTGTGGTTAAGCCTTGGGGTTTAAGCCCCAAGATCATGAGTTCAATTCTCTCCCCTTGAGCCAATCTTTTGGGCGAAGCACAATTGGTTAGGAGGTTGGACCTCAAGTTGTCTAATCAGCACTTGGTGTGGGTTCAATACTCCCTCGCTGTGCGAGTCCTGACTTAAGCGGAGTTTGTCTTGGGAGGTCGGGGCAAGTTCCCAGGTTATAGTCTCCTCGCTCGGAACGGATAACAGGACACCCTTGTGATCTCTGCAAGGGACGCTGCTTTGAACTTGCGGGAGGGTAGGCAGGATTTTTCTGTAACAAAAAAAACAAAAAAAAAAATTTATAAAGTGGTTTTTAATATAAGTTTGGCAAGTTGAAAAAAAGTTAAAAAGTCAAAAAATTACTTAAAAAGTCAAAAAGTTATCACTATTTACTAAAAGTCAAAAATTATAGCTGCACAACTTCCAATCCTAATTTTCCTCTACACACTAATTTATACAATTTTTTAATACACATTTTTTCATAAAAAGTCAAAAAGTTAACCCAAACATCCATGTTTTTTCCTCAATTTTTTAGTCCAAAAAGACAAAAGGTATACTTATTTAAGACACCCCAAACAACTCCTAGTTTAAGATTCCTAATAATATTTTTTTAGAAGGGTAAAGGTAACACAATTTTTTATATTAATTTAGGTGTTTTAAAACACATGGTGACAAAATTCTATATCTTTTTTTAATTCATTTGAAAATTTTAAAATTCTACAACTTTTGATGTAGATCTCTATCTCTTTTTTTTTTAATATATATAATTTGTATTTTTGAAATTATTTCATCAAGATCTATAAAATAAGATCCATAATTAATACAAAATTCTAAAAAAAAAAATAGACAAAATTTCACTGATTTGAGACAAGTTATTAAAATTTCAGTTGGTCAGTGATGACTAAGTCTAAGTCAATGAAATTTTGTTTGGTTAGTGAAATTTCAGTGACCAAGTCAGGTCAATGAAATTTCGACTTGTTAGTGAAATTTCGAAGATCAAGTTAGTGAAATTTCATGATTTTTTTTCCCTAGAATTTTAATATGTAACGCCCTCAAAATCAACCCATCACATAAATAATATTGACATGCATTATAAAAAGAAAATAATACATTATCTCATTCATCAAAGTATTACTAAGTAAGGACAGTACATGTAACATCAAAATAAATGCCTTACGGGCTTACATCTTGCCAAGCCAACACTTGGACACAAAAATATGAGTTCTAACTCAAATACAAATAAAGCTTTAGGCTTGAATGTTTACATGTAAGTCAAATAAAAACAAATAACTTAAAACAAGGCTTCAAAATCCGGTTCCTTCCAAGCTAAGTCCTTAGAGGTAGCGAATCACCTGGACCTGAAAATGATGTTCCTTTATAGGGTGAGCCACAGCCCAGTAGAAATATACTAAACCAATTATAAGCATTGAATAAAGTAATAGCATTCAATAGATGGTTAACCATGATAATCAATTATATCAATATACAGTCTTAAGACACTAATGTCTATGACACTTATCAATATCTATTATTATCAATATGGCTCAGAACCTGACCAAACTTACAACTGTGAACTATATAGCATATTCACATTACTTCCAATATCAACAACACAAATGAGACTCAGGCTCATATCAAAACACTTCATACTTCCAGATTGATACACATTTTAGTGCTGTATCAATAAAACACTTCAATATAAATAAGCACACATAAAAGTGATGCTAATGGAGTCCATCCCCTATCTCCTCCCAAACAAAATCCGGTCTAGAGGTCTATCCCCTATCTTCCCCTAAACCGTGGAGTACATCCCCTATCTCCTCCCACACAATATGCATATGCAATGCTCAACCAATACATGTATTTTTCTGTATTAATTCAATAGTCAAAATTAATGACTTAGCCAATGTGATTAGTTCCAGTTTGCCCTAATCCACATGCAATGTCTACAACAATCATGACTATCCTCCACCGATAGCCCAAAACAGTTATTGCTAAACAAGAAATAAATATAATAACAATAATAATCTCAACATTTAAATAGGACAGTGATTAAATAATCCAACTACATCATTTAAACTTATAAATCCCCAATTCCATGAATTCAACTAATATTCCCAATTTTCCTCAAATTAATTGTACAAATCAATTTATTAAAACAACTAGAGTTTTTCCCAAAATTACCAAAATACCCCCACCATATTAAAGTACCAAAACTTAGAACAAAACTCATAAGATGGAGTAGGAAATCCCTACCTCAAATAAAGAGACTCAAAGAAGATGATGAAAATACTCGGATGTGTTTCAACCCACAATTTTTCGGATCAAAATGAAGATCAAGGGAAGCTCCACACTCAATACAAAGGAACTAGGGTAGAAGATCACTAGAACTAGATGTATTTATAGAGAGAAGATGTAGTCTAGAGAGAGAAACTCAAGTTATTCATTCAATGAACTTCATTAAATTGATTAATGTATCTCATACATTCATGATACATAATGCATCATCTATATTAATGAATTCATTATATAAATTAATGTATCTTACATATTCATAATAGATACATAATGCATCTCTAAGATTCATTCATAATAAATCCATCACATTCAATGTATTAGCATTAGTCTTCTATACATTATATATATACAAAGAGTAAAGGATGGAAACGGGAATAAGACAACAACACATCTACGGAACCGAGTTCGGAATACAAGTAAACAATGAAGGGAAAATCGGAAATAATCACAAGGAAAAAACCAGGGTCACTATATAATATGAGGGAAAATAAGTGAAATATATCTCTCTTCAACTTTGTGTAATAGGAGAGGCCAAAGATTTTTATTTATTTATTTTTTTTTTATTAGGTTAAGGTTTCTCGATGAAATTTCTATGTGAAATTAGAGAACTTTCTACATGAAAATTGAAATTTTTCTTAATCAAATTTTCTCTGTGAAAATGTTGAGGGACCTTAACTACTATAAAAATATTTTATATTATTTATCATATAAAAACTTAATATTAGGGACCTTAAAAAACAATTTCCCTTTATATTACTCATGAATCTTATTTAAAAGAACTTGCCAATAGGATTCTAAAAATATAATTTAAAAAAAAATAGAAATATAAATCAAAAGTTGTGAAATTTTAAAGTTTGAAATCACTTAAATAATATAAAAGGTGGAATAAATGACTTAAATACTAAAATAATAACTGTGAGATATCTTAACTAGGAAATGAAATTATTTTGGACCTCTTCAACTACATAAAGTATATGGACGATGTATCGCTAATTTTCCCTTTTATAAAGTCAGTGTAAGACACTTATTTTTTATGCTATGTTTAGATTATAAATTTGAATAGAGATTTGAAAAAAAAATAAAAATAAAATAAAGAGAAAGGGAGAAAAAAATTTAGTTTAGATTTTATTCATATATATATATATATATATTTTTACCATTTTCAAATCTCTATCTAAATTTATGATCTAAACATAACCTTCAAAAACACATTTTCAAATGAAAAGAACAAATTGGTAAAGCCAATTAATGTTATATGTCATAACGGATAAAACTATCAAGCGAAAACTACATCTTCAAGGCCTTAGAGTTGCTTTCATGCCATCATAGAAGTTGGAAGGAAAATCAGAGGATCTCATAGTTAAAAACCATGATCTAACTTGACAATCATACAACTATTTTTATTGTCACATATGAAGTCATTGTACACGTGGGATTGATTTGGAGAACATCTAAGATATGATCATAAATTCATAGAAAGGTACTTAATTATATTCATATAAATAAATGCATACACTAATCCATTTCTATAAATTCTTGTAAAATTTTACAATCATTCTTGAGAGTTCCTATTGGCATACCTTGTATCCAAAACTAGCTACATATGCAACTCTTTGTGTTAAATCAAATTTTTACTAGGAAGTACTTATTCAGGGTGAGTTTGGCAATTATTTTTTTAGTTGTTTTTATATTTTTTTAGAATCTAAAAGAATCGATATGTTCGAAAATTGTTAAAAAAAATTATTTCTTTGTTATGAATAATTTTTTATGGGTCTTTAATCTTTTGCTTTTGATGATAAATTACCATATTAGCTTTGTTGTGTTGTGGAGCCTTTATTAACATACTAATTACCCTGAAGATAACATTGTCTTTGCAAAATTCCACTGAGATTCCTCCTAAAAACAATATGATATTTTTAGGAATTAGTTACTTAACCAAAGCACATAACTAATTTACTTTTTGATTTTTTGATAATGAAGATTGACATAATTTCTAGAGAGCTCATCAAACCATCCTCACCTACACCTTCTAACCTCAAAAACTACAAGCTCTCTTTATTTGATCAGATCTGTCCTTTTCAGTATGTCCCTCTTGTCCTTTTTTACTCTCTTGAAGAAGCAACTCAAGTCCAACAATCCGAGGTCTCTTCTATGCTAAGAACGTCACTATCAAACACCTTAACTCAATTCTACCCACTGGCCGGAAGGGTGAAAGGTGAGAGTTCAGTGGATTGCAACGACAAGGGGGTCGATTACATTGAAACCCGTGTTGATAGCCAGCTTTCGAATATCATTGATCGACCAGAACTTGATGTGTTGAACCAATTGATTCCATATAAATTAAGTTTCCGAGTATTGAGCATAGATAAAGAAGAAGAAGAACAACAACAACAACTAGCCATCCAAGTTAACTTATTCAACTGCGGAGGCGTAGTAGTCGGTTTATGCATCTCACACAAGATTGCTGATGGGTGCACCCTGAGCACATTCATCAAAGGGTGGGCTGCTACTGCACGCGGCAAGCCTAGTTTGGTGTGTCCAAGTTTCATCTCAGCAACTTTGTTCCCACCAAGAGAGCCAATTGGTTTCAAGCACGTAGGTCGAATTCTAGAAGCAGGACTCGTTACTAGAAGATTGGTTTTCAGTGCCTCAACAATAGCTGCTCTAAAATCTGAAGTTGTACCCTATCTGGCCGGCATACAACCTACCCGAGTGGAGGTGGTAACAGCACTAATATGGAAGAAGTACAGTTCCATTGCAAGCACATCGATGGCGTTTCATCCAGTGAATATAAGGAAAAGGATGGTCCCAGCATTGCCAGAACATTGTTTTGGCAATCTCTTTTTGATGGCAAATGCAGTTTCGAATGGCGAAACAGATTTGGCTACCTTGGTGACTAAGCTGAGGGTTGCAATTGAAAAAATTGATTGTGATTATGTAAAAGAAAGACAAGGAGAGGATGGTTTTGAAGTGGTCATGAATGCTTTGAAGAAGATAGGTGAACTGGTTTCCAAAGAGAAAGTGCAGGTGTTGAGGTTCAGTAGTTGGTGTGGGTTTCCAATCTATGAAGCAGATTTTGGGTGGGGAAAGCCCAGTTGGGTCAGTATTGCTACCATGGACACTAAGAACTCTATCATCATTATGGATTCTAAATATCCTGGTGGAGTAGAGGCATGGGTGACTCTGCATGAACAAGATGTGGCTATACTTGATCAATTAGAAACCTTCATTTCATCATTTCCAACTTATTAAATTAGGGATTTCAGTTAATGTTTGTCTTCCAATAATGTCTTGGATGCCAATTTAAGGTTATGCTTGAATCTTATATTTGGAGAGAGATTTTTAAGTGAAAAGTGGATGAAGTAGTAGCTAATTTACAAAATCCTTCTATTATCATTTTTTTTCCTAAAAAAATTTGTTTGTAAATTTCAAAATTCGAACATTAACACTTCAACATGAACATTGTTTTAGTTTTGAATGATATCAAAATTTAAAATTGGATCGTTCAGGTCTATTGGAGTAGACCTATAATACATATGAAATATATATATAGAAAGATGAAATTTCAGCCTTGTAGCATTCGGATAGTGAACTTTCACTATTTTGAAGTAGTAAAATTTCAAAAGTGAGGGCTAAAATTTCAAAATTGATTGCCAACCATCCAAATGTAACTTATTTTGTTGTGATATATTTATTTTTTTAATAAATTCAAAAGTGAGGGCTAAAATGTCGAATTTGGCTCCATGGCTTTGCTTCCATTCGAAATGATCTAATGATAAGAAACTCGTCTTATTAAGAGATTAAAATCTTATCAAGAGATTCAACATATGATGAGTTTCTTGTCAGCGACCAACCTTCACTATTAAATGAGTACTCCAATTAAAATTACAGTGAGTATGGTTTGATTTGATTTGATTTAAGACAAAGTTATAATCCAAACTGTTATTTACAGTTCCTTAAATTTTGAAATGAAACAAAATTATTAAAACAGATAATTATTTTGTATGTTCTATAAGTGTGACTTCACAGACAGGAGAACGGGTAATTTGATCATTTTGAATAAACATGTCTTTATGAGTAGAGTAATTTAGCGACCCTTAGACGGAAGAAATTTAAAATTGGGTTTATGGACCGAGTGTCCTATTTTATTTACTTTTCTCTCCAATTTTTATTTCTCTTTTCATTTTTTTAAATTTAAACTTATAATTCAAATATAATTTAGAAAAGAAAGCTAGGCTTTTGTATCAGACAGAACAAATCTTGTTTTTCTAATAGGAAGCATCTACTATGAACCCTGCAAAGAATCAATATTTGGTATTTACATCTCCATAAGTGTAAGGCCAGTGAGGCTATTGTTGTCTTAGGCCTCTCAATGGGAAATATCACACTTATTTGTAATATATATATATATATAAATCTTAAGGATGGTCAATTTTTCGCTCTCGCTCTGCCTTGCGTCTCTCGACTCAGTTCGCACGAGTTTCTTTTTGCCTTAATGAAGAAGTGATGTTGGGATAGATTTTGCTTTCTCTTTTCCCGGCCCATTTATTTATTTATTTTGATCGGCAAAAAAAAATCTTTATTGATGGGAACATATAAAGTATTAAAGAGTACATCAATAAAAAGGAGCTTGGAGCTAGCAAAAACTCCAAGCTCCAGTTGGTGAGAGACCAACAAGTAGCAAAGAAAGAACAAACAGAACAACAAAATGGCTTCCACATGAACCTTAAGCAGCAGAACAACAATTAGCAGAACAACAAAATGGCTTCCACATGAACCTCCAGCAGCAGACTACCAACAAATAACTACCAGATTGTAGATAACTAACAGATTAGATCAAGTTCTTAGCCACTAACAGCAAAATCAATCAACCAGCAAAAACAATCAGCAGAGTAGTAGAGCAATCAGTAAAATACCAACAGCAAAATCAATCACTAACAGAGAAAGACAGCAAAATCAATCAACCAGCAAAACAGCAGAATCAATCAACCAGTAAAATCACTAACAGATTGCAGAGCAGATTAAGATAGAAAACAGCACAGAGAATGCAGCAGCTGATGCTCTACAACATAGCGATGGAATTCTTCTAAACTCAATAGCAGAGCCTAATTTGTCTCCAATTGAGAACTACGTCCTCGACTGAGAAAGGGAAGTCCTTGAGAGAAGCTTTGAGCCAAAGAGCTAATCTGCTCTTAATAAGTTCCCACAAGTCTGCATAATTAGGATGAGCATCTCTAAAAACACACTCATTCCTATGATTCCAAAGAGACCAGAGAACTACTAGTGGAATTGCTTCCCAAAATTTCCTGAGTGGGCGCTTAAATTTGCCACCCTTCCACCAATTGAACAGGGCTGTCACAGATTGTGAGATATACCAACAGAGCCCCCAGTCATATAAAACAGATGACCAAATTGTCCAAGAGAAATGGCAATGAGGCAAAACATGAGAAGTAGATTCAGGAGCCATTTTGCAGAAAGGACATAAGGAAGAAACATTGCTGCTAAGAAAACTAATATTGAGTAGAAACACAGCTATTTTGATTCTATTTTTCCATGCTAACTATCCAAAAAAATGAACTTTGAGAGGTAAAATATTGCTCAAAACAAACTTGCTAATGATGGTATGAGGCCCAATGAGAGAATTGCAAAGAGAATATAAAGAAGACAGGGAGAAAACACTAGAACCTGAGGCTGCAGAGGACCACACCAAGCTGTCAGCATTGTTAAGGCTCAAAGGGGTAGCAGAGGATAACGTTATAATCAACCTAGCTTCAGCGGCCACTTCCCAAGCATACAGGACTCTTCTATAGTGAAAGTTCCAGACTGTAGTGTTGGTTTTCCTAGCATAAAATTGTTGAAGAGATCCATTCTTATCAGCAGACAGGTTGAAGAGAGAAGGGAACTCATTCTTGAGATATGCAGATCCACACCACTTATCATGCCAAAATCTGATACGATTACCGTTCCCAGCCTTGATTTGGCAGTTTTCCAAGAACAAATGAAACGTATTCAAACTATGAACCCCTATAAAGGTAATATCCTTCCATACCCTAGAGTGCTTGTAGGAGGATTGCACAGGAGGATGCCAACACTCTACCTCAATTTTATACTTGCTGCAAATAACTTTTCTCCATAATGCTGAAATTTGATTTCCAAATTTCCACCACCATTTAAGAAGCAAGCATGGATTAACATCCCTAATCCTTCTTGTTAGGACTCTTTGTTGTCAAATTCCATGGATCAAACCCAAGGTTGTAATTTTTTAAATTCACATGTTGGGTCAAACTAAGATTACTTTGGATTTCTCTAAGAAGTTGATTTTCTTCCAAATCTAGGATTACTTTTGGTTCTCTATAAATACTTGGTTTTCTCCCAAAACTAGACTATTCATTGAACCTCTCCAGATCTTCTTTTTGGTTCTTAAGTGTTATATCTGGAGATATTTTGTTAAGTTTTCTTTGATGTTTTTATTGAGTATTCAACTCATGGTTTAAAAGAGAATACATCAAAGGTTTTGTTTGTTAAACAAAAGAGAGAGTTGTTCTTCGGTGGATTCTGAAGAATTCGAGCCTGAAGCTTCGGTGGATTCTGGAGTGGCTCATCAGAAAAACAATTCCGTGGTGAAGATGGGGTTGGAAGATGCACATAGAGGTTGGTTCAATTAGGCGTTGTGGATTCGCTAGATAATTGAGAGTATACATGTGTAATTCCTTTAAATCTTCTTAGTGGATTGTTCTTGTGGCTACTGCCGTGGTTTTTTTATCACAATTGGAGGTGTCCAATTGTGGTTTTTCCACGTAAAATCATTGTGTCTCTTTGTCTTGATTGTTTGATTGGGATTGTTATATTCTGCTTAAAATTGATACATAATCACAAATCAACATCTAGGAGGTTTCTAGATTTTTCAATAGGTATCAGAGCAGGTCGTTCTATTTTTTTAAAAAAAATTCTTTTAGAACGAGATCTTGTTTGATTTGTGATAACGGATTCAATTTGTGAGGGAAATTCTATGGTTCGACCTCCCCTACTTGACGAATCCTCGGAGAGTGATGATGAAGAGCTTAAGCAAGCTTATGAAAAGTTGTATAAGGAGTCTCTTAACTTATTCAAATTAAATGACAAACTCACAAAGAAACTCAAAGCATGTGAAAGTGAGAATGTCAAACTTAAGGAGGAGATTTCCGAGGCTAGGATCAATGCCATCAAGATAGCTGATGATCGACAAGTTCTTTGTGCAACACTGTTGACTTGTGAGATAGAGAAGAATGAGCTACAGGAAACCCATGCCATGTATGAAGAGAAGATTGAATCCCTCGAAATGTCACAAGTTGCTTTGGAAGAACTAATGATCAAGAAAGAGGAAGAGCTAAAGTGTGCTATGGTTACCATTGGTCTTTGGAACAAAGGATCAAAGACTTTGGAGGATATCATTGGGTCTCAACAAATCTGTTCTGACAAGAGTGGCATTGGCTTTGGAGGTAAGAAAGAGCAACAACAGAGTGCATCCACATCTCATGATACAAGAACTCAAGGAAAAGGAGGACAAAAGATTCAACATGAGGATAGACTTCTCAAACTTCCTAGAGTTGGTAAGGTAAAAGAAAAGAAGGTACACCTTGTTTTTATTTGTCATCATTGTGGTATGCACGGTCATATTCGCCCTTATTGTTATAAGTTGCATGAGAGAGTGTCTCAAAAAGGTCGAAATTCGAATGCTTTTTGGGTTAGGAGACAACCTTACATGTATAGGAATACCAAGATTCATGAGGGTGTTCACAACGCCACGACTCTTACCAAGTCCGCTAGACCTAATTTTGTTAAGACCAAAAAGATTTGGGTGAGAAAACTTGACTTGTGTTAATGTGTTTACTCTGTTTAGTTTTTTGGGTCTCTGTGTGTTTTTTTTTAATGAGAAAAAAAATGTGTGCATGTTTGTTTTTTTATCTTACTTTGGTTAAAGAAAAAAAAATCCAAAAAGATTTTCTTAGTATGGTTTTGCAAGCTGAAATTTTTGAGTGGTCCTTGGTGCATATTGGAATTGATAAGAATATCCATTACATGTTAATATGTGTGTGCTTTTTGTGGTCATTACTCATTTTGGAGTGTGTATTCTTTGATTAATATGTCTCATTCTGTACACACTCTTGGATTAGCAAATATTGGAGTCTACCACCTTAGTGTTTATTTTTTATTTTTTATGGACTTCTGGCATTGTATCTTTTGCTTTTCTAGAGGAATTGACCTATATTAGCATATCATGGGTGATGTTGAGTCTCTTAACCACCTTCCATCTTTTTGCATCTCCACGGCTTTCCCTCCTATTTTTTGTAGTCCAGACATGAGGAAAAGGCTACCTCAGAGTCACCAACCAGGCCATCCTTATTATATCCATGCTTCTCTGGTTCGGTTTCCATACTCTTGAGCGTGTCAGCCGCCAATGAGTGTGCAAAAGAAAAAAAAAATGTGCAAAAGAAAGAAACAAAAAACAGATGTGCAAAAGAAAGCAAAGAAAAAGATGTGAAAAAAAAATATAAAAAAAAATAAAGGATTCATTGATTGAGGGGGAGCCTCTGCCTTTACTCAACAAATACCCCTTGATTCCTAGTGGTTTGACTTTCCTTAGTTGTGCTCAAATTTTCTTGTCGGAGGTCCAGCTTTAATATCACTACTAGGATTTGAATCTTGTGTTTGTCAAACTCCAAGAGTCACACACACACTTTTATCATGGGATCTATACTTTTCACATAATGCATCACTTTCTTTCATGAGGAATCTTCTACAGACTGTGCACATTGTGTTTTCAAGTAATTGTGCTTCTTGGATAGTCTTGTGTGTTTTAAGGTACAAATCTGAAATTCCTTGCTTGCTCCACCATATTATTTTTGTCAGTTTTCTTTCTGTTCATTTTTTTTTTCAGTATTTGTGGTTGCTTTTAGTGAAGGGGAGTTTGGTTAATTGTTATCATGTCATTGCTTGTGTGGGTTTTGATCTTGATTTTGTTATTTGAGATTCCTTTGTCAATTCGTGACAAACAGGGGGAGAAATTTGTTTTTCATGTATTCATGTCATGTGTCGGGTGCATATGTCTTAGTTTTTAGGTTTTCATGCTACATGTTCTTAAAATCTCCAAGTTGCATCTATTCATGTTTTTCATCTCATACTTCAAGATAATCTAGCCATATGTTTATTGCTTTTTCATATACTCTTGTGGGATTAATAGTTGTTTTGGAGATTGTGGCACTAATAGTTGTTTTGCAGATCATGACCTTGAGAAATAAGTTTGTAAAGAGATTTGGTTATAAGTGTTGGTTCCTAGTTGGTGGTGTTGTTCTTGTTTTGATTGGAAATTGTTTTAGTGTTTTTGTTAGGAAAACTGTTGTAGCATGGTTTTGTCTAGGATTTGACAAATGGGGAGATTGTTAGGACTCTTTGTTGTCAAATTCCATGGATCAAACCTAAGGTTGTAATTTTTTAAATTCACATGTTGGATCAAACTAAGATTACTTTGGATTTCTCTAAGAAGTTGATTTTCTTCCAAATCTAGGATTACTTTTGGTTCTCTATAAATACTTGGTTTTCTCCCAAAACTAGACTATTGAACCTCTCCAGATCTTCTTTTTGGTTCTTAAGTGTTATATCTGGAGATATTTTGTTAAGTTTTCTTTGATGTTTTTATTGAGTATTCAACTCATGGTTTAAAAGAGAATACATCAAAGGTTTTGTTTGTTAAACAAAAGAGAGAGTTGTTCTTCGGTGGATTCTGAAGAATTCGAGCCTGAAGCTTCGGTGGATTCTGGAGTGGCTCATCAGAAAGACAATTCTGTGGTGAAGATGGGGTTGGAAGATGCACATAGAGGTTGGTTCAATTAGGCGTTGTGGATTCGCTAGATAATTGAGAGTATACCTATGTAATTCCTTTAAATCTTCTTAGTGGATTGTTCTTATGGCTGCTGCCCGTGGTTTTTTTTATCACAATTGAAGGTGTCCAATTGTGGTTTTTTCACGTAAAATCGTTGTGTCTCTTTGACTTGATTGTTTGATTGGGATTGTTAGATTCTGCTTAAAATTGATATATAATCACAAATCAACATCTAGGAGGTTTCTAGATTTTTCACTTCTGATGTCCAAGCCCCCTTGGGTAACACTCTTTGTAACCTCAACCCATTTTACCAAATGAACCTTTTTTTTTAGACCATTACCACCCCACAAGAAAGCAGCCTCAATCTTTTCAATTTCATGAGCCACACCTTCAGGCATCTTGAAGAGGGAAAGATAGTACACAGGGAGACTCGAGAGAACAGACTTGATCGAGGTTAACCTCCCTGCAAAGAATAGTATTTTTCTCTTCCAGCCTGATAGTCTAGATCTAATATTATAAAGCACAGGCTTCTAGGTTGATTTTCTACCTGGGTTGGCTCCTAAAGGCAGCCCCAAAAATTTTAGTGGCAAGCTTTGCACCTTACAGTTCAAAAGCTTTGCAAAGGCATGTAGAGACACATCATTCACACCTACACCACATACAACGCTCTTGTGATAATTGATTCTGAGCCCAGAAAGAACTTCAAAGCATCGAAGGAGTCTTTTGACAATCACCACCTCGTCCATATCAGCCTCACAGAAGAGGATTGAGTCATCAGCAAATTGACGGTGAGATAAAAGAACATCATTAACCCTAACCGAAAAACCATGAAGGATGCCAAGATTTAGTGCTCTATTCAGGAGCATATTAAGCCCCTCAGCCACTATATTTGCAGGGATCACATGTCCAGTAGAGGCCGTGGCCCAGGTCGAAAGGGCCGTGGAAGTGGATCTAACCTTTACCACGTACAGAATCCATATCATACAGAATTTCCAGGGCTTCAAGCTGCCCTTAACAGTAAAAAAGGGGAATCTGGCCAAACAGTTAAAGATGTTCTTCTTACTCCTCCAGAATCATATATACAGAATACTATCATTGAGGAAACAATCCTCTACATTAATACAGAAGATGAACAGTGGATGTTAGATCCATGGGAAATCAAAAGGAGGTATCTTACAACTCAACAATTTCCACCTCATTTTGATCAATACAGGTACATCTATGAACAAATACTCGTTGAGACTGCTTCGATTAAGTTCAAACATACTTTGGATGATCCCACTCGAACTGCCAGTCCCATCAATTTCAGTAAGGCTGCAATCCATAAAATTATGGATCCAAATCTTTCAGATGTACAAGAACTTAGAGTTCTTACCCATGGTTATAAGTATATGGCAGGACCACCTTCTTTAACAGTCATTTTCAGAATTTGACCTAAAATCAAGATATTGGCAATTACAAATTGATGAATCAAATAGGTATAAAACTGCTTTTACAGTACCTTTTGGGCATTATGAATCAAATATTATGCCATTTGGCTTGAAAAATGCCCCATCAGAATTTCAGCATATCATGAATGATATATTCACTCCTTATACAAACTTTGCTATCTGCTATATAGATGACGTTTTTATTTTTTAATCATCTATTGATCATCATATTAAACATCTTAATATATTTAAGAATGTTATTATCAGAAATGGATTAGTTAAATCTACACCAAAAATGAAACTTTTCCAAACAACAGTATGATTTCTTGGACATAATATCCATAATGGAAGTATTATACCAATCAACAGGAGTATTGAGTTTACATCTAAATTTCCTAATAAAATAAAGGATAAAACTCAATTACAGCGATTTATTGGTAATCTTAATTATATTAGAGATTGCTATCATCAGTTAGCTTAGGATGCTTCCATCCTTTATATTCGTCTCCAGAAAATCCTCCACCTTGGTCTGAGGAACATACAGCAGCAGTACAGAAAATTAAAGCTAAGGTTAAACAATTACCTTGTCTCCAACTTCCTAATCCATAGTGGAAAAAGATTGTTGAAACTGATGCTTCTAAACAAGGATTTGGTGGGATTTTAAAACAAATTAATCCTACTACCTCGACAGAAAACTTTTACATTTTCACTCTGGTAGTTGGAAAATAGCAGCTTTAAATTATCCCACTATTAAACAGGAATGTTTAGCAATTGTTAAATGTGTTGTAAAATTTCAGGATGATCTTCTCAATCAACATTTTTTTATAAGAGCTGATTGTTCAGTCGCTAAACAAATTTTCAAAACAGATGTTTTAAATTTAGCATCGAAACAGATATTTGCAACTTGGCAAAGTGTTTTATCAGTATTTGACTTTGATATTGAATATATCAAAGGCGAACAGAATTCTTTACCCGCCTTTCTAACCCGAGAATATTTGCAGGGTCCAGGCAACATTACTACATGACCAGCAGAGGTCGTAGAGGTCGTGGTAGGGGTTCTAACCCCTATCATACAGAATTTCCTAGGCTCAATGCCTCTACCAATAAAGATGCTTCGAGTCAATCAGTTAAGGATGTACTCCTTAAACCTTAAGAACTGTATACCCTTAACAGTATTACCGAGGAGATAGTCCTCTATATTGAACCTGCTGATGAAAAATGGATGTCAGATCCATGGGAAATTAAGCGGCAATATCTTACCATGCAACAATTCCTCCTCACTTTGATCAGTATAGATACGTGTATGAACAGATACTCATTGAAATAGGATCTGCCGAGATCAAGCATACTTTGCATGATTCATCCAAAACAGCTAGTCCAATCCAATACAATAAGATTACCATCAGAAATATCATGCTCATTTCCACATGGGGCATTCATCTACATACACCGCGCTAGTTAGATATCAGAAATTGTGAAACACTATATAGTTTTTGGGACTATATTGATGCTTTTACACACAGTTTTTATTACCAGAATCATATCTATAACCATTCATGGCTTATCCGCATTTGCCCTGACGTCCTAAAAAATGATTTACCAAATTGGTTTCTCGTTTGGTGGGATAAATTTGGGCTTCAATTTGAAATTTTACAAATACCAGTTCAGGAAGCATATAATGATTGGCATATTGCTTATTCCCATTTACTGGTGAACAAGGACATTTCTATCAGTAAATCATTAGTCCATTTTGTTATCCATTTTGGAATTCCATGGATATGGAAATGAGACTTTCAATGTGACTGTTAGAATAAAATCCGGCGTCTTAAAAGGATTTTCTTTATAAGATGGTGGGATAAGGGTATGAACCCTACTTTAACAGAAACTGTCCAGAAAATTAAGGCCTATACATAGGCTTGCTGGGATGCTACTCCTAAAGCTCTTCCCAGTCAACCGCCCAATTCAAATCCTTTTGTTCAAATCCAAACATAATTAAGACAGAAATTTCCCAATCTGTCTGAAACAGAATTGATTATAAAAAGTATGGATTTCATGAAGGAGCAATTTCTCCAAACTCTCTCCAAAGATGACTCCTCCATGAAATCTGTCACCAGTAGTCAAGAACAGGAAGATTCTGAAGATGAAGGTGCCAATGCCTTTGCCGACACCATATTAGCTGGTGAGTCACAAGCACCAGAAGAAGATGAACCGAATTTTGGAGATTTTTGGGATTCTCTAACCAGTATGATTACAAAGAAAAATGATAAAGAAAAAGACAAGAAAGGAAAAGGAAAAGCATAAGGTTTTGTCCCCCACCAGAATCAATCAACCAGAACGTCAGCAAAAGAAGACAAAATTCCTTTCTGCCAAAGCAGATTCATTGTCTGCCATCAAGAAAAGAGAAATAATATCTCATATCCGTCCAAAAAAGATAAGGATGCTGAAGATTCCCACTCAGAAAGAGGATTAGGACGATCGACTCCACCCATCAAGGACACACCACATGTCCTCCCCTTATCTTTTTATTTCATTTTTCTTTGTCTATAAAAGGGAAGAACCTCACCCTTGTTGAGGCAGAATATAATCTACTATCTTCCTTAAGTTGAAAGGGTTCCTTTTTCTCCTTGTAAGCTCTCTTGTAATAAAATTTCCCCTATAAATTGTGTGTTGAAGACTTACGCTATTTTGAAGATATTAATGTTTGTAAGTATTTCTTAACAAATGCCCTCTGTAAATTTGCTTGTTGATCTTTTACATGTTTTAGATTTCTATATTACTAGTCATAATCATTATGTAACTGTTATTTACGATCCATATCTTTAGCCCTGGGCTACCCATCAGCTAGAATTCTATGATCAACAGATTCACAGAATACAACAGCAAATACAAGAACATATTTGTGTGTGGGCGGCTGCCGTTAAGCCTCCACCTCAACAGTAAATCATGAGACCATATATGTTATAATTTGTTTGTTATATATTAGTATTATGTTAATTTATATTCCTGGGTTTATGCTGAATAAGGGTAGAACAAAGTAAGGTCAAGTGAGATGTCACTCAAGTCGCGTTTAGGTTTAGAGACCATTTTTTGCAGAGATTGCAGTTAGGTCTGTGTCCTAGTAAACCGTTGATAGACATGCTTAGTCTTAACCCTGTGTCAAGAACCTTAAGTTGGTATCAGAGCTTGACCTTACTCTGTTCTACTCTTATTCAGCACAATCCCAGGAATAAAAGGGTATGAACCCTACTTTAATAGAAATTGTCCAGAAAATTAAGGCCCATACATAGGCTTGCTGGGATGCTACTCCTATAGCTCTTCCCAGTCAACCGGCCAATTCAAATCCTTTTGTTCAAATCCAAACATAATTAAGACAGAAATTTCCCAATCTGCCTGAAACAGAATTAATTATAAAAGTATGGATTTCATGAAGGAGCAATTTCTCCAAACTCTCTCCAAAGATGACTCCTCCATGAAATTTGTCACCAGTAGTCAAAAACAGGAAGATTCTGAAGATGAAGGTGTCAATGCCTTTGTCGACACCATATTAGCTGGTGAGTCACAAGCACCAGAAGAAGACAAACCAAATTTTGGAGATTTTTGGGATTCTCTAACCAGTATGATTGCAGAGAAAATCAATAAAGAAAAAGACAAGAAAGGAAAAGGCAAAGCATAAGGCTTTGTTTCCCACCAGAATCAATCAACCAGAAAGTCGGCATATGAAGACAAAATTCCTTTTGGCCAAAGCAGATTCATTGTCTGCTATCCAGAAAAGAGAAATAATATCTCATATCCGTCCCAAAAAGATAAGGATGCTGAAGATTCCCACTCAGAAAAAGGATCAAGATGATCGACTTCACCCATCAAGGACACGCCACCTGTCCTCCCCTTATCTACTGATAGAAATGTCCTTGTTCACTGGTAAATGGGAATAAGCAATATACCAATCATTATATGCTTCCCGAACTGGTATTGGTAAAATTTCAAACTGAAGCCCAAATTTATCTCACCAAACGAGAAACCAGTTTGGTAAATCATTTTTTAGGACGTCAGGGCAAATGCAGATAAACCATGGATGGTTGTTGATAGGATTCTGGTAATAAAAACTGTGTATAAAAGCATCAATATAGTCCCAATAACTATATCGTGTTTCACAATTTCTGATATCTAACTTGTGCGTTGTATGCGGATAAATGCCCCATGAGGAAATGGGCATGATATTTTTGATGGTAATCTTACTGTATTGGATTGGACTAGCTATTTTGGATGGATCATGCAAAGTATGCTTCATCTCGGCGGATCCTGTTTCAATGAGTATCTGTTCATACACCTATTTATACTGGTCAAAGTGAGGAGGAAATTGTTATGTGGTAAGATACTATAATGCCCCAAATTTCTAGCCCAAATGATAATACAACAATTATGGCTCTTTTAAGGAAAACTAAATATAAATCTCCAAACCACTACAACAAAACTAACTATTCACGGCATCATGTTTACGGCATGCATTAAATGCATGTCGTAGTTAGTACATTCTACGGCATATTTTTTTTTTTTTTTGCAAGCCGTTAATGTTTTGTCAATAACAGCATACGTACCATGTAAGTCGTTGATTCATATATTTATAGCATGCAAAAGTATGCCGTAAAAAATGTATATTTTTACGACTTACAAAAATATGTCGTAAAAATATTTGCACTTAAGACGACAACTCTTATTAAAAATTGGTATTCTCGACCTACTCCACCTGACCTCCAATATGAAGAAACTAATCTTTCTAATCAATTTCTGTATCTGCTAAAAAATTATACGAATGGAATATTGATGGTCTTACTAAAGATCAAATACTTCAAAAATTAAATCACTTATCTATGGTTGCAAATAGTTATCTTACTAACTACCCTGATTACTCTCAAACTGAAATTACTTCTTTAATTACCTCTGGTTTTACCGGTATGCTCAAATCTTGGTGGGAAAAATACCTTACTGAGGATCAAAGAGAATCAATCTTACATGCTAATCAAAAAGATGAAAATGATTTACCAATCTTTGATGAAACTATTGGCTATTACAAACCTGATGGTGTTAACACATTAATCTATACCATAGTTAGACATTTCATAGGTACTCCTACTAATATATATTCTCGCATACATGATCAACTTAGTAACCTTACTTGTCCAAAATTAAGTGATTTTAGATGGTATAAAGATGTATTTACCTCTAGAGTTATGTTAAGAGAAGATTGTACTAAATCTTTTTGGAAAAAAAATTTATTAACGGATTACCTAGTTTGTTTACTCACAAAATTAGAGATGTTCTTAGTCAACCTACTGGTATCATTGAATATGACACTTTAACTTATGGTGATATCATTAGCACTAATCAAAAAGAAGAATTAAAAATGTGTATTGATCTTAAACTCAGTCACAAAGCTACTAAAGATAAACATAAGGCTAAATACGAATTAGGTAATTTTTGTGAACAACATGGTTTACCTCCTATTGCACCTTCCCATAGGAAAACACATAAAAAACATAGTAAATCCCATTACAAATATTCAAACAAGTATAAAAAGAATTGTTCACCTTCTAAATCAAATGATAAATTCTATACTAAACCTAAAAAGAAATATTACAAGAAATCACATCCAAAAACTAAATCTAATAAAGATATTACTTGTTACAACTGTGATAAAAAAAGGTCATTATTCTAATAAATGTAAAGAAAAACAAAAATTAAAAGATAAAGTTAATCAACTTTAAATTAATGATGAATCAAAAAATCAATTATTTGAAATCTTTCAATTAAATCAATCTGTTAGTAATTCCTCTTCTGATAATCCTAATACTTCATCTAATTACAATTCACCTAGTGAAGATTCTGATAATAATATAAAATTAGGATGTAATGATGTTTGTTGTAAACCTATTAAACAAATTAGTGTTCTTACTAAACAAAATTAAGAAGAAACTGCTTTTATTGAATTAATTAGTAGACTTGAAGATTCTGAATTAAAAAAGAAATATACTGATAAATTAAAATCTTTGTTAATTAATACTAATGATAAACCTAAGTTTGATAAGCCTATTATTAGTCTATCTAAAACCTTAGAAAGATTTAAAAATAAACACAAAGAAGTTACTTTACAAGATTTACAACAAGAAATTAATCAAATTAAACAAACTATTAAAGATTTACAAAATAAAGATCAACATTTAGAAATGAAATTATAACATTAAAACTTAATAAAAATTTAGATAATTTCCAAACCAATAATGTTTCTCCTAATGAATCTGAACATGAATCTGATGAACCTACTAATCTTGATAATCTTTTATTTGATAATCGATCACATCAATCTCAATCTCATAATCATGAAGATAATAGATTAAATCTCCTTAATAAAATCCATATTCAAAAATGGTATTCTAAAATTAAAATAGTTATTAATAATTTTGAATTAGATGTCATCGCTTTAATTGATACTGGTGTCGATCTTAATTGTATTCAAGAAGGATTACTCCCTACTAAATATTATGAAAAATGTCATGAAAAATTAACTTCTGCTAATGGTAGTAAAATGCATATTAAATATAAAATACCTAAAGTTCATATATGTCAAAATAATGTTTGCTTTAAAACTTCCTTTGTTTTGGTTAAAAATATGATTGATAAAGTTATTTTAGGAACACCATTTATATTTTTACTATATCCATTTACTACCTCTAGTGAAGGAATAACTACTCATGTTTTAGGTCAACCTGTTACTTTTAAATTCTTATCTCCTCCTGAAATATTAGAATTAAATCAATTAAAAGATTGTTCTATTTCTCAAACGATTAATCGATTAATTCGTCATTTAAGATATCTTAAAGAAGAAATTAATTACAAAAGAATTGATCAACAATTAACTAATCCAGTTATTATTTCTCAAATTAATGAATTTAAATTAAAATTAGAAACTACTGTTTGTTCTACTTTACCTACTGCATTTTGGCATAGGAAAAAACATGTAGTCACATTACTATATATTAAGAATTTTCATGAAAGTCAAATTCCTACTAAATCTAGACCTATTCAAATGAATCATGAATTACTTGAAATGTGTAAAAAAGAAATCAATGAACTATTAAAAAATCAAATAATTAGTCTAAGTAAATCACCTTGGTCATGTCCTACTTTTTATGTGAATAAAAATGCTGAATTAGAACGAGGTGTCCATCGCTTAGTCATCAATTATAAACCATTAAATAAAGTTTTAGAATGGATTCGATATCCTATTCCTAATAAAAGAGATTTTATTAAAAGACTTAGTCAAGCTGTTATTTTTAGTAAATTTGATTTAAAAAGTGATTTTTGGCAAATACAAATTCATCCTAAAGATAGATATAAAACTGCTTTTACTACACCTTTTGGTCACTATGAATGGAACGTCATGCCATTTGGGTTAAAAAATGCTCCTAGTGAATTTCAACATATAATGAATGATATTTTCAATCCATTTAGTCATTTTTCCATAATTTATATAGATGATATTCTTATTTTTTCAAAATCAATTAGTGAACACTGGAAACATCTTACTGCTTTCTTTTATACCATTAAGAGTCATGGTCTAGTCATTTCTGCTCCTAAGATTAAATTGTTCCAATCCAAAGTCAGATTTTTAGGTTATGATATTCACCAGAATACTATTTTACCCATTAGTTGTTCCATTGAATTTGCGTCTAAATTCTCTGATGAAATCTTAGATAAAACTCAGCTACAACGTTTTTTAGGATCACTAAATTATATTGCTGAATTTTATAAAGACCTTAGGAAAACTTGTTAACCCCTGTTTGATCGGTTAAAAGACAATCCTCCTCCTTGGTCTTCTACTCATACTGCTATTGTTAAACAGGTTAAACAATATGTCAAGTCTCTTCCTTGTCTTGGTATTCCTACTGAAAATTCATTCAAAATTATTCAAAATGATGTCTCTGATATCGGTTATGGCGGCATCCTTCTCCAGCAAATTACTCCTCAGTCATCTGAACAAATTGTTCGTTATCATTCTGGTGTATGAAATAAAGCACAAACGAATGTATATTTTCACGGCATACAAAAATATGCCATAAAATATTTATACTTAGGACAACATATATTTCATGTCGTAAAATATTATAACTTTACACAACATGCATTAGCATGTCGTGAAAAATTTTATTAAAAAAAATTTCAATCCGATATTTTATTTTATTTTATTTAAAAAAAGCTAACAATTTCCAACCAAGGTTCTTACCTTACATTTTCCTAATTGAGGACAACGTAAAAAACGTTATTTTATAATTTAGTGTCTCTTTTAAGGGATAATTGCACCCAGTGGAATTTTGAGAAAAAAAAAATTACATATTCATGAAAAAGTTTATAATTTTAATAATTAATATTTATATGGCTTCTCATTAATTTGTAATTATTTTTTTTAAATTACATTGATTTGATAGTTTTCCTTCTTTTAATAATTTATTATTTTTTACTTTTTAGATGTGCCTAATCTGAATACAATTAAAAAATAAAATATTTGTAAAAAAATTTAATAAAAATATAATAAAACCCAGTTATGACATCAAAATTTAAACAGTGAAAGTGATCCTTACTTGAATTTATCGTTGTTCTGTTATTAAAAAAAAATGTTAATCGCTGAACCTAGTTTGAGCTCACACTTGACCTCTTGATGTATTTCAATGTGGACATTGATCAATCTTAAAATGGCTGCTTATGCATAAAGCCAACAAAACCCATGTTTTAGGCTCCCAAATTGGAAGGTTCCCAAACTTTTAAAGTCTACATGCTATTGTTAAGCCCTATATAGTTTACAGTTTCAACATCTTTTTATTTTTTGGAAAAGAAGGCCCAATCTACATGTTCAAAAGAGAAGGCCCAAAATCAACTATACTGATGTGTACTGTGATTTCAGTATTTCCATATGACTTTGATAGAAAGTGTATCACATTTTGTGTGTTATTCTTGGTCCCTCTGGATCCAATCACAATTTGTACGTGATTGGGCCTTTCTATCACATTTTGTGTGATAGAAAGGCCCAATCTATATGCCATCTGCACCTTTAGATGCATCTAGACTTGGTGCAAATACTAATGATGAAGATGAGCACTACATGAGTATGGATTGTGAGGGTATGGAAGTGTTGCATGATTAATGAGAAGTAGGAACATTTGATTTTCATATAACTGAATGCTTATTGGGCTTGACTAGTTCTCATTTACTTGTCGTTCTTTTTAGTTTTTTCCTTTCTATATAATTTCACTGGCTATTTCTTTGAAGTTAATATGAGTGAATATACTTGTAAGGTAAATATTGTGCTGTCTTTGAAATCAATATTATAAAGAATTTATTGCTTGGCTTATAAAGATTTGTTTGACAAAAACATTTCTGTTATGCTTTAATTCTACCTACCTACCTATAAACATTTCTGTGACACTACTGCCATCAGAATGTTTTTGATACGTGTGGTTTCTTTTTCCATCTTCTATTTGTTTGTCATTTGAGATGTGTAAAGTTGTATGTATTGATGTTTGATTTGAAATTTGTGGTTTTTTGAATTTTATATTGGCTATACCATTTGTAATCTAAGATGTAAAGTTGAATTTTTTTTGTTTTTGTATTTGTCGAGTAAAAACAGAAGCAAAATGGCTTGTTGTTGTGTTATCTGCAGCAAGTAAAGATGGTGATGATGATGATAATTCGGTGACAGAGACTTGAGATGCCGACACCATAGTGTCTGACAAACAAGAAAACTAATTGTTACAGCTAAGTGATAAGTGTTGCATTGCCAACAGTTGTGAAGGATGGTGATCATAATCATCTTTGGGCACTATTGGGACCCAAAACTTGTACTTGGGCAGTTCTTTCATAGTGTTGATCATGTGATTTAAAACTCTGGATAAATGCATAATCAGATGGGAAAAGTTTGCCATCTTTCATAGTGTAGATCATGTTGATAAATGAATCTTATGATTTGGATACTTTTTTTGATTTGTATGTTTGAGGTTGTTATCAACTTGATATGATAGAAGTCGAGGATGAAAGTTAGTATGCAGGTTGTTTGGTGTATGGATATTAGATTTTTTTGCTTACTTCATAGTTGTTGCTTCTGCTTGGTTTGTAACAGGTTACATTTTATAAACTACTGTCTACATACGGTTAGGCAAAGGTCATATTCCTATATATATATATATATATATTATATTAAAAATAACTTTCTACGACATGCAAAATTATGCCGTGAAAAGTGTAATGATTTATGGCATGTAAAAAAATGTCGTAAAAGATTATATACGGTATACAAAGTATGTCATAAATATATTAAAAATGACCTTCTATGGCATACAAAATTATGTCGTGAAAAGTGTGATGATTTATGACATGCAAAAAAATGCCATAAAATATTATATACGGCATGCAAAATTATGCCACGGAAAGTATGATGATTTATGGCATGACAAAATGTCGTAGAAAGTTATATACGACATACAAAGTATGTCATTAATGTTTAATTTATTACTTTTTACAACTTTACCTGCATGTCGTAAATGATGCTCAACTTTTTACGGCATGTCATATAATGACATTTGTGAGCATGTCGTGAAAGAGTTTTTACGGCATGCATCGCAAGCCGTAAAAATTCGATTTTGTTGTAGTGAACTTACATTACATGATACAATAATTGTTTATGCAATAATACATTAATCTAACAACAAGAAAATAAACAAATAAATATCCCTAAGGGTTTACAAGTTTCCAAGGCTTGAGCTTGCTTACAGAAAATAGTTATTCAAACCCACACACATATTGCCCTTGGCTTACACACAGAGTCACAGCAAAATGAGAGTCTCGTACTTTCAACACACATTTCCTTGCCTTTAGTTAGGCGGCATCACTACATCTTTTCCTGCACAAAAATCTCGTAGGGTGAGCATAAAGCCCAGTAGGAAATCCTTAACAAAGTATATACATTTTATACAAGTCTCAAGAGATGAAATGCACATGCTATGCTATGCCCTTTTGAAAGAAAATCGCATCTTCATCTTTGAAAACCATCATGCTCAATGATGTCATGCAATTTCAATTCTTCAAAACTTAACAATTCATTTCAAGAGCAGTAAATACGACTCTAGTAATCCCTAGGTCGGTGTCTGCAAGTAGACTATACAAGTGCTACCAATTTGTCATTTTTACTGGTATTAACCGGAAGGCTCGACACCTATCTATGTGGGTTTTAGGTCTTTCACCCCAGACTCTCAGGCCAACTTATTCAATATCATCTACACCACCTATCAAGACCTACCAACGCATTTACCCCAAAACCATTCCATGAAAACTTGTTTCTCAACATTCTTTTCTCAATGCAAGTTTTCAAATCAACTTTCAAAGTTTAATGTAATCAAATGAATTGATATGCCAATAACACAAAATGAATCAATTCATCATCCAAGGAATAACACAATTCCGTCTTCTCAAGTATCCTCAACAATTAGTCATTTCAAGACTATTTCAACGTTTTGAACAATAATTTCCAAAATGAACAATAATTCTCATATTCCCTGAAATTCATCATTTATATAAATATAAATAAGAAATTTTCCAAAGATCCATTTATTTTGATACACAAAATAAATATAACAACATCATTAATGGATTTTCAGTCTCTTAAAAAAAATTCCCAAATCCTAGGTTTTCTCACCAAAACTATACAAGTCAAATCTTTTGAAAGAAAACTTTCCAAAATCATCTTTTCTTCGATCAATGAATATCAAAACCTATAAGATCATTTTAAAAGAACAAGAGACAAACCCACTTTCAAAATCGCTCAACTTCTTGAATCAACAATCAATTTTCAAAACTATCGAAAGATGATTTCAAAAATCATATAGATCTTGCAAAAACATATATATAACTCTAAGAAAATCCCTACCTCAAGTTTTGAAGAAGAAATGAGATGAAACCCCCAAAATCAACGGTGTCGAAACTTGATCTTCACCGCACACAACGAAGCCCTCGAGATGATAACCAACTTTGGTGAAGAACTTAGGTCTAAATCCCAATGGATTTGGAGAAATCAAAGAGAGAAGATGACTTCTAGAGGGAGAAGCTCCCGATCTAGAATTCTGGAGAGTTTTATCGAAAGAGGACTGAAAAAGTGATCTGAAATATTAGATTCACGAACTGATATAACATGGTTCGCTCAAGCATGGAAAACCCCACTTGACCGTCAAATACACTAACCTAGTACTTTTGCAGACAGGTCAAACTTCTGAAATCAAACATTCTCCATTTGAGCGCATAAACGTCCGCTCGAGCGGACAAGCAACTTTGAATGCATTTTGCATTTTTGCTTCAGGGGCGCTGCCCTTCGACCCCGCAAGGGCACTGCCCTCGGACCCGCCAAGGGGCGTTGCTCCCTGAACCCCCGCAAACTGACCGGGCAGTTGAAGTGGCAAAACATGAAAGAAGGATCGAAACCGGGATCGCTATAGATACCGTTGCTTAATTTCCCATGGATCTGACATCTATTTTGCATCAGTAGGTTCAATATAGAGAATTGTCTCATCGGTAATATTGTTAGGGGTATACTGTTCTTTAGGTTTAAGGAGCACTCCTTAATCGATTGATTGGAAGCATCTTTATTGGTAGAGGCATTGAGCCTAGGAAATTCTGTATGGTAGGGGTTAGAACCCCTACCGCGACCTCTACAGCCTCTACTGGTCATGTAGTAATGTTGCCTGGACCTTGCAAATATTCTCGGGTTAGAAAGTCGGGTAAAGAATTCTGTTCGCCTTTGATATATTCAATATCAAAGTCAAATACTGATAAAACACTTTGCCAAGTTGCAAATATTTGTTTTGATGCTAAATTTAAAACATCTTTTTTGAAAATTTGTTTAGCGACTGAACAATCAACTCTTATAAGAAAATGGTGATTGAGAAGACCATCCTGAAATTTTACAACACATTTAACAATTGCTAAAAATTCCTGTTTAATAGTGGGATAATTTAAAGCTGCTATTTTCCAACTACCAGAGTGAAAACGTAAAAGTTCTTCTGTCGAGGTAGTAGGATTAATTTGTTTTAAAATCCCACCAAATCCTTGTTTAGAAGCATCAGTTTCAACAATCTTTTTCCACTATGGATTAGGAAGTTGGAGACAAGGTAATTGTTTAACCTTAGCTTTAATTTTCTATACTGCTACTGTATGTTCCTCAGACCAAGGTGGAGGATTTTCTAGAGACAAATATAAAGGATGGAAGCATCCTAAGCTAACTGATGATAGCAATCTTTAATATAATTAAGACTACCAAGAAATCGCTGCAATTGAGTTTTATCCTTTATTTCATCAGGAAATTTAGATGTAAACTCAATACTCCTGTTGATTGGTATAATACTTCCATTATGGATATTATGTCCAAGAAATCGTACTGTTGTTTGGAAAAGTTTCATTTTTGGTGCAGATATAACTAATCCATTTCTAATAATAACATTCTTAAATATATTAAGATGTTTAATATGCTGATCAATAAATGATGAAAAAATAAGAACATCATCTATATAGCAGATAGCAAAGTCTGTATAAGGAGTGAATATATCATTCATGATATGCTGAAATTTTGATGGGGCATTTTTCAAGCCAAATTGCATAACATTCCATTCATAATGCCCAAAAGGTATTGTAAAAGTAGTTTTATACCTATCTGATTCAATAATTTGTACTTTCCAATATCCTAATTTTAGGTCAAATTTTGAAAATATGACTGCATCTTGTAAGCAATCTAAAAGATCTTTTTTATTTGGAATTAGGTACCTGATCCATTTCAAAACATCGTTAAGAGGTTTATAATTAATGACTAATCTAGGTACACCTCTTTCTATTTCGACATTCTTATTTACATAAAATGTTGTACAACTCCAAAGGGAGTGACTTGTTCTGATTAAGCTCTTTTGTAAAAGACTTTGGATTTATGTTTTACACATTTCTAAATATTCTTTCTTCATTTGGCTAGGACGAGCTTTGGTTGGGATGAATTTTTCATCAAAGTTTGGTTCATATGGAAGAGAGATTATATGGCGCTTCCTTTCCCAAAAAACATTTGGAATATCACTGCAGATTTCTAATTGAAATTCTTTTTCTATGATTTTAATTTTATTCTGTAAAGATGGATGTTGTAATCTTTGCTCAATAGTGAGAAAATGAATTTCTGTTTGAAGAAAATTTATTTGTTTTTCCTTAAAACTAACAAGATCTCGTATTTGGTCCAATTCTTTAGTATAGGGTTCTGTTTTGAATTCAAAAATTATGGGTTGATTTCTGATGTTTGTATGGATACTTATGGAGTCTATCTTTGTGATAGGCATAAGTAAACATAAGAATGGTGTTCCTAAAATAATATTTTGAGACATGTTTTTGATAAGAACAAAAGCAGTTGGAAGACAAATACATTGATTATAGATTAATGCTTCTGGAATTTTATATCTGATTTTCATAGAAGTTCCACTTGCACTGGTTAAAGATTGAGTAGTTTTGTGGAAATATTGGGTTGGAATTAATCCTTCTTGGATATAATTCATATCAACTCCACTATTTACTAAGGCGATATCATCTTTTATAATAAAATCGGCTTTTATTATGAAAGTAATTCTGATATACCATTTCTAAAAAGTAATTTGATTCATAAGCATCAAATATTGATTTTCTGGTTTTTCATTCGTTTCGTTTTCTAGTTTTTCATTCTAATTAGACAAGGATGATTGCCTTTATTTTTTAGTTGACTGTTAATCTTTTCAATGTCATTAATGACAGACTGATTAGTGGTTTGGAAATGCTTAACTTCTATTTTAAGTACATTAATTTCCATTTTTAAATCTTGAATTGTTACTAGTTTTTCAGTAGTAGATGAAGATTGGATTCTGTTTAAAACATCTTTCATACTGTAAGAATCTACTGGAATTAATGGAGGTTCTTTGATAGCTTGCTGGTGTTGATAACAAATTTCTAAAGATTTGATTTTCATCTCTGGATCTTTGATTTCATCAGCAAGATCTATCATGGATTTCTGGTCATCAGTTAAAACATGAATACTAGGACCTCCAAGGTCTAAGCCATTCATTTCAACAATAGATTTCCAGTAATTAATTTCAGAAATCTGATTCAGGTTCGTGGAATAGGAAAAGGTTGGTTCTGGTTCTTCAACTTCTTCACTAGAGGTTGATGGAGAGTAAAGCTCAGCAAGTCCATCAGACTCAGAGCCGGTTTCTAATTCTTCTTCTTCTTCAAGCGTTTGAAGTATCTGTTGAGTTATATGAGGATCCAAGGATAGCTCATGAATTTTAGCTTTTAACTTGGACCTACATCTATTAGCATAATGTCCGGTTGCCCCACACTTATGACATTTAACATCTTTTTTAGTGGTTTTCTTAGTGAGTTTTGGCTTTTTGTTAGGAGGAGAAAAATTTTTCTGGTAAGAAGTATGACTAGGTTTTTATACTGCTTATGATATTGTTTGGTAAATTTCTTCTAATGGGATTTCCTGGATTTAGAAGGATATTAGATTTTTGTATCATAGGCAAATTGATCACAAAATTTACCTAATTCTTTCTTTCCGGTAAGATTCTGTTTTTTAAGTTGATATTGTAATTTAAGGTCATTGCATAATGAAAGACCTTCATCAATGACTATAGCAATAAGCTAGCCATAAGTGTACTGGTCATAGGGTATAGTCATACGATCATGGCGATCCCTAAGTTTTTTGCGAACTTTTTCAACAAAAAGGGTAAAAGGCCATCAATAAATTTGGCTTTCCAGTGTTCACTGTTAGCGTCAGGATGCTGGACAACTTTGAGAAGGAAAACATCTTTACACCATTGAAAATGGGTTAAAGATGGACAGCGTAAATTCTAGTGAAGTTCGCGCACTACAACAAAAAAGGGTTTTTACGGCGCGTAATGCAAGTCGTAAAAACCCTTTTACAACATGCATCGCACGTCATATTATGACCAGTCATGGAAAGTCATTCACTTTCAACGACATGCTTCATACGCCGTTAAAAACTATTTAACGGCAGATTTTGTGCGTCGTCGTTATTTTTTCTACGACATACTATAGTAAGTCGTTAAAAACTATTTAATGGTAGATTTTGTACATCGTCGTTACTTTTTCTATGACTACTTTTGCACACCGTTAATTGGTGGGACAAATAACGACGCTGATTGTGCGCCGTAAAATATGTAATACAACAACTTATTATGCCTGCCGTAAAATATGCAGTTTTTTTTTTTTTTAAATTCAGTAGGTTCTATTTGACCAATTTTGTACAATCTAACAAATATTACAAACAAATATCACAAAACATCAATCAATCACCAAAATATTGTTTGAAACATAAAAAAGAAACTATATCCATAAATTATAAACATTCAACAATTGTCTATACATTCCAAACATTCGAAAACTATATCCTTAAGTTCTAAACTGTACAAAAAGTTTAAACCATCCAAAACTATGCATATCTAACTTTGTAAACATATTGACAACTATTAAGAGATTATCTAAAACTACCGACAACAATTCCTATAGCAATTGCAGCTGCAGCTGTAGTTGTAGCAAATCCATTTACTCCTATCACAGGGACGAGGGTGTCAAATGTATGTGTTAAGGCACCCAAACCTGCGACAATAGCTGGGGCAACTAACCCTATTGCATTTCTTGTTTGCATGACAAAGGAAACTTCACATAAGTACAAAAACCAACAACTCAGGGACAAAAATATTTCTTGAGGTATCAAAAAATGATTAAGAAATTTTAAAACATCAACAAAATATTTCCAAAATTAATAAGATAATTCAATGACCCCATAAAAGCAACGTCATAATGAAAATTAGAAAAAATTCAAGATCTCAATAGTCTTAACGTATATGCAAATAAAATCCACATGAAACAAAACTTTTTTTTTCATACCTCAAATGAAGTTACCCTTTTGTTGCAATGTTTCTAGAGGAAAATGAGTAGGAATCTTCAAACAAACCATTAAGACCTCCATCTACTATAAAAATATGCCTAACTAAGTGGCCAGCATATCTTTCTAACAATTGGATTCATAGATTAGGAAAATAGCATAAACAAAAACACTACTTCCATGACTACTAAAAATATCATAAGATTTACAACTCAGGCAATGTATGTATGGTATAGTACTAGCTTCTAGTTATATTAGCAAATTATTATAGAAAGTATATACCAATTTACTAATTTAATAGTGCCATACCATGTTATTGGCAATTGCTAGAGTATGTGAAAGCCTGACAGAGAACTGACATGAAGATGAAATCTCTTTCTGTGAGAAAAAGTCAAAAGAGTCAGCTTCGATTTTTTTTCCATCAAGAGTTCTAACAGAATAAAAGCAACATCCAGCCTAAGAAAAAAATAATAAGCTTTTTCCCACCCCATCAAAAATAAGAGCTAAAGTACTTGAAGGATAAAGAAGTACAGGTTAAAGGAGATACCACTTCCATAGTGTCATTCCCAAGATCCTTTCTACCCATAGAGAGAGCATTCATACATACCTACACAATCATCTCAGTCGACAGTAGAACATTGAAAGAGTTAACATACAAATAATTTAACAAATTTGAATTGTTAGGAGAAAATAACAATAGAATCTTCAAGCATTCTAGTTTCAAAGATGCATCCAATTTGAAAGTCACTTCAATGGAGAATTAGAGAGCAATTATACACCGAACTAGAAAAATAGATTATGACGTCAATGTGGTAGAAGTAGGGCAACTATCAACATGAAAACACAATGCAGTGTTCAATAACAAAGAAGAGAACTGTAGACGCGCCCGTGGGGCCTCTCGCTATAGTTCAAGGACTCGTTTTTTGTGTCAGTTCTAAATCTGAACCAAAGAGTCCAAATCCGGCAAATCGTTTGAGAAAACAGATTTTTGAAAAGTAGTACCAAACATGGACTGCTTTGCCAGATTACAGAGTCGCCACCTAAATATTTTATTTTTGGGAAATTTAGGAAACCCTGACTCGGTGCCAAAGGTCACGTGTCCGTCATCACCAAAGGGACTTGGCTCGGGAGCTTGGGTACGATCGGGGAAGGTCAGCTATGAGCATTCTCTCGCCTGGTCCAAGACCGCCTCTACTAACCGTGATATCCGCTTTTGAAAACTTTATACGTTTATTCCTTTATTAACCTAGAATTACTATGCGATGACAACACAAAAGTATAGACTAGATTGCCTAACTTGGAAATAAACATTGCATATCCGCTTTGTCTCGAAAAAATGTGTTGTTTTTTGCTACCGCAAGTAGGCTAAAATACGATTTCAATGAGTTGTTCCAACTCACGCAATCCAACCTCCACCCACGCATTCAAACAAGAGTATCACATAAGCATTTAGCCGCATGGTAAGCATATCGTCATGGCAACATTCACACGCATGCGATATGCTAAAGCAAAAAACTTACATCGTGACTCGTGCCAAAACAATAACCCTTAGCAAACATGCATGACCTAGTTCATGTTATGGCTAATGCATCGCATACGTAATGTAATCTAGAGTAGGCTCGGCTAACCCTAAACATGGCATGTGAAATGTGCGAGTAGCACGTATTCAATTTGGAATTGAAAATTACTATGCAGTTTGTATGATGTACCGAGCCTGGTGCATGTAAACAAATGCATGAATGCACGCATACACAGCATAAGGTATGCTAACTTGAAAGTGCCCTAATCTACCAACATAAGCGGGTAAATAAAAGGGAGAAAGAAATGGGGATTGGAAGACATACACCCACTCACACACACTTATTACATTTATGCCCTCACTCGGAGAGGCCAAATAAATATTACAGTCCAAAGAATAAATGAATAAATTATTACAAAATTCTAATTACTAAAATTAAATCAAGTAAATAAAAGAAAGGGGGCCTCAGCCCTGCCTCGGGATGCGCGAATGATGCATGTTTGAATCCGACTCGCCCGGAAAACCCACACCGCACCACTGCTGCCTCTGTTTTTACTGCCCTGCTTCTCCAAAATTTTCCAAAGCCCTAGGAAACCTTCCTTGTGTTCTGCTGAGTGCCACCGGCCGAGGAAACTACCACCGCTGCTTGTGGCTACCGGTGCAAAATAGTCTATCGGCCATCAATACAAAGGCTTGGTCGGCACTCTTCCGCCGGTCGGCACAAAATTCTCACAGAAGACAGCTTGACAAAGAACAAAGAAAAGAAGGCATGGTATTGGATTTTTGAGCATATTTATGCATGGCCAATGCTTCCTATCATGAATGGGACTCAAGGAAACATGGCTCTCGGTTCTAGGGCTAGCAATTGTGCACCTTGGTGCATGATAGCCTAAAGAACCAAGATTGCACTTTGATGTAAAAATGAATGCAACGCAAACATGGGAACCAAGGCCCTATCATGCTAAGGTCAAGGGTCCTAGTGACATGGGAATTAAGGTGTGTTTTGTCACTTGAGGTACAAACACCCCTTTATTTCCCACACTTGGTTTGACACCCCAAACCAAGTAATGAAGTGCAACTCATATAAACATGCATCAATAATGCATTATGGAAATTAGGATGCTAGCAAACTAAGTACCACACAACTAACATATTAGGCATGCAAAATGCCAAAGTGCGTGAGATGCTAGTGTGATGCAAACATGAGCCAAGTATGCAATGGAATCATTGTGCTACAACACCTAGTGGACCAAACATGCAACAAGCATATAATGAGCATACAATGGTGGCCGAAATGGACTGAAATCATGGGCAAAATGCCATGCAAGCATGCAAGCCAATA
This sequence comes from Camellia lanceoleosa, assembly GCA_025200525.1. Taxonomy (NCBI): domain Eukaryota; kingdom Viridiplantae; phylum Streptophyta; class Magnoliopsida; order Ericales; family Theaceae; genus Camellia; species Camellia lanceoleosa. Next base: position 69,745,326 of record CM045772.1, on the reverse strand, counting down.
AGCCCAAAACCAAGGGCACTCAAGAGAGCATCTAACCATCCCTTACACAACCGCTCATGGCATGAATCTAACAACCAAAAACATATTTTTTGGTATGCAAAATGACACCCAAATCCCCTCATATGACAGCCCCAAAATGCCCCAAGTATGCAAGCATGCACAATGCCAAGTCCTAGACATACATGAGCACACCCTTAAAGCATGAAATAGGCTACATATACAAACATCCAAACATGACTTACGGATTGAAATAGGGTCACAAATGATGCCAAATCATGAGGATGATCAATGTTGAACATGCTAGGAACCAAAATGCATGAGGCTTACAAGCCTAGGATACAAAACAACCATGTCAAGCACATCAAACATGATGAAAACAGTGGCCCACAGCCCTTAAATGTGGCAAAATAATACTAGTATCTTCATGAAGTGGGGCTAATACATGCAAAGAACATGACCTAAATGCGAGGCATTCTTCCTAGCATAATAGAGCATTTCAAAGCAAGTATAAAATACATACTAAGGGCTACAAATCCGACCAAAAACAGAGGTTAAATATTCTCCAAAACACTCAAAAAAATTCTGAAATGAAGCTAAATACAAGTATACATACATGCTACTCCTTAGGCCAAATACAAAGGCAAACAAAGCACAAGGGGGAGAGGGGTGTCCCTCCCCTATTTGAGACTTGGAAGTACCTTCCTCACCACTGAAAACTCACTGGTTTTCAGTGGTGAGAAGACCAAGAACACCAAGTAAGCAAAGCTTCAAGAAAAGGCCCCAAAATGGCCAAAACAAGGCCTAAGAGGGTGAGACCCTACCCAAACCACAAGACAACCTTGATGAATGTTCTTAAGCAAGGAAAAACAAGTCTTTTTTATGTTAAACACAAATCCAAAAACACAAGACAAGAGGGGTAGAAACTAGTTGCAAGAATGGGGAATCTAAAGTGATGTTCTTACCCTTGAAGATCCTTTGAAGAACAAAAGGTCCAGCCCTCTTTTAGTGATCAAAACCAGTCCAAGATCACACAAAACAACCCTCCAAGCCTCCCAATCTCGGATTAAGGTGTAGTAGTGTGTGTAATGGTGTAAAAGTAAGGTGAAATCACACTTTTTGGTCCAAAAACACACACACAAGAGGAGAGAGAGAGAGATATAGATATATATATATATATATATGTATAAGCTCTGGTTTTGCCCTTCAATCTCTAACCTTGAGCCAAGAGGAGAAGCCTCTCTCTTATAGGCAAGTAAAGCTTACAAGCTAAGCCAACTAAAGGCTCATCCCTCCATACACGTGTATGGAGGGGAGCAAAAGGTGATACAAATTGCCTAAAAATATCTCATAAAGCAAATTCGACAAGGACATACAGGGCAAAATGGTCATTTTGTTAAAAGAGTGCCGACCGGCACAATATAGTGTCGATGGCAACACCACCAGCCGGTGGCCTCTAGCCACAAAATGGTGTGTGGGATGCCTCACAAAGCATTCCCCGCCTCCAAGGCAAAACACAAGTGTTTGGTGCAAAACCGACATTAAACAACAAGTTTGGAGGTCCTGAGGCAAGGCGCGTAGCCGAGAACTCCCGGAACCCCAAACAAACACAAACGTGGATGATCACCGAGTGTTCAAGCGGTGACGTCCAAGTCTTGAGGACGGTCAAAAATGGGGTGTCTACAGTTGCCCCTCTTTGACGTAACTCTAAGTCATAATAATGACGGGAGTGAATGTCAAAGTCCAGAGATCGACCCATTTTTGACAAGGCCAAGACTTGGACAAACATGCAAGACAACAAGGTATATCAAGGTATGCCAGGGGCAAAATGCAAGACGATGCAAGAAGCCGAGCATAACTTATGATCATGCAAAGGAAGTCAGAATGAAGCACACATGCAAGCTTATAAGCTAGCATACGCCCATCTACACTACAATGCAGAAGGGTGTAAGAGAATTATGCAATTCTCAAGACGTCTCACTCGGAGGATACAATACTGGCGTTTCGTCCGTTGCAATCGCCTCAAATGAGCCAGACATACAATGTCGCGGCTCGCAAAGAAAGTAAACTTAACAGTACAATATTGTTAGCTTACATGCAGACAAGGCAGTCGAAAGTGTGTGATAATGCATGCAATGTGTGCAGCAAGATAGTAAGATTGAACACATGTGAGTAAAGCAATGCACGTATGCACGCAATGTGTATGGAAAGAGAACTTGAACACATGTGAGTAAAGCAATGTACGCATACAATGCGATGTGTATATAAAAGGAAACTTGAACACATATTAGTAAAGCAAAGCACGCATACAATGCAATGTGTATATATATAGAAACTTGAACACATATTAGTAAAGCAAAGCACGCATACAATGCAATGTGTATATAGAGAAACTTGAACACATATCAGTAAAGCAAAGCACGCATACAATGCAATGTGTATAGAGAAACTTGAACACATATCAGTAAAGCAAAGCACGCATACAATGCAATGTGTATAGAGAAACTTGAAATTGAGCATGATAAAATATGATGTTGAAATGAAACGCATCGCAACACAAAGATAATTGAAACAATTTCTTTTGAAATTCACAAGATATAAAAGGATACGAGAAGGGACATCCTTCGCATGTTCCGAGCATCGCTCACAAAAGTCATGGCTTGAAATCAACTCAAAGATCCATTAACATTCTAGAAGTGCACTTTCCCAAGACCGTTTTGAATGATGAAGGTGTCGCATCAAGACACCAACCTGCACGGCGCGGGAGGTATTCTGACTACAAAGGGGAGGTTCCTGGTATTCAATCCAAAGACTGCTACCTCGCTATTTTCCTCGCTTTTACTTTCCTTTTTTTCTAGGAGTTTAAGCACATTACTGCATCGCCTCAAAGTAGTTTAAATTCTTTTGAAATTGCGGGTTTTTACAAAAACACATGATGGAAATGAAACAGCTATTCGCTTGAAAAGGTGTTGCATTGGTGTGCATCGCATCGCAAGGCATCACATGACAATGTGAATGAAATTGAAACTGTTTTTTTTTTAAAACAAAGCATCGCATCATAATAACTAGGTAGTGAACCGACTTACAACTCAATAAGCAAAACAAAGACTCGACAGACTAGCCAAGTGCAAGTACAACTTGATAGACAAAGCAAAGACTTAAAGAGAGTGACATACAACTCGATAAGCAAATATACAACAACTCGATAAACAAATACGCTGACTCAATGAATCAATCAACGGAGAGCTACTGAAGTGGTGGAATTTCAATATTCAAAGATAAATAGCTTAGAAAACACAGGGGGAAGACCATCGACAGGACACGAAAATCATCGGCCGAGGAGAATGGTCATCGGCACATAAATTGGCCGGTCGGCACAAAATTATGGCCGGCCGGCACAATTTATCGCCGGCCGGTCAGAGATCGTCTCGCACTGCCAGAATGTTGACATGTGTCCTCCACTCAACCCTATCCTCTTCAAAAGGGTCTCAGCTTCGTGGTTCTCTTCATTTCAACACTGGTTTGCTTCAAATGGAAGGATTTCTTGCCCAAAATCTCGCAACATGGATTAACAACTGGGATGGCTCGGAAAAGTTGAATTTCCTGCTTTCGATAAACGCACTATTCACTTTCGCCCATACCCGTGCATCTTCCATTCCTCCATGCCATGCAAGGTTTTGGAACCCGAACACATGTCTTTAGCTTTAGCGCAAGAGGTGTGTCCCACTTTTGAAGATTTCCAAGCTCTAATGGAATCTGAACGCAATGAGGAGATTCTCCCCCAACTCAATTTCGGCCATGCCCGAGCTTTAGGACGGATGTGTGGCTTTAACATGCACAATTCTCGATCTCTGATTCGCGACGGAATGTTGGACATTCCTAGCCTGGTTCATCAGTTTTCTGATATGGGTGACCGTAGTGACCATTATTGGCAAGGCTTTCGACGGCATGCCCTCTGTTTGTGCATGATATCTCATTTCGCTCGCTTCGGGTTCCGGAGGGTCTAGTGTCCTTGATTGAGGTTGCCCAAGGCTTGAAGGAAGGCAAAAGTCGATCGCCATGACTCGCTAAGACGCTGGGGTTTAGACGCCTTTACCATCGAGAGACGACAGATTAGCAGGAGTCCACTATTACCGCAAGTAATATTTCCCACCAAATCTCACATTTATGTCCGCCACACCACTCGGCCTCGAGCTCGATTTTTCCTCACAAAACCCTTTTCTCACTTGTTCTCTCATCATACATCTCTATTCTTTATTCTCTCATTTTTCATCCCTCCCCGTATGGTTGATGGATAAACCGCGGGTTGTGGACTCTTGTTCGCTTACTCACCATGTTACTTCTTTCTAAGAACGCTTAGTCGACGCCTCTTGATGAGGGCCGGTGGTTCGAGTGGATGTGCGCTTGTCCGCAGACCGCATTGCGTGGCGTTGTCCTTGGCTCAATCTCCCAAGAATGAGCTATAGCATGTTCCAGACACCGATCCGTTTGATTGGCCTGACTCACTATGTCTTCTACTTTCCATTCCGTATCCTGCGCCAGTTTGGTCATGACCAGACTTGTCCACCGGAAGGGATAGAGTATCCGACTACTTTTACAGTCCGAGGTGTGCAACTTATCTGACAGGCAGCCGCGTGGAGGACTAGAGAACTCCTGCCTCCCGCCCCTACTTTCAATTGCACTTTGTCTGATGAGTGCTTAGATTGGCTCAATGAAGAAGCACAGGAAGGGCCCACTTTGGCATCAGAGGCTTCGATCAGCTCTGGGAGGGGGCGCAGGGGCATTTGACTTGACCGTGCCCCGGATTTATTGCTTTATTTAGTACTTTCAAGTTTTCTTTATGAATGTAATAAAAAAGCAACTTCGATTGTACGCAAGAGCAAGAGAACTCTGTTTGAAATCAATGAAATTGAAGGTTGTGGTACTGAAAATTTTCCATTTTGGTCCAGAAATGGTCTTAGTTGTAAAAAGATTCATTTGAACAAAGTCAACTTTTATTAAAACTTTTCAAAACCATTTTCGATACGGATTAGAACTGGACACGCCTGAAATTTGTCACTGAGATGCACAACCCCAGATTCCTGCAATTGGAAAATTGCCCCTAGTTTGAATAGTACCGCGGCACTGCATGGCAACGGAAAGTTGCCCCTAGTCTGAATAGCACTGCACCGGAGATTGCGATGAATGCTGATGGACAAAGATGACCAAGATGATCAAATGGACAAAGATGATCGGGGAAAATGTTTATGGCTGAACTTCAGGATGAAGCTGCCTACGTATCCCAAGGATGGGAATCAAGTCTTACGTAGTTCAGGCTTGGGTTCACTCGAGTATTTTCACTTTCCTTTTGCGCTCTAACTTTTGCCAAGGCCGCCTTTATGGTTTTCAACCTTATGAGCTCGGCTTTTTATATTTTCTAATTTTTATGCTCAATTTTGCCTAGGTCGCCTTCCGGTTTTCGCCTAGCGAGCCTCTCAGAGTGATATTTCTTCAACTTGTCCATGTTGATCGGTGGGAGAACTCTAGGCCATCTAGGTCCATCGTAACCACACCCACCCGACTGGATAGACTTGATGATAAAGGGACCCGTCCAATTAGGTCTAAACTTGCCCCTTGGGTCGTGGATGGGAGCTCGGTTGTCTTTGTGCACCAAATCTCCTTTCTTCAAATTTCTGGACTTAACTTTCTTGTTTTAAGCCCGGGCAATTCTGCGCTGATATCCTTGGTCATGGTATGCTTTTTAATCTCCTTTCGTCAAAGAGCATGAGTTCCTCGAACGCTTCACGCTAACTGCTTTCATTATCTGACACTCAGCCAATACTCGTAGAGACGGGACCTCAATCTCTATAGGTAGAATGGCCTCCATCCCGTATACCAAGGAATACGGAGTTGCCCCGGTAGAAGTTCTAATTGAAGTTCGGTAGCCCCACAGAGCGAACGGCAACTTATCTGGCCAATCCCGATAGGTCTCTACCATCTTCTGGAGTATGTGTTTGATGTTTTTGTCGGCGGCCTCAACTGCTCCGTTGGTCTGCGGCCGATACGTGGATGACTTATGAAAAGCCACATTATACTTCTCTAACAAATCAATCACCTCCTTCTTGAAGTGAGAGCCATTGTCCGAAATGACCTCATTCGGGACTCCATAACGACAGATAATGTTGTTTCTGATAAATTTTGCAACATGTGAAGCCTTCAACACGGCATAAGATTGGGCTTCAACCCACTTTGTAAAGTAATCTATTGCTACTAAGATAAACTCATGCCCATTCGACCCCTTCGGGGTAACAGCTCCGATTACATCAATTCCCCACACTGAGAACGGCCATGGTGATGTCATGTTGTATAACTTTGACGGTGGGATATTCATGCGGTTTGCGTGAATCTGGCATTTGTGGCATCGCCGAACAAAGCCGATACAATCTTCCTCCATGGTAGACCAGTAGTAGCCTTGTCTGAGGATCTTTCGTGCCAGCATCACCCCATTCATATGTGCCCCACATTCTCCTCCATCAGGCGCTTCGACTCTTCGGCTTCCACACACAGCTTGTGCATTCCCAGATGACCTCTTTTGTACAACTTTCCCCCGCAGATGATAAACTGAACAGCCATTCTTCTGATTGCCCTCTTGTCTTTGGCATTTGCCCCTGGTGGGTACGTCTCCTTCTCTAAGAAGTTCCATATGTCATGATACCAAGGGTTGTTATCCTGCGCTTCATCTATGGCAGAGATTGACTCGTAGGCAGGTGCAAATTTCTGGTCAATAATGACTGGATGCATCCGGACCCCAGATGGGATGTCTATCATGGAAGATAGGGTTGCTAGTGAATCTGCGAACCTGTTGTTCTCTCTTACTAGGTGAGTGAAATTTAGCTTCTCAAACCGAGGAATTAACAGATCCAAGGTCTGGTGGTAAATTATCATCTTTTCCTCTTTTACTTTCCAATCTCCTTTCGCTTGAGATACAACTAGGTTCGAATCCCCAATGACGTCCAATCGCCTTTGCCCCTAGTTCCGTGGTCGCTCCAAGCCGCAATACAAGCCTCATACTCGCCTCATTGTTCGAGACTTTGAACCGAAGCTTGAATGCTAAAGGGATACGGAATCGCCAAAGCTATCAAGAACACTCCTATCCCAGATCCGTATTGATTTGACGCCTCCACAAAGTACATCGCCCAAGTTTCATCTTCGATGTGCAAAATAGCTTCATCTCGAATAGGTACTCAACCGCTTCATCCCTTCAACCGGTGGTCGGAAGGAACTCGCCATCGCTTTCCTTTACGGACTTGCGCCACATACTTGAGGTCGAATTCGAGAGCAACAAAGCAGCCAACGAGCTAGCCTACGTAAGTGCCGGTTTCTAAAAGATATTTGATGGGATCAAGTCGTGAAACCAACATTACAGAGTGAGCTAACAGGTAGTGCCGCAGCTTCCTAGTAGCCCATACCAAGGCCAGACATGCCTTCTCCAGCGGAGTGTAGCGGGTCTCGTAATCGAGCATCTTCTTGCTCAGATAGCAAATGGCCCTTTCCACTTTATCTTCCGACTCTTGCGCGAGCATGCAGCCCATTGTAGTCTCAGTTACTGACAGATACAATATCAACGGCTTCCCCGGCTTTGGTGGTGACAACACGGGCGGATTCTCAGAGATACTCTTAACTGCTCAAACGCAGCTTGGCATCGACCGTCCAATGGAACTTCTTTCCTTTCTTCGTAAGACCAAAAGTGGTTCACAAGTTAGGGTTAGTTTTGAGATAAACCGCCTTATGAATTGCACTTTACCCGTAAAGCCTCGCACCTCCTTTTTCATTGGTGGGGGCATTTCTAAGATGGCCTTGATTTTGAAGGGTCGACTTCGATGCCCTTTGTGTAATCGAATCCCAAAGATTTTTCCCAACAGAACACCAAACGACATTTTGAGGATTCATGAGCCGAAATTCTCGATCCTTTGAAAAACTTTTGCAAGGCGGTGTAGTGGCCCTCTCTTTCTTTGGACTTGACAATCATGTCGCCCACATACACCTCGACCTCTTTATGGATCGTAATGTAATATTGTAGTTGCAGCGCTGAAATGTAGCCCCAAAGATTCTTCAAATTTCAAACGACATTACTCTGTAACAATATGTACCCCACGGGGTGGTAAAAGTAGTCTTCTCCCGGTCTTCGGGTGCCATTACTATCTGATTATAGCCTGAAAAGCCATCCATGAACGAAAGCAAAGCATGCCCCGCTGTGAAATCTACCAACTCGTCGATATGCGGCAAGGGAAAGTCATACTTCGACTGCTCGCTCAAATCCCTGAAGTCCACACATACCCGGATTCTGCCGTCCTTCTTCGACACTGGAACAATGTTGGCCAACCAAGTCGGGTATTCAGATACCAGCAGGAAGCCGGCGTCAATCTGCTTGGTGACCTCTTCCTTGATTTTAATGGCCCAGTATGGATCCTTCCGAAGTTTCTATTTGATGTGTCGGGCCTCGTGGTCAAGAGGATCTCGTGTCAGCAATCTCAGATCGATTCCAAGCATGTCTTCGAGGACCACGAAAACATCTTTGAAATCTTTTAATAAAGCGACTAAGCGCTTTCCTCCGAAGACAACGTGGACCCGATCCGACCACCAAGGGTCCTTCTCAAGACTAACATTCACGGTAGTGATTTCATCCATTAAGGGTTTAACAAACCTCTCTCGCTCTTGTTCAATTAATCGCTGCAAGACCGAGGAATTTCGCCTCGCTGCTTTTCATCAAAATTTTGAAAGTCCTGATTTAAGCAATAAACCAAAGGCACAGAAAAGTACTCGGAACCCACAGTCACCTCATTTTCATTATATACCTCCGAACCGTCCAATTCTTCTGTTACAACAGACTCAAAAGAGAAAGAAAAAGACGACCGACAGATCAGGCATCCGTTATCACCCCCAGGAATACCGGACTCAAACTCAAACGAGCTGGAACCTGATTCCGACTCACAAGACCCGGTGGAATCAGATTCCGGCTCACTACCTGACCCGGTGCTGCTTGACAAAAATCCTCCTCAGATCGCCAGTGAGGAGGGTGCGATGGATGCATCCAAAATAGCTAATGGTAGGCCCGCAGCCGTTTCATCTCCGATCATGGACACCGAGGAGTCATCCCCCAAGCACAACTGGTTGATCAAAGGATCTGAAAGCAGACATGCCAGTGCTACCCCCATTTCAAACTCTGTGTCCGCAGACTCCAATTCCTTGCTATGTTCAACCTCACCTGTCGGGTCTGTCTGCTCTTCAACAACATCATCCCCAGATAACTGCAAGTCGAAGAAAATTTCAAATCCCGGCATGCTTTTTCTTTATTCACCATGGCTCGTAAAACCACAAATGGGAAGTCTTCTCCCCGATTTAAACGTCCGTTCAAGGTACCCCGGATGGGCCGATGCATCAATTCAAAAGGTTTCCCCATCTGTTTGGCTTTGGCTCTTCTAGCCACCTCTTTTCCTTTTCTTACCCAATCTTCCTTGGTGGGCAGGTAACCCAAGCCGAAGGCGTAAGGGTTGTGCGGCACTTCGGCCAACGTTGCAATGCCCTTACGGCCGCTCTTCCCTAATCCCATCCTGGGGATGTATTGGAGTTTGTTCATGAGGTACACTGCTTGGGCACTAACATATATCCCTTCATTAGTGGCCATGATATTCTGTACGACCTAAGCCTCAGCCAAGGTAAAACCTGATATGAATACGTCCTCCATGCCATGCTCGATTTCCAGAACAGGCGTGGATACCTCGGGTGGTGGGTGGATTGATGAATTCCCGAAGACGATGGCTACTCCCTTCCCGTAGGGGTATTTCACCATTTGATGCAAAGTGGATGACATCGCTTTCACGATGCGCCATGGCCGCCCCAAAAGCAAATTACAAGTGGCGGGACCTTCTAGGACGTGGAAGTCTATCTCATGTCGTCCCGGCCCAACCTTTGTCTGAACTTTAACCGTTCCCATCACTTCTCTACTTGTATTATCGTACGCTCGGATGACTTGGGTTGGTATGAAATCGCAGCTAAGCCAATTGCATACGCCGCCCTGTCAAGGCAGACGTTGATGGCGTAATCTTGATCGATTTAGTACCACCGGTATTCACTTATCTCTACATTCCACGGAGATGTAGAGGGGTTTATGATTTATGCCTCAGCGGAAGTTCTTTATCCGAAAAGGTCAACGCCGGGGAACCTCCTCCCGAAGACCACCCAACCACCGCTCCGTGTAGTCTCTATGGAGAGCTTGGCCTTATCCATGGTCACAAAACACCAGCCTGTACTCATGAGGCCATGAGCAATTCCCCAAATGAAAATGTTCCGCTTGTATCTTTTTTCACTGCTTGAGTACGGCTTCCTCTTCGAGCCGCTTCTTTTTGCTTTTCAAATTTCTCCGTCCTTCCCTAAGGCCTCTCGTTGATCCAAGTGTGGAGGTTTGAAATATCGCCCACTCCTTGTCATGTGGTCGACCTCTCCAAGGTACCAAGTGTTATCGGGTTGGTCATTCCCCCAATCTTCATCCGTATGGGCAAGACATAAGTCCTCATCTTCCCACCACATTCCATCACGCCGGCAGACACCGTCCGCCTGTATGATCGTTTGTGCTCGCAGCGCTTTTCACCCATATGCCCGCATTCTCGGTGCCTCAGGCACACTAGCTTTCACTCCCACACGGGCCTTTGCCTTCGATTCTCTAATCCTCAAAACTTACTTGTTCGACACAATTGATTGTTCAATCATCTCTCAGACTCAAAACGCCTAATCTCGGCGAAATTCTGACACCGCCTTCTTCGATGTATTCGCTTCGACCCTTCCAAATTCAGCCGATATTCTCATTCTCTTTAATTCTACCCACCAAATTCTTCTACCACATCGGGTCGTCATTCAACCACCCTAGCTTCTATCAATCCTCATAATCGAACCACGCAACTATCAAGGCCTTCCGTATTGGTCATCAGAAATTAGAGATTGGCCAGTCCGCCTCACGCTTGTTACATCATTTGTTCCTCGTCCTGCACTATCCCTTGGATCATACACAACTCTCCCCGCTATAATTCTATCCCTGCCTATCTCGCCTATTGACGAAATGTAGTTACTCGATCAGATGTCTTCCCAACGTAACTCCCAGATCCCGCAGACTCTGATTCAACAACTCTTTTCTCCTTCGGGGTCTCCTCTCTCCTCGTTTCTCGGGTCACCACGCCGCTTAGGTTGGGTTACGGAGATGTCCATCATGCACAAGTCGGTGCAATCGGGAGGAACACCTCTGGTTTAGGCAAGTGGGTGGTGATATAGATACTAGGTCGTAAGACACGGCCCCAAAGATGGATGAAATTAAGTCTTTTAGGTGGTGGAGCTTGGTTATGTGCAGGAGGGATTTGTAGTAACATTGGGCTTCGAGGCAAAATCACCCGTTATCGATAAGGTCTTGAATTTCATGGCGAACCGAGCAGATCGGTCAAGTCGTGACCGTGCTGTTGGTGAAATGCACAATACTTGGCCGGGTTATGGGTAGGAGGGAGTTTTTTCGGTAGGGGGCCGTGGGGCTTCAGTGTTCTTTCTTGATCAAAACCCCAGAGCTTTGGATAGGGGCATATAGAGTGGAGCGAAGTTCCGTGTTTCGGTGGGTATTTAGTAGTTTGCGGGTTGCTTCCTGGACGCACCGAGAATGGCGGTCAGCCAGATTTCTTTGTGGGTGGTTAATGGTGACCATGCTCACTTCGGAGGCTCTCGTAGTAGATGCGCCACTCGCTGCATTAGTATTATGCGGTTGAAGGCCCTTCGGGTTGCTCCCGATCATTATCAATCCAAATTGCTTCAAGGCATCTTCAATCTGCACCCCATTTCATGTAGGTCGAAAAAAGTGGGAAATGGAACTACTATCATCTTTTGCATCAACTTCTACAGATTGCGCACAATCATCCGGAATCGTCTTTGTCCGTAGGGCCTCAAGGTCATCATCAAGCCTTGGCCCTCCATCCGTTACGAACTCAAAACTCTCCTTAGGCTCTGTTTGTTGTCTCGAGATCACGGGTCGTGATCTCAATCTGTGTTGTATGAGTACTGCGCGATGAAGGCCTCAGCCATTTCGTCCCAGTTTCTCTTGACGTCATCTTCTAGCTTGGCATACCATGCGAATGCCACACCGACAGGTCCGACCAAATAAAGACAACTTCGAGCCTCGAGGCCCATTGGCCTTAGAACGTCCGAAACAAATTTTAAGTGTACCATGGGTCCCCGACCCATCAAATCGATCAATATGAGGCATTTTGAATTGGCTCTGCAACACACAACAAGGCTGCTGTAACCATCTTCAATATCGGAGATAGTCTTGACCCCTTGGGATCTCTTGAACAACTTTTCAAGCTTGCTCAACTTGAGTGCGGTGGGATCAGTCTCGAACTCAAAGGGAGAGTCCGGTAGATTGGTGTGTGTTTTTGATAGCTGAGGTTGGATTTGAGGTAGGGTTAGAGTCGGGGGTGGTCCTGTGGGCAACTCTGTATCAGTCTGAACATTGGTTGTCTCCCCGACATTAGGAACTCCTGGTGGGGAAGGAGCTTGATGCGAAGCAGATGCTCCGGTTTGCTCCACCGCAATTGTCTCTCGCCGTTTCTCACAATCGTGGGCTCGTTGTTCGGCGAATCTCGACGGACGGCATCCTCGCATTGCTTTCATGCTCTCTTGAAGGTGGCGCACCATCTCCTCCAAACTAGCCATACTATCCTCGCTCTGGTTGGGTTATCGTATATATTCTCTCTGCTTGCGTGACACAGAATCCCGATCCCTACTGAGCACAGGTGGGGTGGACAAAGCTCTTTGAACTGACTGTTGTACTGATGTCCTCTGCCTTACTAACCTCCGTTTAGCAACCGGGGGTAGCGAGTAGTACACTAGTTGTCCGTCTATCAGATCCTCAGATCGAAGGAGTCGACGGCCTCTAACCCAGGGTGCTTGGGGGATATCTATCGGGTCGGTAGCAATTGTGCCCAACTACCTAACAAAAAGATAAATAAAGCGTATAAATAAGCAGAAAATCGGACAGCATAACAGCATAAAATAAATAATACATGGTTGGATAACACGCTGAACTTGATACACTGTTCCTCAAATATTGAACACTGTTTCTGAATCATGGCCCCCAAGTCTGAACCTTGTACCCACAGATAACTGATTCCCCAAAATACCGTTACTGGTGCCCTCAGGCCTGATACCCAATCTTGCAAACTGACATGTGTGTTCCCTGTAAAGATACACTCTGAAAACACATAGCAGATAAATGGGAGCCAATACACCCCTATGTCGGGGTAGGGTTTCCCTGCCCTATCTTGTTAGGAGCTAGGGTTTCACTACGCACACAGCGGTTTCAAACAACCTAACATCGGGTAAGCAACCTGTCCTAGTTTGGAATGGTCACTATGGATTTCGATATGCACTAGGTCGAATGGTCGAAAAGGGTGCCCCGGTAAAATCGGGGTTTGTGTTCCCATGCTGTCAGAGCCCATAACCGGTTAGCCTTATGGTCATGCCTTGACAAGACAAGCCTCCGGCAAACCGTTCAGGAATGGCAGATAGCAAACACTATGTCCTAGGCGCACCAATGCACATGCAATGCAAAGAAACACATAAGCGTAGTCAAAACAGGATATCACGCGTTCGAGTCAAACTCTCTAAACTCCCCAAAGAAGTCGCCAGAATCAGACGCGCCGTGGGGCCTTCGCTACGCTTCAAGGACTCGTTTTGTGTCGATTCTAAATCAACCAAAGAGTCCAAATCCGCAAATCGCTTTGAGAAAATGATTTTTGAAAAGTAGTACCAAACATGGATCGCTTTGCCGACACAGAGTCGCCACCTAAATATTTTATTTTGGGAAATTTAGGAAAACCCAACTCGGTGCCAAAGGTCACGTGTCCGCTATCACCAAAGGGACTTGGCTCGAGCTTGGGTACGATCGGAAGGTCACTATGAGCATTCTCTCGCCCGTCCAAGACCGGCCTCTACTAACCGTGATATCCGTTTTTGAAAACTTTATACGTTCTTATTCCGGTTATTAACCTAGAATTACTATGCGATGCGCACAACACAAAAGTATAGACTAGATTGCCTAACTTGGAAATAAACATTGCATATCCGTTTTGTCTCGAAAAATGTGTTGTTTTCTTTTGCTACTCGCAAGTAGGCTAAAAAAAATACGGATTTCAATGAGTTGTTCCAACTCACGCAATCCAACCTCCACCCACAGGCATTCAAACAGTAGTATCACATAAGCATTTAGCCGCATGGTAAGCATACTGTCATGGCAACATTCACACGCATGCGATATGCTAAAGCGTAAAAAACTTACATCGTACTCCGTGCCAAAACAATAACCCGGTTAGCAAACATGCATGACCTAGTTCATGTTAAGTGGCTAATGCATCGCATACAGAATGTAATCTAGAGTAGGCTCGGCTAACCCTAAACATGGCATGTGAAATGTGCGAGTAGCACGTATTCAATTTGGAATTGAAAATTACTATGCAGTTTGTATGATGTACCGAGCCTGGTGCATGTAAACAAATGCATGAATGCACGCATACATAGCATAAGGTATGCTAACTTGAAAGTGCCCTAATCTACCAACATAAGCCGGTAAATAAAAGGGAGAAAGAAATGGGGATTGGAAGACATACACCCACTCACACACACTTATTACATTTATGCCCTCACTCGGAGAGGCCAAATAAATATTACAGTCCAAAGAATAAATGAATAAATTATTACAAAATTCTAATTACTAAAATTAAATCAAGTAAATAAAAGAAAGGGGGCCTCAGCCCTGCCTCGGGATGCGCGAATGATGCATGTTTGAATCCGACTCGCCCGGAAAACCCACACCGCACCACTGCTGCCTCTGTTTTTACTGCCCTGCTTCTCCAAAATTTTCCAAAGCCCTAGGAAACCTTCCTTGTGTTCTGCTGAGTGCCACCGGCTGGAGGAAACTACCACCGGCTGCTTGTGGTGGCCACCGGCTGCAAAATAGTCTATCGGCCATCAATACAAGGCTTGCCCGGCACTTTTCCTACGGCCGGCACAAAATTCCTCAGAAGAAGCTTTGACAAAGAATAAAGAAAAGCAGTGCATGGTATTGGATTTTTGAGCATATTTATGCATGGCCAATGCTTCCTATCATGAATGGGACTCAAGGAAACATGGCTCTCGGTTCTAGGGCTAGCAATTGTGCACCTTGGTGCATGATAGCCTAAAGAACCAAGATTGCACTTTGATGTAAAAATGAATACAACGCAAACATGGGAACCAAGGCCCTATCATGCTAAGGTCAAGGGTCCTAGTGACATGGGAATTAAGGTGTGTTTTGTCACTTGAGGTACAAACACCCCTTTATTTCCCACACTTGGTTTGACACCCCAAACCAAGTAATGAAGTGCAACTCATATAAACATGCATCAATAATGCATTATGGAAATTAGGATGCTAGCAAACTAAGTACCACACAACTAACATATTAGGCATGCAAAATGCCAAAGTGCGTGAGATGCTAGTGTGATGCAAACATGAGCCAAGTATGCAATGGAATCATTGTGCTACAACACCTAGTGGACCAAACATGCAACAAGCATATAATGAGCATACAATGGTGGCCGAAATGGACTGAAATCATGGGCAAAATGCCATGCAAGCATGCAAGCCAATAAGCCCAAAACCAAGGGCACTCAAGAGAGCATCTAACCATCCCTTACACAACCGCTCATGGCATGAATCTAACAACCAAAAACATATTTTTTGGTATGCAAAATGACACCCAAATCCCCTCATATGACAGCCCCAAAATGCCCCAAGTATGCAAGCATGCACAATGCCAAGTCCTAGACATACATGAGCACACCCTTAAAGCATGAAATAGGCTACATATACAAACATCCAAACATGACTTACGGATTGAAATAGGGTCACAAATGATGCCAAATCATGAGGATGATCAATGTTGAACATGCTAGGAACCAAAATGCATGAGGCTTACAAGCCTAGGATACAAAACAACCATATCAAGCACATCAAACATGATGAAAACAAAGGGCCCACAAATTCTTAAATGTGGCAAAATAATACTAGTATCTTCATGAAGTGGGGCTAATACATGCAAAGAACATGACCTAAATGCGAGGCATTCTTCCTAGCATAATAGAGCATTTCAAAGCAAGTATAAAATACATACTAAGGGCTACAAATCCGACCAAAAACAGAGGTTAAATATGCTCCAAAACACTCAAAAAAATTCTAAAATGAAGCTAAATACAAGTATACATACATGCTACTCCTTAGGCCAAATACAAAGGCAAACAAAGGACAAGGGGGAGAGGGGTGTCCCTCCCCTATTTGAGACTTGGAAGCACCTTCCTCACCACTGAAAACTCATTGGTTTTCAGTGGTGAGAAGACCAAGAACACCAAGTAAGCAAAGCTTCAAGAAAAGGCCCCAAAATGGCCAAAACAAGGTGTTAGGTTTTTATTCTTGGCAACCCCGTTTGACAAAACTCCTTTCAGATGTATTTATTTTCACACTTTTATTTCAGTGAGGCTATGAGTTTATTAGATGCAAATCCAAACCCGTATCGAGCCATGTAGAGAAGTTTGTGATGTTAATGCTTTCAAGATTGCCACTTCGCTGATTATTACGGCCGAAGCAAAATGCAAAATTGCATTCAAAATTGCATGTCTTCCATTGGTCGCTCGAGCCAAGAAGAGCTCGCTCGAGCGAAGGTTTGCTCGCTCGATCCAAGAAATGCTCGCTCGATCGAAGGATTGCGTCCATACAAAAACCTGAAAAAGTGTATTCCTCGCTCGAGCCAAGGATCCGTCGCTCGAGCCAAGGCACTAGTAGAAATCATGAAAATTACTCTCCTCGCTCGAGCCAAGAAAGCTTCGCTCGAGCAAGCCTCAGAATCCGGATTTCTCAAGGAGTTTGTTTTCTTCCCAATCTTGGATTACTTTTGGTTCTCTATAAATACTTGGTTTTCTCCCAAAACTAAGTGATTGATTGAAGTCCTCCAGATCTTCTTTTTGGTTCTTAAAGGTTTATATCTGGGGATATTTTGTTATTTTCTTTGATGTTTTATTGAGTATTCAACTCATGGTTTAAAGAGAGTACATCAAAGATTTGTTTGTTATACAAAAAAGAGAGAGTTGTTCTTCAGTTGTGAATTCTGAAGAATTCGAGCCTGAAGCTTTGGAGGGAATCCAGAGTGGCTCATCAGAAAGACAATTCCGTGCTGAAGATGGGGTTGGAAGAGGCACATAGAGGTTGGTTCAATTAGGCGCTAGAATTCGCTAGATAATTGAGAGTGATACCTGTGTAATTCCTTTATATCTTCTTAGTGGATTGTTCTTGTGGCTATTGCCCGTGGTTTTTTTATCACAATTGGAAGGTGTCCAATTGTGGTTTTTCCACGTAAAATCTTTGTGTCTCTTTCTCTTGATTGTTTGATTGGGATTGTTATATTCTGCTTAAAATTGATACATAATCACAAATCAACATCTAGGAGGTTTCTAGATTTTTCACAAGGCCTAAGAGGGTGAGACCCTACCCAAACCACAAGACAACCTTGATGAATGTTCTTAAGCAAGGAAAAACAAGTCTTTTTTATGTTAAACACAAATCCAAAAACACAAGACAAGAGGGGTAGAAACTAGTTGCAAGAATGGGGAATCTAAAGTGATGTTCTTACCCTTGAAGATCCTTTGAAGAACAAAAGGTCCAGCCCTCTTTTAGTGATCAAAACCAGTCCAAGATCACACAAAACAACCCTCCAAGCCTCCCAATCTCGGATTAAGGTGTAGTAGTGTGTGTAATGGTGTAAAAGTAAGGTGAAATCACACTTTTTGGTCCAAAAACACACACACAAGAGGAGAGAGAGAGAGATATAGATATATATGTATGTATAAGCTCTGGTTTTGCCCTTCAATCTCTAACCTTGAGCCAAGAGGAGAAGCCTCTCTCTTATAGGCAAGTAAAGCTTACAAGCTAAGCCAACTAAAGGCTCATCCCTCCATACACGTGTATGGAGGGGAGCAAAAGGTGATACAGCTGTCTAAAAATATCTCATAAAGCAGCTGTACAGTGGTCGGCAGGGCAAAATGGTCATTTTGCTAAAAAGAGTGCCGACCGGCACAAAATAGTGCCGACCGGCACAATATAGTGCCGATGGCAACACCAGCCAGCCGGTGGTGTGTGGGGATGCCTCACAAAGCATTCCCTGCCCCTCCAAGGCAAAACACAAGTGTTTGGTGCAAAACCGCACAAAAAATAAGTTCGGAGGTCCCGAGGCAAGGCCAGAGTCGAGAACTCCGGGAACTCCAAACAAACACATACGTGGATGATCACCGAGTGTTCAAGCGGTGACGTCCAAGTCTTGAGGACGGTCAAAAATGGGGTGTCTACAAGAACACTCAATGACTGCAAGTACTTTAAAAGAATTCCAAATATATAATTTACTCCCTAAATGAAGTGCAAAAATGAAGAACCTATACCATGTAGGTGTCTTTATCCTCCATCACATTGAACTTTCTAAGAGCAGAATTGATGCATTTGTTATGACATTTCTCTGTGGTGGGCCAAAAATGATGAGTGGCCTGAAAAGAGATATTAAACCCCAAAAGAAAAAGTACATAAGATGACAAGAAAATATGAATCTCTCATTTGAAACTCTTGCCAATATGAATCTTAGCATACTTTAACTATCCAAGACATTGTCTGATCATCATTGTTAGCAGGTCAAAAATAAAGCAGATTTATTTATCAAAAACAAAAAAAATAAATAAAGCAGTTTTACTTGAATCTCAAAGTATTTCTACTCTTCTAAGAATAATTCAATTCCGGATAAATATTGTCTGCAGAACATTGGTCCTGTTTTAACTTTTGTACTAGTTGAATCTAAAATAAAGAAGGGAAAGGATAAATGAGAGATTGGAACCTTGGAATACCTGGTAGAGAGCTAACTCGTAAGATTGAATAGCCTCCTCAAATGTACAAAGGGAAGAGTCATCCCATACCAATGTTGCAGCTAAATTAGATATACCTTCAAGTTCATCTAACTCAATCTGTTGAAAAATATTCTCATTTCAATATACATGTGCAGAACAGCTCTCCACTGAGGAACAAAAAAACAAACACACAACCCAACAGAATCTAAATCCCAATTCTTTACTAAAATGAAAAGGACATATACCAAAACATAGATGTAAACTAGTTTCAATGGATAATAATAGACATGGTATGGAAAAGAAGAAGTGCAAGCACAGGACAGTAACAAGAATAAATGTGGAAACGAATGTAAGGTTACCTCAGGTATAAAAAGGTAAAATGAATCTCTTGTGTGCTTCATGGAAGATGACTATATCAAAATCAACATCTAGAAAACCATAAGCCCTTACAAGTGTTGAATCTAGTGAGAGATATCTGTAAAAAAACCAAACAGGGGTTCATCAACTCATTAGCATAAAAGTTGAAATACCTACTGATGTGTCCATAATATTATCAACAGTGCACCTTTTCAGAAAAGATCATCCAAAATTGGTGCTTACAGCATGCATGGGTGACAAATCATGCACTTGCTCAGAGGGACCATGGCTCTGAAATCCAAATCTCATGAAAAAACTTTGTTGAGTGCATTACTTTTGACCATTATTGAACCATACCAAGCATGAAAAATTTAAGTCCATGTTGTTTAAATGCATATTATTCACTAGAAAGTGCTAAATATGGGCACGTCAAATGTACCCATGCATGCACATCTACATAAGATTAGCCCAAGAGCTCATCTCAACTTCGTGATCAAGAAATGTGGAGAACAAATAAAAGAAACTGTACATTCGAAACTGCAATGAACAGTCTTCATTCACATGTGGGATGCTTATCTCACATCATTAAAATAAACTTCCCTTCTGGTCCAACAATTTCAAAGAACCTCTGGTGCCCAAATATCTATTTCTGGTCCACAATTCTACTTGAGCACCTCTGGTGCCATGTAATATGGGCTTCCAACAATTTCAGAGAAACTTTCACCTAAAATTGTTTGAACAAATTAAAGCTAAATATCATAACTGCAAATACAAAAATAAAAATAAATGGCCTCTTTATCTTTTTTTTTTACTTCAACTACACTACAAAAAAAAAATAAAAAAAATGCTGGGAATGCATATAGAGAAGCTTAGATGAATATACATTCTTGGAGTCTTCACTGCTTGAAGTCTTGGCATATTAATGACCAGGCAGAACAAAACTTGTTTATATGCAGGGTATGCATATTTAATGGGGTGTCTACACCTTCATATTATTAAGATGATAAAGTCTGAAGTTTCCAACAACTTATTATGCATAAAAGATAAAAGAAACTCACTCAAATGGTTCAAAATATCTTCTATTTTTCTTCATGAATGAAGTCTTAAAAAGGCTATGATGCAGCATCACAAATTGCTACAAATTTCTCATCATCAGACAAATCTATTAGTTGAAGAGAGCTTGGACAAGCACTATAATAAAAAATCAAACGGTTAAAATAATCAAATTTAATAAACTATCAAGTGAAACCATGAATTCCAATCCGTTGTTTTAAGCAAACATAGCTAGTTTTTGGACTTGGCCATACTCATTTGATACATAATTCAACATATAATCCATATGAATATATAAAAGGTTACAGAATTTCTTATTGAGATTTCTGACCAAAAATTTTGTCAATCTATTCATATATATGTATGTATTTATTTATTTTGTGTTCAATTTTAACATCTACAATACACATTATGATCTTCAATCGATCAATAGATCTTCAATCGAAACCTAGCATACTTGAATCGAATCAATAGATCTTCAATCTGATCTAAGAATGATAAAGTAGATGAAACCTAGCATACTTGAATCGAATGATTCTGTCAGTAAGAAGATAGAGATAAGACTGATCAACACTTACTATGAAGAAAGAGTTGCGAACTCGAACACGTACTAGAGAAGAGGCTTGAAATTGATCTACGAATACTTGAATCGATCTGCAAATATGAAGGGGTTCAGCTGCGGTTCTACAAATATGAAGGGCTGTCTCTGAAACGAAGGGGTTTGAAGAGAGAGAGAGAGTGAAATCAAGGGTTTAGAGAGAGAGAGAGAGGGCAAGACTGAGAGTGAATATTACTTGAATCGATCTACGAATACTTTAATCGATCTTCTAATACAAAGGGGTTCAACTGCGGTTCTACAAATATGAAGCAAGAGAGAGTGAAATCAAGGGTTCACAGAGGAAGAGGAGACAGAGAGTGAATACAAATATGAAGCGAGAGAGAGTGAAATCAATCAATTTTGATTTTTTTTTTTTTTTTTTGCACGTTTGGCGCTCAACATTTTCATTTTGGCGCTTATTGTTTTTTTTTTTTTGGTCATATTATTTACGACAGAAATTGCGTGTCATGAAAATTAAAATATTTTTAACGGCTAGTATATGTACGTCGTGAAAAGTATACTTTTTAACGACGGACTTTTGTGCACTGTAAAAAGTATAATATTTTTAACGGCTGACTTTTTGTGCGCTGTGAAATGTTTAATATTTTTAATGACTGGTGTACGCGTGTCGTGTATAGTTGATGTATTAACGACATGCCATATGTACGTCGTAGAAAGTATTATTATTTATGGCGTGCATTGCAAGCTATAAAAAAATCATCGTTATTACCATTCACAGCCTACGCAATAGATACGCCGTGGTTGGAAGAGTATTTACGACGTGCAAAAAAAACAAGTCGTAAAAGTGAGAAACTACGGCATGCATTTATTGTATGCCATTGATGTGGTGTCGTAAAAAGTCAGTTTTGTTGTAGTGGTGACTACGGTCATTAGTGCCCAAACTAGGTCCAATAAAATGGAGGATAATCGTCTGAACTAAAGTATAGACAGCATCCTCTTTTTGTGCAGGAGCATTACTAACAGGATCATATTCAATTTTGGTAGCTGTTAAAATTCATTCTATTGAGTGGTAGTGAGAATATTATCCCACCAACCTTTTAATATACCTGTGAATCCATTAATAATAGACAATCTGATGATCTGTATTACTATTCTATTTACACATAGTAGCATACATAATCATTTGATGTATGCATTAAAAAATATGGTATTCTGTAGCACCATCTATATTCCATTCATAAATGGATTTTCCATGGTAAGAATTATGGGCTTGGAAATATCCTTTTTCATAAAGAATATCTTGAGGGGTAAGTTGATGGTAATAATACCTGCTAGATCATGGTTGAACATTTCTACTAATTTCTTTAGAAAAATTTACTTTATTTACAGATTGAGTATCCTGGAAATTATTTTGTAATTCTTGAATTAAAGGAGTGATTTCTTCGGAATAATCTTTTGGCACATCATTCTGTTGGGGAATGGATATCATATGAATAGAACTACTACCTTCTGGAGGTGGTACTCTTCCTAGGTTCAAAGCAGACATTTTCTTTAGAAGAGTTTCCATAAATTCAATATCCTGTTTGTCAGAACGTAACTTAAAATTAGTTACTTCTAGGGGTGGTTTTACATTAACAGGTTGAATTGTAGATTATGTTGGAACTAATTGTCGATCTTTAAAATTTTCAATTGAGTCTTCAATTCTGGTTAATTGTTTGCCAACTGTTTGGAAGTACAGATTAGTATAATTATTCTTTTTCATAATTGGTACTATATCTTTTAACTGAATTATGTCTCTTTGAGATGATTTGGATGGAATTTCCATATATGCTGTTATTAAAGGTTGTAAGGTTGTATCACCATTTGGGGTTAACTCTAATGATTGTGGTGGCGGATGTATAGATGTAATAGTTTGTCCACTAACTGTTGTCCATGTTTTTTGAATATTGGTCAAAACATTTATTTGTTGTTTAGGAATTATTTCCATAACTGTTACAAATTCATAATACCATTCAGGGAAAGATGTTAGAATTTGGTATCTTTCTAAATGGTAATAGTACTAATTTTTAAAATATTGAAGTTGCTGATTGTTATGGTTTTTAAAATACCAATTTCTAAATTCCTGGTATTTATCTTGCATGAATTCCTGGTTTAATTGTTTTCTAATTTCACTTCTTGGAGAATAATCCATTAAATTTCAAAATTCATATTAGTAGCTGTTGGACTCTCAAGTCTTCTGGTTTCATAAACACCATGAGGTATTTGATTGTCCGATATTTGGACTCCCTGAATGACTGGATCTACAGAAGGATCACTAGATGGCCTACTAGGAGGTCTAGAAGGCATTCCTTGCATGACAGACTCAACAGGTTCTGAAATAGATTGTTTGGATGATTTTGGTAGATCTACTCTGTAAGGAGGAATAGATCTAAAATTTGTATTGGACATGCTTCTTGCGAGTGGTCTACGGAAATTAAGGTACACATTACCTCTTTGAGTTTGGACTATGTTGTCAATAGTTTGTCTAATAATTGGTCTGGCTGGAACGGCATTAGGTATATGCCATGATTCTGGAAAGGTAGTGTTTTGCCAAGGGATCATCTTTGGAACAGCTACTTGGCTACTAAACAAGTTAGCATCGATCAGGACTGTTTGTCCTGATTCACTTTGTTTTCTGGTGTATGGGTTCAAAGTGGTAAGAACCTTAAGACGTATTCTGGAAATGACTGTTAAAGGAGGTGTTCCTGCCATATACTTATAACCATAGATAAGAACTCTAAGTTCTAGAACTTTTGAAAGATTTGGATCCATAAGTGCAACACTAAATTTGGATAGATGTTAAAATAAATTGGTCCATGGGATAAACTGGTTTCAATTGCTCTCATAAGAGAGGCTTTCCAGTCGAGACATCTTCCATCTCGAAAGGTGTAACGCTCTGAAAATTGGGCAGGGTATATCTATTTATGCAACAAAACCCACCTGATAGACAAACACATATATATAGCTAACTATTCCATACATCAATTTCCATTAAATCCCAAATGCCAAATACATGCTTTTCATATCTCAATGCCCCAGTTCCAATCCTAAGCATGCATTTTACAACAAGTATGAAATGGAAGCCAAACAGATAATAAGTGACCTACAAGCTTACAAATTTATCCAAGAACATTCTTGGTTACACAAAATGGAGTTTCAACTCAACGCAAATACAGCCCTGGGCTTACATTCAACAAATAACAATAAAACAAAAATGAAGCCTCAGCTCCGAGTCTTCCCAAGTCAATGCCTTAGCGGAGGCATAGCATCTGTACCTGAAATGGTTTCCCTTATAGGGTGTGCCACAACCCAGTAGAGATATACTACACAACATATGAACCATGACAAGACTAAAGAGAAGTATGCTCATGCCATGCTCATGATAAAACAGTTTATCTCTCTTTTTATAAAGCATGCAATGCTGAAATGTAACAACAGATATAAAACCATTTCCATTTTAAACCATATATGTTACATGAATACAAGCTCTGTGAATCTCTAGATGAGTGTCTGCAAGTAGGCCCTAATGCACTACTACTATCATTTTTACCAGTAAACTGGAAGGCTCGACACCTAACCGCGCAGTTCCACAACCCCTACCCAAATTCACCAAGTATTCATCTTTTCGCAAATAGATACATTTCTAAACATTTCTCAAAAATAGATACATTTCCAATGAAATGAATGTAATGCAACGTCCAATCCAACAAATGAGGAATGTGGTTCAATTTACCTAAGTCTCATGCATTCCTACAACAATCATGGCTATTCTCCACCGATAGCACAAAATAGATATTTCTAAACAGATATTTAGACAATTAAATTTCAAAAATTCTGATAAATACAATCTATTCCACATCTCATCAAATATGAACAACTACACTAGTTTTCATATCACAATCACATCCGGTAACCTCTCAAGGTCCATTTCTAATCGTGTTGGTTTTATTCCAACAAATACATTAAGCAAAATAATACCGTTAATGCCCAAGAAAACATCAATTTCTTTATGAAGCTTGTATAAAGTTTGAATGCATGAGCATTGACCATACCAAGAGAAATGTTGATTAATTTGAGAATTAGATCATGGTTTTGGACAAGTGGTTTTAAATAACCTATATTCTCATGCTATGTAATGTTTTTCCATGATTTTGTACCAAAAACACGAACTTTGAACCTTTGAATGCCAAGTTTGAGCTTCAAGAACAATTCTGAAAATTCCAGAATTTGGCATGTCCGCTCAAGCGGGGAAAGCGCCGCTTGAGCGTAAAATGTAAGTTCCCAGAAGTTTTGCAGACATGATGTCCACTCAAGCGGGGAAGAGTTACGCTCGAGTGCCCAGACACACACTTTGGCTATCAACTCGAGCGTCCGAAGTCACGCTCGAGCGTAAAAATTAAGTAACTTGCACTTTTGTAGACCAAAGGGGCATGCTCGAGCGGCGAAAGCTGCGCTCGAGCGGGGAACCCTATTTTGAAAATTTTGAAAAGATGTTTTGTGTTTCATTTTCTATTCTCTTTCATTTCTAAGCACTCTTAGGCATGCATTGAGCTTTGTATATGACCTAAAGCTATTAGAAAGAAGCCTAAGAGAAATAATAAGCTAAGAATGGATTGAATCGCTTATGACCCATTATAATATGAAATGTGTAGGGTCAAGTGTAAGGGCAAATCCATCGGTGAAACACTGTGAGTAATATCTTAGTAAAGATATTTTCAAAGTATGTTACTTTCCAAATGCTACTTCTGTATAAGTTTCATGGATTTGTCGATTTGAAATATAAATGAGTATTCTATATGCCTAATTTTGTATAAGGCCGTTTTGATACGTTTGATATATTCGAATTGGACCTAAGGCCGTTTGCCGTTTGATACGTTTGATATGTCCGAATTGCGCCTAAAGACATTTGCCATTTGATATGTTTGAATATAAAGATGGGCCAAAAGCCGTTTGAATATAATGATGAAGGGACAAAGGCCGTTTGAATACCGTGATGGGCCAAAGGCCGTTTGAATGAAAAGGGATCATGATCATGAATATGAAATATGCATAGATATGAATACAAAGAGAATGGGCCCAAGGCCGTTTGATACACCTGATATGTTTGAATTGGGCTTGAGGCCGTTTGATATGTTTGAATCGGACCAAAGGTCATTTTGAATAAAGAGTCGGTTGGACCAAAGGTTATTTTGTATAGATGGACCCAAGGTCGTTCTGTTTATATAAGAATTGGACCTGAGGTCGTTTTGCATATGGATATGATGTGTTGGACTCGAGGTCGTTTTGTATATGTTGAGATTTGTAAATATGATGTGAATGAGAATAGTGGTTCAAATGTGTACATTATAAGTATGACTCATTATGAACAAATCTCATTCATTAACCTCTTTATTTTGATATTATTCACTGGGCGTTAGCTCACTCTTATTTATATGTATGTAGGTAAGCAAAGGGACATTCAACCCCAACCTTAGTGGAATTTAAGAAAGGAACTGAGTTTTGTGAAGTCAGACCAGGTGCCTCACGCAAGAGGCTTTGTTTATGATCTTTTGTATTTTTTTTGCTATTTCTATTGGTCATGATAGACTGTTTATGTGTATAAGCTTTTGGTCTAGCTGACTATGTGTTTGAATGATCCTGGGTATACAAGATGTTAACTACTGATATGTGGTGTGAGTTATTATTAAGTATATATGAAATGTTTTGATATGCCATGTAAGCATAGCTCATTGGACAAAATTTTTAAGTTTGTTTCCGCATCTGGCCCCATATTATTAATTGTTAATTGGTATTAGGTTTGAGGTCGTAGGTAATCTCAGGATTATTGGCCAGTTATAACCTTAATCTATAGGGGCGGGTTCAGGTCATGACAGAGTGGTATCAAAGCACGAGTTAATAACTCACACACTTGTCCAAATGAGCCATAAGGTGTCTAGAAAAGACTTAAGATGCATCAATTTGATAAGTACATGATGTACGCATTGAGAGCATGTGATTATATGAGATATGAATTGTTGCACTAATGTGTACAACAAGTTTTGTTTTGTTATAATGCACATACATGAACATACAAATCATGAAAAGTTGCTCATGTGCATTCGATTATGGAAATGGGTGTCTATGTGGAATATGAATATGGTTTAAGTGTATAATTACTTAGTAAGTGTTCAGCACGCGATATCTGATAAGTATGCAATCATCTGTTATGTATGTGATTAATTGTATCTTGACGATACGTAAAATGAGAATATAACGATGTGCCTATGTGCGAATGTACCTATGTGTATCTGTGTTTATTTCTGTATTGGGCATTCCTATATTTTGCATGGCTTCATAAGAGTTTGTGTAGATCATGGATAAAGTAAGGGCATACAAGTTGACAGACTCTTCCACAGCCCGACTTGATAGACTGGAAGGAATAGTACAAGAAATAGCAGGGATCTTAAGACAACAACATCAGTTACCGCTACGGCAAGAACCTTTGCCACCACCAGCGCAAGAGCACCATGTGAATGTGTTGGAAGTCACAAAATATGTTGAGGTGCTAGACCGAACACTGATGACCGAAGCTAACATGAATCGATCTTCTGAATAGAAAAGCAAGAGACGAGGCTTTTTCTCAAAGAAAAGATTATTTAAAAAGCAAAATATGGGATCATCACGCACATCAAACTCTACAAGGAATACAGCACCAACGTGTAACGAATGTGGTAACAAACACCGAGGAGTTTGTTACCAAATTTCTGGGACTTATTATAGGTGCGGTAAAATGGACCATATGGTAAGGAACTGTCCCCGGACTGAACAAAACATGAATAGACTCATTGTCTCAACTGGATTCATACCAATGGCCGGAATTGCTAATCAAGATAGAGTAATTGCACTCGTCCCAAAAAGCACTCAAAATACTATGACCATTATCCCAAGTATCTATATTGTTTATAAACGAATGGCTATATGTTGATTGATTCTGGACTGGTACATGTGTACATCTTTGCTTGGGATATTATTTGATTCGATTCGGCGCATTCTTTCATATCTGCTATATGTATCTAGATTTGTCAGACCCACAGGATCAATACCTTATTTACTGTATGTATCTGCCCCATTTGGGAAATTTGTGAAATACGTATTGGGATATTGATTGACTCTATATATGCACATATACATCTAAACCTATGCTCAGGGTGATTTGTTATACCATTGTTTTCAATGACTAAACCACTGGAATTATGACTCTGTGATTGTGTGACTGAGTTAAGCACCCCAAATAATGAACTCTATAAATTGTGAGATCATGTATTTTGATTGGTAGAAAATTGACTGGACTATGTGACTATACTAGGCTTGACTCATAAACCAATGCTTTTGTGACTGTATGACTGATTTGGAACTTCTGCATAACAAACCCTATGTTATGTGCAAGCGAGGAACTTTGTTTAATGTGTTACTGTGCACCATGTACTTGCATATGAGACTTATTTGGGAACTGTTGTATTGATTATGATACATACCTCCTAATATGAACAACTGCATGCATATGCAACTACACATGAACTTATGTGGACAATGCCATATTGTACATGACCTGAAATACTTTGATATGAACAGTTGTGATGAATGACTCTGACATGACTTTGAGAACTGATGAACTTAGGGCAGTTGTGAAACTATTGACTATGTACCTAAACAAACGAAGTATGCCTTACAGAACCAAATGTACCCTATTTGAGAAAACTTTTATCTAATTCAATCTGATAGAACTTTTGTTTGATTTGGCCTAATAGACCCAAAACTTGAATCCAATTGGAATACTTGACTTATTTAGAAGACCTTATATGGGCTATCAACAGACCGATCTAACCATGAACACCATTAAGAACCAACCTTTAATTGTTGGAGACATACATGTTATAAATGAACCGAATTGTGCAAATCCAGTGATTGGGTGTTTAAGGAATGACTGCTTCTGTGTTACTAAATTCTTATCTATTTGACGCTATGGAAATCGATGACAACAAATCGATTTGATTATAAACAGTACTGAACATTTATCTTTGACTGGTCGAAATATGTTTTGTTTTGTATAGGAGAATAGTTGCTTCAGTGTTATCGGATGTTGGGAATTTATGTTACGGTAATTATTAACTGCGAACAACTTTGATTGTGAACACTATTGGGATTAGAAAACTCAATTATCCGAAAGTGTGTGAATTTAGTGCGCCCTGTAAATGACTGCTCAGTGCCATTATATTCTGCAATTGGGGCTTTGAGGATGTGTAAATTGTGCTTAACATGTGATTGACTCCTCCGATATTACCCTTGATGTCATGGGATTAATATACGAATCGCTTTATGCTCATTGATGACTATCAGATAACGTTGAAAGACTTGATGGAACAGGGAATCAAATATTGAACTGAATTATAAACTGTAAATTGTTGAATAATTGAGAACGCATGTATTATGTTAGAAATTGACTGCTTCGATATTATTATACTTTACAATTGATACTATGGGGATATATGAGTTATGTACGTCATGTGGTTGATTGCCTTGTTATTACCTTTGTTGACTCGAGAATCAGAGTCTGGATCCACTTTATATTCCCGAAGACTTTTGATTGACCTTGGATAATTGTGATGAGTCACTAAACCAAATACCAAATTGGATTGTGAATTGCGAAATTATTGAAAAATGAATTGAACTTCTGTAACAAGGGAATAGACCAAACTCCTATGGTAAAGTTAGCTGAAATTTGAAGTAAATATGTTGGTGACCTATTATAAAGAAGGAAATTGTTGAATTTGTGTCTAAATATTTTCAGTGCCAACAAGTCAAAGTTGAACAACAAATATAGACGGAGCTACTTCAATCTCTCTCTATTTCGGGATGGAAATAGGAATCCTAAATTGTGTTTAGATTCTGGCAAGCCTTCAAGAGGCAATGGGAACTGAATTGTGATTCATCGCTACTTTCCATCCGCAAATCGATGTATAATCAGAAAGAACCTTTTTTTAGATTTTAGGAGAAATGCTCCAGATGAATGCATTAGATTTTTAGGGAAGTTGGAAAAATCTATCCATCATTGGTAGACTCTGCTTACAACAACAACTTACACTCTAGTTTCGATGTGGCATCGTGCAAAGCCTTGTATGGCGGAAAAGGTAAGTCTCTAACTGGTTGAGGGCAGAGTGTCGCTTGATTTAGAGACTGAGCAAATGACTATCAAAAGGATTAGAACCATTGAATAAAAGTATTCCGAATTGTTTTCGACTAAAGGTGAAATAAGTTTGGAGAACCAAACTTCCTAAATAGGGGAAGATTGTAATAACCCTGTCCTGTACTATGTTAATTAATCATGATTATGTTTGTAATTATGTGCTTAACTTGAATTTGGTGTTAATTGCATGATTATATGTGATTTTGGCATTGTATCTGTTCATCGTAGGAAAATCTGTTAGAATCTGTGCTTTGAACTGAAAATTGAAGGCCTTATCGGCCACAGAAATCGAAATTGACTACACCATTGTGATTAGCGTAATTTTTAGAGCCTACGGTGAAATTTAATTGAAAACTGATTCAGAACGAATTAATTAGTTTAAATTGAATTAATTAAGCACCATTGATTAGTTCTAATTAAGTGTGATTAGGGAAAGCCTTTATAAATGAACCGTATATGCTTAAGCTCATATGGAGAACTCAAAAATCTGAAATAAGCACTCTAGAGAGAGAGTGAGCCGATTGTAGAGAGAGAGAGGAGAGAGAGAGAGAGAGAGAGAGAAGCCATCCTTGAAGATTTTGCAAGAGAACTCAAGCTTTCGGAGGCTAGGCTCTAGAACTAGCTAAAATTGTGAAGATTGAAGCTCCTAGGTGAGTAATTGAGCATAAATTCATAAGTTTGAGTTTGTAATTTTGTGAATTCAAGTTATATGGTAATCAATAATAAGAATTAAGTTGGATTTAAAGTATTTGAAGTCAACTTGACCATGCATGTAGAGTATTGCCATGATATTGCATAACCAAGCATGTAACAAGTTAAATGGGAGAAATTGAGTACTAAGCCATACATGCAAGCATGGTTTTGTTAAGCTCCATGAGTATGAACATCACTTGTACTATTTGAAATGGAATTTGAGTTCAAACATGCATTTTATGAAGAATTGAAAGATGGTCTCTAAAGAGATGAAGGATTTGGCACCAAATTGCACATGCAAGCATGATAATGTTGAATCTCATGAAGATGATCATCAATTGTGTTATTTAAGTTGAAAATGAAGCTTATACTTTACATGCATGCATAATTCTAATAGATTCCATGATTTTGAACATCATTTGTGCCATTTAAAGTGGGATAGGAGTCAATAATTGACATGCATGAAAGGTTTGTGAAGATATGAAGCTTGTTTAAAGTTTGAATGCATGAGCTTTGACCATACCAAGAGAAATGTTGATTAATTTGAGAATTAGATCATGGTTTTGGACAATTGGTTTTAAATAACCTATATTCTCATGCTATGTAATGTTTTTCCATGATTTTGTACCAAAAACACGAACTTTGAACCTTTCAATGCTAAGTTTGAACTTCAAGAACAATTCTAGAAATTCCAGAATTTGGCATGTCCAATCGAGCGGGGAAAGCGCCGCTCAAGCGTGAAATGTAAGTTCCTAGAAGTTTTGCAGATATGATGTCCGCTCGAGCGGGGAAGAGTTACGCTCGAACGCCCAGACACACACTTTGGCTATCAGCTCGAGCGTCCGAAGTCACGCTCGAGCATAAAAATGAAGTAACCAGCACTTTTGCAGACCAAAGGGGTACGCTCGAGCGAGGAGCCCTGTTTCGAAAATTTTGAAAAGATGTTGTGTTTCATTTTCTATTCTCTTTCATTTCTATGCACTCTTAGGCATGCATTGAGCTTTGTATATGACCTAAAGGGATAAGAAAGAAGCCTAAGAGAAATAATAAGTTAAGAACGGATTGAATTGCTTATGACCCATTGTAATATGAAATGTGTAGGGTCAAGCGCAAGGGCAAATATCTGGCCTTATATTATTAATTGTTAATTGATATCAGGTTTGAGGCCATAGGTAATCTCAGGATTACTGGTCGGTTATGACCTTAATCTATAAGGGCGGATTCGGGTCATGACAATAATAGTCTTAAGATGGGCAGCAGCCTCCACACGGTGCCCATAGTCCTTAATCATGGACCCGGCAACTCTTAACATGAGTCCGGTCCTCAATTTCTTCTCAAACTCCCGACAACGGCGTTTCTCAGTTGCCACTAATTCTGGTGCAAACCTAGACAAGCTAATAAATGTGGTCTCAAACTCAGCCACTAGTGTGTTCAACTGTTTGAACTGAGAAAACTGATCCCTCAGCTTCTTCCTCACTGTAGCAGGCAAGAACTTGTCTTGGAAAGCTTCAACAAAGGCCTCCAAAGTTCCTCCAATGCACCCTCGCGCATACTTCCACCACTGACCCGTATCTCCCTTCAGCTGGAAGGACGCCATGGTCACCCGCAAGCCCCCGTCTTCGATGCCAAGCATCTCAAATGTCTTTGTAATCTGCTCAAGCCACTCATCAGCCTTTAGTGGCTCCTTAGGATCACCCAAAAATTCATCCGGATTCAACCAGAAGAACTCCCTCTTCAGAAAAGACGACCCTGCCTCAGCTACTTGGGCCTG
Source organism: Camellia lanceoleosa (assembly GCA_025200525.1). Classification (NCBI taxonomy): domain Eukaryota; kingdom Viridiplantae; phylum Streptophyta; class Magnoliopsida; order Ericales; family Theaceae; genus Camellia; species Camellia lanceoleosa. Next base: position 69,712,651 of record CM045772.1, on the reverse strand, counting down.
GACTTGATTCTCAGCTCTGAGAATGTCCCACTACAACAAAATTGAATTTTCATGGCTTGCAATGCATGCCATAAAAACTCTTTCACGGCATGCATACAAATGCCGTTTTATGACATGCCGTGGAAAGTTAAGCATCATTTACAGCATACAGCTAAAGTTGTAAAAAGTAATAAATTAAACATTAATGACATACTTTGTATGTCATATATAATTTTTTACGACATTTTTTATATGCCATGAATCATTATATTTTTCATGGTATAATTTTGCATGCCGTAGAAGGTTATTTTTAATCTATTTATAGCATACTTTGTATGCCGTATGTAATCTTTTACGACATTTTTTTACATGCCATAAATCATTATACTTTTCATGACATAATTTTGCATGCCGTAAAAAGTTATTTTTAATATATTTATGACATACTTTGTATGCTATATATGATATTTTACGACATTTTCTTGCATGCCATAAATCATTACACTTTTCACGGCATAATTTTACATGTCGTAAAAAGTTATTTTTAATATATATATACACACACACACAAGAACATAACCTTGCTTAGCCATATGCACCGCCAAACAAAGGCAGTAGCTTATAAAGTGCGACAACTTGTGAACAAATCAAGTAGAAGCAGCAACTATGAAGGAAAAAGACTAACATCCACACACCAAACTACTAGCTTCCATCCTCAACTTCTATCATATCAAGCTAATAACAACCTCACAAATGTATAAACTAAGAAAAGTATCCAAATCATATGATTCACTAATTTCCAAAATATGACCTTAAATATACAACTCCATCTACTAATTTCTTGGGGGGAGGGGGGGAAACACAATTTTCATAAATAAAACAGAAACAAATCAAAGAATATATCATTGGTATTTTACATGGTTCAAAAACTTATACATCACAAGACCAAGTAAAACAAAAAGTTGCATCCTTCAAAGAAAACATGCATTGTTCCAGAAAATTTGAATGGGAAACAAAAAGAGTACAGAAGAAAAGAAAAGCAGATAGATGCATCAGATTCTTAAATACCCAAAAAAAAAAAAAAAAAAAAAAGAAAAAGAAGAAGAAGAAGAAGAAGAATCTTGGCTTTTGTTTCACAACCAAAACTACATCCCAAGAATCAACCTTTGGCACACTGATTCTAGGAGCTAGAAGAAGGAAGACTCCCACTCTCAATCCAGCAATCCTATTCCAGAATAAAAGATATTACCAAAAAAAAAAAACTCCATAAACGAACAGAAAATCAATAGCTTCAACAACATATATATATATATATACACATACCTCAAAAGGTGATGGATTGTGTCAGGATCAAGGCAAAGAATAGTAGCAGATCCTGCAAATCGCACAGCACACTGTTATATGTCATACAAGCAATAGAGAGAGAGAGAGAGAGAACTATGGCAATTCGAAAGCAAACAAAACATCAATCAGGGAAAAAAATAACTGAAAGAGATGGATTGTGTATTGTTATATAGAGAGAGAGAGACGAATCATTTTGAACCATCAAAGAGGCGATCCGAGTTAAAATGAATGGAAAAATAGAGAGAGGGAGAGATCTGAGAGAGAGAATGAGAAGAAAATTGAAGAGCATAAATGATATTTCAAATGAATATTACATCAGATGTTGCTATAATATGATAGTGTATGGTGTATTGTACTCCATGATTTATATCAATATTACAAAATAATTATCAATCGCAGCATGAACTCTACGCTCTATTTCTGATTTATTGTGTGTGAGATTCAGTATCTAACAATCATATCCAATGCATAATTAGGCACAAAAAAAGATATAAAGGAAAAAAAAGAAGCAATACCAGATGCAAGATATAATGGAAACAGTTACTAATTAATATACCTGTTTTAGTTTACTTTTGCTGACTCGATGCATTTTACCTTCACTGTCAATATACGTCAGAGTTGTTCGCTTATCAGTGGGGTTAAATGGAAGTGAACCTCTTGAATGCTAGCCCGTGCCTTAGTTTTTAGTAGAAGTCAGAGAAGAAAAATAGAAACACACATTAAATGGAGAATTGATAACAAAAGTCATTCAGAAGGAAAATCTCACTCAATATTATGGTGCATTTTTTTCAGCTATTCAGAATCAAAAGCGTAAATTTTTTTTCCACCCCCATTCTATGTAGTAGAAAGTTTGTATACTAATTAACACACCTCTCTCGGATCAGCCAACGTCCCAACAATAGCAGCGTCTATTGCATCTTGGTTTTCCACTCTTGAGGCACTAGTAGCCATCAAAACTACAGCCTCTCCATCTACTCCTTTAGCAAAGACCTATGAGAATACATCCAGACAAAAGGTCGGAACATGAACTACATTACAAATTTTAAAAATTCAATCTGAAGCAAACAGTCCCTTAAACAACGTCAATAATACTTTTGTCAACAGTCAGTCGGTTCAATGTTAGAGTTCCTGTTTTGTCACTGCAAAGCACAGCCATGCCTGCCATTTCTTCGATTGCTGTCATTCTTTTTGTGATGGCTCCCTACAATAATAAAGAATGAAGATGAGCTTGTACATAGTACATAGTAACACGTCTCAAACTACAATCAAAGTATTGCATTAGTATGCCCCTCCAATCAAAGAATGAAGGGGGTGTGTTTATATATATAGATGCATAAGGGTTCTTGTTTTCTGGACTATATAACTATTGGCTATCTTTGAGATTGCACCATTCGTTACCATAATTTTTGCCTTATGTCCTCTCAACAAAACCATCAAAGTTCTCAAATAGGGCTTTCTTGCCCCCTGTGGGACCATTAATTTCATCTCAAAGCCAGCCCTATTCTCCTACAACTTAAAAGGGATCCAATCAATTAACATAACATTAAAGTACCAAATATCAGCAATCATTTATTATCCGTAGCCTACACCAAAAACTCACAAAGAGAATTTCCCTAACAATGCAAGCTTGCATATTCAAAGATTAGAAATTACCTTCACAAAGAGCAAGCTTAACCTTCCTTCCCTTGCAATGTTTGAAAGCAAAAAGCTTGTATATATCAATCTCTGCTATGTGATTCATGAAAGCTATGTGACTGTGAATCTTAAATGCATCCCCATTATCACATTAAAATGCTTATGAAATCTAAAGAACAAATCATGAATGGTCATGGAATATTTTTTTTCTTTTATAATTGGTAGAAAAATATGAAAAGAATTACATTCGGAATTATAGTCCAATAGTTGTAAAAACTCTAAAAACCAATCTAATAACTAACCAAGTTAAGAAAGAACACCATAATGGGGATATAATAAACAATACAACAAAGACTCTATCATAATTATTAAATTTAACATTAAATATTGCATAATTAAATATGATACGATGCGATATAATAGAATAGAAATAAAGACAGGAAATTGATTGTCTACTCTTAACAAATAAAGATAAGCTTTTTAATTCTAAATTAAAGAATTCAAAATGAATCAAATCTTTCCCAAGTTAGATACATTTGATCTTCATTTAGAAAAAAAAAAAAAAAAAAAAATTAGTAGTCTTATTATTAAGTATGAAGTTTTTCCCACACTCTATTTATATGCAACATATACAAATTTTTCCTACCAACTTTTCATCTAATCACCAAGAGAAAACAAGCATTAAAAAAGTGACTAAGGGGAGAGAAAATTTGTAATCTGCTCCACATTTGTTGGTGTGAAGGTTAAATTAGCTTTTGGTGTGGAGACTAAAGCAACAATAAAAGGTGGTATTCTATTCAACCATAACTACATGGCTTCAATAGAAAAGCAGTGGCCTAACCACAATGTCAATGTTCATAGTTTTAGAAAATATGAGTTTGAATTAAGAAAATCCCAAATATTCCCATGATAGACAGGGTGTGTTATGTTTATGTGTTCTTTGTATGGCACAAAATGAAAATAAAAAAGTAGATGATAATAATAATAATAAATAAATAAATAAATAAATAAACAGAAAACGAAAAAATGTTGTTGGACGCCAACTCTATTGTCACTGGTACCCTCCCCACTTGGTCTTGGTTTCATTGTAAAATCCAGAAAATGAAACATCAATAATGTGTGACATGGAAAACCCTCTTGAAATACCCATAATGAATGATCTCACAATGGCCTTTCTACAGCAGACAAACATAGAGCTAAAATCTATGAGGTTAAGAAGGCAGCACCTGATCGGAAGTTGTGAAGCCCCTAATTGTGTCACCACCAATTATTGCAATTCCTTTGTCTCTTAGTGGTTGCAAAATGACTGCCTAGTACATTAAAATTTGTATTAGCAGTCATCAAGAAGACTGAATTAGCATAAATTAGTTGTCATGAAATAAACAATTACAACACAGTAGCTTGATGTTCTTAACTTTCTTCTCCCGATTTATGCAACTGATGTCCTTAAAGAGATAGTTGTGACTGAAAGAGATTCCCATGCCCTGAGAATAGGTAAGAGGATCATTAAAGAGCATTCAAGTTAACTGAAACTTCCATCCGTTAAAAAGAAAATGTTCTGTTGTCCCTATCAGCCAATCTTAATTTACTCATGAGATATCAATTCTCTTTTACCTGCACATCTATATGTTTATCTTCATAGCCTTAAAGAAAAATCCATTGTCGCATGACATCACAGAAATTTAGGGCCATCTACCCTAAGAGAAAGGTAATAAATTAAATTGTTATTTGGAAAAGAAAAGATGGTTGTGCTAGTATACCAAACATTAAAATTTCATAGTTTTCTATCCAATGACATAAAATTTCATCATAAATATCTAGCATTATCATAGTTTTCAAATGCAGTGATGATTGAATTTGAAAACAAATTTCAAAAAATGAAATTTAAAATAAAGGATAAATACAGATGGAGAAATTTATCTTGAAACAAGAACTTCTAATATAACTTCACCTATGTTCATTCATATGTACATATTCATTTTTTTTATTATGAAAATAAAGTGAGCATAATAAAGCAGATGGATAGAGAATAAGACACTTAAGCATGGTTGCATGAGTTACAGAAGCTGTGTACCATAGTAACTCAGAAATTAAAAAATTAGGAAGATGAGATTTTATCCTTTGACACTCCACGCCTTCAGGATTTACCTGAAATCAAAATTTATTTCACTTTCAAAATATTTCCTAAAATCGAATAGATGTAAATAAAATCAAGTGAAATGTATTAAATTTGGAAGAAAAAAAAAATGTTGCACCCTCATGTAGTTTTTGGTCGGATTGACAGCCATACCAAACCAGTTAGAATATTCGTTACTGCCAAACCAAGTGTCAGTAGATCCGCTCTAGACTGAATTGCTCGATGACAAGGTTTTAGATAATTGTGAGCACCAGGAAAAAAGAAGAAGAAAAGCAATTATGAGACTATCTAAACTACTTATGAAAACTATAACAGCCATAAAGAATTAAACTTGCAGCAAGAAAATCAGCTACCTGGAGTATACAAATCAATTAGTATTCTAAAAATAAAATAAGCGTCATTATAACTCAGCTCAGCAAAATTATAATAATTTGGATATCTATTGCTCATTATTCTGAAAAAGATAGTTGTAACTAAACTTCGGGATGTCATGCACTCAAGATAGAATATTGATACTCCATTAACTCTTCAGATCCTTTTGCTGCAAAATTGCCCCACCTAGAAATGCTATCTCTCTTAGTTTGATATCTATTAATAACAACTAACAACTGAAAAGCAGCAGCTCATTATAGTTTTCTGTTCAATTTCATATCTTTCTGCAAATCTTGATGCGAAAACAACTACAGGAGATATAAGTTAAAATGCGAATTCAGAAACAAATTGTTAGAACTTTGAATAAAATCCAACCCACAATATAAAACCAGCTAATGATCTAAATTCAGCATGACTGCATTAACAATTGTCTTTAGTTTTGTACAAATCTTCAATTAGCAAAAGTCTATGTGTTAGAATTATTAACAGTTATTGGGCATCTCTCCTCAAAGTTGATACAAGACATAGTAAATTTTCCCATAGAGATTACTTATCAAAGAAGAATAAATTCTCAAGAGAGATTCACACTAAATCTTTTTTTTTTTTTTTTTCAAGAACAACCTGAAGAAAACAACAGGACAGGAAAATATAGAAGAACCCTAAGCAAACACAACATTTGACAAATTATAGCTAATTTCAACATGATTTCTCCAGAAAACTTCACTAAAAATTAAACTACTTTGTTCGGTTTCTAAAATTAAGAATCTCAAAGAGTCCATATGTAATCTATTTCCCTAGGGCCTACATTTTCTGAGCAACCAAATAGGGAAAAATAATCCACATTACACATCAAAATGAATACTACCTTCAATCACATTACTTCCATCGATTAACTCACTCCTCAAACTTTAACAATTCTAAAGAAACAGAAAGAAAAAAATAACAATAATAATTAAATAAATAAAATTTTCTGAGACATTAACTAACGGATTTCTTCGAGACGCAAAAGAAAATTAAAGGAAATCGAAATAAATGAATTGGAATTTGGATCCAGAATGAATGAAGAAAGAAAGAAAGATAAATGTGAGATAAGAATATTGATTGCTTGAGAGAGAGGCTAAAGAGGGATTAAAAAACTAACATTGATTGCTTTTTGAACGCAATCTCTCCTTTAAGTTGATGATCATCACACAAACCACCAAGCAAGCAACCCACCCACTCAAACCCCTCTCTCTCTCTCTCTAAAAATTGTCACATTCTCTCTCTTGTGAAGATCATAGCATCACAGATTGAATTTCACGATTTGACAACGATAAATTCATATTCATATTCAAATTCAAATCAAATTAACACATGGATTCAAATTCAAATCTCTCACAACAAATTTATAATTAAATATGAACTTCTGGATCAAAGAGAGAATTTACCGCTTGAAATAGCAAGGGGCAAACCCTAGGAGGAGATTCAAGATTGTAAACCCTAGGAGAAGAAGAATTGACGGAATAAAGAGCTTGAGAGAGAGAGAGAGAGAGAGAGAAAGAGAGAGAGAATATGAAATTGAGATTGAATCGAAATTGATGAAGATGGCTCACCTTAGTGGACGATGCAAATGGCGGTGGCGGTGGCGGTGGCGGTGGCGGTGGTGGTGGAGCTTCAAAATCGAGAGAGAGAACTTCGAAATTGAAATCATCGATCTACGTATTGATTTATGAGAAGGGGACAAGGTATTGATTTATGAAAAGGCAGCTGCTCTACGAAATCAAAATCACCGAGCTAAAGTGAAGAGAGTGAGCGAGAGATTTGAGGGAGCCCAGCAGAGATTGTAACACATTTGGAGGCGTTTATATTAGCTAAACAATACAGTTTTAATTAATACAAAATGCGACACTTATAAAACGTCGTTAAATATTATAAAAAGTTTAAAAAACGTTGTTAAAACAAACATTTCCTGTAGTGATATGTAATTTTTTTCAAAATCCTACTGCGTGCGATTATCCCTTAAAAGAAGACACTAAATTATAAAATAATGTATAAATTATTTTTTACATTGTTCTCAATTAGGAAAATTTAAGGTGAGAAGCTTGATTGGAAATTGTTAGTTTTTTTAAATCATCAAAAAAAAAAAAATTAGATTGAAATTTTTTTTTAATAAAAGTTTTCACAGCATGCCAATGCATGCCATGTAAGGTTATAATATTTTTACGAACATGAAGTGTATGTCGTCTTAAGTATAAATATTTTATGACATATTTTTGCATGCTGTGAAAATATATACTTTTTACGGCATGCTTTTGCATGCTATAAAAAAATTTCGGATTGAATCTTTTTTTTTTTTTTTTTTTGGCAGAAGTTTTCACGACATGTTAATGCATGCCGTGTAAAATTATAATATTTTATAACATGAAATGTATGTCGTCTTAAGTGCAAATATTTTACGACAAATTTTTGTAAGTCGTAAAAACATACATTTTTTACGGCATACTTTTGCATGCTATAAATATATGCATCAACGACTTACATGGTATGTATGCTGTTATTGACAAAACATTAACGGCTTGCCAAAAAAAAATTCCGTAGAATGTACTAACTACGACATGCATATAATGCATGTCGTAAACATGATGCCGTGAATAGTTAGTTTTGTTGTAGTGTCCATAGATTCCCTCAATGCTCTGGCCATTTCACGGGCTAAGGCGCCTATGGCCTGTTGACCTACTGGTTCAGCCACATTGGCTTGACCAACTCCTTCCTCCTGTGCTGGAATTTCATCCGGTATAGACATCTCCTGCCTCCTAGGCCTACCACCACGACCTCGTCCAGACATCCTAATAAAGGTGACAAAAGAGATTAGCACATTTGCAAATGTGCCGAAGCTAATTCATTCACGTCCTAATACGATGGACAACAGTAATTCACTCCACTTAAGCACATAATCACATTAACACATACGAATTTCATTTCTAGATAATGACCGTCCTGTGGCGTTGCTAGAGTTTCAGTTAAAAACGATAGTGATCAAGTGCCTTTCCAACAGGACTCCCAAGAACCCATGGAACCAATCAACATCCTAGAAACTAAATCCCATACCCATATAGTCATGTAAGCATGTTATCATATAAGCACATAACATCATACATAAGTCTCTAACAAGTGAGACAAACCCATTGTGGTACTAACCACTTCCCACGTACCCAAAGTATTCAAACCTGGTACGCTTTGATACCAAGTTGTAACGCCCTCAAAATACAGTATAAGACAACCATTCGTATAATCCATAAACATAGAAGAAAATGTTATATTTTCATTCATCAAAGTCTTTGTAACAAAAGATATTACATGTTAGCAACGAAGTAAATGCCCTACAAGCTTATAGTTTTCCAAGTCATCACTTGGTTACAACAAAAGAAGAGTCCTAGCTCTATACATAGAAAGCCCTTAGCTTGGATTTACATTTCACACAAAATATAAATAACAAAACGGAGTCTTCAACTCCTAAATCTCCCAAACTAAGATCTTGGAGGCGGCATATCAACAGTACCTGAAAAATGATGTCCCAAGTAGGGTAAGCCAATGCCCAGTAGAGATATGCTAAACAGTAAATGAGAATTAACTAAAACATTAGCATCTGATAAATGTTTTAACACTTGAAACCAACTTACACTCTTTCCATAATCAATCAACATTGACATCCATATTTCAATCCACTTTCATTTATTTATCCAAATCAATTCATTCACGTGACTCATTTTTATCCAAACAATTCAAAATGAGACTACAACTTATATTATCAACACTTTAATCATCAACATCCTTCCAATGTGTATAAGATTTCGAGACTTTCACCTTGGACACTCCAGCCAACTTAATTATCAATGGAGTCCATCCCCTATCTCCTCCCAAACAATGGAGTACATCCTCTATCTCTTTTCAAACAAAGATACATATGCAATGTATTTAAACACGTTGTCATATACAATAACCAATTCAATCACATATACAATGTTTACATCCAACTGTCATATTCAATGACATTTTCCAATTGATTAGTTTCAATTCCCTAATCGTCATGTAATTTCTACAACAATCATGGTTATCCTCCACCGATAGCCCAAAACAGATATTTAAATCTATCAAACAGAGAATTTATCAACTTTTCCATATGTGAGTGATTTATCAATCCAACTACACCATTTAATCACATTTTTCCCCAATTTCATAATTCCCAGACCAATTTCATATTTCCACAATTGATTTCATTATTTACACAAATAATGTATATAATTCAAATTAGGGCATTCTCTCTATTTTTTCTCAAATATTGCCCCCAAGGCCAAATTTCGCCCATTACACACAAACAACCCCATTTTCAAGACCCCACATACATATGGAACCCAACATTAGGAAACCCATCTTTTATAATTTCAAACTCAACCCTAACTTTACCCAAAATTCCCAAATCCCACCATTTATACAAAATGACCAATATTTATGTCAAAACTCATATTAAGGAGTAGATTATCCCTACCTAAAATGGAGAAGCTCAAAGGAGGAGAAGGAGGAAACCCAAGATGCTCCAAATCCAAACTTTTTCAGACCAAAAGATAGCCTACGCAAAACTCTAGCTTTTTAACAAAGAGAGTATGGTAGAGAGACTATAAATCAAGAGTATTTGTAGAGAGAGAGAGAGAGTATTTTGAAGAGAGAGGCTGCTGTGCTAGGGTTTGGAATGAAGAAGAGGGAAAAAAGTGATATAAAATCACGCTGCTGCAAACTGATATATGCGAGGCTCGCTCGAGTGAAAGAGTTGTCGCTCGAGCGACCAGACACAACAAGGACCTCACTCGAGCGAACAATGAGAAGCTTCAGGTCTGCAACCAACGCAAACGCACGCTCAAGCACAAGAGTGCTCGCTCGAGTGAAGGAACAAACAACACGGGGCTCGCTCGAGCAAAGAATACCAACCTTTAGGTCTTACAGAGACGCAGACGCACGCTCAAGCGCAAGAGTTCTCGCTCGAGCGAAGAGACACACTACACAAAGCTCGCTTGAGCGTAAGAATTCTTGCTCGAGCGAAGAAGCAAATACCCAAGGCTCGCTCGTGCGCAAAAATCCTCGCTCGAGCGAAGAAGCCAATACTTGGACAACAACCATTTGTTCCAACTCACAACGAACATGTTCCAAACTTACCCAATACATCCCACAACTCAAATACAAAGAATAAAGGATGGAAATAAGGTATAGACAATGACATACAACCACGGAACCCGAGCCCGGAATACAATAAATGACGGGAAAAAATCAGGATCGCTATATTATGAATTCAAAAAATATATATGAGAGGGGAGATTTCCATCTCATTGTACGGCCGAGCAAAAGTAACGCCCAGCGTTACTGATTACGTGGCGCCGAGCAAATTAGGCAAGTGCAACGACCGAGCGATCCACCTTGCTCGGTTAAACGAGGTCAACCGGTTACTCCTGAGGGCCGAACTGGAGACCGGTTGTTCGGGCGAAGTCCACAGTGGAGGTTGCAACCGAGCAGAAGGACTGACCGGGCTACGCGGAAGATGCGGCTCGCCGCAAGATGCCACTAGCCGCCCGCCAGGCGAACTCTGCGCGTGACCGAGATTGGAGATGAAACGGCTGGAGGCCGGCATGCCTCACAATAGGTCATTCGAGATGAACCGGTCGAGGGTAGCTCGGCGTTGGCAATTAAGATCTCACCTGGTTCCAAGTCACAAACCGGCAGTATGTAGCACGGTTATGTGATGGCAATTTTCCACAAGTGTTTGGCCGGTCATGGTACCTCGGTCAAGGGTGCCACCTGGGCCAATGATGTGAAGGAGAGGACATCCGCTCCACGAACGCCTCAATACTGGGCGCTTCGCATGTACCGGAAGGAGGACAAAATCTTTACACGTATGATGGTGAGGCGAGCACCGCCACTGTCCAGTGGAAGGACAAGCAGAGGTAGTGCGCACAGACAATCGAGAGTGGCAAGCCTAGATATAGAGAGGGAAGGCGGACGTTACTGGTATGAAAATTCACTCTCACTTTTTTATCTCTCTCTTTCCATTGTCTTCTTGCTCACTGAACTGACTTGAGCGTCGGAGGGTTTTTCCGGTACACCACCGCCGGGCGGCTCACCATTCTTGTGTTGCAGAGACAGACGCCGTTACCAGAAGCTCGACGTTCAAGGTGTACGGAGAGTCGTGGATATTTCGCCTGCATAATTGGCGCCGTCTGTGGGAAAAGTTGATAATCAACCCTTGTTCTTCGAGCTTTTCCAGCCATTTCCGTGGCCAACAACGAAGAAGTCCCGCTGTCCGTCGTCGATGGTGCTACTCCGGAGTATGTCCGAAGGAGAGAAGGCCTTCCTAATGTTCCAGCCATGGCGGGCCTGGAGACTTCCTCGCGAGGAGCGCGCGACAAGCGCGGGAGGAGTTCAGATCGCTCGCGGAGTCTAGAGGGCCGCCGGCGCCGGGGGGAGTCCCGTGAGGAGCGCCTGGAGCACAAACTCAAGGATCAAGAAGCCCTCATTCGGAGGATGGCAGCGGAGATGGAGCTTCTGAAGCGTCAAGTGAGGGGGAAGGGTGTCGCTGGAGAGGGCAACCTCAGTGAGCGCACCCCCTCCCCTCGTTCTAGCAGTCGCCGCCAGAGGAGGACCCATTCAATCTCAATCACCAGGAACTATGGGGTTGGAGATTCTGACCAGCGAGAAGACAGATCTATCACGCGCGACAGCACCTATCGCCCCTCGCGCCCGTCATCGACGACGCGATACTCTGCCTCCTCCCATTCCAGGGATCTCAGGGACGTGTTGGAGGAGAGAGCGCGCCGTCGGGAAGCTCAGAGGGTGCCGGCGCTCCAGAGGTTGAGTGCCCCAGCCCGTTGCAGTGAAGAGGTGGCGATGCCAGCGCCCAAAGTGATAGCCAATGCCCTGGTGGACAAGGAGCTAGCGAGACTAACAGCCACTCCATTGTCACCAGAGATCGAGAGCACCCCGCTCCCTTCCGGATTCCACCAACTGAAATTTACACTGTACGATGGCAAGACGGATTCGTACATGCATGTGAGCCATTACCGGCAAGTAATGGCTGGCCACCGACGGAACGACGCCTTGATGTGCCTCATTTTCCCAGCAAGCTTGGGAGAGCTGGGCTTGAAGTGGTTCGAGAGACTCCCGGAGGGGAGTATCGAGGGGTGGCAGCAGTTGGCGGAAGCCTTCGTCACCAGATTCAAGACAAACACACGGACGCCGAAGGAGGTAGACCATCTCCTGGGCGTCAAGATGGAATCGGGGAATTCACTGAAGGCATACAACGCAAAGTATTGGGAAACCTACAACGAAATCCTCGACTGCCCTACCAACCTGGCCATCACTCAATACAAGAGAGGTCTCCCAGTCGGACATAGGCTGAGAGACTCACTCACGATGCATCAGCCGACCACCATGGAATCTTTGATGCAACGGATCAACGAACACATCCGCGTGGAAGAGGATGCCGCTTCAGCGACCGAGAAGGATAATCCGGTCGCGGTGAACAGAAGAGTAGCGGGGAAAGTTCATTCGGTCGGGCAGGAGGAAAACCACCCTACAGACAGATCAAAAGATCATCGCCGAGGGACCGGCCAAAATGATAAAAACAAAGGTCGCAAAAATGACCGGGCTGATGCACCCCGCGACGCAGCAGAAGATGCCAAGAGGAAACTGAAGGCACGGACAGGGATTACCACGGTCTTTAAAATCCCCATCTACCGCATTCTAAGCGAGATCCGTGGAGAGCCTTTTGTCCGCTGGGCTGCCTAAGTTGGGAGTGCGCAGCGTGGCTTCAATCCAAAGTATCGCTGCACCTTCCATGACGAACGGGGGCACCGAACAAAGGACTGTTTGCCGCTCAAACAGCATCTGGAGGAGTTGGTGGCGGCGGGACGTCTTGACCAGTATATTGATGGGGGAGTCAAGGCTGCGCCAACCGGTCAAACCGAGCCAAACGGAATGGCCGCTTTAGAGGCCCCCCACAAGGAGTGATCAATGTCATCCATGGCATCATTGAACCGCCAGAGTCCGCGAGCTTAAAGGGATGATCAAGAAGGCCGAGCACATGAGGGAAGTTCTCTGCTCAACTTTCCGTGAAGAAGGGAAAGACCAAGAGAAAGACGCCCTCACGCTTTCAACGAAAAGATCTAGAAAGGGTTCAAATGCCGCATAACGATGCCTTGGTGGTGACCCTACGCCAAGGACTTTGAGATCGAGAATTTTGATCGACCAGTGAAGTTGATCGAGATCATGTATTATGACGCATTCAAGCAAATGAAGTTGGAAGACAAAGACTTGGCACCAAAGAACATCCCCTTTGGTCGGCTTCAATTCACAAATGAGTGGCCGATTGGGAAGATTATTTTACCCACAAAGCGGGGTCGCTTGTAAAGCAAGTGGAGTTCGGTGCTCAAGGTTCCATCAACTTACAACTTGATTTTGGGTCGGGTGGTTGCACGCCATGCAAGCGTCGCTTAACCTTCCACCAAGTCATGCGCTTCCGCATCAAACAGCAAATAGAAGAAGTTTGGGGGATCAAGTGATGGCGTACAAAGGTTGTTGTAAATGGCATGAGCAGCCAAAGGGTTTGTCCAAATGATCGAGGGGCCCGAGGGCAAGGAGGTCCTTGAAGATGTGGAAGGAAGGCCGAGGAAAAATCGTTGAAGATTTGGTAGAAGTGCGATCGATGAGAATGATTCAACTAAGTTCTTCCTTTTGGGATCGCATTGTCCAAAGGTCGAGCGGTCGAATATGTCAACTTCTTGGTTTCCAACTTGAGGCTTTTTATGCGGACGCCTTACGATATGCCCGGCGTCGACCCAAATTTCATTTGCCACCGCTGAATGTTTTCCGATGCACGGCCGGTTATTCAAAGGACACGCCGCTTCGCTTTGCACCATGCCGAGGTGGTGGCAGAAGTAAAGAACTTGTTGGAAGCCGAGCGATAGAAGAAGTGCAATACCCCGGTGATTTCTAATACGGTGGTGGTTCCAAAGAAAATGGGAAATGGCGAAGTCTGCGTGGATTACAAGATCACAACCGCGATGCCCAAAAGATAGCTTCCTCTCCTCGAATCGACTGGTTGGTGGACTTAACCGCCGCCATCGAGGTTTAGCTTGGATGCGATCGGTTATCATCAAATAGCCATGCACAAGCCGGACAGGGAGATAACGTCCTTCACCACCCCCAGAGGCTTATACTGCTACAAGGTCATGCCATTCGGACTGAAGAACGCCGGGGCAACCTTCCAGCGGATGGTGACAAAAATGTTCGCTCCTCTTTTGGGCCGCACTATGGAAGCCTATATAGACGACATGGTGGTGAAGAGTAAAGAGAAGCCTCAACATCTTGCCGACCTAGCAGAAATGTTCGCCATACTCAGGCGCCACAAGCTCCGCCTGAATGCCTCCAAGTGCGCCTTTGGGGTTGGCACTGGAAAATTCTTGGGCTTTCTGGTCACAAACCGGGGAATTGAGGCCGACCCGTCGCAAATCAAAGCCATACAAGAATTGGAGCGCCCTAACTCTACGAAGGACGTGCAACATCTTGCCGGGATGGCAGCCGCGCTGAATAGATTCATCAGCCGGTCTTCGGATCATTGCAGGCCCTTCTTCAAGACCTTGAAGTCCAAATTCTTCTGGGATGATGAGTGCGACCGCATACCGCCGACTTGAGGGTTTATCTTTCCTCGGCGCTTATTCTCGTCACTCCTCACCGTGAAGAGTTATTCCTTTATTTGGTCATTTCAACACGCTATGAGCGGGTATTGGTACGTCAAGGCATCCAAGACCTACCAATCTTCTATGTGAGCAAGACTCGCTCCCAAATTAAACGAGGTACCTCCCCTTAGAGAAGTTGGCGTTGGCCCTGATGATGGCGTCAAGAAAGCTGGCACATTATTTCCATGCCCATACAATAGTTGTGCTGACCGAGTTTCCGCTCAAAGTGCTTTTTGAGAAGGCAGACTTCACGGGGAGAATCCTAAAGTGGGCCGTGGAATTGGGGCAGTATGACATCAAGTTCAGACCGCGCACCGCGATTAAGGCACAAGCACTCGCAGATTTTGTGGCGGAATTTGCCCCGGGAACACACCCTGTTTGCCCGGTTGATTTGGTTGATGCGGATTTAGCACAACCCATGGTTTTGGCAACAAGTGTTAGCTCGCCTCAGGAAGCGGAGCAGAATACAACCGGACAACCTAAGGTCGACGGTTCGATGGCAGGCGAGACCAACCAGGATAAGGTAAGAGACCAGATTGAACCAACCAGGGACTTGGATTTAAGAAGCTCTCAGAATCCCTCCGATTGCTGGAAGCTGTTCATTTGCGAAATATGGAAGCTCTTCGTTGATGGGGCCTCCAACAGACATGGGGCCGGGCTAGGAATTGTGCTAGCCTCATCGGATGGGCTCGTCATAGAGCAAGCAGTTACGCTCGGCTTCCCAGCTTCCAACAATGAAGCGGAGTATGAGGCTCTCCTCGCCGGGCTGAGAAGTGCATTGAGAATGAAGGTCACAACCCTTATGGTGTTCAGCGACTCCAAGCTAGTGGTCAATCAAGTCTCAGGGGAGTATGAGGCCAAGGATGAAAGAATGGCCAAGTATCAAGCGTTGGTCAGAGAAGAGATCAAGAAGTTCTCTGCGATAAGGGTCGAACAGATCAACCGAGAAGGAAATAGCACGGCCGATGAGCTGGCTGGTCTCGCTTCCACTCAGACAACCTTTCCCAATCCCTTGATGATTGAATTCTTACCTCGGCCAAGCATTGAGGAAGTAGAGGCGGCTGAGGTACTCTGCACTGACTTGGGACCTTCCTGGATGGACCCCATCATCGTCTTTTTGAAAGACCGAACTTTGCCAGAAGAAAAGAAGGCGGCCCACAAGATCCGGGCAAAGTCAGAGCGGTTTTGGCTCTCACCTTCCCGCTGCATAAAAAATCTTTCACGGGCCATATTTAAAGTGTGTTCACCCTCTAAGGTGGAAGCCTTCCTCTATGAAATTCATGAGGGCATCTGCGCTGACCATACTGGGGCAGATCTTTAGCATACCGAGCAATCTCAGAGGCTACTGGTGGCCATGCATGCAGGCGGACGCGCAGAAATATGTGCGCAGGTGTGAGAAATGTCAGAAATTTGCTCACCAGATCCACCAGCCAGCGAGAGAGTTGCTCTCTCTCACAAGTCCTTGGCCGTTCGCGCTTTGGGGATTGGATATTGTTGGACCGCTCCCAGTTGCACCGGGCAATCGCAAGTTTTTCATTGCCGCCACTGACTATTTCACCAAGTGGGTGGAGGCAGAGCCACTAGCAACTATCAAGGAGAAGGATGTGAAGAAATTTGTCTGGAAGAATGTGATCACTCGCTTTGGTATTCCCAGAGCCTTAATCTCTGACAACGGTACTCAATTCGATGGGAAACTCTTTCGCGGGTTTTGCGAGGAGTTGAAGATTGAATTCTACAATTCGACGCCGGCCTATCCCCAGTCAAATGGTCAAGCAGAGGCCTCCAACAAGACCATCCTGGACGGCTTGAAGAAGCGGCTTGAGAAAGCTAAGGGTAAGTGGGTTGAAGAGCTCCCTAATGTGTTATGGGCATACCGCACTACACCGAGACGATCGACCGGGGAAACACCTGTCATTTAGCCTATGGCATGGAGGCTATCATCCCACTGGAAATTGGCATGCCAACCATCCGCTCGGAGAGTTTCCAGCCAGACTCGAACAATGAAGTTGTGGCATTGGAGTTAGACCTAGCTGAAGAAAGAAGAGAGCGCACGCTAATTCACCTGGCGGCTTATCAGCAGGAACTCTCTAAAAAATACAACAAGACAGTGCATCCCAGGCTGTTCAAAATTGGGGATTGGGTCCTGAGGAAGGTGCTTGGCAACACGGTGGTCCCTGGCGAAGGAAAACTTGGTGCAAACTGGGAAGGACCATACAAGGTGGTTGGCCTAGCTGGCAAGGGGGCATACCATCTGGAAGATTTGGACGGCAAGGCTGTCCCCCGACCTTGGAACGCTGCCAACCTTAAGGTCTTTTACTTTTAAGATGTAATTTGCTCTTGTTAAGCTACTTGCTCTTGTTTAGCTTTTTTAGACCTTTAGCCTTTCGGCACTACCTGTAAAAAGATAGCATTGCCTTTGCAATATTTATGTAATGAAAGCTAGTCCTATTGTTGTTGCTGTATTGCATTGTTTTTTGGTATTACATCTTTGTACCAAGAGAACCGGCTTTTCCTGAATGGGAGCGCATCACAAGAAATTCGCATGGAACAATGCGATTCAAGCCGAGCCGGTTTAGCTCACCCTGGGAATGTTGGCGATGACCAACTCGATCAAACATTGGTGAATTGCCCAATGTCGTAGCCGAGCGAATTTTGCTCGGCCAACGTAGCATATTGGTGAATTGCCCAATATGGGAAACGAGCTGATTTTGCTCGGGGGAAATGGCAACGTTGATGTCTTTTCCAGCAATTGCAAGGCCGAGCTGAATTTGCTCGGCCGAAAAGAAGTAATGGCAATTGAACAAACTGCAAAATGACGTGCGTGCGAGTTTTTGCTCGGCCGGATAATCATTGCCAGCAAAGTGGGGCCGAGCGGATTTTGCTCGGCCAAATCCTACATGTCATCCTATTTGGAAATAAAAGGGATTGCATTGTTTGCGCGGTTCAGCCGATCAAAAAGTTGAAACAAAATTTGGCAGAGGAAATTCAAACATACAAAAGCCGATCAAGAACAACAGTTGTGCGGGCAAAAAGTTCATATTTCATTGATAGGGAATTTAGTACATTAAGGGGCCTTGCCCGGTTACATAGCAAAAAAGAAAGGAAAACGAGAAATAAAAAAGTACAAAGAAAGGTGAAAGGAGCCATCTTCAGTCTAGGCCAAGGTCTTGGTCGGCCTCCTCCGTCACGGCCTTCGGCGAGGTTTGCTCGGGCAGGATGTCCTCGGCATCGTCGTCTGTGCCTTCCACCGGGACGACCTCCCGATCAATCACTTCATCCTCAGCATTGTGGGATGCTTCGGGTGGAGTTTGCTCGGCTTCTTTCTCGGCGGCGGCTTCTTCCTCTGCCTCTTTCCTCGCCTCCGCTATCAGACGGTTTTGCTCGGCTTGGGAGTAGGCTAGCATGTAGACCGGGATATAAGCAGAGGGGGGATTGATGAACATCTCCGAATCCTGGCCAAGGCCAACTTTTTCCACGGCGGCTTTCCAGCCGCACTGGAAAAAGATGTCCTTGGTAGCCCGGACTTGGCGCTCATAAGTCTTCTCCCCCTGCTTATACCCACGGTCCTCCGCCTCATCGACCGCCTTGTCCACGGCCTCCTTGTTGGCGTCCCTCAGCTTTCGGAGCTCAGCGAGGTACCGAGCTTTCGCCTTCTTCTCGGCCTTCTTCTTGTCCTCCTCAGCCCGGTCGAGCTTCTGGCGTAGCTCGTCCCGCTCGTTTTGGACAACCTCTTGCTCGGCCTTGAGCCTGTCTACCTCGGCCTTGAACACCTTGTTTTCGGTGATGGCGTCACGAAGGCTTTGGCGAAGAGAAGCCATCCGCTCGTGGGCGAGGTAGTTCTTCTGTGCGGCCTGTCGAAGCAACAGACTGTTAGTATCTCGAAGCCGAGCAATTAACCGAACAAATACTTTAAAATCAAAAAATGGACATCTTACCAGCACAATGGACTCTGCAGCTGAGCGAAGGACCTTGAGGTCGGTTAGCTCGTCATGCTTTTTCATGTCGCCGGGCAGGATCAGCCCCTTTGTCAAGTTGAAACCGAGCGAGTGATCCTTATCCTCGGCGACAGAATCGGCGGGGGAAACTGCTCGGCCCTTATAGACGAACTCGGGCGCCCAGACCGGGGGGGCAGCAGGGGCCTTGCCTTTGGTTTTGCGGGCAAGCTGTTGCTCGGTCTGGTCGCCGAGCTCGGTGGAGGCCACTTCAGTGGAGTCCTCATCCACAAGACTTTGCCCGGCCGCCTCCCTCCGTTGCTTCTTCTTTGGCCGGCCAGCCGGTTGTTCGCTGGCCAGGGCGAGCACCGCCCCTTCTTTTTGCCCGGCCGGAGTGGAAGATCCTCCCCCGGTTGCTTCTGGCGTTGGGGACTCGCCTTCGTCCCCGGTGATCATTGATTTAATGGCTCTGATTTTCGCCATTTCTTGCTCGGCGGTAGTTGGGACGAGTCTGACCGGCGGCAAAGTGGGATCTGGTTCTGGGGTTGGCTCGCGCAGGAAGTCGGTGACCCTGCCTTTGCGCGGTGCTTGGTAGTTGTACGTTTGCTCGAAACCGAGCAAGTCTGGCGATTCCCTCTCTTCTGCAGGTATGCGCAGCAACACTCTGATTGCCTCTTGGTTTGGTCGGTTGTAACGCGCGGCCAAATTCTTATCTGCAAAAAGAGTCAAGTGTTAGACCGGTGCAATGAAGAGCAATTAAGAGAAGAAAGATAATGGTACGGTCAGCCGGGCTCCTTACCAGCTCTACCGAAGTGTTTCCTAATTTGCCAGCCCGGTATGGGTGCCTCTAGGTCTTCATAGCGACCGGACACCCACAAAAAGTCATCATCATTGGACTCTTTGTCCGGGTTGCCTTCGATGAGTTTTGCTCGGCCCTTCTTTACTTTAAGGTAGTAGCAAAACCCACCCTTATTTGAACTGAGGCTGTATTGGTGAAAAATTTCCGCGAGGCCGAGATCGAGACCGTGCCGTCGGTTCAGCTCGGCGACGCCGTTTATTATTTTATAGGTGTTGTTGGAAACCTGGGTTGGGCAAAGCCCTGTCTGCCTCAAAAATTCGCAGATCAGGGGTTGGACCGGGAAGCGAAGTCCGCCCTCTATTATTGATACCACGGTGAAGGGGCACCGTTCTAGATCACCCCATGGAGTTTCTCCCTTCTTGCCGAGCTCTAAGACTACGTCTTCAGGGATGTTGAATTCTTCTCGAAATTCCGCCATTGCCCCGGGCGAGCTAACCCTAAATCGGTATTTTCCCATCTATCTCGGCTGTATTTACTCTACGTTATCCCGGTCAAAATTTTGTAGTGGTTGCTCGGACTTTGAGCTCCACGAACGATGATGCTGGAATGGTCGGTCCTACTTGTTCTGCATGTTGAAAAAGATATCCAAGGGTTAGCACGGCATATATTGCTCGGCCCTCAATGGAGATAGCTCTAGAAGGTTCTAGTTGTTTGGCCGGCCTCCCCTTCCTCGGCCCATCAGGATGGCTGATTTAACCTTCCTCTTTTTGATGCTGGTTCCTACTCGGTCTAGGAGTTTTGATCGGTTGGATTCTAATGGAGGTTTTTGCTCGGTCGAGCCCAGATCAAGGCATTGGCTTCTGATTTCAGGTCTTTAGCCCGGGTAAACCTATCAGCCGATCTATGGTGCATACAGCTCGGTTGTGACCTCAGTGCAAGGCCACAAACAGCTTTTTGCTCGGTTTAAACCTCCAATCGGATCTAAACGAGCGTTTTGCTCGGTTTGGCCCAGTATTCATCTTGTTCATGGTGTTCTTCCTAGATTCATGGCTCACTCAATCAACCTAAGGCAAAACGGGGGCACGAGGGCCCCCTCTTCCCCCCATTTCCGTTTCCCTAGGGTGCGAAAGACTCAACCAAGGAAAAACAACCCCCAAAGCAAAAAATGCAAAGCACAATGGTACGGAAAATGAAGAACAAGATTGAAGGACTGGAAAAGTGAAGAAAAATGCAAGAGGGAGAAAGAATGACTTACCAGAAAACAGAGGACCTCGGAAGCTTGATTCGTGCAGAAAAAAGCGAAGAAGGAGCTTGAAAAGCGATGGCGGCGAATGGAGAAGAGGGTTTGGACGTTAGGGTTTGTCCGAAGAAGAAGGAGAAGAACAAGTGAAGGGCAAAGTGACCCTTCACCGGGTACATAAAAGGAAGCGCCAAAAGCGGCAGCCCGTTTGAACCAGCGTGCCGGGCAATTGTCGGCACGACCCAATGACGTGATGACGCGTGGCACTGGCAGGGCGGCTGTCAGTACGGTTGTACGACTTTTGATGGGACTGCTGTGATCATCGCCGGTCAATTGGGATTGCTCGGCGGCGAAAGTGTTCCCAGTTCAATCATTGCACGGCGGCAAAGCTGCACACGATAGCTCGGCCTGGCGAGGAGCTACTCGATCATAGCTCGGTCATAAGGTAAACCCAATCACGATGGCTCGGATGGGTTTAAGGGGCAATTGAGAGGGGAGATTTCCATCTCATTGTACGGCCGAGCAAAAGTAACGCCCAGCGTTACTGATTACGTGGCGCCGAGCAAATTAGGCAAGTGCAACGACCGAGCGATCCACCTTGCTCGGTTAAACGAGGTCAACCGGTTACTCGAGGCGAATCGAGACCGTTGTTGAGCGAAGTCCTGATGGAGGTTGCAACCGGCGAAGATCAAGACTCGCGGAAGATGCGGCCTGGCCGGCATGCCACTAGCCGCCTCGCCAGGGCGAACCTGTTGCGCGTGACCGAGATTGGAGATGAAACGGCTGGAGGCCGGCATGCCTCACAATAGGTCATTCGAGATGAACCGGTCGAGGGTAGCTCGGCGTTGGCAATTAAGATCTCACCTGGTTCCAAGTCGCAAACCGGCAGTATGTAGCACGGTTGTGTGATGGCAATTTTCCACAAGTGTTTGGCCGGTCATGGTACCTCGGTCAAGGGTGCCACCTGGGCCAATGATGTGAAGGAGAGGACATCCGCTCCACGAACGCCTCAATACCGTTGGGCAGTTCTGCATGTACTGGAAGGAGGACAAAATCTTTACACGTGTATGATGGTGAGAGGCGAGCACTGCCACCTGTCCAGGGAAGGACAGCAGAGGTAGTGCGCGCACAATCTCGTAGCTGCGTGGCAAGCCTAGATATAGAGAGGGAAGGCGGACGTTACTGGTATGAAAATTCACTCTCACTTTTTTATCTCTCTCTTTCCATTGTCTTCTTGCTCACTGAACTGACTTGAGCGTCGGAGGGTTTTTCCGGCACACCACCGCCGGGCGGCTCACCATTCTTGTGTTGCAGAGACAGACGCCGTTACCAGAAGCTCGACGTTCAAGGTGTACGGAGAGTCGTGGATATTTCGCCCCCGTACAATATATTTTTAAAATATATATATAAATCAAATTTATTTTAAATATAATTTATAACAATTCAAATTTGAAATTCCACTATATTATTTTTTAAGTTTTTTTTTACAAAAAGTGCTTGTACTTTCTTGCTTGGTAGTTCTCAAAATGTAGGGAAATTTTTGCCAAAAGTTCAAGCATTGGACTGTTTTGCTGTGGAGTTCCGAACTTTAATCTTTGTCAGTTCTAACGACAAACGTATAAAATATTTTAGAATTCGTTTGGGAAGTGGATTGACTTTTTGGTTTTTTGGTTATAGTTTGGGGCTAAAAAGCCTCGTTCGGAAAGAGCTTTCTGACTTTTTTGATTTTTTGTGAGAGAAAGAATGTAATGATTATGGATTAAATGTGACGTTTTGTCATATTGGGTTAAAAATTTTTTTTTTTTTTTTTGACTATTTTAGGGAAAAAAAAAAAAAACGCCAACCTGAACTTTCCAAACAGAGGCTTAGTTGATAAGTCTAAACATGTGGTCACAAAAATAAATTTTAATATATTTACCTTTCTATTTGTATTTTTGTGTCAAAATTTTTAAAATGCTATAACTTAACTACATAAATTCATTTAATAAATATCTATAGGGAAAATTACAAAAAAGAAAAAAAGCAAATCCAAAATAACATAATTTTAATATATATTTTTTTTACCAAAATAACATAATTTTTTTAAAGATGTGAACGCATCTTAATTAGTTCTATTTTATAAAATTACACATCCGCAATTCAATGATAAATTTTCTTACTTACCTAAAAATATAATCTCATTGTCAATTTATTCAAAAATTTACGTACTTACCTATATGAGCACTCATAATTTATTGAAATATTCATGAAGTTACCTAAAAAAATGACACTCTGGCTTACAATTTACTATGTCATTTTTTATAATTTTTTAAATAATTTTAATTAATGTCAGTTACGAAGTTACCTAAAAAAATGACACCTACGTCATTTTTATAATTTTTGAAATAATTTTAGTCAATGACTGTTCAGAAAGTTACCAAAAAAATTACACCCCAACTCACAATTCAACTACATCATTTTGTTTTAATTTTTTTAATGATTGAATTAATGATGCACTATTTTTAACTCTTTAATACTTTTTTTTTTTTTTTTTTAAATTCAGCATTTCATAAACAAATGTAAACAATTTAAAGCGTAGAATGAACATCATTATTAATTTTGTTTTTCTGCGTCATATTACTTAGTCAGTATACAATTTAAAGCATAGAATGAATGTCATTTTTTATAATTTTTAAATAATTTTAAATAATGTCAGTCAGAAAGTTAACTTAAAAAATGACACTCACAATTCAATTACGTCATTTTTTTATAATTTTTTTAATAATTTTAGTTAATGATACACTATTTTTAACTCTTTAATATTTATTTATTTTTTAAATTTAGAAATTTTGAAAAAAAAAAAAGTAAAAAATTTAAAGTGTAGTAGGAACGGTATTACTAATTTTTTCCATGTAATATTACTCTACTAATGACATTTCCCTATTTGTTATGCATTTAATTCCTCACAGTAATATTATGAATTCAAAAAAATATATTTTTAAAATATATATATATAAATCAAATTTATTTTAAATATAGTTTATATCAATTCAAATTTGAAATTCCACTATATTATTATTTTAAAAATATTTTACAAAAAGTGCATGAATTTTCTTGCTTTGTAGTTCTCAAAACGTAGGGAAATTTTTTGCCAAAAGTTCAAGCATTGGACTGTTTTGTTGTGGAGGTCCGAACTTTAATATTTGTCAGTTCTAAGGATAGACGTTTAAAATATTTTCGGGTTTGTTTTGGAAGTGGATTGACTTTTTAATTTTTTAGTTATTTTATTCTGGGACTAAAAAGTCTCGTTTGGGAACAATTTTTTGAGTTTTTGGACTTTTTGTGAGAGAAAGATTATAATGATTATGGGTTGGATGTGATATTTTATCTTATTGGGTTAAAAAGCCTATTTTACTTTTTTGTGACTCTTTTAGCAAAAAACAAAAAAACCAACCTTAACTTCCCAAACAGAGGCTTAGTTGATAAGTCTAAACATGTGGTGACAAAAATAAATTTTAGTATATTTACCTTTCTATTTGTATTTTTGGGTCAAATTTTTTAAAATGCTATAACTTTACCACATAAATTCATTTAATAAATATCTATAAGGCAAATTACAAAAAAGAAAAAAAAAATCCAAATAACATAATTTTGGTATAGATTTTTTTACCAAAATAACAAACAAACAAAAAAATTTAATATGTGAACGCATCTTAATTAGTTCTATTTTATAAAATTACACGTCCGCAATTCAATGATAAATTTGCTTACTTACCAAAAATGTAACGCCCCCAAAATAATACAATAAATACAACCCAAACATATATTAAAAACAGTATGAATCAGAGTAAATAGTCTTTTCATTACATGAAGTTAATAATACAAAAGATTTTTAACATAATTGAATGCCCTATTAGCTTACATCTTTTTAAGCTTTGACTTGGTTACACAAAAGGGAAACTAGCTCATACATCTTTAGTCCTAGGCTTTACAAAAATATACAAATCAAATAAAGAAGCTCGTGATCCCAAAATGTCCCTCCAAGCTATTGCCTTGGTGGATGTAAGTCACCAACACTTGAAAATGTTATTCCCAAATAGGGTGAGCCACAGCCCAGTAAAAATCATCTAGCATAATATATGAAACTTAGCAAAGGTATAAGTACACCATGCATATACAACGTCAATGATGGAGACATCCACAGTTATACGGCCATAAAGTACCAATTTCCATTCATTTCATTACATGGACCAGTTTCATTATCATTTTAACAATCTAGATGAGACTGCAATTCACTAGTTCTATAATCACATCAACAATGCATGAACATTTCAAACTTTTCTTTCACGAAAATTTCGTCTGCGAGCAGCCGTCAAATGGGACCTATGTAAACGTAAGCTATACAAGAACTATAATTGCCATTTTACAGATATTTCATCCACGGGCTAGGCACCTATGTTTAATTTCAGGACTTTCACCCAGAACACTCCGGCCAACTTAATTATAATGGAGTCCAACCCCTTTCACCTTCCAAACAATCATTCATACATATGTAATATTTTTAAACACAACATCAAAGAATGGAGCACATCCCCTTTCAACTCCCACATAATCATACATGTACAATGTATATAAGCATAGTCATATCCAATGTCAAACAACAAGAGATTAGTTTCAATCCACCTAATCCTCATACAATTTCTACAACAATCATAGCTATCCTCCACCGATAACCCAATACAGTTATTTCTAAACAGATATTCAATGTCATGACAGATAGCTTATTCAAATTTCCGAAGAATGAGTTAACACATAACTTATCCCACCATTCATATCAATACTCTCTCAATTTCACATTTTTAATGGCAATTTCAATTATCTCTATAAAATAATCATGATAGTCATTTTATGGCAAAACTTCCCATTTCCTAATCATCAACCCAAATATCATTTCCAACCATTGTGACCCAACACCATATCATTTTCCAAACCCACATTCAAGTATTTCATGTTTAACAACAATCCCTCTTCCATATATACCCAAACCCTTACAACACCCTCAAATTACATCATTGTTAAACAAGAATACACATAACTAAGTTAAATATCATATGAAGGTGTAAAAAATATCTCTACCTCAAAGGAAGAAGATGAGCCAAACAAGAGAGAATTTTCAAGAACGCCGAAACCCACTTCTATTCGGATCAGAATGTAGATCTTGACGAGCTCTACCTTTTTCTCAAAGACACTAGGGTGAAAAGATTAATGGATCTAGATGAAATCTAAGAGAGAAAGTGAATTCTAGAGAGAGAGGCTCAACAACAAGCTTTTTGAAAAGTTTTAGAGAGAGAGAGAGAGATATGAAAAAAGTGACTCAAAATATCATCTTCTCGGATTGTTATACGCGTAGCCGCTCGAGCGTCAGAGACAAGGTTCCGCTCGAGCGTGAAAGTTGGCGCTCGAGCGTGGAATGCACATTTCCAGCATTTTCAGAACTGCAAAAATATACTGAAAGTTGACGAATCCCGCTTAAGTGCGAGAATGGCCACTCGAGCAGAGGTGCAAAATTTGTGAATCCTGCTCGAGCGCAAGAATGGCCGCTCGAGCAGAGAAGCCAAAATCTGGGCAGCAAAAGCTTGGAAAAACAGGCAACCAACTTGTTCCAAACACACAACTATAACCCGATAACCAAAATGAAGGGGAGACAAAGGGAATAAGGTATGAATGACCATTCAAAACCAAACCAACCCGAGTCCGGAATGCAATAAGTAACGGGTCAAAACCAGAATCGCCATAAAAAAAAATATAGTCTCATCCCCAATTTAATAAAAAAAATTTGTACTTACCTATATGAGCGCTCATCATTTATTAATATATTCACGAAGTTACCTAAAAAAATGACACCCTGACTTACAATTCAACTATGTCATTTTTAATAATTTTAGTTAATGATACACTATTTTTAACTCTTTAATATTTTTTTTATAAAAAAATTCAGCAATTTTCAAAAAAAAAAAAAAGTAAAAAAATTAAAGTGTAGTATGAACCGTATTACTAATTAATTTATTTTCAATGTAATATTACTCTGCTAATGACATTTCCATATTTGTTATGCATTCAATTCTACACAGTAATATTATGAATTCAAAAAAACATATTTTTAAAAAATATATATATATATAAATCAAATTTATTTTAAATATAATTTATAACAATTCAAATTTGAAATTCCACTATATTATTATTTTAAAAATATTTTACAAAAAGTGCACGTATTTTCTTGCTTGGTAGTTCTCAAAATGTAGGGAAATTTTTGCCAAAAGTTCAAACATTGGACTGTTTTGTTATGGAGGTCCGAACTTTAATCTTTGTTAGTTCTAACGACAGACGTATAAAATATTTTAGGATTCGTTTGAGAAGTGAGTTAACTTTTTGATTTTTTGATTATTTTAGTCTGAGGCTAAAAAGCCTTATTTGGGAAGAGTTTTTTGACTTTTTGTGCAAAAAAGAATGTAATGATTATGGGTTGGATGTGATATTTTGTCTTATTGAGTTAAAAAGCCTACTTTGTCTTTTTGTGACTGTTTTAGCCAAAAAAAGAAAAAACCAACCTTAACTTCCCAAATCGAGGCTTGGTTGACAAGTTTGAACGTGTGTTGACAAAAATAAATTTTAATATATTTACCTTTCTATTTGTATTTTTGTGTCAAAATTTTTAAAATGTATAACTTAACTACATAAATTCATTTAACAAATATCTATATGGAAAATTACAAAAAAGAAAAAAACAAATCCAAATTAACATTATTTTAATATAGATTTTTTTTACCGAAATAACATAATTTTTTTAATATGTGAACGCATCTTAATTAGGTCTATTATATAAAATTACACATCTGCAATTCAATGATAAATTTTCTTACTTACCTAAAAAATAGAGTCTCTTTCTCAATTTAATAAAAAATTAACGTACCTACCTATATGAGCGCTCATAATTTATTGAATATAGTTACCTAAAAAAATGACACCCTAGCTCACAATTCAACTACATCATTTTTTATAATTTTTTAAATAATTTTAATTAACGTCAGCTACGAAGTTACCTAAAAAAATGACACCTACGTGATTTTTATAATTTTTGAAATAATTTTAGTTAATGACTATTCACGAAGTTACCTAAAAATGACATCTTGACACACAATTCAACTACGTCACTTTTTAAAATTCTTTTAATGATTTAATTAATGATACACTATTTTTAACTCTTTGATAATTTTTTTTTAATTTTTCAGCATTTCACAAAAAAAAAATGTAAAAAATTTAAAGCGTAGTATAACATCATTATTAATTAATTTTTTCTGTGCAATATTACTTAGTCAGTAAACAATTTAAAGCATAGTATGAATGTCATTTTTTATAATTTTTAAATAATTTTAATTAATGTCAGTCACAAAGTTAACTTAAAAAATGACACCTTCACTCACAATTTAACTAAGTCATTTTTTATAATTTTTTAATAATTTTAGTTAATGATACACTATTTTTAACTCTTTAATATATTTTTTCAAAAAACTTCAGCAATTTTCAAAAAAAAAAAAGTAAAAAATTTGAAGCATGGTATGAACAGTATTATTATTATTTTTTTTTTCCATCTCATAGTACTCTGACATTTCCCTATTTGTCATGCATTTAATTCTACACAGTAATATTATGAATGCAAAAAAATATATTTCTTAAAAATAAATATAAATCAAATTCATTTTAAATATAATTTATAATAATTCAAATTTGAAATTCCATTATATTTGTCACGCCCTCAATTTAAGACATAAATCATTCATTCACAAGTTTCATAAACATAAAGAAAAGAATCCATTTTCATTCATCAGAGTCTTCTTTACAAAAATATTACATGTTATCAACAAAATAAATGTCCTACGGGCTTACAACTCTCCAAGTTATCACTTGATTATAACAAAAAAAGAGTTCTAACTCTATACAGGAAAAGCCCTCGACTCGGATTTACATTAAACGCAAACTATAAATAACAAAATGGAGTCTTCAACTCTTAAACCTCCCAAGCTAAGACCTTAGAAGCGGCATATCACATGTACCTGAAAAATGGTGTCCCAAGTAGGGTGAGCCAATACCCAGTAGAAATATGCTAAACAACATATGAGAATTAACTAAAATATTAGCATTCGATAAATGTTTAACACTTATGAACCATCTTAAACCTTTTCCATAATCAATCAACATTGATACCCACATTTCAATTTACATCCAGTTATTACCCAAGTCAATTCATTGACATAATTCATTATCATATAAACAATTCGAAATGAGATTGCAACTCATTCATCAACACTTCAATTATAAACATCATTCATACACTTCCATAACTTGCCATTTTACGGAACTACATCCATGGGAACTGGTACCCAAATATAAACAAGATTTCAGGACTTTTACCCTGGACATTCCGGCCAACTTAATTATCCATGGAGGCCATCCCCTATCTCCTCCCAAACAATGATACATATGCAATGTATTTAAACACATTGTCATATACAATGACTAATTCAACCACATATACAATGTTTACTTCCAATTGTCATACTCAATGACATATTCAAATCGATTAGTTTCAATTTACCTAATTAACATGCAATTTCTACAACAATCATGACTATCCTCCACCGATAGCCCAAAACAGATATATCTAAACAGATAAATAAATTTTTCAACAGAAAATTTATCACATTTCCCATAGGTGAGTGATTTATCAATCCAACTACACCATTTAATCACATTTTCCTCAAATTTCATGATTTTCAAACCAATTTCATATTTCTGCATCATTTTCATTATTTATGCAAATAACCTTTATAATTCAAATTAGGTCATTTTTTTCCCCCTTTTCTCAAATAGTGTACCCAAGGCCAAATCTCACCATTTCATCAATTATACACCATTAACCCCATCTTTAAGGTCTTATATACACATATGGAGCCTAAACAAGAAAACCCCTCTTTCACAATTCCAATCTCAAACCCTAACATTACCCAAACCAGCCATTTATACAAAAAGACCAATATCTATGTTAAAACTCATAATAGTGAGTAAATTATCCCTACCTCAAGAAGAGAAGATGAGTCAAGCAAGAGATGAACTCCAAAGATGACAAAATCAACTTCTACTCAAGTGAAAATGGAGATCTTGAAGAGCTCAATCTTTTTATCAAAGAAAGGAGGGTGAGAAGATCACTAGATCTAGGTCAAAATGTAGAGAGAAAGAGAGTATTTTAGAGAGAGAAGCTCTCAAATTAGGGTTTTGGAAAGTTTGAGAAAGAGAAAGGACAGAAAAAAATGATTTAAAATATCACTTTCGCGATCTGATATACGCACAGTCCGCTCAAGCGGAGAGTTTGACGCTCAAGCGTCAGACACATAAATTAGACCCGCTCGAGCACAACAAATGCCGCTCAAGCGCCAAGGCACAACAGCAAGGCACTACCCGCTCGAGCGCAAAAAGACCTGCTCGAGCATAGAATACACTCGTCCAGTAGTTTACAGATTTCAAACAATCGCTCGAGCGGCAGAGGAGCCGCTCGAGCGTAAAAAACACTTCTGCAGTATTTTTGCAGACGTACAAAGTATTGAAGGATTGCAAACTCTGCTCGAGCGCAAGAAGGCCCGCTCGAGCGGAAGACCAAAATTCTGGGCAATAAGATTCTAGACTAATTAGCAACCAACCTATTCTAAACACGCCCAAGACATTTCAAAACTCAACTTCAAAGAGAAAGAGGAGGAAGAGATATAACAACAACATTAAACCATAAGACTCGAGTCCGGAATACCATAGAGGTCGAGTTAGAAACCAAGATCGTTATAATATTATTATTTTAAAAATATTTGACAAAAAGTGCATGTTTTTTCTTGCTTGGTAGTTCTCAAAACGTAGGGAAATTTTTTTGTCAAAAGTTCAAGCATTCGACTATTTTGTTGTGGAGGTCCGAACTTTAATCTTTGTTAGTTCTAACGACAAACATATAAATTATTTTATGGTTCGTTTGGGAAGTGGGTTAGCTTTTTTGTTTTTTTTTTGGCTATTTTAGTCTAGGGCTAAAAGGCCTCGATTGGGAAGAGTTTTTTAATGTTTTAGACTTTTCATGAGAGAAAGAATGTAATAATTATGGATTGGATGTGATGTTTTGTCTTATTGGATTAAAAATCTTTTGTGTGTGTGTGTGTATTTTAGCAACAAAAAAAAAAAAAACCAACCTCAACTTCCCAAACAGAGGCTTAGTTGACAAGTCTAAACATGTGGTGACAAAAATAAATTTTAAAATATTTACCTATCTATTTGTATTTTTGTGTCAAATTTTTTAAAATGCTATAACTTAACTACATAAATTCATTTAATAAATATCTATAAGGCAAATTACAAAAAAGAAAAAAAAACAAATCCAAAATAACATAATTTTAATATAGATTTTTTCACCAAAATAACATAATTTTTTTTTTAATATGTGAATGCATCTTAATTAGTTCTATTTGATAAAATTACACATCCACAATTCCATGATAAATTTTCTTACTTACCTAAAAAATATAGTCTCATCCTCAATTTAATAAATAATTTGCGTACTTACCTATGTGAGCCCTCATAATTTATTGATAATTTCACGAAGTTACTTAAAAAAATGACACCTTGGCTCACAATTCAACTACATCATTTTTTATAATTTTTAAAATAATTTTAATTAATGTCAGTTACAAAGTTACCTAAAAAAATGACACCTACGTCATTTTTATAATTTTTGAAATAATTTTAGTTAATGACTATTCACGAAGTTACCTAAAAAATGACACCTTGACTCATAATTCAACTACGTCATTTTTTATAATTTTTTTAATGATTAGTAAATGTATTTTTTGTATATAGAGGGCTTTGATTTTTGTATGGTTCTATATTTTTTATGAAATTATTATTTTAGTTTGGATAATAGTTAGTTTGTATGGACTTTGATATTTAAAGTTATTTATTTTTTGTATATGGATGCAGATTGTGGAATGATTGATAGTATATGTATCATTTTGTTTATATACGTATTACAGGTTGCGTGGAATAAAGACAGGTTGTGGAGAAATTATAATTTTGCTATAAAACATAATAGGGAGATGTTACAATGTGCACTCTAAAAAAAGTGCATGTGGTATGTCTTTCATAATTTTTTCGCAAGATTTCATAACTTAAATCCAAAATGTCACAATTTTTTCACTACAAAAGTCATAACTTCTTTTCACTGAAAATGTCATTACAAAATCTCAAAGTGTTATAACAAAAATCACAAAATGTCATAACATTATCATTCCTAATTTAGGATGCACATCATATCATAAATTTGTTATTTATAACTTTATTACAAAATATCATAACACATATCACAAACAATCGTAACATTCATCATAAAAATTCATAACTTTTTTACAATGTGCACCATTTAAAAGGGTGCACATTGTAAATTTCTCCAACATAATATCATGTTTCTGGCGACTAAACAATTAATAGTTAAAAAGAAATTGGGAAAATAGTTTGGGTGGCTAAAATTTTTGTAGCAAAAAAAAAAAAAAAAAAAAAGACATTTGGCGACTAAAAGTTGTAGCAAAAAAAAAATTAAACATTTGGCGACTAAAAGTTTTGTAGCAAAAACAAAAACAAAAACAAAAAAACATTTGATGACTAAAAGTTTTGTAGCCAAAAGAAAAGTAAAGATTTGGCGACTAAAAGTTTTGTAGCTAAAAGAAAATGAAACATTTGGCGATTAAAATATTTCTTAGCTAAAAACAAAAGCTAATGAATAAAACACTTTTGCCGACTAAAAATTTAGTAGCCAAAAATGTGGGACTTTAGGCGACCAAATATTTAGTAGCCAAAACAAGAATTCTTTGCCGACTAAAATTTCAGTAGCAAAAAATGTGGGACTTTATTCAACCAAATATTTAGTAGCTAAAACAAGAACTCTTTGCCGACCAAAATTTTAGTAGCTAAAAATGTGGGACTTGAGGCGACTAGACCTGTAGTAGCCAAAAAAATTTGACTTTAGGCGACTAAAATGTTAGTACCCAAAACACAAGTATTTACTTTAGGCGACTAATATATTTAGTAGTTAAAATTTTTTTTCCCAACTAAATGTTTAGTCATTAATGATAACTGAAGCTTTTCCCGAGAAAAAAATTGGTTGCCGAAAATGTACTAAGTTAATTTTATGTCCAACCTTTTGGCGACTAAAAATTTAGTCGAAAATTGTATACATTTGGCCACTAAAATAATCTTTGTCGCTGAAACCCTTTGGTGACTAAAAATTAACTTTTAGTGACTAAAAATTTAGTCGTCAAAAGTGAAAATTCTTATAGTGAAAATTGAGGTTAAACCACCAAATCAATCAAATCAAAAATGATTTAGCCTAATCGGCTGGGTCAAAAGATCAACCAAGTTACACAAAAATTAATTAATTAAAACTTTTAGAATTTAAACTATGTTCAATTGAAACATGTACAACACTACAATATTAAATGGGATGAGAGTATAAAATTTACTTTATATGAGTAAAACAACTCATTTTTTTCCTACTTCTCCCAATATGAGATTATTAAATAAAAGCTAGTCAATGGAGATTTTCTTAATTGTTTAAAATTAAAAAAATCAAGAAAATTAAAATGAGAAATTGAAACTCTCGCAAGGCTCCTCACTAAAAACCCCATTTTCCTTATATAATATACTAGCCTATCACCCGTGCTATGCACGGAATAATTATAGATATTTATATTTGTTTTTATTTTTTTAATATATAAATTAAATACGTGGGGTTTGACCGAGGAGTTTGAAAGAATTTAATAAGTGTTTATTTATTTATTTAAGAGGCATTTACACAATAATTACATGGTCTCTTGGAGATGCAAAAAGTAAGGAAATGAGGATTTCATTTATTGCGTTATTCATTTAATAAGTGTAATTATTATAAATTAAATACATGGGGTTTGACCGAGGAGTTTGAAAGAATTTAATAAATGTTTATTTATTTATTTAAGAGGCATTTACACAATAATTACATGGGTCTCTTGGGATGTAAAAAGTAAGGAAATTAGGATTTCATTTATTGCGTTATTCATTTAATAAGTGTAATTATTATAAATTAAATACATGGGGTTTGACCGAGGAGTTTGAAAGAATTTAATAAGTGTTTATTTATTTATTTAAGAGGCATTTACATAATAATTACATGGGTCTCTTGGGGATGCAAAAAGTAAGGAAATTAGGATTTCATTTATTGCGTTATTCATTTAATAAGTGTAATTATTATAAATTAAGTGTTTATTGTAATCAATAGTGTAATTATTACAATATTTGAACCAATCACCAATCACCAAGTCATTTTTTTTTAAAAAAAATATTAAAAAATCAGATAATTAGGATTGACTTGTTGGAGCTTCCACAAGCCTTGGGTTTTAAAAGACCCTTTTCCTTAATATATAGATAGTGAAACAAACTTTGTTTTTTCTTCTTCTCCCGATGTGGGAATATAAAATAAATCATAAACTAATTAGAGTTATTTTTATATGGTTAAATGAAAGTTAGCCAATAGAACTGTTTTTTTAATTTTTTAAAATTAATAAAATCAGTATGAGAAATCGCGATTAAATCAGTGAATAAATGAAACCCAAAATGGTTAAGCCCAATCGGTTGGGTTAAATGACCAACCAACTTATACAGAAATTAATTCATTAAAACTTTTAGATGTTATTTTAATTTTAAAATTTAAACTGTATTTAATTGAGAGTTTTTTTTTAATATTCTCAAAAAAAAAAAAAAAAACAATTTAGAGAATTAACGCACTTTTCAAACTATTTGGAAAACTAACCTTCTTTTTGAAATTGCATTTTCAACATGTGATTTCACCTTGAAATCGAATGTGGAAAATGCAATTTCAAAAAGTGAAGTCCATGTCATCAAAATGCGATTTTAAAATTGCATTTTCAAAATACGATTTTAAAAAGCAGGTTAGTTTCCCAAATAGTTTGAAAAGTGATTCAATTCTCTAAATTTTTTTTTTGAATATTTAAAAAAAAAAAAAAAAAACTTCTTGAATTGAAGTATACACAATACCACACTATTAAGATTCACTTTATATGTAACGTCCTCAAAAATAATACAATAAATACGACCCCAAACATATATTAAAAACAGCATGAATCAGAGTAAATAGTCCTTTCATTACATGAAGTTAATTATACAAAAGAGTTTAACAGAATTAAATGCCCTATTGGCTTACATCTTTCCAAGCTTTGATTTGGTTACACAAAAGGGAGACTAGCTTTGACTTGCTTACACAAATAAAGAAGCTCGTGATCCCAAAATGTCCCTCCAAGCTATTGCCTTGGTGGAGGTAAGTCACCAACACTTGAAAATGTTATTCCCAAATAGGGTGAGCCACAACCTAGTAGAAATCATCTAGCACAATATATGAAACTTAGCAAAGGTATAAGTACACTATGCATATACAACGTCAGTGATGGAGACATCCACAGTTATACGGTCATAAAGTACCAATTTCCATTCATTTCATTACATGGACCAGTTTCATTATCTTTTTAACAATCTAGATAAGACTGCAATTCACTAGTTCTACAATCACATCAACAATGCATGAACATTTCAAACTTTTCTTTCACGGAAATTTTGTCCGCGGGTAGCCGTCAAACGAGACCCATGTAAACGTAGGCTATATAAGTACTACAATTGCCATTTTAAGGATATTTCGTCCGCGGGCTAGGCACCCATGTATAATTTTGAGACTTTCACCCAGGACACTCCGACCAACTTAATTATAATGGAGTCCAACCCCTTTCACCTTCTAAACAATCATTCATACATATGCAATGTTTTTAAACACAACATCAAACAATGGAGCACATCCCCTTTCAACTCCCACATAATCATACATGTACAATGTATATAAGCATAGTCATATCCAATGTCAAACAACAAGAGATTAGTTTCAATCCACCTAATCCTCATGCAATTTCTACAACAATCATAGCTATCCTCCACCGATAACCCAATACAGTTATTTCTAAACAGATATTCAATGTCATGACATATAGCTTATTCAAATTTCCAAAGAATGAGTTAACACATAACTTATCCCACCATTCATATCAATACTCTCTCAATTTCACATTTTTAATGGCAATTTCAATTATCTCTATAAAATAATCATGATAGTCATTTTAGGGCAAAACTTCCCATTTCCTAATCATCAACCCAAATATCATTTCCAACCATTGTGACCCAACACCATATCATTTTCCAAACCCACATTCAAGTATTTCATGTTTAACAACAATCCCTCTTCCATATATACCCGAACCCTAGGTTTGCTTACAACACCCTCAAATCACATCATTGTTACACAAGAATATACATAACTAAACTAAATATCATATGAAGGTATAGAAAAGATCCCTCCCTCAAAGAAAGAAGATGAGTCAAACAAGAGAGAACTTCCAAGAACACCGAAACCCACTTCTACTCGGATCAAAATGTAGATCTTAACGAGCTCTACCTTTTTCTCAAAGGTACTAGGGTGAAAAGATCAATGGATGTAGATGAAATCTAAGAGAGAATGTGAATTCTAGAGAGAGAAGCTCAACAAGAAGCTTTTTGGAAAGTTTTAGAAAGAGAGAGAGATATGAAAAAGTGACTTAAAATATCATCTTCTCAGACTGTTATACGCGCAGTCCGCTCGAGCGTGGAAAGCCCCACTTGAGCGTTAGACACAAGGTTCCACTCGAGCGTGAAAGTTGGCGCTCGAGTGTGGAATGCACATTTCCAACATTTTCAAACTGCAAAAATATACTGAAAGTTGACGAATCCCGCTCAAGCGCGAGAATTGCTGCTCGAGCGAAGGAGCAAAATTTTTGAAGCCCGCTCGAACGTAAGAATGATTGCTCGAGCAGAGAAGCTAAAATCTAGGCAGCAAAAGCTTGGAAAAATAAGCAACCAACTTGTTCTAAACACACAACTACAACCCGATAACCAAAATGAAGAAGAGACAAGGGGAATATGATATGAATGACCATTCAAAACCAAACAAACCCGAGTCTGGAATGCAATAAATAATGGGTCAAAACCGGAATCGCTATATTATATAAGTGAAACAATTCACTTTTTTCTTCTTTTTTCGATGTGGGATTATAAAATAAAAGTCAACGATTATTTGGATGGAAAGATTATTTATAATCAAGCAATCTTAATCTTTCAATCTTAAATAGATCAATTTTTAGTTTATTTCAAATAAAATAAATCTAATCAATATATTTTGATTAGACCACTAAAATCGCGGTTAAATCAACGAATCAATCAAATCAAAAATGATTTAGCCTAATCGGCTAAGTCAAAAGACCAACTAGTTACACAAAAATTAATTAATTAAAATTTTAAAATTTAAACTATATTGAATTGAAGCATGCACAACACTACAATATTAAATGGGATGAGAGTATAAGATTCACTTTATATGAGTAAAATAACTCTTTTTTTTTTTCTTCTCTCGATGTGGGATTATCAAATAAAGACTAACCAATGGAGATTTTCTAAATTGTTTAAAATTAAGAAAATCAAAAAAAATTAATATAAGATATTGAAACTCTCACAAGACTGTTCACTAAAAACTCAATTTTCCTTATATAATATATAGTGAAACAAACTTTGCTTTTTCTTCTTCTCCTGATGTGGGATTATAAAATAAATTATAAACTAATTAGAGTTTTATTTTATATGGCTAAATGGACGTTAGCTAATGAATTTTTTTTAATTGTTTAAAATTAATAAAATCAGTATGAGAAATTGCAATTAAACCGATGAATTGGTCAAATCCAAAATGGCTCAGCCTAATCGGTTAGGTCAAATGACCAACCAACTTATACAAAAATTAATTAATTAAAAATTTTAAATGTTATTTTAATTTTAAAATTTAAACTGTCTTGAATTGAAATATACACAATACTACACTATTAAGATTCACTTTATATAAGTAAAACAATTCAATTTTTTTTTTCCGATGTGGGATTATAAAATAAAAGTTAACAATTATTTGGACAAAAAGTTTATTTCTAATCAAGCAATCTCAGTCTTTAAATCTTTAATCAGATCAATTTTTAATTTATTTTGAATCAAACAAATCTAATCAATATATTTTGATAAAACCGCTAAAATTGCAGTAAAACCAACAAATCAATCAAATCAAAAATGATTTAGCCTAATTGGTAGGTCAAAATTAATTAATTAAAACTTTTAAAATTTAAACTATATTGAATTGAAAGATGCATAACACTACAATATTAAATGAGATAGCAGTATAAGATTCACTTTATATGAGTAAAACAACTCTTTTTTTTTTCTTCTTATTTTCCCAATGTCGGATTAGCAAATAAAAGTTAGTCGATGGAGATTTTCTTAATTGTTTAAAATTAGAAAAATCAAAAAAATTAGTATGAGATATTGAAACTCTCACAAAACTCCTCACGAAAAATCTCATTTTCCTTATATAATCTATATATTATATAAGAAAAATGAACTTTTTAATGAGAAACCTTTTAGGAGTTCCAGATCCTCATTCTAATTTTCTTGATTTTCTTAATTTTAAATAATTACTTTTATTTGATAATCCCACATCAGGAAAAGAAGGGAAAAAAAAATAAATTTTTTACTCATATAAAGAAAATCTTATACTTTCATCCCATTTAGTGAGGAGGCTTGTGAGAGTTTCAATATCTCATACTAATTTTCTTAATTTTAAACAATTAAGAAAATTTTCATTGGCTAACTTTTATATGATAATCCCACATCAGGAAAAGAAGAAAAAATCAATTGTTTAAGTTGGGATAGTTTAGGTTGAAAGCTTTTATCATAGTTTAGGTTGATAGTTTACCAAACTGTACGGTAAAAATATGCCTATCTAATAAGAGGCTAACTTATATAATTTAAATTTTTTTTTAATAATTAATGTTATTATTATTATAATAAAAGGGTTTCGAAATTTGGAGTTCGTCACCCATCTCCTCCAATTGGGTCCAACTTGCTTGAATGACTACAATTAATTATATTTTTAAAACAATATTTTGCTCTAAATATAATGATGCAAGTTAATTCTACGATTATGACCACATGGATGACAATGAAACAAGCCACATGTCGGAGAGGAGAAGAGGTCAGTTGATTGACTTTGATTTATTTTCAGTTTTTATTAGCAACATTTTGAACAAATTAAAGTTTGATTTACTTTGAGCGAGACTATCATTTATAATCACGTAATTTTATTATATTTAATTTTTAAAATTAAATAATATAATTTTATAAATATGTCATATATTTTTATTAAAGATAAATATATTGAAATCACACAAACATGACTTTAGAATGAATTTGAATTTTTTTTTTATTGGTTAGCTTCCATTTAACTTTTATTTCACAATCCCACATAGTTTTGATTTAAAAATAAATTTGTATGAGATTTTGAAACTCTCATAATATTTAACTTTAAAATAATGACAATCACATATCGAGAAAAGAAAGAAAAGGTGAATTGTTTAACTTATATAAAGTGTTACAATCTCACATCGGGAAAAGAAAGAAAAAGTGAGTTATTTCTATAGCGATCCCGGTTTCTTCCCCGTCGTTTATTATATTCCAGACTCGGGTTCCATAGTTGTATGTAGTTGTTTATATCTTGTTTCTATCCTTTAATTCCTTGTGTTTGAGTTTTGGGATGTGTTGGGCGAGTTTGGAACAGGTTCGTTTTGAGTTGAAACAAATGGTTGCTGTCCAGGATTTGGCTTCTTTGCTCGAGCGAGGATTTTTGCGCTCAAGCGAGCCTTGGGTATTTGTTTCTTCGCCTGAGCGAGGATTCTTGCGCTCGAGTGAGTTTTGTGTGGTATCTCTCTTCGCTCGAGCAAGAACTCTTGCGCTTGAGCGTGCGTCTGTGTCTCTTTTGGACCTGAAGGTTAGTATTTTTCGCATCAGTGAGCTTTCTTGTACTTGAGCGAGCATTCTTGCGCTCGAGCGTGTGTCTGGGTTACAGACCTGAAGTTTCTTATTGTTCGCTCGAGCGACGCTTCTTGCACTCGAGCGAGGTCCTTTTGTGTCTGGTCGCTCGAGCGACCACTCCTTCACTCGAGCGAGCCCTGTATATATTAGTTCGCAGTAGCGTGATTCTATATCACTTTTTCATCCATATTTCTCTCCAAACCCTAAATCCGGCTGCCTCTCTCTCCACACACACTCTCTCTCTACAAATACACCTTTTTTTAGAGGTTCTCTACCCTAGTCCCTTTGTATAAAAGTTAGAGCTTGGCTTGGGCTATCTATTGATTCGAAAAAGTTTGGTTTTGGAGCATCTTCAAGTTTCTCTTCCTTCTCCTTTGAGCTTCTTCATTTGAGGTAGGGATAATCTACTTATTCTTATGAGCTTTAACATAAATGTTGGTCATTTTGTATAAATGGTTGGATTTGGGAAGTTTGGGTGAAGTTAGGGTTTGGGTGTTGATTTGTGAAAGAGGGGTTTTCAATTTTAAACTCCATATGTGTATGTTGGTCTTAAAAATGGGGTTATTGGTGTATAATTGTTGAAATGGTGAGATTTGGACCTTTGGGTCAATATTGTGGAAATTGAGGGAAAATGCCCTAGTTTGGAATTAAATAATTATTTTGTATAAATAGTGAATTCATTGTGGAATTATGGAATTGGAAGGGATTGTGATTTGATGGTGTGGTTGGATTAAATAATCAGCCACCTATGGAAAAGTTGATAAATTATCTGTTTGATAAATTTATTATCTGTTTAGAAATAATAGTTTTGGGTTATCAGTGAAGGATAGTCTTGATTGTTGTAGACACTGCATGGTGATTAGGTAAATTGAAACTAATCAATTGAATTATGTCATTGAATATGATGGTTGGATTAAAATGTCGAATATGTGAATTGTTGGGTCATTGTATATGTCAACATGTTTAATACATTGTATATATATCTTTGTATGGGAGGAGATATGAGATGAACTCCATTGTGTGGGAGGAGATAGGGGATGGACTCCATTGATAACTAAGTTGGCCGGAGTGTCCTGGGTGAAAGTCCCGAAATCATATCTATTTGTGGGTGTCGGTTTCCTTGGATGTAGTTCCGTAAAATGGCAAGTGAATGGAAGTGCATGAATGATGTTTCTGATTGAAGTGTTAATATTATGAGTTGTAGTCTTATTTTAAATTGATTGGGATCAATAAAAGGAAATGGGTTGAAACGTAGATACAAATGTTGATTAGGCGTGGAAAGTGTATAAGTTGGTCTTTTGTGTCTAACATTTATCGGATGCTAATATTTTAGTTAATTCTCATATCTTGTTTAGCATATCTCTACTAGGCTTTAGCTCATTCTACTTGGGACACCATTTTTTAGGTACAGGTGACATACCGCATCCAAGATCTTAACTTGGGAGGTTTAGGAGTTGAAGACTCCTTTTTGGTGATTTATTTTTGATGTTAAATGTAAACTCAAGCCGAGGGCTTTATATGTAAAAGAGTTAGAACTCTTCTTTTGTTGTAACCAAGTAATAGCTTGGAAAGATGTAAGCCCATAGGGCATTTACTTTGTTATTTGGAGTTAGAATTACATGCTATAGTTTCTGGATAAACATCAATGAAAATGTAATGCATGTGATATCTTTTGTAAAGGAAACTCTAATAAATGAAATGTAACTTTTCTATTATGTTTATGGATCTTATGCATGATTGTCATATGCTTTAAATTGAGGGCGTTACAACTTGGTATCAGAGCGTATCGGGTTTGAATACTTTGGGTACGTGGGAAGTGGTTAGTACCACAATGGGTTTGTCTCGTTTGTTAGAGACTTAAGTATAATGTTATGTGCTTATGTGATAACATGTTTATGTGACTATATGGGTATGGAATTTAGTTTCCAGGATATTGATCGGGTCCATGGGTTTCTGGGAGTCCTGTTGGAAAGGCACTTGATCACTGCCGTTTCTAACTGGAACTCTAGCAACGCCACGGGACGGTCATTATCCGGAAATGAAATTCGTAAGTGTTTATGTGATTATGTGCTTAAATGGAGTGAATTATTGTTGTCCATCGTATTAGGACGTGAGTGGATTAGTTTCGACACATTTGTGAATGTGCTAATGTCTTTTGTTACCTTTATTAGGATGTCAGGACGAGGTCGTGGTGGTAGGCGTGGTAGGCCTAGGAGGCAGGAGATGCTTATACCGGATAAGATTCCGGCACAGGAGGAAGGAGTTGGTCAAGCCAACGTGGCCGAGCCAGTAGGTCAACAGGCTATGGGCGTCTTAGCCCGTGAAATGGTCGGAGCATTGAGGGAGTCTATGGACATTCTCCGAGCTGAGAATCAAGTCCAAGCCCAAGTAACTGAAGCTGGGCCATCCTTTCTGAAGAGGGAGTTCTTCCGGTCAAATCCAGATGAGTTTGTAGGTGATCCTAAAGAGCCATTGAAGGCTGATGAGTGGCTTGAGCAGATGATGAAGACGTTTGAGATGCTTGGCATCGAAAACGGGGGTTTGCGAGTGACCTTGGCATCCTTCCAGCTGAAGGGAGACACGAGTCAATGGTGGAAGTATGTACGAGGGCGCATTGGGGGAACTTGGGAGGCCTTTGTTGAAGCTTTCCAGGACAAGTATCTGCCAGCTACAGTGATGGAAAAGTTAAGGGATCTATTTTCCCAACTTAAGCAATTGAGTACACCAGTGGCAGAGTTCGAGGCCACTTTTACTAGCTTGTCTAGGTTTGCACCAGAGTTGGTGGCAATCGATGAGCGTAGATGTTCGGAGTTTGAGAAGGAGTTGAGGACCGGACTCATGTTTCGAGTTGCCGGGTCCATGATTAGGGATTATGGACGCCTTGTGGAGGCGCTGTTACCCATCTTGAGACTATTATGCATGCAGAGGATGAGAGGATGAGGGGCTCTAGGAGGAGTCAGGATGATTAGGGGGACGGTAAGAGACAGAGGGGTTCTAACCCTCAGCAGTCCCAGGGAGTGCATTGGAGGTCTACTTTTCCAGTACTGAGTTCGGGTTCTGGGAGAGGCAGTCAAGGAGACATCACCTGTTTTAAATGTGGTCAGTTGGGCCACAAGTCTCCAGCTGGCCCAAAGAGGGGTGGAGGAAAGCGTACAGCATCATCTTTGGTCCGTTTTTAGGGCCAGGGTCAGGGTAGAGGCCAGCCACTTGCTTGTTATCAGTGTGGGCAGGTAGGGGACCTGAAGAGGTTTTGCCCACAGTTGAGTGGCACACCTGGTGCGTCTGGTTCGAGACAGACGCAGAGTTATCAGCCAGCGTAGTCAGTTCAAGCCTCGAAGGCCAATCAGGAAGCCTCTTCGGCTCAGTCTATGCAGCAGTCTTATGCTCTGAGGGGTGAGCAGGTAGATCAGAGATCTACAGGGCACGTGAATGCTGTTACAGCGCCGGATCTTGTACCGGCTCCATCAGTGGTGAGAGGTACCTTTCTGTTTTGCAACTCGGTTGGCAATGTGTTAATTGATACGGGTGCATCCCATTCGTTTATATGTTCTGCATTTTCATCTGTTTTGGGGTTGAAGTTGGCGCAATTAGCATCTCCTAGTTGTGTTGTATCACCTATTAAGGATGAGTTGATTTTGAAACAAAGGTGTCGGGGCTGTGATATAGAGGTCGCAGATCGTCAGCTTCCCTTTTCTTTTGTGGCAATGGATATGTCTGGATTTGATGTGATTTTGGGTATGAACTAGTTATCGTCATACCGGGCTGTTATAGATTGCTACCGTCAGAGGGTTACTGTATGTACCTTAAGCGATGATTGTTTTCATTTCTTGGGAGATCGGGTTGGTAGAGTCTTACCACCAACGTATGATCCACAAGGGCAGAGTGAGCTTAGTTGTCTTCTCGCTAGCTTTGTAAGTAGTGAGTGTGAAAGGACTCAGACTGAGTTGCCCAGGGTGGTTTGTGAGTACTCGGATGTCTTTCCTAAGGATCTTGTTAGTTTACCACCCCATTGAGAGATTGAGTTCTCTATTGACTTAGTGCCTGGTATTGCACCGATTTCCATGGCACCGTATTGTTTTGCCCCAGCCGAGTTGAATGAGTTGAAGATTCAACTCCAGGAGTTGCTAGATAAGGGTTTTATTCGCTCTAGTACTTCGCCTTAGGGAGCACCAGCCCTCTTTGCTAAGAAGAAAGATGGGGCTTTGAGACTTTGCATAGATTACCAAAAATTGAACTGGGCTACGGTTAAGAACAAGTACCCTATGCCTCGTATAAATGATCTGTTTGATCAGTTGAAAGGATCCCGTTGTTTTTCTAAGATAGACTTGAGATCGGGTTACCATCAGTTGAGGGTCAGGGAGGAGGATACCCCGTAGACAACATACCATAGACGGTATGGCCATTATGAGTTTCTAGTGATGCCTTTTGGGCTTACCAATGCACTAGCTGTGTTCATGGACTTGATGAACCGGATTTTCTGGGAATTCTTAGATCGCTTCGTAGTTGTCTTTGTGAACGACATTCTGATTTATTCACCTTGTGAGGAGAAGCAGGAGGAACACTTATGAGTGGTGCTT
This sequence comes from Camellia lanceoleosa, assembly GCA_025200525.1. Classification (NCBI taxonomy): domain Eukaryota; kingdom Viridiplantae; phylum Streptophyta; class Magnoliopsida; order Ericales; family Theaceae; genus Camellia; species Camellia lanceoleosa. The sequence goes on along the minus strand of CM045772.1, from coordinate 69,667,789 downwards.
GAGTTTCTTAGAGCCCATAAGCTGTATGCTAAGTTTGGGAAGTGTGAGTTCTAGCTAAGAGAGGTCAAGTTCTTAGGCCATGTGGTATCCGGGGACGGGGTGACTGTAGATTCATCCAAGATAGAGACAGTGCAGGACTGGGCACAACCTAGGAATGTTTTTGAGATCCGCAGTTTTCTGGGATTTGCCGGGTATTATCGTCGGTTTGTAAAGGATTTCTCTAGGCTAGCTTCGCCTTTGACTAGATTGACGCGGAAAGGGGTCAAGTTTGTATCGAGTGAAACTTGTGAAAAGTCGTTCCAAGAGCTTAAAGTTAGACTTACCACTGCTCCAGTCTTGATTATTCCGGAGAGGAGTTTGGGTTATGCTGTGTATTGTGATGCCTCACGAGAGGGTTTGGGTTGTATATTGATGCAAAAGGGGAAAGTAGTAGCCTATGGCTCATGTCAATTGAAAACGCACGAGAGAAACTACCATACTCACGACCTAGAGTTAGCAGTTGTGATTTTTGCCTTGAAGATTTAGAGGTACTATATTTTTGGTGAGAGATTTGAGGTGTTCTTAGATCATAAGAGTCTGAAGTATCTAGTTACACAGAAAGACTTGAATTTGAGGTAGAGAAGATGGATGCAGTTCATAGAAGGTTATGACTTCAAGTTGTATTATCATCTGGGAAAGGCCAATGTTGTGGCCGATGCCCTTAGTAGGAAGTCCATTAGTGATGTAGCTTGTATTGCTATCCGAGAATGGGAGATGTTTGGTGCTCTTGGTGAGTTTGACTTGCGTCTGGGCGAGTCTGCAGCCTTGTTTTCTGTAGTTGCACAACCTATGCTTGGGAATCAAGTGTTAGAGGCACAGAGGGGTGACTTTGAGGTAGAATCCCTCCAGGAGAAGATCTTTAGTGGAAAGGTAGAGACGGGTTTGGCTATGTATCCCGAATTAAGTGTGAGGTACCGAGATAGCTTATTTGTGCCGGAGTCTTGCCGCGAAGAAATACTCCGAGAGTTTTACCATTCACGCCTTGCAGTGCATCTGGGAGGCACAAAGATGTATCATGATTTGAGTCGCTAGTTTTGGTGGAGGGGCATGAAGAAAGATGTGGCGGTGTTTGTATCGAAATGCCTTACTTGTCAGCAAATGAAGGCTGAGCATCAGAGGCTAGCAAGTTTGTTACAACCCTTGCCTATAGCCGAGTGGAAATGGGAGCACGTCACAATGGATTTTGTCGTGGGTCTTCCATGGACTCAATGGGGTAGTGATGCCATTTGGGTGGTGGTGGACCGGTTGACTAAGTTAGTGCACTTTATTCCTATGCGCGTAAGAGATTCGGTAGATCATCTTGCCGACTTGTATATTCGGGACATAGTGAGGTTGCACGGGGTCCCAATGTTGAATGTATCAGATAGAGACCCGCATTTCACTGCTAGGTTGTGGCAGAGTTTACAGAGTGCCTTGGGTACTAGATTGACTTTTAGCACAGCTTACCATCCTCAGACTGACGGGCAGTCTGAGCGTACTATTCAGATCCTTGAGGATATGCTTCGAGCTTGTGTCCTTGACTTTAAGGGGTCGTGAGAAAGACACCTACCATTAGTGGAGTTTGCCTACAATAACAGTTTCCAATCGAGTATTGGGATGGCACTGTTTAAGGCCTTGTATGGCCGACCGTGTAGATCTCCAGTGTGTTGGGCTGAGGTGGGTGATGCACCTTTGTTAGCCCAGGAGTTGGTGTGAGAGACGACGGAGAAAGTGGCACAAATTCCTAAGAGGTTGGTTACAGCCCAGTGTCGCCAAAAGAGTTATGCCGACCATAGGAGGAGGCCTTTGTTTTTTGAGGTGAGTGATCACGTCTTTTTGAAGATATCACCTAGATGGGGTTTGATGAGGTTTGGGAAGAGTGGGAAGTTGTCCCCTCGGTTTATTGGCCCTTTTGAGATCCTTGAGCGGATTGGGAGGTTGCTTACTGTTTAGCATTTTCGCCGCAACTTTTCGAGGTGTATGACGTGTTTCATGTTAGTATGTTTTGGAAATATGAGTCGGATCCATCACACGTGTTGGATTGGACCGATCTAGAGGTTAATGAAGATGCCTCGTATGAGGAGAGACCGGTGAGGGTCTTGGATAGACGGGACCAAGTCTTGTGAGGCGAGACAATCCCTTTGGTCAAAGTATTGTAGAAACATCACAGGGTTGAGGAGGTGACTTGGGAACGTGAATTGGAGGCCCGAGAGAAATATCCAGACCTATTTGTTGATGTTTAAATATGTGTTGAAAATTTTGTTTTGTTGAAGAACTCTAAGAACATTGTATATGTTTTGAGATTATGAAAGTATTGTGGGTATTGAGTATGTTTCGGAAACATAAATTAAACTTGAACATTGTATATGTTATTTAAGTTTTGGAAACATAAACTTGTTAAAAACATTGAATATGTTTTGGAAAGCATGAGATATATGTGTTGAAGTTAGTGAATTTCGAAAGAATGCATGTTGATAATGTATGTTGAGTATATTTTGTAAAAAAAAAAAAAATTGTTCTATTGAGAAGAGGTGAAGTGACCGGTGAGTGGGTCATGATGGTGAATGTTGAATTATAATCTAGGTGAGAATTGAATAGTCATGATTTTGAAACTTGTATAAATTTTGGGGACGAAATTCTTTAAGGAGGGGAGGTTATAGCGATCCCGATTTCTTCCTTGTCGTTTATTGTATTCTGGACTCGGGTTCTGTAGTTGTATGTAGTTGTTTATATCTTGTTTCCATCCTTTAATTCCTTGTGTTTGAGTTTTCGGATGTGTTGGGTGAGTTTGGAACAGGTTGGTTGTGAGTTGAAACAAGTGGTTGTTGCCCAGGATTTGGCCTCTTCGCTCGAGCGAGGCTTTTTGTGCTCGAGCAAGCCCTGGGTATTTGTTTCTTCACTCGAGCAAGGATTCTTGCGCTCGAGTGAGCTTTGTGTGGTGTGTCTCTTTACTCGAGCAAGAACTCTTGCGCTCGAGCGTGTGTCTGTGTCTCTTTTGGACCTGAAGGTTGGTATTTTTTGCTTGAGCGAGCTTTCTTGTGCTTGAGCGAGCTTCGTGTTTTGAGTTCGTTCGCTCGAGCGAGCATTCTTGTGCTCGAGCGTACATCTGGGTTACAGACCTGAAGCTTCTTATTGTTCGCTCGAGCGACACTTCTTGCGCTCAAGCGAGGTCCTTTTGTGTCTGTCGCTCGAGCGACCACTCCTTCACTCGAGCGAGCCCTGTATATATCAGTTCGCAGCAGTGTGATTCTACATCACTTTTTCATCCATATTTCTCTCAAAACCCTAAATCCGGCTGCCTCTCTCTCCACACACTCTCTTTCTCTACAAATACACCTTGTTTTAGAGGTTTTCTACCCTAGTCCCTTTGTATAAAAGTTAGAGCTTGGCTTGGGCTATCTATTGATCCGAAAAAGTTTGGTTTTGGAGCATCTTCAAGTTTCTCTTCCTTCTTCTTTGAGCTTCTTCATTTGAGGTAGGGATAATCTACTCATTCTTATGAGCTTTAACATAAATGTTTGTCATTTTGTATAAATTGTTGGATTTGGGAAGTTTGGATGAAGTTAGGGTTTGGGTGTTGATTTGTGGAAAAGGGGTTTTCAATTTTAAACTCCATATGTGTATGTGGGTCTTAAAAATGGGGTTATTGGTGTATAATTATTGAAATGGTGAGATTTGGACCTTTGGGTCAATATTATGGAAATTGGGGGAAAATGCCCTAGTTTGGAATTAAATAACTATTTTGTATAAATAGTGAATTCATTGTGGAATTATGGAATTGGGAGGGATTGTGATTTGATGGTGTGGTTGGATTAAATAATCACCCACCTATGAAAAAGTTGATAAATTATCTGTTTGATAAATTTATTATCTGTTTAAAAATAATAGTTTTGGGCTATCAGTGGAGGATAGTCTTGATTGTTGTAGACACTACATGATGATTAGGTAAATTGAAACTAATCAATTGAATTATGTCATTGAATATGACGGTTGGATTAAAATGTCAAATATGTGAATTGTTGGGTCATTGTATATGTCAATATGTTTAATACATTATATATGTATCTTTGTATGGGAAGAGAAAGGGGATGGACTCTATTGATAACTAAGTTGGCCAGAGTGTCCTGGGTGAAAGTCCCAAAATTATATCTATTTGTGGGTGCCGGTTCCCTCGGACATAGTTCCGTAAAATGGCAAGTGAATGGAAGTGCATGAATGATGTTTCTGATTGAAGTGTTAATATTATGAGTTGTAGTCTCATTTTAAATTGATTGAGATCAATAAAAGGAAATGGGTTGAAACGTAGATACAAATGTCGATTGGGCGTGGAAAGTGTATAAGTTGGTCTTATGTGTCTAATATTTATCGGATGCTAATATTTTAGTTAATTCTCATATCTTGTTTAGCATATCTTTACTGGGCTTTAGCTCACCTTACTTGGGACATCATTTTTTAGGTACAGGTGACATGCCGCATCCAAGATCTTACCTTGAGAGGTTTAGGAGTTGAAGACTCCTTTTTGGTGGTTTATTTTTGATGTTAGATGTAAACTCAAGCCGAGGGCTTTATATGTAAAAGAGTTAGAACTCTTTTTTGCTGTTACCAAGTGATAGCTTGGAAAGATGTAAGCCCGTACGGCATTTACTTTGTTATTTAGAGTTAGAATTACATACTATAGTTTCTAGATAAACATCAATGAAAATGTAATGCATGTGATATCTTTTGTAAAGGAAACTCTGATAAATGAAATGTAACTTTCCTATTACGTTTATGGATCTTATGCATAATTGTCATATGCTTTAAATTGAGGGCGTTACAATTTCACTTATATAAAATGAATCTTATAAAGGGGGTTTTAAGAGAGAAGCCTTCTAGAAGGTCCAAACCCTCATTCTAAAATTATTAAATTTTTTTAATTTTAAACAATTAAAAAAAATTTTATTGGCTAGCTTTCATTTACTTTTTATTTTACAATCCTAAATTGGAAGAGAAAAAAAAAAGTGAATTGTTTCATTTACATAAAATGAATCTTGTACTTCAATCTATATAAATTATTAAAATTTCTTAATTTTAAACAATTAAGACAATCTCACATCGGGAAAGAAGGAAAAGTGAATTGTTTTACTTATACAAAGTGAATCTTTTGTTGATATTAAAACAAGTTATAATATATATGTTTTTTTTATTTATATTGTCGGTACTTTTGTTTTTCTTTAGATACAAAAATTTAAATTCTTGAATATAAAAAATTATTAGTATTGTTGGTGGATGTTATATATATTTTTGTAAAGAATATTTGGTTGACAATTGTTACAGGGTACATATATATATATATACGTATGATTTTGTGGATGCGAATGTGAATATGAATGTGAATGTGGATGTATTTTATTTTAGAAAATATTAATAATTTGTATAGGGAATGAATTAATAAAATATATATTGATTTTATGAAAATAATTTTTATGCGACAATAATAAATCGTCACTAATGTAATCATCATTTCCTTACATTTTATTAGCGATGGGTTAACCTGTCGCATATACATCGTAATTCAAATCTTTAACGACGGTTTCAATAGTCATAAATATGGTATTAATTTAATTCTACTATTTTGCGACGTTTTAGACCGTCGCTAATAATACATTTCGCGACGGTTTAAACTGTCACAAATACGATATTAATTTAATTTTATTTATTTGCGACATTTTAGACCGTCGCTAATAACACTTTTCGCGACATCAAATATTGTCGCCAATAATACTTTTGACGATGGCAAACAACATCGTCACTAAAAGTGAAGTTTTATTTTCCTTTTTTGTGTCAGGTTAAATCGTCGCAAAAACCATTGATTAGCCGTCGCTATAAGAAAGTGACGGTTTGTAACCGTCGCAAATACTTTTTGTCACGTCCCCTTCCGCCACACCCCATTTCCCTTCACTATTCCATCGCAAAAAGTCTTTTGCGACAATATGTGAACCTTTTGTGACGTTTAAGACCGTCGCAAAAGCTCCGATTTTTAGTAGTGTATACTTCCATTTATATAAGTAAAAGAAGATTTTTAGTGAAAAACCCTATAATCCATACCAATTTTTTTTTGTTTGTGTGTTTAAGAACATGTGTACAATACTCCTAGCATATCACCCGTGTTATATGAAGGCGCAATGTGAAAGTGCTTATGTAAACACAGTTTCAATCTGCAATCCAATGCGCATATTCATTTAATTTTTATTTTACAATCCCACATCGGGAAAAGAAAGAAAAAGTGAATTGTTTCACTTATACAAAGTGAATCTTATACTCACATTTATATAAGTAAAAAAAGATTTTTAGTGAGAAGTTCTATAATCAATATCAAATTTTATTTTTTTTTTAATTTTCTTAATTTTAAACAATTAAGAAAATCTCCATTGGCTAGTTTCCATTTAATTTTTATTGTACAATCTCACATAAACGTTTTAATTTTAGAAATAATTTTGTATGAGATTTTAAAACTCTCATAATATCTAATTTTAAAATAATTACAATCTCACATCGAGAGAAGAAATAAAAAGTGGGTGGTTTCACTTATATAAAGTGAATCTTATATTCTCATTTAATATTATAGTATTGTGCATGTTTCAGTTCAAGATGGTTTAAATTTTAAAATAAAATTAAAGATTTTAATTAATTAATTTAGTTGTAAATTGGTTGGTCTTTTGACTTAGCTGATTAGGCTGAATCGTTTTCGGTTTGATTGATTCACTGGTTTAACCACAGTTTTAGCTGTTTTATCAAAATATATTATTTAGATTTGTTTGATTTGAAATAAGTTAAGATTGACCTTATTAAAAATTGAACAACTGAGATTGTTTGATTAGAAATGAACTTCTCGTCCAAACAATTGTTAACTTTTATTTTACAATCTCATATTAAGAAAATAAGGAAAAAATGAGTTGTTTCACTATATAAACCTTATGCTCTCATTTAATATTGTAGTGTCGTGTATGTTTCAGTTCAATGCAATTTAAATTTTAAAATTAAAATAAAATTTAAAAGTTTTAATTAATTAATTTTTGTATAAGTTGGTTGGTTCTTTGACCTAGCCGATAGGGTGAGCTATTTTTGGTTTGGTTGATTATCTGATTTAACTGTGATTTTAACGGTTTTATCAAAATATATTGGTTAAATTTATTTGATTCGAAATAAATTAAAATTTGACCTAATTAAAGATTCAACGGCTAAGATTGTTTGATTCGAAATAAACTTCCAGCCCAAACAATTAAGAAAATTCTCATTGGCTAGCTTTCATTTAACTTTTATTTTACAATCCCATATCGAGAAAAAAAGGAAAAATTGAATTGTTTCACTTACATAAAGTGAATCTTATACTCGCATTTTATAAGCAAAATGAAATTATTAGTAAGAAGCCTTATGATCAATATCTCAAAATAATTTTTTTTTGATTTTTTAAATTTAAACAATTAAGAAAATCTTGATTAGTTAACTTTCATTTAATTTTTATTTTACATAATATAAAAATTAAATATAATTATCATATTTTTATTAAATAATATATTATTTTATCTCGTGCATAGCATGTGTGATATGCTAGTATATAAATATAGATAATATATATATAGATTTTGTAGAGGAAATATGATGGAGGGTTTATGATGATTTATGTCTCGTTTGGGAACATGTTGTTTTAGAAAATTTTTAATTTTTTAGCTAAAATATAAGATAAAAAAACTAATATATTTAAAATATTTTTTGATTGTTTACAAAAAAAGATATGTAAAAAATAGATAAAAAAATAAAATTTTAACTTTTTAATATAAATTATAAAATTTTTAATTTTTTTAATAAATTTTTAACTTTTAAACAAAAACTATTACATGCCAAACGAGTGCTTCTACAAGGAAAAAAAGGCGGCCATCCTTCTAAAAAGAGGGATCTAGCTCCCAAAGTTATGAGACTATTTCCCCGCACATCCACTTAGCCAACTCGTGCGCTACACCATTGGCAGCTTGATCTACATGTTGACGCACACAGGACAAACATCCCTCGCAGCCGCACTAAAAGAGATGGATATTTTTATTTCTTACTTTCTAAGATATATATTTTTTAAAATTTTACACCGTTAAATGTTTTATACTAGGGATAACCCGTGCCTGAAGGCACTGCGCACAATTTTTTTTTGGTACCACAGGTGCTACAAAATTTAATTATAATAAATCAATTCAAAATGATAACATCACTACAATTTAAAACTTCACATAGAAAGAGGAACAACAAAAGATATAAACAAAACTGAAATAAATAACAATGATGAAGTCAAATTTTTTATTTCGTAATTAATTTATCATGAATGTAGGCTTCCCACCTCATTCACATAATTAGGGTGATGCCTGCAAGAGTTTCCACCTCATTCTCTAACATATTTTCAAAATCAGCCCTGTTTAAGAAATAGTTCAAATCAGTCTAATAAAACATCAATATCAATAGAAATAGTTAAAATTCTCCCAACTTTTTCACGCTTCAATTAACTACTTCCAAATTAACGCAATCAAACGAAACCAAGCTCCTTTGAAGACTCCCCCTATTGTTGATACCAGAATACCATGGATGATACACCAAAGCCAAGCTACTTTCACAACCAAATTTGTGTTGAAATGTCGAGGCCCTAAAAGAGAAATAAATTCATGAACAAACCATGAAAACAAAGGCATCAAAATACCGGTCTTTCTTAATCAAGAAACATAAAATTCATAACCATGATCAAATAGAAGGAAACTAAAGTCAAGTATAAAAATTAAGAGGCAACAATACAATAACATCTTCCTCCTTCAACCCACTAATAAATTATTCATTTTCAATGTAACTCTAACATCCTGCACAATAGACACTAAATTTACACAAAAATCCATGTCAAGCATATATGACTTCCACCAAAATATGCAAAGATACTAAATTAAATTGTTACACTTAAATTTAGTGAATTTTCAAGGACACTTTATGGTCCACACTCAATAATCATCCATAAGGTCCAATCTTTTACATTGATAAGAGACTTTACAAAAATATTACAAATCCATTGAAGTACATATCAGTAGGAAACTTTACAAAAGTGGTCAACTTTACAAAATTTATGCCATCTAATGTCTTGAAACTTGTTCTTTTACAAAAAGGACTTGGACGCCTCTAAAGCGCTTGGACGCCTTCAAACTTGTTCTCCATCACATTCTAAAATGTCCATGTATGAACTTCTGTGTACTTTTTCCAGTGAGGAACATGCACAACAATCTAATATTTAGAAAACAATAACATTAGCATCTTGAAACAATACGAAAAATAGATATTGAAACAATATGGTCTAAGGATACCTTACTACAATTCCATGGGAGCAATGTAGTCTTATTTATCCTCTTGAGCTCCATAGCTTTTTCAACCCAATCCTCCAAAAGTTTCACTTGATCATAATTTAAACACAATTTTAATTAAAATACACTTTCAATTTATTTCCTTCTTTCATCACTTTCATCACTTTCAATTTATAATTTGTTCTAGTGTAAATTTATATAAATTTATTTAAATTTTAAACTCTCTAAAAGTGTAATGACCCATCATATATAAAAAATTTGTATTTTAATTAATTAAGAAAATTTGAATTTGAATTGTTTATTATTCTAATTTAATTTGAGATTTATGAAAATTACAGAAATTGATTCGTATATGATTCTATTGAGAATTTATTTTTGAATTAGAAATTGAAAGCTTAAATGGCTCAAGAAGGCAAAATTGACGAGTTGAATTATTTTAATTTCGAGTATCAGATCATATAAGAGTTTAATTAAATATTCAATACCGTTTAGTAAAATTGAGATTTTATTAAGTGGGTCCGAATTGAAGTTAAATAAGTTATGAAGATTTGGACTTAAGATTATTATGAATTAACTTTATTTATGAGCTTATCAATTGAATATGTAATTTAATGATAGAGATTTTGAGTTTGATCTAAAGATTTGATAAATCAAAATTGATGATGACAATAAGTTTAATTTTATATTTAGAGTCTTTTGGGAGTTGATTAAAAATCTAATTCAGAATGATAAAATTAACTATAATTACTTGAGACTTAATTGAAGTCAAATTAAACTGATTAAAGTATCTGAGATTTATGATTAATTATAATTAATTTAATTATGTACTAAATAAAGATTTATTAATACTAAATGTTACTTAATTAAGTTAATCTTAATCATAAATTAAATTATGGAAGAATCTCAAATTGTAATAATTAATTTCATTATGTGCTAAATAAAGATTTATTAAGACTAAATGTTACTTAATTAAGTTAATTTTAATCATAAATTAAATTATGAAAGAATCTAGACTTGTGGATATAGATGGATATGTGTGTGTTGAGAAATCTATGTGGGTGTACTGAGAAATCTGATTGTGTATGTGTGTGAGTATTGTGTTGGAGAATTGAGAAAGGGTGCACGTGTACTATGTGCTGTCAACAAGAAAGGTGTGCATATGTGTATATGTTGAAGGGTCTGAATGAGACCCATTTGGTGTTCTGCTGAGAGCATTTCTAGAGTAAGTGAGTTCAAGAGTGTACAGAGAGACAGAGACAGAGACAGAGAGACAGAGAGCTCATATTTTCTTTGTTAGCTAGAAAACCTAAGGCAGCTTACTGGAGCCTAAGAAAGGCTATAGTTTAAGGGACGAAAAGGGGGAATCATCAAAAAAATTATCAACCTAGAATTAAAGGTAAGGATTTCAAGCTCGATTCTTGTAGATTAATTATCTAACAACTAAAATCTAGAAATAATTAGATTTAATTTCATATAAATAAAAAGAAATTAGGAAAGGATGATGTAATTTAAAGATTAATTATATAAATTGATAGGAATTGAGTTTTGCATGTTAAATCATGTTAGGTTAAAGAATATGAGCTATTATTCTAATATTAATTTCTTTATTATATATTTTTATTATCTTATTTGAATTACATAAGTATTGCGTGTGCAATCCGCTAGTCACAATTAAAAGTGAATAGACTAAAATAAAATTATAGTAAAAGTATAATAGTGTCAAGTGTAATTACGAAAAAAAAAAAAAAAAAGCCCCATCAATTCTATTGATTATTGAGAGAATTACAAATTAGTTTTCATCTTTCAAAAATAATTATTGATTTATGAAAATTTTTATGACTTTGAATTACTAAAATTTGTAAGATTTATTATTAATTTAATTTTTTTTAGAAAAATACGCTAAGTTGGTATTTCCCCTCGATTATTTTGAAGATGTCTCCAAATCAAAGAGTCTTCGATCCCCATAAGAGATAGATGGGCCGGCCCAATGACAAAGTTTTTTTCACTTCACCAAAAAATGCATCAAGGAGACCCAGCCGAGGCCCATCCTGAAAAAAGCCAATCCTGAAAATGCATCAAGGCGTGTTTGAGAAGTTAGTTTTTACGTTTCTTTTTGTTTTTTTTAATTAAAAGACAAATTAATTAAATAAATAAATTTAAACAAAATATCACATTAAATCTCATAATTATATCATTTTTTTTCTCACAAATATCACATCTAATTACAAAAAAATTTAACTATCTTTTCAAATACGAAAAAAATTTTCTCCAATAATATCCTATAATTAAAAAAACTTACAAAAAAAATTCACTTCCCAAACTCCCACAATATAAGCTCTAAGGCCTCGTTTGGGAACCCTTTTTTTTAATCAAAAAGTTAAAAAGTTACTAAATTAACTAAAAAGTCAATAATTCATATTAAAAAGTCAAAGATTCTTTTTTCTTTTTACTTTTTGTATATCTTTTCGTAAAAAGTTAAAAAATCATCTAAATATATTAATTTTTTTAATTCATATTTTAACAAAATAATTAAAAAGTTATTAAATTAACTTGTTTCCTACGAGCCTAAATCTAAGAACGTGCTACGGCTCCGCGTCACATGACGCTGAAAAGTCAAGTTCGACACGTGGCGGAGGCTACACTGTTTTTCACATTTATACTCCCCTCTCCTAAAACCATAGTCGAGCTCACATCGCGACGTGTGTCACCAACTTGTTCTGATGCCAGCGTGTCATGATTACAAAGCGAGTATACGTGTTTTTACATACTCGAGCGATGATCGATTTCTTCTCTTAGTTTTTTAATTATGGTTTTGGATCAAATGTCCTATTTCTTAAAGGGCTCGCACAGCACCTCGCGACCGTTAGATCTAGATCAGAGGGCTTAAAATTGAAATCGAATTTGAACCGTGGGATCGTGTGGGACATCGAATTAACGGGTGAGATTTCTAGAAGAGCGGCGGGCAGGGAAGCAAATTGCCTATAAGTAGAGGAGCGAACAAGGGTGGCGATCATAAGTTTGAGCTCTCTCTCTCTCTCTCTCTCTCTCTCTCTCTATATATGCTTATATCTGTCTCTGTACGAGGAGAGACTAACGAAGAAGGGTTTCTTTCTTTCTAGGGTTTCAAACGTCCCTGCCAAGCCCACAACAGCTCTGCTCGGAGATGCAGGTTATGAATTGGACTCTCTTGTGAAGCATCTCTAGGGTTTCCGAGTCTCGACGATTGCATCATTCGTTTCGTTTCAATTTGATTTGTTCTAGCTGCGTGTTTTTTTTTTGCGTCTCTCAATCGTTCGATCTAGGGTTTAGTTTAGGTCGTGCTCGAATCAGTATTCGTTCTGTTCTTTCTAGTTTCTTCCTTGTTTCCACATCCCCGGTGCGTCGATCTGAACCGGCGTCGAAGGCGTATCGAGTTCTTGATAGAGAAAGCGAGAGTTTTTAGGGTTTTATAATTGTAATTGTCATTTAGGGGTTGGGGTTGTGATAATAATAAAATTATCAATTTTTGGTCTCGCTTGGATTGAACATCGAATGTGTCGAGGTTAGGTTTTCTCTTTTTTCGTTATTCTTTTCCTATACTTTCAGTAGCTGCTTCTCATTCGATTATTATTTTATTTTATGGATTTTTTGTTTCATCAAAATCGAAAATTTTGTATGGGAATTCCTGGTGGACGAATACTGATTGAAAATTAAAATAAAATCTACAATTCAACACCATTTCTTGAGATTTTCTTGTCGGTGCGAATTTGTGATCTCGTTTGTGAACGTATAAGAAATTCAAGAATCACAATAAGGAACTATGAAATTTATCTGATTCCGAAACAAAACCTAGTTATTGGTATTAACCGCAACATTTGGGAAGTTTTTTTTTTTTTTTTGAAGATTGGAATCATCAAGAGTATAAATCTCAAACCTAAGACTTGATATGTGCAGAAATTGGGGGTTAATCTTATGGCACCAACTGTTCCCATAGAGTACATTGGAAGGAGGGAATCAAAAACTTGCTTGCAGAGAAGTGGTGCTCTAATGATGGGAAAAACAAGGAAGTTTTCTAAGGCACATTCTTCTGGTTTTGTTCCCGACTATCGTCATGACGTGGGGACCACCATGGCTGAATCAGAAGGGTTTGGTAGCTCAGGACGAGTTGACACGGAGATGACTGCGTCGGAGGATTCATATGCTCCCAAAAGGAAATGCATTAGTTTGAATGTGGACACTTATGATCGATTCGGTGTCCCTTTACAAGTTCTGTCACTGTCAAATATGTCACGGTCTGAGAGGAAGGACTTAGAGCTGAGGTTGAAAAGTGAACTTGAACAAGTTAGGCTTGTTCAGAAGAAAATTGCTTCTCTGAATTCAAATGCTGTAACTTTGTCGCCTTCTAGTGATATTCGCAGTTGCAGTGATGGACTAAAAAGACCCCCACTAGAGAGTTTCCAAAGGCAAAGGTCATTGGACGTGTCCACTCCACAGGGAAAGAAACGGGCTCCTGGTCGGAATGGGTCACGTACAAAGCGGCCTAAAGCAGGAGGGCGTTTTGAGTCGGTGAAACAGGAAATGCCACCAAGTACTTCGAATGCTACGTTGATGAAACAGTGTGAGTCCTTGCTGAGTCGGTTAATGTCACATCAGTATGGTTGGGCTTTCAACACTCCTGTTGATGTAGTTAAGTTGAATATTCCGGATTACTTCGATGTTATAAAGCATCCCATGGATTTGGGGACAGTGAAAAGCAAGTTGTTGTCAGGTGAGTATTCGAGTCCATTGGGTTTTGCTGCAGATCTGAAGCTTACTTTCTCCAATGCAATGACCTACAATCCACGTGAAAATGATTTCCATTTCATGGCTGAGACACTCGGTAAATATTTTGAAGTGAGATGGAAATCTATCGAGAAGAAAGTTCCTGTTATCATTGATGCACCAATGCCGTCAACATCAAGTGTTCATATAGAAACTGAAACTGCTAATCCAATGCCTCCTGCTAAAAAGAAGAAAATCACACCGGTCAACGATGAGGTCAAACAAGAACCTGTGAAGCGTGTCATGACTAATGTGGAGAAGCATAAGCTGAGCACAGAATTGGAGTCTCTATTAGCAGAATTGCCTGAAACCATTATTGACTTTCTCAAAAAGCAAAGTTACAATGAAAATCAAACTGATGAAGATGAGATTGAGATTGACATTGATACTCTAAGTGATGAGACTTTGTTCACGTTGCGGAAACTCTTAGATGATTATTTGCTGGATAAACGGAAAAAACAGGGAAGACCTGAACCTTGTGAAGTGGAGGTCTCTCTCTCTCTCTCTCTCTCTCTCTCTCTCTCTCTCTCTCTCTCTCGTGCCTGTTATTTTGCTTGTGAATCTGCTTCCTTTTAAGCTTTGTGGAGCTCATATTGGATTTGTTTTTTTATCTTTCTGCAGCTTCTCAATGAGTCAGGTTTCAGCAATTCATCTGTGCAACCATGTAAAGGTTATTTTCTATTACACATTCTACTTATAGCAATTGCTGAACTGAAGAACAAATTTGCCACCTAAAAGAGACTTGAATTTAAAATGAAATTATTCTTTTTTAACATTTCTTTATTAATTTTTTTTTTTTTTTTTTTTTCAGGCAATGATCTTGTGGATGAGGATGTAGACATTGGTGGGAATGATCCCCCTATCTCAAGCTACCCCCCAGTAGAGATTGAAAAAGATATAGTCCTTAGAAACAGTAAATGCAATACTTCAAGTAGTTCTAGTAGCGAATCTGGCTCTTCTTCCAGCGGTTAGTATATTTTTTTCCTCATAAAATTTAATTTTCATTTTATGAGCTTTGGAGCATGTAAAAGGTCAACGTTAATCAACTTTGGAGCATATATAAGGTCAATGTTTATCTTTGGTGTTTTTCTTTAATATATATATATCTTTTAATGCCAAAAAGAGGAGGGGATATTTTGTTAGGAAGTATTTGGTATAAATTAATTTTATTTATTTATATGTCTTGATTCTAACAAACCCAAGGGTTGTACTATTATATTACGTTTGTTTAGAAGCTGCTTGTCTTTACTCTTCCAATTTAATGATGCTTTGGAGTGGTCAATCTATGTTTTATGGACTCTTCCTAAGCCTAAATCTTAGGATATTAGGATATGCATTCAAAACTTGGGTATGGGTATGGGTATGGGGAGATGTGTTAAACACTTACATGTATTGCATGTTGTATATTTTTATTAAGTATGTTGTAAACTAGTTACAAATGTACTTCAAACTATAAGAGATCTAGGCAAAATATAAAATTTATATCTAGCATTCGTGTGGGAAGCTAGAAATGTTTGTTTGCTAACAAATGTGAGTGTTGTCTTCTATAAACATCATATAAATGTGAAGATAGTTGTATCATGGGATGAGATGGGATGAATAAGTTATACTATGCTATAATAGATGGGATAAATGATTTAATAGGAAAGGGAGATTATATTTGGTTAGGACGAAATAAAAAGGAGAAATTTTATAATACACCTTAAAAAAGGTATACCATTTGCCCAGTTACGATCTTTGTGGTTTTTGGTTATAACACATCGTAATATTGGTTATGACTTAGTTAGGACTCGTTGTGGTGTTGGTTCTAACTTAGTTATGACCTCTTGTGGTTGTTAATTTAGTTATGGCCGAAGAAGTCTTTGATTATGACTCATTATAATGTTATGACCTATTGTGGTGGTTATTTTGTTTAAGATTGAAGATGTCTTTAGTTATGCTTTTGGTGGTATTTGGTTATAAGCCATTGTGGTCTTTTTAGTTATGATGGACAGTGATTTGGTTATAATGTACACCCTTTTTTTGAGGGGTGTGTTAGGTAGAATGACCTAATAAAAAATAATTTGGAGAGGTCTAATCCTTCTAATACCACAATACCTATGGTATTATTTAGGGGTTGTTTGGAATGATTTAAATAAGTGTATTTTTTTACTTTTTATAAAATATGGATTGGGTTTGAAATGATGTGTTAAAGAGGTGATGTGACTTAAATATGATAGTAACTTTTTAACTTTTTGGCTTTTTTCAAACGTGTCAAACCAAGCCTTAATCCCTCCATTTTTCTCTATTTAATCCACGACACTGGTACTAGAATTATCTGGAGTTTAGTACTGTACAAAAGAAACACTAGATTGAAATATTCTATGAGACCTACATGATTGCCACCTCCAATCTCTTCATCCTTATCTTGCGATCATGTTGGAGCATGGGGGAACGTAAAACTTCACATCGGATAAAGAGTAAAAAAGAGTGGTCTTAATATACGTTAGGCTCTACTTATATGCTTAAGTTTTCAAGTAGATATGAGTTTCAAATAATGTATGTTAGACTTTGGTGTTGTGTATGTGCATTTTGGAGTTTTTTCTCGACAGTGTTGTGAAAAGCGCGCATAGACGCCAAGCGAGGCGAGTCGCACTGTTTGCGCTTGTATAGGTCCCAGGTGAGGCTCTTTGAGATAGGCTCATGCCTTAGCCGCGACTTGAGCCAGGCGACAGAGGCGCAAGGCGCATGACTAGGCGCGCTTGAGTTTTTAGCAGCTAGATCTGATCTAACAGTTGCGTGGGTGTGTTCGAATGGCTCTTAACCATAGAGGATTACAACTCATGTACAATATGACCAAATACGGCTAAAATGAATCCTAATCTATGTCGTTTTTCCTCTCTCGCCTCGCCTGGGCTGCTCGATTCGACTTCGACTCCGACTCTGCTGGACTTCGATTTCGCATATATGCTTCGCCATCTTCTTCTTCTCCTTCTCCTTCTTCTTCTTCTCCTCGTGGTCTGCTTGACTTCGCAACTTCGACTAGGCTGTTTTTTTTTTTTTTTGGCTTCCGACCTCTTCTGGTCTTTTGATCTCACTCTCTCTCTCTCTTGCCTGGGCTTCGACTTCGACTCTGTTTTGCCCTTTTTTTTTTCTTTTTCTTTTTTTTTTTTTTTCAATTATGCCTTTAGTCTTTGTTAGAAGGGGAAAAAAAAAATACGAGAATAATTAATGAAAAAAAATATACAAATAATTAATTATTCAAAAATAAAAAAAATACAAATAATTAATTAATACAATGTGCTATTGGTCTTTTTTTTTCCTTTATCTGTTAAGGAAAAAAAATTACAAATAATTAATTCATCACACATTATGTTACACTAAAATTATTTTTCCTTTATCTGTTAAATTTGTTGTGTAGAAAATTATTTTTCATTTATTTTATCTTTGAAAATTGAAATGTTATGTAATATGCACTTTCATGGCTTTGAGAATTATTTTGATTACTTTTTATTTAAAAAAAAATTGTCTTAGTATTATGAATGATTAGTCTATGTTAATTTTTTAATTTTTTACTAAGACTGTGCGTCTTACTTCAATAAAGCCCGCGCCTCGCCTTGTATCTAGGCCCCGAGAGACCTTCGGTGTCTTAGTGCGCCTTGAGTCTTTAAAAACATTGCTCCTCAACAGATTGAGCCGGAAGTGTTGCGTGTTTTTGGCCTCGTCAAAATTCGCTAACAAATCTAACACCAATCAAACAACTAATGCTTTGGTAGGTCCCACATGTTTCCCCACTTAAACAATCAAATGTGCATCAAACGTGCACCAGAAGTAGAAGAGTCTATATAACATATGCTTCAACAATATTCCTATTGTTGTTGAATATGAATTATTTGACTAGTTGGGGTTTGCTACCTCTATGGTCTTTCTAAGCTCTCATGATGTTAGTAGCCACACATTTCTAAACATGGTGGTGCTAATTTGTGTTCTTCCCTTCTGAACCTCATCCTATGATTACAATCTTTTAGATTTTGATTGCCTTGATTTTATGTGGAGATGAGTTTGCTTCATTGTTTGGGTGATCTTTGTTGGGATGGTTTTTTATTTGTCCATTTATGATGCATAGACATTGATACATAACATGGATACGGCATGACACGGATATGCCGACAGGACAAATTCCAAAAAAGTAGAATATGGACACGGTTTGGAACGCCACAAATACTTATTGATATTATATTATCTAAGAATATTATGTTATTTAGTTATACATGTATAATATGTGCAAAATTAAATAATTACTTTATACTACGTAAATTTTATATAAATTTTCAGACTACTACAATAGTAGTTAAATATCAGACAAACTATAACAAGCATATGTATTGCAACATTTCCATCATCCTCTTAAGACATTTGCTAATGCATTATGTCTTTTTCATTTTTCTTTTAAGTTTATGTGAAACTTTTATAGGATTATTCTTAATAATTGTAAGTGTGTAAGAAAATTATGTCAAGCTCTTAAACTTTTAAAATCACGTGTTAGCAAATATTCAAGAAATGTGGGTCTCTTATATATATTTTTTGTGCGTATGTGCGCTATTCTCCAATTTTTGCCCCATGTAATGGTTCCCTCAAACTCAATTTGGCACCCTGAAACATTTTGGACAACTTAACCTTTATAAGAGTTGCCTTCCAAAATTCGATGGCTGTCGCCAAAAAATTTAATTCGACATCTGGTTAAAAATCCATTAGTAATCACTAGTTAGGAAAAATTACAATAAACAATGAATATAGTCTACTTGATTAGTGTGAAATAATATTAATATAAAAAACTTTTATTAAATTAGTTAAATTATATTAGAGAAAAAGAGATTGGTTTTTTATGTGGGTTCTAATAGTTTTTTAATTGGACCATTTGTGGAATCTATGAACCTAAGAATATTAAGTAATCACATAGGCTTGTGAGAAATGAGTAGCATGTCTAAATTGAGATTAGCCTCTTATAATTTTTAATTGGGCCAATTGACCTATATTAAGTATTATTTTAGTAGTTAATTGATTAAACCGACTCAATCCACTGACTACCCTACGAAATCTTCCCTATGCCTTCCTTTTGGCAGCTTGGCCCCCTCAATGGAGGAGTCCTAGCTATGCCTCCAATTACTATCTAGATATGGGCTCGTGGTCAAAGGCTGTGTCCTCAAGGCTCAAATCTTATTATTGAGATGCCTTCATGCTTATGTAGGGGGGCGATCATATTTATAGTGTGGAATCATCTAGTTTGTCACTTACATACTCATGTTACTACAAACAATTAATGGACCGTTTGAACTTGTCATCGGAGAAATTTATGATGGATATATACACTAGCATGATTATAAATAATGACTAATGAGATTTATTTAATTTTAGATGTTGAATCATGGAGTTAGTGTTTTCTTGTTCCTAAAGGGCGGTGAATATGCCAAACTTAAAAATTCAAAATTGCAAATTTTAAATTACTAGAATTAAGATCCAGCTTAAAAAATGTATTGTGATTTGAATCATGCAATCCATAAAATGTAAGCATGACAGAGAGACGCAAGATCTAATGTGAAAATTTCGGGGGGAACACTTCTAAGGACAGAAATCACTATCCCAATGAACCCATAAAATCTACTATTGAATAAAGAAGTACATGACTAAAGATGATAGGAATTACAACCTTTTATCCGATCACCTAACTCATTAAGTACACCACAAATGCTCTGTGTGCTTGATCTGCAGTCCATGAAGCCATGGTCCTCTTGGCCTCTTCAGATCCAATTGTATGTAACAAAGCTCTTCGCTCTAACCTCCATACTCCTATGGCTTCATCACTTACGGCCAATAGTGTTGAAAGGATAAAAAAATGAGGGGCTTTATGCAAAAATTACTCAACCTAGATCATATAATCATTGGAAATTTTGTTTCTAGATTAAGCAGAGCACAGGCTTCAACTAAAGGCTCCTTGAATAAGGTTTAAAACTCTCAAGAACACTCAAGGATTCAATAGACTGCTATATCTCGTGTATCTCTATTTATCAAAAAAAAAATCTCATGTATCTCTAACTCTGGAAGAGTAAAAATATGTACATATAGGCTAGGGGAGTTCAAATTCGAAGAAAAAATGAGTAAAAATGAGTACACCACAAATGCTGTGCGCTTGATCTGCAGTCCATGCAACTATGGTCCTCTTGGCCTCTTTAGATCCAATTGTATGTCACGAAGCTCTTCAACCTCCATACTCTGATGGCTTCATCACTTTTGGCCAAAAGTGTTGAAAGGATAAAAAAAACGAATACTCATGAGGGGCTTTATGCAAAAATTACTCAACCTAGATCATATAATCATTGGAAAATTTATTTCTAGATTAAGCAGCGCACAGGCTTCAACTAAAGTCTCCTTGAATAAGGTTTAAAACTCTCAAAAACACTCAAGGATTCGATAGACTGCCATATCTCATGCATCTCTATTTATCAAAAAAATATCTCATGTATCTCTAACTCTAGAAGAGTAAAAATATGTACATATAGGCTAGGGAGTTCAAATTCGAAGAAAAAATGAGCGAAAATCCCACGTGCTGGTTTGAATGATGAGGGTGTTGAGTGGACATCTTTGTATCTTTGAAGAGGTTGCGTGCCCTCAATATAGGCGAGCATGTGTGCCTGCTTGAGCACACCATCAAGCGGAGCTTGCAAGACTTCTTCAAAGAATACCCTACTCAAAGCGCTTGGTTTGTGGGTTTGTAGCCCATGCCTGTTCACTTTATTAGCCGAGGCATCAAGTGAACCCTGGAACTTTGATTTTCTGGGAACGTTTTCATTTTAAAATCCATGTAAGTATATTGAGTTGAAAAACATGTGTAGTCATGGGGCCTACTTAAAAAAAAGATTCCCTGAAGCTAATGTAAGTGCTCATGCAGGATTATACCTTTAAATGTAATGAAGCGACAACTTTGCATCAACTTCAAACCTGTCATCATCAATCATGACATATGTGCATCCAATTTTTCTCTCATGGAAATTACCATCCTAACCTAAATGTACTCTTAGAAGATATCTTCTGGAAGGAAAATAAGAAAAAAACCAGTTTTGTATCGGTTGATATGGCTGATATTTATGCCGCTTTACTCTTCAGTGCATATCTTACTCTGTGTTCACTCTTGTTATGTTTGCTCCGTTCTCGCGCCATAAACTTTAGAACTACTGATTGGAGGTTCGATACAAGACCTTGAAGCTCAATTTTGGCCATTCTTCACTGATTCACTTCACTGTGATTGGCTGACTTTTCCATAATTTTTTACCCCCAACTCTTGCTGCGATTCTTGCTTGTCTTGCTGTGATTCAAGGTTTTGAAGCTTGATTTTGGCCTAGAGGCCTTTGGTTATTCATGGGTTCGCTGTTTCCCTCATTATCTTGCCCTCTCTTGCTGCAAGGCCTGTGACTCTGATAAGTAGTGTATAATATATTTGCATCTGTAAGGATTGACGTGACTGTGTAATTGGTCCCGTTGGTCTTCTAGCAGTGTAGGTGTGCGAGTGTGATGGACTGATGGTGCAGGGTGTGTTGACCGTATGCATATGTTGTGGGTGGGGTTGATTGCCATTTTGTCAATTGGTGTGGGTGTTAGAAGTCAGGACAGTGTGGGTGTGATGGTGATTGTGATATGAATCTGCAGGTGTGGTGCATGGTTGTTTGATAGCGTGGGAGGTAGAATTTAGATCATACTAATTAGATTAGTAAATTCTGATTTTAATGGGTGTGGTGCATGGTTGTGTGTGATGGTGTGGGATGTAGAATGTAGATTAATAAATTAAATTTGATTAGTGAATTCTGATTTTGAAGAAATTTAATAACCAAGTTAATTTATTGATAAAATATGAGTATATAATTTTAAATTTTTTTTAATATCCAAGTTAATTACTTTACCTTTTAATATTTGTGAATAGTGGTGGTGAAAATCCCTTACTATATTTTTTCCATTTTTTTTTTTAATCTTAAAACTACATAAAATTCAATAATATTTTACCAAACATGTTTCAGGGACCAGAAAATAGATTAAAAACCATTACTAACATTCAAATTATGATAAATAAAACATGATTATCAATAAATTTGTTGGCATTAGCTATTGCTTGAAAAAATTCATGAGTTTGATTTCTGAATCTTGTTCCACATTGGTCGATTCTTGTTACGTGGTCCTCTTTATTATGATGCACATTCAAAAGTAAGTTTAAAGAAAACTTAATGCAAAAGGTATCTAATAGTAGGGAGAAAAACATATGACTGTAAATTATATTTTTCACCATTAGTTAATGGTAAAATGTTATATATATGGGGTTGGAAAGCTGAGTTTGTGTATGCATTCATTTACTTGTTTATAATGCTTTGCTTATCAAAAATTGAAAAGGGGAAATTAAACATAAAACTATTAGGATTGTCACACAAAGACCAGACAAAGATCTGTTTGATTTCATAGCTATTACATTCTGATTATATTTCAATATAGAATGGAAAAACAAGTAATGCTAGTTCTGCATGAAGCAATAATTGCAGTCTTCATTAGAAATTATATGAACTGGTATTATTGTTTCATGTCTCTGCAAGTCACTGTCTATGCTTAATTAGAAAATATGTAGCCTACTTAAGGTAAAGCTTTTGGCAGAGCCAATAACTTAAAGCTTCTATACCATCTTTAAATTTATTATTATCATGGTTATCATATGTTTAATCAGTGAATGTGTCATCATTATTACTATTTTTTTGGATAACTTATTTTTATTTTTATTTATTCTTATTTATATTTTTCTCTTGGTGTTGTGTGGCAGATTCAGACTCTGGCAGTTCTTCTGGCAGTGAATCAGATGGTGGCAGAGCTTCGGTTCCTGCAATTACTACAAAGGTACATCTTGATAGCCTTGAATCTGGATGAACTTTTAATGCCTGTTTGTTAGGTTGTTATGGTGTAGGTTAAATATTACTTGCTTTTTGCCATCACCCTCTGTGCATGCATGCGTTAATGTGCAAAGTACTTTTGTTGTCTCTGTTTCCCCTATGGTAGGAGAACAAAGGCTCTGGAGCAAATTTTGAGCAGAAGATAGATGATTTTGGAGATCCAGACATTGGAAATCGTGAGTACCTTTGCTATGTGATCCTTGTACTTGGGACAAGATATGGTTGATTTTTTGGTGGTGCTTGGAAGAGTTTTAGAATTATAATTTGAGAATAGAGTTGTATTTTGAGTTTGTGAGTTTTGGAATTATGATTTGAGTGTGGAAAATTTTTTTGGTTAGGAGTTATGAAAAGAGTTTTGAATTGAGTTTGGAATTTTTGATGTGACATATGATATTTGATACAAAAACTTATAACTCATAATCAAACACACAACTCAAAATTCTATTCAAAGTTTATAAATTTTTTTTTTATAATTTAAAATATAAAAAGAAATTAACACTGTTCCGGTCAACTGGCTGGACGTCCGGGAGTACGATCAATTAGTCCAAATTTTTCCGTCTTGAAAAAAGTTTTCAAAGGTGCGTGTGGAATTAATTTTTGAAAACTCTAAACAAACAAAACACTCTAAACAAGGGGTGAAAATATGTTTGGAGGAGCTAACCAAACACAGCCTTTATTTCTTCATGCTAGGGTTTTGTAAGATTCTGATATTTTCCATGTTTCACAGATTTGTTAAATGAGTTGAACCAAGTTGAGCAGAATTCCCAGCCTAAAGCAGTTGCCATTGAGGCCGAAGGTTGTCAAGGCGGTAAGCATTGAAAATATGAAGAAACTGTGTACTGTTAGTTTTGCAGCAGCATCTCACCCATAATGCTATAACATTTTAGGGGAGAGTGCTCCACCTGGGAGGCAAGTCTCCCCCGACAAGCTTTATCGTGCAGCTTTGTTGAGAAGTCGTTTTGCAGACACCATACTCAAATTTCAGGAAAAGACTCTTGAGAAGGTTGGTTACAAAATTGGCATATCTAACTCCGTTTGGTTGTGTTTTTGTTCCCCAGTTTTGTGTTCTCATTTTCCGGCCAACACAGAAATTTGTTTAACGAATTGGTTCCTAAAACTATTTTCAGATTTTTTTTCTTCTAAATTTAACACTTGTTAGCTAACAAAAAGTTTTCGCACAAAAATTATACAATGGCGCTGTTTGGGAAGAGCAATTGGAGGCTATTATAGCCTCAAATGAAAAATAAGCCAAAAAGCCCCACTATTCACCAATTTTTATTAAAAAAAAAAAAAAATAGCCTCAGCTACCGTGAGCCTACACTGTCAAAGTGTCAAATTGTTACATCACTTGGGAAATTACAATTTTGCCCCTTTACATCAATTTAAAAAATTATAATATTAGAGACAAATTAGTCATTTTAAATTCAAACATCATTTCAACACACTTTTCAATACAACAACTCAAATAAAAATCCATCTCATCTCCCTAAACACAAAAACTAGAATAGCCTACTAAAATAGTCAAAAAGCCTCTAAAATAACCACTTCCCAGACGAGGCCAATATGAAAATGATGACTGTTTTTGAACATTTCATTGTTTTTGTTTTGAAAAATATGAAAAACAAAAATAAAGAAAATGGAAAACACAACCAACCAGTTCGGTGTGAAGTTTCATTGTGAGCATTATCTGAGATGTGTGGTGGTCACTAATATATTGTGATATGCCGAGTCCAGGGTGAAAAGCAGGATCCTGAGACACTGCGTCTTGAGAGAGAGGAGCTTGTAAGACGTAGAAAAGAAGGTTGTGATCTGCATTTCAACATTAGAGTTGTATTTCTATCAAATGTAATGATTCCATTCTCCTTGATTTTAGCCACATAACACTTTTGCACATCTGGTGTTCAGAAAAAGCTCGTTTACAAGCAGAAGCCAAGGCTGCAGAACATGCTCGAAAGAAAGCTGAAGCAGAAGCTGCAGCTGAAGCCAAAAGGAAGAGAGAACTTGAGAGAGAAGCAGCACGCCAAGCTTTGCAAAAGGTAAACTGGACTCGTTATAATATGCTATAGAGCAGAACATAACTGCAAATTGCTGAAATTTTCATGCCATTTGCAGATGGAAAAAACGGTTGATATTAATGAGAATTGTCAGTTTATGGAAGATCTAGAAATGCTTAGGGTTGCCCCTGCTGAAATTTTACCGAGCTTCACAGATGATACCACCAGCCAAGAACATTCCCAAAATGGTCTGGGTAGTTTCAAATTCCAGGGAAGTAGTAATCCCTTGGAGCAACTTGGTTTGTATATGAAAGTGGATGATGAGGAGGAAGAAGAACCTGAGCCCCAAACTGTTCCAGATGCAGATACAATAAATGATGCGGAGGAAGGGGAGATTGATTGATTAATTGTTTAACTACTTTGCTTTGCCTACACAATTGAGGTGCATAACCATGACTGGAGACTGTTGAACTCAATGATTGCTTGGCTATGCCGATGGTTCTCTTTTCTTGTCCTCCCTGTTTTTATGTGTGGAGATGACGCTGCTGATCTTTCTTGAGTTGCTGCAACAAGCATCCTAGTTTGAAGAGAACGAGATGAATATTTTGGAGGATGCATGGTGTGCCTTTGTTTGACAGGGGACAACAAAAGTTGAAGCGCAACTCATTTTTTAAGGACTCATATATGCCTGCGCGGGGGGGGGGGGGGGGCAAGGAGATGGTTGGTTGTTTACTGGTTGGATTCTCTTGGAGAGAGTTTTTGTATCAATGGAGATTTCATCTTCCATCGCTCTCTTTCTAGGTGTAAAAATGTCTACTTTTTTATTTGTAAACCCAGTCCTCTGATCAACAGATGCAGTTGGGTGCGCTGCATTATGATGATCTGAAAGCAATTTTGTTTCTTGCTGGTCATATGTGTCTATTACTTCTGGGGTTGGATCCTTGTAGAACAATCAAATTTAAAGGGGAAAATATTGGTGGAATTTCCTTTAATTTTGCGAGTCCCTCTTTTTTCGCAAACTAATGAACAAATCAGCAGTTTATTTGATAAAATAGTGTAATTATTATGAACTTTTGAGATCAAGGCATAATTTTTCAGAAAGGAAATTTGCTTTCCTTTTTTCTTTTTTTTTTTTTTTTGAGGAAAGAAAAAAGAGCAACAAATTTCCTTTGTGGAAATTTGCTATTTAAATAAAGGAAAAGTTTGCTACTCCTCTCTTGAAAGAGGTGTATTATATGCACTTATAATTATGTTATTTTTTTCCTTTAATTTTGATTTATGAAATCTTTAGTTATGTCTTATGTAATGTTTGGTTTTGATTTTTTGTTTGGTTCTGAGTAATGCCATTTTTATAAAAAAAAATTATAAAGTGTGTGGTACATATGTATATCATAGTTTTCCCATAAATAAAAAAGATGTCAGATGGCCATCCCCTCAGTTGGGTCATCGTCCCACCAACAAGCGAGACAGCATGGGAGGAGAAAAGAGAAAGGAAGCAGAGGGAGGAAGGAAATTAGGTAAGAAAGGCAAGGAACTCACCATTTTCTAAAATTTAAATTAAGCGAGGAAGAAAGTACTAATAAAGGTAAGGAATTCAGCATTCTCTAATATTTATAAGAAAGGTAAGGAACACACAATTCTCTAAGGGCATGTTTGATTGGGTGGATTAAAGCATGGGATTGAGATTATTAATCCGTGAGCCCAATTATCCTATGTTTGTTTTAATATTTTGGTTTAGGATAATTAATCCAACGGATAATTAATTCAACAAATTTGTAGGATTATTAGTAATGGGGTAGGGGTGGGATTATTAATCCAATGGATATTAATCCAATTGGATAGTGAATACTACACTAATTTAATAGGATTATTAATACTTCACTATTAGTCTTGTGAATCAAACATGACCTAACATTACTCAAATAATAGTCTGTTCCTTACCTTTTCTTAACTACTTTACTTCCTCCCTTAATTAAACTTATAAATGTTAGAGAATGGTTTCTTTACCTTCCTTGGCTAGTTTCCTTCCTCTGCTCTTTCTCTCTCTCTCTCTCTCTCTCTCTCACAGGATTTGGGCTGTTGCACTAACCCCTAGCCCACCTACCCTCCCACCACCCCCATCCAGCCACCTCCCCCACCACTTCCCAGTCACCATCTACCACCACCTACTTTGATCAGTAAGAGAACTGCAAACTAGACTTAAGTGAGCTTCCAAGTTGAGTGCAGTTATAGATCTTACAACATTATTCAACCCAATAAAAAATGATTGAAACACACTTTACTGAACATTTTATTGTTGACTTAAATAATGATTCGTTAGTAGGATACCTTAGCAACTTAACCGGATTTTACACGCTATAAACAAATGAAATTAGTGAGATAAGTGAGAACTAGATAATGTAATTCTTGTTGTGGCTTCTGGACTTGAAACTGAATATTCTTTTTGTGATTAAGCAATAGGTAGCCAGAACCAGTTTAGGGTAATACTGCTGGGTAATTCGGTCTTTGGTACATGTTTATTTATGAGTAGAGTTTCATTTAATAAAGATTAGTTGGTGGTTTCTTGGCATTGAAATATTTACTAGTCATTCCTTTTGCATCTTAACAAGGCCTAAATGCATTGAAATGTACATGTTGATTAACTTTTAGCACTTTGGCCTGGTTTGATTAACATAATTTTATGAAGCACAGACACTTCCTCAGGGCTAGCGTATTAGTGTCAGATATGGACACTCGTCGGACATGCTGTAGACATGTGTCCGACACCTAAGGTGTCATGAACCAAACCCGCCCATAAAAGTTTAAGTCATAACTGGTTAGTAATCACTCAACTACTTATGGCCTCGTATAGTACACAAAATATTTATAATTATGAGGCTTGAAGCGGAACCAAACTTAAGAAATAATGTCTATTGAGCGGTGCTTAGATGGTCAAAATAAAATACATATATACATAGGAGTCAAGACATCAAGTTACACATCCACAAGACCAACATAACAAATATCGGACAGTCTTAACATAGGCATAAAGTCAAAAGACAACAACTCCATTTTGGAGTTTCGACATGATAGGCCTTCATAAGCAATTTCCTGAGATTGACTCTTAAGGTTGATTTCCATGCTGATCACCTACATACATACAACATAAGAAGTGAGCGACGCTCAATGAATAATAGTAAGGTAAAGAGAATCACATGAATAATCTTGGATTAAAAGAAAGCATAATATGTGAATACAGTACTTTTCCAAAATTACATTCTTCATAATATTATCCACAATCACATTTACAGAGCGGCCTTGGGTCTAACATATTGCAGAGCGGCCTCAGGCTCAACATATAACAGAACGGCCTTTGGCGCACGTATGACAAAAAGGCCTCGAGCCCACATGTATCACAACACCCTCAGGCCCAACGTATAACAGAACGGCCTGGGGTGCACGTATGACAAAAAGGCCTCAGGCCCACATATATCACAACAGCCTCAGGCCCACACGTTGACAACTGTTTAGAACGGCCTCAGGCTCACACATTAACAACTGTTTAGAATGACTTCAGGTCCAATAATATATTATCATATCATTAACAGAATGGCCTCGGGCCCAAGTACATCATAACATAAATGGGACAACCTTAGGTCTATATTGCACACATCATATAACATTCGTAAAACTCATACATTTCGATCAAAACACAATGTTGGAATAAATCACCATTCATGGATCAAAATAAGTAATTGAGAACATATCATTAAAATACTATTACTCACAGTGCGTTTGGTCTTGCGGTGTCTCCTCTAACATACGACCTACACAACATTTTACACAAACACATTCGATAAATAATTCGTTCCATTTCGTACACTTTTCTTTTAATGATTCACATCCTTTTTCAATGTGTGTTTATTCATCAATTCATTTCCCATAGCGTTTAAATACGGTTGAGAATGCGTTCAGAAGGTCGGAGAGGTCCACAAAAGGAAGCAGAATTTTTCCTACTAGCCGCTTGTGCGACAGGCCTCATCGCTCGAGCAGTCAGGTTTCGCTCGTGCAGAAATGGTGGTCGCTTGAGCGAGCAGAATGCTCTCCCCCCGTTTTGGTTCATGCTCCATTTGTGTAGAGCTTGTAGTTGCACGAGCGGTCTGGGAAAAACCAGAAAGTTCGAAAATGAGCTTCAAACCCCAAGTTTCTAAACTCAATTTCAAGCCCAAGATCATGCAAAACTAACTCAAAATCATGATATACTAACATGATTCAAGTGTAATTTCAACTCAAACACATCCATCTTGCTTCAATGTCAAAGTTAAGGTCTCATCTTTTCTATATATGCAAGAATCTCATGATAAAGTTCATAATATATATAATACATGGATGATCTTACACAAATCCTTGTTGTAGGAACAATCTAGAGCTTATCTCATGAATTATTCTCAAGATTGAATTCAAAGCAAACAAAATTAAAGAAATGAAGGCTCAATTTCTTGAATTTCGCTCAAAGGCACTCTTAACCCAAAACCCTAACTCATTTGGGTGTTAAATCTTCAAATTCCTTTTTGATTTCAAACAAAGATGAATTATTTACAAGGATTCTAGATAGATTTTCATACCTTAGCTCAAATCTAGAGTTTTCTCCTTGAATCTAGTAATCTCCCTTGATTCACTTCTCAATTCTTAGACTCTCTCTCTCTCTCTCTCTCTCTCTCTAGAGTTTTGTTGATATAAAATGAGCTCAAGACTTAACTTAAGTCTTCCTATCCATACATATATAATTTACGCCTATGGAACTTAAGTTATCTTAATCTAGAATTTAGGCTAATTAAACCTAATTAATTCATTATGAATCATAATTTTACAAAATTTCATAGTAGGCTCTAAAAATCATGTTAAACATAGATATGAAGTCAGTTTTGGTTTTTGGCACCTCTACGATTTTCCATCTTTAGTTCAAAGTTGTAATTGCAATAGATATTCATACACTCAACAGATATAAGTTCAAAATCACATAATCAACATTCAAATTCATATTAAACACATAATCACATACATAGTTAAGCATAATAGGGGTTGGGTTATCACAGTCTTCCTCCCTTTAGGAAGTTTGGTCCTCCAAACTTGTTTACTCGTATGAAAAACAAATCATATATCGTGGTCTCGTTGCTTTTCCCTCTTTCTTTTTCTTAAGCAACTTCTGTACTTGTCGATGTTCTCATCATAGAAGTTCAACTTAGCCTTATTGCATGGTTAATAACCCAGGTTTGTGATTCGTCCCAGTGTGTATTGGCATTAACAACTATTCAATAGATCTCAAAATCAACCTCATAACATCAAGCCACAAAACATAATAACCACGACACATTACTCTCATTTATCACATCACTTAGATACTTCTAATTAGATAACCACCTATTTGCTAGTAATTCACATGTTCCACATAACCTACATGGCTCCAATTAGTCAAGGCTTGGTCATAAAAAATAGTCATGATTTTACTAAATTCCTAATAAATCAAAGTATTCCTTTCTTGGCACCTCATATGAAGTCTTCCAACTAGATCAATGGTGATACAACATTGATAGGACGTTAATAACAAGGTCAATCCTCGATCCACCAATTCCTTTGCAACCATAATCCAAACAGTCATTTGTATACAAGTCATAAGCCATCAATAGCCCCTTAATTAGGGTGGGGATTTCTTTCAAGGGTTCCACAAGAAAAACTATTTAATCTCGGAGGGTGAACACTACTCATTTATAACCCAATGGATTGAAATAAAAGAACGAGTCATGAATTAATCACTATGAAAACGTTTGTCCACAGGTAGTAAGGTTTCCTAATAATGGTTGAGGCAAATCAGAGCATTTTCATTCCACTTGTTTTAACAACTTTAGATTAAGTTTCAACTGTCCAAGTAAAATTGTTACAACTTTACCAATAATCGATTAAACAACCATAAGGAGTTCAATTATAATTCAAGTCTTCTTACACTTTACAAAACATATTCATGTTAATCTCTTCCCCTATTCACACACATTCCCAAGTCAGCAAGGATAACACTGAACAATCAATCATAATTCTCATATCCCTAAAGTATCAATTGTAAGGTATGCTAATACTGAGTTAAGTACAAAATGAACAAATTTGCATACTCCTAGATAGTTAAGGTTTTCCCAAGTAGTTTTCATAGTCAAATAATTCATGATTAACAATTTCCATAGCATCAAGTCAAAACATGGTAACATAGAAGTAGCAATTTGGTCAATTAATCAATTGTCAACCCCCATAACCTACTCCATCTATACCACATACCCGCTCCATAGTTGAATGTTGGTTCTTAATAGTGTTCATGTCTATTGTTGGCAATCCACACGCGGTAGCGTTTAAATACGGTAGAGAATACGTTCAGAAGGTCGGAGAGGTCCATAAACAGAAGTAGAATATTTCCTACTGGCTGCTCGTGCGGCAGGCCTTACCGCTCGAGTGGTCAAGTTCCGCTTATATGGAAGTGGTGGCTCCTCAAGCGAGCAGAATGCTCTCCCTCTATTTTGGTTCATGCTCTGCTCGTACGGAGCTCACAGCCACACGAGCGGTCTTGGAAAAACTAGACAGTCCAAAAATGAGCTTCAAACCCCAAGTTTCTAAACTGAATTTCAAGCCCAAAATCGTGCAAAACTAACTCAAAACAAGATATACTAACATGATTCAAGTGTAATTTCAACTCAAACACATTAATCTTGCTTCAATGTTAAAGTCAAGATCTCATCTTTGCTATATATGCAAGAATCTCATGATAAAGTTCACAATACACATAATAGATGGATGATCTTACACAAATCCTTGTTGTAGGAACAATCTAGAGCTTATCTCATGAATTATTCTCAAGATTGAACTCAAAGAAAACAAAGTTAAAGAAATAAAGGCTCAATTTCTTGAATTTAGCTCAAAAACACTCAACCCAAAACCCTAACTCATTTGGGTGTTAAATCTTTAAATTCCTTTTTGATTTCAAACAAAGATGAATTATTTACAAGGATTCTAGACAGATTTTCATACCTTAGCTCAAATCTAGAGTTTTCTCCTTGAATCTAGCAATCTCCTTGATTTTCTTCTCAATTCTTCGGCTCTCTTCTCTCTTCCTAACTCTCTAGCTAAAGTTTTGTTGATATAAAATGAGCTCAAGACTTAACTTAAGTCTTTCTATCCATACATATATAATTTACGCCCATGGAACTTAAGTTATCTTAATCTAGAATTTAGGCTAATTAAACCCAATTAATTCATTACAAATCATAATTTTACAAAATTTCCTACACTCAACAAATATAAGTTCAAAATTACATAAATCACATAATTAACATGCAAATTCATATCAAACACATAATCACATACGTAATTATGCATAATACGGGTTGGCTTATCACATAAGGTGTCTCATTTTTTTTTTTTTTAATTTTACCAGTCGGACATGCGGTGACATGTTTCGGACACACGTGAGGTGGATCGAAGAAACCGTAACCTATTAGGAAGAGAGAGAGAGAGAGAGAGAGAGAGAGAGAGAGAGAGAGAGTGTGTGTGTGTGTGTGATAACCCAACCCGTATTATGCTTAATTATGCATGTGATTATGTGTTTGATATGAATTTGCAAGTTTAAGTGTGTGAATTATGTGATTTTGGAATTATATCTGTTGAATGTAGGAATATCTGTTGCAATTACAACTTTGAACTGCCTTAGAGGCACCAGAAACCAAAACCGACTTCATATCTGTGTTCAGGATGATTTTTAGAGCCTGCTGTGAAATTTTGTAAAATTACGATTCGTAATGATTTAATTAAGTTAATTAGCTCAAGTGGGATACATGTATATAGCTTTTTGAGTTCATCATTTGTTGAGAGCTTTTTCTAGAGAGTGAGTTAGAGAGAGAGGAAGAGGAGAAGCTAGGGATTTGGAAGAGATTCAAGGGACAGACCCTAGATTTGAGCTAAGGTTTGGAAATTTACTTAAAATCTTGTAAATAACTCATCTTTTGCTTGAAATCAAGAGGAATTTAAAGATTTAACACTTATGAGTTAGGGTTTTGAGATATGTAATTGTTTGAACTAAATTCAAGAAATGGAACCTTAATCTCTTCAACTTTGTTTGATTTGAGTTCAATCTTGTGAATAATCCATGAAATAAACTCTACATTGTTCATACACCAAAGATTTGTTGAAAGATTATCCATGTTCATATGCATTTTGAGCTTGATCATGTAATTCATGAACTTATGAAAAAGATGAGACCTTG
Source organism: Camellia lanceoleosa (assembly GCA_025200525.1). Lineage (NCBI taxonomy): Eukaryota > Viridiplantae > Streptophyta > Magnoliopsida > Ericales > Theaceae > Camellia > Camellia lanceoleosa. The sequence continues at coordinate 69,634,380 of CM045772.1, read as the reverse complement.
AATTTGATATTGAAGCAAGATTGATGTGTTTTAGTTGAAATTACAATTGAATCATGCTAATATATCATATTTTTGAGTTAGTTTTGCATGAATTTGGGCTTGGAAATGAGTATGGAAGTTTACACTTTGTGTCATTTTTGGACTGGGCTAAATTACCTAGAACCACACATGTAGCCAAGAATCCCGCACGTGCAGAGCACAGGTTGGAACGGGGGGCTTGCACATTGCTTTAATTGCACGTGCGACCTTAGGTGCAGCACCTTCCGCACATGTGGTGAGAGGCTTCTGCACGTACAAAAAATAGGAAAGAAAACCTGTCTTTTTTTGTTAACTCCTCCGATCCTTTAAATCTGTTTATGAATATGTTTTGACCCTTCGCAATACCTAAAGATGAATGGAAAACAAACGAATCGTAAAATGAAGAAATAAAGCAAAAGGCTAAGAATTGAATGAGTTTACCGAATTTGTATATGTGTTATGTTGTGTAGGTCACCTACCAGAAGGACTGTCACACAACCAACATCACTGTGAGTAATAGTTTTATAAAGATATGTTCTTAATTGATTATTTTGATCTAGGAACGGTGACTTATTCTGAAATTGTGTTTTAATCGAAATGAATGAGTTTTATGAACGTTATATGACATGTGCAATATGGACCTAAGGTTGTTTTGTTATGCTATGATGTACTTGGGTCTAAGGTCATTCTATTAATGAGATGATGGTATATGATTGGGCTTGAGGCCGTTGTGATATATGATTGGGCCCGAGGCCATTGTGATATATATGGGCCCAAGGCCTTTATGTTATATGTTGGGCCTAAGGCCGCTCCGTAATATGTTGGGCCTGAGACCGTTCTGTAAATGTGACTATGGATAGTGTTATGAATGATGAATTTTTGGAAAGTATTGTGTTCACGTAATATGCTTTCTTTTAATTCAAGATTATTCATTTAATTCTCTTTACTTTACTATTATTCATTGAGCGTTACTCACCCCCTGTGTTGTATGTATGTATGTAGGTGATCAGCATGGAGGTCAACTTTAGAGTCAGCCTCAAGATATTGCTTATGAGGACCTGTGGTGTCGAAACTCGAAGATGAAGCTGTTGTCTTTTGACTTCAAGTCTATGTTAAGACTTTTGTACGGTGTTTGTTATGCTGGTCCTGTGGATGTGTAACTTAATGTCTTGACTCCTATCTATATAAGTATTTTATATTGACCATTTAAGCACTGCTCAATGGACATTATTTCTTAAATTTGCTTCTGTTTAAGGCCCCATTATTAAAAACATTTGTTTTCTATATGATGCCGTAGGTAATCATGTGATTATTGGCTGGGTATGAACTAAACTTTTAAGGACAAGTTTGGGTCATGACAGAGACGTTGTTCAAAAGAGATCAACCAAAGGCCCTTCTGAGGTATTCTTCTTATTCTCTTTGTTCTTCTTCTTCACTTCGTCTTTTCTATTCTTCATCTTCTCTTTGTTTTCTTCGTTCTTCTTCTTTTCTTCGTTTTCTTCTTCTTCTCCACCATTTTCTGATTTCGTCTCTCTCCTTCATCTTCTAATTTTTTTTTCTCTTTCTTTTCTTATTTCGTCTCTCTCTCACCTGTTCTGATTGCGTTTCTCTTAGCTCTTGGTTTATTTGTTTTCATTTTTTTTCTCTTTTCATTTTTTTTTGTTTCTCCCCCTCCTTTCTCCCCCTAATTTTGTCTCTCTCTCTCTCTCTCCCCTCATTTTTCTTTTCTTTTTTCTGTTTGGTGTCCTTGTTTTTGTTGAACCTAAAATTCATAGAAAAAATTATTTTTATTTGAAAAAAGATCAATTTTTATTTAAATTTGTTAGGTTATGTGTTTATTAATTTTAGGAAAAATTACTCATAAATCCCATTTGGAGAAAAGTTGTACCATTTAGTCCTAGAAGTTTTCTTTTAAACCAATTAGTCCTTTTTATTTTTGGTATGTTATATTTATTTGATTTGGGGGTTTTGGTATTTACTGGATTGCCTTTATATATGATTTTGTTTGGATTTTTTTTCTTGATGTTGGGTGTGTGTGGATAAGGTAGGTTATTACGTTGCTATTTTTTGGGGATTTGAGTGGAGTGATTAATGGGATTGATGATGTTATTTTGATCGTGTGGTCTTATTGGTTTGGGAGTCGTGTTTTTTGGCTGAAGGGAGTTCTAGGTTATTCATTTACCTTGCCATTGCCACTGTTGGGTCTGGTTTTTCAAGTGCTGTGCTTTTAGTGTGAGGTATGTTTTATGTGTTATATGATTTTTTTTATTCAATGTGTTTGGTTGATGTTTCATTTTCTGGTGGAATGTGTCTGATTTTGCGGAATATGTTATCAAGGTTACGATGCTTTTGGACAATGTGATTTTTTCTTTGCGGTGTTTGGTGGTTGCATTTATAATGTGTTTCTGGACTTGTGGTGTATAAGAATGGTAGCATTTTATGTCGTGTGTTTGTATATTTGCAAGTATGGAGTTTGTGTTGTTGTTGTTGTGCACATACAAACAAACTAATGTAGTTGTTTGTATTCATGAAGTTTTGACATTTGCTCAGTTGGTTGATGTTGTTTGTGAAAAGTTTGATATTTCGGCGCTGAGGTTGGTATATTTCTTGTTCGCTATCCCCGGATACAATAAGTTCAAGGTTGATTGTGACGATGATGTTTAGAACATGTCATCCGTTATGAAGTCGTTTGGTCTTGGTCATATTGATGTGCTCATCCAGACGCAAAGTGTTGGGTTCAACATTGAAGGAGGGGTTGCGAATTCTCACAATGTTGAATCGTGCGACACTGTTGATGGGTTGATGTGTGATATGAAAGACCGGACCAATTTGTTGCCATTATATTGTCCCCACAAATCCAAGACGTTTCTTTCTGCTGGGTGGGCATATGGTAGTACATATGTTGGTCAACTTTTTTGGGGTGGTGCAAACGAATTCTGAATATTACTATGCAAGTATGCCGTCGAATGTGCGTTTCAGTTTAAGTATGTAAAGAATGACTGTGTGGATCATAGCTGTGTGCAAATTCACAATGTCAACTTGTTCTGCATGGTTGGTTCACACAAGAGTGTTGGCATCTAATGGGGTGTTGTTTTTGAATAGGCTTAATAATTTACATTCTTGTGGTGTTACGGTACAAGCATTCATGAACCCGCGTACAGGTTCAGATTTGGTATTAGATGTCATTGTGGATTTTGTGCATGAATAACCGTTCATCCGCTTGATGGATGTAGTTTTTGATATGAAAAATGATTTTGGGCTAGACATTAGTCATCGGGTTACATGGTTGGGTGTTGAGAAAGCGATGGGTGAAGTATATGGAGACCATGCCATGTCATTCGATTAACTCAGGTGATATAGCAACGCTGTCATGGAGACTAACCCACATAGTTACATCAATTTGGATTTCAATCAACAATCTGACAGGTTTGTATGGTATTTTATTTCATTTCGTGCATGCATCAATGGGTTCAACCATTGTTGCCTGCTTTTGTTTCTCGATGGTACGTTTTTGAATGAGAGGTTCAAGGGTAATATGCTCACAGCTACCGCTAAGGATGGCAACCAATATATGGGTTTCACATCTTTGAAATGTTGTTACCACTTTCCCTATTTTTTTCCCCATTTTTTCACATTTCGCTCATAGCACATAACATGAATTTTATGGGTTTCACCTTATGCTCCGATGGGTGTGCCCAATTCAAATTTCTTGCAAGATGCATGTTTTTTATATTCACTTTCTGCAGGTTTGTCTGCGGTCGCTTTTGCCATTATTGATTCTGAAAATGCTATAACTGGGAGTGGTTCTTGCGGCAGTTGTTAGAAGTTGTGGATGGTAGCAGGACGTTGACCTCTGTATCCGATTGCAACGCTAGCCTGTTTCAGTCAATGCCTATTGTTTTTCTATCAGTGCATCATACATTTTGCTTGTTACATCTTCAAATGAATCTAAGGGATCAAATGAAATATGATAATGCAGAGCACAAAATTAGACTGATGCGGAAGTTACGAGATTGCGTTTATGCACCTATAATTTTGTGTTTCAATTAGAAGATTGAGATATTGAAACAATGTAGTCCAGTCATTGTTGGAAATTTCTTGAAAGATTTGCATCTGAAACATTGGGCTAGTGCATACTTTAGGTATCATTTATCAATGGTAACTATACACATTTAAAAATAAATGATTATTTCATTCGAACACCAATGCTTCTTTCCTTGTACAGTGGTCGTAGGTATGGCGAGATGTGGTCCAATGTTACGGAGTCGTTCAACAATTGGATATGCGTAGCTCATCATCTCCCAATCATGCAGTTGGTGGATGTTATTCGGGCTCAAATCATGGAGCAAATGACAAAGCATAAAGCTAAATGTAGAGTATGGGGTGGGAAGCTTTGCCCGAAGATGGAAAAGATCTTGGAATTGGCACTCAAAATTAGTAGATCGTGGATCGTTAGTTAGGCCAATGAAAATTTTTTTGAGGTTCGTTCACACCCCTCAATGTTGGTCGACATCGGTGCAAGTACATGTTTTTGTTTTCAATGGAAACTTAATGGTTTCCCATGTTCCCACACAGTTGTGGGTTTTCGGAATAGTGGCAGAAACATCTACAAGTACGTCGATCCATTTTACCATGTTATGGAATTTCGGGTAGATTATTCCGGGTCTATTCAACCAATTCCAATGGTAAGGAAACCCAATTTCTCAGTGGCAGACTACTTAATTGCTCCACCTATGGTCAAGCGACCATTGGGAATGCCTAAATTAAGAGGATTCCATCAAAGGGTGAGGTTGTGTCACATATTCGATGTGGCAAAATGGGCAACCATAATAGAAAAACATGCAATGAACCGATGCAGTTCATGCATATATTTATTTATGCTATTCATGTACACTCTTTGTTGCAAAGATGACATCTTATCGGGTTTATTTTTAGTAGCAATTTGTACGCACTCATAATTTAGCGGGTTTATTTACCGAGTTTATTTTCAATGGTATTTTTTGATTCAAGACATGTTCGTGGTTTTTACTTATTATTATATTTTTAAATTTCACTGCGTGAGTACTACATACATTAATATATGTGTGGCATTCCTGTTTATTTGAACATTTGAAAGATACAAGCATGGCATGGGCTTCATATGTAAGTGTGTTGTCATCCAATTATGTGTTACACTACATATGCATTTCACACACACACACACACATACACACACACACACACACACACCTGTGAATGCTTATGTATAACTAGTAGAAGACATTGCTAGAGTGTTGGGTTATGTCTCCTATGTTCATGTCTAAACGTCTGTCTCAATTTGGCACCAAATTTTGTGTTCGTATTGTAGCATTTTGTGTTCAAAACAAATCCACTGGGTGTGTGGGTTACAAATAACGACTTACTAATTTTTTTAGCATGTTTGCATGTGACGTAATTTCGACCACAATTTAAGGAAGATGTGGGCAAGTAGAATATTCACACTTGTTCATTAATGACACATATATAGACGAACACGCTCATAACCATATATGTTATTCTGTTGTGAAACCGCATCTTAGAACATTCAGGAATAAAATTGTGATGACCCCAACGTGCTTATTATTTTTATATATTAATTCATTCAGCATATTTGCATAATTATGTGTTTAAATGATGCTTATTTATTTGTTTGTGAAATATTTGTTAGAGTGCAGACTTAGGATTTGAAATTGAAAGCCCAAATGGATTTAAAAACCAAAATTGACAAACTTAATAGGTTAATTAAAATATTTAGAATCATATGGCAAGTTTGATTAAAATTTGATTTGGATCAAAATAATTAGAATAAATCCATTAGAATTAATTAGACTTAAGCTAACTTAGTTAGCCTTAATCCCACTTAATTAACTTAACTTAATTTAACCTATATATATTATGAGCTTAAGAATTAGTTCATTGTCATCATATTTTGGCTGAGATTAGAGAGACAGAGAGATTTCAATTTTAAGACGGAGAACTTGGAGAATAGTAGAGATTTGAAAGAGACTTGAAAAGATTAAGCTATTAACCCTTGAATTCAAGCTCTAGGTGTGGAATTCACCCATAATTCTTCAAGACAATCCTTGTAGAAGTTGAATTCATAAAATTTGTAGGAACATTTCCATGTAATTGACAAGAAAATGAGGGAATCAACTTGATCATGGAAGAATTGAGGTAATTGTACACATGCATGCATATTTCATCATTCTTGAGTTTGATTTTCAACAAAAACATTACATGCATGGAGTTTATACTTGATATCTTAATGGATTTTACTTAATTCTCCACTCATCACTTCATATAGTCATGATTTGAAGGAAAAGAATTGAATTCATTACATGTATGGTGAAAATTATGAGTTTTGGGTTTTGTTTTGGAAATTGAAGAAGGTTTTTGGGACTATGGTTTGAAGATAATCACAAAACTATGAGTTATGAAGTGTTTTTATATATCTCTACTAGCTATGCAAACTTTGGTTGTGAAAGTTGTGGTTTTGAACTTCAAATGCAATTTTATGGAAATTCCAAAATTTTGTCTTACTGCACGAGCGAACAATCTATTGCTCGAGTGCACTTTGCATGCTCTCAGTACTTTTGCAGACACGTTGCACATAGCTTGAGCGACCGAATGACCGCTCAAGTGAATTCACCTTTTATTCCACATGGCTCGAGCGACCATCGAGCACACATTTCGACCATTCAGTACTTTTGTAGACAGGCCACACCGCTTGAGCGACCAAAGGTGCGCTCGAGCTAATTGTCCTATTTTCAGCATTTTTGAAATACACTCCCATGTGCATGTTTTCATCCCCATGCTCTTTTAGGCATCCTTGGGCATCATTTAGACATCTTTTATAAGGAAATGAACTAGAAACACATTAAAAGGGAATTGAATTAAGATAGAACATTTGATTGAGACTTGTGTTTCAATGTGTGCTTTGTTATATGTATGGTGTAGGTGGATGCCCGAGGCCTAGTGTTAACATAACCCACTGTGAGTAATGCCTTTATAACACTATGTTTGAAATGTATTTTGAAATTGTTCAAGATTGGTATTTTGAATTCTATTTTGTTATCTATGAATGAATGTCCCTTTTGAATTGTAATCGTGGCATCCGTTAGTGAGGCCCTTTTCTGGAGAAAACAATATCATGGCCCATTGATTAATAGGCCCTTGCCTGGGGGAAACAATATCATGGCCCATTGGATTAATTGAAGCACAGAGATCTCCGATGTTAGACCTTAATGGTCCACATTGAATTATGGATTATTGATTGGCCCGTTGTGGTCCCGATGGATTGACCCTTATGGTCCTATTGGCTTCGACATATCGTTTCATTGTTACTCTATTGAATGTACTGCGTATATTGATTCGAATGATTATTGTTATTGCAAAGAGATCGATATGATTGTTTATTCTAATGGTTTTTCTTATTGACATGAATTGTTTTGGAAGCGAAATCTATGCTTTGTAACATGTTGGACTTCATTCATATAAAACCTTTATATTGATATTACTCACTGAGCTTCAACTTACCCCTCTCCTTTATATATATATATATATATATGTAGGTGAGCAAGTGGAACGTCAAGTTTAAGGTAGCCTCGGAGTATACCCTTGTGAAGCCATTTTGAAGTGCCTCTGTGACGGGGCAAGCTTGGACTCGAGAGGAGTCAAGCTTTGTTAACCCCATATTTTATTTTGTTTCTTTTGATATTTTGGAACTTGTTATGGACTATGTTATATGAAAAGTCTAATTTTGGTGTATGGTATATAAGCTTGAATGAAGTTTAAAGTTTTTATTATTATGAATTTGGCATGTATGCACTGCTCAATGGTCTTAGTTATATTTCATATTGTGTTCACTTTGCCCCCTTAATATGTTATGATTGATTTTGTCATTGAGGTCGTAGGTAATCTGGGATTATTGGCCAGTCATGACACCTAAAGCTCTAGGGGCGGGTTTGGGTCGTGACAAAAATGGTGGACAGGTGCCCCTTTACATGACATTTGGAAAAACTGATGCCAATAAGATAAAATTAATAACACGATAACGGGGGTGTTCAATATGTTGGTAAATGTCAACGTCCTTGTCGTCCGTGGTTGGGTGAGTTTCCATGTAAACTAAACGTATTAAACATTATGATGTACAAATCAGTCAACGACAAACATCATTACAACATTGCTTATTTTACACACCACCAAAACAAAGTCATCGGCCGATGTGGAAACATTATATAAAAATTCGCCAACATCCATAATCCGAAGCTAATTTCTTTTTATTACTTTGAAACTAGCGTAATCATTCAAAATGACATACACCCTCAAACAAAATAAAAAACACCGCTAACTAAATCAAACCATAGAACACTGCCACCAATAAATATCTAAAAAAATCCCAAGATGAAAATAATGTTCAACTAAAAACAAAGTACGACATAATAAACGAGACCAAAAACCAATGCCAAAACTGTGGGGGATTTTGTTCGTATAATTTGTAACGCGTTACGGAGTCCTTGCCCATAATCCTCTTCTCAGGTCGTTCAAGAATAGCTTCACCATTGTCGCAAGAAAAAAGGATGGCGTAAGGCCGTCCATTGTCTCATTAATATCAAGTCCATGAACGTATTGCCGAATGATGAGACATACATAAATAGCACCGTCTGATCTGCAAACAACACTCAAGACAAAACAAGTCACTCTCATTACACATCAACAAAGTCAAACCCCACAAAAAAAACATCAACACCACTTACGAGTCGGGAGCCTGCTAACTGGCACAAGCGCTCCATCAAAATCTGGGATGCCCATAATGTTGGCTGCAACCCTCAATTTTACGAAGCTGTTATGGTGGTCGACCACCCACTCTTTCTGAAAAGTCAATGTTCACGTGTTACATAAAAACTAGCACTGTATCACATGTACAAACCAACTGCCATGGTTGTCAGGTACATGTAAACTATTCATATTAGCAATGGACAATAACTAAGACAAACATGGCACAACAAGTGCTGTTAAAATTTAAAACTTTACGAGCGTACCCTACCCATTTTCACATCACCACTACATTACCAATTCAGCATCCAGAATCTTCACTCACCACCCCCAACTATGGACATAATTCACATCAAATGCAATCCAACGCCTCAACAAACATTAACATAAATAGAGTCCTTAAAAACAAAAAATTCACACATGACCGACCAACCTTCCCCTGAAAGAATCTGCAACCCAACCCTCATTACGTACCATGCAAACTCCTTACAGCAACACACAACCTTTGACCGTAACAAACTCAAACTAAATGGGCCATTAACATTTGCAAAAAGAAATGAACCTTAATCAGGTTACACCATTACCACAAGACCACTTTCGACAATTGTTTCAAAAACAATGTTGGAAAATGTCACCAACATAATCATAAAATTAACAAAATTAGCCACATAGGAATAGGAAGGGTTGAGGTGCGAGTCCAACAATATGCAAGTTAACACGGACAAACAAAACAATACGAACAAAATTCATGTACCATTAACATGCTTACTTACCACTTTCAGCGCCTTGTTGTAGTGCTCATCTTGCACCCCTCGTCGTTGCCTCATGGAATTGTAGTGTTTCCATGTACCACTCTTCGAATCATGAACCATGACTGTACAATGGTTAGCATGATAGATGGGGTAATGTATGTATCTGTGTCCTCATGCAATCTTCATGTGTACATTTAGATACTTTGTTCGCGACAATGCGTTAGTGTTCATCATCATGTCTTGAACAAACAAATTTTCAACGTCAGTGCATCCCCATTTAAACATCACCCATACAATGAACATTGTGGTGGGGTGGTTTGGACAAGTACAAGTCCACATTCCAGTATACATACCGTACGCACGCTACTATACACGTACGATGTGTTAACATATTCGGTCCTTTTGGAGGCCCGCTTTCATAAGCCCATGAGCATATCAACATATGCGTCAATCACCTACACATTTACGGCAACGTCATAAGAAAAACAAAAAGAAACCTCACACTAACAATAATAATTTACCCACATTACAAAGTAATTGGACTGCTCATATTAGGGCTGAGAGGCACGTACATTCCCATGAATTGAGCTTTGATGGACCAGATTCTAGACATACGTGAAGTGAACCTGAATCCTATTGTCACCACCATCCCATATTATGGCCCTGTAATCCATTGTTCAATGTTAGGCTTATTAAACTAAATCATTTCAAACATGCTAACATATAACATATGCAAATTAAAAACATGAACAAAATTTACCCCTCACCCTCAAAGCTATAAACATTCTCCAACAGTTTCATCTCGTCCTTCTTCATCATATTCCACACAATAGGTTTCTTGTTCATGCCAAAACCACTCCACGATTTGAGTTCCACCTCAACATCCTCAATGTTGTAAATCACTTTGGGCTTCAGTGCAATACCCATTGACATTTTACTGCTCTGTTTGCCACATCTAGCAAACCTAGGGTACTTGTAGTTGGACAGTTTGAATTCATGTCTTGGTTTGTTACATAAGTCTTACCAGAGACGTCATCTTAGGCCCAAGACTAGTCCTGACCGCTCACTCCACATTCACAATTTCAATGCCGTCCACAATAACTAATCAATCCGTTACGGGTTGCGTTAGGGAGGTAGTGTCATTGCTTTCTTATTTTCTTTCAAAGGTACATACATTACGACCCACATGACCACCACTTACACTTTCTACCACATCCATGTCATCCACAAACTCTGCCATGGACTTCGCAACATTCTATTTGTACACTACAGGTGTCGAAGAATGCTGAACACTATTCTCACTTCACACGTTCCCTTAACCATTACTTCTTCCAAACTAATTGTCCAAAGGTGTTTGCTATTTCGGGCTACCAGTCGTAAGGGACTGTGTGACCACATGCACCTCATGGTCATCAACTTGGTCCTCCATTATTGTTATTGTTTCCCTCAACTATCCTACTAGCTTATTATGACAGACAATTTCTGCATCTTTTGCCATAATAACACTGTCAAATCAGATAAACAAGTTGGCGGCCTACGCCTCAAGCATCCTCTCCATATTTTTGGCATGATTCTTGAACTCATATACATGTTCAACCTTTGCTCGAACATCGCTCTCCAACTCATTAATTCTTGTTATATCTTTATTCAACTGTTCCTTCGCACCATCTAGGTCATTATCAATGTGATCACCTTACGATGTGCATGACAAGTCTAATAAGTTGGGAAACAACACCAGCCACACATCGCTGGCTGCCAACATCTTTGCGTCATCCTTCTTCGTACCATGTGACTGTTCGCTATGCTTGTTCTTGTTCTATTCTGCTTCTTTAAATTTAACTTCACCATTATTAGGCAAATCCGGTTGCCAACAGTGCAAACTCGACTCCACATTACCCACATCATGCACGCTCACATTAGCCTCATGCCCATCCCAAACATTCACCGGCTAAACCTCCAACACTAATCCCTCAGCCTTTTTTGGCACCTCACCAACTGATGGCACATTGACAAAATACCGCTCAATAATTGTCCCAGTAAGTTTGTCATAGTTCACTTGCACAATGAAGCCAACGTCCACCACATCAATATCATAAATTTATAAAATGAACATTGCATTCATTTTCATTGAAGTGCCATACCTCTATGGAACCCTTCACCATTAAGTCCACGATTTTCAGCTTGCCGATTAGTGCACCAATGTTCCGTCGACAAAATCTTGGAGACACATTGCCCTATTATGGTTCTAGAACTATTATGTGCTCACAAAGGAGAAACTACAACCATAACAAAAAACAATTCAACACACAAAATCATGTAAAGGTATAATGTAGTGTTTGTACGTTAGTTACACTATGTGGTTAGAATAACATACCAATAATTTAACAACACACCCAGTAACCCTCTCTAACTTGCTATGCACCTCACTAAACGAACCAATCAGTGCATTACGGATTGTTACAGTCCAGTTGTACAATCGCAAAGTCTCTAGTTTGTCAATTATGTGCACAAATGCCCACCCGATTAACTCACTAGTAGTAGCAAAAAATAATTTCACACATATATATACAAACATAGTAGCTTCACAACATCTCCTCATCATGATCAGATGTCTCTCGCACATATAAACCCCTGATTTATTTACACAAACATACTAATTTTATTTTCTTATTTATGTTTTTGATTTGTTATATTTAAGAAATTTGGATTATTGTGTAACTCCCCATTACCTACTAGCCTAAGTAACTTGTGGGTCCACTAACATGACCCAAAAGCTTAAGTCCAAGTTACTTAGGAGCATGTTAGTGGTGCTTTATATGTACAAGATCACCCATGTAAACTTCTGATGTGGAACAAGATTATTACATATTGTATTAGAGACTTTATGTGGTTAAACTTTGAGTTTCATGATTTTTATCTTATTTATTTATCTAAGGACAATGAAATGATGATAAAGATACAGATGAGTTTGTGTGGTGTTGATTACGTGTTATGCGTGTGTTCTTCAAACTCATTGTATATTTGTTTTGACGCAGATATTCGTAACCAACTTATATTTTTTTCCTTCAAAATAATCTCTCTCTCACTGCCAAGTACATCATGTTAAAGAGGCCAAACTCAATCTTTGCCATATCGAAACTGAGGCCATACCAATTCTAATGTTTTCTTTATCAAATAGAATTTATTCACATATGTGCGTGTATTGTGTTGTGGCTCTTATAATCTACATTTTAAATGACCATTTATCTAGAAAGCTAATCAATTTGAGTGCTTCTGTATCCCTCAAGTTGTCTTGTTCTCATATAAACTACAATTGATGAAGTACACAATAATCTTTCCCAGTGAAATTTGGTTGGTAAAATTCATGTATGGTATCTTAAATTCCTTTATACTGTTACATGGTTTGGGGTATAAGTTAACCCCCAAAGCTAACTGTTGAAGTTACGGTGTCCACACACTTATATTCTCACGTTAATTCAGTATCCAGGCGATGTGGGACTTTGTTTTACACATACAACCTAAGGTTGCCCAAGCTCTCTCTCTCTCTCTCTCTCTCTCTAGTTCTTTTAGAAGGTGCAACACCCCCAAATTATAAGATCCGACTCAAGGTAAACAATCTCGAATGATAATGATAAGACGGTAATATACATAATAAAATGAAGTATCTCCCTCTCTCTCTCTCTCTCTCTCTCTCTCTCTCTCATATAAATGCATACATTTAATGATAATTCAATACAAGCAAATCATTGAATACAATAAAAGTTAAAAGAGCTCTTATGCTTACATCAATTAAAGAGGAAGGGGGTAACCCTTTATACACATATGGCATTCAACCTACAAGTAAAGGCCTCAAGGCCACAAATAAAAGCACCTCTTTCTTGTATTCAACTTCCACACCAATGGTCATGGTTCATCAATGATACTTGAAAAGATTTCAACAACGTGGGTGTGTGATCTCCCTGAAGGGCATCTAGGCGCACTCGGCAGTTCAGATACCTCAATTTGGCTGCACGAGTGTAATGTGAAGCAGAATGAGTGTCACGACCCCATTTCACCCCTAATAGAATGATGATGGCCAGTAATCCTAGATTACTGAAGGCCAACTTACAAAGATTCACACAAATAGAGTATACATATGGGGCATACATGTGCGGAAACAATAAATTTAAATCTAGTTAGTCCATAAGAGCTGTGCATAGATTAAATGAAATTACATACAATTAATATGGTTTTACAACTTGAATGCAAACTAAAATAAACTTAATATTATATCTTGATCAAAAAGCTTCTCAAGCCCAAACATACAAGGCAAATGATCTACAAAGCTAAGAAGCATAATCTTCAAAATGCTACAAAACGTAAACCAAAACATCCTCCAAATAAAGCTTAGGTGACATCACCATCTTGTTCATCACCTACATATATAAATATATATAAGGGAGATGGGTGAGCTGAAAACTCAGTGAATGATATAAGTAATAAATGGTTGAATGAATGATATCTGAGATTTTATAAAAACAATATACATACATAACTTGTAAAAAAAATCAGAGAACGAACCAAGTTCATCAATCAAAGGCTTTCAAAGCTTCAAGGGATGCTTAGTAACATCTACATAATACAAAGGATGACATTCATTGACAAAACAAAGGAATAACTGAACCAAAATTGATTAGACAAGCCCACCCGTCGATGGCAAAGGAGATATCTCAAACAAAGTTACTAGTTGCATTAAAGTCTCCTAATACATAAGGACCTTTCAAGAATATCATCAAAATAAACATAATACTCGATACAAAAACTAAGGGATAATCATTCATGATTGATCAAATATTTTTTCAAAACAAAGCAAAGCTTTTATCAAAACATTATAACGTAACTCTATTAAAAATACCACTCGCAATAGCTGTTCGGTCATGGGGATTAAGGCAAGGATCCAAGACCTACAAGTACATAGTAATTCCATTGAATGCACTTCAAGAAGGTAAGAAGATATGCTCAAAGATGGTTATGAAATGCACTCTCAAAACAAGCTTCAAATGAGTGAAATAGATCCTGGCATTTCTTTCCAAAACCAAGTCAAGACAAAGCAAAACATGTGCTGGGAGTTAAATCAATGATTTTCTTCTTGGAAAAGTATGCTAGGCACAAACCAGGTCTCAGAATGGATACACAAAGATGAGCTGGGCTAAAATGGCCTAGCTGGTTGAACTCAGGAGGTCTTGTGCTGGGTGAAGTGGCCAGACGGCCTTGAAAAGTAGTCAGTTGAATTAGAGGCTAGCTGGCTGGCCACTATTTTTGGGCTCTACCCTGCTAACATAGAAAAGAAATAGAGCACAAATAGTGTTTCCAAGGGATGTTTGTCCTCTCTGCCACTCCCTTTCAAGAAATTAATCAAATGAGGAGTAGAATCGGTCCACAAATCATCAATGGTTGCAATGATGACCCATGAATTGATTTAGACAAAGGCTCAATGAATGAAAAAGAAAGACTAACAAAACCTTCTCCCTATCATGGAGTTACCTCAAGGGAAATGGAGAACATTGACTCTTAAACCATTATCATCAATAAAGAGTATGAAATGACTCAAGACTCAATAGGTTCAATTAACGTCCGATTGATCCAACTTAATTTTATTCTTGCACCTCTTTTAGTCCATTTTATTAGCTTTTTCATTACCTTTCCATTCTTTAATCATTTTGTCAAAAAGTGAGAATTATGTCCTCTAATGAAGAGAAGTGTCAAACAAGGAGTTGTTCTTGGTATGAGAGAGATGTAATGCCTTGGCAATGAACCTCCAAAGAGATTAAACCAATAATCATGGAAGCTCTCTTTCCCATGCCTTAAACAACACTTGTTTGAACCAACTCTTAAACAAATAAAACCGAGAAAAGAGGGAGAGTGCAAACATGGTTATTGCAAGTCTGAGTACATTTATGAAAAGCATGAAATAAAAGGCTATCAACTCAAATAGGATGGTGTCTAAGGCCTAAACCACCAATCCTACGAGGACTACAACACTATAAGCCTACTATGCAAAGCACAAATGAAATAAACACACTAAAATAGTCTTAAAAACAACAAAACAATGCTGAAAATTAGTTTGAAAAGCTTAAAAAGGTAAGCAGAGAATTGAAGCTAGTAAGCAAGCCTAAAGAGGGGTGGCTAACCCCTCCATTTTTTGGACCTCAAAACCACATATTTCGGTGTCTTAAAGCTTTGAAAAATAGTGGCCAAAAGTTGAGAAATAAATGGGAAACACAAGGAGAAAAGCTTATAGAACAAGGTTCAAAGAAGGGTGATTAACCCCTTCACCTTTGGTAGCTTCAACTCACAAGTTTCAGCCCACAAAAATAGTTCAAAAATACTATAAAAACAGAAAGAAAAGAGAGGGAATAAGTAGTGTAAAGAAGGCAAAAGTTATACCTCTTGAAGAGAGGTTACTCTTTGATTCACAAACTAACAAGTGATCACCCTCAAGAGCTGATATTTGAGCTCAAGAACCTCAGCAAGGAGCCTCAAAATTTTCGTTTAGGAAGTGTATGTAGAGTGTATGTATATTGCAAGAGAGAGAGAGAGAGAGAGAGAGTGCTATGCAAATTTTGGAGCTTTGATAATTTTTTCTCACCTAAAACCATAAGGGATGGTCAAGTATATATATAAAAATAGGTTGCTATCTTGGAAAAATCTGTATTAAGCCAATTGGTTCAGTACATGCACATGGGGGGACAGTTGGCAGTAAATATCTGTTTTGCCAGGAAACCTAGCTGGCCGGGCAACCAAGGAGGGGACGGCAGTCCACTAATTTCTGGCCAGTCGGCCACCTGTTGGCCAATAGGCCTCTAAGTGGTCTAGTTGAAAAAAATTGGGTTTTGGTCCAAAAGAGGTGCAAGGTTCTAGGCTTCTAAAACTCAAAACTAGGGCTCCTTGTTGAGAAATCAAACATTTGTACAACGTACTAATTCATCATCGAGTGATCAACCTGAGATGCCCAAGTCTTAAGGGCGGTCAAAAATGGAGTGTCTACAGTTAGTTAAGCCACCCACGTATTCCCTGCTTGTTTCTGTTTTTGGTGCTTGAAAAGTAGAAAACAAAGTTTTGGCCTAGCCTGATTGGCTAGCCGGCCAGTTTATTGGCTAGCTAGCAGGCCAACTTTTTTGGCCAGCCAGCCAGCTCATCTTTTGGCTAGCTGGCCAACCTCTCCTGGACAGAGCCCAATAGCCTCCCGGCGTTGAGCAGAACAATCTCCGACGGTCTCTAAGACCCTTATGAAGCTTTTATTTTTTCCTATTTTTCTTTCAATTTAAAAGAGATCTGTGAGGATATATCTTGTTGTAATATTTTCTTTCTTTTCTGCCTATTCAGATTTGTAATATTCAAATGTTGTAATAGTTTCCCGTCCCACTTCTTTCTATCCCATTTTTTTACTCGTTTTCCCTATCAGTACATATGTAGTATATTTTGTTTATCATCATATCTATGCTTTACAACCATATTTCATGCATCTTGATTCGGCTAAATTTGCATTTGTGGGTTTAATTGATTATTACATGATTTTGTGCGCAACTTCATGTTCTTGATATGAATCACATGTCATATTTTAGAAGTCAAATTACTAGTTGCATATTGTGAATGTTTTGCATTAGAATCTCGTATATAGGATCATGCATGTTTTACTAACCTTATTTTATAATTGTTTGCGGGACACCAATAAATATGTAAGTTTTTATGCTTTAGCATCCCATTTGTGTGTTTTTTTTACTATGTTTAGCATCCTACCATGCGGCTATGTGCTTGTTTGATATATCTCTATAAATGGCTGTGGATGGAGGTTGTGTTGTTCAATTTGGAACAAAATTGATTTTTATGTCACAAACTCAAGTTTTCGTCAAGTTGTTTAAAATGCTTTCAAAAATATATGAAATCGAATTGTTCCAATTAAATGACACAATCTATACTTGTTTGTTTTGCATAGTAATTTTAGCATTTATTAAATAACTGGAATATGAACATATAAAGTAAATAAAATTCATATCATGATTTTTTAGAGGTCGATCTTTGATCAAGGGAGCGGAGGTGCTCAATTAATGACCTTCCCCTCTCATACCCAAGGTTTCGAACCAGGCAACTTTGGTTATGACGAACAGTGGCCTTAGCACGAGTCACGGGTTTCCTAATTTCCCAAAATATTAGGCAGCGACTCTAATATCTAGTGATGTAGTCCATTTCTAGCAAAGATTTTTTGCAATAAAATAAATTTCCATAAAAGTTTCCAAATCTGGACTCTCATCTACGTTTCACATTGCACTCGTGAGACTAGATCGAAGATACTGAGGGTCCGAACTATTAATGCGCACGAGTACTCGCTAGGCATGTTATAGTTTCTAGAGACTCTACTGGGGATATTAAGAAACTTTGACTTGAACTCCGCGCTATGTTTTTTATTTTCAATTATATGTTCATTTCATTGCATGCATTGGTGCACCTAAGCCCCGTGCTCGTCACCTATTATCCTAGATGGTATTTGGCTTCGGGCAGATAGACGGACATGGGCTCTAATATGGTGAGAGCACAAGCCTTGGAATTGGCATCACTACGTACCGCTTGATTCGCTAGATTGAGTACGTATATTGGTGTCTCGTTGAGGTACTTTTTTTTGGACCAAGACTAACCTAGTACATATAGTAAGCTTTAGCAACTTCCAAATTAGGATACAATGCTACCCCATTCTAGAATGTATGTTGCTGCTTGTGCGAATAGTAAAACCCTAGATCATGTCAAAGCTAGGACAAGATAACCCTACCCTCTATAAGGGTGTTTGTTCTCTTTCCTACTACGTGCACTATATGGGATCTGAGGTTCTCAAAATTTTAAGCAATGGTTTAGGCATTCATTTTAAGGGGTTGAATTCAGTGTTTCAGTATGTTGTATAATGATCAATTGAGCCAGAATGCTATTGAAATTTTGATTGATGGTTCCGTTGTTTTTGCTAGGTAGTCGTGCACTATAGCTTCAAAACAACCTAATATCCCTCAAGTTCTTTGGACTCACACTGGTAGACTCTGTAAAATCGTAGAATTGGTTGAGGGTCAGCTAGTGTTAGTTTCTTCGCCATCGGTTACATGCAAAAGAAAAGTGAAAGCTTCATCAACTGTCTAAAGTACCCTTTCTTTACCAGAATCAGTAATGGCTCCGATCCCTGAAAATATAATAGACATGCTTTTGGCTCTTCAACGAAGCATGGATAATATTACCAATACAGTTGCCACCCACGGTGATGTTCTCGCTGAATTGCGACGCTCATCTGGGGTGTCCAGTACCCAACCACCTTCGGTGACTCATGTAATCCCAACTCCACCTCCTCTAGTTGAGGAGCTTCCCCGAGACCATTTTACCAGATGACCTAAGGGCTCCTGTGCAGTCATCGAGAGGACCATTTCCCCTTCCACAACCAACATGAGGGATTTTTCCCCTGGAAACAACTGATTTTGATCTGACTATGTTGAAATTGGCTAAGTTGGAAAAACTATTCAAAACATCACAAGGAATTAATTTGATCTGAAACATCAAATACATGGTATATTGAAACAACTGTAAAGCCTGAACGATTTAAGATGCCACACATTGATAGATTCGATGGATCTGCTGACCCAATGGTACACATCCGCCTATTCTCTGATGTTAAGAAGCCTATGGATTTGACTTGTCCGCAAAACTCTCTCTGTTTGGACAAACTTTGTCAAGAGTGGCTGTAATCTAGTATGCCAAGTTAGAGGACTTGGTGAAACAAAGTTGGGAAGAATTAGCCAAATCCTTTATCACCCAGTATGCCTATAACACTCAGATTAAAGTGACCACCTAGAAGTTAGAAGCAACTTACCAAGAGCCGAATGAAAGTTTTGAAGCCTTCATCACAAAGTGAAAGGCCAAGGCTGTAATGATGACCACTAGACCACTAGAGAATGATCAAATTCGCATGGTGGTAAGGAATTTGCGTGGCAAAATGCTACAAAAAATGATAGTCCTTCCGTTATTCACTTTTAAAGAACTACATAAAATGGGGGTTGTAGACACCCCATTTTTTGACCACCTTTAAGACTTGGGTGCCTCATGGTGAACACTCGATGATGAATAATACGCTGTACAAACGTTCGATTTCTTTAGCAAAAGGCTTCGATTTTCTAACTTCAAAGCCCAAACCTTGTACCCCCTTTAAAACAAAACCTTATTTTTTTTTTCTAGCCTAACCACTCAAAGGTCTACTGGCCAATAGGTGGCCAGCAGGCCAATTTTATTGGCCAGCCGTCCCCTTCCTTGGCTGGCCGGCCATGTCCAGTGGTAGACAAATATTTGCTGCCAGCTATCCCCCTCATATGTGCATGCCTTGCACAAGCTAGCTCAATACAGATATTTCCGATGGAGGAACCTATTTTTCTATAAATAGATGACCATCCATCCCTCTTGATTTTAGGTTAGAAAAATTTGCCAAAAGCCAAAAACTTGTCAAACACTCTCCCTCTCTATCTTGCACAATACATACACTATCCATACACTTCCTAAACCAAAAATTTGAGGCTCCTTGCTGAGATTATTGAGCCAAAATTTCAGCTCTTGAGGGTGATCACCTTGTGGTTTGTGAACCAAAGAGTAAATTCTCTTCAAGAGGTATAACTTTTGCCATCTTTACCTTACTTTTTCCTTATCTTTTCTTGTTGTTTTTCATACTATTTTGGACTATTTTTGTGGGTTGAAACTTGTGATTTAAAAGCTATCGAAGGTGGAGTGGTTAACCACCCTTCTTTAAACCTTATTCCACAGCTTATATCCTTGTGTTTCCCACTTGTTTCTCAACTTTTAGCTACTGATTTTCAGAGTTTTCAAAGGTTAAAACATGTGATTTTAAGGTCCAAAAGTGGAGGGGTTAGCCACCCCCTCCTTTGGCTTGCTTACTAACTTTGTTCTCCTCTTCTTTTACTTCCTTTTTCTAGCTTTTCAATCTAATTTTCAGCACTATTTTTCTAGTTTTGGAGGTTGTTTTAGTGTGTTTACTTAGTTTATGCTTTGAATATTATTCTTGTATTGTTGTAAGTCCTTGTAGATTTGGCAGTTTACGCCTTAGACACCAATCTATTTGAGTTGATAGCTCTTATTCCATAGTTTTCATACATATACTCATACTTGTAATAATCATCTCTGCAACCTCCCTCTTTTCTTGGTTTTCTTTGTTTAAGCGTTGTTTCAAACAATTGATTGTTGTTTAAGGCATGAGAAACAGACCTTCTATGCTTAATGGTTTAACCTCTTCGGAGGTTCATTACCAGGTCATTACATCTCTCTCATGCTAAGCACAACTTCTTGTTTGACACTTCTCTTCATTAGTAGATGTAGTTATCACTTTTGGACAAAAATGAATAAAGAATGACAAGGTAACATTAAAGAGGTTAAAATTGGACTAAAAGTGGTAAACAAGAGTAATAAAATTGGTTTGGGTTCAATTGGACGTTATATTGAACCTATTGCGTCTCGAGTCATTACATACTCTTTAGTGATGTTAATGATTCAAGAAGCAATGTCTACCACTTCCCTTAAGGTAACTCCATGATAGGGAGATGGTTTTGTTGGTCTTTAATTTCCATTTATTGAGCCTTTGTCCTATCGGTTCATAGATCATCACGTAACAACTTTGCGAATATTGATGATTTGTGAACTGAATCTACTCCTTCCTTGATTAGTTTCAGGATAGGGAGAGGCAGAAAGGACAAACATCTCCTGGAAGCTGTGGACGCGCCCCGCGTGAGAGGGGGACTTATGCATGCCACAGTTTGGACTCGTTTTTGTCATGGTTCTTAATCTGAACCAAAGAGTCCAAATCCGGCAAATCGTTTTGAGAAAACAGATTTTTGAAAGAAGTGCCAAACATGGACTGCTTTGCCAGATACAGAGTCGCCACCTAAATATTTTTTAATGGGGGAATTTAGGAAACCCTAACTCAGTGCCAAAGGCCACGTGTCCGTTATCACCAAAGTTGCCTTGGCTCGGGAACTTGGGTCCGATTGGGGAAGGTCAGCTATGAGTACCCCCTCTCGCCCAATCCGAAGATCGGCCTCTACTAATCATGATATCCGATTTTGACAACGTTATGTGTTCTTATTCCGGTTGATTAGCTAGAATTACTATGTGATGCGCACAACACAAAAGTATAGACTAGATCACCTAATTTGGAACAAAGCATCGCATATCCGTTTGTTTGGAAAACGTTTGAAAGTTGCTACTCGCAAGTAGGCTAAAATACGGATTTCAATGAGTTGTTCCAACTCAAACAATCCAACCTTCACCCACAGGCATTTAGGCAGTTTTATATCATATAAGCATCTAGCCACATGGTAAGTATGCTGTCATGTTAACATTCACACTCGTGCGAGATGCTAAAGCATAAAATACTTACAATGTACTCCAAGCCAAAACAGAGAACATGTTAGTAATCATGCATGATCCAAGTCCATGTTAAGCGGCTAATGCAGCGCATACAGAATGCAACTACAATAGGCTCGACTAATCTATGAATGACATGTGAAAATGCACAAGTAGCATGTATTCAAGTTAGATTTGAAATACTTATGCAATTAGCATGATGCGCCGAGCCCGATGCATGCAATACTAATGAATGATGCACGCATGCATAGCATAAGGTATGCTAAATTAAACATGGCCTAATACTAACCATCAAAGCAGGTAAGTAAAAGGGGGAAAGAAGTGGGGGTTGGAAGACATGCACACACGCACCCACACTTATTACAAATTTGCCCTTGCTCGGAGGGGCCAAAAGAATAATACAATTAATTAACCTACAAGCTAATTAAATATTATAGACCAATTGAACTAGCTAAGCAAATTAACTAATCTAATTTAAGCAATAAGCAGCCTCAGGAAGAGGGTCCAATGTACACGCGTCGGTTTCGCTCGGAAGCCCAATGTCATGCGCAAGCTGCCTCTGTTTTCCCTGCTCTGCTCCTCTGAAGATTGCCAAAGTCTCAGGGTTGCTTCTCTGCACACTGTGGAACACCACCGGCTAAGGGGATTGGCCACCAGCCATGGAGAGTGGTCATCGGCCACAAATTAAGTAATCAGCCACTGATGATAGCCGGTCAGCACTGAAGATGGCCGGCCGGCCAAATCTTCCTACAGAAACTAGTTTGACAGCAACAGAGGGCAAAACTTGGCATGGCAATGCATTTCAAGCAATATGTGCACCAACCACACCCCTTATCATGTATATGACTCAAAAGAGGATGGACCTCGATTCTCGGACCACCAATCGCGCATTTCAATGCATGATGGCCCAAAGAATCAAGTGTGCATTTTAATTTCAAATGCAATGCAAACCAAATAAGCAAACAAAGGGGCTTTCAACCTCTATCATGGCTTGATCAAGAGGTGAAAGATGCATGTAAATGCAATGCAACCTAAGTATGTTAACTAGGCATGCAACATGGCAATGTAATGTGTACATGCAAGTATGCAAGCAAACATACAGGGTGAGCATGCAAACAAGCAAAGGGGATGGACTTAAACTAACATGGATAGCTCGCAAGCATGCCAAAATCAGTGGCCAATGCTATAGAAATGAGGGCACAATGACATGCAAACATGCATGCACACAAGGACCAATTCCTAAGCATAAAGGAACAACTTCTAAGCACACTTAAAAGGAGGTAAACATGGACAATTAGCATGCAATGTAAGCTTTGAAAATTATGTAGGAAATGATGCCAAATCAACCCTACTAATGCAAGCTAAGCATGCAACCAAGCCCAAGGACCCAAAGCATGATCATATGACGCATGAAGTAAATGACCAAAACGGATCAAAACAGTCCTAAAACATGTTAAGGCAGGCCCCAAAAACCACTTAGATGGCATCTAAATGATCTACTCATGGAGGCATGCACAAATGCTTAAGCATGGAGTATACAACACAACCTCTTAAAGCATCAAAGGAGTGATAAAATGCAAGCATGTAAACACATTACAAGGACTGAAATGACATGGTAAGTGGTTCCAAACCACTGAAATGATGCAAGTAAAGCATGCTACACACTCACACACCTAAGGCTAACAAGCCAAAATGCAAAGTGGCTATACTAAGCACGTGATGGTCGACCAAAACAACCAAAAATAGAGCTTAAGCATGCTAAAACAAACACAAAAACTTCACAAAGCTTGGCCAAAATCATGCTAGAATAAGGGTCAAAACCTAAAGCATGTTAAGGCCTAAACATGGCATTACAAGGCATGTATGCTAAGCAAGCATGGTGTACCAAAACCAACTCAAAATAGTGTTAAATCATGACATAATAAGCACAAAAAATAGTTAAGGCATGGCCAACATACACTTAAACATGGTGCTCTCTCAAGAGACTAAAATGGCCTTTTTCAAGGACAACAAGGAGAGGGGGTGGCCCTCTCCTTCTTGGGACCTCAAGGCACCATCCTCACCTCTGAAATCCCTCAAGATTTCAGTGGTGAGGAGGCCCAAACACAATGGTCCCGGAGCTCAACCAAAATGGCTCAAAACAAGGGCCTAACAAGGCTTGAGAGGGGTCAAACAACCCCAAAACTTAAAACACCCTTAATAAACTATTTAGAGCACTAAAAAAAAAAACTTTTCTATGTTATATGTTAAGCTCAAAAATAGTTGTAAGGTAGGCAAAAATACAATGCAAAAATGGGGTAAAAAGGGACAAAAGTCTTACCCTTGTAGACCCTCTTGAAAAATACCAGCAGGTTCTTTAGGTTCAAATCAGCTCCAAAACTCCAAAAACAAGCCTCAAGGACCTCAGCACCAAGAGAAGGTGTAAGTCTAGGTGTTTGTGTGCAAATCTAAGACTAAAACACCTTAAGGGCAAAAAGAGAGAGAGAAATAGATATAGGATAGATACAATTATGCTAACCCTAAAAACCAAAGCTCTCCTCTGAAAATTTTGTAACCCTAAAAGAGGGAGAGGAAGCCTCCTCTTATAGAGCTCAATCTTGTAAGCTTACAAGACAAGCTAGCTAAGAGAGAGATCCCTCCATACACGTGTGTGGAGGGGAGCCAAATGCATGCCAGCTGCACAAAAATATCTGCAAAAGCAAATGCACAGTAGTCGGCCGGCCAAAAATGCAATTGACCAAAAAAAGATAGCCGGCCGGCTATCTATAGTGCCGGCCGGCTAAACATTTGGCCAGTGGCAACAAAACATAGCCGGTGGCCTCAAGCCATGGCCGGTGGAGTGTGAGGGGATGTCCCACAAGCCATTCCCTGCCTCTCCAAGGCAAAACACAAGTGTTTGGTGCAAAACCAAACACAAATCAGTCGAGTCGAGAGATCTTGAGGCAAGGCGCGTAGCCAAGACTTCCGGGAACTCACGACGAACACAAACATGGATGATCACCGAGTGTTCAAGTGGTGACGTCCAAGTCTTGAGGACGGTTAAAA
Source organism: Camellia lanceoleosa (assembly GCA_025200525.1). NCBI lineage: Eukaryota > Viridiplantae > Streptophyta > Magnoliopsida > Ericales > Theaceae > Camellia > Camellia lanceoleosa. The sequence goes on along the minus strand of CM045772.1, from coordinate 69,609,340 downwards.
ATGGGGTGCCTACAGAAGCACTCTGTTTTTGCTCTGTTTCATTTTTGTGGCAATAGGGAAGTACCTAAAAACAATGGCTGGCCGGCCAACTTTTTGCCCGGTCAACCACTTTCCAAGGTCGGCTGGCCACCTTATTTTATACAAGCAGTGTCATTTTCATGGCAAAACAGAACAGAAGTTGGGGAAAAAACAGATTAATTTTCTGACTACAAGCAGAATAGTTTGTGGAAGCAAAACAGAGAGGTTTCCAGGAGGACATTCTCATTTGTGCGCGTGCGATGCTTCATTTCTCGTGGTCCTTTAAATTAATAATATGATAATAGTATGTTTAAAATTCATTAGATTCGTTAGTTATTTGTAATAGCTAGTTAAATTTAGTTATTTGTAATAGCTAGCTAAATTAGTTAATTTGGTATTGTAATAACTAGTTTAAAGTTGGACATTTGGACCCTCTTGCATGAGGGCAAATTTGTAATATTGTATGTCTTCCAACCCCCATTTTTTTCTCCCTTTTATTTATATGCTTATAATGGTAGCATCATGTTTTACATTTTCATTTCAATGCCATGCCTTGTTGTGGCTCGACTTTTCATGCTCCTTTCAGAAGACGAATAGCCCCATAGTTCGGACTCACATGGTTCTGAATCTGATTTCACAAGTGCAATGTGAAACAGTGAAAACACAAAAAGAGTCTGAATCTGGCAATTCTTTTGGAAAATTGATGTTTGAATTAAATGCCAAAAAATGGACTGCTTTGCTAGTTTTCAGAGTCACCACCTAAATATTTTTGGAAAATTTAGGAAACCCAAGACTCGTGCCAAAGGCCATTAGTCCGTGATCACCAAAGTGTCTCAATTCGGGAACTTAGGTACAAGAGGGGAATGTCATGAATTGAGCACCCCACTTGCCCGATCAAAGATCGGCCTCTACTAATCATGATGTAATTTTTATTTACATTATATGCTCTTGTTGCAATTTATTAGCTATTTTTACTATGTGATGCACATAAGTATAGACTAATTTGCAAGAATTTGAACATTTGATTTTGTGTTTTATTTGAAATTGTTTTGTGAATTTTCCACTTGAAAAAGTGGGCTTAAAATGGACATTTAATCAAACTATCTCAATTCAAGCAATTAGCCTTCATCCACAGTCATTCAAACAGTTATATTAAGTAAGCACTTAGCCTCATGAAAGTATGCTTTGACATGGTACATCCACACTCATGCGATATGCTAAAACATAAAATTACTCACATAGTACTGCGAGCCAAAATAAAGCAAAATAATTAGAAAAAAAATATCCATGTTCCTAATTAATGCAATATGACTAATGTAATGCACACATTATGTATTTTATAAGTTCGGCTATGAACATGGCATATGATTCCATTCAAGACATGCGATAAAGCACATATTCAAGTAATGAATTTGAACATTGATATTGGGTTAGCATGATGAGTTGAGCCTTGGATGCATGCAAGATAATGGATGCAAAGCATAAGAATGCTAATTTGAAAAAATGATGTCCTATACTAACCATCATAAGCAAGTAAGTAAAAGGGAGAAAGACGTGGGGTTAGAAGACATATAACTTATTACATAATTGGCCTCGTGCAAGAGGGTATGAATCAAAGTCTGGAAGTCCAAATTAAACTAATTATTAGAAAACCGAATGAATTAACTATCTAACTACTTTATTACAACAAGAATAACCATGAGAAGTAAACTAACTATCTAAACTAATTATCTATAACAATTACAAATAAACAATAATGATAATTACAACACTAATAATTAACAAGACTAATTATAATAACAATAATAAATAAATTAACTACAACAATGCACGGAGCATTAATTGACAATAATGATGTAAGCAAAGATGCGAAAGGGTTGCATGCATAGTGTTCAAGAATAGCTCTATCTGCCTAAACTTGCTCTGTTTCACCTTTAGCCACTGCCCTCTATTTTCTACAAAATACACTGCTGACCAAACATTGATGACTGGCCGGCCCACAATGAAGCCTGACTGGGCTAAAAGAAGGCTGGCCGTGCCTCAATTTCATGTAAAATTCTAATTCGTGCTCTAAAGTGAAAACAGTGCAGACAGAGTGTTCTAGACTCTGTTTGTTCCTCTCAGACTTCTTTGTCATGGGAAAGCCTCTAGAGAAGGTTGAAATCGTTTCCAAGACCATCAATGAGCAAGTTGATTGCTTGATGATTTCAGGTACAATTTGGACAAAAATCAATAAATGCAATGAACAACAACCACCCATCCCTCCTATCATAGAATTAACTCCAAGAGGGAGGAAGAGACGCTTCAAGGTTCATCAAAACATCATAAATTGATGTAAGACAACGCCTGACACAATGGATTCAACATAACGTCTAGTCGAACCCCAAGCAATATAACTCATTTCCTTTATGTGGGTTGGTTCATTTTAAGCCAAATTCATTAGTCCTTACCATCCTTTAATCCATTCAGTCCAAGATGATTGTTACGTCCACTAGAGATTACGTCCACTAAGTGAGAAATATGTCAAACATGAGGTGATTCTCAACATGAAAAAGAGACTACACCATTGGCAATGAACCTCCGTAGAGATTAAAACATTAAGCATAAATCGCTAGTTCACGTTTTGAATAACCATCAACCGGTTGAAATAATTCTCAAATGAAAGAGATGAATGGCAAGTCGATTATTAAAATGAGGTTCTTAAACACGGAAGTTAGTTAGAGAAAAGCTAAGAACAATATATAACAAGCTATGTAGGCAAACTTATGAGACAACAATCAAGCTAATCAAAGTGTGAGCTACTTAAACAACCAAGAACAGCCTCAAAAAAGCCCTTAAGAGATGAAAAACAATGGCTCAAAGTGCATGAAAAGTGCCTAAAAAGTTAATCAACAAAGAGAGAAAACAAGAACAAGGAGGGGTGGCTAACCCCTCCACTTTTGAGACTTCAAAGCATGATTTTCAGCCCTTTTTTAACTCTGCAAATCAATTTAGGGAGCAAAGAAAAAGAGTGTAAAAGGAAGGGTTTGAGCTATAGATAAAGGTGTAGAAAGAGCTTACTCTCCAAACCCATTCTCAAACACTTGGAAGAGAATCAAAACAACATAAAACTACAAGAACTAGATAGTAAATGAAAGAACAAGAAGTAAAAGAGAGGATGACAAGATTATACCTCTCAAAGAAGTGAGCTTTTGCTTATGAATCAAACTATGTCTTAACACACTCTCAAGCTTGAATTATGGTGTTCAAGGCTCAACCAAGGTTCCTAGGCTAAGGTGCGAAGGTGTATATGGTGTATGGATATAGAGTCAAGGTGATAGGTTTACTCAAAGTGTTGCTTGCACAAGAAGAAGGAGAAGAATGAGCTCTTAAGAAGGTGTAGAAGCTTTTTAGAAATTCTTTAACCCTTAAAACAGAGATATATGGTCATTTTTATAGAATTTGAGCAAGAGGGGTCATAAATATTTTCAAAAATGGACAGCTGGCGAGCTTCCACCCAGAACAGTGTTTCTCGCTACTAAGGCATGACCGGCCTTCAATAGGCAGCGCCGGCCCTCAATGAGGCACGTCCGGGCCTCAATGTATTCCCCTGTTTTTCTGCTTCAGACTCAGCATAGGGTGGCACTTTGTGTAAAAATGGATTTCTTGGGTATAATCAGTGGGAATATGGGAGGTTTGGTATTGTTTCAGAGCTTAAAACATGGCCACTTCGTTGAGACCTCGAACCACACAACACCACTTTCATCTTCGAGTGTACCAAGCAAAGCGCTCGAGCCTTGCGGGCGGTTAAAAATGGGGTGTCCATAGTTGCCTCTCTTTGACAGAGCTCGAAGTCATAAATTGACGTGAGTGAATGTCAAAGCGTAAAGACAACCCATTTGACGAGGCCTCAAGGCTCGGGCAAGAAATCAAGACATAAATGCAAAGATTGAACTCGAGGGAAAAATGCAATGCGAAACGCAGCAAATTACTTATGATCATGCAATGAAACAATGCAATGAAACAACACTACAATTGAAACAAGAAAGCAACATTTAAATGAAAAAGTAAATCAAAGCAAAATGAATCCCGTCGTGTTTTACATGGAAAGAAGTGAATAAACAGACACATCTCACGCAAAAAGGACAAAGAAAGCACAAACCAACCTACATCTCATGTAGAAAGGATGTAAGAAAATGAAGACTTAACTACGCCTCGCATAGAAAAGGTGAAGGGTGATATAACCATTGAGCGCACCCGAGGTCTCAACCGAGATCCTAACGCGTCTCACACGATAGAAGGAAGGGTGGTGTGGACAAATAGGTGCACTTGATGTTTTTAACTGAAACAAACAATCCTAACATGTCACACGCGAGAGAAGGAAAGATGGTGTGAACACTGAGCGCACTTAATGTTTTTAACCAAGGTAAACAATCCTAACGCATCATACGCGAGAGGAAGAGAGGTTGGTGTGAACAAACAGGGGCACCTATTATTTTTAACCGAGGTAAACAATCCTAACACATCACACGCGAGCGGAGGAAAGATGGTGTGAACAAACAGGCGCACCTGCTATTTTTAACCGAACATTCCTAATACGTCACACGCGATAGGAGGAAAAATGGTGTGAGCACCGGGAGCACCTGATCCTCTCATTTGAAACTCCCTCTCCCTCTCCCTCTCCCTCTCTCTCTAACCTCCCTCTCTCTCTCTCTCTAGATTTCCCCTTTCCTTGAAGTACCCAACAACCCTTGCCATTTTTTCTTTGAAACCCTTTCCCTCCTCTATACTTTGAGCCGAACAAAACTTGATTTCGTGGAGTTGAAGCTTTTCCCTAGGTTTTTCTCACATTTGCCCACATTTTCCTTCTTTTCCCTTTGATTTTCCACAACTTTCTTCACCTTCTCTCCCTTAAGGTTTGAAATTTGGGGTTTTCACCTATTTTCACCCTTGCCCTCACTTTTTCTTCATTTCCTCCACTTTTCTCCATGGCTAGTGACGAAGTTCCCATCTCGGACCCCGTCATTGGTATTGGGGCCGCCTTAGGTGCAGATATGGAGGCCAAAGACGCTCCCGCATTGCCTCCCCTCATTGATAGGCCATTCAATGCGGCCACTTACCAACCACGTACACATGTTCGGCCGCTAGGTGGTATCTTGAGATTTAAGGACCTCATCCTTGGGATAGATGAGGACATCCTGCTGCGAGAGCCCGTGGAGCACTTGTCCGCCGATGCCTCCACGGTAAGAAACTTTTCTTTTCTTTGATACATTGTTGAATCACACAAGTAGACCACTAGTTAATGCCATATACATTCCCTATTTATAGGTGATAGCTAGGAGGATTGGCGGCTATGGATCCATATCCGGCCCCCGGCACAGGTATAAGAGATTGCTCGCCGAGGTCCGAGCACTGGTTGATACTGCCGACTTTAGGCCCTTCTGCCCAAGGATCATACAAATGAGGATCGAGTCGCTGCTGTACGGGGCCCTAGTAGAGAGATGGTGGGACACTACGGACTCATTCCACTTCTCATCAATTAAGGAGCTGACTCTGACCCCATACGATTTTTCAATGCTCACTGGCCTACAGGTCGAGGTTGGCAACCTGATCCCATGTGATCCTGACATGATGCAGTGGAGAGCTGCACAACGTTAGCTTCTCGAGGCAATCCCAGACACCACCAGCCATGGGATGGTGAAGTATAGTTGGTTTTATGATCATTTCTCTAAGTCCCAGCCCACTACTACAGATAAGGTCTGTAACACTTGGGTGTTTTAATATATTGAAAGGTGTGTTTAATATCCTTATTTTTATCTTGGGAGTCTTTGGAGTTGTTGTCTGTTGATTTTAAAGGAGTACAATCCAATTTAAACTCATTGGGTTTATTCGTTCACGTTTGTTCTTGTCAAAAGTTCCTTGGAAACTTAGAAATTTTTCCTTGGGGTCGACACCAACCTTCCTAAGGGTCGACCCTTACCTGTTGGTGAAGTTTCTGGAGGTGTTGCTAGAAAATAGGGCAGACAGACACTGGGGAGGGTCGACCCTCTTATGTTGCAGAATTTCTGTGTTAGTTGCTAGAAAATAGGGTCGACCCCCTCCTGTCTAAGGGTCAACCCCCTTGCCCGAAGGGTCAACCCCTGCAAGTTTATTTTAATATTATGGGCTTCGAATGGGCCCTATTTTTGGGAGGTTTTGGACTTATCTTTTTCATTGACCTTAGGGCTATCATCTAATACTATAAATAGACCCAAACCCCACCTCTCTCATAATTTTTCTCCTCTTTTTCCTCTCAAAATCGAGAGTCTCTCTCTTTCTCTTAAAAACTCACTTTTTCCACTTCAATCCTTAGATCTACACTCTTAGAGGTGTCTTCTCACCTTGATCTTTTGAGATAACTTGAAGATCTTCTCAAGGGCTTTCTATTGGTCTAAGAAGTCCGCGGCTTCGTCAACCTTGGGTATTTCGGGTTTTCTTCCTTACAACTTGAGGTAGGGACACTTTTGCCTTAGTATTTCTTTGTTTTGAAGGGATTTCATGGTATGATTGTGATTTATGAGTTAATTGGAGAGTATTGTTGGATCAATCTCATGTTTTACATAAACAAACCATTTTACTTGACTCTTACTTGAAATTTCTTTACTCCCTCTTTTCAAAACATGTATATAAATGTTATTACAAGCCATATGTATAATAGAGGAGAAAAACCCCCCAAATTTGGTAAAAACCCTAGATTCTCTATTTGAGTTAAAAACACCACATTGAATGAGAAATTTCCTTGATTCATGAAATATTGTGAAAAATAAATAGATGAAGAATGTGGATGTTGATATAGTAAAAGAATTGTGTCTTGGATGTTATTTGTTTTCCTTAAATCTTGTGTTGTATTCAACTCTTGTGTAATGTTGGATGGTTGTTGATGGAACAAAATATGAATGAATTGCTAACCGTGCATGAGTCTGGGTAAGAGTCGGTTTTCCAAGTGTGGTGTTGTATTGGTTCCCGCGCGGGGAGTTTAAAAAGGTGCCCAAATGCCCTGTGTAGGCTTTTCGCTGGACGAATGTGGAAAAAATGTTTTTGGGTGTCCACACAGTCCGGCCATATGATAGCCGGCAAAAGTGAAAAAATTGATGGTTTTCTTTGGGGTGCCCACTCCCTGCCGTATAATAGTAGGCAAATATGGGGGTGGTTTTATAAACAAAAGTAAAGGGTGTTTTTAATTGGACTCTTACAGGTGGACTCATGGTTCGCGTTCTATGGTTGTGAATGTTTGATTGTTGTGCTAGATGACATGAATAGTCACTGTTATTATTTGGTTGTTATGGATCTGTATGTTCGTTAAGGTTTACATGTAAAGATAAATTTCCATGAAATGTTTGGTCACAAAGATACTATAATCTTATTCAAAGGATTAAATACTTGATTAAATGTGTTCCTACTGGGCATATAGCTCAACCTTATCTTATTTTTTTCAGGAAATGATGAAGTTCCACCTCCCTAAAGGATTGGTTTAACAATAGCCCTTTTGGAAAAGTTAATCCTTGTGTATTTTGTTATTTCAAATTGAGATTTTTGTAACAAGACTATTTACTTATTTTGTGGTAATTGTACTCCCTAGAGGCTTATATTTTGTAAGACCACCTAGTTCATTGAACTGGAATACGAGTTCTGAACATTATGAGAATGTATATAGTGAATTGTAACCTCTTATCTCTTAGTTCAATGGGAAGGTGGACTTTTTGAGTATACTGTTGTATTTGTTTGGGCATCTTCTTGTGAGAAAATTTTAGGGTGTTACAAGGTCACCTAGTACACCCGCGGCTTCCTCATGTATCTCTTTGGTATTACCCTGTTTGCGAACAAGGAAAATACCATAGGGTTGGTACACCTACCACAAGTGAAAGAGTATGATTGGGGTGACGTCGACCTGGCTACGTTATACTCATATATGAGCTTTGTATCCCACTGCAAGGCGGATTCACTTGGCGGCTACTAGAGGGTTTGGGAGGTACACCTCACATTTACTTTTTCTGTTCAGCTTTACATTCTATTCAATTTTGCATTTTCTACTCATCTTTGCTTCGCATTTCCTATTTGTCTGCTCATTTACATCATCCATGTTTTTCTCCTTGTAGCTCTGGGTTTACACATATTTCATCTCTCTGGCCCCAGTCCAGGTGAGGTCGATTGAGTTGTCAATACCCCACTCCCGATTTGAGCACCACCGCTGCATAGATCGAGACTTTCCCTACTTTCGCCGCTTCTTTGACACGATCACTACGAATCAGGTAACAAAATATCAACCTTAAATTTTATATACTGTAAGCATACTGCACTATTTCCCATACTACACGGTCAGTCTCATACTGTTGCTTCTATACTATTGCACTGTCATTCTCATACTGCACTGACATTTTCATATTGCTTGGATTTCTGACATCTGCTTCCATAGGTCGACTGGCATCCTTGGGTGGGTCTTCCCTAGGCATCGAGGACGACCTATGTAGTTGCATGGCATGCCTCCACCATGCGGATTCTGTTTGAGGGTCCCTTTGGTCGGGCTTACTACCTAGGGTAGAAGTTCATTCGCCAGACACAAGGCGTCACTGACCCCGACATTTTACATCCTCCTCCTCCTCCAGTCATGAGAGTAGTTGATGAGCTTCAGGACAGTCCTCAGATTAACCTCCTGATGTTGGGAGAGGATGGCAATCATCATCATAAGCCCGGTGACTTCACTACCTTCTTACATACTTGGGTGATGGCACCTCTTACCTTGGGCATGGTTCGCGCTATTCCGAAGGTTGCTATTACTACTGCAGCTGGCGATGCCCCTACTGGAGGTGCCCCTGCCGTTGCTCCCATTTCGAGGCTTCCTATGATTCCCACTGAGATCATGTACATGCATCCAAATGGAGTGATCGAGCAGATCCCGCTTGAGCATATCGAGGAGAGGGACCGCAGGCTAGCATTAGCTCTTGGCATCAAGCAAGTACACATTTCTTTATGCTTCTACTCACTAAACTTTATCTTGTTTTGTATTGTTCTCTATTACTTCTGTTTACCTTTTTCAAATTCCATTCCTTTTGCAGATACCCCGTGCGTATGCCGATGACCTCCCCCGGACGATCGACAGACTGCTCCTTATGGTATAAAGGAGACCGACTGCTTTAGTCACTCATGGGATTAATGTATACTCTATCTGTAGTTCACTGTTGTTGCCATATTTTTTATGTTCCTGTTAATCCATATTGATACCTATACTCTTTTCAGCTTTAGCTGACGCCAGCAGTACCCGCAGGACCTTTTTCGGCTGGTAAAAGAAGGAGACGGGGGCCAGTGAGGGGCTGAGGGGAAGCCGATCGAGGGAGAGGCCAATTGAGGCAACACCCACCTTCTGAGGAGTCTTTTGACGAGTCTACGACACCCGAGGATGAGAAAGAGGAGATTAACTTGCAATCCAGTAGCCCCAGCGATGACAGTGATACACCTCCTCTGTAATCGAGGAGGATGGGTTACTAATGAGAATGACGATTTTGTTTTGTTGTTGTTGTTTTTTTTTTTTTTTTTGCTTTGTAGTTAAAGACAAGCTTCAGATAGACCCTTTTGTTGTTTTGAAGGATTTTCTTTTATTTTGTTGCTTTATAAAACAATGATCGGGATTGGACTCGCTAGTTTATAAAAAAACAAGTTCTTTAAATGATCTCCTTGCACAATGTGATAAATGGCACGTGATGAATAACGTAACTGTCACGACCCAAAACTCGCCCCTAAAAGTTTTGGGCATGACCTATTCAGAAACGGACCCTTAACCTGTTATATATAACATATGGGGCTTGAGCGGAAGTATTATCAATACAAAATAACATAAAACATCATCCATTGAGCTACCACTACCATGCCAGGATCGCACACACATTGCATTAGATACACAATATATATAGAAACATACACCCGAACTTCGGTTACACACTTATACATTCATACTTAAACCCACAATTGGGCGAGTGACGAAAATAGTAAGGAAAGACAACCAAAGCATAAATCAATAACCTAGCAATACTTTACAGATTGCACGGCTTCAGGTGGTGCCTGGACATATCAAAGCTGACAAGAGAAAGACGAGCCTTAAAGGTTAGGCCTGAACTCCCGGTTGATTACCTACAGAATAGACAGACAAAATACAAAATGAGCGAACTCAGTGAATAATAGTATATAAATAATGCCATAACCATGTGATTTGTCTGTTTCTGTAACTTTGTAGGACAAGTTTGTCAATTTACAATTCTACAATTTGGCCCTTGGCCTGAGGAGTTCACACATTCACAAAAGGGCCATTGAGTTTCATAGATTCACAATTTATCATATTGGACCTCAGTCCTTTGGATTCACAAGTTCACAAGTGAGTTCACACATTCACAAAAGGGCCATTGAGTTTCATAGATTCACAATTTATCATATTGGACCTCAGTCCTTTGGATTCACAAGTTCACAAGTTCATAAATTCATATTTCACATATTGGCCCTTGGCCTCATAGCTTCATAGCTCACAAATGACCCTTGGCTATATAGGTTCATAGCGCACAATTCTTTTGATACCTTCCATAATTTCACAAGGTGTCACATATAGCTTACATAACTTCACAACCTCTTTCGATGTTTCCATAATTTCATAATTCACAGGTTGGCTCTTGCCCTCATAATTTCATAATTCACAAGTTGGCTCTTGGCCTCATAATTTCATAATTCACAAGTTTATACTTTTCATATCTTCACAAATTTGCTTTAAGCCTAGTAATGTACAAAACGGCCATAGGTCTAGAAATATCGGAACGGCTTAGTGGCCCCGAAATAACATATGTATGGACTCAAGAGGTGGCTCGTACGGATTCTAGAGGTGGCTCCCACCAAAGTGTAGCACTTAGTTCCGTACAGCACTTTGTTCCATAACATAAATCCATAAGTCTCATCATGTCATAATATAAACGAAACGAACATCATAACAGAATAACCACAGATATTATCAGAATAGACTGGTCTTATAGTCATTCAGAGGCACATAGATTATTCCAATCATTTACATGAATTAATGTAGTCAGTTTACGTGTAACAGAATACTAATGATAATCATTAGCAATACGTATAACGTATCTCACAAATTGTACAGGTGCCATCACAATGCTATTTGTAGGGACAAAATAATTACCTCATACCAGTCTTAACCATCCTCGATAAAACTGAATAGTTCGGGATACATAAGCATCATTGTTCCATTTGTTCACCATGAATCATTAAGCTTAATCTACGGATAACAGAATGTTAATAATGTCTTTTAAACACACTACTCTATAGATTATAGCACATTACCGAAATCATTAATCATAGACGGAATACAGAATAGTTTCAGAGTCATATCAATGGATGCTAATTCCTTCTATATTCACACCAATTTTCAAATACAAACATGTTAACATAATTACCATAGAAAAATGGAATATTAATAATAATACTCATTATTAACAATAATTGATGTACGTTTGTAGTACTATTACTCACAGTGTTCAGGTGCTTGGTCCGCCCCTGTAGCTGACCCTACACAATTCACGTAAGTCAAACATAATTTATCATAGTACATCACCATTCAATTCAACATTTTCAACATAACATAACTTCAACAAAAGTCAACATTTAGTTCATCAACACCATTTATAATTTAACATAATTCAAAATAAATCCTTGAATCTCATTTCAACATTCCAAAGCCAAGTTCATATCATTCATACCATTAATAGATTATTTCCCCAATTTTCCTTCACATAAAAGCATGAATTCCAATGTTCATAACAAAGTTCATTCGCAAATTTTAAACATAATTCTCAAACATTTCCAAATTCTAATTAAACTTGAACACATATAATTCAATACCTCAATTTCATTATTCTACTTTCAATTTGGGCCAATTCATTGGTTATCATCATTAATCAACCTAGGGTTTAAAGAAAATATTGAAATTTCAAGAAAAATTCTAACTTATTAACCCATTACTTTTTATTCCAATTTTCCCAATGATTATACATCTAGGATTCACAATCCATCATTTTAACCCACCAATTTAACTTCCAACATCTCCAACTCTAAACTCCCAATTCTCATAATCAACACTACACTAAATGTTCAAAACAAATATGGGTTTTACATTTATATACTCAAAAGTATCACAAATCTATCTATCAATGGAAACATGAAGGAGAACTAGGACCCTACCTCAAGAAACAAGCAAAGGGACGAAGCTTTAATGAGAATCCTTCGCAAATCCAAGTTCCAATCGGTTAAGAATGTTGATCCTTTCTTGTTCTCCATCCTTGATGCAAGAACCATGGTGGATTGTTGATCAAAGTAGAGAAAATCAAGGATTTGGGGCTAGGGTTTCGGACTTAGGCAAAGAGGAAGGAAGAGAAAAGAAGAAAATATAAGAAATGATCCAAAAATCCCGTTCTTAAAGCTGCTGTCCCGTAATTCCCGCTCGAGCGGACTGATTTCCGCTCGAGCGGACCTGCCCTCAGCACAGATTTCGAAACTTTGAACAGGTATAACTCTTCCATCCGGACTCCGTTTTAGGTCGTTCTTGTGTCCAAATTGAAGCCCCGGAAATAAGCTTTCCAATGGTTCTAACCTCACATCCAAATTCAAAGTGTGGACAAAGAAAAGGATAAAAGAGTGATGGCTGGTCGCAGACAAATTATTCTAATTAAAGCTTTTGGTCCAATCTTACATTACCATCATATTACCACCTCAACCAATATTCCAAAATAAAATAAGAAAGTTCCAATACACTAATAAAATGTCCAAAACGAACCCACGTGCCTCAGAAATACAACTCAACTTGGAGACCCGCTCGAGCGCCCAACCTTGCGCTCGAGCGCGAAGACCAACAAAGGCATCCGCTCGAGCGTAAACTCCCCCGCTCAAGCGGAGAATCACAACTCCCAGAATCTCAAGCCGTCTGCAAAATTGCTGGAAACCCCAAAAGTCCGCTCGAGTGTTAACTCTTCCGCTCGAGCGGAGGGAAAAATTCTGGGTCGTTATAGTAACCTTTGCACGGTAACTTTGCATAAGACTTGAAGCAATGAATATCTGCTCCTGTATTCATTCTTGAGTCGAATAGCAACCCACAACCGGACGAAATGTAAAATAAAACTCGATAACAAGAAAACGAAATGAAAACAACTCAGAAATACTAAACAACACTTGGTACAAACAAAACAAGACTTAAAACAAAGTTGTGGTACACCAGGACAAAGGCCAGTTTTTCCTGCAACTGCACTGATCTGAGCCATCATTTAGACCCAGCCGGGCCTAAGTGCGAGGTTGGTGGTGCTGCCCAGCTGTCATGCACTGCTCCTTCTCATCCTCTATAAATGGTGCTCCAATGCTGTTTTTCTAGTAGAATAGCAAGCCTTTGATATTTTGCTCCCAAGATGGAGACATTGTGCAACAATAGGCTCCGAGACTGGATAGCGACTTTGGACGGTTCAGAAAAGGTGAATTTTCGCGATTTTGGCCTAAACACCCTTTTTCCTCTGAGCCGCACTTCTCTTTGCTTTCCATTCCTCCATGTCGCTATGCGATGTTGGAACCCGATCACTCATGTATTTCAATTCGGATCACAAGAGGTGTGTCCAACACTTGAGGAATTTCGAGCTTTGATGGAGTCCCAGTGTGATGAAGAAATCATACCGTAATCCCATTTTGGCCATGCCCAAGCTTTGGGACGAATGTGTGGGTTAACATTACACGAGGCTCGATCCTTGGTGCATGATGGGGAGCTAGACATCCCCAGCTTAGTTCATCGATTTTCCACTATTGGAGACAAGAGTGACCTTCTTTGGAGAGGCCACCAGCAACATGCTCTTTGTTTATGCCTTCTTGCACAATTTCTCCTTAACCCTAGCTTCGGCAGAGCTAGTGTCTAATTGATCGAAGTGTCCCAATGTTTGAAAGAGGATAAGAGTTGCATGGGTTTGGCATTGGCCGAAACTCTGATGGGTTTAGATGTTTTTTGTCGATCAGAGACCACCTGGTCGAAAGGGAGTCCGCTACTTCTCTAGGTATTATTTTTGACCCTTCTAATTTATGATTCTCACATCACTCAACACTCACTCTCTGTTTTTCTCTCATAGCCTTTCTTACTTTTCTCTCATCGTATACTTCTCTATTCTTTAATCTCTCTTATTTTTATCTTTCCCCAGGTATAATTGATGGATAAACTGCAAATAGTGGACCCTTGTCCCTAGTACTCAGCCCGAGCTTACTTCTTTAGCCAACGGCTAGTGGATTTCTCCTCAAAGGGTTTATGGTGTGATTGGATGTGCAACCGGTCTGCAACTGACATAACATGGCTTTGCCCTTGGCTTAATTTAGCTGAGATGAGCTATAGCATGTCCCGACAGTCGGGTGTGGAGTTAATTGGCCTCACACATTACGTATTCTATTTTCCTCTCCGGTTCAGACGCTAGTTTGGGCATGATCAGATACGTCCAGATGAGGGAGTGGAATACACAGCTTTATTTTCGGTTCATGCCTCGCACCTGCCCCGGTATCTCGCAGCCTAGAGGACGAGAGAGATTCTGGCTCCTGCCATTAGTTTCAATTACACCCTGTCCGAGGAGTGTTTGGCTTGGTTTGAAGAGGAGGCAGAGGTTGGGCCGTCTTTGGCATAGAGCCACCTGACTTAGATGTGCCCCTAGTTTTACTACTTTTATATTTTCCTTCCAAGTTTTAAGATAACTTTGATCTAAATCAAAGAGTTGGAGAATATACTTGTGTTGAAATCAATAAAATTAAAGTTACGAGTACTGAAAACTTTCCTTTCGGTCCCAAAAATGGTCCAAGTTGTAAAAGGGTAAAATTTTGAACAAAATCAACTTTTATTGAAACTTTTCAAAACAATTTTCAGAAATGATCACCACTTGACACGCACAAAGTCGATTCTCATGATGTACAGTCCTGAATCAAAAGAAATCATAATTGCCCCTGATTGCATATCACTACTTCTCTGCACCATAATTAGCTTTTCTTCCCGAAATAAAGACCACAACCGAACTAATAGATGATGAACAAGGATGACCTGATCAAGAAAACAGATAGGACAGTTGAATTGGAGATAGTTACGGCCGAACTTCAAGGTGAAGTGGCCTACGTATCCCAAAAATGGGAATTAGGCCTTACGTAGTTCGGTTCAAGTTCACTTGAGTATCAACTCTCATCTTTTGTGCTCTAACTTTTGCCAAAGTCACCCTTTAGGGTTTTCAACCTTGCAAGCTCGGTTTTTCAACCTTGCGAGCTCAGTTTTTCTTTATTTCTAATTTTTCATGCTCTAACTTTTGCCTAGGTTGCCTTTCGTATTTTCTGCCTAGCGAGCATCTCAAGTGTAGTATTTTTTCAACTTGTCCATATTGATCGGTTGCGAGAACTCTAGGCCATCTAAGTCCATAAGAATAACCGCCCCTCCTAACCAGATTGACTTGATGATGTAAGGACCAGTCCAGTTGGGTTTGAACTTGCCCCTAGGGTCGTGGATGGGAGCTCAGTTGTCGTTCAGCACTATGTCCCCTTCTTAAAGATTTTTGGGCTTAACTTTCTTGTTAAAAGCCCTAGCAATTCGGCGTTGGTAGCCCTGGATATGATACAATGGTCTTAGTCTTCTCTCATCAAACATCATTAACTCCTCAAACCTAGTTTGCTATCAATCTGCCTCTACTATCTAACACTCAGTCATAACTCGTAGTGAGGGCACTTTAATTTCGATCGGCAAAATAGCCTCCATCCCATAAACGAGAGAATAGAGGGGTTGCCCCTACAGATGTTCCGATTGAGGTCCTGTAACCCCAGAGAGAAAATGGCAATTTATCTGGCCAGCCCCTGTAAGTTTCCACCATCTTCTGTATAATTCTCTTGATATTTTTGTTCGTAACCTCAACGACTCCATTGGTTTGTGGCCTGTAGGTTGATAACTTATGGAAAGCCACGTTACATTTCTCATGCAAGTCTATCACCTCTTTCTTGAAGTGCAACACATTATCAGAGATAATCTCATTCGGGACCCCATAATGGCAAATGATGTTGTTTTTGATGAACTTAGCCACATGCAATACTTTTAGCATGGAGTATGACTGGGCCTCTACCCATTTCGTGAAGTAGTCGATTGCTATCAAGATGAATTCATGTTCGTTTGACCCCTTTAGTGTGACTGGACCAATAACATCTATTCTCCAAACAGAAAATGGCTATGGTGAAGTCATGTTGTAGAGCTTTAACGGTGGAATGTTCATACAATTGGCATGAATCTGGCACTTGTGACAGCACCGAACAAAACCAATACAATCTTCTTCCATGGTTGACTAGTAGTAGCTTTATCTATGGATTTTCTGGGCGAGCATCACACCGTTCATGTGGGCCCTACATTTTCCTCCGTGAATGGCCTCCATAAGGCGCTTTGATTCCTCTTGTGAAGCCCCCGAAATATGTATTTACTTTTAAGATCCTAATGATGAATTATTTTCTTAAAGCCCCTTGGTTACTTGAATAAATTCGAATCTTGTCGGTTAACATTACTATTTTATTTATTTATTTATTTATTTTTATCAAAACATGAATTACACTAGCCGGATTAGGTTCCCTAACCTAATTTAATTTAATTCTACCTAAGTAGGGTCCCAATACAAGAAATTAACTCCAAGCCCTCACACTTTATTTAAATTCTAAATTTATCCCAAACTAGTACTTGTACCTTGTACCTTGAAGTACCATCAATCTTGTAATATATATACACCTTGAGGAATGTGCCTAGGACATAAAATAATTAAAAAAATTTCCCTTCACCCTTCCCTATGCCTAGCCTTCCTAGAAGAAAGTGAGAAATCAATTTCCAAGAAACATCATCATGAACTTCTAGGAAAAACCACCAACCTAGTACCTAGACTTAGGGTGCTAATTCCAAAACTAGTTCCCTTTTAACTAAGTGTTGCCTAAACCTTTGACCAAACCTCCCAAATCCCTTCCATTTCCTTAGAATCCAAACAAATCCTAACCTTTCCATCCATTTCCAACTAAGGGACTTTTTAGACTTTTTGCCTCAAAGGTTTGTCTATAAATACCAACACACCCCCTAGCTTGCAAACACACATAACACACTTACCCACACACACATTCGGTTAGAAAGAGGGAGGAGAGCAAGAGAGAAAGGAGTCTAGAGAAGAAGAAGAAGGGAGAAGAGAGCATTCTTATGCAAAATTAGCAACTAAGCCACAAACACAACCTTCTCTTTCATTTTCCTTTTTTCAATACATGTTTCTAAAGGTTCTAAATAATGTTTTCAGATCTATTATTACTAAGTTCTTATGTTAAAAATGCTAAGGGTTGAGTATTGATTCCATCTCTCTTGTATTTTTCCCATTTTAGCACAAAACCATCTTCTTTTGTACCAATCTCTCAACTTTTCAAAGGCACTCTTTCAAACAGATTTTCTAAGTTAAACATGTAATAGTTAGCATATTTTCTTCACAAAAGGAATGAAACTTTCCCTTGGTGGAACCCCCTTTTTCATAAATATTCCTAATTTGGGCATTCTACCTTAGAACCTGTTTTTGCAGCCCACTTTCAAAAATTCCAGAAAAATGTACAAAAATATTCTGGAACTCTATTTTATGTCAAAACCTTCCTTAAGATATTAGCTTTCAACTAAAATTGGTTTCATCAAAAAACATCAAGCGGTTTGCACCTCTGTCACATTCGTAGGAGTTGGCCAATTCACAATGGCTTTTATCTTGTGTGGATCAATAGAAACACCATCCTTATTAATTATATGTCCCAAGAACACCACTTCATGCAACCAAAACTCACATTTCTTCAATTTCGCATACAATTTCTTCTCTCTCAATGTTTAAAGAATTAATCATAAATGGTTTTCATAAGCTTTCATGCTTTTTGAATAGATGAGTATGTCATCAATAATCACAACTACAAAGTCATCCAAGTAAGGTTTAAAAACACAGTTCATCAAATCCATAAAGGCCGCCGGTACATTAGTAACCCTGAATGGCATAACTAAAAATTCATAATGCCCATATTGGGTTCAGAAGGCAGTCTTCTCAATATCTTCGGCTTTTACCTTTAATTCATGATACCCGGATCTCAAATCTATTTTTGAAAAGACTTGCGCACCTTGTAGTTGATCAAATAAATCATCGATTCTAGGCAATGAATACTCTTTCTTTACAATCACTTTATTGAGCTCCCAGTAGTCAACACACAACCGAAGTGTCCCATCTTTCTTCTTCACAAAAAGAACCAGTGTGTCCCAAGAAGAGGTACTTGGGTGAATAAACCCTTTATCAAGCAGGTCTTGCAACTGTACCTTCAATTCTTTCATTTCAGCCAGTGACATTCTATAAGGAGTTTTCGAAATAGGTTGAATTCCCGGTACTACATCAATTGCAAATTCTATTTCACGGTCTACTAGCTCTCCTGGTAACTCCTCCAAAAAAAACATTCGGGAATTCAAGAACAATTGGAATATTATCAACACACACATTCACTGGTTATCCATTCAAAATGCTACACAAATACCCTTGACAACCCTTTTGTAACAATTTACACGCTTTCATTGCTGAGATTAAGTAAGGTAGAGGAATTACCCCATGCCCCATAAAACTAAATTCAGATTGTCTTGGAGGTCAAAAAACAACTTGCTTGGACATACAATCTATAGTCGCATGGTATTTACTTAGCCAATCCATTCCCAAAATTATATCAAAATAAGCCATGTCATGAGGCAGCAAATTGGCATATAACTGAACAGCCCCAATCAAGATCTCACATGCAAGACAAATAGACATACATAACATGGAGGCCCCCGATGGTGAAAACACACACAACACATAATGCAAGGGTCATAGGTCTATTCAAATGACTAGCAAATGTTTTTGACACAAATGAATGGGTAGAACCCGAATCAAATAATACATGAGTGAAGTGACCATTGATAGAGAATATACCTGACACCACAACCTCAGTATTTTGCACATCACCAAGAATGAGGGCAAACACTCTTCCTTGTCTAGCATTATCTCTGGTAGTGGTAGGTTTTGCTGCAGTCTTTGTAGTTGGAGCTGTAGTTGAGCCGACTGAACTTGTAATGGTTCTATTCCCATATTTTTGGTCTCTCTAAGGTCAATCTCTCACTAAGTGACCCGTCTTTCCACACTTGAAACATGCCCCAGTTACCCGATAACAAGTCTCGCGGTGTCTCTTCCCACATTCCGGACAAACTGGTGCCAAGTCTGCGTAGAGGTAGAAGTACTAGAGGTCCCCAAATTCGGTTTCTTATGGTATTTTGTCTCTTCTCCTTCCACTCGAAGATTTGACTTTGAGCAACTATATTACTTTTAGCCATTATCGCCCTTTCCAACATATCGACATATGTAGGCAATTTCAATACATTAATCTAGTCTAGAATAGCGTTATGGAGTCCTCCCTTGAACTTTCTTGCTTTCTTATAATCTGTATCCACCATGTATGGTGCGAAACGGGCTAACTATGCAAATTGCGCTTCATATTCGGCTACAGTCTTGTTTCCTTGCCTCAAAGTTTCAAATTCTGTCACTTTCTTATCTCGCATACACTGTGGGAAATACTTGTCATAGAAAAGCTCCAAAAATCGAGCCTAGTTTAATCCTTGATGTTTATTTCTAGTGAGCATCCACCATCTCCGTACTTTATCTTCGAGAGTAAAGGCGGCAAGTTGTACCTTCTGTGCTTCGGTGCATGGAAAAACTTCAAACAATTTCTCTATACCCAATACCCATGCCTCTGCTTTCATCGAATCAATGCCCCCCTTGAACAACAACGGTTTCATCTTCTTAAACTCTTTTGTAAGTGCAATTGTTCAGTCCTCGGCTTGATGATCTTGCACCACTGACAGCGGTGGTGGTTGTTGTTGTTGTTGTTAATGTCTCATAGCTTTTGCCATGTCCATTATCATTTGTTCCAATCTATCAAGTCTTGTGGAGGTTGACTCCTCCATTTCATCTGCTCCCGTTCTCACCATAATCTATATAACAATGGATTCTAATACACATAGAAAAGATACACAAGTACACGGTGACAATATTCATTTCATATTCCATAGCATTGTTCACATATACAAATCATGTTACAATATTTCATATTGTATGCATGTCAGAAAAAAGCAACATGAATGCAACTTAAGTTTTTTGTAGACTCCTTAAAGCTCAAATGGACCCGGTGTGTGAGGGAATAACTCGTGCTCTGATACCAACTGTCACAACCCAAATCCGTCCCTAAAAGTTTGGATTGTGACCAACCAGTAACCTCTTGATTACTTACAGCCTCAGATAGATTACAAAGAATTTATCATAACGGGGCCTGAGCGAAAGCAATAAAATAACAGAATGCCCATTGAGTAGTGCTTAAATGCCAGGATTTTAAACATCAAGTCATATATAGAGAGTTCACATACACTGTTCATATATATACAAGCCCAAGTCATGCAGGTCTATACAAAGAGGTAAAAACTCAAAATTTACATATTAACCAAGTGTTCTATAAGAGCCACCAAGGACTTAACAAAAATGTAGCGTCAAAGAAACTCCTCAAAACACAAAAGGCTCCAATGTTGGAGGCTTAACAAAGTAGGTCCATCAAAGTTTCCTAAAGATGACCTAGGGCTGACCTCCGAGCCGATCACCTATATAAATATATATAAATACAGAGTGACCAAGGCTCAGTGAGTAATAATAATGTAAGGAAGTTTATAAGAATGAGCATATGTCTTGAAGAATAGATATACAACATACACATGTCTAAACCATAATCATATTCCAAAACGGCCTCGGGCCCACATAAAACGGAACAGTTTTGGGCCCAACATAATACGGAACGACCTTAGGCCCAACATATCAACAGTTGTTTTGAACATTATAGGGTAGATGGAACATCAGCATGTCTCCATCTCCCTCGGCCTTAGGGCCATTAGTCATAAACATTCCATATCAGACATAACGACCTTGGGCCCATTATATATAGCGGATACAGAACGACCTCGGGTCCATTTCATATGCCATTGTAATCCAATGTTCAATCCTCTCAAATTAAACATAACTTGTATAAAACATGTCAAAATACATAAGCATAACATATCGTTACACTACTATTATTCACGGTGCTTTGGTCGAGCAACGGCCCCTTCCAGCAAGTGACCTATACATGGGACACACATAATTTGATAAGCAATGCATCTTTTCATAGCTTCTTCTCTTTAATCATTCTCCCATTTCGTTCAATTTCTATTTATCTTTAAGCATTTTGAAAGGCTTAAACATACACATTAACAGATTTAGAGAATCGAAATATGTATAAAAAGATGCAGTTTTTCTCCCTGTTTCTCGCACGTGCGGAAGACCTCCACCACACGTGCGGAGAGGTGTGCCACACGTACGGCCTCGCACATGCTTTTATTTCAAAATGTTAGACTTGCCTCTCCTATTTTCCGCACGTGTGGCTGTGAGCCCCACACGTGCGGTTCTGGGCTCTGTTTGTGCAATCCGAAAATCTAACAAATCCAAGCTTTCCAAACTCATTTCTAAAGTTCAATTCAAGCAATTTCACTTCAAAAACATGATATATGAACATATTAAGCATGAAACACAAGCTCAATTAGATCAAACTTCCCTTAAGTTGACATATAGAACTCTAATTCTCAGTGTTATGGTGGTGGTTCTACTGCTTATTGCCGGCCCTAAAAGAAGAAATTAATTCTCATTATAGGCAAATATTTCAAATAATTTCGTCAGCTCCGTATTATTTTACACAAAAAGATTTAAATTACTGTGTTGAAAAAATTAATCGACTAATTTTTCTAATTGATGAAGAGATTCGATATTGGAAGAAAAAATTAGAAGGCATAATGGCCAATGAAAAATTAAGATATGAAAATAATATGAAAAGCCAAGGTATGTGGCTCGAAAGATTAGCACACCAAGTCATGAAGATAATATGACTTTGGAAAATTTTCATAGACCATTAATGGCTAAAAAATAAGAACCCTTTCTTTCAAAAAATGTAAAAAATTCATCACAAAATAATGGTGAAGATTCACTTGGGGGGGGAATAATTTTAAGCCAAAGATAGTTGAAAATTATGAATGTGGGGGGCATGATTTTAAGCCAAACATGGCTGAAAATTATGAACAACCCACATTTGTTAAATTTGAATTTTTTAACATTTTAAATTTGTTAAAAGTTTTGATTTTCTAAAACCATTTGATATTATGGTTTCTGCTACCAAACCACTACCATGGGTTTGTGGTTCACATCAAAAGTTAATTTTGATGAACTAGTTAACAAAAACATCTTATACTTGTAAGTTTAATGGAATAAAAAAAATGGTCATACAATAGCCAATACTTGACCAAACCAATAATGACCAACGGTCAAATGGTTATACTTTGCATGAAGGCCAATTTAAATGGCTAATTGTTTAGTGTCGACACATGCCGGTTTAATAGCCAATGACCAATTGGTTATACTTTGCATTGACAGAAGACCAGTTAATCATTTTTGTTTATAATTTTTGTTTTAAAATTTGAAATAGGGCTAAATGTTAGAAGTGTAAGCATATGCCATGCTTCAGTAAATACAAAAGGGTTCAAACTACACCATTTATGGGTAGTGTAAAGCAATAGAAAATACTAGTGATGTAAATCAAGCGAGGGCATTGTTGCGCCATAAAATATTTTCTGTCGATTGTGATGAATCGTCTTATAAGTCATGTAATTGGATTTCATTCTTTAATCCATTTAAATGAGCAGGGCATTGTTTGCACCACATCTTATGTTTCTATCGATTGTGGCCTATTAGTTGTGACCTATTAGTTATAGCGAAGTTCGATTATGGTACGTCGATTGAAATTATAAATTATTTTCAAAGAATAATCTTGACCACATTTGCTTTTATTATTTCTATCGACAGGTATGCTGACATGGCGTGACAAGTATACTAGTAACGTGACAGAAAAGATGATGATGTGGCTTGAAAAGATTAAATAAAACCTATAAAGATATTTGTTGAAATCAATTAGAAACCATATGCTAAAATCGAAGGCATCAATATCAAGTCAAACCACAAAATCTGCAAATAGTTCCTATGAAGATATGGGATATGGTTGAGTAGAGCAAAGATCAAAGAAGATCATAAATTGATAGCTACAACATGAGGTGGCCAAACAAGTATAAATGAGGACTTGAAGAATGAAAAAAGGACATGTCAATTATCAAAAACACTCGCAAAGAGTCTATCTAGAAGTAGCTTAACTTAGTATTTTAGAAGTAGATTAAAGCTAATAGATTTTTCCAACCCCTACTTCTCTTCTTTTCTTTTATCGATTGTTGTATTTCTTTAATTCTTTGTTCTTGTTTAAGTTCTTGTAACTAGTGACAAATGATAATTCATTCAAATTAATGCATATTGTTTTCTGTTCTATCTTTTCTTTGCCTAATTACCTCCAAGGAAGTCCTTAATCTATTTAAAGCATAAAACTCAACCACAAAACTTGATTTTTATTTGTGTTTACCAAAAGATTGGTTTAAATCTATCAGCCAAATCATTGTCGCTTAGGTTTGAACTAGATTTTTGCCAACACCCCCTCATAATTATAAAGTTTTATATGAATGAAAAAATTTGTTATTTAAATATTTTATATGACCATTATACCCTCTCTTTCTTTTCTTTCTTTTACAACACTCTCTCTCTCTCTCTCTCTCTATCTCTCTCTCTCCAACTAACTCGACAGTTATTCATCGTCTCCTCTATTTTCATCGTTTATTGGCATTGTGCATCCTTATCGTTGGCCGACAACCACCATTTTTACCGTCACATTACCACCATCCTAGATTTAATACCTACGAACTCATATTTGAAACCAATAATTTCAGATCTGAGATATTAAAAATAAATAAACTTGGATTTGACAGAAAATGAGAAATCAAGGTATTGCAATGAAAAATCAAGAGATTTTTGTTTGTTTGTTCGTTCATAAATCTAAGAGTAAAATTTGATTCTTGTTTGTTCATTTAGTATATACTCTGTTTTTTGTAAAAACAAGTTGCGATGATGACTTTACAAGAGAGTGTTGTGTCATGCACCAGAATAAAATTTTACTATTCAAAAAACAGAGCATCATGAGAAAAAGTTCAAAAATAGAAGATCGTGAGAAAGAAAAAGAAGAAAAAACAAAAAGGGATAGAGAGAGAGAGAGAGAGAGAGCATAAATGATGAGTCACACACACACACACACATAGAGAAAGAGAGAGAGAGACAGAGAACACGAACCATCAGAACCAGAGAGAGGGAGAGAGTGAAGGATCTCAAATCTAAGGTTTGTGAACCGTCACAAACCGTCATTTTCCAACGACGACTGTGAATGATCTCAAATTTTAAGTTGTGGATGCAACGAATGACGGTGGCGATGAAAATGATAGAGAAAGAGTTCCACAATGAGTGGCGATTGCACTGATATAAAGTGGTGATGGCACCGATGGAGAGCAACAATGATTAGAGCAAGACACAGAGAAGAGAGTGCGATTGCAATCTGATACACACACACACACGTGTATATATATATATATAAGGGTATTATAGTAAAATAAATAAATTTTAAAATACTAACGGATTTTGAAATAATCCATATAATTCTTGTCCTTTTAAAGGACAACTCAAATATTGAGGTGTCTATCACCAAATCTCTCATATAATATTTGTTGCTGGTTTTTTTAACAAAAAATAAAAACAGAAACAGAGACAAATATATTTCCTGTTTAACTGGCAATGTTAGTCAAGGCAATTGAAGACCATACTCAAATCTGCAGTACACCATTGTTAAGGCCAAGTTTGACATAATCTAAAAGAGTCAAAAAGTCAATATCCTATTTAAATCACATCATCTCTACCTATATTTCACGTTTTTTTCGTAAAAAGTAAAAAAAATACACTTATTTAGACCACCCCAAACAACCCCTAAATAAAAAAAAGCATACACATGTTTGGCCAACATTTGACAACTCAACTAGAGAGAGACAAAATAATTACTGCCCTGAGAATTATAGTCGATCACTGTTTTCTTTACAAAATTTAACTGTATTTAAAGATGAGGTGAACCATTTTCTTTAAAAAAAAATGTAATAATAATAATAACTAAATAAAGGCATTGCTACAAAGCAACAAACCACCCCAATTGATTCTATTTTGTTCTCTCCACCTCTCAAATAGAAGATCTTCCTCTTTTTCAAGCTTAAGATACTTTGCCATGTCAAATTCTGACCTTTGGTGACTTCCAAGTTCTTTGGGTATGCTTCCAGTACCTTCTCCAGTACTTAGTGAAGAGCAATCCATTCCTGGGCTCCAACTCCACTGACTGCTAGTGGAATGACAACTTGGATCATGTGCTGAAATTTCTCCCTTTACAATCATGAGTTTATTCAGAATTAGAACAAAATAAGTAAAGAGAGACAAAGAAATTCAAGGTAAACAAAATGCATGTATAGACTATGCTTTTGTCGATAATAGGGGACCCAAAAATACATAATAGTAAGCATTAGCCTCTATCTAAACCAAGCAACCACAAAAGTCAGTTTATAGTGCAATTATATTTCACCTCGTATATATGATTGTTGGACATGACACTCCAACCAGATTATTCTGTTGTTCCTACCTGATTCTAGATTGATTGCAAAAGTTGCTTACACATCATTGCATGCCTAAATGTTTTGTTATGAGCATTCCACAAACATAAATTATCATGCATTTATTTATATTAATTCTTTTTCGCTCAAGCGTTTGCAGAGGGTGCACCATTATATGTAGGCACTTGGTCCCATTCTTGAATGGTCAATTGGTAATAGACAGGATGCTATCCTTGATGCCTGGCTTTTTGTGGGATTGATATCTTCATTCATTTTGAAAGGAAGAGAGATGAAACACAGTTTTGCCACAATGGACGAGAGTATTTATTTAGTGAGAAAAGCAACCACTTGACGTACTTTTTCCCTGCCTACAACCATATGGTTGTCTCCAGCCAACGCATATGGCAAAAGTATCCTGATGCACAGACGCAGGCCAAAAAAATTCCAAAGCTCAACAAGCATCCATCGAGTGATCCCAGTGTTTCGACTGAAGCTAAGATTCTGCTCATGAACATAATGGTATAAGCATGCTTGACTGTGAGACCGACTCTGGACTCCTCATACCCCAGCCCATCCTACTGACTTGCTGATGCAGGACGATTAGGGACAGCGAGGTGAGAGCTGTAGTGATGAATTTCTGTGGTTTTTTTGTTATGGTTTCAAGATGAAAAGTAATGGGAAATTTAGGGCTTCTATTAGTGTAAGGAAGAATTAGGTTTAGGGCTTAATGTAACAAGAAGAAGGAATGGTTTTTGGGACTGTTCTGGGTGCTGTGAACAGTACCCGTGAACAGTAATTAGGCTGTGGAAATGCTTAAATTTAAGAAAGAAATAAAGGCAAATAAGAAGATAGGTCTAGGCATCGCATCAAGATTCCATAGATACCACACCTAGGATTAGAGTTGCATCACACAAACCCAAAGAGGCTTCAAAGCTCTCAAAATTCTTTAAAATATCAACTCCATTGAATTAGAAGCATTACATGACTTCATATAGACTTGAGACTTCCTAAACCAATTATAACCAAAAAAAGAAACTACTAAAATATCTTGGACTTCTAAAATCAATTTAAAATTAAATAAGAATATTAATAAAACCCAATTAAATAACTTGACCCACAAGACGACCCATGAGCAACCCCTACAACCCAAATCAGCAAATATAAAATTTACCAAAATACCCTTGACCTAAATCCTAGAAAATATAAACTAATCATAAAATAAGACTCTGATAATACTAGAAACATGATTACAAATGGTTCCTATCAGTTTTTCTTTGCAATCATGCCAATTTCCAAATATTGTCACTTCTTTGAATTCATCACTTACCCTCCTCGACTAACCACAACCTATATCCACAACATACAACCACAATGCATGCTTAGTTGTAAGTCATCCGTTACGATGACAGAAAACCCATGAATAATAGCCTAAATGGGTTTCACATTGTTGCAAAAAAAAGTGCAGAACATGGTTCTGCAGCAAATCTAATCACCTAACTAATATTTCAAGCAACCAAAAAGAGATGGTCAAAATCTAAGAATTTAATCAGAGGAAAAACATGCAATTTAATTTGAGCAATATTGAATTGATGACCTGAAATTCCCTATTGACGGGTGATGCAAAAAACTGTTGAAACTATATCCTATAAATAATGTTGGTTGAGTGAAACACATTTTGTTCTATAATCAAGGTTTTAAAAACCAGAATGGAGTTTAAAGCCTTTCAATAAGTGGAGATGGCAATAGACTCGAAGAATTATTTACTTCTCCAAAAAAAGGATGAAGTAAATTAGCATTTCCTTAAATTGATCTTGTGGCACCAACAGGGCTATGAACAGTGCACTAGATCAAGATCATCATAATTTATCTTCAAATTATTTCTCATCCTTTTTGCTAATTATGTTTGTTAATAGGCATTTTGATATCAGCATGATGCCACAGGTCAACCCAGTTACTTGGGTGGTTGGACAGCTGAAGGGTTGGCAGACAGTTTTGGTTGAATACGTTGGCAAGTAAGCAACATTTTATTACACAGCTCAATAGCATTGACTTCAAGCAAATACAAACATAAATTATTGTAACCACATCATGTTTGCCTATATAAATGCTATTTGAACAATTTTGTAAAACAATTAAAACTCAAATGACACATGACCAAATAATTGAGAAAAGTAGTCTGAAAACTGCATGTACCAACTTAAACTTTTCACTTTTAAGATACGCATGAGTAAAGATTGTAAAGTCTGTTTATTTTCCCCTTTCAATGTTCTATATGCTATCAAATTTCAACCTATAAAATCTAAAGTTCAATCAAACTTGAAATTTCAGCCGAAAAAATCTTGTTTAAAAATTTATCAACTTTAATTTAAAATCTAAATAGTTGATGTTGTATAATTCTTATCGCAAGTACAAACGGCAACTAATTTCTTATAAACCAGTGAAGCAGACAACTTACAACTAAATGAAAGTATTGTAAGCCAGTGAAGCAGTCAACTTACAACTAAATGAAAGTATGTTCTGTGCAAATAACTTCTTAAGGTTAGGACTGCAATTTATGAATTAAAATATTACAACTACGTGACAGTTTGAAGGTTACCTGATTTGCATCCCACAAGATACTTTTTGGAGTCACAGGAAGCTCTCTCTTATTCTTGGATGGAAGAGGGGAACCATCATTAGTGGTCTCCCACTGCAACCAAGGCAGAATAACACCATCCATTTCAACAGGAAGAGAATTAGATCCTGCTGTACTATGAAATGTTTCTGTTTCCCTAGAATGTGACACTGCATCTCTAGTCTTTGTTACTCCTAAAGTCGAACTTGCATCACTTCTTTCTCCATCAAATGAAGAAATATCTGTATCTTCAACATTTGAAATGAAGTCCTCAAAATATTTCTCTGCCTCTTCAGTCAATCGTTTAGACACCTTGTTTCTGTCATTACTCCTCTGGAAAATTGTAGAAGCATTGAAGTTAATAGAACACTTTAACATCACTACTCTCAGCAAGGACTAAAGTCAGATCCTGCAGTTTACACATATGGAGATTGAGAACCATACCTTTCTGGCCCGGGATGGTTTATCCACAATTGCAAAGCTCTTTGGATCAGGAAGCAATTCTTTCACAATTTTAGACAGTTCCCTACCACGTTGATCCTCCAAAACTATCTCAACTAAGAGATCTTGTTTATGCTTTTCTGACTGGAAAATTCATGGAAACTCAACATTTCACTACTTCAAGTTCTTAAAAAGCACAAAATAACAACATATCTTTCAAAGTTTGCTCATCTGTCAATTGCTTCAATATTCTGGAAACTCACATGAAGCTGTCAATAACAAACCATCCCTCATTCACCTAGTTTCACAAGATGGAGCTTAAAGGGTGACTAAAATTTATTATGTTATGTTTGTTTATCATCATTTCATGAAAAGCAATGTTAGCAATATATTATGTTTAAGGTCATTTGTCAAAAACATATCTCTTACACAATAGCATTTTGCAGGCAAACAAATTTTGTGATGCTTGAGCTCCCGTAGATCAGTGTAATCAAATGCACATTGAGGCATGAGGTGCACCCAAGGCACATCAACACCCATGAGGCGAGGCGACTTTAATGAAGCATGGCCGAGGCACTCAAGGCGTGTGAGGTGCAAGGCACAACGAGTTGTGAGCCTTTTTCAATTGTGCCTAATTTGTCAAAGATGTAACATCAACCCATCAATCTAATGAATCCAATTATGATCGTATATATTGCTCACATCCTATCAAAACCCCTTAACAAATATATAGTCTCAACTCTAGAGGCTTACACATCATTTTTTGTTTTACTTTTTCTCCCCTCTAGGCAATGACAAAAGCCAAATAATAATTTGCAATCTAAGTTATTAAATGATTTAATTGGTTCTTTTATTTTCTTAATCATTTAAACATTTAATTGCTTAATTACTTGCACAATTGCTTTATTCTATAAATGCTTAACTACTTTAATTGTTTGATGTGAATATACTTTATTTAAAATTGTTGATGTGGTGCACATTTTTAAGCACAATGTAACGTGCTTGGTGGTAATAATAACCAAACCAAGCCAAGCCTTAAGTCCAATCAAATGAGGTCGGCTATATGAATTCTTCTTCTTCACTCAACTCTATTAAAGGCCATTTGGTTAGTTAAAATAAAGAGATTCATATCTCTATTTACTACACTAGCCACGTCAATCTAGGCTACCCCTTCCCTTAACACTTCCATTTACTGTCACTGTATTGCATCTCTTCACTACTGTCTATGCTGATCTCCGTTATATATGACCAAATCATCTCAATCTATTCTCTCTCAGCTCATCTTCTATCGGTTCTACTCATACTTATTCACGAATAGACTAATTTCTAACTCTGTCTTTTCTAGTCTTACCACACATCCACCTTAGCATCCTTATCTTAGTAACACTCATCTTGTCTACATATTGTTTGTTAGTTGCCCAACATTCCGTCTCATACAACATCACTAATCTAATAACTGTTCTATAGAACTTTCCTTTTAGTCTAGTGGGTACTCGTTTATCACTCAGTACCCCAGATGCACTCCTCCAATCAAACCACCCCGCCTTAATTCTATGGATCACATCTGCTTCTATCTCCCTAACCGCCTTGATAATCAATCCTATATAATGAAAATGTTCACTCTTAAGTAGTTCTTGGTTCTCAATCTTCACTTCTCTTATGTTTCCATTGTTACTGCTACTAAAATTACACTCTACGTATTCTGTATTAGTTCTGCTTATCCAAAATCCTTTAGATTCAATGGCTTCTTTCCAAATCTCCAACTTAGTGTTAACTCCTTGTTTACTCACATCCACTAACACGATATCATTTGCCAAAAGCACACCATGGCACATCATCTTGAATATTTTTCGTCTAACTCATCTATAACTAAAACAAAAAAATAAGGACTTAAGGTTGATCATTGGTATAACCCCACAGTAATTGAAAATTTACTTAATACATATCCCTAATCACATCAATGCAGCATTTTATCACCCGTTTCTTCTCTAATACTCACCAGATTATAACCCGATGCATTCTATCATATGCTTTCTCAAGATCAATAAAAACCATATGAATGTCTCTTTTCTTCTCTCTATATTTTTCTATTACTCTCCTCGAAAGATAGATTACTTCCATTGTTGACCTACTAAGCATAAATCCAAATTGATTCTCTGACACCTCTGTTATATCTCGCAATCGACGTTCCATCACTCTCTGCCACACTTTCATTATATGACACATCAACTTGATTTCTCTATAATTGTTGCAATTCTGGACATCCTCCTTTATTCATATAGATTGGCACTAAAATAATCTTCCTCCACTCCTCTGGCATTTTCTCAGTTAACAAAATCTTGCTAAATAACCTAGTCAACCAAGCAACCCTCTTCTTACCCAAACATTTCCAAGCTTCAATAGGGATATTATCGGGTCCTAATGCCTTATTCGATTTTATCTTCTTAAGTGCAATCTCCACTTCAAAATTCCTAATCTTACGATAGAACAAATAGTCTTGGTTTTCCTTATTACTAGTTACTTCCTCCATGTTCCTTATTTAACAACTTCTCAAAATAGTTCTTCTACCTCACCTTAATTTCTTCATCTTTCACCAATTCCTTAAAGTCCACACTCTTGATGCTCTTAACCAACTTAAAATCTCTTATTTTCCTCTCTTTTATCTTAGCAAGTTTGTATATTCTCTTCTCTCCCTCCTTACTATCTAGTCTAGTGTATAAGTCATCATAGGCTTTTCACTTAGCGTCTCTCACTACTTTTTTGACCTCCTTATTAGCCAATCTATAACTCTCAAGGTTTCTCAATTCTATCATTCTACCACTTTTTAAAGCACTCTTTTTCGTCTTTACTAACGCTGAACCTCCTTTCTCCATCACCAAGTTTCCTTAGAGGTGGGTCCCTTTCCTTTAGACTCTCCAAGGACTTCTCTTGAGATTCTCCTCATACAATTGGTCATTGAGTTCCATATAGTATTAGCATCATCTTCTACATCTCAAGTACCTTCTTCAACCATTTTATTTTTAAATATTTCTAATTTATTCCCTTTTAGGTCCCACCATCTCGTCCTGCAACGCCCCACTATACTTCCTAACTTGGTATTGCCCTTTGAAGGATAAATCTAGTACCAAAATCCTGTGTTGAGACGTCAGGCTCTCTCCAAGACTCACTAAACAATTGTTGCATTTTAGACGGACCACTTTTCTTACTAGAAAGTAATCTATTTGGCTTCTAATTAAGAAAGTAATCTATTTAGCTTTTAATTGACCTACTCTTAAAGGTTATCTATTTGGCTGCTAATTGACTTACTCCTAAAGGTTATCAAATGCTCCTCTCTTTTCTTATACATAGTATTGGCCACGACTAGTTCAGAAGCCAACGCAAAATCTAAAATACTCTATCCAACCTCATTTCTATCATCAAAATCATACCCACCATGCCCCATCTCATGACCTAATTTATCTATTTCTACATGGCCGTTGAAATCTCCACTTATAACAATACTCTCCTACGGATATCTCCTGTAATACCTCATCCATTTGGTCCCAAAATTCTCTCTTAGTCTGATCATCTAATCTTGCTTGGGGGGCATATGCACTAATAACGTTCACTATATTTTCTCCAATAACTAGTTTAACTAATATAATCCAATCACCTTTCCCAATGACTACAACTACATTTTCTACAAGACCCTTATCAACTATTATTCCTACCCATTTCTATGTCTATCCTTGCTACTATAATATAGTTTAAACCATGTATTTTTAACAAAAATGAAACCAAACTTTACCTGAGAATTAAAAATACTTCATAATTATCATTTTAGCAACCCCCCCAAAAAAAAAAAAAAATAGAAGCAAAGAAAAGAAAAAAAAGGTCTTTCTCACAATACCATACCCAAGAAGAATATACACAAATGAATACCCTCCTTTACTAGCAATGGCTATCAAATTTAACAGACGGCAAAATAAAAAACTTCAAACATTTGACAGGGCCCTCAAACTCTCCAAGATCACCAACCAAACCATCAAGTTATTACAACATTTCTACAATATAAACGTATAATTATCATAAGCTATTGAATATTCTCCCACGAAACTTTTAGTTTCTTTGAGATATGCAGTTCACAGACAATAATAATTTCCACATACAAATCAATATATATATAAACATTACCTCAAGAGATGACAATTCTTTGAAGAGAAAAATTATATTTGACAACAAACCTGTTCTAATTTCGTTGAGTAATTTTTTCTGATTGTAGAAACAGCTTGAAGAACATCAGAGTTGTCTGACTGCAAACGATTGCCACTTGCTAAAGCAGAGGTTTTTCTATCCATGGCCTGTATAAGTTGAAAAGAAACCCCAAAAAGTTTCAGCAAATAGCATACACTACTGTACATGTTAAGGAAACATATCAATGATTTGAAAGCAGGTTTACAAGATTCTAAATTACAACAGACTTGTTCAAGTTCCATCCTGATTTCATCAACAGCATATCTAAGTTCTTTCCGCATTGCTTCATACAACCCACTATTCACATCATCCCCAGAAGGATGTTCTGCCTGGAAGGCAACCAAAGATAACATGAAGTGACATGTGAAAAGAATAGAACAGAGAGATTGTTCACTAACAAATTAATTATTACTTTCTACGAATCAACCAACCTTTTCCTGCGCATAAACTGCCGGAATTGTCTTCTCAATCATATTTTTACTAGAATGACCATCTCTTGCTTCATCATCAGTTAGTGCAGAAGACTGACTCTGAAAGGTCCAGAGCATTACATAAAAATTGGTTTAGTCTTCATTTGTTGTGTCTTTGGAAAGGTCCAAAGCATAGTATAATAAAGTTATCATGAACTTTCAACTCAATCATCAAACTTGATCTGCTAATCAAATTTCAATGATCTATATCACTCCATCATCAACTAAGTAATTAGAAAAGTGGAGTCCTGCATGTGGACTCTTTCATGAACAAGAGATGAAGAACTCTTACCGAGTAGCCATCATGGTTTTTTGATAGATCTTTTTGGCTGGGAGACTTTCCCAGCCATCGATGACTTGAAACTGTTGGCTTCTGCAATGAAGGCATCTGGCTATTTCCACCATCGAAACTCTTCATATTTGCATGTTTGCCAGAATTCTGAGAATGATCTATATCACTCTTGATCAATAAAAATTTGATTTCGCTAAATAAAACAAGACAAAATTTGATCCTAGTTTAAGATAGCACAGGAAAAAGAAAAGAAAAAGAAAAAAGAAACACTGAGTCTATGAAGCACTGACACTTCAAAACAAGTGACGTAGCCATGCCAGACAAGTGGACACAGCGGGGGACACGTATGGCACACCACGTGGCATGTGCCCTTATTTAATTTTTTTTTTTTCAAGAGACACGCTAGGGACATGCCAACTTGTCTATTCTCCCACTTTCTTTAGTACTTTTGATGAATGTTCAATGTTGAATGTTTATTACTCTTTTCTTAGATTTAAATACTAAATAGATCATCTAAAAAATATATATATAAACGATAAGTGTTAATTTAAAAGGGTTATTTTTAAATATAGAATTAGTGTTGGTTTTTGTTAATTTTGATTGGTTGTGAATATAGTACTTATTTGCAGCAAATAAAAATGTGGAAAAATATTTTATTGATGTGTACCCATTTTTTAAAATCAAGTGTCCGGTGTTTGTGTGTCCACCATGTTCATGCTTCTTAGCAATGAGAGCTTATCATATTCCAAGTAACACAACCACTACTAAAACAAGAAGCCATGGACACACATTGAACAAGCGTCCAAATGTGTCCTAGACACTAATAAAACACATTGCAAGTATAAAAATATAAATAAAATAAATAAAAACTGGGAATCTAATTTTATTTTTTTATTTTTTTAATAAAATAAGTGAATTTATGTTGATTTTGGCTCGAAGTTTCTGCTCTTCACTGCTCGAGCGGTGGTGGGCTCCACTTGAGCGGAACCTTTGATGCAAGTCCACAAGTTCTGCTCTCTACCCCTCCATAGATGATGGGTTTGGCGGTAGATGTGCTTTGACATGGTTACACTTCGTGTTTGGACTTCCCAAAGTCAGGTTGGACATGATTTTGAGTCCTTTTTGGAATGGATTTGTGGAATACTTATTTGGACTTCATTTTGAACTTCATAAAATTTTGTTTTAGATGTTTCCTTCTTGGTTTTGGACTTCGTGTAAGGAAACTATTAGTAAAATTTCTTGTTAGGCTTAGATCGACAGAACCTAGACTTCAAATCTTACCAAACAACAAAGGTAAACCAAGCGATTGTGTTGTAGGTTCAATGCCTTGAAAGGTTCAAGGACTTCTTTAGAGTGAAAGGCAGGGAAATATAAGATGAAGCTAAAATCTCCAAAGTTTAACAGGATGAAGTTAAAATTACAAGACTACTCCTAAGAACACTACTCCTATCCTACTCTATGCTACGCTAGTTTGGTGGAATGTTGATTGTTGTCCCTTTCTCCTTGTGTCCCATTGTCCTTTTATAGCTTTTCAGCTGGTGATCCACATCTACTGAATGGCCTCCTCTTTTGTAGCCATTTTCCATGTTTTTCTCTGATTATAGCTGATCATGGTCCCTCTTTGCTTAAGAGATTGCCATCTGTCATCCCACTATCTCTTGGTGTAACCTCTCTATAGCCACCTTCTTTATGCACCTTGTGTTGATGTCATCATCAGAATCCACTATCACTATTACCCTGCTTCGTTGCCACGTGTCCTTTCCACCAACTTCCAACTTTGACTTAGATTAATTTTAGGAAGGATTCTTAGACTATATGAAGACACTCTCTCCCTTGATGATTTTTAGTCCCTTGGGTGCCCCCATGGGGGTTTCATTGGTAGGCCTTTGAATCTTCGGTAGAATTTTGATTTTTGTGTGGCCATTAGTCACTTGGTGATCCTTTTTTTTCTTATCAAGTGATCTTCACAAGTTTCTTGGTGGCCTCTTAGAGATCTGGGTGAGAGGTATCTCTTCTCCTTAATGAGTTAGAGATCTTTGTTTCTTGTTGGATGGTCTTCATAGGATTCTTCATGACCTCTTGGAGTTATTACTGAATGTTATCTATTATTCTCAGCAAGTTAGAGAGCTTGTGTATTGTTTGAATCTCTATTTATCTTTTGTTTGGGGTGTTTGGTTATATTAGTTAGATCCTTTGTCTCTTTGCAAGAATTGTTCCTTGGTGTTTCTTGATTAAAACTAAGGCCTCGTTTGGCAACTTTTAGTTTTAGATCAAAAATTAAAAAGTCACTATAAGTTGTCACATCACTCTCTCTATTTTTCTGCATATCTTTTCGTAAAAAGCTAAAAAATTATTAAAATAGCATGTTTCCCAACGAAACCTAAGACTTTACTAGGCTTGTATAGAGAGCTTTTTGGTAAAGATGATTTTGAGGGATCTTGTAGTTGGGTTTAGTGAATTTGGGTATTTGTGAGAGTTCATTTGTCACCGTTGTTCTCTTTGTGATTTGTTTCTCCTCCCTCAGTCATTTTAATTTTAGGAATTTTAAACCGAGAACTTGTAATTTCTAATTTGTTTATGGACAGAACTTATTAACAACAATTCAATACTCAATCTAGAGTAATAACCATTTACCCAATTTAGAGTAAATAATTTTCCCACTCCCCACTTCTCGCTCGTGTAATTTTCCCTAAAAAATATGATAAGTGTAGCATTATTTGCTCAAATTAAAGTGAACTACATGTTTATGTATCTTAGGTTTCACATTCATGTAAAAAATAAAAAATAAAATAAAAAACAGTTAATTTACCCTACTCCTATAGATTTATTAGTTGTTTGGGATATGCTACATAAATTCACCTTTTGACTTTTTGGTTAAAAAAGTAGAGAAAAAAAATATGTAAGTTTGAGATAATTTTTTGATTTTTTACGAAAAGATGTGTAATAAAATATTATAGTAAAATCAAAATGACTATTTTATCCTTTTGACTTTTTAACTTTTGGATAGTTGAATTTAAAAGACAAAATAATAATTTTGTCCTAGTGGCTTCCCCCACAAGGTACCTGAATAGTATAAATTTTTTAACTTTTTTTAATAATTTTTTGATTTTTTAATTTATCCTAAACAAGGCCTAAATAAGCAATATGAAAAGGAAAAGTATCATGAAGTGCATTTATATAATACCTAATTAATTTATTAACAAACAAACCTCAGTATAGGTTTTAAAAAAATGAAATTCAGGTTGTTAATTTTCTGGATCCGATTTTTTAAAAATTAAATTTTTTATTTTTCTTATTTTTTATTTTTACTGTATATTTTTAAAATTTTAAGTAATTTTGTTACTTTTTTAAATACACCTTTTTTGGATGTATTAAAAATTAAAATATTTATAAAAAAAATATATTTTAAAAAATCAATAAATATATAAAAATAAGAAAAATATACTACATTCTCCTTTTTTTTCTTTTTTTTCTTTTTTGATATTTAAAGAATGTTTAGTAAAAAACAAAAAATCACATAAAGTAAAAAAAAAAATTTGCTTGGTTTGGGTTTTCTAAAAATACATTTCAAAAAATTATACTTTCTTATTTTTTATATTTTTTATTTTTATTGAATTTTTTTAATATTTTAAATAATTTTTTAATTTTCAAACACACCTAACATAAATACAATTAAAAAGTATAATTTTCATAAAAAACATCTTTAAAAAAATTCACTACATACCAAAAACATAAAAAATATATATATATATAAAAATTTAATACATTTTTTATATTTTTATGTATCTATTAATTTTTTTAAATATTTTTTCATAAATATTTTATTTTTTAAATATATGTAAGAAAGGTGCATTTAAAAAAAATGTAAAATTTAAAAAATATTTGCTAAAAAGAAAAAAGAAAAAAGAAAAAAAAATATGGCTCATTTGACAAGTGACTTTTTTATTAAAAAGTTAAAAAATTATTAAAAAAATTAAAAAGTCAACAACTCATACTAAAAAATCAAAAATTTATTTTTTTCTTTATTTTTACACATCTTTTCATAAAAAATTAAAAATTCATTCAAAACATATTAGGCTGGTTTGGTTTATTTTTGGGAGAGTTGTTTTTGAAAAAAATTTGAGAGAATTGTTTTAAAATTTTTTTTGGTTTGTTTAGTTATATATTTTGAAAGTAGTTTTGGAATTTGGGAATTTAAGATGATTTGATATTTTGTTGTAATTAATTAGATGTGTATGAGAGAAAAAGTGATTGAGAATTAGAGAGGAGAGATAAAAAGTGATTGATTGATGTGTAAGAGAGAGAGTGATTTTGGAAATTTTTTGAGAAAAATCTCAAATCAAACAATTTTTTGAAATTTTTTTTCTAAAACTCATCTCTAAAATTCAAACCAAAAATATTCATTAATTTTTTTACATTATATTTTAACTAAAAAATTAAAAAAATATTTTCAAACGAGGCCTCAATTTCCAAAAAAATTAAATTGAGAAAACTATCAAACGCACCAAACAATTTTTTGAAAAGGGTGAAAATCCAAACCAAACAAGCTGTACCTCAGAATCACTAGTCTGACTTGGAACCAGAGAAACAGAGCGCCTTCGCCTGGAATTAGCATCGGAAGTAGTCTTCCCACCACCAGAAACTCTATCAACTTGGGAGGTTTGTCTGGACACCGACCTTCCACGCCTTAGCGGTGACGACGAAATCGTGACAGTGGTTGCAGGACTAATTTCAGAACAAAGAGACGAACGTCCTCTGTCGTTCTCGTTCTCGTTCTGGTTCTGGGTCGAGTGATTTCGTGGAAAGAAGTCAATAGCGAGATCGTGTAGGAGGGTGATTTCGGGGAAGGCCGATCCTCTGACCGTATTCACGAAACTTCGTCCCCTCAAGTCGGAAGGGCAGCGGCTAAGACTTCTAGACCTGCGGTGAGCCCTGTTAGATGAACCACCAGACTTCTCCTCTCCTTTCGAATTCGATCCGATTGGACTTCTCTTCGACGTTGATTTGAATGCCGACGTCGCCATCACCACCACAATAACGACGCTGCTGGCTATATCTCTTTCAAATTTGTTTTCATTGAGAGAGAGAGAGAGAGAGAGAGGGGGGGTGTGTGTGTGTTTGTGTGTCTGAATCAGAAAGAGACAGAATTAATGTTGCAGGTGATTCGTGAAGAAGGGTTTGGCGTAGTGAGAGAAAATTGTCGTGGGAGTTTTGAAAATGGAAATATGCCTAGAAAGACAAGACGGACGTACACGGGTTACTGCTGCTGCCCCTGCTTCACATTAAAAAAAAAAAAAAAAAAGGTAAATTATAAATATATTACTCAAATTTACTTAAAATACA
The DNA here is from genome assembly GCA_025200525.1 of Camellia lanceoleosa. Classification (NCBI taxonomy): domain Eukaryota; kingdom Viridiplantae; phylum Streptophyta; class Magnoliopsida; order Ericales; family Theaceae; genus Camellia; species Camellia lanceoleosa. The sequence continues at coordinate 69,570,194 of CM045772.1, read as the reverse complement.
GATTGTTTCTACTAATTTAGAAAATTATAAATACCTTCTTATTAGAATTTTTTATTTAATAGAATTAATTGAAAAAATAAAATTTCTAATTGCACTGTTATAGAATAATAAAATTACCTAAATTAGTAATTGAAATAAATTTTTAGTATTATTAAAAATTATTAATTAACTTGATAATTTATTAATAAAAATGATCATTTGTTATGAAATTATAAACTTCAATAGGCAAGATGTAATTTTTAGAATTACAAGAGATAATTTGTATTTTAAACAAAGTTATGTTAGGGATCCCAAATAAATTACGAAGCCTCCGTTTGGCAAGTTAGTTTTGAGATTTTTTGGAATAAAATAGCCACAAAAAACAAAATAAGTTTTTTAGTCCAATAAAACAAAACATCACATCCAATCTATAATCATTACATTTTTTCTCTCACAAAAAAAGTCAAAAAAACCAAAAGTTTTTCCCAAACCAGGCGTTTTAACCCTAAGCTAAAATAGTCAAAAAAGTCAAAAAGCCAACCAACTTCCCAAACAGAGGCTAAATTTTCTATCAAAGCTCTCACATGGATGCGGAACTCACACACATGTGATTTGTGTGGATCTTACACATATGTGAGAAATTTGGTAAAAAATTTAGTAATTTATTTAAGATCCATAGCATTTTCCTTTAAACAAATCTCAAAGAATGTGTTTGTATTAATAAAATTTTTAAGACCTCTAGCTTTTTTTTAAAAAAAAAAAACGGCATAATTACTATTGACTACTTCTCCTACTCCCACCTCATATTTAAATCATTTTTTATAGGGGCGATCGGCTCAAAAATATAATTTGCAATTTTGTTTGGCAAGTAGTCCAAGCGGTCAATTAATTTGTCTATAAGGACAAGTTTAAGTTAAATGACTAAAATACCCTATTCAAGGACAAGTTTAAATTAAATGACAAAAATACCCTATTTATATATGATATAAGGGGTGTTTGGCAAAGGCTTTTTTTTCAACTTTTTGGACTAAAATTTACAAATGACAAAATAGACTACAATAGTCAATCAGACAAAATGTCACATCAAATCTATAATCATTTTACTTTTTCTCTCACAAATATCACATCCAATTACAAAAAAATCTAACTATTTTCCCAAATACAAAAAATTTAACCCACTAAAATAGTCAAAAATCAAAATAGCCTATTAAAATAGCAACTTCTCAAACATCCACGTACACTGCCAAAAAATAAAAATCGGTCATCTATGTCTCTCTCTACTGCCAGCACTTGAGCAACAGCGGCGAGGTCCCGATTTGAGTTTGAGGGATATAGCCACCACCGTCTCTCTCTCATCTCTCTTCTCTACTCTTCACCAACGATCGATCGATCAATTGTTCAAATTGTAGATAAGCCAATGAGAAGATCATAATACAATGATATCAACATTGATTTGTCTCTGTCTCTCTATTTCTCCTACACTCCGCATCCCCACATCCGAATCATCGTCATCTTCCATTGGTCCCCACCACTGCTGCGACCTAGGGTTTCGACTTAGGGTTTTCTGGTAGTGCTAGAAACTGCACGAAATTGGCAACCAACTCGTTCGTTTGCCGTCACTAAAGGATCTAACTTCACAGAGGGCCATATCTGAATGCGTTTGATGGGACTCAACTCTAGCTCTTCCTTCTTCAGTTCATATTTGTATATATTTTTAGGTAAATTACATTGACTCCCCTGAAGTTTGGTCCAATTACATTTCACTCCTTGACGTTTTGGAAATTACGTTCCCACCCCTGTGGTTAATAATCTCATTTCACAAACTCCCTTACTTATATAAAAGGCAACAACTCTTAGTAGAAAAACAGAAAAAATTATATTGAAAAAAAAAAAGTAAAGCAAAGGAAAAAGGGGAAAAAAAAAAAAACAGAGGAAGTAAAATAAAGCATGAAAAGAAGGAGTGTATGAGTTCAATGTTTTCATTCCGTCTAAATAATTACAATGACAGAAGAGTTAGTGTAATTGTCCAAACGTCAGGGGGTGATATGTATTAAACCCAAATCTCAAGGGGTGTAAGTGTAATTTACCCTATATTTTATATATATATATAGATTTGTGTTTGTTTTCTAGATGTATATCTACCACAGTGTATAGATCTATACATATATATGTATCTATGTATATATCTGTGTTTGTTGAATTTAAATTTGTAATTAATTAATTATTTTGTATAGATTTGTGATTGTCTGTAATTATCTCTCTGTGTGTATATATGTGTGTGTTTGTGTTTGAATTCAAGAAAATTAAAGAATTTGATGGAAATTAGGGTTTGATGGAATTTGATTTGATAATTGTCTATGGTTATCTTTGTGTGTATATGTGTGTTTGTGTTTGAATTCAAGAAAATTGAAAATTTTGATAAAATTAGGGTTTGGAATTAGGGTTTTGTGAGGCCCCTAAAAATTTTATATTTCTTTGAAGTCCCTCAATTTTTTAATTAATTGTAATTTTAACTCTAGGATCAAAACACATGCGCCAACTGAAAACTCACAAACCCTAATTATTACCCAAAAGACAACCTAAGAGGGGATGTGAATTAGGTTTTTACAAATAAAAATAATAATACCCTAATAAAAATTATGACCAGCACAATAGATAAATATAGTTAATGAAATAAAAATAATTAAAACAAGTGTTCTAACAACTATATCAGTTAATGATTTTAGCACAGTGAAAATGTGAAATATAGCTATGGCAATTTAAATAAAATAAAGAGATAATGGAGAGAGAGGCAAACAAATTTATAGTGATTCGGCTTTAACTCGGCCTACGTCCACTCCTCAAGTTTCTCTTGAGATTTTTCACTATACTCTAGTTTCACAGGGTGCTAGCAATCTTTTCACAGATAAAGCAATCCTCTGTAGATTTTATACAGACTTTCTAAGTCAAGAACACTGAGTGTGTTACACTTTTATAAGGTTGAAAAGAATGTGTTTTTGCTTTCACAGAAAGCTGTAAGAATTATCTCTCAAAGATAGATATAAAAATGAAGCTCTAGTTTTTCTGTAAACCTTACATAGGAAAGATGGGCTTAAAGCTATACATCTCAGTGCATAATTTCTGAAAGAGGATGTAAACAAAAATTAAAGAACACTTCTCAAAGAATTTTTCAAAGAATAGATGTTAATGATTATAGATTAAAGAATATTTTCTGGGTTTTTTTTTTTTTTTTTGTAACTTGTTTACATTAGAGGCTTTGGTATATAAAATGAAACTTATAGCCATTTTATAGCCGTTGTACTGCATCATTACTAATTTGAATATTTTCCACTTGAACCTTTTGGCCTGCTGCTGTGCTGGGCTGTTTGAACATCTGGTTTGGGCATTATTTTTGGGTTGAAACGAACTCCTGATTTAAGCAAATATTAAATACATTTAAACAATATTTAAGATAAAAGTTTAGGTGAGAAATAATGGGACAAAATAAATTTTGATTCTATTTTTCTCTTTCAAATAAATTAAAACATAATTAAATAAATTATCAAAATAAATTTTGGATTCTATTTTTCTCTTTCAAATAAATTAAAACATAATTAAATAAATCATCAAAATAAATAAGTCTAACACTAATTAATTTCGATAACTTAGAAATCATGTCTAATACCCTAATACTGATTAATTGACTCTCTAAACATGGAATTACCACTCAAAAACCCTATATTTTTTCGGGTTTTATTACATTCGTTGGTTGATCACCTTTTTATTCGAAACAAAAAATCCAAACCGAATTAGATTCTCTAACTCTAATTTAGTTTAATTCTATACTAAAATAAATGTTCCAATTCATAAATTAAACCCAAAGCCCTCACATTTTTATTAAATCACTAATTGACTCTAAACAAGTACTATTATATATATACACATGTACCTTTAAACCTATTTTATACATTATATTTTGAAATTTTCAACAATTGTACACAAGAAAAAAATAAAATAATCCTCTCAAATCATAATCATGTGGCCAGCCATACACATATAGATGCACTAGGTATACTTTTTGAAACAAATTTGCATGAATTAAGGAAAATATTTGACCTAGGTAAAACTTATACATATATATATATATAAATGTATATCTGCATTGTACTTGTAACTAAGATAGTTTGATTAAGATAAAACCCTAACAAGATTATGCTTAGGTACTCAATTGAGGCCTCTAATCATCCACTATTCCGTTGAATTCAAACTAAATCTAAAATATCCAATCCAATTCCAACCAATGGGCAATTTTGACCTTTTACACCACTTTTATTATAGAAACCACCTCTTCCTTAGCATTTTGCACACAAGAACTCTTATACAACACCCCATTCGGTTGAGAGAGAGAAAAGGGAAGAGAGTGAGCTTAGTGGAAGAAAGGAAAGAAAAAGAAGGTCTTGTTAGCTAACCGACCAAGCCTCAAGTAAGCCACATCACCATCTCTCATTCTATTTCCTTTTTCAAATACATGTTAGGGAGACTTACGTGTAGGTCCTAATAAGTAGACTTATTGCCCAATAGGTCCTATGATAATTAGTGACATTTTTCATTAAACACTATTAAAAAAAGTCACTAATTGTTAATTTTTAGCGACAATATGAAAATTTTGTCACAAAAAATGTAACCAATTATAAGTTTTAATGACAATTTAAAAAAATTGTCACAAAAAGTGTCACTAATTCACAACTTTTAGCGACAATTTAAAAAATTTGTCATAGAAAAATGTCACTAATTGTAAGTTTTAGCTACAATTTATAAAAATCATGACCAAAAAAAGTCACTAATTGTTAATTTTTAGCAACATATGTAAAAAATCATCACAAGAAAATTATTTTTAGTGACGATTTTACTAAGACTTATTTTCAATAAGACTTGATGGGAATTAAATCCAATTATTAGGACCTATTCGTAGTTTATCCTACATGTTATTAGAGTCTTGAAATCATATTTTCAGATGTGTTTTAATGGTGTTCATGTGTTCAAAGTTGATGAATTGGGCTTTAATCCTTCTTCTATGCGTATTTTCTCTTAATAGATGCAAAACTATCTTTTTCTTCCCATATCTCACATTTTTTTTCAAAGGCATGCCATCACTCTAAAAATTTGAGTTATTGATACATTATTTAGTATGTTTTCATCATAGAAAAAGTGAAAAATTTCCCTTAGTTGGCCTCTTTTCTCACCAATCTTCTTATTTTGAGTATTGTGCATAAAAAAATCTGTTTTACAGCCAACTTTTTGAAATTCTATAAACATGTAGAAAAATCTTCTAGACCACAGTTTTATGTCAAAATCTTCCTTAAGGAGTTAGCTTTCAAGTAAAATTGGTTTCATTGAAAAAGAGTGAGCGGTTTGTAAGAAAATCTGATTTTCATAAGGGTCGACGAATTTGGACAGCGTCGGAGTGTTTCTTAAATAACTAAAAATCTAGAAAAGCTATTACATTTCTGAAACATGTTCTGAAAACTAGATTAAATTCTCTACGAACCATAAGAAGGTCGAGTTTGTGAAAAAATTGAAATAGCCCTTTTGATTTTAATCTTTAAGTGGTACTGAATCTAGAAATTCTGTTTGCATTGGTATTTTATTCTCTTGTGTTAATAAATATGCTTATTAATATATGTTCATGTCTTGGTACGGTATTACAGATATCATGGTTATATACCTTTTTTTTAGTCCTTCGATGATGCTCACATTTATGCAAATTTATCCCTTCATTACTTGCTTATACTAACTAACTTAAAACGTTATTCTAAACGGAAAACTTAATGGGGTGGCTAATGGGGTTTCGATCACATGAGTATTGTTATGAAATGAAGTTATGTTCAAATTGAATTGGTTAGTGAGACGTGTTCCCTTTTGAAGGTTAAAGTCTTGTGCAAGTGGTTGCTCGGAACCCTTGGACGGAGTGGTTGTATTCAAACCCTAAGTGGTTTGGTGTGAGGAGGGAATGGGCAAGGCCCTATTTTACCGTCTCTTTTGAGGTCCCCGGTTGGCGCTACACGGTATGTAACAGTTGGTAGGCATCCGGGGTAAGGTCTATAGAGCAGCAAAAAAAAGGAACATACCGAATAATCTGCGTCCGATTCTTAGGGTTGGGATGATGAAATCTAGACTACTAACAACTAACATTGTAACCTATGTTATTTACTTGCATGTCATGTCCATTTCCTCTGTTATTGTAATTGCCATTGTGTATTAGATTGGAAAAAATGGATGGGGTATGTGTACATTTACTGGGTATTCAAAGCTCACGGCATATCATGTTAGGTGCCGAAGAGGAGTTTGCGGTGGAAAACGACGAGCTAGAAACCTTCGAAGACTTTTGGTTGTCATAGAGAAGTTAGATTCTTTTCTGTGTTTTGTATAGTCCATCTGAACTTTTATTTTTGGGATGTAATATTGATGGAACTAATTTTTGTAACTAAGTACATTCTGTATTCATTCTCTTATTATTGTTGTATGCTTGCTTTTTTTAAAGCCAATATAGTTCCCTACGTTGCTTATGAGACCTTGCGTCAATGCCTTTTAAGATTTGTCAAAAGGGTAGCGGCCTAAGAAAGCTGGACTTAGAAGGGAAGCTAATTTGACTCCTCCAGTGATTTGGGATCTTACTTGGTCATTGGCCATAGGATTCATTACTGACTTTCCCTTGACTACAACACTTAGTGTAGATTTTGGGACGTCACAAGTTTGATGGAATTTGATTTGATTCATTCTGTAGAAAATGGCTCAAATCTAGATTTGGATTGCTAGAAATGTCCAGATCTGGATTTGGCTAAAATATGTTGAAACAAATAGAAAATATTGAACAGTTATGGTTTGGTTTACACAAATCTGTACAAATAAGAGAAAAATATAGATATATATGTATGTATGAATGTATGCACATATAAGAAATAGACAAACAACAAAAATTCGCTTGGTATTTCAACAGATCACTCTTTGAATATCAACAGATAGAATTTTATTTAGACAAATATTTAAATAGATAAAGAAAATTTGAATTGAAAATGTTAAATAATTAAATAGATAGAGTAAAAAAATTTGAATAGATAGGGTAAAAAATTTGAACAGAGAGGGAAAATTTTGAACAGATAGTCAACAGAAAGTCAAACAAATAAAAAAAGTCAAGGGGTAAAATTAGAAACAAAATGTCCTTTAAAACCAACAAAAGGACTTCTCGTCAAACTATTTAACAAACTGTGGACCTCTCACAAACAAAAAATATCCATAGAATCCCATACCTTAGACACTCTCTAAATTGGATTTATTACCAATTTTCTCTTTTTTATATAAAAAAATTGTATTTATATTTGTATATAATTATTGAAAATAATATTATGGAAAATTAACCCATGAATCCCATATGCGAGAATGTTGATTCATTTAGTTATATGAGTTTTTTTTATGAACCAATTAGTCATTTTTGTTTTGGGAAGTTGTATTTATTTCATTTGGTACTATTTGAGTTTAAGTGAATCCCTTTTTATGATTCATTTTTTTTATTTTTTTGATTCTTTTTTGGGATGTGAATGGAAATGTGAGATGTTAAAGATTCTTTTTGAAGGGATTGGAGCCTGAAGTGTTGGTTATTGAGCGTGAAAATCTACATTTTTGTTAGTGTGGTTTTCTGGTATTACATTGAAGTGTTATATTAGAATTTTACGTTTGAAAAAAATATACTAAGAAGTTTGTGTGTTACACTGATTGGAGTGTTACGTTTAGAAAAAAAGTACATGAATGAGTTTTTTTAAAATGTTACGTTGTTACATTTGAAAAAAGTAAACTAAGAAATTTTTTTAGTGTGTTACATTGAAGTGTTACGTTTGAAAAAGTACACTAAAGAGTTTTTGTGTGTTACATTAGAGTGTTACGTTTGAAAGAAGTACACTAAAGAGTTTTTGTGTTATATTGGAGTGTTACGTTTGAGAAAAATACACTAAAGAATTTTTGTATATTACATTGATTGGAGTGTTACATTTGAAAAAAAATACACTAAAGATTTGTTTTGGAATATTACGTTGTTACGTTTGAGAGAAGTACTACATTGTTACATTTGAAAAAAAAATACGCTAAATAGTTTTTTACTATGTTACATTGGAGTGTTACATTTGGGAAAAACACACTAAAGAGTTTCTAGTGTGTTATATTGGAGTGTTACGTTTAGGAAAAACACACTAATGATGTGTTTGGTTGGTGGATTTGAGAATGTATTTGGAAAGAAAAATGAAAAAGGTAAGTGAAATGTGAATAAAATACACATACATTTCACCTAGTTTAACATCTCTTTTTCCTTTCCAAATCCATCCCCAAATCTTCCATAAAATACACATACACATACACGTAAGGAGTTTTTGTATGTTACATTGATTGTAGTGTTACATTTAGGAAAAACACACTAAGGAGTTTTTTTTTTTTGAAATGTTATGTTGTTACGTTTGAAAAAAATATACTAAAGTACTTTTTAGTATGTTACATTGAAATGTTATATTTTTTGAGTGTTGCATTGGAGTATTACGTTTGAAAAAAAGTACATTAAGTAGTTTTTTTGAAATATTACATATAGTAATTTCAACATTTTAAGAAAATCCAAATCTGTCCATCAACACATAACACAAGCGCGTTTATATTTGATCGTTTATGTAATTCACACTAGAATGAGACTTTTGGGTTTATAAGAAAAAATAGAGAACTAAACAGTTCATAAGATCATTATATGAGATTTATCGGTGCTTCACCCGTTTATATTATATCCATTTGATAAATTTAATGAAGATTTTCATAGCTTTTTTGTATTTTGGCCAGTTTTTCTTTTAAAGGGATTCGTTATTACTCCATCAATTCGAATCCCTGACCCTTCTCTCATCACACTCTAAGGTATGACTACAAGACTATTACTGGACCAAACTTAGGGTATGTGGCCCAATTACACAAGGGTGCTTATTCATTTATTTATTTATTGCTAAATATATTATGAAGTTAAAAAAATTCAAATATTTAATCTATTTGTTTTGAATTTTTAAAAATAATTTTAAAATTTTATTTTCTTATTTTATTTTTAATAATTTTTTTAATGTTATAATCATTTTATTATTATTTAAATGCACCTCATCTAGCCATACTTCAAAAGTAAAATATATTTGTGAAATTTTTTATAAACAATTAATAAATACAAAAAAAAAAATGAAAAATATATTGAATTTTTTTTTTGTATTTTTTTAGCATTTAATGATATTTTTTTAAAATCTTTAATTTTATATATATTTTAAAATATTTAGATTAAGTAAATCTAAAAAGTAAAAATAAGAAGAAAAAAATACAGATTGAAAACTCTCAAACCAAACTGATAAATTTGTTCAAAAATTGGTTTTAGTATACAACTTAGTTAGCTAAGTAAAATGATTTAATTAAGTTTTATAAAATTAATTATTAAAAAACATATGGGGATAATACTTTAAAATTAAGGTGAGGCTTTAAATTATCAATTTTGATGAAGTTAAACCAAATGAGGCAATACAAAAAAAAAAAAGTAATGATTAGACCATGCTGCCATTTTGCAAGTGGGTTTGGCTTTGACGTGGGCTTTGGCTTTGACTTTGGATTAAAAAGTAAAAAAAGATAAAATAAATTAATAAAATAGAATGTCATATATAAATTTTAGGAGAATTTTTTTTTAAGGTCTCTCATATTAAGATTTTATAACATAAATGATATTAAATATTTTCATAGTAATTGGGGTTTCTCAAATTTTTACAGAGAAATTTTGAAGCAGAAATTTTGATCTAGAGATATTTCGAAACACAGAGAAATTTGTTTGAAATTTCTCTAGTTTACTCACAAATTTCTTTGTGTTTTGACTAATTTTGTTTGATTTACTCACAATTTTTTTTCCATATTTTGAACAAATCAGAAAAAATTATGGAGAAAATTGATCTATTTACAAACCAATTTTTCTATAATTTTTACAAGAAAAATACCATGCTAAGTTTATCAAAAAACTTAAAATACAAAATCTAATTACAGTTTAAAAAACAGCAAACATTACACATCCCAAAAGATAAAAAATAAAATTCAAAGTTTGAAATCCAGTGAAAATTAACCAAGCAACATAAATTAGTGGAAGCTTTATATGGGCAGGGAAAATTCAAATGCTAGACAAAATTTGAGAGAAAATCAAAGAGACAACTAGTCAGAGAAAATAAAGTAAGACACGGAGAGAAAGAGAGTCTAATGTATTCAAAGAAAATTGATCTAAATGGGATATCTTAGTGTTAGAAAAAATTCATCTCAAAAGGAAGATTATACACAAGAAGACAACTAATTAGTGAAAATCAAACAAGTAACCTAAATTAGTGAGAGTTTAATGCTTGCAGGGAAAATTCAAATGCTAGAGAAAATTCAGCTCAAGGAACAACTAACCAATGAAAATCAAATAAATAACGCAAATTAGTGGGAGTTTAATGTGGTCAGGGAAAATTAAAATGCCAAAGAAAATTGAAGAGAAAATCAATGAGGCAACTAGCCATAGAAAATCAAACAAGGCACATAGAGTAAAGTGAATCTAATGTATTTAGAGAAAATTGTGATGCCAAAGAAAATTTATCTCAAGAGAAAAATTATACACAATGAGACAACTAATTAGTAAAAATCGAACAAGAACATAATTTGATGTGTCAGGGAAAATTCAAATGCCATAGAAAATCAATCCAAATTTTGCCATAGATAATCAATTAAAATTTTGGCCCATACTCAAAGAAATTTCGCCAAAGAAATTTTAAACTAGAAAATTTTCAAAACATAGATAAATTTCAAACAAATTTCTTTGTATTTTGAAATTTCTTTGGTTTGAAATTTCTCTAGTTTACTCAATTTTTTTATGATTTTCTCTATATTTTGAAATTTTTCTGAGTTGAATTTTCTCTAATTTACTCACAAATTTCTCTGTAATTTGCTCACAATTTTATCTGTGTTTTAAAATTTTTCATTATCATCACTATCAAATAGACAATAAAGCAAGTCCTGAGGCATGATTGCTATCTCACTGAACTCCATTGTTTTCTCATCAATCTTCCATAAATTAAATAACGGCTCGCAAGGGCCATTGCACAATCCAGCTAACAAAAGTTGGTCTTAAGAAGAAACCAAGAATGAAAACAAAACCCCAAGAGGCCTAAGTGTCTAGACCTCACCCCAAAAGTGTTTGTTCAAGTAAAAAGATAAAACAAAGCATGAGCAAATCAAAGTAGAGGACAACTATTGAGATGAATTTCCTGACCTAAAATCTGTAGACAAATGAGGACAAAGCTCCCAAGAATCAGAATTAGGATTATATATCTCAACAGCTAATCTATCCTCAACATCAACCAACCCACCAATGAATCGAACACCACCAACAACAATAAATTAAGACATCCTAGATGGGTGATCACTGTACACACCTACGAGAGGTTTGCAGCGAAAGAACCAAAGAGGAAGGTTTCACGCCAAACCCCTTTGAGAATGAGGGTGAGGCTATTAGAAATAGATCTTCCAAATATGTTGAGCAGACTCTGGCGACTTCTGGATCTCCAACGACTTCTGGATCTCCAGCAACAGTGGTAGTAGAGTAGGAGAGAGAAATGATTGTTGTGAGAGATCTGAAACTCTAGAGAGGTAGAAGAAAAGAGAGAGAAGAGAGTAAAAGAATGAAAGTGTGTGTGCGATATATGAGTGTGAGTGAGGACCTTGGGTTACAATTTTATTTTATTTTATTGTGGATCTCTCCCATTACTAAAAGTTGAAAAGAGATGATAGACTAATGGTTGGTTTGGCAAGTGTAAAAAAAGCCAAAAAGTTACCAAAAAAGTTAAAAGTTATCACTATTCATAAAAAAAAAATTATTAAAAAATTAATATACAAATATTAAAATATAACATCAACTTTTTGGCCCATCAATGTCTGACGTCAAGCCAACTGCAGGGAAAGGGGAAAAAAAAATTACATATGTTCATTCACTAAGTTGGATGGTAAAGTTGGGCCTGTGGGGGCCTACCATGGTTCCCATTTTGATAATCCGAACCGTTCAAGATATAGAACTCGTCTAGTACTATATGCTTGTAAAAAATCATGTCTATTGGATATCGCTAATTATATGATCAAATCAGTTTTGAATAAAAATTGGATGGTGTTATAATTAACAGTTGACAAAAAAAACTAACATGATTAGATAGCTATAGATATCCAATCAACGTGATTTTTTACAAGCATATAGTACTCGACGAGTTCTACACATTGAACGATTCCGATTAGAAAAAGAGACCCGTGGTGGGCCTCCACAGGCCAAACAACACCGTCCAATCAAAGCCCGAAAAAGAGGCAATTTTTTCCCATGTATTCACCTAGCCGACTGACTGCCAATTCGTACGGTATACTACACTATCTTCTCCTACACACTTATTTATACCATTTTTTAATATATATTTTTTCATAAAAAAGTCAAAAAGTTAACCTAAACATCCATATTTTTTTCCTCAACTTTTTAGTCTAAAAAGATAAAAAAATGTACTTATTTAGGACACCCTAAACAATCCCTAAATATCCCTAAATTCTAATCATTTCACTTTATTTCTCATAAAAAAGCAAAACAAACATTAAAAAAAAAAAAAAAAAACATTATTTTCAAATAGAACTAATTTAACTAATCTAAATTAGTCAAAAAATAAAAAAATCAAGCTAAACAAATTCTTTCCAAAAGAACCCAATACTTTAATTTATAAATTAAGGGTGGTCTAATACAACATCCAAAAAAACACAGATAATTGGGTAGCCAGCTAAAGTTAGGTAATTCTTGATGGGAGGACTTTGTGATACTTCGACACACCAAATGGTTGGCATGACTCAGGAGGTGTATTCATCGCTTTCATAATTGCCTCTGCGACAAGAGCATAGGTATTCGGGACACAAATTCTTCAAAATTTAAAACCACAACAAATTATTAGTAGTTTTTACTTAGGGTAAATTATATTGACATCTCTGAGATTTATATTTATTACAATTTTTTTCTCATCTTTTGAAAATTACAGCCTCTTCCCGAGGTTTAAAATTTCATTACAGATCGTCCCCCTGAGGTTTAAAGTTTCATAACAGTTCTCCCCTCACCTTAATAATCATCATACATGAAATTAAATTAACAGGGTCAGTGTAATTTTCCAAATTTGAGGAGGAAACTATAATAAACATAAACCTCATGGGGTGTCAGTGTAATTTACCCTTTTTACTATCAGTCCCGCTAGATACCCATAATCTAGACTCTCGACCCCCTCGAATGAGGTGGACTCATTTTGGGGAGTTTTTGTCATAGCTGCCCAAAAATTGGGTGAAGATCTTGTGTTCTCTCTTTTCTCTCAAATTCCTCTCTTTCCTCTTCTTCCGTTGTTCTTCTTTTTTGAATCCAAACTCAAACTCAAAATCAAAATCAAATCCAAAATCAAACCCACAATCGTAAATCTCTTTCCTCTTCTTTCTTTATTCTTCTTTTTTGAACCCAAAATCAAACCCACAACCATAAATCAAAACCTACAGCCACAAATCAAAATCAAAACCCAATTTAGACAAAATCAAGTCAAATCAAACCCAAATCAAACCCATATATGGTTAAAAAAGAAAAAGGAAAAAAAAAAAGAACAAGAGTCGAGCAGAGAGAGCAACTCAAGTAATCCATAACATCCAAAGAAACCTCTCTCAAATCAAACAAAATCTCCGTGAAACACAGAAGAAGAAAAAAGAAGAAGAAGGGAAACAATAAAGCAAGCAAAGCATATAGGTGAATCGAAAATCAATGCTTTTGTTCAAAAATCAATTCGCCGCTGTTGGTGTACCAGAGGGAGTTCACCGGTCATCCTGTAACAACCTCGACCCGTAATTAACTGCTAATCCGTAATTAATGATGCTAATGAGAGGATTAAAAGAAATTATGTGTTTATTCTGTATTTTGCATGATTTTGGCTTTCTATCTGTTACTTGTAGAAATATCTGTCTGGAATTCCGCTTTAATATGAAAATTGAAAGCTTTATCGGCGTCCGAAACCGAAATAGATTACATCAATGTGTTATTTGGAATTTTTAGAACCATATGGTAAATTTTATTAAAAAATTGATTCAAAACGATTAATTAGGTTGTGTTTGGTTAGCCTAATGTTCCAATTAATGTATTTTTGCATCATAACTATATATTCAACACATTTAGCTCTTTTCCCCTAATTCCTTGAGTGCCAAAATCTGAGAATTCATTTTAGAGAGAGTGAGAGTGCAATATTAGAGAGAGAAAGGTAGAGATTAAGGAGAAATTGAAGGCTATAGCTTGAATTGGTCAAAGATTGTGCAAATATCTAGCTATTGAAGACTTTAGGTAAGATTGCAACCTCTAGATTGTGCATCTAAGTTATTAGCATGAGATTTCATCAAGATCATGAGTTTAATTGCATAAAATAAGCTTTGAACGAAGATTTGAGTTGTAATTCATACATGCATGCTTAGTTTAGTTTAATTTCATCATTTTGAACATGATTCATATCATCCATGTCTGAATTATCATGTTTTGAACCTTGATTTCATGTTTTGAAAAGGGATTTCTTATATGTATGGAGCTTATGAACTCAAATTACAAGTTTCATGAGTTTTGGAGCAAAGAGACTGAAAAGTTTTGCATACATGTCTATTCCTTTACAAATTGAGCATGGTTTCCAAGAATTTTCTCATACATGTTTGAAATTCATCTTAATTAGGGGAAATCATCAAGTTTCAAGTTGTTTTGTGGTATTTGATCATGTTTTGAGAAGCTCAAGATCAAGAAAATCCATGCATGTTGTGTTTATGAACATTCTTAAAGTTTAAGTTGAAATTGTGAGCTTTTGGAAAACTCTTGGGCCATGATTTTATGAAATAATCCTTAATTCATCATATTTTACAAGTTTGCCAGGTTATCTCAAGTTTTGGGGCCCAAGAGATGTGTTTTGAAGTTTGAAAATTCGAGTTTTGAGCTTGGGGGTGCAATCTAGAAATTCCAGAATTTGCATCTATGCTCGAGCGACCGAGTTCACGCTCGAGCGACCACTCTTTGTGCGTGCACTTCCGCTCGAGCGACCTAAAGTCCGCTCGAGCGTGAATTCCAAGCTCCCAGAAGTTTCATACCTTTACAGACCGCTTGAGCGAGGGAACCTGCGCTCGAGCGACCACCCTCATTTTGCATGTTCGCTCGAGCGAAGAAAGCTACGCTCGAGCAGGGACCCTGTTTTTAGAAATTTGACTAAGTGTTTTCCAAAACATTTTGGCATCCTCATTGCATCTTAGGTATTCCTAAGCCTTAATCAAGCCATGGTAATGAGGTTATGGATTAGAAACACACTAAGAAAAAGAATGTACTAAGTTAAGAGTTTATAAAAGTGTGTTTTAAGCAATGTGATAAGAAAGAATATGAACTATTGTAATGAAAGCTAAGCCGTAATGGCCACCTGAATGTGTAATGATAAGATATGTTTGTGTTATGTGCTTTTGTGTCTGTAGGTCAACGTCTGGAGATTGATTGACCATTTGCGAGAACCATTGTGAGTAACGTTATTGTAAAGATACGTTCATATGAATTATGTTTCAAATGAATTATGATAAGTTACCATTTCTGAAATGATATCTGTTTTCTTGAACGAATGTCCCATGTTTGAAATCTATTATGGCATCCATAGATAGTCCCAAGTCATGGGAGACGACATGTTAATGCGGGTCCATGACATTCATGTGATTATGAGATCTCGTTAGCCACTTCATTGTGGTGATATGTGTTTAATCGGTATCCGGAACCGATTACTCTAGTCAGAAGACGTTATGTGATGTGTTCTATAGAATGTACCATTATTATGTTCTGATACGAGAATGATTATGCCATGATCTGTTTTACGCTTATGATATGTTCGGATTTCGTTCACTAACCTCTTTACATTGATGTTATTCACTGGGCTTTAGCTCACTGTATGTATATATATGTATAGGTGGGCATTCTAGAGATCGAGCCTGAAGGCTTTTGTCTGGATCTGTGTTCTGTTGTCAGCCAACCATTGTGCCTCACGTAGAGGTTCTTGGAGTGTCTCAAGTGTTTAAGTTTTGTTGTTTTTGTATATATAAGACTCAGTTGTTCTATTGGCTGTACTTAAGATACTTTAATGTGTGTGGGTATAATGTATGAATGACTTTTGATTATGTATATAAAGTTTTTAAATATTCCATTTCATATAAGTCAGCACAGCTTATTGGACAACTATATTTATGTATTAGCTTCCGCTAGCCCCTTAATTTTGTTAATCTGTTCAGAGGCCTTCGGTAATCCAAGGATTACTGGTCGGTTACGATGCTAAACCTATAGGGGCGGGTTTGGATTGTGACACATCCTCATCGGCATTTGTCGTTGGTTGTCTCGTTGCCATTTGTCTGTAGAGAGAGAAAGAGAGAAGAAGAGCTTCGTTTGAGAGAAAAGAATCATTGGTGAGAGAGAGAGAGAGAGAGAGTGCCCGTGAGTGCTTTTTGGGGAGGGAGTGTCCAGGTCATTTGGTGTATTCGGAGGGAAGTAAATTGTGTGTGTAAATCTAGGGGTGAGCAGCGGATATACCGATCCTCCAAAACCGACCGAACCGAACCGATCCACCACATTTTGGATGGATGTGTGATGACAAGCAGACAGTTGCGGATTGATTTTCTCTAATCCTCCAATCTAACAGACGGATGGCGGATTTGAAATTCCTTTGGCCGCAACCGAACCGCCAAATCGCGAACACCCCTAGTAATTTATAAGACTTTTTGTTTTCAGTTTGTTTAAATATTCTGTTTGTGTTTTCAAGTGAAAAAGAGTTTAAATATTCTGTTGGAAAAAAGTTTTCAACTTGAATATCTTTTTTAAATTGAAAAAAATAAACGTATTATTTATCTATATTTTTTTGGTTTTTAAATCTATCTCTAAAAATAATAAATAGAAAATATGTTATATGCTGGTTGGTTTTTGTTTTCAAAAACAGATATAGATGTAACAATACAGAGACATACAATCTTTACTACTGCTTTGTTAATGGTTTTGGTGGTTTGAATTGTTTTTATATTTTAAGAATCACAGATTGTAATACTTTATGTGGATGAGACATGCTGTTATTGTAGTATGTGGATGAGGCATGCAGTGATTGTGATATTCTAAAGTTTCAAACTTTCTTACTTTGGATAAGGCATGCAGTAATTGTAATATTTTTTTAAGTCATTAACTGTAATACTTTCTTTTTTCTTTTTTTTGAGGAAGTGCACAAGTTGAATTATGTTGAAAATTTATAAAATTTTAAACCGCCAAACCGATTCGCATCCATCCGCTAAACCGCCAATCCGCTCAATCTACATCCGCCGGATTGGCGGACGGATGTGGATTGATTTTCTCCAATCCGCCAACCTGGCGGACGGATGGTGGATTGCAGGTTCCGTGGCCGCAACCGACCCGCACCCACCCCTATGTAAATCATTTTTGTTTTGCCATAGGCATTCAGGTGAGAGGTCATTTTAAAAAAAAATTTGGGTTAACAAATCTAAACTTAAATCTTTTTAAGTTAGAAGGATATTATGTGGGTGTTTGAGAAGTGGGCTTTTTTTGTAGGTTTTTTTAGTTGTAGGATATTATTGGAGAAAATTTTTTTATATTTGGAAAGATAGTTGGGTTTTTTTGTGATTGGATGTGATGTTTGTAAGAGGAAACGTGAAATAATTATAGGGTTTGGTGTGATATTTTGTTTGGATTTGTTTTTTTTTTTTTTTTTTTGTTTTGTAAAACATTTGTCTTGTAGTGAAAAAAATTAAAAAAAAAAAAAAATCCAAAAATCAAGTTGCCAAACACCGCATATTTATCCGAAAGTATGGATATTTGTCAAAAAATGTACTTATGTCTACTTATTCAAATGTTACATATTTATACACATGTAATCTATCTTTATATATGCAACTTGTCTGTCTAAATGTCACATATTTATTTACTTATTTATCTACCTCACCACTACTAGCCGTTGTCGCCAACTACTGCCATTTACTGATGACTTTTCAACGCCAGTCTTTATCACCAAAAAATATTAAACTTTAGACCAAATGACTTATAACCCCATAAGTTTGGATTTCCAATTAACCCTTTTGCGATTACTTTTTAATATATTTTTTAAAATTTTTAGTGATTTATTTTATATAAATTTAAAGTTTTCAGTTTTATGCCTTTTGCAAGTAAGCAAAATTTCAACTAATTATAATTTGTCGTGTGCTACAAAAATATAAATATATATATATATATATGATACAATTATAGCAAATCAAATCTTGCAATATGTCTAATTGGTTCCAGGTGAAAATTACATGGTGGTCAAATAAAATATTTCCACATGTTAAAATGATGCAGATTGTAGGGTGAAGCACCAATAAATCTTAAAATGTGATCTTGTAAACTGTTTAATCCTTTTTTTTTCTTATGAATCCAAAGGTCCTATTAAAGTGAAAATTACATAAAAAGATAGTCACTTACATGTTTGGGTTTAATTTTTTAAGAATAAAAGTGACTTTCTCTAAATGTAAAATTACATATTTAGATAATTTGCATTATAGAAGTTTTCGTTTTTCCCTCCTAGAACAAATCCCACATTACGGAAAAAAAAAGAAAGTAATACTCCAATAACGTAATACTTTGCTGTAACACTAACGTAACATCCAATGTAAAATACTAAAAAACTCCTTAGTGAATTTTTTTTTTTCCAAATGTAACAACGAAACACTCGAAAAAAAAAAAAAAAAACCATTAGTGTACTTTTTCTAAACATAACACTCCAATGTTACACACAAAAAAAATTCCTTAGTGCACTTTTTCCGAACGTAACACTCCAATCAATGTAATCTCAAACGTAACACTCCAAGGTAACACACATATAAAAATACTAAAAAATTCCTTAATGTAATTTTTCTAAATGTAACACTCACAATTTGAAATTATACATTTACTCAAACCTTACTAAGAAATTTTTGTACTCTTTTTGGAATAGTTTGAAGAATCACATAACCTTTTTTTTTTTTGGAGTGTTACATTGGATTGTTACATTTGGAAAAAGTACACCAAATAGTTTTTTTATGTGCTACCTTAGAATATTACACTAAGAAATTATTTTTGAGTGTTACATTGAAGTGTTACGTTTGGAAAAAGTACACTAATAAATTTTTTTTTTTGAGTGTTACATTGAAGTGTTACGTTTGAGTGTTATATTGGAGTGTTACAGCTTGAAATTATATATTTGCCCAAAGTTTACTAAGGGATTTTTGTATTTCTTTTGAAATGTTTGGAGAATCCCACATCCTTTTGGAATGTTTGAAGGATCCCACATTTCAAGTCATTTTTGTACTCCTTTTGAAATATTTTCCAAATAAAAATGATTCTCATATAAAAATTCATCCCAAATTTGATTCTCATAAATTTTGTACATTACCTTTCTAGTATAAAAAAAAAAAAAAATAGAAGGAAACATAATAGAAATAAGGGTATAACAGTAAATCTAATTTCTAAATAATATATTAAATCTATCTTTCCAAAATCAATGGGGCTAATTGGTTTATAAGAAAATTCTTGGAACTAAATGGATTATCATTCCTCAAAATGAGATTTATAGGTAAATTTTTCTATATTTTAATAATCAAATTAAGTCACCTCTCACATTAAGGTGGTCAAGCCAATAAAATTATGACACATCATTATTAAAAGGAAATCTATCAAAACTTTTCTTCACCCATACCTATAAATAGGAGTGATCACCAAGACAAATTTACATAAAAATTCTCTATACACAAATCAAGTTGAGAGTAAAGCCTTAAATCCAAATAACTTTTCTTACCTAAGCCTTCGATTTCAAGGCGATTGTTTGTAACAAAACTTTATCAATCTCTATCACACTTAAAGCTTAGAGATTCAAATGGAAGTTTGTCATGAATATTTACAAATTTAATGTATTCTTCTACCAAATTAATGAAGATTATGCAAATCTGATATAGGAATAAGCTGTGAAGTCCTCATGTTAAAATTCTACAAATTCGTCATCTTCTTCATTATTACTTGGAAAAGATTCCATCGTTTTGATTTTGGGAACAAGCTATCAAGCCCTTGAGTTAATTTATTTCATCATCTTTTTCATACTACTTGGAAGAGAGTTTTACATTTGATTCGGGAACAAGCTGTCAAGCATCTGAGTCAACTTTTTTTTTTTTAAGAAAATTTATCAGAGATTGTATTGATTTTATCCAAAAATTATATATTTGTATATATCTTTTTACTGTTTTTATTTTGTAGACAATAAATTTGTGTACAGTCTTATTAAATTAGACAAACATAAAAAAAATAAAAGAACGATGATAAAAATTATTAATTTTTTTTTTTGTAGTGCTTTTTTGAATTTTTCTTGAAAAAAAGTTTCCTTTTTAATGCTTCTTCTACATTATACAGATGGGAAAAGTTTTAAGTTTTTTTTATATAAATTTTTTTTAAAAAAAATATGTCCTTTTTAACTAATGCCAATTTATGTTTGGTAAGAGAAGATGTGAAGGGAAGAGAAACAAAAATGATAAATGGAAGAAGAAAATAAATCAGTAATTTTTTTCTTTGGTTAAAAAGAGAGTCAAATGAAGTTTTTTTTGTCTTTTTTTTTTTTGTGGAGGCGGTCACTAAATATGAATATTTATAATGCGAAGAGAATTACAACTGGACAATCATAATTCAACAGATATATTAACCCAACAACTAATCTATAAAGAGCTCGCAAAGAGCCCCATAATGAGGAAGAAATGAAACCCAACAAAGAGTCCACTAGTCTAACAACAATCAATCTAATGAGAAATAAATAAACAATAGAAACAAATCTCACTAGTACAACAACCATCAACCGAAGCAAAAGCCCCATAATGAGACAGAAATAAATAATAAAAACAAAGCCTCATAATATAAAAATAACTCCTAAAGTAAGGGGAGAAAACTCTAATAAATATATATGAAATAAAACTCACAAGCCATTAAATCAATCAAATTAGCTCTTTGGTTGATGGTTATTTCATTCAAGTTTAAAGTTCAATTGCATAACAACAAAGTTGTTTTTGTAATAAGAAGTGGGAATTTTTTGGAAGCCGTATTCATAACCTTTAATTTCTCAGATTATTTTATTTATTTATTTTTTGGACTGTGTGGTTCATTTTACCTTTCAAGGATGTGCTTAACATTTTTCAAAATTGCTTTTTCTTTACTAAGACCAGAGATTCATTTTTAAATTTTTTTGAGGCGATAGCTTCAAATTTAAATTTTTTTTGGACCAAAAGGACACTGATCTATCCATAAAGACACTTATCTGTCCAAAAAGATATCTATCCAAAACTTACATATTTATCTATTTATCTAAATGTCACATATTTATATACGTATCATCTATCTATCTAACTATCTATCCAAATGTCATTTATTTGTACACATGTCACCTATCTATTCACTTATCTGTCCATCTCACTACCACCAATCACAGCAGCGGCGGTGGCTATCGTTCACAGACCATAGGCGACTTTCTATCCACTTTTCTAGTTAATTTTTCGGTGACTTTTTTAGTGTAGGCTTTTTTTTTTTTTTTTTTTTTTTTTGCACTGGTGATTTTTCTGGAGATTTCAATGCTTGTCATCATCACAAAAAATAATTACATCTTAGACTAAATAATGTATGATTCCATTGATATGGACTTTCTTACCAATTAACCCAGTACATTGTAAATTACAAACTTTATCTAGCATATACATGGCTGGTACACAATTAATTATTTTATTTTATCTTATTTATTTCTTATTTATGTTTTTTGATTGGGCGGTAGACAAATAATTACGTAGATGTAATTTACAGGGCAACCCTCAATTATATCACTGCATGTATAATAGATGTCATATGGGTAGCTGCACCAAATCACACAGTACCTACCAAAATTCTTTGGCCCCTTACCTTCTTCCGACTTCATTTTCAAATTAACATTTTTTTTTGAATCCCAACTTCTTCACAATTCCACCTTCATCCCCCATATTTGAAACTCTAACTCTAGTCTCCCACCTCCACCCCTAGTTGTTGGTACTTCCATCTTTGGCAATCCATTCTCAACCTTCCTATCACTTCCCAAGCTCATTTCTACAATACCTTACTGCTGGCTTTTTTGACTTTCGAAGGTTAAAAATATAATTAGAGCATGCCAGTAAGGATCAATAATTCCTTATAGAAATAGTAAATGCCAACAAATTAATCAGACAATTGCTTCGAAGTTATTTTAGCCTCAATGAAGAGGACTTTTACTGGTGGCATGTTTTAGGAAAAAATTTAAAAGAATTAATCAAAAAGTAAAAGAAGGAAGGAGAGAACGATTAAAATTTAAATTTCATTAAGTCAAATGTTTACAATAGTACCTTCACACTTCCTGACCTTGAAGGAATTACAGGAAGAAAGTGCAATTGGAAAGTAAAGGATTGGGAAAATAAAGAATTGGAAAAGTAAAGTAAAATAAACTAGTTTCTGGATATGGTTTTGGGCCCCTCCACTATCAGCTTTCTCTTCTATTTATAGGCCCTGGTAGTAACCGTCGAAATGGTTGATAATTGTTGAAGTAAATGATAACCGTCGAAGCAACCTCCATGATCATGGGATATGGTTTCAAGCATTTCGCCTCCACTAAACCATTTCTTGCAGTTGGGTTTTCCTCATGAATTTGAATTTAAATCTTTAAGAACCGTTTAGCCACGTCATCTTGCTTCTTTTGATTGTTCCAGTACTTCACAGATCCGTTGCTATTGATGTAATTTTGCCACGTGTCCTCTAAGGATTGGAGACATTTACTAATTCTTCAAGTTACCCTTGATGGACCACGTGTCAGGCTATGATTGGTTGATACAAAAATATATGGCCAACATTACCCCCGCACTAATATAACCAATACTTGGTAATATTAGTGGATCGATGCACTATTGCTCATGTTCTAGGATGTGCATGGTAATTAATTGTTCTGGAAGTATAACCATCTTCAAGTGATGTTTAAAACACTAAACTTCCCCTTGTGCTTGAACCTTACTTCCATTTTCTGTGCAAACAAAGAGACTTGATACATCCTTGATGGCCAATCAAACCTTTTCCTTCATTAATCAAGTATATGAAGAGGTTTTCAACAATGATGGCCGACCTCGGAAGAATTTTCATGCATTTATTAGCCATACTTATTCTCCTCCATGTATACAAGTTGTGGAGGCTTTTGCAGAATATACACCTTTAGAACAAAAACTTACTCGTATGGACCTCGAAGGCTCTTCATCTGCTCCAAAGGTCTTTGCTTGGGATGACATTGCCTCCTCATATACCAAAACTACTGGTTGGAATGCCTGGCCAAAACCAACTCAATATCAGACAAAGGGGCGAATTCAACATAGATTTGTTGAATTTGATGACCCTATTTTGGTTCTTCCTTCTTTTCGCAGTTTAGTGGTATACCCTTATATACTATTTGACCACCTCTGCTGGCTCGAAGACAATTTACTTTCGGCATGGTATACCTCCACTTTGCTAACCAAAATAGTGCGGAAGACTCACCACCCAATCGAAGCTCTAGGATTGAGTCCCTCACACTTGGCCAAGAAGGCAAAACTCTGCTTTTCTGACTAGCTAGAGTGTGTGAATAAGCCCCAGTTTCCTTCTATCTTTGGAGTGGACCCAGCTACACATTCCCTTCCTCATAATCCTAACTGGATTGAGGAATTGAAGCTCACCCTTTTCAAGGACCGACATTTTGCCCCCTATCAAGCCCTAGTTCTTCCCACTGGCTACCAGCAGTACAAAGCCTAAACTTTGCTTACTGCCTTCTCCCACCTATCCTTCGATGTTCTTCGAGATGACACCCCTCACAAGAACCTTCTATGGGCTTGTGATATAGACTCTCGAAGCCATACTCTCAACCCAGTGGCCTAGACAGAACTCTATGCCTTCGTGGACCAACTCTTTTTCCTGCTTAACTGGCATAAAAATGCTTTGGCCACCAGCGAATCGTTGGAAGAGATCTCTGCCACTCGTATTTAAACCTAATACGAAGTAGAGAATCTTCTTAAAGAATATGGAGACTTCAAGAACCATGATTCAGTATATGAAGAGGATTCTGATATGGATGGGGTGGATGGGATGGATGAGGTGGAAAAGGCATTGAAGCAAATAGAATTTGAGATGAAGGCCCAACAACTTTTTCACCAAATAAGGGCGCACTAGCTAGAGAGGCCCTAATTAGATAGGATAGAGGAAAGGTTAGAGAGAGAACATGTATTCATTGAGTTTTACTGGACTAAGTTCCATAACCTTATAACCTTTTCCATTCCTTATTTTTATGAAATTGATAATGTAACCAAATAGGCCCCTCAATATAACCATTTATTTATTCAATAAAATATGGGTTTCTTACTTTCGATTGCATAGTTTGTATTTGTCAATATCCATGACCTCAAACTCGTTCACATACTAGCAAATACTAGTTTCGAAGTAACCTATTTATCTCGAAGCATAGTCAAGTGTTTCGAAACACAATTTCCTTCCTGAAAAAGTCGTAAAGTATTCCTTTGAAGGGAATTTTCCTAGTAAGAAGTCAAAAATGTGCTTCCAAAACTTTTGAAATTAAAATATGGGTTTTTCTTTACTAATTTCATGGTCTGTATATGCTAATATGCAAGCCTTTAATCTCAAAATTCATTAACATATTAGCAAATATTGGCTTTAAAGTAACCCATTCATTTTGAAGCCAAATCAAGCACTTTGAAGCACACTTTCCTTCATCAAAAGGTAGTAAAATATTCCTTTGAAGGAAATTCTTGGTAGAAAGTCTAAAAATGTGCTTTCAAAACCTTTGAAATTAAAATATGGGTTTCTCTTTGCCAATTTCATGGTTTGTATTTTGTTAATATGTAGGTTTTTAATTTCAAAACTCATTAATATATTAGCAAATACTGGCTTCAAAGTAACCCATTCATTTTGGAGCCAAGTCAAGCACTTGACACACTTTTCTTTCTCAAAAGGTAGTACAATATTCCTTCGAAGGAAATTTTCTTGGTAGAAAGCCCAAGAATGTGCTTTTAGGACTTTTGAAATTAAAATAAAGGCCTTAACCCCACATGGGTCAAATGAAACTTAAATAGCTTGGACCTACTTGACTCGTTAGGTTAAATGGGTAACTTAGACAAGAAGGTATAAAACCCTAATTCTCGCGCTCTTACCTACTCACTTGTCTATTTCTAACTCTTACTATCACTCTTACTTGCCTCTGTACTTACTTTAGCTCTTGCTCCTCCTACCCTTGTTCCCGCTTCTTCAATCCTTCCTTCAACTCTCACCAATGTTTGCTTATTCCTTTACAAACCTACCATCGTTGAACGCGTCTTCGTCCCTTGGTGGCCCCGAGGAGATGCATAAACAAAGAGATAGCCAAATATAATGAATCGAAGGTTCTGATGCAATCGATGGGAGGGACTTCATCTCTGGCCATCATGCAAAAGGGGAGTATATCCTTGGCCCTATTTTCAAGGCTCTCACTGCACTTCCCCCTTTGTACCCACGCTTGGACGATCATTACTTTCTTTACAAAAGAAAATTCAACTGGGGGGGTTGGAGGGCCACTCAACCTCATCGTTGCTGGCCCACAATGAAGACAAAACGGGAGGAATGGTATGATAGAGTCGTTGAAGCCAGAGAATACGATTTAGAGGACCTCTTTATCCTTGATTCCTTTCGACTTTCCAGATTTATAATTTATGAAGATCCCTTTCTTATCCTTGCTGCTCTTTGCTTTTGGAATCCTGCTTTTAATTTTTTTCAATTTTGGTGTGGTATGATGGCCCCCACCGTTCTTGATATGTGCCATCTTCTAGGGCTCTCACCCATTGTTGACCCCTTTAGTCTTGCATACCTAGACCTTGTAGTTTCCTTCTCTACTTATGCTTCGAATCCTTCTTACAGTAAGTTCATTGAAACTAAAAATAACAAGGAATGTCCTGTGATCGACCGAGAATTCTTTTCTTTCATTCTTTATTGGCTTTGCAAATTTCTTTTTTATACTTCATCCTAAAAAATAATGCCTGAGTTCATTTCTTTTGTCAAGGCTCTGGTTTCGAAGAAGAGGATAGCCTTGGCTCCTTATGTTCTAGGCCATGTATATAGGGTTTGTTCCCAGCTTTGTGAAAGACATCTAGAATCCAACCAAGGAGGCCCTATTTGGGTTTTCCAACTTTGGCTTTTTGCTTATGTGAGTTCAAATTTCTTTTTTAGGATGAAACTGAAAATAACAAGGAAGGTCTTGTGATTGACCGAGAATTCTTTTCGTTTATTCTTTATTGGCTTTGCAAATTTCTTTTTTATACTTCATCCTAAAAAATAATGCCTGAGTTCATTTCTCTTGCCAAGGTTACGGTTTCATGAAGAGGATAGCCTTGGCTCCTTATGTTCTAGGCCATGTATATAGGGTTTGTTCCTAGTTTTGTGAAAGACATCTAGAATCCAACTCGCTTTTTGTTTACTTTCTTGACTTCCATTCCAGGTTGCTTAAAATTTTGGTGCAAGAGCCCACCACCTCTGAGAGAAGTATGCCAGAGTCTCTTTGTATCCTTCCAGTTTTGTCAATTATTTTTCTTATTTCCATCACTTGCCAGCCTTCATTCGTCTTTCATTCTTTTGCCCTTTTGATGCTAATGTGGGGCCAATATGGTTGAGGGCTTTTTTGGATGGTGTGACCTGTTCTAGGCCTGTCTACAAGGAAATGTGGGATTCTATCTTGATCCCAAGGGAGCTCTTCATTGGTACTCTCAACCCCAAGGCCTACAAGTGTATTACCAAGGCTTACTGTCCTGCCCAATTTGCAAGGCAGCTTGGGCTTACTCAGGAGATTCCAGTCCCTCTCAGTAGCCACTCCAACTCGGATCTTGATGCTAGAAACTTGGAGGTGCCAAAATCCATGCTAGATGAAGCAATAACCAAGTTTGCAAAGGACTTTTCTAGCTTCGAATTCGTGCCCTTCACTGGCCATAATAAGGTTATGAAAAGGTTTCAGAACTGGTAGACAGCTAACATGGAAGTGCAGCTTGATACCCGTACCTTGGATTTATTAAAGGAGTTGGATGTGTCATCCCAGGATGGGCAAGCCAAAACTAGGGAGGTTGGCATCACCATTGTTTCCACCCCTGTTGTTTCAACCCCTTCACTCAGAATTACTAGGGCTGCCACCAAGAAGGGTACATGCTTTATTTCTTCCTTAGCCTTTTCTTTCTTCCCTTTATATTTTCTTTAACCTTAGTGCTTTCTTTTATTGCTATAGGGGCTTCGTAGGAGGTCTCACCTCAGCGAGCACAAGCCCTTACTACTCTGGAGGGCAAACAACATAAATCAAAGAAAAGAAAGGCCCCAGTCAAGCTTGATCTTGTAGAAGAGGCACTTGGGGTTCCTACAGTAGAAGAGGAGGAAGAGAAATAAGAGTCTCCTCTCAAAAGGAGACAAAGGCCAGCCTCACCAAACTCATCACGGATTTTGCTTATGAAGTAGCAGTCAAGGTAGTAGAGAAGCAACAAGCCAAGGAGGTCATTGTGTTCTAGAGATCAGAGAACATGAGGCAATAGAAAATCTCAACAGAGGAGGCTACTACTGCTAAGGTAGCATAAAAAGAGGCTATAAGAAAAAACAAGCCTGCTGAACATCATACCCTTCGCAGTTCTCTGGCTACCACCACTACTAGTAATTCCCTTAAGCCCTTTATAATGCTCGTTATTTCTTATATCCTTTATATTAGCATTGCCCTTACACTTCTCTTTTTTGAAATGTAGCAGCAACTAGCCTACCCCTCTTATATTCAATGACAGTTTCTTCTCCTCTAGGGAAAACTGAAAAACTACCTTTGAGCCACATAGAATTGGAAACCTTGAAGGAGAAAAGAAAAGTAGACATCAGCTTTCCAATGAGTGTAGAGCCCCTACAAACAATAGTTCCAATCCATGCCTCTGCACTCCCTATAGCTTCTTCCTTAATTCCTTTGAGGCTTGATATACCCATCATTCTATCCTTCCCATCTCCCAGTACTGCTGAGCCTCTTAGTTTGCCCTTGGTGTTCATTACCTCACCTCTGCATGCTTCCTTATCCTCTGGAGTCTTGGTTACCCCCTAGCCTTCTAAGAGTACCCATGCTACCACTCTTGTCCTAGTGGCAACTAGTACTTCTAGGGGTGGCACTGGTTGCACATGAATACTTTCCCTACCATGCAACTCCAGTCCCATTTCCTTAGATTTGTTGGTGGCCAAGACCATGGATGTTGTTGAGGCATTTTCTTCTCCTACTCTCATACTAATACTTCCAATACTGCCTTCATAAGTGATCCCTCTGCAATGCTTCTTTCAGAAGAGGAGATAGATATTTTCGCAGCCCAACTGGCGAGCTTATTTGACACATCCACACCAGTTTTCTCAACTGGCAAGGTGACCGAGCCATTGGATTTAGCTGACTCCTTGCTAGAGATAATAACAAGCTCATCTGTTGTTGAATCCATCTCCCTTCCTCAAGTAGACTTGGGCACTTGTTCATAGCTGATGAGGACCTTCTCAAGGATTCCATTTGATGCTTTGCAGAAAACAATCATTAAGAATGGATTCCTCAAATGCTGTCAGCTCCTTGAACAGTCCAATGTTGCCTTTTGAGGCCATCTAACCCAAGTAACAACAACCATTGACTTCTATGTCAATATCTGCCAAATGGCTAAGGTTGTAGAGAAGGAGTCATAAAAGACAAGGAGTTTGTATCCCACATTCACTCTAAAGTCTCGAAGGCTCAAGGGACAACACTTCTCTGCCTCACAACTTCATACTCAACTCTTGCATAGGAATGCAGAATTGGAGAAAGAACTAGTAGCAGTCAATTTGGCCTTGGAGCAGAATGCAAAGAAATTGTACACTACACACCAAGGGCTTTCAAGTCGCAGACAGGAATTGTTCCCATTACTCAGGAGTAGGGAGCTTATTGTAAGGGAACAATTGAAACATTATAATGAATTTTGGGCCAATTTATGGCTCAATGTACTACAATTTTTGTGAAATGAAGTCATTATTTTACACAAGTGTTTACATTTTCTACTTAATATTTCCATATAGTATTTCTAAACTCCTTGTGCTTCCCATACAGTTGGGTAATAAGGTTTCAAATATTTGTCATTAATTTTCTTGGGATACACATATCCATTTAAATTTCTCAAATAGTAGGCTTCTCCAGGCAAGACTCTATGGACTTGGTATGGCCTTTCCCAATTAGGTGACAATTTGCCAAACTTGTGGCTTTTAATTCTTATTGGAAGTATTGTTTTCGAAACCAAGTCCCTTTTATCAACACTGATGTGTTGAACCCTTTTATTATAGCTTTTAGTTGCCATTTTCTTTTGTTAAAGGATATTATTTAATGCCAAAATTTTGGCTTCATCCACACCTTCTAATTCTAAGTGCATGCTTTGACGATATTGATCAGTACTTAGATGGTCTTGGCATTTTGCCCTCAAAGAATTGATATTGATCTCCACATTTCGCATTGCATCATGCCCATATACCAAGGCATAATGGGTAACTACTATACTTGATCTCTGACAAGTCCCATCGGCCCACAACACATCTAACAACAAGTTGTGCCAATCCCTAGGATTGTCCTCCACAAACTTTTGTATCCCCTTCTTCAAGGACTTGTTAGATGACTCTGGCTGATCATTTGCTTGTGCATAATAGGGGGTGGAATTGTCAAGGCTGTTACCTAGGTAGGCAACCCAAGAAGGGGGTGAATTGGGTTATTAAAAATTATGAGCAGAAAATTGATTGCAATTAATCAAGTAAATAAATTCAAAACCCAATCAATAATACCAAAAATAAAGGAGAATGGGAGAATAGTTCAAATACAAAGATTTATAGTGGTTTGGCTCACCGGCCTACGTCCACTCCTCAAGGTACCTCCTCAAGAATTCCTTTACTATGAATCGAATCAATACACTACCAACTTTCACCTAGCTTGTGGATTTTTACACAAGACTTACTTTATCTATTGAGGACCTCTAAATTAAAAATGCATCACTTTACAAGTGTTTCACTTAGAAAATAATGAATAAGAACAAGAGGTACTACTGTCCTCTTTTTAAAATTTTCTCTTTGAAAAGATAGGTGTAAAAGTGTAAGCACTAAGGGGTTTTGAGATTCACTCAGATATATAAGTGGACGTACAATAGAGTATGATAAATGAAAGTTATTGAATGCTCAGAGTTTCTGTGTTGGAGAGAGTACAATCAGATCTGGAAAGCTTCTTCATTTATAGCTTTAATGGCTTCTAGTCATTGGAGAGAAACATGGGTGAGTTTTCTAGTTGTTGAAGCAGGGCATGGGTGTGTACAAGCTATCATCAAGTCTTTGGAAGTGAAGCCTCATTAAATGCACAAGCTCATAAGTCAAATCTTGGTAGCTGATAGTAGAAGATATTGTGTTATAAAAGACTGCTCGCAGATCAGAAATGATGGTTATTTTGCGCATAGATCAGAAAAAGTGGCTAAGATTTGAGTTATGTCAAAATAGATCTGAAATGGCAGCAAGATTTTTCTAAGCCCAGATTTAAGGGTGTTGACCCCTGTAAATTGTGTGTCGACCCTTTGCTCTCTTTTTTTCTCTGTGTTGATTTCCAGGTGTTCCTGGTGTAGACCCTTTTGTAACTAGGTGTCAACCCTTTGTTTGTTGAAATTCTGAACTTTGTATACTGAATTTTAGTGTCGACCCCTGTCATTCTTGGTGTCGACCCTTGCTGCTGGATTGTATATTGAAATTTAGTATCGGCCTTTGTCATTCTTGGTGTCGGCCCCTGTTGTATACTGAATTTTAGTGTCGACCCTTGTCATTCTTGGTGTTTGTAGCTCGACTTTTTTGTGCCCTCTTTCGGAAGTTCGAAATAAGCCCTACAATTCAGACTCCCGTGGTTCTGAATCTAATCTCACAAGTGCAATGTGAAACTGATAAACACCAAAGAGTCCAAATCCGGTAGATCTTTTGAAAAATCGATTTTGAATCAAATTGCCAAAAATGGACTGCTTTGTCAGATACAAAGTCACCACCTAAATATTTTATTTTTGGAAAATTTAGAAAACCCATGACTTGTGCCAAAGGCCACGTGTCCGTCATCACCAAGATTATCTTGACTTAGGAACTTAGGTACGTGAGGGGAAGGTGATGAATACATTTGAGCACCCCCGCTCGCCCGATCAAAAATCAGTCTCTACTAATCATGATATGAATCTTATTTACATTATATGCACTTGTTCCGATTTATTAGGATAGCATTACTATGTGATGTGCACACACAAGGTATAGACTAGTTTGCTTAAATTGGAACAATTCAATTACATGTTTGTTTTTCGAAAAGGATTTGAATTTGCCACTTGACAAAGTGGGCTTAAAGCTTGTGAATTTGTCACTTGACAAAATAGGCTGAAATGTAAATTCATCGAATCATTCCAATTCAAGCAACAAGTCTTCATCCACAGGCATTCAAACAATTTAACAAGTAAGCACTTAGCCTCATGGCAAGCATGCTAGTCATGGCAATCACTCACACTCATGCAAGTATGCTAAAGTACTAAAAAAACTTACCTAGTACTCCAAGTTAAGATAAAACAAAAGAGTTAGAAAAAATATGCATGATACCTAACTATACAAGATGGCTAATGCAACGTATGCAAAAATGCAACTAAAATAGGCTCGACTACTTAACATGTTATTTGCAACAATTTCATAGCATGCGTTTAAACACGTATTCAGCGAGGTAATAAACGACAATGCAAGTTTGATTGATGAACTGAGCCTCGATGTATGTAAGACAAAAGAATGGATGCAAACATGCGATATGCTAATTGACAAAACATGCGATATGCTAATCTAACCATCAAAAGCAAATAAATAAAAAGGAGAAAGACGTGGGGTTGGAAAATATACACATTATTACAACATTGATGCCCTCGTGCAGGAGGGTCCGAATGAATAAATTAGTTATGCTAAACTACTTAACTAATTATTACAAAACTTGAATAAATAAGCTAGCTATCTAAGCTAATTAATTATTACAACAAGTAAATAATTAATTATGCTAAGCTAATTAATTAAATAATTACAATAATGAACTAATTTAATTAACTACTTTAAGCTAATTAAATAAGTACAATATGAAGCTAATTAGCTAATTATATTAACTAATTAATTACAAAGCAACTAATTAAACTAGTTAACTAACTAATTACAACATGAATTAATTAACTAAATAACTAATCTAATTAAATAATTACAACACTTTAATTAGCCACGACACAACTATGACTAACTAATTAATAATTAAACTAATTAACTAGTCCCGAGAACGAAGGAGGCCTAATGCAAGCTCGGTTTTCGCCCGAAGAACTTCCATTGTTTGCTTCCGAAAGCCTTTGTTACACAACCTTTTCACTAGTTTTCCTCTTCCAGACCAACTCTGCTCTGCTTCACAAATACTCTGCTCAATTTTCACTAGTGGTCGGCAAGCCAGAAATGGTGGCCGGCCAGCCACCAATAGGGG
This sequence comes from Camellia lanceoleosa, assembly GCA_025200525.1. Classification (NCBI taxonomy): domain Eukaryota; kingdom Viridiplantae; phylum Streptophyta; class Magnoliopsida; order Ericales; family Theaceae; genus Camellia; species Camellia lanceoleosa. The sequence goes on along the minus strand of CM045772.1, from coordinate 69,537,474 downwards.
GTTGCCATCCAACACCGACGGCCTGCAGGCCAGGAATAATGGTCGGCCGGTCACGGATGATGCACCATTTCCTATTGCAACATAGAGCAAATAGAGTAAAGAGAGGATATTCTCACAGGTTGTTTGTACTGTGTATCTCTTTTTATCATCAAAACAAGCTCAAAGAAGTGATACACTTGGTTCAAAAATCATCAATCAAGTAATTTCATAGCATGATGGCTAAAGAACCAAGGTGTACAAGTTTAATCAATGCACAAACAAGACTCACAACCTTCACCCTATCATGCATGATCAAAGGCAATGGAGACCTAGGAAACTTGGCACATTTCATCACTTTGAGTATGAAATGCCCCAATTTTCCTTGTGTTTAATTAACGTTCAATTGAACACACCGAAACACAATCAAATTCTTATCTTTGCACAACTTTAGTTTCCACTTTTAGTTACTCATTTTAATTACCCTTCCATTCTTTAACCAATTAAGTCCATTGGTGAGTTGAGTCCTCTAAAAGAGAAGGAAGTGTTAAACAAGGGGTAGTTTAAGGCAAGAGAGAGGTGTCATGCTGTTGATAATGAACCCCCAAAAGAGGATTAAACCATTAAGCACGGACCTCAATCATAAGCTTAAACAATCCTAAGGTTGAAACAACCCTCAAAGAAAACAAAGAGTTAAGAAATGAGGGAGGTTGCAGAGATTATGCTTGCTAAAATTAAGTGAGAAAAACACTAAAACAATGCAATCAACTCAAACAAGTAGTGTCTAAAAACATAAAACACCAAGCTTGTGAGGACACTTACACTAGAAGCATGCAAAACAAGACTCAAATGACTTAAACAGCCCAAAAAAGAGACAAAACACTCTAAAATATAGCCTAAAACATGCTGGAATTAAGCTACAAAAGGCTAGAAAAATATGCTAACACATAGAGCTATCTAGGCTAGCAAACAAAACACAAGGAGGGGAGGCTAATCCCTCAAAATTTAGACTTCAAAACATGATTTTCACCACTAAAAATACTCTGAAATTCAGTATTTAAAAGCCCAAAAAAAGATGGTTTGAATGTGGGAAACAAAGGTGGAAAGGCCTTACAAACAAGAAAGAAAGAATGGTGGACCACCCCTTAACTTTAAATGGCCTAAAACTACCAATTTCAATCCATAAAAATAGAGTTTTTTACAGCCCAAAAATAGCCCAAATCAGTGGGGAAAGATAAGAAAAACAAGTATGCAAAGCAAGTTAAAAAGGCAAATGTTATACCTCTTGAAGGAAAGACCAACTCTATGCTGTTTCAAGCCAAAACCATCTTCTAGAGCTCCAAGAAGGCCTCAAGGAACCTCAGTTCAAAGATGAACCACTTTGGTTAAGGAGGTGTAGGCAAAAGTGTGGTTTGCACAAACTTGCAAGAGAAAGAGATAATTTTTGCTCCAAGAATTCTAACCTTGAAACCAAGAGAGAAGGTTCTCTATATGTAGAAATATATGAGCTTCAGTCAAAAATATCTATATTGAGACAGGTGGGGCTTTGTGGAAATAGCTAGAGGAAAATATCTGCAAAAAATCTGTATTTGACACTAGTGGCCGGTAGGCCATCACTGGTGGCCGGAAAAACACTCAAAATGGCCAAAATTTGCACCAGTGGCCAGCCACAAAAATTTGTTTTTTTAGGCCCGACTTTAAATAGGCATAACTCCTTTATCCGAATTCGATTTTAGGTCATTCTTGAGTCTAAATTGAATCCCCAGAAGTCTAATTTCCAATGGTGGAAGCCTCACATCTAAGTTCTAAGTGTGCAAAGAGATATGCCTATTTTAGTGAAGATTGCTTAGTTTTGTTTTAATAGGATTGATGCCTAACTTCTCCCCAACTAGTTTTCTTCCTTCTTCTCCAATTTTCTTCAACTTCAAACTTCTAAATAAGACGTTTTTAAATATTTTTTAAAGAGTTCACCTCCCTTTTATTTATTTCCACTTTGTCCTTGCTCGATTTATCGAAAAGTGCAATTTTTAATGAAATGCGAGCCTCGAAACATTGTAGAAACATTTTCAAAAATATTTTGAAAGAGAGGGTTTTAAGGTCTAAAATAATTTTGGTCAAAAATAATTTTGGTCCAAAATGGGGTGTAAGGTTGGGATTTAGAGCTCTTCTTGCTGAAGAAATCGAACATTTTGCATAGCATAACTTTCATCATCGAGTGATCTATCAGTGGTGCCCAAGTCTTAAGGACGGTCAAAAATGGGGTGTCTACAGTGTTGACCCTTGCTGTTGGATTGTCTGAGCGTTGTATAATGAAATTTAGTGTCGACCCTTGTCATTCTTGGTGTCGATCCTTCAACCTGTTTTAAACAGGAATGCTCTGTTGCACAAAAATCCATGTATTTAGAGGTTTAAAATTCATGAGAAAATAACACATTAGAAGCATATATCTCATTAGAAACATTGAAGAGCAACAATATAATATTATTTTGAAAACTTTGAATAAATAAATGAGTTCAAAATATTTGTCGATAATCAAAATCAATAGGAATTTAAATTTGAATAACCTTAGGGCTAACAATCTCCCATTTTTTGATGATGACAATTATATGAAAAGTTTTCAAAGTACAGGTTTGAAAACAAAGACATTAAGAAGTGTTTTTCAAAGAGTTTTGTGAAATAAAGGATTTAGAAATTGAGATCGAAAACTCCCCTTATAAAAAGGGCTTTATGGCCAAATCATTTCCAAGTCAAAACACAATAAAAAGGCATAAGAATGTTGCATAAATAGAACAAGATTAAGTGTAGCAATACTCCCCCTATCAATGTGTATTGGATCAATAGCAAATATGAACTGTTATTGCTTTAATTTCATTGAATGAAATCATAAGCTCTTGTACCAACAGAGCAGGTTCTTCTCCCTCTTTAAATCATAAACATTTCTCAATTTTAAAAATATATAAGTTCAACAAAAATTATCTAAGTTCATATTCATGGAAGTTGTTTGATAAAATAAATCTTGAAGAGCATAACAATTATCTTTTGAAAAACAACTATATCACAAATTCATTTATATCAAGAACCATTCATATGTGGTTATCTTTCATTCAAGCAAAAATAACTAACTGTGCATAAGATAATTAACAATATACATCACAAAACTAAATATTTCTCCCCTTTGTCAACAAAAACTTAATAGTTAGCAATATCAACAAAACATTTCTAATCATAAAGCAAATTAGTTTAATTAAAGCAGAAACAACATCTAAAAAAAAAAAAGCTAAAAACTTCTCCCACTTTGGCATCATCAAAAAGAAGAGTAGAGTCTATCGAAAAGGTAGAGGAGTGCGAGGCCAATGGAGTGCTGCTTCACGCCACCCTTGGGCGAACCAGAGCATAAACTTGTGAATTTGTTCACCAAGGTCATCGTCCCAGCAATGTTAGAAAATCTCTCTGAATTTTTCATTGGAGTGCTTGAGCCCATAGACAGCGATGACCATGCTTTCAACACTAGTTTTTGCAGCTTCAATGGCTTGAGCCTACTGACTGGTCGATGTCATGCTGCATATCCATCTGCCGAGATAGAAGTTGTTGAACCATGGAGGCCAACTGATCAACTTTTTGAGCCAGGTTAGATGAGGATGAAGTAGAGGCAAACTGGGAGGATAATGGAATGTTTGAAGTTGGTGTGAATTGTGAATTGAGATTGAGGTTGTTAAGCCTTGAGTTTAACTCAACAATTCCAACCAATATAGGACCTTGAACCAAGGAATCAAGGTGATCAGTTTTGTGTGTGTGTGTGTGTGTGTGTGTGTGTGTGTGAGGGAGAGAGAGATGGTGGTGGAGTAGGAGGAAGGACTAGGAGTGGAGAATTGAAAGGAGGAAGGGCTAGGTAGAGTAGAGTCAGGAGTAGAATGAGCCAGGAAAAAGAGCCATAATTGGCTGAGTCTTGGGGAACTTTTTCTTCACCTTTGAGATCAGTTTTAAAATGTTAGAAAATTCTGGTAAAAATCATCCTGTAGGGAAGGGCTTGGTTGCTTTGTTTGTGTGCATTGATAATATAGTGACATACCAAATACCCAAAATCAATGAGGTAACCAGTGGATAAGGCTCGTATAAGAAAAGTATGACCAAAGGTAATAGCATCAAATTGACTAGTCTGAGGAATGATATTGTGTGTGATGATATGATACAAGAGCCTTAGTTTCAATGAAAGATCTTTTCCAGAGACAAAAATGTGATGGTCTAGGGTTAGATTGTTTGTGAGAAATTTCAGTCCAGTGAGATGTGTGTAATTTGGTGGGTTTATGCTAATAGAAGGGGAAACTCTATGGCCATCATTAGAGGTTTTCAGAATAGAGTTAACTCAAAGTGAAAGAGACACCTTTCTCAAAACAATCTAAAGTATTAAGAGAAGATTCCTTATTATATGAAAGATTAGCAAAGAATTCTTTAATGAGGTTTGGATAAACATCACAGTCAAGTTTTAGGAGGGAGGACCATTTCTAAGTATCAAACCATGCTTTGGCAGGAATAGAATGTTTTTCAAAGAAATTGATGTCAATGGTGCAGCTAGAAAGTACCTTACGCAGATTAAAATCCTTGTTGAAGGCCGATTTGCAATCATCGTTCTTGAATCAAAGAATAGAAAGATTAGAAGTCATAGGGATAATGGTGGAAGTGGTAGAGGTGTGAGATCATTTTCGAGATGGGGCTGATGGAGAAGCTTGAGGATCCATAGAGGATAAAGAAGAGAGATCGCGAGAGAGGAGGAGGGAAGTCGAAATGGGAATCACTGATGGAAATTGCCAGAATAGAAAAAAGGGGCTAGGGCTAGGGCTTAAGAGGTGTCGAAAAGGAATAGGAAAGGGTCGCTGGGTTTAAATACCCTTTCGATGGTATCGACCCTTGCGAAGAAAAGGGTCAACCCTTAGAAGCTGAAGAGACTACGCAACAAAGCCTTAGCCAAAGGCAGGTGTCGATCCTCGTGCTGAAGGGGGTCGACCTTAAAACAATACACCCAAACACCATATGGTGTCGACACCTTCAAAGAGAGGTGTCGATCCTAAAAAAACAGTGAACCAAAACATATCTGGTGTCGACACCTACGAAACAGGGTGTTGAACCTTATCAAGGGAAGCACAGAACTGGTTCACAAGGTGTCGACCCTATAGAGTAGGGGGTCCTGAAAGACCAAAAATAGTGTTTTTCAAAGCAAATTTCACATGATTGCATAAGAACACATATATTAACATCACATAGGAATATCTAACATGCCAAGCTCAGTTCGAACAAAGTAGAATTGTTCCTCCTTGAGAGGCATGGTAAAAATATCAGCAAATTCATGGCTTGTAGGTACAAATTCGAGTTTGATGTCACCTTTAAGTACATGATCTCGTAGAAAGGGATGTCTTATTTCAATGTGTTTAGTGCGTGAGTGCTGTATAGGATTTTTTGTAAGATTAAGGACACTAATGTTATTGCATTTAATAGGAATGTGATCAAAGACAAGTCCAAAATCAAGAAGCTGTTGTTTTATCCAAAGCATTTGAGTACAACAACTAGCGGTAGCAATGTATTCTGCTTCAGTGGTTGATAAAGCAACAAAATTTTGTTTTTTGCAAAACCATGAAGTGAGTGAATTTCTAAGAAAATGACAAGTGCCACTAGTGTTTTTTTAGTCAAGTCTAGATCTCGCAAAGTCGGCATCCGAGTAACCATAACGGTCAAAAGCATTTGTTTTAGGGTACCAAAGACCCAAATGTGGAGTACTAACAAGATATCTAAAATACGTTTTACTGCGGTGATGTGTGATTCTTTTGTAGAAGATTGAAAACGTGCACACATACAAACACTAAACATTATGTCGGGTTTACTAGCAGTTAGATAGAGTAAGAAACCAATCATACAATGATATTTCTTTTCGTCTACCGGTTTACCTTGCTTATCTTTGTCGATTTTAACCGATGTGCTCATTGGAGTTGTTGCAAGCTTGGATAAGTCCATTTCAAACCTTTTGAGGAGATCCTTGATATATTTGGCTTGACATAGATGGATTCCATCTTGGGTTTGTTTTATTTTCAATCCGAGAAAGTATGTCAACTCTCCCATCATACTCATTTCAAATTCACCCTGCATATCCTTAGCAAATTCCTTGCACAAAGATTCATTAGTAGCACCAAATATGATATCATCAATATAAATTTGAACAAAAAGCATATATTATCATTTTTGGTTTTTATAAAGAGAGTGGTATCAATTTTTCCATGAGAAAACCTTTATCAAATTCTCTATCATGATCACTTCTAATGCTACAAATAGCAAGACTAATCACATTTTGAATACGTTTATAGAGAGGAGAGAATGCAAAGAAAGTATCACTTTTATGCGTCAAGAAAATCACCTAAGTAAATCTAGTATAATCATCCACACAAACAAGGCAATAAGATTTACCACCAAGACTTAAAGTCCTAGATGATCCAAACAAATCAATATGTAACAATTGAAGAGGTCTAGATGTAGAAATAACATTTTTTTGATTTGAAAGAAATTTTTGTTTGTTTGCCTTGTTGACAAGCATCACAAAGTCTATTTATTTCAAAATCAATTTTTGGTAAATCAACAACTAAATCAAAATTTGAAAGTTTTGAAAGCAAGTCCATATGAGCATGTCCTAACCTTCTATGCCATAACCAACCTGATTCATTAATAACAGATAAACACTTAACATCATAATTGGAAGATAAACTATGAAAATCAAATACATACACATTTTCATGCCTATGACCAACAAAAAGCACTTTGTTATCAACAGAATTCTCAATTGTGTAGTGAGTTTTTTCAAAAGTAACACGATTACCTTTATCACACCTTTGGCTAATACTAAGCAAGTTATGTTTCAATCCTTCAACAAGTAATACATTCTCGATAATGGGGTGAAGAAGTTTTACCAATACTACCTACACCGATGATCTTTTCTTTACTATTGTCTCCGAAGGTTATGTGACCTCCTTCTTTGGATTTAAGGGTTAAGAACATTGCTTTACCGCCGGTCATGTGCCTTGAGCAAGCACTGTCGAGGTACCACCAGTTGTTGTTAGATTTTGACCTAAAGCACACCTGCAAAAATCAGATTTTTGTTGGCCTTTTGGTACCCATTCTTTCTTGGGTCCATAAGAGTTAGGATTTTAAGTGTTTTTGGGAACCCACTGCTTTTTCATTCTAACAAACAAATTTCTCTTAATACAACAAGAAGGAGAGATGCGCCCTTTTCTACCACACCAATGACATGTGAGATGATAATGACTAGATGATGCATGAACAAAAATCTTTTTGGGATTCTTCACTTTTGAAAATGGTTTATATCCAATCACAGCTCTTCTAAAGGTTTGAGTTTGGCTCTTAAAAATTTTGTCTAAGGTATCTCTACCTTGAGTAAATTTTGAAAGAACATTTTTCAAGTCTTCTATATTTTCAGTTAAAACAACTTTCCCCTTTTCAGAATCTCTTTTTCTTTTTGCAAAACCTCTATTTTCTTTTTAAAAATGGAAAACTCTTTTAAAACCTCTTTCTCCTTTTCCATTTTCAAGGCTTCATTTTCTAAAGCATTGATCTTAGAAGTCAAGGATTCATTTTTTTTGTGATAAATTTGAAATCATTTTCTTTTGACAACTACTTTTCGAACTAAGCTTTTTAAATTCGGCATGTAATTCATTAAAAGCATATTGTAGTTCATCAAAAGTAAAGGGTTCATCATTTACCTCATCTTCATCTCCAAGCGCCATCAAGCATGGGTTAGCAACTTCATTTTTGCAACCTTCAGTTTCTGAGTCACTTTAATCACTATCTTCTTCTCATGCTACAATCATGGCTTTCTTCTTGTTCTTCTTGAATTGTTTCTTGAGCTCCAGACATTCTGATTTGTAGTGTCCCAGTTTGTTGCATTTGTAGCAAGTAACTTCAATTTTTTTTTTTTGTGATTTTCACCTTTTTGAAAATCTTTGTTGAAGCCTTTTTTGAAGAACTTCCTTACACCTTGTTTATTCTTCACAAACCTTTTGAACCTCTTGGTAATGAATGCCATTTCTTCATTATCTTCCCCTGAATCATCTTCTTCTTCCTCTTGATATTTTGAGGTAGACTTGAAGGCTGTCCCTTTCTTCTTGTTCTTTTCCTCTTCTTTCTTTCCTTCTTGCATAATGAGCTCATGAGTTAGGAGAGATTCTATCAACTTATCAAGGTTTAATGTTGATAAGTCCCTTGCTTCTATCACCGCGATAACTTTGTTCTCTCAGCTTTTTGGTAATAACTTGAGGACTTTTCTCACAACCTCTGCATGAGTATAAGTCTTACCGAGAGATTTTAGACTGTTTATAATATCGGTAAAACGAGTGAACATTTGCGAGATATTCTCATCAGGTTTCATCTTGAAGAGCTCATAGTTGTGAATAAGCAAACTAACTCTAGATTCTTTGACTTGAGTAGTTCCCTCATGAGTTACAATACGTTTATCCCAAATTTCTTTCACCGTTGTACAAGTGAAAATCCTATTGCACTCAATAGCATCAAGTGCACAATACAACATATTGGCAGCTTTGGAATTGGCTTGAATATCTTTATAATCAGCACTAGTCCATTCTCTCTCAAGTTCGGGAACTTTCAGATCATCTATGGATTTGTTGGGGACTTTGGGACCATCACAAATGATTTTCCAAACCTTATAGTCGATAGATTGGATATGCATAATCATATAGGTTTTCCAATAGTTAAAATTTGTGCCATTGAAAAAGGGTGGTCTGTTTGAGGCTTGCCTTTCAGGAAAAGAGGATCTAGTGGTTGCCATAGATCACTCTAAGACAGTTAAGTCACAAAACTAGAGACAAGGCTTTGGTACCAATTGTTACTCAGGTAGGCAACCTAGGAGGGGAGTGAATTAGGTTATTAAAAATTATGAGCAAAAAATTTATCACATTTATTGATTCTTAAACCATTTGACATCCTTGTAATGTCAAATTTCTCATGCCACTGTTTAGGTGCTTGTTTCAAACTATACAATAATTTTTCTAATTTACAAACCTTTCTCTCGTCCTGGAACTACAAACCCTTCGAGTTGTTCCATATAAATCTCTTCCTCTAAATCACCATTTAAAAATGCTGTTTTGACATCCATTTGATGTATTTCGAGATTATACAACGCTGCTATTGCAATGAGCATTCAAATGGATGTTATTAATGTAACATGCAAATATGTGTCAAAATAATCCAATCCTTCTTTTTGCCTATAGCCTTTGGAAACGAGCCCAGCTTTGTATTTGTCGATAGCACCATCTTCTTTCATTTTTCTTTTGAATATCTATTTATAACCAAGAGGTTATAACTTGGTGGAAGATCTTCTAATATCCAATTATGATTTTGTAGTGTGGAATCTATCTCAGTATTTATAGCCTCTTTCCATAGTGATGCTTCAGGAGAAGACATTGCTTCTTTAAAATTCTGAGGTTTATTTCCCAATAAAAACGTCAAAAAATTTGGAGTAAAATTTTTCTCAGTCCTAGCACATTTACTACGCTTAAGTTCTTCTACCTCTTTATCTTTTTGATCTTGACTACTTGTAGTTGTATTTTTATAGGACTTTTTAAAAGTATTTTCCTTACAAGGAAAAATATCTTCAAAGAATGATGCATTCTGTGATTCAATAATTGTTTTGACATGCATATCTGGAATGTCTGATTTATGAACCGAATATTGATAATCACTACTATTAAGTGCATAACCAATGAATACACAATCAATAGTTTTGGATCCTAGTTTCCTCTTTTTAGGAAGAAGAACTACAACCTTCGCTAAACACCCCCACACTTTCAAGTATTGATGAGAAGGCATTCTACCTTTCCATAATTCGTGAGGTGTCTTTCTAGTTTTCTTCTAGGGTATTTTGTTCAAAATATGATTTGCCGACAAGATGGCTTCTCCTCACAAGTTCTGGGGTAATCCTGAACTGATCAACATAGCATTCATCATCTTTTTAAGAGTTCAATTTTTTTTCTCAACCACTCCATTTGATTGTGGTGAATAAGGAGCAGTAGTTTTGGTGTATTCACTACAACAAAAAGCAGAAATGGCGACAACAAAATAAAATTTCGTCGCTGAAAGTGCATGAAATGGCGACTAAAATGGAAATGGTCGCCGAACATAAGAGTTTTAGCGACTAAAAGACAGTTTAGTAGCGGAATATAGGGTTTTTAGCGACTAAAGTTTGTTTAGTAGCCAAAAGTGACAGTTTTTGGCGACTAAAAGTAATGGTTTTGGCGACTAAAAAACTGTTCAGTCGCCGATTATAGGTGTTTTGCCGACTAACAGCATTTTTGTCGCTGAAAGTGCAGAGTTTTGGCTACAAAAAAAAGTTTAGTAGCTAAAAACTGTCAATTGCCGACTAAAACTCTGTTTAGAAGCCAAAAGGGGACGTTTTTGGCAACTAAAACCAGATTTAGTCGCCAAAACTGCATCATTGTAGACGGAACTTCATTTTTTAGCGACAAACAAATAATTAGTAGCCGAAAATTAGTAAATTGGCGACTAAAAATTTATTTTAGTCGCCAAAAGTGGCCTATAATTTTTTTTAGTAAATCATTTATTTTTTACATAAATTATATTCAACATATATAATTATATTTAAATATATAGTTTTGTATTAATACTGTGAAAGTAATATATAAATAATATAAGTTGCAATTATATTCATGTGATGGTTGAGTGGCATAGTGGGCTGGCATGTTGTGTTAAGGTTTGAAAGGTGGCCGCACGTTTGAAACTCCTTGGGAGCTCCTGAGGCAGCACAGTGGGGTTTTTTTTTTTTTTTTTTTTTGACAAATGCTTTTGGCGACAAAATACTTTGGTCGCCAAAAGAGTGGCAATTGTATAAATAATAAAAAAAAAATTTAACTATTGGTGACTAACATTTTAGTCGCCAAAGGTATAATTTCCAAAAATGGAATTGAGTATTGGCGACCAAACCTTTAGTCGCTAAACACCTGCCTTTTGCTGACTAAAAGACAGATTAGTCGCCAAAACCTTCTGCGACCGTTTATTGGCGACAAAATCGGCGACCAAAAAAATTAGTCTGGGAAAGTTAAACAGCGACTTTTGGCGACTAAAAATGGACCTTTGGCGACTAAAAATTTAGTCGCCAAAGGTGTGTTTTCTTGTAGTGATTATATACCATGTTGAGAACAAAACTCAACAAATGGTGCCTCATAATCACTTCCTCGGTCACTTCTAAGCATATTAATTTTCTTGCTAAGTTGATTTTCTACTTCATTTTTTAATAAATGAACATCTCAATTGCTTCATCCTTACTGCTCAATAAATAAACATAGCAATATTTTGTACAATCATCAATAAAGGTAATAAAACATTTCTTACCACCTTTTGTTTGCAAAGATTTAAAATCACAAATATTATTATGAATTAAATCTAATGGTTCGGTATCTCTTTCAACTGAGCAGAAAGAAAATCTTATCAATTTTGCTTCAATGCAAATTTCACATTTGTGATTAGGATCAATATGAAACTTAGGCAAACATTCTAAGATAATCATTCTGTGCAATGAATCAAAATTCACATGTTCTAATCTATTATGCCAAATATTAGAAGACTCAACGATATAACTAGAAGATGTGATATTTTTATTAATAGCAATCTTGGGTACAACTTTCATTACATTCATCCTAAATAGACCATCACTAAGATAACCCTTTCCTACATAAACACCACTTTTGGTGAGTACAAATATATCCGACTTGAAAACCAACCTAAACCCATTTTTGTTCAACAATGACCTGACACTATATTCTTACGGATGTCTGGAACAGGTAACATGTAGTCAAGGGTGAGTTCCTTGCCTGAAGTCATCATCAAAACCACTTTTCCTTGTCTTTTAACTTTGGAGGTTAAGGAATTTCCTATGAAAAGTTGCTCTATGTCGTCCATTGTTTGATACGATGTGAACATTCTCTTTGATCTGAGTTGCAATGTTACACTTTGAGGCTCCATAGCTTATGTTTTTAGTCTTCTAGCTTATGATATTTGATACAATAAAGTGTTATTGTTCTTCTTTTTTTTGGGGGGGGGGGGGTAGGTGTTATTGTTCTTCTTCAAGCTAATATCACTCCGGAGATGAAAAGATCACAAAAAAGAGGAAAAAAGAGCAAAAATTCTTGACTGAGTCAATTCTCGCAAGCGGATTTCTTTGACCTTGTTTTTGCCCTGACTCGATCTGCTCAAGTGGAATACTAAAACTGCACGAACAGATTTGCCTCGTTGTGCGTGCACACATTTTTGACTCAAAGTTGACTGGAGATGATAAAAAAGAGGTTTTGGGGACTTGTTTTGGGATCTTAAACCCTATAGAAGATGACAACAAGCTAGAGAAGAAATAACAATCTCCATGGCGTTCTCTTCAACCTACGAAGTGTTCAACATCTTCATGAGCTGCTAAGTTTTCTGTTTAGGATCGATATGAAACTCTAATAATTTGTATTTTAATTCTAGTTTTTCATTGGATTGGATAATCGTTGTATGATCGTTTGAGATCTTTTTATTCAAGCAATATTTTCATTCAATTTATGTATTTGATTTCTGTGATTAGCATGATCATACAACTGTTTTACTTTCTTGTGTATGCAAACCATGAGACAAGTCATGCTTAGAGGAGGTGAGTCGTGCCAAAACCCTAGTTTAGTGTGGACGATTCATGCCATCCGAAGATGATTCATGCCTACGTTTTGAATATACTCATCTGCTTGGCGCTATTATTGAAACTTGTCGCTAAGATATATCATTACTATCTGGACCATTGATTTACTAGAATTGGGTATTTAAATTATGTGATATGCGATTAGTAGTGGATTTAAGATCCTAAGTCTCTCTCCAAATTCGTAACAACTCTTTTTATTTGCAATTAATTTAGTTTTGATTTAAATTCTCATTAGTTTTAATCAATCATCCTTTCTTTTTCAAATTAATTTAGAAATTATCAATCAAATTGATACAACTCAGCCCACAATCCTTGTGGTATGATACTTGGACAATCCATTGTTCTACAAAATTAGTGTTTAGTTTAGTTCTTTATTTTTGATTGAAAAATGACCGATGACTCTTGTATGGCATGTGGCAACAGTGTCCACCCACCATTCCTTGGGGTTTCCAACCAAATTTTCTTTAGATACCACTGCAAAGAGATTAATGTCATTCATACTAGTAGAGATGTTGTCCACTTCAGTTATATTGGCTGGATTTCCGATTTTCTTTACGAACTTTCTTGTATTCCTCTTAGGGCCATGACAATCAACAGCTCGATGTCCAGTCTTGCCACAATTATAGCAACTCCCTTTGAACTTAATAATTTTTCCTCCCTTGTTGCCTTGTTAAGGGTCGTCACCAAAATGCTTCCTTTTCTTATAATTAAAACTTTGTGCTTGCTCCACAACATTGGCTTTAGATGTGACATAGTGATTTCCAAATTTCTTTTCCAAACCACAATTGTCTTCCTCGATCCTTAACCGCACAATGAGATCTTCCAAATTCATCTCCTTTCATTTATGCTTTAGGTAATTTTTAAAATCTTTCCAAGCAAATGGGAGCTTTCAATAATTGCAGACACTTGGAATGATTCTCCAAGTAACATACCTTCAACAAGAATTTCATGGATAATGACTTGAAGTTCCTGAACTTGGCTTATCACGGTCTTGGAATCCACTATCTTGCAATCTAGGAATTTGCCAACAATGAATTTCTTTAAACCAACATCTTCTGTTTTGTATTTCTTATCCAAGGATTCCCAAAGTTATTTTGTGATTTTCATTGGACTGTATACATTATGCAATACATTATGTAGCCCATTGAAGACATAATTTTGGCACAAAAAAATTTGAACGTTTCCAAGCTTCAACTACAGCGATCACTTGCCAATCAGTTTCATTTTCTTTCAATGTTGGAGCGTCTTCTTTGAGGAATTTAGCCAAGTTCAATGTAGTGAGATAAAATAACATTTGTTGCCGACATTTGAAGTCACTATCATTGAACTTCTCAGGTTTCTCTCCATGATTAATTGGGACCGTTGCATGAGCTATAGGAGGCATTGTGACAGGAGTAAAGAGTGGGATAAAGACAATACTCTTAGTCTCCTTCTCGGTTGTCATGTTTCTGATTACACAAATCAAAATTTGGAATAAGTACATGAACTAATAGTGCACAAAACATTGAATTTGATTCAACAAAAGTTATGTCTAAAGATTGATGGACAATCTTATGTGTAATCTATGTGTGATGTGAAACTTCACAGCCAGTAAAAAAACTGAATTTAATAAGGAAAATGTAAAGCAACAAGCATAATTTAAATCAAATTAAAACATGCAAATGTGAAATTTAACAGCAGTAACAAGAAGTTATCAAATCAGGGGAAGAAATTTGTCTCACAAACTGATTTGTAGATGGAAAATAACAACGATCGAGGCTAGTGTTGCACATTATTTCCTTAAGACAAAATTCGCTCTTGCACAGGTGCCTTCGAGATTTTATTGTATCTGTCTCCCAATATACAATGATCAAAATCTTATAAACGTAGCGCTCCGACTGTAAGCCTATCGAACTAAACTCTGTTTGTACTTTCTCTGACTAGAATCGAAAATTGAGAACTAGGATGAAACAAAAGAGACTTAGAAAACAAGAATAAATTTGATATTGGAATGGTTGGAGAATAAAGGAATTTATAGGCCAAGAAGTGACTGCTCTGAAAAGGTAAGCACCTCTTGAACAGTGGTAGTTTTTGTTGCTTAAGAGAAGGCTGTGAAATGTTACACCTATTCGAATAGATTTGGGGTTGATTCAAAATATAATTTTGAATTCAAATTTTCAAACTGAAAACCTGAAATTCAAAATTTCCTGCTAGTGTTTTCGGAGCAAAAATTTGAAATGAATTTCATCCAAAAAGATAAGGACTAGGTTGACCCAACCCACATCTCATCCCCGACCCAATTTGGTGTGGATCTGGGTGAGGCGCGGCCCAAGCGTGTGTTTTTGAGTTCAAACCATAACATGTATAGGTCCTTTCCCCTTACTTGGGTGCCCCTAAAGGTCCAACCCCTTGTATAAACCCAAGCCTTATAAACATGCCCATTTTCTCTTCCTTGAGCAATGTTGGATACACAAAAATTGCACCATCAAACTTCATACTCTTGAAGCTTTCTTCGGTGCCAATTTCTCATTCACTCATAAGAGGTTTTGGCAAACCAATTACATGATGTTAATATCCACATAACATAGAACATATAAGCACTTAGACCTATCAACAACGACGCATGGGTTCCACATTTATTTTCACTCAAACTTTGCAAAAACTCAACTAATTCCAACAACCACCATCGAGATCCTCCCTTAGCCAAACTTGGGGTTGGTGTTGTGCCTAAGGCACAACACCAATGTTGTGATCCGTAAGGGCATGTCATGAATTTATTTTCATGATCTGAACCATTTATAGTGTAAAATATGTCGAGTAGATCATTCGTGAAAAAAATTCAAATTAATTAGACATCTGTAAGTCACAAGAAGGCCACATTTATGTTTAATACAAATAAACAGTTAATATGATTTTGATATTTTTTTAAAAACAATTAGGGTGTTATAATGGGCATATACTTGTTTAATTAACCTCATTTTTTTTTATAAAGATGATATGCTCAACGAATCTTGTAATATGAACAGTTCAGATCATCAAATATGATCGGAATAAACCTCTTTTGGGGTATGCCAACATGAGTGCTGCCACAACACCTGCCCCAAGCCCTCCTCTAGCCTTTCTCTATCACTGTGACCTTCCCCGACCACCATGACCCTCCCCTCTACCACGACCTTGCCATTATGACCTCTTCCCAATGCCAAGTTTGGAAATAAAGAGTATTAATTTTGTATAGTAAGTTTATATTATTTGGGTCTTAGGCCTAGGAAGCTATAGGTTTATGTTTGGTTTATGGCTTGATAAGATTTTAATTATGATTTAGGTTTTGAATTCAGTAGTAAGCTATATTTTTGGCCCAGTCCGATAAATGGAGTGGCAAAATCACCCAATGGTTCTAAGAATTTGTACAAGATATTTGAGAATTAATAACCCCTATGGATGTGGTGGGAGTGGAGAGTCTCTGAGCAGTCTGTTTGAGAATTAACATTGAAATTCATTATGTTTGTTTATTATTATAGAATTGCATGTTTACATACCTGTTGATTATTATAGGCTTTTAGAGTTTTGTTTATTTAACCAAACTTACCTAATGTGTGTGCTAAAATATAACCGCACAACCAATACTCCGATCTTTCTCCTAAAATTCTAGGAACAAAGTTGTAGAGCATATAACCTAGATTCATGCCTAAAAAAGTAAGGAATAACTAACCCGTTACTCTCAACCGAAAGGACACTTCGATGATAAAGGCAATAAAGAAATCTCTTAAGATAATTTGACAAATGCCTTAGACCCCACAAGGGTGCTCTGCTTTATATAGGATGCCATGCCTCCTCCTAGTGATTGTATTCATGTCAATCACTTATTCCCTTTAGGAATAACCAATCACCTAGACTCATTTAATCCTAGTTGGATTAGGTCAACCTCTCAACATAGTTTCATCTTATCCAACCTAGGAGTTCAGATATACGGGACTCATGTCCTCTACTATTTATCTCAACCTTGACATGGATCGTTCCAACATCTCATCCAATCATATTTTGCTACATGACACCTTAGCTAAGGTCCCTACCACGTTGACAAGACTAAAATTCCGTCCCCATAACTCTCCATAGCTCCTATTACCTCAAGAACTGTAAAGTGATGAGAGTTATTTTTGCCAAGTTACAAACATGTTGGCTAATCATCTAGCGTCATGGAACCCTAACTCTAACACCCCACCTATCTTGCTAACGTGTCACCAACCCATTGGTTCCTTCAACATCTTTTCACTTCTGGTGCACATCGTTTTGTATGTCCCAAATTTCAAATCAATGTGCCATTTTCATGTATCTCTCTCTCTCTCTTCCCAAGGGTTATATATGCCTCTTCTCCTTCATTCTTATTTCACTTTTTCTCTCATCTGTACAAGTCGTCATTCTTTCTTTCTCCCAAGCTCTCAACTACCGGTGCTTCGTTCACTATTTCTAGGTACCATTTCCAGTTTCCGTTCTAATCAAACAACTCGTTTTCTTTCAGTGACACTTATTCCTTTTAGGAATAACAATTCACCTAGGACTCACTCAATCCTAGTTGGACTAGGGTTAACCTCTCAATAAAGTCTTATCTTATCCAACCTAGAAGTCGTATAATACCAGGACTCACATCCTCTGTCGTTTATCTCGGCCCTGACGTGGATCGTTTCAACATCTTGCTCAATCACATTCCACTATGTGAAACCTTAGCTAGAGGGCCCTGTTGTGTGGACAAGATGAAAATTATACCCCCATACCCAAATTAATTAACAAGAATTGAATCAACTAATTGAAAGAAAATATGTAATGAATAATATATCTGTTCACAACTTTATTATTAGTCACCTTAGATATTTGTTCACCTCTTATATTAGAGGTATTAACGAGAGGTTACATCCATAATTGTTTTGTGGCATCTCTTTTGTTTTAGTAATTTGCAAATTGTAAATCAATTTAGGCCTTAAAACCTTTTTGTTGCATTTCTTGTTAAATTAATTTTTGATATGTAATATTTAAACCGTGAATTTATAATTATTTACAGTTCCACTACATCCCCTAATTGAAACCCTCCAATTCCATCCCCTATGACATGACTAAAACTCTCTCTCTCTCTCTCTCTCTCTCTCTCTCTCTCTCTCTCTCTCTCTCATCTTTAGCCCCTCT
Source organism: Camellia lanceoleosa (assembly GCA_025200525.1). Taxonomy (NCBI): domain Eukaryota; kingdom Viridiplantae; phylum Streptophyta; class Magnoliopsida; order Ericales; family Theaceae; genus Camellia; species Camellia lanceoleosa. The sequence continues at coordinate 69,519,593 of CM045772.1, read as the reverse complement.
AATTCCACATCATTAAAAGTGGAATTACAAAGAAGAAAATTTGAGAGAAGAATAATTTTTTTAATTATTTATTACATTACATTTCATTTCATAGATGATACAGTATGTCGATACAAGGATGTACTAAGCATGAGAAAATAAATTAAAAATTAGGGCAAATTATAACATAAATAAATAAAACTCTAGGATTTAAGCCACTTAACAAAATAAATTTTGAGTTTTAAATTTTATCAATTTAAACCTTATACTTTGCATTTGTATATTTTAGTCATTAAACTCATGTAAAAAGGTATTTTAGACATTTTATGTATATCTACATTGAGTTTAATGACTAAAATACTATTTTTCGGTCAGTTTTACTTAATGAAAATAGATGAATGGTTTAAATTGAAAACAAATTAAAAGATTATGATTTAAATTGATAAAATTAAAAACTCATGATTTACTTTGTTAGAAGACTCAAATTATGAGATTTTTTTTTTTTTTGTAATTGTTGCAAAAAATTATTAACTAGAGTGGTACTTTGGCAATATTTGAGCATTTTATTGAAAATGAAATATAAAAGAAAAAATTCTTTTTAAAACAACTAAACTTTCATATATAAAATAGATAATGAAGTTGACCTAGATACTTAATGTGAACTTTTTCAATTTTTGTTCACCTTTTGTCTTTAAATAATTTTTTTTTTAAAAAAAAAAGGAAAATTACTAGGTAGTAAACCAAACCAAACCAAATCAAAGCAAGCCTCAAGTCCCCATCAAATGGGTTTGGCTACATGAATCATTCTTCTCCACTCAACTCTATCCAAGGCCATTTCGTTAGTCAAATTAAGGAGGTTCATATCTCTACTTATTGCACTAGCTCATGTCAATCTAGGTTTATCCCTTTCCCTAACACTTCCATCTACCGTCCCTGTATCGCATCTCTTGACTATTGTCTCTATTGGTCTCCGTTATATATGACCAAATCATCTCAATCTATTCTCCCTTAACTTATCTTCTATCGGCACTACTCCCTTAACTTTATCTTTTCTAGTCTTGCCACACATCCACCTTAGCATCCTCATCTCAGTAACACTCATCTTATCTACATGTTGTTTCTTTGTTAGCCAACATTTTGACCCATACAACATCGCTGGTCCAATAACCGTTCTATAGAAATTCCCTTTTAGTCTAGTGGGTACTCACTTATCGCATAATACCCCAGACGCACTCTGTCACTTAGGCCATCCCGTCTTAATTCTATGTACCCCGTCCGCTCCAATCTCATCAGACGTTGTGATAATCGATCCTAAATAACAAAAATGTTCACTCTTAGGTAGTTCTTGGTTCTCAATTTTCACATGTCCTTTGCTTCCATTGTTAAAGTTACTAAAATTACGCTCCATGTACTTTGTCTTAGTTCTGCTTATCCTAAATCCTTTAGATTCAAGTGCTTCTCTCCAAGTCTCCAACTTAGTGTTAACTCCTTCTCTAGTCTCATCCACTAACACGATAATATATGCAAAAACATACACCATGGCACATCATCCTGAATATTTCTTGTCAACTCATCCATAACTAAAGCAAAAAGATAAGGACTTAAGATTGATCATTGGTGTAACCCTATAGTAATTGGAAATTCACTTTTCTCTCCAGCAACGATGTAATAATAGTCACCACACCTTCATACATATCCCTAATCACATCAATGTAACATTTTGTCGCCCCTTTGTTCTCAAACACCCATCGGATTATATCTCGAAACACTCTATCATATGCTTTCTCAAAATCGATAAAAGTCATATGAATGTCTCTTTTCTTTTCTCTATACTTTTCTATTACTCTCATCAAAAGATAGATCGCTTCCATTGTTGACCTACTAGGCATAAACCCAAATTGATTCTCTGACACCTCTATTATATCTCGCAATCAACGTTCCATCACTCTCTCCCACACTTTCATTATATGACACATTATCTTAATTCCTCTATAGTTGTTGTAGTTTTGGACATCACCTTTATGCTTATAGATTCGCACTAAAATACTCTTCTTTCGCTCATTTACTATTTTCCTAGTCAATAAAATCTTGTTAAATAACCTAGTTAACCAAGTAACCCCCTCCTTTCCCAAACATTTCCAAGCTTCAGTAGGAATATCATTGAGTCCTAATGCCTTATTCTATTTCATATTCTTAAGTGCAATTTCCATTTCAAAGTTCTTAATCCTACGATAGAACTTATAGTCCTGGTTTTCCTTATTATTGCCTACTTTCTCCCCTTTTGACCTACCTCCATGTTCTTCATTTCATAACTTTTTAAAATAGTTCTTCCACCTCTCCTTAATCTCTTCATCCTTCACCAACACTTTAGAGTCCTTACTCTTGATGCACTTAACCTGATTAAAATCTCTTGTTCTCCTCTCTCTTATCTTGGCAAGTTTGTATATCCTCTTCTCTCCTTCTTTACTATCTAGTCTAGTGTATAGGTCATCATAGGCTTTCAACTTAGTCTCCTTCACTACTTTTTGACCTCCTTATTAGCTAATCTATAGCTCTTAAGGTTTTCTTGATTCTATCATTCGCCACTTTTTAAAGTACTCTTTTTTCGTCTTTACTACCTCTTGAACCTCCTCTCTCTAAAACCAAGTTTTCCTAGAGTTGGGTCCCTTTTCTTTCGCCTCTTTAAGAATTTCCCTTCAGATTCTCCTCATACAATTGGCTATTGAGTTCCACATAGTGTTAGCATCATCTTCCAAGTCCCAAGTACGTTCTTTATCCATTCTATTCTTAAATGTTTCTAGTTTATCCCCTTTTAGGTCCTACCATCTCGACCTACGACGCCCACTATCCTTCTTAGCTTGGTATATTACCCTTTAAAACATAAATCTAGTACCAAAATCTTATGTTGAGACATTAGGCTCTCTCTAGGAATCGCCTTACAGTCACTACATTTTAGATGGTCCACTTTTCTTACTAGAAAGTAGTCTATTTGGCTCCTAATTTACCCACTCTTAAAGGTTACTAAATGCTCCTCTCTCTTCTTATACATAGTATTGGCCACCACCAAGTCGGCCAATAGCATAAAATCTAATATACTCTTACCAGCCTCATTTTCATCACCAAAACCATACCCACCATGCACCTTCTCATAACCTCGTTTATCTATTCCTAGATGGCCATTGAAATCACCCCTACAACTATGTTTTCTCCTACAGGTATCTCCTGTAATACCTCATCCATTTCATCTAAAAAATATCTCTTAGTCTGATCATTTAATCTTACTTGTGGGTTGTATACACTAATAACATTTACTATATTCTCTCTAATAACTAGTTTAACTAAGATAATCTTATCACCGTTCCTAATGACCACCACTGCATTTTCTACAAAACCCTTGGCAACTAGTATTCCTACCATATTTCTGTGTCTATACTTGCCACTATAATGCAATTTAAAATTGATATCCTCTATTTCCCTACCTTTCTCACCCGTCAACTTAGTTTCTTGTACGCAAGCTATACTAACTCTCCTTATAATCATGATGTCTACCAATTTCACAATCTTACCAATTAAAGTACCTATATTCCATGTGGCTACCCTAAATTATAGTCTTGGAATAGCTTCTTTATCGGTGTTCATCCATAAAAACGCATAAACCTTTGCCCATTTTTCACCACACCTAGGCATCAATGTGGCACCCCTTGCTCACTTTTCGAAACTGTCACGACCCAAACCCGCCCCTATAGGTTTGAATCATAACCAGCTAGTAATCATGAGATTATCTACGACCTCAGATAAAAATTGAAATCATAATTAGGTATATGGGGCCAGAAGTGGAAGCAGAATAATGATATAACCAAAAAAAAATGTCTATTGAGCTGTACATACATGGCATATCGGAATACTTTAAGTTAATAACCCACATTCAGAATACATTTGTACAAATAACATTCGTTATACTTTCATTCATAACTTCATATTCAAAGGTTGTCACATAAGAGAACCATTCATCAACTTACAAAACTTAAACTTCTTAAAAAAAAAAAAAAACAAAAACAAAAACAAAAGATGGTCAAACATGACCAACGAAAACAAAGGACAAAAGCCTTATTCAAGAGGCACTCCTTTGGTTGACTTCACAAAACATGGGTAATCTTCAAACATCTCAAGGTTGGGCATCCCTCTTCTCACCTGCATATATATATATATATATATATAAGAGTGAGCTAGAGCCCAATGAATAACATCAAAGTAAAGATGTTACATGAATGAGTTCTATTACTTAAACATATTTATTTCCATTATCAATTCATTACATAACGGAACGACCTCTGGTCCAATCCATGAGCGACCTCTGGTCTAATATATAACAAATGTACAGAGTAGAATAGATCATAACTTGGCTGAATAACCTTGGGTCCAATTGATTACCGTTGTATAATGCTCATTTGGTCAATACATAACAGATATCTCAGACTTATTAGATGATTAGAATGACCTTGGGTCCATTTTATCAGATACACAGAATGAACTTGGGTCTACCTCACACATTATACTTAATCAATTCCATTAACAAATATCATGTTGAGCTAACAGATAGAAGCTCATTCATAATCACAAAACCATAAGTTCAGAAAAGCTTACCACATTGGGAACATTTAGAAAAGAACATATATGAAAATATCATTACTAAGTTATTACTCACAGCGATTAGTTTGTTGATACGTCTCCATGGATTAACCTACACAACACATAGACATATTCATACATTGAAACACATTACTTAATTGAATCTTTCTTTTTTAATCAATTCCTTTAGTCTATTTCTGACTTATCAATTCATTCATGAGGCTTAATTCATGCCTAGGAATGCTTGGAAAGAAATGAGGATGCAATTATGAGCAGAATACAACTTTCAAAATTGTGCTGGAATAGGGCAGTTTGCTTAAGCTCGCAATTGGTCGCTTGAGCAAACTACTCAATCTACAAAAGTACTGGATGTACAAAATCTAGGCTCTATGGTTGCTCGAGCCAAGTGTTATGAAAACTGAAGTCGCTCGAGTAGACTTTGGGTCGCTTGAGTGGTCAGCAAACTTCTACAAAAACTACTGGATACATGAAATGTGCGCTCGAGCGGTGACTTCATTGCCTAAGCGATACAATCGAATTCTGTGTTTCAAAATAGAATTTTGTGTTCCAAAACTTGAGTCTTTAAATCAAAAACTAGCATGGCTTGTACACAATCTTGCAAACACTTATAAAAACATAAATATGTACCCAATTTCAAGTCCTTAGCTCAAAATTCGATGATTTCATCAAATTGAAGCTTGAAACTTTATAAATTCTTTAAAAATGGAACTTAAACCTTCATGCATGTAGAAATCACTTTCAAATTCTTTTCCATAACACTCAAAGCATGAAATTGAACTTCAAAACTCTTTAAATCATGGATGCGTGTATGATTTTAACTTCTAATTCAAACATAGATATCAAAACTCATGCTCAGAATGATGAAACTTCACAAAATTATGCATATATGTATGCTAAACTTCAAATTCATCATCTTTAAGCTATTTCTTATGGTTAATCTCAAATTCTTCCATAATTACACAATTAGATGATTGATTACTTGAATTAAGGATCAAACTCGTACCTAGACTCTTGATTAAGATGAGTTCTTGCAAAACCTTGGTCTTCTCCTTCCAATTCTTCCATTCTCCAAGCAAATCTTCAAGTTCTCAAGCGCGCACTCTCTCTCTCTCTCTCTCTAAAATGATCTCACTTTCTCTCTCTAGAATGTATTTCTAGCAAATTTTAAGTTCAAATGCCTTAACTCAACTCTTCTCTTACCATATATATAGGTTAGATTAGCTTAGTTCACTAATTAAAGGATTAAGCTTACTAAATTAGGACTTGAGACTAATTAATCAAGACTTAATTTTTCTAAACTGAATCAATTTTTAATCGAACTTTCCAAAAAGTACTAAAAATTATGATAACCTAATTAAGCTCATCAATTTCGATTTCTGAAGTCATTAAGGCTTTCTATTTCAAATTCAGAACATAAATCATAACAGATAATTCACAAATCAGACAAATACATGCAAATTAAACACCAAACACATAATGAACATTCAAAATTAAAGCAATATAGCTTACGAGTTGGGGTTATCACAGAAACACCCGGAGGCAGGCGCAACGTGTCATTTAAGGGGAACAACCTACATTTAATCGATTCAAAGTAGGATTCATTTTCATAAGAGATTCGGGCGGCTTTTTTACGTGTTGGCTATCGACTACCTAACATATAGCCTCCTCCTTCACCTGGGCTTGGGATTGGCGGTTGTTAAACAACCCCGTGGAGTTAAATTACTATTCAGTGGTGGTAGCAAAAAATTATAATAAATTCATAGTAAAGTTTATAGTTTTAATTATTAATATGTATATTGTTTATCATCTATTTGGAATTACTTTTTCCTGGCGTGATTTTCCAACCAAAAAAAAAAAAAAAGGATTTTTGACAAACCGACACTTTGATTATTATTATTATAAAAGGGGTTTTAATTTTCTTAAAAATAGTTTACTTTAAAGTTAGGGTAAATTACACTCATCTTCCTGAAAGTCTACAAAAAAAAAAAAAAAAATACAGTTAGTACTACACATTTGACACAATTATATTTACCTTCTTTGAAGTTTTAATTAACACAATATATGAGTCATTTTTTATCAATAATTTATTAGTTGTATAAATGAAAAACTGTTATTGTGATTTATTTTTAACTAAAACATATATATTTATTTTTGTTTATTTCAATGTCTAACCACTATATGTGATAGTTTTAGTCTCTTTAATCATACTAAAAGGGAGATCAATGTAATTTTGTCAAAAGTATGGGTCCAACTATATGAGGAGGTTAGTGTAGTTTACTGTGTAAAAAAAAAAAAAAAATTGAATTCGAGTTAAAATTAAACAAATGGGTAAGATAATAATTTTTTAATAAATCATACTTAGGTTGATTAGACATGCAGTATTAGAGCGTAATTGATTTTGAATATCAAATTGAATCAATTTTGAATATCGTATTGAGACTAACGCCTACATAGGCCAGTATAGATTCGGGACAGATTTGACAAAATCTGGTCCGACCTAACTGCATCCAAATCTGAATTCGCTTACATAAATTCGCTAACAAACATCCGATATACGGATGTCCGACCCAACCTGATGTTGTTGTAACTGGTGGTGGTGGTAGTGGTGGTGGTGAGAAGAATTGATGGGTCTTGAGAATTGAAACAATCAAAGTGAAATTTCATTGTATACCTCTTACTTCTACACTCTTCCTCTTTCAATATAGGGTTTATAGTTTCTCTACATATGTATGTATGAGCAATGATACATTTCCTCTAATTTTGAAGTTATAATTGAGCTCTAATGATATGGGAGAGAATAAAAAAAATAAAAATAAAAATAAAAGTAACTAATGCCAAAACATCACATTATAGTAGGGTCCACTCCTATTAGAGCTCCCAATCATTTTTCATGTATGTATATGTATAGTTACAGTGATATTATGTATAAATTTCAATCCTCATAGATGAAGAACAATGATGATCGAACTCCAGCCCATCTTATCTCTTCAAGATCTGTATCCATTAGCAAACGAACCTCAAATCTTGGCTCTAATTATTAGTTCTCGATAGCAAATTAGGTGGAGCAAAGTTCTGAAACTGCATAGCTAACGAATTGGGCTCTGCCGAAGGACCTATTGGTAAGAAAGACTTGATGGTGTCGGCAATGGCGTCGGAGTCCATCGATAGTGGCAAGAAAGCCAAGTTGTTTATGTTTTCATTGTTGGGTATCTGCTGATTTTGAATCTCACATCTTGCGACAATCCCTTTTGTACCCATCAAAGAATTTATCTCTCTTCTAGAAGAAGAAGAAGAACCACCAAGTTGTTATTGCTCGTGAGGCTCTTGATTTTGCCCAAAACTCACATTTGCTGATATGGGTTTCCAAGTGAGAAACTCAGTGAGCTCGTCAATGGTGTCCTTGGCTTTTTTGATAGCCAATCAATTGCATTTCTAGTTCAGTCGTAGCTGAGGCGGTATAATCGATCGCTTTGCTAGGTCAATTGTAGCCGAGGCGGTCCTGAATGGAGTATGGGCAACCAAATGGACATGATCGGATTTATTTGAATCTGGTCCGTTTCAAATCAGGCTACGCAGATATGGATTAAACAAATATTCAAATTTGGATTAGTATAATGGACCGAGTTAATCGGATTGAATTCGAATTAGATTCGGGTTAAACCTAATTCGTTGACAAGCCTAGTGTGATGACCCCACCATGTAACATAATTATATTTATTTAATTTTAAATGCTTATTATGTGTTTGGTGTTTAATTTGCATCTATTTGTTTAATTTGTGAATTATCTGTTATGATATGTCACGAATTTGAAATTGAAAGCCTTAATGACTTCAAAAACCAAAATTGACGAGTTTAATTAGGATACCATAATTTTTAAAACCTTTTGAGAATTTTGATTAAAATTTGACTTAGTTTAGTAAATTAAGTTTTGATTAATTAGTCTTAAGCCTTAATTAATTTGCCTAACCTCTAATTAGTAACTAAGCTAATCAACACACACACACACACACACATATATATATATGAGCCTTAAGAAGAAGAATGAATTTGTTTGTACTCAAAAATCTACTGGAGCAAGTTTTAGAGAGAGAGAGAGAGAGAGAGAGAGAGAGAGAGAGAGAGCTTCAGAACTTGATGTTTTTGCTAGCAGATTGAACGTCTATGACAAGGAGACCAAGAATTTGCAAGAATAAGTATAGTTCAAGACACTAGGTAAGAGTTTGAATTCAAGTTTGATTAATGGTCAAGAACATGAATTAGTTTGATTATAAGGAAATTGAGTTGTATTTGTTGAATTTAAAGTCTTAGAACACATGCATGTAAGAAATTGCCATAAATTTCCATGTTTGAGCATAAAGTATGTTAAGTTTGATTAATGACCATGTATTTGATCATCTTTTCACCAATTAAGTTGAGGATATTGTGTATATTTCACATGCAAGTGCAAATCATGGGAGTTTGAGTCTTGTATGTTTGAATCTAGTGTGTTGGTGATGAGTTTGAGTTAATTTGAGACATGCATGTGATTAAATTGTGAAATTGAGCTTCATTGTGTTGTGATTTGGTGTTTATACCATGTTAGAATATGTATATGTGAAGTTTGAGCCAAAATCATGCATTTGGAACCTTTGAACATCAAATTGAAGATCAAGAACATGTTCTGGAAAACCCAAAAAATTTGATGTCCGCTCGAGCGGGAAAATCGCCACTCGAGCGTGGATTTTGTGCTCCCAGTATTTTTTTTTTGCAGACTTGGATGTCCGCTCAAGCGGGTAAGTTCACGCTCGAGCGGGGAACTATGTAGACAGACCTTCACTCGGCGAGACTTGGCTCGAGCATATTTTTGATGCATCCAGCACTTTTTGTAGACATGGTGTCCACTCGAGCAGGGTAATTTCACGCTGGAGCGGGGAGCCATGTAGTGAGGCCTTCCGCTCGAGCGCTAGGCTTCAAGCTCGAGCGTAATTTTGATGTATCTAGTACTTTTGCAAGCCTCAAGGGTCCGCTCGAGCGGGGACCCTGTTTTCTGAAATTTTGAAAAGACATTCTGTGTTTCATTTTCTGTTCTCTTTCACTTCCAAGTACTCTTAGGCATGCATTGAGCATTGTAATTGAGTTAAAGAGATAAGAATGAAGCCTAAAAAGGAAAATATGAATTTAGAACGAATCGGATTGTTTGTTACCCTTTTGTATTCATGGAATGTGTAGGGTCGAGCTCCAGGGAAAACCAACCAACCGATCACTGTGAGTAATATCTTAATAGAGACATCTGAAATATGTTGTTATCCAATTGCTTACTTCTATGTAAGTTTTATAAGTTCATTGATTCGATTGGTGGACAATATTTGCCATACTAAATGAGTGGGCCAAAGGTCAGTCTGATCTGAATAATAGAATAAATGGGCCGGAGGCCGTTTTGACATGAATGAATGGACCGGAGGCTGTTTTGACATGAATGGATGGGCCGGAGGCCGTTTTGACATAAATGAATGGACCAAAGGCTAGTTTGTCATCTAAATGGGCCAATGGCCGTTTTGACACAGATGAAGGTTTAAATGGGCAAAAGGCCAGTTTGTTTGGAACCGCAGTCACTTGACCTAAATGGTGTATACATGTTAAATAGAAATATGAATTGGGCCCAAGGCCGTTTGAAGCATGTTGTTCTACATATCGTTTGTATAACTTTTGTATTCGATATTATTCACTGGGCTATCGTTCGCGCTCATTCATGTGTTTGTGAGTGAGCCCACAAAAGTCCAAACCCAGCCCCAGTGATGTCTATGTGGAATAACGAAGGTTTTGGGAGAGTCAGCCCTTGTGTCTCACGCACGAGACTCGTCTTCGCCCTTTTGTTATGTATTTATATTCTGTCATGTTGGCGAAGACTTTGCATATGTTGTATATAGTCGTGATGGGTTGACTTTAGATTTATATGATCCTGTATGTACAGAACCTTATGTAGTACATATTTTGTTGTGAGTTATTACTATGCTATGTATGGTTTGTTATGATGTGCCATGTAAGCACAGCTCTATGGACAAAGTTTTAAATTGCTTCCGTTTGCCCCCATTAACTCTGTTAAATTACGTTTGATTTGGTTTGAGGCCGTAGGTAATCTCATGATTACTGGCCGGTGATGTCCTTAACCCACGGGGGTGGGTTCGGGTCATGACACAAGTTATCTGTACCTGGCTGGAGGTTCTTTTATGGGACTGACAAGTTATCCGTTACTAGTCCGGAGGTTTCTTTAAGGAATTAACAAGTTATCTGTACCCGGCTGGAGATTCCTTTATGGAACTGACAAGTTATTCGTTCCTAGTCTGGAGGTTCCTTTATGGAACTAACAAGTTATCTCTACCTGGCCAGGTTCCTTTATGTAACTGACAAGTATGACCTTTGATGCTTTGTATGTAATTTGTAGCGTTAACGGATGTGAGATTAAGTAGGTATTCTGATTTCTGTTATTGACTTGAAAAAGAATGTGAATGTAAATCTATTTCCGATATAAATACTGACTTCTAATTATGTTATGGACATCATCATTCATCAAAACCCTTTACTCCGTTATTATTCACTGGGCTCTTGCTCACTATTTATTTATTATGTATGTAGGTGAGCAGGCGCGTGACCAGGCCTAAATTGCTGCCTGGCGAGTTTTGATGTCAGCCAGCCATCGTGCCTCCTGCAGAGGTTCCATTTTGAAATCTAATCAAGTTTTTGAGTCTTGGGAATTTTTGTACCTTCTGATGTTTATGTTTTGGAAAGTTCTGTATATGTGGCTTTGGTGACGTAAGACTAATGTGTTTATGATGTCACATATATCTATATATATATAAGTTTGTTTTAAAGACTTCTATCTCACATACATTAACACAGCTCTATGGACAATGTATATTTCTATATTTGCTTCCGCAGCCCCTTATAATATGTCTTTCTGTTAAGAGGCCTTTGGTAATCCATGGATTACTGGTCGGTTACGATGCTAAACCTATAGAGGTGGGTTTGGGTCGTGACAGCATTATATGAAGCTTTGTGTGGTAGGAAATGTAGATCTCCAGTTTGTTGGATAAAAGTTGAGGACAAAGTTTTGCTTGGTCCTGAAATTGTGTAAACAACCACCGAAAAGATTAAGATCATTCGGCAAAGGCTCAAAACTGTACAAAACCGATAGAAAAGTTATGCAGATCAGAGAAGAAAGGCTTTAGAGTATGATGTTGGTGATCACGTGTTTATCATGGTGACTTCAATGAAAGGTCAGTGAAGATTTGGGAAGAAAGGTACCTCGGTATATTGGACTGTTTCAAATTTTAGAAAGGCTTGGTCCTGTTGTATACCAAATAGCTTTACCGCCGGGAATGGAACAAATGCATAATGTGGTTCATGTATTGACGTTAAGAGGTTACCTTGGGGATCCGTTTCACGTTATTGATTATCACAGATAGCTCTTAACGATAATATGGAATATGAAGAGAGACTAATGCAAATTATCGACTAACAAGCGCAACAATTGAGGAATAGAGCAATTCCTATGGTTAAGGTAGAGTGGAATGAACATTATGGCACAGAAGCCACATGGGAGAAAGAAGATGAGATGAGGCAAAGGTATCCCAAATTGTTTCCGAAACAAGGTAACGCAAGTTTTGAGGACCAAACTTCTTCAGGGAGGAAGACTATGATAACCCCACCACATAACATACTTATCTTTATTTAATTTTGAATGTTCATTATATGTTTGGTGTTTAATTTGCATATATCTGTCTGATTTTTGCCTTGAGTTTAAAATTGAAAGTCTTAATGACTTCAAAAATCGGAATTGACGAGTTTAATTAAGATATCATAATTTTTAGAACCTTTTGGGAATTTTGATTAAAATTCAGTTTAGTAAATTAAGTTTTGATTAATTAGTCTTAAGCTTTAATTAATTTTCCTAACCTCTAATTGGTAACTAAGCTAATCAATACACACACAGATATATAAGCCTTAAGCAAAGAATGAATTCTTTTGTACTAAAAAATATGCTAGAGAAAGTTTCAGAGAGAGAGAGAGAGAGAGAGAGAGAGAGCGAGCTTGAAACTTGAAGTTTTTGCTAGGAGATTGAAGGTCTAAGAAGAGGAGATCAAGAATTTGCAAGAACAAGTATAGTTCAAGACTCTAGGTAAGAGTTTGATCCTTAATTCATATAATCAAGCCATCTAGCTATGAATTCAAGAAGAATATGAGTTTACACACAAGAAATTAGCTTAAAGATGATGAATTTGAAGCTAGGCATACATACATGCATGATTTTGTGAAGTTTCATCATTTTGAGCATGAGTTTTGCTATCTATGTTTGAATTGAGAGTTGCATCATACATGCATCCATGGTTCTTAATGTTTTGAGGTTCAATTTCATTTTTTGGAAGTTATGGAAAAGAGTTTGTAAACAATCCATTCAGTATGAAGATTTGAGTTTCATTTTTAAAGTATTTATGAAGCTTTGAGCTAAGGAATTGGAATTGTTCATACATTTATGTTTCGAAGGTGTTTTCATGGTTTGGTGTGTGTCATGCAAAGGTTTTATCCTTTGTTCTATGTTTTGAAGCTCAAAATTCTATTTTGAAAGCCTATATTTCGACCGTATTTCTTGAGTGGTGAAGTTATCGCTCGAGTGCACTTTGCCTGCATCTAATAGTTTCGCAGAGTGTTGCATATCGCTAGAACGACCTCAGCGTACTCTATACTTGGCTTGAGCGACCATCGAGCCTCGATTTTGTGAATCTAGTACTTTTGTAGATTGTGTAGTCTGTTCAAGTGACCAATTGTGTGCTCGAGCGAATGGCTCTGTTCCAACACAATTTTGAAAGTTATATTCTGCTCATAATTGTATTCTCATTTCTTTCCAAGCATTCTTAGGTATGAATTAAGCCTCATAAATGAACTAATAAGCTAGAAATGGACATAAAGGAATTGATTAAGAAAGGAATAACTCGATCAAGTAATGTGTTCTAATGTGTGTATATGTCTGTGTGTTGTATAGGTTGATCCAGAGAGATGTGACAACAATTGAATCACTGTGAGTAATATCTTAGTAAAGATTTTTTGCATAAACTATTTTCTAATGTTTCATTGTGGTAAGCTTTTCTGAACTTATGATTTTGTGAATATGAATGAGCTTTTATCTGTCCGATTAACATGATATTTGTTAATGAAATTAATTAAGTACAAACGTGTGAGATGGACCCAAGGTTGTTCTGTGTATCTGATAAGGTGGACCTAAGGCTGTTTTGAATATCTGAAAAGTTTGTGATATCTGTTATATGTTTGACCAAATGGTCATTGTAATGATCTGATACAACTATAATCAATTGAACCCAAGGTTATTCTGTCTAGTTATGATCTATTCTATTCTATACATCTGTTATATGTTGGACCAGCGGTCGTTCTGTCATGTATTAGATCGGAGGTCGTTCTGTTATGTAATGAATATGATATGGTAATGATTATGATTAAACTTTGGAACTCATTCATGAAACCTTTTACTTGGATGTTATTCACTGGGTTTTAGCTCATTCTTATATATATGTATGTAGGTGAGCAACGGGATGTTCAGCCCTAGAGTTTGCCTGGAAGTTTACCTAAGCTTTGTCATGTCCACCAAGGAATGCCTCTCGGATGAGGCTTTTGTCCTTTTGTTCTTGTTAGTCATATTTGACCATATTTTGTCTACAAGAATTTAAATCTTTTATTTACAAGAATTTAAGTTTTGTAAGATGATGAATTGTACTCTTATGTATAAGTCTTTGAATATGCAATCTGTAATGAATGTGTGTTTGTACGAATGTAAGTTATTAATGTATAAGATGTTTTTGTTTATGCCATATATGCATAGCTCGTTGGACAATTTTATTATTTTGCTTCCGCTTCTGATCCCATATAATTATTTATATTTTGAATTTATGTTCGAGGCCGTAGGTAATCTCATGATTATTGGCCGATTATGATCTAAATCTCTTGGGGCAAGTTCAGGTTATGACACCTAATTGACATATTTAGGCTCATGTGCTTGATTGTGTGGCTAAAAACTTGTTTGGGAACCAACCAAGAAACATCAAAAAAACAAACAAACAAACAAACAAACAAAAAATCACTACAGAAAATAAAACCATTCTCTCTAATTTTTTGTACATGTCTTTTCTAAAAAAACTAAAAAATACCAAAAATAACCAATTTCCAAACACTTCTTAGGGACTTCTCTATCAAACTAGTTAAAATTTTGTTACATTTTCAATTAAAAGTCATATTTTCTATTTTAACTATACACCTTTTTACATACGTTGTCTAACAAACTCTAATTTTTTTTCCATATTATTTCTATTCATTTAAAGTTAGAACTATTTTTTTATGAACTCAAAATAATTAATTTCAAAATATTTGAATGTTTGACTAGGTGAAATCACTAATTATATTTGTTGACCCAAAACCATTGACTTTCTTTTTATTAAAAAAAAGTAAAAATAAAATAAAGAGGTGATATGACCCCAAAGAAGACAAAAAAAATCAAAAAACTAACTTTTTAATCCAATTGTCAAAATAGACCTAAAATGACCAACTGTGGGTAATTTGATGGAAGTGAATTTTAATGATTTACTCACTATTTTAACTAAACAATAAAAAGAAAAAAAAAATAAATAAATAAATAAAAAAGTTGATAAAGTTGCTAAGTGTTAGAAGTAGTCTATATAATTTAGGAAAATGTCGCGTACCTCAAATTTTGTGACTCAAAAATGGCTCAAATGGTCAAAACAACGTCGTTTTGCCTATTTTTATGTTGTTCTGTACTCAAAACGACGTCGTTTTGACTATTTGAGTCACTTTTGAACTACGTAGCATTGTCGTATAATTTATTCGATTGTCTTACAACGAGATTGCTTGTTACGAGACTACTTGTTACAATTTTTGAAGATAATTATAACTTATTTTGATTTAAAAATTTATAACTTATTAAGTAAAAATAGTTTAAATAAATTAAAAAAAATTGATTATTTGAAACATGATATTAGAATGTTTTTCGCTTCTACTTTTTTATTACCAACTTTCAACTTAAAAAACTCCACCAAACAGCACCAATGTTTATGTTCACCTACTTTATATGTCAGCATTTATATAATTTAGAAACCTTCACATACATGTGTGCCGAGATTTAGAAATGAAAAAAAAAAAAAAAAAGATAAAATACAAATGAAATATAATTATACTTTACTTATATTTCACACACATTTTTCATTTTTTTCTAAATCTCTTCCCAAATTTATGAACCAAATACTACCTAAGTAAATTGGAAATTAGTTTGCTTTCCTTTTATGCCTCGTAGAACATGCCTGCCATGCGAAATAATAGATCTAGAAATAGAAATAGAAACAACACAGATTTCAAATTGGAAAACCGGTACTCAGGGACCTTAGTTAAAAACATGGGCTGATCTGATACCAACCCCAGTACCAAACCCTAAAAACCATGACAAATACACTTTCAGACAACATTAGTCTAGGGAGCCATGTCCCAAAATTCTTTTTTATTCAGATTCTCGCATCTCTCACAAAGCAAAACAACACAGAAGCATATATGCGTATTAAAGTCCTTCCACACACAACTTAGCAAGAGTTTGCCATGTGAACGATCAAATCAACCACACGCGTGCTGCAACACAACAAAAAGAGAGCAAAAAATCAGCAGCAGATGTTGGATAAACGATTAACCAACCCCATGACAGTGATATCTATCCATGATGCCCTTGTGCCAAGGATAAGTTAAAAAAGTACATGTCAAGACTACAATAAAAAAGTGTACCACCACATGAAATTAAAGGTATGCCAACCACAAAATATAAAAGTGTAGGGTCACATATCATGCAACCATATTTAACAAGAAAGCTAGAAAGTTACCTGTAACCCCACTCGTTGTCATACCATGCCACCAACTTAACAAAGAAATCATTCAAAGCAATCCCAGCCTTGGAATCAAAGATGCTCGACCTTGAAATTCAATAGCAAATGAAGTAAACAACATCACAATCTAAAGGTCATAATATCCTACTAAAATAGCAGCAACTTTGAAAATGATCATCAATTATTACTTTTTACAAAGTGTCCATGAATTATAAACAAAAACACTAGGGGAAAAAAAAAGAGCCAGGCATGGCTTTCTGTAACTTTACCTGCTGTCGCCCACGAAGTCAGTGGATACCACATCATCTTCAGTGTAACCCAAGATCCCCTTCATGTTTCCCTCAGACGCTGCCCTGATAACCACCCAACATATAAATAAACACCAACAAAAATAGACTTCAAATGAGTCAGTTGAAAGACAAGCATATCACAACACTTGTAAATATTCAAGAAAACGTTGGAAAGGCATGGAATCAACACCTACACACATAAATATCACCTCTTTTTTTCTTGGAAAAAAAAAATTAAAAAAAAAAAAAAAGAAGATTATTCTTCATCCTTACTTGATAGCAGCTTTGATTTCATCGTAAGTAGCCTTCTTTTCCAGCCTCACAGTGAGGTCAACCACTGAGACATCGACAGTGGGAACACGGAAAGCCATTCCAGTCAATTTCCCATTAAGTGCAGGCAGCACCTTACCAACAGCCTTAGAAACCACAAAATTTCGCATACAATAAGATAGGGGTTAGGAACCAAATATAACTGGAACAGGAATCCAAATAAGCAAAACAAGAAAAACTTCAGAATTCTCAATAGTGTTTTCTACAAACAACTAAACAAACATCTATCGTGTTTTCCACAAAACAAATACATCATTAGTTGAATCCAAACAGCTCCATAGAGCCCTTCAATACCTTGGCAGCTCCAGTGCTGCTAGGAATGATATTGAATGAAGCAGCTCTTCCACCTCTCCAGTCCTTGCTTGATGGTCCATCAACAGTTTTTTGTGTGGCTGAATCACAAAGACACAGAATGAATATACATTGCAACTATGACAGGCTAAACAAAAATTTATAAAAACTCACCTGTGATGGAGTGCACAGTAGTCATGAGACCCTCAACGATGCCAAACTTGTCATTGATAACCTGCACATTAACAAGTAACGTTAGATCAATCACATGACCTCTTCATTTTACTCTTGAGAAATTTGGGAAACAGGGCCACATAAGAAAATTGAAAACAAGGAATAGAACCTTAGCAAGGGGGGCAAGACAGTTGGTAGTGCAGCTAGCATTGGAAACAATGTGAAGATCTGGCTTGTAATCCTTCTCATTGACACCCATAACAAACATGGGAGCATCCTTACTAGGGGCTGAAATGATAACCTTCTTTGCACCACCCTGATGATCAAAGAAACGAACTCCAATTAACGCAATTGGATGATCAATATATTTAATCTCTGAAAATGTTTAAATAATGCAAATGAGGCAGAAGAGTCCAAATTGATCACAACCAGTGTCTAGAATGTTTTTGACAGCTTGAAGGCAACCCAAACGATTTACATATACACGGATGAAAAACACACACTACAGGAACCAACATGCTTGGCAAACCACCCGGGATCTATATGTTATAGTGAAAACTGATGACAGTTGCCAAAAAATAACAATAGCTAAAAACAACAGAGCCAACAATTTAGAATTATCTGATTTGAAAATTGTTTTAGAATAATAATTGAAACTAGAAAAGCACTGTCAACAAATTTTTTTTTTTTGGACTGGTACAAAAAGGGGGTGTCTATTAAAATAAAAAGAGAGTACATGAGAAGACAAGAGGGTCCTCTAAATATAAAAAACAATAAGCCAAAATCAATCCAGCAACAAAACAGAAAATATGACAAAAAACATGAAAATCAAAAAATTCAAAACAAAAGTTTGAAAAAACAAACCAAACCAAACACTATAAACTTCTCTTTTTTTAAACCTTTCTTCACGAATCTCTAATTTATGTGAATTTAATAATCTAATTAAAAATAATGCATGCACACAAAAATATAACACTAAACATCTACATTATGACCGACTATTTAATTGTAAATAATTAACTTCTCATTGTTACCTTATCATACTGTTGTAAAAGATTTCACATTATTTTTGTGATATCTTATATATGTCAATGTCTATATATATAAATATATATAAAAATATATAAACGTAAAATTACATATGTCATTGTATTCATGCATTGTCAATTTGTAATGTTATATTACCATCGGATATTTTAATTTTCTAATATGTATTGTTTTAGCAATATAGTTATATTTTTACTAGAAAAAAACTGCAAAATTGTGTATTGTTCTCCTATTACCTTATGTTCAATACATATATACATACATATCATACAAACAAGTGTCCACATCAAACACCTTCAATAACAAATCAAGACTTTGCAAAACACGTATATCATGATAATAATTGTACTTTGTATATTTATTTTTTTCCACGATAATTATTTAGCAATTGTATATACTAATGACTAATGTTATATTTTTTATTATCCAAGATATTCGTGACACAACAAACGAGACTCAACTCTTGATGTATGAAAATATATTACATATTAATATTAATGAATTCTTACATCAATATTATGCAAATAATATGTAATAGTAGACTCAATATATTTGTATGATGAGATGAATTATTAAACAAAATTGTGCAATTGTACAATTAATTTTATACCTTCAATTGTATTACAAGTATGGATTATGAAAAATTAAAGTAGAAAGTTGGTAGAAAAAGATTTGTGTAATATTATATATTTAAAGGACCTATTTATTGTTTATTGTTTAAGATAAGATTGCGATTTCAACAATTTAACTATAAATTAATGTTTATGTTTATAAAATTTCTCCTCTATCATTTAAATTCTTCAACCGAGTATGTATTTATTTTTTACTTAGTTGCATTTTGGATATAGATCAATTTACCTATACAAGTCTCCATACTTTGTATACATATCACATACCAATTTAAGAGACGCATAATTACAATACTACAAGTTGATGAAAAATCACATACTACGTGCAACCCACATGCCTAACCACTAGTGTATATATAAACTTAAACCATATATATATAAAAAAAACATTAATGACCAAATTTTCTTACCACATATTATTTCTCTCAGTCCTATATTACTAACAACTTAACAAGCATTAGTGGTGATATTCATTAAACTAATATGATATTGACAAAAAGGTAATAAACAAATTATGGTAAGAAAATAGGGAAATTTGGTCAAAAACCCTCATAATAAAACTTTAATCAAAACCCCCCTCACAAAAAGTTTTTCTTAAAAAGTCAAACACATAACACTATTACCAAAATATTAAACTCTAAAATAATATAATATAACTTTTCATCTAGATGTCGGTTTTAATAAAATTAATATTTTTAGAATCCTCATTATCAAATAAGATTCATGTTGACTATAAAATTCTTAAAAAAAATAAAAATAAATAAATAAATAAATAAATAAATTTACTACCATTGAAATTGATGTAAGCTCTCTTACAGTAACATATTACTTTGGTAATATTGTCTAAGAAAAAAAATGATATTTTACTTCAGGGGTGTTTGGCAAAGGCTTTTTTTGGCTTTTTGAGCTAAAATCCACAAAATGACAAAATATGCTAAAATAGCTAATAAGACAATGTCACATAAAACCCATAATCATTTCACTTTTTCTCTCACAAATATCACATCTAGCTACAAAAAAATCCAACTATCTTCCCAAGCACACAAATTTTAGCCTACTAAAATAGTAACTTCCCAAACACTCACTTTGTCCTTGCTCAATTATGCGCCCTCTCTTTAGAGAGTTTATGAATCAAAATAAATTGAACTGTCATTTTTACCAAACAAATGTCCAATGGAGGGTTTGACTAAATTTCCCAAGAAAATATGGCAATCTAACATTATTGTTTTAAGAGTTCATGGGCTATGAATTTGGTGTTCAATGAAGTGGGCTGAATGTTTAACCAAGTGAGTTGGGGTGGTTGGGTGCTCAATGGGGAGAGGTAGGGGATTCAACTTAGAGAATGAAAAATTTTAACACACACATATATATACCAGTGAATTAGGCCCGTGCGACTTGCACAGTTCCTTTTTTTTTTTCTTTTTGTTAATTTGATTTTTTGGTAGAGGTTAAAGAAGAATATTCAATTCAATTGCATTTAACCTTCATTTCAATTAATTAAATAATATTTGAAATTATTATTATGAAAAAGTCTGCTTTCCGAAAGTGAATGGAGTAGAAGATTAAACAAATTCAATCGTTTACATTGTAGGGTTCATGGAGCATATTATTTATTTAAAAAATAAAAATAAACTTAATCAGATATGTGTAACCCTATAATTAGGTCCTAATTGTGTGTTTTGGCAAAATTAATTTAACTTTCATCATTCGAATTACTCTTTAAGATTGGATGATTTGGGAAAAAAATTGATACTCATAATTTACCATATCATTATGAGTAAATTGTAAATCTCCAACATTTTTCAAATAAAAATATGTAATTATTTTTTGAATACAAACACAAGTTGTGAATACCACCACATAATGCACAAACCCACGACATATAACTATCAGTAGGGCTAAAGTAGTAAATTTAAATAATTAAAGCTATCAAAACTTGTCCACAAAGGGTAGAGCCGCCCATGTGTATGCATATGAATAGGACAAGCAAACCTTCAAGTGAGCAGCAGCCTTATCCTTATCAGTGAAGACACCAGTGGACTCCACAATGAATTCGGCTCCAGTCTCAGCCCACGGGATCTCCTCTGGGTTCCTAACAATCATCCATCCCATCAACGAAATAAGTTCAACATCTCTTCCAAACTTAAAATTGTACATACATAGATATATATATGGGCACCCATTTTTACATAAATGGTAATGGATCTATCATATGAGTGGAAAGAGAGTTGGGAATTCATACCTAAGGCCAAAAACAGCTACTGCTTTCTCACCAAAGAGAAGCGTCTTGGAATCCTTTACTTTGAGTTCATGATGCTTCCATTGACCGTGAACACTATCATACTTGAACATGTAAGTCTGCAACAACAAAACCAATAAATATAAACAAACACCCTACTTGAACACGTAAGTCTGCAACAACAAAACAAATAAATATAAACAAAACACCTTACTACTACTACTAGTAGCTTAACAGAGACAGAAGACCCCCACTACTTCAGATCATACACTTAAAAACATCAAAAAGCATTAACCCAAATGCAAATAACTCCAAAATTCAACAGATCGGAATCATATCCTACCAGGATCATGTTTTGTATTCCGATCGGACAGTTTAAACTTCAGATCCACTCATCAACTTGAGTAAAAATTAAACCCAGAGCACATACAGACTAATTACAATACAAAGTAGTACTAAAAATAACACACAGATATGAAACCCATGGTTATGAGATTAAAGAAGGAGTTTTAAGTAGAACCATGTAATCAGTGGTGATGAAGGGATCGTTGACAGCGACGAGCTCAACATCGTCTCTTTGCAGAGCCACTCTGGCCACCAACCGGCCAATCCTTCCAAAGCCTGTAGGAGAAAGAGTTAATTTTCACTATTTCATGATTACAACAAAACTCCTATAATAATAATAATAATAATATTGAGAACATAAACAAAAGGATCCAAGTTTAGATCTAGTACCATTGATTCCGATCTTGATCTTGCCTGTCCATAAATCCCCCAAAAAATAATTAAAAAAAGAGAGACAATTAGAATACGACAGTCAAAAACTGATTAAAATGATTGCCACAATAAAATTGAAGAAAGAAGTGCTCACCCATGATCTTAAGGGAGGAGAGGGAACAGACTGCAGAGAGAGAGTGAGTGATAGAGGGAGGGAGGAAGGGAGAGAGAGCCGCGGAGCGGAGAAAACGATACTTGTAGGGTTTAGTATACAGACAAATAAAAGCTGTAGTGGAGGAGTGGGAGACCGGAAGGAACGGTTGGTGGATAGGTAAAGGATATGGGTCGACTGCTACGAATGCAGGTGCATGGTAACGTATCGTGCTACCTCCATGTCCGGTGTCCGATTCGATGATTTCCAAATGCGGTGACGAGGAGAACGTTATCTGTACCGTTCGATTGACGAGGCGGATAGGCTGAGCACGGTCAAGATCAAATTATTGTTTATGATTTTATAAAAATTAGTGAGGGTGTACTTTTTGGGTGGGTACTAGTGGAGGTGTATTGCCTTGCTCCTAATAATTTTATATATATAGATATTTTTTTTTTTTTGAATTTTAGGTTTTGAAATAATTTTTTTGTTTTAATCATTTTTTTTTTGTGTTAATATTTAATGTTGATGTTTAAAAGTCTAAAAAGTTAAAGCGTTTAATATTTAAATATTTTATCATTGGTATACTTGTATACTTTTAGGTAGTGTTTTTAGTTAAATAAAATGATTTTATAAATAAAATTAATATTGTTACACAATGTAAATAATAAATATATATTTTTATTTAAATTACACAAATCGCACATGTGAATGACTAGTATGAATAACATAAAACACGTAGATTTATGTATGATAATTTTTATGTAGGCGTTGTTTGTGTGCGGTGGTATTCAAACTATGGATAGGACTCTATGTCGATTTTATGGAGTAGAGCATTGTTTAGTTGAAAATTAACAGGTCAGATTAGAAGTTCAACCAGACTCCATGTCTTTCATATGTGGAATTTTTTTGTCAATTCAAGAAAATAATGTATCAATTTCTACGTATGATAGGGCATTTATATTTCTATTTAAGCATTAAAATTCAAAAAGTAGATTCAAACAATCACATAAAATAATTGTAGTTCGTATCACATGATTAGACTTATTACTATTAAATATATAATTTACGACAGCGTTTCACTTTTGTTATGTGTATGTATTTAGAAACTATTTTGTAATTAAAAGATGAACAAATAAAATACCCAACTGACATTATAATATTATTATTATTTAAGGTGAAAAAATAAAACATCCAACTGATATTGTAATATTATTATTATTTTGAAATAAATTAAGTAAAGGAAATTGAAAGATAAAAATATCTTTACAAAATTCATTCGTTCTTTAGTTTGATTCTCTTTGCGGTTAATCTTTGAAAATTTATTATTTATCTATTTTGCCATTTCATATTGATATTCGTCATTTTGTACTTCTTCTGCAACAATCTTCCCAAATGTGCGATTCTTATCATTCATCTTGTCTACCCTTGCGATAAATATATACGTATGTCCATAAACAAGTTTTAGCACCTTGTAAAGTTTGATATTCTTATCTTCTTGCACTAACAATACCAATAGTATATTTTAACTTAGGCCAAGTTTGGGAAGTATAAAAAAAAAAAGTCAAAAAGTCAAAAAGTTACTCAAAAAGTTAAAAAGTTATCATTATTCACCAAAAGTCAAAAATTACGGCTGCACAACTATCAATTATAATTTTCCCCTACACACTAATTTATACAATTTTTTAATACACATTTTTTCATAAAAAGTCAAAAAGTTAACCCAAACATCCATATTTTTTCCCTCAACTTTTTAGTCCAAAAAGACAAAAAGTGCACTTATTTAGGACACCCCAAACAACCCCTTAAATTATTTCCTTTGCTATGTATTTATGTGACAAATGTGACACTGTTTATGCATTTGGTAAACTTGTGACAATTGAGGTTTGAGGACCACTTGAGCAGTCATTTGATCGCTCGAACGAAGATTTGTAACTCTCAGTAGTTTGCTATTTTGCAAGTGAGATCGCTTGAGTATAGATTTCATGATCCCAGTATTTTCACTATAGCTCTGCAAAACTTCTAGAACATTTTTTTTCACTCGAGCGGTAAAAAAGATCGCTCAAGTGATCTCCTCGAATTTGTGTTGTTTGCTCGAGCGATAGAAAGTTCGCTCGAGTTGTCTGTTTAGGACAGCTCAATTAAAAGTCGATACAACTCATTCTTTTCTCTCTCTCTCTCTCTCTCTCTCTCTCTCTCTCTCTCTTACCCATTCCAAAACCCTAGCCCCCAAACCACTTGAATGTTTAACATTTTGCTCTAAATTCACCCAAGATCTTTCAAGATAATTGAAGAGCAAGTCAAGTTCAAGCTTTTCACCGATTGTTTTGCGAATTGGTTTGAGGTTTTGCTTGGATTCTTCACTTTAGCTTCTATGTTTGAGGTAGGGGTGTCCTTAACTTGTTATATCTTTAAAGTGGAACTCATATGTGGTAATTTCATTAGTTATTCATATAATAGATACTTTTATATATATATATACATATATATATATGTATATGCACATATTTATAGGTTGCGTTTGCTATTGAATGATCTAGAAGAAGATAAGTAATGATTCATGATTAAGGATGGAATTATGGATATCTTTGATGATTATTGTTGTTGGTGAAGAAATTTAGCCTCTAATTCATGAAAGAGGGGAAACCCCTAAATTTTCTATAAACCCTAGTTTTAAAACTTGTTTTAAAAAGATGGGTTTTGTTCAATTGATTCTTAAACACATGAAATTGAGGGTGATTGCTTAACCTTGGGGTTTGAAATGTTTGTTTTCTACACACAACTTGTGTTGGTGATAATTGTTGAATGAACCATGGTTAATATTGAAAGGTGAAATAGTGAATTGGGCTTATTGGAAATTATTTTAGGAAAAAGGAGTATTTACAAATTCATGCATCATATGCATGACTAAATTTCCTTTGTGATTCAATGGATGGTGCAAAGAGTGGAAAGGTACGAAGGAAGTAAATAGTCTATGAGTCCGGTGGTTTTGAGTTGTGTATTGTATTTGGTACCTGCGTGGGGAGTCAACGTCACTACCCAAACTCACCCTTACAGGTTTAGCATCGTAATCGACTAGTAATCCCAGGATCACCGAAGGCCTCTATACAGTATAATATATAATTAAAGGGCTGGTGAAAGTAATTATACAAAATACAACGTCTATAGAGCTGTGCAGAGACATATATGAAATAGAAATTTAAAACTTTATATACACACATGTGACGTCTTACGTTACACACATATATTGATAAAACCAAAATGAGACTTAGCCCAATATACAGATAAACAGAAACTTGTTCAAATTTTACGAAAAGAAAACAAAGCCTTAAACTTAGTTCACAAAACACGACCACACGGCTTTATTCCGGAACCTCCTTAGGAGGTACAAAGGCTGGCCAACAAAACAGAATTCCAGGCAATCATCATTGAGCTGGAGCCGAGTGAATAATAACAGAGTAAATGATTTAATGAATTTTATCTATATGACAATTTAAATTAGAGTTCATATCAGGAACATATTCATATTCATATTCATATTCTTGCACAAAAATCAGTATTCGCAATAGAAATGGAATCATATTCATAATCAGAATGCACAGTTAATTGTACGTGGTACATCCATTAGCACTAACAGAAACAGTTGACCCATAAAGGGACGGCCATAAAGACATACAGTTGACTCACGTGCACGGAAATGGTACAGTTGGCTCATGAGACGTACAATTGACCCATAATTAGGACATAACAGAACAGATAAAACTCGTCATATAAAGCTAATGATGCCACGAGTACTTTTCAGAAACATTGGACAACCATTCATTCATACAGAAAACAATATTTCAGAAAACAGATCATCTTATATCATTCAGAAAATACTTATAAATTGAATATAGCTTTACAAAGTTATTACTCACAAATGGCTCTAGAAGCAGGTATATAGAGCAGACAGATCGAATAGCTTACGGCGCGTGACCTATACAAACAGATAACGGATGCACACTGAAACATATGCTCGGAAAATACTTAACTCATTACGTTTCGTTCTTAGTGTGTTTCTAAGTCTTATCCTTATTATTATGTCTTAATTAGGGCCTAAGAATGCCTAGGATGCAATGTGGATACTAAAATGTAACTTGAAACACTTAGTCAAATTTTCAAAAACAAGATAGTTCGCTTGAGTACAACTTTGGTCGCTTGAGCGAGTTGCAAAGTTTGCAAAAATATTGGTTACATGATTTTTACCCTCGACGGATGCTCGATGGTCGCTCGAGCCAAAGATAGGGTCTTCGCTCGAGCGTAACTTCCCACGCTTGATCACGCGGGTTCTGCAAAACTTCTAGGAGCTCGAATTCTTTGCTCGGCGTAACTTCCATGCCGGCGAAGAGTGCGACTGGAATTTCCAAATTGCTCTTCCAAGTTCAAAACTCAAATTCAAAGCCGCAAAACATGTTCTTTTGGGCAAAAAATTTAAGGAAACATGTGCAAACTTGTAATTCATCTAGAATTATAAATCATTTTGCAAAATCATGGCCCAAAAGCAAATGAATTATGTTAAATTCAGACTCGAAACTCACGATACAAACATGCATGTAATTTCTTTCAACTTAAACCCTTCAAACCATACTCAAACAAGGTAAATTGATAGAAAACATGATGAAGTCTCAAAATTAAGTTGAAAACATGACATGTATGGAAGAATTACTAGAAATTAACTTCAAAATACTATGAAATACACATGCATGCATGAATTGATTCTTAATTCCATTCTTTAGCTCAATTCTCATGTTAATTCACTTATCTCACTTGATTCCATGCATTAACTAACTAAATTACAAAACTAAAGGCTAGAATTCTTACCTAAGGTTCTCAATTCTTTAAGGTTTAGAGATAATCTTGAGCAATTCTCCCAGTCTTTTAGCAATCTCCTGCTAAACCTCAAGCTTGATCTCAATTCTCTCAGTCTCTCACTCTCTCCCATGTTGGTTACCTCAAAGATGAAGAAATGAGAGTATAAAGTGTATTCTAGAGCTCACTTGTGTCTTATATAGGCTTGATTAATAAGACATTAAATAAGCTTGGCTTAAACTAATCAAATTGGCATTAATTATCCTAATTAATTCGTTCTGAATCGAATTTCAATTAATTCTACCATAAATTTCTAAAAATTCTAAATAACACGTAATCTCAGTCAATTTCGTGATCAGATGCCGATAAGGCCTTCAATTTGCAAAACAGAAATTCCTATAGTAGACAGATATAAACTCAAATAATGCAACACACATGCAATTAATTCAAAATTTCTTCTTAATTACCGATTAGGCACTCTTAATCATGGATTAGTGGTTAATCACAATTCGGGGTTGTTATAATCAAGGTGCCTAATTGCCCTACCTGCACATACCGCTAGACGAATGTGGGATAATGTTTTTAGGTCCACGAGCCTACCATTTCTGGAATCGACGATTGTGGAAAAACAAGGTTTTGGGTGTCCATGGCCTTGTCGTTTCTGGAGTCAGCAGATATGGAAGGGAAAAATGTTTTTAGGTGCCTATCGCTCTGTCATTTCTAGAGCCGACAAATGTGGGACTATTTTAAGTATACAAAATCTATATCTATGTATGCATTTTGAATTTTGGCTCTTACTTGGAAGGTTATAGTACATTTATCCCCCTGTCTGAATTCTGAAAATGTTTTTTTAACTTACATTTTGTATACTCGTGTATAAGGGCATTCATATATATATATATAATACAATAATTATAGAATGATGCATTGTATAATCATGTGTTTTTCAATTAATGTTATAAAAACTAACCACATTTCAGGAAATGAAGATGAAATGCTCCCTAAATGAACGTTTTGGATTGAAGGATATTTTTGGGACATGAAAGCTTGTACTGAATCATATTTTGTGTATGCCAGAGACAGTTTCTAAATGACTGTGTAGTCAGATATTTTGGTGTAATAAGAGTAAAGAAATTTTTGTTGAATCTTTCCTTACTTGTTGAACTATTTTATTTTTGGTGGTAATTGTAATGAAACAACATTGTAAAGTTTGGAAATAGTTCAAAATGGAAGGAATGTTGTCAATGTGTATCATTTTTATTTTTGTTTCATGGTGTTGTCTATCTTACATTGGTGATACTCGGATGAGAAGGGAAACAGGATGGTTCATTTGTATAGATACCCCATTTTTGACCGCCTGCAAGACTTGGGAACTTTATTCTAAGCATTCGATGATAAAAGTTACATTGTGTAAATGGTTTGAATTGTGAACAAAGGAATTTGAATTTGAGCTATAAACAATGCCAACCTTCCATACTCACATTGTTTTTACCTCAGAAATCCATCTTTGAGCATTATGCCAACCTACATTGAACTTGAAATAGAGGAACAACAGAGCCACATTGGGGCCTAGTTGTGCCTCATTTGGAGCTGACCATGCCTTTTGGGCGAGAAACACTATTCTGGGTGAAAATCTGCCAGTTGTCTATTTTTGAAGATATGTATGACCTGTAATGACCCCAAAAGTCATTCTTATTTAATTCGGGGTTAATGTGTTTTAATTCAACTACATCCATTGGAATTGAGAATGTTTTTATCTATTTTGGGGTATTGATTGAGATAGGGGGTGATGGTAAAGTAAGATTGGACCAAAAACTTTAATTCGAATAATTCGCCTACGATCAGCCGTCACTCTTTTGCCCTTTTCTTTTTCCACATTTTGAATTTGGATGTGAGATTAGAACCATTGGAAAGATTACTTTCGGGGCTTCAATTGGGCACAAGGATGACCTAAAACGGAGTCCGGATGAGAGAGTTATGCATGTTTGAAGTTTTCATATTCTGTCTTTGAGCGAGAACCGCACGTCTTGAAATGTGGCGCGCGTCTTGGCGATGTCTTGAGCGGCAGCTCAAAAACGTGATTTTGAGCTCATTTCTTGCATTTTCTTTTCCTCTCTTCTTCTCCCCTCTTTCATGTCCGAAACCCTAGCTCCCCAAACCTTGATTTCCTTCACTTTTCTCAACAAATCCACCATAGATCTTGCATCAAGGATGGAGAACAAAAAGAGGGCAACATTTACAACCGATTGAAATTCGAATTTATGGACGATTCTTCTCAAAGCTTGCTTTTCTTGCTCGAATCTTGAGGTAGGAGACCTTATTCCCTTTCAAGATTGCATTCATGGATGGATTTATGGTATTTTGAGTATGGATTTATGGTATTTTGTGTATATAAATACAAATCTATAGTTTTGAACATATTATGTCTAACTTGAGATTGGGGGATTTCGGGTTTATAATGTTGGAGATGTAATTGTGGGGTTAAGGTGATGGATTATGAACTTTAGACTTATAATCAATGAGGAAATTTGAACAAAAAATAATGGGTTAAGGAATTTAGATTTTTCTTGAAATTCCTAGGTTTTTCTTGAAACCCTAGGTTGATTAATGAAGATAACCAATGATTTGGCCCAAATTAGAAGTAGAATAATGAAATTGATATATTGAAGTATATGTGGTCAAGTTTAATTAGAATTTGGAAATGTTTGAAAATTATGTTTAAAATTTGCGAATGAACTTTGATATGAACATTGGAATTCATGCTATAATGTGAAGGAAAAATTGGGAAAATAATCTAATAATGATATGCATGATATGAACTTGGTTTTGGAATGTGGAAATGGGATTTAAGGATTCCTCTTGCATTATGTTGAATTATTTAATGATGTTGAGTTGATTCATGTTATTTATGTTGAATTGTGGTGCTTATGTAGGATGGTATTGACTATGTTGATTTTGATTTTTGTGACCTAAAATGTGGAGTTTTCCAATATGGGTTACTCCCAAATTATTTTGCTAAGTACTTGTGGGCTTGCTTAGTTATTAAAATCAAGAGAATGATTTATTTTTGGAAAAATGTGGAAAATGTTCATACAATTCCTTCCTATCTTGAAATCAAAGTGATTGATTATAAATTTCATACTATGTTTACAAGAATGGTAATCTTCTATTTCTATATATAGATATATTGAGATGGAGGAAATTGTGGTATAATCGATGGATGCTTAATGGTAGGCTTGTGAAGAATAATGAAGGAAAGAAAAAAAAACTAATGATCAAGTTATATATGTATTACAGGCACACTTCAGAGGGACAAACACTCGTTGTAACCTTTGAGTAGTAGTACCTCGATATATCTTTAACCGTTAATGATTATTGTTATTGACGTTATGATCTTCGTCGTAAGAACTATATTGACATATATGTTATGTATGTTATGTAAGAAATATTGTGAAATTATGGAAACATCAAAGGTGTAGGCTATATGAAGAACATTGTGAAATTATGGTATAAGCTATATGAAGAACATTATGAAATTATGGAAACATCAAAAAGGATTTGTGATCTCGAATTTGTGAAGTATGGATCACCAACTTGTGAAATATGAAATGATGTGGCCGAGGGCCATTTGTGACGTATGAATTCCCGAATTGTGAATTGTGAAACTATGAAGCCAAGAGCCAAGTTGTGAACCTATGAAACCCAAAAGCTAATTTAGGCATATGTGAATTTATGAGGCCGAGGGCCGACTTATGAATTTATGTGGCTAGGAGCCATTTGTGAACTATGAATTTATGTGGCTAGGAGCCATTTGTGAACTATGAACTTATGTGGCTAGGAGCCATTTGTGAACTATGAACTTATGTGGCCAGGAGCCATTTCTGAGCTATGAATCTATGTGGCCAAGGGCCATTTGTGAAATTATAAAGCTATGAGGCCAAGGGCCAAAATTGTGAACTTGTGAATCCAAAGGGCCGAAGGCCGATGTAATAAGTTGTGAATCTATGAAACCTAAAGGCTATGTGAAACCGATAAAGTCATCTGTAATCTAATGAAAATGTGCTTATTTTGTCAACTCATGGGAATGCTGTGACAGTTGCCAATAGGACTCTGTTAATTACAAGCCAAGGCAACTATGTTAACATATGAGAACGATTAAACAATGGTGTATACTATTGATTAGCAGTACGTGAATTAAGTCGTTTACCCAAAAGAATTTCTGTTCATTCTTAAAGAATAGATTCTGAGTAAATATAAGAGTAGCTTTATGTATCCATATGAATTTGAAGTTATTTTGCTATGTTGCTTATGAATTGGAAGTGATTCAGAAACTATGATATAAGTGCAAAGTTTAACATTATTATGTGACCCTCATGAGAATATGAATTAGTCTCTCATTGTTAAGTGTACGATAATGACATGATACATCAAGAAATGCTCTAGCTATAATATGTTCCGTTTGAATTAATGAATGATGTTCAAGTATGTTTCAGGCACGTTTCTAGTATGTTACAAGTTCAAGTATGCTCAGGTATGTTTCAAGTGCATGTTACAAGTTTGAATATGCTACAAGGTCAAACAAGTTTCAAGGGCTTATAGCCATCAAGTTTGTGTTGCAAGATTGGGCCTAAAAGGGTTATGTACTTAACCAGAATCGGACTATTGCATTGACATGTATTATGTTTCACGTTAAGCATCATTTTATTTATGTATTACTATTCATGAGCCGGCTCACTCTCTATTATGTCATTTACGTAGGTAACCAACCAAGTGGTCAGTCCTAAGCCAGGACGCTTGTCCTCTTGGGTCAACCTTTCTATGTCCAAGCCTAAGAGAAGCTGCTCTTATTTTCATGAAGTTTTGACGAACTTTGGTTTTACGCCCTAGTTGTTGGCTTAAAGTTGACATGTGTGCAACACTTCATTCTCTAATGTTTTTGGTATATGCCCAATTACCATCTCAGATATATGTTTGTATATAACCAATGTTTAGGTGTATGTTTTAAATTTTATTTGTCTCTTAAGAGTTTATGATCCTGGCATGATAGTGGTAGCTCAATGGAGTTTGTTTCTATTGTCAAATTTTAATATTTAATGCTTCCGTTCAGGCCCCATATGATATATATAACAGGTTAAGTGTCTGTCTTCGAATAGGTCATGCCCAAATCTTTTAGGGACGGGATTGGGGCGTGACATGACCTATTTGGCTCAAATTCTATAAATACGAGTTGATACCTCTATGTTCAGGGTAAGAAAAATTTCAAAGAACCAAAAACACCTTTGAGAGCTCCTTCTTCCCTTGCAAGCTAACTTTGTGTTCTTATAAAATTTTTGAACTATATACACACACCATATACACCATTAGAGCTTAAGCTTGGAGCCTTGGTTGAGACTTTGAAACCATAATTCAAACTTGAGAGTGCCTTTGTAATAACCCTCGTACCGATTACTGAATAACCACCGAATTATATACTGATCACTGATAAACTGAACTGCTAATGACTGATAAGTGAACTGGATGAACTACTGAACAAACTGAATGAAACTGAAACTGAAACTGAATGAGTTTGTCTATTTAATTACATATTGTATCTGTTGACTTGAATGATTATCTGTTTGCATTGTATGTTTAAATTGCTAATTGAAGGCCTTATCGGCGGCCGAATTAGAAACCGTTTGAAGTATTGGAATCAGCATAATATTTGTGATTTTATGGTATTTTTATCTGAAAATTGATTAGGGATGATTAAATTAGATTGAATTGAGTTAATTGAGAACTTGGGTTTAATTACCAATGAACCACTTAGTGGACCCTTTTGTTTATTCATTATTGGTGCCTCATACTTGATCAAAACAATTCTTCATCAGCCCTATTCTTGTATCTAACCGACCAAGAGAGTAGAGAGTGAGAGGCTTGGAGTGAAATCAACACTCTTGAAGAACTTGTAGAAATTGATAGAGACTTGGCCTAATCTAGTTTCCACACCTTGAATTGGCACTCTAGGTAAGAAATCACCATCTTCTTGTTGTTCTTGAGCTTGATATTACATGTTTCATGCCCAAATAGAGAGCTAGGCCATGTTTTAGTGTAATCAAGATGAATTGGAGCTCCATTGTTACATGCATGTTGAGTTTAGTGAGTTTGGAGTTGAATTCTTGGCTAATTGTCACATGCATGCTCATGTTCATGTATTAATCCATGTTTTCAAGTTGTTTTCAAAGATTGGAGCTCAATAGAGCAAGATTTAAAGCTTGTAAATGGTTTGAAACCCATGCATTGCATGTTTACAAAGTGTTCTTGAATTGTTCTTGAAAAATGGTTTGATTAGACTCACCTTTGGGGCTTGAATTCTCAAATTGGCTTTTGAAACTTGTTATTTATTGAGTTGGGATGTATTCCCCAGAATTTGGGCCCAAGAGGTCGAGTTTTGAGTGTTGGAACACTTGGTTTGAGCTTGGAAGGCAAATCTGGAAATTCAGTTGGCTTCTTCAGCGAAGGATTCCTCGCTCGGCGACCAAGGTTTCCTCGAGCTCGCCGGCGAGATATTGGTGGCTCGGCGTAAAAATCGAACATCTAGTACTTTCTTGTTTCATCGGACGCTCGGCGAAGGAAGTCTCGCCGGCGAACCCTGATTTTGGAAGCTTCGCTCGGCGAGCATCGGCGAGCATCGCGTAAAAATTGAGCATCCGATATTTTTCTTTGTTTCATCGAGCGCTCGGCGAAGGATTGTTCGCTCGGCGAAGCCTTTGATTTTGCAAACTCGCTCGGCGAAGGAAGGCTCGCTCGGCGAGACCCTGTTTTCGACAACTTTTGAAAAGTGCCTTCCAAGCTGTATTTTGCATCCTCATCTCATCCTAGGCATTCTTAGGCCTAGTTTAATGCATCTTAATGAGGATTTAGACATAGAACCACACAGGGAATTTAGAGATTTAATTATCATCCTTTCCAACTGTAAACTTAGTGTGTGTTCTATTGATTATTTGTTTAGGGTTGACTCTCGGGGGCACGCTCTAGCTCGATAGCCCAATCACTTTGTGAGTAATGAGATGTGTAAAGATATGTTCAAAATGGTTATCTTTTGAATCTTTTTTCTTGGAATTTCTTGAGCGATGTTATTTATCGAATGAATGTATGTCCTATTTCTCGAATTGTGGCATCCTTAGCACCTCTTGTTATTGGTATTCTGAGCTCTGTCGGTTTCCTTGTGGAACCATCTTATTTCTTGAATGATTGGCCATCATTCTTTGTTGGGTCTATTAAGACCCGGTCCTTTTGGACCCTCTTGTTATAGGCTATTGGATGTACCACATATGGTGATTGATTGAAATCTTGAAAAATGAAACTCTTGTTTAATGAATTGATTTCATTTACTGCAAGGACATTCATTCATAACCTCTTTACGCTTTATGTTATTCACTGGGCTTTAGCTCACTGTTATATATATATGTAGGTTCTCAGCCGCCAGACCGAAGCTAGGAGCGTGGGATTGGTCCCCAGTTTTGTCTGCCAGCCTATGTGTCTCTCTGTGTGGTTCGAGACGCCATGCCATGGCTTGGGGTGTTTTGTGTCCCACTAGTCTCCTCTTGTTTTGTCTTGTTGTACTTTTGTATAAATTTCTTTTTCTTGTCTTGTTATTGAGGATTGAGTTCCGTCTTGAATGTCGTAATGATTGTATATCTTGTCTTGATGCGAATGCATAAATGTATGAAAAATGTTTTTGACATCTGATTTTCCTGACTCAATGGACACTAGTTATTTCTGGTATTGGCTTCCCTGCCACGTACTGATTGATTGTATTCTTGTTGATGGGCCTTTGGTAATCTCGGATTCTTGGCGATTCTGATACTAAACCCATAGGGCGGGTTTGGGTCGTGACAGTGGTATCAGAGCGATACTTAACCACGAGTTATACCGCACACACGTGTCCAAATGAGCTATAGGGTGTCCTAGAAAAGCAATTAGGGCATCTCATGAATTTGAAAAGTGTGTGCTATATTGGTATCGATTATATGTTAAACTGCTAAACTGTTTAAAGATACAACTGCTCATAATGATAACTGTCATAACTGCTTTATAGTGAAATGGATAATGCAAATGAAACTGAATCATCATCCTCTGAGGCCAGAATGGCCAGACTTGAACAAATGATGGGATTAGTAATTGAAAGACTGGACCAACAACAGAACCAACAGCCACCTCCTCCTCCTCCGGTTCAACCGGAACAGAATGCACCAAATGTACAGAATATGAATGTTAATGAGGTGGATATTATTGCACTAACTCAGAAATTCAGCAAGATGAAACCGCCATCCTTTCAGGGAGGCTTAGAACCATTAAAGGCTGAAGCTTGGGTTCTTGAGACTGAGAAGTTATTTGAGGTGTTTCCGTGCTCAGAAGCACACAAAGTACTGTTAGCCACCTTTACACTGCAGGAAGAAGCTAGAAGGTGGTGGATGTTGACCCGTGATGCAAACACTGTGGTGACTTGGGCTCAGTTCAAGGAGTCCTTCTTTGAAAAATATTTTCCCGAGGCATCGAGGATAGAAAGGTGGTGAATTTGAACAATCGAGGCACGGCAAAACATCTGTTGCGGAGTATGAGAAGCAATTTACGGAGTTTGCCAGGTATCCACCACATATGGTGGATAACAAATATAAGAAGCCCAGAAGATTTGAAGGCGGCCTTAGTGCTGCTATCCAAGATCGAATAAATGTTACGAAAATGCCAACTTTTGTGGGTGTTCTCGACCGAGCCTTGATGGCGAGTCAAATATTGCAGCGTGAAACAATCAAACACTGACAAGTGAGTGGCAAGGGAAAAGACAGGGTTTTAAGTTTAAGAAAGGCAAGCATAACCCAGCAAACAAGAAACAGAATACGGGGTCGACAACTAGCCCCAGCCAAGGGAGTGGATTTACTCCACCCTGCTCCACATGTGGGAATAAGCACAAAGGGGTTTGCTACGGGTTTAGAGCTTGTTTCGAATGTGGCAAGATGGGCCCTGAAATTAAAGATTGTCCTCTACTCGCAAAGCGATAGTAAAAAGCACCAAGCAGCGGACATCAAATGTAGCACCAAAGCCCAACCCCAAAGCTACCGGGAAAGAGCCTATGAGGCAGGGCCGAGTGTTTGCCCTAGTACCGGGAGACGTGCAAAACACCGAGACCGTTGTGTCAGGTATCCTCTCTATCTGTGCTCAGAATGCTTATGTATTGATTGATTCGGGGTCTACACATTCTTATGTGTCACATGCTTTCTCACGAAAATTGAATAGACCCTTAGAACCCATGAATTATTTGCTAGCTGTATCATCACCTGTTGGGGGATCCATGACATGTGCATATATGTATCCTGCTTGTGAGATTATTGTTGGGGACATGCATCTGTTTATTGATTTGCTACCGTTGAATATAGATCATTTTGATGTGATATTGGGGATGGACTGGTTACAAAAATATCATGCTACTATCGATTGTGTGACCAAGCAAGTTGTTTTCCGTCCACCGGGTTTACCAATTTGTATTTAGTGGAGTTGGAGTAGTACCTCCTCCACATCTGATTTCTTCTGTTAAGGCTGTCGAACTGGTTAGAAAAGGGGGTAAGGGCGATCTGTGGTCTATCCTGACTGTATCTGCTACTGATAATGTTAAAACTGATGTGAATTGCATTCCTATAGTTAGAGAATTCGGATGTATTTCGGATGATCTACCAGGATTTGATTGACAGGAGATTGAGTTCATTGTTGATGTAATCTGTACCTGGCAAGTATCGAAGCTCCTCTGAGAATGGCTCCAACCGAAAAAAATGAAGGTACAATTGCGAGGCTATTTGGATAAGAAGTTTATCGTGCCTAGTACTTCACCGTGGTAGCGCTGTTTTATTTGTGAAGAAGAAAGATGGCTCACGAGGCGTGCATTGATTACTGCTAATGGCGAATAAGGTAGCGTAAAGAACAAATATCCTTTACAGCGTATTGATGACTGTTTGATCGATTCTGAGGTGCACAAGTGTTTTCCAAAATTGACCTTAGATCGGTACCATCAATTGAAAGTCAAATCGGAAGACATTGATAAAAGCGCTTTGAGCGAGGTATGGCCATTATGAATTTTAGTTATGCCATTAGTCACGAATGCCCAATTGCATTTATGGACCTTATGAGCGAATTTTCAAACCATACCTTGATGACTTCATTGTAGTATTTATTGATGACATATTGATATATTCTAAGACCGTAGAAGAACATGACGACATCTGAGACTTGCCTCCGCAAACCTTAAGAGAACAGCTGTATGCTAAAGCTGTCTAAGTGTGAATTTTGGCTTGACCATGTTATGTTTTTGGGGCATGTTGTTAGCAAAGATAGAATTCTGTTGATCATGAAAATTGAAGCTGTAGTGAACTGGCCTAGACCAACAAATGTGACTGAAGTCCGAAGCTTTTTGGGACTGGCTGGATACTACAGAAGATTTGTCAAAGGTTTCTCCAAAATTGCCTTACCACTGGCTCAACTGACTCGAGAAGGGACACCATTTGATGGATGATCGGAGGAATCGAGATTTCAGAATTGAAAACTAGACTTGTGGCGCACCAATTCGACTCTACCTCTGATCTTGATGGTTACTGCTTGTTTTTAGTGATGCCTCGCATAAGGGTTTGGGATGTGTTTTAATGCAGAATGGGAGAGGTATTGCTTACGCTACCCGACGGTTGAGACCGCATGAAGAGAATTACCCAACCCATGATCTTGAACTTGCCGCATGATGGTTTTTGCATTGAAAATCTGGCGACACTATTTGTATGGAGTAACATGTGAAGTCTACACCGACCACAAGAGCCTAAAGTACTTTTTCACACAGAAAGAACTGAATATGAGACAGCGGAGATGGCTTGAATTGATTAAAGACTATGACTTACAGATTCTGTACCATCCAGGAAAAGCCAATACCGTTCTTAGATGCCTTGGTAGAAAATCGATTGCCAACAACTTTGTTTCTTGTTGGACAGAAAGAGTTGCTTCTTGATCTTGAAAAGTCTGAGATTGAAATTGTTTTGAAAGAACAGGGCGGGACAATAGCTGCCATTACTGCTCAACCAGCCTTGATTGAGGAAATTAAGGAGAAACAGCAACTGGATGATTACTTGAAGAAAATCATCGAGGAAAGAGATTCAAAACCGAAACCGGGGTTCAAATTTGAGAACAATGTACTGAAATTTCAAGACGGTATGTGTACCAAATGATCTTTGAATTGAAAAGAAGAGTTCTGCAAGAAGGCCACAATTCAAAGTTTTCTATTCACCCGGGGAATATGAAAATGTATCAAGATCTGAAACAGAATTTTTGGTGGCCAGGGATGAAGAAAGAAATTACCGACTTTGTGTCTAAATGTCTTCATTGCCAACAAGTCAAAGCTGAACATCAACGACCTGCTGGATTACTGCAACCCTTACCCATACCAGAGTGGAAATGGGAGCACATCACGATGGATTTTATCGTTGGATTACCTCGCTCCAGGAAAGGTATGGATTCAATTTGGGTTATTGTTGATAGACTGACTAAATCTGCACACTTCCTACCTGTCAAGACAATCTATAATGCAGATAGATTGGCTGTTATTTATATTGATGAAATTGTTAGACTGCGGGGAGTGCCTGTGTCTATTGTTTCGAGGATTCAAGTTTACATCGAGGTTACGCAAAGCCTACTGATTGCATTGGAGTCTTGAATTGAAATTTGAGTAGCGCCTATCATCCTCGAACAGATGGACGATCGAAGGACCATCCGCACTCTAGAGGACCTCACGAGAATGTGTGTTCTTGACTTCGAAATTGGGAAAGTCATCTGCCGTTGGTGAATTCGCCTACAACAACGATTACCATTCGAGTATTGGAATGGCGCCTTTTGAGGCATTGTATGGCGAAAATGTAGATCTCAATCTGCTGGGCGAAGTTGGAGATGGGCCATTCTTGGGCAGATTGTATATGAAACAACCGAAAAGGTAAAAGCGTCTGACAAAAAGACCGAAAAGCGCAGTGAGCGTAAAAGTTATGCAGATGTCAGAAGACGGGATAGAGAATATGAAGTGGGTGATCACGTTTTTTTGAAAGTGACACCAATTAAAGGCCAGACTCGTTTCGGAGTCAAAGGCAAGTTACCACCGAGATATGTCGGACCATATCAGTTATTGAGAAAATCAATCGGTGGCGTATCAAGTTGCACTTCCTCACGAAATGGAGCATATGCACAACGTCTTCCACATTTCGATGTTGAGAGACTATCTTCGAGATCCGTTTCATGTGATTGAGCCTACCGTATCGTGTTGAGTGATGACTACACTTACGAGGAACGGCCTATCTGATTATGGCAAGCGGATCAAGAAACCGAGAAACAAAGAGATTCCGCTAGTGAAAGTAGGTAGCAGAACCATGGTGGTGTGTATGCCACTTGGGAGAGGAAGATGACATGGCTAGGCGATATCGGATTTGTTCATTGAATCTGTTTTCTTCGGTGAAGGTAACTCGAGTTTAGAGGACTAAACTCCTTATAAGGAGGAGGCGTAATAACCCTCGCATCGAATTCTTGAATAACCACCGAATTATATCTTGATCAGCGATAAACCGAATCGCTAATGGTGATAAGTGAATGGATGAACCTCTTGAACAAACTGAATGGCTGAAAGCTGGCCCGAATGAGTTTGTCTATTTAATTACATATTGTATCTGACTTGAATGATTATCTGTTTGCATTGTATGTTTAAATTGCTAATTGAAGGCCTTATCGTGACGAATTAGAAACCGTTTGAAGTATTGGAATCGAGATAATATTTGTGATTTTATGGTATTTTTATCTGAAAATTGATTAGGGATGATTAAATTAGATTGAATTGAGTTAATTGAGAACTTGGGTTCAATTACCAATGAACCACTTAGTGGACCCTTTTGTTTATTCATTATTGGTGCCTCATACTTGATCAAAACAATTCTTCATCAGCCCTATTCTTGTATCTAACCACCAAGAGAGTAGAGAGTGAGAGGCTTGGAGTGAAATCAACACACTCTTGAAGAACTTGTAGAAATTGATAGAGACTTGGCCTAATCTAGTTTCCACACCTTGAATTGGCACTCTAGGTAAGGAAATCACCATCTTCTTGTTGTTCTTGAGCTTGATATTACATGTTTCATGCCCAAATAGAGAGCTAGGCCATGTTTTAGTGTAATCAAGATGAATTGGAGCTCCATTGTTACATGCATGTTGAGTTTAGTGAGTTTGGAGTTGAATTCTTGGCTAATTGTCACATGCATGCTCATGTTCATGTATTAATCCATGTTTTCAAGTTGTTTTCAAAGATTGGAGCTCAATAGAGCAAGATTTAAAGCTTGTAAATGGTTTGAAACCCATGCATTGCATGTTTACAAAGTGTTCTTGAATTGTTCTTGAAAATGGTTTGATTAGACTCACCTTTGGGGCTTGAATTCTCAAATTGGCTTTTGAAACTTGTTATTTATTGAGTTGGGATGTATTCCCGAAATTTGGGGCCCAAGAGGTCGAGTTTTGAGTGTTGGAACACTTGGTTTGAGCTTGGAAGGCAACTGAAATTCCAGATTTGGCTTCTTCGCCGAGCGGCGATTCTCGCCGAGCGACAAGGTTTCTCTCGAGCTACGCCGGCGAGATATTGGTGGCTCGGCGTAAAATCGAACATCCAAGATTTTTATGTTTCATCGACCGCCGAAGCGAAGGAAGTCTCGCCGGCGAACCCTTTGATTTTGGAAGCTCGCTCGAGCGAGAATCGAGCGAGCATCGCGCGTAAAAATTGAGCATCCAGTATTTTTACTGTTTCATCAGAGCGCTCGAGCGAAGGATTGTTCGCTCGAGCGAAGCCTTTGATTTTGCAAACTCGCTCGAGCGAAGGGAGGCTCGCTCGGGCGGGGCCCCTGTTTTCAGCAACTTTTGAAAAGTGCCTTCCAACTGTATTTTTGCATCCTCATCTCATCCTAGGCATTCTTAGGCCTAGTTTAATGCATCTTAATGAGGATTTAGACATAGAACCACACCGAGGGAATTTAGAGATTTAATTATCATCCTTTCCAACTGTAAACTTAGTGTGTGTTCTATTGATTGACTGTTTAGGGTTGACTCTCGGGGACGCGCTCTAGCTACTGATAGCCCAATCACTGTGAGTAACAGATGTGTAAAGATATGTTCAAAATGGTTATCTTTTGAATACTGCATCGAATTTCTTCGAATCGATGTTATTTATCGAATGAATGTATGTCCTATTTCAATCAGACAGTGGCATCCTTAGCACCTATCGTTATTGACTGTTACTGAGCTCGGTTTCCTTGTGGAACCATATCTTGAATGATTGGCCATCATTCTTGTTGGGTCTATTAAGACCGGTCCCTTGGACCTCATTGTTATAGGCTATTGGATGTACCACATATGGTGATTGATTGAAATCTTGAAAGATGAAACTATCGCTTAATGAATTGATTTCATTTACTGCAAGGACATTCATTCATAACCTCTTTACGCTTTATGTTATTCACTGGGCTTTAGCTCACTGTTATATATATATGTAGGTTCTCAGCCGCCAGACCGAAGCTAGGAGCGTGGGATTGGTCCCCAGTTTTGTCAGCCAGCCTATGTGCCTCACTGTGAGGTTCCGAGACGCCATGCCATGGCTTGGGGTGTTTTTGTGTCCCCACTAGTCTCCTACTGTTTTGTACTGTTGTACTTTTTGTATAGACTGCTTTATCAGCATCGTTATTGAGGATTGAGTTCCGTCTTGAATGTCGGTAATGATTGTATATCTTGTCTTGGTCTGAATGCATAAATGTATGAAAAATGTTTTGACATACTGATTTTCAACTCAATGGACACTAGTTATTTCTGCGTATTGGCTTCCGCCAGCCAGACTCGATTGATTGTATTACTGTTCAGTAGGCCTTTGGTAATCTCGGATTACTGGCCGGTTACGGTACTAAACCCATAGGGCCGGGTTTGGGTCGTGACAGCCTTATGATTGAGTTTGGTTTACAACAAAAGCTTTCACTCTTCAAGACGTATAAGCTGGCCACCTTTTTCCTTACTTTCATTTCAATCTTTTTGTATTTTTTTCTTGTGTTTTCATACTGTTTTGGATCATTTCCAAGTGCTGAAACTTTGGGTTAAAGAGCTACCAAAGGTAGAGAGGCTTAACACCCTTTCTTGCACCTTATCCCATAGCTCATCCCCTTTGTTTTACCACTATTTTCTTGGGTTTACATACTGATTTTCAAAGTTTAAAAGGACTAGAAAATATGGTTTAGAAGTTCCAAAAGTGGAAGGGTTAGCCACCCTTCCTTAGTCTTGCTTACTAGCTTTGTATCTCCTTATTTTTGGCTATCTTTTGTGCTCTTTTGAACATGATTTTAGCTACTATTTTTTACATTTTAGGGGCTTTTTAGGAACTTTTTGATTCATTTAAATAGTTTATGCTTTGAATATTATACTTGTTGTGTTGTAAGTTGTCACGACCCAAACCTGCTCCTATAGGTTTAGCGTCGTGACCAGCCAGTAATCATAGATTACCTATAGCCTCCATACAAATAAACTTTTAATTATAAAGTATGGGGCTTAGCGGAAGATTAAAATAACATAGAAATTTTCCATTGAGCTGTGCATATATGTAGGGGCTAGCATATAAAGTAAAATTTGCTTCAAAAATACATCTAACACAACTTGTACAAAGATCATGTCTTGTAAATATACAACACCAGCAATACATAATTGCAAAAGGAACTTTAGAATGCACAAAAAGGGGGTTCTCTAACAGGGCTCCTTGAGCCTGATCACTTCACTTGGAAGCTTTCTCAAAAGGCTGACTCGAGTGGACTCGAGGCTTTCTAACTTTGATGCCTAACTTGCCCACCTATATATACATATATAAATAAATAATGAGCTAGAGCCCAATGAGTAATAACAGAATAAAGGGGTTATTTGAATGAAGCTCAATAACACTGTTAAACCAAATTTCATTTCAATCAACAAGATCTTTCAATATCGTTTTATGTGGTACATCCATTAAGTAATAACATTCCAGAATAACAGACCATAAGTTAATCAATCCAAGAACCATGGTATTGTTACCCCTAGGGCAAGGGCCTATATTCAATGGATGCCACAAAACCATTTCAAAACAGAACTTCATTCATTATAAGAAAATAACGTTTTCAATAGGCCATGCTATCAATTATCAAATCATTTGAATAATTCATTCAATCAATCACATATCCATTTTGATAGCAATAACATTTTCGAAAGTAAAGATAATTTGAACGTATCTTTATAAAGTTATTACTCACAGTGGTTTGTGTTGTTACTAGGCCTCGAACGTCCACCTAAACAAAACACATAACAAAGCACAATTGAAACTCCATTTTCTTTTAATTCAATTTTCTTTATGTATTTGTAACTTATTCTATGATTATAGGAGTCCAAATGATGCCTAAGAATGCTTGGAGTGATATGAGGATGCAATTATGCACTTGAAAGAGTTTCCCAAAATTTGCTGAAATTGAAGACCACGCTCGAGCGCAACTTCCCACGCTCAAGCGGAGGATCAAAAACAAAGGTGGTCGCTCGAGCGTGACTTCCTTCACTTGAGCGGTCTGCAAAAGTACAGGTTGCATGAAATTCCCGCTTGACGGTCGCTCGAGAGGGTACTGA
Source organism: Camellia lanceoleosa (assembly GCA_025200525.1). Lineage (NCBI taxonomy): Eukaryota > Viridiplantae > Streptophyta > Magnoliopsida > Ericales > Theaceae > Camellia > Camellia lanceoleosa. The sequence goes on along the minus strand of CM045772.1, from coordinate 69,475,620 downwards.
GAATAAAACGTTCCTCACTTGAGCGCCACTTTGGTCGCTCGAGCGACCTATAAAATTTCAGAAACTCCTGGGAGCTCGATTTTCACGCTTAAGCGACGCTTTCCTCGCTCAAGCAAACAACACGAATTCTGGAATTTCCAAAACTGTGCTTGATCTTCAAGGTTGATAATCAAAGCCTCAAAACTTGTGTTTTTGGTACAAAAACTTGGAAAATAATTATATAACATGAAAATACTTCCAATTTGAGCCCATGCATTGAAAATGATTTTCCAATTGGCCAAATTCAAGCTTAGATTTTCAAGTTAAAATCATGCATGTTATGATTGAACCTCCTTCATGTCAAAACACTACTAGATGATATGAAATGCATGAATTCATGGATGGTCTTCAAGCTTATGACTCCTAAGTCTCATGCATGTATGAATTTCAAGAAATCTTAACTCAAAAATGAAGAATTAAGCATGCATGTGCATAATTCAACTAAAATTCATCATTTTCATGACAAATCATGCTCAACTTATTCAAATTCAAACAAATAATTCTATAATTCCATGAACTTAGTTTCTACATGATTCAATTCTAAGAATTTAGAATGAATCTCATATCTAATGTGTGAATTCAAGTGTATTATAGCTCCAATCCTTCAATTCTCCACAAATTCTCTACAAAGCTCTTTGTTCCCTCTCTAAATTTGTTGAGTTCACCTCCCCTCTCTCTTAATTCTTAGCCAAGTGTGTGTATAGCTCCTAAGCTTATTTAGAGCCTTATATAGGATATTATTAAGTTAGCCTAATTAAATATGATTAGGGTTAAGTAATTAGGCTCAATTCTAATTAATTCAATCAGTTTATTCTAATTATTTAATCCAAATCAAATTTTAATTAAAGTTACCATAAAATTCCAAATATTCCAATTAGCCTATTGGGCCAGTCAATTTCAGTTTCTAAAGCCGTTTAGGCTATCAATTTCTGGCTCTAAGTTGTCGATTTAAACAGATATCTCACATGACAACAGATAATTACAAAATTAAACATGTAATCACACAATTAAGCACATAATCATGCAATTAAACGTATGAAAATAATATAATATACTAATTCGGAGGTCGGGGTTGTCACATAAGTCATAGCTTCGGTAGTTTAGGCCTTAGACATCGAGTTATTTGAGTTGATAGCTTTATATACTTCATTTTCTTGTAAAGAATCTCACTTTTGTATTAATCAACTTTGCATAATCATCTCTACAACCTCCCTTCATTCTTTGTTTTTGATCAAAGAGTTGTGTTTAATAAAGGTTGTCATTCAAGCATAAGAAATAAATTCATGCTTAATGGTTTAATCTCTTCGAAGGGTCATTACCAAAGGCATCATATCTCTCTTATGCTAAACACAACCTTTTGTTTGTCATTCCTCTTTATCACCGGTGTATTTGCTTCTAAGGGGCTATCTTGTTAGTTAGGCCCTTGGAAATCACAAAGAAATGTCACATTATAGCTTGTTCTCAAGTTTGGGTTTAGAGTCCTTATAGCTCATTATGGGTTTGGCTATGTCATTATCGCTCTTTTGAGTTTGACTAGTTATTATCACTCATTTTGGGTTTGATTTGGAATCCATTATCGCTTGTAAATGAGTTTGATTCCTCCTTTGTAATTTTCCCCGAAGAAAAGGGCTTGAAAGGCTCATTTCTCGGGTTAAGTTGATACTTTTTCATCTTTATTACTTTTACACTTAGTGGATGTAACACTCACTTTTGGACAAAATGATTAAGCAATGGAATGGTAAGTTGAAAATGACTAACAAATTTGGCTTAAGATTGGATCAACCGAGTTAAAGAAGATTGATAAAATTGGTTAGATTTGGTCGGACGTTATACTGAATCCAATGCTTCTAGGGTCATCACATACTAATTTGTGATGCTTGATGATTCTTGAGGCATGTCTACCTTCCTCCTTGAACTAACTTCATGATAGGAGGGAGGGGTGATGTGTCTCTTATTGCATTCATTAATTTATGTCCAATCATGTTCGAAACTATCAAGCAATCAACTTGCGACCATTGATGGTTTCGAAACCGAACCCCCTCTTCTCTTGAGTTTCTTCATGATAGAGAAGAGCAGAAAAGACAAACATGGCTTAGAAAGGCTTTGTTTGCACTGTTTTCACCTCAGAGCATAAAAACATTTTTCTGCAAGAAAATAGGGCACGAGCGGACTTGTTTGGACTTGACCGGGCCTCATTGGGGGTTGGCTGGGCTCCAATGTTTAGTAACCAGAGTACTTTTGGCAGAAACAAAAGGCAATGGCTGAGAGTGAAACAAAACAAATTCCCAGAGGGCAGGCAAACTAGTTTCTAAAAACCGTCTTCATCAACATGCATACAATCCTTGTGCATTCTTATTGTTGTAATATTGTTATTCATATTGTTGTTGTAATATCTTTGTTGTAATAAATTAGATAGTTAGTTAGTCCCTCATTCATTATTTAATTGGGTTTGTAATACTTAGTTTAATTTGGACACTTGGACATTCAGATCCTCTTGCATGAGGGCAAACTATGTAATAATTGTGTATGTCTTCCAACCCCCATTTGTTTCTCCCTTTATTTACTCGCTTATGATGGGTATATAGAGCATCATGTTTCCTTAGCATTTTTCATGATTTGCATCTATTCGTCTTGCTTGCATGCATTAAGGTTCGGCTCATCATACTAACCAACGTCAATTTCAAATTCTTTACTCGATTATGTGTTTTATCACATGCTTTGAATTGACTTACATGCCATGCTAGTAGTCAAGCTTATTAATTGCATGATTGCATGCATTGCATTTGTCATGTTGCATTGTTTAGGAGCATGCATTTCCTCTAATTATTTTAGCTTTATTTGGCTTGACTTGGAGTACTAGGTGAGCATTTTCTGCTTTAGCATATTGCATGTATGTTTGTGTTGCCATACCAAGCATGTTTTCTATGAGGTTAAGTGCTTAAGTGATATACCTGTTTGAATGTCAATGGATGAAGGCCTTTTTACTTAAGTTGGAATAATTTGATTAATGTAAATACGAGCTCGCTTTTTCAAGTGACACGTAAACATTGTTTCAAAACAAACATAAAATCAATGAAGTCCAAATTTTGTGAATTGGTCTATACTTGTGTGTATCACCTAGTAAAAATAGCATAAATAATCAGAACGAGAGCATATAATGTAAATAAGAATCACATCATGATTAGTAGAGATCGATCTTTGATCGGGTGAGTGGGGTGCTCAATTCATGACCTTCTCCTCTCATACCTAACTTCCTTAGCCGAGACACTTTAGTGATGACGGAATGATGGCTTTCGGCACGAGTCACAAGTTTCCTAAATTTTTCAAAATATTTAGGTGGCGACTTTGTATTATGGCAAAACGATCCATTTTTGGCATTTTCAATTCAAAATCAATTTTCCAAAAGATTTGCCAAATTTGGACTCATTTGTGTTTATCTACTTCACATTGCGCTTGTGAAATCAGATTGAGAACCATGAGAGTTCGAACTGTAGAGCTAATCGTATCCAAGAGGAGCACGAAAAGCAAGCTACAGTTTTTAGCGACTCTGTTGGAGAATTAGAGAACTTGACTCGAAATTCGTGATGTGAATTTTTTTTTATCTACACTTATATGTTCTTTGTTTTACATTTGCATTGTTACTTTAAGTCATTGTGTTTTCTATCTGTTATTCCTGGACAGTTTGCTGGAGGCTTGCCCAAAAGCTTACCAAAAGGTTGACCGGTCATGGGCTCTGCCATGTTGGAAACACAACCCTTGGATCTGGATCACCATTGTACTGTTTGATCCACCTTTCACTTCTCAGTGTTAGGTGTGAGAGATATATTAGGTGATGTTGCTGAGGTATCCCTTTTGACCATTTGGCCTAGCTGCATATAGTAAAGCCATAGTGACTTTTCCAAATTAGGACATGATGCTTACCTATATACAAAATGTTATGAAACTACTTGCTTGAAGTAGTGCATTCTAGATCATGTCAAAATCTAGGACAGAGTAACCCTACCCCCTCATAGGGGTGTTTTGGCTATTTTACCTAGTATTTGCTTTTACAGTGAAATCGTATAGGAACGCATCATATTAGCAAAGAAGGAACATGTAGACTCGCTCATAATCATAGCTTTAGAGAGATTCGATATCCCCCAAGTTGTGTAGACTCGCTCTGGTAGACTTTGCAAAACTCAAGTCCTTGTTGGTGGATAGCCAGTGTTAGTCTCGCTTTCACTGGTTGTTCAACAAAGAAGGAACATGTAGTTAGCAGCACTGGCATAAAATGCTCAGCAAATACCTATCTGTTCCCACCCATTCAGCTCACCAATATTTAGTTCACCCATACTAGTAATGGCACAGAGCGCAAAAGAAGTTACTGCCATGATGGCAGCATTCTAGAGAACCATGGATACTGTGAATCAAAGGATGGCTGCACAAGATGAAATTATCGTTGATCTACGATGCCCATCTAGGGCATCAGCATTTACCATGCACCCAGTCTCGGTAGCCTAACCAAATCCTGATCTACCACCATCAGTTGAAAATCCACAGGTCCCGGATCCTCAGGAGATGTTCGCACAGGCTCCAGCTTACAAGCCTCTAGCACAACCCCAAGAGGGACTCTTCCCTTCTGACATCAACGATATTGATTCGGCCATGATCAAAATTGCCAGGCTAGAGAAAGCATTGAAAAAGTGCCAAGGCTTCAATTCCATTCCGGATATTGAAGACGGGTATACTAAGCCTTAGTCGGATTGCCAAAAAATTCAAAATGCCTCATATTGATAGATTTGATGGGAGTGGGGACCTAATTGTGCATGTTCACCTATTTTTAGATTTGTTGAGGCTGATGGGCTTGTCTCAGGCTTAAAAACTATCATTTTTCAGAAGAACTCTATCCGATGTGGCAGCCATCTGGTATGCGAAGTTAGAGGATTCTACTAAGGAAATTGGGAGGAGCTGTCTAAGGGGTTCGTTAATCAATATTCATATTACACTCAGATAGATGTAACCATCAGTGAGCTAGAAGTAACTACGCAGAACCCTAAAGAACCCTTCATCAACTTTGACACCAGATGGAGGGCAAAGGTGGCCAAGATGACAAATAGACCCTCGAAAAAGAGCAAGTCTGGCTAGTGGTCTAGAATCTTGAGTCAGATATGTTGCAAAGAATGATAGTGGCGCCATTGTCCACATTTGCTTCTTTACACAAATTGGGGGTCCAGATTGAAAGTGCATTCAAGAAAGGCATCATCCATAGAAGCAGCGAACCTGCAAGAAGGCCGTTCACTAAGAGTACCAATGCTAGCAGTAACACCATTACTCGGCCTGTAGATGTCAGCACCATCACTATAGCAGCCAACATGACCAATCCCTTTGCTGGTACAACTTCACAACCTACCGACCCAAATCGGAACCAAAGAACCTTTACCCGTCTCCACATGAGCCCGGCCCGTGCTCTTAACTGTTAATGGAAAAGAGGCACCTTAAACCCCTCAACCCTCAGCCTCTCCCTGATCCACTCCCTCCTAGACACGACCTCTCCCAGTACTACATCTTTCACTAATAGTAAGGTCACCTTACAGATCATTGCTATTGCCTACGTCATGAGATCTAGGATCTCATTGACAATAAAATTATCGTTCCATCCTCTGCTCCACCCACAAAACCTAATGTAACCACCAACCCACTCCCTACCCACAAATGAGTCCCATTGCCCAAAAACATTAACCTAATCCATACACTACCGCCCACTTTTAACCCCAGCACATATACCACCCCATCCCATCTACCTAGACTAGAGGTGGTTATTCCAAAAAGGACGGACATGTGCATGATGGACTTAACACCCATAACCCAACCAGGGCCTCTGGTGGTGGAGGCAGAGGAGGAGAAGAATGCACTAGAGACGAGGTTGTCTGATACCCGAGTTATAGAGAAAGGGGCCTTCCTCATAGAGGAATACGACCACAGTTTGTACATTGTGGTACATTGACCGTTGAAGCTCAGAGTCATCTTGCGGACTCTCTTAGTATCAACGCCATGTGGGAAGATGAGCTAGGGAATCAGAATGTTTGGCTTGAACAAGGCCTTAATGAATTGGTAGAGCTAGAAAATGACCTGGCTGACCTAGAGGAAGATCTGGAGAATGTTTACTTCTTTGAAGAAGAAGAAGATGTGGGCAGTGTATAGATTGGGTGATGGGAGCCAAGCCAACCCGAAACCAGTAATGGGTGGTTGAGTGAAGAGGAATCAAATACGGAGGAACAAGCAAAGGAGATTGTAAAAAAAAAGAAAGTGGGTGATAGCAGCAAGATTGAGGCCGTGCCCATGACTGAGGCCATGCCTATAATTGACAAAGAACGAGAGTTGGAATAATTCCAACGTGAAAGAATAGAGGAGATCCAAAGGAAGATAACCCTAGCGTAGGGAAAGGGGAAAAGAAAAGAAGGGACCAAGATATATGTCTGAACCATAGAGAAGCCTATATGAAAGGTTGGTGATAAGGGAAAGATGCCAAAGAAACTTCGACAGTACCGGAGGGAAGAGATTAAATCAACTACAGGGAAGGAATGGTATGCCAGTGAAAAGAGTTATGTGAACATGATTCGGGTAGAGCCCGATGATAGCCTGACAATGGCTGTAGGGGAGTAGTGGGAAGACAATGATTTGAGCCATGTATGTACTGACGAATGGTGGAAAGCTGACGCCCCTGATGATACATGGTATACTGACGAGATCAACTACATGACCCGAAGTGGTCAATATTTCAAACCTTCGGCTTTGGATCAACCAGAATCTTTCGAGAGAGAGATTGAGAAATCAAAAGAGAAAGACGTTAAAGAAGACATGGTCTTGAAACAGCTCAAGAAGATTCAGGCAGACATATCAATCTAGGGGTTGTTGATGGCTTTCCGAGAACATAAGCAGGCGCTGCTAGAGGCTATGAACAGAATGAAGCTGCCCATCGACACCACCATTGACCAATTGGTGTCGTTGGTTACATCTAGGGATGTTACGCCAGTGATATCCTTTACGGATAAAGAGTTACCACCTGAGGGTGTGAACCAAAACAGACCCCTATACATGATGCTGGAGAGCAAGAAGAAACGGATCTCGATGGTACTAGTGGATACTGGCTCGGCGATTAATGTATGTTCGGCAAGGACTGCTTACACCATAGGTTTGAAGACAGCTGACTTCACACCTACAACTCAAGTTGTTCAAGGCTATGACAACACCAACCGAGAAGTCATAGGGACCTTTAAAAGCCACATATTAATTAGCTCGTTTGAACATGAGGTCGAATTCCATGTTATAGACGTACCAGCGACTTTCAATCTACTCTTGGGAAGGCCATGGCTGCATTAGATGAAGGCAGTTTCATCAATAGTTCACCAGTTAGTGAAATATCCATTTAAAGGTGGGATTGTGACTATCTACAACAATTCTACAATCCATCATCCCTAGGGAACTACCACACCTCTGTTAGAAATCATACATGGGGAAGAGGACATGTTTCTCTCCGGTTTCTCCTTGGCGGAGGCCCGATTGGTCCAAACTATCATGGCGAAAGACGACGGAAACTACGCGAGCGCCCAGTCCATCTATATGATGAACAAACAAGGGCATATTCCCGGATCAGAACTGGGTAGGAGTGGCAAGCAATGAGGTACTATTGCTAAAGAAATGAGTCACAACCTCTATACGTTTGGGCTGGGTACAAACCTACTGCTGAAGACTGGAAAATGAAGGGAGATGAGTTGAGAGGGAGACTTAAAGCAAAGAGGACTGGGAGGCAGTATGAATTAGTCCACAAGCCAATTCAAGGAACCCTAAATGGACGCTTTGTCCACCAAGGCAAAGATTTCCCATTTTGTGGATTTCCAGAGCCTTAGTTTGATTGGGAAACAAAGACAAGGTACCCAAGGTACCCGGGGTTTGAGATCTTCTTCGAGCACTAGTTACCAAAAGAGGAGGATGAGTAAACGGACCTTAGCAGCAGTATGAAACAAGGTAGGAATGCAAGCTTGGACATCGATGAAAAAGAGCTGTTAGGGAAAGCACTAGCTGACCTGCTAGCAAGTTCTAATGTTGAAGCTTAGCTCGTCAACTTTGGGGATAGTGCTACTATCTCAATGATCAGGGATAAACCAGCAGCAAATTTCTCCAGTCTTATCATGGACACAGCTGAGGCTCCACACCTAGTCTGGCAATTTGAGAAGGGCACCATCAGCAAGGTCCTGTCTAGGTCTTCTTTTAGTTTTTCTTTCGAGTCAACTGTAACCGAAGATCTTGACTTTTTGAATGTGAATGCAGTAGATTTCACTTACTTCTCTGTGCCTTTGGTTAGCTGTATTGATCTTGATTTTCAAAATTTTGATTAAACAAAGAGGAAGAAATTCCTTGGCTTTGAAAACCTTGGTTGGCCAAGAGGAGAAGAGACGTGTTAAGCTCTGAACATATGAAATCATTGCCATTAATGTGGGTACTGAGGAGGATCCCCGCTTGGTCCAAATCGGGTCCATGTTGTCTTCAGAGGGACGCGAGCATTTAATCGCTTTATTAAAAAATTTCAAAGATATTTTTGTGTGGTTCTACGAAGACATGCCTGGAATCGATCCTGAGATTGTACAGCATTGGATTCTTCTTGACCCTAAGGCAAGACTAGTTAAGCAGAAACTGTGCAAAGTCTGTCCAGATTGGGCGTTGAAGATTAAGGAGAAAGTCACCAAATAGATTGATGCGGGCTTCTTAATGGTATCTAAGTACCCAACTTGGCTAGCTAATATCGTTTTGGTTCCAAAGAAAGATGGTCGAATCAGGGTTTGGGTCAACTTTCGGGATTTGAATAGAGCTAGTCCGAAAGATGACTTTCCACTGCCGCACATCGACGAATTGGTAGATTTCACTACTGGCCATGCCCTACTTTCGTTCATGGATGGGTTTTTCAGTGTATAATCAAATTTTGATGGCACCAGAGGATAGATAGAAGATTGCTTTCACTACGCCATGTTACACCAACTGCTACCGAGTCATGCCTTTTTGGTTGAAAAATGTTGGGGCTACATATCATAGGGCTACGACCATAATCTTGCACGACATGATTCACAAAGAAATTGAGGTGTATGTGGACGACATGAATGTCAAGTCTAAGGAGCGAAAAGGCCACTACACTGCATTGGAAAAATTCTTCAAACAAATCAAGGAGTACAGATTGAGGTTGAACCCACAGAAGTGCACATTTGGGATGACTACAGGGAAAATGTTGGGATTTCTGATTACACAGAGAGGAATTGAAGTAGATCCTTCTAAAATCAAGGCTATCTTAGAAATGCCACCACCAAGGACTGAAAAGGATGTGCACGGCTTTCTGGGTAAAGTGCAATTTATAAGACAGTTTATCTTGAAATTAACATTGACTTGTGAACCACTGTTTGGTCTCTTGAAGAAAAGGAAGAAGTTCTAGTGGGATGATCGATGTCAATTTGCCTTCGAGTAGGTTAAGCAATACTTGCAAAATCCATCTGTATTGTCACCACCAGAATCGAGAAAGCCACTCATCTTGTACCTGTTGGTAACAAATTTGACCATGGGGTGGATACTAGTGCAAGAATCAAAATTTAATGTGGAAAAGGCCATGTACTATCTGAGCAAGAAGATATTGGCCTACGAGACCCACTATACTCCCCTCGAGAAAGCTTGTTTAGCTTTGGTATGGGCAACGAGGAAGTTAAGGCACTACTTGTTAGCTCACTCGGTAATTCTGGTTACGAGATTAGATCCCATCAAATATCTTTTTGAGAAACCAGCACTTACAAGTAGGCTAGCTCGTTGGTTGCTTCTCCTCTCTGAGTTTGATCTTAAGTATGTCACGCGCAAATCTGTCAAAGGGAGAGCTGTAGGGGAATTCCTGGCAGACCACCCAGTGGAAGGAGATGAAGCAGTAGAGTATCTATTCCTAGATGAATACATTCTGCGGATAGAAGAGGAAACATGGACAATGTACTTTAATGGAGCATCCAACCAGTACGGTTATGGGATAGGTGTGTTGCTGATAACACCCGATGACTCCCATATATCCTTAGCTTTCAAACTCCGGCTCAAAGTGTCCAATAATGAAGCAGAATATGAGGCGTGTATTACTGGTTTGGAAGCTGCCCTAGAACTAGGGGCAATAAGGTTGGACGTCATTGGAGACTCGAACCTGGTTGTTTCTTAAGCCAACGGGGATTGGAGGATCAAGGAAGAGAACATGAAGGTTTACCATCAAACCCTGGATATTCTGATTCCGAGGTTTGAAAAATTGATGTTCACACATCTGCTAAGAGAAAATAATTGGTTCGCTGATGCATTGGCAACTCTATCTTCCATGGTAAACATCCCGCTGGGAGTGAAGATGTATCCAATCATCATGGAACAAAAGTACATGCCTACCTTTGAAACCATCGCCGCAATAGATGAGGTTCAAGACAAAAAAAACCCTGGTATTACAACATTTGGAAGTTTCTGGAAAAGGATATGTATCCACTAGGGACAAATGCCAAAGATAAACAGGAAATACGGCATCTAGCTATCCAATTCATCATCTGCGGGGGAAAGCTGTACAAGAGAGGCCATCTGGGAATGTACAGGCTTTGTGTTGAAAAAGAAGAATTGAAGCGTCTCATGGAGGCCATCCACGGAGGAGAGTGTCGAGCATACATGAACGGTGTGATACTGGCTCGGAAAATCCTTAAGTAAGGCTATTATTGGTCAACTATGGAGGAAGATAGTATCAGTTTTGTTCGGCGATGCCATAAATGTCAAATACATGCCAATCGCATGAATATACTGCCGTAAAAGCTCTACAACATGACTTCGCCATAACCTTTCTTAGTTTGGGAAATTGACGTCATCGGGGCAGTCTCGCCGAAGGAATCAAACAGGCATGAGTACATTTTAGTTGCGATTGACTATTTTACGAAGTAGGTGGAAGCTTAGTCTTACTCTGTATTGAAGGCATGACATGTAGCCAAGTTCATCAAGAACAACATTATCTGCAGGTACGAGGTGCCACATAAGGTCATCTCGAATAACGGCTCGCACTTCAAGAAAGAGGTGGTCGATTTGCTCGAAAAATATAACATGGCTTTTCACAAGTCATCAACATATAGACCACAGACCAACGGAGCTGTTGAAGCCGCTAACAATAATGTCAAGAACGTCCTACGGAAGATGGTATAGACCTACAAGGATTGGCCAAATAAATTGCCTTTTGCACTCTAGGGCTACAGAACATCAATTCAAACATCTACGGGGGCAACCCCGTATTCTCTAGTGTATGGAATGGAAGCTGTTCAGCTAATTGAGATTGAAGTACCGTTACTACGGATTATGGTTTAGTGTCAGATAGCGGAGGTAGATTGGCGGCAGAGTAGGTTTGAAGAATTGATGTTGTTTGGTGAGAGGAGGTTAAAGGCATTGTATCACCTCCAAGGCTATCAGTGTAGAATTGCTAAGGCTTTTAACAAGAAAGTTAAGTCCAAGAATATCAAGGAAGAAGATATGGTACTAAAAGACAACCGAGCCCCCATCCATGATCCTAGGGGTAAGTTCAGACCCAATTGAACTAGTCCTTACATCATCAAATCTATCTGGTCAGGAGGAGTGGTTATTCTTATGGATTTAGATGGCCTAGAGTTTTCGCAGCCGATCAATATGGACAAGTTGAAGAAATACTATCGTTGAGGCGCTCGTTAGACCGAAAACCCGAAAGGGTGACCTAGGCAAAAGTTAGAGCATGAAAAATTAGAAACAAAGAAAAACTGAGCTCGCAAAGTTGAAAACCTGAAATAGCGGCTTTGGCAAAAGTTAGAGCGCAAAAAGAGAGTTAATACTCGAGTGAACTTGAATCGAACTATGTCAGGCCTGATTCCCATCTTTGGGATATGTAGGCAACTTCATCTCAAAGTTTAGCCATAACCACCCCCAACTCAACTGTCCTATCCATTTGCTTGATTGGTCCATCTTTTTCCATCATCTGTTAGCTTGGTCGTGTTGCCTCCATTTTGCAAAAATGGTTAGTTTCAAGATATAGCAGTGATGGTGAATGTAGTGCTCAATAGTTATGACGTTCTGATTTGAGATTGTATATCTTAAAGATCGATTCCATGTGTGTCAGGTGGTGACCTTTTTTGAAAATTGTTTTGAAAAGTTTTAATAAAAGTTAATTTTTCTCAAAATTTTACCTGTTACAACACAGACCATTTTAGACCAAAAAGGAAAATTTTCAGTGCTTACAAATTTAATTCCATTGATTTCAACAAGTACATTCTCTAACTCTCTGATTAAATCAAAGTTGTTTTTACATCATAAAAACTTGAAAAGAAAAGACAAAGCAATAAATTAGGGGTACAGATAAGTCAGGTGGTCCTATGTCTTCTACTTGTACTCGTGGAAGATTGCCCAACGTGTCCTTCATCCTAAAGACAAGCCAAGCACTTGCCAGAAAGGGCGTAACTAAAGCTAGGGGCAAGGGCCAGAAGTTCTGTAATGACCCCAAAAGTCGTCCATATTTAATTAGGGGTTAATGTGTTTTAACTCAACTATATCCATTGGAATTGAGAATGTTCTATCTATTTTGGGGTATTGATTGAGGTAGTGGTGTGATAGTAAAGTAAGATTGGACCAAAAACTTTAATTCGAATAATGCGTCTATGATCAGCCGTCACTCTTTTGCCCTTTTCTTTTTCCACACTTTGAATTTGGATATGAGGTTAGAACCATTGGAAAGCTTATTTCCGGGGCTTCAATTTGAACACAAGAATGACCTAAAACGGAGTCCGGATGGGAAAGTTATACCTGTTCAAAGTTTAGACATCTGTGCTGAGGGCAGGTCCGCTCGAGCGGGAATCAGTCCGCTCGAGCGGGAATTGCAGGACAGCAGCGTTAAAAACGGGATTTTGGATCATTTCTTACATTTTTCTGCTTCCCTTTTCCTTCCTCCCTTCCTAGGCTCGAAACCCTAACCCTCAAATCTTTGATTTCAGTCATTCTCACCAACAAACCACCATGGATCGTGCATCAAGGATGAAGAAGGAGTGAAGATCAACTTTTCCAACCGATTGGATTTTGAGATTTTGGAGAGGACGCTTTTGATCTAGCTTCTTTGCTTCCAATCTTGAGGTAGGGGGTTCTCTTGGCCTTGAATGTTTATGTTTTGAGGTAATTTTGTTGTCACTTTGGGATTTTGTTGACATTTTGGAAGTTTGAGTTGATTGTGGGTTGGAAACATTAATGGCTTGTTGTTTATTCACAAAAAGGGGGCTTCCACTCCAATTTTCAAAGGATGTTGTGTGTTTTTAGCATATTGATATATAGTAATTGTTGATTTAAAGATTTAACTAAGAAAAGAGGAAAACCCCCAATTTTCTTTAAAACCCTAGGTTGAGTAATGACGATAACTAATGAATTGGCCCAAATTGAAGGTAGAATAATGAAATTGAGGTATTGAATTGTATATGTACAAGTTTAATTGGAATTTGGAAATGTTTTGGAATTATGTTTAAAATTTGCGAATGAATTGTGCTATAAATGTTGGAATTCATGCTATAATGTAAAGGAAAAATTGGAGAAATAATCTATTAGTAGTGTGAATGATATAAACTTGGTTTTGGAGTGTTGAAATGAGATTCAATGATTTATTTGAATTATGTTAAATTACAAATGGTCTTGATGAACTAAATGTTGACTTTTGTTGAAGTTATGTTGTGTTGAATAATGTTGAACTAAATGATGTTATATTATGATGGATTATGTTTGAATTATGTGAATTGTGTAGGGTTAGCGACAGGGGTGGACCAAGCACCTGACCACTGTGAGTAATAGTACTCGATGTATTTTTTTTACTGTTAATAATTATTGTTATTGACGTTATATCCTCCGTTGTAAGAAATATTGTGAAATTGTGGAAACATTAAAAGTGTATGCTGTGTGGGGAACATTGTGAATTATGAAAGCATCAAAAGAAATTGTGAAGGTATTACATGATGTGGCCAAGGGCCAAATTGTGAAGTTGTGAACCGACAAAATCATTCTGCCAATGAATTATGGATTCAGACTACTTATATGGTTTCTGCAATACTTATGTTTTTATATGTGATACAAGTTTTATTGAGTGTTAGCGCACTCAAGCGAAAGGAGGACGCATGATAATCAAATAGAATAACGATGCTTGGATATTGTGAATCATTTTGCTTTGTCACTAATGAATCAAGACTACTGTGGGGTAAACTGTTTTGTCCTTACAAATAATATTGTGAGGATACATATATGATTTGTGGAGTATGCTTTACTTGTTGTTAACGATTGCTATAAACTGACTGCATAACTCATGTAATGATTGAAAGGATTTAAGTGCCTCTGTACAGCCTTAAGATTAATCAGTTTTAAAGTTATTTAAAGTTCTTCTGCTTTGTGGGTTGTCCCGAGGTCTATTGAGTTATGGTAGGGAACAATGATATAACAATTATCAGTAATGTTTTGTTTATGTTTGTTTTCTGTAAGTTCCTACAGTATATAATCGTGACTGAAACGTGGTGTAAGTGAAATTGTGGAAAGAATTCATGAACATTCTGTGTGGTAACATTCTGTCTGGGCCGGGGGCCATTATGTAACATTCTGTTTGGTAACATTCTGTCTGGGCCGGGGGCCATTATGTAACATTCTGTTTGGTAACATTCTGTCTGGGCCGGGGGCCATTATGTAACATTCTGTTTGGTAACATTCTGTCTGGGCCGGGGGCCATTATGTAACATTCTGTGTAACATTCTAGGCCGAGGGCCATTTTGTAACATGTGTAACATCCTGTGTAACATTCTGGGCCGAGGGCCATTTTGTAACATGTGTAACATTCTGGGCCGAGGGCCATTTTGTAACATGTGTAACATTCTGGGCCGAGGGCCATTTTGTGACATGTGTAACATTCTGTGTAACACTCTGGGCCGAGGGCCATTTTGTGACGTTCTGTATCATTCTGGGCCGAGGGCCGCTCTATATATATTTCTGGACTCTTGTCTGTTGAGATATAATTACAGCGTGTAGTTAATCATATGCTTCGCAGTTATATACTTTATTATTTCTGGTGTACTTTACACTATTCATGTACTATTATTCACTGAGTTTTACTCATTCTGTATCTTGTCTGTTTCTGTAGGTCATCAACCGAGAAGCCAGTCCCAACCCTTAAGATTCGTCTCCCTCTCCCTCTTGTCAACCACGGTGTGTCCAGGCACTAACTGAAGCCCGTGTATTTTGTAAAGTGTTGTATTACTTTTGGAGTTTATGCTTGATTGTTTTTCCTTAAGATGTTTTATTCTATGCCCAATTGTGGGCTAAGTCAAGGTACATGTGTGTCAGTTTTCTGTATATTATTTACTTGATGTGTTATTGTGATCCTGGCATGTCAATAGTAGCTCAATGGATATGTTTCGATGTTGTTCTTTATTACTAAATGCTTCCGTTCAGGCCCCCTATATTATGTATATCAGGTTTAATGCTTACGTCTGCATAGGTCATGCCCGAACTTTTAGGGGCGGGTTTCGGGTCGTGACAAGTTCTCTCGTCCTCCAAGCAGTAAGGTACCGAGGCAAGTGCGAACCACAAACGGGAAGTGGAGCCGGGTATTCCACCCCTTCCTCCAGACAGGTCTGATTATGTCCAAATTGGTATCTGAACCTGAATGGAAAATAGAACACACAGTGCATGAGACCAATCAACTGTATACTCGGCCATCGGGACATGCTATAGCTCATCTCCGTCACATTAAGCCAGGGGCAACGCCAAGAGATGTTAGTCATAGATCTGCTACACATCCAGTTGCACCATAATCCCTCGGAAGGGAAGTTCACTAGCCGCTGATGAAAGAAGTACGCTCTAGCCGAATATGCAGGACAAGGGTCAACCACTTGCAGCTTATCCATCAACCATACCTAGGAAGAGATGAAAAATAAGTGATATTAAAGAACAGAGAGATGTACGTTGAGAGAAAATTAAGAAAATGGCTTTAAGAGAGAAATAGAGAGTGAATGTTGAGTGATGTAAGAAATCACAAATAAAAAGGGTAGGAAACAATACTTGAAGAAGCAGTGGGCTCCCTACAAATCGAGTGGTCTCCTGCCTGTGGAAAGCGTCTAAACCCATCAGGGTCTCGGCTAGTACCAAACCCATGTAACTCTTGCCCTCTTTCAAACATTAGGCAACTTCGATTAACCTAATGCTGGCTCCACCATAACTAGGGGCAAGAAGAAAGTGCGCAAGTATGCATAAGCTGGATCACAGTGACCGACCTCCTTTTTGGGCCCGGCCATGCTTTATTGGAGCCCGACTGTGTTTATTTGGACCCGATCGGGTCTAAATGTTGGCCCAGACAAAGTAGTTGCAGAAAAAGACAGATTCTTTCCTTGGTTCACTGTGGCTGTGTGTTGAGTTTTGCCTTGTTTGCATCAAGTATTTTTTAGCTTTTTTAGGTTGTTTTCATTTTGTTTTTTTGTTATTGAGTTGTATTTTGCATTTTTGTTCGGTTGTAGGTTATTATCCAATTCAAGAATAAATTCAAGAGCAAGCATTCACAATTTTAAAGTCTCGTACAAGGTTATCATGCAAGAATTATGCCATCCATCACATGCTATGTAGGGAGAAATCATCCAAAATCTTTCTTTTCATAAACTAGTAGGTCTAACCCGGATCATTGTTTTACAAAAAAGAAAAAAAAAAGAAGGTAAAAAAGTCTTCAAAAACAAAACAAAAAGGTCTATCTGAAGCACATAGTTCCTAACTACAAAGCAAAAGGGAGAAAAGAAAATAAATCAACCCATCATGGCCTTCTTCATCCTTGGCCTTAGGGGAGGCGCGTCACTGTCATCACTAGTGCTGCTGGACTGGATATCGGCATCATCCCCCTCCTCTTCAGGGGTCGTGTACTCATCAAAAGTAACTTCGGAAGAAGGCAAGCACTGTCTCACTCTGCCTCTGCCTCTCCCACGATCAACCCATCCTCTACCTCTTACCGGGCCCTGTCTCCCTCTTCTTCTCCTAGCTGGAGGAGGTTCTGCAAGTGTAGCTGGTGCCAGCTCAAGTTGAAAAGAGTACATATATTAGAATAGATTCAACAGGATTATGGGCAAGTTTGTAACAACTGTGGACAGAGTGTACCTCGATCCCGTGAGTGACTAGAGCAGTCTGTCTCCTTTGCAACATGAGAAACAGTGTCAGCTGTCTGGAGGAGGTCATCAACATATCCTGCAGGCACCTGTGAAAGAGAAAGGATTTGAGAATATGGAACAAAGCGGTAAAGCATAGTGGGCAGAAATATAGAGGAAGTATATACCTGCTCGATGCCGGGAGCAACCACTAACCTACGATCCCTCTTCTCAATATGGTCAAAAGGAATCTGCTAGATCACCCCGTCAAGTCGCATGTATACCAACTATGTCGGTATCGCAGGAAGCCCGTGAATGAGAGTTGCAGCAAGAACACCTCCAAAGAACGGCGCAAATTACCAGAAGTGCATGCACCACACCCTAGTAAGAGGGGCCATCACCCGAATCTATAAGAAGGCAATGAAGTCGCCGGTCTCGTAGTACCGGTGACCGTCCTCTCCCTGCATAAGGTGATCAATCAAGGGCCCATCGCGGAGATAATCAGCTATCCTCATGCCTGAAGAGGGGATGTGGAACATCGGGATTGGCTCGACCCTGGGTTTGGCCAGTGAATCGCTCTCCTAAATGATATGCCTTGCTGAGGGGACCCTCGAATAGAATCCGTATAGTGGAGGCCTTCCATGCAGCAACATAGGCTGTCCTCGATGCCTGAGAAATGCCTGCCCAAGGGTGCCAGTCAATCTGCGAGTGGAAGATGCGAGTGGAAGTGTCAGATATCAAGGGTTGAACAGTATGGAAATAATAAAAATAGTAAAAGATAAAGACTAGTATTATGTTTTGTTACCATCTTCGCGGTGACGGTGTCAAAGAAGTGGCGGAAGTAAGGGAAATCACGATCTACGCGCTGGCACTGCTCAAACCGGGAGTTGTAGTACCGAGAGCGGGGTGCAGACAACTTAATCGGCCATACTGGGACTGGGGCAAGGGAAGTGAAATATGCGTAAACCCACAGCTACAAAAGGAAAACAAGTTGAGGAACCAAGTGAACAAATGAAGCATATATAAACAGAAAGTGCAAAGCATAAAGTAGTTTGTAGCAAAACAGAAAAGGAAGCGTGAAGGTATACCTCCCAGACACTCCAGTATCCACTAAGTGAGTCCGCCTCTCGGCCCGATACTAAGCTCATATAGCAGTAGAGGGTGGCCAGGCTGGCACTACTTCAATCATACTCCCCTACTTGTAGGAGATGCACCAGTGTGCCCAAGATGTATAGCCCCAAGGTATTTTCCCTATTCATAAACAAGGTAGTACCGAAGAGATACATAAGGAATTTGCGGGTATACTAAGCAATCTCCTCTGGAGTAATTGGCTGGAGACCAGAGAAGTGGTCTAAGAACCAACTATAATGAACCATCTTGTGGCCGGCAGTATCCGAAATCGCCCCGAGAAGATGAAGCTGTGCAACTCTCCACTGTGCCATTTCAGGATCGAATGGGATCGAGCCGACAACTCGTACCCGTAGGCTTGTAAGCATCGAAAAATCGCACGGGGTTAGAGTCAACTCTCCGATCGATAAGAAGTGGAAAAAGTCAATTGTGTCCCACCACCTCTCCATTAGCGCCCCGTATAGTAGTGGCTCGGCCCTCATCTGTATAAGTCCTGAGCAAAAAGGCCCGAAACCGGAAGCATCAACTAGTGTGCAGACCGCTAGGAGGAGCCTCTCGTACCAATGCTGGGGACCGAAAACAATCCTGTAGCTACCTATCCTCTTGGCTATCACCTGTGGTGTGGAATGTTGTCAGTATTTGCATTAAAGGACAATAAAGGCTTGGCTTTCTTTTTCAAATGTGTTCAAAACAAAGAAAAAACTGCTTACCGTGGAGGCATCGGCAGATAAGTGCTCCGCGGGCTCTTATAGCAGGACCTCCTTATCAATCCTTGGAATGAGGCCCTCAAATCTCAAAATACCACCAGGGGTCAAAGCGTGTGTGCGTGGATGATAGGTGGTCACATCAAAAGGCCTATCGGTAAGGGAGAGCAACTCGGGCTCAAGAACAGGAGGGAGAATATCCTTGGCCTCCATATGGCACCAGTACCCACAACAAGGTTCGGAATGGGGATCTCGTCACTAGCCATAGAGGGAAAATGAGGAAAAATAAAGAAAAATGAGTGGGTGAGTGAGATTGAGTGAAAAATCCCAAAAACCCAAACCCTAGGAGAGAGAAAATAAAGAGAGTCGAAAATCAAAGGGGAGAAGGAAAAGTTTGGGAAAACACGTAAGAAACCAAGAAAAACAAAGAGAAATTCCAAAACCTTGCCAAAACCACTTTTAATCGGTTCAAAATGTAGAGGAGAGGAAGGGTTTTTAAGGAAAAATTCGCGAGGATTGTTATGTAATGTGAATAGAGGGAAAATCTAGAGAAATGAGAAGCTTAGAGAGAGAGGGAGAAGGTTTTCAAATGTGCGTGTGGATGGAATGAGGGTTAGAATGTGTTTAAATTAACCATGGGTCGTGATTTTCTTGATTTGCCCTCTGCCACTATCATGGCCCGGCCGTATCTGTTGGAGCCTGGCATTGCTTCGTTTGGGCCTTGTCGGCCCCAACTGCATTAGAGGTTATTTTCTTTTGTTATTTGTTCTAGTGAATAGGTGATTTTGTTTAACCTAGGTGCACTGCTGGAAAGTTTACATTTAGTGGCATTTAAAAAACGCCGCTATAAGTGTAAAAAAATGCCGCTAATTCTTTTTGTGACATTTAGTACCAAACGTCAAAGATACGGCCGTCCCTGTAGCATTATGACGTTTTAAAAATGTCGTTAGATTAGTATAGGCGGCATTTTTAAAAACGCCACTAAATGTGGGTAAAATGACGTCATCCAATATTTAGCGACGTTTTAAAAACGCCATGATAGATTTTTTTTTTCTATTTTAAAAATATTACCGTTGGCATTGTAGTGGCGTTTTGGAAAAACGCCATTATAGCTCTTTTTTTTTTTTGAAATTGTGCTAATTCTGTTATATTTAACTAAAACACATACCTGTGATAAAGCTGAAAAATAACAATAATATGAATAAAATTTTACAACTATTTCAATATATTGACTAAATTTAGGCAAACATTACATGATTATTTCTAAACCAAAATCAAACAACAAACACAATCAAAAAATAAAAACAAAAAATATATCGAACTCCAGATGTATGCAGGAGCGATCAGACTAGGGTTTGTGAAGTTCTCTCTGAATAGCAACATTAACTCTTCAGGCAATTCAAAACATTTAAAGGTCAGTAAAAAAATAAACAGTAATAATAATGACAAAAAAAAAAAAAAAACTCTGTACATCCACTCAAGCTATAGAAATTAGAATTTAATATATGAACCTTGCTATTCTCCAAAACAAATTTGGATTTTGTTTGTGTCACCAAATCAAACTTAGCTTTAGCAGTGTAACTAAGTCACTAGGTTCTTCACTGCATCATCCTGAAATTCCAAAGACAAATGAAATACTGAAACTCCATAATAGCCAAAAGGATCATGAAATGATATCTCCATACCACATTTTCTGAAATGATATAGCTCTCAACACTACACTTCCCTGCTAGAAGTTCAATAAGTGAGGAAAGTGGATATATTATACATTAAATGTATACAAACTGTGAATCAATAACCTCAGTTTCCAATGCACCCCAGCTGACATGAAAACAACTTACCTTGTTCATATGTAATTTGGCATCACAACCCAGAGGTTCTGGCCTGCGGTGAACAAATAATGAGGCCGTAATAAATTTGGATGATCGATCAAACTCATCATTTGTACCTTTGGACGGATACCATCATGAGTAGTTAACAAAGAAAAACCATCTGATGACAATTGTAGTACCATGTTTTAAACTGAACCCTTAAATATGTTCAACAGTTCAGACCAAAATCAGTGGAACATAAATATACTTGTGCCCAAGGCATAATATAGAGATATATGGTGAATTGTCCAAGCCACATCCGCATAAGCAAGCAACGGAGCAAGAGAAGCATTATCTAGTGAAATATTCTAAATGATGAAGAAACCTCCCTTCAGGTAGAAATACTCATGCAAAATACAATCACATGACATGACCAACCAAAAGTGCTTGGGATATAATCATAGACATAAACAATGGTACACAACAATAATATGATCAATTATTTATTAGAAACAGAATAATATAGCATACTTCAGTTTTTTTTTTTCCCCCTATAATTTGGAAGGTTTGAGAGGAGTTCAGCTCATGCTAATGAAAATAGCTAAGAAAAGAAAAAAGTGGGGTGTGGGATTTTAATAACAAACAAACAGGGGGAAAGACTTACGGAAATTCATTTTCTAATTATTTCTTTTCACTTGTAAACATCAAAATCTTCAGGTCCATATAATATTATCGACCGTCTGAAATATTTCTTGAGGTTCTCCCTGCACTCATCCAAGGCCTATATTTGGGGAAATGCAAAAGGAAGAGATCACACAATTCACTTACTACCAAGAGCAAAATTGAGTAGCTACTCAAAGCTCATCATTTCCATAACAAGGATTGAAAAACGTCATCCGATGCTGTCATTTATTAAAAGCATCAATACAAAAATCCTTTTGACTAAACAATTTCAAAATTTTATTTCCATTAAATTCTAAGAAGAATGAAAACTTTTGGAAATTTATCAACATAAGGAACAAAGTAAAATGATTAAATTTCTTCTATTAAAAAAAATTCTATGAAGGCTATTGACAGAAGTATCAGAGGGTGGTTTTGTATCCTATTTTATATGCCTTGCGTAAGTAGATTTGAAAATTACTAAAGAGCACCATGTGCACACAAAACGGTATTGAAGATCTTCAAAAATTTCAAGGGGGCCCCTTCCCTCCACCAGTGTGTACATAGAAAAACATACAGATAAACGTGATCAATAGATGATCTAAATAAATGACTCGTTTAGACATAGAAAACAATTGTGAAATAGTACCTGATATGGATTAAAACAAAACAAAGTACAGTAGAACCACAGCTAAATGCAATAATAAACTAAATGTGTCAGAATAATATAAGTAAAGCAGCTAACATATACCAGGTCATTATTACACTTCTCCAGATCAAGAACCTTGATGGCAACTATCTCATTCAGAGGAATGCAGAGAGCCCAGTGAACAGTGGCGCTGACACCTTGTAATACCCCGACCCTCATATCTGATTCTGCTATCTTTATAATTCCCTATTCTGTGTCTTTGAATGTTATTGTGAAAATCTATGTGAAAATATAGTAAAAGAGCATGGAACTTAGAGATATGAGTTTCTATCTGTTGAATTAGAATATATCTGTTACACTTGAATCACTTAAAATGGAAATTGAGCATCTTAGAGATTTAATTTGCAGAAATTGAATTGATATTTGGAATCTGCATGATTTTTAAGCTATAATGGGATGTTCTGTGAAATTTTAATTTCGGCACCATAAAGCGATTGGATTTCGTCTTTTATGCTCTTATATATATATATTGCTATATCTAAGAGTAAGACTTGTGGAATTTGAGATCAAAAACGTGGGACTCTAAGAGGGAGAGAAGAGAGAAGCGTGGATGAGGAATTGGGGGCAATTGTGCTTCTTCAACTTATTGGATTTGTGTGATCTAATTGAAGGTAATTCAAGCTCTCTTGTGTAGCTACTTAAGAGTTGAGATATATATATATATATATATTTGTGTTTGATTCATGGATGCTCTATACTTGCTCTAAGTAGGGTTTCTCATAAATTGGGTAGTTTGACCTCTTGGACATCCATGATAGATTGTGTCTCATTAATCCATGCCTTCATGCTAATATTATGTGATGAGGTTGTTAAATTTGTAGAACTTGAACATACTTGGGACATTGGATGGGATTTGTGGAAATATTGATTTGTTAAAGCCTCTAAGTTGGCCTAGCTTGATGTAATTAAGCTTTCCTCCATGTTGTGGTGTTGTTAAGTGGAAGTATTGCATGAATTTCACCCTTGATTGCATGAAAAATTGGGTTTGAAAGATGAAATTTTGGCTTGAGATCGCCGCCTGAATCTGGCCGTCCGCCGAGCGGAGGTCGAGCCGCCGAGCGTAAAAATGCACCTTCCAAAGCTTTTCGAAATTTACCTGTCCGCCGGCGAGAACTTTACGCTCGAGCGTGAAAATCGACCATCCAGTATTTTTGGTAGCACTACACTGTCCGCTCGAGCGGACAAAGCTACGCTCGAGCGGAGTATTGCTTTCGGAGAAAACTCGCTTTTGCTCGCTTTTCATTGACTCTTTGGTGCTATTAGAATGTTTTTCGATGAGTTTATGATAGTGATATGACACATGGAATGACCGATAAGGATTTTAAAGAATACTAACTTATTAGTTATGTTGTGTGTAGGGCACACTCGAGGAACTCACGCCACCACAACACTGTGAGTAATAGTGCATTACATATACATTTATGTATCGTTTCAGAAGGCATAATTGTAAATTATGTATTGATCTCGAAATGAAAAGTGATAACCACATCCGTATATCTCAGCTGCACGTTGTAAAGGCTATCTCACAGCCGTAAGGCTACTACAGCCGAAAAGGCTACCCGAGTCGAAAGACTATCTGCGTGCCGTAAGGCTACCACAGCCGAAGGCTACCCGAGTCGAAGACTATCTGCCGCCGTAAGGCTACTGTGTGTGCCGCAAGGCTACCGAGTTAAAGGCTATCTGCCGCATAGGCTATCTGGGCCAATAGGCCAATCTGTTATCTCGATTTGGTTTTGGATATACTTACTACTGTATATTGTGATTTTATCATTGCGCACTACTATTCACTGAGCTTGTCTCATTCTGTAGTTTTGTTTGTTTCTGTAGGAACTAGCTTGAGGAGCCGATCTAGCACGCTTCATGCATTTTGTCAGCCTAAGGGGTACCAGGCACTGGAGGAGACCCTTGCATATTAGATCAGTTTTCTCTAAATGTAATTTTGGTATCCACATCGCTGGTCAGGGTTACGTATTTAATGTTTGTATGCCTAAAACCTAGGCTGGATTGTAAATGTTTATGTAACCTCTTTTTGTGTGCATACTCTGTTATGTTCAATGTTAAGATGGTCCTGGTTTGTTGATAGCTGCTCAATGGATATTTCTAGATGTCGTTTTAAATTTAATGCTTCCGTTCAGGCCCCCAATGAATACCATACAGGTTATTCCGTCTGTTTCTGTATTAGTCATGCACAAACTCATAGGGGCTGGGTTGCGGTGTGACAGTGGTATCAGAGCACGAGTTGCTATCTCACACACGGATCCATTGAGCGTTAGGATGTCTAGTGTAGTAGGCGTCAAACAGGAAGGTAGGAATGATAGCAACGTGATATGATTTCTGCTGACCCCATGCTAACAATTTGACTTCCTTGTACACCCTTGTGTATGGTATAATGATTTGTTTTGTAGGCTATGGTGAGAACAAGGGCTGATGAGCCAGAAGATGCTACCTCGGTGCGGCTGGATAGGATGGAAAGAATGATGAGGGATATGGCCGAAACCCTACGACAACAACAAAGAATAAAGAACAACAACCTCACCACACTCGCCAAGCATTCCCCAATTGTAATGCAAGACATTCACGCTGAGGATCGCACCATCACACTTACACGGAGTTTAAAGATGAAACCACCTTCGCTCAAAGGAGGAATTGAACCGATGAAGGCGGAGGTATGGGTGCTAGGGATAGAGAAACTATTCAAGTCTTTCCTTGTAATCAAGTTCGAAAGTGCAATTTTGCCGCTTTCACGCTTGAAGAAGAGGCGGAGGTGGTGGATGCTTACGTAACAATGCATCCCGAGTTGACTTGGGACAGTTCTTGGTGTTATTCTCGACAAATATTTTCCTCAAAGCATGCGAGACAAGAAAGTAACCGAGTTTGAAACGTTGAGACAAGGAAACAAAATCAGTAGCGAGCACGAAGCCCGCTTGTTTAACTAGCCGGTTCGCACCTCACATGGTAGACACAGAGTACAAAAAGGCGCGGAAATTCGAGGAGGATTGGAATGCCATCCAGATCGGATCAATGTGTTGAAGTTACCTACGACGTTGATGTCTTGGAGCGGTCATCATCGCAGAAGGAAATTTGGCTACTCGACTCGGATTTCGAATGGAAAGGAAGAGGCAAAATAGTCAATGGCCTAAGGGATCAACCACTACGTCAAATAAAAAGCAGAATTCGGGAAACTTCACCAGTACAACATCTCAGAATTCGACCCCTGAGTGTCAGGAATGCGGGTTGAAACCTCGTGGGGTGTGTCATCGGTTGATCGAGCTTGTTTCCTGTGGAAAAACAGACATTTGATTAGGGATCGTCCGCAAAGGAACCAACAGCCCGATAGTAAAGCCGCCACAAGCTCAGCTGGGTCTACACCGACTCCTAGTGCCAAATCCATTGTCAAACCAAATAATAATAGGGACACCATGAAGCAAGGTAGGGTGTTTATGCGTTGGTTCCGGAGATACATGTAATGCAACAACAAAGGTGTCGGTACATTTACGCTTATGGCCACTCTGCTTATGTTTTGTTTGATTCTCGCTCTACCTACTCTTTTTGTGTCAAAGCAATTTGCAAAGAACTTAGATACACCAAATAGAACTAGCCTATGTGTTGTGTGTTACATCGCCTATGGGGACTTCCTTGATCTCAGATTGCCTATCCTACTTGTGAAATTCTCATTGGAAATGCTCGTGTATATGCTAATTTAGTCCCACTTGATATGATTTCCTTTGATATTATTTTGGGGATGGATTGGTTGGGAGAATACGGCTACCATAGATTGCCTGATGAAACAAATTAAATTCCACCCTCCGTCGTAGAAACCATTTTCCAGTGGTCAAGAAGTGACATCACCACCGATGTGATCTCTCGCACTAAGGCTTATAAATTGATTCAAAAAGGATGTCGGGGTATTTGTGTAATGTTCTGGGAGGCCCAGTAGAGAATGAAGATGTTGCTACGATTCCAGTCGTATGTGACTTTCCGGATGTCTTCCCAAAGGAACTGCCGGGAGAGTTAGTGGACCGTGAAACAGAGTTCACAATCGATGGGTTACTCGAACTCAACCCATCTCTAAGACTCAGATCGAATGGCATTAGTGAAATGAAGGAATTGAAGGGTCAACTTCAAGATTTATCGGATAAAGGGTTTATTCGTCCAAGTGTCTCTCAAATGCACCGCCTGCTTGTGAAAAAGAAAGATGGGACACTTCGTTATGTATAGATTATCGAGCTTAATAAAGTAACGATCAAAAACAAGTATCCTTACCGAGAATTGATGATTTATTTGATCGCCATAAGGGCGCAGTTTTCTAAGATTGATTTGGGTCCGTATCATCAATTGAAAGTTAAAGCCAAGATGTCGAGAAGACTTTTCCAACCCGCCTACGGTCATTATGAATTTTTGGTTATGCCCTTTGGGGTTACAAACGCACCAGCAGCATTTATGGATCTGATGAACCGAGTTTTCAAACCTTATCTGGATGAGTTTGTAGTGGTCTTTATAGATGACATCCTTATTTATTCTGGGAATGCAGAAGCTCATGAGAATCATCTTCGTCGAATCCTCCAAACTCTTCGAGAAAAGAAGTTGTACGCAAAACTGAAGAAGTGTGAATTTTGGCTGCATGAAGTGGCATTTCTGGGACATGTCATAACTAAAGAAGGAGTTTCCGTTGATCCAAGTAAGATTGAGGCAATTGTAAACTGGCCAACCCCGATTAATGTAACTGAAGTGCGCAGTTTTATGGGACTAGCAGGTTACTATCGGAGATTTGTCCAAGACTTTTCTAAGATTGCTGTACCACTTACGCAGCTAACAAAGAAGGGCATTGCATTTGAATGGACTGAACAGAGAGAATTTGCTTTTCGGGAATTAAAAACGAAGTTAACTACCGCCTTATTCTTGCATTACCATCTAGTAACGAGGATTTGTAATTTATAGTGACGCCTCACATAAGGGATCGGGTTGTGTTCTTATGCGTAACGGAAGAGTTATCGCCACGCCTCGCCACTTAAACCCCATGAGAAAAGTTATCCCACACATGACCTTGAATTGGCAAAGTAGCTTGTCTTTATGCTAAAGATTTGGCGACATTATCTCGTATGGGACTTCTTGTGATATTTATATCGATCATAAAAGCCTCAAATACCTCTTCACCCAAAAGGAGTTGAATATGCGCCAACGGTGGCTAGAACTTATTAAAGACTATGATTTGCAATTCACTACCATCCCGCAAAGCTAACACGGTAGCGTATGCACTCAGTCGGAAAAATATGGGAACACTGGCGAGTTTATTGACACAAAGTAAAGACTTGATAGGGGATCTGAATAAGATGGAAATTGACTTAATATTACCTGGGCAAAGAGCAACAATGGCGGCAATGATGGCTCAACCGGCATTACTGGAGGAGATCAAGATGCGTCAAATGGAGGACGACGCCCTCAAGAAAATATGTAATGAAATGGAGACAAAACCAAAACTGGGATTTACTTTGACCGATTCCGTGCTAACATTCCAGAGTCGAGTGTGTGTCCCTAATGTGGTAGAACTTAAACGGAAGTTGATGAAAGAAGCACATGCCTCAAGAGTCTCAATACATCCAGGAAGTACCAAAATGTACCAAGATTTGAAACAACATTTCTGGTGGCCAAGTATGAAGAGGGAGATTGCAGAGTTTGTATCTAAATGTTTGCAGTGCCAGCAAGTTAAAGCGGAACATCAGAAACCCGCAGGGTTGTTACAACCCCTTCCGGTTCCGGAGTGGAAGTGGGAACACCTAACAATGGATTTTGTAGTAGGATTACCACGGACGCCTCGAGGTATGAATTCGATATGGGTTATCGTTGACCGATTAACCAAATCCGCCCATTTCTTGCCTGTGAAGACTCAATATAACGCCGACAAACTTGCTTTGCTCTATATAGATGAAATTGTAAGGCTTCACGGAGTCCCGGTTTCAATTGTGTCGGACAGAGATCCAAAATTTGTATCACGGTTTTGGCAGAGTCTACAGAATGCAATGGGTAATTGAAGTTCAAGATTTTCCATCCTCAAACCGATGGACAATCCGAAGGACGATTCAGACGTTAGAAGATATGCTTCGCATGTGTGTTCGGATTTTCAAGAGAGCCGAGACTCATCTACCATTGATTGAATTCACAGATAATAATAGCCACCATTCGAGTATTCAAATGGCACCTTATGAAGCCCTCAGATGGGAGACCGTGTCGCCACCAAAGGCTTGGCCGAGGTAGGAGATAGGCCTTTGTTAGGGCCAGAGATCGCTCGCTTAACTACCGAGAAGGTGAAGATTATTCGAGAGAGGTTGAAATCGCCAAAGCCGTGAAGAGTTACGCAGATAACCGACGGCGAATTTGGAATTTGATGAAAACCATGTCTTCGTGAAAGTCACCCCAATGAAAGGTCACCCAAGATTTGGAAAGAAGGGTAAACTAACACCGATATGTCGGTCCCTTTCAGATTTTACGTAAAGTTGGGACAAGAGGCTTACCGAGTCGCCTTCCGCCACATTTGAGTCAGTTCATAATGTATTTCATGTTTCTAAGCTCCGAGAGTACCTTCCAGATCCATCCCATATTATTGACTATCATCAGATTGAGCTAACCGACAGTTAACATATGAAGAAAACCGCCCGACTCGATCGTCAGTGAAACGATTCTTGAACCGAAATTCCAATGGTAAAAGTGGAGTGGCAGGAGCACTACGGGACCGAGGCAACCTGGGAAAAAGTGAATGAAAAGCAAGATCAATATCCGTATCTATTTTCGCCCTATAAAAAGCAAGTTTGGAGGACCAAACTTAAATAAGGGGGGGAGAGTGTAATACCCCGACCCTCATATCTGATTCTGCTATCTTTATAATTCCCTATTCTGTGTCTTTGAATGTTATTGTGAAAACCTATGTGAAAATATAGTAAAAGAGCATGGAACTTAGAGATATGAGTTTCTATCTGTTGAATTAGAATATATCTGTTACACTTGAATCACTTAAAATGGAAATTGAGCATCTTAGAGATTTAATTTGCAGAAATTGAATTGATATTTGGAATCAAGATGATTTTTAAGCTATAATGGGATGTTCTGTGAAATTTTAATTTCGCACCATAAAGTTTATTGATTTTGCCTTTTATGCTCTTATATATATATTGCTATATCTAAGAGTAAGACTTGTGGAATTTGAGATAAAAAACGTGGGACTCTAAGAGGGAGAGAAGAGAGAAGCGTGGGTGAGGAATTGGGGGCAATTGTGCTTCTTCAACTTATTGGATTTGTGTGATCTAATTGAAGGTAATTCAAGCTCTCTTGTGTAGCTACTTAAGAGTTGAGATATATATATATATATATTTGTGTTTGATTCATGGATGCTCTATACTTGCTCTAAGTAGGGTTTCTCATAAATTGGGTAGTTTGACCTCTTGGACATCCATGATAGATTGTGTCTCATTAATCCATGCCTTCATGCTAATATTATGTGATGAGGTTGTTAAATTTGTAGAACTTGAACATACTTGGGACATTGGATGGGATTTGTGGAAATATTGATTTGTTAAAGCCTCTAAGTTGGGCTAGCTTGATGTAATTAAGCTTTCCTTCATGTTGTGGTGTTGTTAAGTGGAAGTATTGCATGAATTTCACCCTTGATTGCATGAAAAATTGGGTTTGAAAGATGAAATTTTGGCTTGAGATCTGGCCTGAATCTGGTAGATCGTCCGCCGAGTGAGGTCGTACGCTCGAGCGTAAAAATGCACCTTCCAGCAGTTTTCTGAAAATTTACCCTGTCCGCTCGAGCGGAGAACTTTACGCTCGAGCGTGAAAATCGACCATCCAGTATTTTTGGTAGCACTACACTGTCCGCTCGAGCGGACAAAGCTACGCTCGAGCGGAGTACGGTTTCAGTGAGAAAACTCTGTTTTGCTCAGTTTTTCATGCTTGACTCTTTGGTGCTATTAGAATGTTTTTCTGATGAGTTTATGATAGTGATATGACACATGGAATGACTGATAAGGATTTTAAAGAATACTAACTTATTAGTTATGTTGTGTGTAGGGCACACTCCAGGAGGAACTGATACGCCACCACAACACTGTGAGTAATAGTGCATTACATATACATTTATGTATCTGTTCTGTAAGGCATAATTGTAAATTATGTATTGATCTGGAAATGAAAAGTGATAACCACATCCGTATATCTGTTGTGCCGAAGGCTACATTGTGCCGTAAGGCTACCACAGCCGAAGGCTACCAGCCTTGAAGGCTACCGAAGTCGAAAGACTATCTGTAGTAAGGCTACATTGTGAAAGGCTACCCGAAGTCGAAGACTATCTGTGCCGTAAGGCTACTGTTGTGCCGCAGGCTACTCTGTCAGCCGCAAGGCTACCCGGTTTAAAGGCTATCTGTCTGCAAGGCTATCTGGCCAATAGGCCAATCTGTTATCTCAAGATTTGGTTTTGGATATACTTACTATCAGATATTGTGATTTTATCATAGCACACTACTATTCACTGAGCTTGTCTCATTCTGTAGTTTTGTTTGTTTCTGTAGGAACTAGCTTGAGGAGCCGATCTAGCACGCTTCATGCATTTTGTCAGCCTAAGGGGTACCAGGCACTGGAGGAGACCCTTGCATATTAGATCAGTTTTCTCTAAATGTAATTTTGGTATCCACATCGCTGGTCAGGGTTACGTATTTAATGTTTGTATGCCTAAATCCTGGGCTGGATTGTAAATGTTTATGTAACCTCTTTTTGTGTGCATACTCTGTTATGTTCAATGTTAAGATGGTCCTGGTTTGTTGATAGCTGCTCAATGGATATTTCTAGATGTCGTTTTAAATTTAATGCTTCCGTTCAGGCCCCCAATGAATACCATACAGGTTATTCCGTCTGTTTCTGTATTAGTCATGCCCAAACTCATAGGGGCTGGGTTGCGGTGTGACACACCTTCTCCAACTTCTTCATATAATGTGTAATTTTCTACATTGAAAGGAGATTTTTTCTCTGACACCTGTTCCATGGTTTCCTTTTATACCACAACATTAATACCCTCTTTTCTCCATATGTAACTCACTTAGAGTGTTATGTAGTTTCTCGTTTGTCAACATTACTAAATAAGTAATTCCATAAATTACTCTAGAATGACTTTAATAATTTTGTTTTATCGATAGGTATGTCGTTCTCAATGGTGCCAGGAATTGCTGCAGAAAACTTTGTCACTAAAGATAAGACAATTTGCAAAACTGACCAAGACTGCAAGGGTAAATGTGATTCTCAATGCAGAACATATAGTAATTGTAACAAACATCTAGATAAAAACACAGTAAAAAGAACACAAATAAAAGCAAAGTGGAAGTCAAATTCTTTACCTGTTTTGTCCCAAACTACATGATCAATAAAGGGGCCGATCTCGATAGTTCAACCCATTCCCTCTTATCACTAGTCCACTATCCAGATGTAACAATGTGTGATCAATAAGAGCTTTTAAACTTGGAAATAAAAAAATAAAAAAAAACTAATTTCTTTAGATCTAGATCAAGCTTAACAAAAGGAGGTACAACAGATTTCATTGACTAAGCTTTCATTAACAGATTTCATTAAATTAATCGAACAGTAACAATTATATGATCATATTATATTTGTTTTAAGAAAATTGATTATAATTTTGGATGAAATTGTGACAAATTTGATAAAATGAAATGTTGAATCACAAGAATGAGTCCACAATAAACTTCAAACCGAAAGGCAAATCAAGAAGTTGTTGTGACTTGGACGTAACAACGCCAAATGGGTACAGATTGAGAGAGAGAGAGCAACAAATTGAAGCTTTACATTACAATTACATTGAAGTGAACGCCAAACAGAATTGCCGCACACGGCTCTGCCTCCACTCCACCCATAGGTGAACCAGATTTTTCAGCAAATTATTACAATAAATGAAGATTATTGATGAATATTATTTTCCTAATATCTAGTCACAAATAGTAATCCTCTACACACAAAATACAACTAAAATGCAACAAACAACAAAGATAATAAAAATTTAAGTCTTCAAAGTCTACAAATCCAATCATAAAACAAGCAAAGGAAATAGAGGTCCATAAAGTTTTTCAGAGAAACAGAGAATTTGTCTATCACTACAACTAGAAGAAATTTTCTTTAGGAAAAGGCATGTGCAATGTGCACCAAGAAGCATGAGCGTGAAACAGGAAAACTGGAGTGGAATTTAATTGAGATTCCATCAACAAATTTATTATACAACAAATCGCGCAAACAACGAAATTCTGAAATAAGATGCCACTGGTTTCCATAAAGTTTTTTAGAAGAAAATTTGTCTATCGCTACAACTAGATTTATCATTTTTTTTTCCACCCTAAAAACTCCTTCAAAACACTGATTGTAAACCCAAACACAACACTAAAAATATAGAAAATAAATTATTATTTTAAAATATTATAGGAATAATTACCAATAAATGTAAAAGCGATGATGCTGGAGGCTTCAATCAATGCATCGCCAAAGCCCTAATGGGAATCAAGAAGAAGAATGCGTCATCTCTATATATATATATCTCTAAAACTCTCAACGTCATCAACTTGAAATGCAAGTAACTCACCTATTTTTCTAGATCCATTTTCCATCAAAATAACTTCAATCAATCAATCCATTTTCCACCTTTAGAATAGGGCATTAGTATAATTTTTATAGATAAGAAAGGGTCAGTACATATAGGTTGATAAAATGAGGAATATGACAGGAACGTTTCAAATCAAATATCTAAACCATTCATAGAATTTCACAGGATTGATTTCACCTTGAGAGAGAGAGAGAGAGAGAGAGAGAGAGAGAGAGAGGAGCTCACCTATTGGAATCGCTGAGATGAACTTCGATTTCGATTTCGAGAGAGAACTTCGAAATTGCTCTGATGAATCACTGATGTGAATCGCTGAGACTAATCTGAATCTCTGAATCACCGAGCTGAATCTCTGCAATAATTAGGGTTTAGACAGTACACACATAGAGAGAGAGAGAGAGAGAGGAAGTGGAGCTCACCGATCTGAATCGCTGAGATGAACTTCAATTTCGATTTCGAGATATGAATCATCGAGACCGATATGAATCGTTGAGATCTGAATCCCGATCTAAATCGAAATCGAAGTGATATGAACTCAGATCTGAATCGCAACATCAAATCGAAGTAATATGAACTCAGAATTTTAAAATTTCAAGATATGAACTTTGATTTCGAGATCTGACTCATTGAGATAGATCTAAATCACTGAGACCGATCTAAATCGCTGATATAAACTTCGAAATCGCTTTGATGAATCACTTCAATTTCTGACGATTCCATTGATAAGCAACTGAACCTCTGCGATAATTTGATAAGCTGTGTTTAAAATTGAACTTCGAAATCACAATCCTGAGATGAATCACCGAACTGAAGAAGAATAAAAAAAGAATCACTGAGTAAGAGACTGAAGAAGAATCGAGAGAGAGAACTTAGCTTTTTTTCAATCAAACAGATTCGATCCTTTGAGAGAAAGAGAGAGCAAGAGAGACAGAAGAGAGACAGGATTTTCAAAATAAAGGTTTGGAGAGACAGAAGAGGATGCGAAAAGAGACAGGATTTGGAGGCGTTTTTCAAAGGTCTTCTATTCACAAAACGGCATCGTTTTGATTAATAACAAATGCGACGTTTAAAAAACACCACTAATTATTAGAAAAAGTGATATTTAATAAAACGTCATTAATTAAACGCCACTAAATCCCTAATTACCTGTAGTGGTGGGTCCTAGTTAAAAAAGAAAAAGAAAAAAAGAAGAAGGCAGAAAAGAAAAAAAAACAGAGACAAAAAATAAATGAAGAAAACAAAAAAGAAAACAGAAAAGAAAAGGAAACGAAAAGTAGG
Organism: Camellia lanceoleosa; assembly: GCA_025200525.1. NCBI lineage: Eukaryota > Viridiplantae > Streptophyta > Magnoliopsida > Ericales > Theaceae > Camellia > Camellia lanceoleosa. The sequence goes on along the minus strand of CM045772.1, from coordinate 69,441,478 downwards.
AAAAAAAAAAACAAAGAGAAAGAGGAAAAAGAAGAAAAAAGAATAAAATGAAAAGAGTTTTATTCCTTTGATTGTTTTGTTGTTTTACTTTATTGCATAATTTGTTCCAAATTGCATTCTTTTATTTATATTATTTTTCGGAGGCATGTTAATTCCAAATTAGGCCTATTTTCAAGGGAAAATCGGTAGGTTTGATTTCATATTATCAATGCGAGCATCGTTTTGATTTGTGCTTTTGACTTGTGCATTATTTTAGTTTGTTAAAACTCACGTTCGAATCTTCATCAAATTCGCTTTTAAACTTTGCACCTTTAAACTATGCACCATGAATCGGGTTATCTTCATAAGCTTTATTCTCCAAGGCCTTCTTAGGATGGGATAACCTCGTCGAGTTCCGAAAACTCATTTGCTCTTTCACTGATTCAAAGGGCTTTGAACCTCGAACCATCTTTCCTCCTTTTGCGTGAGACACGCTTGGAGTTGATTCACTCGGTTAAAAACATCAGGTGCACCTGGTGGTCACACCATCTTTCCTCTTTTCATGTGAGACGCGTTTGGTTGTATTTTACTCAGTTCAAAACATTAGGTGCGCCTGGTGTTCACACCATCTTTCCTCCTTTTACGTGAGATGTGTTAGGTTGTGATTTTCCTCGGTTAAAAACATCAGGTGCCCCTAGTGTTCACACAATCTTTCCTCTTTTCGTGTGAGACTTGCTTAGAGTTGATTCACTCAGTTAAAAACATCAGGTGTGCCTGGTGTTCACACTATCTTTCCTCCTTTCACATGAGATGTGCTAGTTTGTGGTTTTACTTGGTTAAAAATATCAGGCACCTGGTGTTCACACCATCTTTTCTCTTTTCGCGTGAGACGCATTAGGTTATGATTTTCCTAGGTTAAAAACATCAGTGCACCTGGTGTTCACACCATTTTTCCTCTTTTCACGTAAGACGCGCTTGGAGTTGATTCACTTGGTTAAAAACATCAAGTGCGCCTGGTGTTTACACCATTTTTCCTCCTTTCACGTGAGACGCGTTAGGTTATGATTTTCCTCTATTAAAAACATCAGGTGCGCTTGGTGTTCACACCATTTTTTCTCCTTTTGTGTGAGACGCGCTAGGTAGTTGATTTACTCGGTTAAAAACATTAGATGCGCCTGGTGTTCACACCATCTTTCCTCCTTTCGCGTGAGACACGTTAGGTCGTGATTTTTCTTGGTTAAAAACATCAGGTGCGCCTGATGTTCACACCATCTTTCCTCCTTTTCCATGATACGCATTAGGTTGTGATTTTACCTGGTTAAAAAAATCAGGTGCGCTTGGTGTTTACACTATCTTTCCTCCTTTTACGTGAGACATGCTAGGCAGTCGATTTCCTTGGTTAAAAACATCAGGTGCACCTAGTGTTCACACCACCTTATCTTCTTTCACGTGAGACACGTTAGGTTGTTATTTTCTCTTGGTTAGAATTTTCTATTTCCCTCTGTGCGCGATACGGGGAGATACGTCTGTCAGTTGTACCGTCTTGTTCATTGTTTACTCTTTTCCATGTGAGGCGTGGTTTTGTTTTGGAACTTTTCATTTTGTGCTGCTACTTTGCTATTGCTTATTGCATTGTTTTGCATGCTCATGAGTTTTCAAAAGTAACCGATTTCGCGCAACATGTAAGTCCAACTTTCAAAGGCATTCTTTCTGCATGTCACTTGCATTCTGCCCTTGAAATACACAGGTTTGATTCCTTGTAAAGGGATGCATAGGCAACCCTCAGGTTCAACCAATTGTATTTTCATTTGTTTCCTTGCCCAAGTCTTCCGGCCTTGTCAAATGGGTCATCTTTGGGTTTTGACATTCACTCATGTCATTTTATGACTCTAAGATTTGTCAAAGAGGGGCAACTGTAGACACCCCATTTTTGACCGTCTGCAAGACTTGGGTGCTTTATTCTGAGCACTCGATGATGAATGTTGCATCGTGTAAATGGTTTGAATTCTCAACGAAGGAATCCGAATTTGAGCTCTAAATAATCCCAACCTTCCATACCCACATTGTTTTTACCTAAGCTTGCCATTTTTGAGCATTGTGCCAACCTATATTGAACTTGAAATAGAGGAACACGGGAGCCACATTAGGGCTCGACCGTGTCTCATTTGGGGCTGGCCGGGGCCATTAGAGCCCGGCCGTACCATTTGGGCCAGAAACATTATTTTGGGTAGGAATCTGCCAGCTGTCTATTTTTGAAGATATTTATGATCTATTTGGCTCAAATTCTATAAATACGAGTTGATGCCTCTGTGTTGGGGGTTAGAAAAATTTCAAAGAACCAAAAACACCTTTGAGAGCTCCTCCTTCCCTTGCAAGCTAACTTTGTGTTCTTATGTCATCCTTGAACTATATACACACATCATATACACCATTAGAGCTTAAGCTTGGAGCCTTGGTTGAGACTTTGAAACCATAATTCAAACTTGAGAGTGCCTTAGGATTGAGTTTGGTTTAGAACAAAAGCTTTCACTCTTCAACAGGTATAAGTTTGCCATCTTTTTCCTTGCTTTCGGCACGAGTCACAGGTTTCCCAAATTTCTAAAAATATTTAGGTGGCTACTCTGTAATCTGGCAAAGCGGTCCATTTTTGGCATTTTTGATTCAAAATTGATTTTTCAAAAGATTTACCGAATTTGGACTCATTTGTGTTTATCTATTTCACATTGCACTTGTGAAATCAGATTCAGAACCATGGGAGTCTGAACTGTAGGGCTAATCATATCTAAGAGGAGCACTAAAATCAAGCTACAATTTGTCAGGGCGTAACAAATTGGTATTAGAGCTAACCAGGTTGAATACTTGGAGCATATGGGAAGTGATTTTACCGCATAGGGCTATTGTGTTAGAAAGGGCTTTTAGTTTGTCTTATGTGTCTTACCTGTTTGTGTGATTATGTGGATATGGAGTTTAATCTCTTAGGATGTGACTTGTGCCTATTGTAATCATCAAAATCCTTTTAGCAAGGCACCTGATCAATGCCTTTTCCATTAGAAGGTCCTTAAGTGCCAGGGGACTAGTCGAAATCTTGAGAAAGCAACTCGTATGTGCTCTATATGTTTATTTGACTAGGTGGTGTGCTTTATATGACATAAACATCTGCATAGGTGTGTATCCAACTTGTGGGTGACATGTGAGTTGACATGTAGTGTATAGATTGTGAGTTAAATCTTTCTTCTCATCTTTATATAGGATGTCTCGACATGGTAAAGGTTATGGCAAGCCACGCAGAGGTAGCTAGGATATGCCGGCTTAGCACGATTTACCTCCCCAAGAAGAAAGGTAGGGCAAAATGATGTGACCATCCCTCCAGCCCAAGATACAATGGTGGCACTAGCCTGAGAGATGGCAGGGGCTCTTCGAGAGTCCATGGAAATACTTCGAGCCGAGCAAGCGGCGAGGACAATAAAGGGGAAAATTTGAACCTCTTTTTTGAAAAATGAATTTTTCCGTTCTAACCTCGCAGAGTTTAGTGGCAGGCCTGTGCCAATGAAGGCGGACGAATGGCAGGAGCAAATTATTAAGTCCTTCAAGAATCTAGACATTCATGATAGAGAACTCCAAGTGGCATTGGCGGCCTACTAACTTCAAGGGGAGGTGGGTCAATGCTGGAAGTCAGTTAAGCATAGAGTAGAGCATACTTGGGAGGCATTCACCCATACCTTCTAAGAGAAGTTTTTGCCTCTTACGGCTAGGGAGAGATTAAGAAAGCAATTTGAGGAACTTCACCAGTTGGACATTGCAGTGGTGGAATTCGAGGCCACATTTACTAATCTAGTGCGTTTTACACCCGAGCTTGTGGCCACCGAGGAGCACCGATGCTTGGAATTTGAGAAAATATTAAGGCCTAAGATTTTGATGAAAGTGATGGGTAACATGTATAGGGAGTATGATAGATTAGTGGAGGCCACAGCACATGTAGAGATTATGTTAGAGGCTTAGAAAGCGAGACAGAGGCATAAGAGGCCGAGCTACATAGAATCTAAGAGTGATACCGAATCTTCCAAGAAATCTAGAGGTTATTCTTCCTCCTTCCCGTCTATACCCCAGCAAGCTAAGTCATCGGGGTCTGTTTATGTGAGAAGTTTTGGAAGTATGGGTCCTATCTATGTTACTTGTTTCTGATGTAGCCAGCAAGGTCACAAAGCAGCTGCATGCAAGCAGAATCCTAGTCATCAACAACCAACTTGATCTCAAAGCCAAACCCAATAAAGGGGCCAATTGCCTACATGTTACCGTTGTAAGCAATCTGGGCACATGAAGAGGTCTTGCCCACAGCTAGTCGGGACAAGGAGTGCTTTTGGATCTCGAAATTCTAGGAGTTATCAGGCAGGCCAAGGTTAGCGATAGATTTATCAATCGGTTAGTTTGGGAAGTCATCAAAGGTAGTACAAGGGGCCACATCAGCATAGTTAACACAACCAGCTAACATTTTGAGAGGAGATAGGGGTAAGCAGAGGCCTCAAGGGCGAGTTTATGCAGTCACTGTTTCTGAACAATCGTCTAGACCATCAGTGATAAAAGGTACTTATCTTATCTGTAACATTTAGGCCAATGTATTGATAGATACAGGAGTATCTCATTCATTTATCGCATCACCATATGCATTCACGTTGGGCCTAAAGGTAGAACAACTAAAGTCTTTACTTATGGTTGAGTCACCAATTAGGGGTCAAGTTGTCTTAAATCGAGGGTGTCGTGGGTGTGTGATCGATGTAGCTGAATGTCAACTCCCATTTAATTCGGTGATGTTGGAAATGTCGGGGTTTGATGTTATTTTGGGTATGGATTGGTTATCCTCTTCTCGTGGCGTCATTGATTGCCATCGCGGAAGGGTTATGGTATGTATCGCTGGCGGGAATTGTTTTTATTTTTTGAGGGGATAGAGCTAATGGAGGGTTGTCACCGTTGTATGACCCACGAAGTTGAGGCAAACTTAGTTTTCTTCTTACAACTGTTGTCGATGATGAGAGCAGTGTAATCTGAGGGATATTTCCTAAGGTAGTTTGTGAGTATCCAGATGTTTTTCCTGAGGATCTCACCTAGTTACCACCTCATCGTGAGGTAGAATTCTCTATAGATCTGGTGCCTGGTACAACGTCCATCTCCATGTCGCCATATAGGTTTGCCGTTGCAGAGCTACTTGTCCTAAAGGAGCAATTACAAGAATTGTTAGACAAGGGTTTTATACACCCTAGCACTTCGCCATGGGGAGCACCGACTCTTTTTGCCAAAAAGAAAGACGGTTCGTTGCGACTATGCATCGATTATCGTAAGTTAAATAGAGCCACGATCAGAAACAAATATCCCTTGCCCCGGATAGATGATTTTTTCACCAACTTAAGGGTTCTTACTATTTCTCAAAGATAGATCTAAGATTGGGTTATTATCAGTTGCGAGTGAAAGAAGAGGATATCTTTAAAATGGCCTTTTGCACACGATATGGCCACTACGAATTCCTTGTGAAGCCATTTGGTCTAACTAATGCTCCCACCACTTTTATGGATTTAATGACTAGAGTTTTCAGAGATTATCTTGATAAGTTCGTGGTAGTCTTTGTGGATGATATCCTCATCTATTCGCCTTCTAAAGAGGAGCACGAAAGACAGCTCCATATTGTTTTGCAATTGTTTCGGCAACATTGATTGTGCGCTAAATTTGAGAAGTGTGAGTTTCAGCTTTCAGAAGTGATGTTTTTGGGTCATGTTGTCTCAAGAGAGGGAGTCATGGTAGATTCTTCAAAATTGAAGCAGTGTTAAAGTGGGAACGACCTAAGAACGTTTTCGAGATTCATAGCTTTTTGGGTCTTGTCGAATATTATAGGCGATGTGCGAAAGAGTTTTCTATCTTAACGGTACCACTAACAAAATTAACTAGAAAGGGGGTGAAATTCGTTTGGAATGAGTCATGTGAAAAGTCCTTATTAGAATTGAAGACTAGATTGACCTCAGCACCGATCTTAATTATCCCGGAGAGAGGATTGGGTTATTCGGTTTACTGTGATGCTTCTAGAGAAGGTTTAGGGCGTGTTTTGATGCAAGAAGGTAAAGTTGTGGTGTATAGTTGGGTTCTCTTCAATTAAAAACTCAAGAGCAAAACTACCTCAATCATGATCTTGAATTAGCCGCAGTCATTTTTGCTTTAAAGCTTTGAAGACACTACCTCTACGGAGAGAAATTTGATGTATTTTTAGACCATAAGAGTCTCAAGTATTTATTCTCCTAAAAAGATTTGAATTTGCGCCAAAGAAGGTGGATGGAATACTTGGAAGATTTTGACTTTGAATTGCATTATCATCCTAGGAAGGCTAATGTGGTGGCCGATGCTTTGAGTAGAAAGTCAATGAGTTCGGTTTCTAGCTTTGCCGTGAAGGAGTGGAAGATGTTGGAAGAGCTAAGTGAATTTGATGTGCAACTTGGAGAGTCACCTAGTCAAGCCACCATGTTTTCAATCCTAGCTCAGCCAACACTAGCTACATGAATTCTAGAAGCACAACAAAGTGATCCGAAGGTAGAAGCACTTAGAGAGAAAATCTTGCAAGGGAAAGAAGAGAAAGTATAGCATTTCTGGTTTAGACCCAATCCATTTGATGTTTTGGATCCAGGTCTCATTGTCTTATATAGTTGTTCATGTCTTGTTTCTCATTTACTTCTCTTGGGTTTGACTTTGGGTTGTGTTGGTGGCATTTGAAACAAGTTGGCAGCTTGTTTTTCAAACTGTTGCTGTCTAGAATTCTGCTTCTTCTCTCGAGCGATCTTTCTTACACTCAAGCGGTGTTGGCTCGAGCGGTTTTTGTTGAGCTCAAGCGGTGGTCTTCTGTTTGCAAAGCTTCTGGGAGTTTGTAGTCTTCGCTCGAGCAAAAATTCCTGCACTCGAGCAGTCCCATGTTTTATGTCTGGACGCCGAGCAATACTTCTTGTGCTCGAGCGATCTGTGCGTATATCAGTTCACAAGGTCAAATTTTCATCCCTCTCTCTCTCTCTCTCTCTCTCTCTCTCTAAACTTTCTTAAACCCTAGATCTTTACCCATTCTCTCTAAAACTGTACTTCTCTCTACAAATACACCTAGACCTGTCGAGTTCTTCACCCGTGTCCCTTTGTTAAAAAAGTAGAGCACGCCGTGGGCTTCCTTTTGATCCGAACAAAGTTGGGTTTTGGGCATTGTTGAAGTTCCATCACTCTATTCTTCGCACCTTCTATGAGTTTTAACTTAGTTATTTGCAATTTCTAAATAATATTCAATGTGTTTGATTTTAGTTTTCTGGATTCTATTTCTAAAAATTTAGTTTTTTGTTTTTCATATTTTTTTGTTTTTAGTGAATATTTTTAAAATTTTAAGCAATTTTTTAAACTTTTTTAAATGTGCCTTACTTAGATGTAGCTAAATAGTAAATTATTTGTGAAAAATATTTTAAAATTTTAATAAATACACAAAATACGAAAAATATGCTGAATTTTCATATTTTTTTTTGTATTTTTTGGTATTTAGTATTTTTTTAAAGATTTCTTTCACAAATATTATATATTCTAAGTGTATTTATGTTAGGTGTGTCTAAAAATTTTAAAAAAATAATGCTTAAAATATTAAAAAAAAATCAATGAAAACAAAAAAAATGAAAAAATATAATTTTTTGGAAAGTGAATTATGAAACTGGAAACAAACAGAGTGTGTGACTTTAGGAATTTTTGAAACAGACCTAGGGTTTTGGGTTAAAGATCAAAAGATGGGTTTTTACAATGGATTGTTGGAAATGTTTGTGGCGTTAGAAATAAAGTTGAGTGGTGATAAAATGGTTGATTTTGGTACTTGGGATTGATATTGAAAGTAAAAGGGGGTTTTACCCTAATAATGTCAAATGTTGATTTTATATAAATTATGGAATTGGTGTTGGGAATATGAAATTGGATTGGTTTTGATGGAAATGGTGGAGCTTGATATGTATTATCACTTATATCTAAAAAATTTGGAAAGTGTATCTTTAATGAGATTTAAATATCTGTTTAGAAATATCTATTTTGGGCTATCGGTGGATGATAGCTGTGATTGTTATAGAAACTACATGAGAATTAGGGAAATTGAAACTATTTTCTCATTCATTTACATTGAGCATTACCTCACATTTATACATTACAAATGTTTATCGTTTTGAGAACAATAGGTGAATCTGGGAAACATATATTGTCTCGTTAAAATAAGTTGGCTTGAGTGTCCATAGTGAAAGTCCTAAAAACTGCGTGTATACATGGGTGCTGATCAGGCAGATGAAATATCCGTAAAATGGCAATAGTAGTGCTTATATAGCGTATGTTTATATGGGTGCCGGTTCACGGTTTCCTGCGGATGAAATTTCCATGAAAGGTTGTATTTCTTTGAGATTCCCAAAGTGTGATTCATTGTCGTCTTTTCTATTGTAAAGAAAATGAATTATGATATCAACATGGCATTGCATGGTTTTGGAAAGAGATATAAAATGTTTTGACATAAGCATTGCATATGCATCCACTCTATAGCTTTGTTAAGATTCATATATAGTGTTGGATTATCTCTACTGGGCTTTGGTTCACCTTATGTAGGAAAACATTTTAGGTGCTAATGATATGCATCCGCCAAGGCAATAGCCTGGGAGAACTCGGAGCAAGAGGTTCATTTTGTTGATTTTTTTTGTATATGTTTTGTATAGGCCAAGGGCCTTTAACTCTATTGGACTTGAATTCCATTTTTGTTGTAACCAAGCACTGTCTTGGAAAGTTGTAAGCTTTTAGGGCACTTATTATCTATTTTATCCTCATATCTTATCTCTTGTTGTAACATATGCTATAGATTCAGGGTTAGACTTGTGAATGTGTATCTGCATATGTTACCCTTTTGTACAAGTAATTGGGATTAATAGAAGATAACTATTTCATCGCATGCTATTACGTAATTCATATTGTGGATGGTTTATTGTAATTATTTCGAGGCGTTACAACTTGGTATCAGAGCGTACTGGGTTTGAATACTTTGGTTACGTGGGAAGTGGTTCTTACCACAATGAGTTTATCTCGCTTGATAGAGATGTTTGTATGTTTGGTATGCTATTTCATAACATGCTTATGTGATTATATGGGTATGAGATTTAATTTCTAAGATATTGATTGGGTCTATGGGTTTCTAGAAGTCCTATTAGAGGAGCACTTGATCATTGCTATTTCTAATTGGAACTCTGGCAATGCCACGAGACGACCATTATCTAGGAAGGAAATTTATATGTCTTTATATGACTACATGTTTATGTGGAGTGGATTACTGTTGTCTATTGCCTTAGGACGCGAGTGAGTTAGCTTCGATACATTTGTAAGTGTGCTAATCTCTTTTGTTACCTTCATTAGGATGTCAGGACGTGGACGTGATGGTGGTAGGCATGGTAGGCCTAGAAGGCCTGAGGTGCCATTACCGGATGAAATTTCTGCGTAGGAGAAAGGAGTTGGTCAGGCTAATGTGGCCAAACCAGTTGGTTAATAGGCCATGGACGCTTTGGCCAGTAAAATGACTAGAGCTTTGCGGGAATCTATGGACATTCTAAGGGCAGAGAATTTAGTCCAGGCTCAAGTTGCTAAAGCAAAGCCGTCCTTCTTGAAGATGGAGTTCTTCTAGTCTAATCCGAATGAGTTTTTGGGTGACCCGAAATAGCCACTTAAGGCAGATGAGTGGTTAGAGCAGATGGTCAAGATGTTTGAGATACTTGACATTGAAGATGATGGGCTAAGAGTGACCTTGACATCCTTCCAGCTGAAGGGAGATGTTGGTCAATGGTGAAAGTATGCACGTAGGCGCATTGGGGTGACTTGGGAGGCTTTTGTCAACGTCTTCCAGGACAAGTTCTTACCTTCCACTACTAGGGGAGAAGTTGAGGGCTTAGTTTCTAAGGCTCAAGCAACTTAGTTTGTCAGTAGTCGAGTTTGAGGCAGCTTTCACTAGCCTCTCTAAATTTGCACCGGAACTCGTAGCAACTGAAGAATGCCGTTGTATCGAGTTCGAGAAGATGTTGAGGATCGGGCTTCTTTTCAAGGCAGCTGGGTCAATGATTAGGGACTATGGACGACTTGTGGAGGCGGTGGCTCATCTTGAGATTGTAGTTCAGGCAGATGAGGAGCGGATGAGGGGCTGCAGGAGGAGTCAAGAGGTTCAGGGGGAGAGTCGAGACAGTAAGAAGTAGATGGGTCCCGCCACACAGCAGTCCCAGGTTGCACAGTCTAAATCTACATTTCCTGTGCCAAGTTCAGGTTCAGAAAAAGGTAATTAGAAAGGCTTCTCTTGTTTTAAGTATGGCCAGTTGGGTCACAAGTCTCTAACTTGCTCGCAGAGAGGAGGAGGGCAACGGTCTGCACCGTCTACGACTCGCTCTTAGAGCTAAAGTCCGGGGAGAGGGCAACCACCTACTTGTTATCAGTGTGGGCAGTTAGGACATGTGAGGAGCTTTTTTCCTTAGTCAGGTGGCACTCCTGGTATATCTGGTTCGAGGTAGACACAGAGCCACCAGCCTACACAGTCAGCATAGGCCTCGAGAGCCAATCAAGGGGTCTCTTCGGCCCAGTTAGTGTATTAGACTTATGCCTTGAGGGGTGAGCAGGTGGAGTAGAGACCTATAGGACGTGTGTATGCTGTTAGCACCCCAAACTTAGTACCAGCGCCTTCAGTTATGAGAGGTACGTTCTTGTTATGCAGTTCTATTGCCAAGGTATTGATTGATATGGGTGCATTACATTCTTTTATCTCTTCTACATTTGCATCTTCATTGGGGTTAGAAGTGGCTCGGTTAGCATCTCCACTCAGGGTAGAGTCTCCTGTGGGTGGTGAAGTTGTTTTGGACCAAGGGTGTTGGGGTTGTGATATAGAGGTTGCCGGTCCCGACTTCCTTTTTCATTTGCATTAATTGACATGTTGAGTTTTGATACTATATTGGATATGGACTGGTTGTCATCGTATCGGGTTATTGTAGATTGTTACCATCAGAGAGTTACTGTATGTACCTCTAGCAGCGATTATTTTCATTTCATGGGGGACATAGTCGATAGGGCCTTATTGCCTGTGTGTGATCCGCATGGTTATGGTGAGCTTAGTCTCCTTCTTGTTACATTCTTGGGCGCTGAAAGTGATGTGGTCTGAGTTGAGTTACCGAGAATACCTGGATGTCTTTCCCAAGGATTTCATAGGTTTACCACCTCATCGTAAGATTGAGTTCTCTATTGATTTAGTACATGGCATAACACTAATTTCTATGGCATCGTATAGATTTGCACCTGCCGAATTGAGTGAGTTAAAGATTCAACTTCAAGAACTACTAGATAAGGGTTTTATCTGCCCTAGTACTTCACCTTGGGGAGCATTGACTCTCTTTGCCAAGAAGAAAGATGGTGCATTACGACTTTGTATTGATTACCGGAAGTTAAACTAGGTAATTGTTAAAAACAAGTACCCAATGCCCCATATAAACAATTTTTTTGACCAGTTGAAGGGGTCTTGTTGTTTCTCTAAGATAGACTTCAGGTCGGGTTATCACCAATTGAGGGTAAGAGAGGAAGATATCCAGAAGACAGCATTCCGTATGCAGTATGGACATTATGAGATCCTAGTGATGCCTTTTAGGCTAGCCAATGCACTATCCATGTTTATAGATTTGATGAATCGAATCTTCTGTGAGTTTCTAAACCGTTTTGTAGTTGTCTTCGTTGATGACATCTTGATTTAGTCACCCTCAGAGAAGGAATATGAGGAACACCTGTGAGTTGTACTTGGGTTGCTTAAAGCCCACAAACTGTATGCTAAGTTTGGGAAGTGTGAATTCTGGTTGAGAGAAGTAAAGTTCTTAGGCCATGTGATATCCGAGGTAGGAGTGACTGTAGATTCATCCAAGATAGAAGCAGTACAAGATTGGGAACAACCTAAGAATGTCTTTGAGATTCGTAGTTTCTTGGGGCTAACCGGGTACTATCGTCGGTTTGTGAAGGATTTCTCTAGGTTAGTCTCACCGTTGACTAGATTGATGAGGAATGAAATCAAATTTGTGTGGAGTGAGACTTGTAAGAAGTCATTTCAAGAGCTGAAGCATAGACTTACCACTGTTTTAGTGTTAATTATTTCGGAGAGGGGTTTGGACTATTTGGTGTATTGTGATGCTTCACGGGAAGGTTTGGGTTGTGTCTTGAAGCAAGAAGGGAAGGTAGTGGCCTATGACTCACGTCAGTTGAAAACACACGATAGAAACTATCCTACCCATGATTTAGAACTAGCAGCTGTGATCTTTGCCTTAAAAATTTGGAGGCATTACCTCTATGGTGAGAGGTTTGAGGTGTTTTCTGATTATAAGAGTTTGAAGTACCTATTTTCACAAAAAGATCTGAATTTGAGGCAGAGGAGGTGGATGGAATTTATGAAAGACTATGATTTTGAGTTGCACTATCATCCGAGAAAGGCCAATGTAGTAGCTGATGCCTTGAGTGGGAAATCCAGTAGCAGTGTAGCTTGTATTGCTATAAGAGAATGGGAGATGTTGGGTTCTTTTGGTAAGTTTGACATGCACCTTGGCGAGTCTATTAAGTTGGCAACTTTGTTTTCAGTAGTTACACAACCTACACTTGTGAGCCGAGTTATAGAAGCACAGAGGGGTGACCTTGAGGTAAAAACCCTTCGGGAGAAAATCTCTAGTGGAAAGGTAGAGCCAACGTGTATTCTGACTCGAGTGTTAGATACCTTGACCGTCTTTTCATGTCGGAGTCTAGCCGAGAGGAAATACTCTGAAAGTTTCACCATTCACGCCTTGTGGTGCACCCGAGAGGCACAAAGATGTATCATGACCTTAGCTACCAGTTTTGGTAGAAGGGAATGAAGAAGGATGTAGCCGTGTTTGTGTTGAGGTGCCTTACTTGTTAACAAGTAAAGGCCAAGCATTAGAGGCCAGCGGGTTTGCTACAACCCTTGCCTCTAGCCGAATAGAAGTGGGAGCATACCATGATGGATTTTGTTATGGGTCTTCCGAGGACTCAATGGGGTAATGACGCCATTTGGGTGGTGGTTGACCGATTGACCAAGTTAGCACACTTTGCACCTATGCGCACGAGTGACTCAGTGGATTATCTAACCGACCTTTATATTAGGGACATAGTTCAACTTCATGGGGTCCTTGTGACTATTGTTTCAGATAGAGATCCGTGTTTTATGACTCGGTTGTGGCAGAGCCTACAGAATGCCTTGGGCACTAGGTTGACTTTTAGTATCATCTATCATCTTTAAACTGATGAGCAGTCAGAGCGTACTATTCAGATCCTTGAGGATATGCTTCACGGTTGTGTCCTTAACTTTAAGGGGTAGTGGGAGAGGCAATTGTGTTTAGTGGTTTTTGCTTATAACAATAGTTTCCAGTTGAGTATTGGTATGGCACCGTTTAAGGCCTTGTACGGCCGACTGCGTAGATCTCCTGTGTGTTAGGCCGAGGTGGGTGATGCACCTATGTTAGGTCCAGAGTTAGTCCAGGAAATGATGGAGAAATTTGTACTTATTCAAAAGAGGTTGGTTATGGCTTATAGTCGTCAGAAGAGTTATGTCAACCGTAGGAGAAGACCGTTGTCCTTTTGAGGTGGGAGATCACGTCTTCTTGAAAATATCACATAGACGGGGTTTGATGAGATTTAGGAAGAGCGGAAAGTTGTCTCCTAGGTTTATTGGGCCTTTTGAGATCCTAGAACGAATTGGGGAGGTAACTTATCATTTGGCCTTGCCGCCAAAGCTTTCTAGGGTTCATGACGTGTTTCATATCTGTATGCTTCGGAAATATGAGCTGAATCCATCACACGTGTTGGATTGGACGGAATTAGAGGTAAACAAGGATGCCTCATATGAGGAGAGACCGGTTAGAGTTTTATTTTAGACACTCGAGACCAAGTCTTGCGAGGTAAGACAATTCCTTTAGTAAAAGTGTTGTAGCGACACCGCGGGGTTGAGGAGGCCACTTGAGAATGTAAGGCAGAAGTCCGTGAGAAGTATCTGAACCTATTTATTAATGTTTGAACATATATTGAAAACTTTGTTATGTTAATAAAAAATAATTAAATTAAAGAATCATCCAAATAATACTCATAATAAACACCATATCTCAAAACAACACTCCTACTACGAAATGGAGAAATGCCTTTCTCAAAAAGAAAAGTGACATTTGTGATGGGCTTACAAAATAAACCTAGTAAATTATGAAATGGGTTGGGCTTCCCACCATTCTTAGATAAAGATTGGAAAGTGTTGTCTAAACTTGTGGGATCCACTACAGATACAATATTTGAATATTTAATTTTGTAAGGCTTTTCGTATATATCATCTATGGAAAAAAAATTTAAATCGATTCAATAATTATAATTTTTAATTTATTTATTGTGTTTGTCTAACAAAAATATACTATAGGACAAACATGTGGAGACGTGTTGCTCATTATAAAATATTCTTTTAGAATAATGTTATATGCACTAATTAGTGTACTAATTAGTGCACCAATTGATGATGTGACATAATTTAAGAGATTTTTAGGATTTATAATGTGATTAATGAGTGGGGTCAATAATAATATTATAACTAGTGTTAGTATACTAGTTAGTACACTAATTAGTGCATGTAATACCACAAAATCTTTTAACTATTCATTCTAGTAATTCACCATTGAAGTTGTTCTAAAAGCCAGAAGTAGTCCACGTAGGACTTGTAAGTAGGATGACATGGGTTGGGATGGGACAGGTTTCCCTCTTTATTTAAACTAGGGGAAGTATCACATCAATTAGTGTTGAAAAAGTAATTACAAATTAATGAAAATTTTTGTAAATATTAATAATCAAATTTGTTAACGTTTTCATGAATTCATATATGTATTTTTTTTTTAAACTGAGACGTAATAACCCCTTTAAACTAACTCTGCACATCCAAATAAAAAACATCACTCGTTACTATTTTTACTACTTCGACAAAACCAAACACCATGGTGGAAAAGAAAATAACAGTCCGTTTTTCTTTTATATATATATATATACCCATAGGTACATGGATAGAATTGAAACGCTGAATAGTCAGTCTTTTGATATCTGCTCTAATAGCCCCTTCAAACTCTCTATCTCTCGTTGTGATTAAATCAAAGCATCTTTATCAAATTATAATAAAAACCACAAACCCTAGTACGTCGTCAAAGAGCAAAAAAAAGCAAACACAGACACAGCAACAGGAAACAATAACAGGAGGTGGAGGAGGAGGGAATAGGTTCCTAGGTGTGAGACGGAGGCCTTGGGGAAGATATGCAGCAGAGATAAGAGACCCCACCACCAAAGAAAGGCATTGGCTGGGGACATTCGACACTGCAGAGGAGGCCACCCTTGCCTACGACAGAGCCGCCCGATCCATGCGGGGCTCTCGCGCTCAAACCAACTTCATCTACTCTGACATGCCCTTGGCTCTTCTGTCACCTCCATCATCTCCCCAGACGAACCCATCATCGCTATCCTCAACCAGGGGCGGGGCTATGTGTAATTCAGTGGTGTCAAAACTTTCAAATTTTGTTTAAATATATATGAAATTTTGTTTAATAGTTTTGGATTTTAACAAAATGACTCCAGTGTTTGGAGCTATTCAATATTTAGTGGTGTCAATTTTAACAAAATGACCTTAGTGAATCTAGATAAATATCACATATATTTGGAGCTATTCATTGTTTAGTGGTGTCAAATTTAGCTCAGTGTTCGTTCATTCATTTGCTCCATCAACGTTTCATTCTCTAACAACCATTGTTGCATTGCCATTGATGCATTCCTTCATTTGTTCTCTCTCTCTCTCTCTCTCTCTCTCTCTCTCTCTCTCTCCTTCTAAATGACCCCATTGAGTGGAATTCCTGGCTACGCCACTGTCCCTAACCCTCCTCTTTACCCTTTAGCAGCAGCAGACTTCTCCTCTTCTCTCCACGTCCCACCACCACCTCCTCCTCCTCGTCCCTAACAAGAAGACCCTTCTTCAATCCAGCTCCTCTTCTTTTCCCAGAATTCTACTCTCGAAATCCAATGCCATTTCTCCAGTGGAATGTCTGCTGGTGGTGGGGACGCATGGGCTTCTTCCCGATCGGGTGTTGTTTATCAACAACAGTAGTAACAACATCAAAACCAACAACCGATTCTTGACTATGGTAGTGGTAGTGGTGGTGGCGGCCTATCCCACCAATTCCATGATGGGCCTTCAGAGGAGCTTCCTTCTTTACCTCCTCAAATTTCGGTTTCGCACATGGCAGATTCGAGTTATGGGGTCTGGAGTGACCCACCACCACCAACCACCCTTCTTGGTTTCCCGGAGCAGACTACAATCACATACCCGGAGGAAATCGGGTCGTACCTGGGTTTCGATTCGAACTAGTAAGTACACAGCCCGCTTTTCGGTCAGATGCCACCGACTTCGATCTGGATGCTTTTGAACATTTGGACTTGGGCGGTTCCACATATTTCTATTGATTCAATTCAACTGTGAACCTATATTAATACTATTAATTAAATTAAATACTCATATAGCATTTTCTATGTAAGTAATGTGTGCCTAAGGGTGAGTAGGTGAATCGAAAGATTCACAATTTGAATCGGTCCAATCCGATAGGTTTGGTTTGATTTTTTTTATTTATGATTCCGAATTAGCTTGAAAAATTAATAATTTGTTGTTTACGAATCAATTTCAGATTATGATACACGGTTCCGAATTGAATCCGATGTGGACCGTTTAGTATTCTACCCTACTATTATATGAATACATATAATTCCAACCATTTATATATATAACACAAATAAGGAACCCTCCAAAGAAAAGAAATAGGCGGTGCTCTCAATAGAACTGTCACTAACTATCAATAATCAATTTATTAATATTACAAGTTGATTTGGTTTGCTATTGTTACTGTGTTGTGCTGCTATTTTTGTTTTTATAAATTATTTAGTATAAGTTTAGTTTTGTAACTATTATTGTCAAAATAAAATATTTGTTAAATGAGAGTTTTATTTGTTAGATGTTAAACTTATATTTATTTATTAAATGATAAAGTTATATTTATTTGCTACATGTTGAATATTTTTTGAACAATATTATATAATTTTTATTGTGTGAAACAGTAGTTCCAAACTGAACCAATTCGTGTTTAAATGGTTTGATTCGAATTGATTTCATAATTTAAATGGTTCAAATTGATTACTCCCTTCGTCCCAAAATATTAATCCCTTATTCCATTTTTCGTTGTTCCAAAAATATTAATCCCTTTTCAAAAATCAAGTACAAAAATAATATAAAATTTTTCATTTTGCCATTCTTTTAAATTCATTAACAACATAAAAAGTACAATTATGACATTGATATTTTCCAAAAAATGTACTATCAAAGGGTAATTTTGAAAAATCAATTTTTTTAAAGTGCAATAATTGTATTACCAAAAAAAAGGTTGAATTTCCCAAAAGAGACTATTATTTTGAGACAGAGGGAATATAATTTTTATAAAACCATAATTCAAGAATTAATCTTAATTTCATTCCAAACTAACCCTGTAGGTACGTGGCATAATGCTTGTAGTTTGAAGTGTGTCTTTCTGGTTTTGATTACGAATACTACCTCGTACATGGGGTTGCTCTTGTGACAATATGTGGGCCAGTTTTCTGATGATTGTTTGAACTTTTTTACTCAATATTTGAAAACGAAAAGCCTTGATAAGAGCATCTCCAATGGAGCTGCTATATCAGTTGCCAAAGCTAAAAAATGACAGAAATGGCAAAAATCAGTCTCCAATGGTCTGCTATTTCACTTGCCAAAGATGGCAGATGCCATATGTGTTCTCAAATATGGCAAGTGAAATAGCAGATGCCAACCTTGCCAGATCAGCAAAATCCAACAGAAATTGGCACCAAATTCAGTTGAGAAAACAACAGAATTAATCCAGTAGGGAAGCTATTTTCCAAAATCAAACCTAATTTTTATAGATTGTGTATATATAGATATATATGATCAAACCCATGAAGACAGCCTGTATATATATATGATCAAAATCAAACCCAAAATATATATATATATATATATATATGATCAAACCCATGAACCTCTGCTGACCATATATATATATAAATATGTGATCAAAATCAAACCCAAAACATATATATATATATATGATCAAACCCATAGCAAACCATATATATATTAAATAATCAAAATCAAAGCAAACCGTGCAAACCATATATATATATATTAAATAATCAAAATCAAAGCAAACCGTGTATATATAGCAAACCGTGTATATATATATCTATATATATATATGACATAGCAAACCAAAGCAAACCGTGTATATATATATGACATAGCAAACCGTATATATATATATGATCAAATCCATTAAGAAAGAATTTTTTGATGGAGATAGATCAAAACCGTATATATATCAAAACATATATATATAGATGAATTTTTTGATGGATATATATATGCAAACAGATCAAAACATATATATATATATAGATGAAGATCGTACCAGAGACGAAGAGTACACAGATCGGAGGGAGACAGAGTCAAACCAGAGAGAGTGGGTTCCGATCTTGGAGGAGAAGGGGGAGATCGGGTTCCGATCATGGAGGAGAAGGGTTCGATCTTGGAGGAGGGGTTTCGATCTTGGAGGAGAAGGGAGATGGGTTCCGATCCTGTGCTCTGTTTGATTTGTGCTCTGTTTAATTTCGGCCATGGGGGAGAAGACATAGTGAGAATGAGAGGGGGAAAAAGAACTGTGGAGGAGATGAGAGGGAGATGAGAGGGAGAAGAGACTGAGATTAATTTTATTCATTGCAGAGACTGAGATGGCAAATTTGTGATGGGTCAGTGTAAATAAAAGAGCCGTTGGGCTCTGTTTGGTTTGTTCAACCAAAAAAAAAAAAAAATGAAATTATTTTTTACAACGGCTCTTTAAACGGCTATTTGCCAAACGGTAATAAATTTAATTTTTATAAATTGAAACCTTTCCTTCATTTTTATTTCACACAAATATTTACATTTAATTTTTATTTTCTCCTCTCTTCTTTGAATTTGATTTCACAACAAATCTCTTAAATTATATTTTTTTTAGTTTTTTCATCCAATCATTATGGAAGGTTCATCAAAAACAAAGAGAGGAAAATCATACACCGTTGAAGAAGATATGGCAATTTGTAAATCTTGGTGTCACATTTCGGAAGACCCAATTGTTGGCAATTCGCAATCGTATGCTCACTTTTGGGGAAGAATTTACGAAAATTTTTGCCTGCTTCAGAATGATAAGTCCAGAACACAAGTGTCTATTCAATCTCGATGGGGTATAATCATGAAATGTTCTAACAAATTTCGGGGATGTTTAGCACAAGTCGAAAATCTTCACCCAAGTGGGATTTCTCAAGTTGATATAGTAAGTTTTTATTTTCAATTATTATGTTTAGTTTCTTACGGTATCGTATAAAAATTACGTAATTAAATAATGTTTCAATATGAAGACATTTAATTTTTTGGAATATTAAATAATGTTTATTATTTATTATTCAATTATTATTTATTTTATTTAAATAATGTTTTGATTTTCAATTACATTTAATTTTTATCTAATTTTTTCAATTACATTAGTTTCAATTACATTTGATTTTCAATTATTCAAGTGTCTATTTAATTTTTTTTTAAACAGATGCTTCAAGCAAAATTGTTATACCATCAAGATGAAAACAAACATTTCGCTTTTGAACATTGTTGGCCAATATTGCAAGACAATATCAGGTGGCAAGATGTAGCTCCCACGAATAAGGTAAAGTCAAGGATGCATACAGTGTTTACCCCTCGATTCAAATTTCGATTCCCCTATGGAAAACGCATTTCTCTTGAAGACGACAACACCCAAGTGTTGGTAACAATCCAAGCATTGGTGAGGCGGTTACCGAAAGGGTAAAAGGCCGATGGGTAGGAAATCTGCAAAAGAATTATTTCGAAGAAATCAAGTCATTGAAACTGAAGTCCAAAAAATGAGTATACAATTAGACACATTTAACCAACACCTTGCTGAGAAGGAAAAGAAAAAAGATGAAAGAGAAGAAAAAATGATTCAAGCAATGCAGGAGATGAAAGAACTTGAGATGAAAAAACATGACTTCGAGCTCAGAAGACAAGAACATGAGATGAAAAAACATGACTTCGAGATCAGAAGACAAGAACATGAGATGAGAAAGGAAGAACACCAAATAATGACTGCGGACATTTCTCATTTGGACCCTCAGATGAAAGCGTATTACACAATGCGAAAAAATGAGATTTTCGCCAAGTGGTCCTCAAATGTAAGCAGCCCAAATTTTTATTTCCCCCTACCTCCTGATGAATAATTACGGGATCAATGTTAGTCTTTATTTTTTGCAATATCATTTTATTTTGATGTAATTGTTAGTCTTTATTTGCAATGTAATTTTTATTTTGTAATGAAATTTCATGTTGTTTTAAGAAACATTTTTGAGTATTTTGTACTTCACAATGTAAAAAAAGACATTTTATGAAAAGACATTAACTGACATTAAAAGACATTGTAGAATAAAAAGACATTAAATGAAGAACATTTTATTAGAATATAAAGACATTAATCGATAGTAAATGACATTAATCGTCATTAAAAAGATAAAATGCAAACTTAATCTAACTCCATTTCGGGACCACAAGTGTTCAATTAGATCATTACGAATTACATTATGGGTTTCAGATCTAATCCTTTGCCGATTCAACATAAATTGAGCATACTCCTCATTCGGATCGCGTGATACTTGATGTTCCAAATTACCGTATCGATCTCAAGTTGTGCGGCAATCGCTGCTCATTTTCTCGAATATCACGCTCATCTTCAATGATCATGTTGTGCAAAATAATGCAGTCTTCATGATGTAGTAGATCCTCGTTACTCCAACCTCTAGTCGCACGCCGACAATATTAAATCGCGGCTTGGAGCACTCCAAATGCCCGCTCAACATCTTTCCGACATGCCTCGTGATCCTCGCAAATAGTTGTCTCTTTGCGCCTTGAGGTTGAGATATTGTTTTCACAATCGCGTTGCCAACGAGGATAGATACCATCAAAAGATAATACCCCATGGTGTATGCGTGATTATTGATGGTGTAGTTGGCGCAGGGCACGCCCTCTAGTTAATTCAAAGAATAAAGGCGACTGTCAAGAACAGTAATATCATTTAGAGAGCCAGGCATACCAAAGAAAGCATGCCAAATCCACAAGTCATAGGAGGCAACTACCTCGAGTACAACTGTTGGTTTGTGATAGTGTCCAGTGTAAGCACCGGCTTGGGCACTTGGACATTTATCCCAACGCCAGTGCATACAATCCAAACTCCCTAACATTCCAGAAAACCCGCGTTTCCTCTTGCAATAATCTGGCGACATCTGCTTCATTTGGAGATCTTAAGTAAACGGCTTCATAGGTAGCAACAATTGACCTGGTAAAAAAATTTAAGGCGGCAATTGCAGTACTTTCACCAATTCTAATGTACTCGTCTACAGCATCAGCAGGCACGCCGGATTGGAGGATCCGGCGTCATAGCCATCTTCAGACCGGATAATCCAGGAGCACCAGTGGCATCACGGGTTTGGATGAAGTATTCATTCACTTGTTGAATATCGTGTAAGATACTAACAAACAATGACCGCCTCATTTGAAAACGTCTTCGGAAGTATTCTTCTAGATAGATAGGATTATCTGTAAAATAATCTCTATAAATTTGTTCGTCGCCTTTGACCCTCTCACGATTAATGTATCGACGACCACTTGTGGAACCAACACGTCTGGTTTGTTGGTTTAGGCTTAACATCTGTAATCTTTGTTGTTGTGCTGTGAATAGTTGCATCATGATGATATCATCATCAGATGATGAAGATTCATCAAAATCTCCATTTAATATGGCTTTGCTCAAATTGTTCATTGTAGGTGGATGGGTGAGTGGGTGAATATGAAAATTATAGAAAATCTTCTTGGTGGGTACAGAGAGTTTTGAAGATATGAAAATGATATGTAGGTGAATATGAAAATTGTAGAAAACCTTATGTTATATTTATAGAGAAAATTGTGGGTGAATAATGGATGGATGTTGGGTGGGTGAATGAATAATGGGTGGTTGTTGGGTGGGTGGATGAATAATGGATGGTTGTTGGGTGGGTGTATGTGAGTGAATGAATGCTGAGTTAATAATGGATGGTTGTTGGTGGTTGGTTGTTGGTGGGTAATTGGTGATTATTTATTTTTTATGTGTAGTTAAAAAAATTTATTAAATATGTAGTGATATGTTTTTTGGTGGGGTGAATAAATCAAACAATATTTTTTTTTTCCAATTTTTATTTTTTTTTAATTTTTTATATTTGTCTAGTTGGGAATAAAATAAATATATAATTTTTTTAACAAACAGATAAAAAATGTCACAAAAGACAAAAAATAAATAAAAATAAAATCACAAAAGACCTATATCCAAACAACACCTACAAATTTGGAGGGAAAGTTGGTTGAGATTTGCCAAAAATAGCAAATGACCATTGGAGCACCATTGCTATAATTTGGCAAAATAACACTATTCATTGCCAAATTATAGCAATAGCAACCCCAATATAGCAACAACCATTGGAGATGCTCTAATAACTGTTTAACCAGAACTGTTGTACTTGATAATAATTTTTTGAAAAAATTATTAATAAGTCTTATTTTATTCTTAAAATTACTATTGACTCTTATTAAATTTTAATATGAATAACTATATTATTTTTAATAAAATATTCTCAACAAGTTTATTATTTTCTAATGGTGTATGTTATCATAATTTTACCCCTTATTTAACATGAACAATGATTTCATAAATATTTTTAATCGAAACAAAATTATATTTTTTAATTGTAAAAATTATGATATTATATTAAAATATTAATAAACCACAATGAAAAAAAATTACCGGTAAGTTTTATTTTGTTCTAAAAATTACTATTGAATTATATCAAATTTCAATATTGACAAACAAGTCAGTTTTTCATAAACAAAATCATAAGTATATGATTCATCAACTATCTTAAGCATTGAGAAATATATAAATTTGTCATAGTATTGTTTTCATAACTCTTTGAAAGTTTAATATAATTTAGCTTTTTTCAGATTGTTTATACTAAATAAAATTTAAAATTGAAGATAACAAAAAACTGACTCATTTTGTACTAAAGTTATTTCAATCCAATTGTTACTTATATTTTTTTGATATAGTATTAATATTTTATTTAATTAATTTTTTATTTTAATTAAGTTAAAATTATATACAAAATTATTATTCATATTAAATGAAAGGGGTAAAATTAGGATAAGATACACCTTTATGGAGTAATGAACTTTTTGAGAATATTTTATGACAAATAATTATAACTTAATAACACTCAATATTAATTTTAAGAGCAAAATATGACTTATTAGTAATTTTTATTTTTTTTCCACAATTATAATTACCAGATTTTTGTTGGAAAATTACCTACACACAATTCTAAATTGAGCAATCTCTAATTTTTCCTTTCCAAACTTCTCTCAATGATGTGACAGATAATTTTAAGGGGAGAGAAGAATTTGAAAAGAGATGATTGGTTGATATTGTTTGTCATATTATTGGGAGAGTGTGAAGGAAAAAATTAGAAGATAACATGTTGATATTGTTTGTCATATTATTGGGAGAGCGTGAGGGAAAAAAAATTAGAAGATAGCATTTTCTGATAACAATGCCCTTTTTTTTTTATTATTATCAAATTATAATAACAATGTTAGAGACTCATATTTTACACCCACAAATGCAAATATAAAAAATAATAAGTCTCATATAATTGAGTGAATGACGTATAAAAAAATAACACTTGCCAAATCACATTATTATAAGTTAAATAATATATATATATATATTTTTAAAAGTCTCAAATATTATCCTACTTATAAATTATCGTGACAACCATGGTAGAGTTAGCCTCCTTTCCAATTCTAATCCTTGAATCGTATCTGCCCCAATGACCACTTGGTAACCAAAACATCTAACAGTCCAAATTTTATAATTATTTAAATTAAAAAAATTCATTATACTCAAAAATTTTTCTTTCCATATGGAGAATACTTATGTAAAACAAAATGAGAAAAAGCAAAAAATGAAAGAGAAAAATACAAAAAAACAAGTTGTTCTTCCATTGAATCATCAACTAACAAAAAAATGAGTTATCTACAATTAGCATATAATGGATAAGGATGGATTTCTAAAGCGACCAGGCGCAAGTGCGGCGTCAATTTTTTAAAAAATTTGGGGATTATATATAAAGAAAATAATTAATAAATAAAAAATTGATATAAAATATCATATTGTATGATCTTTTAATGATATTTTTAAAATTATTTGTTTTGATTGAAAATAAATAAATCATAACAAGTCATATTATTATATATGGAAATTTTGTAAAAAATTTAATGTAATAATGACATCACATCATCACTTCTAGGTAAATATAGTTAACTCCACTATAAAAATGTGTAATTATTGAATTATTAATTACATTTGACAAATGTGACGGGATTATTGTTTTTTGTAGACCTTGTTTCGTTTGGTTTGTCTTTTGAGAGACAATTTTAAAGAAAAAATTTCAAATATTGTTTGGTTAAAATTTTTTTAAAAAAATACAAAATTACTTTTCTTTCTACTCCATATTAATTAATTGATTTTTTTTTTCTCTCTTCTCTCATTTTCTTATATTTTATATATCAATCAATCAATTTTTCTCTCACACCTATCTATTTAATTAGAAAAAAAAAAAGTTAAATCATTTCAAATTTCAAAATTATCTTCAAAATATGCAATGAAACAAATTTTTTAATTTTATAAACTATTTAAAAAAATTATTTTACAAATACAAAATCAAATATTACCATAATTTCTCTAAAAAGTTACGTGAAAGCTAACTTACTGATTTTTTTGATTTTTTTATGTGTAAAAAATATAAAAAATAACATGATCCAAAATAAATTAAAAATAAAAAATTAATTTTCAGCTAACTTTCCCAAATTACTGCAAAGACATGCCTCCCATGCACACAAGGCGCATGAGACAGGTCAAGCATCATCTGACCCCTCTCACTTTATATTTAAAATCAACAAATTTTGGTGTGAATGCTACTTGGTCGATCAAGTAATGTACTTTCATCAGTTTGAGAGAGAGAAACTTTGTGCATGAACAGAGAGAGAGAGAGAGAGAGAGAGAGAGATAAACAGAAGTTGATATAACAAAAAAGAAAAAAACAAAATAAAACAGTTTCTCAATTGATTCAAATAGGTTGGTCCGATGCCAATGGGCCCGAGTCTGGAATTTCTACACTGCGTAACCCTTCTCAGGTATGTGCCCCCTTTTTTTAGGGTTCTTTCTCTGCGTTTGATTTTCTATTGCTACCGAGATCGATTTGTAAAGTGTGTTTTGTGGTGTTATTTTTCTGCATCAAAATCGTAATCTATTAATTGTTGGTAAAAACTATCATATTGTTATTTTCTTTGGCCCCAACCTAACACAACCCAACCCCTGGCCGAGGTGTTTGGTTCGAGGATTTGAGAAGGGATTTGGAAAGGAAAATGGAAAAGATAGGTGAAATAAGAATAAAACATACTTATATTTCACCTAATTTTACACACATTTTTCCTTTCTCTTTCCAAATCCCTCCCCAAATCCCCCAACCAAACACAGCGTAAATGAAACGCTCGGTCATTTCAGATGACATTTCCCCCCGTCTTGATGGGAAAAATCAATGGATTTGAATTGTTGTTGAATTGATATATATATATATATATATATATATTGAGCTGAGAAAAGAGAAAGTAAGCATTTCTAAATATAACTAAGAATGAGGAAATCTACAATTGGAGAAAGAATGTGCGATGAAGTTTGAATCAATGAGCTGGTATTAAAGAATTGCATGAGTAATCTTTATGATTAGTTATGCAGACTGCTTAGTGAACCACTGATCAAGTGTTTGGCACCTTAGTGGTCTTGACCGTTTGGTCAACATGGCTTTCTGACACTAGTTTCTAGTGCGAGAATCACTTTGTTGTTACGTTTGGGCTTGTTTGGTTATTGGAACTTGACGAATGGTAGTTTGTTCTAAACTTTGACCTGTTCCAAAAGTCCGGTTGTTGCTGACCCTAGTTTTGAGATTAAGTTCCAATTATAAGTCCCTTTTAAACTAAGCCAAACGAAGTCCATGGCTTATGAATTTATCATTGCTCTAGCACGTACACTATCCAAACATGCTTTCACAAAAAGTTCGCAAAAAAGCTATCAATTTATTTTTTTATTTTTTATTTTTTGTGTGGGTGAGAATCAAATACAGGAAATGAAAACAATACCAAATTATGATATCGTTTGGTAATGTTTGTAGTTTACTATTTTGGGTCTGCAGAAAACATTGAACATGTTTTTTTTTTTTTTTTTTTTACTGTTGGGGAAAATGGAAACAAAAAACATGTTTGGTACACACCTAAGAAGCATGAATATTTTTATGGAGGAGGTGTATCATGATGGACACTCTTATTAAACACCGACATTTTTTGGATACGCCTAAAAGTCCAAAACTTCTTTAAAGTGTATGTTACCCAAAAAGCATCCTAAGGGGGAGGGGGGTGAATTAAGTTTCTACAAATTAAAATTAATAATACCCCAATAAAATTAACTACTAGTACAACAAATTATTAACAAGCACAATGATGAACTTATCAGTAAATGATCAAGCAAAATAACAATGAAGTATAGCTAACATACAGGGTAAATCAAATGATTAGCACATGAATATTAGATAAATATAGCAGTAGTAGGAAAGTAAAGAAATTAGGGAAGAGGAGACAAACAAATTTATAGTGATTCGGCTTCAACCAAGCCTACATCCACTCCTCAAGCTTTACTTGAAATTTTCCACTATCTTCTAACTTCACAGGGTGCTAGCAACCTTTTCACAGATGGAGCACTCCTCCACAGATTTTACACAGACTTTCTAAGTCAAGAACACTAAGTGTACTACACTCTTACAAGGTTGAAAAGAAGGTGTTTGTGCTTTCACAAAAAGCTACAATAATTATCTCTCAAAGATAGATGTAAAAATGAAGCTCTGGTTTTTCTGAAAACCTCATGCAGGAAAGATGAGCTTAATGCTATAATTAGTGTATAATTTCTGGGAGAGAATGTAAACAAAAATTGAAAAACACTTCTCAAAGAATTTTTCAGAGATAGATGTGAGTGATTATAGATCAAAGAATATTTTCTATTTTTTTTTTTTTTGTAACTTGTTTACATTATACTACAACAAAAGTAACCTATGGTGACGAAAACTAGTGAAGAAAATAAAATTCGTCACTAAATAAAAATAATTCGTGAGGAATTTATAAATTTTGTCACATATTATAAAAAAAATGAAAATGGTAGGTGACAAAATTTATTTTCGTCAATAAATACTTCATTTTAAGTGAGGAAAAATTAAGTTTCGTCACCAAAAATTTTTCTGGTTTTTTTTTTTTGGTGGCGCCAAAATTTTGGGACTTTTGGTGAGAAAAAAAATTGTCACTAATTATAAAATTATTTGTGAGAAATATATTTTCGTCACCAAAATGTTTTAATATTTTTGATATCTTTTAGTGAGGAAATAATATTGTCACCAATTTTGGTGAGAAAATTTTGATATATTGACCGGCAATAAAAAAAATAGGGATTAATTTTTTTTACCCCTTTTCTGTTTATCATCTCTATCTCTCTCTCTCTCTCTGTGAAAATAGGATATTAATTTGTCTTACCTCTTGCTCCTCCACCACGCCGATCGCCATCGTCGCCTCTATTAGCCTTGCCGATCATCGCCGCCACTAGTAGGCTTGCCGGTAACCGCCACATCTTCTTCGCTTGGTGATTTGGTACGTGATTTCTCTTTGCTCTTTTTCTGGTGTCTCTTTCTCTTATTCTCTGTATTGGTATGGTGACGAAAATTAGTGAAGAAAACAAATTTCGTCACTAAATAAGAATAAACCATGAGGAATTATAAATTTTGTCACGTATAATAAGAATATAAAAATAATAGGTGACGAAATTTATTTCCGTCAATAAATACTTACTTTAGGTGAGAAAAAAATAAGTTTCGTCACCTAATTTTTTCCCACTAATTTTTTTTGATGGTGCCAAAATTTAGAAACTTTTGGTGAGAATTTTTTTTTCAACAATTAAAAAATTAATAATGAGGAATATATTTGCGTCACCAATAAATTTTTTTTTTTAAATTTGATTTTAAAACCATTTGGTGAGAAATATATTTTCGTCACTAATTTTTTTTAATATTTTTAGGCCTTTTAGTGAGAAAATTATTTTGTCACTAATTTTGAAAGAAAAATTTTGACATATTAAGCAGTTATGAAAAAAAATAGTTTATTATTTTTCCCTCCTTCATTCTTCTTCTTCTTTTTTTTATTTTTTTTTTGGATCAGTTTTCCTAAATTATTTTTCCCTTTTTTTTTTTTGATCAGTTTATTTTTCCCTCCTTTTTTTTTTGGGATCAGTCTTCGTATCAGTCTGTATCTCTATCTGTCGATCTCCCTCTCAAAACAAAACACGATCAGTTTTCCTATCAATCCCTCTCCATCTCCCTCCCAAAACACAAGTGCGGTGTGTTCTTCTCCGGCGCCCCTTCAGTGTGTTCTTCCCCAGCGCCGCTGCCAACGTCCCTGTTCTCCTCCTTCAGTGTCGCCACAGACGTCAGATTCTCATCATTGTATGCGTTCTCTTCCATCGTATGGGTCCTCTTTCTCTCTCCCTCTCTCACTCAATTTCTCTATTTTTCAATCTCTGCTTTCCCTAATTTTCAAAATTAATGTTTTCCCTAATTTTTGAAATTAATTTTCAGAATTAATGTTGTATTTTTTCAGACTTTAGTTGATAAGTATGAGATAATTTGGGATTATTTAATAATTTTCCATTAATCTGTAATGGGTATTGTATGAGTCATCAGGTGGAATAATAGGATTGGTCTGTCATAAAACGTAGCACAACTATAAAAAAGAGTTGAAGGGCATTCAGTTCATACTTGGTAGTTGAGGAAGACTTGTGAGTATGAACAGATTGTATCTTTAATCAGTTTCTGAATCAGTTTCTAGAGCATTCATGTTAATCTACGAATCATGTATATATATAAAGAAGAAGGCATAATAGGAGTGAGCATTCATGTATATATATATATATATAAATAGCTAAATTTGTTTTTTATTGATTCGTAAATGGGTTAATCAAATGCAATAGGAGTGAGCATTCAGTTTCTAAAATGGGTTTCACTTGATATATATACATGAATGCTCACTTCAGAAATTGATTCGTAGATTAACATGAATGCTCTAGAAACTGATCCACTTCTATTAAGAAATAGCATTCATGAACAGATTGTATTTGATTTTTATTTTTTATGTTTTTGACTTTTGTGAAAAAAAGACACCTCATCCCATAATCACTTACACTTTATATATTTTGTGTAATTTTTTTTCTTATTTCCACTGCACTGTAATTCTCCCAAAAAATTACGTGCATGCTTAGTTGGGTCTTTTCCTTTTCCTTTCTCCAAGAAAAATCCTTTGCTTTTTATTGTCTCCCTTTTGGTTGGTTTGCTTCACAGAAGAAATTATGCAACAAGACTTATAAAAAAGATATTTTTTAAAAGAAGGTACAACAAATAACTAGACAAGGGTAAGATTAGCATTACATTAGAGACGCACGAGTGGGGAACTCATGAAACAAATGTAATATTGACACGTAAAATGATAAGCATATAGCATTATAGTTTTATACTTAACCATCACATTTGACAATGAACAAATTTCCTAGGATGTCTGGCAAATAACAAATTCCTCCCCATTGTTTTTTTTTTTGGAATTAACTTTTAACCATAAATAATAATAATAATGTACAATGAATGAATATACAGAGTTACAAACACAAAATACAAAAGGAATTCAAGTTTAATACAAACATTTGCGGAATTGACATCATGGCCAATTCCAACAGGGCTACAAGCTAGAAATTTGATCAGAACTCACATCTGACCCAATGGTAGAGCTCCTGAGATGGATCAAGAATGACTCGCCAACTCGAAAGATCTTCAACCCTAAGCCGAGTCCCCTGTTGTCTAACGACTCATCGCTGCAACCTTAGTCGCTACTGCACCCATACCTTTCAAATCGACACACCGTAATATACCATACAATTCTGATGCATAGGCCTCACCACTCCACAAGTGTCCACTGGCACACATGGTGAATGAGGGATATACACAGCTTCCTTTTACTCCAATGTAAGACCCTTTCGGCTCATCTCAGAATCAAACCAAGGGAACAAAATGTCTCGGTACCTTGTGGCGTAAGCGGGCTTTCCTTTGAGGAGAAATGACAATGCTCGCTTCATCACTTTTGCAAACACAACATCTGCATAGTTCCCCATAATTTCCTGAATGTAAATGTTCAAATGGTTAATGATGTAAAAACAAGGACCCCACTTCCTATTCATTTAACAGAGACCTGGTATAAATTGATATCAAACCAAAATTAGATACGTACTATATGACCATGTCAAAAATTTGAAAATAACCTTTTAACCAAATTTGTTGATAAGGAAACACTGGAGCATTTAAAAGTTGTAGGACTGACTGACCAATACTCTCTTCTGTGTCTAGGTCTCAGTTTGACTTACAGTAAAGAAAATTGCCTGAAAATGCAGTTCAAACCATGATTCGTAGAGTTCTTGCTTCACTTCTGCTCTCTAGGTAAGATCCAGCATAATTGTCCTTGCAATCTTCAATTGTTCTCTGTCAATTTTCTTCGAGTTTTGACAATTTTCCTTCAAATTGAATTCTGACAGATCGAAATCACACTCTGCTACTCCTTCGCATCAACGGTATTCTTAAAGATATACTATCGTGTTCAGCCTTGCTTCTAGCATTTCAGATCACCGCCTTAAACAAACCACCGAGCGGTAGTCAATGCATTACGCCTTCTTCTTTTCTTTTCGAATCGGGATTATCTGCATCACTTTAATTTTACCCAATAGATGCACCTTTTGTAATTTTATCGGTGGTGCATATATTTGTTTTAAATGGTTGGCATATTATAGCACTAAGAACACAAAGAAAATACCACAAAAGGAAGCACAACTTCAGATTCATGTTAATCTTTTGTGAAGAAAAAAAACCCAATGTAAATAGCTAAATTTCTGCGGTTGCTTCATACGCTCTCCGTAAGATCCAACATAATCATTTGTGATTGAAGTCACCTGGCAGTAAATGTGATTTGTTAAGACACCAGGGTCTATCATATTTGGGAGACAACATGGGTATAATCATTTGTGATTGGTCGAACCTGGTGGCACCATCCATACCCACTAACTTCTACGTTGTTAAACCATTTTTTTCATAAATTGTGAATTGATAAAGGATTGGAGATGCCCTAAGTTATTTTGAAAGGGCACTTTTAACTGCATCTTTAGTGTTAGTCTGTTAGGTACGTGAAATGAAATGGTGTGTACATTTTTGTTTTTATCGAGTGCTCCTTCAAACTGTATCAACATGTCCCTTGTGCATTGCATTTTCATTTTTTTTCTTTCTGGGATTTGGGATGTCCCTTTCAGACCTTACATTGCTTCATCTCACATTATTTTTAAATTTTGCAACTTCCCTGGAAAAGCTGCTGGTGTGAGAATAGCCGGCCAACGTCCTCCAATAGAAGCAGCTCCAGCCAAGAAGGTTTGTATCAAAATCTTTTTGAGTTGTTTATTTGCGTGATCCTGTTTTCAATACAGAGGGCACACATTCATATTTAGACTTTTTAAATACTTGTGTGACTATATGCAATTATGATCTTGCCATAATGTCGTTATTATAACTTAAAATAAGATGCAGACCTAGGAGAAATGATGGGTGAGAAAAGGACTTGACCATGTCTAAAATTGAATGGAAAGGACTTGACCATGTCTAAAATTGAATGGATTAACCCAGAAAAGTAAGGGACTTGAGCATGTCTAAAATTGAATGGATTAACCCAGAAAAGTAAGGGAAGAGCTTGAAGTCGATCCTTTCTTGATAAGTCCACATGAGTACTTTGCTCATCTTGCAGTACTCATGCAGTGCATTTACGATAAAAATACAAGACACCTAACAACATAAAGCAAAATAGACATAAATTAAGCATAAGAAACAACATAATCATATATATACTTCTTACTTGAGGTCTAGGTTCCCATAGGTGTTGTTGTTCTGATGGTTAGTCACAGTTAACCATATGGAGGTAACACTTACGGGAATCACAAATAACCTAAGAGAGAAATCAAGGAGCTTGAGGAAGGGTACATTGTCATAAAAAAAGTTCTCATCTAGGAAACCAATGAAGAGGCCCAAGAAACAGAGGTTAAATATTGATCATTTGGATTGAAATATTGAAAATGGGTATTGAAATATTGAAAATATTGAAAACAGAGGAAACCAATGAAGAGAGAAGATATGGGAAAGTTGTTTAAATATTGAAAATGGGTATTATGTGAGGATAAATATTGATCATTTGGATTGAAATAGAATGCTATGTGAGGGTCTAAATTTACGACTTGATGGAGAGTTTGTTTGTAGTGGAAAGAGTGAGAAGTAGTGGGCCTTTTGCTTTTTTAGAGTTGGAATCATGCTACGGTTGGTTGGTCTGATGTTATCTAAGAGAGGTGGACATGATTGATTCCACTTGCCTATCTTCTAAATGTTGAATTATGACTTCTCCATTCATAATAGTGTGACTTAGACATGTTAAAACTCAATTGGAATGATGTAAGATTGACATTTTTAATAATCGTAATAATAAATATTTTCATTTATCATATATAATAAATATTTCCCCACTTTAAGCAACGCCCATTGGGTTGTCTTTAGCATTTCCCAAATACACCACCATAATATGAAGATGTGTAAGTTCAATTTCTCCCATTTTGTAGATTATCTGACACCAAGTAATTTGTTCTTTGCTTTTGTTAAGAAAAATATCCATCTTGTTAAATTTTACTCATCTGACTTTCCATGGTAGAGCTTCTTGAAATTGACAATTAGTGTTGGAGTTAAATTATTAAATGTACTATAAAAGTGATTTCTTGAAGTAAAAAGGATTTATGATATCCTTCACCCATGGAGACCTGAGATATCCTTCACCCATGATGACTTCAGATATCACTGAAGTTTTGACTCCCAAGGGACTACGAAGAAAGTGCTTCATCGTCTCTTATAATGGGTTTATGATGAAGGCGTCAACCGGCTTATGGTCTTTGCCACTAAGCATTGTAGTTCTATCCTTAATAGAAGTGTCGAAATGTCATTTAGGTAAGGTGTCTACATGCCACATTTGATGGTTATCATGTGGCAATCACTGGTGACATATAGCATGGAGTTCTCAGGTGCCTATATAGTTGGGATTGCAACTATACAAAGTATATGCTAGAATAAAGATCAAAAAACTATATGTAATATATATATATATATATTTTTGGGTGCATCGGAATTGGAATACAAGCCGAAATAATAGCTAAAATAAATAAATAAAGACAACAAAAGAAGTTATACAGATATGATTTTTGTTGAAAATGCATCACAAATGTAATTAAGTTCATCGTCTACTTACAATTTGGAAAATTTTCATTGATTTTGTCAATTCTATAATAAATAGATGTTATGACTAGGTAAACCATTGAAATTGATATATGTAGATTTTATATGACTAAAAATGGATCTGCGGTTATGAAGAGGATTTTGATGTTGCTATAGCTTTTCTAGTGCTAAAGCTTCTTAGAGGACAATTTTATGGTCCACATCTAAGCACGTATACAGACACATGAAATTGATCTGATCTGACACAACACAAACATGTCTACATTAACAATTTTTAAAAAAATCAAGACAAGGAGTGGGCAAGGACACACTAATATCATTTTTTTTATTTATAAACATATACATTTCCTATAGAAGCAAATTATCCATTTTGAGCCCCATTTTATACCTTTTAACTTTAGCCCTGACCCTAGTTTGTCTTACGTGTGTCTAGGTGATAGTCCCACATGCATCCAAATGTGTCCTGTTTTAAAAGAAATTAAATTATGATAGAACTTCTTCGACATCAGCCCAAATAAGTTATCACAGTACAATTCAGTCTCCATTTTTGTTGTTGTGCATCGTCTGTCACTACCAAGGTTCTGTCTCGTGATATGTATATAATATAGATAAAATTTTGTAGCTCATCTCTACCATGTTATCCATGTCTGACTGTGATATATATTAGGTTATGAAACTGATTTATTCTCTTAAAATTACCAGTGCATGCATCACTGAGATGGCTTTTAACATTAGGTACCATATTGGTTGTCATATGATTACCATCCAAAAGTCCAGGAAACATTTGGTTAGTTATGTAATATCTTTGTGGGAACACTGTATGGCAAACTCATTTGACTGACTCTGGAAACATTTCATTATATTTAATATGTATTAATTGGGCGTTGTTTTATATAAAAATTTATATCTGTAGGTTTTTACTAAATAGTTATTAATTAATTATTTTTTCTCTCACGACTATCGATTTAATGAAAATTGGAATATTACACCCTTAAATTAGCATATCTTGCTTTAACTTCTCTGGACTGCGTATATAGTTGAGTAAAGAGAAAATCAAACAGAGTACTAACTGCAATAACAGGCCATAAGTACTAAATTATAGTCTCGGGCCATTCATTGGAATTGTCGCATGTGGCTATCAATTCTATTGGCATTGTTCATTTCTTATATGCATAGCTCCTTACGTACATTATTAAGTTCGTTTACAGAATTTTATCACATTTTGTTTACCGAGTAAAATGTGAGCCAAAATAGTTATTGTTTCCCAATGTAGTATTTATTCAATATCCCAATTTAGTTGATAGATGTGTCAATTCTGGTATTTGGGGCATATATATATTTTTCCAAATATGTGTACTTAAATTGAGTACTTAAATTGACTGCTTTAGAAGCTCAATGTGGCATATTGTGGGTTTTCTTTCCGTGTCATGTTATCTGTTTTTTACTCTCAGCTCAGTGCTTTATTGGTTAAATTTTCTCTGAATTATGTTATTTGTCTTTTTATTGATGATTATTTTGCTGTGGTTTATGTTTTGGTTTTGAATACTTCTTCTGTTTACGCTAAATTGCTTTGGCTATTTTGTCATGTGAATTATGTGGTTGAAATTTATATAACTTAGTATAATCATTGGACTTCAACTTTTTTTTTTAATTAAAAAATATATATATTTATATCTAAAATTTGTCCTATTCACCTACCTTTGATTAACTCGGCATAGTCAGACATGGACAAGAGTTGGATTGCACTAGGTAGCACAGTTGATGGAAGGATAAGTCGGGCATATTATGATGGGGTAATATCATTTCTTCGTTTTGCAATGGCGGTTATCGATCGAGATGGTAAAATTTTGTGCCCTTGTCGAAAGTGTGTGAATGTTGTTCGTCATAATTTTCAAATTGTTCAAATTCATTTGCTGCAACATGGGATTATTTCAACTTACACTATCTGGCACGTGCATGGGGAACCCCGTGAATCAAATGAGGCTCATCACCATGATATACCCGTTCAGGGCAATGAGGTTTTGGGAGGTATTGATGCCTTAGTGGAAGATCGAATAAGAGGGGAATCAACTAATACAACCCAGAAGGAGGAGGTTCGCACTTTTGATAAGTTGTTGAATGATGCCAAACGTGAGGTGTACCCAGGTTGCACAAATTACACTTTGTTACAGTTTGTCATCGAGATACTTAATATGAAGGTAACAAACCATTGGAGTAATAAGTCAGTTGACATGATGCTAGAGTTTTTAACAAAACTTTTACCGAAGGATAATTTGGTTCCAAAGTCAACTTATGAAGCTAAAAAAATACTACGTGAATTGGGTTTGTCATACGAGCTCATTGATGCTTGTGTAAATGACTGTGTGCTATTTTGGAAGGCGAATGCAACATTGGATAAATGTCCAAATTGTAATGCTTGTAGATACAAGACAAATCATGGTAGAGGTAAGAAGATCTCTCGTAAGGTCCTTCGATACTTCCTGTTAACACCGAGATTGAAAAGGTTGTACATGTCGAGAAAGAGAGCCGAGGATATGAAATGGTTCAATGAAAAACGTTTAGATGACGGTGTATTGAGGCATCCTGCAGATAGTGATGAGTGGAAGGAATTCGATTCACAATATCCTGAATTTGCCTTGGAGCCTCGGAATGTGAGGCTAGGGTTGGCTACTGATGGGTTCAACCCTTTTGGAAATATGAATAACTCATATAGTTTGTGGCCTATCGTACTCATTCCGTACAACTTGCCACCGTGGTTGGCTATGAAGGACCCATTTTTCATGCTGTCATTACTTATTCCTGGTGAATCACAACCAGGAATTGATATTGATGTCTACATGAGACCTTTGGTGGATGAATTGAATGAATTATGGAAAAATGGTACATTAACCTATGATGCATCGACTGGTGAGACTTTCTGCATGCGTGCAGCTTTGATGTGGACGATACATGATTGGCCCGCATTTGGTGACATGTCTGGATGGAGAACAAAGGGTCATTACTCTTGTTACACTTGCAATGACGAACCATATTTTGAATCTTTAAGAAATAAGACTGCGTACATTAACCATCGATGCTACTTGCCTGATGACCACCCAGAAAGGCGAAAGAGTAGAGTATATAATGGCAAGCATGAAAAACGGAAGAGATCTTTGGTGATACCGATAGAAAAGATTGAAGAACAATTGGCCAGCGTGACGGGTGTCACATATGGAAAACATCCAAGCAATAGGAAAAGACCTCGTCAGAACCCAAATTGGACGAAGGTAAGCATCTTGTATGAGCTTCCGTATTGGAAGAAAAAGAGGCTTTGACACAACATTGATGTCATGCACGTGGAGAAGAACTTTAGTGAAAATGTTGTTGGAACTATGTTGGGAATTGATGGGAAGAACAAGGATACAGATAAGGCACGAATGGATTTAGAAGATATGAATATAAGGAAAGAATTGTGCTTGACAAAAAATCCCGATGGATCATATGTCAAACCTCGAGCCAGCTTCTCACTGACCCCTAAAGAGAGAGAGGGTTTCTTTGAATTCTTGACATCAGTAAAGTATCCAGATGGGTACGCGGCAAACATTTCGAGATCAGTGAATGCAAAAAATGGTAGATTAACAGGATTGAAAAGCCACGACTGCCATGTACTTATACAACGGATTCTTCCTATTGGGATGCGTGGTTACGTAGATAAAGAGATCAGTACAGCACTTTTTGAGTTAGGTAGCTTTTTCCAAGATATATGCTCAAGGACACTCAAACGAAGTAAAATGGAGAAATTAGAGGAATGCATAGTACTCATACTATGTAAGTTTGAAAAGATCTTTCCTCCAGCCTTCTTCGATGTGATGGTTCATTTGGCCATTCACTTGCCACGTGAGACTATTCTCGGAGGACCTGTGCAATATCGGTGGATGTACCCGATTGAAAGGTAATTTCTAAAATTGTAGTTTCAAATGAAAGGTGTAGATTATGTTGTGTGCCTAACCAATATCCTAATTGGTTATCTCTTCAAGGTTTCTCGGAGCTTTAAAAAAGTTTGTCAACAACCGAGCTCGACCAGAAGGTTCTATTGCAGAGGCTTACATTGTCAAGGAGTGCATTACTTTTTGCTCAATGTATCTCGAAGGGATTGAAACCGTGCATAATCGAGATGCACGAAATGAAGATTATGGAGTCCGGCGTCAAGGTTTGACAATATTCACCGAAACTGCTCGTCCTATTGGCCAAATCAGAAAGCATGTTGAGATGTCACAGGAACTTCGTGATATTGCTCATTGGTTCTTATTATACAATAGCCCTGAGATAGAGAAGTATCTTCAGTACGTGTTTCTTATAATTATATATATTTTAACATTTTTCATGTTATTAGTCATTAATAATAGTAGTATTTCACTCATTAACCAAAACTATTTGAGTAGGGAACACAAGAATTTGTTACAAATTTCCACTGGACAAGATGTAACTCAGATACAACAGAAGGAATTTCCGAAGTGGTTCAAAGAATATGTAAGTCATTTTTCATATTCACAATTGCCCAAACACTATTAGGCTTGTATAAAATACAAACATTACTAACATAATTCAAGTGTTGCACATTGCATGTGGATGTAGATAAATAGATTGAGAGTTGATGAAGCACCAGAAGCAACCGAAGAATTGTGGTCATTGGCGAATGGTCCTAATTTGTTAGTAAAAGAGTACTCGGGTTGTATAATCAATGGTGTACGATTCCATACGAAGGAATTAGACAATCGTCGTAAGAGTCAAAATAGTGGTGTGCTTACCAAAGGGGACTACAAGGGAGAGATGCACGAATTCTATGGTCACTTGTGCAATGTTTGGGAATTTGAGTACATGTGTCAAAATAAAGTTATTTTTTTTCAATGTGAATGGTACAACACCGGTAACACTGGTAGAAGTAGAACAGTATGAGCTGACACATATTGCACAAGCATCGATGTCACAAGCCGATGGTATCAATCTGACCCTTTTATCTTGCCTAGTCAAGCTAAACTAGTGTTCTACCTGAATGACACCAAATGGGGGCAACCTTGGCAAGTTGTGCAACAGGTCCAACATAGGGATGTGTTTGATGTACTAGAGGTTGGTGATGGAGAACCACCAGATCAACCAGAATTTAATGATGCATTCCAACAACAAAACATTAACTCAGTTGTCCCGATCAACATTGAAGATATTATTCGATTTCATAGGGATGATATTGAAGCTGAGGTTATTCCGAATAAAACAAAGAGAGATGGTAGAGATGACGAAGAAGATGAAGAACTTGGCATACTTGATGATGATATGGATCCTGATATGGAACCTGATATGGATTATGATATTTAGTTCTTGTTTTTTTTAGGATTCTATGTGGACATATGATTGTAATGCATTACATAGTTATGCTATATTTTGTTGTGTCTCTTCAAGTAAATATTCTGCTTAATATGTTATGTTTTATATCAATTTATGCTTTTTAGTTATCAGAATGGCCAAAGGGGAGAAACAATGGCTCAAACCAGGTTTTCTAGCGAAACAAAAGCGAACACAGTACGAAATGGAAAGAAATAAGACAATCAAGAAGAATAAAAAGAAAATGGATGCTCTACAATTGAACCATTTAGCGGCTTCTTTGATGGGTTCTACTCAGCCCAATCGTGTTAATCAGAAGGGAAAGAACATTAGGGTTCAGGTAGATGATGATGACTACATACCGTCAGATCATGAAGATGACACTGATGATGCTGAGTCCTTTGAAAGTGTTGACGATGAGGTACTATATGTATGGCCATTCATTTTTGTTATCATGTCTCATAGCTATATATTTGTTAATGATGCTTTGTTAATACCATCTTTATATTTCCATATACTTTTTTGGGTGAATAAGTCATAAAATAAAACTAGAAAATATACATCCTACATACAACCTCCATAACATCAACTTCAGTGTTCAAACTAGGCATATAGAAACCAATCCAAAAAAGTAACCTCACATCAGTAGACCCTCAACAACAAATTCCCTAACAAGGCACCAGCACAATTAGAAACCTGCAAAAGCAACCAGTTAGGAAAAAATGTGGTACCATGTTGCATCGTTTTGCCATTTTTCAAAGAATGAATAATACAGATTTCGCAAAGACTTGAACCCTAGATCAATGCTCTTCCATAATTATTGATAAGTCATATTTTCAACAGTGGCCTTGATGAGTTTCCATATACATATATTTACTTATCCATTTTTATGTATTTATTGTTTATGCTTTTGTATTATGTTTTGTAGGGCTTACCAATGCCACCCAAACGATTGGCGCAGTCATCTCCTCAACCTTCGCACGAGGCAATTGTTGTTCCGAATGGGGATTTACATGACAATGTGGAGACCCAACACTCACAACCAGTTGATGTCGATATAGAAGCGGAGGCAAATTTCAATCTAGTGTCGGTAAGATGCTGAATTTTACTATTAAAATGAAATCCTCTGTTTTAATATAATTCTATGTTGCAAAAGAGCAGACTCTAATGAATGTTCTAGACCTTGAGTGGCTAACAGTTAAAGAAAACTTGAGTGCCTTACTGAAACCTGAGTTGTACTCTAATAAATTGCAGAGAAAGTTTTCAATAAAAAAGTTTTACTGACCTTGAGTGCCTAACAGTTAAAGCATACTCTGTTCTCTGAAAAATTTCTTGGTGCAAAATTCCTTTATTACTGAATTTTTTGTTTTCTGAAATTGAACTTTAAGATGCTGGACTAATGGATTGCATTGTGATAGACTAATAGATAGTTATTGATGATGGATTGTGCTGGATTGGTGCTGGACTAACGGATTGTGTTGTCACTATTAGGAAGCACAAACAGCACGTACAATAGATGTATAAAACCTGCAAACTTTTTTTATTCCAGTCCTGGACCTGTGTTGGTATTGATTTGGGTCTGTTTTGGTCGGACAAGATATATCTGTGATGTTGTGGTCTTCCAATATATCTGTGTTGTTTTGGTCTTGCAATATATCTGTTGCCATATATCTGTGTTTTTTTGGGTCTGTTTTGCTCTTACAATCTGTTTTGATTGGGCCATATATCTGTGTTGTTTTGGGTCTGTTTTGGTCTTACAATCTGTTTTGGTCTTGTTATTAATAAGAAAACAAATGCAACAATACTATTACTAATCTAAACCATCAATTCAAGTCAAATATCCATTCATATCTGTTGCAATATATCTGTTCTGTTTTG
Organism: Camellia lanceoleosa; assembly: GCA_025200525.1. Classification (NCBI taxonomy): domain Eukaryota; kingdom Viridiplantae; phylum Streptophyta; class Magnoliopsida; order Ericales; family Theaceae; genus Camellia; species Camellia lanceoleosa. The sequence goes on along the minus strand of CM045772.1, from coordinate 69,400,450 downwards.
GTCTTGCAATCTGTGTTGGTCGTGTTATCAATAACAAAACAAATGCAGTAGCACTACTACTAATCTAAACCATCCATTCAAGTCAAACATCCATTTATATCTCAATAATATATCTACTCGCTTTTGGTCTTGCAATCTGTTTTGGTGTTGATATCAATAACAAAACAAATGCATCCATCCATTGTGTACAAACCAAACCATCCATTGTTTACAAACCAAAGTGAAATCAGTCTGTCACCAAAGGTGATGTATTAGGTGAAATCAAGTTCATTATGCACTGTGTTACTGTAATGATGTATGCTTAAACCAGTGATCATTAGGTGTTCTCTTTGTAAACTGTGTTACTGCAATGATAACACAGTTTACACAGTTTACACAAAGTATGCTGGTTTAGCAGCTAACTTAGTGCAGAGAAGAACTTGATTGCAGTAACACAGTTTACATAGTTTATCATTGCAGTAACACAGTTTACACAAAGTATCCTGGTTTAGCACCTAACTTAGTGCATAATGAACTTGATTTCACCTAATACGTCACCTTTATGCCAGTACAGTAACATAGTTTACACAGAGAACACAGTTTACTTTAGCAATTTACTTTGAAGTAGTTATAGTAACATTAGATAAAGGTGTGCCATATTGTCAATATATTTTCATCCAATCACTTTATAAGGGGAAGGAATTTTCTGTCCTTGTAGCGATATAGGTTATCAAATTGATCATTTGCATCTTTTGATGGCCCAAAATTATTTTCAGACATACCTCAAATCAACCAGTCCCAAGGTCGTCCCATAATCTGATCCACATATATGGTTGATAAACTAAGAAGTAAGGACATGTGACACAACATGTACATTTTGACAAGACAATATTTTTAAAATGCAAGACACGACATGTGGAGAACACGAAAAAGATAGAATGTTCTATATATTTATTATATACCATATATGAATACATATGTGGTTTGCCATGAATTTCTGCTGCCTGTTGCACCTTCTACTCACCAACTGTTTAAAATTCACCACAGACCAATTACAACATGCTGGAATTTCTGGACAGCCATCATTTTAATCTTGGGTGTTCAATTGTAGGCCATGAGGTAGATTTTTCTTGGATGCTTTGTGATGTAGGATCATTTATTTTTTTCACCAAATTAAGGTTTAATTTTAGGTTTGGCTTATAGATGATTGGGACAGGGATTTGGGATACAACTTATGGTTTATGAGGGCTAAATAGTGAGTTTAATGTTTTAAAATCAAATCTGGCAAGCAGCTGTGTAAATGCAATGACACTTTAAGAAAATAGGAAAGTGATTGGCAGTATAATCTGTAAATCTGTGTGTGGTTTTATGTTTAGGTTCTTTATCTGTTGTTGATCTTTTTTTCTTTTTCTTTTTTTAATTCTGAATTATTAGTGTTCAGTGATGTTCATTGTTTTTGTAATTTTGTTCTTATATGAGTGATCAAGGGCAAAGTTTAACTGTGGAGTATTAATTTCTTGATTAGAGATCGTTTACTGGTACCAATGATTAGCCAGTTGGTTAAAAAGGAAAGACAAGCGTAATTAATTACTCGAAGTTTCTTGAAGTTTGAGTTCTTTGTTTGAATGCTTATAATGATCCTGAATTAATGCTTTAACAAAATGGCGCATACAATCTGTGTCTTTCCATATATAGATGAATCATGTATGATTGGGCTTATATTTAGGTGTTTGCTGATATGGATCTGTCATTTCCACTAGAAAGGTCATTTCCTATGCATTTTTTATTCTTAAATACTGGAATTTTGTCTTTTTGGACTTGTGATTAGAAAGCTTGGATATTGCAATTTTTTTGGTAAAAAGATTCCCTTATCAATGGTAACAAAACCAGAAAAATTAATTAACCAAATTTTGGAAACAACTTTTCACCATGTAGTTTGAAAATTGGTCATGTCTTGTCAGCTAATAAAGAGTTATGTTGCAATTGAAGCACTTTAAAAGCTTGCTTCAGGCAGATTCTGAAAACACATAAATTAGGATAACAATTTTAATTTATCATCAAGACATCAAGACATTAGATAATGAAATGGGTTTGTATACAAGACAAGGAAGACTTTTGCATTTCTTTACAAGATATCCTTACATTTGAAGTATCCCCATAGGAAGCTCCCACAAGCAAACTGTAGAATAGATTTGGATGGTGATGGATGATAAATGATTATGGCATTGTGGGCCTATTCATAGGTTTTGCTACAATGTCTGAGGTGTCCTCGGTTGTACGTGTTGTCTTTTGCCACACTTGGGTTTGTTTGTTGGAGTCATTCTCTTATAAGTTTTAGAGTGGAAACATCCATCACCATCCAAGGTGTCTTTGCACCGTGCCAATGTTTGCCACGCTTGGGTTATGGGCCTGCATATCTACACTTCTTATTTAGTTACACGAAGGTGTCATGCACTTTTGATCATTATACTTTGCATGCAAACCAATGTTATTTATATCATCCATGCAATGCTTGGCAGTGTGTATGGTGTTTTGAAATATTTGCCGTTGTAATGATGTGGGCTCCCATTATCTGAAGATGAAGATGTCAATCTGTAGTTTTGAAATAGTTGTTGAGTAAGTGTATCAGTCCAAGATAAGGCTCCTTAGTATATGGTGACTTGATTGCCTATTTATCCAGATTTACTGGTTATGCAATTGATATTAACATATCATATCATATATCAATCTAGAATTTCTTTCCTGTTTCTGGAAGTATAATCAGAGTGCTAGCTGCCCATATAAAATATGTTTAAAAATAAAAATAAAAATAAAAATTAACAGAGCCACTTTCACAGACAAGTATGAAAAGTTGTGTTTGTCTTTCATTTGCATTTGATACAGAATGGTAATTGCTGGTTGTAGCACGTCCGCGGGGGACCTCGGCTACAGTTCGGACTCGATTTGTGTCACGGTTCTAAATCTGAACCAAAGAGTCCAACTCCGGCAAATCGTTTTGAAGAAAACAGATTTTGAAAAGTAGTGCCAAACATGGACTGCTTTGCCAGATTACAGAGTCGCCACCTAAATATTTTTAAAATGGGAAATTTAGGAAACCCTGACTCGCAGGCCACGCGGTCCGTCATCACCAAAGTGGTCTTGGCTCGGGAGCTTGGGTACGATCGGGGAAGGTCAGCTATGAGCACCCCCTTTCGCCCGGTCCGACGACCGGCCTCTACTAACCGTGATATCTGATTTTGAAAACTTTATGCGTTCTTATTCCAGTTATTAGCCTAGAATTACTATGTTGTGCACACAGCAAACAAGTATAGACTAGATCGCCTAATTTGGAAATAAGCATTGCATATCCGTCTTGTTTGGAAAACAGTTTGAAATTGCTACTCGCAAGTAGGTTAAAACACGGATTTCAATGAGTATTCCCAACTCAAGTAATCCAACCTCCACCCACAGGCATTCAAGCAGTTTATCACATAAGCACTTAGCCGCATGGTAAGCATACTGTCATGACAACATTCACACGCATGTGGTATGCTAAAGCGTAAAATACTTACATCGTACTCCGTGCCAAAACAAGAAACTAGTTAGCAAACATGCATGACCTAGTTCATGTTAGAGTGGCTAATGCAGCACAGGCAAGGATGCAATCTAGAGTAGGCTCGGCTAACCCTAAACATGGCATATGGAATGCTACAAATAATACGTATTCAATTTGGAATTGAAAATACAATGCAGTTTGTATGATGTACCGAGCCCGATGCATGTCAACAAATGCGTGGATGCACACATGCATTGCATAAGGTATGCTAATTAAATATGCCCTAATCTACCATCATAAGCGTGTAAATAAAGGGAGAAAGAAGTGGGGTTGGAAGACATGCACACACACACCCACACCTATTACACATTCGCCCCCCCACGGAGGGACCAAAATAATAATCCAGTCCGAAAGAGATAAACGAATAAATTAATTATTACAAACCTCTAATTACTAAAATTAAAGCAAGTAAATACATGCAAGGGCCTCATTACCTTTGGGATGCGTGAATGATGGATGCTCGATCCGACTTGCACAGAAAACCCGTGCACTGCCTTCTTTGGTTCTGTTTTCCGCCTCGCCTCTCAAAATTCCCAAAGTTTCAGAATACCTCCCAAATGATCTGAAATACCCCACCGGCTGGGGGAAGAGCTCATCGGCTGCTTGTATTGCCCATCGGGTGATTATGGTGTTTATCGGCACAAATACAGTAGCGATCCGCACAATTTACTGCCGGTCGTGAAAGTTCTGTAGAGAGCAGGTTTGATGACAAAAGCAAAGAAGGCAAGGCATGGTTTTTGGGCATATGTAAGCATGGTCATGATCTCCTATCATGCTTTGGGACTCAAGGAGGCAAGGCCCTTGGTTCTTGGGCCATCAATGGTGCACTTTGATGCATGATAGCCTAAAGAACCAAGATTGCTATTTTGATGTAACAATGCATGCAAACAAACAAATGGATTAAGCCCCTATCATGTTAATGTCAAGGGCCCTAACGACATGGGAGATTGAGGTGTGTTTTGTCACTTAAGGTACAAACACCCCTCAACTCCCACACTTGGTTTGACACCCCAAACCAAGCAATGAAATGCAACTATGCAATCATGCAAACATGCAAACATGCAAACATACAAACATGGGGACTAAGATGCTAGCAAATTAGGCATGCAAAATGCTAAAATATGGAAAGCATAGAAGTCATGCAAAGAGGGACCAATTAAGCATAGAACTAGCATGCGCTCAAGGCTTCATTGACCAATCATGCAACAACCATGAAATGAGCATGCAATAATGGACTTAAGCCATAGAGGGCAGTCCTCAAATTCCCCCAAAACAGTGGCAAAACATGCCTCAAAACAAGAGCAAGACGATATACAAGCATGCAAGCTATGAGGCCTAAGGCTTAAGGCACAAAATGGGGCATTGAACCACCACTTAACAAGACCAAACATGGCACATGTTAGACAACCAAAACAGGTTTTCAGCATACAAAATGGCACCCAAACCCCGTATATGGCAACCCCAAAAATGCACCAAACATGGAAGCATGCACAATGTTCAATCCTAGACATACAAGGGCACACCCTTATGACATGAAATAGGCTACACATGCATGTATACAAGCATGATTTATGGACTGAAAAATGACCCTAGATGATGCCAAATCATGGGATCAAGACAAGTAGTGCATGCTACACGCTCACGCACCTAAGGCTAGCAAGCCAAAATGCAAGGTGACTATATAAGGCATGTCATGGATGGCCTAAAAAACTAGAAACAGATCTTATACATGGAAAAACAAGCACATTTCCAATTTATGACCATCCACAAAAACAAAAGAAAGATAGGCTAACAAAGCATGCAAACTTACGGTAAATAGAAGAGATTACAAAGCAAGTGCATGATAGAGTTACCAAACATGGTTGAGCCCTTCTTCAATGTTGAAGAAGGGCTCAAAATGAGCCTACTTACAGTTTATTACATGCTCAAAAACAGATTATACACCAGCCAAATATACTATGTAAGAATCATGGCATACAAGGGAGTAAAGAGATAGGTGCTAGATGCAATCACCAAACAGCAAGGGGTCCTCAATCAAACATGAAGAGGACCCCAAAATAATATTATTTGAAGTTTAGGTCGGAGCCCAAAAGTGCTTGCAAGAAAGGCTTAGATATGAAGCAAGAAAAGGCTAGAAAGGGGAAGATGAAGACTTACCCCTGAAGACCAGCAAACCAGCACCTCTTGGACCAAGTTTAAGTGCTCCTAAGCTCTGAAGAACAGCCCCAAGTCGTTGGAATGGAGCAAGGGTGCCTTGTGCTATGAGTTGTAGGGGAAATGGCCCAAGAACAAGGTTGTTTGGAGGTGAAATGAGATAGATATAGAGAGGGAGGTGAGATATATATCTATATATCAGATATGCATATATAAATCTCTGGTTTTTTTGTTCAAAACCATTCAACCCTAGACCAAGGAGAAGGAATGGTGCTTATATAGGCAAAGAAGACTTAATGGCTAAGCAAAAGAGGGAGGTTCAAGAGGTGCAAGGGGGTCTTGGCTTATCAAAGAAGCTTGGACAGCTGGTAGGCTTCTTGAGGAAGCCAAGAAAAAGGGTCAAGGCTTCCTCAAGAAGCCTTGAGCAAAGGGTGCACCAAAAGGGGCCAAAAGGTGGTTAAAGGGGTAAGTGGTAGCTGCGGGTCTCAGATGGCCGAGAGCCCTTCTTCAAAGTTTAAGAGGAGCTCAAAATAAGACACTTTGTAGTTTACAACCAAGCCCAAAACAGCCCACAAGTACACCTAAAATACCGTGCAAAAATAGGCCCGAAAAGAGGTAAAGAAGCAAGTGACAGATGGAGATGTCAAACAATAAAAGGTCCTTAATCAAACATGAAAAGGACCTCAAAATATGACTATCTCAAGTTCGGGTCGGGGCCCAAAAATGTAGAACGAAGGCTCGGGAGCCGAAACACGCAGTTCGGGGCCCCGAAAGTGGGCTGTTAGGCACCGGCAGTGGTGTTCGACCACGAAGTTGGTTTCTCGGACCCCAGTGTCCCTCGAAAGGGAGGAAATAAGATGCATCCCGAAAACCGGGGCAAACGGAGGTGGTTAGACGGTCCCGAACCGAGGCACACGGCCTGACGGCTCCGAAAACCGGGAACCGGGCTCCGAAATGGAAAAAATGGCCTACGGCCACAAAACGTAGCCTACGGCCACTGAGAGATGGTCCATGAGACCTCTCCCTCCCTTTGGGAAGAGAAAACAGAGAAAACAGAGCCTGGTTCGCAAACCGAGGCAAAGCACAAAAGAGTCCGGAAGTCCGGAGGCAAGGCTCGTAGCCGGGACTCCGCAACCTCAGAACGAGCACAATATGCAACATCACCAAGCGCTCAATTGATGACGTCTGAGTCTTAAGGTCGGTCAAAAATGGGGTGTCTACACTGGTAAAAGCTAGAGTTTTTTTGTTTTCTAATGTTCACTATCCTATTATAGGTACTATTCTTTGTTTAGTTTTACAATTTTTTTCTTGACTTTCTTTTGATCATTATACGTTGCATGCAAGCCAATGTTATTTATATCATCCATGCAATGCTTGGCAGTGCCTATGGTGTTTTGAAATATTTGCTGTTGTAATGATTTGGGCTCCCATTATCTAAATGATGGATACATGTGTCCCCAAGTGTCCAAGTCTAAATTTTAAAAAAAAAATAATAATAGGACATGTTTGGAAATATGCCCAACACATTCCGTATGTCTCGATGAGTGTCGCAAGTTTCGCACAAACACACCACCGCTTAGAAGTATATGTGCTTTAGTTGATAAATTTAACATGATTTCTAGCTTATCATGAAATTAGATTGGCTAATTCCCAAAATCGACCTCTATTGAGCATAATATTGGCCCTTACTCCCATGGTTAACTAATCATTTCAACATTCAACACCACTTTGAAATTATATATTTCAAGCTTTTATGATCTGAATCCTTGTTTGTTTGAGATTGGATTGACAATCAAAACAAGCTCAAAATTAGGCTCAAGCTCACTGGCTTAACAAGCCGCAGATGATCTCGACTTAGGTCGCTTGTGAGCTACTCGTCTTGTTTTGCGCCTAAGAAAGAATAACAAAATGGTCCAAGGCCTAACACAAAATCCAACATTTTGCCGTGTGGAAAAATCGACATTTCATACCAATAAAATTAGAGGTCTATATGTTTTTTATATAACCCTAATAAGGAATTAACTTGTTATCACTTCTTGTAATCTAAAAGCTAATAATTAGAAAACCAAAACTAAAAGCACCGTTCTCCTACTTCTCAATAATCAACTTTTCTCTATTTTAGCCTCAAAAGTTGTAAGTAGAAGAAGCGCACCAAATACTCTAGCACGCTTCCCATTAAAAAAGCAACTATAAGTGCACCAAACAGGGCTCCAGTCTTGAGCTTGACTTGTTAACATGCTAATATGCCTCAACCAGCTGAATAATCAGCTTCAAGTTGCTCCTTGTATCTCTATATGTTATCATTTTATTTTATGACTTATTCAACAACAACAAAATAAAGTTGCCTATATTGCATTTTGGATTTTGCCTTATTTAATTACTAACTACCAATGTAATGTCTTTACAATAGTGCCTAGTAGACACCCTCGTGGCTTGACACGCGGGTTTAAGGTTCAAGCAATGGTTGAGAAAGATGGAAAGCTCAAAGTTCCCATACCACATGAGTATCTTGCGCCAGTGGGGGATCATGCCTCTAAATTAGTCTCCAAAATTGGTGTTGAGGTCCGAACACACTTGCCAGACTTTAGCATTCGCAGGTGGAAACATGTCAACGAAGAAGTTACGGCACCTATGTTTCAGCGTCTAACGGTAAAAGTTTTACATAATTGATTGAATTAATGTAATATAATTAATTATGACTTACAAGATTTGTGGCTATTGCTAGGATCAATTTGACATGGAAGGTGAATCCACTAATGTTAGGAAAGCGGTGGCAACAAAGTGTGGACGGAGCTTGAGCAGCCACACCTACAGACTACGAAAAAAATACCTGAACCTTAAAAGTGCTAAGGGAGAGGAGTATGCTAGAAGCCATCCACCGCCTGAATGTGACCTCGAGAAATGGAAAAACTTGATTGACAAGAAGTGGAATGATACCAATTGGCTGGTAAACTTTTCTTATGTTTATTTATTGTTGACAATTACCTTGTCTTCCTAATATATATATTTTTCTATTGGAACTTGCTCCTTGTAGAAGCAATCAAATGCTAACATTGACAATAGAAATCAATTGAAGACGAAGCATAGGTGTGGGGTCAAAATCTCTCCCAATTAGGGTACACGAGGCGGTGGGTCTTCTTTAATTTTTTTTCCCATTATTTTTTTTTATAGACATGATTATACTACCATCGTTCTTATTTAATTTACTAGTGGCACAAAAAAAATCAGACAATTGCAAATGGGGGCCAACTGCCAGAGTTGCCATGTGTTTACAAATCTACACACTTTAATGATGTCACAAACCAGTGGATTTCTCCGGAGTGCGAAAAGAATTATGTATGTATATTTACCTTTTGTATTAGGATGATTGCAATTTTAATTGTATCTTTATTCATTTTTCTATTTTTTAATTTATAAAATGACAGGATAACATGATAAAGATCCAAGCTGAACATTGCTCTGAACCTGGTGTGGTTCCAATTACTCCATAGGAGCTATCTGTGAAGGTGCTGAAGCCAAGGTCGAGATATGTTAAAGGACTCGGGTTGAGGCGTTCCTTCTCTGTCAGGACTTCCAGTGCTTCGACTGACAGTGACTATGTGAGGCGTCTAGAGATGGAAATACAATAGCAAAAGGAGGAAATTCAGTCACAAAAAGAGGAAATTCAGTCGCATAAAGAGGAAATTACAGCACAGAAACATGAAATTCAAGTACAAAAAGAGGAAATTCAAGCACAAAATAAAGAGATAGGGAAGATGAATGGGTCGATTGACGAGCATTTTGAGATCACATCAAGCATCATGGCATTTCTTAAGAAGCAAGGTTTCAAAGGACAATTTAGAGGAGGAGGTATCCCATGAACTCGTACATTGCCTTTTTGGTAAGTCTCGCTCGTTTTATCATTTTATTTTTCTCATGTTGGTTAGTATATACTAGTTAAAGTACAGCAGTTTGACTACTTATTAACTAAGATTTAACAAGTTTGAAGATGTATTTAATGAAAATAGATTCATTATCAAAATTCTTACTTAGCATGACCCTAGTTAAAATACACACTAACCAAAGTAGAGACAAAACTATGTGTTTACATTTTTGTGTATTTTTGCCAGGCAGTGTTGGGAGTTGCTCTAAGTTAGTGATGTGATTAATAATGGGTGTCTCTCTGATTGAGTTTTTCATGAGTAGAAATGAATGAACATTTATTGAGTCTCGGTAGTGGGTTGGTCAGGTTTGTATATGACTTAATGATTGCTGCTGTTTTTTATTTGCTTTAATTATTCTTTTGGATTGTATTGCTTTTTTGAACACCATGAAACAGCACTTGAACTCATTAAAAACACGTAACCAAATGTACTCTTTCTGTCTTCAATATGTCCGGCATAGTCGCTATCCGTAAATGCCAACAACTCACCATCTCCTCCTTTCTTATAATGAATTCCATAGTTCACAGTCCCTTTTAAGTATCAAAGTGCTCTCTTAGCTGCCTGTAGATGAATTTCCATTGGTTTTGCCATATATGTACTTATGAGACAAGTAACAAACATCATGTCCGATCCCGTGGCAGTGAGATACATTAAACTACCCACCAGCTGCTTGTAATACGTCTCATCAACTAAGTCTAAAGCATGATCTGCTGTATGCTGGTTGGTTCTGGATTGAGTGGGTAAAATCTTGCTGGTTAGTTCTGAGCTGTAATTTCAAGGTCTTAGCCTTGGAATTCAGTGGGTAAAATCATGGTTCTGAGTAAAATCATGGTCTGGTGAGAATTCATGTCCTCTGTGCTCATCTGCTGGTTGGTTCTGAATTGAATCTTAATTACCATGAAAGGTTAAGTGAGGTGTGGTGCATTATATTTGATCTGGAATGGCATTGAAGTTAGGTGCTGGTTTGCTCTGCTGTGTCCAAAAGTCTTTGTTTGTTGTGCTATTTGAATCGCACCGGGGTTTGTCTTCCGTGTCTCATTGTCTTAGTGTGTATCTTTGAGGTGTATGTCAGATCTTTGAGGTGTTCTTGTCTTAGTGTGTATGCTGTAGGTGTTCTATGGTGTATTGCAACAGTATGCTACTACTGACCTCTGATGAGTTTTTTAACACTTTCTGGACTCCTTTCAAGACAGATTTGAATATCTTCAAGGCAGCATTACATGCCAAACTCTTGATTTCCTTGGCAACACCATTGATCCTTGAACTTGTCGATGAGAATACGAATCATCTTTATGCGAAGTCCAAATGATTCAGATCCCATGACAACCATTTAATGGGATAATGCTTCCATGAGCATTTAATGAATCTTGGAGGTCCAATAGTAGGGGTCTTAGTTGATGGTTCATAATTTTCCTGCTTATTTAAGTCATCATCCAAATCGCTACTTCTTATCAAAATAAAATCATCAAGCAGATCTAGGAAGATATTCCATAACCAGATGCTCTTACTGTCGGGTCCAACCCGGAACACTGTATCAAAGATAGGCTCACAAACAGTTTTTACCATCGAAGGGCAGTTGACAGAGGTATCAAGTTTGTGCAGCAGATAACACCACGTGTTTAGGCAGGACGAGTGAACTGATATAATACATTTACTTGTCATGATACCTATTATACGAGTCATTATGAGTTTTACACTATTAGAAAATCCTTCTCCTTCTCTTCCACTATTATTCCCTCTTGCCAATTTGTTTGTATTTTACACTAGATTGGGTTAGTAAAGATTTCCGGCTCATAAATTAAGATTGAGAAGCAAAATAGAAATTGAACTCAGCTGGGACCGAGTTGAATAATGCGATAAGTAATCCTTTCTTTGGGGTTCTCTAATCCCAACTTTTTGTTGAAAATGCATACACTGTAAACATGAGGTTTGTTTTTCAAATTTCATATAAGTTTTAGTTGAAATGCATCCATCATTGTCAACTTTGTTGTAATGACTAGGACTGAAGGGTATCTTTTACTTTATACATGGATGCAAATTGGCATAAATAAAAAGGCATAATAAAAAGGCATTGAGGGGCTTCAATGCTACAACCCAAAAGTCTTACAAGGTTGTTGTGTTGAATTCCACCGATCAAATTTACCTCATTGAAGAACTCATCGGCCCATTGTCATGAATCAAATGTATCTCAATGCTAAGTAGGCCTTTTATCAAGGCCACTGGATCTGCTATGTCCTGATGTTGTGATGTCCATGGAGTTGTAATGTTGGTGTATGGTGGAGTGCTCTTGGCATGTATGTGGGTGCTGGTCTGTGCAGATGGGTTTGCAGTCTGGTTCGTAGTAGTGTGGTGTGTAGCAGATGGGCATGTAGCAGCTGAAGTCCTGCAGCTGTGGGTTGTTGGTCTGTGCCTCTCTGATTTAGTTGGGCTTAGGTCATTCATTAGCAAGTAACATGAAAGGATATGGAAGGCTGGTTTAGTTGTCTAGGCTGCAATCTGGTTTGTGGTGGTATGCTCCTTGTCTGATCTGTTTGCTGTGCTGTATGAGGATGAATTGGGGAGTTTTGGTGCTGCTGGTGTTTGCTGGTAGCAGTGTGCTAGTGGTCTGGTAGCATTGTGCTAGTGGTTTGCTGGTAGCATTTTGCTGTGCTTCTGAGTTGAGTTCTGTTGTGCTTGGTTGTTATGTTTTGTTGTATGGGATGGAGAATTCACCTGTGTTGAGTTCTGCTCATACGATCTGTTACCTTGTTTGTAGTGATGCAGTTGGTGTCATTGTGGTCTTTCTTTTCTGTTTTGGTTGGTTGGTTGCTCACCAACCTTGGTGGCGCTAGCAAATGATAGGATGAGCTCCTTTGTGCCAACCTGGTTGGGATGATTGAGCTCATTGTGATGCTTTTGCGCTCGCCTTTCTTTATTGATGTTTTTATCTTGTATTTGTACTATAATTTCATCAATAAAGTCTCTTTGTTTTGCCGATCAAAAAAAAAAAAATGTATCTCAATGCTACGTTATATTTTGGAGCTATTATATATATTCTGCCATTAGTGATAGTGATATATGGTATTCTTGCGATCTTTTGTCATCTTATGTTATCCATGTTGCTTTATCATCACGGATTATCTCAACTCTTTGAAGTTTTGAATTGTTATATGCATTTATACTAAATTGGTTTATAAAAAAAAATTATTTATATATGAGTTTAGATGTAATTGATAATATATTAATGTTTGCCTTGTTTATTTTCTTTGCAGATTGGTTTTGATGACGTTCGGAAGCATACTTACAAATGAAGATCAACTGTTGAATTTTTTTTCCTAAACTGATGCTTAGTTGTAGTTGCAAATCAAGATTGAGTGTTAATTTTTTTTTGTGGACTCCACGTTAGTTCATTTTCGGATTTGCTTTGATGGTTTTTTTGTGATACTTAATGGATTATTATTCAAGTTGTTTGATGGATATATTTTGATTTATAATATAAATTGTTTAGTGAATTTTTTTGTGGAGTGACGTATAATAGCTAGTGGATTTCTTAGTACAATTAAAAGGCTATTGGGATATGAGCAGGGATATTTGTAAAATAATAATTTAAATTTAATATAAAATATGGGACATGTTTAGTGATGAATTTGTTTCGTCATTTGTACTTGTTATTATGACAAAGTGATTATTCGTCACTAATAAACTTTTTTTGTGACAAAATTTATTGCAGTTTATATATGAAAGTTTTTATTTATTTTGTTATTTGGTGACTAAAAATTTCGTCACGTATATATATATTTGTGACGAAATATATTTCGTCACCCATGTATGACTTTTGAAGATGAAAAATTTCGTCACCTTTACATCTTATTGTGACGAAATTATTTCCTCATCAATTATCAACATGCGTGACAAATTTATTCGTCAACTAAAGTTATAAATATGGTACTGAATAACTAATTGGTGACAAAAATGAGAATTTTTTGTGACAATATGTTGTTTTATTGGTGACAAAATTATGACTTTTGAAGACGAAAAAATTTCATCTTTACATCTTATTGTGACGAAATTATTTCCTCATCAATCATCAACATGCGTGACAAATTTATTCGTCAACTAAAGTTATAAATATGGTACTGAATAACTATTTGGTGACGAAAATGAGAATTTTGGGTGACAAAATGTTCTTTTATTGGTGACAAAAAATTTCGTCGCTGAAGTAATTTCATCAGTGACGAAATTATTTTTCGTCACGTTGGTCTTTAGTGACAAACATTCAATGATGAAACCGGTGACGAAAATATTTCGTCACAAATATCTATAGTGACGAAATTAGCTCTTTGAAGACAAAAAAAAATCGTCACTCAAGACCCAACTTGTTGTAGTTTGGTATATATAATGAAACTTATAGCCGTTTATAGCTGTTTATAGCCGTTGCATTCATTTGAATTTATAGCCGTTTATAGCCGTTGTATTCATTTGAATTTATAGCCATTTATAGCCGTTGTACTCCATCATGACTAATTTGAATATCTTCCACTCCATCATTACTAATTTTAATATCTTTCACTCCATCATTACAAATTTTAATATCTTCCACTTGAACCTTTTGAACCTTTTGAACTGTTGTTGTACTAGGCTGTTTGAACCTCTGTTTTGGGATATTTGAACTCCTGATTTAATCAAATATTAAATACATTCTAATAACATTTAGGATAAAGGTTTAGGTGAAAAATAATGAGACAAAATAAATTTTGATTCTATTTTTCTCTTTTAAATAAATTAAAACATACTTAAATAAATCATCAAAATAAATTTTGGATTCTATTTTTCTTTTTCAAATAAATTAAAATATAATTAAATAAATCATCAAAATAAATTTTGGATTCTATTTTTCTCTTTCAAATAAATTAAAACATAATTCAATAAATCATCCAAATAAATAAGTCTAATAATCTCCTCATTTTTTATGATGACACACAATGATATTTTGATTTGATTTGAGAGTAAGAAAAGCTCCCCCTCAAGTCATGCTCATTGAATTCATTTCTAAATACATAGGTTAGCACATGTGTAATAAATAAACTTTAATTAGAGACATGATATGAGACAGATATCAAACTATAGATACATAACATCAAATTAGTTTGAAAATAATACCATAATACATAACATCATATAGTTTGAGAATAATACCATAATTTGAAAATAATACTATAATACATGATATGTGACATTATCAAAAGCAAACTACAACAAAAGTAATCTATGGTGACGAAAAGTAGTGAAGAAAATAAATTTCGTCACTAAATAAGAATAATATGAATTATTAAATTTTGTCACATATAATAAAAAATAAAAATAATAGGTGACGAAATTTGTTTTTGTCAACAAATACTTCTTTTTAGGTGAGGAAAAATTAAGTTTTGTCACCGAAGGTTTTCCCGCTAATTTTTTTTTTGGTTGGCGCCAAAATTTGAGACTTTTGGTGAGAAATTTTTTTTGTCACAAATTATAAAATTATTAGCAAGGAATATATTTTCGTCACCAATAATTTTGTATATATATTTTTTGAGAAACTTGATTTTAAATATTTTAAGACCAATTGGTGAGAAATATATTTTTGTCACTAATAATTTTTAATATTTTGAGACTTTTTAGTGAAAAAATTATTTTGTCACCAATTTTGGAGGAAAAATTTTGACATATTGGGTGTTAATGGAAAAAATAGACAACTAACTTTTTTGCCCTTTCTCTCTCTCTCTCTCTCTCTCTCTCTCTCTCTCTCAAAACAAAACACAAGTTAATTACTCTCTAAACCTATGGTGACGAAAAGTAATGAAGAAAATATTTTGTCACTAAATAAGAATAATCCGTGATGAATTATAAAATTTTGTCACATATAATAAAAAGTAAAAATAATAGGTGACGAAATTTATTTTCGTCAATAAATACTTATTTTTAGTTGAGGAACAATTAAATTTTGTCACCAAAGATTTTTCCTCTAATTTTTTTTGGGTGGCGCCAGAATTTTGAGACTTTTAGTGAGAAAAAAATTTGTCACCAATTATAAAATTATTAGTGAGGAATATATTTTTGTCACCAATAATTTTAAATATTTTTTAAAAAAATTAATTTTAAATATTTTAAAACTATTTAATGAGAAATATATTTTTATCGTCAATAATTTTAATATTTTAAAATTTTTAATGACAAAATTATTTTATCACCAACCAATCTTAAAGGGGAACTTTGAGATTTGGCGGTAATGAAAAAAAGAAACCCTACTAATTCTCCCCGCCTTTTTTTTTTTTTGGTGCTCTTTTCCTCTCTTGCAAAACACACAAAGGTATGGCCTCTCTCTCTCTCTCTCTCTCTCTCTCTCTCTCTCGCTTGTAGTTGTTTAATGGTGGGGTAAGGGTTTTCAGTAATGTGGTGGTGCTGTAATGGGGATGGAATAGTGTAATAGAGGTGCGGTGTAAGAGGAGGAGGGCTAGCGGTGGTATAGTAGGGAGGGAAAGGGCAGGCATTTCAGATTTGTAGTGGAGAAAAAGAGTAATTTTGTGGTTGTGGATAAGAGGGAAGGAGGCAATGGATCTATGGTAGTAGAGGGTTGGAGGGGCTGTGGCAAGGGGCGGAAGGGGAAGTGTAACCAGATGAGATAGGGGTTCCTAAAGGAAATGAAGAAGTTGGGGCGCCAGAAGAGGGTTGGGAGAGGAAGACGGTGTAGAAGCCCTTGTGTTTGATAAAATACCTGTGTGAAACATTGCCATATTGTTGAGTATTTTAGAGTTGAAGGGTCATTTTATTATCTTGTGTGGAGAATCCTTAGTTCACCAAGTTTGAGTTGTTATGTTTGAAAAAATTTCCATCACAAATCCAAGACTGGCATTTTAATTCTCCTTCATTACATTGTAAAATTGATTTTTTATTTTATTTTATTTTTTTAAAATATATTCTATGGCTTAATATTTATTTCTTCTGTATTATCACAAATTGCTACTATTTGCAAATTTTGAAAGTAATGAGGTTTGATTGCTGGACAATCTTCGTGCTTAGTCTTACTGATAAATGCCAAGACTGGGTTTTTAGCCACATTTTATAAAGGATTTCCTTCTTGTAATGTTTGATGAGTAATTTTCAGGGCTTGCCTAAATAATATGTTTGTAATCTGTACTCTATACTCTGTAACACATTGTAATGTTGCTAGTCTTAAATTTAGGAATTTGTTGATATCTTACTATCACAAGTTAAGATTCCAGGAAGTGGGATTTACCCTATATTGTTTTACCTGAAACTACTTTTGTGAATTGGTCTGTGTGGGCAGGTGATGTGCACAAAATACCTTCAAGAAAGAAAAGACTTGGTCCAAGCATTTCACAAGGATATAAAACTCTCTGATCTTTCCAAGATAACTCAAGTTTTTGTATCTCTTATTTTGTCTGTCACCATATTATTTAGCTCCTGGTTTGTTTCTCAGTTACTAGTTTGATTGGCTTGCTAATGGTGTAATTTCTCCATGATGTAGCCCATGTTAATAATCTGGGGAGATCAAGATTAGATATTTCCATTGGAATTGGCGCACAGATTAAAAAGGTCAATACAAATAATTTTTTAATTTTAGTAACATTTTTTAGATGTAAGGTTTTGTATTTTGGCCCTCTTTGGTTTCCAAGAGGTTGGAGGAAAAGAAAATGACAACTTGTAACCTTTTTTATTTGCAAGATTTCTCAAGTTTTAATATCATTTGTCTTATTGGCAACCAAGTGAGGCATTTGCATTTTCTAATGTTTTGAATTGCTTTAAAGTCTGAGGCTTGATTCATTTTCATTGAATCATGTTCTATTTATTTTTTCAAGCATTTGGGGGAGAACACTAGTGATCATAAAGAATGCAGGTCATGCAATCAATGTAGAGAAGTCGCAAGAGATGTTCAAACATTTGAAGTCATTCCTTGTCGATCCTCTTCCTCCTAAACTCGAAAGCAATGGCAACAATGGCAAGACAGACTAAAGGATTCAGGAAAAAAAGGGAATTCGAATCAGGAGCTGTTCTGACCATCCTCATGTGGGTCATACAGAGTGTTTCGGACAACACAAGTGATTTTGAGGTTTGAAAGTTTTCATTATAGATTTTTAAAAAGATATGTATTTTATACAGTAAACAGTGCATATAAAATGAGTCCCATTGGACCTGTGCAAGCATGGTAAATTACTGACTTGAATTTAGGTTTGATGACTGTTGCAGAGGCTTTTTAATTATTAGTTGGATAATGAACTATTTGCCTTAAGGAGTGATAAAAGCCTGTTGCTTGCTAAGGCAATATATTTCTCGAATTTTGTTATTTATTGACTAATCAGTTGTTTATTCTTATGTCATATTCTTATGAAGCCCTGGATTTTTTTATTTGCAGGTTTATGATCATCGAATATATCAATATTTAGTGAGCCCTTTGGAGCCATTGTCTATTATAAAAGATGATGAGCATATTGTAGCCTACAGACTTCCAAAAAGTTAGGCAGAATTAACAAGACTAGAGATATGTCATTGTGACCTAGAAAAGTGAGTGATCTTTTTTGAAACCATAGCAATGAGATTTCCATTGGGTTAAGTTTCAAAAAACAATAAGTTTCCTGAGTTCCAGCCAACAACTATTTAATACTTGCAGGCCTTGTGTTGTGTCTTGGTCTTTACTTGGATGACATCAGGTCTATTATCTCATTTAGTTAGGATGGTTGTCTTTTTTTTTTTTTTTTTTTTTTTTTCAAATCTGAGTTTTTTTTTTCCTTTCTATTCTTCTGGAGAAAAGATTGCTTTGCTTATTAACAGATTGACATGTATGCATCAATTACTTTTTCCATACCTAATAGAAACTAGGATCCCATTCTTTGTTTGTTTTTCTTGTTTAACTTTTCAGTAGAATTGTTGGAGACATTATCTAAAAATTTTGTTAAAGAATTACATGGTTGGTGATTTAATGAATCTGTCAATAAAATTTTGTGAAAGAATCTGTGAATAAAATTAGTATTGCTGTAAAATTAGTATTGTTGATATATGATATTCACAAAAAAAGGTATATGAAATTTTATCTGAAAATGAATTATATGATATACATTTAAAATTAGTATGATGTGAATCTTATCTAGAATGACTGTGATTTATAAATATATTTACTGAATATTTTCTAAGTATTTTTTTTAATATGTATTTATTTTATAGGTTTTTCTACTTAGGTTATTCATAAAAAAATAAAATCGATTACTTAGGTTATGATTTGGTTTGATTCCTTTGTTTCTGTGATCATCCTTGCTAGTTGGACTAGCCTCCTGATTCTTCTTGGATACTATGCTTGGCTATTTGAGGATCCTTGTAGATACCTGATGCTCTACTACTGCCATTATTTCTTGCCTTTGTTTTAGTTGGTTGTGGGCATCTTCTCTTTGAGTAGTTCCTCCTTGCAGGCTGTTTTGAGGTCTCCTTCTGTTAGCAAGTTCATAGACCACATCTCTCTTTTGTTTATGTGGCCTCTGAACTTTTATTTATTTTCTTTTCATTTAGCCTTACCATATAACATACATAGGCAGGGAGATTGTAGTTAGATTGTAGTTAGAGATGACATGAGGTTCCACCATTTCCATGATGGGATGTGCTATTGTGGTAATTTTTAATGATTTGAAATGGACTATCTAATTATCTGAAATGTTATGCTGACTTACATTTGTTAGATTCATGCTAAAATTAGTTATAGTAGCTATTTATGGAGACAAGATAGGCCTTAAGTTCTAAGTAGGAAGATATAAAATAATGGCAAAAGACATCTCAACATTGGGCCCATAATTGCTTTCTTTTGGATATGATATTCTCCAATTGTGATCTCTAGGATTGAATGCATCAGTCTAAATATCGCTCAGGTAATCATGCTATGCAATTCTATTAATCCTAATTCATTTAGGATCATTTGTAATATCTGTTACATAGTTCAACATTCACCCTGTGTAATTTGAGTAATGAATTGAGTTATTGGTAAAAGAAAAAAAATTACCAAGAATGTTGTAGTGAGTTATTGGGGTATTATTAATTTTAATTTGTAAAAACTTAATTCACCCCCCTCTTAGGTTGGTTTTTGGGTAACAATTAGTATCAGAGCCTAGGGCTCTTGTTTAGATTTAACAATCTTAAGTTTTTGATCCATAGCAACCATGTATTCTACTTACTCTGTTGTAGGACAAGCTAGCAATAGGTCACCTCTCTTTGATGGTAGTAATTACATTCATTGGAAATAAAAAATGACTTTGTATCTTTAAGCTACCAATTATGCTTTGTGGCTCATTATCACTAAAGGTCCTAAAATCTCTACCAAGGTAGTAGACCATATTAGTGTGCCTAAACTTGAGGATGAATTTGATGAGCGTGATTATAAACTCCTTCAAGCTAATGCTAAAGCCAAGCTTATTCTTGTGCTGTGGAAGAGTTAAACTTAGGACTTATAGTTTTCATTGGACTGTTAGTATAAGGAGTATAGTTATGGTTGGAGATTTGGAGAACAGTTTGTTGTAAAATTGAATTGCATTGGGATTATTTCATTTTTTAAACTGTTATTGTCTTGAGCCACCCTTTTATGCAAATAAACCTGAAAACAACACAGTATTTGTGTGCCAGCCTTTTACCCACAAGTAAAAATGTCGTTTCTTGATACTATGTACTTCAACATTTCTGAGGAGACTTGCTATAATTTATAGTTGCACCTGCGAAGGGATTTTGGGTTATGGAACTAATGATGGACCTTTGAGTGTGGTGGATGCATGGAATGTTCTTTGAAAGAGGGAGCGATGGAAGATCCCCTGCTCATCAATAGTCCAAGAAGGGTCCTCAGTCTCTCAAGGAAAAGCAGGGGAACTCTGTCCTTTCCAGAGCCTGATGACAACAAAGCTTCTAGGTTTGGTGTGTCCGGAGATCATGGTCCAAACCCTTCTGAAGTGTATGGCTTTGTTGGCGCCATCTCAACTGTTGTTGCTACTGGTATAATTTTTTCACGAATCATCATAGATTGCCTATGAATTGAGTTCCAGTACTTCTTTTGTGTAAATATTCTCTCTCACACACACACACACACACACACACACAAACACATATAAATTATAGACTCCGCCTGCACCTATATGGATATGATTGTTTTGGGGGCGGTGAGGAATATTCTTGGTAAGCACATTTAGATTGAAATCCGACTGGCGAAAAAGCTTAGATATTTTATGATGTTTCTATAGAATTCATGCGTATGTCCAATTTTACTATTGATATTTCATGGAGAAGTCCTGCATACCTGACATTTTAAGGATGCTTGAACACTTTTGAATGACATAGAATTTGTAAGAACAACATCTATGTAGATAATTTGATCAGCTAGAATTGTGTTATGCATTTGAAAAAAATGACAATGATTCCTTTTAAACTGACTTGTGTTTCTCAGGCTTGGAAACTGTTTGTAATTTTGATGATTACTATAAATTCTAAAGTATCTCCATTTTAATGTGTTTGATGCATTACCTTTTTTTATTAAAAGAAAAAGAAAAAAGAAAAAATCTATTTATGAGTTGATCCACTTGTCTGAAGGTTCACATGGTGTGCAATTGGTTATGATCATTAGTAAAAATGAAGAAATCAAATACATAATGTTAATCTCTCTGATAAAGTTTTTTCCCCTGCTCAATGCATCCCTTTTGGGATTAAATGACATTATTTGGTGCTTTTTGAAAGCATGTTATACTTCCCTTTTATTTATTTATTCTTTTTTTTTTTTTTGTGGGCAGTTATTTTCTTGATATGGGCATATCTTCCTGAGCCTTGGTTACACTTCATTGGGATCTATTATTATCCTAGCAGGTGAGTAAGATTAGCCCTTGAGCTTCTTCAATATCAAAATCTTCTGTGCTACACATAGGTTTCAAATCAAGCCAAAATTTCTAAAAAAATTTTCTAGTGATTTCATGGTTGTAAAGTTTGGCCTTCAGTTGTGGCATGGACTCTGATTAGGTGCTTCATGATTTGCTTCTTATTGGGCAACTTCAGTGAGGCAAACCGATAATAATAATAATTTTTTGTAGCGTTAACTCTTAACACTGTCTCCTTTGGATTTATTTTGGGATTCTATATCTTAGATGGTTAGCTTGGTATTACCTTTTCAGGCATTGGGCTTTGGCAGTGCCAACTTACACAATGGTGACGATAGTATTAGCCATTGGGTTCTACATTGGCCTCAACTTCGTGGTGACCCCTCCAACTTCCTTGAACACTATCTTTGGTATATGCCATAACCTGCCTTCCTGTTTGTGTACTTCAGTTTTTCTTAAAACTTTGGGATGTTGGAATATGTCCCACATCACCTTGAATTGCCCCATCTGTGCTAGTTATGAGGCTCTAATTTTCCTTTCCTTAATACCTGGTTTTTAGGGACAAGTGTGAGCTGGGCTTTTCAATTTAGTATCACAATTTGGTTGGGCCTGTAACTAGTGTGCCGTTTGTCCGGTTACTGTATGTTGTGGTTTAGGAGTGTGTTGGAATGTGTCCCACATCGCTTGGAATTGCCCCATTTGAACTGCTTTTAAGGTTCTAGTTTCCCTTTTTTTAATACCTAAGTTTTAAGGAGAAGTGTGGGCTGTACTTTTCAATCATAGTTGTTCCTAACTTCCTGTTTTAAGGAGACTAGTGAACTTTTACTGCATTAAATTTTGAACTTGTGTTTTAAATACTCAAGTTACTCGATGATAAAAGTTGGTGATGCTTTATTCTGCAAATGAGTACAGTAGAGAACCTTTGAGCTTTGATGAGCCTTCAATGGAAGGTGATGAGCAGCCAATCGAGCCCATATCTGATATTGGCATCAACCTAATCAATGATCTCATGTTCAATGATCAGAAATGACAGTCCACCCTTGGATGATGCCCATGCTGCCCCAGTACCTTGTATATTCCTGATATGAAATTATCATTTGAAGAGTTAATTTTGATACATTGAGACCTGTTCTAAGAGAGTGAGAAAATACATAAAGTAATTCGTATGCAATTAGCTTGGGCTAATATTTTCATGGTGTAATGTGAATGAAGTACGCAAGCTGTGAGAAATCTAAAAGTAGTGACATGGCAAGGAATGATGGGATAGGTGAAGAATTACCGTGGGACCTTGGGCAATCAAAGCTAAGTTCTTTTGAAGGCTCTGATTGCAGTAGAATTCCGAGTCAAATGAGACTAGTGTAAGCTATTGGCAGCAATGCCCCCTTCATTCAAACCTGCATTAGTTTTCACGATGTGAAGCTGCTTCTTTCTCTTCATTGTATTTTTTGTTTGTTACTCTTCTTGTTTGAGTTGTGGTGATATTGGCCTCTCTATATATACCTTGTAATTGAACTTTTCAAGTTTTGGGTTTTGCTGGTGTAATAATAGTTGAATGTGAATCTTAAAGTGAAAGCATTTTTAGTGTCTTTCATGTAGATAGCGTAACTAAGATACACCACAAATGAAGATCAACTATTGAATTTTGTTTCTTGAACTGATACTTAGTTGTAGTTGCAAATCAAGATTGAGTGTTGATTTTTTTTTTTTTTTTTTTTTTTTTGTAGATTCCACGTAGTTCATTTTGGGATTTGCTTTGGTGGTTTTTTTGTTATACTTAATGGTTTATATTATTAAAGTTGTTTGATGGATATATTTTGATTTATAATGTAAATTGTTTATTAATTTTTTTTGTGGAGTGATGTGTAATAGCTAGTGATTTCTTAGTACAATTAAAAGGCTATTGGGATATGAGCAGGGATATTTGTGAAATAATAATTGAAATTGAAATATAAAATATGGAATAGGTTTAGTGACGAATTTGTTTCGTCATTTGTACTTGTTATTATGACAAAGTGATTATTCGTCATTAATAAACATTTTTTGTGACAAAATTTATTGTAGCGCATATATGGAAGTTTTCATTGATTTTGTTGTTTGGTGATGAAATATATTTCGTCGCGTATATAAATATATTTGCGACGAAATATATTTCGTCACCCATGTATGACTTTTGGAGACGAAAAATTTCGTCACCTTTACATCTTACTATGATGAAATTATTTCCTCATCAATGATCAACACTTGTGACAAATTTATTCGTCAACTAAAATTATAAATATGGTATTGAATAATTATTTAGTGACGAAAATGAGAATTTTTGGCGACAAAATCTTGTTTTATTGGTGACAAAAAATTTCGTCACGAACTAATTTCATTGGTAACGAAATTATTTTTCGTCATGGTGGTTTTTAGTGACAAACATTCAATGACGAAGCTGGTGACAAAAATATTTCGTCACAAATATCTATAGTGACGAAATTAGCTCTTTCGAGACGGTGACGGCAGTCACAAAATTGACTCACCGATTGCAGAACAAGACAAGTGAGCTCCATCAGGTCAACGCCCAACTCTCTCTGCTCCAGCGCATGTACAAGGATGCACAACCAGAAATAGGCGCACTGAAGGCCGAAAATAAAAAGCTTAAATGGAAGACCACCTCCATGGCCCGATTTGGAGCAACGTCGTTCTTGGCCTTTGATAGTTAGCAGGGAGTCGTCGCTCTCGACGAAAACACGGGGGCAGGGACATCAAGGGTCGCCCAATTTGACAACCCTCACCTCTGATTAATGCTAAACTGTGACTGAGAATGATAAGTAATTGATTTGACTGAGATTTTGAATTCATTGCAAGAGTATACTGTTTTAAATGCATTTCTATCTGTTAGTCATTAAATGATCTGTTCATGTTTACCTTTGAATTGCGAATTGAAGGTCCTATCGGCGACCGAATCGGAAATCGATTGGTGTTTTATGTTTATTAGAATTTATGTGATTTTATGGTAGATTTAATTTGAAATTGATTTGGTGTGATTAAATTAGATTAAATAAAGCTAAAACGCATTGGTTCAAGTTATTTACCAAATTACCATTGAGTGGGCCACTTTGTTATTACATGTTTGGAGCGTTGTTCATATTTGTTACACCATTTCTCCATCTCCTAGAGCAAAACGTGAGAGAGAAAGAGAGAGTTGGGAGAACATTGGCTTCATTGAGAATTTAGCTTGGAGACTTAGAAGAATTGAAGGGGATTTGCATAATTGAGCTTCTATACCTAAAATTGAAGACCTAAGGTATGATATTTACCTTATTGTTTATGAATTCAAGTCATTTCTTGCATGATTCATGGAGGAATAGGAGCTTAAGGTCAAGAATTAAAGTAAAGTGTTGAATTAACAGTGATTCCATGCATGCATGTTCATATTATGACATTTCGAAGTTGTTTTTCATGAAATCTTACATGCAAGTTCATGTTTTGATTGTAGTCCATGAATTCATCATATTTTTCCATCAAATTGCCAATTTAATCTTGATTTGAGGAGTTGGAATTTAAAGGAGATCATGCATGTTGTGTTTTTGTTTTGTTCTTGAAATTTGGGTTGAAATTGTGTTCGGCTTACCTTTGGGCTTGATTTTACAAATTGATCTTTAAAGACATGTTATATTGTTGGTTTTCAAGTGTTTTCTAGAAAATTGGCCCAAAAGGTTGAGTTTTGAGGTGTTTAATGCTTGGTTTGGGCTTGGGAGGCAAATCTGGAAATTCCAGATTTTGGCTTCCACGCTCGAGCGAGCCCTTGTGTATTCAGAGGTCCGCTTGAGCGACGGAATGTTGGCTCGAGCGTGAATTGCAAGCTCTCAGGTTTTTGGTGCACGCAGACGCATGCTCGAGCGAGAGAACCTACGCTCGAGCGAGGACTGTGTCTCACGCTCGAGCGAGCGTCGAGCGGGGATTTTCAACATCCAGCAGTTTTTGCATTTTTACAGACCGCTCGAGTGAGGAAGTCCATGCTCGGGCGACCCCACTGTTTTGACAATCTCGCTCGAGCGAAGAAAGCCACGCTCGAGCGAGACCCCTATTTTTTGAAAATTTTGAAAAGTGTTTGAAAGTACATCTTTGCATCCTCATTTCATCCTAAGCATTCCTAGGTCTAGTTTAAGGCATCTTAATAAGGTTATTGATGTAGAACCACACCGAGTCAAGATAGGGACTAAGTTGTTGATTCCCAAGTGTGCAACTTAGTGTGTGTTCGTTCTGTAACTGTGTAGGGTTGGCATCCGAGGACGCTCATTAGATGCTTATAGCCCAGTGCTCTGTGAGTAACAATGTTGTAAAGATATGTTCAATTATGAATATTTTCTGAATGATCAACTGTTCTGTTTACTGAAATGTTATTGTTTAATGAATGAATGTTTGTCATATTTGTAAACTGTATTCGTGGCATCCATAGCAATTTACTGTCACTGTACTGTTACTTCTACTGTCACAGAGATCTCTGTCAGTTCCCATAATTAGAACCACTACTGTTTACTATTATGATGGCCATCAACTGATTGCTCGGTCTGTTAAGACCTACTGCACTGTTTTGCTATGGGATGTACCACATATGACTGCTATGGTTTCTGAGTGACTGATATGACTGTTTATTTACTAAAAGGACATTCATTCTTAACCTCTTTACGCAACTGTTATTCACTGGGCTTTAGCTCACTGTTTATATTTATATGTAGGTGTCCAGGCATCGGACCGGAGCTAGGAGCGTCGGGTTAACTTCCTTTTTGTCAAGCCAACCATTGTGCCTCACCTAGAGGTTCCAAGTCTGACCGAGCCAAAGCTGTTTTAGGGTGTCTCAATTTCACCCTTCCGTCTCTATTTTGTAACACAGTTTAAGACTTGTACTGTATTGTGCTAATTAGGGGTTTGGTCCCTAACCTGAATGTCTGTACATATGGTGTACATATGTTTTGCTTATCAATGTGAATATGTTCGGATAAGTCTTTTTGCATACAGACTGTCACAGCTCATTGGACATCTTTTATTACTGTTTCGGCTTCTGCCAGCCCTTGTACTATGTATTACTGTCTTCACTGTTAAGCAGGCCTTCGGTAATCACGGATTACTGGCCGGTTACGGTGCTAAACCCATAGGGGCGGGTTTGGGTCGTGACACCCAAGGTGATAAAAAGAAGAAGAAAACGATGGAAGGGGCGAGTAAGTAAGATCGGCGTATGGTCGGAAAAAAATGAAGGGTTTTTTTTTTATGTTTATTTTGATTGGCGTGTGGCCGTAAAAAAAATGAAGGGTGTTTTTTTTTTTGATTTTTTTTATGTAAATATTTGTATTTTGATTTGTTGTTATGTTTATGTTTAAGTACTGAAAAATGAAATTAAAAAGTAGAGAAAAAAATAAAAAAATTAAGCCCAAACAAAAAATAATAATGAGAGACTAAATTGTTAATGAGTATATGAGAAGCATTTGAGCATGATCTAATTCTCAATTTCTTAGCAAAAGCACACCAATCTCAAGACTATAATAGACATAACAGTGCATAGATCAAACAAGGTTGCCAAGCAAGAGCATAAATATGGAGCTAAAGTTCAAGTCACTTTTCCTTGAGGAAAACGATCTTCCTCTTACATTATCAACAACTAATCAGCTCAAAGGTCATGTTGTAAGAATTAAGATACCAAAAGATAAAGATACCAAAATAATCAGAGATACTAAAACAATCAAGTCTCTTTTTCTCCCCCAATGACATTTTCAACAAAATCAAGCACAAGGAGGGAGTATGGTACAGCATATAGAATGAAAGAATGTAAGTCTCATTATAGCACAAATAATCATCCATATCAAGGTAGCTCTATGATACCAAAAAAATGATAGCACATAATGATCATACAATTGAAGCTCATACCATTTGACAATAATGGGCAAAAAAAATAGTAACATGTGAAGGTGTAAGCCCATAAGTTTGATATCAAAAACAAAATAGCAACTAAGGAGATTTTAAAAAATAATCAAGTTTAAATTCTTCCCCTTATTTCATTTGGCAAAATCAATAGGAGATATGATAAATGAAAACTCATAATTGAAATGTTCTCGTCAATAATATTAAATAGGATGCCAAAATAATACCAACATGCAATCTACCAATGATACTAATATGCAATCTAGAAGATTTAACAATCATAGCTCAAGCATTATGTAGAATACCAAATATTGCTCATAATAGATTAAACTCAATATAATCTCATGAAGCTAATGTAATTCCAAAAAAAATGAAGCATATTCAAGGTATAGCAATCCATATGCCAAGAAAAATCATGAATTTCAATATGTACCACACAATTAAGCATATACATGATTTTTAGGTAAGAGCATCATCAAAGAGTATACATTGCAAATCATATGAAGCATAATTAATCTTTTTCATATCAAAGTAATAACAATATTAGCTCAAGGGATATAAGATAGAATTTTTACCACAAAAGCTTAAGAGAGTATATGAGGCATACCTTAGGTTCAAGAGATGAAAGCTTTTCAATCTTCAATTTTCATTCATGAGGAGTTCATCTCAAAAGGATTTAACAAGTATGTTAGCAAAATGATTTCTCTCCCCAAGTTAGTGCTACCCTTTTCTATTTTGTGTAAATATAGCATTCATAGAACAATCACTATTACTCAATAAAAATACAACACAAATCACTTCTTATCACAAACTAAAAAGGTGAAAAATAATTCAATGATCAAACAAGAGTTTGAAATGCTATTTTTCAGAATTTTTAAGTTGTAACGTATAGCATAATATGTATAAGAAAATAGTTTTATGTTCTTTGTTTTATTAAGAAATGATGCAACGATCTCATTTAATCACATAATATTATCAAGAGGCATTTTCATTAATTCAATCCACATGCTCAAGTGTATAAAATATTTCACTCAATATGGAACACAACATGAATGTTATAAACAATTAATTCAACAATTTATCAATCAAAAGTATTTCATGAGATGTATGCCAATATAATCTATATTCAAAAGATATTGAGTAAGATAGATGCAATGTCTCTACAAACGTATGATACTTCTTTTCATTTAGACATTGTTGATGGATCATAATCAAGGAATTTCACAACTCATTCAAATATTCCAATGTAAAACATATAAGCATGAAATTTTCATATTGAGCATATTCTTGAAATCACAAATGTAAAATTCAAAATATAGATAGTATACATCTCAAAAATATGCTATGACATCAAAATTGATTCTACAAAGATATGACTCAAAAAGGAATTAACATATTAGTATGAAGTCATATATAAGATGTGAAAAGTATGCTCACAAAAAAATTTATCACTTCTAATCTCTTTTTTATAGCAATGGATGACATGATATAAAATGTTAATGAATATATGAATTATTCATATTCTAATAGGCATTCATCAAAATAATATAATTCTCATTTTTGAGTTCAATGAATGTTTGAAAGAAACTAGCAGAACATGACTTAGCAAACTTAGTACAATTAGGTTACATGGAGGCAATGATTAAACACAACCTATTGTACACAAATCACACCTTAAAGAATATAGAACTTTAAGCTTAAAGGTGTGTTAGGAGTTATACCTTCATTTACCTCTTTGGAATCTTCACCCACACATTACCTCTATTGTTCATCTTGGTGATTTTCATTTCATCATTCTTCTTCTTGTATGAGCTGATTTTGCTCTTTAGATTGAACACTCTTGTTGTGCATTTCCTCTCGAAGTCCTTGGTGTTCTTCGAGATTCCACCTATAAAATATCTTGATTTCTTTCTTGGTACCCATACTTTCTTGGGTCCATGGGGATTAGTCTCAAGAACATTTAATTTCATAAAAGGTTTAGGAGGATCAAAACCAATGGCTACGTTGTCAAAAACGCATCTTTTATTTCCAAGAAGCTTGTTGAGGTTTTCTTTTCCTTTTACAAAATTTTCAAGAGTTTTGTTTAAATCCTCAACATTGTTTTTCAAAATGTTTTTCTTATTGGCAATAGATGTAAAGTCATTTTTCAAAGTAGCATTTTCCATTTTTAAAACACCCACATCATTTGAAAGAGAAGTAACTAATTTCTTTAATTTAGAATTCTTAACAAAAACATTTCTAAATATGTCATGTAATTCATTGAAAACACTTTCAAGTTCTACACAATTAGAAATTACCTCATCTTGAGTGAATTCTTCTTCTCCAAGAGCTATGAGACATAGGTTGGCTACTCTATCATTTTCTTCCCAAATGACTTCCTTTTTGCTGCCATCCATCATTGAAAGTTCATGAGCCATGAGTGAACCTAAGAGTTCTTCAATGCCTAATTTTGTTAAGTCTTTTGCTTCTTGGATTGCTGTAACCTTAGCTTCCCATTCATTTGGCAAAGACCTAAGTATTTTTCTTACAACCTCATCATTAGTATAAGATTTACCAAGAGATTTTAGAGCATTAATAATATTGGTAAATTTATAAAACATCTCAGAAATAGATTCAAATGATTTCATAGTAAAGAGTTCATAATCATGAATAAGCATGTTAATCCGAGACTCTTTTATTTGGCTAGTTCCATCATAGGTGATTTCAAGTTTATCCCAAATCTCTTTAGCAATAATACACCCAGAAATTCTATTGTACTCATTTGCATCTAGTCCACACACAAGAATAAGCTTGGCTTTAGCATTAGCTTGAAGGAGTTTATAATCACGCTCATCAAATTCATCCTCAAGTTTAGGCACACTAATATGGTCTACTACCTTGGTAGAGATTTTAGGACCTTTAGTGATAATGAGCCACAAAGCATAATTGATAGCTTAAAGATACAAAGTCATTTTCTATTTCCAATGAATGTAATTACTACCATCAGAGATGTGACCTATTGCTAGCTTGTCCTACAACAGAGTAAGTAGAATACATGGTTGCTATGGATCAAAAACTTAAGATTGTTAAATCTAAACAAGAGCCCTAGGCTCTGATACTAATTGTTACCCAAAAACCAACCTAAGAGGGGGGTGAATTAAGTTTTTACAAATTAAAATTAATAATACCCTAATAAAATTAACTATTGTTACAACAAATTATTAACAAGCACAATGATAAACTTAGCAGTAAATGATCAAGCAAAATAACAATAAAGTATAACTAACATACAAAGTAAATCAAATGATTAGCACATGAATATTAGATAGATATAGCAGTAGTAGGAAAGTAAAGAGATTAGGGAAGAGGAGACAAACAAATTTATAGTGGTTCGGCTTCCACCAAGCCTACATCCACTCCTCAAGCTTCACTTGAGATTTTTCACTATCTTCTAGCTTCACAGGGTGCTAGTAACCTTTTCACAGATGGAGCAATCCTCCACAGATTTTACATAGACTTTCTAAGTCAAGAACACTGAGTGTACTACACTCTTACAAGGTTGAAAAGAATGTGTTTTTGCTTTCACAGAAAGCTACAATAATTATCTCTCAAAAATAGATATAAAAATGAAGCTCTGGTTTTTTTCTAAACCTCATACAGAAAAGATGAGCTTAATGCTATAAGGCTTAGTGTATAATTTTTGAGAGAGAATGTAAACAAAAATTGAAGAACACTTCTTAGAAAAAATTTTAGAGAATATATGTGAGTGATTATAGATCAAAGAATATTTTCTACTTTTTTTTTTTTTGTAACTTGTTTACATTAGAGGCTTTGGTATATATAAATGAACTTATAGCCGTTTATAACTGTTTATAGCCGTTGTATTCATTTGAATTTATAGCCGTTTATAGCCGTTGTACTCCATCATTACTAATTTGAATATCTTCCACTCCATTATTACAAATTTGAATATTTTCCACTTGAACCTTTTGAACATTTTGGACTACTACTGTGCTAGGCTGTTTGAACCTCTATTTTGGGCTATTTGAACTCTTGATTTAATCAAATATTAAATACATTCCAACAACATTTAGGATAAAGATTTAGGTGAAAAATAATGGGACAAAATAAATTTTGATTCTATTTTTCTCTTTCAAATAAATGAAAACATAATTAAATAAATCATCAAAATAAATTTTGGATTCTATTTTTCTTTTTCAAATAAATTAAAATATAATTAAATAAATCATCAAAATAAATTTTGGATTCTATTTTTCTCTTTCAAATAAATTAAAACATAATTAAATAAATCATCAAAATAAATAAGTCTAACAGTGTGCTTATACATTCATATTTATAATTTGAAAGCTTTACATACATGTTTTAGATACTTTGGTGACACTTTTTGAACCCTCCGAACATGACATGTGTGATGAATCTTTTTATGTTTTGCCTTCTTCAAAATACAAAGTTTACTCAAAATATATTTTGTAACATTTATAAGATGAAGTGTCAGAAAAATATCCTACAAAAAAAAATGATAATTAGAAAAATTGACATACCATATGGCATGTTTGACACGCGTGTCCCAGGCGTGTCGGTGTCCTGCACATGTTTGATACAAACACAACATCCATTTGAAGTGTTGGTACTTCATACGGACATGTTTATGAAATGAGTGGTGAAATAAGAAAAAGATATGATAGGAAAGAAATTCATTTTGAAATAACATGAATTAAGGATAAGCCGAGAGAATTTATGAAAACAATGTGCTCATCTGGTGCAACAAAAATCAATTACTCCTTTAATAACTAGTAGCAATTTAATTCAAGCTAACGATACTTACTACACATACAAGCAAGGCCAAAGTTCTAATGGCATGAAAGCTTACAATTTACATAAGAAATGGCATGTTTGATGATCCTGATCCGCAACCGTGACACTATATAAAGCCTGGGAAAAATCAACAAAGACATTTTGGTCACTGAATCCTAACTTGCCTGTTCTATCTTGCTGCTGATATCTATGGTTGATCATATTTAACATGAACAAATTTTGTTTCTTTGAACAATGCATTGACTCAACTAGTTTAAACTTGTACTAAGGCCTCGTTTGTCAACTATACATTTTAGTTAAAAAGTCAAAAAGTCGTTATAAGTTGTCACATTACTCTCTCTATTTTTCTACACATCTTTTCGTAAAAAGCAAAAAAGTTTCTAAAATAACAAATAACCCTTTTATTAATAAATTATCAAGTCAGTTAACAATTTTTAATGATATCATAAACATATTTCAATTAATAATTAAGATAATTTCATTACTATATAAGAAAACAATTTGAAATTTTATTTTTTCAGTTAATTTTGTTAAATAAAAAATTATAACAAAAAGATATTTGTAATTTTTCAAACTATATAAAGTAATTCATATTTTAAACAAGCCACAAAGAGTATATTTGTAATTTACCTTAACTTTTATGTTAGGGAAATCAATGTTTGTTTATTAATTTCATTTTTTTCTCTGACAAATTTCACTTTACTCCCTTTTTATCCAATTAATCTATATATTAAGCAAAAGGGTCTTTTAAAACCCAAGGCTTGTCTATAAATAAGTGGCCAGATTATTATTGGTAGGGAAAACTGATGGACCCAAAACTTGAATCCGTTTGGAGTGCTTGACTTATTTGAAAGACCTTTTGTGGGCTATCAACAGATTGATCTACCTATGAACACCATTGAGAACCAACTTTCAACTATTGAAGACATATGTGTTATAGATGAACTGAATTATACAAATCCCGTGATTGGGTGTCTTAAGGAACGATGCTTGTGTATTGTCCCATCCTGGTTGGTTTGACGCTATGGGAACTGATGATGGCAGATTGATTTGATTATAAGCAGTACTGAACATTTGTCTTTAACTGATCAGAATATGTTTTGTAAGGGAGAGCAGCTGCTTCAATGTTATCAGATTTTGGGAAATCAAGTTGTAGTGAGTGGTTTACGTGTTGGATGACATTCTCGGGGCGTCCTTTTGTGCTAGGGGACGTTAAGCCTATGTAACACCTTTGTTGGTATATCTTTTGCCACCGACGGTCTTGTACGGGTGGGTTTGACTAATCGATCTCGAGTCGGCCATCGACGGTCGTGAACGGGTGTGCTTCGATTCCGAGACGATTATTCTTTTGTTTTGACCGGAATGTTATCCATTGGTAATATGTAGATGTTTAAACATCCAAGAAACATCGAAAAATCCTGATTGTCCGTAAGTGCGTGAATTTAGTACGCTTTGTGAATAACTGCTCAGTGTCGTCATATTCTGTGATTGGGGCTTTGAGAATGTGTGAATTGTGTTTGACATGTGATTGACTCCTTCGATAATGCCTTTGACATCATGGGTATTAATATATGAATTGCCTTCTGCTTCGGGCGACGATGAAATAGTGTGAAAAGACTCTTTGGAACAGGGAATTGAATGTTGAACCGAATTGTGAACTGTTGAATGAATTAAGAACATGTGTATTCTATTAGAAGTCGACTGCCTCAGTGTTATTGTACTTTACAATCAGTATTATGGGGATATTGGCCTATGTGCATTGTATGGGTAATTACTTCAATACTATCTTTGTTGACTCGGGGATCACTGTCGGGATCCACTTTAAATTCATGTGGACTTTTGGTTGACCTTGAGTAGCTGTGACGAGTCACTGAACTAAATACCGGATCGGATTGTGCATTATGAAATTATTGAAGAATGAATTGAACTTTTGTGACCAAGGAATAGACCGAACTTCTGTGATAAAGTTAGCTGGCATCTGAAATGAATAAGTTGGCAAACTACCTTGAAGGGGGCAGTTGGTGAATGTGTCTAAATATTTTTCGGTGCCAACAGGTCGAAGTTGAATTTCAGATAGCGGCGTGACTACTTCAACCCCTCTCTATTTTGGAATGGAAATAGGAATATGTGGCTACGAATTTTGTTGTGGGGCCACCTTGGGCACCCAAGGTATAAGTCCTGTTTGGACTATTGTAGGTAGATCTCCCTATAAAATTTTGTATGATGCTTGTAGACTAGCCACTGTTTACATCGATAAGATTGCTCGTTTGTATGGGGTCCCAGTATCTATTGTTTAGACAGAAATTCTAAAATGTGTTGGATTTCTAAAAAGCCTTCAAGAGGCAATGGGGGCTCAGCTTTTGTTCTGTTATGTTACCCGGATCCGGAGGTTCCTTTATGGAACTGGTTATTCATAACCTCACATGTATATGTTTTGTTCTGTTCCGTTCTATTCTGTTAATGCTAATGGATGTATCACGTAAACTTAATCATCCTTTATGATTTCTGTATATGATCTGGACAAATTATGAATTTGATATGAAACTGAATTATGATTCAGCACTGTTTTCCATCCGCAATTGATGAATAATCAGAAGGAACTATTTAGACTCTGAGAGAAATGCTCCAAATGTGTACTTTAGATCTTCGGGGAAGTCAGAAAAATCTGTCCATTGTTGGCAGACTCTGCTTACAACAACAGCTTACGCTTTAGTTTCCGTATGGCACCATACAAGCCTTGTATGGAAGAAAAGATAAGTCTCTGACTGATTGAGAATTGAGTTTTGTTTGATTTTGGGGCTAAGTAAGCGGCTATCAAAAAGTGATTGGAATTGTTGAATGAAAAGTGTTCCGAATTGTGCTTGACTAAAGGTAAATTAAGTTTGGAGGACCAAACTTCCTAAAGGGGGGAAGACTGTAATACCCCTGTTCCGTAATGTGTTAATTGGTCCTTAATATGATGTGATTATGTGTTTGATATGACTTTGTGTGCCAATTATGTGAATACATGTGATTTCGAAGTTCTATCTGTTCACCGTAAGGATATCTGTTTGAATAATCTGCTTCGGAAATTAAATTGAAGGCCTTATCGGCCACAGAACCCGAAATTGATTACGTCATTGTGATTGGCATAATTTTTAGAGCCTACGGTGAAATTTAATTAGAAATTGATTCGAGTCAGATTAAGTTGATTAAATTGATAATTTAGTGCCCAATTGTTTATTATTATTATTTTGGAATAGTGGGGTTTGATGTAAAAAGGGCACTACAACCTCAATTCCTCCCCTTATGTGGCTTTGGCTGATCTAAACTCTCTAGAGAGAGTGAGAGACCCGAAATTGAGAGAGAAATGGGGAAATCATCTAAGTTTGCTCTTGAAGCTTTGGAGTCTTGAAGGCTAGCTCAAGAATTAACCATAGTTGTGAAGATTAAAGCTCTTTGGTGAGTAATCTTGTAAATTTAGAGTTGATTAGTGATCAAGAACAAGAATTATGCTATAGATGATGGTGTTGTGTTGTATTTGATGAATTTGAAGTCCATATGTGCATGCATGTAGTGAACTCTTGTGAAATTACATAATCTAGCATGTAACATGTGAATTGTAAAGAATTGAGCATTGAAGTATACATGCAAGCATGCTTTTGTTATATTCCATGAGAATGAACACCATTTGCATCATTTGGAATGAGAATGAAGTCAAGATTAGCATGCATGTTTGAATAATTAAAGATAGGAGCTTTGAATGCATGAATGTGTATAATAGAATTGAGTTTGAATTAAATTGAGCCATGCATGTATTTGATTTATGAAATTGGGCTCCATGAAGATGTGTTTTGGTGTTTATACCATGTTAGTACAAGTATATGTGAGATTGGAGCCATAGTATGCAAGAAAAATTGGTTGAATGTCAAGTTTGAACTCAAGAGAGTGTTCTGGAAAACCCAGAATTTTCGACATCCGCTCGAGCGGGGGAAGTGCCGCTCGAGCGGAGAAATCGAGCTCCCAACATTTTCTGCAGACATGGTTCCCTCGGCCGAAGGGAAGTTGGCCTTCGGCGGGAGCTATGTAGACAGGCGATCGCTCGGCGGCCGAAGTTCGCCGAGCTGGAATTAAAGGCAACCAGTACTTTTGCAGACCTAAGGGTCCGCTCGAGCGGGGGAGTCCACGCTCGAGCGGGGACCCTATTTTCTGAAATTCTGAAAATGCATTCTGTGTTATATTTTTCCGTTCTCTTTCACTTGCAAGCACTCTTAGGCATATGTTAAGCATTGTAAACGAGTTAATGAGATAAGAATAAAGCCTAAAGAGGAATATGTGAATTAAAGAACGGATTGAGTTAATTGTGACCCGTATATGTTATATGATGTGTAGGGTCAAGCTTCAGGGCAAATCTGCAAGCCGATCACTGTGAGTAATATCGATATTTGAATGCTTGTGAATGTCCAATTATCTATTCCCTTATAAGCTTTATGCATTGCTAATTGGGATTGTGGACGTAAGTCTGACATGGATAAACATAGATGGACCCAAGGTCGTTTTGATAAACATGAATGGACCAAAGGTCGTTTTGATAAACATGAATGGACCAAAGGTCGTTTTGATAAACATGAATGGACCCAAGGTCGTTTTGATGAGCATAAATGGACCCAAGGTCGTTTTGACATGAATGAGTGGGCCGAAGGCCGTTTTGACATGAATGAGTGGGCCGAAGGCCGTTCTGACATAAATGAATGGACCAAAGGCCATTTTGACACGAATGTACGGGCCGAAGGCCGTTTTGACATACATGATTGGGCCAAAGGCCGTTTCGATACGAATGTATGGGCCGAAGGCCGTTTTGGCATAAATGATTGGGCTGAAAGCCGTTTTGTCATAATCGAATGGGCCGAAGGCCGTTTGACGATAAAATTGGGCCAAAGGCCGTTCGACATAAATGATTGGGCGAAGGCTGTTTGACTTATGTCGAGTGGGCCGAAGGCCGCTTTGACAAGAATGGAGATCTGAATGGGCCAAAGGCTAGAATGTTTGGAATTACAGTCACTTGATTTGTATTTAGTTATATACCTGTTAAATAGAAATATGAACTGGGCCCAAGGCCGTTTGGAATATGTTGTTCTACAATGTTATGTAAACTCTGTATTTGATATTATTCACTGGGCTATCGCTCACACTCATTCATGTGTTTGTAGGTGAGCCAAGAGAAGTCCAAACCCAGCCCCAGTAAAGTCTGCCACGAACAACATGAGTTTGGAGAGTCAGCCTTGTGTCTCACGCACGAGACCCAACCTTGCCATTCTGTTATGTAATTCCATTTTGTCTTGTTGGCAAGGATTTTGTGTACATCGGTATGTAGTTGTGATGTGGGTTGACTCAGTTTAGATGATCTTGTCTGTAAAGGATTTTCTGTTACTGTATTTCGTTGTGGGTTATTAACGTATGTGCGCATGGTTTGTTTTAAGGTGCATATAAGCACGGCTCTATGGACAAAGTTTTAAATTGCTTCCGTTTGGCCCCCATCAACTCTGTTAAAATACGTTTGGTTTGGTTTGAGGCCGTAAGTAATCTCATGATTACTGGCCGGTTACATCCTTAACCCATGGGAGCGGGTTCGGGTCGTGACAATTTCACTGCAGTCAAAGAACCTAACAAGCTAAAGTCTAATTTCACTGCAAAAATGCATTTTGAAATTCATCCCATTCCTCCACAGTTGTTTTCAGTTTGAAAGCCCAAGTAACTCTCAAAAACTATGTCATAACATCAAATTATCAATATGCACAGACCAAGCAACGAAAAAACCTCTTACATTTCGTACTTCAGAAATATAGAGGAAGATTGGTGGAGAATAGTTCCCATCAAAGATTGGATATCACTAAACATAATATGTCATGCCAACTTCTATAAGGCTAATGTAAGGAATGTTAAGTGCCACAACAAGGCCCCTGCAGTTCTTTTAGAGAAATGAATATCTAATGTCAATAACAAGCTTGTTCAAAAATGACGAAGATCTCCTTGCCTTAACATAAGAATGGCCTATTATGTACGCAACCCCTGCTTCCTTTGCCTGGATCAAGTCCAAGAGCTCTTCTCTAACCAAAGGGTCCATCCCAGGGATTAGTGGCAATTAAAACCTCACTTGGCGCCTCTTCATCTGAGGATTTTCATCTTCATAAGAAGACCGCAAACTCTGAAGGGTTTAAAGACTTGCAACTTTGGATGGAATTGAATGCACCACAATCCTCTTACTCAGATACTATCGAGCATAAGCTTGATTGAATAGTTCTAGTGCTTATGATAGCCATCCTCCCATCAAATGATGCACTGTCTCTGTCAGAGCTTGATAATGTTGGTTCTATTGCCTCCATCAGGATGAACTCTGCTACACATTGGATCAGCTGGTTCTCAAAGTCTCCATCATCTCGTTGAATGTCTTTATGCCCATACCTCACAATGCACCGGTACATCCGATAGGGTCTTGAAAAAATACAGCCAATGAGGAATCGTTCCTCCGAGGAGACATGGGGTACCGAAACAGATTTTACATGAACAAAAACTAACAGAGCGTGAAATGCTGGGAGATTTGTCACAAAATGGGAGAAGATTGCAGGCACTCCTATCTCCAATTCTGAGTACACAAGTCCTATTCCTGGCACCCGGACAATGCCAAGGCTGGGGCCCAGGCCAAGTAGCCAATGCAATGGAACTTTGTTGTGAAGATCAAAGTTATACTTTTTGTGAGTTCCATAGTGCTAGACATACATGATGACCATAAAGATGAAAGAGAGAACAAGAGAAACCCAGCCACCCTGAAGAACTTTCATGAGTGCAGATGACAGGTAGACGCCCTCAATAAACCCAAAAAAGAGAAGAAATACTGAGGCTAGTAGAATGCTTCTTTGCTAGACGAAGACTAAAACAAGTGCCGTGAGACACGTTGTGATAAACATAAATGTCATGCAAGCGAGGCCCAAGAACCAAAAACTAGATAATAAGGGTATTTCCTTCAAAACAAACATAACCACAGAAAAGTAAGATACCCTCAAGAAGAAACTGAGAGAGAGAGAGAGAGAGAGAGAGAGAGAGAGAGGACAACAAAGTGTTCCTCCTACTTCCTGCTATTATTTTTAAAATGGCAGATGTAAACAGCTTCAAGCTCCATCAATGGACACTCCTTATAGTAATAAACTTATAACCTTAGTAGCACAAACATGGATACATCGACACGTATGTAAAATAAATTACAACTAAATTTAATTATAATCATTCAATTACAACTAAATTTGGACTAATATTTATCATATATATTATCATGTATGTAAAATAAAAGTGAGAAAGAAAGAAAGAAAGAAACAAAGAAACAAAGAAAAAGAAGAAGACCTAGAACTAATTATAACTAGAACTAATGTTCATCATAAACACATATTGAGGTCATTTAATCAAATTAAATTACAATAATTTCAAGTAGAATTATGAATACAAATAATTAATAAAGAATGAACCTCTTGCTTTATGAAATACTTATGATTTCACTACTATAATTACAAAACAACAACAATTAAAAATTAATCAAATTTTGTATTTTGGATAAATGATGATCTCCAAATCAAACCAACCAAAGCCTCGAGTCCCACTCAAGTGGGGTCAACTACTTGAATCACTTTTCTCCATTTTACTTTGTCAAGGATTATATGCTTAGTTAAATTAAATAAATTCATTATTTTTTTACAACTGCATCTCATGTAAGTCCTAACATTTCCATTTATAGTAATCATATAACTCTTCCTAACCGGTGCATTTATAAGTCTTTGTTGTACATAACCAACTTGTGAACGCATTGTTTATTAGTTGCCCATCGTTTTGTCCTGTAAAGCATTGTTCACCTTATAGTTGTTCTATAAATTTATTTTTTTTCAATTTTGTTGGTATTGCCGATCATCACAACAGTTGGGAAGATTAGAACAAATGTGGTCCATAGAATTAAGGCAGAGTGGCTCAAGTGGAAGAGTGCATTTGGGGTACTGTGCAACGAACGAGTACCCACTAGACTAAAAAAAAGTTCTATAGAACAGCTATTAGACTAGCGGTGTTGTACGGGACGGAATGTTGGGCAACCAAGAAATAACATGTAGATAAAATGAGTATTATTGAGATAAGAATACTAAGGTGGATGTGTGGCAAAACTAGAAAAGACGGAGTTAGAAATGAATCTATTTGTGAATAGGTAAGAGAAGCACCAATAGAAGATAAGCTGAGAGAGAATAGATTGAGATGGTTTGGTCATATACAACGGAGATTAGCAGAGGCAGTAGTGAAGAGATGCAACACAATGATAGTAGATAGAAGTGTTAGGGGAAGGGGTAGACTTAAATTAACATGGGCTAGTATAGTAAATAAAGATATGAATCTCCTTATTTTGACTAATCAAACGGCCTTTGATAGAGTCGAGTGGAGAAGAATGATTAATATAGCTGACCCCATTTGATGGGACTTAAGGCTTCGTTTGGTTGGGTTTGGTTTGGTTTAATAATATCATCTGAGAATAACATACACCATGGCACATCGTCATGAATGTGTTTAGTTAATTGACTAAAGAAAATAGGAGGTAAGGACTTCAATTGACCCTTGATGTAATCCTATAGTAATTGGAAATTCACTAGTTTCTCTTGCAGGTGTTCTAATCGTAGTCATAAGTCCATTATAGATTTCTTTTATCACATCAATATACCTTTTGGTCATGCCCTTTTTCTCCAACACCTACCATATTAGAGCATCTCCTAGAGCCTTACATTTTAAATCAAAATAGCAAGCCAAAACAATAAAAATGACCTCCAATAGTCTTGTCAAATGCTCCAACAATTTGATGAAAGCAACAATTGTTAGCTTCCTTTAGCGAGGTACTGTTACAGGGCTATTCATTTTTTATTACTTTATTCCCAATGTGTCATTGATGATCAAGCTATTTACAATTTTATCTAAAAAAGAAAGAACAAATATTTTAATGAAAAATAGTTAAAGTGGAGAGTATTGTCAGAGTGTGAATTGCAAAAGTGAATAGCTAAAATAAATAAATTTTTAAAAAAGCTAATTATGTGAAGTTTTTTTTCACTATCATCGTTGGAGATGCTCTTATATTAAAAATAAATAAATTAATTAATTAAAAAAAAACTAACTTGAAAGGGGTTATCAAAAAAATATTAAAAAAACTGATAGTCAACTTTTTTAATTGGTAGAATGAATGAAGGTGGTCATTTTTGGGGCGCAATGTACAATATGTTGGTATGTGTAGCATTTCAAATGCTATGGTATGGCCACTATATAAATTTATTTATTTATTTTAGATATCATATACTACATATGTGGGATATACATGAATTTCTTCCAATGTGCCCCTATGAAATAATCATAGTTCTACCCCTGTTCATATCTATGACACATGCTTGTGTCTATACCCATGCTTACTTCCTGTATTTTAGGTGAGTGCACAGATCTCATATGTTTAAAATAGGAGTATAAAAATAATAGTTGGTAATAAATCACTCCTCTCCAATCTACCAAACAACACTTGGAAATCAAGTTTTGGAGTTGTAAATAAGCAGTACAGGCAAGCACACAAGCTCAATGCAATGCTCAAGGATTTGAGAGAACAAGATCATGCAATCCCAAAATCAATCAACTTACCATAAATATTTCCAATTAAAGTTGTATCGTGGAACCCAATAGTTACAGCAAGCATAACGATCATGAGGATCCAATTTATTTTTGGTATCTATATCTGCCCATGAATATGTTTTGAGGTGTTCATGTCACGACCCCATTCCGCCCCTGGTAGAATGGTGCCGTGATGGCCAGTAACCCGTGGTTACCGGAGGCCAACTTACAAAGATCAAACACAATCAGAGTATAATATATGGGGCTCACAAATGCGGAAACAATAAATCGAAATACAAGTGGTCCATAAGACCTGTGCATAGTACAAATGGAATGACATGTACAATATGGTTCCTCATCCAGTCCTTAATAAACAAAATACAAGTTACATTTTGATCAAAAGGCTTCTCAAGCCGACATACACAAAACAAAACGAGTACAAGCCAAGAAGCATGATTTTCAAGATTTGTCGACGTAAATGCAACATTGCCGACATGAACACAAAACAAAGCCGACATAAATATGAGTCAAGCCGATGTGAGCAGAATCCAAAACAAGCTTGCAAAACATATCTAGGCGTCGCCGCCGTCCTGCTCATCACCTACATATATATAGAGAGGGTGAGCTTGGATACTCAGTGATGGTACAAATAATAAAGGTTTTGCATGAATATAGCCGAAGTCCTTTCAAAACAAAACATGCCAAAACCATACGAATATTAGCTGAGATCCTTTCCGAGCAAAACACATCAAAACCTTATCAAATCAAGAGACGAACCGTATTCATCTATCAAGTCTTACTAGCCTCAAGGGATGCTTACTAGCATCGGCAAAACACAAATCAAGCTTTCTGAACAAACCAATCCACGCGGTAAACCGTCAGTGACAAAACAAAGACTGCACGATCCGTAATCGATTAGTCAAAGGTACTGCGAAAGTTTATAGTCCTCCAGCACAAGGGACTTGTGTTACTTAAGCCCGTAGCTCTTTTTAACACGATGGATCTTGTGTTACTTAGGCCCGTAGCCCGCTTTAACACGATAGTCATTCCAAGAAAGGACCGTATCCTTTTATACTTAGTGCTGCGAAAGTTTAGAGTCCTCCAGCACAAGGGACTTCTCAAAGATGACATCGAACAAAGCTTATACTTGATACATCAAAGTGGAGCTAATCATTCATGCTTAACAAATACTTTCGTAGAAACAAAGCAAAACAAGATTTATCAAAACAGTATAACATAGCTTTATTAAGAATACCACTCACCTAGATCTTCTCGAGTGTAGGCTCAAAGCAAAGGTCAAAGTCCTACAATCACATGGCAAATCACATTCACAAAACAAGCTTTACATGCATGCAAGTGATCTTGGCACTCTCTCACCGCATCTAAGTAAATAACAAAACAAAACATGCTGGGAGTCAAGACATTGTTTTCCACCTCATGGAAACACACAGGGTACCATCCAGGTCTAGCCGAGGTCCTGCACCTCCTTGCCGAGGTGTGGTCCTGATGGCCACATTCAAAAACGAAATCAGGAAAACCTGTGTTTTCCCCCTTGAAGAATGCAAAGAACAAGATCATCAAGAACATCAAGAACATGCATGCTAGAATCATAACTCGTTCACTCAAAACTGAGATTTCATGCTAAGAGTTCAAAAACATGGACCTGGGTACCCATACAAGAAGATCATGCAAGAACAAACACAAAAACATAATTCTTGTTCCAAACTTTCGGATCAAAACGAGACTTTTCTTCAAGAACACATGAACATTATTCCCTCTTCAAAAACCAACTTCAAATCAATGCATGGCGTGCAAAACGAATTCAATCATGCAATGCAGCTTGATAGTCAATAAAAATAACTAGAGCAGAGCAAGAATCTAACCTCAAAACTCAAATCTAACGGTTCGATCCTCAAAGATCAAGCTCGGAACTCTACTTCTCTCTCTAAAACTCTTCCTTCTTCCTCTAGAGCTTCTCTCTCTAAAACAAAGATTTGAGACAAAATGATTTGTTTCTAAGTCTGCCGGTTGTCCTAACACTCAGCTCGGACACGTGGCACTACCGGGTTGGTTCAACTCAAAAAGTGACTGATCGACAAGACAA
The DNA here is from genome assembly GCA_025200525.1 of Camellia lanceoleosa. NCBI lineage: Eukaryota > Viridiplantae > Streptophyta > Magnoliopsida > Ericales > Theaceae > Camellia > Camellia lanceoleosa. Next base: position 69,356,467 of record CM045772.1, on the reverse strand, counting down.
GTCTATGACAAAGCGTATGCAACAAGCTAAGGCAAGACACGTCGGCAAGCAATGACATCGGCTAAAGACAAAGCTTCGGCAACAGGGTAACAAAGACATCGGCTAGGGAGGACGACACTTGACTAAGCTGTGCCACACCTTGGCCTGGATGTGCCATACCTCGGTCTAGGCCATACCTGCTCAAGGACGAAGACCACTAAGTGCAAAACACCTCGGCCTCAAAAGCGACATCTCGGCTAACACGCCGGGGTGAAGATGGAGGTCAACCAAGTGGTTCCAAATGGTTCTAAGTACAAAGGTTCAAAGGTGAACTAAGCTCAAGATGACCTCGGCTGCACCCAAGCAAAGGACAAAATCATGCAAGCAACGCTTAAGCAAGACAAGGCAAGTCTCAGACAAAACAAGACAAGGCAAAACTTTGCAAAAACAGCATAGCAAGACAAGATCATAAATGAATGTATGCAAATATGACTAAATCAAAGTGAGGGTTGTTACAGTTCACAACCTAGACTCGTGGAAAGCACCCATGGGCATGGCATTGCTTGACAATGGAGAATGTTGTAGTGATGATAGTCTGACTTCCAACAATAGCTGCTAGAGTGGCAATAATGAAGACAATCCAAAATACAACATCTGCAAGACAACCAACAGTTAAAAGTAGATTAAGACTAAATTTGGCTTCAAGAACAAAATGCATGAAACAATTCCAAGTCAAGTGAAAATGCAAAAACCAGGTATTGAGTCATAGAAGCTTTCAAGAATGGATGAGATTGTAATAACCTGACCCTCATATGCGTTTCTGGTATATTTTAAGTCCCTCATTTTGTGCATTTAAATGCTTACTGTGAAAGTTTATGTGACATTAAGTTTAATTAAGTGAATCTTATGAATATGGATTTATATCTGTTTAATAGGAGAAAAATCTGTTACAATTGAGATGATTAGAACAGCAATTGAAGGCCTTAGAAGATTAATAATCTGAAATTGATTTTACATTTGAGATCGGGATAATTTTTAAGTCATAATATGTTTTTCTGTGAAATTTCAATTTGGAATGATTAAACTGATTGAGTTTTGTCTTATTCAACCTTTTTATATTTTGGATATATATATGCTTCTTTGACCATTGATATGGAAATAAACTTTAACTCAAACATCTCCTAGGAGAGAAAAGAGAGAGTGTAGAGAAGAAGAACTAAGGGAGAAGAAATTCAACAAGGAAGATTGGCAAATTGAGGAGAATTGTGGGATTTAATTCAAGGTAAGCTCAATCCAACCTAATTAACCTTCACTTGGACTTAAGGGAGGGTTTGTTTCATGTTTATACAACTTAGGGTTTGTAATTGAGGATTATGAGTGATTCATGCTTGATTGAAAGTTGTTCTCATCATTTAGTTGCTTTGAGACTTAATTTAAGTGTTGTGTAGGAATTACACTTTGATCTTTGGTTTTCATGCCAAACCCATATAATTATACATATGTATTGTGTATATATTTTATGAAGACAAGGAAATTGGATTTTGTAGATGAAATTAGGAAGGATTGTAACATAATTAAGCTTCTAATCATGTCTATTTGTGATATTATAATTGTGATTCATGTTATGAAGATGTTGGGTTAACCTATGGAATTACTCATCTTTATTTTGTACATAGAATATGTTGGTTCTGCTGAATTTTGGGTTAATTTCGAACTGCCCAAAACAGGGGCCACGGCCGCACGTGCGGAAAAGAGGAAAAAATGGGGAATGGCATTCTGCTTTCTGCCGCTCGTGCGGGGAAGGAGTACCGCACGTGCGGCCTACCCTTCCGCACGTACGGTGGTGACTGCCGCACATGCAGCCCATGCTGCAAAATATTATCTGCTCTGTTTTACGTGCTCGACCCTATGATATTTTTGAAATCTGTATTTGATGCCTTTTTGATGTTTGTAAATTCATTGAAAGCGAAGCGAGTCCGAAAATGACTAAACAAGGAAAAAGAACTAATTTATAAGTTGTGTATGTGTGTAGGTCACAACTCAAGAGGAATAAGTGCTTCGCTACCGCACTGTGAGTAATAGTACTGTAGATGTACATTTACTTACCGTTAATAATTATCATTTTTAAAGCTCTGTTCTTCGCAAGTAATTACGTTAACATCTATATTGATTAGGAATCGGTATGAACTTATATAAGCGTTGAAAGAATTTGTGTACATCTGTATCACTCTGGAAATTACTCTGCTCTGTTGATATCTGGGCCAGAGGCCAATCTATAAAGTCTGTAAGGCCAGAGGCGGATCTGTAAAATCTATTAGGCCTAAGGCCGTTCTGTGTATTATTAGGCTTAAAGCCACTCTGTTTAAAGACTTGGCCCAAGGCTGTTCTAGAAACAATTACAGGAAGATTAACCATAAGTTCTCTGCACTTATATACATTGTAATTTAAGTTATTCATTGGATTGTTTACGTACTATTAGTCACTGAGCTTCGCTCACTCTGTGTTATGTCTGTTCTGTAGGTACTCAGTCTGGAGGTCAGTCCTAGCCCAACCTAGACCACTTGTCTTTTGCCATTACACCACAACCAAGCCCTTAGACGAAGCTCATTCATTTTGTGGAGTCCTTGCAGAGCTTTTGGCTTCATGTACCCAACATTTTTTTCAGAAATTGTAAAACATAATTAACTCCTCCTAACCCAGTTTTGTTACATCTCCAAACTTGGGGATGGGTCTGTATATTTGTTTATATATATATAGTTGTGTGTGTGTTTATTATATGATGCATTACCTGACATCAAGTGCTTGATCCTGGCATGTTAGTATTGACTCAATGGATGTTATTCTGTGTTGTTTAATGCTTCCGTTCAGGCCCCATATGTTATATGTATCGGATTTTATGTCTATTTTTGAAGCGGTCATGCCCAAACTTTTAAGGGCGGGTTGCGGGGCGTGACAAGTGGTATCAAAGCACAAGTTGCTATCTCACACACGGATCCATTGAGCCTTAGGATGTCTAGAAAAGACTTAGGCATCATGCATAACATTATGAAAGCATATAAAAAGATTAATGGCAACGTTAAATGTAATCTGCTAACGCTAATGATCGTGATCCATGTCTATTGTATATTTCTTATGCATATTGTCATGTAGATTATGGTGAGAACAAGAACGGAAGACCTGAAAGATGCTACTTCTACATGATTGGACAGAATTGAAAGAATGATTATGGAAATGGCGGAGACTATACGACAACAACAGCAACAGCCACAACCACAACCGCTGCCACCACCGGTACCTCCGCCTATGGTGCAAGATTTCCATGTTGAGAACCGAACTATTACACTCACGAGGGAATTTAAAAAGATGAAGCCACCATCATTCAAAGGGGGAATAAAACCAATGAAAGCTGAAGCATGGGTATTCGGAGTAGAAAACTTGTTTGAAGTTTTCCCTTGTATCGAAGCCCAAAAAGTGCAACTTGCTGCCTTCACTCTTGAAGATAAAGCACGGAGGTGGTGGATGCTTGCGAGAACCATGTATCAAGGCTTAACATGGGATAGATTCTTGGAACAGTTTTACGATAAGTATTTCCCTCAAAGCATGCGAGACAAGAAGGTAACAGAATTTGAAACCCTCAGACAAGGGAACAAGACCGTTACAGAGTATGAAGCTCAATTTGCAAAACTAGCTCGGTTTGCACCTCATATGGTGGACGCAGATTATAAGAAGGCACGGAAATTTGAAGGGGGGTTACGGAGTGTTATCCTAGACCGAGTCAACATGTTGAAGTTACCCATCTATGTTGATGTGTTGGAGAGGGCTATTATAGCAGAGGAAAACCTCGCTGCTCAGAATCGGATTTCTGAATAGAAAGGAAAGAGGCAGAACAATCAATTGTCAAAACGGTCTGTCACTCCACCAAACAAGAAACAAAATTTAGGAACTTCTAGTGCTTCCATCTTTACCTCAGATTTAGCTCCTGTTTGTCCAGAATGTGGAAAGAAGCACCGTGGGACTTGTTATCGGTTGTCTGGAGCCTATTTTAGGTGTGGCAAAACGGGTCATTTGGTAAGGGATTGCCCTCAGAGGAATCAACAAAATGGTAATAGGGCTGCTACAAGTTCAGTGGGGTCTACACCAGCTCCCAACACTAAGTCGGCTGCTAAGCCTGTTAACAATAAAGACACCGCAAGACAAGGCAGAGTGTTTGCATTGGTTCAGGGAGATGTGAAAAATGCTGCAACAGTAGTGTCAGGTACATTTATTATTCACGGTCATTCCGCTCATGTATTGTTTGATTCTGGCTCTACCCATTCCTTTGTGTCAAAACTATTTGCTCAACATTTAGATAGATCTGAAGAAGTATTATCCTATATGCTATGTGTGTCCTCACCCTTGGGGGATTCTATGATCTGTACCTCTGTATATTTCGCTTGTGAACTCCTAATTGGGGATGCCTGGGTATATGCCAATCTGTTACCTCTTGATATGACTTATTTTGATATTATTTTGGGAATGGACTGGTTGAGCAAATAAGGTGCAACTATTGACTGTTTGACTAAGCAAATCAGTTTTCACCCTCCGGGGCAATCGGAATTTACTTTTCAGGGACATGGAGTGACTTCTCTACCTTATTTGATCTCTGTAGCAAAGGCTTGTAAATTAATTTAGAAGGGGTGCCAGGGGTATGTATGCAGTGTTTTTGGAGGGGCAAGTGATGAATGGAAGTACTAACATGATTCTAGTTGTCTGTGAATTCCCGGATGTTTTTTCGGAAGAATTACTGGGGAAGTTAATAGACCGTGAAATCGAGTTTACAACTGAAGTGGTGCCGGGAACTCAACCCATTTCTAAGACTCCGTATAGAATGTCATCAGTTGAGATGAAGGAGTTAAAGATTCAGTTGCAAGATTTACTTGATAAGGGATTCATTCGCCCGAGTGTGTCTCCTTGGAGTGCACCAGTTCTATTTGTGAAAAAGAATGATGGAACACTCCGATTGTGTATCGATTATAGAGAACTCAATAAGGTAATAATCAAGAATAAGTACCAATTGCCACGGATCGATGATTTGTTTGACCAGCTACAAGGGGCACAAGTCTTTTCGAAAATTGACTTACAATCCGGATACCACCAACTGAAGGTCAAAGCTGATGATGTTGAGAAGACATCTTTTCGAACCCGATACGACCATTATGAATTTCTGGTTATGCCCTTTGGAGTTATTAATGCACCAGCAGCATTTATAGATTTGATGAATCGTGTCTTTAAGCCATATTTGGATGAGTTTGTGGTGGTATTTATTGATGACATCCTCATTTATTCGAAGAATGTAGAAGCTCATGAGAATCATCTTCGCTTAATCCTTCAAACACTCCGAGAAAAGAAATTGTATGCAAAGCTGAAGAAATGTGAATTCTGGTTACATGAAGTAGCATTCTTGGGGCATGTGATAACAAAAGAAGGAGTCTCTATTAATCCACACAAAATTGAGGCGATCGTGAATTGGCCAACTCCTACCAATGTAACTGAGGTACGTAGTTTTATGGGATTAGCGGGTATTACAGGAGGTTTGTTCAAGATTTTTCCAAAATTGCTGTACCGCTTACCCAATTGACTAAAAAGGGAGTTGCGTTTGAATGGTCAGAACAATGGGAATCTGCTTTCCAGGAATTAAAAACGAAGTTAACTACAGCTCCTGTTCTTGCCTTACCATCCGCAATCAAGGGTTTATAATATCTGACGCTCAGATAAAGGACTTGGCTGTGTGCTTATGCAAAATGGAAGAGTTATCGTTTATGCTTCCCGACAGCTCAAACCCCATGAAAAGAATTATCCCACACATGATCTTGAGCTAGCAGCAGTAGTTTTTGCTTTGAAGATATGGTGACACTATCTGTGTGGCACTACTTGCAAAGTCTACACCGACCATAAGAGCCTCAAGTACCTTTTCACCCAGAAAGAGTTGAATATGTGACAGCGGCGGTGGTTAGAGCTTATTAAAGATTATGACTTGCAAATCCATTACCACCCTGGTAAAGCCAATACAATTGTAGACGCACTTAGTCGGAAAAATATGGAAAATTTGGCAAATTTGTTTACAGGGCAAAAAGAGTTATAGATTGACATGGATAAGATGAAGATAGACTTTGTGATGCATGGACAAGAAGCCATGGTAGCAGCAGTGATGGCCCAACCGACATTACTTGAAGAGATCAAACTACGTCAAATGGAAGATGAAACTTTAAAGAAGATATGTGATGAGTTAGAAACAAAACTGAAACCGGGATTCAGTTTGGTGGATTCAGTACTCAAATTTCAAAACCGAATATGTATCCCCAATGTGTTGGAACTTAAACGGAAATTAATGGAAGAAGCACATGCCTCGAGATTTCAATGCATCTGGGGAGTTCTAAAATGTACCAGGATTTGAAACAAAATTTTGGGTGGCCAAGTATGAAAAAGGAGATCGCGGAGTTCGTCTCTAAATGTTTGCAATGTCAGCAAGTAAAGGCAGAGCATCAGAAACTAGCAGGATTATTGCAACCCCTTCCAATCCCGGAATGGAAGTGGGAACATCTGACCATGGATTTTGATGTAGGGTTACCATAGACTTCTCGGGTTATGAATTCTGTATGGGTCATTGTGGACCGATTAACTAAGTCTGCTCACTTCCTACCGGTAAAGACTCAGTATAATGCAGATAAACTTGCTGTAATTTATGTGAATGAAATTATAAGACTCCATGGTGTTCCAGTTTCAATAGTATCAGATAGGGATCCGAAATTTGTATCTAGATTCTGGCAGAGTCTACAGGAAGCTATAGGTACAGAATTAAAGTTTAGCACAGCTTTCCACCCTCAAACAGACGAACAATCCACGAGAACGATACAGACATTAGAGGATATGCTCCGAATGTGTGTTCTGGATTTTCGGGAAAGTTGGGAAACTCATCTACCATTGGTAGAGTTCGCATATAATAATAGTTACCATTCAAGTATTGAAATGGCACCCTATGAGGCTCTGTATGGAAGACCATGTCGTTCTCCCGTGTGTTGGACCAAAATTGGAGATAGATCATTGTTAGGGCCTGAAATTGTACAGTTGACAACTGAAAAGATTAAAACTATTCGGGAAAGGTTGAAAACTGCTCAAGGTAGGCAGAAGAGTTATGCAGATAACCGACGAAGGAATTTGGAATTTGAAGTGGATAGTCATGTGTTCGTGAAAGTCACCTCGATAAAAGGACATCCAAGATTCAGGAAAAGGGGTAAATTAATACCCCGATATGTTGGCCCATTTCAAATTTTGGAAAGAGTAGGTCCGGTAGCTTATCGAGTTGCCCTTCCGCCAAGTATGAGTCAAGTACATAACATGTTCCATGTCTCCATGCTTCGGGGATATCTTCTGGATCCGTCTCATTTCATAGATTACCACCAAATTGTGTTGGATGACAAGTTAACTTATGAAGAAAAACCAATTCGAATTCTGGACCGACAAGTGAAACAGTTACGAAACCGAGAAATTCCAATGGTAAAAGTTGAGTGGCAAGAACATTACGGAACCGAAGCTACTTGGGAAAAAGAAGAGGAAATGCAACACCAATATCCGCATATGTTCCTATCTTGAGCTAAAACAAGTTTGAGGGACCAAACTTATTTAAGGGGGGAAGAGTGTAATAACTCGACCCTCGTATGCGTTTCTGGTATATTTTAAGTCCCTCATTCTGTGCATTTAAATGCTTATTGTGAAAGTTTATGTGACATTAAGTTTAATTAAGTGAATCTTATGAATATGGATTCATATCTTTCTAATAGGAGAAAAATCTGTTACAATTGAGATGATTAGAACATAAATTGAAGGCCTTAGAAGCTTAATAATCTGAAATTGATTTTACATTTGAGATTGGCATGCTTTTTAAGTCATAATATGATTTTCTGTGAAATTTCAATTTGGAATGATTAAACTGATTGAGTTTTGTCTTATTCAACCTTTTTATATTATGGATATATATATGCTTCTTTGACCATTGATATGGAAATAAACTTTAACTCAAACATCTCCTGGGAGAGAAAAGAGAGAATATAGAGAAGAAGAACTAGGGAAGAAGAAATTCAACAAGGAAGATTGGCAAATTGAGGAGAGTTGTGGGATTTAATTCAAGGTAAGCTCAATCCAACCTAATTAACCTTCACTTGGACTTAAGGGAGGGTTTGTTTCATGTTTATACAACTTAGGGTTTGTAATTGAGGATTATGAGTGATTCATGCTTGATTGAAGGTTGTTCTCATCATTTGGTTGCTTTGAGACTTAATTTAAGTGTTGTGTAGGAATTACACTTTAATCTTTGGTTTTCATGCCAAACCCATATAATTATACATATGTATTGTGTATATATTTTATGAAGACAAGGAAATTGGATTTTGTAGATGAAATTAGGAAGGATTGTAACCTAATTAAGCTTCTAATCATGTCTATTTGTGATATTATAATTGTGATTCATGTTATGAAGATGTTGGGTTAACCTATGGAATTACTCATCATCTTTATTTTGTACATAGAATATGTTGGTTCTGCTGAATTTTTGGTTAATTTCGGACTGCCCAAAACTGGGGCCACGGCTGCACGTGCGGAAATGAGGAAAAAAATGGGAATGGCATTCTGCTACGCCACTCGCGGAGAAGGAGTACGACGCGCGCCCACCCTTCCGTCAGACGCGAAGGTGATCGCCGCGACGCACGGCCCATGTTGCAAAATATTATCTGCTCTGTTTTACGTGCTCGACCCTCTAATATTTTTGAAATCTGTATTTGATGTCTTTTCGATGTTTGTAAATTCATTCGAAGCGAAGCGAGTCCGAAAATGACTTAACAAGGAAAAAGAACTAATTTATAAGTTGTGTATGTGTGTAGGTCACAACCCGAGAGGAACAAGCGCTTCGCTACCGCACTATGAGTAATAGGGTCGTAGATGTACATTTACTTACCGTTAATAATTATCGTTATTAACGCTCTGTTCTTCGCAAATAATTACGTTAACATCTATATTGATTGGGAATCAGTATGAACTTATGTAAGCGTTGAAAGAATCTTTGTACATTTGTATCACTCTGGAAATTACTCTGCTCTGTTGATATCTGGGCCAGAGGCCAATCTGTAAAGTCTGTAAGGCTAGAGGCCGATCTGTAAAATCTATTAGGCCTAAGGTCGTTCTGTGTATTACTGGGCTTAAAGCCACTCTGTTTAAAGACTGGACCCAAGGCCGTTCTAGAAACAATTACAGGAAGATTAACCATAAGTTCTCTGCACTACATTGTAATTCAAGTTATTCATTGGATTGTTTACGTACTATTAGTCACTGAGCTTCGCTCACTCTGTGTTATGTCTATTTTGTAGGTACTCAGTCGGTAGGTCAGTCCTAGCCCAACCTGGACCACTTGTCTTTTGCCATTACACCACAACCAAGCCCTTAGACGAAGCTCATTCATTTTGTGGAGTCCCTGCAGAGCTTTCGGCTTCATGTACCCAACCTTTTGTCAGAAATTGTAAAACATAATTAACTCCTCCTAACCCAGTTTTGTTACATCCCTAGACTCGGGGATGGGTCTGTATATTTGTTTATATATATATATATATAGCTGTGTATGTGTTTATTATATGATGCATTACCTGACATCAAGTGCTTGATCCTGGCATGTTAGTATTGACTCAATGGATGTTATTCTGTGTTGTTTAATGCTTCTGTTCAGACCCCATATGTTATATGTATCGGATTTTATGTTTGTTTCTGAAGCAGTCATGCCCAAACTTTTAGGGGCGGGTTGCGGGGCGTAACAAAGATATTTCTAGACAGGAAAGCAGCCTGGCCCATGTATTGTACAACCAAACAGGGATATACAACAAATGCAAACGCGAGCTGCACAAACAAGAAGAATGTTCAAATCAACACCTGCACATAATAAATAGGGATCCGCACTATGACACACAATAAATCATGGGAACCTATATTTTAAAATGTGATAGTTACAACCCCTATGGTACCAACTAAAGTGAAACCAATAACTAACCTCCCTTGAGGATTGAAAAAATTACATTGATCCTCACAAGTTTGGCATAATTACACTATATTCTGATACAGATGAGATTTTAGAATTTTTACACTTTTATTTTATTTATTTTGGTATTAGCATTTTATTAATTATTATGTTTCTTAAATTGTGTAGATTTAACTAGTTTCCTATTTTATTAGTTTCTTGTTCTAGAAGAATTAGGTTTATTATAAATAGGGGTTGTAAGCCTTAGGGAATTTTTTTTTTTTTTTAGAATTAATACAAATTCGAGCTTATACTCTTCTTTCTAACCTTGGGTATTCTTTAAGAATCAATCGCAATTGAGCCCTTATTCTCAATATTCTTCGTGATTCAATAAGTCTACAGAAGGATCTTGCATCCAGTATTCATTCTTGAATTGGCGGTCTCCAAGATTTTTACCTTACCTTATCTATTTTGTGTTTGCCACTTCATCAGGTGGTATCAGAGCTTATAATTGTTCCTATACCATGCCTCAAAGTTGTGACAGTGCTTAGAACGTTCCTGTGGAAAAAGAAGCTATGGATGATGATCTCAACATTTTGAGTTTCCACAAACAAGGACTAAGGAAGGATCATGCATCCAAGAAGGATATAGATCACATGAACCAAGTCCTTGAACAAGAGGACACAATTACGTGGCCATTCACATAAAAAATTATTCTACATTCGATTGTGGATCGGAATAAACCAACAGATAATCACTGTTAAAGAATTATAGAATCATTTTGGTGATCATTTAACTTTGGAAGACAATTCTTTAAAATTTAGATTTGAGAAAATTAATCTTAAATACAAAGTGGTTATGGACAAGTGTAGACATATCAAATTGTTTCGAACAATGAAACCTCAATGACGAGTTTTCTCAAGTGGGGGAGAATGATGTAGACAAGATTTTAGAATTTCAAATTATTTTATTTTATTTATTTTGGTGTTAGTATTTTATTAGGAATCTTCTAGTTTAGTATAGAATCTAAGAATGTTTGCATTTCTTAAATTGTGTTGATTTAATTAGTTTTCCTATTTTATTAGTTTCTTGTTCTATAAGAATTAGATTTATTTAATTATAAATAAGGGTTGTCAATCTTAGGGGGAAAACAAATTTTGAGAATTAATACAATTTCGAGTTTATAGTCTTCTTTCCAAACTTGGGTATTCCTTGAGAATCAACCACTATTGAGCCTTTATTCTAGGTTTTCTTTGTGAGTGAACAAGTCTACAGAAGAATCGTGCTTCCGGTATTCATCCTTGAATCAACGTTCTCTAAGATCATTACCTTTATCTATTTTGCGGTTCCCGTTGCATCATGTTCCCTTAGGATTTTAATTCAAAAAACACTTTGCACTATTTCTATCAATCATTTGTTAGCCGAATTGATAGAAAAACAATGTTGTCATCTTTTTTACATTAAAATATATATCTTATCAATGATTATCCCTTTGTCTACACACCATCTGTATTTTTTTTTGGTCATTTTAGCCTTATTACGAGGGAGGTTAGTGTAATTATTTCAAACTTGTGAGGCTTGCTATATTTTATTACTAAATCTCAGAGATGGTCAGTGTAATTTACCCTTAATTTTTCTGTCAAAGATAACAAGACATGAGGAAAATTAAATTTTGTTTGGATAAATTATTTTCTCACCAAGTTAAAGCATCCAAATAAAAGGAAAAAAATAAAATAAAGAAGAAAAGAAAAAACAAGTCTACAATAAAAACCATTTTAACATTTTAATTTCATGAGAAAAATATTTAAAATTTTGAATATAAATGCCTAAGTGAAAATATATATATATATATATATAACTGGAAAACTAATAGTTTCACTTTGATCCATATCACAGGGATATAGGTGTTGCAATTTCAAAAACAAGTTGCAGATTTGAAAAACAAAGGGTCAAAGTGAGAAAATGGGCCAAATGAAAAAGTATAATCTATTTATAGGAGGGTCACATGATCCACAATGACGAATTCCCCATATATTTTGGAATTTCGTTAGCATATGTCAGCTAGTGTATCAATCCCTTGGGTTTGACCTTGATGCCCAAACATCTGTACAAGAAACTCTGTGGTGTGGTATCTCTCTCACATGAATTTATCAAAGGCAATGTCCCCTTGCAGGATGACATGCCAAGTGATAATTTTGTCTCTAGCCAGCAAACCAATCAATCCCAGAGTCCTACAGCGCTATGCTGAAAAACTCAGAATACCATAGTCCTGCCTCTTTGACTTAGGTATTAGGAGAGGAGCATGACAAACCCTTCCGCGGGTGTTGAGATCCTGCTGTATAAACACCACGGTGAGCTATAGTTGAATAAGTCATTTGAGGGACTGTTTAAATCACTGCCGTATGTCATACGCTACGTAGCATAGATTCCTTGGTGGGGATAAGTCTTCTTTTCTAGGTAAATCACTCTACATGTCTTCATAAACATAGAAGTGTGAAACCACATATAAATCTTGAATCCGACATATACACAACATGTCATCTGCCATGTGTGCAACTCACGTGAAAAGATCAGAGATATCCACAGACACCTCATGTAATGCAAAACAAAAAATAAAGGAGAAACACTGGGTGAAGTGATTAGCATATCTACACACATGCCAGGTTTGAACACTAAGACACACAAGGCTGCAAGCCACAATAGCTGGGACCAGTGGTGGTTCAAATTTTAGTTTCTGCCTCACACACAATGCAAGATTGAACAAACTGGCTTAAAAGTTAGCATAAAGACCTAACATGAATGAAAAAATATGGTGGGTTCTCAACTGAGCATTAGAGTACAATTATACCAATAACCATATTTGACCTCAGTAATTCCTATTGCCACTTGCTAGAATATAGGTTAGATAAAGACTTACCATGTACCTTAAAAAAAAGGACGTATCCTTATTGACAACGCAGTGAAATGCCCCAAATCTGCAAACATAGCTTTAGTACCTGATGAGACCCCACAAAAGCTCAGTGATGAAGGTAGCATGTTTCAAGAAAAGATTCAGTATTCTTAGGCTCATGAAGTAAAATATTGTATACATTCAAGAAATAATAACTAGTGTCTAGATTCATGAAAATGAGAGAGAGAGAAAAAAAAAAAAAAAAACTAAGGCTGCATTTGGTAGAGTTTTCTAAATATGATTTGATAATAGAGTTGTATTTTGAGTTTGTGAGTTTTGGAATAATGATTTGAGTGTGGAAAATTTGTTTGGTGAATGAGTTTTGAAAAGAGTTTTAAATTGAGTAGGAAATTTTTTATGCGACATATGATATCTGATACAAAAACTTACAACTCATAACGAAACACACAACTCAAAATTCTATTCAAAGCTCATAAAAAAAAAATTTAATTTGGAATTTTTTTTTATTTCAAATATAAAAAATAACAGGTGCCAACTGTAAAAAATAAAAAAATAAAAAAATGCACTGTTCAAGTTAATCGGCCGGATGTCCAGGAGGACGATCGATTAGCCCAAATTTTCCCACCTTAGACAGAGTTTTCAAAAGTGAGTGTAGAATTAATGTTTGAAAACTCTAATCAAACAACAAACTCAAAACGTAGGGTAGCAATATGTTTGGAGAATACAACCAAACACAGCCTAAGGCTTTGTGTGGTTTAACTCTGGAAACATGATTCCACCCTTATGTTTCAATACTTTGTTTGGTTTATCTTTTCAAAAAACGATTCCAAGGTCACATTTCAAAACTCGTTTGACAACATGTTTGGTAGAGTAGGGAGTTTTTGAATTTTGGCCAGTTGATCGAACATCCTCCCAGACGTCTAGCTAGTTGACCGGCCGATTGACCAAAATAGTACTCTTTTTTTCTTTTCTTTTTTTATAATTGGTGTTATGTGAAAAAAATAAATAAATTATATTTGTTTTTGATATTTTTTAAATATAGAAATTATTTTTTTTAAATCAAAATGAAAAATTATTTGGCCATTTATTTAAAATTATCAAAAAAAATATTTAAATAGACATTAATTTGTCACAGTAATTTTTAAAAAATAAATAAACATTTTTAAACAAAACAATTTTAAAAAAATTCCAACCAAATATACAATCAAAAGTAATATTTTCAGAATTTGTTTAATTTTTTTTAAAAAAAATTAGTTTTTTCAATAAATTTTTTTTTTTTTGAATTGAAATTTAAAAAGAGTTTGGCTATAAGCCTTGAATAGAATTTTCAATAAAGTTTTGAATTGTGTGTTTAATTATGAGTTATAAGTTTTTGAATTAAGTTTTGAAAACTCTTTCCAAAACTCATAATCAAACAACTTTTCTTATTTCAAAACTATTTCAAAAATTCAACACTCAATTCAAAATTCAATTCAAAACTCTTTGCAAAATTCATAACCAAACAAATTTTCTCTTTTCAAATCATAATTTCAAAACTTACAAACTCAAAACACAACTCCACACTCAAATCATAATTCTAAAACTAAACCAAATGCTACGCTACCTAAAATTTCAATTTGCCAAACTCAGAACACTACTCATATCTGAAAACATGGAACAAGGCACAAGTGCACAGATCCCATATACCTGTGATGGATGTAGGATCCCTCCAAGCAAAATCCATCCATCTTTACCAATATCACTAACTAACTTGATGATATAATGTGGAGAAATTGCATATACAATTTTCAAGTTCCAATATATGGTATCATACAACCCAATAGCAAAAATTGATATCAACCGGATAATCACAATCGGCAAACATAAAAGCTACCTCATGAGTGCCATAATGTCAGTAATGCAAACAGGCCAACCAATATGACACAAGCAAGCAATAGCACTTCCCATACATAGAAGAAAGGACAATTAGGAAAGTACACCAAAGACATTGTCTCAAAATATAAGCACAAAACTAAAATGACAAAGAAGTTACCATTTTTCAAATTTTGTACTCTATCTTGAAGCCCTGATACCGATGACAGAATTGCAATTAAAAAAAAAAATTTATGAGCCCAACATTAGACCTCTTTAATCCATGAGAAAATTCACAAGATCCAAGGGAAGTTCCATACTTCAAAGTTATCAAATAAGAAACTAAGATCAAAAAACCACTGCTGGGAGCAGTGGCGGAGCTAGAAATTTAATATAAGAGGGGCACCTGGATCTGCAGGAAGGTTTACTAAATTGATTTCTATGCGATTTTGTTTTGCGGAAGAATAATTATCATCTTCTTTTTGAGGAAGAGACGATTCCAACTTTGATTTTCTTTTGAAATATTTCTTCATGATTGTTTGAAAAAACTAAAAATCAAAATAAAAATTCATAATCACAATCACAAACCCTCACAAATCAAAATCTCCAATTTTAATACAAATAAAAAAAAATTAAATTTAGCACAAATCACAACAAATCAAAATTTCTAAATTTAGTACAAATCATAACAAATCAAAATCCCTAATTTAAATATTAATCACTATAAATTAGTATTTTTAATTTTAGCACAAATCAATTAAATCCCTAATTTTAGCACAAACAACAAGAAACCAAAATCCCTAATTTTAATATAAATCACCACCAATTAAGATTCATAATTTTAGCATATCAAAATCTCTTATTTTAACATAAATAATAACAAATAAAAAAAATTACAAATTAAAACTTAACAAATAACTATAAATTAATACTCATACTTTTTATTTAAAAGTAAAAAAATAAAAATAAAGTTACCTGTAAACAATAAAGAGAAGATACCAAGGTTGTAGTGTGGTCCTAAATCTGTGTTGTGTGATCCTAACTGTGAATCATGAGTCGGTAAATTACAAAGTAACAAAGAGAGATAAAAAGACAAAGAAAATACGAAAATACTTAATAAGTACTATGAATAAATAAATAAATGAAGAATTTCATACACTTTTAGGGTTTTAGGGTTTTAGCCTTGCCGTAATTGGAGTTGTGTGCACTCACCAAAAAACAAAATTTGTGTGCTAGTGTTTGATTGGGATTGGGATTCACAAAAAAAATAAAAAATAAAAAACAAAAAAACCAAAAAAATGTGGGTCCGTGGTGTGATGTTACTGTGTTTGGGATGCATTTGGGAGGGCTATGTAGTAGGGGCACTGTGTAAGCAAGACCAAACCAAAAAAAAAAAATTTGAAAAGCCAGGGGGGGCACGTGATCCCCCTCGTCCCAACGTCCCTCTGCCACTAGCTGGGACCATTTGACGATCAAAGTCTCTAAATAGAGATTGATCCAAAAAGGTAAATGCTACTTAACAAAAGATATAGGATAATTAAAAAAAAATTTAGATCAACACTTCTACTACTTAGTTGGAAAAATGAAATTATTGAACGGAGTTAACGCTGCCAACCATCAATTCAACAATTTATGTGGACCCCAATTTCCATAATGGGAATAGGTCACAAGGTGAACCAAGAGGACACAACCATCTAATGATACAAACAAATGTAGGGAAATACTAACCGTTTTTGGAGTATAACCTACAGTATGTCAGAGCAATTGAATCACATGATAATCAAAATTGATGTATCATATGTATGAGTTGGCTGATTAGTGTAGTTAAAGTTTTCCTCACATGTAAGACACAAATACAAAAAAATGACAAATAGAAAAATATGAACATACAAAGATAACATCAATTACTTTGCTTCTTGTCTCAGGAACCACATTAGCATCAAATAATAAATTCGATGATCGGAGATGAAATGTTGCACATTGAGGCCCTCCAAGATATACTTTTAGTCCTTTATCTTATGTTACTTGGCCTAATAATCTTATTCCATGTTGTGTAGGTCCTGCGAGCATTAGAGATGAAAAGTGGAAAATAAAGGAGTCTGCCACTGCCTTGTTCCACTCGAGTAGAAGTATTTCTCAGCATCAGCAGAAATTCATTGAAGCCTAAAAGCACACTGCCATAATCTGCCCAAGTGGAGGTCTGGCGCCACTCGAGTGGAATTGCCTCAAAACGCACACTTCATGCCCACTCATTTATTTAAGAAACAATTTAAGTAAGACACTAGAATTGTTGTATTGTAATTTTCAATTTTGATTTGATTTGGATAAGAGTTGCATAACTTTCAAGGACTATTTATTCAAGTAAATTTTTCATCAAATTTATGTGTTTGATTTATGTGATTGAGAATGCATGGTTATACAATTGTTCTTCCTACATATGTACTAAAATTGTGAGACAAGATATTAACGGGAGAAGAATCGTGCTACAACCTTAGTTTTAGTATAGATGATTTGTACCGACTGAAGATGATTCATGCCCATGTTTTGAATACTTGAACTCCCTTAATGATGTTATCGGGGCTTGTAGTTACAAAAACATTGTAATTATCCAAATTAACAATTTTTGGGAAATTAATACAATAAAACCTTTTTATGCGAAATTGTAAGACTTTCTCCACATTATAACACATTCTTTTTATTGCTTAATTAATTTGGATTATTTTTAATTTATAGTTTAATTATCCTCAAAACAACTCAATCGAGTTAATTTAGGAATTGCCATTCAAGATAATAGAATTTATTAGTCCATTAATCCATGTTGTACGATACCCAACTTAAACCACTATTCTATTTGAATTGAGGTCTTAGGACGGATTTTTTTTTTATTTTATTGCCAAATGACTGATCATTCAGAATTCAATTTGGGAAATATAAATTAGTGGATTCAACAAGAGAAAGCTAAGCTATGGATGATAACAATATGGAGCATCTCTATCAGATTACCTAAATTTTACCCTAAAATATTATTAAAAAATTCATTCCCTATTTTAAGAATCACTTTTTCATTTATTTCCCCCAACAAACTCCCTATTATTTCCCTATTCTATTAACAAACTCCCTATTTTTTCTCTATTTTATTAAAATATAATTTTTAATTATAAATTTAAAAAAATAAAAATCATAAATGTGTATTGCAATCCCTAAACAAAACAAAGCCAAAAAAAAAAAAGGAAATTATAAGGGAGCTACAGTGACTCCCTACAAATAGGGAGTCACTGTAGCAATTCTTATTTTAGGGAAGTGTTTAAGGCTCTAATGGAAGGGTATAGGGAGCCACTAATCCCTTAAAATAGGTAAGGATGAATTTAGGAGTTCTATTAGGGATGCTCTAACAAACTTCAAGTCAATCCTTCTTGATAACATAGATAACTTAGCATTAAGTTAAACTTGAACGTGTTTGCTATTTCTCGCTTGAAGCCAAAGTGGGGTTATAAGCACATATTTCATTGTTCTTAAAAAGATGGAGAGGCGGGTTCAGAACAACGGTATAGGAGGTTGGATCCCTGTGCTGAAGCAACGGCGTGGAGGTGGAGCTTGGGGAAAGGATGTTAGACGTGGCCTACACACCATATTCGTGGACAATCTCCCCTACTCCATGGATGCTAAATCCCTGTTCAAGCTATTCTCCAAGTTTGGCATTGTAAGAGATGTCTTCATTCCCTCCAAAAGGAGAAGAGTGACAAACTCCCGATTTGGTTTTGTGAGATATGGTTGTCCTGTTGCATCAGACGTTGCTATTCAGAAAGCTAATGGCCTCTTGGTGGACGATAAGGTGCTAGCAGTCAACATGGCTTCTTACGATAGGAGTACAGGATGTCTGAGCCAGAGGCGGGTTCAGAACAATAGAGGTGCCTTTGAAACAACCACAACGGGGGGTCAAATGCCATTTGTTGGCTCTAGAACGTTCGCCGAGGTATTAAAAGGGGGCAAACTTAATGGGGAAGCTTGTCCGACCATTAGAGCAAACGAAGTTGGCCATGGATGACTAAATATGGATTACACTGTAAATAGTATTCGAGAGGCCCTCGAGGAGAAGGGGATATTGCAGGCTGTGGTCAGGAAGGGGGGAGGTCGTGACGTAGTCGTAACTTTTAATTCCCATGAGGAGATGCAATCTAATGTCCATAATATGAAGGTGTGGTTCAAAGACTGGAGCAAGTTTGTTTTAGAATGGCAGCCCGATCTTCAAATCCAGCAGGAGAGATGCGTGTGGTTAAGATGTTTTGGCATACCTCTTAAACTCTGGAATAGAAGCACTCTGAACAGTATTGGCAGTTTGTGGGGATCAGTCCTTAGCCTAGAGGGTGATGTGGATCAACCTAAATCCTTCTCCTCTACTAGGATTAAAGTGGTGACATCCTGCATGGAGTTCATTTCTTCAACAATTAATTTGGAGTGCAAGGGAGTACTTCATCCTATCCTTGTGTTTGAGGATCACCTGGTCAACTCAGTTGAGTTTCCTACCAGCTCACGCACTGAGCTTGCTGATTGCAACTCCATTGTAGGAGCGGGGCCAATTAATTTTCCGCAGAAATTCGGCGTGGAGAAGGTTGATGATGCTGCATTGGCACATGGTGATCGGAGGTCCCCACAGTACAACAGTGGCGAGGAGGGTACAGTAGTCGAGGAAACCGGCTATGTCAGGCAACTAGGTGATAACGTAGCAGGTGTGGTGGCTCCTGGTCCCGCTGAGGAAGCACCCACGAAAGACCTCAACCAGTGCTACAGTGGGGCGTTGGTAGACACAGAGGTGGAAGAGACGTTGTGTGTGGGAAAGGTCTGCAGTGCTACTGCAGTAGGTGTGAAGGGGGCAATGATGGGGGAGCTATCAACCTACCCACTAACCCTGCCTATTCCACTGAGATGTGATGAGGAAGATTCATCTACCCGTTCCAACAAAAGCTCTAGTGGGCCGATGGATGTCTTTGGGCCTGGTATTTCTCTTGAGGTAGATCTAGCCCAACCAAATGGGTTGCAAAGAGTCCATAATTTATCAACTCCCAAGCCATCTGATTTACCTGCCACTAGACCTATTAATTGTATTGCTCCAGTCTCAGGCCCACATGCTATTGCTGGCCCATCTTCTCTGGGCTCTCAGGGTCTTAAGGATCAAAGCCTTGCTAGATCATCTACTGTCACCACTAATCCCCATCGGAAGGCAATGAATTCTGGGAAGAAGAAGGCTCAAGTGGAGGGCTTTTCACGTTTTGCTAGGCTTCATGGCCAGACTACTGCCTCTGCTGCTAAGCACTCTTCCAGGTCTATCATTCTCAGACCTGCTGCTGCTGCCCTTGCACAACCAAGCTTGTCCCAAGGTAATTCCAGCTCAAGGAGCCTTCTCCTCAAAGAAGCTAAGGCAACCATCCAATTGGGGGAGCAGCTTGGAATTAATTTTAAAGGAAAAGAAGTTGCTGTGTTGGATAAGATTATTGATCTTGAACTTAATGATAAAGAGAGAATCAATGAAGCAAAGCCGTGATTGCTGTGTCTGGGGGCCTCACAGTGCATCATCTGGTCTCTATGAAGCTTCTCTCCTGGAATGTCAGAGGCATCGGTAAGCCTGAAAAGAGGGGTAGAATCAAACGTCTCCTGAGAGAGAGACATATTGACGTTGCCTTCCTCCAAGAAACCAAGAAAGTAATAGATTCAGAGTTTGCTGCTCGTGGGCTTTGGGGTAATAGGAAAATGGAGTTTATGTCTGTAGACCCTGTTGGGACTGCAGGTGGGCTTCTCTGCATTTGGGATCCGGATGTCTTTCAACTAGTTGGGAGCTGCTGCAACAGGAGGTTTATTCTCCTCTCAGGTACACTCTACAATTCATTTGATTGTGTTCTCCTAAATGTATATGCTCCTAATGATGTTAGTAGTCGGTCTATTCTCTGGAATTCCATTTTTAAGCTCAAGGACTCATTCCCTAGGCCTTGGTGCTTGGCTGGGGATCTTAATGAAGGGCTGCTGGTTTTATTCTTTTTGGTTTCCTTTTGTTTTGTTTTGGGCGTTGGTTTCTCACCAACTAGGAGGTTGGAGCTTGCTATAGCTCCAAGCTCCTCTTTATTGATGTAAATTGTTCTTTCCATCAATAAAGTTTTCTTTGCCGATCAAAAAAAAAAAAACTTAGCATTAAGTTACCTGAAATTGCGGGAGTAATCACACTATCACCTATGACCATGCAAGCCCCCAATAACACCACAATAAGTAGGGTTGTCCGCAATTTTTTATGCTTTTCAAGAAATCTTTTCAGTGGTAAAGATGATGAACCCTGTCTTGAGGGACCATATTTATAAGCAGATAACTCCTCATTGGCCACTTGTTGATTGGGAAGTAAACTAAGCTTTGCATGCCTACAAAGCAGCGAGTAAAGAGCAAATGTACCACCTGACAATAATTGGATTAGATTTTAGTAAAATATTTTTAGTATAATATTTCCAAACATAAGCCTTATCAGTGAGCATTTTATTAAAAAAGTCAGTCACAACACACCTTCGCCATTATCATCTGCAGTCAAAACGATGAACACATATTTGAGCAAAGGAATTAACATTAGGGTCCAACATATCAACAAAAATGCACCAAATATTGCACCCTCATTCTGATATTTTTGCAACTTCCCTACGAATGTGCTTTTATAAACATAAAGAGGTGAAGTGCTCAAGTCACCATATATAACACCAAAGCTCTGGTATGCTAACATTAGATTCCTGGAGAGATTCACCTATGAAAACTGCAAGGCCACATGTAGTAAGTTTAGGCCTCATTTGGGATACAGGTTATTTTAGAAACTTTTTAGCTTTTTATGAAAAGATGTGCAGAAAAGTAGAGAGAGTAATGTGAAAACTTATAGTGACTTTTTGACTTTTTAACTAAAATGTATAGTTGACAAACGAGGCCTTAGTACAAGTTTAAACTAGTTGAGTCAATGCATTGTTCAAAGAAACAAAATTTGTTCATGTTAAATATGATAAACCATAGATATCACTAGCAAGATAGAACAAGCAAGTTAGGATTCAGTGACCAAAATGTCTTTGTTGATTTTTCCCAAGCTTTATATAGTGTCACGGTTGTGGATCAGGATCATTAGACATGCCATTTCTTATGTAAATTGTAAGCTTCTATGCCATTAGAACTTTGGCCTTGCTTGTATGTGTAGTAAGTATCGTTAGCTTGAATTAAATTGCTACTAGTTACTAAAGGAGTAATTGATTTTTGTTGCACCAGACGAGCACATTGTTTTCATAAATTCTCTCGGCTTATCCTCAATTCATGTTATTTCAAAATGACTTTCTTTCCTATCATATATTTTTCTTATTTCACCACTCATTTCATAAACGTGTCCGTATGAAGTACCAACACTTCAAATGGATGTTGTGTCTGTATCAAACATGTGCAGGACACCAACATGCCTGGGACACGCATGTCAAACATGCCATATGGTATGTCAATTTTTCTAATTATCATTTTTTTTGGTAGGATATTTTTTTGACACTTCATCTTATAAATGTTACAAAATATATTTTGAGTAAACTTTGTATTTTGAAGAATGCAAAACATAAAAAGATTCATCACACATGTCATGTTCGGAGGGTTCAAAAAGTGTCACCAAAGTATCTAAAACATGTATGCAAAGCTTTCAAATTATAAATATGAATTTATAAGTACACTGTTAGACTTATTTATTTTGATGATTTATTTAATTATGTTTTAATTTATTTGAAAGAGAAAAATAGAATCCCAAATTTATTTTAATGATTTATTTAATTATATTTTGATTTATTTGAAAAAGAAAAATAGAATCCAAAATTTATTTTGATAATTTATTTAATTATGTTTTAAATCAAAATTTTATTTTGATGATTTATTTAATTATGTTTTAATTTATTTGAAAGAGGAAAATAGAATCAAAATTTATTTTGTCTCATTATTTCTCACCTAAAACTTTATCCTAAATGTTGTTAAAATGTATTTAATATTTGATTAAATTAGAAGTTCAAATAGCCCAAAACAAAGGTTCAAACAGCCTGGCACAGCAGCAGTTCAAAAGGTTCAAGTGGAAGATATTCAGATTTGTAATGATGGAGTGGAAGATATTCAAATTAGTAATGATGGAGTACAACGGCTATAAATGGCTATAAATTCAAATGAATACAATGGCTATAAACAGCTATAAACGACTATAAGTTTCATTATATATACCAAAACCTTTAATGTAAACAAATTACAAAAAAAAAAAAAATCAGAAAATATTCTTTGATCTGAAATCACTCACCTCTATTCTCTGAAAAATTCTCTGAGAAGTGTTCTTCAATTTTTGTTTACATTCTCGCTCAGAAATTATACACTAAGCCTTATAGCATTAAGCTCATCTTTCTTGTGTGAGGTTTACAGAAAAACCAGAGCTTCATTTTTATATCTATCTTTGAGAGATAATTATTGTAGCTTTCTGTGAAAGCAAAAACACATTATTTTCAACCTTGTAAGAGTATAGTACACTCAGTGTTTTTGACTTAGAAAGTTTGTGTAAAATCTGTGGAGGATTGCTCCATCTATGAAAAGATTGCTAGCACCCTGTGAAGCTAGAAGATAGTGGAAAATCTCAAGTGAAGCTTGAGGAGTGGATATAGGCTTGGTTGAAGCCGAATCACTATAAATTTGTTTGTCTCCTCTTCCCTAATCTCTTTATTTTCCTACTACTGCTATATCTATCTAATATTCATGTGCTAATCATTTGATTTACCTTGTATGTTAGTTATACTTTATTGTTATTTTGCTTAATCATTTACTGCTAAGTTCATCATTGTGCTTGTTAATAATTTGTTGTAACAGTAGTTAATTTTATTAGGGTATTATTAATTTTAATTTGTAAAAACTTAATTCACCCCCCTCTTAGGTTGCTTTTTGGGTAACAATTAGTATCAGAGCCTAGGGCTCTTGTTTAGATTTAACAATCTTAAGTTTTTGATCCATAGCAACCATGTATTCTACTTACTCTGTTGTAAGACAAGCTAGCAATAGGTCACCTCTCTTTGATGGTAGTATTTACATTCATTGGAAAGAAAAAATGACTTTGTATCTTCAAGCTACCAATTATGCTTTGTGGCTCATTATCACTAAAGGTCCTAAAATCCCTACCAAGGTAGTAGACCATATCAGTGTGCCTAAACTTGAGGATGAATTTGATGAGCGTGATTATAAACTCCTTCAAGCTAATGCTAAAGCCAAGCTTATTCTTGTGTGTGGACCAGATGCAAATGAGTACAATAGAATTTCTGGGTGTATTACTTCTAAATAGATTTGAGATAAACTTGAAATCACCTATAAAGGAACTAGCCAAATAAAAGAGTCTCGGATTGACATGCTTATTCATGATTATGAACTCTTTACTATGGAATCATTTGAATCTATTTCTGAGATGTTTTATAAATTTACCAATATTATTAATGCTCTAAAATCTCTTGGTAAATCTTATACTAATGATGAGCTTATAAGAAAAATACTTAGGTCTTTGCCAACTGAATGGGAAGCTAAGGTTACAGCTATCCAAGAAGCAAAAGACCTAACAAAATTAGGCATTGAAGAACTCCTAGACTCACTCATGGCTCATGAACTTTCAATGATGGATGGCAGCAAAAAGGAAGCCATTTGGGGAGAAAATAATGGAGTAGCTAACCTGTGTCTCATGGCTCTTGGAGAAGAAGAATCCACTTAAGATGAGGTAATTTTTAATTGTGTAGAACTTGAAAGTGCTTTCAATGAATTACATGACATATTTAGAAACATTTGTGTTAAGAATTCTAAATTAAAGAAATTAGTTATTTCTCTTTCAAATGATGTGGATGTTTTAAAAATGGAAAATGCTACTTTGAAAAATGACTTTATGTCTATTGCCAATGAGAAAAACATTTTGAAAAATAATGTTGAGGATTTAAACAAAACTCTTGAAAATTTGTAAAAGGAAAAGAAAACCTCAACAAGCTTCTTGGAAATAAAAGATGTGTTTTTGACAAAGTAGGCATTGGTTTTGATCCTCCTAAACCTTTTATGAGATTAAATGTTCTTGAAACTAATCCCCATGGATCCAAGAAAGTATGGGTACCAAGAAAAAAATCAAGATATTTTGTAGGTGGAATCTCAAAGAACACCAAGGATTTCGAGAGGAAATGCACAACAAGAGTGTTCAATATAAAGAGCAAAATCAGCTCCTACAAGAAGAAGAATGATGAAATGAAAATCACCAAGATGAATAATAGAGGTAATGTATGGGTGAAGATTCCAGAGAGGTAAATGAAGGTATAACTCCTAACACACCTTTAAACTTAAAGTTCTATATTCTTTAAGGTGTAATTTGTGTACAATAGGTTGTGTCTAATCATTGCTTCCATGTAACCTAATTGTACTAAGTTTGCTAAGTCATGTTCTGCTAGTTTCTTTCAAACATTCATTGAACTAAAAAATGAGAATTATTTTATTTTGATGAATGCCTATTAGAATATGAATGATTCATGTATTCATTAACATTTTATGTCATGTCATCCATTGCTATGAAATAGAGATAAGAAGTGATAAATTTTTTTGTGAGCATACTTTTCACATCTTATATATGACTTCATACTAATATGTTAATTCATTTTTAAGTCCTATCTTTGTAGAATCAATTTTGATGTCATAGCATGTTTTTGAGATGTATACTATCTATATTTTGAATTCTACATTTGTGATCTCAAGAATATACTCAATATGAAAATTTCATGCTTATATGTTTTACATTGGAATATTTGAACGAGTTGTGAAATTCCTTGATTATGATCCATCAACAATGTCTAAATGAAAAGAAGTATCATACGTTTGTAGAGACATTGCATCTATCCTATTGAATATCTTTTGAATATGGATTATATTGGCATACATCTCATGAAATACTTTTGATTGATAAATTGTTGAATTAATTGTTTATAACATTCATGTTGTGTTCCATATCGAGTAAAATGTTTTATCACACTTGAGCATGTGGATTGAATTGATGAAAATGCCTCGTGATAATGTTATGTGATTAAATGAGATTGTTGCATCATTTCTTAATAAAACAAAAAGTATAAAACTATTTTCTTATGCCTATGCGTTACAACTTGAAAATTCTGAAAAATAGCATTCCAAACTCTTGTTTGATCATTGAATTATTTTTCACCTTTTTAGTTTGTGATAAGAAATGATTTGTGTTGTATTTTTATTGAGTAATAGTGATTGTTCTATGGATTCTATATTTACACAAAATAGAAAAGGGTAGCACTAACTTAGGGAGAGAAATCATTTTGCTAACATACTTGTTAAATCCTTTTGAGATGAACTCCTCATGAATGAAAATTGAAGATTGAAAAGCTTCCATCTCTTGAACCTAAGGTATGCCTCATATACTCTCTTAAGCTTTTGAGGTAAAAATTATGTCTTATATCCCTTGAGCTAATACTGTTATTACTTTGATATGAAAAAGATTGATTATGCTTCATATGATTTGCAATGTATACTCTTCGATGATACTCTTACCTAAAAATCATGCCTATGCTTAAATGTGTGGTACATATTGAAATTCATGGTTTTTCTTGGCATATGGATTGCTATACGTTGAACATGCTTCATTTTTTTTTGGAATTACAATAGCTCCATAAGATTATATTGAGTTTAACCTATTATGAGCAATATTTGGTATTCTACATAATGCTTGAGCTATGATTGTTAAATCTTCTAGATTGCATATTAGTATCCTTGGTAGATTGCATGTTGGTATCATTTTGGCATCCTATTTGATATTATTGACGAGAACATTTCAATTATGAGCTTTCATTTATCATATCTCCTATTGATTTTGTCAAATGAAATAAGGGGAAGAATTTAAACTTGATTATTTTTTAAAATCTCCTCAGTTTCTATTCTATTTTTGATATCAAACTTATGGGCTTGCACCTTCACATGTTATTATTTTTTTTTGCCCATTATTGTCAAATGGTATGAGCTTCAATTGTATGATCATTATGTGCTATCATTTTTTTGGTATCATAGAGCTACTTTGATATGAATGATTATTTGTGCTATAATGAGACTTATATTCTTTCATCCTATATGATGTACTATACTCCCTCATTGTGCTTGATTTGGTTGAAAATGTCATTGGGGGAGAAAAAGAGACTTGATTGTTTCAGTATCTCTGATTATTTTGGTATCTCTATGCTTTTGGTATCTTAATTCTTACAACATGACCTTTGAGCTGATTAGTTGTTGATAATGTAAGAGGAAATCGTTTTTCTCAAGGAAAAGTGACTTGAACTTTAGCTCTATATTTATGCTCTTGCTCGGCAACCTTGTTTGATCTATGCATTGTTATGTCTATTATAGTCTTAAGATTGGTATGCTCTTGCTAAGAAATTGAGAATTAGATCATCCTCAAATACTTCTCATATACTCATTAACAATTTGGTCTCTCATTATTATTTTTTGTTTGGGCTTAATTTTCTTATTTTTTTCTCTACTTTTTAATTACATTTTTCAGTACTTAAACATAAACATAACAACAAATAAAAATACAAATATTTACATAAAAAAAAACACCCTTCATTTTTTTTACAACCACACGCCGATCAAAATAAACATAAAAAAAAAAACCCTTCATTTTTTTCCAGCCATACGCCAATCTTACTTACTTGCCCCTTCCATCGTTTTCTTCTTTTTTTTTATCACTTTAGGCGACCCTTGATGCCCCAGCCGCCGTGCTTTCGTCGAGAGCAACGACTTCCCGCTGACTATCAAAAGCCAAGAACGATATTGCTCCAAATCGTGCCATAGAGGTGGTCTTCCATTTAAGCTCTTTATTTTCGGCCTTCAGTGTGCCTAATTCTGCTCATGCATCTTTGTACATGTGCTGGAGCAGAGAGAATTGGGCGTTGACCTGATGGAGCTCACTTGTCCTGTTCTGCAATCGGTGAGTCAATTTTGTGACTGCCGTCACCGTCTCCATACAGGACATCGGTGTGAAATGATTGGCTTCTATGTCAGATTGAGCTGCCATGATTTGCTCAATCGACATCATAGGAAGGTTAGGAAGAGGAATGACAAGAAGAGTAGGAGTAGGGGCACTCGGTCCAGCAGAACTTATGGGATCGTTCAGGTCCGGAAATAGAATGAGGAGACGGGATAAGGAAGCCATGGTTTAGAGGTGAGAGGTGTAAAAGAAATGAGTTGCAGATAAATAGAAGAGAACAGACTGAGGTTTGGCCTCCTCCGTTCAGTTTTTTTTTGTCTCTCGATAAGGAAGAAGAAAGAGACGAGAGTGGTGAAGAAGAGATAGAAGAGAATGGTGAAGAAGAAGCAGACGAGTGTGATTAAGAAGAAGGCTGAAGAGAAGAGGCTGAAGAGAAGAAGACAAGGAGGGAAAGATAGCCAAGGCGAGCGACAATCGATGAGAGCTTCTTTTGTCGGCCAATGAAGCAAAAGCCAAGTCGCGTGGCAACTGCGTTTTGCGAAAAAAGAGAGAGATGCGGGGGAGTTATATGTGTAAGCATATATGTCTATATATATGTTTTGATTATCTATTTTTTGATGCCATTTATCCCTATCATTTTCCTCATCCTCCTCCTCCTCCTCCAGATTCTGACCCATGATTTCCTTTTGATAATGTCACAGGAGGAGAAAACTTATGATGTTATGTGTTATGGTATTATTTTCAAACTATATGATGTTATGATGTTATGTATTATGGAATTATTTTCAAACTAATTTGATGTTATGTATTTATAGTTTGATATCTTAGTCTCATATCATGTCTCTAATTAAAGCTTATTGACTACACATGTGCTGACCTATGTATTAAGAAATCAATTTAGGGAGCATGACTTGAGCGGGAGCTTTTCTTACTCCCAAATCAAATCAAAACATCATTATGTGCCATCATCAAAAAGGGGAAGATTGTTAGATTTATTTATTTTGATTATTTATTTAATTATGTTTTAATTTATTTGAAAGAGAAAAATATAATCCAAAATTTATTTTGATGATTTATTTAATTATATTTTAATTTATTTGAAAAAGAAAAAGAAAATTCAAAATTCATTTTGATGATTTATTTAATTAAATTTTAATTTATTTGAAAAAGAAAAATAGAATCCAAAATTTATTTTGATGATTTATTTAATTATGTTTTAAATCCAAAATTTATTTTGATAATTTATTTAATTATGTTTTAATTTATTTGAAAGAGAAAAATAGAATTAAAATTTATTTTGTCCCATTATTTCTCACTTAAACCTTTATCCTAAATGTTTTTAGAATGTATTTAATATTTGATTAAATCAAGAGTTCAAATAGCCCAAAATAGAGGTTTAAACAGCCCAGTACAGCAGCAGTTCAAAAGGTTCAAAAGGTCCAAGTAGATGATATTCAAATTTGTAATGATGGAGTGGAAGATATTCAAATTAGTAATGATGAAGTACAACGGCTATAAATTCAAATGAATACAACGGCTATAAACGACTATAAATGGCTATAAATTCAAATGAATACAATGGCTATAAACTGCTATAAGTTTCATTATATATATCAAAGCCTCTAATGTAAACAAGTTACAAAAAAAAAAATCAGAAAATATTTTTGATCTATAATCACTCACATCTATTCTCTGAAAAATTCTTTGAGAAGTGTGCTTCAATTTTTGTTTACATTCTCTCTAAGAAATTATATACTGAGCCTTATAACATTAAGCTCATCTTTCCTGTGTGAGATTTACAGAAAAATCAGAGCTTTATTTTTATATCTATCTTTGAGAGATAATTATTGTAACTTTTTGTGAAAGCACAAACACCTTCTTTTCAACCTTGTAAGAGTGTAGTACACTTAGTGTTCTTGACTTAGAAAGTCTGTGTAAAATCTGTGGAGGATTGCTCCATATGTGAAAAGGTTGCTAGCACCCTGTGAAGTTAGAAGATAGTGGAAAATTTCAAGTGAAGCTTGAGGAGTTGATGTAGGCTTGGTTGAAGTCGAATCACTATAAATTTGTTTGTCTCATCTTCCCTAATTTCTTTACTTTCCTACTACTACTATATTTATCTAATATTCATGTGCTAATCATTTGATTTACCCTGTATGTTAGTTATACTTTATTATTATTTTGCTTGATCATTTACTGATAAGTTCATCATTGTGCTTGTTAATAATTTGTTGTACTAGTAGTTAATTTTATTGGGGTATTATTAATTTTAATTTGTAGAAACTTAATTCACCCCCCTCTTAGGTTGCTTTTTGGGTACACTTTGAAGAAGTCTTGGACTTTTAGGCGTATCCAAAAAGTGTCGGTGTTTAATAAGAGTGTCCATCACGATACACCTCCTCCATAAAAGTATTCATGCTTCTTAGGTGTGTACCAAACATGTTTTTTGTTTCCATTTTCCTCAAAAGTAAAAAAAAAAAACATGTTCAATGTTTTTCTGTAGACCCAAAATAGTAAACTACAAACATTACCAAACGATATCGTAATTTGGTATTGTTTTCATTTCCTGTATTTGATTCTCACCCACACAAAAAATAAAAAATAAAAAAATAAATTGATAGCTTTTTTGCGAACTTTTTGTGAAAGCATGTTTGGATAGTGTACGTGCTAGAGCAATGATAAATCATAAGCCATGGACTTCGTTTGGCTTAGTTTAAAAGGGACTTATAATTGGAACTTAATCTCAAAACTAGGGTCAACAACAATCGGACTTTTGGAACAGGTCAAAGTTTAGAACAAACTACCATTCATCAATTTCCAATAACCAAACAAGCCCAAACGTAACAACAAAGTGATTCTCGCACTAGAAACTAGTGTTAGAAAGCCACGTTGACCAAACGATCAAGACCACTAAGGTGCCAAACACTTGATCAGTGGTTTACTAAGCAGTCAGCATAACTGATCATAAAGATTACTTATGCAATTCTTTAATACCAGCTCACTGATTCAAACTTCATCACACATTCTTTCTCCAATTGTAGATTTCCTAATTCTTAGTTATATTTAGAAATGCTTACTTTCTCTTTTCTCAGCTCAATATACATATATATATCAATTCAACAGCAATTCAAATCCATTAAATTTTCCCATCAGGACGGGGGGGAAATGTCATCTGAAATGATCGAGTGTTTCATTTTCACTGTGTTTGGTTAGGGGATTTGGGGTGGGATTTGGAAAGAAAAAGGGAAAATATGTGTGAAACTAGGTGAAATATAAGTATGTTTTATTCTTATTTCACCTACATTTTCTATTTCCTTTTCCAAATCCCTTCTCAAATCCTCTAACCAAACACCCCGGCCGAGGGTTGGGTTGTGTTGGGTTGGGGCCAAAGAAAATAACAATATGACAGTTTTTACCAACAATTAATAGATTACGATTTTGATGCGCAAAAATAATGCCACAAAACACACTTTACAAATCGATCTCGATAGCAGTAAAAAATCAAACGCAGAGAAAGAACCCTAAAAAGAAGGGCACATACCTGAGAAGGGTTACGTAGTGTAGAAATTCCAAACTCGGGCCCATTGGCATCAGACCAACCTGTTTGAATCAATTGAGAAATTGTTTTATTTTGTTTTTTTTTTCTTTTTTGTTATATTAGCTTCTGTTTATCTCTCTCTCTCTCTCTCTCTCTCTCTCTCTCTCTCTCTCTCTCTCTCTGTTCATGCACGAAGTTTCTCTCTCTCAAACTGATGAAAGTACATTACTCGATCGACCAAGTAGCATTCACACCAAAATTTGTTGATTTTAAATATAGAGTGAGAGGGGACAGATGATGCTTGACTTGTCTCATGCGCCTCGTGCGCGTGGGAAGCATGTCTTTGCAGTAATTTGGGAAAGTTAGCTGAAAATTAATTTTTTATTGTTAATTTATTTTGGATCATGTTATTTTTTATATTTTTTACACATTAAAAAATAAAAAATTCAAAAAAAATTTAAAAAGTTAGCTTTCATGTAACTTTTTAGAGAAATTACGGCAAATTTGATTTAATATTTATAAAATAATTTTTTTAAATAGTTTATGAAATTTAAAAATTTGTTTAATTGCATATTTTGAAGATAATTTTGAATTTTGAAATGATTTAACTTTTTTTTTTCTAATTAAATAGATGGGTGTGAGAGAAAAATTGATTGATTGATTGATATATAAAATATAAGAAAATGAGAGAAGAGAGAAAAAAAATCAATTAATTAATATGGGGAGTAGAAAGAAAAGTAATTTTTAATTTTTTTAACAATTTTTAACCAAACAATATTTGAAATTTTTTCTTAAAAATTGTCTCTCAAAAGACAAACCAAACGAAACGAGGTCTACAAAAAACAACAATCCCATCACATTTGTCAAATGTAATTAATAATTCAATAATTGCACATTTTTATAGTGGAGTTAACTATATTTACATATAGGTGATGATGTGATATCATTATTACATTAAATTTTTTACACAATTTCCATATATAATACTATGACTTGTTATGATTTATTTATTTTCAATCAAAACAAACAATTTTAAAAATATCATTAAAAGATCATACAATATGATATTTTATATCAATTTTTTATTTATTAATTATTTTCTTTATACATAAGCCCTCAAAAATTTTAAAACTGAAGTCGCACATGCACCTGGTCACTTTAGAAATCCATTCTTATCCATTGTATGCTAATTGTAGATAACTCATTTTTTTTGTTTGTTGATGATTCAATGGAAGAACAACTTGTTTTTTGTTTTTTTCTCATTTTGTTTTACGTAAGTATTCTCCATATGGAAAGAAAAAATTTTGCGTCTTCCTATTCGAAACTAAAATATTCATTACAGTTTTATTATATTACTTAATGATAAGTATAATGAATTTTTTTAATTTAAATAATTATAAAATTTGGACTGTTAGATGCTTTGGTTACCAAGTGGTCATCGGGGTAGATACGATTCAAGGATTAGAATTGGAGGGGAGGCTGACTCTACCATGATTGTCACGATAATTTATTAGGATAATATTTGAGACTTTTTGTCATGACCCCATGCCACCCCTAGTAGAATGGTGTCGTGATGGCCAGTAATCTGAGATTACCAAAGGCCAACTTATAAAAATTCACACACAATCAAAGTATACATATGGGGCTTACATGTGCGGAAGCAAATTTAAATCTAAGTAGTCCATAAGAGCTGTGCATAGATCAAATGAAATGACATATATCTTAACATGGTTTTACAACTTGAAAACAAATAAAATATAGTACATGTTATATCTTGATCAAAAGGCTTCTCAAGCCGAAATATACAAAAGACATGATTACAAACTAAGAAGCATAATGTAATGACCCTCATTCTCGTCTTAGTCACGTTCATGTATATCTGCATGATTTTGTCTAGATGAGCTTGCATTTGTAGATTTTGAGTTGTTTTGCCTAAGTAAAGGTCCCTGTCTTGTTTTGTGCTTATGTGATTTGCTTGAGTATTACTGGTATGCTTTGTTCCTTGCTTGATGCGTTAAGCCTAGGTCACACCCTCAAACCTCTTACACCTAGGACTATCTTGGAACCACCTTGGTTGACCCCCACCTTCACCCTGGCATATTGGCCGAGATGTCATCATCTAGGCCGAGGTGTGCATCACCTAGGCCGAGATGTGTATTATCTAGGCCGAGATGTTATCATCTAGGCAACCAACATGCTTGATCCTTGCACCTAGTGATCTTGTTCCTGGACTGGAATGACCTAGACCGAAGTGTGGCACAGCTAGGCCAAGTGTCATCCTTCCTAGTCGAGATCATTGAAACCTTCTTGCCCGAAGCCTATGTCTTGACCCGAGGTCATTTTATTGTCAGAGTGCCTTGTCACCTTACTTGTTGAACACCCTTTGTCATGCTTTGTCTTGTCATTCAGTCACCTTTTTGACGAGATCCAATCCGGTAGTGCCACGTGTCCTAGCAGAGAGTTAAGTCAGCCGGCAGTAGAAAAAACATATCATTTGCTATATCTTTGTCCTAGAAGAGAGAGAAGTTCTAGGAAGAGAGGAAGAAGGAGTTCTTGAGAGAGAAGTAGATTTCCAAGCTTGATCCTTACCGTTTGATCCATGTTTTGAGGTTAGAATCTTGATCTTCTCTGGTTGTTCTTCGTATATACGTGATCACATTGCATGATCTGGCATGATTCATGAGCCATGCATTGATTTGAAGTTTGGTTTTAGAAAGAGAAAATGATGTTCTTGTGTTCTTCAAGAAAACCCACATTTTGATACGAAAGTTTGCATTAAGATCCATGTTTTTGTGTCTATTTTCATGGAATCTTCAAGTATGGGTACCCAGGTCCATGTTTTCGAACTCATATCATGAAATCTCAGATTTTGAATAAAGAAGTTATGATTTTAGCATTCATGTTCTTCATGTTCATATTCTTCACGTTCTTCAAAAGGAAACCCAGATTTTTCCAGACTTCATTTCCCTGAATGTGGTCACCGGGACCACACCTCGGTCATGAGGTGTGAGACCTTAGCCAAGACCTGGTTGGTGCCCAGCATGTTTTCTGGAGATGAAAAACAGTGTTTTAACTCCCAGCACATGTTTTGCTTTGCCTTGACTTAGTTTTGAAAGAAATGCCGAGATCATTTACACTCATGTAAGGCTTGTTTTAGGGATGCATTGCATAGCCATCTTTTGAGCATTCCTTCTTGTCTTCTTGAATTATATTCGGTAGACCTTGCCATGTATTTGTAGGTCTTGGATTCTTGCCTTAATCCCTGCACCCGAAGAGCTATGTGAGTGGTATTTTTAATAAAGCTATGTTCTAATGTTTTGATAAAGGCTTTGCTTGTTTCGTTTTGGAAAAGTGTTTCTTCAAGTATGTATGATTATTCCTAGTTTTGTATCAGGTATTATCTTGTTTTGATGACATTCTTGGAAAGTCCTTAGTGCTAGGGGACTATAATGCAACTAGTACCCTTGTTTGAGATATCTCCCTTGCCACCAACGGTCTTGTACGGGTGGGTTTGTCTAATCGATTCCAGATCAATTATTCCCTTGTTTTGTCAGGAATGTTATCCCTTGTATTATATTGATGGTAGTAAGCATCCCTTGAAGCTTTGAAAGATTTGATAGATGAACATGGTTCATCCCTTGATTTTGTACAAGCTATGATATGTATTGTTTTGATAATGATCTCAAATATCATTCATTCAAACCTTTATTACTAATATCATTCACTGAGTATCCAAGCTCACCCTCTCTTTATATATATGTAGATGACGAGCAAGAAGGCGGTGATGCCTAGATGTTATTTGCAAGATGTTTTGATTTATGTTTTGTATTATCTTGTCGATTATTCCCTTATTTGCAAGATCTTCAAGATGACCAGTATAAATTGTGAATTTTTCAATTCACCTACCCACCCTTAGGTACACATTACTTACATAGAAAATGCTGCATGAGTATTTAATTTAATTAATAGGATTAATACAGGTTTACAGTTGAATTGAATCAATAGAAATATGTGGAACCGCCTAAGTCCAAATGTTCAAAAGCATCTCAGATCGGTTGGTGGCATCTGACGAAAAACGGTCAGGTAATGCATGGTTCGAATCGAAACCCAGGTACGACCCGATTTCCTCCGGGTATGTGATTGTAGTCTGCTCCGGGAAACCAAGAAGGGTGGTCGGTGGTGGTGGGTCACTTCAGACCCCATAACCCGAATCTGCCATGTGCGAAACCGAAATTTCAGGAGGCAAAGGAGAAAGCTCCTCCGAAGGCCCATCATGGAATTGGTGGGACAGGCCGCCACCACCACTACCACTACCACTACCACTACCACTACCACTACCACTACCATAGTCAAGGATAGGTTCTTGGTTTTGATGTTGTTGTTGCTGCTGCTGCTGCTGATAAACAACACCCGATCGGGAAGAAGCCCATACGTCCCCACTACCAGCAGACATTCCACTGGAGAAATGGCATTGGATTTCGTCTGGGGAGATGATGGGTTCGTCTGGGGAGATGATGGAGATGATAGAAGAGCCAGGGGGCATGTCAAAGTAGACGAAGTTGGTTCGAGCGTGAGAGCCCCTCATGGATCGGGCAGCTCTGTCGTAGGCAATGGCGGCCTTCTCTGTAGTGTCGAATGTCCCCAGCCAATGCCTTTCTTTGGTGGTGGGGTCTCTTATCTCTGCTGCATATCTTCCCCAAGGCCTCCGTCTCACACCGAGGATCTTGTTCCCTCCTCCTCCTTCTCCTCCTCCTGTTATTGTTTCCTATTGTTGTGTCTGTGTTTGTTTCTTTTTTTTGCTCTTTGACGACGTACCAGGGTTCATGGTTTTTATTATAATTTGATAAAGATGGTTTGATTTAATCACAACGAGAGAGACAGAGAGTTTGAAGGGGCTATTAGAGCAGATATCAAAAGACTAACTATTCAGCGTTTCAATTCTATCCATGTACCTATGGGTATATATATATATATAAGAAAAACGGACTGTTGTTTTCATTTCCACCATGGTGCTTGGTTTTGTCGAAGTAGTAAAAACGAGTGTTGTTCTTTATTTGGATGTGCAAAGTTAGTTTAAAGGTGTTATTACGTCTCAGTTCAAAAAAATACATATATAAATTCATGAAAATGTTAACAAATTTGATTATTAATATTTATAAAAATTTTCAATAATCTATAATTACTTTTTCAACACTAATTGATGTGATATTTCCCCGCTGAAAATGGATCGTTTTACCAGATTACAGAGTCGCCAAATAAATATTTTAAGAAATTTAGAAAACCCGTGACTCATGCCGAAGGCCATCAATCTGTCATTACTAAAGTGTCTCGGCTAGGGAACTTAGATATGAGAGAGAAAGGTCATGAATTGAGCATCCCACTCACTCGATCAAAGATTGACCTCTACTAATCATGATGTGATTCTTATTTACATTATATGCTCTCATTCTGATTATTTATGCTATCTTTATTGGGTGATGCACACAAGCATAGACCAATTCACAAAATATGGAATGCATTGATTTTATGTTTGTTTTGAAACAGTGTTTACGTGTCACTTGAAAAAGCAAGCTCGTATTTACATTAACCAAATTATTCCAACTTAAGTAAAACGGCCTTCATCCACTAACATTCAAACATGTATATCACTTAAGCACTTAGCTTCATGGAAAACATACTCGGTATGGCAACACAAACATACATTCAATATGCTAAGGCAAAAAATACTCACTTAGTACTACAAGGCAAGCCAAATAAAGCTAAAATAGTTAAATGAAATGCATGCTCCTAAACAATGCAATGCGACTAATGCAACGTATGCAATCATGCAATTAATAAGCTCGGCTACTAGTATGACATGTAAATCAATTCAAGGCATGTGATAAAGCATGTATTCGAGTAAAGAATTTGAAATTGACATTGGTTGGTATGATGAGCCAAACCTTAATGCATGCAAGCAAGACAAATGGATGCAAATCATGAAAAATGCTAAGAAAACATAATGTTCTATGCTACCCATCATGAGCGAGTAAATAAAAAGGAGAAAAAAATGGGGGTTGAAAGACATACATAATTATTACATATTTTGCCCTCATGCATGAGGGTCCGAATGTCCAAGTGTCCGAATTAAACTAACTATTACAGACCCAAATGAATAATGAATGAGGGACTAACTAACTATCTAATTTATTACAACAAGAATATGAATAACAATATTACAACAATAAGATAAACAACAATAAGAATGCACAAGGATCGTATGCGCATTGATGAAGACGGTTTTCAAAAACTGCTCTGTTTACCCTCTGGGAATCTGCTCTATTTCACTCTCAGCCACTGCCCTCTGTTTCTGCCAAAAGTACTCTGGTTACTAAACATTGGAGCTAGGCCGGCCCCCAATGCAGCCCAGCCGGGTCCAAACAAGTCCAGTTGTGCCCTATTTTCTTGCAGAAAAATGTTTTTGTGCTCTAAGGTGAAAACAATGCAGACAAAGCCTTTCTAAGCCATGTTTGTCCTTTCTGCTTTTCTTTATCATGTAGAAATTCAAGAGAAGAGAGAGTTCGGTTCCGAAACCATCAATGGTCACAAGTTGATTGCTTGATAATTTCGAACACGATTGGACATAAATTAATGAATGCAATAAGAGACACACCACCCCTCCCTTTTATTATGACATTAGTTCAAGGAGGGAGGTAGACATGCCTCAAGAATCATCAAGCATCACAAATTAGTATGTGATGACTCTAGAAGCGTTGGATTCGGTATAACGTTCGACCGAATCCAACCAATTTTATCAATCTTCTTTAAGTCGGCTGATCCAATTTTAAGCTGATTTTATTAGCCATTTTCAACTTACTATTCCATTGTTTAATCATTTTGTCCAAAAGTGAGTGTTACTTCCACGAAGTGTAAAAGCAATAAAGATGAAAAAGTATCGACTTAACCCAAGGAATGAGCCTTTCAAGCCCTTTTCTTGGGGGGAAATTACAAAGGAGGAATCAAACTCGTTTACATGCGATAATGGATTCCAAATCAAACCCAAAATGAGCGATAATGACTAGTCAAACTCAAAAGAGCGATAATGACATAGCCAAACCTATAATGAGCTATAAGGAATCTAAACCCAAACTTGAGAACAAGCAATAATGAGACATTCCTTTGTGATTTCCAAGGGCCTAATTAACAAACTAGCCCCTTAGAAGCAAATACACCGGTGATAAAAAGGAATGACAAACAAAAGGTTGTGTTTAGCATAAGAGAGATACGATGCCTTTTGTAATGAACCTCCGAAGAGATTAAACCATTAAGCATGGATTTATTTCTTATGCTTGAACGACAACCTTTTATTAAACATAACTCTTTGATCAAAAAAACAACGAATGGAGGGAGGTTGTAGAGATGATTATGCAAAGTTGATTAATACAAAAGTGAGACTCTTTACAAGAAAACTAAGTAAATAAAGCTATTAACTCAAATCACTCGATGTCTAAGGCTTAAACAACCGAAGCCATGGGGACTTACAACACAACAAGTATAATATTCAAAGCATAAACTATTTAAATGAATTAAACAGCTCCTAAATAGCCTCTAAAATGTAAAAAACAGTAGCTAAAATCATGTTTAAAAAAGCATAAAAGATAGCCAAAAACAAGGAGATACAAAGCTAGTAAGCAAGGCTAAGGAGGGATGGCTAATCCCTCGACTTTTGGGACTTCTAAACCATATTTAACAGCCCTTTTAAACTCTAAAAATCAGTATGTAAACCTAAGAAAAGAGTGGTAAAACAAAGGGGATGAGCTATGGGATAAGGTGCAAGAAAGGGTGTTAAGCCTCTCTACCTTTCGTAGCTCTTTAAACCCAAGTTTCAGCACTTGGAAATGATCCAAAACACATGAAAACACAAGAAAAAGATAGAAAAAGATTGAAATGAAAGCAAGGAAAAAGGTGGCAAGCTTATACCTCTTGAACAGTGAAAGCTTTTGTTGTAAACCAAACTCAATCCTAAGGCACTCTCAAGTTTGAATTATGGCTTCAAAGTCTCAACCAAGGCTCCAAGCTTAAGCTCTAATGGAGTATATGGTGTGTGCATATAGTTCAAGGATGATATAAGAACACAAAGTTAGCTTGCAAGGAAAGAAAGGGCTCTCAAAGGTGTTTTTGGTTCTTTGAAATTTTTCTAACCCACAACACAGAGGCCTCAACTCTTATTTATAGAATTTAAGCCAAATAGATCATAAATATCTTCAAAAATAGACAGCTGGCAGATTCCCGCCCAAAACAGTGTTTCTCACCCAAATGGCACGGCCAGGCTCTAATGGCCCCGGCTAGCCCCAAATGAGGCACGGTTGGGCCCCAATGTGGCTCCCCTGTTCCTCCATTTCAAGTTCAATGTAGGCTGGCACAATGCTCAAAGATGGATTTCTAAGGTAAAAACAATGTGGGTATAGAAGGTTGGGATTGTTTAGAGCTTAAATTCGGATTCCTTCATTGAGAATTTAAACTATTTACACAATGTAACTTTCATCATCAAGTGCTCAGAATAAAGCGCCCAAGTCTTGCGGACGGTCAAAAATGGGGTGTCTACAGTTGCCTCTCTTTGACAGAGCTTAGAGTCACGAAATGATGTGAGTGAAAGTCAAAGCCCAAAGATGACCCATTTGACAAGGCTGTAAGACTTGGGCAAGGAAACAAATGAAAATACAATTGGTTGAACCCGAGGGTTGCCTAAGTATCCCTTTCCAAGGAATCAAACATGTTTATTTCAGGGGCAGAATGCAAGTGCTATGCAGAAAGAATGCTTTGAAAGTTGGACTTACATGCTACGTGAAATCAGTTACTTTTGAAAACTCATGAGCATGCAAGACAATGCAATAAGCAATAGCAAAGTAGCAGCACAAAATGAAAAGCTCCAAAACAAAACCATGCCTTGCACAGAAAAGAGTAAGCAATAAACAAGACGATACAACTGACAGACGTATCTCCCCGTATTGCACACGGAGGGAAAGAGAAAATTCTAACCAAGAGAAAATAACAACCTAACGCGTCTCACGCGAAAGGAGATAAGATGGTGTGAACACCAGGCGCACTTGATGTTTTTAACCGAGGAAATCAACTACCTAGCGTGTCTCATGCGAAAGAAGGAAAGATAGTGTGAAAACCAAGTGCACCTAATGTTTTTTAATCGAGTAAAATCACAACCTAACACGTCTTACGCAAAAGGAGGAAAGATGGTGTGAACACCAGGCACACATGATGTTTTTAACCGAGGAAAATCACAACCCAACGTGTCTCACACGAAAGGAGGAAAGATGGTGTGAACATCAGGCACACCTAATGTTTTTAACTGAGTAAATCAACTTCCTAGCACGTCTCATGCGAAAGGAGAAAAAATGATGTGAACACCGGGCGCACCTGATGTTTTTAACAGAGGAAAATCACAAACTAACGTGTCTCACGTGAAATGAGGAAAGATAGTGTGAACACCAGGCGCACTTGATGTTTTAAACTGAGTGAATCAACTCTGAGCTCGTCTCACGTGAAAGGAGGAAAGATGGTATGAACACCAGGCGCAACTGATGTTTTTAACCGAGTGAATCAACTCCGAGCGCGTCTTACACGAAAAGAGGAAAGATGGTGTGAACACCAAGCGCCCTTGATATTTTTAACAGAGTGAAATCATAACCTAGCGCGTCTCATGCGAAAGGAAGAAAGATGGTGTGAACACCAAGCGCACTTGATGTTTTTAACTGAGTGAATTAACTCTGAGCGCGTCTCACGCGAAATGAGGAAAGATGGTGTGAATACAAGGCGCACCTGATGTTTTTAACCGAGGAAAATCATAACCTAACGCGTCTCACACAAAATGAGGAAAGATGGTGTGAACACCCGGCACACCTAATGTTTTTAATCGAGTGAATCAACTCCGATCGCGTCACACGCAAAAGGAGAAAAGATGGTTCAAGGTTCAAAGCCCTTCGAATCTGTGAAAGAGCAAACGAGTTTTCGGAACTCGACAAAGTTATCCCATCCCGAGAAGGCCTCAGAGAATGAAGCTTAGGAAGATAACCCAATTCATGGTGCAAAGTTGAAAGGTGCAAAGTTTAAAAGCTAATTTGACGAAGATTCGAATGTGAGCTTTAACAAACTAAAATAATGCACAAGTCAAAAGCATAAATCAAAACCGATGCTCGCATTGATAATATGAAATCAAACCTATCGATTTTCCCTTAAAAATAGGCCTAATTTGGAATTAACATGCCTCAGAAAAATAATATAAAGAAAAGAATGCAATTTGGAACAAATTATGCAATAAAGTAAAACAACAAAACAATCAAAGGAATAAAACTTTTTTCCTCTTTTATTCTTTTTTCTTTTTTTTCCTCTTTCTCTCTGTTTTCTTTTTCCACTTTCCATTTCCTTTTCTTTTCTATTTTCTTCATTTATTTTTTTTTCTCTGTTTTTTTTTTTTTTCTTTTTTTTGCTTTTGAACTAGGACCCACCCAGGTTAAACAAAATCATCTATTCACTGGAACAAATAATAAAAGAAAATAACCTGTAATGCACTTGGGGCCGGCCGGGGCCAAACGAAGCACAGCCAGGCTCCAACAGATACGGCCGACCCGCGATAGTAGTAGAGGGAAAATCAAGAAAACCACGGCCCATGGTTAATTTAAACACATTCTAACCCTCATTCCATCCACACGCACATTCGAAAACCCTCTCCCTCTCTCTCTAAGCTTCTCCTTTCTCTAGATTTTTCCTCTATTCACACTACCCAACAATCCTCGTGAATTTTTCCTTAAAAACCCTTCCTCTCCTCTACATTTTGAACTGATTAAAAGTGGTTTTGGTGAGGTTTTGGAATTTCTCTTTGTTTTTCTTGGTTTCTTATGTGTTTGCCCAAACTTTTCCTTCTCCCACTTTGATTTTCCACTCTCTCTTTATTTTTACTCTCCTAAGGTTTGGGTTTTTGGGATTTTTCACTTAATCTCACTCACCCACTCATTTTTCTTCATTTTTCCTCATTTTCACTCTATGACTAGTGACAAGATCCCCATTCTGAACCCTGCTATGGGTATTGGTACCATCCTTGGTGAGGATATGAAGGCCGAGGATATTCTCCCTCCTGTTCTTGAGCCCGAGTTGTCCCCCCTTGCCGATAGGCCTTTTGATGCGACCACCTATCATCCACGCACACACGCTTTGACCCCTGGCGGTATTCAGAGATTTGAGGGCCTCATCCTAGGGATTGATGAAGAGGTCCTACTGCGAGAGCTCGCAGAACACTTATCTGTCGATACCTCCACAATAAGCAGTTTTTTCTTTGTTTTGAACACATTTGAAAAAGAAAGCCAAGCCTTTATTGTCCTTTAATACGAATACTGACAACAATCCACACCACAGGCGATAACCAGGAAGATAGGCGGCTACGGGACTGTTTTTGGCCCCCAGTATTGGTACGAGAAGCTCCTCCTAGCGGTCCGCACACTAGTTGACACTTCTGGCTTTGGGCCTTTCTGCTCAGGACTTATACAGATGAGGGCCGAGCCACTGCTATACGGGGCCCTAGTGGAGAGGTGGTGGGACACCACTGACTTTTTCCACTTCTCATCGATCGGGGAGCTAACTCTGACCTCGTACGATTTTTTGATGCTCACAGGCCTGCGGGTAGGGGTTGGCGACCCGATCCCATTCAATCCTAAAATGGCACAGTGGAGAGTTACACAACTTCATCTTCTCAAGGTGATTCCGGATACTGCCAGCCATAGA
This sequence comes from Camellia lanceoleosa, assembly GCA_025200525.1. Taxonomy (NCBI): domain Eukaryota; kingdom Viridiplantae; phylum Streptophyta; class Magnoliopsida; order Ericales; family Theaceae; genus Camellia; species Camellia lanceoleosa. The sequence goes on along the minus strand of CM045772.1, from coordinate 69,313,362 downwards.
ATGGTTCACTATAGTTGATTCTTGAACCACTTCTCTAGTCTCCAACCAATTACTCCAAAGGAGATTGCTCAATATACCCGCAGATTCCTTATGTTTCTCTTTGGTACTACCCTGTTTATGAATAGGAAAAATATCGTGGGGCTATACATCTTGGGGGCACTGGTGCACCTCCCGTAAGTGGGGGAGTATGATTAGAGTGGTACCAGCCTGGCCATCCTCTACTGCTACATGAGCTTGGTATCCGGTCGAACGGCGGACTCACTTGGTGGATACTGGAGAGTCTGGGAGGTATATCTTCACACTTCCTTTTTTGTTTTGCTACAAACTGCTTTATGCTTTGCACTTTCTGTTTATATTTGCTTTATTTCTTCACTTGGTTCCTCAACTTGTTTTCTTTTTGCAGTTGTGGGTTTACACATATTTCACTTCCCTTGCCCCAGTCCCAGTGCGGCCGATTGAGTTGTCTGTACCCCGCTCTCGGTATTATAACTCCCGGTTTGAGCGATGCCGGCGCGTAGATCATATTTCCCTTACTTCCGCCGCTTCTTTGACACTGTCATCGCGGAGAGGGTAATAAAACCTGATAATAGTCTTTATCTTTTACTATTTTTATTGTCTCCATACTGCTGTTTCCATATTGTTCAACCCTTGATATCTGACACTTAACTTGCATCTTCCACTCGCAGATTGACTGGCACCCCTGGGCAGGCATTTCTCAGGCATTGGAGACAGCCTATGTTGCTTCATGAGAGGCCTCCATTATGCGGATTCTATTTGAGGGTTCCTTTGGCAAAGTATATCATTTAGGAGAGCGATTCATTCGCCAGACCTAGGGCCAAGCCGATCCCGATGTTCCATATCCCCCCTTCAAGCATAAGGATAGCTGATGATCTCTACGACGGGCCCTTGATTGATCACCTTATGTAGAGAGAGGACGATGACCGGTACCACGAGATCGGCAACTTCATTGCCTTCTTACAGATTCGGGTGATGGCCCTTCTTACTAGGGGTGTGGTCGTGCACTTCCTAAGGCTGCTACTGTTGCTGCCGCTACTAGAGGTATTCCTGCTGCAACTCCCATTCATGGGCTTCCTACAATACTGACAGAGTTGGTATACATGCGACTTGACGAGGTGATCTAGTAGATTCTTTTTGACCATATTGAAGAGAGGGATCGCAGGTTAGTGGTTGTTCCCGGCGTCGAGCAGGCATATACTTCCTGTATATTTCTGTCCACTATGCTTTAACGCTTTCTTCCATATTCTCAAATCCTTTCTCTTTTGCAGGTACCTGCGGGGTATATTGATGACCTCCTCCGGACAGTTGACCGTCTACTTCTTATGGTACGGAGGAGACAAACTACTCTTGTCACTCATGGGATTAAGGTACATTCACTCCACAATTGTTACAAACTTGTCCATAATCCTGTTGAATCTATTCTAATATATGTATTCTTTTCAGCTTGAGCTGGCGCCAGCTGCACCTACAGAACCTCCTCCAGTTGGGAGAATGAATGGGAGATGGGGCCCAGTGAGAGGTAGAGAATGGGTTGATCGTGGGAGAGGCAGAGTGAGACAGTGCTCGTCTTATTCCGAGGGTACTTTTGATGAGTACACAACCCCTAAAGAGGAGGGGGATGATGTTGATATCCAGTTCGGCAGCAATAGTGATGACAATGATGCGCCTCCCCCAAGGCCAAGGATGAAGAGGGCCAGAATGGGTTGATTTATTTTCTTTTCTCCCTTTTGCTTTGTAGTTAGGAACTATGTGCTTCAGATAGACCTTTTTGTTTTGTTTTTGAAGACTTTTTTCCTCTTTTTTTTTTTTGAAACAATGATCGGGGTTAGACCCACCAGTTTATGAAAAGAAAGATTTTGGATGATTTCTCCTTGCGTAGCATGTGATGGATGGCATAATTCTTGCATGATAACCTTGTACAAGACTTTAAAACTGTGAATGTTTGCTCTTGAATTTATTCTCGAATTGGATAATAACCTACAACCAAACAAAAATGCAAAATACAACTCGATAACAGAAAAATAAAATGAAAACAACCTAAAAACACTAAAAAACACTTGATGCAAACAAGTCAAAACTCAACACACAGCCATAGTGAACCAAGGTAAGAATCTGTCTTTTTCTGCAACTACTTTGTCTGGCCAACATTTAGACCCGGTCGGGTCCCAATAAAGCATGGTCGAGCTCCAATAAAGCACAGACCACAGACGGGCCCAAAAAAGAGGTCGGTCAGTGTGATCCAGCTATCATGCACTGCCTCTTCTTAAACTCTATAAAAGGTGCTATCATGCTGTTTTTCTAGAGAATAGCAAGTCTTTGATATTTTGCTCTCAAGATGGAGATTCTACTCAACAATAGGTTCTGAGACTAGATAGCCACTTTAGATGGCTCAAAAAAAGGTAAATTTTCGCAGTTTTGGCATAAACTCTCTTTTTCCTTTGAGTCGTACTTCACTTTGTTTTCCATTCCTCCATGCTGCAGTTCGATGTTGGAACCTGGTTACACATGTATTTCGCTTCGGGGCCCAAGAAATGTGCCCTACACTCGAAGAATTTCAAGCTTTGATAGAGTTTGGGCGTGATGAGGAAATTATGGCCCAGGCCCACTTTGGCTATGCAAAGGCTTTGGAATGGATCTATGGGCTTACTTTGCATTAGGCTCGATCTCTGGTCCATGACGGGGAGGTAAATATTCCCTGTTTGATTCATTGCTTTTTGGGTATCGAGGATAGGGGTGACCTTCTCTGGCGAGGTGTGACGCCCTAAAAATCAGGAACATCAAAGAATATATTAACAGGGTTTATCTAAGGTTAGAAGTCTAGGAAACGGCACTAATAAGTCCTATGGCCAATAACCAAGTAAGATCCCAGATCGCTGGAGGAGTCAAGTTAGCCTCCCTTCTAAGTTCAGCTTTCTTAGGTAGTGCACTACCCTTTTGACAGATCTTAAAAGACATTGACGCAAAGTCTCATAAGGAACACAAAGATAGGCATAGGATTACAAGGTAAATAATAATTATAGTATCTCAAATTTTAAATTTACAAAACGAGTCCCATTACTATTACAATCTAAGAATAAATAAAAACACAGTCAGACTAATAAGCGAAATGGTTTCAAAATTTCTCTAAGGCAAACTTAAGTCTTCAAATGTCTTTGACTCTTCGTTGGCTTTGTACATTTCTTCGATACCTGGCATGAAATGCCATGAGCTTTGAATGCCTAGTAAAAACACACACACACCCCGTCCTTTTTTCTTAATCTAATATACAATAGCAAATTACAACAATAAGGGAAATGAGCATGACATTCAAGTAATTAACACAGGTTACAGGGTTAGTTGTTAGTAGGATTGCAAACGAACCGAGCCGAGCCGAGCTTTGCTAAGCTCGAGCTCGGCTAGGTTCGATAATTTTTTTTAATATTATTTAAATAAAAATATTTACATAAAAAGTATTATTTATATATTATTTAATATATAAATAATATATTTATTATATAATTTAAATAAAGGTAAACAAGCTGAGCTTAATGAGCCGAGCTTATGCAAGCTCGAGCTCAGCTCGTTTACTAAATGAACCTATAGTCGAGCTCGAGCTCAGCTCGTTTACTAAATAACTAAATGAGCCGAGGCTCTTGTTCATGAATAGCTCGGTTCATTTGCAGCCCTAGTTGTTAGTTGTCTAGAAACCCCCCAAAGAGATTTCGTCCTCCCAACTATAAGAATCGGATGTGAATTATTTGGTATGCCCCATCTTTTGCTGCTTTGTTGCAGAACTTACCTCGGATGCCTAACAACGATTATATACCACGTAGTGCCAACCGCAGGGCCTCAAAAGAGACGGTAATAATGGGCCTTGCCCAAATCCCTCTTTACACCAAATACCTAGGGTCCGAATACAACCGCTTCGTTGAAGGGTTCCGAAAAGCATTTGCGCAAGACTTTAAACTTCCAAATAGGAAATGCATCCCGTCAACCAATTAATATCTTAGCAACTTGTCCAAAAATTCGTAACCCATTACCACCCATTAAGTTTCCCGTTTGAGGTAGTTAATTTAAGTCAGAGTTAGAACATGCTCTTGAAACAACATCTATTGCATAAGTATGAACAACTAAATAGTACAAATAGAAGGAAATAAAGTTACAACACATGAGATTCATATATGAAGATAGGCACAAGTAGCTCTACGCATATTCAAGTAGTTAAGGGAATAATTTCGCACAAGAATATATTTTCCAGATTTGCATAAGTGTGAGCACCATCGAAGGATTAAAATAAAACACATAAACCTATGACACGTGTAATATCATACTGAGACATGATCATAAATTAATAAGCATATTCACGAACACAAGAGTATAAAACACCAATGAAAATAGAATTTCTAGATTTAGTACTACTTAAAGATTATACTCAAAAGGGCTATTTCAGATTTTTTCAGAGCTTGGCCTTCTTATGGATCGTAGGGAATTTTATCTAGTTCTCAGAACATTTTTTAGAAATGGAATACCTTTTCCAGATTTTTAGTTATTTCAGAAATACTTCAACTCTATCCAGATTCGTCGACCATTACGAAAATTGGATTTTCTCACAAACCGCTCACTCGTTTTCAATTAAATCAATTTTCCTTGAAAGATAACTCCTTAAGAAAGATTTTGACATAAAGTGGAGGCCTAGAAGATTTTTATACATTTTTCTAAAATTTTCGCAAGGTGGCTGTAAAATAGATTTTTCTGGCACAGTTCTTGAAAATAGAAAGTTGGTGAGAAAAGAGGTCGGCTAGGGAAAATTTTCCACTTCTCTTGTGATGAAAACATACTAAATAATAAGTATAAAACTCATAAATTTAAGGTGAAGGTCTGCCTTTGAAAATTTTGAGAGATTGATATGGAAAAAGGTAGTCTTATACCGATTAAGAGAAATAGAAGTAGGGTAGAATCAAGGCTCTACTCCTTTCATTTTTAACACAAGAATACAATTAGAACACATCTGAAAATACCATTTTAAACTTCGAATAATATGTATTTGGAAAAAGGAAAATGAAAGAGACAGTTGTGTTATGGCTTACTTGAGAGTTGTTGGAATTGCTAGCAAACTTTTTCTTCCTTTCCTCTCTTCTACCAAGCTCACCCTCCTTCCTTTCTTCTCTCTCAATAGAATATAGTGTGTATAAGTGTTGTTCTTGTATGTAAATTGCTAAGGGAGGGGTTGTTTAAATAATGAATTTGGTGCAAAAGGTCCTAAATGCCCCATAGTTGGACTTGGATTGGATAGTTTGGATTTAGTTTGAATTCAATGGAATAGTGGAGGATTAAAGATCTTAATTAGGTTTCTAAATATGATCTAGTTAGGGTTTTCCTCCTAATCAAACCAACCTAGTCGCATATATACATATGTATATATATATATAAGTTTGTACCAAGTCAAAGATTTTCTTTCTTAAATCATGCAAAATTGTCTCAAAAAGTACATTCATCTTATCTATGTAGGTATGGCTGCCCATAAATGGTGATTTGAGGGACTTGTTTTATATTTTTTGTGTACAAATCTTGGAAATTGTAAAATATAATGTTAAGAAACGATTTTAGGGTACAAGTGTATATATAAATATATAATGGTACTTGTTTGGGGTCAATTTGTGATTTAATAAAAATGTGAGGGCTTGGGCTCAATTAAAGTATATATTTCAAGTGCAGAGTTAATAAATTAGTGTTAGGAAAAATAATTCTGTTTGTGTTATCTTGCTTTGAAAGGTAAATAACCGAACGAAAACTGTGAAAACCGAAAGTTAAGGTTTAAAGTGATTAATCTAAAATTTGAGAGTTAAATAATTAATATTAGAGTGTTAGAAATAATTTCTAAGCTTCCAGGGTTGATTAGGGTTTGTATGGGTTCGTCTGTGATGCGTTTTCGGTTTTAGGGTTTAATTTGCGAATAATCAATGAACTGAGGGCTTTATTATAACAACTTAAAATTTAGGGACCTAATAGGGTTTACAAAAGTTAGGGATCTCACACGAGGTTATCGTCAACATGCCTATTGCTTATGCTTACTTGCGCACTTCCTTCTTGCCCCAAGTTATGGTGAAGCCAGCATTAGGTTAATCAAAGCAGCCTAATGTCTGAAAAAGGGCAAGAGTTGCATGGGTTTGGAACTAGCCAAGATCCTGATGGGTTTAAACGCTTTCCACAAGCGGGAGACCACTCTATTTTTCTCTTAAAGCCATTTTCTTACTTTTCTCTCAACGTACATCTCTCTATTCTTTAATATCTCTTATTTTTCATCTCTTCCTAGGTATGGTTGATGGATAAGCTAAAAATGATGGACCCTTGTCTTGCATATTTGGCTAGAGCTTACTTCTTTCGTCAGGGGCTAGTGAACTTCCTTTTCGAGGGATTGTGGTGTGACTGGATGTGCAGCAGATCTGCGAATAACATCTCTTGGCATTGCCCTTGGCTTAATGTGACGGAGATGAGCTATAGCATGTCCCGACAGCTAAGTATACAGTTGATTGGTCTCACGCACTACGTGTTCTATTTTCCATTTAGGTTCAGACGCCAATTTGGACATAATCAGACCTGTCTAAAGGAAGAGGGTGGAATACCCTACTCCATTTCCCGTTCGTGGTTCGCACTTGCCTCAGTACCTTACTGTTTGGAGGACGAGAGAACTTCTGGCCCCTACCCCTAGCTATAGTTACGCCCTTTCTGGTAAGTGCTTGGCTTGGTTTCAGGACGAAGGACACATTGGGCCATCTTTGGCGGCAGAGTCTTCCACAAGTACGAGTAGAAGACATAGGACCACCTGACTAATCTGAACCCCTAATTTATTGCTTTGCCTTTTCTTTTCAAGTTTTTATGATGTAAAAGCAACTTTCATTTAATTAGAGAGTTAGAGAATCTACTTGTTGAAATCAATAGAATTAAAGTTGTAAGCACCGAAAATTTTCCTTTTTGGTCTAAAATGGTTTGTGTTGTAATAGGTAAAATTTTGAGAAAAATTAACTTTTCTTAAAACTTTTCAAAACAATTTTTGGAAAAGGTCACCACCTTATACACATGGAATCGATCTTTAAGATGTACAATCTCAAATCAGAAAGTCATAACTATATAGCACTGCATTCACCATCAGTGCTTTAACTTGAAACTAACTCTTTTTGCCAAATGGAGGTAACACGACCAAGCCAACAGATGATGGAAAAAGATGGACCAATTAATCAAATGGACGAGACAGTTGAGTTGGGGATGGTTATGGCTGAACTTCGGGATGAAGTTGCCTACGTATCCCAAAGATGGGAATCAGGCCTAACGTAGTTCGGTTCAGGTTCACTCGAGTATTAACTCTCTCTTTTTACACTCAAACTTTTTCCAAAGCTGCCATTTCGGGTTTTCAACCTTACAAGCTCAGTTTTTCTTTGTTTCTAATTTTTCATGCTCTAACTTTTGCCTAGGTCACCCTTTCGGGTTTTCAGCCTAGCGAGCGTCTCAGCGATAGTATTTCTTCAACTTGTCCATATTGATCGGCTGTGAAAACTCCAGGCTGTCTAAATTCATAAGAATAACAGCTCCTCCTGACCAGATAGATTTGATGATGTAAGGACCAGTCCAATTGGGTCTGAACTTGCTCCTAGGATCATAGATGGGGGCTCAGTTATCTTTTAGTACCATATCTCCTTCCTTGAGATTCCTGGACTTAACTTTCTTATTAAAAGCCCTAGCAATTCTACACTGATAGCCCTAGATGTGACACAATGCCTTCAACCTCCTCTCATTAAACAACATCAATTCTTCAAACCTGCTCTGCTGCCTATCTGCCTCCACTATCTGACACTCAGCCATAATTTGTAGTAACGATACTTCAATCTCAATTGGCAGAACAGCTTCCATTCCATACACCAAAGAATACAGGGTTGTCCTTGTAAATGTTCGAATTGATGTTCTGTAGCCCCAGAGTACAAAAGGCAATTTATTTGGCCAATCCTTATAGGTCTCTACCATCTTTCGCAGGATGTTCTTGACATTCTTGTTAGTGGCCTCAACAGCTCCGTTGGTCTGTGGTCTATATGTTGATGACTTGTGAAAAGCCACGTTATATTTTTCGAGCAAATCAACCACCTCTTTCTTGAAGTGCAAGCCGATGTCCAAGATGATCTTATGTGGCACCACATACTTGCAGATGATGTTGTTCTTGATGAACTTGGCCACATGTGACGCCTTCAATACAGAGTAAGATTGAGCTTCCACCCAATTGGTAAAATAGTAAATCGCCACTGAAATGTATTTATGTCCATTTGATCCCTTTGGCGAGACTGCCCCGGTGACGTCAATTTCCCAAACTAAGAAAGGCTATGGCAAAGTCACGTTGTAGAGCTTTGATGGCAGTATATTCATTCGATTGGCATGGATTTGACATTTGTAGCATCGCCGAACAAAACTGATACAATCTACTCCATAGTTGACCAATAATAGCCTTGCTTGAGGATTTTCTGAGCCAGCATCACACCGTTCACGTGTGCTCCACACTTTCTTCCATGGATGGCCTCCATGAGACGCTTCAATTCTTCTTTTTCAACACAGAGCTTGTGCATTCCCAGATGGCCTCTCTTGTACGGCTTACCCCTGTAGATGATAAATCGGATAGCTAGACGTCATATTTCCCGTTTATTTTTGGCATTTGCTCCTAATGGATACATATCCTTTTCTAGAAACTTCCAAATGTCGTAATACCAAGGTTTTTTTTTTTTTTTTTGTCTTGAACCTCATCTATTGAGGTGATGGTTTCAAAGGCATGCGTGTACTTTTTTTCAATGATGATTAGACACATCTTCACTCCCAGCGGGATGTCTACCATGGAAGATAGAGTTGCCAATACATCAGCAAACCAATTGTTTTCTCTCAGCAGATGTGTGAATATCAATTTTTCAAACCTCGGAATCAAAATATCCAGGGTTTGATGGTAAACCTTCATGTTCTTTTCCTTGATCCTCCAATCCCCGTTGGCTTGAGAAACAACCAGGTTCGAGTCTCCAATGACGTCCAACCTTATTGCCCCTAATTCTAGGGCAGCTTCCAAACCAGCAATACACGCCTTGTATTCTGTTTCATTATTGGACACTTTGAACCAGAGTTTGAAAACTAAGGGTATATGGGAGTCATTGGGTGCTATCAGCAACACATCTATCCTATAACTGTACTGGTTGGATGCTCCGTTAAAGTACATTGTCCATGTTTCCTCTTCTATCCGCAAAATGTCTTCATCTAGAAATAGATACTCTGCTGCTTCATCTCCTTCCACTGGGTGGTCTGCCAGGAATTCCTTTACAGCTCTCCATTTGATAAATTTGCGCGTGACATACTTGAGATCAAACTCAGAGAGGAGAAGCAACCAACAAGCTAGCCTATCCGTAAGTGCTGGTTTCTCAAAAAGATATTTGATGGGATCTAATCTTGAAACTAGAATTGTCGAGTGAGCTAACCAGCACTGCCCTGACTTCTTCGTTGCCCATACCAAAACTAAACAATCTTTCTTGAGGGGAGTATAGGGGGTCTCGTAATCTAGCATCTTCTTGCTCAGCTAGTAGATGGCCTTTTCCACCTTAGCTTCTGATTTTGCGCTAGCATCCACCCTATGGTCGAATTTGTTACCAATAGGTACAAGATGAGTGGCTTTCCCGGTTCTGGTGGTGACAATACAGATGGATTCTACAAGTATTGCTTGACCTGTTTAAAGGCAAACTGACATCGATCATCCCACTGGAACTTCTTCCCTTTCTTCAAGAGACCAAACAGTGATTCACAAGTCAAGATTAATTTCGAGATAAACCGTCTTATGAATTGCACTTTACCCAGAAAGTCGCGCACATCCTTTTCAGTCCTTGGTGATGGCATTTCTAAGATGGCCTTGATTTTAGAAGGATCTACTTCAATTCCTTTCTGTGTAATCAGAAATCCTAGCATTTTTCCTACAGTCATCCCAAAGGTACACTTCTATGGGTTCAACTTCAATCTGTACTCCTTGATCCGTTCGAAGAATTTTTCCAATGCGATGTAGTGGTCTTCTCGTTCCTTAGACTTGATATTCATCTCATCCACATATAGCTCAACTTCTTTGTGGATCATGGCATACAAGATTATGGTCGTAGCCCTCTAATATGTAGCCCCAGCATTTTTCAACCCAAAAGGCATAACTCAAGAATGAGGTGCAATACGCGAGTGAAAGCGATTTTCTCTATCCTCTGGTGCCATCGAATCGATTATACAAAAAACCCATCCATGAACAAAAGCAGGCATGGCCAAGAAGTGAAATCTACCAACTCATTGATGTGCGGCGGTGGAAAGTCATCTTCGAACTAACTCGCTCAAATCCGAAGTTGACCTGCACCTCGACGGCCATCTTTCTTTAGAACCGGAACGATATTAGCTAGCCAAGTTGGGTACTCAGATACCATTAAAAAGCCCGCATCAATCTGTTTGGTGACCTCTTCCTTAATCTTCAACGCCTAGTCTGGATGGACCTTGCGCAGTTTCTACTTAACTGGTCGGGCCTCAAGGTCAAGAGGGATCCAATGCTGTACAATCTCATGATCGATTCCAGGCATGTCTTCGTAGGACCACACGAAAACATCTTTGAAATTTTTTAATAAAGCGATTAAACGCTCGCGTTTCTCCGAAGACAACATGGACCCGATTTGGACCAAGCGAGGATCCTCCTCAGTACCCACATTAATGGCAATGATTTCATCTGTTCAGGGCTTAACACGCCTCTCCTCCTCTTGGCCAGCCAAGGTTTTCAAAGCCGAGAAATTTCTTCTTCTTCGTTTAAATCAAAATTTTGAAAATCAAGATCAATATAACAAACCAAAGGCATAGAGAAGTAAGTGAAATCTACTACATTCCCATTTAAAAAGTCAAGATCTTCAGTTACAGTTGATTCAAAAGAAAAGCTGAAAGAAGACCTAGACAGGACCTTGGTATCCGGGTTACCACTCCGGGAACTACCATACTCAAAAGAACTCGAATTTGACCCTGACTCCATAGACTCAGTGGCATCATATTCGGGCTCATTATTCGATTCAGAATTGCTGATAGTGCCAATCTCAAATTGCCAAACCAGGCGTAGAGCGTTGCGTCCATGATAAGACTGGAGAAATCTGCTGCTGGTTTATCCCCGATCATTAAGATAGTAACACTATCCCCCAAGTTGACGAACTAAGCTCCAACATTAGAACTTGCTAGCAGGTCAGCCAATCCTTTCCCTAACAGTTCTTCTTTGTTGATGTCCAAGCTTGCGTTCATGCATTGTTCCATACTGCTGCTAAGGTCCGTCTACTCATTCTCCTCTTCTGGTAACTAGTGCCCGAAGAAGATCTCAAACCCGGGTACCTTGGGTACCTTGTCTTTGTTTCCCAATCAAACCAAGGCTCTGGAAATACACAAAATGGGAAATCTTTCCCTTAGCGGACAAAACATCCATTTAGGGTTCCCTCAATTGGCTTGTGGACTAATTCATATTGCCCCCCAGTCCTCTTTGCTTTAAGTCTCCCTCTCAACTCATCTCCCTTCATTTTCCAGTCTATAGTAGTAGGTTTGTACCCCAGCCCAAAAGCATGAGGGTTGTGACTCATTTCTTTGGCAATAGTACCTCATTGTCTACCACTCTTTCCCAGTCCTGATCCAGGAGTATGTCCTTGTTTGTTCATCATATAGATGGATTAGGAGCTCACGTAGTTTCCGTCGTCTTTCGCCATGATAGTTTGGACCAACCGGGCCTCCGCCAAGGAGAAACTAGAGAGGAACATGTCCTCTTCCCCGTGTATGATTTCTAGCAAAGGTCTGGTAGTTTCCTGGGGATGATGGATCACAGAATTGCTGTAGACAGTAGCAATCCCACCTTTAAATGGATATTTCACCAGCTGGTGAACTGTTGATGAAACTACCTTCATCTGATGCAGCCATGGCCTTCCCAAGAGTAGATTAAAAGTCGTCGGTACGTCTATAACATGGAATTCAACCTCATGTTCAGACGGGCTGATTAATATGTGGCTTTTAAAGGTCCCCATGACTTCTTGGTAAGTGTTGTCATAGCCTCGAACAGCTTGAGTTGTAGGTGTGAAGTCAACTGGCTTCAAACCTATGGTGTAAGTAGTCCTTGCCGGACATACATTAATCGTTGAGCCAGTATCCACAAGTACCAGCGGGATCCATTTCTTCCGGCTCTCCAGCATCATGTATAGTGGTCTGTTGTGGTTTGCACCCTTAGGTGGTAACTATTTATCCATAAAGGATATCACTGGCCTAACGTCCCCAGATGTAACCAACGACACAAGTTGGTCAATGGTGGTGTCGATGGGCAGCTTCGTTCTGTTCATGGCCTCCAGCAACGCTTACTTATGTTACGGAAAGCCATCAACAACCCCCAGATTGATATGTCTGCCTAAATCTTCTTGAGCTATTTCAAGACCAGGTCTTCTTCAACATCTTTCTCTTTTGATTTCTCAATCTCTCTCCCGAAAGATTCTGGCTGATCTAAAGCCGAAGGTTTGAAATATCGACCACTTCGGGTCATGTAGTTGATCTCGTCAGTATACCATGTATCATCAAGGGCATCAGTTTTCCAACCTTTGTCAATATATGCATGGCTCAGATCATTGTCTTCCCAACGCTCTCCCACATCCATTGTCAAGCTATCATCGAGCTCTACCTAAATCATGTTCACATAACTCTCTTCACTAGCATACCATTCCTTCTTTGTAACTGATTTAATCTCTTCCCTCCAGTACTATCGAAGTTTCTTTAGCATCTTTCCCTTATCACCAATCTTTCATTCGGGCTTCTCCATGGTTTGGACATCTGTCTCGGTCCCTTCTTTTCTTTTCCCCTTTCCCTGCTCTAGGGTTATCTTCCTCTGGATCTCCTCTATTTTTTCACGTTGGAATTGTTCCAACTCTAGTTCTTTGTCAGTTATAGGCATGGCCTCAGTCATGGGTACAGCCTCAATCTTGCTGCTATCACCTACTTTCTATTTTTTTTTTTCACAATTTCCTCTGCTTGTTCCTCCATATCTGATTCCTCTTCACTCAACCACCCATTACTGGTTTTGGGTTGCCTTGGCTCCCACCACCCAATCTGTGCACTACCCATATCTTCTTCTTCTTCAAAGAAATAAACGTTCTCCAGATCTTCCTCCAAGTCAGCTAGGTCCTTTTCTAGCTCTACCAAGTTATTAAGGCCTTGTTCAGGCCAAACATTCTGATTTTTCCCTAGCTCATCTTCCCTAATGGCGTTAATACTAAGAGAGTCCAGCAGTATGACTACAGGCTTCGGCTGCTCAATAGCCACAATGTACAAGCTGTGGTCGTATTCCTCTATGAGGGAGGCCTCTTTCTCTATAACTCGGGTGTCAGACAACCTCATCTCTAGTGCATTCTTCTTCTTCTCCTCCTCCGCCACCATAGGCCCTGGTTGGGTTGCAGGTGTTATGTCCATCATGCACATGTCCGTCCTTTCTGGAATAACCACCTTTAGTCTAGGTAGATAGGATAGGATGATATATGCATTGGGGTTAAAGGTAGGTGGTAGTGTATGGATTATGTTAATGTTTTTGGGCAATGGGACTCAATTATGAGTAGGGAGTGGGTTGGTGGTTACATTGGGTTTTGTGGGTGGAGTGATAATTTTATTGTCAATGAGATCCTGGATCTCATGATGTAGGCAATAGCAATGATCTATAGGGTAACTGTACTATTGATAGAAAATGCAGTACTAGGCGGGGTCGTGTCTAGGAAGGATTAGATTAAGAAGAGGCCAAGTGCCGAGGGGTTTAAGGTGCCCTTTTTCCATTAACAGTTTGAGAGCACAGGTCGGGCTCATGTGCAAGGCGGTAAAGGTTCTTTGGTTTCAGTTTAGGCTAGTAGGTTGTGAAGTTGTACCGGCAAAGGGATCGGCCATGTTGGCTGCTGCGGTGACGGTGCTGACATCTGCAGGCCAAGGAATGGTGCTACTGCTAGCATTGGTATTCTTGGTGAACGGCTTTGTTACAAGTTCACTGCTTCTATGAATGATGGCTTTCTTGAATGCACTTTCAATTTGGACCCCCAATTTGTGTAGAGAAGCAAATGTGGACAATGGCGCCACTATCATTCTTTGTAACATATCCGGCTCAAGATTCTGGACCACCAGCTAGACTTGCTCCTTTTTCGAGGGTCTGTTTGTCATCCTGGCTGCCTTTACCCTCTATTTAGCGACAAAGTCAATGAAAAGTTCTTTGGGGTTCTGCGTAGTTGCTTCTAGCTCATTGATGGTTACCTCTATCTGAGTGTTATATGAATATTGATTAACGAACCCCTCAGACAGCTCCTCCAATTTTGATTTGTAGAATCCTCTAACTTCGCGTACCAGATGGCTACCACATCAGATAGAGTTCTTCCGAACAACGATAGTTTTGAAGCCCGAGACAAGCCTATCAACCTCAACATATCTAAAAATAGGCGAACATGCACAATTGGGTCCCCACTCCTATCAAATCTATCAATATGAGGCATTTTGAATTTTTTCGACAATCTGACCGAGGCTTCAGTATACCCGTCTTCAATATTCGGAATGGAATTGAAGCCTTGGGACTTTTTCAGCGCTTTCTCTAGCCTGGCAATTTTGATCATGGCCGGATCAATATCATTGATGTCAAAAGGAAGGAGTCCCCCTTGGGGCTATGCTAGAGGCTTGTAAGCTGGAGCCTGTGCGAGCATCTCTTAAGGATCTAGGACCTGTGGGTTTTCAACTGGTGGTGGTAGATCAGGATTTGGTTGGGCAGCCGGGACTGGGTGCACAGTAGATGTAGATGGCCCAGATGGGCATCATAGATCTACGATAATTTTATCTTGTGCAGCCATCATTTCGTTCATAGTATCCATGGTTCTCTGGAATGCTGTCATCATGGCAATAACTTCTTCTGCGCTCTGTGCCATTACTGGTCTAGGTGAACTAGATACTGGTGAGCTAAATAGGTGGGAACGGACAGGCATTTGCTAAGCGTTCAGTGCTGGTGCTACTAACTGCATGTTCCTTCTTCGTCGAACAACCAGTGGAAGTGAGACTAACACTGGCTGTCCACCAACAAGGTCTTGAGTTTTGCAAAGTCTGCCAGAGCGAGTCCACACAACTTGCGGGATATCGGATCTCTCTAAAGCTATGATTGTAAACTATCTACCAAAAGAAAATAAAGAAAACAATTAACAATTGGACAACACTTTAGCCCAAATCGCAACAGATATAATCACAACTATATTTCTCATTGATCTCTGCCCCCAAAACTGTTTATCAACTTTTGAACCGCTGATATGATGCGTTCCTGTATTGTTTCACTGTAAAAGCACATACTAGGTAAAAGAACCAAAACAACCCTATGAGGGGGTAGGGTTACCCTGTCCTAGATTTTGACATAATCTAGGCTGCACTACTTCAAGCAAGTAGTTTCATAACATCTTGTATATGGGTGAGCATCTTGTCCTAATTTAGAAAAGTCACTATGGCTTTACTATATGTAGTTAGGCCAAATGGTCAAAAAGGATACCTCAGCAACATCACCTAATATACCTCTCATACCTAACACTGAGAAATGAAAGGTGGATCAAGCAGTACAATGGTGATCCAAGCCCAAGGGTTGTGTTCCAACATGGCAGAGCCCACGATCGATCAGCCTTTTGGCAAGCTTTTCGGCAAGCCTCCGGCAAACTGTTCAGGAATAGCAGATGAAAAACACAATGACTTAAAGTAACAATGCAAATGCAAAACAAAGAACATATAAGTGTAGATAAAAAATTCACATCATGAATCTCGAGTCAAGTTCTCTAATTCTCCAGCAGAATCACCAAAAATTGTAGCTTGCTTTTCATGCTCTTCTTAGATACGATTAGCCCTACAGTTCGGACTCTCGTGGTTTTAAATCTGATTTCACAATTGCAATATGAAATAGATAAACACAAATGAGTTCAAATTTGACAAATCTTTTGGAAAATCGATTTTGAATAAAAAAAATGCCAAAAATGGACCGCTTTGCTAGATTACAAAGTTGCTACCTAAATATTTTAGAAAATTTAGAAAACCTGTGACTCGTGTCGAAGGCTATCAGTCTGTCATTACCAAAGTGTCTCGGCTCGAGAACTTAGGTATGAGAGGAGAATGTCATGAATTGAGCACTCCACTCACCCGTTTAAAGATCGGCCTCTACTAATCATGATGTGATTCTTATTTACATTATATGCTCTCGTTCTAATTATTTATGCTATCTTTACTAGGTGATGCACACAAGTATAGACTAATTCACAAAATTTGGACTGCATTGATTTTATGTTTGTTTTGAAATAGCATTTACGTGTCACTTGAAAAAGTGAGCTCGTATTTACATTAATCAAATTATTCCAACTTAAGTAAAAAGGCCTTCATCCATTGACATTCAAACAGATATATCATTTAAGCATTTAACCTCATGGAAAACATGCTCGGTATGGCAACACAAACATACATGCAATATGCTAAAGCAAAAAATGCTCACTTAGTACTCGAAGGCAAGCCAAATAAAGATAAAATAATTAGAGGAAATACATGTTCCTAAACAATGCAACATGACTCATGCAATGTATGCAATTAATAAGCTCGACTACTAGCATGGCATGTAAGTCAATTCAAGGCATGTGATAAAGTACGTAATCGAGTAAAGAATTTGAAATTGACGTTGGTTAATATGATGAGCCGAACCTTAATGCATGTAAGCAAGACGAATGGATGCAAATCATGGAAAATGCTAAGGAAACATGATGCTCTATATACCCATCATAAGCGAGTAAATAAAAGGGAGAAAGAAATGAGAGTTGGAAGACATACACAATTATTACATATTTTTCCCTCATGCAAGAGGGTCTAAATGTCCAAGTGTCCAAATTAAACTAACTATTACAAACCCAAATGAATAATGAATGAGGGACTAACTAACTATCTAGTATATTACGACAAAGACATTATAACAAGAATATGAATAACAATATTACAACAATAAGATAAACAACAACAAGAATGCACAAGGATCGTATGCACGTTGATGAAGACGATTTTCAAAAACTAGTCACTTTGCCCTCTGGGAATCTGCTCTATTTCATCCTCAGCCACTGCCCTTTGTTTCTGCCAAAAGTACTCTAGTTACTAAACATTGGAGCCTAGCACCCCCAATGAGGCCCGTCCAGGTCCAAACAAGTCCGGTCATGCCCTATTTTCTTGTAGAAAAATGTTTTTGTGCTCTGAGGTGAAAACAGTGCAAACAAAGCCTTTCTAAGCCATGTTTGTCCTTTCTGCTCTTCTCTATCATGGAGAAACTCAAGAGAAAAGCAGGTTCAGTTCAAAACCATCAATGGTCGCAAGTTGATTGCTTGATAGTTTCGAACACGATTGGACATAAATTAATGAATGCAATGAGAGACACACCACCCCTTCCTCCTATCAGGAAGTTAGTTCAAGGAAGGAGGTAGACACGCTTCAAGAATCATCAAGCATCACAAATTAGTATGTGATGACTCTAGAAGTGTTGGATTCGGTATAACGTCCGACCGAATCTAACCAATTTTATTAATCTTCTTTAACTCGGTTGATCCAATTTTAAGCCAATTTTATTAGTCATTTTCAACTTACCATTCCATTACTTAATCATTTTGTCCAAAAGTGAGTGTTACATCCACTAAGTGTAAAAGCAATAAAGATGAAAAAGTATCGACTTAACCCGAGAAATGAGCCTTTCAAGCCCTTTTCTTCGAGGGAAATTACAAAGGAGGAACCAAACTCGCTTACAAGCGATAATGGATTCCAAATCAGACCCAAAATGAGCGATAATGACTAGTCAAACTCAAAAGAGCGATAATGACATAGCTAGACCCATAATGGGCTATAAGGACTCTAAACCCAAACTTGAGAACAAGCTATAATGTGACATTCCTTTGTGATTTCCAAGGGCCTAACTAACAAGATAGCCCCTTAGAAGCAAATACACCGGTGATAAAAAGGAATGACAAACAAAAGGTTGTGTTTAGCATAAGAGAGATATGATGCCTTTGATAATGAACCTCCGTAGAGATTAAACCATTAAGTATGAATTTATTTCTTATGCTTGAATGACAACCCTTTATTAAACACAACTCTGTGATAAAAAAAACGAAGAATGGAGGGAGGTTGTGGAGATGATTATGCAAAGTTGATTAATACAAAAGTGAGATTCTTTACAAGAAAACTAAGTATGTAAAGCTATTAACTCAAATGACTCGATGTTTAAGGCCTAAACAACCAAAGCTATGAGGACTTACAACACAACAAGTATAATATTCAAAGCATAAACTATTTAAATGAATTAAAAAGCTCCTAAAAAGCCCCTAAAATGTAAAAAATAGTAGCTAAAATCATGTTTAAAAAAGCACAAAAGATAGCCAAAAATAAGAAGATATAAAGCTAGTAAGCAAGACTAAGGAGGGGTGGCTAACCCCGCCACTTTTGGGACTTCTAAACCATATTTTCTAGCCCTTTTAAACTTTAAAAGTTAGTATGTAAACCCAAGAAAAGAGTGGTAAAACAAAGGGGATGATCTATGGGATAAGGTGAAAGAAAGGGTGTTAAGCCTCTCTACCTTTCGTAGCTCTTTAACCCTAAGTTTCAGCACTTGGAAATGATCCAAAACAGTATGAAAGCACAAGAAAAAGATAGAAAAAGATTGAAATGAAAGCAAGAAAAAAGGTGGCAAGCTTCTACCTCTTGAAGAGTGAAAGCTTTTGTTGTAAACCAAACTCAATCATAAGGCACTCTCAAGTTTGAATTATGGTTTCAAAGTCTCAACCAAGGCTCCAAGCTTAAGCTCTAATGGTGTATATGGTGTGTGTATATAGTTCAAGGATGATATAAGAACATAAAGTTAGCTTGCAAGGGAAGAAGGAGCTTTCAAAGGTGTTTTTGGTTCTTTGAAATTTTTCTAACCCCGAACACAGAGACATCAACAGATTTATAGAATTTGAGCCAAATAGGTCATAAATATCTTCAAAAATAGACAGTTGGCAAATTCCCACCCAGAACAATGTTTCTTGCCCAAAAGGCATGGCCGACTCCAAATGAGCACTGCTAAGCCCCAATGTGGCTCCCCAGTTTCTCCATTTCAAATTCAATATAGGTTGGCACAGTGCTCAAAGATGGATTTCTAAGGTAAAAACAATGTGGGTATGGAAGGTTGGGATTGTTTAGAGCTCAAATTCGGATTCCTTTGTTCACAATTCAAACCATTTACACAATGTAACTTTCATCATCGAGTGCGTAGAATAAAGTGCTCAAGTCTTGCAGGTGGTTAAAAATGAGGTGTCTATACAAATGAACTATCCTGTTTCCCTTCTCATCCGAGAATCACCAATGTAAGATAGACAACACCATGAAAAAAAAATAGAAATGATACACATTGACAACATTCCTTCCATTTTGAACTATTTCCAAACCTTACAATGTTGTTTCATTACAATTACCACCAAAAATAAATTAGTTCAGTAAGGAAAGATTCAACAAAAATTTCTTTATTCTGGTTATACCAAAATTTCTGACTACACATAGTCATTTAGTAACTGTCTCTAGCACACACAAAATATGATTCAACACAAGCTTTCACATCCCAAAAATATTCTTCAATCCACAATGTTCATTTAGGGAGCACTTCATCCTCATTTCCTGAAATGTGGTTAGTTTGTATAATGTTAATTGAAAAACACATGATCATACAATGCATCATTCTATAATTATTGTATTATATGTGTATATATATATATGTATGAATTCCATTATACATGAGTATGCAAAATGTAAGTTAAAAAAACATTTTCAGAATTCAGATGGGAGGATAAATGCACTATAACCTTCTAAGTAAGAGCCGAAATTCAAAATACATACATAGATATAGATTTTTTATACTTAAAATAGTCCCACATTTGTCGGCTCTAGAAACAGCAAGATGATGGGCACCCAAAAGAATTTTTCTCTTCCGCATTTGCCGACTCCAGAAACGACAAGGCCACGAACACCCAAAGCCTTGTTTTTCCACATTCATTGACTTTAGAAACGGCAGGCTCGTGGATACTCAAAAACATTATCCCATATTCGTCCAGTGGTATGCGAAGGCAAGTCAATTGGGCACCTTGATTATAACAATCTCGAATTGTTATTAGCCACTAATCCATGATTAAGAGTGCCTAATCGGTAATTAAGAAGACATTTTGAATTAATTGCATGTGTGTTGCATTAGTTGAGTTTATATCCGTCTGCTATAGGAATATTTGTCTATGTTTTTGTTCTATTCTGCGAATTGAAGGCCTTATTGGCATCTGATCACAAAATTAACTCAGATTACGTGTTATTTAGAATTTTTAGAAATTTATGGTAGGATTAATTGAAAATTGATTTAGAGCGAATTAATTAGGATAATCAATGCCAATTTGATTAGTTTAAGCTAAGCTTATTTAAGTCCCATTAATCAAGCCTATATAAGGCACAAGTGAGCTCTAGAATACACTTTACACTCTTATTTCTTCATCTTCGAGGCAACCAACGTGAGAGAGTGAGACTAAAAGAATTGAGATCAAGCTTGAGGTTTAGAAGGAGATTGCTAGGAGACTTGGAGAATTGCTCAAAATTATCTCTAAACCTTAAAGAATTGAAAACCTTAGGTAAGAATTCTAGCCTCTAGTTTTGTAATTTAGTTGGTTAATGCATGGAATCAAGTGAAATAGGTGAATTAACATGAGAATTGAGCTAAAGAATGGAATTGAGAATCAATTCATGCATGCATGTGTATTTCATAGTATTTTGAAGTTAATTTCAAGTAATTCTTCCATGCATGTCATGTTTTCAACTTAATTTTGAGACTTCATCATGTTTTCCATCAATTTACCTTGTTTGAGCATGGTTTGAAGGGTTTAAGTTCAAAGAAATTACATGCATGTTTGTATCATGAGTTTTGAGTCTGAATTTAACATAATTCATTTGCTTTTGGGACATGATTTTACGAAATGATTTATAATTCAAGATGAATTACGAGTTTGCACATGTTTCCTTAGATTTTTTGCCCAAAAGAACATGTTTTGCGGCTTTGAATTTGAGTTTTGAACATGGAAGAGTAATTTAGAAATTCCAGAATTTGTACTCTTCGCTCGAGCGTGACAAGTTGCGCTCGAACAAAGAATTCGAGCTACCAGAAATTTTGTAAAGCTTTGCAAACCACTCAAGCATGGGAAGTTGCGCTCGAGTGAAGACCTTGTCTTTGGCTCGAGTGACCATCGAGCGTCCGTCGAGGGTAAAAATCATGCAACCTATATTTTTGCAAACTTTACAACTCGCTCGAGCGACTGAAGTTGCACTTGAGCGAACTGCCCTATTTTTGAAAATTTGACTAAGTGTTTCAAGGTACATTTTAGCATTCTAATTGTAGCTTAGGCATTCTTAAGCCCTAATTAAGACATAATAATAAGGATAAGACTTAGAAACACACTAAGACGAAACGTAATGAGTTAAGTATTTTCTGAGCGTGTCTTTCGGTGTGTATCCATTATCTGTTTGTGTAGGTCACACGCCGTAAGCTAGTCGATCTGTCTGCTCTATATGTCTACTTCTAGAGCCATCTATGAGTAATAACTTTGTAAAGCTATGTTCAATTTATAAGTATTTTTTGAATGATATAAGATGATCTGTTTTCTGAAATATTATTTTCTGTATGAATGAATGGTCGTCCACTGTTTCTGAAAAGTACTCGTGGTATCATTAGCTTTATATGACGTCTGTTATTTGTTCTGTTATGTCCTAATTATGGGCCAATTGTACGTCTCATAAGCCAACTGTTATGGATCTTTTTATATACGTCCCATTTACAGGCCAACTGCACGTCTTATGAGCCAACTGTACCATCTCCGTGCACGTGAGTCAACTGTATGTCTTTATGGTTGTCCCTTTTATGGGTCAACTGTTTTTGTTAGTGCTAATGGATGTACCACGTACGATTGACTGTGCATTCTGATTATGAATATGATTTCATTTCTGTTGTGAATACTGATTTCTGTGCAAGAATATGAATATGAATATGTTCCTAATATGAACTCTGATTTCCGTATCTGTTATGGATAACATTCATTAAATCCTTTACTCTGTTATTATTCACTAGGCTCTAGTTCACTGTATTATTTATGTATGTAGGTCATCAGGCGCGCGACCAGGCTCAATGATGATTGCTTAGAATTTTGTTTTGTTGGCCAACCTTTGTGCCTCCCAAGGAGGTTCCAGAATAAAGCCGTGTGGTCGTGTTTTGTGAACTAAGTTTAAGGCTTTGTTTTCTTTTCGTAAAATTTGAACAAGTTTCTATTTATCTGTATATTGGGCTAAGTCCCATTTTGGTTTTATCAGTATATGTATGTGACGTAAAACTAATGTAAATATGACGTCACATGTCTGTATATAAAGTTTTAAATTTCTGTTTCATGTATGTCTGCATAGCTATATGAATGTTGTATTTTGTATAATTGCTTCCGCCAGCCCTTTAATTATATGTTATACTATACAGAGGCCTTCAGTAATCCAAGGATTACTAGTCGGTTACGTTGCTAAACTTGTAGAGGGGAGTTTGGGTCATGACATTGACTCCCCGTGCAGGTACCAAATACAATACACAACTCAAAACCACCCGACTCACTACTCGGACTCATAGACTATTTACTCCCTTCTTAGCTTTCCACTGTTTGCACCATCCATTGAATCACAAAGGAAATTTAGTCATGCATATGATGCATGAATTTGTAAATACTCATTTTTCCTAAAATGATTTCCAATAAGCCCAATTCACTATTTCACCTTTCAATATTAACCACAGTTCATTTAACAATTATCACCAACACAAGTTGTATGTAGAAAACAAACATTTCTAACCCCAAGGTTAAGTAATCACCCTCAATTTCATGTTTTAAGAATCAATTGAACAAAACCCATCTTTTTAAAACAAGTTTTAAAACTAGGGTTTATGGAAAATTTAGAGGTTTCCCCTCTTTCATGAATTAGAGGCTAAATTTCTTCACCAACAACAATAATCATCAAAGATATCCATAATTCCATCCTTAATCATTAATCATTACTCATCTTCTTCCAAATCATTCAATAGCAAACACAACCTATAGATATATGCATATACATATATATATATATATATAAGTATCTACTATATGAATAACTAATGAAATTACCACATATCAGTTTCAATTTAAAGGTATAACAAGTTAAGGACACCCCTACCTCAACCATAGAAGGTAAAGTGAAGAATCCAAGCAAAACCTCAACCAATTCACAAAACAATCAGTGAAAAGCTTGAACTTGACTTGCTCTTCAATTATCTTGAAAGATCTTGGGTGAATCTAGAGCAAAATGTTAAAAAATCAAGTGGTTTGGGGGTTAGGGTTTTGGAATGGGTAAGAGAAAGAGAGAGAGCAATTGGAAAAAGTGAGGAAAGAATGAGTTATATCGACTTTTAATTGAGTTGTCTTGAACAAACAACTCGAGCGAACTTTCTATCGCTCGAGCAAAGAACACAAATTTGAGGAGATCGCTCGAGCGATCTTTTTACCGCTCGAACGAAAAAGAAGATGTTCTGGAAGTTTTGCAGAGCTACAATGAAAATACTAGGATCATGAAATCTATACTCAAGCGACCACTTCACCGCTCAAGCGGTCTCGCTTGCAAAATAGCAAACTACTGAGAGTTACAAATCTTCGCTCGAGCGATCATATGACTGCTCAAGTAGTCGTCAAAACTCAATTGTCACAAGTTTACCAAATGCATAAACAGTGTCACATTTGTCACATAAATACATAGCAAAGGAAATAATTTAAGGTAAAATATACTATAGTTATTGTTATTGCAAGAAGGTAAGAATAACAAACTTTACAACACGCTAAAACTTGTTTATGGACATACATATATATTTATCGCAAGGCTAGACACGATGAATGATAAGGATCGCACATCTGAAAAGATTATTGCAGAAGAAGTACAAAATGACGAAGATCAATATGAAATGACAAAATAGAAATACAATAAATTTTCAAAGTTTAACCGCAAAGAGAATCAAACTAGAGAATGAATGAATTTTGTAAAGATATTTTTATCTTTCAATTTCCTTTGCTTAATTTATTTCAAAGTAATAATAATAATAATAATACAATATCAGTTGGATGTTTTATTTTTTCACCTTAAGGCTTGGTTTGGCATACACTATAAAAGCCAAAAAGTCAAAAAGTTACTCAAAAAGTCAAAAAATTAACACTATTCACTAAAAAAATATTAAAAAAATAATATTCCACATAATAATACAAATAAAAAAAAAATACAATTAACAAGGTATGACGTGATGGGCCCGTCAATGACTGGGGGGAAAAAAATATTCATTAAATTGGATGATAGAGCTAGCCCCGTGGGGGCTCACCATGGGTCCCATTTGGTAATCTGAACCGTTCAATAAGTAGAACTCGTCTAGTACTGTATGCCTATAAAAAATCACGTCTATCGGAATCGCTAAATATATGATCAAATCAGTTTTGTATAAAAATAGATGGTGTTATAGTTAACAGTTAACAAAAAAAACTAACATGAGTAGATAGCTATCGATATCCAATCAACGTGATTTTTTATATGTATATAATACTCGACGAGTTCTACACATTGAACGATTCCGATTGGTAAAACGGGACCTGTGGTGGGCCCCCATGGGCCGAACATAATTGAAAAATTTATGCCCGAAAAGTAGAGAATCAATTTCTTACACACCCCCTGCAGCGCTGCTTCCAACCGTACGGCCTATACTATTACTTTATTCCCCTATACACTTATTTATACAATTTTTTAATACACATTTTTCTATAAAAAATCAGAAAGTTAACCAAAACATCTATATTTTTTTCCTCAACTTTTTAATCCAAAAAGACAAAAAGTGCACTTATTTAGGACACTCCAAACAACCCCGAAATAATAATATTACAATGTTAGTTAGGTATTTTATTTGTTCATCTTTTAATTACGAAATGGTTTCTAAATTCATACATATAACAAAAGTGAATCAACATTGTGAATTTTATATTTAATAGTAATAAGTCCAACAATGTGATTCGAACTACAATTATTTTATGTGATTGTTTGAATCTACCTTTTGAATTTTAATGCTTAAACATAAATATAAATGCCCTCTTATACGTAGGAATAGATACATTATTTTCTTGAATTGACAAAAAAATTCCACACATGAAGGATATAGAGTTTGGTTGGACTCCTAATCTGACCTGTTAATTTTCAACTAAGAGCATCTCTAACCCATTAAGCATATAAAGCCTGTTAGTCAAAATTTCTAGTATGACCCACTTTTTTCAACTACAATGCATTAGGCATATAATCAGACATTTTAGCTCAACTCACATTCACTAACTACATATAGCTAGCCTTCAAGGTTAGACAAAATGTATTAAATCATTATGATCATTTTCCTCCATCTTTGTTGCTGATGTGACATTCTATAAAGTTAATAGTATTTAGATGAATAGTTAAAATAAAGAGAGTGATTGGAGTAGAAATATAATAGTTGATAGCAAAATAAAATATATATTTTATAGTAATATTTAAATAGGTAAAATACCTATTACCGTTGGAGATGCTATAAACAATGCGCTACTCTATAGAATCGACATAGAGTCCTATCCATAGTTAAATACCACCACACACAAACAACGCCTACATAAAAATTATCATACATAAATCTACACGTTTAATATTATTCATACTAGCCATTCACATGCACAATTTGTGTAATTTAAATAAAAATATATATTTATTATTTATATTGTATAACAATATTAATTTCATTTGTAAATTGTTTTATTTAAACATTATTTAAAAGTATATAAATATATCAACGATAAAATATTTAAATATTTAAACACTTTAATTGTTTAGACTTTTAGACATAAATATTAAGGGATTGTTTGGAGTGTTCTAAATAAGTGACTTTTTGTCTTTTTGGAATAAAAAGTTGAGGAAAAAAATATAGATGCTTGAGTTAACTTTTTGACTTTTTATAGAAAAATGTGTATTAAAAAATTGTAGCAAAAAGTGTGTAGGAGAGAAGATTAGAGAGGTGTGTTGTACAGCTGTACAATCTGCGCAGCCGAATTGATGGTAAAAAATTATTAGTTACTTTTCGAGTATTGAACTAGACAGTTTTGTTCGTGAGAACGACAATCCCATTTGATAATATGAATTGTTCAATGTGTAAAACTCGTCGAGTACTATATGGTCATAAAAAATCACGTTGATCGGATATCGATAGCTATCTGATCAGATCTATTTTTTTTCAATCGTTAATTATAACACCATCAAATTTTTTTTTTATACAAAACTGATTTGATCATGTAGTTATCGATATTTGATCAATATAATTTTTTACAGACATATAATATTCGACGAGTTTTACACATTGACGGTTCAGATTATCAAAATGGGACCTGTGATGGCCCTTACGGGCCAAACAACAGTGTGTGACAATTGCACCCAAACTGTGCAATTTTTCTTAACAAACGCTGCACAGCGCTGAACATACATGATTGTTGAGTTGTATGGATGTGTGGAAAATTAATTTTTTAATATTTTTTTTTGTAAATAGTGATTACTTTTTAACTTTTTGAATAATTTTTTGACTTTTTATCTTTTTGGGAGATGCCAAACTTAACCTAAATATTAAAAAAAAAATGAAATAATTATAACAAAAAAAAACTATTATAAAACCTAAAATTCAAAAATTGTATATATACAAAAAGTATATATATTTTTATAAAATCATAAAGAATAATTTGATCTTGATTTCATTCCAAAACGATCTAAATCGGACCGTGCTCAGCCTATCGCTTCGTCAATCGAACGGTACACATAATGTTCTCCTCGTCACCGCATCTGGAAATCATCGAATCGGACACCGGACATGGAGGTAGCACGATACGTTACCATGCACCTGCATTCGTAATAGTCGACCCATCATTTACCTACGCACCAACCGTTCCTTCCGGTCTCCCACTCCTCCACTACAGCTTTTATTGTCTATATACTAAACCCTACAAGATTCATTTTCTCCGCTCCGCAGCTCTCTCTCTCGCCCTTTATCACTCACTCTCTCTCTGCAGTCTGTTCCCTCTCCTCCCTTAAGATCATGGGTGAGCACTTCTTTCTTCAATTTTATTGTGGCAATCATTTTAATCAGTTTTTGACTGTCGTATTCTAATTGTCTCTCTTTTTTGATTATTTTTTGGGGGATTTGTGGACAGGCAAGATCAAGATCGGAATCAATGGTACTAGATCTAAACTTGGATCCTTTTGTTATGTTCCCAATATTATTATTATTATTATTATAGGAGTTTTGTTGTAATCATGAGATGGTGAAAATTAGGCTTTGGAAGGATTGGCCGGTTGGTGGCCAGAGTGGCTCTGCAAAGAGACGATGTTGAGCTCGTCGCTGTCAACGATCCCTTCGTCACCACTGATTACATGGTTCTACTTAAAACTCCTTCTTTAATCTCATAATCATGGGTTTCATATCTATGTATTATTTTAGTACTAGTTTGTATTGTAATTAGTCTGTATGCGCTCTGGGTTTAATTTGTACTCAAGTTAATAAGTGGATCTGAAGTTTAAACTGTCCGATTGGAATACAAAACATGATCCTGTTACGTTACGTTTCCGATCTGTTGAATTTTGGAGTTATTTGCATTTGGGTTAATGTTTTTTGATGTTTTTAAGTGTATGATCTGAAGTAGTGGGGGTCTTCTGTCTCTGTTAAGCTACTAGTAGTAGTAGTAGTAAGGTGTTTGTTTATATTTATTTGTTTTGTTGTTGCAGACTTACATGTTCAAGTAGGGTGTCTGTTTATATTTATTGGTTTTGTTGTTGCAGACTTACATGTTCAAGTATGATAGTGTTCACAGTCAATGGAAGCATCATGAACTCAAAGTGATGGATTCCAAGACCCTTCTCTTTGGTGAGAAAGCAGTAGCTGTTTTTGGCCTCCGGTATAAATTTCCAACTCTCTTTCCATTCATATGATAGATCCATTTCTAGGTGTGAGACTCACACAAATTACATGTGTATAAATCCCATATAGATTTGATAAAATATTTAATAATTCATTTAGGTCGTATAGTATTTTCCTTATTATTATTCTCGCAGTCGCATTCTTTTATTCTCTCCACTTTCTCTATGTTGTCTCCTCTAATTCTCACTCTCTTGTTCATCGCGTCTCTCTGTATTGCCATTGGAGCATCACTGCCATCACCATATCGCACAGGTATTGTTTATTTTCCCCGAACTATTCATCCTCTCTCTCTATCTCTCATTTGCCCCCAATTTATTAGGGTTTATTTTCGTATGTAACTTCTCAATTGTTCAGTGGAAGAATAATCGATTGAGCAAAGTCACCGTCTCTCTGTCTCGCCGTTGAAGCAACATTGTCTTCCTCTGTGTCTGCATCGCCATCGCCATCTCTTTCAAGTATTTCCCCCCCTCTCTCTCTCTCTCCTTTGCCCCAAATTTATTAGGGTTTTTTTTTGTACTCAACTTCTCAATTGCTCAGTGGATGAATAATCGATTGGGCAAAGTCACCGTCTCTCTCTGTCTCGCCGTTGAAGCAACATTGTCTTCCTCTGTGTCTGCATCGCCATCACCATCTCTTTCAAGTATTTCCTCTCTCTCTCCCTCTCTCTCCTTTGCCCCAAATTTATTAGGGTTTATTTTCGTACGTAACTTCTCAATTGTTCAGTGGAAGAATAATCGATTGGGCAAAGTCACTGTCTCTCTCTGTCTCGCCATTGAAGCAACATTGTCTTCCTATGTGTGTGCATCGCCATCACCATCACCATCACCATCACCATCTCTTTCAAGTATTTCCTCTCTCTCTCTCTCTCTCTCTCTCTCTCTCTCTCCCTCTTCCTTCAATTCGCCATTGAAATGATTGTAGCACCATTTGAATTATCTAATTTCGATTCTAGATTTGTAATTTGAACCAATTCGAAAATGGACTCTATGTGGAAGGTAGCAAGCATCGATTTGGATCATATAGATTGATTTTGTTTGTCTCATATGTTGGAATTCCTTTTTTGTTCGAAAGTTTTTATGTGTTTCTATTCATTTAACTCATCTAGTTTTCATCTATTTGTTCATTTTAAAAATAGTTTTTAGCTCCTTGGATCCAATTTGTGTGTTTTGCACACCAGATGTTTGTTATTATATCAATTTGAATTAGAGTTGGAACTTGTCTATTGATGACTATTGATGATTGAACTTGTCTATTCATGACTGCTTGGGTGTTTTTTCATTTGTTTCCTTATCTTGTATCCATGATTGGGGGCTGTTAGGCTTTTGTGTCTATGAGTTTTAAGTAAAAAATTCTATATATAATTCTACAAAAATTGTAATATTTTGCATGAAATATATATATATATATATATTCTCTCTCTCTCTCTCTCTCTCTCTCTCGCTTTTTTCTTTTGAAAATGGAAAAAATTCAGGTGTTTGGAAGAGTATAATGGAATTAGAATGCAAGGAATTCAATGTTAAAGATATTGGAAGGAATAATAATCTGTTTTAATAGTGGGAAATGGGTATATATTGACTTGGGAACAGTCACTAAACTTTATATATCCAAGGCTATATACGATCTCAAATGTGAAGGATAAGTTTAGGTTTTAAGGTTTAGGGTTTAGGATTTTAAGGTTGGGAGTTGGGGGTTTAGGAGTTTAGGGGTTTAGAGGTTGGGATTTAGGGTTTGGGGTTTATTAGGGTTTAAGGGTTAGGATTTAGGGTTTAGGTGGTTTGGGGTTATGGGTTTTGGTGTTTAGGGGTTTAGGATTTGGGGTTTTCGGGTTTGGGTTGGGGTTTGGGGTTGCTTAGGGTTTAGGGGTAGGTGTTTTAGGGTTCGAGGGTTTTGGGTTTGGTGTTTGGGTTGAGGTTTGCGGGTTTGGGGTTTTGGGGTTTGGGATTTGGGATTAATGTTTAGGGTTCGGGGTTCGGGGTTTAGGGTTTAGGATTTAGGGTTTGGGGGTTTAGTGAGTGTTTAGGAAGTGGGTTTTTATTTAGGTTTTTTTAATTCTAGGATATTATTGAATAAAAGTTTTTTGGTATTGGGGAAGATGGGTTTTTTTGTGGTTGGATGTGATGTTTGTGAGAGAAAAAGTGAAATGATTATGGGGTTGGGTGTGATATTTTGTTTGGATTTGTTTTTTTTAGTTTTGCAAAAAGTTTTTCTTTTAGTATAAAAAATAAAAAAAAACTCAACACACAAACTTCCCAAACACCACCTTAGGATTGGGGTTTGGGGTTTTGGATTTCGGGTTTAAGGACCCTAACCCCTAAACCCTAACCGCTAACCCCTAAAGCCCTAAATTCTAAACCCTAAAACCCTAATCCCTAATCCCCAACCTCTTGCTTCTAATCCCTAACCCTAAATCCTAACTCCTAAACCCTAAACTCCCGACCCAAAACCCCTGAACCCTCGACCTTAGACCCCCGACCCTAGACTTTAGACCATAAACCCTAATAGACCTTAAATCCTAATAAACCCTGGACTCTAAACCCTAATAGACCCAAAACCCCTGAACCTCGACCCCAGACCCCCGATCTTAGACTTTAGACCTTAAACCCTAATAGACCTTAAATCCTAATAGACCTTTGACTCTAAACCCTAATAGACCCTAGACGCTAAACCTTAGAACCCAGACCCCAAACCCCAACCCCGAGCCCCAAACCCTAATAGACCCTAGACTCTAAGCCCTAATAGTTCCTAGACCCTAAATTCTAATAGACTCTAATAGACCCCAGACCTGAGACCCCAACCCCTAAAACCCAAACCCAACCCAAACCCCAACCCCAACCCCAAAACAGTGATCCCTCTAAAAACCCTCTAAACCCAAAACCCAAAACCCAAAACCCTAAATCCTAAATTCTAAAGCCCAAATACCCTAAAACCTTTAAAAGCCCAAAATCTAAGCCTCAAAACCTAAACCCCAAACCCCAAACCCAAACCCAAACCCAAACCCAAACCCGACACTTGAAACCCAATCCCCTAAAACCCTAACCCCTAAATGCCTAAACCCCAACCCTAAACCCTAACCTCTAAAACCATAACCCCTAAACCTTTAACCCGTAACCCTAATCGCTAAACCATAAACACTAAAAAACTCCCCTCAACCCAAAACCCAAAAATCCCAAATCCCAAACCCTACACCCTAAACCCCGAACCCCGAAATCTCAAAACCCTTAAACCCTAAACCCCAAATCTCAAAACCCTAAGCCTTAAACCCCAAACCCCAAACCCCAAACCCCAACACCTAACCCCAAATCCCAAACACCAAACCCAAAACCCCACCCTAACCCCTAACCCCCAACCCTAACCCTATACTTTACATCTTAACCCCTAACCCCAAATCCTAAATCCTAACAAACCCAAAACCCAAAAACCCCAATACCCCAAACCCCGAACCCTAAATCTCAAACCCTAAACCCCCAAACACTAAAAGCTAAACCTTGAACCCCGAACCTCGAAAGTCAAAAACCCTAAACCTTAAATCCTAAACCCCTAACTCCAAAACCTAACCCCAAACCTCAAACCCTAAACCCTACCCTAAACCCTACCCTAAACCCTAAATCCTATACCTTAACCCCTAAACCCCAAACCTTCAAACTTCCAACCCCAACCCTTAAACCCTAAATCCCAACCCTCGACCTTAGACCCTAGACCCCAAAACCCAACCCCTTAACCCCTAACTTCCATCCCTAAACCGAACACCTAAATCCCGAAATCCCAAAACCCAAACCCCTAACCCTCAAACCCCATACCCCTAAAACCCTAAACTAAACCCTTAAACTAAACCCCTAATACCTTAAACTAAACCCCTAAACCTTCAAACCCTAAAATCCCTAAATCCTAAACCCTTAGGGCTAAGGGTTTAGGGTTTGATGATGATGATGATGATGATGCATGGATGCTTCTGAGCAAGATGCCAAGTACGGCAACCGCGTCAAGAGTGGACACAATATTCATATCATTGTGTTGCAGAAATCGGAAGAAATTATTGGGATTAGCATCGGTTCGCAGTAATGCAACAAAGAGGTCTTCCCAGCCACGCACTAGTGCCAACATTTAATCAGCGGGTGGCGAAGAACTGCTGCTGCTGAATATGGCAGCGAGAAGGTCGGAGATACGAGTGAATGTAATCGATTCGCAGATCATTTGAATCACGATGATCAGTGACCTTATGCGATTTGCGTAGGAGATCGTGGAGGTAGCCAAATCATTTACGGCATTAGTGAGTGCGGTCGGACTAAGTGCTATGTTATTCATACCTTGTCTAGAAACACGTTCTAGGGCATTTTAGCCGCCATCGTAATCCAAGAAAGTAGATTTGGGAATTAGATGTGGAGAAGTACGCCCAAACTCCAACCATTGCTTAGAATTCTCCAATTGGTAGACGTCCAAGTAGAGGTTGTCCCATCGAATCCTGAGCTTGATCCAGTGATTGTTGGTTCGCACTATGATGTTGAACCATCGAGTGGGTGGCTTTTGCTGAGTAAGAAGTACAGAAATATTGTGTGAAAAGGTCTCTCCCAATTTAACGCGCAAGTCATTAATGAAGTCCTTGTAAGCTCCACTACCTCTTTCAACGTTGAACTCCTTGGTGCATTCTGCCATTAACTGAATTTAATTATGCCATTGACAATAATAATCAATCAATAAAAAAACATAAAAATAATAACTCGATGAAGTGTTTGTAATTATCCTTTTCAACGTTGAATTCAACTATTAACTTAATTGAATTATATCATTGACAATAATAATAAATCAATAGCTAAAATAATAATAATAATTTAAAGCTAAATTAATAATAATTAAATAATAATAATTAAATAATATTAATAAATAATTTTCATTTTTCTCATCTTAGGTATTATTGTCAAATTTTGATTCAAATCGTGAATCGTTTTTCTAAAATAATGAATTGTGAATCGTATGATTCACTTTATTTATGCCCGACCGCTAGTGTTAAATAAAGTGAATCATACTATTAACTATACATTATTTTAGCAAAACGATTCAAGATTCGATTCAAGATTTAACAATAATGCCTGAGTTGAGAAAAATGAAAATTATTTATTAATAGTATTTAATTATTATTATTTTAGCTTTTAATTATTATTATTTTGCTATTGATTTATTATTATTGTCAATGGCAGAATTCAATTGAATTAATGGCGGAATTCAACATTGAAAAGGATAACTACAAGCACTCCATTGAGTTATTATTTTTATATTTTTCTATTGATTGATTATTAATGTCACTAGTAGAATTGAATTTAGTTGCTGGTGGAATTCACAAAGGAGTTCAACGTTGAAAGGGGTAGTGGAGCGTATAGGGATTTCATTGAGGACTAACGTGTTGAATTGGGAGAGACCTTTTCACACAATATTCATGTACTTCCCATTCAGGAGAATCCACCCACTCGATGGTTCAACATCATACTGCGAACCAACAATCATTGGATCAAGCTGAGGATTCGATGGGACAACCCTTACTTGGACGCGTACCAAATGGAGTTTTTGAGGAGTGGTTGGAGTTCCGGCGTATGTCTCCTACTTCTCAACATCTAATTCCTGGATCAACTTTTTTGGGTTACAATGGCGGCTACAATGTCCTAGAACGTGTTTCCGGACAAGGAATGAATAATATAGCCCTTGGCCCGGCCATACTCGCTAATGTCGTAAATGATTTGGCTACCTCCACGATCTTCTTTGCAGATCGCGCGAGGTCACTGATCATCGTGATTCAAATGATTTGCGAATCAATTAGATTCACTCGTATCTCTGATCTTTTCGCTACCATATTCACCAGCAGCAGTTGTTCTTCGCCACCCCCTGATTGGATGTTGGCACTAGTGCGTGGCTGGGGAGACCTCTCTATGGCATTCCTGCAAGTTGATGCTAATCCTAATAATTTCTTCTGACTTCCGCAACCCAATGATATGAATATCGTGTCCGCTCTAGACGCGGTTGTCATATTTGGCATCTTCCTTAGGAGTGTCCGTGCATCATAATCCTCAAACCTTAAACCCCAAACCCTAAACCCTAAGGATTTAGAGTTTAGGGGTTGGGGTTTAGGGTTCACAAATTGAGCGATCATTCATACAACAGGAAGGTTTTGAAGAACTTCAACGAAGCAGGATGCAGTATGTGCACTTGGGAGTCGTTCAAGTAAGATTCCAGGTGTTACATTGGATTGAGCAGGGAACTATGGCACTCCTTGTTTTCAGGGATACACGGTGGAAAGGAGATCAAGCCATCTTTGCATCCATGGAGATCGATTTATCAAAAGGAGTACAAATGGTGTATATAATTGAGTGCTTTTGATTCTTCATTGGCCATGGAGGACTTGAGTTCAAAGAAGGACTGTTCTCGATGTTGACCATATCTTCGCGTCTATAGGTTTCATAAAACCCGATGTCTTTGAGAAAGAGTGGATCAATCCATCGATCTTTCTTCATGAGTGAAAAGTCCTTCATCCTCGCCCATGACGTGACATGTAGTACAAGGGCATCTGAAGAGTATTTTCTCAACCATGAATATGTTCAAAAGACACATCTATCCCTAATCCTGCTATGTAACTGTGAAATTAATCCACCCAGACCGCGAGGGTCAGGATCTATGATTTGTTAAAGAAAATAGCTTGACAATCAGACGTAAGGGTGAGGTGACTCTTATCAAGATAATAAATCTTGAAAGATTCCAAAGAATTCATGCACGATAAATTTCTTTGCATCGATCGTGATTTGATGGGTGAAAACATGCACAAATTCGCCTGGAACGAGGGTCCTGATTTGCAAATGCCTCATGCAATTATAGCACATTTCAATACAATGGACTTAGAAGCTTGCCCATATCCTGATATAGACCCCAATTGAGAATACCGTCATGATCAGAATCCCTTGGTTTCTTTTGAGCACTTCATCCGAAATCTATCTTTTGGATAATATGAAATGATCTTGATCCGCCATCACCAATTGTAGAGCCAAGAAAGTCCATTTGGGTCGAGCCAATCTTCATCTTTGATGGGCTAAGAATGAGCCCATTCTTTCTTGCAAATATCCAACATTATTTTTAAATGTCGAATATGGGATTTTTCATCTGGGAGAATACTAATATATCATCGATATACACAAATAATAAATTCATCCGTTGAAGCAATTGTCTATTTTTCTCCGAATCTCACGGTGCATTCTTCAATCCAAATGGCATAACTAACCATTCGTGATAAACCGACATTCTATCAACTTTGATCCATTGCTACTTGATGAAAACTTTGAATATATACCACTATGACCAATTTTAGCCATAATTGTATTTATTCCCGCAAACTATAATGTTATCAGACGCTTGTAATTACATACCATGCGCCTTTCTTTCTCCTCCTTTATTATGGATCCACGATGGAGTCCGATGACGGTCTTATTACCTTCAATGCGATCAATATGTTTTGAAAAACTTTGCTTCACTATCATCAGACAAAGTCTTTCAAATCCAAATTTTGCATGTAACTTGATTATTGATCCAAAACTTCAGGATCTTCACATATTATTCCACAATTCTTCGTGTCTTGACTAGCCTTGATCAAATGAGGGTTGAACTATGGCATGAAATATCCATTCGAGTTTGATCATATTAATGCTCATGAATAAATTCATGTTCTTCGATATGTTCTCGCTCAGAAATCGATCGCTTGTTTGAATGGTGATCACATTTTTGTAAAATGTGACGACATCATTCGATTCTTCCTCCAAGATTAAAAGGAAAACTATAGGTATATGGTATCAAACCAATTATCACCTATGTACATCTTGCTCCTTTTAATTTCTTCACTTGACCGAGAGTTAATACCGCTGAATTCCACAGTAGGTATTATTATCGACTACACATGCACTGTGATCCAAGATAGCATTTAGAACTATCTTTTCCTTCACGTCTGGGATATCCAACTCGATTGCCTCGAAGTTGGTAAATACAAAACTAGGTGTTACATCGATCGAGCAGGAACTATGGCACTCCTTGTTTTCGTGGATACACTGGGAAAGGAGATCAAGCCATCTTTGCATCCATGGAGATCGATTTATCAAAAGGAGTACAAATGGTGTATATAATTCCCTCGATAATCAGGATCTATTACACCAGCACCAACTTGAATTCCGTGCTCAAACGCAAGCCCGGAGCGTGGAGCAATTCTGCCATATAATCCAACAGGAATTTCTAGAGCAATACCTGTGGATATGAGTGCTCGTCCAAGGGAGTGAATAAAATACTATCCTGCAACAGATGGGATCAATCAGCTTATCTTCATCCAACGGCTCAAAGTGGAAGCCCTCGCAGCTGATGCCACAGGAAACAACGATGCAGAGGATAAGATACCCTACGCCAATCAACACCTAAAATATCTGGAGGATATCAAGGGACAGCTGTTCGACGTTCGTATCCTCATGAATCACACTCAGTATTAACGTCACTGCGTTCGTCAGCGGAGATGTGGTGGACCCCTAATAATGTTATATGTGAGTGTATGTGTATGGTGTGTAGTGTCGGCGGTTCATATCTTATCCTACTCCAATCACTACTCGCCTATTGAGAAAGTCATGGGATAAGCATATCGCTTTGGCGGTAGTGTCAATAATAGCATTGAATTATGGAGATGTCATAATCATGCATATAGTGGGAATCTCTTTGTGTAAGTGGAGCAATTATGTGTCGATGAGGTCGAGTACAACCTGATTGAGCAGGAACTATGGCACTCCTGTTTTCAGTGATACACGCTGGAAAGGAGATCGCCATCTTTGCATCCACGGAGATCGATGATCAAAAGGAGCTCAATTTGTGTGTTCCTCAGACATAGTATAGCTTCTTCATTTATGTACATAGACATGATGATTAACATCGCCCACCCGCTGGTATTCCAGAGAAAATGGACAATTGCTTCAAAGGGACGGATGAATTTATTGGCAGGTATATCGATGATATAGTCGAATCCGTGAATGTGAATTTGATGCCATTTACTCTATTTTGATGGAATAGATGAGCATGAAGACATTGGAGCAGAAACCATATAAAAAGCAACAACTTACAAGGGTAAACCTCATGATTCTCATGCCAGAATTGAGAAGAAAAAGTACTTGCAGAGGAAGAAGTCCTGTAAATGCTATCTCTGTGAAGAAGGACCTTGATTTCCTCGATAATCGTGATCTATTACACCAAAGACCAACTTGGAGACTTGTTGAATGTTTGCAAATTGTACAAGAAATCCTTATGCTACAAATTTCTACCAAAGAACACTCACGATGTTAAAGATATTGTAAAATATCTTAATGATTATCTACCACTGTTGGTTTTATATACTTATCCTTTTGGTTAAAATTGTTTTGTTACGATCCTAAGCATATCGAAGAGATGAAGTTGACTAGAGAGAAGCACCGTGTTCTCACAGGTAGAGAAAATTCACCATCTCGAACTACGTGCCCCTGATGATGTTATGATGGGTCATCTCCTTCGATCCTTATTCCACCATACATTGATCGATGAAATTGCACCAATTATCATCCGGATTCTTCCTCCAAGATTAAAAGGAAAACTATAGGTATATGGTTCATGTCACATCATGGAGCAAGGTTGCACCTTGTGATGGATCTTCAAGGAGAATATGGCTCATCTCGATTGATGATGTTCCCATGATTATGTTGCCATTCATGTCGACAATAGTAGACCTCAAGGAACTTGTACCATGGAACGATAACCTCCTTCTATCCTCGCATTTATCAGGAAAGTCGATACACAATCCAATAATCGTGTTATTTTGCCGATTTTTGAAAAGTATCATTGCCATTATCAATGAAGGATTATGTTGATCCAACTTTTAGAGGCAAGAAGGATTTGGAAGTTCAGAATGACTTTGAAGTCTAAGGGCCTGATTGACGAGGTTTAGGAGTTTGGGTTTGGCTTTAGGTCGAGGGCCTGGGCTGGGTTTAGGATTTGGGGGTGGACTGTGGTTTGGGGTTGGGGTTTGGGGGTTTGGGTTGGGTTTAGAGGGTTAGAGTATGGTGTAGGGTTTGGGGTTTAGGATTTAGGTTTCAGTTTATGGTTTAGGGTCAGTTTTAGGAGTTTAGGGTTTGGGGTTTTAGGATTTGGGGTTTGGGGGTTGGGGTTTGGATTTTGGGGTTAGGGGTTAGGGTTTAGGGCTAGGATTTAGGTTCGGGGTTGGGTTGGGGGTTTCGGGTTCGGGTTTTGAGTTTGGTGTTTAGGGTGTAGGGTTTGGGGTTGAGGGGTTTTAGGAGTTTAGGTTTGGGGTTTTTGGATTTAGGGTTTGGGGTCAGGGGTTTGGATTTTGTCAGAGTTAGGTTTAGGCCAGGATTTAGGTTTGGGGTTGGGGGTTTCGAGGTTGGTGTTTAGGTGTAGGGTTAGGGCCGAGGGTTTTGGTTTTGGGTTTTAGAGGGCTTGGGGTTCTTAAGTTAGAATTTAGGGTTTAGAGATTTTAGGGGTTTAGGTTTTAGGAGATTTTGGGATAAGAATTTAGGTTTGGTGTTTGAGTTTGGGGTTTTGGAGATTGGGGCTGGTTTTGGGTTTGGCTGTGCTTAAGTGGTTCTGTCCCATACCCTAACCCCTAAACCTTAACCCCTAAAACCCTAACCCGTAAACCCTTAACCTCAACTCCAACCCCTAACTCCTAACCCCTAAACCCTCGACACAAAACCCGACTTCGATTCTAGACCTCCACCTTGGACCCCAAACACTAATAGACCCTAGACCCTAAACCCTAATAGTTCCTAGACCCTAAACTCTAATAGACTCGAGACCCCAAACACTAATAGACCCTAGACCCTAAACCCTAATAGTTCCTAGACCCTAAACTCTAATAGACCCTAGACCCCAAGCCCCAGATCCCAGAACCCAGATCGTAACCCCCAAACCTAACCCTAACCCCCAACCCCAATCCCAAATCCCAAACCCTAAATAGTGAACCCCCTAAAACCCTATAAACCTCCCTAAAAACCATTTAAACCCCAAATGCAAAACCCAAAGCCCAAAATCCCAAAACCATAAACCTTTAAAACCCTAAAACCCCTAAAACCTTAAGACCTAAACCTCAAACCCCTATCCCAAACCTATACCCAAACTCGAAACCCAAAACCCAAACCCCTAAAACCCTAACCCTTAACCCCTAAACCCCAAACCCCAAACCCTAACAACTAAACTCTAATCCCTAAATCTTAACCCTTAACCATAAATCTTAAACACTAAGCCCTAAAAAACCCAAAACCCAAAACCCAAAAATTGAAAAACCCTAAAACCCTAAACCCCAAAAACAAATTCCAAACCATAAACCCTATACCCCCAATCCCCAAAAGCTAAACTTCGAAATCCCAAATCCCCAAACCCAAAACCCCCGACTGCAAAACCCAAACCCCTAACCCCTAAACCGCAAACCCCAAACCCCAACACCTAACTCCAATCCCCAAACCCCAAACCCTAAACCATAAATCCTACCTTAACCCTTAGCCCTAAACCCTACACCCTAACCCGTAACCCCTAACCACAAATCCTAAACCTTAAAATCCTAAAAAATCCTAAACACTAAACCCAAAACCTAAAAACCCAAAACCCAAATCCCAAACTCTAAACCCCCAAACCCTTAAAGTTAAACCATGAACCCCAAAACCTAAAAATCCTTAACCCTAATCGCTAAATCCTAAACCCCAAATCAGAAACCCCAAACTCCAAAACCCAACCCCAAACCTCAAACCCAAACTCGAAACCCTAAACCATAAAACATAAAACCCTACCCTAAACCCTAAATCCTAAACCTTAACCCGCTAACCCTCTAATCCTAAACCTTTAAACCGCCAATCCTAACTGCCAAACCCTAAACCCCAACCTCCGACCCTAGACCCTCAACCCTAAATCCTAAACCCCAAACCCTAACCCGCAACACTCAACCCCCTAACCCCCAACCCACAACCCTAAATCGAACACCTAAACCCCAAACCCCAACACCCAAACCCCTAACCTTCAAACCCCAAACCCTAACCCCTATACCCTTAACCCCCAAACCCTAAACCCTTAGGGTTTAGGGTTTGAAGATGATGTGCGGACGCTCCTCAACAAGATGCTGGCACGCAGAATCAAGGCCCGTGAGGGACATGACATTCAGATTATTGGGTTGCGGTCAAGAAATTATTGGGATCGACGCTTGGAACAATGTGGTAAAGAGGTCTCCCCACCACGCACTAGTGCCAAAGATTCTAATCAAGGTGGTGAAAATTGTTGCGTTGAATATGGCAAAGAAAAAGGTTGGAGATACGAGTGAATGTAATCGATCTTGTTGGTTATGTCCCAAATCCTCGCTGCCAGGGCAAAACGAAGTTGTTGTCTTCCCACCACACCCCATCTAAGAACCGATGCATGCCTATCGGTTCCATCAGAGTCGCTTCAGATTCACAATACATTCTACCCTCGTGTGCCTTTGGCTTTTCTAGCCCTTTCATCGCCTCGATCCTCTCTCAAACCTCTTCAATGCACTCTTGTTCTGGTTCAGACAGTAAACCGCCAAGTCCTCGAGTAAAATTCTTCAGACCTATGTTCTTCTACGATTCTTCCCGATTCTCCATTCCGCCATCGCAGATGTTCTCGCTCGACCGACCCTATTTTGATCGAGGGTACCTCAACAACATCCTGCTCACATCGAGCCACCCAAAGGGTATCTGCCGATCTATTCAGTCGAACTAGTTGATGCTCACATCCCCTGATCCTCGCCACAAAGAATCAAGGTTGCCGATATCCTCCTCTAGCTCGGCCAGGTCATCTAGCTCCCGACTTGGTCCATCCTCCGACCACACCAATCTCCGCCTTGGCAATTCTACCATTGGCTTAGCTTGATCTGCTGACACAATATAACCTCACGGGTTGTATGCTTCCTCAATAAAGCTCCTAGATCTATCGTGTTCTAAACCAACATTCTCATTTGCCTCCAAAGTCCCCCAGCTTTGTCTTCGACAACCACCACCACTAGCTCTGTCAAGTTAGAGAGGAGCTCATCACGACAAGTCCAGACTATCCGGGATGAACACCTCGTGCTCGTAGGTGGGAGGAGTGATGTATATGCTCGGGTCATGGTGGAGGGCCATGGTTTGGCTCAGGTTTATTTGCCTGGGTGGTGAAGCTTAATTATGTGGTAGGAGTGGGTTGGTTGTGACATTTGGTTTGTCGGGGAGTGCAATCACCCTGTTGTCAATGTGATCCTAGAACTCATGTCGTAGTTTGAAGCAAAAGCCTGTCGTGACCTCGCTATTGATGGAAAGTACAAGATTTAGCCTGGGTCATGCTTTGGAGGAGATGATCGGTAAAGGCCGTTGTTCTAACAATTTTAGATGTCCTTTCCCGAGTAGGACCCCTAGAGCTTTAGACAAAGGCATATAAAGTGGGTAAAAACCCTCTTGCCTCGAGGTGGGTTCTTTGGTCATGAATCGGGTTCCGATGTATCGCGGAGGTCAGAGCTGCTGGGCGCTGTGGTGACCATGCCGATGTCCGGGTTCTTGTGGTTGCAACGCCGCCGGGTCAGATTCAACCGCTGCAAATGCCCTCCGGGTTGTTCCTCTCTTGGTCAATCGACCTTGCTTCATGGCATCCTCAATCAGATCCCAATCTCATGCGAATCAAAGGTGGGGAGAGGTAAGACGATCATTTTCGCATTAGTTTGCGCTGAAGGTCGCGATAACCATCCTTATCCGATCCTTCTCGAGTGGCCGAGTTGTCATCATGCGTGCCTTGGCCCTCCATCGAAAGTGACAAAGTCGGAAAAAGCCCTCATTCGGCTCTTGTTTGGTCGCCTCAAGATCACGAGTTGTGACCTCGATTTGAGTGTTGTATGAATATCACGAAGGCCTACCATCTCCTCCAAACTCCTTTTCATGGAGTCTTCCATTACGATCAAATGGCCGCAATACTTGACAGGTTCAATCAAGAGTGATAGTTTTTGTAATTTGGAGAGGCCTATTGGCCATAGAATATCCGAGAACAACCGCAGATATACCATAGATTCCGTAACCGCCAAAACGGCCTATATGTGGCATCTTGAATCGGTCCCAAGAATGTCATCACGAATCTGTAACCATTCTCTATGTCAATAGAGTTAACGCCTTAAGCCCTCTTGAACAATTTTTCCAAATTGCTCACCTTCGAGCGGTTAGATCAACCTCAAATTCGACAGCGGTCCATCGGATTAGCGCTTTAGACATCTGTGGGATTGGCGATGGAATCGCCCGAGGAACATCCGTATTTTCTCGATCGCTTGCTTCGTGTTGGAACCCTAGGGGGCGGGCGGTGGATGCGGGCGTATGCTCCGGCTTGTTGTGGTTGATGTTGTTGCTGGAGCTTGGCAATCGCTTCGCTCAAGGCTACGACCGCCGACGTGTGGTAACCTTCGTCAAGAAAAGATCCTCCGCATGGTCTCAGATGGTCTCTTGGAGTTGACGCATCATCTTTTCTATACTGACTATAAAGTGTTGATTTGAATGAACTCAGATGTATTCCTCTCTAAGGCGGAAGCCGATATCTCAAATCAAAATCAAGACAGGAGGTGGATAATGACCGCCGACGGTAATCACAGATTAATGATCTGCCTAATCGACCTCTGTAGTAATCGGGGAGCGAAATGAACACTAGTTGTCCACTAATTAGATCCTCGACGAGAAAGTCTCATTCCTCTAGTCTAGAGTGCTCGAGGGTATTCGCTTTTTGGAAGCAATGGTGCAATACTACCTTGTAAAAAGATAAATAAAGCAAAAAAGAAAAGAAAAAGGAAACAACAATCGAAAACTGACAAAGATTTCTATTAGATGACAACACATAGTTGATAAATTGTAAGTCGGAAAACCGACTCAACACCGATCTCGCCCCCAAATCACTATCTTAAACTGATACCCCAACATCGATGTCCTCAGACTGATATCCAGACTTGCAAACTGATACATGTATTCCTGTAGAGACATACTCTACAAGCACATAGTAAGTAAGTAAGAGCCAAAACACCTCTATAGAGGGGTAGGGTTTCCCTGTCCTATCTTGTCAGGAGCTAGGGTTTCACTAAGCACGCATGTGGTTTCAAACAACCTACATTCGGGTAAGTAACCTGTTCTAGTTTGGAACAGTCTATAAAGCTTCCGATATGCACTAGGTCGAATGGTCAAAAAGAGTGCCTCGGGAGAACTGAGGTTTGTGTTCCCATCGTGGCAGAGCCCGTAACC
The DNA here is from genome assembly GCA_025200525.1 of Camellia lanceoleosa. NCBI lineage: Eukaryota > Viridiplantae > Streptophyta > Magnoliopsida > Ericales > Theaceae > Camellia > Camellia lanceoleosa. The sequence goes on along the minus strand of CM045772.1, from coordinate 69,269,901 downwards.
GATCAGCCTTATGGCACGCTTTTCCAAGCAAGCCTTCGACAAACTGTTCAGGAATAACAGATGTCAGACACTGTGACTTAAGCGCATCGATGCAAATGCAATGCAAAGAAACACATAAGTGTAGATAAAACAATATATCATGATGTTCGGGTTAAGTTCTCTAAATCCCCAACAGTCGCCAGAAACTGTAGACCGCCCGAACGTCCTCCGCGCGCCCCCCTTTTCGGAGAGGGTGCAAATTGGGTTCATAGCTACTACAGTTCGGACTTCTGTCACGGTTCTGAATCTAATCTCACAAAGTGCAATGTAAGAATGATAAATCACCAAAGAGTCCAAATTCGGCAAATCGTTTTGAAAAATCGATTTTAATAAAAAAGCACAAATCATGGACTGTTTTGCCAGATTTCAGAGTCGCTACCTAGATATTTTGTTTTTGGAAAATTTAGGAAACCCTAACTCTAACCAAAGGCCACGTGTCCGTCAACACCAAAGTTGCCTCGGCTCGGGAACTTGGGTACGAGAGGGGAAGGTTCTGAAATGAGCACCCGCGATTGCCCGATCAAAGGATCGGCCTCTACTAAACATGATATGTTGTTTTGAAAACACATGTGTTCTTGTTCCGGTTATTAGCTATCTTACTACGTGATGCGCACAGCATACAAGTATAGACTAAATCACTCAATTTGGAACAAAACATCTCAATGTTTGTTTTCGAAAATGGCCTGAATTTGCCACCCTCAAGTGGGCTTAGAAATGCAGATTTGCCACCAAACAAAGTAGGCTTAAAACATGATGATTTGCCACCCCAAGTGGGCTTAAAACTCACATTTTGATGAATTGTTCCAATTCAAGTAATGAAGCTTTCATCTACAGGCATTGATTCAGTTAATCATTTAAGCAAATAGCCTCATGGCAAGCGTGCTATCATGGCAATCACTTATACACATGCAAGAATGCTAAAGCATAAACACTTATAGTGTACTTCAAGCCAAAACAGAAGCTAGTTAGAAATTAATGCATGATCCTAGTTATATTAGAAGTCTAATGCAATACATGCAAAAATGCAACTAAATAGGCTCGGCTATCTAAGATGGCATATGAATGCAACAATTGATACATGTATTCAAATAGTTATTGAAATACGATGCAGTTTGTATGATGCGCCGAGCCCGGTGCATGTAAGACAGATGAATGATGCACGCATGCAAGCATAAGGTATGCTAATCGAGATATGTCCTAAACTAACCATCAAAAGCTGATAAGTAAAAAGGAGAAATAAATGGGGTTGAAAAACATGCACACACGCATGAACCCTTATTACAACATTTGCCCTCTCCGAGGAGGGTCCGAATGAAAGAGAGCTAACTAGCTACGCTAATTAAGCTAACTATTACAAACCAACTAATTAGCTAACTATTCTAGCTAATTAATTACAACACAATTGAATAACTAGCTAATCTAAACTAATTAGTTACAAACCGAATTAATTAATTAAATACTTAACTAATTAATTACAAAAATGACTAAGCTAACTAGCTAATTAGCTAAGCAATTTAATGAACGGCCTTGGGAAGTGAGGGATGTATGCATGCTCAGTTGCTCTGCTTCCTTCCGAAAGTTTGTTACTTTGTCACCTGCCTCTGCTTGCATTCGCCTTGATTCCCCCGAACACCTAACCAATCTCCGTGTTGTTTTCGCCTGTAACCAGACAACTTCGACCACCTCCGAGCCTAAGAACTGCTTCGCCACTTAAAGAGGTTGTAGGCCACTTGCTCGCCCACCGGCCACTTGCTTCGTGATTCTCCAATTTTGTTGCAAACAGGAACAACAGAGGCAAAGCAAGGTCTTTGCAGATATGTGTACAACCACCTTCCTTATCATTTCTCAAGCTCAAAGGAGTGTGGTACTCGACTCTCGCCACCAACCGAAAGCATCACAATGCACGATGGCCAGAAGCCAAGTTTGTAAAAGTCAATGAATGCACAAATAGGCTCGGTGAGCCTCTACTCTGTCATGCACGATCAAGGGTGTCAGTGACTAAGAAATGAGGCACGTTTCATCACATTGAGTATGAAATGCCCCTTGTTTCTCCTGTTTAGATTAACGTCCGATCCAAACACATGTAATGCAACACAAACATTTTATCTTGGCATGTTTTACTTCGATTCATTTTGTTTACTCGTTTTAGATTACCGATAAGTCCTTTAATCGGTTAAGTCCAAAAGTGAGAAGTCCTCTAATTGGAAAGACGGACCAAGCCACAAGTTTCTTGAGTATGAAAGAAGCATCATGCTGTTGGTTAGTAAAAACCCTCAAGAGAAGGCTAAAACCATTAGGCATGAACGCCTCAATTTCGTGCTCAATCCAACAAAGGGCTTAAGACCACTTTCGAAAGTGATATAACAAATGAAAGATGGAATGCAATGGCACATATTCCAGCATTGAAATAGGATGCTAAATGACATCAAAGTATGAAAATGATGCATGCAAGACATGCTCGTAGTCGAAAGCATTGAAGTTAGGAAAGAGCATAACACTAGAACCATGCAACACCATGCTCAGGGAACTAATCCAGCCTCAAACAGACCTCATGCATGCCAAAACAGTGGCTAAAATGGACTGAAATGATAGCATGAAAAACAAGAAAACGCATGCTCAAATGATGGCTTGCAAGCGAGGCACAAAGCTTAACTCTCAAGAGCACTTAAAGAGTGATTCGAATGGAAGCATGACAAAGATATAAGCTCTGAAATTACATACCAAATGATGTCATATCACACAAGCATCACGAATAAGGCGTGCTAGGGGTCTCAAAACACAAGACTAGTGATGCCAACTATGCCATAGCTATACAAAGCAAGCCCCAAGAGGCCAAGACCACTCAAAATAGTCCTAAATTATGTCAAAACAATGCCTAAAACGTGTTGGAGTGTAGCCAAAATAAGCTAAAATGATAAGTCAAATCACCAAGTACACTAGGTTAATGAGCATGATTGCATTACAAATGCAAAAACCAAACAAGAGGTGACCCAACCAACCAAAATCAGAGCTAAAGCATGTTAAATAATGGCCAAAAACATGCTGGAGTGGAGCCAACACATGCTAGAATTATAGACTAAGACATGAAGTATGTTAAGCTAGCAAGTAGGATTACACTACAAGTGTATAAAGCATGCAAGAGGTGACCAAACAAACAAAAAACAGAGTTATAACATGCTAAAATAAGACCAAAAACATGTTAAGATGGAGCCCCAAAAGGGTAGAAAAACATGCCAAAGAGTGAGGCTATCAACACATACAAACAAGGTACAGGGGGGGGGGGGGGAGACTACCACTACCTATTTTTGGGTTCCAAAACTCATTTTCTACCACTGAAATTCCTCTGGAATTCAGTGGTAAGAAAAAGTGATCTCAAAGGCTTTAAAACATGGCTCAATGCAAAGCAAAATAAGCCACAAAAGGGGGTAGACCACCCCTAACTCAAACAAGGTTGAACAACCATTTTTAACACTTAAAAACAAAGGTTTTTGTAGTTGAAAGTTAGGCGCAAAATAGCATGCAAAGGTGGCCAAACACTTGATCAAAATAAAGCTTAAAGAGGAAAGACACCCACCCTTGAAGCACAACTTTAAAATCAGCAACTTCTGAGCCAAAACTAGTCTTTAAGAATTCAAATGAGACCTCTAAGCACCTTAGCTTCAAGGTAGAGGTGTTTGATCAAGAGTCCCTTTGCAAATGCACCAAAAATTTCCACTTTCAAGCACTTTCAAGCACAAAAAAAAATATATATATAGAGAATTCTATAGAGAGTCGATTTTTTTTGCTCTAAAAAATCTAAACCCCTTAGAAGGGAGAGACACCTCCTTTTTTTATAGAAATGCAAGCAAGAGCTTGCTTGAATCCCTCCCCACACGTGTAGGGAGGATGCATTCAGTGACCAACAACTGGCACAGCTGGCACCAAAAATATCTACAAAAATAGAAAAATGGCTGTCGGCCACTTCAAGTGGCCTACAGGAGGGAAAAGTGGCCTACAACTGCCAAAAGTGGCTGACAGGCCCTCCCCTCCCTCCAGGTAAGGGTTAACAAGGTATGGTCCAAAAACAAACCAAAGAGAAGAGAGTTAAGAGGCCCCGAGACAAGGTGTTCAGTCGAAAGTTTCAGAAACTCATAACGAGCACAAACATGCGTAATCACCGAGGGCATGTATTTATGACATCAAAGTCTTGAGGTCGGTCAAAAATGGGGTGTTTACAGTGGTGACTCTGTATTTGGCAAAGTAGTCTATTTTTGGCAATTTGATTCAAAATTGATTTTCCAAAAGATTTGTCAGATTTGGACTCTTTGGTGTTTATCAATTTCACATTGCACTTGTGAGATTAGACTCAGAATCGCAGGAGTCCGAACTGTAGGGCTTGTTTCGAACTTCCGAAAGGGGGCGCGAAAAAGTCGGGATACACCCTGGAACTAGGGGCAATAAGGTTGGAATCGGGAACTCGAACTTAGTTGTTTCTCAAGCAAATGGAGACTGAAAAGTCAAAGAAGAAAAGATGAAGGTTTACCATAAGACTTTAGATATTCTGATTCCGCAGTTTGAAAAGTTGACATTCACGCATCTACTAATAGAGAACAACAAGTTCGCTGATGCTTTAGCAACTCTATCTTCTATGGTAGACATCCCACTTGGAGTTTGGTTGCGTCTGATTATTATCAAACAGAAATACATGCCGACTTATGAAACTATTGCCGTGATAGATGAAGTGCAAGATAAAAAACCCTGGTATCATGATATTTGGAATTTCCTAGAAAAGGAGATGTATCCACAAGGGGCAAATGCTAAGGACAAACGGGGAATATGGTGAATGGCCGTCCAATTTATCATCTGCGAGGGTAAGCTGTATAAAATAGGTCATCTGGGAATGCACAAAGTTGTGTGTGGAAGAAGAGGAATCGAAGCACCTTATGGAGGCTATCCACGGTGGAGAATGCGCGACACATATGAATGGTGTGATGTTAGCCCGAAAGATTCTTAGGCAATGTTACTACTGGTCCACCATGGAGGAGGATTGTATTGGTTTTGTGCAGCGATGCCACAAATGTCAAATTCATGCCAATCGCATGAATATTCAACCGTCAAAGTTGTACAACATGACTTCGCCATGGCTTTTCTCAGTCTGGGAAATCGACGTTATCGGTGCTGTCTCGCCAAAAGGGTCGAATGGGCATGAATATATCTTGGTGGCAATTGATTACTTTACAAAGTGGGTGGAAGCTCAGTCCTATGCAGTGTTGAAGGCATCACATGTGACCAAATTTATTAGAAATAATATCATCTGCTGGTACGGAGTCTCGAACGAGATCATATTAGATAACGACTCCCACTTCAAGAAAGAGGTGATAGACTTGTTGCAGAAATATAATGTGGCTTTTCATAAGTCATCAATATACAAGCCACAAACCAATGGAGCTGTTGAAGCCGCTAATAAGAATATCAAAAACATTTTGCAAAAGATGGTTGAGACTTCTAGGGAATGGCCAGACAAATTGCCATTCGCATTTTGGGGCTACAGAACTTTGATGCGGACATCTACAGGGCCAATCCCATATTCTCTCGTCTATAGGATGGAAGCCGTTTTGCCAATTGAAATTGAAGTCCTGTCCGCGAAGTTATGGCCGAGTGTTAGATAGCATAAGCGACCGCAACGAAAGCAGATTTGAGGAGTTAATGCCGCTTTGACGAGGAGGCTAAAGGCATTGTATCATGTTCGCCGCTACCAAGGTAATTACCGGCTTTTAACAAGAACCTAATCTTAATGAGGGAGACATTGTGCTAAAAGACAACCGAGCTCCCATCCATGACCCTAGGGACAAGTTCAGACCCAATTAGACTGGTTGGTCCTTATCTCATCAAAGCTATCTGGTCAGGAGGGGCAGTTATTCTCATGGACTTAGATGGCCTGGAATTCTCACAGCCGATCAATAAGGACAAGTTGAAGAAATACTACCCTTGAGAGGCTCGCTAGGTCGAAAACCCGAAAGGGTGACCTAGGCAAAAGTTAGAGCATGAAAAATTAGAAATAAAGAAAAACTGAGCTCGCAAGGTTGAAAACCATAAAGGGCGAATTTGGCAAAAGTTAAAGCGCGAAAGGAGAGTTAATACTTGAGTGAACTTGAATCGGACTATGTAAGGCCTGATTTCCATCTTTCGGATACATAGACAAGTTCATCCTGAAGTTCGATCGTAACTATCTCCAATTCAATTGTCCTATCCACGTGTCTGGTCTGGTCATCTTTGTCCATTATCTGAGAGCTTGGTTGTGATCTTCAGTTTGGGCAGAAGAGCCGGTATATGCAATCAGGGGTAGTTATGATCTTTTGATTCGAGGTTGTACATCTTGAGGATTGATTCTGTGCGTGCCAGGTAAATTTTCGAAAATGGTTTTGGAAAGTTTTAATAAAAGTTGATTTTTGATTTTTTTCAAAATTTTACCTTCTACAACTTAGACCATTTTTTGGACCAAAAAGAAAATTTTTAGTGCTCAGAACTTTAATTCCATTGATTTCAACATAAAGTTCTCTAACTCTCCGATACAAATCAAAGTTGTTTTTACATCATAAACTTGAAAAGAAAGGTCAAAGCAATAAACTATGGGCATAGGCGAGTTAGGTGCTCCTGCGTCCTCTGCTTGTGCTTGCGGAAGCTTCTGTAGCCAAAGTGGGCCCAGCTTGTGCCTCATTCTTTGAACCAAGCCAAGCACTCGGCAGAAAGGATATAACTGAAACTAGGGGTAGGGGCCAGAAGCTCTCTCATCCTCCAAGTAGCGAGGTAGCTAGCCAGGTGTGAAGCACGAATCGGGAATGATGCCAGGTATTCTACCCCCTCTTCTGGATAGGTCTGATCATGTCTAAACTGGCGTCTGAACCGAAAGAGAATGTAGAACATGCAGTGTATGAGGCTAATAAATTGTATGCCAGGATGCCGGGGCATGCTGTAACTCATCTCAGTTAGATGAAGCTAGGGGCAATGCTAAGCTACATCAGCTGCAGACCTACTGCACATCTAGTTACACCACCAACCCTAATTGGGAAAGTCCACTAGTCGTTAGCGAAAGAAATAAGCTCGAGCTGGATACTCAGGGCAATGGTCCACCATCTTCAGCTTATCCATGAGCATACCTGGGAAGTGATGAAAAATAAGAGAGATTAAAGAATAGAGAGATGTGTGTGGAAAGAAAAGTAAAGAAAGGGCTATGAGAGAAAATAAAGCATGAGTGTCGAGTGATATGTGAGGCATATATCAGAAAGGGTGGGAAACAATATTTGAAGAAGTAGTGGACTCCCCGCAAACCTGGTGGTCTCTCATCGATAAAAAGCATCTAAGCCAATCAGGGTCTTGGCTAGTGTCAAACCAATACAACTCTTACCTTCTTTCATATTAGGCCACTTCAATCAATCGAATGCTAGTTCTCGGCAGAACTAGGGCGAGAAGGAAATGCACAGCATACATAAATAGAGGGCATGTTGTCAAAAACCTTGCGAGAGGGTCTCCTCTCACCGATGTCGAAAAATCGATGAATCAAGTCGGGTATGTCTAGCTCTCCATCATGGGCCAAAGATCGAAATGAGCCCACACATCTCCCCAAAGCTTGGGCATGGCCAAAATGGGGTTGAGGCTTGATTTCATCGTGTCGGGTTTCTATCAATGCTCTAATTCTTCAAAAGTCGGGCACATTTCGTGTCCCAAAGCAAAATACATGCGTAATTGGGTCAAAGATCGGGTTGCGACATGAAGGAATGGAAAGCAAAGTAGACCGTGGCTTAACGAAAAAGCGGCTTATACCTAAAACCCAATAAATTTACCGCTTTCCATGCCGCCTAAAGTGGCTATCCAATCCGGAGCTTCTTGGCAAGAAATGTCTCCATTTGTGGAAGAAACAATGCCTAAAATGTGGTTCGGAGAAGAAATCATGAATGAGGACATTTTGTAGAAGATAGGCCGATGAGTGGAGGCCAGCTTGTCGCCTTTCTCGTGGTTCTTCACATTAGTAGCCTGCAGCCCCTAATTGTGGCTAGCCATCCACTTTTTTGGCTCATTCACTTGTGGGCTAGGCAGTTTTGGCAACCTGGTTTTGTCTCAATCTTCGTGTTTTGAGGTCTTGTTTTGAGTCTTTTGGTTTTAGCAAGTGTGCATATCTGTGTTTGAGTTGTTTTTGCTTTGCTTATCGAATTGTATTTTGTATTTTGGTTGTTGGTTGGATTATTACTCGATTAAGAACAATGTTTCAATCAAGCATTCTCGTTGCAAACTCAATTCCATTTCCATTTCATGCAAATATGGTGCCTATGATGCAAAAAAAAAAAACACTTTTCATAAGAACTATGAGGTTTTATTTCCAATCATGGTTTTTACAAAAGGGATGTACAAGTTCCAAAAGCAAAAGTAAAATCTACATGACTCTATACATGTGCTAATGTACCAAACAAAAAGAAACTAAGCAAAAAGTACAAAAATCGGCGCTAGTCATCTCAAGCTCGAAAGGCTCTCTTCGTCCTCTTCCTAGAGGGGACTTAGGGGTACTGTCTCCGTTAGCACCGCTATCAGAATCAGAGTCTGAGTTAGAGCCGGTTTGATCATCTCCGCTCTTTGAGCTAGAGCCAGCCTCGGTGTCATCCTCGCACCCAGACGACTCAGAATGTTGACTCGCCGGCTCTTCGGAGTCGTTAGTCTTAGCATCATTATCACTCAAAATAGGCTCTAAGGGACTACTTCGGCCTCTGGTACCCATATCCTTGTCTCGACCGTGGTGCACATCTCAGCCACGTGCTGGGGCCTGTCTCTCTCTCCTCATTGCTGCTGGAGGAGGTGCTGCTACTGGTACCCTCAGTACATATGGAATCTGGAAAAACAATTGTAGTGTGCATGTCAGATATAGGCATAGTATGCAGAATGAGCGTCATGTAGAATGAGATACAATATGAGTACAGTGTGTCAATGTAGTTTGGGGAAGACTATAGTGGAAGTGCCAATATGTCAGTGGGAATATGATAGTGTGGTGCATAACAGAGTTAGTAGTAAAATGCATGTTGAAATAGAGGAAACTACTTGAATTTTGTGGAGACCAAGCAGCGTCTCTCTCATCTCCACCATGCCAATCAGAGAAACAACTAGCTCGAGGAGGCTCTCTGTATACTCCGTGGATGCCTGCAAGTGCATTTGAATGATCAATATCTAGAATAATCAATATCTGAAATGGAAAATGTGGGGTGTAAATTGTAAAGTGTGGTACATACTTGAGGTGCGCCTCGAGCTCTGACATACCGATGCCTTGCCTCTGCCGTCTCGATCAGAATCTGGTAAGCTGTCTCGGTCGGTTGCCAACATGTGAGCATAGTGGGAATCTTCGGCCAACTGACAACCTACCCGATGGAAGGGGTCTCTCCAATACCGGCCTCGGCCTCTTAAGTAGCCTCACTTACCACAAGAGCACCTGTTGCCTCGCCTGCGTGAACGCCCGTTAAGGAGGGCATGAGATGAGTCTGGATGAAGAAGTCAGCATCTAGGCCCACCATGAACTGGATAATCGCCTCAACTGGGAGGCTATCTATTGTCCTCACAGACGCTGGGGGTGGCATAGGAACAACCGTATCGGGCGAGCCTACGGTCTGACGTATAAATTGCTCACTCAAAAACCAGGCTCGGCAGACTGGGCCCTCTAGCAAAATCTAGAATCAGGATGTGGCCCAAGCCCGACGCATCGTCCTCACACCAACCGACATCGCCACCCAAGGTTGCCATATAATCGCAAACAAAGAAGTAGTAAAGCAAAATTGATCGCGGAATTACAGACACCTCGTGCCACCACCATGTTGAAGTATCGATCAGAAGGTGAAAGTCGATCATCACGCTCGACGCCAACACTACCATCGCATCACATGAGTACTCACTCTGGGATCGATCTATAGGCTCGGGGCCGAGCCGAAAATAGGCATAAACCCATAATTGCAAGAAAAGGGCAACAGTGTTATCAACAGGTTATGAACATATATAATACAGAAGGTGCAAAGCAGAAAGCACAATGTGTGAACAGATACAGAAAGTGTAATGCAGAAAGCACAAGTCATGAACAAATATCGAACAGAAATTACAAAAGTAGAAAGGGGTAGTACCTACCTCCTAGGCTCTCTAGTAGCCTTCAATCCGCTCTCCCCTCATGTGGGAAGTAGAGCTCATGTAGCTATAGAGTGTGGCAAGGCTAGCTCCACCCCAATCGTAGAACCGCACTCGGGGCAGCGTCACGAGAGCGCTTAGTAAGTATAAGCTTACGATGTTTGACCTGTTCACAAACAAGGTGGTACTGGGGAGGAACGTCAAGAAGCCCCGGGCATACTGCTCTACCTCCTCCGGTGTCTGTGGCTCGCTCTCGCAAAAGTGCTTGGTGAACCAGCTGTACCTTACCATCGCCGGTCTGTAGAGAGGTGGGCACACTTCGAGCAGGTCGGTCCAAGCTGCCTCCCACTCGCCCATGTCCATGTTGAAGGGGATCAGATCACCCCCTACTCCTAAGCCTGTGATCATGGCAAAGTCGTAGGAGGTCATTGTCCTCCCCTGGGCAGAAGAGAGGTGGAAAGAGTTGGTGGTGTCCCACCATCTCTCCACCAATGCTCCGAGAAGAGCCCAGCTCGCTATGTGTCATGAAAATCCGGAGCAGAATAGGCTAAAGCCTGCCTCATCAATAAGGTCACGGATCTCTAGAGGGAGTTCATAATACTAGTCTCTCACTGTCGTTGCCCCATACTCCTTGTTAGAGCGGGAGTCCTCCTGTGGCAGAAAAAGAGTAAGTTAGACAGTAATAAGAGAGCATTTAGATAAAAGAAAGTGCAAGAAATACAGTTAAAGGAAAGGCAAGAAAGCATGAAAATAGAGTTCATACCTCAGTAGCCATTGAAGGAATTTTCAGAATTAGCAACGTTTAAAAAATGCCACTATAAGTCTTCAAAACGCTGCTAAAGGCTAAAGACGACGTTTATAACTTTCGTCGCAGATATGGCTGCCGTCTTGGGTATACGAATTTTATAAAACATCACTAATGACTTTAATCGGCGTTTTTTAAAGCGTCATAAATTCTCAGGCATTCCGTTATGTGAAACCGTCACAATTAAACACTGACGATGACATTTACCGACTTTTTTTAAGAAAACGCCATCTGTTCTCCTTTTTTAAAAAAAAAAAAAATATAGCACTGCAATTTATATAAAAAGAACATAAATGTATAATTTCAATTGTACTAAATCGGCAAAATAAAGCTCCTTAAAAAAAAAAAAAGAAGGCAAAATAACAATTCAATTTTAAAATTGCACTATTAGTTAAATAAAATCAAATTTGAAAGTCAAGGATTCTATACACAAGCACATAAACTAAAAATAAACCAAACAATTTTAATTCCTCTTCCATAAGGCTACACTTTCCATAAGGCTCATTCATGGGCCAATGCTTATTTCAAGGAACAAGTTGTTCAATGCTCCTACAAAAAAACACTGGAATCAGTAATAAAAAAAATAAATAAAGAAGCTAAACCCCCCCTTCCCCCCCCTCCCCCCCCAAAAAAAAAAGAAAAAGAAAAAGAAAAAGAAAGTCAACAAATTATAATCATAAATAATAAATGACTTGTTACCAAAATTCAAAAATTAACATTAAAATTCTCTATACATAAAATAAAGTGATCCTAAAATCTTTTTCATTTTCTTTTAATTTTCGAACATGTATGCATCTGCAACATGCCATATATGCAAATGTAAAAGACATACAATATGGCACCAACCTTAATACTATTGTTAATTGACAGAGGCGTGCCGTAATTGCAAACCTGATGCATAAAATTTGAAGTAATAAATCAGAATAATTAAAATCCTAATTCACAATGTTCATAAACCACCAAGAAAAAAAAAAAATTGCAACATGTACTAATGAAACATAACTGAAACAAGTTGAATAGGTAACAAAATCTTATTTATTGATCCAAAAAATATACACAAAGTTATTGTGAACTAGATGAAACACAAATTTTGAACCAGTCATGACTTGTGCACATGCCAATGTATCCAACCGAAGTCACAGAATGATATAAAAATAAATAATAATAAAAAAACCTCCCAAATGATATATTGCATTGCAACACAGATTAACAAAATAAGGAAGTAATATTATTTACACCTTTATGTGAAGGAAATATGGCTATAGTAATTAGTAATGCAGTAGAACTTACTAATTGATGACTCAACTAGGCCCTGACCCAACCGCTAAGGCAAAGGAGATAAAATCGCCTTTCTCCGTTAGTTGCTTTGGATCCCGTTTCTGGTATAAGTCCTTTGGCAAAAGTTGAAGGTTGAACTTTACCATTCCACCCAAAACAATCATCTTTCGTGGACTAGACCTCTTTAAAATTAAAAAAGCAGCACACTTAGACTCTGGTTCAGAAATGCTTCAGAAAACTTACAGACAAAATAATGAGAATATAGTAAATAATAAAACAACAAATTCAGCTAATTATCACTACCGATTATGAACAGATATACCTTGTTGATTTCTTGGTATCATAGTAGATCCAGAGGATGAGGAGGAAAATTGATCAGTTTTAATAGAATGAAATTGGTGCCTCTGTTGTTGTGGTTCAAAAGAAACTGAGATAAAGTCCATCCAACCTTACAATAATCCTAATTACATGAGATTGTGCTTGAAAGTGTGGTGGTTTACAGCCTGAACTAGTTTTGCTTGTAACATTCGTAAATTTTAGATTACTGAACATTCCATCTTCAAAGTGTTGACCTAAATTTCTTTGTCTATGTTAAAGTAAAAATTCAGATACCACTTGAAATTTCAGAATGAGAATCCTTCAATCAAAGTGAAAATTCAGGTACCACTTTAAATTTCTTTTTCTATGACTTGATACAAGTCCATCCCCTGCTACATCAGTTAGGAATTGAGCATCATTACTCAAAATAAACCAGAGGTCTTTGGCCAAAACACATTAGGAAGTGGAACCAAAACTGTAAGGACAATAATATGACCAATGTTAGTCAGGCTAAATCTAGTGTTCTAGAGTAAAGATTGAATTCATTAATAGTGCAATTTTTATCACTGTTATATGTACTTCAAATTAGACGAGCTGTACTAATGGACAGTAAACACATAAGCTTTACAGGGAAGTGTAAATCATGATATATGATTTCGTCTAGGCAAGATAAGTATGTATACTTTCTTGAGATCATTGATTCCTTTCTTGTTCAACTTTAGTCAAGAATTGAATTTATGTCTCATCTTAAAAATTTCACGTGGATGTAAACAAGCCATAAAACATAGATTGCAGAACAGAAATGATATAGCAATATACATGTACCAGTTTCTGCAATTAGAACATGTGCCTGTTCTTTAGGAAACCCACAAACTGTTAGAGTTTGATGAAGGGAAGACAATACTTCAAACTGGTAACAAAGTAAACTCGTGTAAGAGAAACTAAGCAACTAGACATTCATTATCAACATACGAAACATTCAGAATCTAAGGTCAAATAATTATATATATACACACCCACATATAAAACAACATGAATGTTCACAATATATTGGTTCAGGAAGACAATTTTAGATGGTTACGTAATAGGTTTTTGATATAGAAGAATCTACAGATAGAATTCTGAACTGGAAATCTTGTTTATTAAAATAAAAGCTAAACTTAGCTACTTGACATGTTGAACTTTACCTCATCATATTCACTTCTCAACCTCCCCCGTCAATCGGGCATGGAGATGTTGGATTCTAGGGAGCTTTCGAATTGCCTTCTTTGGTTCAATTGATACCCTGACACATACAACCTACGAAGCAAAATAAAGTCAAAACATAGATGCTGTTTTGGAATTATTCATGAGGGGTACAAGTGATTATAATTTACGTAGTGAAAAATGCACTAGATTGGCAGTTAGATATCGTGTCACATTGTACACAATATTAGGGAAAGCACTAGAAAAACTGTGGAGGAAGAGGAAGTGAGAAAGACCATTTTTCTTTTCCATTGAAACAATGGCATTAACATCATGAAAGGGACTGAAGCAACTTTAAGTCAAAAGAGGGGAAAAATTCTTATTTCTTTTCAAGTGGTGGTGGTGGTGGTAGTAGGGACCTAAAAAATCCCAGAAAGTTATAGTAGGGACCTAAAAAAATCCCTTTACAAGAAAGAATTGAAACATATGAAGGAAGCATATAACTTACCTATAGAATTCGGCATAAAGGTCTTTATCACTCACATAAGCAAACAACTTTACCACTTGTAGGAATAAAATGAACACGTTAGAAATTACCATGACAAGTCAATAGATGCAATGGAAACAGAAATTGGTATTAAAGAAATAGGAAGGCCACCTTATCTAATGTGTCCTCTATGGCTTCATGTAGCTCGGGTTTTTTCGCCCCCCCTTTCGGAAGGTTTGAAAAGAAAGCCCTACAGTTCGGACTCCTATTGTTCTGAATCTAATCTCACAAGTGCAATGTGAAACTGATAAACACCAAAGAGTCCAAATTCGGCAAATAGTTTTGGAAAATTGATTTTGAATTAAAAAGTGCCAAAATTGGACTGCTTTTCTAGATAAAGAGTCGCCACCTAAATATTTTATTTTTTGGGGAAACTTAGGAAATCCTAACTCGTGTCGAAGGTCACGTGTCCGTCATCACCAAAGTTGCCTTGGCTCGGGAACTTGGGTACAAGAGGGGAAGATCATGAATTGAGCACCCCCGCTTGCCCAATGAAAGATCGGCCTCTAGTAATCATGATATGATTTTTTATAAATATTATGCGTTCTTGTTCCGGTTATTAAACTAGCTTTACTATGTGATGTGCACAAATAAGTGTAGACTAGTTTGCTCAATTTGGAACAATTCAACTCATGTTTGTTTCCGAAAATGGTTTGAATTTGTCACCTCAAGTGGGCCTAAAAGATTGCGGATTTGCCACCAAACATAGTGGGCTTAAAACATGATTTGTCATTCAACAAAGTGGGCTTAAAAAGTGCATTTGTTGAATCATTCCAATTCAAAACAAGCAGCCTTCATCCACAGGTATTCATGCAGTTTAACAAGTAAGCACATAGCTTCATGACAAGTATGCTAAAGCATAAAACTTACCGAAAGTGCTCCAAGCCAAAATTGTGACGACTCGACCTCCAAACTAGTACATTATATAATTTAAATGAGTTCAATTGCATGATTATGTGCTTAATTGTGTGATTACATGTTTAATTTTATAATTATCTGTTGATATATGATATATCTGTTTAAATTGACAACTTAGAGTCGGAAATTGAAAGCCTAAACGGTTTCAGAAACTGAAATTGACTAGCCCAATAGGCTAATTAGAATATTTAGAATTTTATGGCAACTTTAATTGATATCTGTTTTGGATAAAAAATAATTAGAATAAACTAATTGAATTAGTTAGAATTAAGCCTAACTAATCAATCCTAATCACATTTGATTAGGCTAACTTAATCACGCCCTATATAAGGCCCTAATTAAGCTTATAGGCTCATTTTTATAACTCTTAGCTGAGAATTGAGAGAGAAGGGAGGAGAGCTCAACATATTTAGAAAGAGAACAAAGAGTTTGTTGAGAATTGTGGAAGCTTGAAGAGTTGGAGCTATAATACACTTGAATTCACACATTAGATATGAGATTCATCCTAAATTCTTAGAATTGAATCATGTAGAAACTAAGTTCATGGGGTTATAGGATCATTTGGTTGAATTTGAATAGGTTGAGCAGTTGTTATGAATAGGATGAATTGGAGTTGAATTATACACATACATGCATAATTTGATTTAGACTTCATGAAATTCGTACATACATGGCACATTTACACCTTAATTTGGAGAATCCTTCATGTTTTCATGCTTCTCATATCACTTGATCATATTTTGAACATGGTTTGAAGAAATGTACACTCAAATTGAGTTAAACTTATTTTATAAATTGAGGTTTGAGTCATTGGTGGGGAAATTACCATGATTTTGAATAAATGGGTTCAAATTGGAAGTGCTTTCATGTTATATAGTGACTCTCCATGTTTTTATACCAAAAACACAAGATTTGAAGCTTTGAGTACTATGTTTGAACTTCAAACACAGTTCTGGAAATTCCAGAATTCGTGTTGTCCGCTCGAGCGAGGGAAGCCATGCTCGAGCGTGGAATTCGGGCTCCAAGAAGTTTCTGAAATTGTATAGTCCGCTCGAGCAACCAAAGTGGCGCTCAAGCGATGGCCCTTTTCTCAGTCTTCCACTCGAGCGACCATCGAGTAAGAATTTCATGTAACTAGTACTTTTACAGACCGCTCGAGCGACAAAAGTTATGCTCAAGCGACAACCTTTGTTTTTGAACCCCCGCTCGGGCGTAGAAAGTTGCGCTCAAGCAGAGACCTTGTTTTCAGCAAAATTTTACCAACTCTTTTAAGTGCATATTTGCATCCTCATGCCACTTCAAGCATTCTTAGGCACCATTTGGACTCCGATAATCATACAATAAGTTAGAGACACATAAAGAGAATTAAATTAAAATGAAATGGAGTTTCATTTGTACTTTGTTATGTGCTCTGTTTAGGTGAACGTCTGAGGCTTAGTGTCATCGCAAACCACTGTGAGTAGTAACTTTATAAAGATATGTTCAAGTAATATTATTTTTGAAATTGTTATTATTCTTGAAATCAATATGTGAATGATTGGATGATCATTGATAAGTTGTTTTAAAATGATGAATGAAGTTTATTTTCGAAATGTATTTGTGGCATCCATTGAAGCTAGGCCCTTGCCTAGGGTAATAATACCATGGCTAGGCCCTTATTTGGGGGTAATGATACCATGGCTAGGCCCTTGCCGAGGGGTAACAATACCATGGCCAGTATGATTCGTTATCATTGGAATATTATTGTCACTTCATGGATGTACCACGTATAATGTTATGAATGGCTTTTGTTACTGCAAAGAGATGCTATTATTGCTAATCGAAATGTTTTGTTGTGAATTTTATCAAATATGGCAAATGCCTCCCTTTGATAATGATTTAAGATTTATTTCGAAATTGTAAGGCATGTTTTTGTATTATTGTTGAGTTTCATTCATTAACCTCTTTATTCTGTTATTACTCATTGGGCTCTAGCTCACTATTTATTTATATATGTAAATGTAGGTGGACAAGCTGAACATCAGAGTTAGATGGCCTCGAGTTTACCTAGGTCAGCCTTTTGTGGAGCTTCTAGGTGAAGTAATCAGGCTTGGGTGGACCATGCTTGTTGAACCCCTTTTGTGTGGTTTAATGGTTTTGTATTTGTATATAGTTGGGGTTGTATTTTGTAAGACATAAATTTGTGCTTATGTTGGATGTAACTTTGAAACAAAAACTTGCTTAACATATTCGCTCTCCTTATATATGCACGGCTCAATGGATGAATTCTATGACATTTTAGACTTCCGCTAAGCCCGTACCTTACATTAAAGGTCTATTTGTATGGAGGCCGTAGGTAATCTATGATTACTGGCCGGTCATGATGCTAAACCTATAGGGGCGGGTTTGGGTTATGACAAAAATAGAAACTAGTTAGAAAGATGTATAACCCTAACTATGTTAAGTGTCTAATGCAACACATGCAATATGCAATTAATAGGCTCGGCTACTAATATGGCATATGTACCGATTTGAACAACATGTGATTAAACACATATTCAAAGAAGGTATTGAAATGGCAATGCAGTTTGAATGATGCGCCGAGTCCCAATGCATGCAAGACAAGATGAATATATACAAGCATGCGATATGCTAATTGAAACATGCCCCTAATCTAACCATAAAAAACGATTAAATAAAAGGGAGAAAGACGTGGAGTTGGAAAACATATACACACATGCACGCACGTACACTTATTACAACATTATGCCTTCACGAAGGAGGGTCCGAATGAATAAGCTAATTAACTAACTACGCTAATTAAGCTAATTAATTATTACAAACCGAATTAATTAACTATTATAGTTAACTAATTATTACAAATTGAAATTAAATAACTAGTTAAACTAACTAATTATTTACAATACTTAATTAGCTGTAACTAATTAATTACAACACGTATTTGATTTAATGCTAATTAAACTAATTAGCTAATCTCGGGAAGCGAGGGAAGCATGCATGCTCGATCCTTCACTCGAAAATCCACTGCCTTGCTGCTGAAAGCCTCTGTTTGTACATATGAACACGAACAAAGCTGTCCACTTCCAGAACACCTCTGCTTCACCTTACTAATGCATTATGCAAATTTCATGGATGGCCGATAGGGGGCCGGTCAGCTACCAATGGTGGCCGGTCGGCCACTGGTGATGGCTGTCGGTCACTGCTGGTTTGAACCTCCTTGCTGCAACAGAGAGCAAAACAGAGCAAAACAGTGTATTTCTCAAGGGTGGTTTGCACACTTTGCCTCTCATTTTTATGGGGAAATCAAATGAGGGACAAGATTTGATTCACAAACCATCAATCAAGCAATTTCATTGCATGATGGCTTGTGAAACCAATTGTGAAAATTCAATAAATACAAAAACAAGACTGAAAGAAACCATCACCCTATCATGCATGATCAAAGGCAATGGAGACCAAGGAAAATGGCACATTTCATCACTTTGAGTATGAAATGTCCCATTTACCTTGTGTTCAAATTAACGTCCGATTTGAACACATGCAATGTGATACAAAGAATGCTTAATCTTGCCGCTTTTATTTGCCAATTTTGTTTACACATTTTAATTATCAAATCATTCCTTAATCTATTTGTCCATTGGTGAGTGTCCTCTAATAGAAAGAGAGCTCAAACCCCAAGTTTCTTTGGGCATAAAAGAGGCATTACACTGTTGGTAATGAACCCCCCGAGGGATTAAACCATTAGGTGTAGCACCTCCGTTTCACACTTAGGCAAACAAGTGGTTTGAAACCACTTTCAAAGCAAAACCAAAAGGTGAAGAAATGAGGGAGATTGAAGAGATTATAAGTGTTGAAATGAAATGAGAAAAAGCACTGAAACATGCAATCAAGTCAAACCAATGATGGTTAAAGCTTTAAAACACTAAGCTACTGAAAGGAAGTTACACTACAACTATGCAAAACAAGACTCAAATGAACTAACCAGCCCAAAACAGAGCTAAAACAGGTTTTTTCAAAGGCTAAAACATGATGGACTTGAGCTAAGTTAAGCTAGAAAAATATGCTAATATGTGAAGCTAACTAGGCATGCAAACAAGACACAATGAGGGAAGGCTAGCCCCTTCAATTTTAGACCTCAAAATAAGTTTTTTTTCTAGTGAAAAACCTCTAAAATTTAGTGGTTAAAAGGCCCAAAAAAGTTGATTTGAAAGTGATGAATAAATGCATGAAAGCTTTACAAACTAATAAGCAAGGAGAGTGAACCACTCCCTAACTAAAAAAAGGGGCAAACCACCACTTTTAAGCCACAAAAATAGAGCTTTTCTCAGTTCAAAACCATCCCAAAAATAGTAAGAAAGATGGTAAAACAAGCTTGCAAAACAAAAGAAACAAGGCAGGTAAACTACCTCTTGAAGCAAAGGGCAATTCTAGGCACAAAACCAAGCTAAAACCACCTTCAAAAGCTCCAAGAAGACCCCAAGTATCCTCAGCTCAAAGGTAAGAGGATTCGATTTAGGATGTGTATGCAAAAGTGTAGAGGGAACAAGCACTTAGGCACAAAATTGTAAGAGAGAGAGAGAGAGAGAGAGAGAGAGAGAGAGAGAGAGAGAGAGAGATTTTTGCTCTAAATTTTCTAACCCTCAAAACTGGGGAAGGAACCCCCTATATATAGAAAAACATGCCTTGAGCTTAGAAACATCCCACCATACATGTGTAGGGAGATGCAGCTTAATGTGCTAATAGCTGGCACAGCTGTCAACAAATATCTAAAATATCTGGAAAAAGAGACCCGTGGCCATCGACTACTACTGGTAGCCGACCGGCCACACCAATGGCCGACAAGAACAAGCCATGGCCGACAGCCTTTGGTGGTGGCCGACAGGTCACCACAAGTTCCAGGCACCAAGTTTTGATCCAAAACAAGGCACTGAAAGGACAAGGACTAAAGGCTGAAAGACAAAACGTTCCGCCAAGGACTTCAGGCACTCAAAACGAACACAAACAAACACAATCATCAAATGCACAAGTAATGACGTCCAACTCTTGAGGACGGTCAAAAATGGGGTGTCTAAAGTTGCCCCTCTTTGATGGAACTCGGAAGTAATGAAGTGACGAAAGTGAATGTCAAAGCTCAAAGATGACCCATTATTGACGAGGCCGAAGACTTGGACAAGCAATCAAGCAAGGCAAAACCGGTTATGCCTGTAGGCTACTTATGTATCCCTTTGCAAGGAATCAAACCAGTGTAGTTCTGGGGTAAGATGCAGGTGATATGCATAATGCAGGAACATAACTTACGATCATGCAATGAAGCTGTAATGAAACATTTAAATGCAAACCCTATGCAATGAAAATTCGACAGTTAAACAAATCGAAACGAGGTACAACAACTCAATCACAAAAGTAAGTAAACACGCCCCACGTGGGAATTACGAACCGGACCACATTTCATCCAGAAAGGATATAAGAAAATTATGCAAGCTTAACTATGTGACGCACAAGAAAGGAGAAGAACGACCGTCGAATGCACCCGAGGTCTCAACCGAGGTTCTAATGTGTTACACACAGAAGGAAAATAGGGGGTATGAACACTGGGACGCAGTCGAATGTTTTTAACCGAAGGACGGTAATCGAAGGAGGTGGTGAACATCAGGACGCACTCAAATGTTTTTGACCAAAGGGTGGTTACCGAAGGAAGTGGTGAACATCAAGATGCACTCAAATGTTTTTTACCAAAGGGTGGTAACCGAAGGAGGTGGTGAACATCAGGACGCACTCAAATGTTTTTAACCAAAGAGTATTGTAAACACCGAGACGCACCCGAATGCTTTTAACCAAAAGGAGTAATCCTAACTCGTCTCACACGCGAGGAGAAAGAGTAAAAGGATGTAACTCGAAGGGCACAAATGATTTTTCTTGGAACTCTTTTGAATGGACTGTACATACAATATCGTTTGTCTATGCTGGCTCCACTGAATGAACCATACATACCATATCGTGCCTGTGTTATGTAACGACAGTGCATTTTCTATGCATGAAATCATATTCTATGCAACAATAGAGAATTACATATTCTATGCAACAATGGAGAAGCGCATATTCTATGCACGACAACAACTGAGATATAATGGCATGTTCTATGTGAACCATACAATTTGAGAGCATATTCTATGCATGATTGAAGAGCGAAAGCAATAAACATGTTCTATGCATGGTATTGAATGCATGTTCTATGCTAAGTACACAGTGTATGCTCTATGCGCGATTAACAACATGTTCCATGCTAAATAACAAAATGCATGTTCTATACAAAATTGAAAGCATCTTCTATGCAACAGCATATGTAAAATGCACGTCCTACATACGTAATGAGGGAATGTATAGTCTACGTAAGAATGAAAGTGTATTCTAATGAAACAAATTCAACAACAACTTTCTGATTCACCTCTCGGAAGAGTTGTGACATGCAAAAAGGATACACCTCGTTCAACAAGTGACGAACAATGATCACCAAAAACATAATTTCAAGCTTCCGCAGAGAGAATTTGAACTCAACAATGACCTTCCCTTGCACCTCTCGGGAAATAGGGACAACCACAACATCAAGACACAAGATAGGAGCACTAGGCACTGGACGGCCACCAGATGAGGGTGACGGCCACCTGTCAGCCACATTTTAAGGTTGTTGGCCACCAGTGGTAGCTGGTCGGCCACCGATGGCAGATTGGGCCAAATTGGTCTTTTCACCCATGGGTCTTTAAGTATGGTCATGGGACCTCATTTGCACACACCCTTATGTTCGAAATTGCACCCCTTCTCTCTAGACCGTTCTTCTCTCTAGATTTGAGCTTTACACACGTTTTCCAATGCCCCACACATATTTTCTTTGCTAAACCCTCTTAGTTTACTTCGTTTTGAACCAATTGAAATTTTCTTTGGTGTTTTTTCTTAGAGTTTCACCACTTGAGGCATATTCCCCTCGAGTTTCTCTCGGGTTTGGTGCCTTATTCCGGGCTTTGACTTTTTCTTCCGTTTTCTCTCTTCTAGGGTTTGACTTTTTCAAAGTTTACGCTATTTTCTCCATTTTCTTCATTGTTCATCGACTCTTCACCCATATTCCAGATGGCAAATGACATACCATATGATGGAGCTCCTCTAGAGGCGTAGTTTGAGGTAGAGTTTGATTCCGAAGCGTAACCGGAGCCATTACCACTGGGAGTGAGGCCTTTTGATCCAACGAGGTATCACCCTGGGACGCATATTTTGTCTGCTGGAGGTGTTAGGCACTTCACTGATTTTGCTACTGACACGCCAGAGTTTCTCCTACTAAGGGAGCCAGATTCTCATCTTTCAGCCGTTGCCGTTGAGGTACAAACTTTATTCACTTGCACATCTAATGTTCTTTTACTTGTATTTCTTGCACTGTCTCTCATCTGTCTGTACTTTCATCATTGCCACCACATTTGTTTCCACTTCCTTTTCAACTAACTGTATTTACACTGGTTCACCTATCCTCTGCCATAGGGTGACTCTCGCACATACAGGGGCTATGGGGGCACGAAGGCTAGAGATTGGTATAACGAGCTCTCCATAGGAGTACGAGACATTGTTGACGAGGTCGGCTTTGGCCTATTCTACTCTGGATTGACACGAGTTATAGCGAGCTGTCTACTTCCTGGAGCAGTAGTGGAGAGATGGTGGGACACCACCAACTCTCTCCACCTTTCCATTGCCGGAGAGATGACGATGACTCCTTACGAATTCGCCATGATCACAGGCCTAGGCGTAGGGGGTGATCCGATTCCCCTCAATCCTGATATGGGGGAGTGGGAGGCTGCTTGGATTGAGCTGCTGGGGACACGCCCACCTTTGTTCCAGACAGCTATAGTCAGATACAGTTGGTTTGAGGAGCAGTTTCAGGGGACTAAGCCAGAGATAGTAGAGGAGATAGAGCAGTACGCTCGGGGTTTTCTAATGTTCCTTCTTAGTAGCACCTTGTTTGCGAACAAGGCGAACACCGTTGGGTTATACTTGCTGAGTGCACTGGTGGTCCTTCCCCGAGTGAGTTTCTATGATTGAGGCTGCGCCAGCCTTACCACTCTGTACGGCTATATGAGCTCGACCTCCCGCGGGAATGGACACTTGATCGGAGGCTACTGGCAAGCCTGGGAGGTACACATCTCAGTTCCCTCTTTACACCTTGCATTTTCTGTTTAGTATTTCTTGTTTTACATCGATTCAACACGTACTTTTTTGCTGTACATTTTCTATATCTGTTCAAATTAAACTGATCACATATCACTGCACTTTCTCCATAGCTATGGATGTATGCACACTTCCCGACTCTTGCCCCAAAGCCTGTAGTGGAGGTTCCATTGACGGTCCCCTATTCGTGGGTATACAATGGTCAGCTTCGCCGCAGGACTCGTAAGCCCTTCACTTTCTTCAGGCATTACTTTGGCACCGTAGTTGCCCATGAGGTAACCTAAAACACGGTCATCATTTTGCTCTACATCTGTTCTGATTCACCTATTAACAACTAACGACAGCTAATAATCTATTCATCTTCTATTTGCAGATCACGTCGTAGCCATGGGCTACAATATCGACAGGGATTCGAGGCCGGTACACTGTGGCCTTGGGCATCTCGCGCTACCGTATTCTACTTGAGGGTCTAGTTTGCCGAGCCTGGTACCTAGGCGAGAAAGTTGTGCGTCAGTCTCTAGGTCTGCCTGCTCCATTCATACCGATGACACCGTCAGAGTCCATGAGGTCAACAGACAGCCTATTTGTTGACAGGGTTATCCAATTCATGGTGGGTTTGGAGGCATAATACTTCCAAGTCAAGGGCGATTATACGGTCTTCATTTAGACACATCTTATGCCACCTCTGACCGGTGTTCGTGGAGGTGAGGAAGCGAGAGCTCCTACTACGAGGGCGGGGCCTAGAGCGACCAGGCCAGCCAGGGCCCGTGGGAGAGGGGCTTCTCAGGCGAGATAGAGGACCGGCTGGCTGGAGTTGCCTACTGTTCTTACTTGTTGGTGGTATACTGGAGAGGCATATCACATTCCGATTGAGCCTGCCGCAGCAGGGCATAGATATGTCAGAGCTCATGACGCACCCCCGGTATGTACCACATTTTAGGTTTTTCCATCTCTTTCTGATATTTGTTCCTTCTGGACATTGATCATTCCCAATGCATTTGCAGACACCCCCAAGATATACGGAGGATCTGCTGGAGCTATTAGCCTTATTCGAGGGCATGATATTGAGGAGGGAGGCATTACTTGGCTTCTACGGCATTCAGGTCATTTCTTTATTTCTTACATTCTAGTCATCAAATTTCCACTAACACACTAAAATTGACATTTCAACTGAAACTTTTCCATACTGCACTGATACACAGTATCCGAAACACTGCACTTCCATACTGCATTCATACACTATACGTGACTTCTGCATATACTCATTCTGCACACCATACTTGCATCTGATATGCATACTGTGGTTGACATATGACAATTGCCTTTTCAGGTTCCATCCTTACCGACAACACCAGCGGCAACTGCAGCACCAGCACCAGTGGTGCCTCCTCCGGCGGTAGGGAGAAGAGAGAGACAAGCTCCGGTTTGCAGCCGAGGTCGAGCCAGGGCCACCTGAGATGAGAGTGGCCCTTCAGAGCCCATTCTGAGTGATGATGAGGCTGAGACTAGCGAGGCCGAGGAGGCAGCGAGTCAGCATGCTGAGTCATCCGAGAGTGGAGATGATGACTCTGGCTCGGGTTCTAAGAGTAGGAGTGCTGATACTAAGGAGGGCTCCGAGGCGTAGAGCGGAGACAACTCTGGTTCAGACTCTGATTCTGGTTCAGACAGTGGCGCCGATGGAGATAGTGCCCCAGGGTCCCCTCCTCCGAGGAAGAGGACGAAGAGGGCTTCTTGAGCCTGAGGAGACCAGCGCTGATTTTCTGTTGTTTTTTTGCTTAGCTTCTTTTTGTTAGTAGCGTTAGCACATTGCACAACTTCAGACGAGTTTTATTTGCTTTAAAAACATGTACTGCACTTTTGTAAAAACAACTATGATCGGAATGAAAACCGGTGTATTTTTTAAAAAAGGTTGTATTTTGCATCATGAGCTCCACACTGCACGAAAATGAGATTGAATTTGACATTGAAAACCAAATACTTGTATTGTCACAACAGTCTGAATCAGGTAACGAACCGACAAACAACTAAAATAATCAAAGTAATACAACTCGATAATCAAAACAACAACAACTCGATAAACAATAGAACAATTCGATATATAACAAAACGATTCGATAAACAACTTAAATACAACATAGCAAACTTGCTAAAACTAAAAGGACTCAAAATAGGACCTTGAAATGCAAAACAAAATAGGACAAAACACATGCTTTCAGCATCCTCAGCACATAGGTGAACAAGAGAATAGGCAAAACAGCCGTTGGCCATGAATAGAGGATGTCGTCCATCACCAGTGGCCGATCGGCCACCAATGTGAGGAATCTCCAGAATGTTGACATCTGGCTTCCACTCATTGCCTTATCTTCTACAAAAGGTTCAGACTTCGTATTTTCTTCATTTCAGCTGCAAATTTTTCACAAATGGAGCCATTCTATGCCGAAAAACTCTCGAATTGGATTGCAACTTTAGATGGCTCGAAAGAGTTGAATTTCTGGGGTTTCGGTATAAATGCACTATTCCCGCTAAATCGTTCTTCGCTTTATTTTCCATTCTTACATGTCCCAGCTAGATGTTGGAATCCAATTACACATGTCTTTAGCTTCGGGGCACAAGAGCTACGCCCGACAATCAAAGAATTTCAAGTGCTAATGGAGTCTTGGTGCGATGAGGAAATCTTGCCTCAGTCCCGTTTTGGTCACATTCAAGCTTTGGGAAGGATGTGCGGGCTTACTTCACACGAGGCCCGATCCTTGGTTCACAACGGAGAGCTAGACATTCCCAGTCTAATTCATTGATTTTCTGATGCCGAAGACCTTGGCGACCTTTTTTGGCGGGGTTTTCGACAACATGCCCTTTGTTTGTGCATGTTAGCTCATTTCCTTCTTGCCCCTAGTTTTGGT
Source organism: Camellia lanceoleosa (assembly GCA_025200525.1). Lineage (NCBI taxonomy): Eukaryota > Viridiplantae > Streptophyta > Magnoliopsida > Ericales > Theaceae > Camellia > Camellia lanceoleosa. The sequence goes on along the minus strand of CM045772.1, from coordinate 69,243,578 downwards.
GGGTCTAGCATTCGATTAATCGAAGTAGCCCAAGGTTTGAAAGAAGGCAAGAGCTGCATGGGCTTGGTACTAGTTAAGACTTTGATTGGTTTGGACGCCTTCCATCGGCGGGAGACAAACAAATTTGAGGGGAGTCCACTACTTTTGCAGGTAATGTTTCCCACCCTTTCTAATATGTGTTTCTCACATCTCTCGACTTTTATGCTCTATTTTTCTCTCAAAGCCCTTTTCTTACTCTTTTATCTCGACATACACCTCTCTATTCTTTAATCTCTCTATTCTTTAATCTCTCTTTTCTTTCATCCCTCCCCAGATATGGCTTATGGACAAGCTGAAGGTAATGGATTCTTGCCCTGCATACTCAACCTGAGCATATTTCTTCCGCCAACAACTAGTTGATTTTCTGAATGAAGGATGGTGGTGCCATTGGATGTGCAACAGGTCTGCTGCTGACATTGTTTGGCATTGCCTCTGGTTTGATTTGCCCGAGATGAGCTACAACATGGCTCGACAACCCGGCATTCAATTGATTGGCTTGACACACTGTGTATGCTACTTTCTGTTCTGGTTCAGGCGTCAGTTCGGACATGACCAGACTTGTCCAGAAGAGGGGGTAGAATACCCGGCTTCATTCCCCGTCTAAGGCACACATTTGGCTAGATACCTCACTGCTTGGAGGACAAGAGAACTTCTGGCTCCTGCTTCTAGTTTCAACTGCGCTCTTCCTGGCGAGTGCCTGACTTTGGCTCAAAGATGAGACACAAACCGGGCCCACTTTAGCATCAGAAGCTCCCACAAGCACAAGCAGGGGACGCAGGAACACCTGACTCATCTATACCCCAAGTTTATTGCTTTGATCCTACTTTTCAAGTTTTCTTTTTAAATGTAATAAAAGCAACTTTGATTTGTATCGAGAGTTGGAGAACTTTGCATTGAAATCAATGAAATTGAAATTGTGGGCACTGAAAATTTTCCTTTTGGTTCAAAAATGGTCTAAGTTATAAAAGGATTAATTTGAATAAAATCAACTTTTATCAAAACTTTTCAAAACCATTTTGGATAAGGATCACAACTTGACATGTACGGAATCTATCCTTGAGATGTACAACCCCGAATCCAAAAATGGAAAATTGCCCATTGTTTGAATGGCACTACTGAACACTGTAGTTAGCTTTTCTCTCAGAGTAAGGACCACAACTGAACTTTCAAATAACAAACAGACAAAGATGCCTTGATTAAACACGTGGACACAGTTGATTTGGAGGTGTTTACGGCCGAACTTCATAATGAAGTTGCCTACGTATCATGAAGATGGGAATCATGCCTTACGAAGTCGAGTTCGGGTTCACTTGGGTATTAACGCTCTCCTTTTGCGCTCTAAGTTTTTCCAAGGCTGCCCTTTCTAGGTTTTCAACTTGGCGAGTTCAATTTTTCTTATTTCCAATTTTTTGTGCTCTAACTTTTGCCTAAGTCAACCTTCCGAGTTTTCGGCCTAGCGAGCCTCTCAGGGATAATATTTTTTCAACTTGTCAATGTTTATTGGTTGACAAAATTCTAGGCCATCCAGGTCTATAAGAATAACAGCTCGACCTGACCAAACGGTTTTGATGATGTGAGGACCAGTTTAATTAGGTCTGAACTTGCCCTTAAGGTCATGGATGGGAGCTCGGTTATCTTTCAATACCAAATCCCTTTCCTTAAGATTCTGAGACTTAACTTTCTTGTTGAAAGCCCTGGCAATCCTACGTTGATACCCTTGAACATGGTACAGTGCTTTCAGCCTTCTCTCTCATCGAACAACATTAGTTCTTCGAACCTACTCCGTTGCCAATCCACTTCTGCTATCTGACACTTAGCCATAACCCGCAGCGATGAAACTTTTATTTCAATTGGCAGAATAGCTTCCATTCCATAAACCAGAGAGTACGGAGTTGCCCCAATAGACGTCCGAATTGAAGTCCTATAACCTCAGAGTGCAAATGGCAATTTGTCTGGTCAGTCCCTGTAAGTCTCAACCATTTTCTGCAAAATGTGCTTGATGTTTTTGTTGGCGGCCTCAACAGCTCCATTGGTTTGCGACCGGTATGTGGATGACTTATGAAAAGCGACATTGTATTTCTCCAACAAGTCGATTACTTCTTTCTTGAAATGGGAGCCATTATCTGAAATGATCTTGTTCGGGACTCCATAACACGAAATGATATTATTTCGGATGAACTTAGCCACATTCGCTGCCTTCAACACTGCATAAGACTGAGCTTCCACCCACTTCGTGAAATAATCAATTGCCACCAGAATGTACTCATGCCCATTTGACCCTTTCGGTGTCACTACGCCAATGACGTCAATTCCCCAGACTGAGAAAGGCCATGGTGAAGTCATGTTGTACAGCTTCGACGGTGGAATATTCATGTGATTGGCATGAATTTGGCATTTGTGGCATTGTCGAACAAAACCAATACAATCCTCATCCATGGTAGACTAGTAGTAACTTTTCCTGAGAATCTTTTGGGCTAACATTACTCCGTTCATATGCGCTTCACTCTCCCCCATGGATGGCCTCCATTAGGCACTTCGATTCTTCTATGTTAACACACAGCTTGTGCATTCCCAGATGACCCCTCTTGTATAGTTTACCTTTGTAGATGATAAATTGAACGACCATCCGTCGTATTGCCCTTTTATCTTTGGCATTTGCGCCTGGTGGATAAACCTCATTTTCTAAGAAGTTCCAGATATCATAATACTAGCAATTTTGATCTTGCACTTTATCGATTATGCAATAGACTCAGAGGGTCAGATATCTCGTCAATAATGATCGACGATCCGCATCTAAATGAAATGTCTATCATGGAAGATAGAGTTGATAAGGCGTCAGCGAACCTGTTGTTCTCTCTTAGTAGATGCAAGAAGGTCAGTTTCTCAAATCTAGAAATTAGAACGTCCAAGGTCTGATGATAGATCTTCATTTTTTCTTCTTTAACCTTTCAATCTCCTTTTGGTTGAGATACAACCAGGTTCGAGTCCCCAATGACGTCCAACCTTTTTGCCCCTAATTCCAGGGCGGCTTCTAAACCAGCGATACACGGTTTGTATTCTACTTCGTTGTTGGATACTTTGAACCGGAGTTTAAAGGCTAAGGGTACATGGGAATTGTCGGGTGCTATCAGCAACACCCCTATCCCATAACCGTACTGGTTAGGCGTTCCATCAAAGTACATTGTCCAAATCTCTTCCTCGACTTGCGGAATGGCTTCATTTGGGAACAGGTATTCTACCGCTTCATTCCCTTCCACTGGGTGATCCGCCAAGAACTCAGCTACCGCTCTCCCTTTAATAGACTTGCGAGTGACATATTTCAGATCAAATTCAAAGAAAAGAAGCAACCAACGAGCTAGCCTACCCGTAAACACTGGTTTCTCGAAAAGATATTTGATAGGATCTAATCTCGAAACCAGAATTACAGAGTGAGCTAACAGGTAGTGCCTCAATTCCTGGTAGCCCATACCAAGGCTAAGCAAGCCTCTTTGAGCGGAGTGTAATGGGTCTTATAATCCAGCATCTTCTTACTTAGGTAATAGATGGCTTTCTCCACTCTATCTTTAGATTCCTGAGCAAGCATGTATCTCATTATTGTGTCTGCTACTGACAGATACATAATCAACGGCTTCCCTGGCTCTACCAGTGACAACACGGGTGGGTTCTGAAAAAACTGCTTGATTTGCTCAAAAGCAACCTGACATCGGTCACTCCATTGGAATTTCTTTCCTTTCTTTAGGAGACCAAATAGTGGTTCACAAGTCAAGGTTAATTTTGAAATAAACTGCCTTATGAATTACACTTTACCCAGGAAGCCTCGCACCTCCTTTTCAGTCCTTGGTGGTGGCATTTCTAAGATGGCCTTGATTTTGGAATGATGTACCTCGATGCCTCTCTGTGTGATCAAGAAACCCAGTATTTTCCCTGCTGTTACGCCAAATGTGCACTTCTGCGAATTCAACCACATTCTGTATTCTCTAATCCGTTGGCAAAATTTCTTCAAGGTGGTGTAGTGGCCCTCTTTCCTTAGACTTGACAATCATATCATCTATATACACTGACCTCTTTGTGGATCATATCATGCACTGTGGTTGTAGTCTGCTGATAGGTAGCCCCAAAGATTCTTCAACCTAAACAAAGATCACCAGAAAGAGGTTCCCTATGGCGTAGTGAATGCGCTTTCTCTATCCTCGTGCCATCGAATTTGGTTATATCCGAAAAATCCATCCATGGAGGAGAGTAACGCATGGCTGCGGTGAAGTCCACTAATTCATCGATGTGGGGTAGAGGAAAGTCGCCCTGACTAGCTCTCGCTCAGATCTCAAATCCACACACACCCGAATTTTGCCATCTTTCTTCGGCACCGGAACAATGTTGGCTAACCAAGTCGGATACTCAGATACTAGCAAAAACCCTGCGTCTATCTGCTTGGTGACCTCTTCCTTAATCTTCAAAGCCCAATCCAGGCGTATTCTCCACAACTTTTGTTTGGTGGGTCGAGCCTCAAGGTCAAGAGGGATTCGATGCTGTAAAATCTCAGGATCGATTCCAGGCATGCCTTCGTAGAACCACACGAAAACATCTTTGAAATCTTTTAACAAAGCGACTAAGCGCTCGCGCTCCTCCGAAGACAACGTGGGCCCGATCTGGACCAAACGCGGATCCTTCTCAATATCCACATTAATTGGAATGATTTCATCAACAAGGGTTTTTACAAACCTCTCCTTATCTCGATTAATCAAATGTTTCAAGACCAGAGGAATTCCTTCCTCATTGTTTTAATCAAAATTTTAAAAATCGTGATTAATGCAATAAACAAGAGGCACATAGAAGTACTCAGAATCAAGAAGTGGCATTCTCATTCAAAAGATCCAAATTTCATCCAGCCTTGGTTACAACCGACTCAAAAGGAAAAGAAAAAGATGACTTGACAAAACCTCGCATCCCAAGTTATCAACCACAGGAATACTAGACTCGGACTCAGACTCATTTAACCAAAATCGATTGACTCCAGACTCGTGGAATCGATTCGTTCACGCCTCGACTCGAATCGCTAGACAGGTAACTCTCCTCCAGCTACCAAGTGAGGGATGGTGTGTTAGATACATCCAGAATACCGTTAGAAGGGTTCACACCGGGTTGGTCTTCGATCATGGAAATAGTTAGGTCATCCCCCAAGCTCTCTGAGTTGATCTAAGGATCCGAAAGGAGACATGCCAGTGTTACTCCTACCTCAAGTTCACTGCTGTCAGAATCACTTTCTGTGCTCTTTGCAGCCTCAGCAGTTGGTTCAGTCTGTTCCTATGTGTCACTCTCTTGCAACTGCAAGTCAAAGAAAATATCAAAGCCAGGAACCCACTGCTTCTCAGAGTTAAACCAAGGTTTGGGGAAACCACAAAATGGGAAGTCTTCTCCCTCCCGAACAAAATAGCCATTCAAGGTTCCCCGAATTGGTCGGTGCACAAGCTCGTAGTGCTTTCCAGTCTACTTAGCTCTTGCCCTTCTGGCCGTTTCTTTCTCTTTCCTCACCTAGTCCTCTTTGGTGAGCGTGTAGCCCAGACCAAAGGCATGTGGGTTATGTAGCACATCGGCCAATACAGCGATGCCTTTCTGGCCACTTCTGCTTAATCCCATTCCGGGCATGTGTTGTAATTTGTTCCTGAAGTACACAGATTGGGTGTTGACATAGAAGCCCTCATCGACAGCCAAGATACTCTACACTATGCGAGCCTCAGCCAAGGTAAATCCCGAAAGGAAGACATCCTCTTCACTATGCACAATCTCCGGCACAGGCGTAGTGACCTCTAGCGGAGGATGTATAGATGAATTCCCGAAGACTATGGCCACCCATTTTCCATTGGGGGTACTTCTGCATTGGGTGGAGGGCGGAAGAGACAGCTCTTACTTAGTGTAGCCAAGGTCGCCCAAGTAATAAGTTGAAAGTGGCTAGAACATGCAGGACGTGTAATTTAATATCCTGTTGAGCGGGTCCAACATGCACTCTAATCTGCCTGCTTCCATCACCTCTCCACTTGTATTGTCATATGCCTAGGGGGTAGGGTTACCCTATCCTAGTTTTGTCATGAACTAGGATTCACTATTTTAAATCAAGCGGTTTCACGCAATCCTTCATGAGGGTGAGCATCCTGTCCTATTTTGGAATAGTCACTAGGGCTTTACTATATGTGGCTAGGTCGAATGGACAAAGGGTGGTACCTCAGCAAGACTACCTAATATACCTCTCATACCTAACACTGAGAAGTGAAAGAAGGATCAAACGGTACAAGGATAGTCCTGATCCAAGGGTTATGTTCCCAACATGGCAGAGCCCACAAACGGTTAGCCTTTTGGCAAGCTTTTGGGCAAGCCTCCGGCAAACCGTCTAGGAATAGCAGATGGCAAACATAGTGACTTAAGAGCGCCAATGCAAATGCAATGCAAACAACATATAAGTGTAGATAAAATTTCACATCATGAATTTCAAATCAAGTTCTCTAATGTCCCCAGTAGAGTCACCAGAAACTGTAGCTCGACTTTTCGTGCTCCTTTCAGAGACGACTAGCCCTACAGTTTGAACTCTCATGGTTCTGAATCTAATTCCACAAGTGCAATGTGAAATACATAAACACCAAAGAGTCTAAATTTGACAATTTTTTTGGAAAATCGACTTTGAATCAAAATGCCAAAAATGAACTACTTTACCAGACACAGAGTTGCCACCTAAATATTTTTGAGAAATTTAGGAAGCCTATGACTCGTGCCAAAGGCCACATTTCCGCCATCACCAAGATTGCCTTGGCTCGGGAACTTTAGGTACAAGAGGGAAAGGTCATAAATTGAGTACCCCACTCTCCTGATCAAAGATCGGCCTCTACTAATCATGATGTGATTTTTATTTACATTGCATGCTCTTGTTCCGATTATTAGGCTAATTCTACTATGTGATGAGCACACAAGTATAGACTAATTTGTAAAAATTACAACATTTGATTTCATGTTTATTTTGAAAATTGTTTCGAATATGTACCACTTGAAAAAGTGATCTCATATGCACATTACTCAAATTATTCCAATTCAAGCAAATAGCCTTCATCCACAGGCATTCAAGCTGATATAGCACTGAAGCAATTGGCCTCATGGAAAGCATGCTATACATGGCAACAATCATGCACATGCAATATGCTAAAGTATGAAAATGCTCACCCCGTACTCCAAGGCAAGCAAAAGAAACAAAAAAGTTAGAAAACATGCATGCTCCTAGCAACATGACTAATGCAATACATGTGATATGCAACTAATAGGCTTGGCTACTAATTATGACATGTGGATCAACTTGATAGCATGTGGTTTAAACATGTATTCAATGAAGTAATAAACAACAATGCTTTGTTAGAATGATGAACCGAGCCTCGATGCATGCGAGACAAGTAAATGCAAACATGGGAAATGCTAGAAGAAACATGATCTTCTAAACTACCCATCATAAGCAAGTAAATAAAAGGGAGAAAGACATGAGGTTGGAAGACATATACATTATTACATATTGGCCCTCGCACAAGAGGGTCCGAATAAATAAACTAGCTAAGCTAATTACCTAATTAACTAACTATTACAAACTGAATGAAGTAAATTAACTACACTAGGTAATTAACTAATTATTATAACAACAAATTTAATTAAATATTCTAGCTAATTAAATAATTACAACGCAAAACAAAACTAACTAGCTATTCTAACTAATTAATTACAAGTCCGCTATTCCAAGCACAATTACAACATCATCTTGACGAGTCCCGAGAATTGAAGGATGGCTCACGCATGGATGTGGATTTCCACCCCATAATGCTCTCTGTTTTGCTACCGGAATGCCTCTGTTGTACAGTTGGAAAATTGCACTGTTTTTCACCTCAGCTTCATTGGAAAAAGGCACCGCCGCCGAAAAAGTGGTCGACAATCCGTATAGTGGTCGGCAAGCTACTATTAGTGGGTTGCCATCCAGAAAAAGTGGCCTGCCGGCCACTGATGTTGATTCTTTCCTGCAGTAACTGAGGACAAATAGAGCATAAACCAGAGAATTCTTAGGGGATGTTTGTCCACCCTGCCTCTCCTTATTATCAAACAGGTGAAAAGAGGAGTAGGCTTAATTCGCAAGCCATCAATCAATGCAATTTCATTGTGTGATGACTGATGAATCAAGGGAGACAATTCAATAAATGCACAATTTAAAGACTCATGAACCTTCTCCCTATCATGAATTGATCAAGGAAAGTGGTTGATATTGACTCTTGAATTGTTTACATCACCAACAAGTATGAAACGACTCAAGACTCAATGGGTTCGATTAACGTCTGATTGAACCCAAGTTGATTTTATTATTTTGCGTCACTTTTAGTCCAAATTTTATTACTTTATTTTAATTACCTTCCATTCCTTAGTTCATTAAGTCCAAAAATGAGCTTTAAGTCCTCTAATGGAAAGGAGTACCAAACCATGTGTTGTTTTAGGTATGTGAAAAGTGTCATGCCGTTGGTAATGAACCCCCAAATGGATTAAACCATTAAGCACAACATCTCAATCTTAAGTTTAAACAAATAACTAGTTTGAAACAACTTTCAAAGCAAATAAAAAAGCCAAGAAATGAGGGAGGTTGTAGAGATGATTAGAGCTGAAAATAAGTATGGAAAGCAAGAAATAAACACTTTCAACTCAAATAGGTTGGTGGCTAAAGCCTAAACCACCAAACCTATGAGGACCATTACATTACAAGCATGCTATACAAAGCTCAAATGTAATGAACAACTAAAAAAAGTCCTAAAATAGTCAAAAACGGTGTAGACTTAAGACAAACATAGCTAAAACAATAAGCCACAATATGGAGCAAGTTTGCTAGTAAGAAAGCACAAGGAGGGAGGCTACCCCCTCCATTTTTGGGACTTCAAAAAATGATTTTAGCCTTTGAAAAGCCTTTGAGATTCAGTGACAAAAAGCTCAAAGAAAAAGTTGATGAGAAGGTGGGAAACACAAAGGCAAAGGCCTTAGAAGCAAGGTTCAAAGAAGGGTTGCCAACCCTTTTACCTTTAATGGCCTTAAACCAAGGGTTGTCAACCCCTCTACCTTAAATAGCCTTAAACCACAAGTTTCAGCCCAAAACGATAGATAATAAATAACTCAAAAATAACAAAAAAAGATAGAAAACAAGTAGTGTAGAGATGGTACAAAGGGACTAGAAGGTATACCTCTTGAAGATGAATGCTTCTTTGAGTTACAACCACCAATTTCACACTCTCAAGTGCTTCAAGAGCTAAAATTCAAGCTCAAATCATCTTAGCAAGAAGCTCTCTAGGTTTGTTTTAGAGTGTTTAGAAAGGCTATGCAAGTTGCAAGAGAGAGAGAGAGAGAGAGAGAGAGAGAGAGAGAATTGTAGAGAGAGGAATTTTGCTCTTCAAAAATATTTTCTTACTCCTAAATTTTTCTAACCTCTAAACCATGAGGGAAGGTCATCTATATATAAAAAACCAGTTGTCTATCTCAGAAATATCTGTATAGGAATAGCTGGTGCAGTGTGGGAACAGCTGGCAACAAATATCTACAAAAATCTGCCTTTTTACACAAGTGGGCGGCATCTGCTTCCAGGCCTGACTTTAAATGGGCATATCTCTCTCATCTGGACTCGGTTTTAGATCATTCTTTAGTCTAAATTGATGCCCCAGAAGTCTACTTTTCAATGGTGGCCGATTCACATCTAAATTCTAAGTGTGCAAAGAGATATGTCTATTTTAGTGAAGGTTTCTCATTTATATCCTAACAGATTCATGCCCAACTTCCTCCTCAACTAGTTTTCTTCCATTCCTTCCTATTTTTGTCTACTCCAAACTAAAAATAAGATATTTTAAAAGATTTTTCAAAGATTTCACATCCCTTCCATTTATTTCCACTTTGTCCATATTCGATTTACCGAAAAGTGCAATATTTTAAATGAAATGCGAGCTTTGGAACATCGTAGAAACATTTTCAAGAATATTTTGAAAAAGAGGGTTTTAAGGTCTAAAATAGTTTTGGTCAAAATAGGGTGTAAGGTTGGGATTTAGAAACTCTTCTTCCTAAAGAAATCAAACATTTGCACAACATAACATTCATCATAGAGTAATCAATCAGTGGCGCCCAAGTCTTAAGGGTGGTCAAAAGTGGGGTGTCTACATAACCCATGTTGACTCAACTCATTAACCATTATCATAACCAAGAACTTTCATTTTGTAACAACCTCCACGTAGGATACCTCAAAATACTCCTCACATTTACTGGCCACCAAGCACAATAGGGCAAGTGGGCATTTCTTACTTTTTGAAAACCTCCACATTTACCGGCCACTAAACATGGAGGGGTAATTGGATACTCGTTTCATGTTAAAAACATCTCCACATTTTCCGGCCACCGAGCACGAAGAAGCAATTGGACAGCCATTTCATTTTAAAAAAATCTCCACCTTTTCGTGCCACCGAGCACGGAGGGGCAATTGGACACCGATCAATTATTTCAACTCTTCCCCCATATTTATCGGCCACCGAGCATGGAAAGGCAATTGGGCACCTTTACGAAATTACCAATGACAACCCTACATTTTCCAACCACAGAGCACGAAAGGGCAATTGGGCACTTTGGCACACAACATATTTCGAAACCACACGCATTCCTTTAAATAATCCAATATATAGACCGGCACCATGGAAATGCAATGCAATGTATGAGTTTTCCAAAAACCTTCTTCTTTTACACAATAATTCAACAAATAAAACTAACGAACTATTCTAATTTTCCAGTCTCCAAGTTCTATACTTTACCAACCATCACCCCATGCAAAACATTACCGTACATCATTCGAACATTTCAAAAGTTCACACAAGTCTACTTAAGTAATTCACCAATAATATCATCATAGGTAATAAATTTATCCAACACACTCATCAACATATAAAATCAATCAAATTTTTAACGAAAGTAACAATTAGCTTAAACCCTCTTTAAAAACAAAATCCCAATTCTAGGGTTTTTTAAATAAAAAATTGGGGTTTTCCCCATTCCTTTGTTAAATTCTCAAATCATCAAGTATACCAAAACATTCTAAAGCTTTCAAAAATTTGGGTGAAAACCCCAATTTTTATATATAAACATCTTTGAATCAAAGAATTCAAACTTAAATCAACTCATACTTCCTATAATACATCATAAATCGAAAGAAATCATAAATGATTGAGTTAAAAGAGCACCCTACCTCAACGATGAGAGCTAACAAGGAAGACCCAAGCAAAAACTTTGGCGAAATCGTAATCTAATCGGTCAAGAGAAAGATCTTCACTCCTCCTTCACTAATCTTGCATGATCTAAGGTGGATCCTTGGTGTAATGAGGTGAAATCAAAGGTTTGAGGGCTAGGGTTTTTGGACATGGAGGAGTGAGAAAGAGAAAAGAGAGAAAAGTGAGAAAAAATGAGCAAAAAGTGGGTTTTACACTGGCTGCTCCCGAATATACCGCTCGAGCGACTAGCCACAATAAGTGGGAGCGCTCGAGTGAGGAATGCCATCTTTCAAAGATCGCCAGACCTCGCAAAAATCGAAGTTCACAAAGACCGCCAACAAGACAATCCGACACACAATCTCCCCACCTTAGGAAATTTCATCCCCGAAATTATAGAAAGAGTGAACAAGACAACTCAACCACCAACAAAGGGTAACCACAACCTCAAATTAGAGCCTGACTTCAGATGAGTTTCCACATCCCAATGAACGTTCACCACGCCTCAACCACCACAACACGCACAATCCCATCAAGTGTTCAACAATCAAGTACGAAGGAAAACCCTCACAATAGTACATTTGGTCAACTCTCACCAAAGAAAAAGGCTTACAACAAAATATGTCCAAAACAACACTCCGGCGTAATAAGCCCCAACAACTCCGAAACACTCCTCCAACCATCTACACAAACATGTGATGAACGATTTAAACAAAGTTGCTACCCAACCAGTTTATTCCAAGCAATTAACAACATAATTCCAAGTTAAAAGTATTTTTTTTTTTTTCTCAATTCTTTGAAAATCAAACCTTTGTATTAAAAACATTTCTCAAAGGGTGTTCAAATTCATACCATCTAAAATCAGAAATATATATATATATATATATATATTTTGGTGACAAAAGTGTTGAATTGAACATAGAATCATCCATAATTAAGTTGAGACACTATTCAGTGAAATCATTTATCAGAATTTAAATTAATTCCACAACATATTTGTTCATTAACGCCATTCGAGACCATCACACAAGAAAATTTCATTTCCATTTCCTCTTTCACATAACACCCAGTGACCTTCTACCGTCACCCAACAACATCCATCACTCTTATAGTGATGTAGCAACAACATCTCTGTGATAATAATAATAGGAATGACCACCGTGTTACCAACGCAAGTAAGGCACAAGACAAATCACAATTTTGTAGTTTGATCCATCCATAATATTACCATCAATTATTACCTACACGAGACATAATGCATAAGTCAAAACAATGTGTCTACCGTACGTTATTTCAACCTAAAAAGATTTCGTTAACCTAAGACAAGCTTTACACTAGCTTCACATCCACATACACGAGACTTCACACTCGTAAAACCACTCTAAGCCATCATTCACTTTACAGTCTTCCTCCCTCAACTCTGCTATTACCAAGGTGACTACTTGTTAATCAAACTCCCCTATCAACTCATTGATTAACCAACTCAATAATTTCTACACGCTGCACTAAGCACCGATGTGTTACTGAGCACTGTTATTTCGATAAGAAGTTTCACACATCACTGCCCATATTTCTCGAACTCATTTTAAATTCCCCTAATCAAACCATGCCACTCATGTTCCTAAACACAACACCATCCACGTGCCTTCATAAAAATGCATCCTTCCATCCCACCTGAGTTTGAACTAGACTTTTAAAGGTCAAAGCATATCACTCACACCTTAGGTCAAGTTACACATATTTTCTTGATCAAGACACCCCCTCACTTCACACAACAGACTGATAGAGTCACAACCACTCACTCTTCGCACCAACCTATTCCCAACCGCTCTCTCTCCTTCTATGAACTCTAATGGGTCACACTACCCTTGTATCATAGAACTGAAACAAAAGGAATTTCATTCCTAACATCTCCATATATGAGTCTCAAATTTCGACAACCCAGACTCAATTACATATAAGTCTAACAAGACCTTAGACACTTATCTTCCAAAGCAATAACGTGTTTGCCATAGGATTAAGATTACAAACTTAATAAGGATTCATCAAAACACATAAAATTACAAATCATTACAGTCCAATTCCCTTGGAAAATATGCACACACGCACACACACACGCACACACACATACACACACACACACACACGCACATATATAAATATGCAACATCTATGATTACACTGCCCTACCTGCAATACCATAGCATTACTATACCAAAACAACAATACATCATGCTACCCTCTCATAACATCACCATCCTGACTAGGATCACCGAATTGGTCCCGCCCACTCTGGGGACAATTACGCTTGACTTGACCTGGCTGATTACGCTTAAAACAAGTAGATGGTCCCCTATCTTGTAACTGGGTTGACTGGTGAAGTTGTTCTCAGTTCGAAACAAGCAGAAGGTTATGCGATTGTTGGGATCCCAAAGCACTAAGGACCTCTACCAATTGTAGGCATAGTCTCTTCATATGCCTCGGTTGTCCACATTGGTAGTTGGTAGACACTCGACCACAACCCCAAAACTGGCTTTGAGAAGGAGCCGACCGTTGCTGAAGTTTTCTTCTCTCTTTCTGAGGGCAAGTTGAAGTTTTGTAACCCTGCTGACCGTATTGAAAACAAGTCATCTTATTCTAACTGGTACTCCCTGAACTTATCCCCATTACCAAACCTGGAGACTTAGTCCACTGTGATTGCAAAGGTATGCTAGTGTTACCCTTAGACTTCTTGGACATCGCTGAGTCACTCTGCGACTCTTGTTCCCCTTGCCTCTTACCCCCCTATTTCTTTCCCCCTTCCAAGGTGATTTCCAGACGTGCTACTGGTTCCACGAGTCTATCATAACTCCGGATCATACTACCAACCACTTTAATCCTAATTTTCCACCTAAGTCTCTTCTCAAATTCCAAACAACAGCGCTCCTTGGTCGCTACTAACTCTGGTGCAAATCTAGACAAGCTAGTGAAAGTTGCCTTAATCTCTGCTATAGTTGTATCGAATAATCTCCGCTACAGTTGTATCGAGCTATTCGAGATTTTCAAACTATTTTCTCAAATGCTCTCTAGCTGTGGGTGAAAGATACTTCTCTTGGAAGGCATGAGTGAATGCCTCCCATGTGTGTACTATACGGTCTTTGGCATATTTCTACTATTGACCCGCGTCTCCCTTCAATTGAAAAACCGCCAATGTGACCTGAAGCTCATTATCTACTATGTGAAACACCTCAAATGTCTTTACTATCTGTTCAAGCCACTCATCCACTAGAAGTGGGTTAGCACCGCCATAAAACTCCATAGATTTAGATTTAAAGAACTCTTTAGCTAATGAAGAGGCCCTGGTCTCTCCCACAGCGGCCTGTGCCACTTCATCAGCCCTCAAAATGTTCATAGATTCCTGAAGTGTACCCTCCAACTCTCTAGCCAACAGGCCCATAACACCCTGCAGCTCATGTTTGGCCATGCTAGTTTGGCTTGCTCTCTCTCCTGGAAGGGAAACACCCTGATCACCACGACAAGGTCTACCACGACTTCTATTACTATGTCCTGACATCCTATACAATAACAAGAATAAACTTAGCTCACAAATTAACCTGAATGGAACTGTGAGCTCTACCTGAAATATCTACACATAACAATTCTCATAATGGAAAACCACATAAACACATATTCACATAAAGCACATACGAATTATCCTCCTAGAATGCCAATTTTCCCCACAACATTCAAAGAATTCAAGTTAGAATGGCATTGCTCAAGTGCCCTCCTAACAAGACTCCTATGAATTCAAAAGCACAAACTTCATCTCGAGAGTTTAATCCCATACCCACATAAATCATATCAGCAAACACAAATTAGAGCAAGCACTTAAACGTCCCATTCTAAACTAGTAACCCATTGTGTGAAATGTCACTTCCCACAAGCCCAAGGTATTCAAACCTGGTGAGCTTTGATACCAATTTGTAACACCCCGATATTCAGATCATATAATTTCTTACTAAACCATTATTATTGTCTAATTTAATTACATTCATATAAACATTAAATAAACAATAACAATTCAATAAACTAAACCTATCGCATTCTTGTGTATTCCTCTTTGAGTTCATTGTAATAATTTACAACACACGGTAATATAAAATGTACATCAAGATTGATGTAAGGGCGTACACCTTTCAAGACTAAGGGCCTTGATTTCAACAAATACAAGCCTAACTCAACAAATAAGCTCAAGAGTTGTAAGCAATTAACATCAAAGAAGCATCAGTGCTCCATGTTAAACTGCGTCCACTTTTCAACAATAATAAGGTTCACCTTCATTACTTGGAATTTTAGGATGTCTAGCCCATAAAAAGGGAGTGAGCTTTTACGCCAAGGATGAAGTAAACTTAACATAACCAAATATGATTAATATACATATGATCAATATGATTTTGCTATGTAATGTCATGCCATGTTTACGACTTAACTTCGTTTGGAAACCGAATTCTGAAATACATGATTTGTAACCCATGTTGACTCAACTCATTAACCATTATCATAACTATGAACATTCGTTTTGTAACAACCTCCACGTAGGATACCTCAAAATACTCCCCACATTTATTGGTCACCAAGCATAGTAGGGCAAGTGGGCACCTCTTACTTTTTAAAAACCTCCGCATTTGCCAGCCACCAAGCATAGAGGGGCAATTGGACACCCGTTTCATTTTAAAAACATCTCCACATTTTTCGGCCACCGAGCACAGAGGAGCAATTGGACATCCATCAATCATTTCAACTCCTCCCCACATCTACCGGCCACTGAGCACAGAAAGGCGATTGGGCACCTTTATGAAATTACAAATGACAACCCCACATTTCCCGGCCACTAAGCATGGAAGGAAAATTGGGCATCTTAACACACAACGTATTCCAAAACCACCACACTCCTTTAAATAATCTAATATTTAGACTAACATCATGGAATTGCAATGCAATGCCTTAGTTTTCCAAAAACCCTCCTTTTTATCCCGAAACTTCTTTTAATTACACATTGATTTAACAAATAAAAACCAACGAACTATTCTCATTTTCCATTCTCCAAGTTCTACACTTTACCAACCATCATCCCATGCAAAACATTACTGTAGATCATTCTAAAATTTCAAATGTTCACACAATTCAACTTATTTAATTCACCGATAATATCTTCATAGATAATAATTTTATCCAATACACTCATCAACTTGTAAAATTCATTAAATTTTTGACGAAAGTAACAATTAGCTCAAACCCTCTTTAAAAACAAAATCCCCATTCTAGGGTTTTTCCATAAAAATTGGGGGTTTTCCTCATTCCTTTGTTAAATCCTCCAATCATCAAGTATTATACATCAATATACCAAAACATTCTAAAGCTTTCAAAAATTTGGGTGAAAACCCCAATTTTTATATATAAACATCTTTGAATCAAAGATTTTAAACTCAAATCAACTCGTACTTCCCATAATACATCATGAATCAAAAGATATCACAAATGATTGGGTTAAAAGAAATCCTTACCTCAACAATGAGAGTTAACAAGGAAGACCCAAGCAAAAACTTTGGCGATATCACAATCCAATCGGTTAAGAGAAAGATCTTCACTCCTTCACTAATCTTGCATGATCTAAGGTGGATCCTTGGTGTAATGAGGTGAAATCGAAGGTTTGAGGGCTAGGGTTTTCGGTCATGGAGGAGTGAGAAAGAGGAAAGAGAGAAAAGTGACAAAAAATGAGCAAAAAGTGGGTTTTATATTGGCTGATCCCAAATAGACCGCTCGAGCGCAAGAATTGTCGCTCGAGCGACTAGACACAATAAGTGGGACCGCTCAAGCCAACACCACTCAAGCGCAAGAAATACCACTCGAGCAAAGAATGACATCTTCTATTATCTCTGCAGACCTGCAAAAGTGCTGAAAGTTCACAAAGATCGCTTGAGCGCACAATCCGATGCTCGAGCGAAGAGAAAGAAAAACAAAATTCTAGAGTGTTACACTTTTCCTCCCCTCGTGAAGGTGCACCAGAGTGAAGCAATTCCAAGATAACACCCAAGTTGCTCACAACGTCCTTCATCAAGTGTTCACGATCATCAAGAGACTTAGACCTTGTCATGATCCAGAGTTACCCGAAACAATATAAAAACATATAAACATATAAATAACTCTCTCTAGAATGTCTCATCTTTGAAATCACCTCTCTCTTATCAAATCATCTTTCTCCATATCTCGCCATTTACAAAATCATAGATGCATATATATATATATATATAAGTGTCTTTGAATCAAAACACTTAATAGCACAATTATAAATAAAAGAGTTGTTTGGTTGCAATTTTCAAAATTCAATTTTCTGAAAATTGAGTATTTTGATTTGTGTTTTTTTTTTTAGTGAATTTTCTTTTAATATTTTAAGAAATTTTTTTACTTTTTTATAAATACAATTTAGAAGTATAATAATTGTGAAAAAAATCTTTAAAAGATTCACTAAATACTAAAAATCCAAATATATATATACACATATATATAAATTCAATACATTTTCCTATTCTTCTATATTTATTGATATTTTAAAATCTTTTTTAATAAATATTTTTACTTTTTGGATAAAACTGTTTCAAATATTAAAAAAATTCATTAAAAATAAAACCATGAAAAAGAAAAAAGCAAAAAAATAAAAAAACTTAATTTTCAGAAAATTGAATTTAGAAAATGAGAACCAAAAAAATGAGATACTAATAAATATTAAAACTTTGGAATTAAATATATTAAGCATTTTAATAAAACTGAATATGATAAATGTATTATAATATTATTTTTACTAAAAATCGGACCTTTTGCGACTTCGATGACATCGAAAATGTACAATAACAGATATTAGGAACATTGCTTTGTTCGTTATTAGAGAGAGAAAGAGAGAGAGAGAGATATTTGCAATTCGCATCTCTAGACGATCGTCGATTGTCAATTGAGAAAAACTTGAAGGAACTTGATTCGGAATAGAGATTCATTGATCTAGGGCTTCAACAACAAGGATCTAGGGCTAAAAAAAAAAGAAGGAAAACTAGTAGTTATTGAACTATTCAAAATAAAATAAAATAAAATAAAATTCAGGATTCAACAAATCGATCGAATAAGAAAATACCTGATCTCCAAATGTGAAAGATCAAACTAAATCAAACAAATAAAATATATTGGGGGGGGGGGGAGAGAGAGAGAGAGAGAGAGAGAGAGAGCCTCAAATAGCTCTGATTGGGCTTTGTTGGACTTTGTCCTTGAATGATCGTTGGTGGGAATGGAGTGACTCCGATGAGAGAATAACGGAGTGAGGTGACGCCAATGGAAGGAAGAGATATAGCATAAGAATGAAATAGGGGGAGTTAGTGTAGAGACCCTAATTTTTGTAATTACCATGAAATCGTAAACCTTGAGCTTATTTCAATAAAGCCCTTGAATTTTCATTTAATTGCGTTTTAAACCCTAGAATTGGGAAGCATCGCTGATTAATTCGAGTAAACCCTAATTGATCTCGGTAGATTAATAATCACCTTTAAAACCCTAGTATTAATTATTAGAACTGATAAATATAGATTAACTACTTTAAAATCTTATTTCTTGATAACGCCGTTTTTGCTCGGTTTTTCGCCTTTCTTTGCACTTTAATTTAATAGGACCCTAATTTATTATTTTAACTATTTTTTTAATGTTAGTATATTAATAATAAATATCAAGGTTTCATAAATTTAGACTTGGTCCCTATATACTTCTATTTTATTTCACTTCAAACCTTAAAAGGCCTTGATGGCATTGATGGACAACTTTGATAAATTACACTTGTGGAACTTAGTCCCTAAGAAACCTCCCAATCCTTCCTCTATATATATGCACATTTCTCCCACTCATTTTACTCATTTATAGCCATGCACTAGAAGAGTGAGAGTGAATGACCTTGGAAGAGAGAGAGAGAGAGAGAGAGAGAGAGAGAGAGAGAGAAGAGAAAAGAAGAGAAGAGAAGAAGAAAAAGAAGAATTGTGTTAGGTCTTCTACAACAAAGGTAAACCTACATCACCTCTTCTCTCAAGTTCTTTTATACCACTTGTTTTTCCCCACCTAATACATGCTATTTTTATATATATGTTGTAATCTAGGCCTACACTCTTGTATAAATGTGTATTAATCAAGAAATGGTGTACTTCTCTTTCTTTCTTAAATTTATTTTCCCATCAAAGCTCCATAAACTCAAAATCTACTTTTATGGGGTAATATTTGGTATATCTAGAGTATGTGATAATTTTGGTAGGACCTAAGGATGTATTTTTATAACCTAAGCAAATTTTCTAAGTTTGTTACTCATAGAACCAGAAAAATTGTCAACTTTCTCTATTTTTAGAAAATTCCACAAAACTAATCTTGAGTCCACTTTTATGTCAAAATCTTAATCTTGGCGTTATATTCCAATTAAAATTTGTTAGAGCTGAAGAGAGTGAGAGGTTTGAGAAATAAATCTATTTGTGTAACAATCAACAAATCTGGATAGATCTTTTTAATTCTGCATTATCTTAAAAGCTAAAATGCCTATCCCACTTTTGTAAATTGAGTTTGAAAGTAGACTCATTTATCTACAAACTCACCTGAGGCTAGGTACTTAGGGCTAATGAAAATCTGGAAATTTGGGTTAATGTGCTCTTAATTGGCTTGTAACTCTTATATGTTGTGTTTCTTGAATGTTTTAAGTTTTGATATGTAAACTATGATAAATTGTGAATTTTTTTTACCATGCATAAATTACTTTATGTTTAGTTTGGCTTCGTAATAATCTTGACCATGCTTTGCTATAACCGAGAACATAATGCACTTAATAATGGAGAAATCAAATGGGGTGGTAATGAGTTGCAATCATTGTACTAAATTTTATGGGATAATGAATGATGGATTCAAAAGTACAATATAGTGGAATGTATTCCATTTTTGTGAAGTCTTGCGCAAGTGTGTTTTTGAACCTTAACATGGCACGGGAGGTATTCTGGATGCTTAACGAAATTGGGAGGTATAAGCGTGGCAGTGAGGGTCTCACACAAGAAGAGTATCCCTCGAAGCCCGTTCCCTTGGGTCAGACCGTGATGTCACCAATGTAACCTAGGTGCATGGGCATCATTGGTAATTGTTCAGTAAGCAACGCACTGGTGATTATGCGGTAAGCAATGCATTGGTATTGTATTAACCAAGAGGGAGCTAGAATTGCCTGTGGCCAGTGTTAGTGGTTGGGTAGGAATGACATTCCATAGGGAGTTGCCTAGAACTAATTTAATTGACTATTATTCATGAGTATTGTTATTCATGAAAACTGAAATTTATTATCAGCTTTACTTAATTATTGTTTTTGCTATATGTTGTGATCATGCTGTTTTTTTACTTGTGTATTGGGAGTTGGAAAATGAACGAAATGTGTGTGTTTTCTGGGCATTCCAAGCTCATGGCATTTTATGCCAGGGCAAGGCAATTTTCACATTGAGAATGGAATCCCTAAAAGCTTTGAGGAACCATAACTGCCTTAGAGATTAGATTTTATATTTCCTGTATTTTGGATCATCTTATTGTATCAAGAAACTGATATGTATTTAAGGACTTGATTAATTTTATCTATAACTAATATTAATATTTTATTTTAGTGTAATTATTTGTTTTTTGTGCTTAAAAATATTGTGTATCCACTAGTTAAACCCCAGTGTATCGTTGTATTATATTATCAATGTTCCCAAAATTTGGGGCGTCACAACTTGGTATTAGAGCCAAGGTTCGACCCTTAAACATGCGTGTCGGCTTGCGATTATAAACAACCTTGCCACTGACTGTATTACATTATGATAAAACTACTTAGCCTAGAAACTAGAAGACGTCAAAAATTAAATTTTTCTTGACCAACCCTAGGACGTTTCTTCAAATTTCGGGCATGGCAATATTGATTCATGAAAGTATATAGTCGAGCGTCGATGATTCTAGTATTGGTATCATGTGTTGAAGAAAGCCTTTTAGATAAGGGCAGTGGAACTAAAATTTCATAATAAAGAAAGGTTAGGTTCAATTATCGAACTGAAACATGCAGTTGTCCTAGAGCAATCAAGAGTGGTGATGGAGTCGATGGTTGAGTAAGACTACCCTAGGTGCTTATTAGGTGTTACTTGGACTGTGTTTCGAGTAGAGCATTTCACCTTAGTAATTTCCTTAACTAATTGCATTAGCAAAACCCTAACCTGCACTTAACTACGTGTTTGGCAAATGTCAACCAAAGAAGAGCAAACAAATACGTAGGCAACAACAATGCCGCCAACCACAATGATTGCGCCAATATAAACAGGAATGAGGCGCCTCGGGTCAACAATCACGATCACGCCCCTGCACCTGCTATGGACTTACCTAGGAATGTCGAAAATCAAATTTTGGAAGAATTAGGAAGGCTGAGGAGAACACGTCAGAATGAGAGGACACATCTATTCTTTGAGTTTCGCAAACAGAGACTGCCGATCTTCACTGGTGAAGCCGATCCTAAAATTGTTGAAAAATGGATCCAAAAAATTGAAAAGATGTTCAATACAATGGGAATAATTGAACACATTGATAGGATTGCTCTAGCAGTTTACCAACTTGAAGGGGAAGCAGATCATTAATGGGCCCTAACTCAGGAATCCAGGGACATCACCGCAATGACATGGGTGCAGTATAAGGAGTTATTTTTGAGGAAGTGCTTCCTGAACACAGTCAAACAAGAAAGAATCCATGAATTTCAGAACCTAGAACAAGGCATGATGACGGTGACCCAATACGTGTCAAAGTTCAAGGAGTTGGCGCGTTATATGACTCGATATGTAACAAACGATGAAGACAAAGCACGAAAATTTGAATGAGGTCTAGACCCTACAATTCGAAGAAAAATTTTGCCCATGCGACTTTCCACTTTTGCAGATATGGTTGACACAACACTTGATTCAGAATAGGAGGTGTTAGATTCAAAAAGGATTTGGAGTTTAATGAAAGAAAACAATCAATCAAACGTGGGACCGGAAAGGAATAGTCGAAGGCATGCAGCACATAAACCGTATTCTACGGAACCCCAACCGCAAAATTTGAAGAAGTGTTTTCAAGCAAGACCAACTGGGTTGATCTAGTGCTATCATTGTTAACAGATGGGACACAAAAGGTTCGAATGCCCCCAATTGGTCGGAAGAGCGCTCGAGAGCAAATACGCATGTTATCAGCGGGCAGTAACCATGGGTAACTAAGTCGGGAACTTCTAGGCACCAAAATTTCAAGGTGGAGAGCAATAAGAAATATGGACCAGTTAATAATCAAAGGCCAACAAAAGTAATATTTGCAATCAGAGGGAGAAGAAAATGAACATCTCATTAAGCAGTATCTTGAGGAAGAGCAGTACACCTCATATGAACCCAAGGAACAGCAATACGAGCCATGGCTAACTTAGGAATAATGTAAGTAGGACATTAGTTATAACTCTTTTGGATGACTTTTTGTAATATGAATATAGACGATGTAAATTTCCTGTTGTTAATCTAGTTTTAGGACTCTTGAGTACATGCTTTACTCATCGTATTTGTGGTGGAGTGGTTCTGGAAATACTCATTGGATCCAATGGGGCACTCGAGATCCTCAGCTAGTAACCTGAAAAAGAATGAACACTCTGGTTAGGGGTGCCAGAATTAGCACTCCGACGGATAAGTCAGTATATAATCTCTCGATTGCTTATATCTTAAGTTAAGCGTACTAGTTCTCACATACCTCTTTTTCGGCTGTTCTTCCTGTATTTATACTTGCCCCCTAGGCCTCAGGGTCTGGCCCACTTTTAATCTACCCTGTGAGTGCTCACTCAGCTTTTTCCGTTATAAATTGGTTCTCATTTGGCTCTCCGTTTAATTGGTTCAGGGGTCGATTAGGGCGTTCGTCTTCCGAAAGATGCAAGGTTGGGCCGAGTAGGGATGTTCATACAATAAGCTTCCAAGCATGTACTCGGCCCCCTCTACAGTCCTCGAAATTCAACTCCCACAATTGCCCCCCAAACATCCCACTAACAGCAGCTTAGTTGGCGTGTTTGGTTTCGTATTTGAAAGGTCAAAAATATAGATTCGGTGGCTACCCTCTGTAACAGCGCCCGCGAGGGACCTCGGCTACAGTTCGGACTCCCCTTTTTTGTTTGTTGCGGTTCTTAATCTGAACCAAAGAGTCCAACTCTGGCAAATCGTTTTGAAGAAAAACTGATTTTTGAAAAGTAGTGCCAAACATGGACTGCTTTTCCAGATATAGAGTCGCCACCTAAATATTTTTTAAAATGGGGAATTTAGGAAACCTTGACTCAGTGCCGAAGGCCACATGTCCGTCATCACCAAAGTTGTCTTGGCTCGGGAGCTTGGGTACGATCGGGGAAGGTCAGCTATGAGCACCTCCTTTCGCCCGGTCCGAAGACCGGCCTCTACTAACCATGATATCCCATTTTGAAAACGTTATGCGTTCTTATTCCGGTTATTAGCCTAGAATTACTATGTTATGCGCATAGCAAACAAGTATAGACTAGATTGCCTAATTTGGAAACAAGCATTGCATATCCGTTTGTTTTTTGAAAAGCGCTTTGAAATTTGCTACTCGCAAGTAGGCTAAAACACGGATTTCAATGAGTTTTTCCAACTCAAACAATCCGACCTTCATCCACCGGCATTCAAGCAGTTATATCACATAAGCAGCTAGCCTCATGGTAATCATGCTGTTATGGCAACATTCACACGAATGCGATATGCTAAAGCGTAAAAACTCACCTAGTACTCCAAGCCAAAACAGAAACTAGTTAGTGATCATATGCATGATCCTAGTTCATGTTAAGTGGCTAATGCAACGCAAGCAAGGGTGTAATCTAGACAGGCTCGGCTATCCTAAACATGGCATGTGAAATGCTACAAGTAACAAGTATTGAATTTGGAAATTGAAATACAATGCAGTTAGCGTGATGTACCGAGCCCGGTGAATGTAAGACAAATGTATGGATGCACGCATGCATTGCATAAGGTATGCTAATTTTGAATATGCCCTAATCTACCATCATAAGCTGGTAAATAAAAAGAGAAGAAAGAAGTGGGGGTTGGAAGACATACATACACTTACGCACACTTATTACAGATTTGCCTTCGCCCGGAGGGACCAAAAGAATATACAAATTAATTAACTACGCAAGCTAATTAAATATTACAGATCAATTAAATTAACTAAACAAATTAATTAATCTAATTAAAACAATAAAGCCCTCGGGAAGCGGGTCAGATACAGTGCATGCTCGGGACTTGCTCGGAATCGCACTGCCATGCATAGTCTGCCTCTGTTTTCCCTGCTTTGCTCCTCTGAAAACTGCCAAAGTCTCAGGAATGCCTCTCAGGACATTGGGGGATACCACCGGCTGAGTAGAATTACCACCGGCAATAGGATGTGGCCATCGGCACAAAATGAATCCATCGGCTGAGGACTTACTGCCGGCCGGCAGCAAGTGTTGCCGGTCGGCAAACAATGCCTGCAGAACCTGCAACTCACAGCAGCAGAGGGCAAAACTTGCATGGCAATACAATTCAAACAATGTATGCACCAATCATGCCCCCCATCATGTTTGCGACTCAAAGGGGTATGTGCCTCGATTCTCGGGCCACCAATCACGCATTTCCATGCATGATGGCCTAAAGAATCAAGTGTGCACTTTCATGTCAAATGAAATGCAAATCAATCAAACAAAACAAGGCCCAATTCCTATCACCAAATCAAGGAACAAGGCATGCATGCAAGATGCAATGCAACCTAGGCATGCAAGCTAAGGATGCAACATGGCATGGCAAGGCACTTATGCAAGCATACAAGCAAACATGAGGCAATGCAAACTAATGAAAAGGTGGACTTAAACATGATTTAGGCGGCTCTAAATAGGCCGAAAACAGTGGCCAAAATGCCCAAAAATGAAGGCTAAACACACATGCACACATGCACACATGCACATGTGATGGTCTAAAGCTTAAGCATTAAACTAGCAACTTTCAAGCACACTTAAAAGAGGCTATGATGGACAATTAGCATGGAATATTAGCTCTGAAAATCATGTCAAAATGTGGTGCCAAACCAACTCAAATGAGACAAGCATAAGCATGCAAGCATGGTCCAAGTACTTAAGGCAAGTCATGGAGGCTTGAACCAAGGTCAATTCCACCAAGCCTCACAAGGCTAAGGAGGCTTAAAATAGGTCAAAAGAAGGCTTAAACAAAACCAAGGGTGCACCTAGATGGCATCTAAGTGGCTCAAATCCAAAGGCATACATAATGACCAAAACATGGAGCATACAACACGAGCTTTCAAAGCAACAATAAAGCCTCTAAGGCAAGTATGCAAACATGTTAAATGGACTGAAATTTCATGCTAAGTGGTTCCAAACCACTGAAATAATGCAAGCAATGCATGCTATACACTTATGCACTTAAGGCCAACAAGCCCAAATATACAAAGGGGCTACACAATGCATGCTAGGGTCGACCCAAACAACCTACGACAGACCTTATACATGGCAAAACAAGCACAAAAGCTTCACAAGACTAAGCCTAAAACATGCTAGAATAATGGTTTACAACCCAAGGCATATTAAGGCAACAACAAGGCATTACAAGGTAGGTATGCAAGGCATGCATAGTGTACCAAAAATAACTTAATACAAAATTATATCATGGCAATATAAGCATAAAATACAGCCATGGCATGATCAACAAGAGCCTAAGCTAGATGCTCCCTTAAGAGGCCAAGATTGGTCCTTGTCAAGGACAACAAGGAGAGGGGGTGGCCCTCAGACTTCAAGGCACCATCTTCACCACTGAAATCCCTCAAAATTTCAGTGGTGAAGAGGCTCAAACACCAAAGTCTCGAAACTTGCACAAAATAGCACAAAAATGGGGCCTTTCAAGGCCTACGGGTGGTCAAACACACCCAAACCACAAAACACTCTTAACAAACAATCAAGAGGGCCTAAAAACAGAACTTTTTTATGTTATACACTAAACACAAAAACAGCTCTAAGATAGGTAGAAATAGGATGCAAAAAAGCGGTAAAAAGGACTAGTTTCTTACCCTTGAAGCCTTTCTTCAACAATGGTGATCTTGTTGCCTCCTTAAGCTTCAATCCAGTCAAAAATAGCAAGAACAAGCCCTTAGAACCTTAGTAGCCAAAGGAAGGTGGAGCACTAGGTGTTTGTGTGCAATAATATGGACTAAAACACCTAGAACATAAAGAGAGAAAAAGAGATATAGGAGATATGTATCAACCCTAACCCTAAAACCAGAGCTTCTCTCTGTGTTTTTCTCTCCAAAATTTTCTAACCCCTTACCAAGAGAAGAGCCCCTTCTCTTATAAGCAACAAACTTGTAAAGCTTATACAACAAGCTTACAAGGAGGGCATCCCTTCATACACGTGTATGGAGGGGAACAAAATGCCAAACAGCTATCCTAAAATATCTGCAAAAGCAGATGAACAGTGGTCGGCCGCTCAAAAATGTCATTTTGACAAAAATGACTGCCGACCGGCAACAAATAGTGCCGACCGGCAACATACATTGCCGGTGGCAACAAAAACTAGCCGGTGGCCTCTAGCCACTGTCGGTGGTGTGTGGGGATGCCTCACAAGGCATTCCCTACCCCTCCAAGGCAAAACACAAGTGTTTGGTGCAAAACCAGACACAAAACAGTCGAGTTCGGAGATCCTAAGACAAGGCGCGTAGCCGAGAACTCCGAAAACTCCAAACGAACACAAACATGGATAATCACCGAGTGTTCAAGCGGTGACGTCCAGGTCTTGAGTACGGTCAAAAATGGGGTGTCTACAGTTGCCCCTCTTTGACAGAACTCGAAAGTCATAACAATGACGGGAGTGAATGTCAAAGCCCAGAGACGACCCATTTTTGACAAGGCGGAAGACTTGGACAAACATGCTAGACAAACAAGGTATGCGCCCGAAGGCAGGGGCAAAATGCAACTGAAAATGCAAGAAGCCGAGCATAACTTATGATCATGTGAAGAAAGCTGTAATGAAGCACGCATGTGACAGTTTTAAGCTAGCATACACCAGACCACACTACAATGCAGAAAGGATGTAAGAGAATTATGCAATTCTCAAAACGTCTCACGCGGAGGATACAATACCTGTGTGGTTCGTCCGGTTACACCGGCCTCAAATGAGCCATATATACAACTTTCTTTCGTTAGTTGTTGTCTCATTTGCTCCTTGTAAGTTCTCTTCCCCTTCTTTTCAAATCCCATTTCCTGGCTTATTTTTATTTTAGCACTCTTCTTAAACTTGCTAGTATGGCCAAACATTTGAAAGACCTACTTTCCGCAGACCGTATTTCTGGGTTCTGATGCCATTTTTCCATCCCTGACGATGTCCATCTGTCACTTGTGATAGACAACACTTTTGATATGGAGAGGGATGATGAAAGTACAATCATCTTTCCTTTCCTATCTATCGCTGAGGGCGGATTCTGTTTTCCCCTTCACCCATTTCTTAGGGCCGTCCTTCGCCATTGGGGTCTGATTCCTTCGCAACCCAACGTAAACTTTTTCCGTATCGTAATGGGGATTATAGAGTTGAACCGGCGTCTTAGGATCAACCTTGGCATACCTGCCAGTCAGTACTATTATGTTTTGGCCAAATCATCTGGCCGGCTAAGGCGTTATTTTCTTAGGGCCAAGGACACTGACCATCAGTTGGTAACTATGCTTGCCAGCTCTGGCAAGCGAGTCGACGATGTCATGGTCATTGTCCGAGGTAATTGGGAATTCGGCGAAGGTGAAGATTGCCTAGACCCTATACCTAGACGGAAAGGCGAGCCAGGTTGCTTTGTAGCTCCTTACGCTTATCTACTTTATATTTACTCAGCCTTTTCTCAAAGTACTAATATTTTTATATTCGTGCAGGCAGCAATTTGAAAAAAGTTCTGGTTTCGGCCGACGATGCAGTTCTTGAAGACATCAAAACCGCACTCTAGTTTTTTGGCCATCCAAATATCCAGAAGTAACAGAGAGCTACCCATATACTTTTGAGGTACGACCCGACTTACACAACATTTTCGGCCGCAGAAAACATTTCGATTCCACGCAGAGAACAATATCTCACGGCTCTCATCTTCCCCCGCTTCGAAAGCCTTAGGCAACCGTCGGCCAAACTTCGATTCACAAAGAAGTCAGAGCCGAGAGTCGAGGAGATCGCCAACAATCTGCGTTGGAGGCCAAAGTCGACGAGGACCTTCACTCGGCGTTCGAAGCAACCGGCCTTAATCAACCCGACCTTCCTTCCACTTCAGGTTGGGGGGAAATCTCCTTTGAAGATATCTTTACTGATTTGGGAGATCTATCCTGAGAACATGGCTGGGGAAACGCTCACACAAATGGCACGAAAGAAAAATGCCGAACATATGGCCGCTCGGCGGAGAGCCGAGACCATCCATTCTGAACCTACCTCGACTAAATCTTTTGAGCCTATTATTATCACAGAAACGGCTCAAATTGGGTGGCCAAGACGGTGCAAGAAGCCGAACGACCGATCCCAGAAGATCGGAGGGGGGAGAAACGTCCCGCCGAGAACGAGGCCGACTTTGACGAAAACCCTATTGATAAACGACCGCGCTTAGAGGAGTCGGATGTGGTTGCTCCTTTTGTTGTTCAACCAAAGATAAAAAACATACCGATCTCCTCTAAAGCGTCGGCCTTGAAAGATCCAGCTGTGGCTTTGAGCTTGGTTTCCTTTATCTCATTGCCGGCTGACAAGGCAACCTTTCAGGCGGAGCCGGACTTGGTGGCAATAGCATTAGCTGCTCAGCCGGCTTTTCTGGTATGTGACTTGATCCTAACTTCCGCTTTCTACGTATATTGTTTTGGTTTTAACTCCTTATTTTTGCAGACGGTCGGAAGGATAGCTGAAATAGGCCGCCGCCAGCATGACGCCATTGAAAGAATTGGCCGGTTGAAATCTGAAGTTGAGGGTGAGATGCGTTTGCCCCAGATCGGCTAGATGAGTTTTCTCTTCTTTGGACTTGATCACCATATCATCAATGTAAACTTCCACAGTACGGTTGAGTTGCTCCTTGAACATGGCGGTGACTAGTCTTTGGTAAGTTGCCCCTGCATGCTTCAGCCCAAAAGGCATAACCTTATAGCAATAGGTTCCTCTTGGGGTGAGGAATGCAGTTTTGTCTTGGTCCTCCGGATGCATGGCGATTTGATGGTAGCCTCTGTAGGCATCGAGAAAGCTCATACGTTGATGACGCGCCGTGGCATCTACAAGTTAGTCTATTCTGGGGAGAGGAAAATAATTCTTGGGACAAGCTTTATTTAAGTCCATGAAATCCACACAAACACGCCAAGTCCTATTTTTCTTCTTGACAACCACAGTGTTCAACAGCCATATAGGGTAGGTAACTTCTCGGATTGCCCCGGCATCGAGCAACCGGTCAACTTCTTCAACAACGGCAACAGTGTATTCTACGGCTGACCGCCGGCTTTTCTGAATAATCGGCTTGCATTTAGGGTCAACGTTTAAACGGTGCTACGAAATAGACAGATACACACCCGACATCTCATATGGTGTCCACGCAAATACATCAAGGTTGCCAAGCAAGAAGGAAATTAGCTGCTGCCTGTCGGCTTCATTCAGGAAGGCACCGACCATGAAGAACCTGTTTGGATTTTCGTCAATTTTAACTCGATCCAAGGCTTCCGTGGCCATTTCACTTGGGAGCCGCCCAACATCGTCGAGGCTCTCTCGATCCGACACCTTAATAGAATTCACTTCCAACTCTTTTGGTGTCTTTGCAGCAAGGAGATAACATGCTTGTGTCGGTTTTTTGGAGCCACGGATTTGCTCAATGCCACGTTCTGTTGGAAAGTAGAGTAGTTGATGATAGGTGCTTGGCACGGCCTGCATCGTATGTAACCAAGTTCGCCCCATGATGAGATTATACGGCGAAGGCAGGTTGACGACCAAGAATTCCACATCCACTGTTCGGGAGCCCTCTCGAACTGGTAGTGTGATTTTGCCCAACGGGTATTCTGGATTAGCGTTGAAGCCGAATAAGGGATAAGTAGCCGGAGACAGATCTGAGTCGGCGAACCCGAGTTTGATGAAGGTCTTGTAATAGATAACCTTCGAAGTACTCCCCTGGTCTATGAGAACGCGTTCAATGGTGAATCGATTTACGCGTTGTTCGATGACCAATGGATCAATGTGGGGGAGTGTTACGCCGATCAAATCAAAATCGTTGAAGGTAATATTCAGAGCTTCATGGGGCCGTTTGGCTGGTGTGATTTGTTTTTGGGGGCCTGGATACGACTGAATTGCATGCACAGTTGTGGCTGTTGGCAGGCTGTATATCATATGGATGACGCTGAGCGGAGGTGAATCCTGCCGTAGGGCAACTGTTTTGGTTGAGTTGTTCTTTCGGACGTGCTGCTGGAGCCGATCGTCTTGTACCAACTCCTCAAGATGCTCTTTCAAAGCATAGTAACTGTCGGTATCATGATCGTGATCTTTGTGATATTCACACCGCCTATCCCGTCTCCTCGTATCGGGAGGTCCCACCATTTTTTATGGCCATTTGAAGAACGAAAGGTGTTGAACCTTAGCCATAACCACACTGATCGGCTTCGATAACTCCGTGTATTTCTCGTCGGCGCGCCTCGTGCGCCTGCTATCCACTTGAAGCTGCACATTAGCTCGGTGCAGACATCGGTCGTTTGATCGGCGTGAATCCCGTCTTCTATCTCGCTTAGCCCGATTCCGTGATTCAGGGCTCCGTGGTGGTACAGCGTTTATCGGCTGCGCGACTTTAGGCGGGGCCGACTTAGTGGCTTTATGCCCGTCTTTGATCTGGAGGGCATTGTCTTCTACTTTGCAGTATTCCTCAACTTTTTCATCAATGACCAGACCATTTTTGGGGGCCGTCTGGTCAAAAAGCTGCAGAGGGCACTATCTTGATGTAACCCCATCTTGAAGGCAGTAATGGCCATGGAGTTATTGCAGGCATCATCTACTAGATTAAAACATTCCCAATACCGAGCCGAATACGCACGAAGGGTTTCCCTCGGTTGAATTTACATTGCCCACAGAGAATCAGTTTGCTTCGGCTGGACCTCATTAGTGATGAACCTTGCCCTGAAGGATTTTTGGAGTTGGTGGAAGCTCTTCATCGAAGCCGGCTCCAGTTTACAATACCACCTGACAGCCAGTGGTCCCAAACTGCTTGGAAATATTCAACACACGAGGGCCTCATTGTTTGCATGGAGCATCATGGCTTGCTTGTAATGGCGAATGTGATCGGTGGGGTCTGATTTACCATCATACAAGGTGAATGACGGTGCTTTGAACTTTTTGGGTAGCATTACCCTTGCAATCCGTCGTTCAAAGGGGCCATGCTGATCTTCTTCATTTGTATCATTTCTTCTTCGCTTCTTCCATGCACACGGACTTCCCTCAGAAGAACTGGAGATGTCGACTTGTCCCCTCTTTGTAGATTCTGGGGAAGATGAGTCAGAGCCACTGCCGCTATCATGTCTCCGAATTCGAGATCGTCGACCATCCCTTTTCAGAGGTTGTCCCAGGTCTTGGTGCGCGGCTTGTTGGGATTTTGCCACTTCCAAGGCCAAATCTTGTTGAAGGCGCTCGTTCTCAGCCATCATGTTTTCCAACCTCTGTTCGTGTTGCTTCGCTTTCTCCATAATCGCTTGCATTGTCTCATGTGCTGATGTCGAGGGTGAGTCAAAGTTCAAGACCCTTCTTGCGATAATATTCTCTAACCCAAGCATGTTGCTTGGAGTGGTTTCGTCTTGCGGTGTAGGGTCGTCAGCGACTACCGGAGGATCTTCCGTCACGCCCGCCATGGATGTGCTTGAGTATTCCCACAAATGGCGCCAATTGTGGGGGAGTGGTTCTGGAAATACTTTTTGGATCCAATGGGGCACTCAAGATCCTCAGCTAGTAACCTAAAAAAGAATGAACACTCCGGTTGGGGGTGCCAGAATTAGCACTCCGACGGATAAGTCAGTATATAATCTCTCGATTACTTATATCTTAAGTTAAGCATACTAGTTCTCACATACCTCTTTTCTGGCTGTTTTTCCTGTATTTATACTTGCCCCCTCGGCCTCAGGGTCTGGCCTACTTTTAATCCACCCTGTGAATGCTCACTCGGCTTTTTCCGTTATAAATCAGTTCTCGTTCAGCTCCCGGCTTAACTGGTTCAGGGGCCGATTAGGGCGTTCGTCTTCCGAAAGATGCAAGGTTGGGCTGAGTAGTGATGTTCATACAATAAGCTTCCAAGGAGGTACTCGGCCTCTTTGCAGTCCTCGAAACTTGACTCCCACAGTATTCTTTTGTATCTGCTATGTGGATGCAAACCTTTAAGAATTGTTTGTGCATTTGATTTTCAATCCCCAAGGCATGAATAGGTCCAACTCCCAAATCATCTTGGACACAGATTGGTCATTTGTGCACATAGTTGTGATCGATGGCAACTAGAAGAATGGGATGACTTACGCATTCATTGGGATGCCTTTATTGTTTAACGAATGATAGACCAACTTCCTTGATTACCACAAATCAACGAAGATAATGACACCAAAAAACCTAGAGAACAATCATCAGGATACATTTATAGTGAGTACGTAGACTACCCCATTAGAAATTGGCAACAGGGGTTTTTACGATGAAGCAACGACATCATTACCTATACAACGAGTAGTTCAGAATTTTAGAAAAAAAAAAATTCATTCTCTCACATCATTAATTGGGAAGAAATTTGACTTACAACGTTATTAGTAAAATGAGAATAAAGGTGGCTCTGGATAGAAGAGAGAATGACGTAAAAAGAGAAGGGGGGGGGGGGATAACAATCTAGATGATCGAAATACATTGATGGAATCTACCTGGAAGCACAATGATGAATGTGAGGAAATTATCTATAACTTTTCAACAGCTTAAAATTTTGAGGACACAATTTGTTTAAGGGGGATAGGTTGTAGAGACCCTAATTTTTGTAATTACCATCAAATCCCTAACCTTGAGCTTATTTCAATAAAGCCCTTGAATTTTTGCTTAATTACTTTTTTAAACCCTAGAATCGGGAAGCATCGCGGATTAATTCGAGTAAACCCTAATTGATCTCGGTAGATTAATAATCACCTATAAAACCTAGGTATTAATTATTAGACCCTATAATTATAGATTAATTACTATAAAATCTTAATTCCTGATAACGCCGTTTTCGTTCAGTTTCTCGCATTTCTTTGCGCTTTAATTTAATTGGACTCGAATTTATTATTTTAACTATTTTCTAATGTTAGTATATTAATAATAAATATCAAGGTTTCATAAATTTAGACTTGGTTCCTATCTACTTCTATTTTATTTCATTCCAAACCTTAATTATAACATTTTATTAATTAATGTACTTGTGCCTATTATTTTATGTTTATAAATACAAATATCTTCTATATATATATATATATATTTCTTGAAGCCCAAGTAGTTGGCCATGTGACGGATGAAAGGGCCTTGATGGACAATATTTACAAATTGCAGTTATGGAACTTAGTCCCTAAGAAACCTCTTAATCCTTTCTTTATATATATGCACACTTCTCCCCCTCATTTTACACGTTTTCAGCCATGCACTAGAGGAGTAAGAGAGGGTGATCTTGGGAAAGAGAGAGAGAGAGAGAGAAGAGATGAAGAAAAAGAAGAATTGTGTTGAGTCTTGTACAACAAAGGTAAACCTACATCACCTCTTCTCTCAAGTTCTTTTATGCCACATGTTTTTCCCCTCCCAATGCATGCTATTTTCATATATATGTCGTAGTCTAGGCCTACAATCTTGTATAAATGTGTGTTAATCAAGAAATGGTGTGCTTTTGTTTCTTTTTTTTTTTTTTTTTTTTTTTTTTTTTTTTTTGTTTCCAGCAGCAATTCTTTTCCCGCTCTTGAATTTATTTTCCCATCAAAACTCCATAAACTCAAAATCTGTTTTTGTGGGATAATATTTGGTATATCTAGAGTATGTGAAAATTGTGGTAGGACCTAAGGATGTATTTTTATAACCTAAACAAATTTTCTAAGTTTATTACTCACAGAACCAGAAAAATAGTGAAATTTCTCTATTTTTAGAAAATTCCACAAAAATAATCTTGAGTCTAATTTTATGTCAAAATCTTAATCTTGGTGTTATATTCCAATTAAAATTTGTTTGAACTCAAGAGAGTGAGAGGTTTGAGAGATAAATCGATTTGTGTAACAATCAACAAATCTTGATAGATCTTTTTAATTCTACATTATCCTAAAATCTAACATACCTATCCTACTAAAAAAATTGAGTTTCAAAATAGACCTATTTATCTACAAAGTCACATGAGGCCATGTGAGACCCCTAACTTTTGTAAACCTTATTAGGTCCCTAAATTTTGAGTTATTATAAGGAAGCCCTTAATTCGTTGATTGTTTGCAAATTAAACCCTAGAACCGAAAACGCATCACGGACGAGCCCATACAAACCCCAATCGACCCTGGAAACTTAGAAATCATTTCTAACATTCTAATATTAATTATTTAACTCTCAAATTTTAGATTAATCACTCCAAACCTTAGCTTCCGATTTTCACAATTTTCGTTCGTTTATTTACCTTTAAATTCAAAGCAAGATAATACAAACTGAATTATTTTTCCTGACACTAATTTATTAACTCTACCCTTGAAATATATACTTTAATTGAGCCCAAGCCCTCATATTTTTATTAAATCAAAAATTGACCCCAAACAAGTACCATTATATATTTAGGACTTTGCTAAAAACCCCCAGTGGGGGTCAACCCCCAGTGACGTGGCGCACTGGGGTTGGCCGACAATCAAAAAAAAAAAAAAACTGTTTTTTTTTGTCCAATAGGAGCCGACCCCCAGCACCCCCAGCTGGGGGTCTAAGTCATTTTCCATATAGTTATATATACACTTCTATCCTAAAATCTTTTTTTAAAACATTTTATTTTACAAATTCCAACAATTGTACACAAAAAAAATATATAAAACAAGTCCATCAATTCACCATCATATGGCTAGCCATCACCATTGTAGGTGTAATGAATGTAATATGAGACAATTTTCCATGATTTAAGGAAGAAAAATCTTTGACTTGGTACAAACTTTTATATACATATATATAAGCAACTAGGTTGGTTTGATTAGGAGATAAACCCTAACTAGATGTTAGCAATTCCAACAACCTTCAAGTTAGCCATAACACAACTCTCTCTTTTTTAAATACATGTTATTAGAAGTTTAAAATGGTATTTTCAGATGTGTTATAATGGTATTGTTGTGTCAAAAATTAAAGGAGTTGAGCCTTGATTCTACCCTTCTTCTATTTCTCTTAATCGGTATAAGACTACATTTTTCCCTATCAATCTCTCAAAATTTTCAAAGGCACACCGTCACCTTAAATTTTTGGGTTTAATTCATATTATTTAACATGTTTTCATCACAAGAAATGTGGAAAATTTTCCCTAGCTGACCTCTTTTCTCACCAACTTTCTATTTTCAAGAACTGTGCCAGAAAAATCTATTTTGCAGCCACCTTGCGAAAATTGTAGAATAATGTATAAAAATATTCTGCACCTCCATTTTATTTTAAAATCTTTCTTAAGGAGTTATCTTTCAAGGAAAATTGGTTTCATTGAAAACGAGTGAGCGGTTTGTGACAAAATCTGATTTTCGTAACGATCGACGAATCTGGACAGAGCTGGAGTATTTATGAAATCACTACAAATCTGGAAAAGCTATTCCATTTTCCAAAAATGTTCTAAAAACTAGATAAAATTCCCTACGAACCATAGGAAGGTCGGGCTCTCGAAAAATCTGAAATAGCCTTTTTGAGTATAATCTTTAGGTAGTACTGAATTTGGAAATTCTATTTTCATTAGTGTTTTATGCTCTTGTGTTTATGAATATGCTTATTAATTTATGATCATGTCTCGATATGATATTTCACTTGTCCTAGGTTTATGTATTTTTTTCCTTCGATGGTGCTCACACTTATGCAAATCTGGAAATTATATTCATGTGCGAATTTATTCCCTTAACTACTTGAATATGCCTAGAGCTACTTGTGCCTATTTTCATATGTGAATCTCATGTGTTGTAACCTTATTCCGTTCTATTTGTACTATTTAGTTGTTCAAACTTGAGCAATAGATGTTGTTTCAAGAGAATATCCTAACTCTGACTTGAATTATTTAACTCAAATGGGAAACTTAATGGGTGGTAATTGGTTGCAAATTTTTGGACAAGATTACTAATATATTGATTGGTGAATGGGATGCGTTCTGCATGTGGAAGTTAAAGTCTTGCGCAAGTGGTTTTCGAAGCCCTTGAACGGAGCAGTTGTATTCAAACCCTAGGTATTTGGTGTAAGGAGGGATTTGGGCAAGGCCTATTATTACCGTCTCTTTTGAGGCCCTGCGGTTGGCGCTACGCGGTATGTAACCGTTGGTAGGCATCCGAGGTTAGTTCTGCAACAAAGCAGCAAAAGAAGGGGCATACCGAATAATTCGCGTCCAATTCTTGTGGTTGGGAGGACGAAGTCTCTTTCGTGGATTTCTAAATTTCTGACATCTAACCTTGGAATCATTTATTATTGAATGCTTATCATGCTTCATTACTTGCTTATTATAATTGTGATAGTGTATTGGATTGGGAAAAAGGGATGGAGTGTGTGTGCATTTATTGGGCATTCAAAGCTCATGGCGTTTCATGCCCGGTATCGAAGAAACGTGCGAAGCCTACGAAGAGTCAAAGACATTTGAAGACTTAAGTTTTCATTAGAAAAAGTTTGGAACCATTTCGCTCATTAGTCTAATTGTGCTTTTATTTATTCTTTTTGGATTGTAATAGTAATGAAACTCGTTTTGTAATTTAAAATTTGAGATGCTGTAATTATTATTTACTTTGTATTCCTATGCCTATCTCTGGTTGCTTATGAGACCTTGCGTCAATGGCTTTTAAGATCTGTCAAAAGGGTGGTGCGCTACCTAAGAAAGCTGGACTTAGAAGGGAGGCTAATTTGACTCCTCTGACAATCTGGGATCTTACTAGATTATCGGCCATAGGACTCATTAGTGCCGTTTCCTAGACTCCTAACCTTAGATAAACCCTGTATTTAATTGGTAATATATTCTCTGAAGTTGGCGATTTTTGGAGGTGTCCCAACTTGGTATCAGAGCCTAGGTTCAAACCCTTAACCCACGTAACCCGATTTGCGACTCTAGTTACTTTTTCCATACACTAGTTTATTATTATAAAAAAAAAATTAACTTAAAAGAAAATTAATAACGGATTTCGTCTCCTTGACATAAGATGGCTAGTGACCCATCAAACGTCTGGTACTACGACCACTGGGGCTATTATCGTTTCCAAGAAGACCAACACATGAACTCCTTGACCCACAAGTTTACGACCAATGGTATAAAAGAACGGGGAAGGAAAAATTGATCGAGGAAGTAAGGAAAGTGGAGGAAGCATGCCCCTATCTCACCCCTGAACAAAAGAGAGTCATAATTCGACGCCAACTCAAAAGTTAGTATCGGGCTCTCAAGCATGCACTTGAGCTTGAGAAGGATGCCGAAAAATTTCTAGAAGCCATTTTTGAGGCACTTCAGAATGGGCTTGGGTTTTTCTCACATTCCACAATTCGGAAGCGAAACTTTTATCCGGAGTTCGTACTCAAACCAGAATCCCACCCAATTGGACTAGCAGAGATCCCCCCAAAAGTCAAAGAGCAACAAGTGTGTTGGGGTCACTGTTCCTCACAGTAGGACAAGAAGTTGACCCATTCCAAGACCTTGACTGATGTAGTAGCAACCAGGTTTAGAGTTGTAATCCGTAATCTCTAACTGTTGTAAATGTATGTGTCGATATAGGTTTAGTACGATCTAGTATAACTCTAAGAGTAGTAGTAGGAAGTGTGGCAGCCACACTTGCGTTATCAAGATGTAACCTTTTGTAATGAAGCCTACTACCTTTTGTAATGGCACCTACAATTATATATGAAGTAGTATTGTGTTTTTCTCTAAATTTGTTATCTACTATTTGATCTTATTGTTTCAAACACCCTTGGATAACTTTAACTTAAAATTAGTTGATTACCCTTTTGCATCCATAATTAGACTCCGGCTTATACCTTACTACGTAAAATAGAGAAATGGTGGACTACACTCGAGTCCAATACAGTAGGAAAATGGTGCTGGGAACTCAAAATTTTGAGAATGAACTAATGCACACGATTGAAATTTCGCATCTCGGGGGTCAAATTTCAAAAGGATTAGAACACCTAAGAGGAAACAAAACAAGATGGTAGGACTCACTGTTTTTAGAGTTTAGGGAACAAAAACCACCCAAGTTT
This sequence comes from Camellia lanceoleosa, assembly GCA_025200525.1. Classification (NCBI taxonomy): domain Eukaryota; kingdom Viridiplantae; phylum Streptophyta; class Magnoliopsida; order Ericales; family Theaceae; genus Camellia; species Camellia lanceoleosa. Next base: position 69,204,727 of record CM045772.1, on the reverse strand, counting down.
ACAGGAATTAGATTCAAGGACGGTAAGAAGCTGGCTTCAGCAAATTGAGAAAATACTAGATACAATGGGAGTAACAGAGCATGCTGACAGAATTACTCTAGCTGGATATGAACTAGAAGGGGATGCAAACCATTGGTGGACCTTAATCAAGGAATCTAGGGACATCACAATGATGACATGGGCGCAGTTTAGAAATCTATTCTTAACAAAGTATCTTTCGAACGCGATCAAACAGGAAAGGATTTGAGAATTTCAGAAGCTAGATCAAGACACAATAACTCAATATCTAGTAAATGTTGAAGAAAAGACGCGAAGATTCGAGTTAGGCCTAGACCCTATAATTAGAGAAAGGGTCTTACCTCAACGACTCCAAACACATGATAAAGTAATAGACATTGCCTTAGATAGGAAAGTAGCTGACATAAGGAGGATTTGGAACAAAAGGAAAGAGAGTCAATCATTTGTAGGACACCGGAGAAACCAAAAGGGAAATGTGGCACAAAAACCTTATTCCAGGCTACCACCACAACAACAAAATTTGAAGAAAAGTTTTTAGGAAAGACCAGTAAGGCTGATCCAGTACTATCATTGTCAACAGATAGGATATAGGGGGTTCGAATGTCCCTAGCAGGACGGAGATTAAGAAAAACACTTAAGACAACAACCATGGGTAATTAAGCCAAAGACTGCTAAACAACAAAATTTCAAGGTGAAGAATATTAGGAACCAAGCCAAATTAACACTTTATGATAAGGGAACACAAGGTCAACAAAGGCATAGTGAAGAATGGAGGAATATGATAAGGAAATGTTACAAGTGTGGCCAACCAGGACATTTTAAGAATAAGTGTCCCGACTCGCTCAATCAAGATATCAGGTAAAAGGAACAGAAGCAAACACGCAAGGGATTAGTGGTCAGATGCCATTGAAAAATATAACAAGCTAGTCGAGTATATCAGTGGGCAAGAAACAATAAGAGGCCTAGGCTCAGCAGTAGTTAGAGGCCAATCGGCAGAGCATTCACACTACAAGCAGAAGAAGATCTCACCGCGCCGCACCCAAGGGACAAGTAAGGTGCCGCAAGAGACTTGAATAACCGCAAAAAGAACTTAAAGAAAGTACAACTAGGATAATAGTTAGGACCCTCTTTGAAGGAATTTTTGTAATCCGAGCATAAGGTGTAAATTCTCCTTAATTAATCCAAGTCTTGGTATTTTTGCACTCGTCTCATAATTCTTAAGTACATGTTTTATCCATCATATCCCTCGTAACTATGCTGTATTGGACCATTAGAACTTGTATGTGGACCCTTAGAAATTGAATGCATGACAATTCTTGACTCTCGAAGAATGAAGATACCCGACATCAACCTCATCCTAGAAATAGATTTGTTACTTGTACCTTAGCTATTATTGAAAGTTACCAAAAGAAGGAGACGACTTACCCATCCAACGGAATGCTTTAAGGGGGGTAGATTAGTTTCCATGATACAACAAATCAACAAACTCAATGGCATCAACAATTACCAAAGGAAAGAGTAGATCACCACATCAAGGATTTGGCAATACAAGCCCTCATATTGGAACAACAATGCCATTACCCATATGATGAACAGTTCAAAGTTTTCAAAGAACACGAAAGATTAACGCATTTCCTTAGTCATTAATCGAGAAGGAATTCGATTCAAAACACTACTATTAGAACAAGACTAAGGACAGAACGGGAAAGAACTTGAGTGGAGAAGATGATCTGAATGATTAAAAATACGTTGGCAGCACTAGGATGCAATTGTCCACAACATTTTGAGACATGAAGAATGGCTAAAATTTCGAGGACGAAATTTATTTAAGGGGGATAGGTTGTGGGACCCCTAACTTTTGTAAACCTTATTAGGTCCCTAAATTTTGAGTTATTATAATAAAGCCCTTAATTCGTTGATTGTTCACAAATTAAACCCTAGAACCGAAAACGCATCACAGACAAACCCATACAAACCCTAATGAACCCTGGAAACTTAGAAATCATTTTTAACACTCTAATATTATTTATTTAACTCTCAAATTTTAGATTAATCACTCCAAACCTTAGCTTCCAGTTTTCACAATTTTCGTTCGTTTATTTACCTTTAAATTCAAAGCAAGGGAATACAAACCGAATTATTTTTCCTAACACTAATTTATTAACTCTACACTTGAAATAGATACTTTAATTGAGCCGAAGCCCTCACATTTTTATTAAATCAAAAATTAACCCCAAACAAGTACCATTATATATTTGTATATACACTTGTATCCTAAAATCTTTTTTTAAAACATTTTATTTTACAAATTTCAACAATTGTACAAAAAAAAAATATATATATATATATAAAACAAGTCCATCAATTCACCATCACATGGCTAGCCATCACCATTGTAGGTGTAATGAATGTTTATGATGGAAGAAAAATCTTTGACTTGGTACAGACTTTTATATACGTGTATATAAGCAACTAGGTTGGATTGACTAGGAGGAAAACCCTAACTAGATCATAGTTACGAACCTAATTAAGAGCTTTAATCCTCCACTATTCCATTGAATTCAAACTAAATCCAAACTATCCAATCCAATTCCAACCAAGGGGCATTTAGGACCTTTTGCACCAAATTCATTATATAAACAACCCCTCCCCTTGCATTTTACATACAAGAACAACACTTATACACACTATACTCTACTGAGAGAAAAGAAATGAAGGAGGGTGAGCTTGGTAGAAGAGAGGAGAGGAAGAAAAAGATTCCTAGCAATTCCAACAACCTTCAAGTAAGCCACAACACAACTTTCTCTTCCATTTTCCTTTTTTAAATACATGTTATTAGAAGTTTAAAATGGTATTTTCAGATGTGTTGTAATGGTATTGTTGTGTCAAAAATTAAAGGAGTTAAGCCTTGATTCTACCATTCTTCTATTTCTCTTAATCGGTATAAGACTACATTTTTCCCTATCAATCTCTTAAAATTTTCAAAGGCACACCTTCACCTTAAATTTTTGAGTTTAATTCATATTATTTAACATGTTTTCATCACAAGATAAGTGGAAAATTTCCCCTAGCTGATCTGTTTTCTCACAAACTTTCTATTTTCAAGAACTGTGCTAGAAAAATCTATTTTATAGCCACCTTGCGAAACTTGTAGAAAAATGTATAAAAATATTCTAGACCTCCATTTTCTGTTAAAATATTTCTTAAGGAGTTATCTTTCAAGGAAAATTGGTTTCATTGAAAACCAGTTAGCGGTTTGTGACAAAATCTGATTTTCGTAACGGTCGACGAATCTGGACAGAGTTGGAGTATTTCTGAAATAACTACAAATCTGGAAAAGCTATTCCATTTCTAAAAAATGTTTTGAAAACTAGATAAAATTCCCTACGAACCATAGGAAGGCTGGGCTTTGGAAAAATCTGAAATAGCCCCTTTGAGTATAATCTTTAGGTAGTACTGAATCTGGAAATTCTGTTTTCATTAGTATTTTATGCTCTTGTGTTCATGAATATGCTTATTAATTTATGATCATGTCTTGATATGATATTTTACATGTCATAGGTTTATGTATTTTTTTCCTTCGATGGTGGTCACACTCATGCAAATCTGGAAATTATATTCATGTGCGAATTTATTCCCTAAACTGCTTGAATATACGTAGAGCTACTTGTGCCTATTTTCATATGTGAATCTCATGTGTTGTAACCTTATTTCCTTCTATTTGTACTATTTAGTTGTTCAAACTTGTGCAATAGATGTTGTTTCAAGAACATGTCCTAACTCTGACTTGAATTATCTAACTCAAACGGGAAACTTAATGGGTGGTAATTGGTTGTGAATTTTTGGACAAGATTACTAAGATATTGATTGGTTAACGGGATGCGTTCCCTATTTGGAAATTAAAGTCTTGCGCAAGTGGTTTTCGGAACCCTTGAACGGAGCGGTTGTATTCAGACCCTAGGTATTTGGTGTAAGGAGGGATTTGGGCAAGACCCATTATTACCGTCTCTTTTGAGGTCCTACGGTTGGCGCTACGCAATATGTAACCGTTGGTAGGCTTACAAGGTTAGTTCTGCAACAAAGCAGCAAAAGAGGGGGCATACCAAATAATCTGCGTCCGATTCTTGTGGTTGGGAGGACGAAGTCTCTTTGGGTGATTTCTAGATTTCTAACATCTAACCTTGTAATCCTTTATTATTGAATGATTATCATGCTTCATTACTTGCTTGTTATTATTGTGATGGTGTATTGGATTGAGAAAAACAAATGTGGTGTGTGTGTGTTTATTGGACATTCAAAGCTCATGACATTTCATGCCAAGTATCGAAGAAACGTACGAAGCCAACGAAGAGTCAAAGACATTTGAAGACTTAAGTTTTCCTTATAGAAAGTTTGGAACCATTTCGCTCATTAGTCTAATTGTGCTTTTATTTATTGTTTTTGGATTCTAATAGTAATGGAACTTGTTTTGTAAATTTAAAATTTGAGACGTTGTAATTATTATTTATTTTGTAATCCTATGCCTATCTCTGCGTTGCTTATGAGACCTTGTGTCAATGCCTTTGAAGATCTATCAAAAGGGTGGTGCACTACCTAAGAAAGCTGGACCTAGAAGGGAGGCTAACTGGACTCCTTCGGCGATCTGAGATCTTACTCGATTATTGGCCATAGGACTCATTAGTGCCGTTTCCTAGACTTCTAACATTTGATAAACCCTGTATTTAATTGATAATATATTCTCTGAAGTTCGCAATTTTTGGGGCATCACAAGCCAGGTACTTAGGGGCAATAAAAGTATTTTTCCATAATTATTTCCCAACCAGTGCAAATTTGAAAATCTTGAAATTTGTGGTAATGCGCTCTTAAATGGCCTGCAAATCTTATATGCTATGTTTCTTGAATATTTAAGTCTTGATATGTAAACTCTGATAAATTGTGAATTTGTTTTACCATGCATAATTTACTTTTTATTTATTTTGGCTTCGTAATTGTCTTGACCATGCTTCGCTATAACTGAGAACATAATGCACTTAATCAAGGAGAAATCAAATCAGGTGGTAATGGGTTGCGATCATTGTACTAAATTTTATGGGATAATGAATAATGGATTCAAAAATACAATATAGTAGAATGTATTCCATTTTGGTGAACGCAAGTGTGTTTTTGAACCCTAACATGGCACTCGGAGGTATTTTGGTTGCTTATAGGAATTGAGAGGTATATGGGTGGTAGTGAGGGTCTCTCACAGGGAGAGTATCCCTTGAAGCTCATTCCCTTGGGGCAGATCATGATGTCACCACTCGGGTATGTCACCTAGGTGTGTGGGCATCGTTGGTAATTATGAGGTAACTGATGCACTGGTGATTATGTGGTAAGCGACGTATTGGTATTTTATTAACCAAGGGAGAGTCAAAATTGCTCGTGGCCAGTGTTAGTGGTTGGGCAGGAACGACATTCCGCGAGGTGTTGCCTAAAACTAACTTAATTGACTGTTATTCATGAGAACTAAAATTTATTATAAGTTTTGCTTAATTATGGTTTTTGTTGTATGTTATGATCATGCCGTTATTTTACTTGTGTATATGGGAAAATGGATGGGGTGTGTGTGTTTACTTGGCATTCCAAGCTCATGGCATTTTATGCCAGGTGAAGGCGTGTTTTACACCAAAAACGAAATCCCTAAAAGCTTTGAGGAACCATGGCTACACTTTATATTTCCTGTATTTTGGATTATCTTTTGGTATCAAGAAACTGATCTATATTTAAAGACATGAAGAATTTTATCTGTAACTGTTATTAATATTTTATTTTAGTGTAATTATTTGTATTTTGTGCTTAAAATTGTTGGGTATCCGCTAGTTAAACCTGGTGTATCGTTGCATTATATTATTGATGTTCCCAAAATTTTGGGGCGTCACAACTTGGTATCAGAGCCTAGGTTCAACCCTTACTCACCAGTTTTGACTTGCGATTAGAAACAACCTTGCCAAAAATTAGTCTAGAAACTAGAAGACATCAAAAATTATGACAACACTACTTAGTCTAGAAACTAGAAGACGTCAAAAATTAAAATTTTCTTGATCAACCTAGGATGTTTCTTCGAATTTTGGGCACGGAAATGTTGATTCATGAAAATATGTAGTCGGGCGTTGACGATTTTAGTATTGGTACCAGGTGCTGAAGAAAGCCTTTTAGATAAGGGCAGTGGGACTGGAATTTCATAATAGAGAAAGGTTAGGTTCAATCAGTGAACCAAAACATGCTGTTGTCCAGAGCGACCGAGAGTGATGATGGAGTCAATAGTTGAGTAAGACTACCTTAGGTGCTTATTAGGTGTTACTTGGATTGTGTTTCGAGTAGAGCATTTCACCTTACTAATTTCCTTGACTAACCGCATTTGCAAAACCCTAACTTGCACTTAATTGCGTGCTTTGTAAATGTCAACCATATAAGAGAAAACAAATACGTAGGCAACAACAACGCCACCAACCACAATGATGACACCAATATAAACAAGAATGGGGTAGTGGGGGTCAACAATCATGATCATGCCCCTACACCCGCTGCCAACTTACCCAAGAATGCTGGAAATCAAAATTTGGAAGAATTAGGAAGGCTTAGGAAAACACATCAGAATGAGAGGACACTTCTATTCTTCGATTTTTGCAAACAAAGACCACCGATCTTCACTGGCGAACCCGATCCTAAAATTACTGAAAAATGGATTCGACAAATTGAAAAGATGTTCCATGTGATAGGAATAATTGAACACATTGATTGGATTGCTTTAGTAGTTTGCCAATTTAAAGGGAAAGCAGATCATTGGTGGGCCATGATTCGGGAATCCAAGGACATCACCACAATGACATGGGCGCAGTATAAGGAGTTATTTTTTAGGAAGTACTTCTAGAACACAGTCAAACAAGAAAGAATATGTGAATTTCATATCCTAGAACGGGGCACGATGATGGTGACCCAATACATGGCAAAGTTTGAGGAGTTGGCGTGTTATGCGACTTGATACGGAGCAAACAATGAAGACAAAGCCTGAAAATTTGAATGGGGTCTACACCCTACAATTTGAGGAACAATTTTACCCATGCGACTTCCCACTTTTGCAGATGTGGTTGACACAACACTTGATTTAGAACGAGAGGTGGTAGATTCCAAGAGGATTTAGAGACTGAGGAAAGAAAACAATCAATCCAATGTGGGACCAGAAAGGAATAGTCGAAGGCATGCATCACAAAAATCGTATTCTAGGGAACCCCAACAACCCCAATAATCACTGCAACAAAATCTGAAGGAGGGTTTTCAAGCAACACCAACTAGGTTAATCCAGTGCTATCATTGTCAACAAATGCGACATAGGAGGTTCGAATGCCCCCAACTAATCAGAAATCAAGGAGAGCGCTCGGGGGCAAATATGCATGTTATCGGCGGGCTACAACCATTGGTAACTAAGTTAGGAACTACCAGGTAACAAAATTTCAACGCGGAAAGCAATCAGAAATCTAGACCAGTTAACAATCAGAGGCTAACTGGCAGAATATTTGCACTGCAGGGAGAAGAAAATGAACATCTCACTAAGTAGTATCTTAAGGAAGAGCAGTACACCTTATATGAACCCAAGGAACCGCAATACGAGCCATGGCTAACTTAGGAAAAATGTAAGTAGGACATTAGTTATAACTCTTTTGGATGACTTTTTGTAATATGAATATAGACGATGTAAATTTCTTTTTGTTAATCTAGTTTTAGAACTCTTGAGTACATGCTTTATTCATCGTATTCTTTAGTATCTGCTATGTGGATGCAAACCTTTAAGAATTGTTTGTGCATTTGATTGTCAATCCCCAAGGCATGAATAGGTCCAACTCCCAAATCATCTTGGACACTGATTGGTCATCTGTATACCTAGTTGTGATCGATGGAAACTAGAAGAATGAGATGAGTTACGCATTCATTGGGACACTTTTATTGTTTAAGGGGGATAGAATATCTTCCCTAATTACCACAAATCAACGAACATAATGACACCAAAAATCTAGAGAACAATCATTTGGATACATTCATAGTGCGTACGTGGACTACCCCATCAGAAATTGGCAATAGGGATTTTCACGGTGAAGCAATGACATCATTACCTATACATCGAGCAATTCAGAATTTTAGGGAAAAAAAAAATTCATTCTCTCATGTCATTAATTCGGAAGAAATTCAATTTACAACATTACTAGTAAAACGAGAATAAAGGTGGCTCTGTATAGAAGGGAGAAGGACGTAAAAGGGGAAAAAAAAAAGATCTAGATGATCAAAATACGTTGATGGAATCTACTTGGAAGCACAATGATGAATGCGAGCAAATTATTCACAACTTTTTGACGACTTAAAATTTTGAGGACAAAATTTGTTTAAATGGGATAGGTTGCAGAGACCGTAATTTTTTGTAATTACCATTAAATCCCTAACCTTGAGCTTATTTCAATAAAGCCCTTGAATTTTCGCTTAATTGCATTTTAAACCCTAGAATAAGGAAATATCGCGAATTAATTCAAGTAAACACTAATTGATCTCAGTTGATGAATAATCATCTTTAAAACCTTGGTATTAATTATTAGACGTTATAATTATAGATTAATTACTTTAAAATCTTAAATCCCGATAATGCCATTTCGCTTGATTTTGTCGCCTTTCTTTGCGCTTTAATTTAACAGGACCCGAATTAATTATTTTAACTATTTTCTAATGTTAGTAGATTGATAATAAGTATCAAGGTTTCATGAATTTAGACTTGGTCCGTATATACTTCTATTTTATTTCATTCCAAACCTTAATTGTAACATTTTATTAACTAATCTACTTGTGCCTATTATTTTATGTTTATAAATACAAATATCTTCTATATATATATATATATTCTTATTTGAGCCCAAGTAGTTGGCCATGTGATGGCTGAAAAGGCCTTCATGGCATTGATGGACAACTTTGAGAAATTACACTTATGGAACATGGTCCCTAAGAAACCTCCCAATCCTTTCTCTATATATATGCACACAACTCCTCCTCATTTTGCAGATTTTTAGCCATGCACTAGAGGAGTGAGAGAGAGAGAGAGAGAGAGAGAGAGAGAGAGAGAAGAGAAGAAGAAAAAGAAGAATTGTGTTATATATATATATATATATGTTGTAGTCTACGCCAACACTCTTGTATAATTGTGTATTAATAAAGAAATGGTGTGCTTCTATTTCTTTCTTAAATTTCTAGCAACAATTCTTTTCCCTCTCTTGAATTTATTTTCCTATCAAAACTCCATAAACTCAAAATCTGTTTTTATGGGGTAATATTTGGTATGTCTAGAGTATGTGATAAGTTTGGTGTGACCTAAGGATGTATTTTTATAACTTAAACAATTTTTCTAAGTTTGTTACTCACAAACCGTAAAAGCGATCAAATTTCTATTTTAGAAAATTCGGAAAAATAATCTTGAGTTCATTTTTTGTCAAAATCTTAATATTGGTGTTATATTCCAATTAAAATTTCTTCTAACTCAAGAGAGTGAAAGGTTTGAGAGATAAATCAATTTGTGTAACAATCAACGAATTTGGATCGAACTTCTTAATTCTGCATTATCTTAAAATCTAAAATACTTTGTAAATTGAATTTGAAACTGGACTCAATTATCTACAAACTCACATGAGGCCAGGTACTTAGGGACAATAAAAGTATTTTTCCACAATTATTTCCCAACTAGTTCAAATCTGAAAATCTGGAAATTTGTGTTCATGTGCTTTTAATTAACTTGCAACTCTTATATCCTATGTTTCTTGAATGTTGAAGTCATGATATGTAAACGATGATAAATTGTGAATTTGTTTTACCATGCATAAATTACTTTATGTTTAGTTTGGCTTCGTAATTATCTTGACCATGCTTTGCTATAATCAAGAACATAATACACTTAATAAAGGCAAAATCAAATGGGGTGGTAACAGGTTGCGATCATTGTACTAAATTTTATGGGATATTGAATGATGGATTCAAAAGTACAATACAGTGGAATGTATTCCATTTTGGTGAAGTCCTGCACAAGTGTGTTTTCAAACTCTAACATGGCATGGGGCGTATTCTTGCTGCTAAACAGAATTAGGAGGTATAAGGATGGCAGTGAGGGTCTCACACAGGGAGAGTATCCTTAGAAGCCTGTTCCTTTAGGGCAGACCGTGATGTCACCACTTGGGTATTTAACCTAGGTGCGTGGGCATCAGTGGTAATTGTGCGGTAAGCGACGCACTGGTGAATATGTGGTAAGTGAGGCATTGGTATTGTATTAACCAAGGGAGAGTTAGAATTGCCCATGACCAGTGTTAGTGGTTGGGTAGTGTAGACACCCCATTTTTGACCATCCCCAAGACTTGGACGTCACCGCTTGGACACTCGGTGATTATCCATGTTTGTGTTCGTTTGGAGTTCCCGGAGTTCTCGGCTCGCGCGCCGTGCCTCAGGACCTCCGAACTCGACCGTTTGTGTTTGGTTTTGCACCAAACACTTGGGTTTTGCCTTGGAAGGGCAGGGAATGCTTTATGAGGCATCCCCACACACCACCGGCTGGGGCTAGAGGCCACCTACCGGTCAGAGTTGTCACTGCACTATATTGTGCCGGGCACTATTTTGTGCCTGGTCGGCACTATTTTGGGCGAAATGACCAATTTGCCAATGACCCATCGCACTTGCTTTCTGAGATATTTTCAGACAGCTGTGTGCAATTGGCTTCCCCTCCATACACGTGTATGGAGGGATGAACCTTTGTTTGCTTAGCTTGTAAGTTTACAAGTTCTATAAGAGGAAAGCTCTCCCTCTTGACTTAGGGTTAGTATTTTTCAGAGCATTAGACATTGTTAGAGAGCTGGAGCTCTGGTTTTTAGGGTTAAGTTAGATACATATATCATATCTCTCTTTTTCTCTTAGTACACTAGGTGCTTTAGTTCACACTATTGTACTAAAACACCTAGTGTTTCACCCTCTCCTTGCAACTGAGGTTCCAGAGGCTGTTCTTGGAGGTTCTTGACAAATTTTGAGCTCAAGGAAGCAACACCAACAACTCTTGTGAAGGTAGTCATCAAGGGTTCTGCAGGGATAAAGGGCCGATCGGCACTCTTTAGTGCCGACCGGCTGCCTCTTGGCAGCCGATAATGAAATTCAGAGCCGGTGGCTTCCTCCCTCAGCCGGTGGCTCCCTGCCTCAGCCGGTGATGCTCCCCAGAGCTCTGAGAGGCACTCCTGAAGTTTTGGGAATTTTCAGAGAAGGAGAGCAGAGGAAACAGAGGCACACTTGCAGCCGCGCCCGAAAGCGAGTCCCGCACACGCTACGATCAACCCTCCTTCCGAGGCATTTATCGCTAAATAGATTAATTAGTTTATTTATTTAATTTGATTGATTTGTAATATTTAATTAGCTAGAATAGTTAATTATTTATCTTCTCAGATATTATTCTTTTGGTCCCTCCGGCGAGGCAAATTGTAATAAGTGTGGAGTGGGTGTATGTCTTCCAACCCCCATTTCTTTCTAACCCTTTTTTTTCCCTGCTTATGGTAGATTAGGGCATGCTTATTTTAGCAAACCTTATGCAATGCATGTGTGCATTCATGCATTTGTTTACATGCACCGGGCTCCGTACATCATACAAACTGCATTGTATTTTCAATTCCTAATTGAATACGTGCTATGTGATAGCATTTCACATGCCATGTTTAGGGTCAGCCGAGCCTGCTCTAGATTGCATCTATGCCTGTGTTGCATTAGCCACTTAACATGAACTAGGTCATGCATGGTTGCTAACTAGTTTGTTGTTTTGGCCGAGTACGATGTAAGTTTTTATGCTTTAGCATATCGCATGCGTGAATGTTTACCATGACAAAGATGCTTACTATGCGCTAAATGCTTACATGATAAACTGTTTGAATGCCTGTGGGTGGAGGTTGGATTGTTTGAGTTGGAATAACTCGTTGAAATCCGAATTTTAGCCTACTTGCGAGTAGCAAAAACTAATGCGTTTTTCGAGACAAAACGGATATGCAATGTTTATTCCCAAATTAGGCGATCTAGACTATACTTGTTTGTTTGTCGATAACATAGTAATTCTAGGCTAATAACCGAATAAGAGCATGTAATGTTTTCAAAACGGATATCACGGTTAGTAGAGGCGGTCTTGACCGGCGAAAAGGTGCTCATAGTGACCTTCCCGATCGTATCTAAGCTCCCGAGCCAAGTCACTTTGGTGATGACGGACGTGGCCTTCGACCGAGTCGTGGTTTCTAAATTCCCCTTTTTAAAATATTTAGGTGGCGACTCAGAATCCGCAAAGCACCATGTTTGGCACTTCTTTTCAAAAATCGCTTTTCTCAAACGATTTGTCGAGTTGGACTCTTTGGTTCAGATTTAGAACCGTGACACAAATCGAGTCCGAATCAGAGTGAAGCCCACGGGCGTGCTCTGATTTCGCGACTACCGGGATGTTTAGAGAGCTTGACTAAACTCGTGATATCCTGTTTTGATTTCACTTATGTGTTTCTTTTGCATTGCATGTGCATTGCGCCTAGGACACCGTGTTGGTCATCTGCTATTCTGAGCGGTTTGTCGGAGGCTTGTCTTGTCAAGGCATGTCCATAAGGTCGACCGGTTATGGCTCTGCCAAAGATAGAACACAAACCCCGGTTTTACCGGCACCCTTGGACCATTCGACCTAGTTGCATAGTCGAACTGAGTGACCATTCCAAACTAGGACAAAGTTGCTTACCCGATAAAGGTTGTTTGAAACCGCGTATGTAGTAAAACCCTAGCTCCTCGATTTAAATAGGACAGGAAACCCTACCCCAACATAGGGGTGTATTGGCTCTCATTTACTTGCTATATGCTTTTAGAGTGTATCTCACAGAATGCATATACCGGTTGCAAATTTGAATATCCCACTTCGAGGGCACTAGTATCGATGATTGTTGGGGAATCGATTATATCTGTGGGTATCGATTCGCTTTTTAACAAAGGAGTCTGGGGAACGATGATCGCCAGATAGTACTGGTTGTTCGCACCGTGTTTGATCTGTCTGGGGCTAAAATACCGCTCGCTTTTCCGCTTCGCCAGAGATTCGAGAGTCAAGTCGTAATGCTTAGTGTCTTCTCCTTGCCGAGGTGATTGAACATGACGCAGAACTCGAAGAGATTGTGGTCATGATACCGTTGAGTCGAAACCACCCCACAAGATGAAGCTATCGTTGATATGCCGACTTTGCTTAGGTCGCCTCCGACACCCAACTGGACCCCCAGTTCTATCAGCTCATGAGCCCACTACATTCGAGTTAATGGGGCCGATAGGCGATCTCCAGAGGTCCGTGGCGATCTCGCTTCATGAATGTCAACCTCGTCACCGCAGCACCATATGCTGGAAATTTCGAACCCCAGGAACCCCCGATACTGGGGCGGATTGTGATCGAGCTCAATCAGTCGGAGATGACCTCCACCCACAACAGTGATGTACCAGTACCAACCCAAACCTCTCACAGCCGAGGCCGAGGCAAAGACAAAGTAAAGGAAGACACCGACCCGGAACAACCGTAAGGCGATCCAGGCTTTGAAAGCCGGGGAAGTGAGCAAGCAACAGGTATCCGCGATTGTAACCAAAATTGTGGATGATGTTTTCCCTACTCCGCCTGAGGGCAGTTCCAGTCAGTCAGAGAATCGGGATAGGCCCCGTCACACTAAAAAGGTTCTTCCCGCTCCCAATCCTGCACCAGGAAAAGATCAGAAATCCAGGTCCGCACCCGCTGACCCGTTCGCTAGTGCATCTAGCAAGAGCGTTCAGGCTCCAAAGTACCTGCCCCGAGGGCGCAGGGCTTTCCATCCTCTTTACATGCCTTTGTCTAGGGCACTCCTGATCTTGACCAAAAAGGGGCATCTTACACCCCTCGATCCTAAGCCACTCCCCAAACCCCTTCCAGCAGGCCATGATGCCACTCAAGATCTTGTCGCATTCACCAACAATCCGCCATGCTACGGATACGCTCGCCTCCGGCCACGAGGTCTGATTTGATTGATAACAAGGTCATCCTCCGCCTACCTCGCCAAATCACTCTGAGTTCTTGGATTATGAGGACACAGATCTGAGGACACCGACATCGAGTATGTAATTGGAATACAACCGCCATGGGCAATATCTGGTACATTTTTGGACATAGCGTTTGGCGCGCATTTTTGAGCACCTGCCGATGCTAGTTTTGTAAAACCTGACTTGGGTGTCGAGTCAGCCTTTTGATTTGTCTTGAGTCTGTCTCATTGTTTTGAGTCAGTCCTTTTGTTTAAGGGTCTGTCTAATTGTAATGAGTCAGTCCCTCTTATATAGAATACCAGGTGGCTTCGGGGTTGTTGCCTCAAGCACCGTCTTGTTTTGTAATTACTTCTTTTTGCTTTTTTTTTTAGTCTGTCTCTGCTGGAGCCAATTTACGTCTGGGGAAATCTGAACGAAACAGCCGTGGCTACCGTGTTTTCATATTTATTGATCATGTTGGGCTAGTTGTGCCAGAGAATTCGAATGGGGTGACAGTGCAATCCACCTGCTCTTTTGGGCCTTAAAAATCATTGCTTTGACCTAAGTTTTTCAAAACTTTTTCAAGCACTACGGTGAAAACAAAGAGGAAGGAATTCCTTGGGTTTTACAAAGTTTTGATCATTTTGAAAGAAAGAGAGGCATGCTAAGTCCTTAATGATTCAAATCATGCCGGGTCAAGTAGTACCGAGAAGGACCTGGTTTAATCCAGGTTCCACCGGTTCACGCAGCGATTCGTCGCCTCTTTAAAACTATCAAAATCAAAATGTTTTGCGCCGTCTGCGAAGACCATGTGGAATCGCTCTTGAGATTCGCAACTTAGGATCGCTCTCGCCTCGAGACTCGACCTTCATTTCCCAAACCTTGGACCGCATCCGAGATTTAGTTATTAATGCAAGGCCTGTGAAGCCAGACTCGAAGCAGCCCTCGATCAAGAGGCACCGAAATCCGAGCAAAAGATTAGACTTCACCAAAGGAAGTTTGCAAAGCAACCATGATGGAATCTCCTGCAGAGCATTGCAATCATCTTTCTCCCGGAAAAGGGAAGGCGTCAATCCCAAAACCATTTGGCATGGACTTATTACACTTTTACCCTTTGAGAGGCTCGCTGGGCTGAAAACCCGGAAGGGCTACCCAGGCAAAAGTTGGAGCAAGCAAAAAAAATACATACAAAAAAAATATATACAAAAAAGGGAAAAAAGAAAAAGAAAAAGAAGCTCGCAAGGTCGAAAACCCGCATCGGGCGCCTTGGCAAAAGTTAGAGCCTAAAAGAAAAAAGAAAAAAATGAAAAAATGAAAAAGAATTGAAAAGAAAAGAAAAAGAAGCTCGCAAGGTCGAAAACCTGCAACAGGCACCTTGGCAAAAGTTAGAGCATAAAAAGGAGAGGTTAAATACCCGAGTGTACCTCACCCGAACTACGTAAGGCTTGATTCCCATGTTTGGGATCGAGGCAACTTCATCCTGAAGTCCAAACCTTAACGCTTTCATAGCGTCTCACCATGTAATGGTTTTGATCACTGTGCCTTCTTACGCATTTGATATCTCGGTTGCAACGACTGGAGTTGCGTGACCAACTTCCTCCTAGACCCCAGCCACCAACGCTTTCAAGGTGACTGTGTCCATATATTGTTTGTGGCCGTCTTCATCTTCTCCGTGCCCGAGAGCCTGGTCGAGATTAATCGTTGACGAAGCGTGCCGCGATTGTCCAAACAAGGCAACTTTCCGCTGCCTCGCATTGCCATAAAGATTGCCCCGAGTTGCCGCTTAAACTAGGGGCAACTTTCCGCATGCGCCTTCGCAAGGGCAATTTTCCCAAATTACCTCCGATCCGAGGTTGCGTATCTCGAGGGTAGGTTCTGTGCTTGTTGAGCATTGACCGTTTGCGAAAATAGTTTTTGAAAATTTTTACTGAGTTTGACTATTTGCTCAAAAACAAATTCCATTTTCCAAAATTGGACCATGTTTGGACCCCAAAAGGAAAACTTCCAATGCTTACAGCCTGGCTTGCATGATTTTGAAATCAAAAATCGCCCAAGCGCGCTAATCCGACGTTCATTTTGATCAAAACTGTTTTAGAGAGAAAACAAAGAATGGGCAAAGTAATGAACTAGGGGCACAGTCGAGTCAGGTGTTCTGTCGCTCCCTTGTCATCAATGCACTCGCCAGAAGGGCACTCTATCTGCCAGAAGGAATAGCCGTGAGCTAATAGCTGTATCGGGCATGAATCCCCCGCTTTCTATTCATCTATCAACCACCCAGGGGAGGGATGCAAAATGAGAGATTAAAGAATAGAGAGGTGTGAGTTGAGAGAAAAGTGAGAAAAGGGTTTAGTGAGAAAAACCGAGCTTGAGGGCCGAGTGATGTGAGAATCACACAAATCAGAAAGGGTGGGAAACCTACCCGGAGGAATTGGCTCCTCGAGTCTGAGGTCTTTTATTATAAAACATGTCTGTATGTCGTGTCTTCTGTTTTGTCGGTCTCAACTTAGCCTTGAGTCTTCTCCGAGTGTGTCTCGTTGTGTTTAGGTCGCGTGCCCTTTATCTTCTTTTATCGAGTCCCTCCGCAGATTCACGTAGACTTGACACCTTGTTATGAATCCTCCCAAAAGGTTAACCGCTTATGCTCGTAATGTCAGGCCGTTTTACAGATCTATGCAAGAGAAAGAAAGGGAAGATTTGAGACATCCGAGTGTGTTTCGACTGCAACCATGTCAGTTTTGTGATCCGTCTCGTCAGATTGGGGCTATTTGTTCAAAAGTTTGCTGTGGGCAAAATGAACCGAGTGTTGTGTCGCAGGCCGTATGTAGCCCAATCCCCAGCAGAGCACGGGCTGTGTATCCAGTTTGAGCCGTGGCTTATTTGAGTTATTTGCTGTTAGTTGGTTGGTTATCCGAGTATCACAGTGCAAATGCTCCATTTTCAGACAACAAATCAAATTTCATTTACATTGAGGTGTAATATGATGCAATGCAGTGCAAAGTAGGAGATATGTAAACATAACACTTTTCAGATAAAAAGTTTGTTTTATATAATCTCTTTCAAAGTACAAACTTTTGAAGAAAGCAAAAACCTGCCTGCGGCAGTACATAGTACTCTATCTATCAAAAAGAGAAAAGTACAAGAAAAGAAATAAAGAAAAGAAGCAGCAAAAATCATCATCATCAGCAGTAGGCCCCATGCCTAAGGGTCACCTCGCCTCTTCCCCGCGAAGCACAAAAGCATCGTCGGAGCCGTCACTATCGGAGCCCGAGCCCGAGCTATCCCCGGCCTCCTCCGCGAATGACTCCGTCCCCGTCTCCGACTCACCATCTCCTGGAACTGGAGCTCGTGAGCTGCTCCCCACGTGACCACGTCCTCCTCTAGTACGAGGGAAGATCCTGCCATCCCGAGTAGAGAGGGGAGGCCCAGCTGGAGCAGCGCCACCCACTGGAGGGATCGGGAAAGGAGGCTGAAAATACAAAGAGCAAACGATCGTAAAGTCGTGAACAGCTTTATCGAAGATGGAATGCACGATGCAGTACACAGTGTGTGAGCAGTTTATCAGTGTAGAATGCAGTGTATGAGTACAGTGTGTGAATGCCGTGAGCAGTTTATCAGTATAGAATGCAGTGTATGAGTACAGTATGTGAATGCTATGAACAGTGAATCAGTGTAAGATGCAATGTATGAGTACAGTGTATGAAAGCCGTGAGCAATTTATCAGATTTTTGTGCAGTATAGCGGATTGTGCGAAACAGAGTATGATTTGAGACTGTGGTCAGTAGAACATACCGGTAAGCCGTAGACGGCCAGAGCGTCGAGAGTCCGCTGCAGCATCCCCAGCAGGGAGGCATTCAACTCCACAGACTGACGGGTATACTCGGAGGAAGCCTGCAAAAGTATTAAATACATCAGTATTCTGTGGGATATCTGAATGAACTGAAATGACAATGCAAGATGCAGAAATAAAGTGATACATACCGGAGGCAAGTCAGGAATACCAGCCAGCTCATGATCAGCCGGAGGAGGAGCAAAGGATCCGTAGGTCTCCCCACCGCCTATAAGTCAACATAGTAGGCAGAGCGGCTGCCCGCCCTCGCCCCTCAGACTCCTCCGCCATGAGCTCGAGCCCTCTGTGATGGCCCCGCCTCGCTCTCTCGTCTCTACCGGCGCCACAGTCTCATTGATCACCTCGGGAGCCCCGCCAGAGGCAGATCAAGAAGGTCCGGACGCATTCGGAATAGTCGCCCTCGCCCCTGCAGGCATCCACATCTATGGCCCAGCCAAGGGTGTAGTCCTCCTTCTGCTGCACAGAAAACCTCTCGGTGTCCCTCACGTGCTCGGGAGGATGGATCGAACTATTCTGCTCCGCAAGCCAGTGGTCCGACGCAAGAAGCGCCACCAGTGTACCAGTTCGAGCATCGGACCCTCCAGGAGAATCCGGTAGCGCGAGGTCTCGGTGGCGCCGGCATACCGATCTCGTATCACCGCTGGGAGTGGAGCCCAAGGCTGCCAGATGACCTGAAATGAAATACAGTTGATTATCTACTGATACAGAAATGTACGCATGAAAGCGAAGCTTCAGACGGACTGTAAGTAAAACATACCTCAGTAGGGGTGATGGTGTCGAAGAAACGACGGTAGAAGCTAAAAGTGTCCCGGGGTCTCCGGACACATCGCCCGTCAGAATCGGCGAAAAGAGGATGACCGAGGGGTCTCGTCTCCCAGATCGCTCTAGCACTCGAAAGTAGGCGTACACCCACAACTGCAAAACAGACGTCAGTACGATTATCAGAATAAAGCAGAGTGCAGAATAAAGCAGAAATAACAGAGCCGTGTGTTGTGTATTGTGTTGAGCAGGGTGTACAGTGTGATAAAGTATACGCTATAAAAGCGATGTATGTGTGCAAAGATACGATATCAAATACGTAAAGTACAAGAACTGTAAATGAAAAGCAGAGAAGAAGACGTACCTCCCAGGCTCGCCAGTAGCCCCCGAGCAGCTGCCCGCTGCCACGGGAGATGGAGCTCATGTAGCCGTAAAGGGTGGCCAGAGCCGCGCCACCCCAGTCATACTGCACAATCCGTCGGACGTCCACCAGTGCGCTGAGGAGGCAGAGAGGCACGGTGTTCGCCCGGTCGGCAAATAGGTGGTCCCCAAAGAAAACATGAGGAAGCCGCGCATATCTCAGCGGCCTCTGGGTCATCGAGCCGGTCCACCAAAGATGGTCCGTGACTAAATCGCACCTCGAACCAGAATAGCGGGCGAACCTCGATTTAACAAGCGGCGGCGCCGAGCAAATAAACTCGAGCACGATCCACTCGTCCATGTCCGTGTCAAAGGATCGGATCACTTCACCCCGATGCCGATGAGCATCGAGAAGTCGAAGGGGTCATCGTCATGTCCCCTGCCGCCGATAGATGAAAAGAATCGGTGGTGTCCCACCACCTCTCGCCAGAGCAAGAAGAAGAGGTCTGCAAGCAGAGCCCGGAGAGTCCTCGCAGGTGCCGCCCGATCTACAATGCGGCTAACGGCGTCAGGCAGCTCGGCGTACCACTCGCGAGCGGTAACATTCCCATACCCACGGAGAGTATGGGAGTCTCCCTGTAGTCAAGAAAGTGCAAAGCCATATGAAGATATGCAGTCAATACAAGTCTAGCATGTACAAGTCTAGCAGTCAAACAGAAACCGGGTACCGGTGTGCTTACAGTAAAACTACAAAGCATGCGATGCGTCAGTGTGTTTTAGATGCCCCAGTGCGAACTTGGTGCATGTGTGTACATTTTTCAGATTCAAGCAGATATCGGGTTTCAGCATACCAGTGGGTGGGTTACGACCTGTGATATGTCAGTGCTCCTATGAGGATCAGTGTAAACAACGTGTGATGTGTCCGCGTGTTAGTGCAGTTTTGTGCAAATCTAGCATGCGTGCGAGTTTTCAGATTCAAATAAGCGCCGGGTGTCAGCGAATTGGTAGTGCAATGTGTACCATGTGTTTGGGTGATTCAGACTAGTGTAGTGTGTGTGCATGTGCGTCGGTCCTAAACAGGTGTCAGTTGTGAAGTTGTCTACAATCAACTACAAGACAGACATCGAATCCAAGCGATTAATGGGTTCGATTAGCTCTGGCGCTGACGAAAATCCTACATTGCGTAAAATAAGAGATGAGAATGTTACCTCGGTCGCCAAAGAGACAAGTGGGAGGCCGGCTCAGCCAGCAAGCTCGGTCCAAAACTCGGCCGCGGAAGTGGCGGAGTCCATCGGGTGGTAGCATGTGGATGGCCGGGCGATAGGTCGCCGGATCGAATGGGCGCTCGCTCAATGGGAGGAGCTCGACCCCGGGGTCCATCTCATGGTCCGGGGGAGTCCCGACATGTGGAATATCGTCTGCCATGGGTAATGATGATGGAAAATAGCCGGAAAATGAAAAGTGGGCCGGAATACGAAAAGTCAATCGAGAAGGTCAACCCCGAGAGGGCCGGAAATGGCCGGGAAGGTCGGAATGTGAAAAGGCACGAGAATGAAGAGAAAGTCGAGGGGAACAAGTCCCGAGAAGGCGAAAATGGTGAAAAATGCACCGAAACAAAGTTTTGTTCGATTGAAAATGTCCTAAACGCGTGAACTTCGCAACGGACGGTAAAATGGCGCTAAACTCGAGGAAGTGAGCGAAAATCAAAGGAAAAACACTCTAGAGAGAGAGAGGAAGAGTTTTCGGCGGAAGAGAATGAGGGAAATAGGGTTTGGAACCCTATTTTAAAAGACCCGGGGCAAATTGTCAAAACTGCCCCCGATCAGCCATTTTTGGCCGGTCGGCACTTTTTTGTGCCGGTCGGCACTATTTTGTGCCGATAGATGAGTTCATGCAGCCGGTGGTAGCCGGTGACCACCCCACCCAGCCGGTGGTGTTCCCAAGGCCCTGTTTAGGCAAATTGAGGAGTTTTGGGTCTTCATAGCTCAAGAAAGTACAAGAAAATGCATCCCCGATGCTCAACCGGCCTCCGTTTTGACTTCGGACCGTCTCTACTGTGCGTGACGCTCAAATTCAAGCGAAGATTGTATCCTTTCGTATCCTTTTGTCGTTTACAGGGATTCAAAAGTTGCCCCATGCGCGTTGTCTAAACGCATCGCGCTATCTTGCGCATCATATTGCATTTGGCATGCATTCAATCGCACTGTTTTACGACTCGCGTTGTCTAACGCATCGCGCCATCTTGCACGTCTCTTGCGACTTGCACCATTTTGCATTGTCATGCGGCATGCGTGTCGTACTCCTTCATCTTGCATCTCATTTTGAGTCACATAAGGTGTACTACCTCACGTGTTTCATTTTGCATTTCACCTTGAGTCACACGAGGTGTATTACCTCACGTACTTTGTTTTGCATTTCATTCTCCATCCCATGAGGTACGCGTGCCTCATGTGCATTTCATTTTGCCCCGGGTCCGGCAGGACCAAAAACACGCACGGTCCGGCGGGACCAAAAACACGCGCGGTCCAGGAGACCTTAAATCCTTGGGAGGTGCAAGACCTTCGGTGCATTAAGGTGCACCTCGTTACATTCATTCCGCATACCATTGCATCTCGAGGCACGTACGCCTCGTTTTGCACTTCATTTTCCATCAAATGAGGTACGTGTGCCTCATTTCGCATTTCACTGCATCTCGAGGCACATACGCCTCGTTTTGCACTTCATTTTCCATCAAATGAGGTACGTGTGCCTCATTTCGCATTTCATTGCATCTCGAGGCACGCACGCCTCGTTTTGCACTTTTTTTTTCATCAAATGAGGTACGTGTGCCTCATTTTCGCATTTCATTGCATTTCGAGGTGCGCGTGCCTCGTTTTGCATTTCATTTTCCACCAATGAGGTATGCGCGCCTCATCATGGTTTATTTCATTCTCATTTGCATTGTTCTGCACCCCTTGTGGCACGCGTGTCACATTCACATGGTTGCCCCATTTTGCCGGTCCGGCGGGACCAAAAACACGCACGGTCTGGCGAGACCTTAAATACGCACGGCCTAGGAGACCTTAAATCCTCGGGAGGTGCAAGACCTTCGGTGCACTAAAGTCGCCCCTCATTGCATTTGGCATGCGTTTCATCATACCGCTTACGACCCTCATTACACTCCATTTTCCATCTTTTGAGACACGCGCATCTCATCTGCCCCATTTGCATCGCATGCACTTTAAGTATTGTGTAACAGTTGCCCCGCACGGTCTGGCGAGACCTTAAACACGTACGGTCTAGGAGACCTTAAATCCTCGGGAGGTGCAAAACCTTCGGTGCATTAAGGTGCACCTCATTGCATTTTGCATGCATTTCATAGCGTTGTTTTGCGCATTTCATCGTTGCCCCGTCTGGTCTGGCGAGACCTTAAACACGCACGGTCTAGGAGACCTTAAATCCTCTGAAGATGCAATTCCTTCGGTGTTTGTCGTGCCCGAACGACTCTCGGTGGTCTGGTAAAGCCACCCGTCTGTGTTTGCGGTGAGTTCCTAGGAGACCAATGGGGACGGTGAAAACTAGAGTTTGAATGGCTTATGCCTAGAAACATAAGGTTCGAATTTCGAGACTAAAGTCTGGTTTAAATACCGGGGATGTACCCTCGGCTTGAAATCGTATGGAAGCCCCATAGGTTGGCGGCGTGTTTACACCTCAGTGCGGATCTTGAACCAACCTAGTATGTCGCCTGCTGGGAGAATAGGGAAAAGCGCAATCGCGACCATTGCATCAACATGCATCCCACGCATCATTTGTAAATATTGCATATGTCATGCATTTTCAAAAACATACAAAAAAAAACATGCATATGTCGTGCATCATCATTGTAATATAGTGTATGTGTCATGCATTTTTTTTGTAAAACACCTAGTCCAGTGCATTATAGCTTGCATGCATCCATTGCATCACCTCCATCTACGGCTTGCACCTTTCCTTGTTGAGCTTGGTCTGGTATGTGCCCACACTTTTCGTGTTGAAACACAGTTGTCGAGCTTTTGTGTCCGAGCCTTGAGGGTAGCGGCACCGTTTCTGTGTTAGACATGGGTTGTATGTGTACATGCCTTTCCTAGGCAAGATTAGGTTTGGCCCGCGTGCCATATCCATTGTATCTATTCCATTGCATGCATCCATTGCATCACCTCCATCTATGGCTTGCGCCTTTCCAAGTTGAGCTTGGTCTGGTATGTGCCCATATTGTTCGTGTCGAAGCACAGTTGTCGAGCTTTTGTGTCCGAGCCTTGAGGGTAGCGGCACCGTTGCTGTGTTAGACATGAGTTGTATATGTACATGCCTTTCCTAGGCAAGATTCGGTTTGGCCCGCGTGCCATATCCATTGTATCATTTATCCATTTCTATTACATTGTAGTGTAGTCATTGCGTCCGGCATTAGGATCATTGTTCTTTCGTCAGCGGGTCGTCACCCCACTTATGTCAACCCACTCAATACTTGTTCTTGTGTCGTCGCGAAGTACACATAGATCAGACATCGTTCTATGGGAGACGGACTTGTTTCCTCCATCAATCTATTTGACATTTGTGTGGTTTCGAACCGCTCATGATTGAATCATGATTCAATTGCTCTGCATGTAGTTTGCATTTAGTTTTAATTGCACTACATTTTCATTTGCATTTACTATACATAGTTTTGTATATATTGCATATCATTCAGCATTCACATTGCATATGTCATGCATGTTGCTAATCATATTGTACCTGTTAAGTTTGCTTTCTTTTGCGAGCCGCGATATTGTATGTCTGACTCGTTTACTGGTGGAACGAGACGGGTCGCCAGTATTGTATTTCTCCGAGTGAGACGTTTTGAGAATTTCATAATTCTCTTACATCATTTCTGCATTGTAGTGTAGACTGTTGCATGCTAGCTTATAACTGTCGCATGCGTGCTTCATTACAGCTTTCTTTGTATGATCATAAGTTATGCTCGGCTTCTTGCATTCTCAGTTGCATTTTGCCCCTGCCTACGGGCGCATATCTTATCCTTGGCACGTGTGCCTCCTGCATGAACTACGCTGGTTTGATTCCTTAAGGGATACGTAGGCAGCTTGCGAGTTCAACCATTTGCGCTTTGTATGTTTGTCCAAGTCTTCGGCCTTGTCAAAAATAGGTCGTCTCTGGGCTTTGACGTTCACTCCCGTCATTGTTATGACTTTCGAGTTCTGTCAAGAGAGGGCATCAGAGACACCCCATTTTTGACCATCCCCAAGACTTGGGCGTCACCGCTGGACACTTTCGGTGATTATCCATGTTTGTGTTCGTTTGGAGTTCCGGAGTTCTCGGCTCGCGCCGTGCCTCGTGACCTCCGAACTCGACTGTTGTGTTTGGTTTTGCACCAAACACTTGGGTTTTGCCTTTGGAAGGGCGGGGAATGCTTTATGAGGCATCCCCACACACCATTGGGGCTAGAGGCCACCTGGTTGTAGTTGTCACCGGCACTATATTGTGTGCGGTCGGTATTATTTTGTGCCCGGTCGGCACTATTTTGGGCGAAATGACCAATTTGCCCGGCCGACCATGCACTTGCTTTACGAGATATTTTTAGAATTGTGTGCAATTGGCTTCCCCTCCATACGTGTATGGAGGATGAACCTTGTTTGCTTAGCTTGTAAGTTTACAAGTTCTATAAGAGAAAGCTCTCCTCTTGACTTAGGGTTAGCATTTTTGAGCATTAGACATTATTAGAAATTTGGAGCTCGGTTTTTAGGGTTAAGTTAGATACATATATCATATCTCTCTTTTTCTCTTAGTACACTAGGTGCTTTAGTTCACACTATTGTACTAAAACACCTAGTGTTTCACCCTCTCCTTACTGGCCCGAGGTTCGAGAGGTTCTTGGAGGTTCTTGACAAATTTTGAGCTCAAGGAAGCAACACCAACAACTCTTGTGAAGGTAGTCATCAAGGGTTCTGCTTGAGGATAAAGGGCCGTCGGCACTCTTTAGTCTTGCCGACTGCCTCTTGGCAGCCGATAATGAAATTCAGAGCCGGTGGTTTCCTCCCTCAGCCGGTGGCTCCCTGCCTCAGCCGGTGATGCTCCCCTAAGCTCTGAGAGGCACTCCTGTAGGTTTGGGAATTTTCAGAGAATGTGAGCAGAGAAGCAGAGCACACTTGCAGCAGTCAGATTCAGCGAGTCCCGGGCACACGCGCGGCAGTCAACCCTCCTTCCGAGGCATTTATCGCTTAAATAGATTAATTAGTTTATTTATTTAATTTGATTGATTTGTAATATTTAATTAGCTAGAATAGTTAATTATTTATTCGGTTCTGTATATTATTCTTTTGGTCCCTCCGAGCGAGGGCAAATTGTAATAAGTGTGCGTGAGTGGGTGTATGTCTTCCAACCCCCATTTCTTTCTAACCCTTTTATTTACCTGCTTATGGTAGATTAGGGCATACTTATTTTAGCATACCTTATGCAATGCATGTGTGCATTCATGCATTTGTTTACATGCACCGGGCTCGGTACATCATACAAACTGCATTGTATTTTCAATTCCTAATTGAATACGTGCTATGTGATAGCATTTCACATGCCATGTTTAGGGTCAGCCGAGCCTGCTCTAGATTGCATCTATGCCTGTGTTGCATTAGCCACTTAACATGAACTAGGTCATGCATGTTTGCTAACTAGTTTGTTGTTTTGGCACGGAGTACGATGTAAGTTTTTTATGCTTTAGCATATCGCATGCGTGCGAATGTTTACCATGACAGTATGCTTACTATGCGGCTAAATGCTTACATGATAAATGTTTGAATGCTGTGGGTGGAGGTTGGATTGTTTGAGTTGGAATAACTCGTTGAAATCCAATTTTAGCCTACTTGCAGTAGCAAAAACTAATCGTTTTTGAGACAAAAGCGGATATGCAATGTTTATTCCCAAATTAGGCGATCTAGTCTATACTTGTTTCTTTGTCGCGATAACATAGTAATTCTAGGCTAATAACCGGAATATGAGCATGTAATGTTTTCAAAAACGGATATCACGGTTAGAGAGGCGGTCTTCGACGGCGAAAGGTGCTCATAGTGACCTTCCCGATCGTACCCAAGCTCGAGCCAAGTCACTTTGGTGATGACGGACGCGTGGCCTTGACACCAGTCGGGGTTTCCTAAATTCCCCTTTTAAAAATATTTAGGTGGCGACTCAGAATCCAAAGCAGTCCATGTTTGGCACTTCTTTTCAAAAATCAGTTTTTCTCAAAACGATTTGCCAGAGTTGGACTCTTTGGTTCAGATTTAGAACCGTGACACAAATCGAGTCCGAACTGTAGAGTGAAGCCCACGGGCGCGTGCTACAGGTAGGAACGAAATTCCGCGGGGAGTTGCCTAGAACTAATTTAATTGACTATTATTCATGAGAATTGTTATTCATGAGAACTGAAATTAACTATTATTCATGAGAATTGAAATTTATTATGAGCTTTGCTTAATTGTTTTTTTTTGCTATATGTTATGATCATGCCGTTATTTTACTTGTGTATTTGGAATGGGAAAATGGATGGGGTGTATGTGTTCGTTGGGCATTCCAACCTCATGGCATTTTATGCCAGGTGAAGGCGAGTTTTACACCGAGAACGGAATCCCTAAAAGTTTTGAGGAACCATGGCTCTCTCAGAGATTAGATTTATATTTCCTATATTTTTGATAATCTTGTTATATCAAGAAACTAATTTGTATTTAAAGACATGAAGAATTTGATCTGTAACTATTATTAATATTTTCTTTTAGTGTAATTATTTGTATTTTCTGCTTAAAATTGTTGTGTATCAGCTAGTTAAACCCCATTGTATTGTTGTATTATATTATCAATGTTCCCAAAATTTGGGGCGTCACAGTTAGGCCTTGTTTTATTTGTGACGGACAAACAGATGCGCAAAAACATAACACTATGGCCTTTTAATTTAATTTTTTTTTTGCCATAGTTTAGTATCTGTTACAACTGATGGACCTTTTTGAAACAGATAATTTGTTCCTGTTGCTAATTATAATGTCTTTTTGCTCATTTATCAACGACAGCCATTTTCTGTCTCAACAAATACTATTAGTGATGAATTATTTTATCAGTCTCAAATGTGTAGCTTTTGTGGCAAATCATCTATTGCAAAAGTTTCATAAAGGCTACATATTTTAAAGCTGCATAAAATGTTCCATGTCTAAAGCCCCATTTTCTAGTACTGCCAAGTCTTACGGTCATGGTCTCACTATGGTTCCTACTTAGTAAAATCCTCCAAGGGTATAGTGATGGAATGCACATCGCAGGAGATTGTTTCCCTTAGATTCATTCAAGGTAAGACCTTTCCTAACCAGTCACTCATCAGTATTGTTGCCTTAGAGATGGGCATGAGAATCACTTTTATGGTGTCTCCTAAAATAGATCTTATTGTAATCATTCCACACAACTCAATTAGAAACTGGCTCCATTACCAAGCCACATCATCATAGCACACGCTTTTCTAGGCGTTACTTTGTAAGGAATGTCAAGCCTCACGCTTTACCAGTCACAAGTCAAAAGGAACATGAAACCTCCATACGTCTCAACAGACCACACGCTTTACTAGGCGCTGCTCCAGAAGGAATGTGAAACCTCTGTTAAGCGATACGCTTTACCAGTCATATGCCAGAAGGAAAAAGACCGTTAATCCAATACCACCATTCATCAGTCATCATGTCATTCATTGTTTCAATCACACATTAATCTAACAACACCCACCATAAACATCAAACTCGTCAACAATCCCAAATTCTTTTGTTCCACATTTCTCTTTTCTTCTCCACATCATCATTAAATTTTACTACTAAATTATACAATGCAGTAGTTATTATATATTATCCAGGATTCATTACTTTAATTACCAACATTAATTTCTCTATATAGTTCAAGCCAACCACACTCAATTCATCAATAACAATTGTAAAAGTTAGTCTTCTGAATGAGTACTAATTATACTCTGCTCATTTTTTATTCTTCAACATTAACATTTCTTATTCAATTATTAGTTGTCACAATTTATTTCATACTCTACTCATAACTCATTAGTACAATTCCCATTATCAAATTCTCCAACATAGCCTTCTTTAATAAGCATTTCTGCCACAATTAATAATCATGATTTTTACTCATCTTCATAATCACAAACTTAATTTCAAGAATATAAGGTTAATTGAACATTTTTCACTTGAAAAATAATTTCCACAACTCAGGTTAGGCATAAATTAGGGCTTTTTGCCTTGAAGAACAAAATCATGTTCTAATTACTTAAAACTTCCTTAATCCATTTCTATTTTTCATTTGTTTTCCTTATCTTGAAAACCCTAACCCCCTTATTCATGCCTTTTAAGAAAATATCCTCTTCAAGAGTTTTTTATGCAATACAAAAAGTGCCACCCATCAAGCTACAAGAAAAATATTGGACAAAAGCAAAGAAAATCCCTACCTCTAGCAAGAAGAGAAGAGACCTAAAATTTCAACTTCCATGAAGAGAAGAGATCTGAAATTCCACCACTTCAGTGAAAAGAGAGAAGTCCCAGAAGTTTTGCAGAGATATAGTGAAAATACTGGTATAGTGAAAATACAGGGAGTTCGAATTCTACATTCAAGCGACCATTCCTTCGCTCTAGCGGCCTCCCCTGTTTCTTTCTATCTTTTTCATTTACTAGCCATATCTGTAAATAAGCATCATGTTTTTATTTTTCATCATATCCATGCTTTGCATCCATGTTTCATATATCTTGATTCGTCGAAGTTTGGATCTATGCGTTGAATCAATTTCTATGTGATTGTATACACTACCCCATGTTTTGAGATGATTCACATATCATGTATTAGTAGCCAAATTTTTAGCTTCATTTTTGTGTATGTATTGCATTAGAATCTTATATATAAGATCATGCTTGTTTTACTAACTTTGTTTTGTGACTGTTCAAGGGACGTCGGTAAATATGTAAGTGTAGACACCCCATTTTTGGCAGACCTCAAGACTTAGACGTCATCGTTTGTGCGCTCGATGATTTTGCTTGTTTGTGCTCGTTTTGAGTGCCCGAAGTTCTCGGCGGAACGCCTTGTCTTTGAGCCTCTAAATCCTCTTTGTTTTGTGCTTATTTTTGGACCAAACCTTGGTGCCTCTTGCCTGGAGAGGGGAAAGGGCCTTGTCGGACACTTTTTTCCCTTGTTGGCCACTTGAAGTGGTCGGTCGGCTAGGGGAGGTGGCTGATACCCTTTTTCCTCATTTTTCAGATATTTTCTCTGCCAATTGTGCCAGCAGTTGATCACTGAATACCATCTCCATACATGTGTATAGAGGGATGAATGCAAGCCTTTGGCTTGGATTTCTATATAATGGGGGGTCTCTCCTCCATTTGAAGTTGTTGGATATTTTGTGAGCAAATTTTCTCTCTCTCTCTCTAGAATTCTCACTCCCTCTCTATTTTGTGCTTGAAAATGGGAATTCTCTACACTTTTGGAAAAAGCCCCTTAACCAAACATCCTCATCTTGGAGCTGAGGTTCTTTGAGGCCTAGTTTGAGCTCTTAAGGTTGGTTTGGGCTGGAATTTGGACCTAATTTGGTGTTGTGCTTCAAGAGGTAAAGAGTTACCTTGTAAGCTTTGTTTTAGTTGCTTGAATTGCCATCTTTTTACACTATTTTTGGCCTGGTTTTCAACTACAAAAAACTCTGATTTTTGTGTCTTAACATGTTGGTTTGAGATCATTTCGTGCAAAGGGGTTGTCTACCTTTCTTGTTGCCTAATTGTGAAGCTTCTTGCATCATCTTTCAAGGCTTTCAAATCAAACTTTTTGGGCCTTCAAACGACTGAAATTCAGAGTTATTTCAGTGGTGGAAAGCATGTTTTGAAGTCCAAAAATGGAGGGGTTAGCCTCCCCTCCTTGTGTCTCACTTCCATGCCTAGTTAGCATCACATGGTAGCATGTTTTTGTGGCTTAACCTAGCTTAATTCAGGCATGTTTTAGGCTCTAATTTGGCATAACTTAGCTCTGTTTTGGGCTGCTTTGATTATATGAACCATGTTTTGTATAGTTATAGTGCAAATGCCTTCACTAGTTTAGTGTTTTAGGCCTCTAAACATGTTTTGCTTGAGATGATTGCATGTTGTAATGTCATTTAACATGTAATTTCAATGTTTATAGTTCTGTCACACTCTCACTTATTTCACTCTTTTATTGCTTTTGAGAGTTGTGTCTTGAGTCTTGTTTGCAAGCTAACATATGAGCATGTTTTTCTAGCCTTTTATGCTTCAGTCTCAGCATGTTTCAGCCACTGTTTTGGCATGTTTTAACTCTATCCAGAGCTGGTTTGGTCAGTTGAGCTTTATGTTGCATGCTTATAGTGTTGTGATCTTCACTAGTTTGATACTTTTGGCTCTTAACATGTTATGCATGTGTTGCTTGCATGTTGTAATATCATTTTTCATGCCATTTCAGCACTGAAATATCTGCAACCTCCCTTATTTCTTCACTTTTCCATTAATTTTGAGGGTTGGTTAACCTTAAGGTTGTGTTTAAGCTTGAGATAGAGCTTGTGCTCAATGGTTTTAATCCTCTTTTGAGGGTTTCTACTAACCAACGATATGATCTCTCTCATGTCTTAAGTCATCCTTTGGTTGACCCCCCTCTCATTAGAGGACACTCACCTTTGGACTTAATCAGTTAAAGGACTAATCGGTACTGTAAAATGTGCAAACAAAACATGACAAGTAAAACTTGAGATAGTTAAGCATGTTGTGTTGCATTGCATGTGTTTGGATCAAACGTTAATCGAAACACAAGAAAAGTGGGACGTTTCATACTCAAAGTGATGAAACGTGTCACGTTTCCTGGTCGATGTCACCCTTGATCATGCATGATAGGGTGGTTGTTCTTTGAGTCTTATTTGTGCATTCATTAAGCTTGTACAAGCTTGACTCTTTGGCCATCATGCATTGAAAATGCTTGATTGGTGGCTTAAGAGCCAAGTGCTACACTCCTTTGAGCTTGAGAAATGATAAGGAGTGTAGCAGTACACACATTCCTTGGAAATGCTTTACTTTGCATTTGTTGCACCTAAAACAGAAGTCTGGAAAAAAGGGTGGCCAACCGGCCACCTGAAGTAGCCGATCGGCCAGTTAAGGTGGCCGACAACCACTTTTTGTGCCGACCGGCCACCAGTCAATTTTTGTGCAAAAGTGTTCCTGTGTTGGAGCAGAGGCAATCTGGAAGTTGGTACGATGTTTAGAGATCAAAGCAAGTGCAAACAGAGGTAACTGATGGCAAGGTGATGAATTTTTTGGAAGAAGCCAATCGAGCAAGCATGTCTCCCTCGCCCGCGAGGCCACTTAATTTGCTTTATTAGCTAGTTGTTGCCAATTAATGCAAGTGTTCTAATTAATTAGTTAAATCTGTTTTGTAATATTTTAGCTAGCTTAGAATAGTTAGTTAATTTATTTCAATTGTCATAATTAGTTAACTAGAATAGTTAATTAATTTTGTTTTGTAATAATTACCTTAGCTTAATCAATTAATTTGAATCTGTATTGCAATTTCAATACTTATTGGAATACGTGTTTAAAAGTATGTTGTTCGAATCGATTCATACGCCATATTAGTAGCCGAGTCTATTAATTTCATATTGCAGGTGTTGCATTAGGCATCTTGTATAGTTAGGATCATGCATTTTTCTAACTAGTTTCTGTTTTGGCTTGGAGTACTCTGTAAGTTTTACTCTTTAGCGTACTTGCATGAGTGTGAGTATTGCCACGTTTCGCTTGCTTACTGTGATAACCCTGTCCCGTATTATGCTAATTGATCTTAATTATGATTGTGATTATGTCTTTGATATGATTTTGTGTGCCATTTATATGAATATATGTGGTTTTGAATTTCTATCTGTTCGCCGTAGGAATATCTGTTCAACTTACTGTTATAAACTGAAAATTGAAGACATTGTCGGCCATAGAAACCGAAATTGACTACGCCATTGTGATTAGCGTAATTTTTAGAGCCTATAGTGAAATTTAATTTGATTAAAATAATTAGATTTAGAGCGATTAATTAGGTGCTATTAATTAGCTATAATCAAATGTGATTAGGATAGCCTATAAATATGCCAATATACACTCATCTTTCTCATTTTTGTTGAACTCAAAATTGAAGTCACACTCTAGAGAGAGAGAGAGGCCGGCTATAGAGACAGAAGAAGGAGAATTGTGTATTTGGCTCAAAGTTTGTGAAATTGGAAGGCTAGGCTCAAGATTTAACTACAATTTGTGAGTTAAGTTTGTAGTTTTGTTAATTCAAGGTTTGATGGTGATCAAGAACATAAATTGAAATGAAATTGAAGAATTGAAAGCTTTTATGTACATGCATGCAAAGAATTGGTATGAATTTGCATATTTGAGCATGAATCATGTTAAACAAGGAGAATTGGGCACCAAATCTCTCATGCATGCATAATCTCCATGAGTTTCATGATTATAAGTCTCATTTGTACTAGACTTGAAGTCAAAATTGACATGCATGTTTGATTAATGGAAATATGAAGATTGTATGAAGTTTGAATGCATGGGTTTCAACTATACAAGAGAAATGTTGATTAGTTTGAGAGTATGATTATGGATTTTGAATAATTTGCCTCATATTGCTTACATCCGTATACTATATATTGTCTTTCCATATTTTTGGACCAAAAACATGAATGTTGGACCTTTGAATATCAAGGTTGCACTTGAAGAACAATTCTGGAAAACCCAAAAATTGGCATGTCCGCTCGAGCGGGGAAAGCACTGCTCGAGCGTGGAATGCTAGTTCCTATAACTTTTACAGACATGGATGTCTGCTCGAGCGAGGAGATTCATGCTCGAGCGGGGAGCCATGTAGTGTGACTTTCAGCTCGAGCGCCTAAATTCACGCTCGAGCATAAAAATGTGGCAACTAGTATTTTTGCAGGCAAAAGGGGTCCGCTCGAGTGGCCAAAGCCACGCTCGAGCGGGGAGTCCTGTTTCTTAAATTTTGAAAAGTAGCTATATGTTTTATTTTCCGTTCTCTTTCATTTCTAAGCACTCTTAGGCACGCATTGAGCATTGTGAATGAGTTAAAATGATAAGAAAGGAGCCTAAGAAGAATGTGTGAATTAAGAACATATTGAATCATTTGTGACCTATTATGTTCATGAAATATGTAGGGTCAAGCACGAGAGCAAATCCACCGGCAGAACACTGTGAGTAATATCTTAGTAAAGATGATCTGAAGTATGCTATTTGTCCTATTGCTTATTCCTTATAAGTCTCATAAGCTTGTTAATTTGAATTGTTGACAAATATTTGTTATGCCATATGGTTGGGCCAAAGGCTGTTGGATACAATTGACTAGGCTAAAGGCCGTTTGACATGAATGATTGGGCCGAAGGCCGTTTGGCATGAATCAACAAATGAGCTGAAGGCCGTTTCACATGAATGAATGAACGAATGGGGCAAAGGCCATTGGATAAAATTGATTAGGCCCAAGAGCATTTGACATACATTAATGATTGGGCCAAAGGCCATTGGATACGAATGCTTGGGCCAAAGGTCGTTGGATGCAAATCATTGGGCCAAAGGCCGTTTGATATACATGAATGAATTGGGCTCGAGGCCGTTTCTTAAGGAATGAAGTGGGCCAAAGGCTGTTTGATACGTTTGGGCTTCAATCATGTAATGCACCAAAATAACACACTAAATAGAATTCCACATGGGCCTAAGGCTGTTTGATATATGTGAATCTCATTTGCGTACCTTCTTTATTTGATATTATTCACTGGACTTTTGCTCACACTCATTCATGTGTATGTTGGTGAGCAAAGAGATGTCCAAACCCAGACCCGGTGAAGTCTGTGAGAAAGGTCCAGTTTTGTAGAGTCAGCCCAAACGTCTCACGCATGAGACTTACTTTCGCCTCTTTTGATCTTTTGTTATAATTTTGCTATGTAGGCGAAAATGCTGGACTACTTTTGTATATAAGTTTTGGCTAGGCTGACTAAGACTTGAATGATCCTGTTTTGTAAAGTTTATATGTTAACTTCCCTTTTGATGTGAGTTATTAACGAATACTTATGTGAAATGTTATGATGTGCATATAAGCACAACTCCATGGACAAAGTTTTAAATTGCTTCCGTTTGGCCCCTTGACTCTGATGGAATACGTTTTGTCTAGTTTGAGGCTGCCGGTAATCCCTTGATTACTGGCCGGTTATGACCTTAACCATAGGGGCTGGTTCGGGTCATGACAGAGTGGTATCAGAGCCCAGTTAATAACTCGCACACTTGTCCAAAAGAGCAATAAGCATCTAGATAAGATCTAGGATGCATTCATGTGATAAGTATGAATCTGAAAGCATCAAGAATATGCTTAAATGTTTAAAGGTGAACAATTATGTGATTTGCTTGCATCGCAAATTATTTGAATATGTGTGCTCTCTAGTACGCGCATACTTGTGAATCTTTTGTACAAAGAATAATGCAAGTCTAATAAGATGGTGAGAACACGAGGTGATGAAATAGAGGAGTCTTCTACTGCCATAATGGATAGAATGGAAAGATTAATTCAGGAAATGCCAGAAACATTGAGGCAACAACAGTGTCAACAACCACACCCTCCGCCTCCTCCTCCAGTGCCACTTGTGCCAGATAATCAGAATGATGACCGAATAATAGCTCTCACCAAAGAGTTTAAGAAAATGAAACCGCCACAGTTTCATGGGGGATTGGATCCATTAAAGGCCGAAGCATGGGATCTCGGCATTGAAAAGCTGTTTGAGGTGTTTCCTTGTTCAGAGACACAGAAAGTACTTGTGGCCACCTTTATGCTAGAAGACGAAGCAAGAAGATGGTGGATGTTAATGTGTGAGAATCATAAAGACATTGGCTGGGCGAAATTCGTGGAAGTTTTCTACGATAAGTACTTCCCTCAAGGTGTTCGTGACAGGAAAGTATCGGAGTTCATGGAACTTAAACAAGACAGCATGACAGTAGCTGAGTATGAGGCCAAATTCACTGAGTTGGCCAAGTTTGCACCACATGTGATCGATACCGACTACAAGAAAGCGAGACATTTTGAAGGTGGGCTTCGAAGTGATATTTTAGAAAGGGTAAATGTCCTGAAGCTGGAAACCTATATTGGGGTGCTCGACCGGGCCATAATATCAGAAGCTAACATAGCTAGACAGACCAGATCAACAACTGACTGGAAGGGTAGCAAAAGACGGTGCTTCTTTTTTAAGAAGAAATTTTCAAAGAAACAGAATACGGGCTCCTCGTGTACTTCGAATTCTTCCCGAGATACATCCCCAATGTGCAATAGTTGTAGTAAAAGACACCGTGGAGTTTGTTATCGTGTGTCCGGAGCATGTTTCAAATGTGGTAAAACCGGGCACATGGCCAGAGATTGTGATCAAAAAGTGGAAAGCTAGCTGCTAGCTCAACTGCATCAATCCCGAAGCCGGGAAATACTATGAGATCTACTACCACCGGAGATATCGTGAGGCAAGGGAGAGTTTTTACGCTTGTTCCGGGCGATACACTGAATGCTGAAGCCGTTGTCTCAGGTACTATTTCTATATGTAATCAAGATGCTTTTGTGTTAATTGATTCCGGATCAACACACTTTTCCGTAACTTGTGCATTTGCATCTAGACTAAGTAGACCTCTAGAACTGTTGCCATATTTGCTATGTGTATGTGCTCTATCCGGGGAATCTGTGTTGTGTGCGTCTGTATATCGATTTTGTGACATGCGTATTGGGTGCGCTGTCCTATATGTAGATTTGTTACCCTTGGACTTTAGACATTTTGATATAATTCTGGGCATGGACTGGTTAACCAAATATTGTGCCACCATTGATTGTGTAACAAAACGAGTTGTATTTGAATCACCAGAACAGGAAGAAATTGTGGTTGTGGGTACGGGGTAGTGCCTCCACCTTATTTTATATCTGCAATGAAGGCATGTAAACTGAATAGGAAAGGGTGCCAGGGTTATTTGTGTTATGTGTTGTCTAAACAAATTGTGAATGTTGAATTGAGTAGTATTTCTATTGTTAGCGAATTTCCAGATGTGTTTCCAGATGAATTGCCAGGGGAATTAGTGGATAGGGAGATAGAGTTTACTATTGAAGTTGTGCCAAGCACTCAACCTATTTCTAAAACTCTCGACAGAATGGCTACTACTGAAATGAAAGAACTGAAAGAACAGTTGCAAGACCTACTTGATAAAGGATTTATCCGGCCTAGTACTTCACCATGGGGTGCACCGGTGTTATTTGTGAAAAAGAAAGATGGAACCTTATGCTTGTGTATTGAGTATCGAGAATTGAACAAGGTGACAATAAAGAATAAATATCCCTTACCTCGCATTGATGATTTGTTTGACCAGGTGTAGGGATCACAAGTGTTTTCCAAAATTGATTTGAGATCCGAATACCACCAATTGAAGGTGAAAGTAGAGGATGTCGAGAAAACTGTGTTTCGAACAAGGTATGGCCATTATGAATTTCTTGTTATGCCATTTGGGGTGACTAATGCTCCTGCAGCGTTTATAGACCTAATGAACCGAATTTTTAAGACCTACCTTGATGAATTTGTTGTGGTTTTTATTGATGATATTTTGATATACTCGAAGAATAGACTTGAACATGAGCAACATCTGAGGACGGTTTTGCAAACACTTAGAGAAGAGAAATTATTTGCTAAACTAAAGAAATGTGAATTTTGGTTGGATGAGGGTATTTTCTTAGGACATGTTATCAACAAGGAGAGAATTTCAGTAGACCTGCAGAAGATAGAGGCAATTGTAAATTGGCCTACGCCGACTAATGTGACAGAAGTTCGCAGTTTCATGGGCTTAGCCGGGTACTACAGGAGATTTGTGAAGAACTTTTCCAAAATAGTTGTCCCACATACAAAGGGCAACCCTTTCAATGAGATGACGGAAGGGAAGCTGCCTTTCATGAACTAAAAATGAGATTGACTACTACACCAGTATTGACAATGCCTACAGGTACGAAAAACTTTGTAATTTTCAGTGATGCATCTTATAAAGGTTTGGGTTATGTATTAATGCAGAATGAAAAGGTTATTGCTTATGCCTCCCAATAGTTGAGGCCACATGAGAAAAACTACCCAACACATGATTTAGAATTGGCCGCAGTTATGTTTGCTTTGAAAATCTGGCGGCATTACTTGTATGGGGCGAAATGTGAAGTGTACACGGATCACAAAAGTCTGAAGTACTTCTTTACACAGAAGGAGCTAAATATACAACAGAGAAGATGGCTTGAATTGATAAAAGTTTATGATCTTGAAATCCAATATCACCCTGGGAAAGCCAATACAGTTACTGATGCCTTGAGCAGAAAATCGATGGGAAATTTGGCATGTTTGCTTACTGAACAGGAAGACATCTTGCAGGATTTTGAAAAGTTTGAGATTGAAGTGATAATGTGTGAACAGGGCGGATTGATAGCCGCCATTTCAACCGAACCAGTAATCATTGATGAGATTAAATAGAAACAGAAGGAGGATGAATTCCTTAAAAAGATAATTGATGAATTTGAAATGAATTCGAGACCGAAATATAGTGTGGTAAATGAGGTGCTGAAATTTCAAGACAGATTGTGTGTTCCAAACATTCCTGAGTTAAAGAAGAGAATTCTAGATAAAGCCCACAAGTCAGTATTTGCTATGCATCCAGGTAATAATAAAATGTACTGGGATTTGCAACAAATCTATTGGTGGCCCAAGATGAAGAAAGAGATTGTAGAATATTTGTCCAACGGCCTTTAGTGTCAGCAAGTAAAAGCTGAACATCAGAAACCAGGCGGTCTACTTCAACCTCTTCCTATTCCTGAATGGAAGTGGGAACATGTGACTATGGATTTTGTTGTTGGTCTACCTCGGTGTGATAACCATGTTCCGTATTATGCTAATTGATCTTTATTATGAATATGATTATGTGTTTGATATGATTTTGAGTGTCATTTATATGAATGTATGTGGTTTTGAATTTCTATCTGTTCACCGTAGGAAAATCTATTTGAATCACTGCCCTAGAATTTAAATTGAAGGCCCTATCGGCCACAGAAGCCGAAATTGGTCATGCCATTGTGATCAATATAATTTTTAGACCCTATCGTGAAGTTTAATTGAAAATTGATTCGGATCAAAATAATTAGATTCGGAATGATTAATTAGAGCACTACTATTAACCTTAATCAATTTGATTAAGTGGGAGACTATAAAAAGGGGGCATTACACTCACATTCATTTGGTTTTGAGCTCATTTCACTCTTTTGGCTGAGATTAGCTCTCTAGAAAGAGAGAGAGAGAGAGGGCCAAATTTAGTGAGAGAGAGAGGGGCCAACATTGAAGAATTGCTAGAGAATTTAAGAGACTATAAGAGGATTAGCTCAAGAGTTAGCTATAATTGGAAGAATTGAAGCTTCTAGGTGAGTGATCAACCTTTAATTCATGAATTTGAGTTTGTACTCATATAAATTCAAAGAGAATATGTGATCAAGAACAAGAATTGTGTTGTAATCGATGAATTTGAAGTCAAAGAATGCATGCATGAAAGGAATTGCCATGAATTTGTATGTTTGAGCATGAAATACATGATCCATGTTGAATCTTTGATTAAAGTTCATGCTTTTGATCATCTCTTCATCATTTAAATTGAGAATGAGAGCTATATCTCACATGCATGTACAATTAATAAGAGTATGAGTTTTGAATGCATGAATTTGTTATGTTGGAAATGAGTTTGGTGTAATTTGGAGCATGCATGTAGTTAATTCATGTGATTTGAGCTTCATAATGTGGTGAATTGGTGTTGGCATCATGTTAGTAGATGTATATGAGAACTATGAGTCATAAAATGCAAGATATGTTAATTTGAATACTTGTTTGAAGCTTAGCATGGTTGTTGGAAAACCCAAGATTTTGCATGTCTGCTCGAGCGGGAAAAGCGCCGCTCGAGCGGGAAATGTTAGCCCCCAGAACTTTTGCAGACATGGATGTCTACTCGAGCGGGGAGATTCACACTCGATTGGGGAACCATGTAGTTTAACTTTCAGGTCAAGCGTCTGAATTCACGCTTGTGCGTAAAAATGAGGCAACCAGTATTTTTGCAGACCATAGGGGTCCGCTCGAGCGGCAAAAGCCACGCTCAATCGGGGAACCCTGTTTTAGAAATTTTGTAAAAGTGTTCTGTGTTTAATTTTCCATTCTCTTTCACTTCTAACCACTCTTAGGCATGCATTGAACATTATAAATGAGTTAAAATGATAAGAAAGAAGCCTAAGAGGGATGTATGAATTAAGAACATATTGAATCATTTGTGACCCATATGTGTTATGTAATGTGTAGGGTCGAGCTCAAGGGTGAATCCACCGGCAGAACGCTATGAGTAATATTGTAGTAAAGATATTTTGAAGTATGTTAGTTGTCCAATTGCTTATTTCCCTATGAGTCTTATAAGTTCGTTAATTTGAATTGTGGAGAAATGTTTGCTATGCTATATGGTTGGGCCAAAGGCCGTTGGATACAATTGATTGGGCCGAAGGTTGTTTGAAATACACAAATGAATGAGCCAAAGGCTGTCTGACACGAATGAAAGGGCTGAAGGCCGTTTGACATGAATGATTGGGCCGAAGGCCGTTTGACATGAATAATTGGGTCGAAGGTCGTTTGACATAAATTATTGGGGCAAAGGTCGTCGGTCATGAACTATTGAACCAAAGGCCGTCGGACATGAACGATTGGGCCAAAGGCTGTCGGATACGAACGATTAGGCCAAAGGCCGTCGGGTATGATTTAATTGGGTCCGAGGTCGTTCGATACGTCTAGAACTTTAGTCGATTGATACATTAAATAGAAACATGAATTGGGCCTAAGGCCGTTTGATGTAACTGTTTCAATGTTTGTTCATGTATCTTCTTTATTCAATATTATTCACTGGGCTTTTGTTCACGCTCATTCATGTGTATGTAGGTGACCCAAGGGTTGTCCAAACCCAGCCTCGGTGAAATATGTGAGAAATAGTCAAGGTTTTGAAGAGTCAGCCCAAATATCTCACGCACGAGACTTGTCTTCGCTTCTTTTGTTCTTTTGATATGGTTTTGTTATATCAGCGAAAACACTGGATTACTTTTGTATATAAACTTTGGGTTTGACTGACTTAAACTTGAATGATCCTATATGTACAGAACTGTGTTATTACATATTTTGATGTGAGTTATGAACATGTGTATATATGGATTGTTATAATGTGCCATGTAAACATAGCTCTATGGACAAAAGTTTTGAATTTGCTTCCGTTTGGCCCCTTTACTCTGATGAGTTATGTCTTGTTTGGTTTGAGGCCGTAAATAATCCCTTGATTACTGGCCAGTTATGTCCTTAACCCATAGGGACGAGTTCGGGTCATGACACTCGGACTCCTCGAGGTATGGATTCTGTTTGGGTTGTAGTTGATAGACTGACTAAATCTACACTTTTTCTACCTAATAGAACTACATTTGATGCTTATAGACTGGCTACTATATATGTTGATGAGATTGTTCGTTTACACGAAGTTCTAGTATCTATTGTCTCGGATAGAGATCCGAAATTTGTGTCTAGATTGTGGAAAAGTTTACAAAGGGCTATGGGGACAGAATTGACGTTTAGTACCGCATTCCACTCACAGATTGGCAGACAATCAGAATAGACAATACAGACTTTGGAAGATATGCTAAGGATGTGTGCCTCGGATTTTCAAGGGAGTTGGGAAGATTATTTGCCACTCGCAGAGTTTGCATACAATAACAGCTTCCACTCCAGCATCGGTATGGCACCATACGAAGCTTTGTATGGTAGAAGG
Source organism: Camellia lanceoleosa (assembly GCA_025200525.1). Lineage (NCBI taxonomy): Eukaryota > Viridiplantae > Streptophyta > Magnoliopsida > Ericales > Theaceae > Camellia > Camellia lanceoleosa. Next base: position 69,163,738 of record CM045772.1, on the reverse strand, counting down.
TGTAGATCACCAATTTGTCGGGCAGAGGTCAGGGATAGAGCTCTTCTTGGGCTTGAAATTGTGCAAGACACTTTTGAGAAGATCAAAACTATTCAGCAAAGGCTCAAAATAGCTCAGGACTGAGAAAAGAATTATGTAGATGTTCGAAGAAGACCTCTCGAGTATGAGGTTGGTCACCATGTGTTTATCCGTGTGACTCTGATAAAAGGCCAAGTCAGGTTTGGAAAGAAGGGTAAGTTGTCGCCCCGTTACATTGGGCCGTTTCAAATTCTGGAAAGACTTGGTCCAGTTCCTTATCGAGTCACTTTGCCACCGAGATTCGAACAAATCCATAATGTGTTTCATGTATAAATGTTAAGGGGTTATCTTCGAGATCCGTTTCATGTGATTGATTGTCACCGGGTAGCTCTTGATGAAAATATGGAGTACGCCGAATGGCCAGAACAAATCATTGACTAGCAAGTGAAACAATTGAGAAACAAGTCCATCCCAATGGTGAAAGTGGATTGGAAAGAACATTATGGAATGGATGCCACACGGGAAAAAGAGGATGAAATGTGACTACGCTATCTACATTTGTTTCCCGACGAAGGTAAAATAAGTTTGGTGGACCAAACTTCCTAAAGGAGAAAAGACTGTGATAACCTTGTCCCGTATTATGCTAATTAATCTTAATTATGATTGTGATTATGTGTTTGATATGATTTTGTGTGCCATTTATATGAATATATGTGGTTTTGAATTTCTATCTGTTCACTATAGGAATATCTGTTCAACTTAATGTTATAAACTGAAAATTGAAAACATTGTCGGCCATAGAAACCGGAATTGACTACGCCATTATGATTAGCGTAATTTTTAGAGCCTATAGTGAAATTTAATTTAAAATTTATTTTGATTAAAATAATTAGATTTAGAGCGATTAATTAGGTGCTATTAATTAGCTATAATCAAATGTGATTAGGAGAGCCTATAAATATGCCAATATACACTCATCTTTCTCATTTTTGTTGAACTCAAAATTGAAGTCACACTCTAGAGAGAGAGAGAGAGAGGCCGGCTATAGAGAGAGAAGAAGGAGAATTGTGTATTTGGCTCAAAGTTTGTGAAATTGGAAGGCTAGGCTCAAGATTTAACTACAATTTGTGAGAATTGAAGCTCCTAGGTGAGTAATTAAGCAAAGATTTATGAGCTAAAGTTTGTAGTTTTGTTAATTCAAGGTTTGATGGTGATCAAGAACATAAATTGAAATGAAATTGAAGAATTGAAAGCTTTTATGTACATGCATGCAAAGAATTGCTATGAATTTGCATATTTGAGCGTGAATCACGTTAAACAAGGAGAATTGGGCACCAAATCTCTCATGCATGCATAATCTCCATGAGTTTCATGATTATAAGTGTCATTTGTACTAGACTTGAAGTCAAAATTGTCATGCATGTTTGATTAATGGAAATATGAAGATGATATGAAGTTTGAATGGATGGGTTTCAACTATACAAGAGAAATGTTGATTAATTTGAGAGTATGGTTATGGATTTTGAATAATTGGCCTCATATTGCTTACATCCTTATACTATATATTGTCTTTCCACATTTTTTGACCAAAAACATTAATGTTGGGCCATCGAATATCAAGGTTGCACTTGAAGAATAATTCTGGAAAACCCAGAAGTTGGCATGTCCGCTCGAGCGGGGAAAGTGCCGCTCGAGTGTGAAATGCTAGTTCCCAGAACTTTTGCAGACTTGGATGTCCGCTTGAGCGGGGAGATTCACACTCAAGCAGGGAGCCATATAGTGTGACTTTCAGCTCGAGCGCCCAAATTCACGCTCGAGTGTAAAAATGAGGCAACCAGTGTTTGTGTAGACAAAAGGGGTCCGCTCGAGCGGCCAAAGCCACGCTCGAGCAGGGAGTCCTGTTTATGAAATTTTGAAAAGTAGCTGTATGTTTCATTTTTCGTTCTCTTTCATTTCTAAGCACTCTTAGGTACGCATTGAGCATTGTGAATGAGTTAAAATGATAAGAAAGCAGCCTAAGAGGAATGTGTGAATTAAGAACGGATTGAATCGTTTGTGACCCATTATGTTCATGAAATGTGTAGGGTCAAGCACGAGAGCAAATCCACCGGCAGATCACTGTGAGTAGTATCTTAGTAAAGATGATCTGAAGTATGCTATTTGTCCTATTGCTTATTCCTTATAAGTCTCATAAGCTTGTTAATTTGAATTGTGGACAAATATTTGTTATGCCATATTATTGGGCCAAAGACCGTTGGATACAATTGACTGGGCTGAAGCCCGTTTCACATGAATGAACAAATGGGCTGAAGGCCGTTTGACATGAATGAATGAATGAATGGGCCAAAGGCCATTGGACAATTGATTTGTCCAAAGGCCGTTTGACATACATGAATGATTGGGCCAAAGGCCGTTGGATACGAATGGTTTGGCCAAATGCCGTTGGATGCAATTGATTCGGCCAAAGGCCGTTTGATATACATGAATGAATTGGGCTCGAGGCCGTTTGTTAAGGAACGAAGTGGGCCAAAGGCCGTTTGATACGTTTGGGCTTGAATCGCATAATGCACCAAAATAACGCACTAAATAGAATTCCACATGGGCCCAAGGCCGTTTGATATATGTGAATCTCATTTGCATACCTTCTTTATTTGATATTATTCACTGGGTTTCCGCTCACACTCATTCACGTGTATGTAGGTGAGCAAAAAGATGTCCAAACCCAGCCCCGGTGAAGTCTGTGAGAAAGGTCCAGTTTTGGAGAGTCAACCCAAACGTCTCACGCATGAGACTTACTTTCGCCTTTGTTGATCTTTTGTTATAATCTTGTTATGTAGGCGAAAATGCTGGACTACCTTTGTATATAAGTTTTAGCTAGGCTGAAGACTTGAATGATCCTGTTATGTAAAGTTTATGTGTTAACTTCCCTTTTGATGTGAGTTATTAACGAATACTTATGTGAAATGTTATGATGTGCATATAAGCACAGCTCTATGGACAAAGTTTTAAATTGCTTCTGTTTGGCCCTTTAACTCTGATGGAATACGTTTTGTCTGGTTTGAGGCTGTAGGTAATCCCTTGATTACTGGCCGGTTATGACCTTAACCATAGGGGCGGGTTCGGGTCATGACAGAGTGGTATCAGAGCCCAGTTAGTAACTCACACACTTGTCCAAAATAGCAATAAGCGTCTAGATAAGATCTAGGATGCATTCATGTGATAAGTATGAATCTGAAAGCATCAAGAATACGCTTAAATGTTTCAAGTTGAACAATTCTGTGCTATAAGTTTGTGATTTGCTTGCATCGCAAATTATTTGAATATGTTTGCTCTTTAGTATGCGCACACTTGTGAATCTTTTGTATAAAGAATAATGCAAGTCTAATCAGATGGTGAGAACAAGAGGTGATGAAATAGAGAAGTCTTTTACTGCCAAAATGGATAGAATGGAAAGATTGATTCAGGAAATGGCAGAAACATTGAGGTAACAATAGCAGTGGAAACAACAGTGGCAACAACAACAACACCCTCCGCCTCCGCCTCCTCCTCTAGTGCCACCTGTGCCAGATAATCAGAATGATGACCAACTAATAGCTCTTACCAAAGAGTTTAAGAAAATGAAACCGCCACAGTTTCATGGGGGATTGGATCCGTTAAAGGCCGAAACATGGGTTCTCGACATTGAAAAGCTGTTTGAGGTGTTTCCTTGTTCAGAGACACAGAAAGTACTTGTGGCCACCTTCATGCTAGAAGATGAAGCAAGAAGATGGTGGATGTTAATGTGTGAGAATCATAAAGACATTCGCTGGGCGAAATTTGTGGAATTTTGCTACGATAAGTACTTCCCTCAATGTGTCCGTGACAGGAAAGTATCGGAGTTCATGGAACTTAAACAAGACAGCATGACAGTAGCTGAGTATGATGCCAAATTCATTGAGTTGGCCAAGTTTGCACCACATGTGATCGATACTGACTACAAGAAAGCGAGGCATTTTGAAGGTGGGCTTCGAAGTGATATTTTAGAAAGGGTAAATGTCCTGAAGCTGGAAACCTATATTGGGGTGCTCGGCCGCCATAATATCGGTTAACATAGCTAGACAGACCAGATCAACAACTGACTGGAAGGGTAGCAAAAGACAGTGCTTCTTTTTGAAGAAGAAATTTTCAAAGAAACAGAATACGGGCTCCTCGTGTACTTCGAATTCTTTCCGAGATACATCCCCAATGTGCAATATTTGTAGTAAAAGACACCATGGAGTTTGTTATCGTTTGTCGGGAGCATGTTTCAAATGTGGTAAAACCGGGCACATGGCCAGAGATTGTGATCAAAAAGTGGAAAGCTAGCTGCTAGCTCAACTGCATCAATCCCGAAGCCGGGAAATACTATGAGATCTACTACCACCGGAGATACCGTGAGGCAATGGGGAGTTTTTACGCTTGTTTCGGGCAATACACGGAATGCTGAAGCCGTTGTCTGAGGTACTATTTCTATATGTAATCAGTATGCTTTTGTGTTAATTGATTTCGAATCAACACACTATTTCGTAACTTGTGCATTTGCATCTAGACTGAGTAGACCTCTAGAACCGTTGCCATATTTGCTATGTGTATGTGCTCTATCTAGGGAATCTGTGTTGTGTGCGTCTGTATATCGATTTTGTGACATGCGTATTGGGAAGGCTGTCCTATATGTAGATTTGTTACCCTTGGACTTTAGACATTTTGATATAATTCTGGGCATGGACTGGTTAACGAAATATTTTGCCACCATTGATTGTGTGACAAAACGGGTTGTATTTAAATCACCAAAACAGGAAGAAATTGTGTTTGTGGGTAACGGGGTAGTGCCTCCACCTTATTTTATATCTGCAATGAAGGCATGTAAACTGATTAGGAAAGGGTGCTAGGGTTATTTGTGTTATGTGTTGTCTGAATAAATTGTGAATGTTGAATTGAGTAGTATTCCTATTGTTAGCGAATTTCCAGATGTGTTTCCAGATGAATTGCCAAAGGAATTAGTGGACAGGGAGATAGAGTTTACTATTGAAGTTGTGCCAGGCACTCAACCTATTTCTAAAACTCCTGATAGAATGGCTACCACTGAAATGAAAGAACTGAAAGAACAGTTGCAAGACCTGCTTGATAAAGGATTTATCCGGCCTAGTACTTCACCATGGGGTGCACCGGTGTTATTTGTGAAAAAGAAAGACGGAACCTTGTGCGTGTGTATTAACTATCGAGAATTGAACAAGGTGACAATAAAGAATAAATATCCCTCACCTAGCATTGATGATTTGTTTGACACATTGATTTGAGATCCGAATACCACCAATTGAAGGTGAAAGTAGAGGATGTCGAGAAAACTGCGTTTCGAACAAGGTATGGCCATTATGAATTTCTTGTTATGCCATTTGGGGTGACTAATGCTCCTGCAGCATTTATGGACCTAATGAACCGAATTTTTAAGGCCTACCTTGATGAATTTGTTGTGGTTTTTATTGATGATATTTTGATATACTCGAAGAATAGACTTGAACATGAACAACATCTGAGGACTGTTTTGTAAACACTTAGAGAAGAGAAATTATTTGCTAAACTAAAGAAATGTGAATTTTGGTTGGATGAGGGTATTTTCTTAGGACATGTTATCAACAAGGAGAGAATTTCAGTAGACCTGCAGAAGATAGAGGCGATTGTAAATTGGCCTACGCCGACTAATGTGACAGAAGTTCGCAGTTTCATGGGCTTAGCCGGGTATTACAGGAGATTTGTGAAGAACTTTTCCAAAATAGTTGTCCCACATGCAAAGGGCAACCCTTTCAATGAGATGACGGAAGGGAAGCTGCCTTTCATGAACTAAAAATGAGATTGACTACTACACCAGTATTGACAATGCCTACAGGTACGAAAAACTTTGTAATTTTCAGTGATGCATCTTATAAATGTTTGGGTTATGTATTAATGCAGAATGAAAAGGTTATTGCTTATGCCTCCCAATAGTTGAGGCCACATGAGAAAAACTACCCAACACATGATTTAGAATTGGCCGTAGTTATGTTTGCTTTGAAAATCTGGCGGCATTACTTGTATGGGGCGAAATGTGAAGTCTACACGGATCACAAAAGCCTGAAGTACTTCTTTACACAGAAGGAGCTAAATATGCGACAGAGGAGATGGCTTGAATTGATAAAAGTTTATGATCCTGAAATCCAGTATCACCCTAGGAAAGCCAATACAGTGGCTGATGCCTTGAGCAGAAAATCGATGGGAAATTTGGATTGTTTGCTTACTGAACAGAAAGACATCTCTCAGGATTTTGAAAAGTCTGAGATTGAAGTGATAATGTGTGGACAAGGCGGATTGATAGCTACTATTTCAGCCGAACCAGCAATCATTGATGAGATTAAACAGAAACAGAAGGAGGATGAATTCCTTAAAAAGATAATTGATGAATTTGAAATGAATCCGAGACCGAAATATAGTGTGGTAAATGAGGTGCTGAAATTTCAAGACAGATTGTGTGTTCCGAACATTCCCGAGTTAAAGAAGAGAATTCTAGATGAAGCCCACAAGTCAGTATTTGCTATGCATCCGGGTAATAATAAAATGTTCTGGGATTTGAAACAAAGTTATTGGTGGCTCAAGATGATGAAAGAGATTGTAGAATATTTGTCCAAGTGCCTTTAGTGTCAGCAAGTAAAAGCTGAACATCAGAAACCAGGCGGTCTACTTCAACCTCTCTCTATTCCTGAATGGAAGTGGGAACTTGTGACTATGGATTTTGTTGTTAGTCTACCTCGGTGTGATAACCCTGTTCCGTATTATGCTAATTGATCTTTATTATGAATATGATTATGTATTTGATATGATTTTGAGTGTCATTTATATGAATATATGTGGTTTTGAATTTCTATCTGTTCACCGTAGGAAAATCTGTTTGAATCACTTCCCTAGAATTTAAATTGAAGGCCCTATCGGCCATAGAAACCGAAATTGATCATGCCATTGTGATCAGTATAATTTTTAGAGCCTATGGTGAAATTTAATTGAAAATTGATTCGGATCAAAATAATTAGATTCGGAATGATTAATTAGAGCACTACTATTAACCTTAATCAATTTGATTAAGTGGGAGACTATAAAAAAGGGGGCATTACACTTACATTCATTTGGTTTTGAGCTCATTTCACTCTTTTGGTTGAGATTAGCTCTGTAGAGAGAGAGAGAGGGGGCCAAATTTAGTGAGAGTGAGAGGGGCCAACATTGAAGAATTGCTAGAGAATTCAAGAGACTATAAGAGGATTAGCTCAAGAGTTAGCTATAATTGGAAGAATTGAAGCTTCTAGGTGAGTGATCAACCCTTAATTCATGAATTCGAGTTTGTACTCATATAAATTCAAAGAGAATATGTGATCAAGAACAAAAATTGTGTTGTAATCGATGAATTTGAAGTCAAAGAATGCATGCATGAAAGGAATTGCCATGAATTTGTATGTTTGAGCATGAAATACATGATCCATGTTGAATCTTTGATTAAAGTTCATGCTTTTGATCATCTCTTCATCATTTAAATTGAGAATGAGAGCTATATCTCACATGCATGTACAATTCATAAGAGTATGAGTTTTGAATGCATGAATTTGTTATGTTGGAAATGAGTTTGGTGTAATTTGGAGAATGCATGTAATTAATTCATGTGATTTGAGCTTCATAATGTGGTGAATTGGTGTTGGCATCATGTTAGTAGATGTATATGAGAACTATGAGTCATAAAATGCAAGATATGTTAATTTGAATACTTGTTTGAAGCTCAACATGGTTGCTGGAAAACCTAGGATTTTGCATGTCCGCTCGAGCGGGGAAAGCGCCGCTCGAGCGGGAAATGTTAGCCCCTAGAACTTTTGCAGACATGGATGTCCGCTCGAGCGGCAAAAGGCACGCTCGAAAGGGACGCCTGTTTTAGAAATTTTGCAAAAGTGTTCTGTGTTTCATTTTCCGTTCTCTTTCACTTCTAACCACTCTTAGTCATGCATTGAACATTATAAATGACTTAAAAGGATAAGAAAGAAGCCTAAGAGGGATGTATGAATTAAGAACAGATTGAATCGTTTGTGACCCATATGTGTTATGTAATGTGTAGGGTCGAGCTCAAGGGTGAATCCACCGGCAGAACACTATGAGTAATATCGTAGTACAGATATTTTGAAGTATGTTATTTGTCCAATTGCTTATTTCCCTATAAGTCTTATAAGTTTGTTAATTTGAATTGTGGACAAATGTTTGCTATGCCATATGGTTGGGCCAAAGGCCGTTGGATACAATTTATTGGGCCGAAAGGCCGTTTGACATACACAAATGAATGGGCCAAAGGCCGTATGACACGAATGAATGGGCCAAAGGCCGTCTGACACGAATGAATGGGCCGAAGGCTATTTAACATGAATGATTGGGTTGAAGGCCGTTTGACATAAATTATTGGGCCAAAGGCCGTCGAACATGAATGATTGGGCCAAAGCCCATTGGATATGAACGATTGGGCCAAAGGCCGTCGGTTATGAGTTAATTGGGCCTGAGGCCATTTGATACGTCTAGAACTTTAGTCGATTGATACATTAAATAGAAACATGAATCGGGCCCAAGGCCGTTTGATGTAATTGTTTCAAAGATTGTTCATGTATCTTTTTTATTCGATATTATTCACTGGGCTTTCACTCACGCTCATTCATGTGTATGTAGGTGAGCCAAGGGATGTCCAAACCCAGCCTCAGTGAAATATGTGAGAAACAGTCAAGGTTTTGAAGAATCAGCCCAAACGTCTCACGCACGAGACATGTCTTCGCCTCTTTTGTTCTTTTGATATGGTTTTATTATATCGGCGAAAACACTAGATTACTTTTGTATATAAACTTTGGGTTTGACTGACTTAAACTTGAATGATCCTGTATGTACAGAACTTTGTGTTATTACATATTTTGATGTGAGTTATTAACATGTGTATATATGGATTGTTATGATGTGTCATGTAAGCACAGCTCTATGGACAAAAGTTTTGAATTTGCTTCCGTTTGGCCCCTTTACTCTAATGAGTTATGTCTTGTTTGGTTTGAGGCCGTAGGTAATCTCTTGATTACTGGCCGGTTATGTCCTTAACCCATAGGGGCGGGTTCGGGTCATGACAGTTGGACTCCTCGAGGTATGGATTCTATGTGGGTTGTAGTTGATAGACTGACTAAATCTGCACATTTTCTACCTGTTAGAACTACATTGATGCTTATAGACTGGCTACTATATATGTTTACACAAAGTTCTAGTATCTATTGTCTTGGAAAGAGATCCGAAATTTGTGTCTAGATTGCGGAAAAGTTTGCAAAGGGCGATGGGGACATAATTGAGGTTTAGTACCGCATTCCACCCACAGACAGACAGACAATCAGAACGGACAATACAGACTTTGGAAGATATGCTAAGGATGTGTGCCTTGGATTTTCAAGGGAGTTGGGAAGATTATTTGCCATTCGAGAGTTTGCATACAACAACAGCTTCCACTCCAGCATCGGTATGGCACCATACGAGGCTTTGTATGGTAGAAGGTGTAGATCACCAATTTGTTGGACAGAAGACGGGATAGAGCTCCTCTTGGGCCTGAAATTGTGCAAGACACTTTTGAGAAGATCAAAACTATTCAGCAAAGGCTCAAAATAGCTCAGGACCGACAAAAGAATTATGCAGATGTTCGAAGAAGACCTCTTGAGTATGAGGTTGGTGACCATGTGTTTATCCATGTGACTCCGATGAAAGGCCAAGTCAGGTTTGGAAAGAAGGGTAAGTTGTCGCCTCGTTACATTGGGCCGTTTCAAATTCTGGAAAGACTTGGTCCAGTTGCTTATTGAGTCGCTTTGCCACCGGGATTAGAACAAATCCATAATGTGTTTCATGTATCAATGTTAAGGGGTTATCTTCGAGATCCGTTTCATGTGATTGATTATCACCGGGTAGCTCTTGATGAAAATATGGAGCACGCCGAATAGCCGGAACGAATCATTGACTGGCAAGTGAAACAATTGAGAAGCAAGTCTATCCCAATGGTGAAAGTGGAATAGAAAGAACACTATGGGACGGATGCCACATGGGAAAAATAGGATGAAATGCGACTATGCTATCCACATTTGTTTCTCGACGAAGGTAAAATAAGTTTGGAGGACCAAACTTCCTAAAGGAGGAAAGACTGTGATAACCCTGTCCCGTATTATGCTAATTAATCTTAATTGTGATTGTGATTATGTGTTTGATATGATTTTGTGTGCCATTTATATGAATATATGTGGTTTTGAGTTTGTATCTGTTCACCGTAGGAATATCTGTTCAACTTACTATTATAAACTGAAAATTGAAGGCCTTGTCGGCCACAGAAACCGAAATTGACTACGCCATTGTGATTAGCTTAATTTTTAGAGGCTGTGGTGAAATTTAATTGAAAATTTATTCGGATCAAAATAATTAGATTCAGAGCGATTAATTAGGTGCTATTAATTAGCTATAATCAAAAGCGATTAGGTGAGCCTATAAATATGCCAATATACACTCATCTTTCTCATTTTTGTTGAACTCAAAATTGAAGTCACACTCTAGAGAGAGAGAGGCCGGCTATAGAGAGAGAAGAAGTAGAATTGTGTATTTGGCTCAAAGTTTGTGAAATTGAAAGGCTAGGCTCAAGATTTAACTACAATTTTGTGAGAATTGAAGCTCCTATGTGAGTAATTAAGCAAAGATTTATGAGCTTAAGTTTGTAGTTTTGTTAATTCAAGGTTTGATGGTAATCAAGAACATAAATTGAAATGAAATTGAAGAATTGAAAGCTTTTATGTACATGCATGCAAAGAATTGCTATGAATTTGCATATTTGAGCATGAATCATGTTAAACAAGGAGAATTGGGCACCAAATCTCTCATGCATGCATAATCTCCATGAGTTTCATGATTATAAGTGTCATTTGTACTAGAATTGAAGTCAAAATTGACATGCATGTTTGATTAATGGAAATATGAAGATTATATGAAGTTTGAATGCATGGGTTTCAACCATACTAGAAAAATGTTGATTAATTTGAGAGTATGATTATGGATTTTGAATAATTTGCCTCATATTGCTTACATCCTTATACTATATATTGTCTTTCCACATTTTTGGACCAAAAACATGAATGGTGGACCATTGAATATCAAGGTTGCACTTGAAGAACAATTCTGGAAAACCCAGAAATTGGCATGTCCACTCGAGCAGGGAAAGCGCCGCTCGAGCGTGAAATGCTAGTTCCCAGAACTTTTGTAGACATGGATGTCTGCTCGAGCGGGGAGATTCACACTCGAGCGGGGAGCCATGTAGTGTGACTTTCAGCTCGAGTGCCCGAATTCATGCTCGACCGTAAAAATGAGGCAACCAATATTTTTGCAGACAAAAGGGATCCGCTTGAGCTGCCAAAGCTACGCTCAAGCGGGGAGTCCTGTTTCTGAAATTTTGAAAAGTAGCTATATGTTTCATTTTTCGTTCTCTTTCATTTCTAAGCACTCTTAGGCACGCATTGAGCATTGTGAATGAGTTAAAATGAGAAGAAAGGAGCCTAAGAGGAATGTGTGAATTAAGAACGGATTGAATCGTTTGTGACCCATTATGTTCATGAAATGTGTAGGGTCATGCACAAGAGCAAATCCATCGGCAGATCACTGTGAGTAATATCTTAGTAAAGATGATCTGAAGTATGCTATTTGGCCTATTGCTTATTCCTTATAAGTCTCATAAGCTTGTTAATTTGAATTGTGGACAAATATTTGTTATGCCACATGGTTGGGCCAAAGGCCGTTGGATATAATTGACTGGGCCGAAGGCATTTTCACATGAATGAACAAATGGGCTGAAGGCCGTTTGACATGAATGAATGAATGAATAGGCCAAAGGCCATTGGATACAATTGATTGGGCTAAAGGCCGTTTGACATATATGAATGATTGGGCCAAAGGCCGTTGGATACGAATGGTTGGGCCAAAGGCCGTTGGATGCAATTGATTGGGCCAAAGGCCGTTTGATACGTTTGGGCTTGAATTGCGTAATGCACCAAAATAACGCACTAAATAGAATTCCACATGGGCCCAAGGCTATTTGATATATGTGAATCTCATTCGCATACCTTCTTTATTTGATATTACTCACTGGGTTTTTGCTCACGCTCATTCATGTGTATGTAGGTGAGCAAAGAGATATCCAAACCCAGCCCCGGTGAAGTCTGTGAGAAAGGTCCAGTTTTGGAGAGTCAGCCCAAACATCTCACGCATGAGACCTACTTTCGCCTTTTTTGATCTTTTGTTATAATCTTGTTATGTAGGCGAAAATGCTGGACTACATTTGTATGTAACTTTTGGCTAGGCTGACTAAGACTTGAATGATCCTGTTATCTAAAGTTTATATGTTAACTTCCCTTTTGATGTGAGTTATTAACGAATACTTATGTTAAATGTTATGATGTGCATATAAGCACAACTCTATGGACAAAGTTTTAAATTGTTTCCATTTGGCCCCTTAACTCTGATGGAAAACGTTTTATGTCGGTTTGAGGTCAGAGGTAATGCCTTGATTACTGGCCGGTTATGACCTTAACCATAGGGGCGGGTTCGGGTCATGACACTTGCCGTGAGGCTATGTGCTTAAATGATTAACTGCATGAATGCCTATGGATGAAGGCTTTGTTGCTTGAATTGGAACAATTCAACAAATGAGAGTTTGAAGTCCACTTTGCGAAGTGGCAAATCATGTTTTTAAGCCCACTTGAGGGTGGCAAATCCGCATTTCTAAGCCCACTTGAGGGTGGCAAATTCAAACCATTTTTAAAAACAAACATGAGTTGAATTCGTTCCATGTTTTGCGATTTAGTCTATACTTGCTTGTGTGCGTCGCATAGTAAAGTTAGCTAATAACCGGAATAAGAACACATGTGTTGATAAAACAACATATCATGATAGTAGAGGCTGATCTTTTGATCAGGCGAGCGAGGGTGCTCATTTTAGGACCTTTCCCTCTCGTACCCAAGTTCCCGAGTTGATGCAACTTTGGTGATGACGGACACGTGGCCTTTGGCACGAGTCAGGATTTCCTAAATTTTCCAAATATAAAATATTTAGGTGGCGACTCTGTAATCTGGCAAAGCAGTCCAGTTTTGGCATTATTTGATTGAAAATTGATTTTCCAAATGATTTGCCGGATTGGACTCTTTGGTGTTTATCAGTTTCACATTGCACTTTGTGAAATCAGATTCAGAACCGTGACAGGTGTAGACCGCCCTGAACTCCGCTCTGCGCGCGAGGGCGCGAATTGTAGTTCTAGCTACTACGGTTCGGACTCCTGTCACGGTTCTGAATCTAATCTCACAAAGTACAATGTAAGACTGATAAATCACCAAAGAGTCCAAATCCGGCAAATCGTTTTGGAAAATCGATTTTAATCAAAAAGCGCCAAACATGGACTGCTTTGCGAGATTTCAGAGTCGCCACCTAAATATTTTATTTTGGAAAATTTAGGAAACCCTGACTCATGCCTAAGGCCTCGTGTCCATCATCACCAAAGTTGCCTCGACTCAGGAACTTGGGTACGAGAGGGAAAGGTCCTAAAATGCGCACCCCCGCTCGCCCGATCAAAGACCGGCCTCTACTAACATGATATGTTGTTTTTGAAAACACATGTGTTCTTATTTTGATTTATTAGCTAGCTTACTATGTGATGCGCACAGCATACAAGTATAGACTCAATCACGATAATTAGAACAAAACAACTCATGTTTGTTTTTCAAAAATGGTTTGAAGATGCTACTCGCTAGTAGGCTAAAACACGGATTTGCCACCCTCAAGTGGGCTTAGAAAAACATGATTTTGCCACTCCGCAAAGTGGGCTTAAAACTCACAATCATCGGGTTGTTCCAACTCAGGCAATCAAGCCTCCACCCACAGGCATTCATACAGTTAAACACATAAGCACGTAGCCTCATGGCAAGCATGCTATCATGGTAGTCACTTACACACATGCAAGGATGCTAAAGTATAAACACTCACAGTGTACTCTGAGCCAAAAAAGAAGCTGGTTAGTAATCAATGCATGATCCTAGCTATGTTAACAATGCCTAATGCAACACATGCAAAAATGGAGCTAAAATAGGCTCGGCTGGCTAAGATGGCATATGAATGCAACGATTTGATCCATGTATTCAAAGAGGTATTGAAATACATTGCAGTTTGAATGATGCGCCGAGCCCGATGCATGCAAGACAAATGAATGATGCACGCATGCAAGCATAGGGATGTTAATTGAAATATGCCCTAAAACTAACCATTGAAGCCGATAAGTAAAAGGGAAAAAGAAATGGGGTTGGAAGACATGCATCACACATAAGCACACTTATTATAACATTGTGCCCTCTCGACAAAGGGTTCGAATAATAAGCTAACTAGCTAATCTAAGCTAATTAAACTAATTATTACAAAACGAAGCTAATTAACTAACAAGTTAACTAATTGCAAACACAAATGAATAGCTAAGTGCATTAACTACTTAAGTACAAAACCAAATAGTTAACTAGCTAAGCAAAGCAGTTAAAAAGAGCCTCGGGGCGAGAAGTGCATGCATGCTCAATCGCCTCGCTCAGAAATCCATTACTGTGCCCCAAGTTGCCTCTGTTTGCATTTGATCTCAGAACACTGCACAAACCTCCTGATAGCTTCTACTCCAACATTGAGACCCCCAAGAGGGCTGCCGACCAGAAAAGGGTGGTGTAGACCACCTGTAGACCACCTAAACATGCTGTAGACTAGAAAAAGTGGTCAGCCAGCTACTTTTTTTGGTCTACCGACCAGAAATTCTGCCCAACTCCATTGTTGCTGCAACAGAGCACAAGAAGGGGCACAACAGTGTATTTGCAAGGTATGTGTGCATAACCACCCTCCCTATCATTTCTTAAGCTCAAGGGAGTTTGTTACTCGACTCTCGGGCCACCAACCAAGCATCACAATGCACGATGGCCGAGAAGCCAAGTTTGCACAAGTCAATGTCAATGAATGCGCAAATAACACATAAGGGCCTTAACCTCTATTATGCTTGATCAAGAGGGCCGGCGGCCAAGAAATGCTACACGTTTCATTACTTTGAGTATGAAACCTGCCACATTCCTCATGTTTGGATTAACGTCCGATCCAAACACATGCAATGCAACTCAAGCATGTTATCTTGACATGTTTTACTAGGTCTCAATTTGTTTACACATTTTCAGCTTACCAATTAATCCTTTAATTGATTTGTCCAAATCTGATTGTCGTCTAATGGGAAAGATGGTCTAAACCATAAGTACCTTAAGCATAAAAGAAGCCTCATGCTTTTGGTTAGTAGAAGCCCTCGAGAGAAGGCTAAAACCATTAGGCATGAGAGCCTCAATTCCATGCTCAAGCCAACAAGGGGCTCAAGACCTCTTTCAAAACAAATGAAGGAGTAAACAGTGGAGTGCAATGGCATGTATTTTAGCATTGAAATGAGATGCTAAAGACCTTGAAATCCTGCAAACAAACCATAGAATCCATGCTAAGGGTCAAGAGCATTGAGGCTAGCAAAGAGCATAGCACAAGGGGCATGCAATATCAAGATTAAACAACCAAACCAGCCCAAAACAGAGCTACAACAGGCCAAAACAGTGGCTAAAATGAACCGAGAAGATAGCATGAAAAGCAAGAAAATGATGCTCATGCATTGGCCCATAAATGAGGCATAAGGCTCAACTCTCAAACACAATTAAAGAGCGATATATATAAGTGTATGATAGAAGTATATGCGCTGAAATACTATGCCAAATGATGCCAAGGCATGCAAATAGCCCAAATAAAGCATGCCAAGAGACTTGAGATACAAAGCTAGTCAAGGGCTTTAGACTACAACCATGCTAATCAATGCTCAAATGACCTTATGCACTCAAAACAGACCTAAGGCAGGTCGAAATGGTAGCGAAAACAAACTAGACTTGCAGCATAGATGGCAAGAAAAATATGTTCCCATATTAGCTCACAAACAAGGCATAAGGGCACAACTCTTAAATACAATTAAAGAGTGATAAATATGGGACTATGGCAAATGATGCCGAGGAATGCAAACATCACAAGTATAGCTTGGTAGGGACCTCAAAACTCAAGACTAGTAAAGGCATTTGCAATATAGCTATACAAAACATGAGTCATATGACCAAGGCAGCCCAAAATAGTCCTAAAGCATGTCAAAATAATGCTAAAACATGTATGGAGTATAGCCAAGGCAAGCTAGTATGAAGGGCCAAAACACCAAGTACACTAGGTTAATGGGCAAGATTGCACTACAAGTGCACAAACCAAGCAAGAGGTGACTCCACCAACCAAAAAACGAGTTTTGGCATGTCAAAATAACACCAAAAATGGGCTGGAGTGGAGCCAACATATGCTAGATTAATAGGCTAAACCATCAAGTAAGCTAGGCTAGCATGCAAGTTTACACTACAAGTGCAAGATGCATGCAAGAGGTGACCAAACCAGCCCAAAACAGAGTTATGGCAGGTCCTAAAAGTCACAAAAAAGTGCTCAAACAAAGCCTGAAGAAGATAGAAATACATGCTCTTTTGATGGGCCATCAATGCATGCAAACAAGACAAGAGAAGGGGGGGACCACCCCCTCCCATTTTGGGCCTCAAAACTACCTTTCCACCACTAAAATTCTTCTAGAATTCAGTGGTTTTAAGGCCAAAAGGAATTTGTTTGAAAAGGTTAAAAGATAGCTCAAAAGGCCTTACAAGCCAAGGAGCAAAAGGGAGGAAACACCCCCTAGCCAAACAAGGCTTTAAACCACCATTTTTATGCCTCAAAACAGAGTTTTTGATAGTACAAAACCAGCCCCAAAATAGTCCAAAAACAATGGGAAAGGGTGGTGAAGCAAGTGTGCAAAACAAGTACAAAAGGGGAGAGTTATACCTTTTGAAGCCAAGCACACTTTAGAGCAACAAAACAAGCTTAAACCAAGCTAAAATCCTCTTCTTGAGTTCCAAGAAGGTCCAAAGTTATCTCAGCCCAAAGGTGGAGGTATTTGGTCAAGGATTGTTATGCAAAAGCTAAGGGCTTGTATGCAAACTAGAAGTGATTCCCTACTTGTATGCACAAGAGTGCAAGAGAGAGAGAATTCTAGAGAGAGAGGTTTTTTAGAGAGAGAGGCTCTGAAATCTTCCATCCTTGCAAAATATGAGATATATCTTCCATATATAGCAATTCAAGAGCTTTGGGTCAGAAATATCTGAATTGCAAATATCTGAAGCAGTATGCAATAGCTGGAGAAGAAATATCTGGGAATTCTGGGCTTTCTGGGAATTTCTGGTCGACCGACCACTTCAACTGGTTGGTCAGCTAATTTTTCTGGTCTGCAAGGATCATTTCTGGTCGGCATATGGTCGGCATGCTCAAAAAGTGGTCGGCACACTCCCTTAGTGGTCTACAGCAAAAATCAGTCCTGGTCTCTGACTGGAAGCAAGCCTAACTCCTTCATCTGGATGCCTTTTCAGGTCATTCTTGTGTGAAAATTGAAGCCCCGGAAGTAAGCTTTCCAAGGGTCTAGACTTGTATCAAAATCCAAAGTGTGCTAAGAGATATCCCTCTTTTAGTGAAGATCGCCAGCCGTCCAACCGGATTGATGCCTAATTTCAACCAGCTATATCTCCCTCATCCGGACACGGCTTTAAGAGGTTCTTAAGTGAAAAATGAAGCCCCGGAAGTAAGCTTTCCAACGGTGGTGGCCTCATAGCTGAAATCCAAGTATTCAAAAGGATAGGCTTGATTTAGCGAGGGCTGCTTGACTCTCTCTTAGCAATTCATGCCCAACTCCTCCAACTTGGTTCCTTCCCTCTTCTCCTATTTTCTTCAACTCCAAACCCCCAAAAAAGATGTTTTTGAAGATTTTTTTGAAGATTTCACCTCTCTTTCATTCATTTCTACTTTGTCCTTGCTCGATTTACCAAAAAGCGCAACATTTAACAAAATGCGAGCGTCGGAACATCGTAGGAACTTTGTTTCAAAAGTTTTTTGAAAGAGAGGGTTTTAAGGTCTAAAATCTTTGGTCAAAATAGTTTTGGTCCAAAAATGGGGTATAAGGTTTGGATTTGACTCTCTCGTTGCTAAAGAAACCGAACCTTTGCACTGCATAACTTTCAACACCAAGTAAACCATCAGTAACGCCCAAGTCTTAAGGGCGGTCAAAAATGGGGTGTCTACAACAGAAGTCCGAACTGTAGGACCAATTCGAGCCTCTTCGAAAGGCAACGCGTGAAGAAAGTTGAGTCTACAGTTTCTGGCGACTCTATTGGGGATTTAGAGAACTTGACTCGAACTCATATTATGTTGTTTTACTTACACTTATGTGTTTCTTTGCATTTTCATCGATGTGCCTAAGTCACAGTGTTTTCCATCTACTATTCCTGAGCGGTTTGCCGGAGGCTTGCATGAAAAAGCATGCCATAAGGCTGACCAGCTACGGGCTCTGCCAGGATGGGAACACAAACCTTGGATTTGGACTATCGCTGTACCGTTTGATCCTCCTTTCACTTCTCGGTGTTAAGAGTGAGAGATATATTAGGTGGTCTTGCTGAGGCACCCTTTTTGACCAATTGACCTAGTTGCATATCAGAAGCCTTAGAGACTATTCCAAACTAGGACATGTTTCTCACCCGAATGCAGGATTGTTTGAAACTGCATGCGTGCGTAGCAAACCCCTAGCTCCTGACGAAACTAGGACAAGGAAACCCTATCCCACCATAAGGGTGTTTTGGCTCTCACTTGCTTGATATGTGCTTTTAGAGTGTGACTCTGCAGGAATGCATGTATCAGTTGCATGTCTGGTTATCTGTTTAAGGGTATCAGCTTTGAGGCAGAAATTTGGGGCAGAAATCAGTGTTTGAGTACAGATTATCCAGCTTCTGATTTCAACTGTGTGTTGTCCTTGTCTAAGACGAGATGCTGTGCATTTGCTGATTGTTGTTGTTTTTTTTTTTTTTTTTTGCTTTATTTTCTTTTTGCAAGGTAGTATATCACAATTGCTTCCGATGAGGCAGTTTCCCCTCGAGCACTCTGGACCAGAGTCAGGAGGATTTACCGATCTGAGGATCTTGTTGGAGGACAACCAGTGTTTGCTTCGCTACCCCCGGTTAT
Organism: Camellia lanceoleosa; assembly: GCA_025200525.1. Classification (NCBI taxonomy): domain Eukaryota; kingdom Viridiplantae; phylum Streptophyta; class Magnoliopsida; order Ericales; family Theaceae; genus Camellia; species Camellia lanceoleosa. Next base: position 69,144,484 of record CM045772.1, on the reverse strand, counting down.
GAGACGGAGGACAGTCAGGCATAGATCACTGGTTCAACAGTCGCCAATTTAGCGGTCACTATCTACGTCACCTGCGCGCAATTGGGCCTAGTTTTCTGCTTCCACCTCAGAAAGAGAGTATACACCGGTTCTGAAAGATCAGCACCCCTCAGTCAGTATGGAGGATATGATGCACCAACTTCAACAGACCATCGAGGCCATCCAGCAGGACGCTGCTCACCAAGCGAAAGTTAACGCTCGCCAAACAGAGGTTGTAGCCCAGCAGACTGAACTGATTGCTAGGCTTCAACAGCAACAGTAACAGTAACAACAACCGCAACAGGCAACATCTTCTACATCCCACCCACCTCCTGTAGATATTCTAGTACCCAGAGCTCCTGCTCCCATAGCTGATGTCCAGGAAAATGCGGACATCCCAGTGGATCTGGTTCCACCCCAGACTTCCAAAGCACCGGCCTACCCAACGGAGGCCCCCTTTGAGTTCGAGGTTGACCCTACCGCTCTAAAGGTCAACAAGCTTGAGAAGCTTTTTAAGAGGGCTTAGGGCGTCAACTCGATCCTGGACATAGAGGACGGCTACACAGATTTGGCGGTGACATTGCCGGATAGATTTAAATTGCCACACATAGATCGCTTCGACAGTTCGGGTGATCCCATGGTCCACTTGCGGTTATTTTCAAATATTCTGCGGCCGATGGGCCCAACTAGACTGTAAAAGCTATCCCTCTTTTCCTGGATCCTGTCGGGTAATACGGTTATCTAGTATGCTAAACTGGAAGATTCTGTGAAAAAGAGCTGGGAAGAGATGACCGAGGCCTTTCTCACCCAATATTCTTATAACACTCAAATCGAGGTCACAACTCGTGATCTCGAGGCTACTCAACAAGAGCCAAAGGAGGGCTTCTCTGACTTCGTCACTCAGTGGAGGGCCAAGGCCTCCATGATGACCACCAGGCAAGCTGAGAAGGACCAGATAAGGATGGTCGTTTGTAATCTGCAACCGAAGCTGCTGCAAAAGATGATAGTCCTACCCCTCCCTACATTTGCCGATCTTCATGAGATAGGGATACAAATAGTGGACGCGATGAAACAGGGTCTGATTGACCATGAATAGGAATAGCCCAAGAGGGCTTTTACACGCAGTTCAAATGCGACTACGAGTAGCAATGCAGCTGCGAGGACCTCTGATGTTGGTATGGTTACCACCACACCAAAAATAGCCACCCCTTTTACTGGCACATCCGGAACTACCCCACAACCTGCAAAGTACCCACCCCGGGGCCAGAGGGTTTTCACCCCACTTTACATGTCTCTATCCAAAGCCTTGGTGGTCCTAATAAAAAAAGGGCATCTAAAGCCCTTGGAGCCACGCCCATTGCCTAATCCCCTTCCTCCTGCACACAACCCGGCCAAGTATTGCGCCTTCCACCAGTAGTATGGTCATGATACCGACCTATGCTTTAGACTCCGTCATGAGATTCAAGATCTCATTGACAACAAAGTGATAGTGCCTCCTGAGAAGCCTAACGTCACTACAAATCTTCTACCACCACATAACCAACCCCCTCCTCCACCCAGGCAAGTAAACCGTATCCAAACAATGGCCGTCTCATACGACCCCAGCATATACATCACCCCCTCCCACCTGCCTAAGCCGGCGTTGTTCATCCCAGAAAGCATAGACTTGTGCATGATGAGCGCGTCCATATCCCAACCTGAATCCGTAGTGGTGGCTGTGGTAGAAGAAAATATGCCTGAGGGCTCCATGAGCTTAACTGAAGAAGAGTACAACCCTTGCTATTACATTCTACCAACTAGCCAGGCCAGACCAATGGTGGAATTGCCGATGGGAATGGAGGTTAATGTAGTCTGGGAGGGCGGCGCAAGTCAGGGACTGGATAACTTAGTTGAGCTTGAGGAGGACATCAGCAATCTGCAGTTCTTTGATGAACATGATTTGGGGAATGTACAGATTGGCTGGTTTGATATGAATAGATCAACGGATAATATAGGGTGGCTTAGTGATGAACCAGATGTTGATGAGGGGTCTCAACCGAAGCAGGAACAGTTGGAAATGGGGATTGCTGCAATGGCCGGAACGGTCGACAACAAAAGAAAGTTGTCGGAGATCACCGGTACTAAGAATTTTTCTCAAGAATTGGGTAGCTTTTGTACAACTGATACAGAAAAGGAGGCCGCGCTGAAAGGGTTCGAATAGGAAAGAACCGAGACTGATTAGAGGGCTAGAAAAGCCAAAGGTCCTGTGGGGACTGATTGTGTTGTGAACATAGGAATGATTACAGCGGAACCGAATGTGTGTCTGTCGGTTGCTGAAGAAATGTGGTGGGAAGATGAAGACTTGCATCTTGCCCACACAGACGGGGATTAGGGACAGAATCTGCTAGATGATACATGGTATGCCGAGGAAGTTGATCACATGACTCGGAGTGGGCGGTACTTTAAGCCCCCACACCTAGACCAACCAGAAGCATCAGGGAAAGATAAGGAAGTTGAGAAACAGAAAGATAAACTGTTGGAAGAATAAGTTGTACTGAAGCAGTTGAAGAAGATTCAGGCAGATATATCCATCTGGGGTTTGCTTATGGCTCCACGGGTTCATAGACAAGCCGTCCTATTAGCAATGGATAAGGCTAAGCTCTCTATTGACACAGCCCCTGAGCAGTTAGTGGGACTGGTGTTCCTAGGAGGTGCCTCACTGACTTTGACGTTCACAGATAAAGAATTGCTGCCTGAGGGCTCTGAGCACAACAAACCACTATACATGTCTGTGGAATGTAAATAGAAGTGGATACCAGTTGTCTTGGTTGAGACCGGGTCTGCAATTAATGTGTGTCCGTCGCGCACGGCCTATGCTATTGGTTTAAAACCCACAGACTTCACACCAATAGACCAGGTGATTTGGGCTTATGACAATACAAGTCGGGAAGTGATGGGGACAGTTCGGATCGGAACTCAAAGTTGGCCCTAGATGATAGGATATTGAATTCCACGTCCTAGATGTCCCAGCCACCTTTAATTTACTCTTTGGACAGCTGTGGCTGCACCAAGTAAGAGTTGTCTCTTCCACCCTGCATCAGATGTTGAGGTAGCCCCATGGGAAGGAGGTAGCTATTGTTTTTGGGAACTCTTCCATACATCCGCCGCCGAAGGCTACTACACCGGTCTTAGAAATTGTACACGGCGAGTAGGATGACTTTTTGTCTGGGTTCACCTTGGCCAAGGCTCGGGTAGTGCAATATATTCTGGCTGTTGATGAGGGGTTATATGTCAGTGCTCAATTCGTCTACCTCATGAATAAGCTGCAACATGTACTCGAAATGGGATTGGGAAGGAGCAGCCAGAAGGGCGTCGCTGTGTTGGTCGAAGTGCCACACAACCCTTATACCTTTGGTCTAGGTAACACACCTACCAAAGAGGATTGGGTAAGAAAGGGAAAGGAAATGGCAGGAAGGGCCAAGGCTAAACAAGCTGGAAAGCACTATGGGTTGGTACATAGACTTATTGAAGGAACCCTGAACGGCCTCTTTGTCTTGGAGGGGGAAGATTTTCCATTCTGGGACTTTCCTGAGCCATGGCTGAATTCTAAAAAGCGGCATTTGCCCAGCTTTGAGATCTTTTACGACCTATAGTTGCAAGGGGATGAAGTTACAGAAGAGCAGACTGACCTACTAGTTAAGGTTGAGCAGTGTATAGAGGATGAGTTCGATGGCATAGAACTTTAGATGGGAGGAATGCTGGCTTGTCTTCTCTCGGATCCTTAGATCAAACAGGAGAGCTCGGGGGATGACTTCTCTGTTTCCATGATTGGCGATCAATCGGCTATGGGCCCTTTTTCCGGCATTCAGGATGTATCTATCGCACCCCCCCTCGTTTGACAGTTCGAGAAGGGCTTTTTGTCTAGCAATTCTGAATCAGGTAGTGAACCGGAATCTAATTCCACAGAGTCTGTGGAGTCAAAATTAGATTCTAGTTCTTCTGAGTTAGAGTTCGGTATTCCTGGGGTTGATAACCCTAATGTCATTGTTTTGTCTAGGTCGTCTTTTTCCTTTTCTTTTGAGTCGGTTGTAACCGAGGAATTGGACGAACTGGAAATTGTGAATGAGAATGGTACCACTATTGTTTCTGAGTACTTTTCTATGCCACTTGTTTACTACATTAATCAGGACTTTCAAAACTTTGATAAAAATGATGCGGAAGAAATTCCTCCGATTTTAAAACATTTGGTTGATTGAGAGGATGAGAGGTTTGTAAAACCCTTGGTTGATGAAATCGCTTCAATTAATGTTGGTACTGAGAAGGATCTGCGTCTGGTCCAGATCGGGTCCACGTTGTCTTCGGAGGAACGCGAGTGCTTAGTCGCTTTATTAAAAGATTTCAAAGATGTTTTCGTGTGGTCCTGCAAAGACATGCCTGGAATTGATCCTGAGATTGTACAACACCGGATCCCTCTTGACCCTGAGGCCCGACCTGTCAAGCAGAAGCTTCGGAGAATACGCCTGGATTGGGCTCTGAAAATCAAGGAAGAGGTCACCAAGTAGATAGATGCAGGGTTCTTGCTAGTATCTAAGTATCCTACTTGGTTGGCCAACATTGTTCCAGTGCTGAAGAAAGATGGTAGAATTCGGGTGTGTATGGATTTCAGAGATTTGAACAAAGCTAGTCCGAAGGACGACTTTCCTCTACCGCACATCGACGAATTGGTGGACTTCACTGCAGGGCATGCATTGCTCTCCTTTATGGATGGGTTTTCTGGGTATAACCAGATCTTAATGGCACCCGAGGATAGGGAGAAGACTGCTTTCACCATGCCGTGGGGAACCTACTGTTATAGGGTGATGCCGTTTGGTTTGAGGAATACTGGGGCTTTTTATCAACGGGCTGCAACCACTATCTTGCACGATATGATCCATAAAGAGGTTGAGGTGTATGTGGATGACATGATTGTCAAGTCCAAGGAAAGAAAAGGCCACTACACCGCCTTGAAGAAAATTTTCCAACGGATCAGGGAATATCGGTTGCGACTGAATCCTCAGAAATGCACTTTTGGTGTCACAGTAAGGAAAATGCTAGGGTTCTTGATTACACAAAGGGGCATCGAAGTCGATCCTTCAAAGATTAAGGCCATCCTGGAAATGCCACCACCAAGGACTGAAAAGGAGGTGCGAGGCTTTCTGGGAAACGTTCAATTCATAAGGCGGTTTATTGCAAAATTAACCTTAACTTGTAAACCACTATTTGGTCTCCTGAAGAAAGGAAAGAAATTCCAATGGGATGACCGATGCCAAGTTGCTTTCGAGCAGATCAAGTAGTATCTACAGAATCCACCCGTGTTGTCATCGCCAGAGCAGGGGAAACCGTTGATTTTGTACTTGTTAGTAACCGACACGACAATGGGCTGCATGCCTACGCAGGAATCTGAAGATAGAGTATAGAAGACCATCTATTACCTGAGGAAGAAGATGCTAGAATATGAGACTCGTTACACTCTGCTATAGAAGGCTTGCTTGGCCTTGGTATGGGCTACCAGGAAATTGAGGCACTACCTGTTAGCTCACTCTGTAATTTTGGTTTCGAGATTAGATCCCATCAAATATCTCTTCGAGAAACCAACACTTACGGGTAGGCTAGCCCGTTGGTTGCTTCTTCTCTCCGAATTTGATTTGAAGTACATGACTCGCAAGTCTGTGAAGGGGAAAGCGGTAGCGGAGTTCCTAGCCGATCACCCAGTGGAGGGACATGAAGCAGTAGAGTATCTATTCGCAGATGAGGCCATTCTGCAGCTTGAAAAAGAAATTTGGACTATGTACTTTGACGGAGCATATAACCAATACGGGTATGGGATAAGGGTGTTGCTGATAGCGCCAGACAATTCCCACATATCTTTAGCTTTCAAACTTCGGTTCAAGGTATCTAACAATGAAGCAGAGTAAGAGGCATGTATCGCTGGCTGGGAAGTTGCCCTGGAACTAGGGGCAAAACGGTTGGACGTCATTGGGGACTCAAACCTGGTTGTGTCTCAAGCGAAAAGAGACTGGAAGGTTAAAGAAGAAAGGATGAAAATCTATCACCAAACCCTGGATGTTCTAATTCCCAGGTTCGAGAAGCTAACCTTCACGCATCTGTTAAGAGAGAGCAACAGGTTCGCTGGTGCTTTATCAACTTTATCTTCTATGATAGACATCCCTTTGGGAGTTCGGATACGTCCAATCATTGTTGAACAGAGGCATGTGCCGGCCTATGAGCTGATTGCTGCAATAGATCAAGTACAAGATCAGAACCCCTGGTATCATGACATCTGGAACTTCTTGGAAAATGAGGCTTATCTACTAGGGGCAAATGCCAAAGATAAAAGGGCGATATGACGAATAGCTGCTCAGTTTATCATCTACGGAGGTAAATTGTACAAACGAGGCCATCTAGGAATGCACAAGCTGTGTGTTGATGAAGAAGAGTCGAAGCGCCTAATGGAGGCCATCCACGGAGGAGAGTGCGGAGTGCACATGAACAGAGTGATGCTAACTCAGAAAATTCTCAAATAGGGTTACTACTAGTCAACCATGGATGAGGATTGTATTGGTTTTGTTTGACGATGCCACAAATGCCAAATCCATGCAAATCGCATGAACATCCCGCCGTCGAAGCTGTACAACATGACTTCACCGTGGCCGTTTTCAATATGAGGAATTGATGTTATTGGGGTAGTTACTCCGAAGAGGTCAAACGGGCATGAGTACATCCTGGTGGCGATAGACTACTTTACAAAGTGGGTCGAGGCCCAATCCTACGTCATGCTGAAAGTGTCACATGTAGCCAAGTTCATCAGGAATAACATCATCTGTCATTATGGGGTCCCAAATGAGATCATTTTGGATAATGGTTCCCACTTTAAGAAAGAAGTGATCGGCTTGTTGAAGAAATATAACATGGCTTTTCATAAGTCATCCACATATCAATCGTAAACCAACAAAGCTGTTGAGGCCGCCAACAAGAACATCAAGCACATCCTACAGAAGATGGTGGAAACCTACGGACCGCCGATAAGCCGCCATTGCTCTTTGGGCTACAAAACATCAATTCACTTTCTTGGGGCAACTCAGATTCTCGTTCATGGATGGAAGCTTACGCGATTGAAGTTGAAGTTCTATCGCTCCGAGTTATGGCTGAGTGCCAGATAGTAGAAGCGGATTGGCAACAGAGCAGGTTTGAGGAACTAATGTTGTTCGACGAGAGAAGGCTGAAAGCACTGTACCATGTCCAAGGTTATCAACGCAGGATTACCAGGGCTTTCAACAAGAAAGTTAAGTCCAAGAATCTGAAAGAAGGGGATTTGGTGCTCAAAGACAACCGAGCTCCCATTCATGACCCTAGGGGCAAGTTCAGACCCAATTGAACTGGTCCTTACACCATCAAGTCTATTTGGTTAGGTGGAGCTGTCATTCTTATGGACCTAGATGGCCTCGAGTTCTCCCAACCAATCAACATGGACAAATTGAAGAAATATTACCCTTGAGAGGGTCGCTAGGCCGAAAACCCGAAAGGGTGACCTAGGCAAAAGTTAGAGTACAAAAAATTTAAAAAAATAAAAATTGAGCTCGCAAGGTTGAAAACCCAGAAATGGCGGCCTTGGCAAATGTTAGAGTGCAAAAGGAGAGTGTTAATACCTGAGTGAACTCGCACCGAACTACGTAAGGCTTGATTCCCATCTTCAGGATACGTAGGCAACTTCATTATGAAGTCCAGCCATAAACACTTTCAAATCAACCATGTCCATGTGATTGTTTTGGTCATCCTTGTCTTTTCCTGCATCCAAGAGTTCGGTTGTGATCTTTGCTTTCGAGTCGGTTACAAAGATAGTGCAAAGGTTTCTTCGACAAGGCAACTTTCCAGTTATTGGATTCGGGGTTGTACATCTCAAAGATAGATTCTGGGTGTGTCCAGTTGTGATCCTTATCGAAAATGGTTTTGAAAAGTTTTAATAAAAGTTGATTTTGTTCAAATTAATCTTTTTACAACTTAGACCATTTTTGGACCAAAAGGAAAATTTTCGGTACCCACAACCTTCAATTTCATTGATTTCAATACAGAGTTCTCTAACTCTCGATACAAATCGAAGTTACATTTATTACATTCAAAAGGAAAACTCGAAAGTACAGATTAAAGCAATAAACTTGGGGCATATTTGAGTCAGGTGTTTTTGCGTCCCCTCACAGAGCTTGTGGAAGCTACAGATGCCAAAGTAGGCCCAGTTTGTGCCTCATCTTCAAGCTAAACTATGCATTCGCCAGAAAGGGCACAACTGAAATTAGGAGCGGGGGCTAGAAGTTCTCTTGTCCTCTATGCAGTGGAATACCGAGCTAGCTGTGAGCCTCGAATCGGAAATGAAGTTGGGTACTCTATCCCTTCTTCTGGGCAGGTTTGGTCATGTCCGAATTGACGCCTGAATCGGAATGGAAAATAGAAGACACAATGCGTCAAGCCAATCAACTGAATGCCAAGTTGTCGAGACATGCTATAGCTCATCTCAGGCAGATCAAACCAGGGGCAACGCTAAGCAATGTCAATAGCAGACCTGTTGCACATCCAATGGCACCACCACCCCTCGTTCGGGAAATCAACTAGCCATTTGCGAAAGAAATAGCTGCATGCCGAATATGGAGGGCAAGAGTCCATTACCTTCAACCTGTCCATGAGCCATACCTGGGGATGGATGAAAAATAAGAGAGACTAAAGAATAGAGAGTTGTATGTGGAGAGAAAAAGTAAGAAAAGGGTTTTGAGAGAAAAACAGTGCCTGAGGGCCGAGAGGTATAAGAAACACATGTGAGAAGGGTGGGAAACATTACCCGCAAGAGTAGTGGACTTCCTGCGAACCTGGTCGTCTCTCGGTGATGGAAAGCATCCAAACCCATTAAAGTCTCAGCTAGTGTCAAGCCAATGTAGCTCTTGCCCTCCTTCAAGCCTTGGGAAACTTCGATCAAGCGAATGCTAGACCCTCCGAAGCCAGGGTCAAGAAGAAAATGAGCCAACATACACAAGCAAAGGACATGCTGCCAAAAACTTTCCCAAAGACGGTTGCCACAGTTGCCGACGTCAAAAAATCGGTGAATGAGATTGGGAATGTCAAGTTCACGTTGTGAACTAAAGATCGAGCATCGTGTAAAGTAAGTCCACACATCCGTCCTGAAGCTTGGATGTGGCCAAAACGAGACTGGGGCAAGATCTCCTCATCACGCCGGGATTCCATCAAAGCTTGGAATTCTTCGATTGTGGGACATATCTCTTGTCCCCCGAAGTTAAACACGTGCGTAATTGGGTTCCAACATCTAGCCGCAGTGTGAAGGAATGGAAAACATAGCGGAGTATGACTTAGCGGGAATAGTGCATTTATCCCAAAACCCAAAAATTTAACTTTTTTGAGCCATCTAAATTTGCAATCCAATCGAAGAGTTTTTTTTGGTGAAGAATGGCTCTATTTGTGGCTAAAACAGAGCTAGAATGAAGAAACTACGAAGTCCTAACTTTTGTAGAAGATAAGGCTCTGAGTGGAAAACAGGTGGCAGCAATCTGGAGACTCCCTGCATCATTGGCCGACCAACCAGTTAAGGTAGCCGATCGGCCACTTTAGTGGCCGACAATCACCACCAAGTGGCCGACGACCATTGTTTGTCTCCAGTAGAATTGCCTTGGTCTCTCTGTATGTTGAGAATGCTGAAAACCTATTTTTTGTCTTGCTCTGGATGTTTTCTGCTGCGGTCTTGTTGAGTCGTTCTCAAGTTTGTTTTAATTTGTTTATCGAGTTATCGCAATCTGTTTATCGAGTTATTTTGTTGTTTCTTATCGAGTTATATTTGTTTCATTTATTGAGTTGTTGTTTGTTGAGTTGTTGCATTGTCCGTTGAATTGTTTTATTTTGTTTGTTATGTCTTGGTTGGTTCACTACCTAACTAAGCAATTGTCAAGACAATGTACAATATTCAATTTCCATCAATTCCCGTTTCTGTGTAAAATGGTGCAATGCGATGCTCAAAATATGAAATGCACCACGTTTTCATTCCAATCATGGTTTCTTTTTACAAAGAGTACAAGTTTTAAAGAAAATAAAATTGCCTATGGTTGTACAATGTGCTAACACTACTAGCAAAAAGAAAACTAGGCAAAAGCATTTAAATCAGTGCCACCCATCTCAGGATCGAGAGACCCTCTTCGTCCTCTTCTAGGGCATGGACTCGGAGCTATCGCCATCGGCGCCACTGTCCGAATTAGAGCCAGAGCCTGAACCAGAGCTGCTCCCGCTCCCATCCTCGGAGCCCTCCTCAGCATCGTCACCACCCTCAGAACCCGAGCCGGTGCCGTCGTCTCCACTCTCGGATGACTCTGACTGGGGACTCGCTGGCTCCTCGTCCTCACTGGTCTCATTATCTTCATCGTGCATAATAGGCTGCCGACGTCTCCCTCGGTCGAGTGCCAGAATCTCTCTCCCTGCTGCTGGAGAAGGCTCTGATGGTCCTCTCTATAGAGGTGTGACCTGAAAAGGCAGTTTGAATATATTAGCCATAGTATGAGTATCAAATGCAAGTATGGTGTGCAGGGTGAGTACATGCACAAGTCAGATACAATATGTTAATGCAATGTGTCAGATGTGATCTATATATGCAGTGTATCAGTACAGTGTGGGAAAATGTTCAGTTGAGATATTAGTTTCAGTATATCAGCAAAAATATGATAACCGAAATGTGAGAGAGCTAAAAAATTACCTGAATACCGTGGGAGCTAAGCATCGTCTCTCTCCTCAAGATCATGCCCTCGAATAAGGCTAATACCTCGAGTAACCCCTCGACGTATACAAGTTGAAATGATCAGTGAATGAATGAATATCTGAGTATCTGAGTGATACATGAAATCTGTAATGCATAGCTATAGTGAATCGGGTGTCCTGACATATCTGTGACCAGGCAACGGAGGCTCAATCGGGATCTGATAAGGCTTTCCAGAATACCGCCAACCCGTTAGCTCGGTCGGAAGGTCTGGCCATCCAAAACTCTGCCTAATAGGGGGTATCCCTCTAGCCCCACCCCTCGGTGCCCGGGTCCTGCTCGTCGAAGGGGCATATGCTGCTCGGGCCGTACTCAACGAAGGGATATCAGTTGCCCTCCCCGTGTGAGCACGAACACCTGTCAATGGGGGCATAACGTACGTTTGGAGATAAGTCGAATAGTCCCCTTCCCTGATGAGGAGGTCTGCATCTCCACCCCACATGAAGTCAATAATCTCCTGAGGGGAGAGACTCTCTGTGGCTCGCATGAAGGGTGGAGGTGGTAAAGGAACTGACTGTAATGGCAGACCCATCATCTGGCACATGAAGTGCTCGCCAAGAAACCAGGCTCGGCCTACTGGCCCATCAAGTAGGAGCTGATACCGGGAAGCACCCCAAGCTTCGGCAAACTAGAATTTGGCATTCTCTGGCATCGTCGCCCAGGGCTACCAAGTGACCTGTAGACATCAAGTGCATAGACTGATAAGTTGCCATTGGACATGTAAAATGAATTGGAGCTGAAAGCAAAAAGAACTGTGATTTTTGAGTTACCTCTACCGTCCTCACTATGTTGAAATACCGGTGAAGGAATGAGAGGTTCTCCCAGGTCCTCGGCTGGCACCGACTGTCGTATCGATGCGAGTATGGCACCTCAAAAGGTGTCTCGACCTCCGGCTCTAGAGCAAGCGTCGGGAAATAGGCGTATACCCATAGCTGTGAAAAGCAAGAGGGTGGCAGTGAGAATACATATAAGCATAGATAATGTGGAAAACAGAGTATGTGTGCAATGTCCCGAAAATGCCGAATGCAAAGAATACAGAATACAGAAAATACATAAAGTAAAGTGTGCAGTACAATGTATAGAAAAGTACAAGTGCGGAGCAAAGATTAGACTTTGTGTGTACAGTCTACAGAAAATGCAAAGCAGAAAGCATGGAAGAAAATGTAAAGAAGAAAAGTAAAGCATACCTCCCAGGCTCTCCAATAGCCGCCAACTCTGTTCCCGCTCCCGCGAGGGGTTGAGCTCATGTAGCAGTATAGGGTAGCGAGGCCGGCGTTGCCCCAATCATAATACCAAACCTGAGATAGGTCTACTAAGGTGCTTAAAAGATATAGCCCGACTGTGTTTTCCCTGTCGGCAAGCAAGGTAGTGCCAAAGAGGAACATCAGGAAACCTCGAGCATACTCCTCGGTCTCCTCTACAGTCGCTTGGTCTGTCCCTCTGAAGTGGTCTGCAAACCAGGTGTATCGGACCATCCCTGAACGGAAGATAGGCGGGTGTGCTCCTAGCAAATAGGTCCAAGCGGCCTTCCACTCACCCATGTCGGAGTCGTATGGGATCGGCCGGTCTTCCACCTCAAGGCCCATCAACATGGCAAAATCGTATGGGGTCATCGTCATATCCTCGATGGTAGAGAAATGGAAAGAGTTGGTGGTATCCCACCATCTCTTTACCAGTGCACCTAAAAGGGTCCTGCTCGCCATGAGGTGCGATAGCCCCGTGCAAAACAAACCGAACCCCGTCTCGTCGATGATCTGGCGAACACCGTTGGGGAGGTCCATGTACCACTCCCTCACTGCGGTGGACCCATATCCGTGGGTAAAACGGGAGTCTACCTGTGTTTAGAATGAGTAGAAGAAATACAGTGTGTGAGTGTGTTTAGAATGAGCAAATGAAATACAGTGCAAAAGTGGGAGTTATGCAAGAAATGTAAAGTACGTCGTAGAAATATAAGAATGTAGTACATACCTCGGAGGCACCGTGGGACAGATGAGACTCTAGCTCTCGTAGCAGGAGATCTGCTGGTGCATGTCGTGCAAACCCGCTGAAGTGACGGATTGTACTGGGTGGTAATGCATGCGCCTCGGGGCGGTACCTCTCCGGATCGAAAGGTCGCACTCTAGGTGGCAACAATATGTACTCAGGCTCTCCCTCCATTCCCGGAGAACCCTATCATGTGGAACATTGTCTGCAATCTGGAAAGAAGGCGAGAAAGTAGGCGAAAATGAGCAAAATAGGCGGAAAATGCCAAAAGTCAACAAAAGTCAACTCTCGGAGAGAGAAAGTGGAAGAAAAAGTCAAAGCCCAGGAAAATGCGTCAAACTCAAGACAAACTTAAGGGAAACAAACCTCAAGTGGTGAAAATGGAGGAAAAGGCTCCGAAAACAAATTTTGATTGGTTCACAATGAAGGAAATCGAAAGGTTTTAGTGAACCAACTTTGCGAGGGGCATTGGAAAACGCGTGTAAAGCACGGATCTAAGAGGAAAAAGTGTCTAGGGATGAAGAAGAGACAATTTCAGCACTATAAGTGCGAGGAAATGAGATTTGGGAATGTGTTTTTAAAGATCTCCATGCAAAAAGACCGAAATAGCCCAAAATTCTCATAACTGGCCGACCGGCCAGTTTTTGTGGCCGACAGAATTTTCAGGTGGTTGACATGGCTTCAGGGTGCCAGCAGGTGTTCAGTGTTCTCCCTGTGTGTTTTTATGCTTATTTGTGTCCTTATCTCTCGAGAAAGTGCAAGAAAAGTTCACTTTTTGGCTCAAAGTGTTCTGCGAAAGTTTCAACTCATGTTTTTGATACATGACTCATCGTCAGCCAGCACGAATGAGGTGTATCCTTTTGAAATACATTGTAACTCCTCCAAGAGGTAAATCGGTGGTTACAACTGAATCAGTCTTGTTAAGACGCGCATTTCTTTATTCAGTGTTTTGCATCGAACATGCAATTGATATTGCATTGAATATGCATTGATCATTGTGCATAGAATGTGTATGTTGCACTGCATTGCACTATACATGTTCTTCTGTTTGCATAGAATATGCATGTCGCATTGTATTACATTGTACATGCCCTCACATTCGCATAGAAAACATCTGTACCTATTGCATTGAACATGCATTCAGTCTTGCATAGAACATGCTCCATTTCTCGTTGCATAGAATATGCTTCTGTTTTGTTCGTTGCATGATGTGCATGAAGCATGCTCTCTAAGCATTGTGTTATGGTTATTCGTCCTGCATAGAACATGCATTCCTATCTTGCTGTATCTATTAAGTTTCTTTCTTGTGTAGGCATGATATTGTATGTACAGTTCATTCAGAGGAATTCCAGGTAAGATCATTCCTGTCCTTGAAGCCCCCTTTTGGTTAGAAACACTCGGGTACACGTGGTGTTTATACCACTCCCTTGTTCATTAGAAACACTCTGGTACGCCCTGTGTTTGCAACACTCTGTTTTGGTTAGAAGCGTTGGGTCGTGTGCCCAATGTTTATACCTTCCCTTCGTTAGAAACATTGGAACGTGTGCCCGATGTTTATACCTTTCTTTGGTTAGAAACGTTTTGAATGTATTCCGACGCTTATAACACCTTCCTTTGGTTAGAAGCATTGGGTCGTGTGCCCGATGTTTATACCTTCCTTTGGTTAGAAACATTGGGACATGTGCTTGATGTTTATACCCTTCCTTTGGTTAGAAGCGTTTGGAACTTATTCTAACGCTTATACCACCTTCCTTTGGTTAGAAACATTAGGTTGTGTGCCCGATGTTTATCCTACCTTGCTTTGGTTAGAAACATTGGGACGTGTGCCTGATGTTTATACCACTTCCTGGTTAGAAGCGTTTGGGATGTGTGTCCGACGCTTATACCCCCTCTTTGGTTAGAAACATTGGGACGTGTGCCCAATGTTTATACCACTTCCTTTGGTTAGAAGCATTTGGGACGTGTGTCCGATGCTTATACCACCTTGCTTTGGTTAGAAACATTAGGATGTGTGCCCGATGTTTATACCACTTCCCGGTTAGAAGCGTTTGGGACGTGTGTCTGACGCTTATACCACCTTGCTTTGGTTAGAAACATTGGGACATTGCCTGATGTTTATACCACTTCCCGGTTAGAAGCGTTTGGAAAGTGTTTCGACGCTTATACCACTATGTTCTAGTTAGAAACATTGGTACGTGTGCCCGATGTTTATACCACTTCCTCGACTAGAAGCGTTTGGAACGTATTCTGACGCTTATACCGCCTCTTCGGTTAGAAACATTGGGACGTGTGCCCGATGTTTATACCACTTCCTTGGTTAAAAGCGTTCGGAACATGTTTTGACGCTTATACCACCTTGTTTTGGTTAGAAACATTTGAACGTGCTCTGATGTTTATACCACCCTCCGGTGTTTGCACCGCTCTCTTTTCCCTATCGCGCGCGGCGCGTTAGGATGCTTTGGTTAAATGCATCTGGATGAATTCAGATGCTTATATCGCTCTTTGTTTTGGTTGCATAATGGTTGAATGTGTTTCACTTGTTATCACTTGTCTCTGTGGCTCAGAACCTTAGGATGTGTCCCTAGGTTCGCACCATCTCGCTTCTCGCGTGTGCCACGCGTTGGGATCTTGTTTGTCACCTCGGGTGCGCCCCACGGTTGTTGTTTTTTATCTTTCCTGCATGAGGCGCAGTTAAGATTGCATAATTTTCTTACATCCTTTCTGTGTGAAATGTGGTTTGGTTCATGTTTACTTGCTTATGTACGAGTTTGCTGTAGCATTTCTTTGCACAACGTTTGCATCTAGATGTTTCATTACAACCCTCATTGCATGATCATAAGTTATGTTCTGCATTGTGCATATCATTTGCATCTTGCCCCAGAACTATGCTGGTTTGATTCCTTGCAAAGGGATATATAGGCAGCCTGCGGGCGTAACCGTTCTTTGTTTTGTTTGCCTGTTTGTCTGAGTCTTCGGCCTTGTCAAAAATGGGTCGTCTCTGGGCTTTGACATTCACTCCCGTCATTTCATGACTTCCGAGTTCTGTCAAAGAAGGGCAACTGTAGACACTCCATTTTTGACCGACCTCAAGACTTAGACGTCATCGTTTGTGCGCTCGATGATTGTGCATGTTTGTGCTCATTTTGAGGGTCCGGAGTTCTCGACGGAATGCCTTATCTTTGAGCCTCCAAACCCTCTTTGTTTTGTGCTTGTTTTTGAACCAAACCTTGGTGCCTCTTGCCTGGAGGGGGGGAAGGGACTTGTTGGCCACTTTTTGTCCTTGTCGGCCACTTGAAGTGGTCGGTCGGCTAGGGGAGGTGGTTGGCTGTCCACCTAAAGTGGCCGACAGCCTTTTTTCTCCTTTTTCAGATATTTTCTTTGCTAGTTATGCCAGCTATTGATCATTGAATGCCATCTCTATACACGTGTATGGAGGAATGAATGCAAGCCTTTGGCTTGGATTTCTATATAATGGGAGGTCTCTTCCCCATTTGAAGAGGTTGGATATTTTGTGAGCAAATTTCCTCTCTCTCTCTCTCTCTCTCTAGAATTCTCTCTCCTATTTGTGCTTGAAAGTGGGAATTCTCTACACTTTTGCAAAGAGCCCCTTAACCAAACATCCTCATCTTGGAGCCGAGGTTCTTTAAGGCCATGTTTGAGCTCTAAAGACTGGTTTGAGCTAGAATTTGGACCTGATTTGGTGCTGTGCTTCAAAAGGTAAAGAGTTACCTTGTTAGCTTTGTTTTAGTTGCTTGAATTGCCATCTTTTTACATTATTTTTGGCCTGATTTTCAACTGCAAAAAACTCTGATTTTTTTGTCTTAACATGTTGGTTTGAGATCATTTTGTTCAAAGGGGTTGTCTACCATTCTTGTTGACTAATTGTGAAGCTTCTTACATCATCTTTCAAGGCTTTCAAATCAAACTTTTTAGGCCTTTAAACCACTGAAATTCAAAGTTATTTCAACGGTGGAAAACATGTTTTGAAGTCCTAAAATGGAGGGGTTAGCCTCCCTTTCTTGTGTCTCACTTCCATGCCTAGTTATCATCACATGGTAGCATGTTTTTGTGGCTTAACCTAGCTTAATTCAGGCATGTTTTAGGCTTTGATTCAACATGATTTAGCTCTGTTTTGTGCTTCTTTGATCATATGAACCATGTTTTGTATAATTATAGTGCAAATGCCATTACTAGTTTAGTGTTTTAGGCCTCTAAACAAGTTTTGCTTGAGATGATTGCATGTTGTAATGTCATTAAACATGTAATTTCAATGTTTATAGCTCTGTCACACTCTCACTTATTTCACTCTTTCATTGGTTTTGAGAGTTATGTCTTGAGTCTTGTTTGCGAGCTAACATATGAGCATGTTTTCTAGCCTTTTATGCTTCAGTCTCAGCATGTTTTAGCCATTGTTTTGGCATGTTTTAACTTTGTCTGAAGCTGGTTTGGTCAGTTGAGCTTTGTGTTGCATGCTTATAGTGTTGTGATCTTCACTAGTTTGATGCTTTTGGCTTTTAACATGTGCATGTGTTGCTTGCATGTTGTAGTATCATTTTTCATGCCATTTCAGCACTAAAATATCTACAACCTCCCTCATTTCTTCACTTTTCCATTTATTTTGAGGGTTGGTTAACCTTAAGGTTTTGTTTAAGCTTGAGATAGAGCTTGTGCTCAATGGTTTTAATCCTCTTTTGAGGGTTTCTACTAACCAACAGCATGATCTCTCTCATGTTTTAAGTCATCCTTTGGTTGACCCCCCTCTCATTAGAGGACACTCACCTTTGGACTTAATCAGTTGAAGGACTAATCGGTGATGTAAAACGTGTAAACAAAACATGACAAGTAAAACTTGAGCAAGTTAAGCATGTTGTGTTGCATTGCATGTGTTTGGATCAGACGTTAATCCAAACACAAGAAAAGTGGGACGTTTCATACTCAAAGTGATGAAACGTGTCACGTTTCTTGGTCGTCGTCACCCTTGATCATGCATGATAGGGTGGTGGTTATTTGAGTCTTATTTGTGCATTCATTAGGCTTGTACAAGCTTGACTCTTTGGCCATCATGCATTGAAAATGCTTGATTGGTGGCTTCAGAGCCAAGTGCTACACTGCTTTGAGCTTGAGAAATGATAAGGAGTGTAGCAGTACACACATTCCTTGAAAATTCTTTTCTTTGCCTCTCTTGCTCTCTATTGGAGCAAAAACAAAAGTTTGGAAAAAGGGGTGGCCGACCGGCCACCTGAACTAGCCGACCGGCCACCTAAACTAGCCGACCGGCCAGTTAAGGTGGCCGACAGCCACTTTTTGTGGCCGACCGACCACCAGTCAATTTTTGTGCAAAAGTGTTCCTGTGTTGGAGCAGAGGCAATCTGGAAGATGGTATGATGTTCAAAGATCAAAGCAATTGCAAACAGAGGGAACCGATGGCAAGGCGATGGATTTTCGGGAAGAAGCCAACCGAGCATGCATGTCTCCCTCGCCCGCAAGGCCACTTAATTTGCTTTATTAGCTAGTTGTTGCCAATTAATGCAAGTGTTGTAATTAATTAGTTTAATTTGTTTTGTAATATTTTAGCTAGCTTAAAATAGTTAGTTAATTTATTTCAATTGTCATAATTAGTTAACTAGAATAGTTAATTAATTTTGTTTTGTTATAATTAGCTTAGCTTAGTGTAGCTTAGCTTCTTCATTCGGACCCTCCTTCGTGAGGGCATAATGTTGTAATAAGTGTGCGTGCGTGTGTGCATGTCTTCTAACCCCACGTCTTTCTCCCTTTTATTTATCCGCTTTTGATGGTTAGATTAGGGATAATGTTTCAATTAGCATAGCTTATGCTTGCATGTTTGCATCATTCATTTGTCTTGCATGCACCGAGGCTTAGCGCATTATTCGAACTGTATTGGAATTTCAATACTTATTTGAATACATGTTTAAAAACATGTTGTTCAAATCGATTCGTATGCCATATTAGTAGCCGAGCCTATTAATTTCATATTGCATGTGTTGCATTAGGCATCTTGTATAGTTAGGATCATGCATTTTTCTAACTAGTTTTTGTTTTGGCTTGGAGTACTCTGTAAGTTTTACGCTTTAGCATACTTGCATGAGTGTGAGTGTTGTCATGTTTCGCATGCTTGCCGTAAGGCTATGTGCTTAAATGACTAACTACATGAATGCCTGTGGATGAAGGCTTTGTTGCTTGAATTGGAACAATTCAACGAATGAGACTTTTAAGCCCACTTTGCGAAGTGGCAAATCATGTTTTTAAGCTCACTTGAGGGTGGCAAATCCGCATTTCTAAGCCCACTTGAGGGTGGCAAATTCAAACCATTTTCGAAAACAAACATGAGTTGAATTCATTCCAAGTCTTGTGATTTAGTCTATACTTGTTTGTGTGCATCACATAGTAAAGTTAGCTAATAATCAAAATAAGAACATATGTGTTTATAAAACAACATATCATGATAGTAAAGGCAGATCTTTTGATCAGGCGAGCAAGGGTGCTCATTTCAGGACCTTCCCCTCTCGTACCCAAGTTCCCGAGCCGAGGCAACTTTGGTGATGACGGACATGTGGCCTTTGGCACGAGTCAGGGTTTCCTAAATTTTCCAAAAATAAAATACTTAGGTGACGACTCTGTAATCTGGCAAAGCAGTCCAGTTTTGGCATTATTTGATTTAAAATCGATTTTCCAAAATGATTTGCTGGATTGGACTCTTTGGTGTTTATCAGTTTCACATTCCACTTTGTGAAATTAGATTCAGAACCGTGACAAGAGTGCGAACTATAGGACCAATTCAAGCCTCTCCGAAAGGAGGCGTGCGAAGAGAGTCAAGTCCACAGTAAGTTTTCATGGTTTAGCAGCCCACTTGTGGATATTTTTCTTACTATGTTTAGCATCCTACCATGTGGCTACTTGCTTACTTGATATAACTGTATGAATGCCTGTGGATGGAGGTTATGTCGCTTAGTTTGGAATGATGTTGATTTTCATGTTTGTAAACTCAATTTCTTTGAGTTGTACATCTTCAAAACTCTTTCAAAATCTATAAAATCAAATTTTTAAAAAATGAATGGCATAATCTATACCTGTTTGCTTCACGTAGTAAAATTTATGATTTTTTAAATAATCAAAATATGAAAGGCCGATCTTTTGATCAGGTGAGCGAGGGGTGATCAATTAATGACCTTCCCCCCTTATAACTAAGGTTCTTGTGACGACCTTGACTATGTTTATGTAGGTCAGGCATCATATTGTGATCATGTGATTCAAAGAGCCAACAGTGAGTAACAACCTTGTAAAGATATGTACAAATTATAAGTATTTTCTGACTTATAATATGCTCTGTTTCTAAAATGATGATTTCTAACTAAATGAATGATTGTTCTATTTGTGAAATATATTTGTGGCATCCATAGCATCTGTTACTATTACTACTAGTGCTACTGTTATAGAGATCTCTGTCAGTTCCAATTCTTGGAACTATTGTTACTGTATTGATGGCCATCAAATATGACTGTTCGGTCTTTTTAAAACCTACTGTACTGTTCGGCTAATGAATGTACAATGTATAACTGCTATGATTGCAATATGATTTTGAAATTGATTCACTGATGATAATTGACTATTTTAAATACTATAAGGACATCATTCATAACCCCTTTACAGAGTTGTTATTCATTGGGCTCTAGCTCACCATTTTATATACATATGTAGGTGATCAAGCTCAAGACCGGAACTAGTGGCATTGTCCTACTCTCTGTTTTGTCAAGCGACCTCTTGTGCCTCACTGTGAGGTTCTAAGTAGTCAAGTGTCATGGCTTCTTAGGTGGTTTAGAACTCACCATTCTGTATTTCTGATCAAGTGTTATGGGTGTTTTTAAGACTTTTGTTAAGAATGATTTTTGTTATTGGGATTTAATCCCTAAGTTATGTCTTTGTTTTTGTACATGAGCTTGACATGGACTTAAGTGAATGTGTGTATATATTTATATAACTGTTTCTTGCGTTACATTTAAGTCTTCACGGCTCATTAGATGTCATTATTTTTTATTTAAGGCTTCCGCCAACCACTATTATTGTATTATTCTTAACGTAGTCTTGGGTAATCTCGGATTACTGGTCGATCACTTCTCTAATCCCTTAGGGTAGGGATTGGGTTGTGATAGTTTCAAGCCAAGCATCCTTGGTTACGACAAACAGCAGCCTTGGCACGAGTCATGGGTTTTCTAATTTTCCTGAAATATTAGGTGGCGACTATAAGATCAGGTGATGTAGTTCATTTTTGGCAAAGGTTTTGTAATAAAATGGATTTTCTATAAAAGTTTCCAAATCTAGGCTCTTATCTATGTTTCACATGGCACTCGTGAGACTAGATCAAAGAAATCGAGGGTCCGAACTATTTAGCACGCTTAGGTCCCCCCGAGCGATGTGACAGTCTTTGGTGTGTAACGCCCTGGCAATAAACCTCCTAAATCCCATTCATCTGGGCATTCCCAATACATGATCAACTACAAGAACGAGATAAAATAGTAATGAAATAACATCAACAACATTCCTTCTCTTTTGAACTACTTCCAAGCTTCACAACATTGTCTCATTACATTCATAAATAAAATAAAATAATTCAACAAGTAAGGAATGATGCAACAAAATCAGTTATAAGTTAACTTTCCCTCAAAATTTGTCCCTTGTTACACCAAAATACAAATTGACATATAGTCACCAAAACTGCCTTAGGCATACACATAATATGATTTCAAACAAAAGCTTTCACATCCCAAAAGTTTTCTTCTTCTCAAAACAGTCACTTCGGAGAGGCTTCGTCTTTCTTTCCAGAAATTTGGTTAGTTTGGGGTGAGCAAAAGCTCAGTAGCTAATGCATTTAACAGGTTATAACATCAATTGAAAAACACATGATCATGCAATGCAAACATTTGGTAAATTTTTTTTATATATAAGTGTATAGGTACATTTATGCACGAGTATGAAACGGGCAATGTTAAGATTCAATTTTCATTTCCAGATTTTTTACGGGCAGCAAATATACTATGACATTCCAAGTAAGAGCCGCAATTCAAAATACATACATAGATATAGCTTTTGTATACTGAAAATACTCCACATTTGTCGACTCCAAAAATGGCGGGGCAATGGGCACCAAAATACCTTTTTCCCTTGCACATTTGCCGACTCCAGAAATGGCAGGGACGTAGACACCCAAAACCATGTTTTTCCACATTTGCTGACTCTAAAAATGGCGGGCTTGTGGAACCTTAAAAGATTTTCCCACATTTATTCGGTGATATATGCAAATAGGGCAATTGGGCACATTGACTCCCCGCGGATACTAATTACAATTCACAACTCAAACCCAACCTGACTCACTACCCGAACTCATAGACTATTTACCCCCTTTCCACTTTCCACTATTCGCACCATTATTGTATCATAAGAGAAATTTTGTAGTGCATATGATGCATCAATTTGTAAATTCTTAATTTCCCCTACAATGATTCCAATTCACAACAAATCACTATTTCACACTTCAATAGCAAGGGATTAGTCATTTAACTACCATCACCAACTCATGGTGAATATGGAGAAAAGTGTTAAATCTTACATTTCAACCTCAAAGTTAAGAAAATACCTTCAATTTCTTGTTCTTGAAATCAATTAAACAAAACCCATTTTTATAAAACAATTTCCAAAATTAGGGTTTTATATAAAATTTAGGGATTTTCCTTCCTTTCATGAAATTGAAGCTAATGTCTGTAATTGAGCAGGGAGATGTCCATTCCCAACCCTAGTGATCTTGTGAGAGAACCAAGTTTTGTGGAGTCAGCCGAAGATGCCTCACGAAGAGGCTTTGTTTTTAATCTTTTTTTTTTTTTTTTATGGGTTTACTATTATTGATCATGCTTGACCACCTATGCATATAAGTTTTGGCTTGGAGGATTACATTACATGAATGTTCCTGAACATGTAAGACATTCTTTTGTATGAATGGTGTCAGTTATTATTAATATGTGTAAAAAGGTTTTTGTTCCATGCCATTTATGCACAAGCTCATTGGACAATCTTTACATTTTTGCTTATGCTTTTGGCCCCCTATTATTACATATGATTTGATTTCTGTCTGAGGCCGTAGGTAATCTCATAATTACTCGCCGGTTATAATCCTAATCCATAAGGGCAGGTGCGGGTCATGACAACTTCTTCATGGTAAGGCTAGCAACCGAACTCATTGACTTTATACTCAAGGCATCGGCCAACATATTAGCCTTCCCAGGATGATAATGCAATTTGAAGTCATAATCTTTGAAGTATTTCATCCCCCTTCTTTGGCGCAAATTCTAATCTTTCTGGGAGAAATTCATTGAGACTCTTATGGTCTGAGAATACATCAAACTTTTCTCCGTAAAGCTAGTGTCTCCAAAGCTTTAAAGCAAAATGACTGCGGCTAATTCAAGATCATGAGTGGGGTAGAATCTCCTATGAGTTTTTAATTGGCGTGAACCATATGCCACAACTTAACCTTCTTGCATCAAAACACATCCTAAACCCTCTCTAGAAGCATCACAGTAAACTGTATAACCCAACCCTCTCTCCAGGATAATTAAGATTGGTTCTGAGGTCAATCTAGTCTTCAATTCTAAAAAATACTTTTCACATAATTCATTCCAAACGAATTTTACCCTTTTCTAGTCAATTTGGTTAGTGGTGCTGCTAGGATGGAAAAATGTTTCACAAACCGTCTACAATATCTGACAAGACCCAAAAAGCTATGAATCTCGAAAATGTTCTTAGGTCATTCCCACTTCAACACTACTTCAATTTTTGAAGAATCTGCAGTAACTTCGTCTCTTGAGACAACGTGGCCCAAAAGCTTCACTCCCTAAAGCCAAAACTCACATATTTCAAATTTAGCATACAATCGTTGTTCTCGAAGCAATTGTCAAACAATGTGAAGATGTTTCTCGTGCTCCTTTCCAGCAGGCGAACAGATGAGGATATCGTCCACAAAGACTACCATGAACTTAACAATATAATCTCGGAAAACTCGATTCATTAGGTCTATAAAGGTAGCAGGAGCATTAGTTAGACCAAATGGAAACATAAGGAATTTGTAGTGGCCATATCGTGTACGAAAGGGCGTCTTAGGAATATCCTCCTCCTTCACTTGCAACTGATGATAACCCAATCTTATATCTATCTTTAAGAAATAGCGAGAACCATTAAGTTGATCAAAAAGATTGTTTATCCAAGGCAGGGGATATTTGTTTTTTATTGTGACTCTATTTAGCTTACGATAGTCGATGCATAACCGCAATGAACAATCTTTCTTCCTGGCAAATAGGTGCTCTCCATGGCGATGTATTAGGGCGTATGAATCCCTTGTCTAACAATTCTTATAATTGCTCCTTTAGAACAAGTAGTTCCACTGGGGAAAATCCATACGGTGACATGGAGATTGGTGTCTGTAGACACCCCATTTTTGACCGACCTTAAGACTCAGACATCATCGTTTGTGCACGTGATGATTGTGCATGTTTGTGCTCGTTTCGAGTTTTCGGAGCCTTCGACTGAGCGCCTTGTCTTGGGACCTCTCAACTTTCTTCTCTTGGCCTGGTTTTCAGACCATGCCTTGCTGCCTTTGCCTAGAGGGAGACAGAGGCCTGTAGGCCACTTTTTGTAGTCGTAGACTACCTTTCCCTCTTGTAGGCCACTTTTTGTACTCGTAGACTAGTTTTTGGGGCTTCCAGCTGAGTGCCTCGCCTTGCGGACTCTTGTCTTGCTTCATTTTTGGTTTGTTTTTTAACCAAACCTTGTTACCTTTTGCCTAGAGGGTGGAACAGGGCCGTAGACTAGTTTCTCCCCCTGTAGACCACTTTTCTTCCCTGCCAACCAGTTTTTCTAGTCGGCTAGCTAGGGTGGGTGGTCTGTGGACCACCTAAGGTGGTCGATAGCCTGCCACCACCTTCTACTCTCCCTACAGACCCTTCTCCCCCTTGCCGACCAATTTTTGTTCCTGTAGACCACTTTTTGTGGTCGGTCGACTAGTGGGAGTGGTCGGTTGACCACTTCAACTGGTCGGCAGCCTTTCTGCTTTTTCTGTAGATATTTTCTTGCCAGCTGTGCCAGTTGTTTGGCACAAAAGGCATCCTCCATGCACGTGTATAGAGGGATTGCTTCAAGCCTCTAGCTTGTCTAACAAGCTTGAGGCATGGAATTCTATATAAGGGAGCCTCCTCCCTCTTGCTCAAGGTTCAAAAAATTGCATTAGGGCTATACATATCTATCTCTATCTTGTTTTCTCCCTCTCTCTCTATATTTGTGTTGTTTTGTGCCCAAAAGTGAGTTTTGTTCATACTTTTGCACTAAACACCTAGTGAAACACCTCTACTCTTGAGCTGAGATTCTTGAAGCTCAAAAGCTTGGTTTTTGCCTCAGAAGTTGCTGCTTTTAAGTTGTTCTTCAAGGGTAAGAGAATATCCTCTGTAAAGCTTTGTTGTAGTTGCTTACTTAGCCATCTTTGCATGCTTCTTTTGGCTTAACTTTAAACTGTAAAAAGCTTCATTTTCAAGTGCTTAAAGTGTTTGTTTGAGGCCTCTTTGGTGTTGGGGGTGGTCTACCCCCTTTTTGTGCCTTGTTTGGCTTTGTTTTGTGCCATCTATTTAGACCTTTGAGATCACCTTCTCTTGGCCTTTTAACCACTGAATTCCAGAGGAATTTTAATGGTGGAAAGTGTATTTTGAGGCCCCAAATAGGAGGGGGTCATCCCCTCTCCTTGTGTCTTGGTTACTTGTGTTGATGGCCTCATGTTTGAGCATGTTTTTCTAGCATGTGTTGGCTTGTTCTCAGCTTATTTTTGGCATCATTTCAACATGGCATAGCTCTATTTTGGCTTGGTTGAGTCACCTTATGCATGCTTTTTACACTTGTAGTGCAATCTTGCCGTTTAGCCTTGTGTGCTCAATGCTTTGATCCATCATGCTTTACCCTTCCATTCTAGCATGTGTTAGCTCTACTCCATGCATGTTTCTAGCATTGTTTTGACATTCTTTAGGACTATTTTGGGTCATCTTGGTCCTTTGGGGCTTGCTTGATATGGCTATGGTGCAAGTGCCTTTGCTAGTCTTGAGTTTTGAGCACCATAGCATGCCATACTTGTGAAAGTTGCATGTCATGGAATCATTTAACATGTTATTTTAGAGCATATAACATTGCCATGTTCTCACTTCTTTCACTCTTTGAGTACTTTTAAGAGTTGTGCTTTTATGCCTCGCTTCTGGGCCAATGCGTATGCATGCTTGTCTGGGCTTTTGAGCTGCCATCCCAACATGTTTTGGTCTTTGTTTTGACCTAATTGAACTCTGTCTATGGCTGGTTCAATCATTTTTTCCATGTATTGCATGTCTCTTGTGTAGTCTCCTTTAGTAGCCTTGTGCCTTAGGCCTTCTAGCATGCCCTATTTGTGGTGTTTATGTAATTTGGCATCATTTAACACTTGATTTCAGAGCATATAGCATTGCCATATTCTCATGCATATCACTCTTTGATTGTGTTTGAGAGTTGTGTTTAATGTCTTATTCATGGGCCAATGCATGAACATGCATTTTCTTGCTTTTAATACTAGCATTTCGGAGCATTTTGGCCACTGTTTTGGCATGGATGAGGTCTGTTTGGGGTTGGTTTAAGTCCATTGAGTATTGTATTGCATGCCTCTTGTATGATGCTCTTTACTTGTTTTGATGCTCTTTACTTGTTTTGATGCTTTAGCTTTCAAACATGCCATGCATGCATTATTCACTTGATAGAATCTTGTGCATGCAATTAGCATTGATAGGTTGATCATGTTGTAAGTGTTGCATTGTGTTTGGATCCAGTGTCGATCCAAACACAAGGAATGTGGCATGTTTCGTACTTAAAGTGATGAAACGTGTTGCATTTCTTGGTCGCCACCCCTCTTGATCATGCATGATAGAGGCGGAGGCTTTTATGTGTTATTTGTGCATTCATTGACATTAACTTGTGCAAATTTGGCTTCTTGGTCATCGTGCATTGCGATAAAGTGGAAGTGGCCCGAGAGTCGAGTACCACACTCCCTTGAGTTTGAGAAATGATAGGGAGGATGGTTGTACACACATATCTTGCAAATACACTGCTAGCCCCTTGTTGTTCTCTGTTGCAGCAAAACTGGAGTTTGGCAAATTTTCTGGTCGGCAGACCAGTAAAGGTGGTCGGCCGACCACTTTTTCTAGTCTACAACTAGTTTTTCTGGTCTAAAGCTGGTCTACACCTCTCTTTTCTGGTCGGCAGCCCACTAGGAGGTCCCCTTGTTAGAAGCGTATAACTGAAGTTTGTACAACTTTCAGAAATCAAATCAAATGCAAACAGAGGCAATTCTGGGCATAGCAATGGATTTTCGAGCTAGAAAGCAAGTGCATGCATTGTTCAACTTTCCAAAGCAGAGCTGAGTAGTGTAGTTTAATGCTTACTTGTTAATTAGCATGTTTATGTAATTTAATTAATTTGTTAATTAGTTAAAGTGATGTATTAATTAGTTGAAGCTAGTTATTCAATTTGTTGTGTAATAACTAGTCTAATTAGCTTAATTAGATTAGTTGCTCAGCTTAGCTTAGATTAGCTTAGCTTTTATTCGGACCCTTCGTCGAGAGGGCACAATGTTGTAATAAGTGTGCCTGTGTGTGATGCATGTCTTCCAACCCCATTTCTTTCTCCTTTTTACTTATCAACTTTTGATGGTTAGTTTAGGACATGTTTCAATTAGCATACTTATACTTTGCATGTTTTCATTCATTCATTTTTCTTGCATGCATCAGGCTTGGCGCATCATACAAATCGCATTGTATTTCAATATACTTACTTGAATACGTGTTTCAAAGCATGCTATCAAGTGTTGCATTCATATGCCATCTTAGAATAGCCGAGCCTATTTAGCTGCATTTTGCATGTGTTACATTAGGCATCTTAACATAGCTAGGATCATGCATTGATTTCTAACTAGTTTTCTTTCTTTGGCTTAGAGTACATTGTGAGTGTTTATGCTTTAGCATCCTTGCATGTGTGTAGGTGATTGCCATGACAGCATGCTTGCTAAGAGGCTATTTGCTTAATTGCTATAACTGCTTGAATGACTGTGGAAGAAGGTTTAATTGCTTGAATTTGAACAATTCATCAAAATGTGCATTTTAAAGCCCACTTTGCGGAGTGACAAAATCATGTTGTTTTCTAAGCCCACTTGAGGGTGGCAAATCCACGTCTTAGCCTACTTACGAGTAACATTTTCAAACCATTTTCAAAAACAAACATTGAATTGTTTTGTTCCAATTTAGGTGATTTAGTCTATACTTGTGTGCCGTGCGCATCACATAGTAAGGTTAGCTAATAAACAGGAATAAGAACACATGTGTTTACAAAAACAACATATCATGTTAGTAGAGGCCGATCCTTTGATCGGGCGAGCGGGGGTGCTCATTTCAAAACCTTCCCCTCCCGTAGCCAAGTTTCTGAGCCGAGGCAACTTTGGTGATGATGGACATGTGCCCTTAGGCACGAGTCAGGGTTTCTTAAATTTCCCAAAACAAAATATTTAGGTGGCGACTCTGAAATCTGGCAAAGCAATCCATGTTTGGCGCTTTGTAATTCAAAATTGATTTTTCAAAACCAATTACCGGATTTAGACTCTTTGGTGATTTATCAGTCTTACATTGCACTTTGTGAGATTAGATTCAGAACCGTGACAGGACTCCGAACTGTAATAGCTATGAACACAATTCGCGCCCTCGCGCGCGGAGCAGAGTTCGGGCGGTCTACAGTGTCGTACCAAGCACAAAATCTATAGAGAATTCTACCTCACAATGGGATGGTAACTCGGTCAGATCCTCAAGAAAAACATCTAGATACTCACAAACCACCGTAGGAAATATCCCTCGAACTGTATTACCCTCATCATCGACAATAGTTGCAAGAAGAAAACTAAGTTTGCCTTGACTTCATGGGTCATACAGCGAAGACAACCCTTCATCGGTTTTATCCCCTAGAAAATAAAAATAGTCCCCACCGGCGGTACAAACCGTAACCCTTCGATGGTAGCAATCTATGATGGCATGATAAGAGGACAATCAGTCCGTACAAAGAATGACATCAAAACCTGATATCTCTAATAGCACCAAATTAAAAGGGAGTTGGCGTTCAGCTACCTCGATTACACACCCACGACACCCTAGATTTAAAATAGCCTGACCCTCCACTTGATGACTCAACCATGAGTGAAGACTGTAGTTTTTCTACTTTTAAGCCCAACGTGGATGCAAATGCAGATGCAATAAATGAATGAGATGCTTCAGTGTCTATCAATACGTTAGCCCAAGTATTGTAGATAAGATAGGTACCTCTCATCACTAATGGTCCAGATGGTTGTTCAGAAGCAGTGACTGCATAAACTCGTCCTTGGGGCCTCTGTTCACCTAGAGCACCTCTCAAAACGTTGGTCGATTATGTTGACTGTGCTGAAGTGGCCCCTTGTACTGCCCTTGATGTTTGCCCAAACTGAATTGATTTGTAATTCTTCTTTTGACCTTAGCCTGCCTAATAACTCCTAGAATTTCAAGATCTAGAAGCACTCCTCGTCCCAACTAGTTGTGGACAAGACCTCTTCATGTACCCCGATTGCCCACAATGATAACATGTTGGCAACTGGCCCCTTCCCTGGGCATGGCTTTGAAAATGAGTTTGTTGTTGACGACTAGGATTCTGTTTGCACTCAGATGCTTTGTGACCTTGCTGGCCCCATCTGAAACAAGTAACATGGGTAGGGCTCGTGCATCCAAAACTTCTCACGAAATCAGACCCTGATGACTTAGCTTGCTGGGGCATAGATTGAAGGGAAGAAAAAGAACCCCTAGATTTCTTGGAAGATCTAGTATCACTCCTGGATTCTGTGTAACTCAGCCTTTTATGCCTCTGCATAGCTTCCTCTACCTTTAACATAATCTTTACATGAGTTGTGGCCTCCACTAGTCTATCATAATTCTATACATTTTACCCATCACCTTCATGAAAATTTTAGGCCTCAGTCTCTTCTCAAACTCTAGGCACCGATGCTCCTCGATTGCCACGAGCTTAGGCGCAAAACGTGCTAAACTAGTAAAAGTGGCCTCAAATTCCGCCATTGGGGTGTCCAACTGTCTAAGTTCCTCGAACTGCTTTCTCAACCTCTCCCTAGTCGTGGGAGGCAAGAAATTCTCTTGCAAGGCATGGGTGAAGGCCTCCCAAGTATACTCTATTCTATGTTTAACAGATATTCACTATTGATCGGTCTCCTCTTTTAACTGATAAGCCGCCAACGCCACTCGAAGTTCTTCGTCATGGATATCTAGGATCTCAAATGACTTAATAATCTACTCCAACCATTCCTCTGCCTTCATTGGGTCGGGTCCACCACTAAACTCAACTAGGTTGGAATGAAAGAATTCCTTGTTCAAGAAAGAAGTTCGACTCTCCTCCTTTATTGTCCTCGTTGCTTGCTTGGCTCAGAGTGTTTCCATGGACTCACGAAGAGCCCCAACCATCTATTGGGCTAATGCCCCCACTGTATCCTAGGCCGGGGGAATGGCCACATCATTTTGTCCTAGCCTTTCTTCTTGGAGAGGAAGATCCTACTGAGCCGAAATGTCCTGGCTACCTCTACATCATTTGCCACGGTCTCTTCCGCATCTTGACATCCTATATGAGGTAAGGAGAAAGAGATTAACCCACCATCCATGCACCACATGCTAACTCACTCGTCACACACGAGGTTAAACATACACCTACACATACATCTCTTCCATAACCAACAAACCACCAAATCACAGAAATACAAAAAGCACAAATGAGTTACTCTCCTAAGATACCAACTAGTCCCTTGGCACTCAATGACCTCCGAGTGGAAAAAAGCATTGATCAGGTGCCTTTCCAAAAGGATTTCGATGATTGCAATAGGTACGAGTCATATCCTAAGAGCTTAACTCCATACCCACATAATCACACAAACAAGTAAAACACAAAAAGCAAACTAACAACCCTTGCTAACATGATAACCCCATACGACAAAGTCATTTCCCATGAGCTCCAGGTATTCAAACCAAGTTAGCTCTGTTACCAATTTGTAATGCCCTAGCAATGAACCTCCCTGATCCTGTTCATCTAGGCATTCCCAATATACGATCAACAACGAAAACGAGACAAAATAGTAATTAAACAACATCAACAAATTCCTTCCCTTTTGAACTATTTCCAAGCTTTACAACATTGTCTCATTACATTCATGCATAAAAAAATAAATAATTAATTAAAAAATAGTTTAATAAGTAAGGAATGATACAACAAAATCAGTTATAAGTTAACTTTCTCTCAAAATTTGTCCCTTGTTACACCAAAATACAAATTGACATATAGTCACCAAAACTGCCTTAGGCATACACATAATATGATTTCAAACAAAAGTCACTTAGGAGAGGCTTTATCTTCATTTCTTGAAATTTCGTCAGTTTGGGGTGAGCAAAAGCTCAGTAGGTAATGCATTTAATAGTTTATAACATCAATTAAAAAACATATGATCATGCAATGCAAACATTTGGTAAATTTTGTTATATATAAGTGTATAGGTACATTTATGCATGATTATGAAATGGGTAATGTTAAGATTCGATTACCATTTCCAGATTTTTCACGAGCGGTAAATATATTATGGCATTCCAAGTAAGAGCTGCAATTAAAAATACATACATAGATATAGATTTTGTATACCAAAAACAGTTTCACATTTGCCGACTCTAGAAATGGCAGGCCGATGGGCACCCAAAAACCTTTTTCTCTTCCACATTTGCTAACTCTAAAAACGGCGAGGACGTGGACACCAAAAACCATGTTTTTCCACATTTGCCGACTCTAAAAACAACGGGCTCGTGGACACCCAAAAGCATTTTCGCACATCCATCCGGTAATATGTGCAGATAGGGTAATTGGACACCTTGACTCCTCGTGCGGTGTGGAAACCCCATTTTTGACTGCCCTTGGGACTTGGGCACCATCACTTGCACACACAATGATGAATGTATATGCTTGCCAAGTGCTCGAAAGTCCTCAGCGGAATGCCACAGCTCTGAGCCTCGAAACCTTGCAAACCTTGTGCCTTCTTTTTGCAGCAACACACCGGCCTTTCAAACCTGAAAAACTTGGGACCTACAGGCCCATTTTTGTGGGCTGCCAGTCACCCTTGTGCCTTGTCGGCCAAGAGTGGCCCTCACGCCACAAGTGTGCTTCTTGAGATATTTTTATGACAATTTGCAGCATTTGTTTGCCTGAGATCTTACATCTGCTCCCATGTGTACGGTTAGATGTTTTTGAGGAAGTGGCCTATTTTTCTATAAATATAGGACCTCCACTCCCATTTTTGGGGGTTAGAAAAATTGGAGCAAAATTAATTTTCTCTCTACAATTCTCTTTCTCTCTCTCTCTCTACAATTCTCTATCTCTCTCTCTCTCTCTCTTGAAATTTCTTGAGATTTTGCCTATACACTCTTAACCAAACCTTGCCATCTTTGAGCTGAGGTAATTTTGAGCCAATCTTGAGCTCTTGAGGGTGTGTATGTGTTGAATTATTGCTTAAAAGTGTTCTTGTCTTCAAGAGGTATAAGGGTTTGCTTGTCTCATTGCTTTAGTTGCTTCTTTTCTTACTATTTTTCCACTATTTTTGGGCTATATAAACTCTGTATTTTCGGGCTTAAACTTGTGGTTTAAGGCCTTAAAGGGTGGAGGGGTGTTTCGCCTTTCTTTCCACCATGCTTCTCTAGACTTTACCCTTGTGTTTCCCACCTTTACAATATCATTTTTTGAGCTTTTAAACACTGAATTTCAGAGTTATTTCAGTGGCTAAAAAAATGTTTTGAAGTTCAAAATTAGAGGGGTTAGCCTCCCCTCCCTGTGTCTTGTTCACTAGCTTTCATAGCTCCATGTCGTAGCTTACTATTTTAGCCATTTTTGTCTTAATTCCGGCACTTTTTTTGCATGTTTAAGGACTATTTTGGGACTATTTTAAGTGTTCATTGCATTTATGCTTTGTTTTGCATGCTTATAGTGTCCTCATAAGTTTGTTGTTTTAGGCCTTAGCCACCATCCTATTTGAGTTGATAGCATTTATTTCTTTCTTATCTTACTTGTGGTCACCTCTAATCACTTTTGTAACCTCCCACCTTTCTTGGCTTTTGCTTGCTTGAAAGTTAGTTCAAACTCGTTGCTTCTTTAAAGCATGAGATTGAGGTCTTATGTTTAATGGTTTAATCCCTTTGGGAGTTCATTACCAATGGGATGATACTTCTCTCATGCCTAAAACAACTTTTGATTTGATGCTTCTTTCCATTAGATGACTTAATCTTCACCTTTGGATTTAATGAATTAAAGAATGAAAGGTAATTAAAATGGAACAATAAAACTTGGACTAAAATGATGCAAGTGGTTTGGCTGCAATCCGACGTTAATTGAACCCTTGAGTTTTGAGTTGTTCATACACATTAGTGATGAAAACGGGACTCATTTTCGACCACTCCCTTTGATCAATCCATGATAGGGAGGAGGTTTGAGAGTCTTATTTGTTGCATTTATTGAACTTGCACACTTTGGTTCATAGGCCATCATGCAATGAAATTGCATCCATTGATGGTTTGTGAATGAAATTTACTACTCGTTTGAGCTGTTTGATGATAAGGAGTGGTAAGCTATGCAAACAACCCTTGAGAATACCCTATGCTTGCTCTATTGGCTCTCTGTTGCAGCAGGAAAAAAACAGTAGTCATCCGTGGCCGGCCGGCCACCTTTGCAAAACCCAGCAGTGTGCTTTTGAAACAAAACAGAGTTGGTTTTGAGGTTAAAAAAAAAAAAAAAGTGCAAGTGTTCTACTGTGAAACAGAGGCATCTGGCAACAAACTAGTGGCCTTTTTCAGGTGGAAATCCGCACATGCATGAGCATTCCTCGTTTCCCGAGGTGAAGTAATTAGAATAGCTAGCTTAGCACTTCTTTCATGTTGTATTCATGTAACTAATTAGTTTTTTTTGATTTGTAATTAATTAATTAATTAGTTCAATTAGTTTGTTAATTTGTTATAATAATTAATTAGCTAGTTTAGTTGATTATTTCATTCGATTTGTAATAATTAGTTAATTGATTTTGTAATAGCTAGCTAATTAGCTTAGCTAGTTTATTCATTCGAATCCTCCCGCGTGAGGGTGCAAAATGTTGTAATAATGTGTATGTCTTCCAACCCCACATCTTTCTCCGTTTTATTTAACTGCTTATGATGGTTAGTTTAGGGCATCATGTTTTGTTTAGCATCTCTCATGCTTTGCATCCCTTGTCTTGCATGCATTAAGCTCGGCGCATCATTCTAAGTTGCATTACAGTTAAACATTCTTTGAATACGTGCTTAGATCGCATGCTATCAAATTGATTAATATGCCACGTTAAGAAGCCGAGCCTAGTAATTGCATATTGCATGCGTTGCATTAGTCATATTGCATAGTTAGGATCATGCATTATTCTAACTTTGTCATCCTTTTTTTGGTTTGGTGTACTAGGTGAGCTTTTGTTTGTTTTAGCATATTGCATTGTATTATTGCCATGTCTAGCATGCTTGCCATGAGGTTAAATTCTTAAGTGATAAACTGTTTGAATGCTTGTGGATGAAGGCTAGTTGCTTGAATTGGGATAGTTTGATTAATGTACATTTGAGCCCACTTTTTCAAGTGGCACATTGACAAACAATTTTCAAAACAAACATGAAATGAAGTGTTCCAATTTTTGCAAATTAGTCTATACTTGTGTGCGCATCACATAGTAATGCTAGCTTAAATAAATCGGAACAAGAGCATATAACGTAAATAAGAATCACATCATGATTAGTAGAGGTCGATCTTTGATTGGGTGAGTGGGGTGCTCAATTCATGACCTTCCCATCTTGTACCTAAGTTCTCAAGCCGAGACAACTTTGGTGATGACGGACTAATGGCCTTTGGCACGAGTCTTGGGTTTCCTAAATTTCCTAAAAATATTTAGGTGGCGACTCTGAAATCTGGCAAAGCAGTCCATTTTTGGCATTTTATTCAAAACATCAATTTTTCAAAAAGAATTGCCGGATTTGAACTCTTTTTGTATTTTCACTATTTCACATTGCACTTGTGAAATCAGATTCAGAACCATAGGTAGGGTCTGAACTGTAGGGCTATTCATCTTCCGAAAGGGGGGCACGAAAAGTCAAGCTACACACGGGTACCAATTACAGTACATAACTCAAATCCAACCTGACTCACTACTCGGACTCATAGACTATTTACCCCCTTTCCACTTTCCACCGCTTGCACCAATATTGTATCATAAGAGAAATTTGGTAATGTATATGATGCATGAAGTTATAAATTCTCAATTTTCCCAAAAATGATTCCAATTCATAACAACTCACTTTTCACACTTCAATAGTAAGGGGTTACTCATTTAACAACCATTATCAACTCTCAATGTATATGGAGAAAAGTTTTAAATCTTACATTTCAACCTCAAAGTTAAGCAAATACCTTAAAGTTCATGTTCTTGAAATCAATTAAGAAAAACCCCTTTTTATAAAAACAATTTTCAAAATTAGGGTTTTATGTAAATTTAGGGATTTTCCTTCCTTTCATGAAATTGAAGCTAATGTTCATCACAAACAACAAAAATCATCAATAATAACACAAATCCTTTTTGGAATTTGACTTAAGTCAAATTCCTTCATTGACTCAACATAGCTTCTACATATATATATGTATATAAGATGGTTATCTAATGAAATTACCGTATATGACTTTCAATTTAAACATATAACAAGTTAAAGACATCCCTACCTCAAGAATAAAAGCTAGAGATGAGAATCCACGTGAAACTTCAACAAAATTGCAAAACAATCGGTAAAAATCCAAAGCTTGACTTGCTATTCAATCTTCTTAAAGGAATTTAGGTGGATCCATGGTAAAATGTTGAGAAATGAAGGGTTTTGGGAGTTAATGTTCGGAATGGTTGTTTGAGAGAGAGAATGAAAAAGTGATGAGAAAATGAGTTGGGTCGACCTTTTTAGTGAGTTATCCCGAACAGACTGCTTGACTGAACTTTCGATTGCTCGAGTGACCTTTCTACCGCTTTAGCCAAAAACAAGAGGTTCCAAAATTTCTGCAGAGCTAAAGTGAAAATATTGGGAGCATGCAAGTTGCGCTCAAGACCACTTCATCACTTGGGCGGTCTTGCCTGCAAAATGGTAAACTACAAGAACTATGAATCTTTGCTCGAGCGACCAAATAACTGCTTGAGCGGTCCGCCAAATTTAGCCGTTACATGTTGACTTTGCTAAGGATCTTATGAAACCTCGACTCGAACTCCATGGTATGACGTTTATTTTCAATTATATGTTCATTGCATTGCATGCATTGGTGCACTTAAAGTCCCTATGTTGCCCAGATACTGGTGGGAGTATAGGCAAGCTTTTCCTGGCACTATACCGTCTCCGCATTACTTTTGAGACCTTGTGTTAATACTTTTTAAGATATGTCAAAAAGATAACTCCACTATCTAAGGTTTTGGATTTTGAAGAAAGACTAAATTGACTCTTCTAATTTCCTGGGATCTTAATTGGTCATTAATTAAAGGGCTCTTTTGTGACGCCACCTTAACTTCAACCCCTAAAGCAGAGCTGACCTTGTATATATAGTAAGTCACAGTATCTTCCAAAATTAGGACATGATGCTCTACTATTTATAGGATGTATGATGCCACTTGCTTGAATAGTGAAATCCTATATCATTTCAAAGCTAGGACAGGTAACCCTTACCCCCCCATAGGGTTTTTGTTCTCTTTCCTGCTATGTGCAATGTATGGCATCTATATAGGGGTTCTTAAATTCACATGAATGGTTCAGGCATGTTAGTTTGTGGGGTTCAATTTTTTCGCGCGAGGGGGGGGGGGGGCATACAATGATCAGTTGTGTGAATTGAGCCAAAATGCTACGAGAATTCTAATTGGGGGTATTATTTTTGGTTTTCTTTTTGCTAAGTCGTCGTGGCACCATAGCTTTAGAAAAGTATGATATCCCACAATGTCTACCAGTGTAAATAAAAAGAACTTGTGGGATATTAGACCATTCTTGTGATCGGGAAATGACCACTTGTTAATTGCACGGGCTTCATTTTGAACGTGGTAGATGACCCGTCCTTAAACTGGCAATTCGAGAAAGGTTTTATTTCAAATTCTAAATCAGATGTTGAGTCCGAGTCTGATTCTATCAAGTCTGTGGAGTCGGAGTCAAACTCAAGTTAGTCTAGTCAGCTAGAATCTGTTGATTTTGGAAGTGCTAACCTAGACATCTCTGTCCTATCTAGATTTTCTTTATCGTTTTATTTTGAGTTTGTTGAATAAAAGTGTTATACATTCTGCCTACTTCTCTGTGCCTTTAGTTCATTGCATTGACCAAAATTTTAAAAACATTTTTCCAAAACTTTGATAAAAACGAAGAGAAAGAAATTCGTCAGGCTTTGCAAAATTTGATCGACTGGGAGAAAGAAAGGTGTGCTAAACCCTCGATAGATGAGGTTATTTTAGTTAATGTGGATGCCAAGAAGGATCCTCGCTTGGTCCAGATTGATTCTACGTTGTCTTCAGAAAAACAAGAGCGATTAGTCACTTTATTAAAAGATTTCACAAAATGTTTTTGCGTGGTCCTATGAAGACAAGCCTGGAATTGATCTAGAGATTGTACAGCATAGAATCCCTCTCGATCTGAGGCTTGACCGCCCTCGCTTTCAAACTTTGATTCTAAGTGTCCAATAATTAACCAGAGTATAAGGCTTGCATAGTCGATTTGAACACAATCGTAGAACTAGGGGCAATAAGGTTGGATGTGATCAAATATTCAGATTGGATCATTTCTCAAGCCAATGGAGACCAGAAATAAAGTCAAATCCCAGAATTTGAGAAAAGAAGGTTTATTATTGAAGGACAATCGGGTTCCTATCCATGACCCTAAGGGAAAATTGACACCCAATTTGATGGGTCCCTACATCATCATCAAGACTATTTGGTCAAGAAGAGCAGTCGTTCTCATGGATTTAGATGGCTTGGAATTCTCGCAACCAATCAACATGCTACCCTTGAGAGGTTGCAGGCCAAAAACCTAGAAGCGTGACCTAGGCAAAAGTTAGAGCCAAAAAAAAAAAAAAAAAAAATGGAAAATGAAAAAAAAGAATGAGAGATGAAAAAAAAATAAGAAAAACTAAAAACAAGCTCGCAAGGTCAAAAACCTAGAAGGGCGGCTTTGGGAAAAGTTAGAGTATAAAAGGAGAGTATTAATACCCGAGTTAGCCTTACCTAGGAACTATATAAGGCCTGATTCCTATCTTTGGGATACGTAGGCAGCTTCATCCTAAAGTTTGCCCCAATCATTTTCAGCTTTCTTGTCTCATCTGTCTTTGATTGGTTTACCCTTATTCAACTCGGCTATCCTAACCATGATCAATTGGGTTATCTTCATTCAATTCGATTGTCCTATCTTTTCTTAATGGAAGGCTCGGTTGGAAGATAGATCAAGTGGCGCATTATGCTTGAGTTATCTAATTTTGAGTTTGTACATCTCAACGGTTAATTTCATGTTGGTTGGGTAGTGATCGTTTACAAAAATACGTTTTGATGATTTTTAATGAAGTTGACTAATTTTCTAAAAAATTATTCCATTTTTGCAAAACCCAAACCATGTATTGGACCCAAAAAGGGAAAATTTTCCGTACTCATAACTTGACTTACATAATTTCAAAATAGAGAGTGGAACAAGCATGTTAATCTAACTCTCATGTTCGTAAAAATATTTTTAGTAGAAAACCAAACAAATAGTCAAAGCGATGAACTAGGGGCACAGTTGAGTCAGATTTTCTGTCTTTCCCCCATATTCTAGAAAGTCTCCATTTATATTATCAATCACTTGCTGGAAAGTGTGTAATTGGTGTACAGAACCCTTTAGTCGGGTAGTTGTCCAGGTGGTTGACTGGTCTTGTTTTATGGCATCATGCCCACTATACTCTAAACTACGCCCGTAATTGTTATACTTGGTCATGCCCACAGTGTTTACAATCGCGCCCATGATAAAGTTTTGTGTCCTTTCTATTCCGGAAAGTGTCAATCTGTTTAGGTTGTTCCTATTTGGTTTTTCTATCATTGAGTCATATTTTGTGTTTTGGTCAATTATAGGCTCAACATCGAGTTCAGAATTCATTAAAATGTAATCATTCTCAATTTCAATTTCGAAACAAAATGTTTTTCACGATTAGTTGTCCATTCGGATTTGCAAAACAAACTTATTTTATTAAATTTTAGGGTGAAGCCCTCGATTCCAGCTTTCAAAATAAGAAAATTTCAAAAACAAAAAGAGAAATCTGAAGCATTGGCGCTCCTTCCTAAGCAAAACCAAAAATACAAGGGGAAAAAAAAAAAAAAAAAAAAAACAGAGTGCAAGCATGGTTCTCATTTTCCGATGACTTGAGTTTTCAACGGTAATTGTTATGGACTGGTGCTCCGCTTCCAGTATCAATTGCCGTGTTTCATCAACACTTTCGAGAAGCTCTTAAAGAGTTTTCCTTAGCATTAGCAAAGCTTCCGAAAGAGATTACTCCCTGCCAGCCGTCAAATATAGAGCACCAAGGAGCTGTGAATCAGACCACATAGGTCGCCTGTTGTTTCAGCTCTTTGTTCTATTTTTTGAATTCCAAATCTCTTCTTAAGCATCCTTGTATATACGCTAGAGCAAGAAGAGTTGGGTGTTTAATATGTACTTCACTCATTCTACCCTACAGCATATGGAACAAATTGGAGACTGCGGTCAGGGTCTTCATATAGGACTTCAATGTGAAGTGGTTTGCATCAATATCAGACTGTGCTGCCATCAGTTGCTCGACTGACAACGTTGAAAAGCTAAGAATAGGACAGGGGAAGGGATGCTCTGTCGATGCTCAGAGGAGCTGGTAATCTCGATTGGGGAATCATTAAGGTCAGTGAAGAGAATGAAAGGATGACGAGAAGAGGCCATGCCAGGGAGAGTATAATGCCAAAGGGAAGAGAGTTTGCAGAGTAATCATAGGGAAAGTTTGCAGCTTTCTACTTTGTCTTTCTCACAGGCCTCAGTTTAAGTAAAAGCTGGAAGAGAATAAGAACTCAACTGAAGAGGGATTGCTGAGGCAATTTGACAAATGAAGCTAGTACAACTAATGTTGGTCAAGCGCACCGTGATTGTTGAAATTGCGCTCCAGACACGGTGCTCGATGAAGATGAACGGGACAGAGAGAGAGAGAGAGATATTTATATAGTACGTATATGTATCTGTATGTGTGTATGTGTTCGTATGTATATGTATATACGATATTTATTTGTATGTCCGTATGTATATGTATATCTGTATGTGTCTGTATATATGTATATGTATGTAACCATATATGTATATAGTTTGTATGTATATATTTTATCTGTGTATGTAATATGTATTTTGTATATTATTTATCCGTATATGTATACATGGAATGTATATAATTAAAAAAAAATTGAAAAACAAAAAACAAAAACGTTCAAAAAGAAATTGTCGGAAAAAATCAAAACAAAAAAATCAAAAAAAAAAAAAATGAAAACCAAAAAT
This sequence comes from Camellia lanceoleosa, assembly GCA_025200525.1. Classification (NCBI taxonomy): domain Eukaryota; kingdom Viridiplantae; phylum Streptophyta; class Magnoliopsida; order Ericales; family Theaceae; genus Camellia; species Camellia lanceoleosa. The sequence goes on along the minus strand of CM045772.1, from coordinate 69,103,912 downwards.
ATCATTTTGTGTATTCATCTGTTGTGCACTCATCATATCATTGTTGTGTATCCATCATATCATATTACATATTGTATGTCTCACATTGCCCTTTTGTGTTTTTGCATTCACTATGACACTTTCACTATGTCTTATATATATCACGCATGGTAACAATCTACTCACACCACTTGTCCCAAGTTTTGGTTACATCTTTTCTCCTTTACCCAGTTGAAAACCATCGCCTTATTCCGTATTAAGGTACGGTCTGGGTCTAGTCTATTGGTTAAGGCCGCTTTCTCTTTTACCCGATTGAAACCATCACCCTATTTTGTATTGAAGTACGGTCTAGGTCTAGTATATTGGTTAGGACCCCTTTCTCTTTTACCCGGTTGAAATCATCTCCCTATTTCGTATTGAGGTACGGTCTAGGTCTTGTATACTGTTTAAGATCACTTTTCTCTTTACTTGGTTGAAATCAATCCCCTATTTCGTATTAAGGTACTGTCTAGGTCTCACTATTTGATTAAAACCTTGTTTTCTTCTCTCATGTGAGTGTGTTTGGATTGTACCCCTTTGTTTTGCATCATTTACATAAGGCTTGCCTGACCGTATATTACATCTTACATAAGTCATGCATTTTCAAAAAATAAATAAATAAATAAGATCCAACTTTCAATTTCATTAGCATATCATTTGCATGGTTATAACTATCACTATTGCATTACTTGGCTATAATCTATTCACATCAACATTTGATTACAACATTTTTCATTAATTAATGTTGGCCTCATCTTTTGGGTTGTAGGTTCAAAACACTCGGTTAATATTAGCCCTTTTTTGGGATGACGATACTATTTCTTTCTTGGGTTGACGGTTCAAACCACCATTGGTTAATACCTCCCATTTCTTGGCCTGTTTGTTGAGACTATCCATTAGTTAATACCTCCCCTGTTATGGGTTGTAGGTTAAAACTATTCATCGGTTACATTTCCTTCTCTTGTGAGTGTGTCTGGATTGTATCCCTTGTTATGTTTCATATCATTTGTCCAAGACTTGCCTTACATATTATCCATTGCATTGCGTTGCATTGCATAATCATGAATTTTGAAAAATCGACTTCGCAAAGTGTGTAAGTCCAACTTTCAATTGTATTTCGAGCATATCATTTGCATCGTAACCCTGAACTATGCCGGTTTGATTCCGTACAATGGGATATGCAGGCAACCTTCAGGCTCAACCAACTGCATTTGCATCTTGTTTGTTTGCCCAAGTCTTACGGTCTTGTCAGCAGGGTCATCTTCGGGTTTTGAAATTCACTCACATCAAGAAATGACTTCGAACTCTGTCAATGGGGGGCAACTATAGACACTACATTTTGATCGGCCCTAAGACTTGGGCGCTTTCTTTCAAACATGCGGTTATGAAAATTGAAATGTGCTATTTTATGAATTTCTTAGCAGAAAAGTCAATTTTAAGCTTAAATTCCAATCCTACACCTGTTTTGGCGAAATTATTTTAAACCTATTCAAAAAAAAAAAATAATTCAAAATTTTTTTCTTGCCCAAAAAATTTAGCAATTTTGAAAAATCGGCTCTCATACCACATGGCAAACCATGTGTTTTTGGAAATACCACATTGCGAGCCACGTGTTTTGGGTGTTTTAGAAGTCTATAAATACCACCTCATTTTGTTGTTTGGAGAGGGAAGAAAAGGGAGAGAGAAAATTATGAGAAAGAAAATTTTGTTCCAAAAAGAGGGTGAAAATTTTGGTTAAGAGAATTTTTATTTCTAAAATCTTGAGGGGGAGAAATTGATTTTGAAAAACATTAAGTTATTTTAAGAGCAAGAAAGTCTTTTCAAACACCCAAAATTCCATTAAAGTTAAAACTTGAAATATCTTGCTGAAATTTCAAAGCATACACCATAACTGTGAGGGTGTAAAAGAAGAAGTTTGTTAATTAGAAAAATCATCTTTTCCTCTAAAGGTGAGTTTTCGTACTTTTCTCATTTATTTTCTTTTTTTATTTCTTTTGTCTTTAAATATATAATACAACATAGTAAGAATGGTTAGTTGATTTATCTAATGTAATTTCCTTATTTTCTTGCACTTTTTTGCAGCTTTAAATATGTAATTTATTTTATTTTAATAATAATGTAAATAATATAATAATATATTAATTATATTATGTTGCATATTATTATATTATTATGCTATAATAATAAATGTTTTTAGTGCGGTGGTGGGTGAAACCACCATGCACACTTCTCTTAAATATATTATTATTATTATTACTGCTACTACTACTACTACGACTACTACTACTACTACTATGTTTATTATATTTGTCTATGTTATATTATTATTACTATATTTGGTTTGTTAATAATTTCAAAATCCGACGTCTTTTATTCGATATTGTAAATATTCGGTGTTGTAATAATTTCTCGCCCCTACTTCTTCATATCCTTTTCATTTTGTGAAACCCCGTAATTTTGAGGAATTAATATTTTAATGAGAGATATTGGTGGTAGTTTAGTGGTAAGATTTTTAGATGAGAACCTAACTTATTTTCTCTATTTGTTTTTATCTCTTTTTACCTCAATTTCATTATTATCATTATTCATCTTTTTTATTTATTTATTTATTTTTTGTTTGTCTGGGCTCCAAGTAAAGATTCTTTTTTACCCTCTAAGCAAATGTTCTTTTCTTTCCCTCCAAGCAACCTTTCTTTCCCTACAAGTCAATTATCTTTTTTTCTCTCCAAGTTTACTTGGAGGCTATTCTTTGTTTTGCCTATAGATTGGAACTCACCCTCTCAACTTCTTTCCATTCTTCTTCTTAGTCCATCCATATCTCTCTTTTATATTGTTCTTTCTTAAATTATAGAAATTTTGAGTGAGAGTTAGCATGTTATTCAAGTGGAGAATTATAGATTTTGTTAAACTTTACATACCTTTTGGATCCACACCCTTTGGAGATTTATGGTGATATAGCAGATGATTAAAGAATTGGTGTTGGAGGGATTTTGCATCAAGTGGTCATGGAATTGTTTTGAGGTAATTTGGGTGGTATACATTATGCTTCCTCTAAATCTCTTTGCAAAAGGTTTTTATCTTAATTACTTCACATTTGTATTTCTTTCGATTATCATGGTCATATGTTAAATTATGTAGAATAATTCTTGCTGATATGTTTGATTATTCTAGTTATTTGATAAATTTTGTGAAGTTATTCTGTGTAGTTAGTGTTCATTTGTCTAGCTAAATGATGTGGAAATGCTCTGTACATGGATTGAGTGGACCTTGCCAATAGCTTGGATCAATAGCCTAGATAAGCAGTTGTGCTTGGGTGAGGTTGGTGAAGCTGGTCACTGGTCATGTATATGTCGAGTTGAGTTTTTTGTGCAATTTGGTAAATTGCTTGGTGTCTCGAATCGAATCGTTTATGCCATGTCATAAATTGTTGGATCTCTATTGATTTATTCTCTATCCGAACATTGTTATTCCTGTCATATCGTATATTTCTCGAATTAATTTATTTTTCAGGTGTGGAGCAAATCAAGTGGCGATTGGAGTTGAAGCATTTAAAGAATTATTAAGTTGGAGATTTTTTGGCCCACCACTACATATTGTTTTTGGAGATTTGTATAAATTATTGGCAATTGTGTAATTATTTTGGATCCAATTTGTATTTTTGAGGTCATTAATTAGTTAGAATTTTAAATTTGAGGTTGATTTGATTTATTAACGGCTCGGAAGTTGGGGCGTTCAGAATTGTATCAGAGCGTAAGGATTATGTCTTATATGGGATCTGTTGGGTAATTAATATTTGGGTTCAATATCGGAGGTTACAAAAATGATTGATATTTGAGGTAAAATAAATAAATAAATAAATAAATAAAATCATTGTTTATATCAGAGTGCGTAGCGAAAGCGTGTCATTTGAGGATTTAGTAGTTATTAAATTTTGGAGTATTAGAGATTGTGAATTTCGAGAACGAAATTTGTTTAAGGATGATAGATTGTGAAACCCTGTATTTTTGAGGTATTAATATTTTGTGAGAGATATTGGTGGTACTTTGGTGGTAAGATTTTTAGATGAGAACCTAACTTATTTTCTCTATTTGTTTTATCTGTTTTTACCTCTATTTCATTATTATCATTATTCATCTCTTTTGTTCATTTATTTTTTTAGTTTGCTTGGGCTCCAAGTAAAGGTTCTTTTCTTTCCCTCTAAGAAAAGGTTCTTCTCTTTCTCTCTAAGCAACCTTTCTTTGCCTACAAGTCAATTATCTTTCTTCCTCTCCAAGTTTACTTGGAGGTTACTCTTTGTTTTTCTTATAAATTAGAACTCATCCTCTCAACTTCTTTCCATTCTTGTTCTTGGTCAATTAACGACCTTCCCCCCTCATATCTAAGGTTCCGAGCCAAGCATCCTCGGTTATGACAAATAGTGGCCTTGGCATGAGTCACGGGTTTCCTAATTTTTCCAAAATATTGGGTAGCAACTCTAAGATCTGGTGACATAGTCCATTTTTGGAAATGTTTTGTAATAAAACAAATTTTCTGTAAAAGTTGTCAAATTTGGACCCTCATCTATGTTTACATTGCACTCATGAGACTAGATCAAAGAAATCGAGAGTTCGAACTATTTAGTGCGCTCGGGTACCCCCAAGGCGATGCGATAATGCCTTGTAGTGAAGTCTACCAATTCATCAATATGTGGCAATGGAAAGCAATCTTTTGGACTAGCTTTGTTCAAATCTTGGAAGTGAACACAAACCCTAATTCTACCATCATTCTTTGGGATTGGCACAATGTTAGGTAACCGAATCGGATACTCGAAAACAAGCAAGAACCCGACATTGATTTGTTTAGTAACATCTTTTTTGATTTTCAATGCCTATTTCAGACGAATTTTGCGAAGTCTCTGTTTGACAAGTCAGGCATCAAGATTAAGAGGGGTCCAATGTTGTACAATCTCAGGATCAATTCCAGGCATATCTTCATAGGACTACCCAAAAACATCTTTGAATTCTTTTAATAAAGCAACTAATTGGCCGCGTTCCTCTGAAGATAAAGTAGAACCAATCTGGATCGAGTGGGGATCTTTCTTAGTACCCACATTTTCGGAAATAATTTTGTCAACCAACGGCTTAGCACGCCTTTCTTCTTCCCAATTGATTAAATTTTTCAAAGCTCGAGGAATTTCTTCCTTTTCATTTTCATCAAAATTCTGAAAATTCTGGTCAACGCTATAAACTATAGGCCTGAAGAAGTAAGCAGAAATCACAACATCTTATTCAAAATCTCAGGCTCAATAGTTGCAACAGACTCAAAAGAAAAAGCAAAAGCAAAAGCAAAAGAAAAAGAAGATTATGACATCTCAGACACACTCAAATTTGACTCCAAACCAACAAGGCCAGTAGACTCAGACTCAATAATCAATTCAGAATTCTTAATAAAATGTTTTTCAACATGCCAATTTGTTTGCGTGTCACTCACTGCATCCACGACCAAGCTTGAGCAATCAACAGGTGGTTCTCCCCAATCATAGAAATAGCCATATCTCCCAAGTTCATTGGTTCAACACTAGAATCAGACTCTTTTAGCAAATTAGCAAGTGTTAGACCCAGGACGTTTTCTGTACCGCTTTCAGAATTGACATCACTGCCTTGACTGATGTTGATGCTTGGATCTACCTACTCCTCTTCGCTATCAGAAAGCTGATGATCAAAGAAGATTTCAAACCCGAGCTATCTCTTCTTTTCCTCTTGGCCAATCCACGGCTCCTGAAATCCATAGAAAGGGGAATCCTCTCCTTTCTCGTCAAAGTGCCTGTAACACCCTGAAATAATTAACATTAACCCATATTATAACAGTGTTACAATTGATCAATAGTCGTATAGCTTCTATTCATTATATCTTTCATCATTACAAAAGTTGACATATGCAATATATATTCACCAATCCTAAACTTTGAATCTATAGCATATGGCATGGATACAAGAGTAAAAAGTGTAGTAAAACCAAGTAATGAAATAACTTAATGGCTACAACTATCCAACACGATGCTTGATTACAACAAAATGAGTTTAAACTCAATACAAGTAAAGCCCTAGGCTTAAACAAAAATAATTACATCAAGAAACCAAAAATAAAGCCTTAAGCTCCAAGTCTTCCTAAGCTATGTCCTTGGTGGAGGTATATCATTAGCACCTGAAAGTTGTTTTCCACATAGGGTGAGTCACAACCCAATAGAGATACTCTAACACAGTAAATGAATCTTAGCAAAATTATAAGATGAATGTACATGCATGCCATTTGTCAAACATTCCTCGTTTTTCCATCTCAAAACAATGCAATGCCATATTATAAATCAATTCATTAAAATAATCCTTTTATAATAGAAGACAGGGCAGTACATACAAAACACTGGGAATCTCTAGGTACCTATCTACCAGTAGGCTATACAAGCATTACCAAAGCCATTTTACCGATACTAACCGGAAGGATTGGCACCTAACTGCGCAGTAGTTTGGACTTTCACCAAGGATACATAGGCCAACATAATAAAATTATAACCACACCCCCTAACCAGATTCACCACGGTATTAACCCTTTTTTTTTTCTTCTCAAAATCAATACATTTACAATGTTCAATATGAAATAATGCTCAATACACAATGTATGAGAAATTAGTTTCAATTCAACCTAATCCTCATGCAATGTCTACAGCAATCAAGATTGTCCTCCATCGATAGCCCAAAATAGTTATTTCTATACAAAAATAGTTTCAAATCATAATATGCAATTCAATTCATTTACAATGGGAGTGATATTACATATCTAACTCCACCATCATCATCAACATCATAATCATCGATCCAATCTTACAAAAACTCAACATTTTCCATTGCCTTACTCAATTCAAAATATCCAAAAGTTAGGGCAAAACATCTTTTCTTACAAAAACAATTTTTAAGAGAAGATGTTCATCATTTTAACATGTATCACCCATGAACACATCTCCACAAACATTTTCAAGAATCCATTTAGGAAACCCCTCTTTTTGATTTCAAACTCAAACCCTAGGTTCTTCCCAAAATTTTCCAAATCAATACCCTTTTCAAAGAGCAAATAACTAAGCTAAAAATCATATAAAAGAGTCAAAGAAATCCCAACCTCAAAGTAAACAACAAGAAGAAACAATGGGTAGAACTTGATAGAGCCGAAAACACTAACTTCTCCGATTAGAACAAAGTCTTCGACGCGCTTAACGTTTTTCCCCAAAGAGCTAAGGTGAAGAAATCAACGGATCGAGAGTATTTGGAGCTAGAGTACAAGAACTAGAGAGCGAGGAAAAGATTTTTGGGTTTTGAAATGTTCAGAGAGAGAGAGAGAGAGAGAGAGAGAGAGAGAGAAATGAAATGGTGATCCAAAAATTCTTTTTCTCGGATTGATATATGCACAGACCGCTCGAGGGACCAAAACACTGCTTGAGCGAATAGACCCAATAAGTGACACCACTCAAGCGACCAAAATCACCACTCAAGTGTACAATGACCCCCTCCCAGTAGTTTTACAGAATGCAAAAGACCGCTGGAGCGCAAGAAAGACCACTCAAGTGAAGATATCACACTTCTAGTAGTTTTACAGACTATAAAAGATCGCTAGAGAGAACAAGCAAAAATCTAGCCAACAACTTATTGAAAACTGACTTCCCAACCTGTTGCAAACACAACCAAAACTCCCAATAGCGAAACTCAACAAGCATTAAGATAGAAAAGAGATGAAAAATAGTTAAGTCCATGGATTCTTGGATTCGAAATCAAGTAAATAGGTCAGGTCTAAACCAGAATCATTATAATGCCCGTTCAAGGTTCCACGAATTGGCTTATGGACCATCTCAAACTGTCACTCGGTTCTATTTGCCTTGATCCTCTCCTTGATTTCTTCACTTTTCCATTTCCAGTCATCTGTTGTAGGTGCATACCCTAGTCCGAATGCATATGGGTTGTGAGGTATTTCACCAGCTATAGCAATACCTTTCCTGCCACTTTGTCCTAGAACCATCCCATGAATGTGATGCTATTTACTCATGAAGTAAATTGATTGGGCATTTACATATACACCTTCATCTTCTGGCTTGAGTGTTTGCACTAGATGGGCCTCTGCCAATATAAAGCGTAAGAAAAACACATCATCCTCCCATGTTATATTTCTAGCAATGGCATTGTAACTTCTGGGAGGAGGATGAATGGATGAATTTCTAAAGACAGTGGCAACTCCTCCGTCATATGGGTATTTTACCAGTTGATGTATCCTAGATGATACAAGCTTCATCTGATGGAGCCAGGACCTTCCTAATAGCAAGTTGAATTTTGCGAGGACATCCATAACATGAAATTTAGCTTCATGCTCAAATGGACCCACTATTATTTGCACTTTGACTATCCCTATAACTTCCCAACTAGTATTATCATAAGCCCAGATCAACTGAGTAGTGGGTGTGAAATCTGCCAGCTTTAGCCCTACCACATAAGCACTGTGTGAAGGCTAAACATTGATGGCTGATCTGGTGTCAATTAAAATGATCGGGATCTATTTGTTTATACACTCCAGTGACACATATAGAGGCTTATTGTGTCCTGATCCCTCTGGTGGTAATTATTTCTCAGCAAAGGTTATTGCAAGGACTGTTTTTTTTGGAGTGATTAGCGACGCACGTTATTCCAAAGTTGTGTCAATTGATAGCTTAGCCTTGCTTCAGGCAGACAATATCAATTGTCAGTGCTCTAGGGAAGCCATGAGAAGCCCTCGAATGGAAATGTTTGCCTAGATCTTTTTTAGCTACTTCAGAACCAGGTCTTCTTCTTCCTCTTCCTCTTTCTCAACTTCTTTGTCTTACCCAAGGACTCCCCTTTGAAGCAGCACCCACTTCTAGTCAAATGATCAATTTCTTTTGAGTACCAAGTCTCGTATTGCTTACCCATTCATCGTCAATGTGGGCGAGTTACAAGTCATTATCATCCCATCGTCATTCGCTGACCGTAAGGCAATTATCGTGCTCTACTTGAATCACTCCTGCAGTATACTCTGGTTGGCTTTTTAGTTCTTCTTTCTCTCTAGAACTCTTTTTCTTACTACTGTCATTAGATTTTCTAGTGTTAATTTTTGGTTCATTCCATTTCCTATCAGTTTTCTCATCAGAAACTTCACTACTGCTTAACCAACCATTTCTAGTATCGAAATTTCTTGGATCCCACCATCATATTTGCACATTTCCAAGGTCTAATTCTTCAAAGAATTGGAAATTGGCTAAGTCTCTCTCTAGGTCATCCAAGTCATCCAACCACTATTCATGTACATCTTCTCTGACAACATTGATAGAAAATGAGTCAGGTAGAACAACCTCAAGCTTTAGTTGAGCAATGGATATAATATATTAGGTAGGATCATACTCTTCCTCTGATAGTTTGCTAACCTCAACCACATGTACTTCGGTTGTTTCTTCTTTGGCTTTTACCACTACCACCATAGGGTTCTCGAGTTTTGGCTGGGTTGGAGGTGCATTCATCATGCACAGATTAGTGCTCTCAGGAATGTGTACCTCAGATTTAGGTAAATGAGAGGGTGTGATGTAGATGTATGGGGTTAAAAGTGGGTGAAAGTGTATGGATAAAGTTGAGATAAGAAGGTGGTAGGGCTTTGCCGTAGGGTGGTAATGGGTTGGTAGTGAGATTATGGTTTGGTGGCTATGAGAGAGCTATGATTTTGTTGTCGATGAGATCTTGAATCTTATGATGGAAACAGAAACAATGGTTGGTATCATGTCCAGGCTATTAGTGGAAGGTATAGTATTTGGTAGGGTCATGTTTAGCTGGGAGAGGATCTGGAAGAGGTCATAGGTCATGAGGTTTAAGATACCCTCGTTCTACCAAGATCTTCAGGGCATTGGAAAGGGACATATGGAGAGGGTTGAAAGTTCTGGTTGAGGCTCAGGCTGAGTTTGTTGTTTGTGGACTGGCGTTGGCAAAGTGGTTGGCTATTTTCGTGGTAATAGTGACTGAGTTGGCCGCAGAAGATTTTTGTGCCATGTTACTACTGGTGGCAGTGTTTAGATTGGGGCCAAAGGTCTTCCATGCCAACTCTTTATCATCCACTATAATTCCCTACTTTATGGCATCCTTTATCTGGACTCCCATTTCATGCAATTCTTTGAAACTGAAAAGTAGAATAACTATCATTTTCTTCAACATTTTTCCATGTAGATTTCTTACTACCATGCAGATTTGTTCTTTCTCTAGTGGTCTGTTAGTCATCATCGCTGCCTTGGCTCTCTATCTGGTAATAAATGCTACAAAACCTTCATTAGGTTCTGGTCGGGTTGTTTCTAAGTCCCGAGTGGTTACTTCAATCTGGGTGTTACAAGCATATTGGGTAACAAAAGCCTCAGCCAATTCTTCCAAACTTTGTTTCACCAAATCTTCTAATTTAGCATACCAGATGGCAGCTACACTAGATAAAATTCTTCCAAACAAGCAAAGTTTTTAAGCCCGAGTCAGACCCATGGGATTTAAGACATCTGAGAAGAGGTAAATGTGGACTATAGGGTCACCAGCTCCATAACACCTGTCAATGTGTGGCATTTTAAACCATTCCAGCAATTTGACAGTTCTTTCCATATACCCATCTTCAATGTTTGGGATAGACTTGCGACCTTTTAAACATTTTCTCCAACTTGGCCAATTTCATCATAGTCGAATCAAACTCATTTGTTTCCAGGGGAAAGTGCCCTCTCATTGGTTGTGGAATGGGAAAAGGTTCTCTCGATGATTGTGCAAGAACCCTTAAGTCTTCTGGTAAGTTCGGTTCAGGAAATTCCTCAACTGGTGGAGGTGGGATTGGATGAGCCACCAAAGGTGGTTGAGTAACGGATACCTCAGATGGGCATCACAATTTAGCAAGAGCATCACCATGGGTGACCATTGTATTGGTCATAGCATCCAAACTTCGTTGAAGGGCCAACAACATGTCCACTAAATTTTCTGGAACCTGAGCCATCACTGATGTTGATGAACTAAGTAGGGATGATCTAGTTGGTGAAGATGGCGTATTCTAAATAGTGGATAAAGCTTTTGATTTTCTTCTTCATGTAATCGATGGCAAGGAAACTAACACTGGTTGTCCTTGAACCAAATCTATAGTCCTACAAAGTCTACCAGCGCAAGTCCACAGAACTTGGGGGATATATGACTATTATAAAGCTATGGTGCCCAACTACTTTGCAAAAGTAAAATGGAGCCCCCAATCAAATTTCAGCAGTATTCTGGCTCAACAAATCACTGTTAATTCATTCTAAAATATACTGAAATGTCTGAACCATTCAATAGAATTTGAGAGAACCCTTATATAGATCCCACACATTGCACATAAGAGGAAAGAGAACAAACACCCTATAGGGGGGCTAGGGTTATCATATCCTACCTTTGAAATGATCTAGGGCTTTACTATTCAAACAAGTGGTATCATATATCATAGAAATAAAAAAGCATCCTATCTCAATTTTGGAAGGTACCATACCTCACTATACGTACAAGGTTGGCTCCACTCTAGGGGTTAATGTCAAGGTGACGTTACCACAAATTCCTTTGGGTTATCACCAATGAAGATCCTAGGAAGTCAAAAAAAAGTCAATATAGTCTCTCCTTGAAGTCTGAGAACCTTAGATAATAGAGCTACCGTTTCAACAGATCTCAAAAGGTTATAACACAAGGCCTCCAAAATAACGCCAAGATAGGTATAGTGTCACAAAAAGCTTGCATGTGCTCCCACTAGTATCTGGGCAACACAGGAACTTTAAGTGCACTAATGCATGCAATGCAATGAACATATAAGTGAAAATAAAAGTCATATCATGGGGTTTGAGTTAAGGTTTCATAAAATCACCAACAGAGTCGCGAGAAACTGTAACATGCCCGAGGGGTACCCATGCACTAAACAGTTCAGACCCTCAAATTCTTTGATCTAGTCTCACGAGTGCAATGTGAAATGTAGATAAGAGTCTAGATTTAGCAACTTTTATACAAAATCCATTTTATTACAAAACAATTGCAAAATGGACTACATCACCGGATCTTAGAGTCGTAACCTAATATTTTTAGGAAAATTAGGAAACCCGTGACTCGCTTGCCATAACCAAGGTTGTTTGGCTCAAAACGTTAAGTATGAGATAGGGAAGGCCATTAATTAAGCACCACCGCTCACCCGATCAAGGAATTGGCCTCTACTAAACCATGATATGATTTTTATTAACTTTATATGTTCATGTTTCGGTTGTTAAATAAGTCCTACAATTTACAATGTGAAGCATACAAGTATAGACCATATCACCCACTTTAGAACAACTTGATTTCATGTAGTTTGAAAGAGTTTTGAAGATGTACAACTTAAAGAAATTGAGTTACAAACAAGAAAATCAACATTATTTCAAATTAAGCGACACAACCTCCATCCAACGACATTCATATAGTTATATCAAGTAAGTAAGTAGGCTCATGGTAGAATGCTAAACATAGTAAAAAAAACACACACAAGCGGGATGCTAAAGCATAAAAACTTACATGTTTACTAACATCTTGCGAATAGCTGCAAAACAAAGTTAGCGAAATATGCATGATCTTATATACAAAATCTTATATACATCATAGAGTAAAGATTCGGCTTCTAATATATGACATGTGAATCATCTCAAGAACATAAGGTAGCACACATAATCACATAAGAATTGATAAAATCCATAAATGTAAATTTAGCCGAATGAAGATGCATGAAACATGGATGCAAAGCATGGATATGATAAAAAGCAAAATATGGTGCATATTTACAAATAAGGAAAGCAAGTAAAAGAACAAGATAGAAAGAAGTGGCCGCAAAATTATTACCACACTTGAAAGAATATTACAACAAAATGAAAACCTCACAAAACTCTCAAATGAAAATAAAACAATAGCTTCAAGCACCTTGGAGACCATCATAAGTTGGTATGCTTTACTCCGAAAGACTACTCCGTTCCATCCAAAAGAAGTTAGTTAGTCGGCTGACCTATTAGCAAAACTTGTCTTCTTGCAACACTGAGAAAAAAACAAACAAGGAATATGTAAGTGGCTCAACTTAACCAATCCCAGTTAGATTACAATAAAACTAATGTGAAACTGAAACTAAAGCAAGAAAACAAATATAGGATAGAAAGTGCAAGAAAAGGAAGAATTGAAAACCAAAGAAAGATTGAACTTCTTGATTTCCAAACTTCCTCATGATCACCCTCAAGGTTATGGATTGTGTTCTTAATCCTTAATTCAGAATTTTGGAATGTGAGCTAAAACGATGGTTTTGGACAAGTGTAGGAAATATGTGATCGGTTCTTCAACTTGGCAAAGACTACCCTCTCTTTGATCAAAGATCTGGAATTTAACTATAATAACATGACTTGGATGACGTTTGTAATAGGAGATGAGATATGGTGTATAGCTTGAGAAAATAAAAGTTCATAACTAAAACTTAATTTTGGCTCACTCTTGAATTCAAAGCTTAAACTCTCTTCTTCTCAATCTCTAGCCTTCTCTACTCATTTTATCCTCCTCCTCCTCTCAACAACCTAATGAATACGTATAGGCAATGTAAGTGGAGAAATGGTGGAAGACAATAATGGAGCATTAATGAAGATAATGGATCAAATTGAGCACTAATGAAGCACTAATGGAGCTAATGGAAGACAAAGTGGAGCATTACCTTCAATAGATTAAGCACTAGGCAATGGAGGATGAGTATACATGCGTTCAATGCATAATGGGTCAGAAAAATGGGTTGTGAAGTGGCACACTCAATCCAACACAAAAATTGGTTCAATCTGTCTCTGGGGCGGTCGACCGGCCAGAGAATATTTTTGCCCACTTTGCTCCGGTTCAATCTAGCTTTGCTCCGGTGCTTGACAAGACCTAAACACTTGGCAAAAATATGCTTAGCATAGAGAGTAAAGCTCAAATTCTATTTCTTTTTACTGAGGATTTTGTGCAAAACACATTCTTATTTTCATCATCGGGTAATCAAAAGAAAGCACCCAAGTCTTAGGGCCGGTCAAAATGGATTGTCGATATTAGGCATTTTCAAAGATTGATTTGAGATTAGGATACCACAAGTTGAGAGTTAAGGCCGAGGATATAGAGAAAACTACTTTCTGAACCAGGTATGGACACTATGAATTTTTAGTCTTGCTTTTTGGAGTTGCTAATGCACCCGCGTCCTTCATGGATTTAATGAATCAGATCTTTAAACCATTTTTGGATGAATTTTTTGTGGTTTTATTGATGACATCCTTATTTATTCAAAGAGTAAGGAAGAACATGAATAGCACCTTAGAATTATCTATCAAACACTTAGAGAGAAACAACTGTTTGGGAAATTCAAGAAATATGAATTTTGGCTGAATGAAGTAACATTTTTTGGGCATGTCATTAATAGAGAAGGGAAATCTATTGATCTATAGAAAATTGAAGCAATTGTTAATTGGCTTACTCCGACTAATGTAACATAAATTCATAATTTTATGGGTTTGGCAAGTTATCATTGGAGATTTGTTAGAGACTTTTCTAAGATTACTATACCATTGACACAATTGACCTAAAAGGGAGAACCATTCATGTGGATGGATCATGGGGAATCTGCATTCCAAGAATTGAAGATGAGATTGACTACAACTCCAATCCTTACCTTATCGTCTGGTACTGAAGGGTTTGTAATTTTTAGTGCTGCATCTTATACAGGTTTGGGTTGTGTTTTAATGCAGAATGGCAAGGCAATTGCTTATGCATCTCGATAGCTAAAACTGCATGAAAAGAATTACCCAGTACATGAGTCGGAGCTTGCCGCCATTGTATTTGCATTGAAAATCTGACACCACTACTTATATGGGGCTAAGTGTGAAGTGTATATGGACTAAAGAAGCTTGAAGTGTTTCTTTACCTATAAAGAACTAAATATGCGACAAAGACGAGGGCTCAAATTGATCAAGGATTATGACCTGCAGATTCACTATCATCCAGGTAAAGCTAATACTGTAGTTGATGCCTTGAGCAGAAAGAATACAGGAACCTTGGCATGTCTACTTGCTGACCAAAAGGAACTTCTGTAAGATCTAGACAGACTAGAGACAAAAGTTGTGTATTAGGGGCAAGATAGTATTTTGGCAGCAATGTTCGCAGAACCGACTATTATTGAAGAGATCAAATAGAAACATAGGGAAGATCAGTTTCTCAAAAAGGTGCATGCGAATTTGAAACTAAGCCCAGACTGGGATTTACCATTAAAGAACAAGTATTAAGGTTCCAAGGGAGACTTTGTGTTCCTAATGAAGCCAAATTGAAAAGAAGAATTTTAGAAAATGGTAACAATTCAATGTTTGCTATGTATCCGTGTAATACCAAAATGTACCAAGACTTGAAACAAGTGTACTGGTGCCCAAACATGAAGAGGGAAAT
The DNA here is from genome assembly GCA_025200525.1 of Camellia lanceoleosa. NCBI lineage: Eukaryota > Viridiplantae > Streptophyta > Magnoliopsida > Ericales > Theaceae > Camellia > Camellia lanceoleosa. Next base: position 69,088,391 of record CM045772.1, on the reverse strand, counting down.
TGCCGACTATAATTCCAAATGCCTTCTATGTTAACAAGTAAAAGCTGAATACTAGAAATTGGCAAGTTTACTTCAGTCTCTTCCCATTCCAGAATGGAAGTGGGAACATATAACCATGGACGTCATTGTCAGTTTACCTCAGACATCTAGAGGTATGAATGCTATTTCGGTTATTGTTGATAGATTGATGAAATCTGCTCACTTTCATGCTGCGAAAACTTCATTTAATGCTTATAGACTTGCCACTATCTATATTGATGTGATCATTCGATTACATGGGATTCTAGTATTTATTATGTCATATAGGGATCCTAAATTTGTTTCTAGATTTTGGCAAAGTTTGCAACAGGAAATGGGCACAAAGTTGAGATTCAACATTGTTTTCCATCTACAAACCAATGGGCGAACTGAGAGAACTATCCAAACATTGGAAGGTATGCTTCATATGTGTGTCTTGGAGTTACAAGGTAGCTGGGAAACTTACTTACCATTGGTAGAGTTTGCTTATAACAACAGTTTCCACCCAAGTATTAGTATGGGACCATATTAGGCGTTGTATGGAAGAAAGTGTAGGTCTCCAGCTTGTTGGACCGAGGTTAGTGATACAGCTTTGTATAGGTCTGAACTTGCATGAGAAACAACCGAGAAGATAAAAATCATCCTGTAGGGGCTCAAGACCACCTAGAGCCAATAGAAAAGTTATGTTGTTCAGAGAAAGTGGGATTTGAAATATGAAGTGGAGATCATATGTTTGTTAGAGTAACGCCAATGATACGGCAAACAAGGTTTGGCAGAAAAGGGAAGTGAACTCCGTGTTACATTAGGTCGTTTCCAATTCTACAAAGACTTGGTGTTATTGCTTACTGTATTGCTTTACAAGATGCAAAATGTATTTCATGTATCAATGCTCCATGGATATCTTAGAGATCCATTCCATGTCATAGATTACCACAGAATAGTGCTTAATGATGACATGATCCATGAAGAAAAGCCAATTCAAATTGTTGATCGACAAGTCAAGCATTTGAGGAACAAATCGATTCTATGGTAAGAGTTTAATACAAAGAACACTACGGAAAAGAAGCTACATGGGAAAATGAGGATGAAATGAGACAACGCTACCCAAAGTTGTTTTGAACGGAGTTAACTCAAGTTTGGAGGACTAAATTTCCTAGGGGGGAAGACTGTGACGACCCCGACATGCGTATTATTTTTATATGATGTTTCATTGAGCATAATTGTGTCATTATGTGCTTAATTGATGCATATCTATTTGTTTGTGAATTATCTATTAGAATACCGACTTAGAATTCAAAATTAAAAGCCAATACGGATTCAAAAACCGAAATTGATTAATTCAATAGGCCAATTGAAATATTTAGACCTATGTGGTAAGTTTAATTAAAATTTGATTCGGATCAAAATAATTAGAATAAATTAATTAAAATTGATTAGAATTAAGCCTAATCCCATTTGATTAGTCCAGCCTTAATCCACCTATACATATGTCTTAATAAAGTTTATGACCTCATTTTTCATCTTCTTATGGGCTGAGATTTAGAGAGAGAGAGAGAGAGAGAGAGAGAGAGAGAAAGAGAGAGAGATTGAGGAGTTTGTAAAGAATTTGAAGGGAGATTGAAGGGATTAAGCTAGATTAGGGTCGAATTCAAGCTCTAGGCAGGGAATTCACCTATAATTCTGGTAGATAATCCACAGAAAAGATGAATTCACGAAGTTTGTAGAACCATTTGCATGAATTTGAAAGAAAATAGTAGGAATCACGATGAATGTAGTTAGTTTGAGTAAATAAAGCACATCTGTGGGCTCATTTTTTTCTTGCACCCTGCCTTTCAGAAAGGGTTTGAAAAGAAAGGCCTCACAGTTTGGACTCCCGCGATTCTAAATCTAGTCTCACAAGTGTAATGTGAAACTGATAATCACCAAAGAGTCCAAATCCGGCAAATCTTTTTAGAAAACTGATTTTAAATAAAATAATGCCAAAATTGGATTGCTTTGCCAAATACAGAGTCCCTACCTAAATATTTTGTTTTTGGAAAATTTTAGGAAACCCTGACTCGTGCCGACGGCCACATGTCCGTCATCACCAAAGTTGCCTCGGCTCGGGAACTTGGGTACGAGAGGGGAAGGTCCTGAAATGAGCACCCTCACTCACCCGATCAAAGATCGGCCTCTACTAATCATGATATGTTATTTCATAAACATTATGTATTCTTGTTCCAGTTATTTAGCTGACATTACTATGTGAAGCACACAAGCAAGTTGTAGACACCCCATTTTTGACCATCCTCAAGACTTGGATGTTCTTGCTGGGAACATCCAACAACAAGCTTGATTTCTCGTCGAGTGCTCGACTTTCACGACGGAATGCTCCAGGTTTGATCTTTCAAGACCCTATTTCCATTCTGTCTCATATTTGGACCATATGTTGGTCCTTGCATGGTGGTGTCCTAGGTGGTCTGCCGGCTATAGAACAGGGCTGTCGGCCATGGGATTTGCCCTGCCGGCCACCATTATTTCAACAGATATGTTTTAGATATTTTTTAGCTAGCTGTTTGCAGGATAAACCATCTACACCCACGTGGAGGGCTGGATCCCTTCAAGGCTCCTTTGTATCTTCTATATATTGAAGCTATCTATATGCATGCAAGGGGTTAGAAAATTTTGGCTGAGATATTTCTTCCTCTCTCTCTCTCTAGAATACTCTCTCTCTATATATATATATATATATTTTGTGTTTGAAAGTGTGTTTTCTTCACATATTTGCACTAAAACACCTAACCAAACACCTTAACCTTAGGCTTGAGGTTCTTGGAGGCCTTGTTGGAGCTCCTTGGAGTGATTTTGATTCAGAAGTTGGTTGTTTGCTTGCTATTTTAAAGTTGTGTTTCAAGGGTGAGAATCTACCTCTTTAAGCTTTGTTTTTGTACATTGGGTTGGCCACCCTTGCATGCTGTTTTTGGCCTAGCTTTCAACTACAAAAATCTCTATTTTTAAGTGTTAAAAGTGATTGTTTGAGGCCTCGTGGGAGTTAGGGGTGTTTCATCCCCTTATGTGCCTTATTTGCTTAAGCCTTGTGCCATCTCTCAAGGCTTTTGAGGCACCCTTTGTTTGGCCTTTCTACTACTGAAACTCAGAGAAATTTCAGTGGTAGAAATCATATTTTGAGGTCCAAAGTAAGAGGGGGCGGCCTTCCCTCTTCGCTTCTTGGTTGCATGTCTTGTTGGCCTACTTGTTGAGCATGTTTTTCTACTATCACTTGACTTGATCTTTGCTTATTTTTGACCTTATTTCAGCATGTTGTAACTCTGTTTTGGCCTGGTTGAGTCACCTTATGCATGCTTCTTACACTTGTAGTGTAATCTTGCTAATTAGCCTTGTATGCTTGATGCTTTAGCCCATCATTCTAGCTTATTTTGGCTACACTTCAACATGCTTTTGCCCATGTTTTAGCATGCTTCAACTCTGTTTTGGGGGGTTTGGGTCATATGAGGATTGCTTTGTATAGCTATAGTGTAAGCGGCCTTGACTAGCTTTGAGTTTCAAAGTCTTTAACATGCTAAGCTTGAGGTGTTTGCATGTTTTGGCATTATTTCACACTTGATTTCAGTGCTTGTAGCTTAATCACAGTTTCACATTTTTCACTCTTTCAGTGTGTTTGAGATTTGAGCTTTGTGCCTGTAGACCGCCCGAACTCCGCTCCGCGTGCCCCCCTTTCGGAGAGGGTGCGGATTTGGGTTCATAGCTACAACAGTTCGGACTCCTGTCACGGTTTTGAATCTAATCTCACAAAGTGCAATGTAAGACTGATAAATCACCAAAGAGTCCAAATCCGGCAAATCGTTTTGGAAAATCAATTTTGAATTAAAAGCGCCAAACATGGGCTGCTTTGCCAGATTTCAGAGTCACCACCTAAATATTTTGTTTTGGGAAATTTAGGAAACCCTGACTCGTGCCTAAGGCCACGTGTCCGTCATCACCAAAGTTGTCTCGGCTTGGGAACTTGGGTACGAGAGGGGAAGGTCCTGAAATGAGCACTCCCGCTCGCCCGATCAAAGGATCGACCTCTACTAACATGATATGTTGTTTTTAAAAACACATGTGTTCTTTTTCCAGTTTATTAGCTAACCTTACTATGTGATGCGCACAACACACAAGTATAGAATAAATCACTTGATTTGGAACAAAACATCTCATGTTCGTTGTTCGAAAATGGTTTGGAAGTGCTACTCGCAAGTAGGCTAAAACACGGATTTGCCATCCTCAAGTGGGCTTAGAAAAACATGATTTTGCCACTCTCTTAAAACTCACATTTCGATTAATTGTTCCAATTCAGGCAATCAATCCTTCATCCACAGGCACTCATCCAGTTAAAGCAGATAAGCACATAGCCTCATGGCAAGCATGCTATCATGGCAGTCACTAACACACATGTAAGGATGCTAAAGCGTAAACACTCATAGTGTACTCTGAGCCAAAACAGAAGCTAGTTAGAAATCGTGCATGATCCTAGCTATGTTAAGATGCCTAATGCAACACCTACAAAAATGCAACTAAAATAGGCTCGGCTATCTAAGATGGCATATGAATGCAACACTTTGATAACATATTCTGAAACACGTATTCAAGAAAGTGTATTGAAATACAATGCTGTTTGAATGATGCGCCGAGCCCGGTGCATGCAAGACAGATGAATGATGCACGCATGCAAATCATAAGTATGCTAATTGAAACATGCCCTAAACTGACCATCGAAAGCTGATAAGTAAAAGGGAGAAAGAAATGGGGTTGGAAGACATGCATCATACACACGCACGCTTATTACAACATTTGCCCTCTCGACGGAGGGTCCGAATGAGTAAGCTAAGCTATTCTAGGCTAAGCTAATCAAACTAATCTAATTAAACTAATTAGAGTAATTATTACAAACCAAAACCAATTAGCTATTCTAGTTAACTAATTATTACAAAACAAATCGATTAATTAAGCACATTAACCAATTAAGTACAAAACCGACGAATTAGCTAACTAAGTAAAGCAGCTAAAGTAGTTAAAAGAGGTCCTTGGGGCGGGGTGCATGCATGCTCGATCGTCTCGCTCGGAAATCCATTGCTACGCCCAGAATTGCCTCTGTTCGCATTTGATTTGATCTCTGAAAATTGCACAAACTTCCAGATAGCTTCTGCTCCAACACAAGGACCTTCTGGTGGGCTACCGACCAGAAAATGGGGCTGTAGACCACCTGTAGACTAGAAAAACTTATTGTAGACCAGAAAAGTGGTCGGTCGACCACCCCTACTGGTCAACCGACCAGCTGATTTGCCAAACTCCAGTTTTGCTGCAACAGAAAACAACAAGGGGCATAGCAGTGTATTTGCAAGATATGTGTGCACAACCACCCTCCCTATCATTTCTCAAACTCAAGGGAGTGCGGTACTCTACTCTCGGGCCACCAACCGAGCATCGCAATGCACGATGGCCGAGAAGCCAAGTTTACACAAGTCAATGTCAATGAATGCACAAATAACACATAAGGGCCTCCACCTCTATCATGCTTGATCAAGCTTGATCAAGAGGGTCGGCGACCAAGAAACGCAACACGTTTCATCACTTCGAGTATGAAACTTGCCACATTCCTTGTGTTTGGATTAACGTCCAATCCAAACACATGCAACACAAACAAGATGATCAACCTTCAATGCTAAAGTGACATGCGCAAGATTCTATCATGTAAGCAATGCATGCAAGACATGTTCGGAGGCCAAGAACATCAAAGCTAGTAAAGAGCATCTCACAAGAGGCATGCAATACCAAGTTTAAATGGCTAAACCAACTATGGACAGACCTAAACCATGCAAAAATAGTGGCCTAAATGCGCTGAGATGATATCATGAAAGATAAGATGGCGATGCTCATGCACTAACCCATGAACAAAGCATAGGAGCACAACTCTCAAACATAAGGAAGAAATGACAAATGTGAGAGTGTAGCTACACTATATGCACTAAAATCATGTGTGAAATGATGCCAAATCATCCAAACAAAACAAGCATAGCATCCTAAGGACCTTGAATCATTAGGTTAGTCAAAGCTATTGCACTACAACCATGCATAACAAATCCCATATGACCGAAACTACTCAAAATAGAGTTGAGGCATGCTAAATCAAGGCCAAAAACATGCTAAAACATAGGCTCAAAAGGCAAGCAAAGCGTACTCATTCATTGGCTCACAAACAAGGCATAATGCATAACCCTCAAGGGCAATGAAAGAGTGATAAGCATGGGAGTATAGCAAAGACATAAGGTTTGAAATTACATTCCAAGTGATGCCAAATCATGCACACGTCACAAATAAGGCATGCTAGGAGGCTCAAAGCTCAAGACTAGCTAAGGTACTTGCACCATAGCTATATCAAGCAAGCCCCAAAGGGCCAAGACGACTCAAAACAGTCCCAAGGTAGGTCAAAACAATGCCAAAACATGCATGGAGTGGAGCTAACACATGCTAGAACGGGAAGCATAAAGCATGACGCATGCAAGGCTAATGAGTGGGATTACACTACACATACCAAAACCAAGCATGAGATGACTTCACCAACAAAAATCAGAGTTGTAACATGGGAAAATAACACCAAAAACATGCTGAGGCGATAGCCCAAAAGCTTAGGCAAGCATGCATACATATTAGCTCATAAGTGAAGCATAGGGCTCAACCCTCAAAAAAGCATTGAAAGAGTGAAACATGTGAGAGTATGTCTACACTACATGCACTGAAATCATGTGAGAGATGAGGCCAAAGCATGCAAACAACTCAAGTAAAGCATGCTAGAGACTTTGAAACTCAAAGCTAGTGAGCAAGATTGCACTATGGCTATACAAAGCAAGGCATGCATGACCAAAACCACTTAAAATAGAGCTTAAGCATGGAAAAACATGAGTAAAAGCTTGCTGTAGTGGAGCAAAAAACATGCTAAAATGGTGGTCCAAAGCATGATGCATGTTAAGGCCATAGGGAGGATTGCACTACAAGGGTATGAAGCATGCAAGAGGCAATCAAACCGACCCAAAACAGAGCTATATCATGTTAAAATAAGGCCTAAGACATGCTAAGATGGAGCCTCAAGGAGGTAGAAAAACATGCCAAAGTGTTAAGCCAACAACACAAGCAATCAAGACACAAGGAGAGGGGATGGCCCCCTCCTATTTGGGGCCTCAAAACACACTTTCCACCACTAAAATTCCTCTGGGATTCAGTGGTTAAAAGGCCAAGAGAAGGTGATCTCAAAGGCCTAAAGAGATGGCACAAAACAAAGTAAAACAAGCCACCAAAAGGAGTAGACCACCCCTAACTCAAACAAAGCCAAACAACCATTTTTAATACTTAAAAATGAAGCTTTTTGAAGTTGAAAGCTAAGCCAAAAGAAGCATGCCAAGATGGCTAAGTAAGCAACTACAACAAAGCTTTAAAGAGGACAAAGACTCACCCTTGAAGAACCACAGCAAAACAGCAACTTCTGAGGCAAAAACCAAGCTTTTGAGCTTCAAACAAACATTCAAGTACCTCAGCTCAAGAGTGAAGGTGTTTCACTAGGTGTTTGTGTGCAAAAGTGTGAAGAAACAACACTTTTAAGCACAAATATAGAGAGAGAGGAAGAAATATAGAGAGAGAGGGATATGTTTTGCCCTAATCAAATTCTGACCCTTGAACAAGAGAGAGGAAGCTCCCTTATATAGAATTTCATACCTCAAGCTTGTTAGACAAGCTAGAGGCTTGGTGCAATCCCTCCATACTGTATGGAGGATGCCTTTTGTGCCCAACAGCTAGCACAGCTAGCAAGGAAAATATCTGCAGAAAATGCAGGAAGGCTGCTGACCAGTTAAAGTGGTCGACCGACTGCCTCTCCTAGTCGACCGACTACAAAAAGTGGTCTACAGGGAATAAAACTGGTCGACAAGGGAGGGAGAGGGTCTTTAGAGAGAGTAGAAGGTGGTGGCAGGCTGCCGACCACCTTAGGTGGTCCACAGACCACCCACCCTAGCTGGCCGACCACCAAAAGTGGCTGGCAGAGAGGAAAAGTGGTCTACAGGGAGGGAAACTGGTCTACACCTCTATTCCACCTTCTAGGCAAAGGGTAACAAGGTTTGGTTCAAAAACAAACCAAAAAGCAGAAAGACAAGAGTCCGCAAGGCAAGGCACTAAGTCGGAAGCCCCGAAAACTAGTCTACGGGCCACCACAAGTGGCCTACAAGAGGGAAAGGTAGCCTATGGCTACAAAAAGTGGCCTACAGGCCTCTATCTCCCTCTAGGAAAAGGCGACAAAGGCAGCAAGGCATGGTCCAAAAACCAGACCAAAAGGAGAAGGTTAAGAGGTCCCGAGACAAGGCGCTCAGCCGAAGGCTCTGGAAACTCAAAACGAGCACAAACATGCACAATCACCGAGTGCACAGACAATGACATCTGAGTCTTAAGGTCGGTCAAAAATGGGGTGTCTACAATGCCTTGCTTGCGAGCCATCATTTGAGCATGCTTTTTCTTGCTTTTCATGCTTTCATTTTAGATCATTTTGGCCACTATTTTGGTATGCTTGGGGTCTGTTTAGGGCTGGTTTAGTCCCTTGAGCATTGTATTGCATGGTGCTAGTGTTGTGCCCTTCATTAGTTTTTGATGCTTAACTCTCTTAGCATGTTGTGCATGCGTTGTTTGCATGTAAGAGTCTTGTGTTTCATGCCATATCATGCATTGCATGGCTGCCACCCCCTTCATTTCTTCATTCTTCAATTTGCTTTGAGGGTTGTTTGGTCTTAAGGTTATGTTTAAACATGAGGTAGGGTTGGTGCTCAAATGGCTTTAACTCTCTTTTGAGGGTTCCTCCTAGTCAAAGGCTTCATCCATCTCATGCCTTAAACTCCCCTTTTGGTTCACCCCTTATCATCAGAGGACTTTCACATTTCGACAAATCAATTAAGGAATGGTTGGTAATGTTAAAATGTGTAAACAAAATCAATCAAGTAAAACATGGCAAGATTAGCATGTTGTTTGCATAGCATGTTGTTTGCATTGCATCATGTTAAATCGGACGTTATGTTGAATACAAGGTGGATTGTCCACTTCATACTCAAAGTGATGAAAGTGAGCCAATCCCCTTTTGTCTCCATTACCTTTGATCTTCCATGATAAGGTGATGGTCCTAGAGTCTTGTTTGTCTTGCATATATTGAATTTGGTGCAAGTTGGATCTTTGGCCATCACGCATTGCATACTTGATTGATGGTTTTGGATCCAATAGTGCCTCTCCCTTGATGTTTTGGAATGACAAGAAGTGGCACAATACATACATGCTCTAAGGAGACCCTCAATTTCCTCTGTTTTGTGCTCTATTGCAGTTTGGTGTCACAGCACACCAAGTGGCGGCAAGAAGGCCACATCGATGGTAGCACCCTTGCATTGTTGGCCGCCAGAGGCCACTCTTGGCGGCAGATGGCGGAAGAACTCTTACGGCCGAGCCACTAGAGCACTCCCCAGCATTGGTTTCGTAAGTTTTAGCAGCAAGTTCTTGAGGACACCCTGCAAACAGAGCCTCTAAAGAGCAACCAGAGAGCTTTTCGGGATGGGAACCGAGGCATGCATATTCCACTACTTCAAACAGAGTTGAGGCAGTGTAGTTTGAAGTTTAATGCTTTATCTTGTTAATTAGCACTTGAATTTGTAATTTAATTAATTTATTAATTAGTTAAGTTTTATATTAATTAAGTAGCTTAGTTTAGCTATTTCTTTGTTGATTTGTAATAATTAGTCTAATTAGCTTAATTAGATTAGTTAATTAGCTTAGCTTAGAATAGCTTAGCTTTTATTCGGACCCTCATGCGAGAGGGCGCATTGTTGTAATAAGGGTGCGTGTGTCTGTGCATGCCTTCCAACCTCATTTCTTTCTCCCTTTTACTTATCTGCTTTTGATGGTTAGCTTAGGGCATATTTCGATTAGCATACCTTATGCTTTGCATGCGTGCATCATTCATTTGTATTGCATGCACCGGACTCGGCACATCATTCAAACTGCATTGTATTTTCAATACTTACTTGAATACGTGTTTCAAGGCATGTTATCAAGTGTTGCCTTCATACGCCATCTTAGATAGCCGAGCCTATTTAGTTGCATTTTGCATGTGTTGCATTAGGCATTTTCAACATAGTTAGGATCATATATGATTTCTAACTAGTTTTCTGTTTTGGCTTGGAGTACACTGTAAGTGTTTAAGCTTTAGCATACTTGCATGTGTGTGAGTGTTGCTATGATAGCATGCTTGCCATGAGGCTATTTGCTTAATTGCTATAACTGCATGAATGCCTGTGGATGAAGGCTTCATTACTTGAATTGGAACAATTCATCAAAATGTGAGTTTTAAGCCCACTTGGAGTGGCAAATCATCATGTTTTAAGCCCACCTTGTTTGGTGGAAAATCTGCATTTCTAAGCCCACTTGAGGGTGGCAAATTCAAACCATTTCGAAAACAAACATTGAATTGTTTTGTTCCAATTCAGGCGATCTAGTCTATACTTGTATGATGTGCGCATCACATAGTGATATAGCTAATAACCGGAATAAGGACACATGTGTTTTCAAAACAACATATCATGCATAGTAGAGGCCGATCCTTTGATCGGGTGAGCGGGGGTGCTCATTTCATGAACTTCCTCCCTCGTACCCAAGTTCCCAAGCCGAGGCAACTTTGGTGATGATGGACACGTGCCCTTAGGCACGAGTCAGGGTTTCCTAAATTTCCCAAAAAAAAAAAAAAAAACAACATTTAGGTGGCGACTCTGTAATTTGGCAAAGCAGTCTATGTTTGGCACTTCTTGATTAAAATCGATTTTCCAAAACGATTTGCCGGATTTGGACTCTTTGGTGATTTATCAGTCTTACATTGCACTTTGTGAGACTAGATACAGAATTGTGACAGGAGTCCGAACTGTAGTAGCTATGAACCCCAATCCGTGCCCTCTCCGAAAGGGGGGCGCGCGGAGGATGTTCTGGCGGTCTACACATGTATAGACTAAAATTGCAAAAATTGGAACAATTCAACTCATGTTTGTTTGCTAAAAAAAAATGCTTTGAATTTACCACCTTTAAGTGGGCTTAAAGATGCAGGTTTGCCACCAAACATAGTGGGCTTAAAACATGATTTGCCACAACAAGTGGGCTTAAACCTCGCATTCGTTGAATCGTTCTAATTTAAACAACAAGCCTTTATCCACAGGCATTCATGCAATTTAAGCACATTGCCTCATGGCAAGCATGCTAAACATGGAAATATGGAAATCACACTCATGCAAGTATGCTAAAGCATAAAACTCACCGAGTACTCAAAGCCAAAACAAAAAAAAAAACTAGGTAGAAAAATGCATGATCCTAACTATGTTAAATGTCTAATGCAACGCATGTGTGGGAACCGAATATCAGTACATGCAGGGAAGCCGAATAATTCTGACCATAATCAGGATATATATTATATTCAGCTCTGTCTTGTACGATCCCGGTGAATCGCCTAATCGTCGTAGAACCAGCTAAACAGAAGGCCGAGTGGGAATTGGCATACAACAGAAGGGGCCGAATGAGCAATCACGTGATGGATTAGGAGTGGGTCTGTCCCTAGGGCCCAAGAGCGAATATAAATAGTGGAACATCAACCAAAGAAAGGTATATGAGAACAATCCCAAATACTTAAGACTCAAGTAAATAAGAGACCTATACTAACTTGTCCGTCAGAGTGCTAATTCCGGCACCCTTGACCGGAGTGTTAATCCCTTTTTCAGGTGACAATTAGAGGATCAGGGACGCCCTTCAGGATCCAAGAGCATTTCCAAACTTACTTCCCCACAATTGGCGCCATCTGTGGGAATACTCAAGCATATTCATGGCGAGTGTCAGAGAAGATCCTCTGATAGTCGCTGACGAAACTACACTGAGAGATGACCTTACTCCAAGAAACATGCTGGGACCAGAGAATATCGCTGCGCGACGTGCTTTGAACTTTGATTCAGTAGCTCAAACCTCACCCTCAATTTCAATGCTTAAGACAATGCAGATGATTATGGATCAAGCAAAGCAAAATGAACAGCGGTTGGAGCACATGATGGCTAAGAATGAGCGCCTGTGCCAGGATTTGGCCTTGGAGGTGGCAAAATCCCAACAAGCCGCAAGCCAAGACCGGGTTCGACCTTTGGGAAAAAAGGACGGTCGCCGACGTCGACTTCAGAAACACAATAATGACAGTGATTTGACTTCGGGACAGTAAGGTTCATCCCAAAGCCGAGCATTGCCTCATCAGAATCAGTTTAGGTCAACGTTATCGAACCGGGTCCGAGTTGGATGGACCCTATCGCCGCATTCCTATCTTTAGAGCAACTCCCGATGGACAAGAAAGAAGCATACAAATTGCGAAACAAAGCCCTTCGATACTACTTGGATTCGTAGGGAAGCTCTACAAAAAATCTCTCTCCAGGCCGTACTTAGAGTGTGTTCACCCGGATAAAGTGGAGGAACTTTTGTTTGAAATACATAAAGGTAGTTCTGGTGCCCGTTTGGGCGGACATTCTCTGGCTCATCGCGTCGTATCGTAGGGGTACTATTTGCTGACCATGTGAACTGATGCAGAGTGTTATGTCAAGAAATGCGGTCAATGCTAAAAGTTCTCCCCCTTAACTCACCCGCCAGCCAAGGAGTTAAATTCTATCACTAGTCCTTGGCCGTTCACTCAATGGGGGCTTGATATCGTTGGACCGTTACCACGAGCCCCAAGCAACAGGTGATTCCTAATTGTTACGACAAATTATTTCACAAAATGGGTCGAAGAGGAGGCACTAACACATATTCGAGATTTCGACATTAAGTGTTTTGTATGGAAAAACATCATAACAAGGTTCGGCATACCACGAGCACTTGTTTCTGACAACGGTACCCAGTTTGATTGTGGCATGTATCTGGCCCTAATTTTCCTCGCCGGCTTACCCTCAAAGCAATGGTCAAGCGGATGCCACCAACAAGGTTATTTTCGACGGCATCAAGAAAAGGTTAGAGAAAGCTAAGGGCAGATGGGTCGAAGAGTTGCCAAGTGTGTTGTGGGCTCATCACACTACTCCGAGGAGATCCACTAGGGAAACGCTGTTTGCTCTATGCTTCAGAACCCAGGCAATCATCCCCCTGGAGATCGACCTCCCAACCTTGAAATCGAAGGTTTTTGACATGGGCCGAAATGACATGATGTTGGCCTTGGACTTGACTGTGATTGAAGAACGCCGAGACCGTGCCCTTGCTTCCATGGCACGGTACCAGCAACAGCTCGCTAAGTCGTATAATCAACGTGTTTAGCTACGCCGTTATACACCCAGAGAATTGGTCCTCAAGAAAGTGCTTTCCGCTGCTAGGAATCCAGCTGATGGAAAATTGGGTCCTAACTGGGACGGCCCCTATCAGATTGACTCAATCGCAGGGACAGAGGCATATCGGCTCAAAGAAGCTTGCCACGTCTGTGGAATTCCACACACTTGTGCAAATTTTATCATTAAGTTAACTTGTACGGCACGATAGCTTGTTTTGATTTTACGCCATGTATATTTTTCTTTTTTCAATACAATGTTCTCTCTTGCCCAGTGAGTTCTGGTTGTGTTGTCTAGTGAGTTACGGTTGTAAGAAAACCTTCGAATTCGGAGCACCCTTCATGAGTGACACGTTTGGGCCGAATAAGCCTCCAAATTCGGAGCTCCCTTCGTGGAAGTCACGATGGGCCAACAAAAATGGCCTCCAAATTCAGAGCGCCCTTCGTGAATGATGCGTTTGGGCCGAATAAGCTTCCGAATTCGGAGCGCCCTTCGTGGAAACCACGATTGGCCAACACAAAAAGCCTTCGAATTCGAAACGCCCTTCGTGGATGACCTATTTGGGCCGAATAAGCCTTCGAATTCGGAGCGCCCTTCGTGAATGACACGTTTGGGCTGAATAAGCCTCCAAATTCGAAGCACCCTTTGTCGAAGTCACGATTGGCCAACACAAAAAGCCTCTGAATTCGGAGTGCCCTTCGTGGAAGTCACGATTGGCCAACAGAAAAAGCCTCCGAATTCGGAACGCTCTTTGTGAATGACACGTTTGAGCCGAATAAGCCTTCGAATTCAGAGCACCCTTCATGGAAACCACGATTGGCCTCTAAATTCGGAGCGCCCTTCATGAGTGACACGTTTGGGCTGAATAAGCTTCCAAATTTGGAGCTCCATCCGCGACTGATCCTCCGAATTCAGAGTTCCTGTCGAGAATATTATGATTGACAGGCGCAAGCGCAATTAACGTAAAGTAGTAGACACAACTTACTCTACAAGCATTGATCGAAATAAACATATAGACATTTCAAATAATTTGTTTTATTTAATAGGTCATGGTACATGCTTTAGATAAAAACGGAATGATGTACATCAAAATTATTTGGCTCCCTTCTCGTCATTAGTCTTCTCGGCATCGAAAGCCACGAATGGAAAAGTATAACTCTGATATAAGGGTGATGCTAGATCAATGCCCGCGGCCTGGAGCGCCTTGATCCATCCATGCTTAAATCTACGATTTTCGCATCGATAGACTTCCTCAGCTAGTTTTTCCTTCGTCTTGTTTATTCCAATTTTTCGGCCGTCATGGAAGCCTTTTTCATAGGACCTGGCCTTCATAGATTCTATTGTGAACATACTCACCGTTTTGCAATCGGCAATCGTGTGATCCAAAATTCGGCGGTTTACCCGCTCCACGACAATCGGATTCACTTGGCTCACCAAATGAGTCTCAGAGGTGTTAGCTTTTTTCAACTCATTTTCGGCCTTCTCCGCGCTGGCTTGCAAACTCTGAATGCGAGCATCCCTTTGCTCTATGTCCCTTCGCGTGGCATGAAGATGCATGCCGATTTCTTAGGTAGTGTACAAACCCTTTACTGCTTCATGAACACCCTCCCGAAAAACTTCATAGTCAGCCTGGCTGACCATGGACTACTGAACTTATGGTGGAAAAATCTACCGAGCAAACTCGACTGCTACATTTGGGTTACATATAATGGAATCCGCTTCCGTCAACGGTTTGTTTCCAATGAAAATCGAAAAACTCAACGGGCGCAGTGTGGTACTACTTTCTCCTCTCGAGCAAGGGGAGCTACCTCGTTGCTGTTTTTCCTTTCTGGGTGACCTACTTCGATGACGTAGGGAATGGCGCTTCTCACGCTCCCTCGACGTCCTACTCCCCGTGTATGTAGGCTCACCACCTTGATTCATCTTTGCATCCAGTTCCGCTAGTGTTCTACCTTCCCCTCTATTGTTGAAGAATAGTCTTCTTGCCATCCACAGTTGTCCACAGTGCATTTCCTATCCCAATTTGTTGGATTTAAACGCAACAATGGCACCTCCGCGCACGTAGCCCCTACCCCCTTTATTTATTATGGGTGCAACACTCTCGAGGTGCTCTCATCAATGCTTGCTTTCAAGGCCTTGCGCCGATAAGTTCTTGTGCCCCAGCCAATCCTTGAACACGAATATTCGGCGTTCTAGTTCATTCATTAGCTAGGGCAAGGGCAGATTCATTAATCTAATCGGCTAAATTTCAAGGCCCTGCGCCGATGAGTTCATGTGCCCAAGCCAATCCGTGAACACAACTATTCGGTGTTCCAGTTCATTCATTAGCTAGGGCAAGGGCAAATTCGTTCATCTAATTGGCTAAATTTCAAGGCCTTGCGCTGATGAGTTCATGTGCCCCAGCCAATTCGTGAACACGGATATTCGGCGTTCCAGTTCATTCAATGGCTAGGGCAAGGACAGATTCGTTAATCTATTCGGCTAAATTTCAAGGCTTGCACCGATAAGTTCATATGCCCCAACCAATCCCTGAACACAGATATTCGGTGTTCTAGTTTATTCATTAGCTGGGGCAAGAGCAGATTCATTAATCTAATTGTCTAAATTTCAAGGCCTTGCACCGATGAGTTCATGTGCCCCGGCCAATCCGTGAACACGGATATTCGGCATTCTAGTTGATTCATTAGCTAAGGCAAGGGCAGACTCGTTAATCTAATCAGCTAAATTTCAAGTCCTTGCGCTGATGAGTTCATGTGCACTAGCCAATCCGTGAACACAGATATTTAGCATTCCAGTTCATTTATTGACGGGCAGGGGCATATTCATTAATTTATTCGGCTAATTGCAAAGATACACAGCTATTTAATCGGATGTTTAATTTACTTATAATCTTACATCCTACTAGATTGTTAACTAGCACGTGCAACAGACAGAAAAGCAAATGAAATTTTCATTTATAAATTGAGTATAGATAGTAGTCATTTTACACATGAAAATTACCCTACATTTAACTTCTAACTGAAGTAAATAAACAAAAATCTACCAAAACTATACATGGAAGATGCCTCACAAAAATCGAAGTATCGCCCTAGTCAATCTTCAGGGTCAGACTCCAGTGGCTCAACGTCCACCTGCTCGTATGGAATCAGTTGCACCAATGTCACATTAGCGGCAATAAAGGCTTTGAGCCAGCTGTGTTTGAAGCCTTGATTCTCAAACTTGGGTACTTCCTCCACATAGTTCTCCAAGGCGGCATCTTTCCCAGCTTGGAACGCTTTGGAAATCTCAGAGTCGGCCATTTCCATTGCCTTCTTCGACTCTTCCAAATCAGCTTCCAATTTGGCAATCACCTCATTGGCTAACTTGAGCGCATCTTTGCTAGAGTTTGTCCTCTCTTTGGCGACCAACCTGAGTTGTTTGGAACTCTTTGCCTTTTCAGCCTCGGCGTCAGCTCTTGAACGTTCCTCCACTACATTCTCTGCCTCGGAATCAGCTCTTTGAGAGGCCTCCATGGCCTTGATCTTTCAATTTTCAATTTCGGCTTTCAGAAAGCCCATCTATTCAATAGCATCATGTTGATGGCAGCCGATCTCGGTTATCCTTCCCGCCATCTGCAAAACAAGGAATTAGAGTTAAAAAATAAAATATATATATATATAAAGGCAGAAGACTGCAGATAAGGCTCAGGTCATGTACCAATATGGCCGATTGAGCGGCTAAAGCTATTGATAGCAAATCTGGCTCCGCCCAAAAAGTCATTTTGTAAACCGGCAGGGAAATGGAGGAAGCCATGCTCAAGGCCACCTTCGGATCTTTCAAAGCCGATGCATCAGAAGCAATTGGTACCTTCTTTATCCTTGGTTGAATGATGAAGGGCAGAATCGAGTCCGACTCCTTTACGCACAGCCATTTATCGGTAAGATTTTCCTCAGGGTCGACCTCGCTCTCGGCAGCATGTTTTTTCGCTCTCTGCTCAACCTCTTGATCCAACTGTTCGATTGGCTCCGTCTCAGCCGTTTCAATTTGGGTCGTTTCTTCCACGATAATAGGTGGAGAAGACTTAGACATGGCAACAGGGGGAGGTTCAGATTGGTTGGTTTCGGCCCTCCTCCGGGCAGCCATCATTTTAGCATTTTTCCTCCTAGCCAGCTGCGTGAGTGAATCCCCAGCCATGTCCTTAGGATACGTGCCAAGAAGGTCCCCGAAGTTGGTAAAAATATCTTCAAAAGAGATGTCCCCTCAGCCGGAAGTGGATAGAGGGTTGGATGGATTAAGGCAGGCTTCTTCAAAAGCCAAGTTTAGAGCCTCGTCAACTTCTTCGGCTTCCAAAGTGGGCTGATTCTGCTGCTCGGCGACTTCTTCGGCTACTTGTTCTTCGACCTGCTCTGAATCAGAAGCTTCCAAACCAACCTGGCTGAGGTTTTTGAAGTTGGGGAAGATAAGGGCCGTGAGCTGCTGTTCGCCCCTTGGAATGGGAATGCTGTCTGTGGCCGAAAAGGTTGAGTAAGTCAGCTCGTATCTCAGAAGTATAAGGGCCGCCCTCCCTCACTTCTGGAGATTTGGACGACCAAAGAACTGGAGTGCGGTTTGGATTTCTGCAAGCAGAGCGTCGTCAGCCAAAATCGGAACTTTCTTCAAATCGTTGCCTACATAAATAAAACGATAAGTGCATGGAAGGAAAGCCGGGTAAATATATAGCAAATGCACGTAAGGAACTATATGGCCACCTGGTTTGCCTTTTCATCTGGGCACAAGATCTAGGCGATCTTCGCCCTCGCCGAATTCCCAGTTGCCTCGGACAACAACCATGACATCGTCAACTCACTTGCCAGAGCTGGCAAGCATAGTCACCAAATGATGGTCAGTGTCCTTAGCCCTGAGAAAGTAGCGCCCCTATCGGCTAGAAGATTTGGCTAAGGCATAACAATGCCAAATGGCAGGGATACCAAGATTGATCCTAAGGCGTCAGTTCAACTATACAATTCCAATTATGATTCAGTAAAAATTTACATTAGGTTGGGAAGGGATTAGACCCCAGTGGCGAAGGACGGCCATTAAAAATGAGTGAAGGGGGAAATGGACTCCGCCCTCAGCAATTGATAGGAGAGGAAAGATGATTGTGCTCTCATCAATCCTCTCCATATCAATTGTGCTCTCTACCATGAGTGATAGGTGGACATCGTTAGGAATGGAAAAATGGCATCGAAAGCCAGAAACTCGATCCGCAGAAAGAAGGGCTTTCAAATGTTTGGCCATCCTAGCCAGTTTAGGGAGTATGCTAAACTAAAAACAAACAAAGAAATGGGAATCGAAATGGAGGAGAAGAGAACTTACAAGAGGCGGAGAAGACAATGAGAAACGGGAGGAAATTGTAGAAGTCGCGAAATGATGAAGGTATATTAAAAGGCAAACCAGAAACTTTGCATATTCAAAAAACATACACTCGAAGGGACAACATAGTTTCAAATCGCATTAAATGAAGGAAGCGTACGAAGGGGCGGGAAATTGTAATGATGCCTAAAAAGCATGTGCGTTCTGACACCTACGTTGGAATGAGGTTAACTACCGAATTTTTTGACTTTTCAAGTTCGAAACCAAACATGCCGACTAACTGGTGTTAATAGGATGTTTGGGGGGAAATTGTGGGAGACGAATATCAGTACATGCAGGGAAGCCGAATTATTCTAACCATAATCATGATATATATTATATTCGGCTCCGTCATGTACGATCCTAGAGCCAAATGCTCTAATCGGCCATAGAACCAGCTGAACAGAAGGCCGAGTGGGAATTGGCATACAACAGAAGGGGCCAAATGAGCAATCACGCGATAGATTAAGAGTGGGTCCGACCCTAGGGCCTAAGAGCGATGAATATAAATAAGGGAACATCAACAAAAGAAAGGTATATGAGAACAAACCCAAATACTTAAGACTCAAGTAAATAAGAGACCTATACTAACTTGTCTATTGGAGTGCTAATTCCGGCACCCCCGACCGTAGTGTTATTTCTTTTTTCAGGTGGCAATCAAAGGATCAGGGACGCCCTTCAGGATCCAAGAGTATTTCCAAACCTACTTCCCCACAGCATGCAATATGAAACTGATAGGCTCGGCTACTAATGTGGCATATGATTCGATTTGAACAACATGCGATTAGACACGTATTCAAAGAAGTATTGAAATTACAATGCAGTTTGAATGATGCGCCGAGCCTCGGTGCATGCAAGACAAATGAATGGATGCAAACATGCAAGCATAAGGCATGCTAATTGAAAATGTCCCTAATCCAGCCATCAAAAGCGATTAAATAAAAGGAAGAAAGGCATGGGTTTGGAAGACATGCACACACGTGTGCACACTTATTACAACATCATGCCCTTGCGAAGGAGGGTTCGAATAAATAAGCTAACTAGCGACACTAATTAAGCTAACTATTACAAAACTTGAAACTAATTAACTATTGTAGTTAACTAATTATTACAAACCGAATTAAGCTAATCAATTACAAAACCAATTAATTAACTAAATAGTTACAACACTTGTATGAATGAATTAGCTAGAACTAACTGCTTGAGCAAAGCAAGTTAATGGCCTCGAGGGGTGAGGGATGCATGCATGCTCGACTTCTCCACCAAAAAATGCCACCGCCTTGCCATTGCAGCCTCCGTTTGTACATATTTTATTATTGAAAATTGCACCAACTTCCAGAACACCTCTGCTCCACCTTAGGAACACACTGAGCAACTTTCTTCACTGATGGCCGATCGACTACCAATGGTGGCCGGTCGGCTACTGCTAGTGGCCGGTTGGCTACTCCTTCCCTAAACTTCATTTTTTGCTGCAACAGAGAGAAAACAGAGGCAAAGCAGTGTATTCTCAAGGGTTATCTGTATTGTTACCCTCCTTATCATTACACAAGTTCAAAAGAGTGTAACTCTCTCGGCCCTCAAACCATCAACCAAGCATTTTCCATGCATGATAGCTAAGGAACCAAACTTGTACAAGCTTAATGAATGCACAAACAAGACCAAAACAACCACCACCCAATCATGCATGATCAATGGCAATGGAGACCATGGAAAGTGGCACATTTCATCACTTTTGAGTATGAAATGTCCCATTTTCCTTGTGTTCGAATTAACGTCCGATTTGAAAAAATGCAATGGAACACGAAAGATGCTCATCTTGCCTATTTTAATTGTCCAATTTTTTTTACTCATTTTAGTTACCAAACCATTCTTTAGTCAATTAGTCCATTGGTGAGTGTCTTCTAAAGCGAAAGAAGTGTCAACCAAGGGGTAGTTCAAGGCATGATGGAAGCTTCATGTCGTTGATAATGAACTCTCAAAGGAGGATTAAACCATTAAGCATGGTCCTCAACCTCAAGCTTAAACAATCCTAAGGTTGAAACAACCCTCAAAGCAACTGAAAAAGTGAAGAAATAGGGAAGGTTGCAGAGATTGCATGTGCTGAAATTAAGTGCAAAACAACAGTAAAACATGCTATCAATTCAAAGCAATGATGAATAAAGTACTAAAACATCAAGCTATTGAAGGAAATTGCACTACAACCATGCAATACAAGCCTCAACTGAAATTAACCAGCCCAAAATAGAACAGAGCCAAAAACATGCTGAGATTAACTTACAAGATGCTAGAAAAATATGCTAACACATAGAGCTACCTAGACAAGCAAACAAGACATGAAGAGGGGAGGCTAACCCCTCCAATTGTGGACTTCAAAACAAGGTTTTTACCACTAAAATAACTCTGAAAAATAGTGTTTAAAAGCTCTAAAAATGATGATGTAAGGATGGGAAACACAAGGGTAAAGGCCTCCAAAACAAGGTACATAGAAGGGCTATCAACTCCTCAACCTTTAATGGCCTCAGGACCCAAGCTTCAGCCCCAAAAACACGGAGTTTTGTAGCCCAAAATCAGTTAGAAAACATGACAAAAGAAGCTAAGATAATAAGCTAAAACATGGAGCTTTTGACTAGTAAACAAGCAAAAAGAGGGGTGGTCAACCCCTCTATTTTTTTGTGCCTCAAAACAAATTTTTTAGCCTCTGAAAACCTCTGAAAATTAGTGGTAAAAAGGTCCAAAAAATTTGGTTTTAATGTGATAAATAATAGCACAAAAGCTTAACAAGCAAAGGAGCAAGGAGGGTGGACCACCCCATAACTGAAAATTGCCTTAAACCAACATTTTTTGGTCACAGAATTAGAGGGTTTTACAGTTGAAAACTAGGCCAAAACTAGTTTGAAAAGATGGCAAAACAAGTTTGAAAAACAAGCTTGAAGGGTAAAGGTTATACCTCTTTAAGGGAAGAGTGATTCTAGGCCACAATTCAAGCCAAAACCCATCTAAGGAGTTCCAAGAGAGCTTCAAGGAACCTCAGCCCAAAGATGAACCACTTTGGTTAAGGGTTGATGGGTTAAAGATTGAAGTATGCAAGCTTCTAAGCACAAAAGCTCAAGAGAGAGAGAAATCTAGAGAGAGAGGCTTCCAAAAAATTTTCAACCTTGCAATATGAGAGATAGGTCACCTATATATAGAAATGTATGTGCCTTGGTCGAAAATATCTCAAAACAGATAGCTAGAACATTGTGCAAATAGTTGGAGGAAAATATCTGGAAAATTTGAGCTTTGTTTACACAAGTGGCCGACCAGCCATCACTGGTGGCCGACGGCCACCATTGATGGCCGACAAACCTCACCCCTGGCCGGTAGGCCACCACTAGTGGCCGACCACAAAAATTCACTTTTCTGGCACGACTTGAAATAGGCATATTCTCCATCATCTGGACTCCTTTACAGGTCATTCTTAAGTCTAAATTGAAGCCCCAGAAGTATTCTTTCCAATGGTGGCATCATTACATTAAAATTCCAAGTGTGAAAAAAGATATACTCATTTTGGTGAAGACTGCTCAGTTTTGCTCTCTCCCCTCTTCTTTTCTTCAACTCCAAACCTCTAAATAAGGTGTTTTGAATGATTTTTCAAAGAGTTCACCTCTCTTTCATTCATTTCCACTTTGTCCTTGCTCGGTTTACCGAAAAGCGCAACATTTAACGAAATGCGAGCCTCGGAACGTCGTTGGGGCTTTTTCAAAAATATTTTGAAAGAGAGGGTTTTATGGTATAAAAGTCATTTTGGCCAAAATAGTTTTGGTCCAAAATCGGGTGTGAGGTTGGGATTGACGCTCTCCTTGCCAAAGAAATCGAACCTTTGCATAGCATAGCCTTCGCCCTCAAATAATCAACCTGAGGCCTCCAAGTCTTAAGGGCGGTCAAAAATGGGTTATTTATAGTTGCCCCTCTTTGACAGAGCTCAGAGTCATGAAGTGACTTCAGTGAATGTCAAAGCCCAGAGACGACCCATTTTGGCAAGGGCATAAGACTTGGGCAAACAAACAAAATCCAAATGCAATTGATTAAACCTGAGGGTTGCCTACGTATCCCTTTGCAAGGAATCAAACCAGCGTAGTTCAAGGGTAGGATGCAAATGATACACAATGAAACGAAACAATGCAAATGATATACAATGTAACAAAATAACCAAACCACAAGCAGTGCAAAACCACACAAATATCATAAAGGATTGGCGATGCAAATCAAACTATGTTTTATATAGAAAAGGTGCCAGAGCGCTTTAACCACATTTCTTGCGGAGTAGGTGCATGCACATGCAGAACTATGTTTTTTGTAGAAAGAGACAGAGTACAAGTAATTGGGTGGTATGATATAAGTGAGGAATGATCTGCTAAGGAAAGATCATGATCCTAAATGCTGAATGCAACAAAATAAAGTACAATGCAATGGATGCAATGGATGTAGTGAATAAGGCGTAAGTCGAACCACATTTTACCTAGAAAAGGCATAGACACAAAACAAAGCACGTCTAACATAGAAAAGGTGCCAAAACCCTTAGACCACAATTCTCTTAGTGGAATAGGTGCGTACACGTTATCACAGAACCATGCTTTAACAAAAGAAATGTATGAGCACATGCCAAACTAAGCTTAACATGGAAAGGATGCAGGCGATAAAATAGTATGATGTAACGGATGTAACAGATAATGCAGTAGATGCAGAGGGTGACATACTCCAACCACGCTGGAATCGTGAGAGGAGGAAGAACAAATCCCGAACATGCTGAAATCATGAAAGGAAAGGAACACTCAAACCATGCTAAAATCGTGAGAAGAGGTGCTAAGAAAAACTAATCAGGGGCGCGTTCCACGCGTCTTGACATAAATTCCAAACACATTAAAATCATGTGAGGAAAGGGACACTCCAATCACGCTAAAATCATGAGAAGAGGTCCAAAGAAAACCCAATCAGGAGCGCGGTCCACGCAACCTGAGATAAATTCCAAACATGCTGAAATCGTGTGAGGAAATGGACACTCTAATCATGCTGAAATCGTGAGAAGAGGTCCTAAGAAAAGCCGTCAGCAGTGCGTTCCACGCATCCTGAGAAAGCCTCGAGGGACAACAATCCTAAACGCTGCTCAGCGTAAAAGGATAAATGATACAAAATAACACAAGATGCAAATAAATGCAATAAGTGCGATGATATGATACATGTTACAAGCAATGTAGTGCATGATGCTTAGGGAATGCAATAAACAAACAAAGCGGCGCTTTAAAAAGCACCTCATGAGGTGAGTGGCGATGAATCGCTCTACTCTGACAAGGATCTCCCCCTTGTGTTCTTCGAATTCTTACCTTGTATTCTTTGAACTCTTACCTTCAACTCATAGTACAAAGGTCCTGAAATAATGACAAGGAGCGACATCTCCATATAGAAGCCACGGATGCCGCTTTTCTTCCTGATCATATTCACAACTTTTCCTATTCTCTAATGGGGTGACAGACTAGGTTGGTTCAGTATCCAGAATTGAGGCACACACATGCTATTTCAATCTATGGGGCTGCCATACAGATTTCAAGCTGGGGATACACCCCTTGGTATTCAAACCAGACTTTAGTCTCGAAAATTCCAAACATTTATGTTCTAGGCATCGCCATTCAAACTCTAGTTTCTACCGTCGTAGTCAGTCTCCTAGGAACTCATTGCAAACATAGCCAAGATGCCTCTGGTAGGGAATGGCACTCTGGGAGAGCACTTCTGATCACCATTCTGGCTTGAAGCAGGCTTGAGCTTGAGCTTGATGTACACTCATACTTCGGAGCATTGACAAGACCTGAGGAGATACATCCGAAATGCAATCTGGGAACTTTCTGAAGTTGAAACAAACTCAGATGCCCTACGTCTTCCCTCTTTTCATTTACTTTGCAGTCTAGAACCCATGTAGCTTCAGATAGGTCCTTGTTCTATTGTTCTCACATGACCTGGGTTAAACCCTGCAGTTTTATGAAGGAAGAAATCCAGTTTTGCACATATGTGGAGAACGGCACAGCACTCTGAGCACAAAATAATTTATTTTTGAAATTGAAATTGTGAAATGAGTTCTTAACCAGGTATTGAGCCTAGGAACGACCACAGTCAAAACGACTCAACAAAGGAAAACAAAGGTAAAACAACCAAAGCACATCTATTGACACTCGAAACGACTCAAAAAAAACATTCGAGACAAACAAAAACAACAAACACAACACTCGAATGTGTTCCAATGGCAAGAGACCTCTCAGTTCACGAGGAGCTAGTTTCTCCAGGTATTGTTTCCTACTGTTTCTTATTTGTGATTCTCACATCACTCTGGCACTGAATCTCTAGTTTTCTGTAAAAGCCCTTTCGTCACTTTTTCTCTCAGCGCATATCTCTCTATTCTTCAATCTCTCTTATTTTTTATCCCTCCCTTGGGTGGTTGATGGATAAGCTGGAAATTGTGGGCTCCTATCCCTAGTATTATACTAGATTCTCATTCTTCCGCTCACAACAGTGAGCTTTCCCACAGAGGGATTGTGGTGCGACTGGAGCAAATCTGTAACTCACATCAGTTGACGATGCCCCTGGCTTAGCTTGATCGAGGTGCGTTACAGCATGTCCCACCAGCCAGGTATACAATTGATTGGTCTGACACATTGCATTTTCTATGTCCCCATTCCAGGTCAGACGCCAATTTGGCTGTGATCGTCCGAATGAAGGAGCCGAACATCCAGTTCCATTTTCAATTCGTGCTTCGCACTTGGCTTGGTACTTCACTGCTTGGAGGATGTGAGAGCTTTTGGCCTTCTGCTATTAGCTTCAGTTATGCCCTTTCCAGCAAATATGGTGCCCTTTCCAGCAAATATGGTGCCTTTTCTGGCAAGTATGTTGACAACAAGAAAAAGGCAGAAAACCTGACTCAATTGTGCCCCTAGTTCATCATTTTGACCATTTTTGTTTTTGCTTTCTAGTAAAAACAATTTTGACCAACATGAGAGTTTGATTAACAGGCTTATTCAACTTTCTGATTTGAAATAATGTAAATCAGGTTATGAGCACTGAAAATTTTCCTTTTTGGGTCCAAAAAATGGTCCAGTTTTAAATAATTTTTGAGAAAATTAGTCAACCTCATTAAAAATCCTCAAAAATTGTTTTGGCTAATGGCCACTGCTTAACCAGCGTAGAATTTACTCTTAAGATGCACAACCTCAGATCTGAACTTGAATTGTCTCGCAATTGAATCTTCCAATGGAATAGAACAATTGATTTTGAACGAAGACAAGCCAATTTGCACATGGATAAGATAGCCGAGTTGAACAAGGATAAACCAATCAAAATGGATGAGCCAAGCAGGCTGAAAATGGTTAGGGCCGAACTTCAAGATGAAGTTGCCTACGTATCCCAAACATGGGAATTGGGCCATACGTAGTTCTGGGTTGAGGATCACTCGGGTGTTGACACTCTTCTTCTACCCTTTAACTTTTGTCAAGGCCGCCCTTCTGGGTTTTCAACCTTGTGAGCTATGTTTTTCTTTTCTTTTCATTTTTCTTTTCTTCTTTTCTTTTTTGGTTTTTCGTTCTTTTTTCTTTTCTTTGCTCTAACTTTTGCCTGGGTCACTCTTTGGGTTTACAGCCCAGCGAGCCTCTCAAGGATAAAAAAGTTTAACTTGTCCATGATGATTGGCCATAAGATCTCTAAGCCATCTGAATCCATGAGAATGGCTACTATTGTTGACTAAACAGTGTTGATGATATAAGGGCCCATCCAATTGGGGCTGAATTTGCCCCTAGTGTTGTAGATAGGAACTCGATTGTCCTTCAGCAGTAAATTTCTCTACTCTCAAATACGCAGGATTTTGGCTTTCTTGCCAGGCTTCATTGGTTTGCGGAATGACTCATCTTTGACTCTTCGAGCACATCTGACATTTTTCCCCTAGTTCAAGGGCTGCTTCTAATCTAGCTTTGCAAGCTTCCTTTGATGACATCTGATCTTCTTGCCCCTAGTTTAAGGGTTGCTTCTGGTCCATCCATACAAGCCTTATATTGTGATTGATCATTGAACATTCTGAATCAAAGTTCAAGGTTTGAAAGAAAAGGGGTCGAGTCTTGAGGTTGAAAGCGATCATATGCTGCACAATCTCAAGATTAATTGCACACATATCTTCGCAGGACCACGCAAAACATTTTTTGAAATCCTTTAATAAAGCGACTAGTCGCTCAGGCTCCTCTGAAGACAACGCAGAACCAATCTGGATTAAGCCAAGAACCCTCTCAGTACTCACATCAACAAACATGATTTCATTAATTAAGGGCTTAGCACACCTCTCTTCCTCTCAGTTGATCAAATTTTTTGCAAATCTAGAGGAATTCCTTCCTCTTTGTTTTCATTACAGTGCTAGAAAAGTTTTGAAAAACTTAGGTCAATGCAATGATTTCAAGGCACAGAAAAGTAGGTGAAAATCACTGCCATTTCATTCAAATCTTCTGGCACAACTGGCTCAAGGACAAAAACAGACTAAAAAAAAAAAAAAGCAAAAAGATAAACAAAACAAACAAGGAAGTAATGCCCAAGTTGACACGCTCGAAATCACCAACCTCTGACACAATAAGACTGACTCCATACAAAAAGACTGACTCAATACAACACAACAAGACTGACCCGATACCCAAGTCAGAAAGTACAATAAACAACAATTGCAAATTGCTCAAAATGGTGCGTGCCATCCACCATATCTGGAGTAAAAAAGAGCGCCATCAGTAGGTGGTTCATCCCCCGATCACATAATCATATTATCCCTCAAGTTCATCGATCCAGTGCCGATAGACTTTGTAGAACTTGGTGCGGTGATGACCTCTTTACCAATCAGATCTTGTATTTCATGGCGAAGACGAAAATAAATGTCAGTGTCATGGCCAATTTGTTGATAGAAGGCACAGTACTTGGTAGCATTCTGCTTGCTCGGAAGCGGATCTGGGAGTGGGTGAGGCTCAAGGGGTTTGAGATGGCCTTGTCCTATAAGGATTTGGGGAGCTTTGGACAAGGTCATGTAGAGTGGGGTAAAGACCTCTAGCCTCGGGGTTGGTGCTTCGAGGTTTGTGAAGTTGCATTGCATGTATCGGCAAAGGCGTTGGCAGGAGCTGACTGGGTTTGATGACCTCTTTCGAGTGTAGGATTGGAGCTAAAAGGGGTGTTTCTGGTACGACAACCCTTTTTCCAGCTTGCCCCTTGATTCAGAATGCTCTCATCCTGAGTGCCAAAAGTGTCATCCACAGTCTTTGCAACAACTACGAGCACTTGCTGTTTGTTCAGTCCTTCACCCTTTAAAGCCTCAATAGCCCACTGAAGATGTTCATAGGGACCAATGCTTTCCCCTACCTTGTTCTTGCCATTTGTGTTCCCTTTGCAAAGGGATTGGCCATCTTCAAATGTAACTCGTCCCAAGATTGGGGAGCCTTTTGGCACGAAATTTCTGGCCCATGATGTGGTTGATGATGGAGCCAAAATTCCAAAGGCTAAATTTGCCACAGTTCTTTGCAAATCTTCAGTCATGCTCACTAGCTCAAAAGTAGTGGGTTCATGGGTTTGAGATGATTGGGGTTCAAATGCATCCATCTTACATAAGTTCATATTTTCTAGAATGAACACCTCAGGCTTGGGTAAATGGATTGGGGTGATGTATATGCTGGGTTTGTAGGTGGATGACAGTGTATGGATTAAATTGAGGTGTTGAGGTGTTGAGGTAACATGTTAGTGTTAGCCTGAGGTCCTTTTGGTGGAGCCATGATCACTTCGTCAATAACATCCGGAATCTTATGACGGCGGCAGATGCAATGGTTCGTATGATGACCGTGTTGTTGATGATAGGTACAGTATTTAGCTGGGTCATATCTTGGTGGAAGAGGATTGGAAGGGGTTAGGGTTCTCGGAGTTCTAGGTACCCTTTTTCTTGCAGCAATCTCAAAGCTTGAGAGAGACCCATGCAAAGAGGATGGAAATTTTAGGCTTGAGGCCGAGTTGAAGTAGTTGGTTTTTGACCATTGAGGGGAGTGGTGACCATGTTTACTTCTGAGCATTTCCCAGCTGTGCTACCATCAGTACTAGCATTGGA
This sequence comes from Camellia lanceoleosa, assembly GCA_025200525.1. Lineage (NCBI taxonomy): Eukaryota > Viridiplantae > Streptophyta > Magnoliopsida > Ericales > Theaceae > Camellia > Camellia lanceoleosa. The sequence continues at coordinate 69,059,495 of CM045772.1, read as the reverse complement.
ACTGCGAACAACATTCTTCTTCAGAGGCTCATTATCTTCCACAAAAAACCCTTGTCTAATGGCATCCTTGATTTGAACCCCAATTTCATGAAGCTATGGAAAGGTAAATAGAGGTAGAACGATCATCTTCTACAGCAACTTGCCATGCAGATTCCGAACAATCATCCTGATCTGATCTTTTTTCGGAAGACCTTGTAGTCATCATTGAGACCTTCGCTCTCCACCTCGTCACGAACTCTGAGAAACCCTCCTTTAGCTCTTGGCGAGTGACTTTGAGATCACGAGTTGTGACCTCGATCTATGTGTTGTAGGAGTATTGAGCAATAAAGGCCTCAGTCATCTCTTCTCGGCCTGCTTTCACGAGTCCTCCAATTTAGCATACCAGATTAAGGCTATCCCAGACATGGTTCGGCTGAAAAAAGACAACTTTTGGGCTGGAGTCAGACCCATTGGCCTCAGGATATCAGAAAACAAGTGGAGGTGCACCATTGGGTCTCCAGAGCCATCGAAGCGGTCGATATGCGGCATTTTAAACCGCTCTGGTAAGGTAACTACAGATTTAGTATACCCGTCCTCTAAATTTGGGATGGATTTCACTCCTTGTGATCATTTGAATAACTTCTCCAGTTTATTAACCTTAAGTGCAGTTGGGTCAACCTCAAATTCAAATGGAGCTTCGGCTTGATAGACAGGAGTTTTAGAGGCTCAGTCTGGATTGGCTCCGCCCGGATTACCTGAGTTTCTTAGACATTAGCAGTATGGGTAGTGGCTCGGGCTGTTGGGTTACCCGTGGGAGGTGTATGAGATCTGAAGCTACTTGCCAGGTTGTGGTTCTTTGTTTAAAAGCTTATCTATCACTTTTGCTTGGCGGGCTACAACCTCAACTTGGCAGGCTATGACCTCAGCATGGTGAGTAGCGTCTTGCTGCAGTGTTTCAACTGTTTGCTGTAGGTGTTGCATGAGTTCTTCCACACTGGATGGGGGATACTGAGCCATTTAGAATCAGCATTTTGAACTCATGCTGAGCAACAAGCAGATGACCGTTCCCAGACTTAACTGGACACTAGTAAATCGAAGGGTAACTGCTGTAGACACTGCACTGGTGAATCCTGCCTAACTCTCCTCCGTCTTGTACCCGGTGGGAGTGAGGTAAACACAGGTTGCTTCTGAACAATTCCCAACCTGACAAAGTCTATCGACACAAGTCCAGAATACATGGGAGATATTGGAGCCTTCTGAAGCTATGGTTCTAGGACTACCTAGCAAAAGAGAAAACAAACAGCACCTCTGCCTGATTTCACTAGAACAGATATGAGCATAGCTGAATGACTGTGCTCTCTTCTGAATTCTGCCCCAAAACTAATATCCAGACTTGCAACTGATAGATACATTCCTGCAGAGTTTCACTCCAAAACTGCATATCAAGCAAGTGAGAGCCAAAGCACCCTCTGATAGGGGTAGGGTTACCCTGTCCTAATTTCGTCCGGAGCTAGGGGTTCACTAAGCAAAACAAGCAGTTTCATACAATTCTTGCATTCAGGTGAGTAACCTGTCCTAGTTTGGAACAGTCTCTACGGCTTCAGATATGCAACTAGGTCGATTGGTAAAAAGGGTACCTCAGCAAGACTACTTAATATACCTCTCACACCTAACACTGAAAAGTGAAAGGAGGATCAAACAATACAGTGGTAGTCCAGATCCAAGGGTTGTGTTCCCATCATGGTAGACCTTGCAACCGGTCAGCCTTATGGCCGGCTTTTCCAAGCAAGCCTTCGGCAAACCATTCAGGAATAGCAGATGGAAAACCCTGTGACATAAGCGCACTGATGCAAATGCAATGCAAAGAAACACATAAGTGTAGATAAAATAACATATCATGAGTTCGAGTCAAGTTCTCGAAGTCCCCAGCAGAGTCGCTAGAAACTGTGGGCTCGCCTTTTTCTCGCCCCCCGCCTTTCAGAAAGGGTTTGAAAAGAAAGGCCTCACTGTTCGGACTCCCGCAGTTCTAAATCTAGTCTCACAAGTTCAATGTGAAACTGATAATCACCAAAGAGTCCAAATCCAAAAATTCTTTTTGGAAAATTGATTTTAAATCAAATAATGCCAAAATTGGACTACTTTGCTAGATATAGAGTCGCCACCTAAATATTTTATTTTTGGGAAAATTTAGGAAGCCATGACTCATGCCGAAGGCCACGTGTCCGTCATCACCAAAGTTGCCTCGGCTTGGGAACTTGGGTACGAGAGGGGAAGGTCCTGAAATGAGCACCCTCGCTCGTCCGATCAAAGATCGGCCTCTACTAATCATGATATGTTATTTCCTAAACATTATGTGTTCTTGTTCCAGTTATTTAGCTAACATTACTATGTGAAGCACATAAGCAAGTATAGACTAAAATTGCAAAAGTTGGAACAATTCAACTCATGTTTGTTTGCGGCAAAAAAAAATAGTTTCAATTTGCCACCTTCAAGTGGGCTTAAAGATGCGGGTTTGCCACCAAACATAGTGGGCTTAAAACATGATTTGCCACAACAAAGTGGGCTTAAAACTCACATTCGTTAAATCGTTCTAATTCAAACAACAAGCCTTCATCCACAGGCATTCATGTAGTTTAACAATAAGCACATAGCCTCATGGCAAGCATGTTAAACATGGCAATATGGCAATCACACTCATGCAAGTATGCTAAAGCATAAATGTCATGGCCCTTTCCCACCCCCATGGGTTAAGGACATAACCGGCTAGTAATCATGAGATTACCTATGGCCTCAAACCAAATAAAACATATTCCAACAGAGTTAAGGGGCCAAAATGGAAGCAAACTTAAAACTTTTGTCCATAGAGCTGTGCTTACCTGGCACATCATAACATTTCACATATATTCGTTAATAACCCAGATCAAAGAAAGTTAACATATAGCTTTATACAACAGGATCATTCAAGTCATGGTCAGCCAATCAAAGGCTTATATACAACTGTGGTCTAACATTTTCGCCAATATAGCAAAATTATAACAAAAGAACAAAAGAGGTGAAGACAAGTCTCGTGTGTGAGACATTAGGGCTGATTCTTGAAAACCTTAACTGTTTCTCACATAACTTCACTGAGGCTGGGTTTGTACATCTCTTGGCTCACCTACAGACACATGAATGAGCGTGAGCGAAAGCCCAGGGAATAATATCAAATAAAGAAGGTACACGAATGTGATTCACATATATCAAACGGCCTTGGGCCCATTTAGAGTTCTATTTAGTTCATTATTTAGTACATTAGGCGATTCAAGCTCGAACATATCAAACGGCCTCTGGCCCACTTCGTTCCTTAACAAATGGCCTCAAGCCCAAATCATTGATGTCCAACGGCCTTTGGCCCAATCATTTATGTCAAACGATGTCCAACAGCCTTTGGTTCAATCATTCATGTCAAACGGCCTTTGGCCCAATCATTCATATCAAGCGGTGTCCGACGGCCTTTGGCCCAATCATTCATATCAAACGGTGTCCGACGGCCTTTGGCCCAATCATTCATGTCAAACGATGTCCAACGGCCTTTGGCCTAATCATTCACGTCAATCGGTGTCCGACGGCCTTTGGCCCAATCATATGGCATAACAAATATTTGTCCACAATTCTATTTAACAAATTTATAAGATTGATATGGAAATAAGCAATTAGACAAATAACATACTTCAAATATCTTTACTAAGATATTACTCACAGTGATCTGCCGGTGGATTTGCTCTGCTGCTTGACCCTACACATTTCATGAACATAATAGGTCACAAACGATTCAATTTGTTCTTAATTCATACATCCCTCTTAGGCATCTTTCTTATTCTATTAACTCATTTACAATGCTTAATATATGCCTAAGAGTACTTAGAAATGAAAGAGAACGGAAAATGAAACACAAAACATCTTTACAAAATTTCTGAAATAGGGCTCCCCGCTCGAGCGCATGTTTCCTCCCTCGAGCGGACCCCTTTTGTCTGCAAAAGTGTTGGTTACCTCATTAATATGCTCAAGCTTGACTTCGGACGCTTGAGCTGAATGTCTAACTACATGGACACCAATGCCTGCAAAAGTTCTGGGAACCAACATTCCACGTTCGAGCGGCCCTTTCCCCGCTCGAGAGGACATGCCAAATTCTGGAATTTCTAGAATTGGTTTGAGCTTCAAACTTGACATTCAAAGGTGCAAGGCTCATGTTTTGGACACAAAGACATGGAAACATATTACATAGCATGAGAACAACAACAATATGAGGCCAATTGCTCAAATTCATGGTCCCTTTTCCAAAATCATTTTGAATTCTCTTCATAGTTCCAAAACATGTGTATTCAACTTCATATTAATTCTATATTTCATCAATCAAGCATGCATGCAAATTTTTTACTTCAATTCCATTCCAAATGGTTCAAGTGATGCTTACATACACAAAACTCATCAAGACCATTCTTGCATGTGTGATCCAATACTCAATTTTTCATAATTAACAAACTACAAGCTAAGTTACACAATCCATGGCAATTCATGGTAATTCTATGCATGGATGCACAATCTAACTTCATATATAACTTAATTCACACTTTTGTTTACAATCTAGCTTCAAATTCTCAAAATTACAATCTCAATTTATGAACTAATGCTCAAATACTCACCGTAGAGTTCCAAGCTCCCAATTTCTAGCTAATTCTTGGAGTTAAGCTTCCAAATTCACAACTTTGAGCCAAGATACACAATTCTCCCTCTTCCTCTCTCTAGAACTGGCCCCCCTCTCTCTCTAGAGTGTATAACCAGGTTTTTGAGTTCTCCAAAATAAAGAGTTTAAGTGTAATAAGGCCCTTATATAGTCTCTCTTAATCAAATTGATTAAGGTTAAATAATAGAGTTTAATTAATTGTTCTGAATCTAATTATTTTGATCCAAATCAATTTCTGATTAAATTTCACCATATGCTCTAAAAATTATGCCAATCATAATGGCATAGTCAATTTCACTTCAAATTCTAAAGTAGATAATCAAATAGATTTTCCTACGGTGAACAGATAGAAATTCAAAACCACATATATTCATATAAACGGCACTCAAAATCATATCAAACACATAATCACAATCATAATTAAGGTTAATTAGCATAATACGAACCAGGGTTATCACAATAAAACTCACCGAGTACTCCAAGCCAAAACAAAAAAGCTAGTTAGAAAAATGTATGATCCTAACTATGGTAAGTATCTAATGCAACGCATGCAATATGAAATTAATAGGCTCGGCTACTAATATGACATATGATTCGGTTTGAACAACATGCAATTAGACACGTATTCAAAGAAGTATTGAAATTGCAATGCAGTTTGAATGATGCGTCGAGCCTCAGTGCATGCAAAACAAATGAATGGATGTAAACATGCAAGCATAAGGCATGCTAATTGAAAATGTCTCTAATCTAACCATCAAAAGCGATTAAATAAAAGGGAGAAAGACGTGGGGTTGGAAGACATGCACAAACGCACACACACTTATTACAACATCATGCCCTCGCGAAGGAGGGTCCGAATGAATTAGCTAACTAGCTACGCTAATTAAGCTGACTATTACAAAACTCGAAACTAATTAACTATTCTAGTTAACTAATTATTACAAACCGAATTAAGCTAATCAATTACAAAATGAATTAATTAACTAATAGTTACAACACTTGTATGAATGAATTAGCTACAAATAACTAATTAAGCAAAGCAAGTTAATGGCCACGAGGGGCGAGGGATGCATGCATGCTCGGCTTCTCCACCCGAAAATGCCACCGCCTTGCCATTACAGCCCCTGTTTGCATATTTTTGATTACTGAAAATTGCACCAACTTCCAAAACACCTATGCTCCACCTCAGGAACACACTGAGTACCTTTCTTTATTGATGACCGGTCGGCTACCTTTTCCCTGAACTACCTTTTTTGCTGCAATAGAGAGCAAATAGAGGCAAAACAGTGTATTCTCAAGGGTTATCCATACTGTTACCTTTCTTATCGTTACACAAGTTCAAAGGAGCGTAACTCTTGGCCCTCAGACCATCAACCAAGCATTTTCTACGCGTGATGGCTAAGGAACCAAGCTTGTACAAGCTTAATGAATGCACTAACAAGACCAAAACAACCACCACCCTATCATGCATGATCAATGGCAATGGAGACCAAGGAAAGTGGCACATTTCCTTACTTTTGAGTATGAAATGTCCCATTTTCCTTGTGTTCGAATTAACATACAATTCGAACACATGCAATGCAACACGAAAGATGCTTATGTTGCCTCTTTTAATTGTCCAATTTTGTTTACTCATTTTAGTTACCAAACCATTCTTTAGTCAATTAGTCCACTGGTGAGTGTCCTCTAAAGCGAAAGAAGTGTCAACCAAGAGGTAGTTCAAGGCATGAGGGAAGCTTCATGTCGTTGGTAATGAACCCTCAAAGGCGGATTAAACCATTAATAATGAGCCTCAACCTCAAGCTTAAACAACCCTAAGGTTGAAACAACCCTCAAAGCAAATGAAAAAGTGAAGAAATGAGGGAGGTTGCAAAGATTGCATGTGCTGAAATTAAGTGCAAAACAACACTAAAATATGCTATCAACTCAAAGTAATGATAAGTAAAGCACTTAAACATTAAACTAGTGAAGGAAATTGTACTACAACCACGCAATACAAGCCTCAACTGAATTAACCAGCCCAAAACAGGTCAAAATAGAGGCAAGAACATGCTGAGATTAAACTACAAAATGCTAGAAAAATAGGCTAACACATAGAGCTACCTAGACTAGCAAAGAAAACACGAGGAGGGGAGGCTAACCCCTCCAATTGTGGACTTCAAAACAAGGTTTTTACCATCAAAATAACTCTGAAAAATAGTGTTTAAAAGCTCTGAAAAAGATGATGTAAGAGTGGGAAACACAAGGGTAAAGGCCTCTAAAACAAGGTACATAGAAGGGCTATCAACCCCTTAACCCTTAATGGCCTTAGGACCCAACCTTCAGCCCAAAAAACACAAAGTTTTTATAACCAAAAATTAGTTAGAAAACATGACAAAAGAAGCTAAGATAATAAGCTAAAACATGGAGCTTTTGACTAGTAGACAAGCATGAAGAGCGGTGGTCAACCCCACTATTTTTCGGGGCCTCAAAATAACATTTTTAGCCTTTGAAAACCTCTAAAAATTAGTGGTAAAAATGCCCAAGAATTTTGGTTTTAAAGTGATGAATAATAGCACAAAAGCTTAACAAGCAAAAGAGCAAAGAGGGTGGACCACCCCTTAACTAAAAATGGCCTCAAACCAACATTTTTTGGTCACAAAATGGAGGTTTTTACAGTTGAAAACTAGGCCAAAAATAGTTTGAAAAGATGGCAAAACAAGTATGAAAAACAAGCTTAAAGGGTAAAGGTTATACCTCTTGAAGGGAAGAGTGATTCCAGGCCACAATTCAAGCCAAAACCCACTTAAGGAGATCCAAGAGAGCTTCAAGAAACCTCAGCCCAAAGATGAACCACTTTGGTTAAGGGTTGATAGGTTAAAATTTGAAGTATGCATGCTTCCAAGCACAAAAACTCAAGAGAGAGAGAAACCTAGCAAGAGAGAATTGTAGAGAGAGAGGCTCCCAAAAATTTTTCAACCTTGCAATATGAGAGATAGGTCACCTATATATAGAAATATATGAGCCTTGGTCGAAAATATCTCAAAACAGACAGTTGGAACATTGTGCAAATAGATGGAGGAAAATATTTGCAAAATCTGAGCTTTGTTTACACCAGTGGCCGACTGGCCATCACTGGTGGCCAATGACCACCATTGATGGCTGACGAACCTCACCCCTAAGCCACCACTGGTGTCTGTCGGCCACCAGCCGACCACAAAAATCTATTTTTCGGGCCCAACTTCAAATGGGCATATTCTCCTTCATCTGAACTCCTTTGTAGGTCATTCTTGAGTCTAAATTGAAGCCCGATAAGTCTTATTTCCAATGGTAGCAGCCTTATATCAAAATTTCAAGTGTGAAAAAAGATATGCTCATTTTAGTGAATACTGTTCAGTTTTAGTCCTAACGGATTGATGCCTAACTTCTCCCAAACTAGTTTTCTTCTCTCCCCTCTTCTTTTCTTCAACTCCAAACCTCTAAATAAAGTGTTTTGAAATATTTTTCAAAGAGTTCACCTCTCTTTCATTCATTTCCACTTTGTCCTTGCTTGGTTTACCGAAAAGCGCAACATTTAACGAAATGCGAGCCTCGAAACATCGTAGGAGCTTTTTCAAAAATATTTTGAAAAAGAGGGTTTTAAGGTCTATAAATCATTTTGGTCAAAATAGTTTTGGTCCAAAATGAGGTGTGAGGTTGGGATTTGATGCTCTCTTTGCTGAAGAAATTGAACCTTTGCATAGCATAGCCTTCGTCCCACCTTCGTCCTCGAACAATCAACCTGAGGCCCCCAAGTCTTAAGGGCGGTCAAAAATGGGGTGTCTACAACATGCATCCATAATTCTCCATTTTTAACTTAGTTTTCTATAGTTCATACATGCATGGGACTCACACTTGTTATTTCTTAAGGTTCTTTATGTTTTCACACTTAACATCTCATATGAACATGTTTTGTCAAGAAATTGTTGAATTTAACACATGCATAGCAAGAACATTGAATTTGAAACTTTGTTTTGAAGAATTGAAAGAGAATTTGGGATCATGCATTCATAATTTCCAAAGTATTCATGTTTATAAACATTTCCTATCCTTTTGAGTCTAGCCATGCAAACTTTGAACATGAAAAGTGTGTTTTTGAACTCCAAACTCAGTTACGGAAAACCCAGAATTTGCCCAGTTTGCTTGAGCGAAGGATCCATGGCTCGAGCAAACTTTGTATACATTCAGTATTTTTGTAGACTTTCGATAGTTGGCTTAGTGACCAAGTGTGCGCTCGAGCGAACTCAACTGTGTTCAGCAATTGGCTCGAATGACCATCGAGTGCACATTTCAAGCATCTAGCACTTTTTCAATCAGGTCACACCGCTCGAGCGACCAAAGGGGCACTCGAGCGAAGACCCTACTTTCAGCATATTTTGACTAATACTCTTAAGTGCATAATTGCATCCTCTTACCCTTTTGGCATTCTTAAGCCTCATCTAGGCATCCTTAGTCATGGAATAAGCTAGAAACGCATGTAAGAGAATCAAAATGAGATATGCTATTCGTTACAAACGTGTGTTTCAATGTGTATTTATGTTATGTGCTTTGTGTAGGTGATCGACCGAGGTCCAACGTCTGTACCAGCCCACTATGAGCAGTATCTTTGTAAAGATATGTTGTTAAAGTTTATTTTGATTTACTACAAAAGTATTATTTTCAAATATTATTTTCATAAGAATGAATGATTGTCTCTTTGGAAATGTAATTGTGACATCCTTAATATAGTCTACGCCTGGAGGTAACAATACCATCGCCCTTTGCTATAACGCCCTTGCCTGGAGAAAACAATACTGTGGCCCTTTGCTAATAAGGCCCTCGCCCTAAGGAAACAATACCATGGCCCTTCATTATATGTGCACAAAGATCTTTGATGTTGACCCGAGTAGTCCCTTTGCTTGACCTACATGGTCTCTTTGTTAGACCGAAGTGGTCCTTTTGCTATGCCTTCAGGCCCTTTGCTTTGCACTCTTGGATGTACCACATACGAATATGATTTGTGAACTTTCATATGACAAGTATTCACATATGATTTGCTTCGAAACTCACATGATATGATTTTGTATTACGATAGACATCATTCATTTAATCTCTTTATAGTGGTATTACTCATAGGGCTTTAGCTCACCCCCTTTTCCTATATATATGTAGGTGAGCAAATAGAGCATCAAGTGTAAAGAAACCTTAGGAGTCCACCTGATTTGGAATGCCACCGTGATGGGGTGATCTTGGACTCATGTGGAGCCAAGCTATGTCAACCTTGATGTTTAAGTTATTTTGTTTAGTTTTCTTTTGTTTTTGGAATCTGTTATGTTCAAATATTTGTGTAAGTGTTTAGATGTTATAATGTAACTATGTGTTTGTATCTATGAAGAAGGTTAAAGTTTTAATTACTTGTGAGTATTTCATATATGCACCGCTCGATGGATATAGTTATGAATTAATTTTGCTTCCGCGGTGCCCCATTATTATATTAATTATTTGTTTTGTCTTTAAGGCCAAAGGTAATTTGGGATTATTGGCCGATCACAGCCAAAACCTTTAGGGGTGGGTTCGGGTTGTGACACTGTTGATGTCTTCAGCCATGCTCTTTCCAATGAGTGCATACTTTGGCTTGAGGAGAAGGCACAGATGGGTGCATCTCTAGTAGCGGAATTTTCTAATGCCACGAGGAGAGGGCAAGGACTTGAATCTTTATTCCCCTAGTTGGATGAGCATGTTTGTTCTACTTTCGTCTTGAAATCATGTAATTAGAGATTGTGGGGACTGAAAAACTTCATCTTTGGTCCAATGGAAGGTCTATTTTGCAAAACGATATTTGAAATTTTTTCAATTTTTTTAAGAATATCAAAACACATTTTCGCAAATGATTATTACCTAACATACCCGAAATCAACCATGAAAACTGCATAACCTCAATTCAACTCCCCAGACAGGACTCCTTGCACTTTCTCCCACTATTGTATTGCCAATTGGATATGTCTTGCAACCATATAGAAAAGAAGGTTTAGACAACCAGATCCAAATCTGAGCAAAATGAACCAATCTAACATGGATAGGACAATCGAATTAAAAACGGTTGGGGTAAAACTTCAAAATGAAGTTGTCTACGTATCCCAAAAATGGGAATCAGGCCTTACATAGTTCGCAGTTAAGGTTCACTTAGGTGTTAACACTCCCTTTTTGCGCTATAACTTTTTCCAAGGTTGCCCTTGCAAGTTTTTAACCTTGTGAGCTCTGTTTTATTCATTTTTCTTTTTCTTGCTCCAACTTTCATCTAGGTCGCCCTTACGAGGTTTTTGCCAATCGAGCGTCTCAAGGATAGTATATCTTTAATTTGTCCATGTTGATCGGTAGCGAAAGCTCTAGTCCATCAAGATCCATAAGAATAACTGCTCCACTTGACCAAATTTACTTCGTGATATAAGGGCCAGTCCAATTGGGTTTGAATTTGCCCTTAGGCTCGTAAATTGGAGCCCAGTTGTCTTTTAGCACTAAATCCTCCTCTCTCAAATTTTTGGAATTAACCTTTTTGTTAAAGGCTCAGGCAATTCTATGTTGGTACCCTTGCACATGGTACAATGCCTTCAATCTTCTCCGATCAACTAACATTAGCTCTTCAAATCAGTTCTATTGCCAATTAGCCTCTGTTATCTAACACACAACCATAATCCTTAGCGTAGGTACCTCTATCTCAATTGGCAATGCTACCACTATCCCATATACCAGAGAGTATGGAGTTTCCCCAGTAGAAGTTTGCATCAATGTCCTATATCTACACAGTGCGAAGGGTAGCTTATCTGACCAATCATTGTAGGTCTCTACCATTTTCTGTAGGATATTCTTAATGTTCTTGTTTGCTACTTCAATGGCTCCATTGGTCCGTGGCCTATAGGTTGATGACTTATGAAAGGCCACATTATATTTCTCAAGCAGATCAATCACTTCTCATTTGAATTGTGAACCATTGTCTGAAATAATCTCATTTGGAACCTTATACCTACAGATGATGTTGTTTTTGATAAACTTGGCTATGTGCGATGCCTTTAACACTAATTATGATTGTGCTTCCACCCACTTGGTAAAGTAATCGATTGCAACCAGGATGGATTCATGTTCGTTCGATCCTTTTGGTATAAGTGCCCCAATTACATCAATTCTCCAGGCTGAAGAAGGCCATGGTGAGGTCATATTGTAAAGATTTAATGGTGGAATGTTCATGTGGTTAGCATGAATTTGACACTTGTGGCATCGCCAGAAAAAACTGATACAATCACTTTTGATGGTCAACCATGGTTCCCACAATGCGAGGATCTTCCTTGCGACATTATCTTTGCTCATATGAGTCCCACACTTTCCTCCATGTACAGCTTCCATAATGCGCTTTGCTTCATTCTTCTCCACACATAACTTATGCATTCCCAAATGGCCACTTTTATATAACTTGTCTCTACAGATGATAAATTGAGTGGCCAGACATCGTATCCCTCTTTTGTCCTTAGCATTTGCCCCTTGTGAGTATATTTCCTTATCCAAAAAATTTTAAATGTCAAAGTACCAAGGACCCTTATCTTGGGTTTCTTCTGTTGCAGCTATCATCTCGTATATAGGTGCGTACCTCTATTCTATGATAATTGGATGCATTTTTACCTCAATTAGTATGTGCACCATCAAGGCTAGGGTCGCCAAAGTATTATCAAAACAATTATTCTCTCTCACCAAGTGCGTAAACGCCAATCGTTCAAACCTTGGGATCAGTATGTCCAAGGTCTAATGATAGACTTTCATTTTCTCTTCTTTCACTTTCCAATCTCTGTTGGCTTGAGATACAACCCAGTTTGAATCCCTGACTACGTCCAATCTTATTGCCCTTTGTTGTAGGGATGCTTCAAGTCCAGCAATACATGCTTTGTACTCTACTTGGTTGTTGGACACTTTGAATCGAAGATTGAAGGCTAAGGGTACATGGGAATCATCGAGTGCTAAGAGCAACACACCTATCCATATCCATACTGATTGGCAACCCTTTCAAAGTACAGTTTCTAGCTATCTTCTTCTAACTACAAAATCACCTCATCTGGGAACACATACTCTACATCTTCCTCTCCTTCAACTGGGTGATTGGCCAGAAATTTTGCCACAACTCTTTCTTTAATAGATTTGCCAGTGACATATTGAAGGTTGAACTTAGAAAGCTAAAGTAACCATCAAGCTAGTAATGGTATCTAATCTTGAAACTAGAATTACCGAGTGTACTAACAAGTAGTGTCTTGACTTCCTAGTGGCCTGACCAAGGCTAGACAAGCCTTTTCCAAAAGAGTGTAATAGGTCTCGTATTTCAACATTTTCTTGCTCAGATAGTATATGGCCTTTTCCACTCTCTCTTTTGACTCCTATGCTAGCATGCAGCCCATGGTTGACTTAGTCATAGATAGGTACAGGATCAATGGTTTCCCCGGCTCGGGTAGTGACAAGACAAGTGGATTGTGCAGGTACTGCTTGATTTATTCGAAGGAGAAATTACTTTGATCATACCACTGGAATTTCTTCCCTTTTTTCAACAAGCCAAATAGTGGTTCATAATTTAAGGCTAATTTTGAGATAAACCTTCTTATGAATTGCACTTTCCCTAGAAAGCCTCGTACCCCCTTTTCTGTCATTGGTGGGGGCATTTCTAAAATGGCCTTCATCTTGGATGGGTCGACTTCGATTCTACGTTATGTGATCAGAAACCCCAGTATCTTTCCTGTAGTTACCCCAAAGGTGCTTTTCTGTGAATTCAGCCTTAGCATGTACTCTCAAACCCTTTTGAAGAACTGCTTCAATGCTGCATAATGTCCCTCTTATTCCTTAGATTTGACGATCATATCATCCACACATATTTCAGCCTTCATGTGGATCATGTCATTCAACATGGTGGTTGATGCTCTATGGTAGGTGGCCCCAGCATTTTTCAACCCAAATGACATGACTCGTATCAATAAGTCCCATATTGAGTGGTGCATGATGTCTTCTCTTTATCCTTAACTGTCATGGAGATTTGATTATAGCCTGAAAACCCATCCATGAACAAAAGGAGAGCTTGACCAGCAGCGAAATCTACCAACTCATCAATATGGGATAGTAGGAAGTCATCCTGAGGGTTGGCCTTATTTAGATCCTTGAAATTAACACATAAGTGGATCTTGCCATCCTTCTTCGAAACTGGCACAATATTTGCCAACCATGTCGAATATTCTGGCACAATAAAAAAACCCTACATTGATTTGCTTAATGACCTCCTCCCTAATTTTTAGTGCCCAGTCTGGCCAAATTCTATGGAGCTTCTTCTTGACAAATCAAGCTTCATGATCAAGAGAGATCTTATGCTAGACAATCTCAAGATGGATTCTAAGCATGTCTTCGTAGGACCACACAAAAACAACTTTAAATTCTTGTAACAAAGCGACTAATTGCCCTCGTTCCTCCGAAGATAGTGTGGAATCAATCTAGACAAAGCGAGGATCCCTCTCAGTACCCATATTAATTGGAGCAATCTCATTAATCAAAGGTTTTGCATGCCTCGCATCTTCCCAATTAATCATTTTTTTCAAATTTTCATCAAAGTTTTGAAAGTCTATGGTCAATGCAATAAATTAAAGCCACAGAAAAGTAAGCACAACCTACATCATTCTTATTCATCAAGCCTAGTTCAGCAGTTATAGCTGACTCAAAATAAAAATAAAATGATGACCAGAACAACATAGTGGCATCTAGATCATGAACACCAAAATCACCAAAATCTGACTTGCCAAAAGAACTCAAGTTAGAATCCAACTCTACAGACTCAAAAGAATTAGACTCGTACACACTATTAGATTCAGAGCTCACAATGCAACCTTTCTCAAGTTGTCAAGTAAAACACGGTGCTTCCAACACATTCAAGATAAGGTCACTGTAGTCCACCGACGATCCCTCTCCAATCACAAAAATACTAACATCTTTTAAACCCTATAACTCAGTGCTAGCTTCAAAGTCGGCCAATGTCAACTCCCCTTCATCCCCTTTGCTTTTATGCAGACGGATGCTTACATTCTAGTCTACACCACTACCAAGGTTCACTTCCACATCCTCATTCTCATATAGTTGGTGATTAAAGAAAATCTCAAATCCAAGAGAACACTCCTTTGTCGATTGACCCACGGTTTGGGAAAATCATCTCCTTCTTTGAAAAAATGCCCATTTACGGTCCCCTAGACCAATTTATGTTTCAGTTCATACTGTTTGTCAGCCCTCTTAGCCTTAACCCTTTCTCTCACCTCATTCTCCTTCTTCTTCCAATCTTCCTTCTTAGGTTTGTACCCTAATTCTAATGAATGCAAATTATAAGTAACTTCTCCTGCCACCGCAACACCTTTTCTACTACTCCTTGGTTTTGTACCCTAATCCAAATGAATGCTGATTATAGGTAACTTCTCCTACCACAGTAACACATTTTCTACTACTCCTTCCCAGCTCGATCCTTGGGATATACGCCAACTTGCACATGAAGTAGATTGATTGAGCACTTGGGTACACCCATTCTTAGCCAGAGTGAGCCTAGAAGGAAAAACATCTTCCTCCTCGTGATTTATCTCTAATATTGGGGTTGTGAACTGAGATAGATAGTGGATTGATAAGTTCCCAAAGATAGTAGCGAATCCTCCAACGTGCAGGTCTTTACCAATTAGTGAATTGTGGAGGAAAAGGCTTTCATTTGATGCATTCATGGCCTGCCTAACAACAAATTGAATATCGCCAGCACATCCATGACATGGAACTCGGTTCCATGCTCAGATTATCCTACCAAAATCAGTACTTTGATGGTATCCACAACCACTCGGCCGGTGTTGTCATATGCATGGATTAACTTAATTGTAAGCATGAGGTCTGCTAATTTTAACCCTATCACATAAGCAGTATGCGAAGGGCACACATTTATGGTCGATCTGGTATCAATTAGGACCACAGGGACCCACTTTTCGTACATTCTGGAGACACATACAAGGGTATATTGTGCTCTGATCCTTCCAGGAGAAGTTCTTTATACAAGAAAGTTACAGTATAGGAATGATACATGTTGAGTAACATGATTGTCTATCTATAAGTGAAGGAGAGTGGTGAGAAGATAATGATCTATACTTCGCCCATACAGATGAAGGTTGGGGAAACAATGAGCCAAATGACACCTGGTATTCTAAGGAAGTTGATTATCTAACTAAGAGCGGGCATTTCTTCAAGCCCTCACACCTAGATCAAGGTGAACTGTCAGGGAAAGATGCGGAAAAGGAGAAAGGGTAAGAGAAAGATAAAGAAGAAGACAAAGATCTGGTCCTTAAGCACCTGAAAAAGATCCAAGCTAACATCTCAATCTAAGGATTACTCATGGTGTCGAAAGAACACCGACAGGCTATCCTCACAGCACTAAGTAAAGCCAAGTT
The DNA here is from genome assembly GCA_025200525.1 of Camellia lanceoleosa. NCBI lineage: Eukaryota > Viridiplantae > Streptophyta > Magnoliopsida > Ericales > Theaceae > Camellia > Camellia lanceoleosa. Next base: position 69,043,316 of record CM045772.1, on the reverse strand, counting down.
ATCAATAAATACCACACCAAATCAATTGGTATCATTGATCACACCAACCGAGCCAATCTAAACTATTCTAAACCCAACCACTAATATATTTGAACCACTGATAAGAAATAATGAACCCCTGTATTAATTCTCATACATAGCACATAGCACATAGCAAGTAAGACGAACAAAACACCCCTATGGGGTCTTGGGTTACCCTGTCCCAGTCATGAAAACGATCTAGGGCTTCACTATTCAATCAAGTGGCATCACTGTATCTTAGACATGGGAAAGCACCCTGTCTTATTTGTGGAAATTGCTAGAGCTCAATATAAGCACTAGGCCAGTCTAATCAAAAAGGGCACCTTAGTAACACACCAATATACCTAACCTACCCAACACCTATAATTGAAAGGAGTGTCAAGCAGTACATTAGTGATCTAGATCCGAGGCTTGTATTCCCACGTCCAACAAGTCGTCCGAGTTGTCAGATGGCAAATACGGTGACTTAAGCGCACCATGGATGAAATACAATGAATATATACATATATATATATATATATATGAAAATAAAATCCACATCATGAAGTTTGAGTCAAGTTCTCTTAGTGTCCCCAGCAAAGTCGCCAAAAACTATGGGATGCCTTTCGATTTACGAAGCATACCCAATAGTTCAAGCTCCCAATCTCCGATTTGATATCACTAGTGCAATATGAAACAGAAAATGGGAGTCTGGATCTGAAAACTTTTATAGAAAATCCATTTTATTGCAAAACATTTGCTAGAAATGGATTATATCACCAGATTTTAGAGTAATCACCTAATCTTTTAAGGAAATTAGAAAACCTGTGACTCATCCCAGAGGCCATTTTCCGTGATAACTAAAGTGTCTCGACTTGGGAACTTAGGTATGGGGGGGAAGGTCATTAATTGAGCACCCCCACTCACCCGATCAAAAGATTGGCCTTTACTAAGTCATGATGTGGTTTTATAATCAATAAATATTCAAGTTTCGGTTGTTATTAATACTAACATTACTATCTAAGACAATCAAATATAGACTGTATCACTGATTTGGTTATGCTTTGATTTCATGCAATTTTGAAAGACTTTTTTGTACAAATTCCGAAGCATAAGAATCAATTACAATCCAACATAAGCAACACAACATTCATCCACAAGCATTCATTTAGATATTTGAGTTAAGCATTTAGCCTCATGGTAGAGCAATGAACATAATAGAGGACATATACACACAATATGCTAAAGCAAATAAATGCTGATCTAGTACTCTGAGATGAGCCAAAAAAATAGTTTAGTATATGCATGATCCTATATACAGGTAAATAATGCAACACGTACATGACATGCATCTAAAGGTTCGAATAGTAAGATATGGCATGGATATCATCTCAAGGCATGGCATGGCGCACATAGCATATATTCAATTTAGAAATGATAAACTCCACAAATACAAATGAGCCGAACTTGAATGAATGAAAAATGGATACAATACCTGAGCATGATAAATAAGATATGATGCTATACATAAAGCTTGTACATAAAAGGGTTAGAAATACATGCGCTTGGAAGATTATTACAACAATTCGAATAAGAAATGAGGAAAGAAAGAGAGATTATTACAACACTTTGAATTAATAATTAAAAAAAATAAGGGGGATTAAGGAAATTATTACAACAATGAATCGATTCAGCCAAACTATTGTTAAATCTAATAGATCGTACTAAATAAAGCAAATAAACCATTTAGAAGCTCTAGAACCCTTCAAGAGAGCACTCCCCAAAAACTGCTTGCTCTATTCTTGGGGGTATCATTCGGCCATATACAAACTAGGCTGGTCGACTAGGAAAATGGCTGGCCGAATTCTTCTTCTGGTGGACATTTAGGTCAGTACATAAATTCCAAAACATAAGCCAAAGACATCTTCTGAGGGTTACTCATCCCTTCTACCTCCCTCATTCACAGGAAACACTTAGGGAAGAGGTTGATGGGCCCTAGACCTTAACAATAGCATAAACAGATATTTTACAAGAAATCAACAATTAAAGGGTTCAAAAAAAGAACAAATTCAAGCCTAAGGAATAGATGGGAACCTATATCATCTGTTTGTAAATATGGGCAACTTAATACCTAAATCCATGATATTAATTAGAGAGAGTAGATTAATGCAAATCATTTTTTAGTTGAAGCTTTGCTTTGAAAACAAGGAATTGATCAAGAATCCATTAAGAACTCTTCTTTTATTCATGGAACAAGGGTGTTTCCACCCATTTCTATGTTCACAAATGATTGAGAAAAGAAAGTTTGTAGACACCCCATTTTTGACCGCCCTTACAACTTCGGTGCCACCGATTGGTCACTCGATGATGAATTTGTATATGTTGTCAAATGCTCAAAATCCTCAGTAGAAACCCTCAGCTTTGAGCCTCAGAAAGATACAAACCTTGTGCCTTGTTTTGGACCAAAACAGTAGTGTTTCAAGCCTAACCATTCAGGGACCTGCAAACCCACTATTAGTAGCCAGAGGTCCCTTATTAGTGGCCTGCCGGCCACTAATGCAAAAACCATATATTTTTGGCCAGCTGTCTTCATAGATACATGCGTCATTCCAGCTGTGTTTGTACCGATATTTTTGAGGGTCTCTCATATATTTTTATATATAGATGGCCAGCCAGCCACTAATGCAAAAACCATATATTTTTAGCCAGCTCCATTGATACATGCATCATTCCAACTGTGTTTGTATGGATATTTCAGAGGGTCTCTCATATATTTCTATATATAGATGACCCACTCTTATGATATAAGGTTAGAAAAAAATTTGGAGAAAATTTTGTGCAGCAAAGTGGGAAACTATTTCTCTATTTACAATTCTCTGTCTCTTGCACCTTACATACTCTTGACTTATACTCATCAAGCAAAGAGATAGAGGGTTCTTTGCTAAGGTGTTTGGCTTGCATCTTAGCTCTTGAGGGTGTTGGATTAGTGGCTTGTAACTTCAAAAGGGCCATTCCTCTCCAAAGGTATACAACCTAGCTCATTTGTACCCTTCCTTTTCTATATATTTTTTTAGAGGGGGCTGTTTTTCACCTATATTTATGGACTGAAACTTGTGGTTTAAGGCCATTGAAGGTAGAGGGGTGGATCACCCTTCTTTGCACCTTACTTCTTAGGCCTTTACCCTTGTGTTTCCTACCTTTCCATTATCTTTTGTTGATCTTTTAAACACTGCACCTCAAAGTTTTTTCAGGGGCTAAAATCATGTTTTGAAGTCCCAAAAGTGGAGGGGTTAGCCTCCCCTCCTTATGCTTGTTTACTAGCTTAAATTCCTTCATATTGTAGTTAACTTTTCTAAGCTTTTCCATGTAAATTTCAGCACTTATTTAGTGTATATTAGGACTGTTTTTATATGTTAGCTTCATTCATACTTTGTATAGTAGGCTTGTAGTATAATGGTCCTCATAGGTTTGGTGTTTTAGGCCTTAGACACCAACCTATTTGAGTTTATAGCATTTATTTCAAGCTTTCCATACTTGTGATCATCTTTAATCACCTCTGCACCCCTCTTATTTCTTGGTTCCTTTTGTTTCCTTGAATGTTGTTTCAAACCAATTGCTTGTTTAAGTTTGAGATAGAGGTATTGTGCTTAATGGTTTAATCCCTTTGGGGTTCATTACCAACGGCATGGTGTCTCTCTCATGCCCAAAACAACCCTTTGTTTGGCACTTCTTTCCATTAGTGGACTTAGTGCTCATTATTGGACTTAATGAATTAATGAATGGAAAGGTAATATAAAAAAGATTAATAAAATTGGGCTTAAAGAGGTAACAAGATAATAACCTAATTTGGTGTTCAATCAGATGTTAATTAAACACATGGAAAATTGAGTCATTTCATACTTGTAAGTGATGAAATGGTTCAAGTTTCAAGGTCAACCACTTCCCCTGATCAAATCATGATAGGAAGGGGGTTCGCAAGTCTTTCATTGTGCATTTATTGAAACTGTATCCCTTGGTTCATAAGTCATCACACAATGGAATTGCGCTGATTGATTGATTGCGAATAGAGCCTACCTCTTCTTTGAGCTGCTTGATGATAAGGAGAGGCAGGGTGGATAGACATCTTCTAAGAATGCTCTATTTATGCTCTGTTTGTTATCTGTTGCAGCAAGAGAAACCCAACATTAGTGGCTGGCAGGCCACTTTTAGGGGGCGGCCGGCTACTTTTTTTGGCCTTTCGGCCACTTTTGTCCACCAAGCAGTACCCTTTTTTTGCAAAACAGAGTAGAGGCTGAGGCAAAACAGTGCAAGTTTTTGGCTACAAAATAGAACCCCCTTGGCAGCAAAACAGGGGCATTTTCGGGTTAGAAATCCGCTTGCATGCATAAGTCCTTTCATTGATCCTCGGGACCTGCTGAATGGTGGATTTGTAATTAATTAGTTAGTTTCAATTCCCTAATTTTGGTATTGTACTAATTAGCTAGAATAGCTAGTTATGTATTGCATTTAATTAATTAGCTAGAATAGTTAGTTAATTTGCAGTGTTGTAATAATTAGTTAATTAGTTAATTACTTAGTGTAGCTAATTTATTTTCGGCATTGTAATAGTTAGTTAATTAGGTAATTAATTAGCTAGTCCATTTATTCGGACCCTCTTATGCGAGGGCCAATATGTAATAACGTGTATGTCTTGCAACCCCACGTCTCTCCCTTTTGTTTACCCATTTATGTTGGATAGTTTAGCACGTCATGTTTCTTTTAGCATTTCCCATGTTTGCATCCATTTGTCTTGCATGAAGTGAGGCTGGGTTCATCATTCTAACAAGCGTTATTGTTTATTACTTCATTGCATACATGTTTAAAACCCATGCTATCAAATTGATTCACATGTCATAATTAGTGGCCAAGCCTATTAATTGCATTTTTGCATGTGTTGCATTAGGCATCTTTTATTAGTTAGGATCATGCATTTTCTAACTAGTTTCTCTTTTGGCTCACCTCGGGAATTGGTGTAAGCTTTTATGTGCTTTAGCATATCGCATGCTTGTGGTTGTTTCCATGACAAAGCATGATACCGTGAGGCTAAGTGCTTAAGTAATTATCTGTTTGAATGCCTGTAGATGAAGGCTATTTGATTGAATTGGAATAATTTGATAAATGGCAATACAAGCTCACTTTTACAAGTGACATGTGTTCAAGACAATTTTCAAAACAAACATGAAATCAAAGAGTTCCAATTTTTGAAAATTAGTCTATACTTGTGTGCAACACATAGTAACATTAGCCTAAACAATAAGAACATGAGCATATAATATAAATAGGAATCTCATCATGATTAGTAGAGGCCGATTTTTCGTCAGGCGAGTGGGGTGCTCAATTCATGACCTTCCCCTCTTGTATCTAAGTTCTCAAGCCGAGACACTTTGGTGATGACGGATAGGTGGCCTTTGGCATGAGTCTCGGGTTTCCTAAATTTTTCACAAATATTTAGGTGGTGACTCTTTATCTGGAAAAGTAGTCCATTTTTGGCATTTTGTTTCAAAATCAATTTTCCAAAAGATTTGCCAGATTTGGACTCTTTTTTGCTTATCTATTTCACATTGCATTTGTAGAATTAGATTTAGAACCATGAGAGTCCGAATTGTAAGGCTAGTCATATCCGAAAGGAGCACGAAAAGTCAAGTTACAGTTTCTGGCGACTCTGCTAGGGATTTAGAAAACTTGACTCAAACTTCATGATATAAAATTTTATCTACACTTATATGTTCTTTGCATTTGCGTTCGTATTGGTGCTCTTAAGTCACTGTGTTTGCCACTTACTATTCCTGGATGGTTTGCTGGAGGCTTGCCCAAAAGCTTGCCAAAAGGCTGACCGGTTGTGGGCCCATATTGGGAACACAACCCGTGGATCTGGACTGTCGATGTACCGTTTGATCATCATTTCACTTCTCGGTGTTAGGTGTAAGAGGTATGTTAGGTAATCTTCTTGAGGTATCCCCTTTGACCATTCGGCCTACCTGGATATAGTAAAGCCCTAGTGTCTATTCCAAACTAGGATAGGATGCTCACTCGAATGCAGAATTGCGTGAAACTGCTTGATTGAAATAGTGAAATCTAGTTCTTGACAAAACTAGGACAGGGTAACCCTTCCCCCACCTCCCTCATAGGGGTGTTTTGGCTCTCTCTTAACCGATATGTGCTTTACAGTGAAACTGTATAGGAATGTGGATAGCAGTTGTTTGATGGAGTATAGTCCTATAGCTTTAATCATATCTATGTTAATAGAATGTCTTAGCTGAGGTGTTGTGCGGTTTCTGATTATTGCTCTTTTGCTTTATTCCTTTTCCAAGGTAGTTTAAAACAATAGCTTCAGAAAGTTCTGATATCCCCTAAGTACCCTGGACCTGAGTCAGAAGACTGTGAAAGGCTGGGGATGTTGTTCAGGGACAACTTGTGTTTACCTTACTACCATTGGTTACAAGGCAAAGGAGAATCAAACAAAATTCACCAGTCCATTTCTTACAATAGTCACCCCTTAGCCCACTTGAGTTTAGTCCAGGTCAAGAACAGGTGTCTACTTCTAGCTAAGCTCAAAGACAATCACCCATTCCCACAACACAGTATCCCCCAACCGATATGGAGGAATAAATACTTCAATTGCAGCAAACATTAGAGGCACTACAACATGATGCGTCCCGCCAGGCTGAGGTTATGGCTCATCAGACTGAGGTTATAACTAAACTACAACAATAGAAACCATAGCTGGCTGCGGCCTCTGCATCCCATATGCCTACCGCGGCTATCTCAGCACCTAGAGCCACCGCTCATACTGCCAATTTTCAAGAAAACCAGGACAATCCAACAGAGCCAATCCCAGCACAAGCCTCAAAAGCCCCGGTTTATCAGACCAAGGCTCCGTTCGAGTTTGAGGTTGATCTTACTGCACTCAAGGTCAATAAACTAGAAAAGTTGTTCAAAAGAGCGCAAGGGGTCAACTCCATCCCAGACATAGAGGATTGGTACACTGATTCTGCAGTTACATTACTGGATCGGTTTAAGATGCCGTACATTGACTGTTTTGATGGTTTTGGGGATCCGATGGTTCACTTACGACTGTTTTTGGATATCTTGCAGCCGATGGGCTTAACTTGACTATAGAAGCTATCTCTCTTTGGTTGCACCATGTCAGTATGGTGGCCATTCGGTATGCTAAGTTGGAAGATTTTGTCAAGTAGAATTGGGAAGAGATGGCCAAGGCTTTCATTGCTCAGTACTCTTACAATACGCAGATTGAGGTCACAACTCATGATCTTGAGGCAAAACGCCAACAGCCGAAGGAGGGTTTCTCTGAATTTGTGACATGATGGAGAGCTAAAGCCTTAATGATGACCACGACGCCTTTTGAGAAGGACCAAATCAAAATGGTTGTCCGGAATTTGCATGGTAACCTGCTACAAAAGATGATTATTCTATCTCTATTTACATTCATAAAGCTCCATGAAATGGGGGTGCAAATTGAGGATGCCATGAAACAGGGACTTACTACTAAGGATAAGGAGCCAGCCAAGAGGCCATTCGTCCGCAATTCCAATGCTGCTAATGGTAGCACAACTGTGAGGCCATCGAATGTAAGTGTTGTCACCACCCAAGCATAACCCCACAAAATTCTGTGATTTTCACTAGTAGCACAGTCATGACACCGACCAATGCTTCCATTTGCGTGATGAGATTTAGGATCTCATTGACAACAAAATCATCGTGCCACCCCAGAAGCCAAATGTGACCACCAATCCACTCACAGCCCTTAATCAAGCCCCTCCACCTCAAAACCTTAACCATATCCATACACTGGCAACCTCTTATGACCCCAGCTTATATATTACTCCCTCCCACTTACCAAAACCGACGTTCATTCCTAAAGGTACAAATCTATGCATGATGGACACGTCCAAGCCTCAACCCAAGCCCGTGGTGATAAAACTTACAATGGAAGGGCAGTCGACCTTAGAGGAAGGTATAATCTGTTGTCGGAGGGTCTTGGCAACTTATCTGAGATGACGTAAGACTCGAGTTACTATATTGTGTCAACTGGTCAAACCAAACCTAAAGTGGTACTACTAATCTCAGTAGGCATCAATGTGGCCAGGAAGGAGGGTCCGAGCCAAAGGTTTAACAATTTGGTCGACCTCGAAGAGGCTCGAAGAGGATTTAGAGAATTTGCAGTTCCTTGATGAGCATGATCAGGGAGATGTACATATTGAGAGGTTCAACTTGTATGGATCAACTGATAATACCGGATGGTTGAGTGATGAGCCAGATAAGGAAGAAGAAACTAGGGTAAAACCAGAGGGAAAGGAAGCAAAGGTAGCTGCAGTGGCCGGGAAGGCGGATGAGAAAGGAAAACTACATGAGGGCACATGTATGGGAGACCCAAGCCAAGAAATGAGAATTTGTGAACACCACAGACACCGAACATGAAGCTGTACTGAGACAGTTTGAGCGACAAAGAATTGAAGACAGCCGATAAACCATAATTTCATGACACCTTGTGGGGGACACCTATGATGTGAAGATGATACAAGCAGAGCCAGACAACTATTTGTCGACTACCGAGGGCAAATGGTGGGACAATAACGATCTGCATCTGGCCCATACTGGTGAAGACTGGGGCGATTGCATTCCAGATAATATGTGGTATGCAGAGGAGATAGATTATCTCACCCACAGTGGATGGTATTTTGAACGGCCGCACCTGAAACTAGCAATGGTGTCTAGAAGGCACAAAGAGGCCGAGAAATAGAAGGAGAAACAACTAGAAGAAGAGTCAGTGTTGAAGCAGCTCAACAAAATCCAAGTTGATATCTCTATCTGGGGTCTTTTCATGGACTCATGGGTGCACCAACAAGCACTACTGTCGGCAATGGACAAGGCTAAATTGTCCATTGATACTACGCCCGAGCAACTTATGGGCCTGGTCTTTCCAACCAAAGCCAAGCCAATGCTCACCTTCTCTGACAAAGAGCTGCCGCTGGAAGGCTCAGCTCATAACAAACCATTATTCATCTCCGTGGAATGTCGAGAGAAATGGATGCCGGTCGTGTTGGTAGATACTTGTTCTACCATTAATGTTTGTCGTTCCCATACTGCCTACGCAATTGGCTTTAAACCAGCAGACTTTGTTCCCACAGCCCAAGTGATACGGGCATATGATAACACAAGTAGAGAGGTCATGAGTACAGTGAAAATGACAGTTTAGGTGGGCCAATCAGAGCAAGAGGTTGAGTTTCACGTCTTGGATGTGTCGGCTACCTTTAATTTCCTATATTAGGGAGGCCTTGGTTACACCATGTGAAGGCTGTCTGCTCCACTCTCCATCAGATGTTGAAGTACCCTCATGAAGGAGGAGTGGCAATTGTTTTTGGGAACTCATCCATCCATCCGCTGCCAGAGGTGACTACGCCAGTGCTAGAGATCAAACATGGTGAGGAGGATGTGTTCCTCTCGGGATTCACCTTGGCTAAAGCTCGAGTGGTGTACACCATTCTGGCTACAGATGAAGGTATGTACATCAGCGCCCAGTCCATCTATTTTATGAACAAACTGCAACACGTTCCAGGAATAGATCTTGGAAAGAGTGGGTAGAAAGGTGTTGCAGCATTAGCAGAGGTGCCACACAACCTACATGCCTTTGGACTGGGCTATGTCCACCAAAGAGAACTGGATAAGGAATGGAGAAGAGACAAAGGGCAGAGCCAAGGCCAAGAGAGTTGGAAAGCATTATGAGCTCATCCATAGGCCAATCTGGGGGACAATGAATGGCCTCTTTGTTCAGAAAGGAGAGGATTTCCCTTTTTGTGACTTTTCTGAGCCTTGGGTAAATTCCTCAAAGAAGCGCATCCCTGGATTCGAGATTTTCTTTGATCTGCAACTGTAGGGCAATGATGAGGAAAGGGCTGAACAAAGCATCAAAGATAACCAGAGCACGGAAGGTGGCTCAGATGGCAGCAAGCCTGAAGTAGGGGCAGCCCTGGTTAGTCTTCTGATAGATTTTGCGACCGACTTAGAGATCTTGGGAGATAACTTTACTGTCTCCATGATCGCAGAAGAACCGGATGTGAACCCAACTAGTGGCATTTTGGATGCATTAAGGGCACCACATCTTACTTGGCAGCTGGAGCAAGGCTATATTTCTAGTTCTAAATCAAGTGATGAGCCAGAATCTGATTCCTTTAAGTTTGTAGAGTCGGAATTAGATTCAAGTCAGTCCGAGGAGACTGAGTCTGGCATTCTCGGGGGTGGTAACCTAGATGCCAAAGTCCTATCTCGGTCTTCTTTTTCCTTCTCTTTTGAGTCTGTTGTAACTGAAGAGACGGACCTTTTGAATGAGAACTCTGCAGATTTTATGTACTTCTCTATGCCACTGGTTTATTACATTGACCAAGATTTTTAGAATTTTAATGAAAACGAAGGCGAAGAAATTCCTTTGGTTTTGAAAAACTTGATTAATCGAGATAAGAGGTTTGCTAAACCCTATATTGATTAAATCATTGTCATTAATGTGGGTACTAAAAAAGATTTGCACCTAGTCCAGATCAGGCCCACGTTGTCTTTGGAGGAACGCGAGCATTTAATCATTTTATTAAAAGACTTCAAAAATGTTTTCGCGTGGTCCTATGAAGACATGACTTGAATCGACCCTAAGATTGTACAGCACCGTATCTCTCTTGACCCTGAGGCCCAACCACTCAAGTAGAAGCTGCGTAGAATTTGTCCGAATTGGGCATTGAAAATCAAGGAAGAGGTCACCAAGCAAATTGATGCAGGATTCTTGTTAGTATCTGAATATCTGACCTGGTTGGCCAATATCATCCCAGTGTCGAAAAATGATGGTAGAATTCAGGTTTGCGTCGATTTTTGGGACTTGAACAGAACCAGTCTGAAGGATGACTTTCTTCTGTCGCATATTGATGAGTTGATAGACTTCACTGCAAGCCATGCATTGCTATCATTTATAGATGGGTTTTCCGGGTATAACCAGATTTTGATGGCACCCGAGGATTGAGAAAAGACCGCATTCACCATTCCATAGGATACCTACTGCCATTAGGTTATGCCGTTTGGGTTGAAAAATGCTAGAGCTTCCTATCAGAGGGCTGCAACCACCATTCTACATGACATGATCCACAAAGAGGTTGAGGTGTACGTGGATCACATGATTGTCAAGTCTAAAGAGCGAGAAGGCCACTACACCGCGCTAGAGAAATTTTTCAAGGGATCAAAGAATACAGATTGAAGTTGAATCCACAGAAGTGCACCTTTGGGGTGACAGCAGGGAAAATGTTGGGATTTTTTATTACATAGAGGGGAATTGAAGTAGATCCTTCCAAAATCAAGGCCATCTTAGAAATGCCACCACTAAGGACTGAAAATGAGGTGCATGGCTTTCTGAGGAAAGTGCAATTCATAAGATGATTTATTTCAAAATTGACCTTGACTTGTGAACCACTGTTTGGTCTCTTAAAGAAAGGAAAGAAATTCCATTGGGACGATCGCTGTCAGTTTGCCTTTGAACAGGTTAAGCACTACCTCCAAAATCCACATATGTTGTCACCACAGGAGCCGAGGAAACCGCTGATTCTGTACTTGTCGGTGACAGATACGACCATGGGGTGCATGCTCGCTCAAGAATCTAAAGATAGCCTAGAGAAGGCCATCTACTATTTGAGCAAGAGGATGCTAGACTATGAGACTCGCTACACTCCCTTGGAAAAAGCTTGCTTAGCCTTGGTATGGGCTACCAGGAAGTTAAGGCACTACTTGTTAGCTCACTCTGTAATCCTGGTTTCGAGATTAGATCCCATCAAATATCTCTTTGATAAACCTACGCTTACGAGTAGGCTGGCTTATTGGTTGCTTCTTCTCTCCGAATTTGATCTCAAGTATGTTGCACGCAAGTCAAATAAAGGAAAAGTTATGGCAGAATTCCTGGCAAACCACCCAGTAGAAGGAGATGAGGCAGTGGAATACTTGTTCCTAGATGAAGACATTCTGCATATGGAAGAGGAAACATGGACGATGTACTTTGACGGAGCACCCAATCAGTACGATTATGGGATAGGTGTTGTTGCTAACAGCACCCGATGATTCCCATATACCTTAGGCTTCAAACTCCGATTCAAAGTGTCCAACAACGAAGCAGAATATGAAGCATGTATTGCTAGTTTAGAAGTTGCCCTTGAACTAGGGGCAATAAGGTTGGACGTTACCGGGGACTCGAACTTGGTTGTTTTGTAACCAAACGGGGACTGGAGAGTCAAAGAGGAGAAAATGAAGGTTTACCATCAGACCCTAGATATTCTGATTTTTAGGTTTGAAAAACTAACGTTTACATATCTGCTGAGGGAGAACAACCAGTTCACTGATGCTTTAGCAACTCTATTTTCTAAGGTAGACATCCTACTCAGAGTGAAGATGCGTCCAATTATCATCGAATAGAAATACACGCCGGCTTATGAGACTATTGCCCCGATAGATGAAATGCATGACAAAACCCCCTGGTATTACGATATTTGGAATTTTTTGAAAAAAAATATATATCCACCAGGGGCAAATGCCAAAGACAAACGGGGAATACGGCATCAAGCCGTCCAATTTATTATCTGTGGGGATAATCTATACAAGACCCACCATGGAGAAGGATTGTATTGGTTTTGTACGACAATGCCACAAATGTCAGATCCACGCCAATTGCATGAATATCCTGCCATCAAAACTATACAACATGACTTCGCCATGGCCTTTCTCAGTCTGGGGAGTTGATGTTATTTGTGCTATCTTGCCGAAAGAGTCGAATGGACATGAGTATATCTTGGTGGCGATTGATTAATTTACGAAGTGGGTGGAAGCTCAATCCTATGCAGTGTTGAAGGCATCACATGTGGCCAAATTTATCAAAAAGAATATCATTTTTTGGTATGAAGTTTCGAACGAGATCATATCTGATAACGGCTCGCACTTTAAGAAAGAGGTGGTGGATCTGCTCAAGAAATACAACGTGGCTTTTCACAAGTCGTCGACATACAAACCACAGACTAATGGAACTGTTAAGGTTGCAAACAAGAACATCAAAAACATCCTTGTAGACACCCCATTTTTTACTGCCCTTACGACTTGGACGTCATCGCTTGCGCACTCAATGATGAATGCATATATGCTTGTTAATTGCTCGAAGTCCTCAGCAGAATGCCACAACTTTGAGCCTTCAAACCCTATACACCTTTGCCTTGTTTTTGGACCAAAACCATAGTGTTTCAAGCCTAAAAAACCTTGGGACCTGCCGGCCACCAATGTGGACTGCCGGCCAACATTAGTGGCCTGTCGGCCACAAGTGTATTTTTGCAGATATTTTGGCCAGCTGTGCCAGCTATTTGCACAGATGCATGCACTTGCCTACACATGTATGTATTGATATTTTTGAGGGAGTTTCATTGTTTTCTATATGTAGGAGACCTCCCCTTCCATTTTTGAGGGTTGAGCATTTTGGAGCAAAATTATCTCTCTCTCTCTCTCTCTCTCTCTCTCTCTCTTTCTCTTGCAAATTCATAAGCTTTTGCAAGCCTTTGCCTATACACTCTAAAACAAACCTTGTGGTATTTGAACTGAGGTACTTTTGAGCCTACTTTGAGCTCTTGAGGGTGTGTAAGTGTTGGTTTAACACTTGGAAAAGGTTCTCTTGTTCAAGAGGTATATGTCTTGGCTTATTGCTTTGCTTTATTTTCTATTTTGCCTACTATTTTGGGCTATTTTTGGGCTGTTTATACTCTGTATTTTTTGGTTGAAACTTGTAGTTTAAGGACATTAGGGGTGGAGGGGTGGATCACCCTTCTTTGTACCTCATTTCTTAGGCCTTTTACCCTTGTGTTTCCCACCTCTTTGTCAACTATTTTTGAGCTTTTTAATACTGAATCTCAGAGCTTTTTCAGTGGTTAAAAACATGTTTTGAGGTCCCAAAAATGGAGGGGTAGCCTCCCCTCCTTGTGTTTGTTTACTAGATTAACATGCTCTATGTTTTAGCTTATTGTTCTCACTATTTTTGTCTTAATTCCAGAATGTTTTAGGACTAATTTAGCACTATTTTAGGACTGTTTTTAGTTCATTGCATTTGAGCCTTGTATTGTATGCTTGTAGTGTAATTGTCCTTATAAGTTTGGTGGTTTAGGCCTTAGCCATAAACCAATTTGAGTTGATAGTGTTTATTTCTTGCTTTACATACTTGTTTTCATGTTTAATCACTTCTGCAACCTCCCTCCTTTCTTGGCTTTTTCTTTTCTTTGAAAGATGTTTCAAATTAGTTGTTTGTTTAAGCTTGAGATTGAAGTCTTCTGCTTAATGGTTTAATCACTTTGGGGATTCATTACCAATGGCATGACAGTTCTCTCATGCCTAAAACAACTCTTGGCTTGGTGCTCCTTTCCATTAGAGGACTCAAAGCTCACTTTTGGACTCAATTGGTTAAGGAATGGTTGGTAATTAAAATGGAGTAATAAAATGAGAATTAAAAATGATGCAAGGTAATAATCAACTTGGGTTCAATCAGACGCTAATTGAACTCATTGAGTCTTGAGTCGTTTCATACTCGTCAGTGATGTAAACGGTTCAAGAGTCAATGTTAACCACTTCTCTTGAATAATTCATGATAGGGAGGAGGTTTTGAAAGCCTTTCTTGTTGAATTTATTGAAACTGTACACCTTGGTTCATAGGCCATCATGCAATGAAATTGCATCGATTGATGGCTTGTGAATTGAGGATGCAACTCCTTTGATGTTGTTTGATGATAAGGAGGGCTAAGGTGTTCAAACATACCTTCAGAATACCCTATTTGTGCCATGTATACTTTTTGTTGTAGCAGGAGGAACCAAGCATCAGTGGCTGGCAGGCCACTAATTCTGGATGGCAGGCTACCATTTGTGGGCGGTAGGCCACCACTTCCGGCCTGCCGGCCACTTTTGTAAAATTGAGCAACAATGTTTTTGGAACATAACAGAGCAGAGGCTGAGGTGAAAGATGTTCTACTGTGCAACAGAAGTATTCTAGCAGCAGAACAATGTGCTTTTCAAGTGGAAATCCGTGCATGCATGAGCATCCCTCGCTTCCTGGGGCTAATTAGTTAATTTAGTTACTTTATTACATATTGTATTCATGTTGTAATTAATTAGTTAGCTAATTAGAATTTTGTAATTAATTAATTAGCATAATTAATTAGTTAGTTCCAATTTGTAATAATTAGCTAAAATAGTTAATTAGTTGTTATGTTTGTAATAACTAGCTAGCATAGTTAGTTAATTTGTTGTTGTAATAGCTAGTTAATTAGCTTAGCTAGTTAGTTTATTCGGACCCTCTGGCGCGAGGGCAAGCTTGTAATAATGTGTATGTCTTCCAACCCCATGTCTTTCTCCCTTTTATTCAACTGCTTATGATGGTTAGTCTAGGGCATCATATCTTGTTTAGCATCTCTCATGCCTTGCATGCATTAAGCTCAGCGCATCATTCTAACTTGCATTGTTAGTTTAACATTCTTTGAATACGTGCTTAGACCGCATGCTATCGAATTGATTAACATGCTATGTTAAGTAGCCGAGCCTATTTAGATTGCATACCGCATGCGTTGCATTAGTCATGTTGCATTGGTTAGAGCATGCATATTTTCTAACTCTTTTATTTCTTTTGGCTCACCTTGAAGTACTAGGTGAGCATTTTCGCTTTAGCATATTGCATGAGTGTGGTTGTTGCCATGTCTAGAAGGTTTCTATGAGGCTAAGTGCTTAATTGATAAATTGCTTGAATGCTTGTGAATGAAGGCTAATTGTTTGAATTGGGATAGTTTGATCAATGCACATTTAAGCCCACTTTTCCCAGTGGCACATTCACAAACTCTATTCAAAAACAAACATGAAATCAAGCATTTCAATTCTTGCAAATAGTATATACTTGTGTGTGCATCACATAGTAATTTTAGCCTAAGAAATCTGACAACAGCATATAATGAAAATAAAAATCACATCATGACTAGTAGAGGTCGATCTTTGATCGGAAGAGTGGGGTTCCTAATTCATGACCTTCCCCTCTCATACCTAAGTTCCCGAGCCGAGACAATATTGGTGATGACGGACATGTGGCTTTGGCACAAGTCATGGGTTTCCTAAATTTTTCAAAAATATTTAGGTGGCGACTCTGTATCTAGCAAAGCAGTCCATTTTTGGAAATTTGATTCAAAAGTGATTTTCCAAAAGATTTGTCAAATTTGGACTCTTTGGTGTTTATCTATTTCACATTGCACTTGTGATAAAACCACATAAGTCCAAACTGTAGGGCTAGTCATCTCCAAAAGGAGCACAAAAGTCGTGCTGCAATCTTGTGGAAGATGGTTGAGACCTATAAGGACTGGCCGGATAAACTTCCGTTTGCACTTTGGGGCTACCGGACGTTGATCCGACCATCCACAGGGGCAACCCCTTATTCTCTCGTATATGGGATGGAAGCTGTTCTGCTAGTTGAAATTGAAGTCTCGTCGCTGTAAGTTATGGCTGAGTGTTAGATCACGGAGGCGGACTGGCAACAGAGCAAGTTTGAGGAGTTGATGTTATTTGATGAGAGGACGCTAAAGGCATTGTATCATGTTCAGGGCTACCAACGCAGAATTGCTAGTGCTTTTAACAAGAAGGTTAAGTCCAGAAATATCAAGGAAGGAGATATGGTGCTAAAAGACAATCGAGCTCCCATCTATGAGCCTAGGGGCAAGTTCCCGACCCAATTGGACTAGTCCTTACATCATCAAATCTATCTGGTCGGGTAGAGAGATTATTCTCATGGACCTAGATGGCCTAGAATTTTCATAGCCAATCAATATGGACAAGTTAAAGAAATATTACCCTTGAGAAACTCGCTAGGCCGAAAACCCGGAAGTGCGACCTAGGAAAAAGTTAGAGCATGAAAAATTAGAAATAAAGAAAAACTGAGCTCGCAAGGTCGAAAACCCTGAAGGGCGACTTTGGCAAAAGTTAGAGCGCAAAAGGAGAGAGTTAATACTGAAGTGAACCTGAACCGAACTACGTAAGGCTTGATTCCCATCTTTGGGATACGCAGGCAACTTCATCCTAAAGTTTGGCTATAACCAACTCCAAATCAACGGTCCTGTCCATTTGTCTAATCAGGTCGTCTTTGTTCATTATTTGTTAGCTTGGTTGTGATCTTCATTGGTGGTGATCTTCATTTTGGGTAGAAAAGCCAGTTGCAATGCAGAATGTAGTGATATTCACGCAGGGATAGTTATGATTTGTTGATTTGGGGTTGCACATCTTGAGAATCAATTCTGCGTGTGTCAGGAAGTGATCATTTTTTTAAATGGTTTTGAAAAGTTGTAATAAAAGTTGATTTTTCTCAGAATTTTACCATTTACAACTTACCATTTCTGTGACCAAAAGGAAAATTTTTAATGCTCACAACTTTAATTCCATTGATTTCAACATAAAGTACATTCGCCAAACTCTCTGATACAAATCAAAGTTGCTTTTACATCACGAAACTTGAAAAGAAAGGTCAAAGCAATAAACTAGTAGCATAGGTGAGTCAGGTGTTTCTGCATTCTCTGCTCGTGCTTGCAAAAGCCTCTGTAGCCAAAGTTGGCCCGGCTTGTGCCTCATCCTTAAACAAAGCCAAACACTCACCAGAAAGGGCATAATTGAAACTAGGGGCTAGGGCCAGAAGCTCTCTCATCCCCCAGGCAGCAAGGGACCGAGTTAAGTGTAAAGCACGAATCGAAAATGAAGTAGGGTATTCTACCCCCTTGTAGACGCGCCTCGAACGTCCCGGGCTCCGTGCGCGAAAATGGCGCGGGATTCCGTTTTGTCCATTGGGCTTACTACAGCTCGAACTCAAATGTCACGGTTCTGAATCTAATCTCACAATGTGCGATGTGAGACCGATAAATCACCAAAGAGTCCAAATACGGCAAATCGTTTTGGAAAATTTGATTTTTATAAAGAAGTGTCAAACATGGACTGCTTTGCCAGATACAGAGTCACCACCTAAATATTTTATTTTGGGGGAATTTAGGAAACCCTGACTCGTGCCTAAGGCCACGTGTCCGTCATCACCAAAGTTGCCTCGGCTCGGAAACATAGGTACGATTGGGGAAGGTCATGTAATGAGCACCCCCGCTCGCCCGATCAAAGATCGGCCTATACTAAGCATGATATCTTGTTTTTGAAAACACATGTGTTCTTATTCCGGTTAATTAGCTAATCTTACTATGAGATGTGCACGGTAAACAAGTATAGACTAGATCACCTAATTTGGAACAAAACATTGCACGTTCATTTTGTTGAAAACAGTTTGAAGTTTGCTACTCGTAAGTAGGCTAAAATGAGGATTTTGATGAATTGTTCCAATCCAAGTAATCCAACCTTCACCCATAGGCATTCAGGCAGTTATATCAACTAAGCAGTTAGCCTCATGGCAAGCATGCTTTCATGGTAGTCAATAACACACATGCAGTATGCTAAAGCATAAACACTCACAGTGTACTCCGAGCCAAAACAGAGAACTAGTTAGAAATCATGCATGATCCTAGTTCATGTGAAGATGGCCAATGCAACACATGCAAAAATGCAGCTAAGATAGGCTCGGCTATCCTAATCATGTCATGTGAAATGCAACTTGATACTTGTATTCGAATAGGTATTGAAATACAATGCAGTTAGTATGATGTGCCGAGCCCGGTGCATGCAATACAGATGAATGGATACACGCATGTGAAGTATAAGATATGCTAAACAAAATATGCCCTAAAACTAACCATCGTAAGTGGTTAAGTAAAAGGGAGAAAGAAATGAGGGTTGGAAGACATGCATCACACACACGCACGCTTATTACAACATTACGCCCTCTCGAGGGAGGGACCGAATAACAAGCTAACTAGCTAATCTAAGCTAATTAAACTAATTATTACAACACAATTAATTAACTAATCCTAGTTAACTAATTATTACAAAACAAATTGAATAGCTAATGCATTAACTATTAAAGTACAAACCAAAGCGTAAACTAGCTATCTAAGCATGGCAGCTAAGGAAAGCAGTAAAAGCAGGAGGTTCTCAGAGGGAGAAGACTGGATGCATGCAAGCCCGGTCGGCTCGTTTGGAAATCCAATGCGATGCCCCGATTTGCCTCTGTTTTCATTTGTTCTCAGAAGCTTGCACCAAGCTCCAGAAAGCTGAAACTTCACCTTGGGAGTCCTGTGGGAGGGCGACTGACCACTTTTGGTTGTTGAAAAACCAGAAAAGTGGTCGCCCAGCTAGTTTTTCTGGCTGGTCGGCCAGTTGTTGCTGCTGAATTCCAATTTGCTGTAACAGAGAACAAGAAAGGGCATGGCAATGTATTTGTAAGATATGTGTGCACAACCACCCTCCCTATCATGTCATGAACTCAAGAGAGTGTGGTTCTCGACCCTCGGGCCACCAATTGCGCATTTCAATGCATGATGGCCAAGAGGCGAAGTTGCACAATTCAATATGAAATGAATGCACAAGTAAACACATAAACCCTAAAACTCTATCATGTATGATCAAAAGCATCAGCGACCGGGAATCGAGGCACGTTTCATCACTTTAAGTATGAAACGTCCCTCTTTTCCCGTGTTTGGACTAACACCTATTCCAAACACAATGCAACACATAACGTGGCATGCACAATGCAATGTAACATGGAGTATGCAAAAATGTGATGCAATGAAACAAGCATGCAAACAACATGCAAGGCAACATGATCAAACTACCAATGCTAAGGGCATGCATACTCAATGCAAGGCAACATAAGCATGCACAATGCAAACAACATGGTATACACAATGCAACTACATGGCATACTCGATGCAAAGTGGCATGATCAACTTAACAAAGCTAATGACATGAAAACAATGCCAATTCAAGTATACACAATGCAATGCAACAACTTATCAATGTTAGGGACATGTATACTCAATGCAAGGCAAAATAAGCATGCAAACAACATGATACAATGCAACTAGCATACACAATGCGAATGGACATGGCATACTCAATGCAATGGCTATCATGGCATACTCAATGCAATGACTATCATCGCATACACAATGCGAATCAAGAGCATGGCATGCGCAATGCAAACAACAACATAACATGCACGGTGCGATGTGACATGGCATACACAATGCTCAATGGGCTTAAACCGAATGTGGGTAGACCTCAGCCACGCCAAAATAGAGGCCATAATGTCAAAATGAAGGCACCGAAAACACATACAAGCATGCATGCCAATTGGCTCACCAATTAAGGCACTAAGTTGCAACTCTCAAGAACGCTTAAAGAGTGAAAAAGCATCGAAGTGTAGCAACACTAAGTGCACTGAAATGAGGTAAGAAATGATGCTAAATCATTTAAACTAACACGAGTATGGCATGCTAGGGTCCTTAAAGCATGAAGCTAGTAAAGAGGACTACAAAGGAGGCATGCAATACATGGCACAAATGCATGAACTAAGCATGGACAAAGCTCAAGTAGGTCAAAATAAGGACCTAAACATGCTGAGGCGAGGGCTCAAAGGCCAGGCATGCAAGCATATGAGCTAAGGTATAAACTAGGCAACAATGCATAACACTCAAAGGCACTTAAAGCATGATTGAGGTAGGAACATGGCAATGCTAAATGCTCTGAAATGTCATACTAAGTGATGCCAAATCATGTACACAACACAAATGAAGCATGCAATGGTGCTCAAAGCTTGAGGCAAGCAAAAGCATTTGTACTACAAGTATACAAAACATGAAGCATGTGACCAAGGCAACCCAAAACGGTCCTAGAACATGTCAAAATGAGTCTAAAACATGTATGGAAGGATGCCAAAACAAGCTAGCATGGTGAGCATGAGGCATGGTGCATAAAAGGCAAATAAGGTGGATTACACTAAACCTATTAAGACCAAGCATAGGATGACTCAACCAATAAAAATCAGAGTTATATCATGGCAAAATAACCCCAAATAAGCACTAAAATGATGGCTCGCAAGCTATGGCATAAAGGCATACGCAATGGTTCGTGTTAAGGCATAAAGGCGGAAACCCTCCAACGCATTGAATAAATGACAAATGTGAGTATATGACCATGAAACATGGACTGAAATCACATTATAAATGATACCAAATCATTAAAATAGTCCAAGTAAAGCATGCTAGTGGACTCAATACACAAAGCTAACAAGCTAGATCGAACCATAGCTATACAAAGCAAGTCATGTATGGCCAAAACCACCAAAATCAGAGCTAAAGCATGTTAAAACATGGACAAAAGCTTCATTAAGTTAAGCCAAAAGCACGCTAGAATGACATGTTACAACATGATGCATGTTAGGCTATTTCATGGAATTGCACTACAAGTCCATGGAGCATGCAAGGGCCAACCAAACCAAACCAAAACAGAGTCATGACATGGAAAAAAAATCACCAAAAACATGCTGAAATGGAAAGAAAACAAGCTAGAATGACATGCTACTTCATGAAGCATACAAAGCTAGTTTGTGCGATTTACACTACAAGTGTTTTAACCATGCATGGAGTGACCAAAGCCATCAAAAACAATTGTATGCCTCAGCAAAATAACCACAAATAAATGCTAAGAACAAGCCAACATAAGCTTAACAAAGGTGCTCAAACATGAGGCATATGAAGCTAGTAAACACAATACAAGGAGAGGGGATGACCCTCTCCTATTTAGGACACCAAAACCATCTTTCCACCACTAAAAATCCTCTGGATTTCAGTGGTAGAAAGGTCATGCAAAGGGTTCAACAACAGGCTAAAGGGATGGCTCAAAATAAGGTCTAACAAGGCCTAAGAGGGGGTAGATCACCCCAAACAAAAAAGTGACCTTAAACAACTATTTTAAGCATGCAAAAACAAAAAAAATTTCTAGTTAAGAGTTAAGCTTAAAAACTTATGCAAGAAGGGCTAAAAGCTTAAGCAAGAAAGGAGGATTTAAATGTCAAATGCTCACCCTTGAAGACCTCCTTTATAACTGCAACTCCAGCAAGTTTTTCAAGCTCAAACCAACCCAAGAACACCAAAAACAACTTCAAGAAGCCTCAGCAACACAAGCAAGGTGTTTTAGTGTGTGTTTGTGTATAAAAGTGAGACAAATCTACACTTTAAGGCACAAAACAAGAGGGAAATGAAGATGTATAGATATAGATTATATGTATGGCTCAAGCAAGTTTTTTTTTCTGAACCTAGAGGGGGGAGGAGGAACCTCCCTCTTATAGAAACTAAAAGGCAAAGCTTCTTGGATAAGCTAAGCCCCAAACAAATCCCTCCATACACGTGTATGGAGGATAGCCCAAAAGCCCTCTAGCTGTGCCAGCTGGAGGAAAATATCTCCAAAAAGGTGCCAAAAAGCAGCTGACCACTTGAAGTGGTTGGTCTGCTACTTAAAGTGGTTGGCCGACCACTTCAAGTGGTCTTCCAAGACACAAACTAGTCGGCCATGGTGGGAGAGAGTCAGGGCATGAAAGAAAGCTAGTGGTATGGTGGTCGACCAGAAAATGTGGCCCAAAGACCAAGCAAGCCTGTTATCCGACCAGAAAACTGGCTGGCAGAAGGAAAAGTGGTATCCAAGGAGAAAAAGTGGTCTCCCACCCTTGTACCACCTTCCAAACAAGGAAAACAAGGTTTGTACCAAAAACAAACCAAAACGGATGCAAGACGAGAGATCGGGGGGCAAAGCATGCGGCCGAAAGCCCCGAAAACTAGCTGACGAGCACCAAAAGTGGTATGAAACCACAAAAGTGGTCTCTCGGACCACATTGTTCCTCTAGGAAGAGGCAACAAGGTGTGGTTCAAAAACCATGCCAAACGGAGAACATTAAGCGGTCCCGAGACAAGGCGCACAACCAAAGGCTCCAAAAACTGGAAACTAGTCTCCAAACAGGAAAAGTGGTCTACGACCACAAAGAGATGGTCTACAAGACATCTTCCCCTCCCTCCCCCGGGAAGAGAAAACAAGATTCGGTCCACAAACCGAGCTGAAGCACAAAAGAGTTCAGAGGCCCGGAGGCAAGGCTCTCAGCCAAAACTCCGGAGACTCGAAACGAGCACAACATGCACCAACACCGAGCGCTCAATCGATGACGTCTGAGTCTTAAGGTCGGTCAAAAATGGGGTGTCTATAGTTGCCCCTCTTTAACAGAACTCGAAAGTCATAAGTGACGGGAGTGAATGTCAAAGCCCAGAGACGACCTATTTTTGACAAGACCGAAGACTTAGACAAACAGGTAAGATAACAAAGAGATGTGCCCGCAGGCTGGGGCAAGATGCAAATGACAATGCAAGAAGCCGAACATAACTTATGATCATGCAAAGAAAGCTGTAACGAAGCAAATATGAAAAATAAATGCAACTGTTTAAGTAAGCGAAAATGAACCAAACTACATTACATGCAGAAAGAATATAAGAGAATTATACAATTCTCACTATGTCTCACACGGAGTGCATACAATACCGTCCGGTTCGTCTGGTTGCGCCAGCTTCAAATGAACCGTACATACAATATCGTGCCTACAAAGGTACAATATCGTTAGAAACATGCATAGCAATGCAAGTGAAAGGTGCGTAACAAAGCAAGTGGAGGGTGCATGAAAATGCAACCTAAGTGTGAAGCATAACAATGCGGTAGGGATGCAAAACAATGCAACCTAAGTGTGACGCATAACAATGCGGAAGGGATGCATGACAATGCAACCTAAGTGTGACGCATAACAATGCGGAAGGGATGCAACACAATGCAACCTAAGTGTGATGCATAACAATGCGGAAGGGATACAAAACAATGCAACCTAAGTGTGACGCATAACAATGCAAAAGGGATGCAAAACAATGCAACCTAAGTGTGATGCATAACAATGCGGAAGGGAGTGTACAAAATAACACAATGCACTAACAAGTGTAGGTAAGGTGCGCAAGATAGCGTGAATGATACCATATAATGCACAAAACAGTGCAATGCGCTAAACAGTGCGATAAAATGCATGCACAATGCAAGACAGTACACTAGATGCAAATGGTGACATACTTCAACCATGCTGGAATCATGAGAGGAGGTGCTACAACAAATAATCAGGAGCGTGCACAATGCAACCTGAGATAAATTCCAAACACACGGAAATCATGTGAGGAAAGAGGACACTAAAACCACGTTGAAATCGTAAGAGGAGGTCCAAAAACAACCGCCCAGGTGCGTGCACAACGCAACCTGAGATAAATTCCAAACACGCTGAAATCGCGGGAGGAAAAAGGGAGAGGGAGAAACATTGGGACGTATCCCCGTGTTTCAGAAAGGTGCAAGCATTGAAACATATTCCAAATGCTCTTAACTGAAAAGGGAGAAACATAGGGACGTATCCCAGTGTTTCGGAAAGAAGGGGAAACATGGACACATATCCCCGTGTTTCGGAATGGTATAAGCATTGGAACACGTTCCAAATGCTCTTAACCAAGGAGGGAAAAACATAGGGACCCGTCCCACTGTTTCGCAGTGGCCTAAGCATTAGAACACATCGCCAATGCTCTTAACCAAGGAGGGAGAAACATAGGGACCCGTCCCATTGTTTCAAAGTGGCCTAAGCATTGGAACACGTTCCAAATGCTCTTAACCAAGGAGGGAGAAACATAGGGACCCGTCCCACTGTTTCGCAGTGGCCTAAGCATTAGAACACGTTGCCAATGCTCTTAACCAAGGAGGGAGAAACATAGGGACCTGTCCC
The DNA here is from genome assembly GCA_025200525.1 of Camellia lanceoleosa. NCBI lineage: Eukaryota > Viridiplantae > Streptophyta > Magnoliopsida > Ericales > Theaceae > Camellia > Camellia lanceoleosa. The sequence continues at coordinate 69,018,472 of CM045772.1, read as the reverse complement.
ACTGTTTCAGAGTGGCCTAAGCATTGGAACACATTCCAAATGCTCTTAACCAAGGAGGGAGAAACATAGGGACCCGTCCCACTGTTCCGAAGTGGCCTAAGCATTGGAACACGTTCCAAATGCTCTTAACCAAAGGGGAAGAAACATAGGGACCCGTCCCACTGTTTCGGAGTGGCATAAGCATTAAAACACGTTCCCAATGCTCATAACCAAGGAGGGAGAAACATAGGGACCCGTCCCACTGTTTCGGAAAGAAGAGAAACATAGGGACATATCCCCGTGTTTCAGAAAAAAGAGAAACATAGGGACACATCCCCGTGTTTCGAAAAAAAAGAGAAACATATGGACACATCCCCCTGTTTCGGAAAGAAGAGAAACATAGGGACATATCCCCGTGTTTCGAAAAAAAGAGAAACATAGGGACATATCCCCGTGTTTCCGGAGAAAAAGAGAAACATAGGGACACATCCCCGTGTTTCGGAAAGAAGAGAAACATAGAGACATATCCCCGTGTTTCCGAAAAAAAGAGAAAAATAGGGACATATCCCCGTGTTTCGGAAAGAAGGAGAAACGAAGGGACATATCCCCGTGTTTCGGAAAGAAGAGAAACATAGGGACATATCCCCGTGTTTCAGAAAGAAGGAGAAACATAGAGACATATCCCCGTGTTTCGGAAAGAAGAGAAACATAGGGACATATCTCCGTGTTTCGGAAAGAAGGAGAAACATAGGGACATGTCCCCGTGTTTCGGAAAAAAGGAGAAACATAGGGACATATCCCCGTGTTTCGGAAAGAAGGAGAAACATAGGGACATATCCCCGTATTTCGGAAAAAAAGAGAAACATAGGGACATATCCGGTGTTTCGGAAAAAAGGAGAAACATAGGGACATATCGCCGTGTTTCAGAAAGGTACAAGCATTGGAACGTATTCCAAATGCTCTAAACCAAAGACGGAGAAACATAGGGACGTATCCCCGTGTTTCAGAAAGGTACGAGCATTGGAACGTATTCCAAATACTCTAAACCAAAGAGGGAGAAACAATGGGACGTATCCTCGTGTTTTGAAAAAGAAGGAACGTGCATGACAATGCAGCAAGAGGAAAGGCACATCTCTCAGCATAGCACACGCGAGAGAGGAAAAAGAAAACCTCTTAGCGTATCACACGCGAGAGGGGAAAAGAAGATCTCTCAGCGTATCACACGCATGAGAGGAAAAGAAGAAATCTCTCAGCGTATCACACGCAAGAGAGGAAAAGGAGAAATCTCTCAGCGTATCACATGCAAAAGAGAAAAAAGAAGCATCTCTCTGCGTATCACACGCAACAGAGGAAAGAGAAAACCTCGCATCGTATCACACGCGAGAGAGGAAAAGAAGTATCTCTCAACGTATCACACGCAAGAGAGGAAAGGAAACATCTCTTAGCGTATCACACGCAAAAGGGGAAAGGAAACATCTCTCAGCGTATCACATGCTAGAGGGGAAAGAGAAAACCTCTCAGTGTAGCACACGCTAGAGGGGAAAAAGAAAATCTCTCAGCGTAGCACACGCGAGAGAGGAAAAAGAAAATCTCTCAGCGTAGCACATGCTAGACGGGAAAAAGAAAATCTCTCAACGTAGCACACGCGAGAGAGGAAAGGGGCATCTCTCAGCGTGTCACACACAAGAGAGGAAAAGAAACATCTCTCAGTGTATCACATGCAAGAGATGAAAGGTACCCAAACGCGTGCCAAAGCGAGAGGAGAAAGGTATCAGTCAAACCGAACCGGAACTTCTCTAAATAAACAGTACATACAATACCGTTCACGAAAGAAACCTAATAAATAGAATGTAATACAATGCCAGATGTTTAAGGAACGCAATGAACAGACAAAGCAATGCTTTAGAAAGCACCTCGTGAGATGAGTGGTGGTGAACCGCTCTGCTCCAACGGGGATCTCCCCTTTGTGTTCTTTGAACTCGTACCTTCAACTCGCAGTACAAAGGTCATGAAATGCTAACAAGGAGCAACATCTGCTGGCGAAACCACGGATGCTGCTTTTCTTCCTGATCATGTTCACAACTTTCCCTATTGTTCAACGGGGTGACAGACTAGGTTGGTTCAGTATCCAGAATCGAGGCGCATACCTGCTACCTCAACCTATGGGGCTTCCATACAGACTTCAAGCCGGGGATACACCCTTGGGTATTTAAACCAGACTTTAGTCTCGAAAATTCCAAACCTTTGTGTTCTAGGCAACAGCCATTCGAACTCTAGTTTCCACCAACGCAATTGATCTCCTAGGAACTCATTGCAAACACAGCCAAGATGCCTCTGGCAGGGACTAGTACTCAGGGAGAGCACTTCTGATCGCCATTCTGGCTTGAAATAGTCCACACAATATTCTGTTTACTTTGAACACACAGCTCATACAGCACAGTGCTCATTCTAAACACACAGCCCATAACACAATATTCTGTTTACTCGGTGCACAGCTTATATAGCACACTGCTAACTCTGAACACACAGCTCAAAACACAGTACTCAGTTTATTTGGTACACAGCTCATACAGCACACTGCTCACTCTGAACACACAGCTTAAAACACAGTACTCGGTTTACTTAGCCCACAGCTCATATAGCACACTGCTCACTCTGAACACACAGCTCAAAATACAGTACTCAGTTTACTTGGCACACAGCTGATTCTGAACGAACAGCTCATTTTGAAGTCAGTTCATTCTAAACACACAGTTCATTTTGATCATACGGGATGCAATAACGGAACTTGCGGAAGTCGAAACAAACTTAGATGCTCCAAATTTTCCCTGTTTTCTTTTGCCTCGCAGTCTGGAACCCATATAGCTTCAAATAGGTCCTAGTTCTTTTGTTCTCAAATGACCTGGGTTGAACCCTGCGGTTTTATGAAAGAACAAATCCTGTTTTGCACATATGTGGAGAATGGCACAGCACTCTGAGCACAAAATGATTTTATTTTGAAATTAAGAGATAAGTTCTTAATCGAGTATTGAGCCTATGACTGAACACAGCGAAAAAGACTCAACAACGGAAAATAAAGGTAAACAACCTAAACACATCTATTGACATTCAAAACGACTCAAAATAAGAATCGAGACAAACTAAACAACAGACACGACACTCAGACGTTTTCCAAAGGCGAGAGGCCTCTCGGTTGACGGGGAGCCCAGTTTCTTCGGCTATTGTTTCGCACCCTTTCTCATTTGTGATCCTCACATCACTCGGCCCTCAGGCTCTGTTTTTTCTAGAAAAAAAAAAAAAAAAAAAGTCATTTTCTCACTTTTTCTCTTAGCGCACATCTCTCTATTCTTCAATCTCTCATTTTTTATCCCTCCCTTGGGTGGTTGATGGATAAACAAGAAGTTGCGGGCTCGTGCCCCTAGCATTCTGCTAGATTCTCATTCTTCTGCGCACAACTAGTGAATTTTCTCTCACAGAGGGGTTACGCCGCAACTGGGTGTGTAGCAAATCTGCAGCTGACATCGGTTAACGATGCTCTGCTAGAGAGTTTGGACGTGATCAGATGTGTCCAGATAAGGGAGTGGAATATCTTAATCCATTCCAATTCGTGCTTTGCACTTGGCTTGATACCTCGCTGCTTGAAGGATGTTGAGAGCTTTCAGCCCTTTTCTATTAGCTTCCACTATGCCCTTTTTGGAAAGTATGTTGACAATGGGGAAAAGACAGAACACCTGACTCAACTGCGCCCCTAGTTCATAATTTTGACCATTTTTTTGTTTTGGTTTTCTACTAAAACAATTTTGACCAACATGAGAATTAGATTAACATACTTGTTCGACTTTTGATTTGAAATCATGCAAGTCAGGTTATGAGCACTGAAAATTTTCCTTTTTTGGGTCCAAGAAATGGTCTAGTTTTGGAAAAATGGAATAATTTTTGAGAACATTAGTCAACCTCAGCAAAAATTCTCAAAAACTATTTTTGCAAATGGCCACTGCTCGACCAACACAGAATTTGCTCTGAAGATGTGCAACCTCGGATCCAAAACAATGGAAAATTAACCTTTGTCTGAAGGACACTGCATTGGCAACGGAAAGTTGCCCCTTGTTTAAATAGCACCGCAGCACACTAAACGGCAATGAAAGTTGCCCCTTGTTTAAATAGTACCGCAGCACACTGAACGGCAATGGAAAGTTGCCCCTTGTTTGAATAGTACTGCAGCACACTGAACGGCAACAGAAAGTTGCCCCTTGTTTGAATAGTACCGCAGCAGACTATAACCAGCTCTCATAGTGACAATCACAACCAAACTCTCAGATACAGAGCAGACAAAGATAATCAGAACCATTACAAGGACATAGTTGATTTGGAGGTGTTTACGGCTGGACTTCATAATGAAGTTGCCTACGTATCCCAAACATGGGAATCAAGCCTTACGTAGTTCCGAGTTAAGGTACACTCGGGTATTAACCTCTCCTTTTACGCTCTAACTTTTGCCAAGGCCACCCTTTCGAGTTTTCAACCTTGCGAGCTATGTTCTTCTTTCTTTTCAGTTTTTCATTTCTTCATTTTTTTTTATTTTTATTTTTTTTTTTTTGCACTTTTTCTTCTTTTTCTTGCTCTAACTTTTGCCTGGGTCGCCCTTCCAGGTTTTTGGCCCAGCGAGCCTCTCAAGGGTAAAAAGTGTAACAAGTCCATGTTGAATGGTTTTGGGATCTCGAAGCCATCTGAATCCAGGAGAGTGGCTGTTGTTCACTGATGATGTTGTTCACTGATGATGTAAGAGTCCATCCAATGGGGGCTGAATTTGCCCCTAGTGTTGTGGATAGGAACTCAGTTGTCCTTCAGGAATACTTTCTTCTTTCCTCCCTTCTGGGATTTGGCATTCTTGCTGATCTTCATTAGCTTGAGCAATGTCCCAGTTTTTGACTCTTCGAGCGCATCGGACATTTTTCTGGCCCCTAGTTCAAGGGCTACTTCTGATCTAGCTTCGCAAGCTTCTTCTGATGACATCTGATCTTCTTGATCTGACTTTTCTTGCCCCCAGTTCGAGGGTTGCTTCAAATCTAGCCACACGGGCCTCACATTTTGGTTGACCATTGAACATTCTGAATCCAAGTTCAAGGTTTGAAACGAGAGGGGTCGAGTCTCGAGGCTGAGAGCGATCCTAAGCTACACAATCTCAAGAGCGATTCCACACAGGTTTTCGCAGGACCGCGAAAAACTTTTTTTTTGAAATCTTTTAAGAAAGCGACTAATCGCTCGTGCTGAAGACAATGTAGAACCAATCTGGATTAAGCTAGGATGCTTCTCAGTACTCACGTTAACACGCATGATCTCATTCATCAAGGGCTTAGCATGCCTCTTTCTCTCAATTGATCAAATTTCACAAATCCTGAGGAATTCCGTCCTCTTCGTTTTCATCACAGTGTTCAAAAGGTTTTTGAAAAACTTAGGTCAATGCAATGATTTCAAGGCACGGAAGAGCAGGTGAAATGCACTGGCATTTCATTCAAACTTCTGGCACAATAGGAGCAAGGCAGAAGCAAACACAAGAGTGCGAATATTACTGTTGTTTCATTCAGGTCTATTGGCACTACTGGCTCCACGACAAAAACAAACTCAAAAGAAAGCGAAAAGACAAACACAAAACAAAATAGTGATGTTCGGGGTAACACTCCCGGAATCACCCGACTCCTATACAACAGGGCTAACTCGATACAACAAAACAGACCCCAAACAAAAAGACTGAGTCAAAACAAAGAGACAGACCAAAAACAACACAACAGAACTAACTCAATACCCAAGTCAGAAAGTATGAAAACCAGCATTCGCAAATGCTCAAAACAGTGCGTGCCATACGCCACAGTTGGAGTAAACTGAGCGCCACCCGCAAGTGGTTCATCCCCTGATCACATCACATTATCCTCCAGGTTCACTGATCCAGTGATAATAGACTTTGCTGAGCTTGGTGGGAGGACGACCCTGTTGTCAAACAAGTCCTGTACTTCATGGCGGAGATGGAAGCAATTGTCGGTGCTGTGACAGGTCTGTTGATGCCACGCACAGTACTGGGTAGTATCATGACCAGGTGGAAGACGACTAGGGAGAGGCCAAGGCTCGGGGGGTTTGAGATGTCCCTTTTCAGCAAGGATATGAAGAGCCTTGGACAAAGGCATGTAGAGGGCATGGAAGACCCTGCGCCCTCGGGGTAGATACTTCGAGGTTTGTGGATTTTTGCTAGGTGCACTAGTAAAGGGGTCAGTAGGTGCTGGTTTGGTTTTATGATCTTTCCCGGGTGTAGAATTAGGGTTGGGAGTAACAGTTCTGGTACGATAGCCCTTCTCCGGATTTTCCCCTTGGCTTGAACTGCCCTCATTTTGAGTAACGAAAGTGTCATCCACAATTTTTGTAGCAATTGCGAGCACTTGTTGTTTATTCAGTACCCCGGCTTTCAAAGCCTCAACATCCTACAGAAGTTGTTCATAGGGATCAGTGTATGCCCCCACCTTGTTCTTACCGCTCACCTCAGCTTGGTCAAAGGTTTGGGTTGCTACATCAGTGCGAAGCCCTGTTGTTGTCGAGATGTTATTGCCGGAACTTAGGATGGCCTCAGGTTGGCTGAGCTCAATTACAATCCGCCCCAATAGTCGGGGCTCTTCTGGCATGAAGTTCCCGGTATGTGATATGATCGATGGCAGAGCCGACATTCCGTAGGCTAGATTAGCCACAGACCTCTGAAGATCGCCGATCATTCCCATCAGCTCAAAAGTGGTGGGCTTACGTGTTTGGAATAATTGGGGTTCCCAGATTGGATGTCCGGCAGGTGACCTAGGTGGGCGTTGCATTTCAACATCGATCTCACCCTGCATGGCGATTCCTTCGTTTAATGTTGCTGTCATGACCACAATTTCTTCTGAATTTTGCGTCATCACGAGTTTGCTGAATTGAACAGAGGTGATGTGACTGGCGACTAATGGATCAGATAAACCAGTGAGCCCTGATTGGCCCTTATCTGCCTTGCCTCAGCGAAGGAAAATACCGGCTGCTCTTGACCTGAATCTCTGACCTGACAAAGTCTATCAGCACAAATCTAATGAACCCCGGGGATATCGGAGCCTTCTGAAGCTACAGTTCCAAGACTACCCTAGCAAAAGAGAAAACAGGCAACACCTCAGCTCAATTTCACCGGAACTGATATAAGTACAGCTGCATGACTATGCTCTCTATTGAATTCTGCCCAAAATTCTGCCTGTAAACTGATGCCCTCGGGTAAAACTGATTCCCCCAAAAATACTGATGCCCTCAGGCCTGATACCCAGACTTCCAAACTGATATGCACCTTCTTGTAGAGGCACACTCTAAAAGCACATAGCAAGTAAATGCAAGTCAAAAACAACCCTATGTTGGGGTAGGGTTTCCCTGTCCTATTTTGTCAGGAGCTAGGGTTTCACTACGCACACAGCGGTTTCAAACAACCTAAAATCGGGTAAGCAACATGTCCTAGTTTGGAATGGTCCCTATGGATTTCGAATATGCACTAGGTCGAATGGTCAAAAAGGGTGCCCTGATAAAAACCGAGGTTTGTGTTCCCGTCGTGGCAGAGCCCACAACCAGTCAGCCTTATGGCACGCTTCTCAAACCAAGCCTCCGGCAAACCATTCAGGAATAGCATATGGCAAACACGGTGTCCTAGGCGCACCAATGCAAATGCAATGCAAAGAAAACACATAAGTGTAATCAAAACAAGATATCATGAGTTCGAGTCAAGTTCTCTAAGTCCCCAGCAGAGTTGCCAGAAACTATAGACGCGTCCCGAACATCCAGGGCTCCGCGCGCGAAAATGGCACGGGATTCCGTTTTGTCCATTGGGCTTACTACAGTTCAGACTCAAATGTCACGATTCTGAATATAATCTCACAATGTGCGATGTGAGACCGATAAATCACCAAAGAGTCCAAATCCGACAAACCGTTTTAGAAAAACTGATTTTTATAAAGAAGTGCCAAACATGGACTGCTTTGCTAGGTACAGAGTCGCCACCTAAATATTTTATTTTGGGGGAATTTAGGAAACCCTAACTCGTGCCTAAGGCCACGTGTCCGTCATCACCAAAGTTGCCTCGGCTCGGGAACTTAGGTACAATTGGGGAAGGTCATGTAATGAGCACCCCTGCTCGCCCGATCAAAGATCGGCCTGTACTAAGCATGATATCTTGTTTTTGAAAACACATGTGTTCTTATTCCGGTTAATTAGCCAATCTTACTATGTGATGCGCACAACAAACAAGTATAGACTAGATCGCCTAGTTTGGAACAAAACATTGCATGTTCATTTTGTTGAAAACAGTTTGAAGTTTGCTACTCGTAAGTAGGCTAAAATGAGGATTTTGATGAATTGTTCGAATCTAAGTAATCCAACCTTCACCCACAGACATTCATGCAGTTATATCAACTAAGCAGTTAGCCTCATGGCAAGCATGCTTTAATGGCAGTCAATAACACACATGTAGTATGATAAAGCATAAACACTCACAGTGTACTCCGAGCCAAAACAGAGAACTAGTTAGAAATCATGCATGATCCTAGTTCATGTGAAGATGGCCAATGCAACACATGCAAAAATGCAGCTAAGATAGGCTCGGCTATCCTAATCATGTCATGTGAAATGCAACTTGATACATGTATTCGAATAGGTATTGAAATACAATGCAGTTAGTATGATGTGCCAAGCCTGGTGCATGCAATACAGATGAATGGATGCACGCATGTGAAGTGTAAGATATGCTAAACAAAATATGCCCTAAAACTAACCATCGTAAGTGGTTAAGTAAAAGGGAGAAAGAAATGAGGGTTGGAAGACATGCATCACACACACGCACGCTTATTACAACATTACGCCCTCTTGAGGGAGGGACCGAATAAGAAGCTAACTACCTAATCTAAGCTAATTAAACTAATTATTACATCACAATTAATTAACTAATCCTAGTTAACAAATTATTACAAAACAAATTGAATAGCTAACGCATTAACTAATAAAGCACAAACCAAAGCGTAAACTAGCTATCTAAGCATGGCAGCTAAGGAAAGTAGTAAAAGCAGATGGTTCTCAGAGGGAGAAGACTGGATGCATGCAAGCCTGGTCGCCTCGTTCGAAATCCAATGCGATGCCCCGATTTGCCTCTGTTTTCATTTGTTCTCAGAAGCTTGCACCAAGCTCCAAAAAGCTGAAACTTCACCTTGGGAGTCCTGTAGAAGGGTGGCCAACCACTTTTGGTTGTTGAAAAACCAGAAAAGTGGTCGGCCAGTTAGTTTTTCTGGCTGGCTGGCCGGCCAGTTGTTGCTGCTGAATTCCAATTTGCTACAACAGAAAGCAAGAAAGGGCATGGCAATGTATTTGCAAGATATGTGTGCACAACCACCCTCCCTATCATGTCATAACCTCAAGGGAGTGCGGTTCTCGGCCCTCGGGCCACCAATTGCGCATTTCAATGCATGATGGCCGAGAGGCAAAGTTGCACAATTCAATATGAAATGAATGCACAAGTAAACACATAAAGCCTAAAACTCTATCATGTATGATCAACAGCGTCGGCGACCGGGAATCAGGCACGTTTCATCACTTTAAGTATGAAACGTCCCTCTTTTTCCCGTGTTTGGACTAACACCAATTCCAAACACAATGCAGCACATAACGTGGCATGCACAAAACAGAGGCCATAATGTCAAAATGAAGGCACCGAAAACCCATACAAGCATGCATGCCAATTGGCTCACCAATTAAGGCACTAAGTTGCAACTCTCAAGAACACTTAAAGAGTGAAAAAGCATGGAAGTGTAGTAACACTAAGTGCACTGAAATGAGGTAAGAAATGATGCTAAATCATTTAAACTAACACGAGTATGGCATGCTAGGGTCCTTAAAGCATGAAGCTAGTAAAGAGGACTACAAAGGAGGCATGCAATACATGGCACAAATGCATGAACTAAGCATGGACAGAGCTCAAGTAGGTCAAAATGAGGACCTAAACATGCTGAGACGAGGACTCAAAGGCCTAGGCATGCAAGCATACGAGCTAAGGTATAAACTAGGCAACAATGCATAACACTCAAAGGCACTTAAAGCATGATTGAGGTAGGAACATGGCAATGCTAAATGCTCTGAAATGTCATACTAAGTGATGCCAAATCATGTACACAATACAAATGAAGCATGCAATGGTGCTCAAAGCTTGAGGCAAGCAAGAGCATTTGTACTACAAGTATACAAAACATGAAGCATGTGACCAAGGCAACCCAAAACAGTCCTAGAACATGTCAAAATGAGTCTAAAACATGTATGGAAGGATGCCAAAACAAGCTAGCATGTTTAGCATGAGGCATGGTGCATACAAGACAAGTAAGGTGGATTACACTACACCTATTAAGACCAAGCATGGGATGACTCAACCAATAAAAATCAGAGTTATGTCATGGCAAAATAACCCCAAATAAGCACTAACATGATGGCTCGCAAGCTATGGCACGAAGGCATACGCAATGGTTCGTGTTAAGGCATAAAGGGGGAAACCCTCCAACGCATTGAATGAATGACAAATGTGAGTGTATGACCATGAAACATGGACTGAAATCACAATATAAATGATACCAAATTATTAAAATAGTCCAAGTAAAGCATGCTAGTGGACTCAATACACAAAGCTAACAAGCTAGATTGAACCATAGCTATACAAAGCAAGTCATGTATGGCCAAGACCACCAAAATTAGAGCTAAAGCATGTTAAAACATGGACAAAAGCTTCATTAAGTTAAGCCAAAAGCACGCAAGAATGACATGTTACAACATGATGCATGTTAGGCTATTTCATGGAATTGCACTACAAGTGCATGGAGCATGCAAGGGGCCAACCAAACCAAACCAAAACAGAGTCATGACATGGAAAAACATCACCAAAAATATGCTGAAATGGAAAGAAAACAAGCTAGAATGACATGGTACTTCATGAAGCATACAAAGCTAGTTTATGCGATTTACACTACAAGTGTATTAACCATGCATAGAGTGACCAAAGCCATCAAAAACAGTGGTATGCTTCAGCAAAATAACCACAAATAAATGCTAAGAACAAGCCAACATAAGCTTAACAAAGGCGCTCAAACATGAGGCACATGAAGCTAGTAAACACAATACAAGGAGAGGGGATGACCCTCTCCTATTTAGGACACCAAAACCACCTTTCCGCTACTGAAAATCCCTCTCCTATTTAGGACACCAAGACCACCTTTCCACCACTAAAAATCCTCTAGATTTCAGTGGTAGAAACGTCATGCAAAGGGTTCAACAAGAGCCTAAAGGGATGGCTCAAAATAAGGCCTAACAAGGCCTAAGAGGGGGTAGTTCACCCCAAACGAAAAAGTGACCTTAAACAATTATTTTAAGCGTGCAAAAAAAAAAATTTCTAGTTAAGAGTTAAGCTTAAAAACTTATGCAAGAAGGGCTAAAAGCTTAAGCAAGAAAGGAGGATTTAAAGGTCAAATGCTCACCCTTGAAGACCTCCTTTATAACTGCAACTCCAGCAAGTTTTTCAAGCTCAAACCAACCCAAGAACACCGAAAACAACTTCAAGAAGCCTCAGTAACACAAGCAAGGTGTTTGAGTGTGTGTTTGTGTACAAAAGTGAGACAAATCTACACTTTAAGGCACAAAACAAGAGAGAAATGAAGATGTATAGATATAGATTATATGTATGGCTCAAGGAAGTTTTTTTCTAAACCTAGAGCGGGGAGGAGGAGCCTCCCTCTTATAGAGACTAAAAGGCAAAGCTTCTTGGAGAAGCTAAGCCCCAAAAAAATCCCTTCATACACGTGTATGGAGGATAGTTTGAAGCCCTCCAAATTGCGGTGAAGGAAAATATCTCCAAAAAGATGCCAAAAAGCAACCGACCACTTGAAGTTTGTCAGCCTGCTACTTAAAGTGGTCGGCCGAGCACTTCAAGTGGTCTTCCAAGACCCAAACTGGTCAGCCATGGTGGGAGAGAGTCCAGGGCATGAAAGAAAGCTAAGGGTGTGGTGGCCGACCAGAAAATGTGGCCCAAAGACCAAGCAAGCCAATTATCCGACCAGAAAACTAGATGGCAAAAGGAAAAATGGTCTCCACAGAGAAAAAATGGTCTCTCACCCTTGTACCACCTTCCAAACAAGGAAAACAAGGTTTGTACCAAAAACAAACCAAAACGGATGTAAGACGAGAGATCGGGGGGCAAAGCACGCGGCCGAAAGCCTCGAAAACTGGCTGACGAGCACCAAAAGTGGTATGCAACCAGAAAAGTGGTCTCCCAGACCACAATGTTCATCTAGGAAGAGGCAACAAGGTGTGGTTCAAAAACCACGCCAAACGGAGAATGTTAAGCGGTCCAGAGACAAGGCGCGCGACCAAAGGCTCCAAAAATCGGAAACTAGTCTCCAAACGGGAAAAGTGGTCTGCGACCACAAATAGATAGTCTACAAGACCTCTCCCCCCTCCCTCCTGGGAAGAGAAAACAAGATTCGGTCCACAAACCGAGCCGAAGCACAAAAGAGGTCAGAGGCCCGAAGGCAAGGCTCTCAGCCAAAACTCCAGAGACTCGAAATGAGCACAACATGCACCATCACTGAGCGCTCAATCAATGACGTCTGAGTCTTAAGGTCGGTCAAAAATGGGGTGTCTACACCCCTCCTCTGGGCAAGTCTAATCATGTCCAAACTGGCGTCTGAATCGAAAATGAAAGTAGAATACTCAGTGCGTGAGGCCAATTAACTTAATACCTGGCTGTCGAGACATGTTGTAGCTTATCTCATTCAAGTCAAGCTAAGGGCAACGCCAAGCTATGTCAGCTGCAGATTTGCTGCACATCTAGTTGCACCACCATCCCTCGTTGGGAAAGTCTACTAGTCGCTGGCAGAAGAAATAGGCTCGGGCTGAATATTCGGGGCAAGGGTCCACTACTTTCAGCTTATCCATGAGCCATACCTGGGAAGGGATGAAAAATAAGTGAGATTAAAGAATAGAGAGATATGCGTGGAGAGAAAAGTAAAGAAAGGGCTTTGAGAGAAAATAGAGCACGAGTGCCTAGTGATGTACGAGACATATATCAGAGAGGGTGGGAAACAATCCCTGAAGAAGTAGTGGACTCCCCACAAATCTAGTGGTCTCTCGCCGATGAAAAGCATCTAAACCGATTAGGGTCTCAGCCAGTGCTAAACCAATGCAAGCCTTATCCTCTTTCAGATATTAGGCTACTTCGATCAGCTTAATGATGGCTCTGCCGCAACTAAGGGCAAGAAGAAAATGTGCAAGCATACATAAACAAAAGGCATGTTGCCGAAAGCCTTGCCAAAGAAGGTCGCCTCTATTTTCGATATCGGAGAACCAATGAATCAAGCTGGGTATATCTAGCTCCCCTTTATGAGCTAAAGATCGAGCTTCATGTAAAGTGAGCCCACACATCCACCCCAAAGCCTGGGTGTGGCCAAAACGGGGCTGAGGCATAATTTTCTCATCGCGTCAGGTTTCTATCAATGCTCAAAATTCTTCAAGAGTCGGGCACATTTCCTGCGCGCCGAAGTAAAATACATACGTAATCGGGTCCCAACATCGGACCGCGACATGGAGGAACGGAAAGCAAAGTGAAGTATGGCTCAATGAAAAAAGCGTGTTTATCCCAAAACCTCAAAAATTCACCTTTTCTATCCTGTCTAAAGTGGCTATCCAATCCATGAGCTTCTTGGCAAGGAATATCTCCATTTGTGGAAGAAACAGCAATAAAAATGAGGTTCTGGTGAAGAAATCACGAAGAAAGACCTTTTATAGAAGATGGGACTGTGAGTGGTGGCCAGCTATTAACTTTTTGGTAGAGCACCACAAGTGGCCGGCTGCCCACTTTTGGTGGCCTACTGCCCACTTTTTAGAGGCCTGCCACCCACTTTTTGTGGCCAGACGTCCACTTTTGGTTTTGTCATGGTCTTTGTGTTTTAAGGTCATGTTTTGAGTCTTGTGTTTTTTAGCAAGTGCAAATAGTTATGTTTGAGTTGTTTTTACTTTGTTTTTCATTTATCAAGTTATATTTTGTATTTTGGTCATAGGTTGGCTCAGTATCCGGTTAAGAACATCATGCCAATACAAGTATTTTTATTTTTTGGTTTCAAATTCAACTCCATGCTCCTTTATCAAATGTGGTGCTCATGATGCAAAAACAATAACTCTTTTCATAAAACTATAGGGTTTTTCCCTGATCATAGTTTTTACAAAAGAGAATACAAGTTTTCAAAAGAAAAACTAAAAGCCTATCTGAAGCTATACATGTGCTAAGCTACAAAATAAAAGAAACTAGGCAAAAGAGTATAAAAGCCTGCGCCAGTCGCATCAAGCTCGAGAGGCCCTCTTCGTCCTCTTCCTCAAAGGGGACTCACGGGCACTATCTCCAGCAGCACCACTATCATCAGAAGCAGACTCAGAGCTAGAACCAGTATCATCATCTCCGCCTCGACTTAGAGCCGCCTCGGCTGCTTCGCCTCCTGATCTCTAGCCAACATCATCGTCCTCTTTTTCAGACTTAGAGCGTCGACTCACTGCCTTCTCAGAGTCGTTGGTCTTAATATCATCCTCCCTTAAAATCGGCTCCGAGCTGCTTCGACTTCAAGCACCTCTACCCCTCCTTGACCTCGACGCTCATCTCAACCATGTGCTGGAATTTGTTTGTCTCCCGTCTCTACCGTCAGAGGAGGTGCCGCTAGGGCTGCTGCTGCCACTAGTGCCCTCTATGCACATGGGATCTGGAAAACAAACACTAACGTATTAGATACAGTATGTGGCAAAATGTAGTATCATGCAGAAGGCAGTACTATATGTTAGTGCAGTGTGAGGCAGCGTCAAAATGCATGTCAATAGATCAATGTGTAGTATTGTGTATCAGTGTGAGTATTGCTTGTCAGTATGGTGAACAGCACTGTGAGTTAGTAGTGAAAACGTGTGGAAAATGAGGGAGAATACCAAAATACCGTGGAGACCAAGTCGTGTCTCTCTCCTCTGTACCATGCCAACAAGAAAAGCAACTAGCTGGAGGAGGCTCTTCGTGTACTCTGTGGGCGCCTTCAAGTGAATCTAAACATTAATATATAGAAATGGAAAAATGTGGAATGCAAGTTATAAGGCATGGTCTATACCTGAGGTGCGCCTGGAGCTCTGACATACCCATGCCTCGCTCGTGGCTCTAGGAATCGATAGGTCGTCCACCCTCCAAAGAAGTAAGCATAGTAGGAATCGCCGACCAACCGGTGGCTGGCATAGCAGGAGAGGCCTCTCCAATACACCGCCGCCTCCGAAAGGCTTCTCCAGCCAAAGGAGCACCTGCAGTATCACCTGCAAGAACTCCTATCAAGGGCGGCACAAGATAAGTCCAGATGAAGGCTATATAATCCCCCTACCCTCTAAAGTAGTTAGCATCCAACCCCATCATGAACTGAATAATAACCTCAGCTGGGAGGCTAGCGGTTGTCCTCATGGATGTTAGGAGTGTCATAGGAACGACTGGAGCGGGCCAGCCCAAAATCTAGCATATGAAACGCTCTCCTAAGAACCAGGCTGGGCAGAATGGGCCCTCTAGTAAAATTCAGTATCGAGACGTGGCCCAAGCTCTAGCATACTAGTCCCTTACTCCGGCTGGCATCATCCCCCAAGGCTGCCACGTGATCTGTAAATAGAGGATGTATAGATTGTTAGTTATTATCAATTGTCGGAGTATGAATTAGAACAGTAGCAATAGGAGTAAAGAAAAAATGACTGTAAATTTTGGGATACCTTGTGGGCTGCCACTGTGTCAAAGTATCGGTGGAAAAAGGTGAACGTCAAGTCCTCACAGTGTTGGCGGTGACATCTGCTGTCATATCGCCACGAGTAGGGCATGGCCAAAATGATCTCATCCACTAGCTCTAGTGCAAGAGCCAAGAAATAAGTGTAAACCCACAACTGCAAGAAAAGGGCAGCAGCATTATCAACGATGCTTGAACAGATGCAGAAAGTGCAAAGCATAAAGCACGATGCATGAACAGATACAGAAAGTGCAAAGCAAAAAGCACGATGCATGAACAGATATTGAACAGGAAGTGCAAAACAGAAAGCATAAGTAACAAAATTGAAGCTATAGTGCATGCCTGCCAGGCTCTCCAGTAGCCTCCAACTCTCTCTCCCTTCATACGGGAAGTAGAACTCATATAACCATAGAGTGCAGCAAGGCCGACCCCACTCCAGTCATAAAATCGGGCTCAGGACAGGGTCACAAGGGCGCACAATAAGTACAAACTCATGGTGTTCCACCTGTTCATGAACAAGGTGGTACCGAGAACATCAAGAAGCCTTGGGCATACTACTTTATCTCCTCCTACGTCTCAGGCTACCTCCCTCGGAAGTGCTTGGAGAACCAACTGTATCACACCATAGCTGGCTTGTACAGATATGGATTCACTCCGAGCAGGTAGATGCAGGCCGCTGGTCCATGTCCATGTCAAAGGGGATCGGATCACCCCCTACTCCTAAGCCTGTTATCATGGAGAAGTCATAGGGAGTCATCGTTATCTCCCCGATGGAAGAAAAGTGAAAAGAGTTGGTGGTGTCCCACCACCTCTCCACCAATGCTCCAAGTAGAGCCCGGCTGGCCAGGTGACACGAGAGCCCGGTCCAGAATAAGCCAAAGCCTGCCTTATCAACTAACTCACAGACCTGAGCAAGGAGCTCATGGTACCAATCCCTGGCTATCACTGGCCTGTAACCCCTACAGGAGCGAGAGTCCCCCTATGACAAGGAAAAATGGAGTTAGATGAAAGACAGTAATAGCAGAACAGTCAGATAGACGGCAGTGTAGGATAGTCAAATGAAAGGCAGAAAAATATAGAAATAAAGTTTGTACCTTAGTAGCGCCATGGAAAAAGTGGAAGTCTGGCTCCCTCAGCAAAACATCCTCTGACATGCCACCGACAAAATCGTCAAAACGCATCATGCCTCCAGGCGCCATCATGTGCGTGCGGGGGTGGTAAGTGGTCGAATCAAAGAGCCTCATCCTTAATGGTAGTGGCTCAAGTTCCAACTCTGGAGCGAACTCTACCTTGAAATTAGTGGCAATGTCCTCCG
This sequence comes from Camellia lanceoleosa, assembly GCA_025200525.1. Lineage (NCBI taxonomy): Eukaryota > Viridiplantae > Streptophyta > Magnoliopsida > Ericales > Theaceae > Camellia > Camellia lanceoleosa. The sequence goes on along the minus strand of CM045772.1, from coordinate 69,001,330 downwards.
CCACCACATTGGCCTCAGCGACCGCTGGCTCCTCGACCCCTATGGGTGAAAGTGCAAGTGGAACCTCGGGAGGGGCATCATCATGAGGAATGTCCTCTGCCATCTAAAAAGTGGGTGAAGATTGGTGAAAAAGGTAAGAAAATAGAGGAAAGAGGGAAAACTTAGAAGAAGTCAACCCTAGGAGAGAGAAAATGGGAGGAAAAGTCAAGACTCGAGAAAGTTCACAAAACCCAAGAGAAACTCGCCCAAAGTGTTGAAAACTCAAAAAAATCAACGCAAACAAGATCTGATTGGTTCAAAGTGTAGAGGACCAAAGATGTTTTGCGAATAAAGTTTGCATGCGGCGTTGGAAAACGCGTACAAAGCACAAACCTAGAGAGAGGAAACACCTAGAGAGAGAGAGTGATTTCGGACGTGGGTGTGTGAGGAAATGAGGTGTGGTGGTGTGTTTAAGTAGACCCATGCCAAAATCGCGTTTCTGCCCCCAAAATTACATTAGTGGCTAGCAGGTCACTAAAAGTGGGCGGCCGCCCACTATTAGTTACCAGCAAGCCCATTTGTGGCCGACAGTTCTCCTTAGTGGCCTGGTGCTGGTTTTGAAATGACTCGAAAGTCTGTCCTAGTTGCGTCATTTCAATGCATGCTATACTCCAGCACGGGAACGTGCCCTAATTTCAAAAGTGAGCGGGTTGTATCCTTTTGAGCATTTTGCAAAACCTCCGACAGGCAAATCGGAGGTTGGCATCGAATGTCGTTTTTGTCTATTTTGTCGAATTACATATTTGTTCCCTTCTGTTGCATAGAACGTGCATTTTTACATGCCTCCTATGTTGCATGTGCGCATTGCATCGTAACTTTATATAATTATTGTGCACAAAACATGCTTTCAGTATTTGCGTAGAACATGCTTTCGATTCTGGCATAGAACGTGCTTTCAATTAACATCATATGTAGGTTGTCTACAATTTTGCATAGAACATGCATTGTTATTTCATTGGTTTTCATGCTAGCTCACTTTGCGACTCTATCGCCCTTGTCTTTTATCGCATCATCTCATACTTTTTGCATTATCTCAGGACGCGTGAAACGTGACCCTGAGCGGTTCTTCTCCTCTTCTCACAATTTCAACGTTATTAGAGTATCTTAAGACGCATGAAACACGACCCTGAGTGATTTTTTTTCTATCTTAGGACGCGTGAAGCACGACCCCAAGTGGTTTTTCTCCTCTTCTCATGATTTCAGTATGATTGGAATATCTCATGACACGTGCAACGCAACCCTGAGTGGGTTTTTTTTATCTCAGGACGCGTGCAATGCTACCCTGAGTAGTTTTTCTCCTCTTCTCACTATTCTCAAGACACATGAAACATGACCTTAAGCAGTTTTTCTCCTCTTCTCACGATTTTAGCATGATTAAAGTATCTCAAGACGAGTGAAATGCGACCCTGAGCAATTTTTTTTTCTATCTCAGGATGCGTGAAACACAACCCTAAGCGATTTTTCTTCTCTTCTCACGATTTCAGCGTGATTAGAGTATCTCAGGATGCATCAAACGTGACCTTGAGCAGTTTTTCTCCTTTTCTCACGATTTTAACATTATTAGAGTGTCTCAGCATACATGCAACGAAACCCTAAGCGGGTTTTTTAATTATTTTTTATCTCAAGAGGCATGAAACGTGACCTTGAGTGATTTTTCTCCTTTTCCCACAACTTCGGTGTGGTTAGCATGTCTTTTTTAGCTCTTGCTGCATGAAATAAAGTTGGACTTTTTGTTATAGCTTAGTGCATTATCTTGTTATTTCTTATTGCATCGCCTTCCATGCTCATGTCATTCTTTTTTTAACATAGCTGACTTCGCGAAGCGTGTAAGTCCTGCTTCGGGTATATTCTTTGTGCATGGCATTTGCATCTTGCCCCTAAACTACACTGGTTTGATTCCTTACAAAAGGATGCGTAGGCTGCTTTCGGGCTTAACCATTTTATTTTATGTCTTGCCCAAGTCTTATGGCCTTGTCAAAATGGGTTGTCTCTGGGCTTTGACATTCACTCACGTCGCTTCATGAATTCGAGCACTGTCAAAAAGAGACAACTATAGACACCCCATTTTTGACCGCCCATACAACTTGGGTGCCACCAATTACTCACCCGATAATGAATTTGTATATGCTTGTTGAATGCTCGAAATCCTCAGCAAAAAGCCTCAGCTTTGAGCCTCAAAAACATACAAACCTTGTGCCTTGTTTTGGACCAAAATAGTAGTTTTTCAAGCCAAACCATTCAGGGACCTGCAGACCCACTAGTGGCCTGCAGCCCACTATTAGTGGCCTGTCGGCCACTAATGCAAAAACCAGATATTTTTGGCCAGCTGTCTCCACAGATGCATGCATCATTCCAGTTGTGTTTCTATGGATATTTCTGAGGGTCTGTCATATATTTCTATATATAGATGACCCTCTCTTATAACATAGGGTGAGAAAAAATTTTGGAGAAAATTTTGTGAAGCAAAGTGGGAAACTATTCTCTCTCTAAAATTCTCTCTCTCTCTCTCTCTCTCTCTTGCACCTTACATACTCTTGACTTATACTCACCAAACAAAATGCTAGAGGGTTCTTTGCTGAGGTGTTTGGCTTGCATCTTAGCTCTTGAGGGTATTGGATTGGTGGCTTGTAACTTCAAAAGGGTCATTCCTCTCCAAAGGAATACACCCTAGCTTATTTGTACCCTTCCTTTTCTATCTTTTTTTTGTTGTTTTTGGGCTATTTTTCACCTATATATATGGGCTAAAACTTGTGGTTTAAGGCCATTAAAGGTAGAGGGGTGGATCACCCTTCTTTGCACCTTACTTCTCAGGCCTTTACCCTTGTGTTTCCCACCATTCCATTATCTTTTGTTGATCTTTTAAACACTAGATCTCAGATTTTTTTTTAGGGACTAAAATCATGTTTTGAAGTCCCAAAAATAGAGGGGTTAGCCTCCCCTTCTTGTACTTGTTTACTAGCTTTAATTCCTCCATATTGTAGCTAACTTTTCCAAGCTTTTCCATGTAAATTTCAGCACTGCTTTAGTGTATATTAGGACTGTTTTTATATGTTAGTTTCATTCATGCTTTGTATAGTAGGCTTGTAGTATAATGGTCCTCATAGGTTTTATGTTTTAGGCCTTAGATACCAACCTGTTTGAGTTGATAACATTTATTTCAAGCTTTCCATACTTGTGATCATCTTTAGTCACCTCTGCACCCCTCTTATTTCTTGGTTCCTTTTGTTGCCTTGAAAGTTGTTTCAAACCAATTGCTTGTTGAAGTTTGAGATAGAGGTATTGTGTTTAATGGTTTAATCTCTTTGGGGGTTTATTACCAATGACATGGTGTCTCTCTCATGCCCAAAAAACCTTTGTTTGACACTTCTTTCCATTAGTGGACTTAGTACTCATTATTGGACTTAATGAATTAATGAATGGAAAGGTAATATAAAAAAGATTAATAAAATTGGGCTTAAAGAGGTAACAAGATAATAACATAATTTGGTGTTCAATCGGATGTTAATTGAATACATGGAGACTTGAGTCACTTCATACTTGTTAGTGATGAAATGGTTCAAGTTTCCAAGGTCAACCACTTCCCTTGATCAAATCATGATAAGGATGGGGTTTGCGAGTCTTTCATTGTGCATTTATTAAAATTGAATCCCTTGGTTCATAAGTCATCATGCAATGGAATTGCGCCAATTGATGGCTTGCGAATCGAGCCTACCTCTCCTTTGAGCTATTTGATGATAAGAAGAGGCAGTGTGGACAGACATCCCCTGAGAAAACTCTATTTGTGCTCTGTTTGTTATCTGTTACAGCGAAAGAAACCCAACATTAGTGGCCGGCAGGCCACTTTTACATGGCAGTCAACCACAATTTCTAGCCTGCCAGCCACTTTTGTTGACCAAGCAGTACCTTTTTTTTATAGAACAGAGTAAAGGCTAAGGCAAAATAATGTAAGTTTCTAGCTGCAAAATAGAACCCTCTTGGCAGCAAAACAGGGCCATTTTCGGGTGGAAAATCTGCTTACATGCATATGTTCTTTCATTGATCCTCGGGACCCGCTAAATGGTGGATTTGTAATTAATTAGTTAGTTTCAATTCCCTAATTTTTGTATTGTAATAATTAGCTAGAATATTCTAGTTTTGTATTGCATTTAATTAATTAGCTAGAATAGTTAGTTAATTTGTAGTGTTGTAATAATTAGTTAATTACCTAGTGTAGCTAATTTATTTTGGGTATTCTAATAGTTAGTTAATTAGGTAATTAATTAGCTAGTCCATTTATTTGGACCGTCTTGTGTGAGGGCCAATATGTAATAATGTGTATGTCTTCCAACCCCCTGTCTTTCTCCCTTTTGTTTACCTGCTTATATTGGATAGTTTAGCACATCATGTTTCTTTTAGCATTTCCCGTGTTTGCATCCATTTGTCTTGCATGAATTGAGGCTCGATTCATCATTCTAACAAGCATTGTTGTTTATTACTTCGTTGAATACGTGTTTAAAACCCATGCTATCAAATTGATTCACATGTCATAATTAGTGGTCGAGCATATTAATTACATTTTTGCATGTGTTACATTAGGCATATTTTATTAGTTAGGATCATGCATTTTTCTAACTAGTTTCTCTTTTGGCTCGCCTCATGAATTAGGGTAAGCTTTTCTGTGCTTTAGCATATCGCATACGTGTGATTGTTTCCATGACAAAGCATGATACCATGAGGCTAAGTGCTTAAGTGATTACTTGTTTCAATGCCTATGGATGAAGGCTATTTGTTTGGATTGGAATAATATGATAAATATCAATACAAGCTCACTTTTTCAAGTGACACGTGTTCAAGACAATTTTCAAAACAAACATGAAATCAAAGAGTTCCAATTTTTGCAAATTAGTTTATACTTGTGTGCAACACATAGTAACATTAGCCTAAATAATCGGAACAATAGCATATAATGTAAATAAGAATCACATCATGATTAGTAGAGGCCGATCTTTGATCAGGCGAGTGGGTTGCTCAATTCATAACCTTCCTCTCTCATACCTAAGTTCCCAAGCCGAAACACTTTGGTGATAACGGATAGGTGGCCTTTTGCACGACTCTCAGGTTTCCTAAATTTCTCAAAAATATTTAGGTGGCGACTCTTTATCAAGCAAAGCGGTTCATTTTTGCCAATTTGATTCAAAATCAATTTTCCAAAAGATTTGCCGGATTTGGACTCTTTTTTGTTTATCTATTTCACATTGCACTTGTGGAATCAGATTCAAAACCACGAGAGTCCGAACTATAGGGCTAGTTGTATCCAAAAGGAGCACAAAAAGTCAAGCTACAAAGTTCAATGCCTTTGACTTAAAATTTCTTGTTTTGCTTTTGAAATACTCAATGAAAGGGAAAGAACACATCCTTTTCAACATCAAATCCTAAGGACCATCCAAGCAATCCTTTGAAACAACCCCTAGCACTCATTGACTTTGAGTGAAGAGTTGAGAGACATGGAACAGAGTACCTAGATAATAGGATATATGAAAAAAAGTGTGTAGTAATGAAAAAAACTACTCTACATATTACACTTGTGAATGGATAGCTAATTTCTACTCCTAATCACATTCACAAGGTTCCAAAATATGCAACAACAAGAAGCTTTAGCTAAGGAAAGCAAGAAAGGGAAGAAAGACTATCAACTCAATGGATGGATGGCTAATTTCTACTCCCTCGACATCCCTGAGGACTTGTTACATATTTACAACAATTATATAATAAAGAACTAGGTCAGAAATAAAAATGAGAAGAAAGATGATTAAAAGTTCAAAAATCTCACCTCTTAAAGAGGATAAGCTTCTTTGTGTGACAAACCCCCTCTTGGTTCCCTCAAGTTCTTCTAGATGTATTTTAAGATGTCCAAGAACCCTCACAAGAAGCCTCAGATCAAGTTTTAGCGGAGTTTTAGTGTTAGAAAGTGCAGGTGGTAAGTGAGAGACGAAGGTGAACGAGAGAGAAGGTCAAGAGGCTTGTATGAGTCTTGGGCCAAACCTTCAACCCTTAGAAATGAGGTGCTGAGCTCTATTTATAGACTCTCCCTAATAGATGTTTGAGACATTTGTGATAGGTGAGCAGAACAAGCTAAAATTCTCAAAAGTGCTCAATACCCGGACAATTTAGCCGGCTGTTCCCTTTGATGTCCGATCGAATGCACTTTTGACCGGCCATCAAATGTTGTTCGACTAGTCAAAATGTACATCGTTAGATCAACAAGGTAAGGTTAGCTTGATTTGAGAGGAGAAACGGGTATTTAAGAGGATTTCACCTCTTCCATTCATTCTAACTGTATCTATCACTTTGTTTGTTTGAAAGTGTGGGGCATTCTAGTTTGAGAAATAATGAGCCTCAGGACATATTCATAATGTTTGGAACTACATAACCAAACTCATTTTGAAAAAGAATATCATTTGGTCGAAAAGCATTTTGGCCAAAATAGGTGTTTGGGTGATTTATAGCTTGCATCTTAGACTTCTTGCTGGGGATTCATAGGACTAATACATCTCATTTTCATCATTGGGTATCCAAGAAAGAGCGCCTAAGTCTTAAGACTAGTCAAAAATGGGGTGTCTACAGATCCTTGGTGACGAAATCCGGGTAAGATTTTCTTTTTCATAGCATATTGCTTGTCTTGGTGCATTGGTTTCAATAATCCAAGTTAGATGTCTGTAGACGTGCCCCGAGAACTCCCAGGCTCCGAGCACGGGTACGGCGCGAAATCCCATTTTGTTCATTGGGCTTACTACAGTTCGGACTCAATGTCACGGTTCTGAATCTAATCTAGCAAAGTGTAATGCAAGACCGATAAATCACCAAAGAGTCCAAATTCGGCAAATTGTTTTGGAAAACTGATTTTTGTAAAGAAGTGCCAAACATGGACTGCTTTGCCAAATACAGAGTCGCCACCTAAATATTTTGTTTTGGGGGAAATTTAGGAAACACTGACTCGTGCTTAAGGCCATGTGTCCGTCATCACCAAAGTTGCCTCAGCTCGGGAACTTGGGTACGAGAGGGGAAGGTCATGCAATGAGCACCCCCGCTCGCCCGATCAAAGATCGGCCTGTACTAAGCATGATACCTTGTTTTTGAAAACACATGTGCTCTTATTCTGGTTAATTAGCTAATCTTACTATGTGATGCACACAGCATACAAGTATAGACTAGATCGCCTAATTTGGAACAAAACATTGCATACCCCTTTGTTTGAAAATAGTTTGAAGTTTGCTACTCGTAAGTAGGCTAAATCGAAGATTTCAATGAATTGTTCCAATTCAAGTAATCCAACCTTCACCCACAGGCATTCAGTCAGTTAATCACTTAAGCAGTTAGCCTCATGGCAAGCATGCTATACATGGCAATCAACAACACACATGTAGTATGCTAAAGCGTAAACACTCACAGTGTACTTCGAGCCAAAATAGAGAACTAGTTAGAAATCAATGCATGATCCTAGTTCATGTTAAGATGGCTAATGCAACACATGCGAAAATACATCTAAAATAGGCTCGGCTATTCTAAGATGGCATATGAAATGCAACTTGATAACATGCTGTTGAACACATATTCAAAAAAATGTATTGAAAGTACAATGTGGTTAGTATGATGCGCCAAGCCCGGTGCATGCAAGACAGATAAATGGATGCACGTATGCAAAGCATAAGGTATGCTAATTGAAAATGCCCTAAAACTAACCACCGAAAGCAGGTAAGTAAAAGGGAGAAAGAAATGGGGATTGGAAGACATGCACACACTCACGCACCCTTATTACAAAATGTGCCCTCTTGACGGAGGGTCCAAATGAATACGCTAAGCTAATCGAAGCTAAGCTAAGTAATTAATCTAATTAAGCTAATTAGACTAATTATTACACAACCAAATTGAATAACTAGCTACAACTAATTATTACAACACTTAATTAATTAACAAATTAACTAATTAAATTACAAATTGAAGCTAACTAACAAGCAGGCATTAAAATATGTAAATTAGGCTGCCTTAACTCTGCCTTGAAGAAGTTGAAGATGCATTCTCGGTTCCCGTCCCGAAAAGCTCTCCAAATGCTCTCTAGAGGCTCTATCTGCAGGGTGTCCTTGAGAACTAGCTGCTGGATCTTACCAAAACCATACTGAGGAATGCACCAGTGGCCTGTCGGCCATGAGAAGCTGCTGCCGACCCCACTACCGACCAATGATGCATTCTGCCAGCCAATGATGAGGGGGGTGCCGGTCAACAATGAGAGGTTGCCGGCCACTGGTGTGCTGTGACACCAAGCTGCAGTAGAGCACAAAACAGAGGAAAGGGAGGGTCTCCCAAGGATATGTACGCACTATACCACCCCATATCACCTCGAAACATCAAAGGAGAGGGATAATCGGATCCAAGACCATCAATCATGCATCGAGATGCATGACGGCCAAAGATCCAACTTGTGCAATTCAATGTAAAATAAATGCACAAAAACACACAAATGCCTAGAACTCTATCATGCATTGTCAAGAGCGTTGGCGACCAAGAATGGAGGCACGTTTCATCACTTCAAGTATGAAACGTCCCTCGTTTCTGGTGTTTGGCTTGAAACCCGAGCCAAACACAATGCAATGCATGCAACACAATGCAACTCAAGCATGCAAGTACGCAAAACATCTCAAGCATACAAACATGCAAGGTATCGAGCATGCAAACATGCAATGCAACATGAACAACCTAACAAAGCTAATGGCATGCACAATGCACAATGCTAAGAAAAACAACTAGCATACACAATGCTATGAACATGGCATACACAAATGCAATGATACAACATGGCATACACAATGTGATGAACTACATGGCATACACAATGCTCAATGGACTTAAACCAAAATGGATAGACCTCAACCATACCCAAAATAGTGGCCAATAGTGTTGAAATGGTGGTATGAAAAGTATGAAAAGGCAAGACAAGCATGTATGCCAATTGGCTCAAGGATTAAGGCACAAAGATGCAACTCTTAAGCACACTTAAAGAGTGACAAGCATGGATATGTGACAACACCATAAGTTCTGAAAACATGCATGGAATGGTGCCAAACCACCCTAGCAAGACAAGCACAGCATACAAGAAAGTTCAAAGCTAGAAACTAGCAAAGGGACTTAAGCCATGGCTATACAAAGCAAGCCTTAAAGGGACAAGGGCATCCAAAATAGTCCCAAGGCAGGTCGAGGTGAGACTAAAAACATGCTTGAACCTAGTCAATACAAGCTAGAACAAAAGGCCAATAACATGAAGCATACAAGGCTACAAAAAGGGGGAGTTACACTACACCCATTAAAACCAAACATGGCATGACTTGGACAACATAAAACAAAGTTACATCATGATACAACAAGATCAAAAATGCACTGATATGATGACCCAAAGGCCTAGGCTTGATGGCATGCACAATAATTCATTCTTGAGGCTTAAAGAACCAAACCTCCAAGGCATTAAAAGAGTGACAAGCACAAGTGTATGACCATGAAATATGCACTGATATGATATTTCAAATGATGCCAAAGCATGAAAACATCACAAGTATGGCATGGAAGGGGCCTCAAAACCCAAGGCTAGCCAAAGCATTTACACTATAGCTATACAAAACATGAATGATATGACCATGGCAGCCCAAAAAAGTCCTAGAAAAGCCCAAAATATGAATAAAATCATGCTGGAGCATAACCAAAATATGCTAGAATGACGAGCCAAAACAACATGCATACAAGGCTAATAAACAAGATTTGCACTACAAGTACATGAGCCACTCAAGAGGCAACCAAACCAGCCCAAATCAGAGTTATGACATGTCAAATGATGATCAAAAACCTACTGAAATTGAGCTAATACATGCTAGCAAGACATGCTACTTTGATGAGCCACAAATGGGATTACACTACACATACAAGAAGCATGCATAAGGTGACCAAACCAGCCATGGATAGAGTTAAGGCAGGTCCTAAAAGTCACAAAAAAGTGCCTAACCTAAGCCTCAAAAGTATAGGGATACATGCTCCTTTGATAGGCCAATAACTCAAGCAAACAAAACAAAAAGAGAAGGGGTGACCCCTCTTTGATTTGAGGCCTCAAAATCACATGCCTACCACTAAAAATCCACTAGATTTTAGTGCCTAAAAGGCCAAACAAAGACCAACCCAAAGGCCTTAAGGCATGGCACAAAACAAGGCCAAACAAGGCACACAAGAGGGTTGAACACCCCTAAAACCAAAGAGACCTTAAACAATCACCAAAAGCACTTAAACATAGAACTTTTTTTAGTTGAAAGAAAGGCCTAAAACAATATGAAAAATGAGATACAAACTAAGGCTTAAAAGGGGAATATACTCACCCTTGAAGTTCAACTTTGAAACCAACAACCTCTGAGGCTAGAAACCAACTTTCAGAGCTCAAATAACACTCTCAAGAACCTCAGCCCAAAGGTGGTGGTGTATCACTATGTGTTGTAGTGCAAAAGTGAGAAGAAAATGGACTTTAAGGCACAAAACCAACAACAATATAGAGAGAGAGAGTGAGAAATATAGAGAAAGAGAGATATATCTCTTCAAAATGTGCTGAACCTCTGTAAGGGATGAGGGGCTTCTCCTTATATAGAAGAATGCCAAGCAAAGCTTGTTTAACAAGCATGGAAAGGGCCTCATCCCTCCATACACTATGGAGGAGAGCTGAGTGAAAACCAGCTAGCTCAAAAGATCTAGAGTGAAATCTGCTGAGATGAAGGGTTCTGCCGGCCATCAGTTGTGGCCGGCAGTGCCTCATTGATGGCTAACAGGCTTCATCAATAGCAGGCAGGGGAAAAACCATGGCCGGCAGGGCCAAAAGGTGGTCGGCATTGCCTCACAAGAAGCAAGCAGAAAGGACCAATACATGGTCCAGAAAATGGGCAGAAAGGATACAGGGTTTGGAAAGCTCAAACCTATGACGTTCCGCCACGAAAGTCGAGCACTCGACGAGCAATCGAACTTGTGGCTGGATGTACCTGCAAGCACAACCGAGTCTTGAGGACGGTCAAAAATGAGGTGTCTACAATGTCCTTTTGTGCAAAATTGATTATTTTGATTTTTTTTTTTTTTTTTTTTTTAGTGTTGCTTGATTTAGTTATTGTTTATAGCCAATGTAATATCAAAAATATCTTTCTGATGGAAAATCATTGTTTTGTAGAAAATGCATGGCTTTATTCATTAAATCTAAAATGAGTGGTATTCTTTCATTTAAATCAGTTATGTTACGGTTAAGAGGTTTTAGGGTTTCTAATGGATTGTATGAAATAATTAATTCTTAACTTCATAAAATAGAATATTAGTAGAGGTCAATCACTTGATTGGGCAAGAAGAGGTGCATTATTCAATGACTTTTCCCTTTTGTACCTTACTTCCCAAACCATGATTATTTGGTTGTAACAAATCAGGCCTTTTACTTAGTTTTCATTATTAAAGGTTTCTTAATTTCCCATAAAATTAAGTGGTGACTATTGAAAGCAAGTTGGTACAACATTGGATGGAAACAAGCCTTATACCCAAAAAGGCAGGACGTTTGCAGTCGGGGATAGAGTTAATCCCTTGAGACTTTTTTAATACATTCTCAAGTTGAGCTATCATTTGCATAGTTGGGTCAAGCTCATTCAAATCAAGAGAGAAAAGTCCCCTGATGGGTTGTGTCAGAGCCCTAAAAGGCTGAGCATGGATCAATTCTTCTAGTTGTTCAAAATCCTGGAAATCCTCAATTGGAGGAGGTGGATCAAGAATTGGATGAGCGAATGGTCGAGCATTAGATGCCATAGATAGGTGCTACATTCCAGCAATATTTCAACTTGTGCAACTACCGTATGATTAAGAGCATCAATGGTCTATTGCAAAGCTGTTAGTATTTCCACTAAATCAATAGGAGTCTATGCCATGAATGATATTGCTAGTTGGAGAACTAATGGACTGGAGAGAGATGGACTAGCTGAGGGAGAACAAGTGATTTGAGCTGACAACGGCTGCCTAGCTTTCAACGATCCGTTGCAAAGCTGTCAGCATTTCCGCTAAAGGAATATGAGTCTATGACATGATTGATATTGCTGGTCAAAGAACTGATGGACTGGAGAGGTGGACTAGCTGAGGGAGAACAACTAATCCAACCTGACAACGGCTGCTTAGCTTTTCTTCTTCTGACTGGCGGTTGAAGTGATACTAACATTTGCCGCTCTTGCACCAAGTCGTTAACTTTGCAAAGCCTACTGCTGTAATAACACTAATCCATAATTAACTCTTAATCCGTAATTAAGAATGCTAACTAAGTGTTTAGAATGGAAGTATGTGCTAATTGTGTATTTTGTATGCTATTTGGCTTTCTATCTGTTACTCATAGAAATATCTATCTGGAATTCTACTTTGATCTGAAAATTGAAAGCCTTATTAGCATCTAAAATCGAAATTGGTTACATCAATGTGTTATTCAGAATTTTTAGAATCATATGACAAATTTTCTTAAAAATTGATTCAGTTTGATTAATTAAGTTTCATTTGGCAAGCCACTTTAGCTATATATATATAAGCCCTTAAGCTCATTCTTGAGCTCAATTTGCTTCATTTGAGTGCAAAATTCTGAGAATTTATATTAAAGAGAGAAAGAGAAAGAGGGAGAGAGTGCAATTCTAGAGAGAGAGAGAGAGAGAGGAAGAGATTGAAGGAGAATTGAAGATCTTGGCTAAAATCCATCAAGATTAAGCTAGAACAAGAGTAATTCAAGGCTCTAGGTAAGCTTTTGACTATTAATTCAAGAAGATTATGTGTTGTAGAGATGAATTCATGGAGTTGTTATTATCATTTGCATGTATTTCACATAAGTTTGTCAAGAAGATGAAGAATTTGATTATAACTCTTACGTACATGTATATATAAGTAATAAATCATCATTTTGATCATGAGCTTTACCATTTGTGTTGTATTTGGAGGATGAAATGTACATGCATGCATATTTCACCAAGTTTTGTAAGTAAATTCCATGTTTAAAAAGTCTTAGGAAAGAATTAAGAAGAGAATTCTACATGCATGCCTAAACATGTTGGGTTTTGCCATGTCAAGTTTGATTTTGATAATTGGCACATGCATGTTTGAATCATCACATATTACCTCTTAAAATTGTATTTTGACAAGGAGTTTTGTATATGCTTGAAGCCTTAAAGCTCAATTTTGTTAAAGACATGGAATTTGAGAAAAAGAGTTTATGAAACTTACATGCATGGAGGTTTTAAACCCAATTTTGGTTAAATTCATGAGTTTTGAGCAAAGGGTTGTAAAGGATCATGTATTCATATTTTTTGAAAGGTTTTCAATCTTTGAAAAAAAAGCCATGCATGAGCCATGCCTTTAAATTTGCATTTGGACGCTCAAAACTCTATTTTGAAAACCCAGGATTTTTGCAAGTCACTCGAGCGAAGGATTTTCCGCTCGAGCGGACATTTCGAGCATCCAATAGTTTTGCAGTCTATTACAGACCGCTCGAGCGACCACTTGGTGGCTCGAGCAAACCTTTTTGTGTATTATGGGACCGCTCGAGTGTAGGAGTTATGGCTTGGGAGTAGAATAAGACCATCTAGTGCTTTTACAGGCAGAGCAGTCCGCTCGAGTGACTAAATATGCACTCGAGCGGTCAAGCCATTTTTAGCATATTTTCAAAAGGCATTCTGTGTTCATATTTTTGTTACCGTCCTTTTCTAAACATATTTAGGCATGAATTATGAGTGATTAAATAGTATTAAGTTAAGAAATTACATGAGTAATTGAATTAGAAATTATGAGACAAATCCAAGAATGTGATTCACATGTTCAAATTATGAAAAATGGACTGAATAAGAAACCCATGTAAAGAAAGCTAAGCCGTAATGGCCAAGTACATGTGTAATGATAAGATATGTTTGTGTTATGTACTTTTGTGTTTGTAGGTCAATGTTCGAAGGCTGATTGACCGTTTCCGGAAACCCACTATGAGTAACGTTATTGTAAAGATATGTTCATATGAATTATGTTCCAAATGTGATTTGATAAGTTATGATTTCTAAAATGATATTTGTTTACGTGAACGAATGTCCTATGTTTGAAATCTATTATGGTACTAAGTCATGGGGGATGGCATGTTAATAGGGGTTCATGACATATATGTGATTACGAGATCTCGTTAGCCACTTGTCAAGTGGTGATGTGTTTAATCGGTATCCGGAACCGATTTCTCTAGTCAGATGATGATGTGATATGTTCTATGGGATGTTTCATTATTATGTTCAGAATTGAGATTTGATTCTGTTATCATCTGTTTTATGGATATTATTATGTTCGGAATTCGCTCACTAGCCTCATTACCTTAATGTTATTCACTAGGCTTTAGCTCACCATTTCTTTTTGTATATGTAAGTGAGCATGTGTAGGACCAAGCCTAAGGGCTTCTATCTGACTTCCATTTTGTCAAGCCAACCATTGTGCCTCACGTAGAGGTTTCTAAAGTGTTGCATGTTATAAGACTTTGTTTTGTTGGCTATACTTAAGATGCTATAGTTAAGTGTGTAGGTACAACGTGAGAATGATTTTTGCTTATGCATATGAAGTTTTAAATTATCTGTCTCATGTACGTCTACACAGCTCAATGGATGATGTATTTTACATATTGGCTTCCGCAAACCCTCTCTTATATGATTTTCAGGTCAGAAGCATTTGGTAATCCAAAGATTACTGGCCGGTTACAATGCTAAACCTATAGGGGTGGGTTTAGGTCATGATAACTAGTGTAAGTCCACAAAACTTGGGGAATATCATATTTCTTCGAAGTTATGATAATAAGACTACCTAGCAAAAGGAAAGAAGAAAAACAAAGAAAAAAAAAAAAACAAAAAAAACCCCCACCAGATAGCACTTTGGTCGATTCTTACCATTCACACAAGATCGGTGTGCCCCACTAAAAATACTATACTCATAAACCCCACAATTGATATGCCTAAACCACTGATCTGAAATCAAGAACCTTATACACGTTCAAGGTATACCACGTAACAAATAATGAAAACACCCTTATAGTGGTTAGGGTTACCTTGTCCTAGCCTTGGAAATAGATCTAGAGTTTCTGTATTCAAATAAAGGCATCACAACATTGTGAAATAAGAGAGTATATGTCTTAAGCTGGAAGGCACTGAAACTTACTATATGCAATTGATAGGATTGGTGAAAATGGGTGTCACAACATAATCACTGATATACCTCTCTCCCCTTTCACCATGCAGTAAAAGGAGGATCAAATGATACATTGGTAATCAAGATCCAATGGTTGTGTTTCCACAATGATAGAGCCCATGTCCGATATGCCGTTCAGGATATTAGATAGCAAACACAGGGATTTAAAGTGACCAGATGCAAATGCAATGTAATGTACATATGGAAGGAAATGAATTTCATATCAGAATCCTCAAGTCACGTTATCTAGTTTCCCCAATGGAGTTGTTAGAAATTATGGGATCTTCTCCAGAAAGGGTGTTCCGAAGTGCCCAACAGTTCAAACCATGTATGGTTTCACGAATGTGCAATGTGAAATGAGTGCAAGCTAAATTCGGCAAATCTATAAAAATCCGCTAATCACAAGAAATATCAAATAAGAACTACATCACTAGACTGAGTTGCCACCTAATCTTTTGGAAAAACTAGAAAACACCTGACTCGTGACAAAGGCCACCGTCTGTTACAACCAAAGCCACTCAGCTCAGGAAGTTAGGTATGAGGGGAGAAGGTCATGAATTGGGCACCCCCGCTCACCTGATCAAATATTATCCTTTACTAATTCATGATATGATATTAATTGCCAAAATATATTCATGTTCCAATTATTAATGCTACTCATACCAAATGAAGCAAACAAGTATAGACCAAATCACTTCTTTTGTAAGGCTTTGATCTCATGTGTTTCGAAAAGAGTTTTGAAATGTTCCACTCAACAGAAAAGAAGAGCTCACATGCTCGAAGATCAAAATGTCCCAACTTAAGCAAAATAGCCTTCAATCTCGAGTAAGAACTAGCCTCATTCTAGTATACTAGACATAGTAAAGAAAACACACACATTCGAGATGCAAAGATGAAAGAGGCTTGCCTAGTACTCATCAACACCAGCCAAGTGAAAAAAGGTATTAGAAAACATGGATGATCCTAGATGGAAGAAACTAATGCAATACATATACAAGAATGCAACTAAAAACTTGACTACTAGCTTATGACATGTGAACCATCTCAAGACATAGGGTCGTGCACAAAATCACATAAGAAATGATGGAAACATTTAATTACAATGAACTGAGCTTTATGCATGAAAAGTGGATACAAAGATAATCAAAAGGTTAGGCCACTACCTTGTATACAAGTCTATTATCAGTCCAAATACTCAAATAAAATGCAAAAAAATAGTGTTTGGGAGGTGCAAAAAGAAAAAAGAAAAAAGAGTAAGAAAACTACA
Organism: Camellia lanceoleosa; assembly: GCA_025200525.1. Lineage (NCBI taxonomy): Eukaryota > Viridiplantae > Streptophyta > Magnoliopsida > Ericales > Theaceae > Camellia > Camellia lanceoleosa. The sequence continues at coordinate 68,984,763 of CM045772.1, read as the reverse complement.
ATTTACATCATTTGACAAATCTTATGGAGGGGTGGCAAATCCCCACCACTATCGCAAGCCCAATAACATCATAATTGATCTAATATACAAAAATCAAGAGTGTTTGGCAAGAGAGAAACGAAACAAAAAGAAAAGAAAAGAGAAAGTGATGAGAAAATTCAAGAGATTACCTCAAAGGGAGTAAAGCTCTTTGTGTTGGCAAACCTTCTCTTCTAATCACCCTCTATCTTTTCAAATGGCTCTTCAATTCCCAATAAAAAGCTTCAGAGATTCAAGCTTCAATGGTGTTTGTATGTATACATAAGTATAGAGAGAGAGAGAAAGAGAGAGAGAGAGAGAGAGAGAGAGAGAGAAAGTGAGTTTTAAATGCTTCAGATCAAGATAGAGAGAGTCTCTATGCACCTTTAAGTCTTCTAACCTTCCAACCCCTTGACAAGCTTATTAAGGGATGTCTTTATAGCCCAAGAGGTGCCCTGATCAGAATTCTCGAGGACAATTGCAGAAGAGCACCTTCCCACTTGCATGGAAGACCATTTTCTAAAAATGGCTCTGTTTGCCTCTAGATTTGGTCAACCAACTAATTTTGATTCGGCCATAGAATTTACTGTACGATCGTGACAAAGAACTATGGGCGTGCAACAAAATATATGGCTGATGTAAAAATATACAACAATGGCTAAGATGAGGTGCAATTAGTGTGTTTTCCAAGGATTCTCCTCCTTTCCATTTATTTCCACTCTGTTCTCGCTCCATGTTCAGAAAGTACAAAGTTTTGATTGAAATATGAGCTTGAACATCATAGAATTTTACAAGTCTAAAACTTTTTTAAAATAGTTTTAAAGGTCTAAAAATAATTTTGGCAGTTTGGATCCGCTTTCATCCATGGCTTTTGCTTAAAAAAATCGAACTCTTGCGTCTATGTTTTTATCATCGGGTGACTAAAAGGAGGCGCCCAAGTCTTAAGGCCGATCAAAATGGGGAGTCTACAAAAGCCCTAAATTGAAAAACTAAGAGAGTTATATCTAGCGGTTGCACAAATCCCGATCCACTCACTAACGTGGCACATCGTTAACACCTAAAAATATTAGCCATGTAGAGTGAATGTATAGTCCAATAGGATAATCTTTCTATCTACTAATATGCATCAACACAAGCACGTGATCATGATGGTATATATGTGTAAGATGTTCAAATAGTTTTTTCAAATCAATACGAGTTTTGTTTCCTTTTATCAAAATCATGTTATCACATCTCGGTGAATCCGACCAAGGTACATTTATTTGCCAGTGGCTATCGCTAAGCACCACCTAATTAGCCCCATTTTACCAAGACTAACCGAAAGGACAAATGGGTACCTACCTCACATAGGTTTTTGCTTTTCTATCGAGGACTCTCTTGCTACCTTAATCATAATTTCTTTATACATTACTTGGATTAAGAAAACCAACAATTTAAACCACAATCTTTTAAATGTAAATTGCAAGTTATGCTATTAATTTCTCATTTATATTCAAAATGTGTTCAACACACCTCCATTCAACAACTGAATTTTATCCCCTGAACTCAACAATTCACAATACAATGACAAAAATAGGTTTTAGTTCATCTTATGATGTCAATTCTACAACAATATCGTTCTCCCACTGGTTCAACTTCTAGCAATTCCACATTTCAAAAATCACATGTTTTCATCGTCAATTTGAAAGTAGAGATATCAATTTTTACATTCCATGAAATTTCACAAATTAAGGTTTTATCAAAATTGGAACTTTCTCAAACTAAAGTAACCCACATGCTATTTGATGTAAAGAATATGGGTTTGATACAAAAATTATAGAGAATTACTCAACTAATTCCAAACCCTAATCTCTAACTTGCATTTTCACAATTTCCACTACTACCTCCCAATGGAGTATATCAAAAGTACCACATATACTTTCACAAACTCATATGGAACAAATAGAAGAAAACCCTACCTTAAATATAAAAGAGACAAGGGAAGAAAATTTAAGAAATTGACAAAATGAAAATCGGCTTCGATCAAGGTGAAGACATTGTCATGCTCTACGTTGTTAAAACCTGAACTTTTGAGTGATTCACACTCTAAGGCACCTAATCTAAAGGTTTTTGTGTCATAAATGTGTAAAGAGAAATATATATATATAGAGAGAGAGAGGGGAGAGAGAAGAGAAAAGAGAGAAAACATGGAAAGTAAATGAAGAGAGAGAGAGAGAGAGAGAGAGAGAGAGAGAGAATGATTTAATGAACTTGGTCGGACTGGAGATTGATCACCTTCAATAGTGATCGATTGCTCTCAAATACGATCGATCTGCAATCAGTCGCTACGTTCTGCTGGAAAAAAGAAATTTTAAAATGCTCAATGAAGCGATTGCTAGGTGATTGATCACTTATTAGTTGCTAGGTTCTGAAAAGTACACTAGATGAAATATAGATATGGCGATAGATCGCTCTTTAAGTGCAATCGATTGATTTGCCCCCGAAAAATAGAGTTTTCAACCTCTTAACTCAATAAAACCACAACCAAACTCCAAGTCTCAATCACAAGTATGAAATTTGATACAACGCATCAATTAAGCATGATGACAATATAAACATGTATCGCTACTCAACGAAACAAACGGTTGGAGTCCAAACAATGAATGGATACGAGTAATTGGGTTGGAAGATACCCAAAGTGTTACAGAGACACTATGACAATGACGGGGTAGAAGTGATAGTCACAAAGCCCGATTGAGATGGAAGATATAGAAGATTTCCTAATATATTTGTCTCGAAAATCAGAACGAAGATTTAGTTACTAAAAGTAATCTAATTAGTAAATACTAGTCTTCTAAAATAGAAAAATACAATCTGGATGAGCAAAGTTTACTTTTTTGTCCCCAATTGTACATGAAACATAGAACGGGTAGAAATTAGGGACGAAATTTTAGCAATTTTGTTGCAAAATGCCAAAGGCTCATTAATTTAGCTTAATAGGAATTTTGTTCGTAAAAACTAGTTTTTTAGACCAAACTAATTTTCACTAAAATTGTCTCTAAAATATTTATTATTAATTTTTTTGTAGTGAATGATTGAGAATTGAATAGATAGATGTATTATTAAGTATATGCACATATTACAAGTTGCATAGAGGGAAATAAAATGCAGCGATATTTTTAGTGATATTTTTGACAACTAAACTTTGATTTTTTTTTTCTATTAAACTTTTAGTTGCCAAAGGTAAATATTTAAATATGTGGCTAATAAATTGTGTTGTCTCAAAAAAATGTAAAAACAATTGTCAACTAAAAAAGATGTGACAAATGAGAAAGAAAACTTATTCGTAACTAAATAGTTTAGTCATTACAAGTTAAAATAAAAAATTATTTTGTTTCTACAAAAATTATATGGTGATTAAATATTTAGTCGCCGAAAGGTATGCTTTAGCTACTAAAATTATTTTAATCACCAAATTTTTTGCCGACAAGCCTTAGGGGGCTAAATTGGGACAAATTGTTTATGTCGGTAAAGTTTTTGATGACTTAAATATGACATTTCTTGTATATTGGTGTCATAGTTCTAAAAACCGGCCGACACGCTACGTACCGGTTTGTTCGTATCAGAAAAATAGGGCACCGCGAAGGATACAGGCTGGTATATCGTTGAGATCAAAAATCGCAGGAGAATCAGTCGAGTCCTGATACGTATCGGTCTATAACCGTTACACAAGCCGCTACGGGTTGATACTCACTGGTTCGGACTAGTATGGGAAAGAAAAAGTTGAAAAACCTATGAAATAATTTTTAAAATTTCACTACCACAACACCCGATTCATGATACATACCGACCGATACTACCGATACCAATACTCTACAATCAATACCGTTACGTTATCCGATACCACGATTTAGAACCATGATTGGTGTGCTCGGCCCAATGTCAGTGTGGTATGTAAATTTTGTACTATTTTTGATTAATTCAATGGTGATCCTGCTTCAAATGGAAATAGCTGGAGAAAAAAATTGGGGGGCCTTTCCTTTTGCAGTCTTGTGGTCGGTTTGGAAGGCTAAAAATGATTGCAGGTTTAACGGGGCTCCCTTTAATTGGGTTCAGTTTTGTGAACTGATTAAGGTGAGTGAGATTAGCTCTATGGGTGAAACATAAATCCAGTGACGTGGGTTATTCGGTTGATGATTTTGTCTTCAGGTTTAATTCAATTAGGGGAGGTTAGTGTGTGTTGGTGAAGTATCCCCAGACTACTGTGTTTTTGAATGGTGGATTTCGGTTTTTGCATTTTGTTCTTTGCTGGTTTGATGAACTGCTGCCGCAAGGTGCTTTCTTGAATGGTGTTGCTATGATTTTTGTGTTATTCCTGAGCTAGTGGCTTTTGGGGTATGGCTGGCCCTTTTGTTGGATGGGCTGGTGCCTTGCCAATCCTTTTTTTTTTTTGGGTCATTGTACTTACATATGATTGTGCGATACTTCTTGTGTCAACCTAGTTAGCTTGAGTTGTTTTGCTTCGATTTTTATTTTTTTCACCTCCCTCATGTTTATTGATGTATCTTTCTTTGACTTTATTAATAAAGCTTACATTTTTTTTACTGATAAAAAAATAATGAAAATAAATGATATCATTCTATACTTGGAAATATAAAAAAAATAATAGTAATAATAGTAATAAGAAATAAATAAGTGATATTTAATAGTGCTGTCAAGATTTAGATGAGTGGTTATTTATCAATGATCAATGAATGAAGGTGGACAAAGTCAATAGATATGTATTTAGATACAAGGTCTCTACTACTTGCATGCATAGGCTTGGCGAAGAAAAGCAAATTAAAGTCTCCGATGATAGAGTAGATTGAATGAAGGTAGACAAAGTCAATCAATATGTATTTAGGTACAAGGTCTCTACTACTTGCATGCATAGGCTTGCCCAAGAAAGGCAAATTAAAGTCTCCGATGGAGTAGCTCCACCCATTCCAATTTGTTTTATTGTGGGAGAGTTGACATTAGTAATACAAACTTGAATTGTTTACCATGTGATCATTCTGTGGGACCCTGGAGGAATTGATACAGAGGTTACCCGTGCAGGGATGACTTCCATCCTTTGCTTTGCCAACCAGTTTTACATTGTCCCTCTTTTGTTTTTATTTTTTGGTTTTTATCTTGTATTTAAAAAATGGTTAATTTTTAGATGTGCCTAAAGTTATTTTAAATTATTATTATTTTTTTATTATTATGTTTTTTAAAAGAAGTCCATTACTTCAGCTTTTAATATATATATTACATTATTTTCTTTAAGGGGATCATTTCTCTCCGGTTCATATTAGACTAGAGAGTGTTAGTGAATCTTAGTGGGCTTATCACGGAACCCGCATTGATAATCCAAAATGTTCAATATGTTAGACTTGTCAAATACTTTATTCTTTTTAAAAATCACATTGATCGAATATCGATAGCCACTTTATCAAATCACATTTGTGTCAACAGTAAATATAATTTTAAAAATAAATTATTGATACAAATGTGATTTATTCAAGTGGCTATCGATATCTGATTAACATGATATTTTTATAAGGATAAAATAGTCGACGAGTATTACATCTAAAATGGTTCGAATTATTAATATAAATTCCGTTGTAGACCCACATAGGCCCAACAACACTATTTAATTGGTTGGAGAATATGGTTTTGATTCAAAGTGTAAAAAAACACAAAATTAAAAAAACACTCTCTGAGGTGGTGCTTTTTTTGGATAGCTTTTCTACTTCCTACATATATATATATATGTTAGAAATTGGGCGCCCATGTGGCATGACCCTTTAAACTTTTTGAGCCTTATCTATGTAAGTTTGAATTTGAATTCAAAACTTACTTGGATAACCACTCAGGATATCCATATCTATCATATCAACTGATATGGATAGATGAGATATTATCCAACATATTTGATATAATATGGGATATGGGTGATTAAGAAAAAAACAACGTATATAGTATGTTTTACCCATATACTGACTCTCTCCCAAAATACAACGATCAAGAGCCATTTTGCACTGTGACTTGTGTGGGTGATATTCATTCTGTAATATCACTCCATTGCTAGGTTGATTGATCAGATTCAAGAAGTACGTGATTTACCCACAAGATCCTTCAATTCAGACTTTGAAGAAAAAGGTATGACCATTCCGCTGCGTTTATACTTTGATTTACAATATATATATATTGTCATATAATACTTCTTACCGCTGGCACTGTCATTCAGAAGTTCTATGTTGAGCTGATGATAATTTAATTAACAATACTTTAAATTTAGAAACATTTTTTAGAAAGTTATTCAAAAAAAAAATTATTAATCTACAATCATTGTGGACGTAATCCACAGCTTAGTAATTTTAAATTTATATTACATACTCATTTTGGTGGGAAGAATTGAAGCAGATTATTATAATGTATATACATATTATTTATATTATTTTCTTAATTTTGTGGACTGAATTTTCAATCTAGAACCAACTGAACATTTCATTGGGTAAAAATGATAGGCGTTACTTAATGGGGGAACTATATGAGAAAGGGGGAAGAAATTATAAATATGTGGGGTATAAGTGTATATACAAATAAAATGATGTATAAATGTAATTGTCACTTGCACCTTTTCATGTATTGGTAATTGTTTTTCCGCTTTTCCCACCGACATGTAATTCTCCCTTACTTTATCACTGTCCAATCAGATTTCAAATACTTGTATCACTTTGGGTATTCGTAAAATACAGTCACCTGGTGTTCTAGAGTGTTATGATTGGTAGAGAATATGAAAATTATAATTTTGTATTAAGTGATTGAAGAATATGAGGAGATATAGTGAATAATGATTAGTAAAAAAATACAAGCATGTGATATTTCAAAAATACGTAATAATTTTCCATCAAGTATTGCCTTTTTAAAAATAAGAATGTAAAATGAACTCTTCCGAATTTAGGAGTCAGCTTATTGAACGTACGAGATGTCCGAAATATGCTGGTGGCTTGCATGCCTCACCCACCTAAACCTCTTCTTCATGTGTTGTGTTTAGTTCATAAATTTAAAAAAATATCTAAAAAGAAAACAAAAGATAAATAAAATATAGTTATATTTTACTTATGTTTTGTAGGAGGTCCAAAATGAACAATAAATAATTATAATACTTAGGGAGGCAAAACTATACTAATGAGCTAATAAACTGGGATAATTAGAGAGTGAGCAATCAAGTGAAAGTAGAGGAAGCAGCTCAAGAAGAGAATGTGACAGTGCAAATTGGCAGCATATCCTCCCAGATTCCAAGAAGCTCTCTCTTGTGCTTTGGAAAATGGATCGTATTTATAGGTTTTTCCTTGGTACTAGGATATACCAAGTGACCAAATAGTGCAAGGACACATGTTGCAGGATCTTCCATCCTGAACCACCAGGCTTTCGTAGAAACGCGTCCCTTAACATGTACTATCTGTTTAGTACAAAGCTTCAGCGTCACTGTATTATCTGTTTGGCACAAGCCTCATGTACCTTTTGGTGCAAACCTCATCGGGTGTCATCTTGATATGGATCGCAAGAGGTGCACCTTCTTTGATGGCACCCTCCGCAACGGTACTCGCGACGACACTCGCCTTCTCAGTTCAGTTTCCCATGACATGCACTGTCAGAACTCATGACTTGTTATCAGCTATATTTGTGTCTATCTCCGTGACTTTTCTATTCTTAGCCACCTAACCACGAACTCTCCAGCTTCCCCCATAGAGAGGGCTATGCCTTATACCAAGTCCAAGGGTGATTCCTTGGTCCTGCTTATGCAACCAAGCCAAGCCTAAGACCTAAGTAAATGGAAAGGGAGTCCCTTACGTTCGGGCTACCATGCTCCTATCTTCACGGAGTCGCCGCAGCATATTGGTATTTTTGAGACCTGTAATTAGCTTTGACCAGTAAGCTTTAGAGTCTGTCATTGCGCTAAGCTTCGAGCCTGCTATTAGCTCTAGGTTGCTAATGGTTTGCCCGTTTGATTGGCCCATTTTCCTTGGTTTTTGACACATGTTTATTTATTAACACTTAGTCTTCGTTTGAGAAGAGTTAAAATAGCCCAAATTTTTATCATTTTGGCTATTTTAGCCTAATTTTTTTAGTCTCGTTTGGTTTTTTATTTTTGATTTTTTTGACTTTTGTGAGAAAAAAATATAATGATTATGATTTGGATGTGACGTTTTATCTTATTAGCTTATGTAATCAATTTTATCTTTTGTGTTTTTTTAGCCAAAAAACCAAAACCAAACATAGCTTTATTCATCTAACAAATGCGACTTTAATGGTTAGATTAACATTTTAATTTCTATCCCTGTACACGTTTTATACATATGTTCTTGTTGTTGTTGTTGTTGTGTTTTTTTTTTTTTTCAATCTCTCGTTAAATTCAAAAACTACCTAAAAACCTTTTTCACTGCAATGTCAAAGATAGAGGAGCAACAGCAAAATCATCACTTCTAGTGCTACAAGTAACTGACAACTACCAACACCACCTCTTCATTTTAACCAAAACACAAGCCACCCTTTTTTTTTCTTTGGGTAATTCATTTTAAAAGTTTGTTCCCATGACTCTCATAAAGCCAGAACACACGCCACCCTTTTTTTCTTTTGGTAATTCATTTTAAAAGTTTGTCCCCACATGACCCTCTTAAAGCTTAATTTTAAAAGAGGGGCTATGAGTTCAACTATTATGAAGGAAAGTTAAATTAGAAGACAAGTATCGGATACTTTGCGAAGGTTAAGAGATTAATTTTTATAGGTACTAATCTAACAAAAATTAAATTTTTGCCTAAAAAAAATAAAAAAAAGTTTTAATGTTGCATGCTGCACACCACATGGGATCACTACCTTGTTAATTTAGGAAACAAAAGATGGAAAAATTCAGCTTAGCAAACACGACAAGAAAAAGGGGAAACTCCAGTGAAATCTTTAAAAATTAATTACTAATTGATCGTAAAAAAAATTATAATTTATTAATTAACTTTTAAAATATAAACTGACATATGAATTACCCAAAGAAAAAAAAAAAAAAAAAAAAAAAAGGTGGCATGTGTTTCCAAAGAAAAAAAAAAAAGGTGGCGTGTGTTTTGGTTGAAATGACGAGGTGGTGTTAGAAGTGATTTGATTTTGCTGCTGCTTTCGACATTGCAGCCACAAAAGAATTTTAGGTGGTTTATAGATTTAAAAAGAGGTTTAAAAAGAGAAAATAAAAATATGTGTGAAATGTAAGTAAGGAATTCTATTTCATTTATTTATTTATTTTTTCTTTCTTTCTAGGCCTCGTTTGGGAACAGGCTAATTTAGTAACTTTTTGGCTAATTGGCTAAAAAGGTTGGTAAGAAAAACCTGTATGTTTGGGCCAACTTTTTGGCTAATTACGAAACGACGTGCAAAAAGTAGAGAGAAAAGGGAATCTTTGACTTTTTGGTATGGGTTGTTGGCTTTTTGGCTAAAAAGGTAACTTTTTGGCTAATTGGCTATTTTAGCCTCTTGCCAAACGAGGCCTAAATATCTTCCTAAATTCATGAGCTGAACACATTCTTAAGGTTAGTTAAAATTTGAGGTGAAAAAAATTATTATATTTGAAATAATTTTTTGAATTTTTATAAAAAAGAACATACAAAAAATAGAGATGAAAAGGATTTTTTGACTTGTTTATATAATTCTTTGATTTTTATTTTTTTTATTTTTTATTTTTAATTATTATAAGGACTTCCCAAATTTACCCTTAGAGCATCCTTAGCAATCCCTTATAATAGCTTTTTGCTATTATAAGGGGTTGATTCTTCAAAAATCCTTCCCCACTATATCCCTTATACAACCACTTAAATTTAGAATTGCTACAGTCACTCCTTATTTGTAGAGAGTCATTGTACCTCCCTTATATTTAGCAGTGGTCGTCCACCCGAATGTCCCAGATGAAGTGATCTGGACAAAACTTGCTTCGTCGATCGTCCACCCAAACGTCCGGCCCCTAGCTTCTACTGCTTTCTTCTGTAATTATTTGACTTTATAGCAAGAAACTTGAAATTGCCTTTGAGCCTCCATTTTTTACTTTATTTTATGCTGTTTAATTATTTTATTATTAAAAAAATATTTAAATTTAAAAATTATTTTAAAAAATTATTTTAATAGATTAGAGAAAGAATATGAAGTTTGTTGAGAAGGTAGATGAAAAAATAATTCTTAAAATATGGAATGCATTTTCAAATAATATTTTAAGATAAAATTTAGGTAAGCTGATAAGGATGCTCCTAGGCCCATTTGGGATGCCAAAGTTTAGTTAAAATAATCAATAAAAATCAAATAAAAAATGCTAAAATAATCAATAAGACAATATCATATCTAAATTGTAATTATTTTATTTTTTTCTCTCACAACTATTAAATCAACTATAAAAAAAAATAAATAAATCAACTACCATTCTAAAAATAAATTTTTTAATCAAGTTAAATATAGTCAAGCTTTGAAATCGAGTGAACAAGAAAAGGCCTCGGTGGGTGAGGCATTAACATCTTGTACATGTTCAATAAGCTGACTCCTGAATCCTGAAGAGTTCATTTTACATTCTTATTTTAAAAAACACAATAATTGATATGCCGGGTTTTTTGGTCCAAAATAGGGGTGTAATTTTGGCCCGGCCCGGCCCGGCCCATGTCAGGCCTTGCGAGTTCCCGCCAAAAAATCGGCCCGGCCCACGGGCCAGAAAACTAGGCCCAGGCACAAGCCCAGGGCCAGGGGTATTCAAGCTTTGGACTGGCCAGCGGATCGAGCTCGTGGGCTTGGGCTTGGGTTTGGGCTTTGAGCGAACCTAAACAATTTTTTTTTTTTTTTTTTTCTACAAAAATTTTATTATTTTCCATTAAAAATAACACTGGGCATCGAGTGGCCCAGGTGGGCCGGGCCTCGGACCAGGCTTTTGGACAGGCCTTGAGTGGGCCAATGGGCCGGGCCGGGCCGAACTTCAAAACGATGGCCCAAGCCCTGACCCAAGGCCTTGCGCTGGGCTTGGGGTCGGGTCTTAACGGGTCGGACCCACCTCGGGTCGCAAGCAGGCTTCGGGCCGCCCACGGGCCACGGGCCAAAATTACACCCTAGTCCAAAGTATACAAGTGTTTGAAATCTGATTCGGTGATAAACTCTTCGTGTGTGATGAATTTTTTTAGCTTAATTTTTTAAGGGTGAATTACATTAACACTACTTATAATTTAGGACCTGTGTCATTTTCTTCTTTAATTTTTTAATTGTGATACATTTGATTCCAAATTTTAAATCTTGTTCCAAATAAAGAAAATTAAAGACATTGTTACTCTATTTGAAAGGCAAAGTCATCATATAACTTATTTTGTGTTAGTTAATTCATATATTGTTTGAAATATAATGGTTCCCTTTTTTTAAAAAAAAAATGAATAATGTTGAAACTTTTTTTGTTATAAATTTATGTTTTGTTTTCAGAATCATTCATTACATGATAACCATCTAAAAATATATGTTAACAACAAAGGCAACTATTTATTACATGATAACCATAAAAAAAAATATCAACAAAAACAACACATTACATGAGCATCTTTTTTTTGGGTGAATAACATTACATGAGCATCATCCAAATACATACTAAAAATTAATTTTATAAAAAAATATAAATATGTAAAATATTTATCATTTTATATAATTTTATTTTCAGTGAGTAGAAATAATTTATAAAAATATAAAAATATTTTTTTGACATTTATTTTTGTCAAACAAATTTATATTTTATCAAATTGACGACTTTACCCTTGAAATGGAGCAACAATATCTTCAAATGTCTTATTTGGAACGAGATTTAAAATCTAAGGTCAAATATATTACATTTAAAGGTCAATGACCAAAGTGACACAAGCCTTAAATTACATGGACAGTTAATGTAATTTGCCAATTTTTTTTAATTATTTGGCTATTTCAATTTCACTAAAAAAGTTCTGTTTTAAATGATGTTAGGTTTTTTTTTAGTTGATTTGATAATTATGAGAGAAAATAAAATAATTACATTTTGAATGTGACATTTTATCTTATCGATCAAAATAACGTATTTTATTTTTATTAACAATTTAGTCCCAAACTTGCATCCCAAATAATAATAAAGTAACGCCTATTATTTTTGAATAAAGTTACATGCACTAATTGGTATACTAATTAGTATACTAACGGCTGATGTGACATAATTTTATTGATTTTAAATTTTTATAATTTATATAATAGATGGGATCTATAATTTTGAAATTGTCTTGCTATATTATGCGTTCATACACTAATTAATATAATAAGCGCTGTTTGTAGCACCATTAATCATGTTTACTCACCGAAATGTTCAATTGGTTCTACACTGAAAAATCAATCCACAAAATTAGGAAAGTAATAACAAAAGTAATAATATATATACACCATAAAAATGTCTTTAATTCTTGTCACCAAAATGAGTACGTGATGTGAATTTAAAATTAATGAAGTGTGAGTTACACCCACAATAATGCTATATTAATGATTTTATTTAATTTTTTTGAATAATTTTTTGAAGAATGTTTATAAATTTAGAAAAAATTATGAAAAAGTCTCATATGGAAATTAGTTACTCCAATCAATTCTATCGATATTCTAATACATTGATAAGTCTTTTTTGTGTAGACAACCTTACCGTGAGATCCTATTTTAAATTTTCAACTGATTTGGTGGACGTTTCTATCCTTCCTCATTAGGGGACGTCATCTTAAGAAAGTTGGATCCAATTTTTTGGATCACATTTCCATGACTCTAATGTAACACTCAAACATAATATAACAGTTCCGGTTTAGACCCGATCCATTTCATGTTTTTGAATCCGAGAATCCATGTCCTTAACTATTGTTCATCTCATTTTCATCTTGTTGCTAGTTGAGTTTGATTATTTGGGAGTTATAGTTGTGTTTGAAACAAGCTTGGAATTAGTTTTTCAAAAGAGTTATTCCCTAGATTTTTATCTAGTCGTTCTAGTGGTCTACTAAAAGTGAGGCATCTTCGCTCGAGCGGTATTTTGCATGTTTAAATTTTTGGGAGGAGGTCATTGTGCGCTCAAGTAGTGTTTTTGGTCACTCTAACGATGTCACTTATTGTGTCAGACGCTTGAGCTGTGTTTTGGTCGCTTGAGCAGTCTGCGTGTATATCAGTTTGAGAAAAGGGTTTTCTAAGTCACTTTTCACTCTCTCTCTCTCTCTCTCTCTCTCTCTCTCTCTCTCTCTCTCTCCCTCTATATATATATAAACATTCCAATCCCTAGTTCTTCACACTCTCTCTCTATAGTTCTTCCATTCAAGCTCCAAACACTCTTAATCTATTGATTTCTATACCCTAATCCGTTGGAGAAAAAGGTAGAGCACATCGAGAGCTTTGTTTTAATTGGATGAGTTATCATTTTCAACTCTGCCAAACTTCAACCCCTTGCTCTCTCTTGTCTTCTAATCTTGAGGTAGGGATTTCTGTAGCCTTTGGTATGATTTTTACCTTAGTTGTTTGTCTACTGATAGAATCTAGTGATTTGGAGATTTTGGGTTAAACCTATGGTTTGGTTTTGAATTAAAAGAGAGGGGCTTTCAAATGGGTTCTTGAGAAATGTTGTGAAAATGTGTTTATGATTGGGATATGTTAAAATGGTGGATTTCTTTACTTAAAATTGATTTGGTAAGTAAAGGGCGTTTTTGTTTTACAATTATCATAAAATTGTATACGTTGATGATGATGGTGGAGTTAAATATGTAATATCACTCCCATTTTGAAAATGAAGAGATTATATCTGTTGTTAGAAAATTATTTGTTGTATAGAAATATCTGTTTTAAGCTATCGTTGGAGGATAGCTTTGATTGTTGTAGAAATTGCATAAGGATTGGGTGAATTGAAACTAATCACTCATACATCTTGCATTGCGCATAGCTGCATACTTAAACATTGAGAATGTTTTGATTTGAGAAAAATAAGTAAATACCTTAGTGAATCTGGATAGGAGGTGGGGTTGTGGTTGTTATGTTAGCCTGTGTGTCCTTGGTAAAAGTTCAAAAACCTGTGAGGTTAGGTGTCAATCTTTCCGGTTAGTACCGGTAAAATGGCTTTGGTAGTGCTTATATAGCCTACTGACAGATACATACCTAGAGATTCCTAATGTTTTGTATCAACTGTCTTGTTTTCTGTTATAAATAAATTATTTTCATGAATTGATATACAATCTGACATTGCATAGTTTTGAGATGAAAATGTGAAATATTTGACAAATGGCATGCATATACATTCACCTTATGACTTTATTAAGATTCATATATTGTGTTAAAGTATCTTTATTGATCTTTTGCTCACTCTTTGTGAAAAATAACTTGTAGGTGCTGATGATATGCCTTCATCAAGGACATAGTTTGGGAGGACTTGGAGCCAAGAGCTTCATTTGTTTTATTTGATATAATTATTTTTGTATAAGCTTTGGGCTTTAATTGCATTAAGTTAAACTCATTTTGATATACCTAAGCATTGACCAAAAAGCTTTGAAGGATACAAGTGCTATAACGTCCCCACCTTAGGAAATTTTGTCCCCGAAATTAAATCAAACTACCCGAATAAAGATTTTTCAAGCGATCAAAACCACACTCTTGCATTTGTCATCTGATATCCTAGATGACTTGGCAGAGACTTGCCAAAAGCTTGCCAAAAAGCTGGTCGAACGTAGGCAATGTCACGTTGGGAACACAACCCTTAGATCTGGGTTATCGTCATACTGCTTGATCCTTCTTTCATTTTCGATGTTAGGTGTGAGAGATATATTAGGTGATCTTGCTGAGGTACCCTTTTAGACTAATTGGCCTAGTGCATGTAGTATTACTTTAGTGACCTTCCAAAATTAGGACAGGATACTCTCCACATTCAAGATGTTGTGATACCGCTTGTTTGAAATAGTGAAATTCTAGATCATTCTAAAGTTAGGACAAGGTAACCTTACCCACCAGGGTTTTTTTTGCTCTATTTACCTGCTATGTGCTATATGATGGATCTACAAGGGTTCTTGAATTCATATCAGTGGTTCAATTGTATGAGTTTGTGGGGCGGAATTTAGTGGGGAGTACAATCATTCTGTTGAAAATTAGGCTAAAGATAGTTGATACACTAAACCAGAGGATAGCTGTGCAAGATCAGACCATTGTTGAAATACGATGCCCATCTGGGGCATCAGCATTTACTACACATCCAGTCCTAGCTACCTCGCCAAACCTTTTTGTACCTCCGCTAGCTGAAAACCTTCAAGTTCTGGATCCCCAAGAGATGTTAGCTAGAGCTCAAGCTTTCAGGCCCCCAGCACAGCCCTACGGGGGACCTCTCTCCTTTGACATTAATGATTTTGATCCTGCCATGATAAAAATTTCCAAGCTTGAGAAAATGCTCAAAAAATCTCAAGGCTTTAGCTCTATCTGGAACATTAAGGACAGTCACACTAAGGCTTCTGTAAGGTTGCCAGAGAAGTTTAAGATGCCAATATCGACAGGTTCGATGGAAACGAGGATCCGACTGTCCACATCTATCTCTTCTCAGATGTCTTGAAACTAATGGGCTTGACATGGGCTCAGAAGCTGTCTTTGTTTGTATGGACGCTATCGGAAGTGAAAGCAACCTAGTATGCCAAACTAAAAGATTCAACCAAGTAGAATTGGAAAGAATTAGCTGTGGGATTTATTGATCAATATTTCTATAACACTCAGATATAGGTGACAATTAGCGAGCTAGAGGCAAAATCCCAAAAAACCCTTCATTGACTTTGTTGCCAGATAGATGGCAAAGGCCGCCCGAATGGCGAACAGGCCTTCAGAGAGAGAGCAAGTCCGGTTGGTGGTTCAGAATCTTGAACAGGACATGTTGCAAAGGATGATAGTCGCTCTATTGTCCACTTTCGCTGCTTTATATGAATTAGGGGGTTTAGATTGAGAGTGCATTCAAAAAGAGGAAATCTGAACCGTTCAATGTGTAAAACTTGTCGAGTAATATATGTCTGTAAAAAATCATGTTGATCGGATATCGATAACTATGTCATTGAATCAATTTTTTGTCAACCGTTAATTTGTTCATTGTCCATTTTTTTTTTATACAAAATTGATTTGATCACATAGCTATCAATATCCGATCAACATGAATTTTTACAGACAAATAGTACTCGACGATTTCTACACATTGACGGTTCAGATTATCAAAATAAAATCCGTAGTAGACCTTCACGGGCCAAATAGTACCGTCCAATCCGATTTCGGACTGGTGGCAAGCTACTCTCATTATGGAAGGGTTTGGAATGCTTATAATAATTGTATTTTATATGTGACTAAGTAATAAAATTCTAAAATTGATAAAAACAAAAATAAAATTCTAAGTAATAAGTTGCTCCCATTAGTGTGTTTGGTTTGAGTCTTTTGGATTAAATTTTTTGAAAATTGAGTTTTTTAGTTTTCGTATTTTTTTTATTTTTAGTAAATATTTTTAAAATTTTAAACATTTTTTTTTAACTTTTTTAGATGCACCTTACTTAGATGTATCTAAAAAGTAAAAAATTTGTGAAAAAATATTTTAAAAAATTAATAAATACATAAAAATACAAAAAAAAAAAAATGTACTGAATTCTCTTTTTTTTTTTCTTCATTTTTTTTTTGTATTTTTGGTATTTAGTGAATTTTTAAAAGGTTTTTTTCACAAATTTTTTACTTTTTAGGTATATTTATGTTAGGTATGTCTAAAAAGGTCCAAAAAAAAAAATTTCTTTAAAATATTTTTAAAAATTCAGTAAAAACAAAAAAAAAAACGGAAAACAAAAAAATAGAATTTTCTAAAAAGTGTTTTTAGAAAAATTGAACCAAACATATGATTTTAAAAAAATTAGTTTAGAAATAAATAAACGAGTAAGATGAATATCAGGCCGGCTTTGAGTTTATAGGGGCTTAAAAGCCAAAGCTAAATATGAGATCTTTCATACATATTAAAAATAAATAAATAAATTGTGATCAAAAGATTATGTATACAAATAGTTTTTTCTTTTGTATTGGCGAGTGCTCACAAAAAAGCTACTAAAAAAAACGGAAAACAAAAAAATAGAATTTTCTGAAAAGTGTTTTTAGAAAAATTGAACCAAACATATGATTTTGAAAGAATTAGTTTAGAAATAAATAAACGAGTAAGATGAATATCAGGCCGGCTTTGAGTTTATAGGGGCTTAAAAGCCAAAGCTAAATATGAGATCTTTCATACATATTAAAAATAAATAAATAAATAAATAAATAAATTGTGATCAAAAGATTATGTATACAAATGGTTTTTTCTTTTGTATTGGCGAGTGCTCACAAAAAAGCTACTAAATTTTCCTTAAATATATAGTAAAGTTTATAATAACAAAAATTATCACATAAGGTGAGCCAAAACTCAGTAGAGATACTCTAATATAATATATATATATATATTGTTTTTGATAACCGAGTATCTAGGCCAGCAATTTTTAGAATGCGCGCCTCGACTAATCTCGGGGCCATGAGCCAATCGACCGGACTAAGACGCAGTGGCCCACTAGTAATCCTGTTAGGGGTGGGAATCGAACTCAAGATGTCTGGGGTTTACGACTCGTCCCAGAGTTATTCTCCCTCAATCAACTGAGCTACCATTGTGAGTTCTCTAACACAATATATGAATCTTAACAAAGTTATAAGGTGAATGTACATGCATGCTATTTGTCAAACATTTCACATTTTCCATCTCAAAACGATGTCATGATAGATTATACATCAATTCATGAAAAATAATCCTTTTATAACAGAAAACAGGGCAGTGGATACAAAAATTAGGAATCTCTAGGTACGTATCTGCCAATAGGCTATACAAGCAATACCAAAACTATTTTAACGGTACTAACTGAAAGGATCGACACCTAACTATGCGGGTTTCTGGACTTTCACTGAGGACATACAGGCTAACATTATAACCACAACCACATCCCCTAACTAGATTTACCAAGGTATTCACCAATTTTTCTCAAAATTAGTGTATTTACAATGTTCAATATGAAATGACACTCAATGCACAATGTATGAGAAATTAGTTTCAATTTAACCTAATCCTTATGCAATGTCTACAACAATCAAGATTATTCTCCACCGATAGCCCAAAACAGATATTTCTACTTAACAGATAATTTATGCAACAATACGTAAAATCTCAACATTTTCAAAACGGAAGTGATAATAAATATCCAACTCCACTCTCATCATCAACATATACATATTCCATATCCATTCAAGGCATAACGTCTTTTTCTTTATTTCCATAAACCAAATATTAACGATATTTAAAGAAAATCTCCTTTATAACTATTCTGATTTAGACCTGACCCATTTGTTGCTTTTGGATCTGAGAACCCATGTACTTAGTTGTTGACCATCTCATTTCCATCTTGTTGTGTGTTGAGCTTTTCAATTGGGAGTTTTGGTTATGTTTAAAACAGGTTGGGAAGTTAATTTTTTAAAGAGTTGTTGCCCAGATTTTGGTTTGTTCGCTCGAGCGACCATTCCTACGCTCGAGCGGTCTTTTACAGTCTGCGAAACTACTGAGAGTTTGATATCTTAGCTCGAGCAGCCTTTCTTGTGCTCGAGTGATCTTTTGTAGGTCTAAACTATTGGGAAGGGGTCATTGTATGCTCGAGCAATGGTTTTGATCGCTCGAGCGGTGTCACTTATTGTGTCTATCGCTCGAGCGACCATTCTTGCACTAGTCTGTGCGTATGTTAGTCAAAAAAGAAGCTATTCTCAATCACTTTTTCATCTCTTTCTCACTCTAAACATTCCAAAACCCTAGATCCACATGCACACTCTCTCTCTAGTTCTTATTTCAAGCCCCAAATACTCCCACTTCATGGGTTTCCCTACCCTAGTCCTTTGGAAAAAAACGTTGAGCACGTCGAGGGCTTCATTTTAATCTGAGCATTGAGTGTTTTTGACTCCGTCAAGTTCTACCCATCATTTCTTTATGTCTTCTACTTTGAGGTAGGGATTTCTTTTACTCTTTATATGATTTTTAGTTTAGTTATTTGTTCTTTGGAAAGGGTATTGATTTGGGAAATTTAAAAAAAAAAAAAAAACCTAGGGTTTGGATTTGAAATCAAAAGAGGGGTTTTCCAAATAAATTCTGGAAAATGGTTTTGAGGATGTATTTATGAGTGAGATATGTTAAAATGGTGGATATTTCTTCTTGAAATTGATTTGGTAAAATAAAGGGAGTTTTGCCCTAGATTTTTGGATATTTGAAATTGTGAAAGGAAATGGGAAATTAGGTATTGTGAAATTGGAACAATGTTTATGTTAATGATGATAGTGGTGGAGTTGGATATGTAGTATCACTCCTATTGTAATTGATAAAAATTCTATATCTTTTGATTGGAAATATCTATTGAATATAAATATCTGTTTTGGACTATCGGTGGAGAACAGTCTTGATTGTTGTAGATATTGCATGAGGATTAGGTTGAATTGAAACTAATTCCTCTTACATTGTGCATTGAACATCATTTCATATTGAACAATGTAAACGTATTGGTTTTTGAGAAAAAATGGTAAATACCCTGGTGAATCTAGTTAGGGTGTGTAGTTATGGTTTTTTATTATGTTAGCTTATGCATCCTTGGTGAAAGTCCAAAATCTAGTTAGGGTGTGGTTAGAGTGCACATTTTTAGTTCTTCTCGCATGAAACAAATTTGTTGTTATCTTGTTATTGCTTATTGCATCTGTTATTGCTTAGTGCATCATCGTTCATGATCATAAGTTTTCAAAATAGCCGGCTTCACGAGGCGTGTGAGTCCAACTTTCAAAGTATATTTTTCGTGCATATCATTTGCATCATGTCCCAGAACTACGCTGGTTTGATTCCTTGCAAAGGGATACATAGGCAGCCTGCGAGCTCAACTAATTTTATTTATGTCTTGATTGTTTGCCCAAGTCTTATGGCCTTGTCAAAATGGGTCGTCTTCGGGCTTTGACATTCACTCACGTCATTTCATGACTTTGAGCTCTATCAAAGATGGGCAACTGTAGACATCCCATTTTTGACAACCCTTGAGACTTGGGCGCTACTAATTAATCACTCAATGATGAATGTGTACGCTTGTCAAATGCTCGATTACCTCAGCAGGAAACCTCAGTCTACAAACCTTGTACCTTGTTTTGGACCAACACAGTGGTTTTTTTCAGGCCTAAGCATCCACAGACCTGCAGACCCACTAGTGTGGCATGCTGCCCACTAATGTGGCCTGCCGGCCACTAGTGTAAAAAACCAGATATTTTCTGCTAGCTGTCTCCACAGATGCATGCACCATTCTAGCTGTGTTTGTATAGATATTTTCGAGGGTCTCTCATATAATTCTATATATAGATGACCATCTCTTTTGTTAGAGAGGTTAGAAATTTTTTTCAATTTAGAAAATTTTGGAGAGCAAAATTTTGAAAAATTTCTCTCTCTGTACAATTCTCTCCCTCTCTTGCAACTTACATAACCTTTGCCTAAACATTCTAAACCAAACCTAGAAAGTTCCTTGCTGAGGTGATTTGAGCTTGCATTTTAGCTCTTGATGCTCTTGAGAGTGTGAAATAGTGGTTTGGAAATTCAAGGCATCATTCATTTTCAAGAGATACATCTTCTAGTTCTTTTGTACCATTTTCTTCTCATCTTTTCTTGTTGTTTTTGAGCTTTTTATTACCTA
Organism: Camellia lanceoleosa; assembly: GCA_025200525.1. Classification (NCBI taxonomy): domain Eukaryota; kingdom Viridiplantae; phylum Streptophyta; class Magnoliopsida; order Ericales; family Theaceae; genus Camellia; species Camellia lanceoleosa. The sequence continues at coordinate 68,963,941 of CM045772.1, read as the reverse complement.
AATTTTTTGGCTAAAACTTGTGGCTTAAGGCCATTAAAGATAAAGGGGTTGACAACCCTTCTTTGAACCTTGCTTCTAAGGCCTTTGCCCTTGTGTTTCCTATCTTCTCATCAACTTTTTTTAAGCTTTTTACCACTGATTTTCAGAGGTTTTTTAGAGGCTAAAATCATGTTTTGAAGTCCTAAAAGTGGCAGGGTTAGCCTCCCCTCCTTGTGCTTGTGTGCTAGTTTTAATCCCTCAATATTTTAGCTAGTTGTTGTAATTATTTTTGTCTTAATTCTAGCACTTTTTTGGACTATTTTAGGACTGTTTTTATGAGTTAGCGTCATTCATGCTTTGTATAGTATGCTTGTAGTGTAATGGTCCTCAAAGACTTGATGGTTTAGGCCTTAGCCACCAACCTATTTGAGTTTATAGTATTTATTTCTTGCTTTCCATGCTTGTGTCCACCTATAAGCATTTCTACAACCTCTCTCATTTCTTGGTTTTTTCTCTTTGTTTTGCGAGTCGCTCCAAAAGGAGTGTTGTTTAAGCTTGAAGGGGTGATATTGTGCTTAATGGTTTAATCCCTTTAGGGGTTCATTACCAACGGCCTAATCTCCTTCTCATGCCTAAAACAACATTTGGTTTGGTACTTCTCTCCATCAGTGGACTTAAAGCTCATTATTGGACTCAATTGATTAATGAATGGAAGGTAATTAAAATGGAGTAATAAAATTGGGGTTAAAATAAAGCAAGATAATAAAATTATTTGGTGTTCAATTGGACGTTAATTGAACACATGGAGACTTGGCTCATTTCATACTTTTTAGTGATGAAATGGTCCAAGTTTCCAAGGTCAACTGCTTCTCTTGATCAATCCATGATAAGGAGGAGGTTTTGTTGGTATTTCCTTACCATTTATTGCAATTGTATCCCTTAGTTCATAAGTCATCACGTAATAAAATTGCGTCGATTGGTGGATTGCAAATCAAGCCTACCCCTCATTTGACATGTTTGCTGATAAGAGGAGGTAGGATGGACAGACATCCCTTGAAGAATACTCTGTTTGTGCTCTGTTTGTTCTCTGTTACAGCAAGAAAAAACCAACATTAGTGGCTAGCCAGCCACTATTTCTAGGTTGCCGGCCACTTTTTCCAGCCAGGCAGTGTCATTTTTCCAACATAACAGAATAGAGGCTGAGGTGGAAAAATAGTACAATTTTCTAACTATGCAACAGAGGCATTCTGGTAGCAAAATGGGGACTTTTTCGGGTGGAAATCCACATCCATGCATGAACCATCCCTCGATTCTCGGGATCTGTGAAATAATGTTTTAATAGTAGCATGTTGTAAATAACGGACTTGTAACTAATTAGTTAGTTTTGTGTTGTACTTAATTAATTAGCTAAAGTAGTTAGTTAATTCGTTGTTGTAATAATTAGTTAAGTAGCTTAGCTAATTTATTCATTTGGTTTGTAATAATTAGTAAATAGCTTAGCTAGGGAATTTATTCAGACCCTCTTGTGCGAGGGCAAACTTGTAATAATATATATGTCTTCTAACCCAACATCTTTCTCCCTTTTATTTACTTGCTTATAATGGGTAATTTAGAACATCATGTTTCTTTTAGCATTTCCCATGTTTGCATCCGCTTGTCTTGCATGCATCAAGGCTTAGTTCATCATTCTAATAAAGCATTGTCGTTTATTACTTTGTTGAATACGTGTTTAAATTGCATACTATCAAATTGATTCATATGTCATAATTAGTAGCCGAGCCTATTAGTTGCATATTGCATGTGTTGCATTAGTCATGTTGCATTAGTTAGGAGCATGCATGTTTTCTAACTCTTTTGTTTCTTTTGGCTTGGCTTGGAGTACGAAGTGAGCATTTTTGGGCTTTAGCATATCGCATGTGTGTGATTATTGCTATGCTTAGCTTGCTTGCCATGAGGCTAAGTGCTTAATTGATATACTTGCTTAAATGCCTGTGGATGAGACTAATTGTTTAAATTGGAATAATTTGAGTAATATACATATAAGGTAACTTTTTCAAGTGATACATATTCGAAACAATTTTCAAAAACCAAACATGAAATCAAATGTTCCAATTCTTGCAAATTAGTCTATACTGGTGTGCAACACATAGTAATGTTAGCCTAATAATCTGAACAAGAGTGTAGACACCCCATTTTTGACCGTCCTCAAGACTTGGACGTCACCGTTGGAACACTCGGTGATTATCCATGTTTGTGTTCGTTTGGAGTTCCCGGAGTTCTCGGCTACGCGCCTTGCCTCAGGACCTCCGAACCTGACCGTCTTGTGCTTGGTTTGGCACCAAACACTTGTGCTTTCCCTTGGAAGGGCAGGGAATGCCTTGTGAGGCATCCCCACATACCACCGGCTGTGGCTAGAGGCCACCGGCTGGCTGGTGTTGCCATCGGCACTATATTGTGCCGGTCGGCACTCTTTTTGGCAAAATTACCATTTTGCCCTGCCGACCACTTTACAGCTATTTTTGGAGATATTTTCAGACAGCTTTCTGCCTTTTGTTTCCCCTCCATACACGTGTATGGAGGGATGAGCCCTTGGATGACTTAACTTGTAAGCTTTGGTTGCCTATACAAAAGAAGGCTCTTCTCTTGGCCAAAGGAGAGAGAATTTTTTAGAGGGTTAGACATTTTAGACAGAGAAGAAGCTCTGGTTTTAGGTTAGAAATCCTATATCTATCCTATCTCTCTTTTCCTTGCTTATTTTGTACACTAGGTGCTTTAGTTCATACTATTGCACACAAGCACCTAGTGTTTCACCTTCCTTTGGTTGTTGAGGGTCCAAGGGCTTGTTCTTAGTGTTCTTGACTGGTTTGGAGCTCAAGGAACCAACAACTCCAACCTTTATGAAGTTGATCATCAAGGGTAAGAAACTTACTTTATTTACCCCATTTTTGCATTCCATTTTTGCCTAGTTTAAAACAGTTTTTGTGCTTAGTCTATAACACATAAAAGTTTTGTTTTTTAACCCCGTTCATTGTTTATTAAGAGTGCTTGGTGGTTTGGGTAGGTTTGACCACCCTGAGGCCTTGAAAAGGCCTCTTTTTGTGCTATTTTGTGAAGGATCCGAGACTTTGGTGTTAGGATCTCTTCACCACTGAAATCTTGAGGGATTTCAGTGGTGAAGATGATGCCATAAAGTCTCAAGAAGGAGGGGGCCACCCCCTCTCCTTGATGTCCTTGAAAAGGGTAAGTTTTTCTTCCTTATGGAGCTTCATGCTTGAGTGTGTGTTGAGCATGTTTGACTTGTTTTTCATGCTTATATTGCCATGATATAACATGTTTTTAAGTTGGTTTTAGCACTCCTTGCATGCTTTGCATAGGTGCTTTGTAATGCCTTGTATTGCCTTAACTTGCTCTAGGTTGGTATGCCTTCTTTCTAGCATGTTTTAGGCCTAGATCCATGAAGCTTGTATGCTTATTTTGACATGTTTTAGCTCTGTCCATAGCCATTTGGGTTGATCTTGGCATGTTTAATATAGCCTCTTTGCATTTGGCTTGTTAGCCTTAAGAGCATGAATATGTAGCATGTCTTGCTTGCATTATTTTTGGTGGTTTGGAACCCCCTAGCATGCTATCTCAGACCTTATGATGTGCTTATATGCTTGCCTTAGTGGCTTCTTTAATGCTTTAAAAGCATGTGTTGAATGCTTCATTCATTGGTCACGTTGCATGCCTTTGCGCTTGAACCTCTTAGATGCCATCTAGGTGCTCCTTAGGCTTTGTTTAAGTCTTCTTGTGACCTGTTTTGAGTCCCCTCGGCCTTGTGAGGCTTGGTGGACTTGACATTAGTATAAACCTCCATGGCTTGCTTCAAGTACTTGGACCTTTTGTTGCATACTTGGCTTGCTTTGTTCCATGATTTGGCATCATGTTTTGTGTGATTTTTAGAGCTTTATATGCATGTCAATTGTTCATGCTCAACTCATTTCAAGTGTGCTTGAATGTCGTTTGTTATGCTTAAGTGTTGGCACCTTAACATGTGTATGTGTGCATGTGTGTTTGGCCCCCCATAACTTAGCATTTGGCCACTGATTTTGGGCCTTTTGAGCCTAGATCATGTCTAAGTCCATCCTCCATGTGGTTTGCATGCTTGCCTTGTGTGCTTACTTAGGTTTGCATTGTATTGCCATATTGCATGCTAGTTGCCATGTCTAGGAGTGCATCACATTGGCATGCATGTTAGGCCTCTTGACCAAGTCATGATAGAGGTTTAACACCCTTGTTTGCTTGTTTGCATTGCATGCATTTGAAATCAAAGTTGCATTCTTGATCCTTGGGCCATCATGCATGGAAATGCGTGATTGGTGGTCCGAGGACCAAGGCACACCTTCCTTTGAGTCACCAACATGATAAGGATTGTGTTTAGTGCATACATGCCTTGAATTACATTGCCATGCAAGTTGTGTCCCTCTGCTGCTGTGAGTTGCAGGTTTCTGAGCATTTTTGTGCCGGCGGTGTTCGATCTTGGCCGGTGATCAATTGGCGACCGATGGATCAATTGATGCCGATGACCACATATGGCAGCCGGTGGAAGTTCTGTGCAGCCGGTGATGATCTCCAATGCCCAAGGAAGTATTCCTGAGACTTTGGAAGTCTTGAGAGGAGGTAGCAGGAAAAGCGAGGCACACTTGCATGGCAGGCGATTCGAGCGATCCGAGCACGCTGCATTTGGCCCTCATCCGAGGCGATTCTTGTTTAATTAGATTAATTATGTTATTTAATTAATTTAGTTAATTTGTAATAATTAATTAGCTTGCGTAGTTAATTAATCATTCGGTTTTGTATATTCTTTCGGTCCCTCCGAGTGAGGGCAAAATTGTAATAACTGTGGGTGAGTGGGTGTATGTCTTCCAAACCCCCATTTCTTTCTATCCCTTTTATTTACCTGCTTTCGACGGTAGATTAGGGCATACTTATTTTAGCATACCTTATGCAATGCATGCGTGCATTCATGCATTTGTTTACATGCACCGGGCTCGGTACATCATACAAACTGCGTTGCAATTTTCAATTCCAAATTGAATACGTGCTATTCGCGCATTTCATGTGCCATGTTTAGGGTTAGCTGAGCCTACTCTAGATTGCATCTATGCCTGTGTTGCATTAGCCACTTAACATGAACTAAGTCATGCATGTTTGCTAACTAGTTTGTTGTTTTGGCACGGAGTACAATGTAAGTATTTACGCTTTAGCATATCGTATGCGTGTGAATGTTGACATGACAGTGTGATTGCCATGCGGCTAAGTGCTTATGTGAGATAAACTATTTGAATGCCTGTGGGTGGAGGTTGGATTGCCTGAGTTAGAACGACTCGTTGAAATCCGTATTTTAGCCTACTTGCGAGTAGCAAAATCTAACACGTTTTTCAAGACAAAACGGATATGCAATGTTTAGTTCCAAGTTAGGCAATCTAGTCTATACTTTTGTGTTGTGCGCATCACATAGTAATTCTAGGTTAATAACCGGAGTAAGAACGCATAAAGCTTTCAAAAACGGATATCACGGTTAGTAGAGGCGGTCTTGGACGGGCGAAAGGGTGCTCATAAGTGACCTTCCCGATCGTACCCAAGCTCGAGCCTGCACCACTTTGGTTATGATTGGACATGTGGCCTTGACCAGTCGTGGTTTCCTAAATTTCCCAAAATAAAATATTTAGGTGGCGACTCAGTCTGCAAAAGCGATCCATGTTTGGCACTACTTTTCAAAAAACTGTTTTCTCAAACGATTTGCCGGATTTGGACTCTTTGGTTCAGATTTAGAACCGACACAAAATCGAGTCCTTGAACTGTCAGATGGAGGCCCACGGGCGTGTCTACAGTTTCTGGCGACTCTGCTGGGGATTTTAGAGAGCTTGACTCGAACTCGTGATATCCCGTTTTGACTACACTTATGTGTTTCTTTGCATTGCATGTGCATTGGTGCGCCTAGGGACACCGTGTTGGCCATCTGCTATTCCTGAGCGGTTTGCCGGAGGCTTGTCTTGTCAAGGCATGTCCATAAGGCTGACCGGTTGCGGGCTCTGCCAGTATGGGAACACAAACCCCGGTTTTACCGGGGCACCCTTTTCGACCATTCGACCTAGTGCATATCGAAATCCATAGTGACCATTCCAAACTAGGACAGGTTGCTCACCCGATAATAGGTTGTTTGAAACCGCTGCGTGCGTAGTGAAACCCTAGCTCCTGATAAAATAGGACAGGGAAACCCTACCCCAACATAGGGGTGTATTGGCTCTCATTTACTTGCTATGTGCTTTTAGAGTGTATCTCTACAGGAATGCATATACCAGTTTGCGAGTCTGGGTATCCGGCCTGAGGGCACCAGTATCAGTGTTGTTGAGAATCAGCTGTGTCTGCGGGTGTCAGTTCAGTTTTGAATAGTGATTCTGGGGAACAGTGTTCAGTAGTAGAGTGCAGTTGTTCGACTACACCCGTGTTTGATCTGTTTGGGGCTGAAATACTGCTTGTTTTCCGTTTCAGTTCAGAGATTCAGAGGGCCGATTCAGAACAGCCAGTGTCTTCTCCTTGCTGAGGCAGGACTGAACATGACGCAGAACTCGGAAGAGATTGTGGTCATGACGGCCGCACTAAGTCAAGAAACCACCCCACAGAATGATACTACGGTTGATATGCCGCACCCGCCTAGGTCGCCTACCGCACATCCAATCTGGACTCCCCAGTTATATCAGGCTCGCGAGCCTACTACATTTGAATTGATGGGAATGATAGGTGATCTTCAAAGGTCCGTGGCGGACCTCGCCTATGGGATGTCTGTTTCGCCACCAGCTGCACCATATGCCGGAGGCTTATGCCCCAAGAGCCCCCACTACTGGGACGAATTGTAATTGAACTCAGCCAACCGGAGATGGCCTCCAGCTATGGCAACGACGCAGCAAACCAAGTTCTAGACCAGGCTGAGGCCAGGGACAAAGGTAAAATGAAGACAGATGCCGACCCTATCGAACAACTGCTGTGGGCAGTAGAGGCTTTGAAAGCCGAGGGAATGAACAAGCAACAGATATCCTCAGTCACGACAAAAGCTGTGGAGGATGCTTTCCCTACTACCGAGGGCAATTCAATCAATCGAGAATCGGGATAGGCCCCGTCATGCTGCAGCTTCTTCCTGCTTCAGCCTTGCATCCGGAAAGGATCGAAATCCAAGGCCGCACTCCGATCCATTCGCTAGTGCAATTTAGCAAGAGTGCTCGAGCCCCAAAATACATCCCGGCGCAGGGTCTTCCATGCTCTCTACATGCCATTGTCCAAGGCACTTCAAATCCTTGCCGAGAGGGGACACCTTAAACCCCTGGAGCCTCAGCCTCTCCCGAAGAATCTCCCTGACACTCATGACCCTACCCTGTACTGTGCGTACCATCAGCAGACTCGCCATGCCACTAATAATTGCTTCCGCCTCCGTCATGAGGTACAAGACTTGATTGACAACGAGGTAATCCTCCCGCCCACCTCAGCGAAGTCCGTCACCACTCAGTTGTTGGATTTCGAGGATACAGATACTGCGAGTATGTAATCTAAGCCGGACCGCTGGGCAAGCGATGTCTGGTACATTTTTGGATATGGCGTTTGGCACGCATTTTTGAGCACCTGCCAATGCTAGTTTTGTAAATCCTGACTTGGGTGTCGAGTCAGTCTTTTGTTTTGTTTTTGAGTTTGTCTCTCTATATTGAGTCAGTCTTTTTGCTTATAGAGTCTGTCTTGCTGTAACAAGTCAGTCCCTTTTGTATAGTATACCAGGTGATTTCGGGGTTGCTGCCTCAAACACCATTTTGTCTTTCAAATAGTTGTTTTTGCTTTTTGAGTTTGTTTCCGCCAAGGAGCCAGTTATACCAACAAATCTGAATGAAACAGCTGCGGCTATCATGGGCCGAATTTGTTGCTATTTGGGCCAGCCGTGCCAGAGAATTTGGATGGAACGATAGTGCATTTCGCCTACACTCTTGTGCCTTAAACATCGTCACGATGACCTTAGCTTTTCAGAAAAACCTTTTTCAAACACTGCGGTGATAAAAACGAAGAGGAAGTAATTCCTCGGGTTTTGTAAAATTTTGATCAATCTGAGAAAAAGAGAGGCCTGCTAAGCTTTAATGAATGAAATCATGCTTGTCGGCGTGAGTACTGAGAAGGACCTTGGCCTGATTCAGACTGGTTCCACACTATCTTCAACACGAGCAATTTGTCGCTTTCTTAAAAACTTTCAAAAACAAAATATTTTGCGCAAGTCTCGCTAAGACCTGTGTGGAACCGCTTTTGAGATGGTGCAGCCCAGGATCGCTCTCGGTCTCAATTTTCAATTCATCTATAAACCGGATCCGCTCAAACGATCGAGTCATGAAACGCCTGTGGCCCATTTTCGAGGCAAATCGAGCGAGAGGCGTCAAAGTTAGATCAGGAAGATCAGATCCCACTAAGCAAAGCTCGAGAAGCAACCGTGATGAACTCTTCTGCAAGTCAATACAACAGTCGCCCTCCTGGATACGGAGAGGCTTCAATCTCAAAACCATTTGGCATGGGCTTGCTACACTTTTACCCTTTGAGAGGCTTGCTGGACCGAAAACCCGGAAGGGCGGCCCAGGCAAAAGTTAGAGCAAAGAAAGAAAAGAAAAGAAAGAAAAAAAATACAAAAGAAAGAAAAAGAAAGGAAAAAATGCAAAAGAGAAAAAAGAAAGAAAAAGAAAAACATAGCTCGCAAGGTCGAAAACCCGCATTGGGCACCTTGGCAAAAGTTAGAGCCTAAACAGTGAAGGTTAAAATACCCGAGTGTACCTTAATCGGAACTACGTAAGGCTTGATTCCCATGCTTGGGATACGTAGGCAACTTCATCTTGAAGTCCAGCCCCCAACGCTTCCATAGCGTCTCAGTCCATGTCATGGTTTTGATCACCTTTGCCCTCTCCGAATCCAATGTCCCGATTGCAGCAACCCGAAATTACGTGATTAACTTCCTCTTGAAGCCATACCACCAACACCTTCCAGGTGACTGTGTCCACATATTGATTCAAACCGTCTTCGACTCTTCTGCGTCCGAGGGTCTGATTGTCATCAACAAGGACTGGCTTACACAATGCCGCGGCATCATCCAAACAAGGGGCAACTTTCCATTGCCATATATTGCCATAAGTTGCCCTGAGTTACCGTCCAAACCAGGGGCAACTTTCTGTTGCCTTACCCCCCCTTAAGCCAGGGGCAATTTTCCATTGCCTCCGATCCGAGGTTGCGTATCTCGAGGGTAAGTTCCGTGCTTGTTTGAGCATTGACTGTTTGCAAAAATAGTTTTTGAAAATTCTCACTGAGGTTGACTTATTTTCTCGAAAACTGTTTCATTTTCAAAATGGACCATGTTTGGACCCAAAAAGGAGAATTTTCAATGCTCGCAGCCTGATTTGCATGATTTTCAAATCAAAAATTGAATAAGTGTGCTCATCCAATTCTCATATTTGATCAAAACTGTTTTAGAAAACGAAAAAATGGTCAAAATGACGAACTAGGGGCACAGTTGAGTCGGATGTTCCGTCTTCCCCCTCGTCACCAACGCACTTGCCCGAGAGGCACTTTATCTACCAGAAGAAATGGCTGCAAGCTAGCTGTATCGGGCGTGAACCCACAACCTCTTGTTTACTCGTCAATCACCCCGGGGAGGGATGAAAAATGAGAGATTAAAGAATAGAGAGGAGTAAGCTGAGAGAAAAGTGAAGAAAAGGGTTTTGAGAGAAAAACCGAGCCTGAGGGCCGAGCGGTGTGAGTATCACAGATCAAAAAGGGTGGGAATAATACCCGGAGGATTTTGGCTCCTCGAGATTTGAGGTCTTTTTTGTAAACATGTCTGTGTGTCGTGTCTTTTGATTTGTCAACCTTGATTTTCGCTTTGAGTCTTTTCCAAGTGTGTCTCGTTGTGTTAGGTCGTGTGCCTTTTATTTCTTTATTTGAGTCTGTCTCGCCGTGTTCTGTGGTAGGCTTGACACCCTGGTTGAAAACCCATCCTCTTCCAAAAGGTAATCGCTTGTGCTCAGAATGCTGTGCCATTCTCTACATCCGTGCAAAGCAAGAGAAGGAAAGGGAAAATTTGGGACATCCGAGTGTGTTTCAACTGCAACCGTGTCAGCTTTGTGATCCGTCTCGTCAGATTGGGGCTATTTGTTCAGAGTTTGCGGTGTGCAGAATGAACCAAATGCTGAGTTATGGGGTAAATGTGGATCAATCCCCAGCAGATCAACCCCCAGCAGATTAGTCCTCAGCAGAGTATGGGCTGTGTGTTCGGATTGAGCAGTGGTTTGTATGAGCTGTTTTGCTGTTTAGTTGGTTGGCTATCTGATTATTACAGTGCAAGTGTTCAAATGTCAGACAACAGATCATTGTCATTTACATTTGAGGAGTAATATGACGCAATGCAATGCAAAGTATGAAAGATGCAAATATGTACAGATATAACATTCTTATCAGACAAAAAGTTTGTTTCATTTCATATCATCTTTTTCAAGTACATAGTTTAGGAAACAAAAATCTGCCAACGGCAATACAAAGTACTCTATCTACCAACAAAAGAGAAAAGTACAAGAAAAGAAAATGAAAGAAAAACAGCAGAAGTCTGTAATCATCGTCAATGGCCTCGCGCCGGGGGATCCGTCCTCGCCCTCTTCCTGGGCAGAAGCACAGGAGCATCGTCAGAAGTATCACTGTCGGAGCCCGAGCTCGAGCTACCCCCGGCCTCCTCCTCCGAGGCCTCCGCCTCCGACTCGCCATCCCCTGCAACTGGAGCCTGTGAGCTGCTCCCCACATGGCCACGCCACCCTCTGGTGCGGGGGAATATCCTGCCATCCCTAGTAGAAATGGGAGGTCCAGATGGAGCGCCGCCACCCACAGGAGGAATCGGGAAGGGAGGCTGAAAAGTACAAAAGGCAAAGGCATTAGTACACTTGAAGCAGTTTATCAGATCAGAATGCAGTGTATGAGTACAGTGTGTGAATGCCGTGAGCAGTTTATCGATCGTAATCACGCAGTATGAGTACAGGTGTGAATGTCGTGAGCGCTTTATCGCTCGCGAAGGCAGTAATGCGCAGGTGAATACAAGCAGCTGGTGCCGCGGAATATCGTATCGATGTTGTGTTACGCATCAGATTATGCGAAGCAGCTTGTATATAGTTTGGAACTATGACAGAGAAAACATACTGGAAGGCCGAGAAGGCTAAGAACTCAAAGGTCCGCCGCAACATCTCGCCATGGAGGCATTCACTCCATTGATCGCCGTGTACTCGGAGGAAGCTCGCAAAAGTATTAGATACATCAATATTCGAGGAATATCAAATGAATCAAATCGAATGATCAGACAGAAATGCGAATACATACCGGAGGCAAGTCAGAATACCGCCAACTCATGACCAGTAGGAGGAGCAAAGGATGGTAGGTCTCCCCACTCGCCTCAGATGTTCGCATGGTAGGCGGTTGGGCGGCCCATCCTCGCCCCTCTCAGACTCCTCCGCCACGAGCTCGAGCTCTGTGATGATCCCGCTCCTCGCTCCCACCTTCGCCTACCTGGCGCCGCAGTTCTCGCTCACTCGGCGACCACCACTCCACGGCCGCATGATGAAGGTCCGGACGACTCGAGTAGTCGCCTCGCTCAAAACCGCCCGCCCCAACCGATGGTGTAGTTCGCCATCCGCCACGGTGAACGCCGGTGTCCTCATATGCTCGGGAGGATGCTCGACTATTCGCCAGTAACCCTCGAGGTCTGACGCAAGAAGCGCCACCAGTACCAAGCCCGGCAGATCGCCTCTAGCAAAATCTGGTGACGCGAGGTCTCGATCGCGCCGGCAAACCGATCCCGCACTATCACTGGCAGGGGAGCCCATGGCCGCCAGGTGATCTGAAATTGAAATACAGTTTATTGCCTACTAGTATTGCAAATGTACAATGGAAAAGTGAAGCTTAAATGAACTGTAAGTAAAACATACCTCGGCGGGGGTGATAGTGTCAAAGTAGCGACGGAAGAAGCTAAAAGTCTCTCGTGGCCGCCGTGTGCACCTCCCGTCGTAGCGGCGTAAGAAAGGAACGACCAGAGGAGTCTCCGTCTCCGGTACTGGCTCTAGCCTGGGAAAGTAGGCATAGACCCACAACTGCAAAACAGATGTCAGTATGATCATCGACAAATAAAAATGAAGAATAAAGCGTAAAATAGCGGAGTGTTGTGCAAAGGTATTGAGCGAGTGTACAGAATAAAGGTACACAAGAGTAAAGCGGGAGTATGAGTGTGCCGTGTGTACAGTATACAGCAAGTGCAAAACAGACTACAGTGTGTGCAATGTGCAGAGTACAGAAAGTACAGAACAGAAATATAAAGCGAAAAAGAAGACGTACCTCCCAAGCTCGCCAGTAGCCTCTGAGCAACTGCCCGCTGCCACGGGAGACCGAGCTCATGTACCCATAAAGAGTGGCCAGAGCCGCGCCACCCCAGTCATAGCGCAAGATGTCCCGGACGTCCACCAGTGCGCTGAGTAGGCAAAGAGGCACGGTGTTCGCCCGATCGGCGAATAGGGTGGTCCCCAGCAAAAACATCAAGAAGCCACGCCGCTTCTACGGCCATCGGAGTCGCTGCCAAGAAGAAGAGGCTGCACCCAAAACTGCACCTCGAACCATGAGTAGCGGACGAAACCTGGACGTGCAAGAGGTGGCGCCTCGCCAAGCAGATAGATCGGAGCGGCGGTCCACTCATCCATGTCTGTATCGAAGGGAATCGGATCACCCCCTACCCCGTTGCCGGTGGGCACCGAGAAGTCATAAGAGGTCATCGGCATGTCCCCAGTCCCCGATAAATGAAATGAATCGGTGGTGTCCCACCATCTTCGCCAGGTCATGAGGAGAGGCTCGCAGGCAAGAGTCGTCGCCCCCGCAGAAGAACCGGCCCGCCTCATCCACGATGTGTCGGACCGCCTCAGGAAGCTCCGAGTACCAATCTCGCGCGGCAACATTCCCATACCCACGGATGGTATGGGAATCTCTCTGTTTACAAACAAACGGTTGCAAAGCAATATGAAATGAAATGTACAGTTCTGAGGAAACATGTTAAAGAAAATGCAAATCTAGCATGTGTGCACATTTTTCAGATCCAAGCAAATGTCAGGTTTCAGTGTACTGTGGTGGATTACGGCCTGTGATGTGTCAGTGTGTTTGTGAGGGTCAGCATACAGATATGGTACATGTGTGCACATTTTTCAGATTCAAACAGATATCGGGTCATAGTGTGCCTACAGTGAACTACAGCATGTGATACATCAGCGTGTTCGAGTGGTTCAATTCAGTATAAATCTAGCATGTGTGCAGGTTTTCAGATTCAAATAAATACCGGGTATCGGTGAGTTTGCAGTGAAATACGGTGTGTGCCGGGTGTTTGGGTGATTCAGGCTAGTGCAGTGTGTGTGCGTGTGTGTCGGTCCTAAGCAGATATCAGTTGTGAAGTGGTCTACAATCAACTACAGTACAGTGTATCAGAGCTAAGCAATTAAGGGTTGTAATCACCATGGCGCTGGATTCTGACGCTCTACATTGCAGAAAGTAAAGCAGAGCAGAAGGGTTACCTCGGAAGCGCCGAAGGATAGGTGCGAGGTCGGCTCGCGCAGCAGGAGCTCCGGGTCCAGAGCCCTGTCAAAACCGCGGAAGTGGCGGAGTCCATCTGGCGGAAGCACGTGAATGGCCGGGCGATAGGTCGCTGGGTCGAATGGTCGCTCGCTCAGCGGGAGGAGCTCAACCCCGGGATCCATCTCGTGATCTTGGGGAGTCCCGACATGTGGAACGTCGTCAGCCATAGTAGTGGTAGCGAAAAAATGACCGGAAAAGGAAAACCGGGTCGGAATACGAAAAGTCAACCGAGAAGGTCAACCCCGAGAGGGCCGGAAATGGCCGGAAAGGCCGGGAGTTGAAAATACACGGGAATGTAGAGAAAATCAAGGGTAACAAGTCCCGAAAAGGCGAAGATGGCAAAAGATCACCGAAATGAGATTTCAATCGGTTCAAAATATCCGAAACGCGAAGGTATTCGCGAATCGGACGACGAAAATGGCGCGAAAACTCAAAGAAATGAGCGAAAGAGGAGGAAAAGACACTCTAGAGAGAGAGAGGGAAAATTTTCGGCGGAGGCAAAGTGAAGAAATAGGGTTTCAAGCCCTATTTTAAAAGATCCGAAGCAAAATGGCAAAAATGCCCCCGATCAGCTATTTTTGGCCGGTCGGCACTATTTTGTGCCGGTCGGCACATTATTGTGCCGGTGGAGAGTTTTAGGCAGCCGGTGGCAGCCGGTGACCTCCCCACCCAGCCGGTGGTGTTCCCAAGGCCTTGTTTTGGCAAAATGAGTAGTTTTGGGTCTTCATAGCTCAAGAAAGTGCAAGAAAATGCACCCCCGATGTTCAACCGGCCCCCGTTTCGACTTCGGATTGTGTCTACTGTGAGTGGCACTCAGATTCAAGCAGAGACTATATCCTTTTTGTATCCTTTTGACTTTTATAAGATTCAAAAGTTTCCCCGTATGCATTACACGCATCCATCGCATTGCCTAGTGCGTCGCGTCGTGCCGTCTTGCACGTCCCTTGTAACTTGCACTGTCTTGCATTTTTCGTGTGACATGCGTGTCACACTTGCATCATTTTCCATCAATAAGGTATGCGTGCCTCATTTTGCATTTCATTGCATTTCGAGGTACGTGTGCCTCGTTTTGCATTTCATTCTTCATTCAATGAGGTATGCGTGCCTCATTTTGCATTTCATTGCATCTCGAGGCACGTATACCTCGTTTTGCACTTCATTTTTTCATTTAATGAGGTATGCGTGCCTCATGAGCATCTCATCTTGCATTCCGGTCTGGCGAGACCTTAAACACGTACGGTCTAGGAGACCTTAAATCCTTCAAAGGTGCAAAACCTTTGGCGCATGCATTGTCAGGTATCATCATCTCAACAGCCGCGCATTGCCGCCCATTGCCGCGCATTTTGAAACCACGCCCGCACGGTCCGGCGGGACCTTAAACACACGTGGTCTAGGAGACCTTAAATCCTCGGGAGGTGCAAGACCTTCGGTGTGTTAAGTCGCCCCTCATTGCATTTGGCATGCATTTCATCGCGCCGTTTGGCGCACCCTCATTGCACTTCATTTTCCATCCTCTGAGGCACGCGTACCTCATTGCACTTCATTTTCCATCTTTTGAGACACACGTCTCATTTGCCCCATTTGCATCGCATGCACTTAAAGTGTTGTGTAACAGTTGCCCCGCCGGGTCTGGCGAGACCTTAAACACGCACGGTCTAGGAGACCTTAAATCCTCGGGAGGTGTAAAACCTTCGGTGCATTAAGGCACACCTCATTGCATTTGGCATGCATTCCATCGCGCCATTTCGCGCACCTCATCATTGCCCCCCGGGTCTGGCGAGACCTTAAACACGCACGGTCTAGGAGACCTTAAATCCTTGGAGGGTGCAAAACCTTCACCACATTTGCATTCCGGTCTAGGAGACCTTAAATCCTCAAGGTGCAATTCCTTCTGTTTGTCGTGCCAACGACTTTCGGTGGTCCTGTAAAGCCACCCGTCTGTGTTTATGTGAGTTCCTAGAAGACCAATGGGGACGGTGAAAACTAGAGTTCGAGCTTATGCCTAGAACGCAAAGGTTCGATTTCGAGACTAAAGTCTGGTTTAAGTACCAGGTGTACCTCGCTTGAAATCTGTATGGAAGCCCCATAGGTTTAGGCGGCGTGTTTACGCCTCAATTCTGGATACTGAACCAACCTAGTATATCGCCCTGTTGGGAGAATAGGGAAAGCTGCAATCATAGTAGTTTCATCATACTGCATATCATGCATCATTAATACTGCATATGTCATGCATTCCAAAAATTCAAAAAGTCCAAAAAAAAAAAACACACGTGCATTGTCATGCATCATTTGTAAATATTGCATATGTCATGCATTTCAAAAACATTCAAAAACAGACAAACAAACAAACAAAAAAAAACATGCATATGTCATGCATCATCATTGTAGTATAGTGCATATGTCATGCATTTTCTGTAAATATCCACTCCATTGCATTTTAGTTGTATGCATCCACTGCATCATCTTCCATCTATGGCTTGCGCCTTTCCTTGTTGAGCTTGGTCTGGTATGTGCCCTTACTTTTCACGTTGAAGCACGGTTCTGCATGTGTATCGCGCCTACTCCTTGATGAACTTGGTTTGAGGTTGCGGCACCTTTTCTGTGTTAGACATGGCTTGTATGTGTGCATGCCTTTCCTAAGCAACATACGGTTTGGCCCGCGCGCCATAATCGCCTATTACATTGTAGTGTAATTGTTGCATCCAGCATTAGGATCATTATTCTCTCCCCAGCGGGTCGTCACCCACTTATGTCATTCCACCCAATACTTGTTCTTGTGTCCGTCTACATCACTCATAGTTCAGACATCGTTCTATGGTAGACGGACTTGCTACTTCCATCAATCTACTTGACATTTGTGTGGTTTCGAACCGCTCCGGTTTGAATCACGATTCAATTGCTTTTCAATTGCATTGCATATTATTTGCATTGTTTATATTTTGTTTTGTAGTTTTGCATATCATTTGCATTACATTTAGATTCAATTGCATATCATTGCACTGTCTTGTGCACTTCATTTGCATTGCCATGCATAAGGCTAACAGTACTGTACCTGTTAAGTTTACTTTCTTTGCAGGCACGATATTGTATGTACGGCTCATTCGAGGCGGGTGCAACCGGACGGGCCGCACAGGTATTGTATCCTCCGCGTGAGACGTTTTGAGAATTGCATAATTCTCTTACATCCTTTCTGCATTGTAGTGTAGATTGGCGTATGCTAGCTTATAACTGTTGCATGCGTGCTTCATTACAGCTTTCTTTGCATGATCATAAGTTATGTTCGGCTTCTTGCATCGTCTTGCATTTTGCCCCTGCCTTCGGGCGCATACCTTGTTTTGTCTTGCATGTTTGTCCAAGTCTTCGGCCTTGTCAAAAATGGGTCGTCTCTGGGCTTTGACATTCACTCCCGTCATTGTTATGACTTTCGAGTTCTGTCAAAGAGGGGCAACTATAGACACCCCATTTTTGACCGTCCTCAAGACTTGGACGTCACCGTTGGAACACTCGGTGATTATCCATGTTTGTGTTCATTTGGAGTTCCCGGAGTTCTCGGCTACGCGTCTTGCCTCAGGACCTCCGAACCTGACCGTCTTGTGCTTGGTTTGGCACCAAACACTTGTGCTTTGCCTTGGAAGGGCAGGGAATGCCTTGTGAGGCATCCCCACATACCACCGGCTGGCTGGTGTTGCCATCGGCACTATATTGTGCCGGTCGGCACTATTTTGTGCCGGTCGGCACTCTTTTTGGCAAAATTACCATTTTGCCCTGCCGACCAGTTTACAGCTATTTTTGGAGATATTTTCAGACAGCTTTCTGCCTTTTGTTTCCCCTCCATACACGTGTATGGAGGGATGAGCCCTTGGATGCCTTAACTTGTAAGCTTTGGTTGCCTATACAAAAGAAGGCTCTTCTCTTGGCCAAAGGAGAGAGAATTTTTTAGAGGGTTAGACATTTAAGACAAAGAAGAAGCTCTGGTTTTAGGTTAAAAATCCTATATCTATCCTATCTCTCTTTTCTTTGCTTATTTTGTACACTAGGTGCTTTAGTTCATACTATTGCACACAAGCACCTAGTGTTTCACCTTCCTTTGGTTGTTGAGGGTCCAAGGGCTTGTTCTTAGTGTTCTTGACTAGTTTGGAGCTCAAGGAACCAACAACTCCAACCTTTGTGAAGTTGATCATCAAGGGTAAGAAACTTACTTTATTTACCCCATTTTTGCATTCCATTTTTGCCTAGTTTAAAACAGTTTTTGTGCTTAGTCTATAACACATAAAAGTTCTATTTTTTAACCCTCTTCATTGTTTATTAAGAGTGCTTGGTGGTTTGGGTAGGTTTGACCACCCTTAGGCCTTGAAAAGGCCTCTTTTTGTGCTATTTTGTGAAGGATCCGAGACTTTGGTGTTAGGATCTCTTCACCACTGAAATCTTGAGGGATTTCAGTGGTGAAGATGATGCCATAAAGTCTCAAGAAGGAGGGGGCCACCCCCTCTGCTTGATGTCCTTGAAAAGGGTAAGTTTTGCTTCCTTATGGAGCTTCATGCTTGAGTGTGTGTTGAGCATGTTTGACTTGTTTTTCATGCTTATATTGCCATGATATAACATGTTTTTAAGTTGGTTTTAGCACTCCTTGCATGCTTTGCATAGGTGCTTTGTAATGCCTTGTATTGCCTTAACTTGCTCTAGGTTGGTATGCCTTCTTTCTAGCATGTTTTAGGCCTAGATCCATGAAGCTTGTATGCTTATTTTGACATGTTTTAGCTCTGTCCATAGCCATTTGGGTTGATCTTGGCATGTTTAATATAGCCTCTTTGCATTTGGCTTGTTAGCCTTAAGAGCATGAATATGTAGCATGTCTTGCTTGCATTATTTTTGGTGGTTTGGAACCCCCTAGCATGCTATCTCAGACCTTATGATGTGCTTATATGCTTGCCTTAGTGGCTTCTTTAATGCTTTAAAAGCATGTGTTGAATGCTTCATTCATTGGTCACGTTGCATGCCTTTGCGCTTGAACCTCTTAAATGCCATCTAGGTGCTCCTTAGGCTTTGTTTAAGTCTTCTTGTGACCTGTTTTGAGTCCCCTCAGCCTTGTGAGGCTTGGTGGACTTGACATTAGTATAAACCTCCATGGCTTGCTTCAAGTACTTGGACCTTTTGTTGCATACTTGGCTTGCTTTGTTCCATGATTTGGCATCATGTTTTGTGTGATTTTCAGAGCTTTATATGCATGTCAATTGTCCATGCTCAACTCATTTCAAGTGTGCTTGAATGTCGTTTGTTATGCTTAAGTGTTGGCACCTTAACATGTGTATGTGTGCATGTGTGTTTGGCCCCCCATAACTTAGCATTTGGCCACTGATTTTGGGCCTTTTGGAGCTGCCTAGATCATGTCTAAGTCCATCCTCCATGTGGTTTGCATGCTTGCCTTGTGTTCTTACTTAGGTTTGCATTGTATTGCCATATTGCATGCTAGTTTCCATGTCTAGGAGTGCATCACATTGGCATGCATGTTAGGCCTCTTGACCAAGTCATGATAGAGGTTTAACACCCTTGTTTGCTTGTTTGCATTGCATGCATTTGAAATCAAAGTTGCATTCTTGATCCTTGGGCCATCATGCATGGAAATGCGTGATTGGTGGTCCGAGGACCAAGGCAAACCTTCCTTTGAGTCACCAACATGATAAGGATTGTGTTTAGTGCATACATACTTTGAATTACATTGCCATGCAAGTTGTTGCCCTCTGCTGCTGTGAGTTGCAGGTTTTGCAAGCATTTTGTGCCGGCCGGCAGTCAATTGGCAGTCGATGGATCAATTCAGTGCCGATGACCACATATGGTAGCCGGTGGAAGTTCTGTGCAGCCGGTGATGATCTCCAATGCCCAAGGAAGTATTCCTAAGACTTTGGAAGTCTTCAGAGGAGGGTAGCAGGGAAAACAGAGGCACACTTGCATGGCAGTGCGATTCCGAGCCAGTCCCGAGCGCGCGCTGCATTTGGCCCTCATCCCGAGGCGATTTACTGTTTAATTAGATTAATTATTGTCACGCCCCAGACTCGCCCCTAAAAATTTTGGGCATGACCACTACAGACAAGGACACTTAACCTGTTATAAATATCATACGGGGCCTGAACGGAAGCATAAAATACTAAAATAATATATACAATTATACTCCATTGAGCTGTTTCTACATGCCAGGATCTCATACATCATATACATTATAGTGGATAGATAAAACTCCAAACTATAACCCGGAGTTTACGCATACACATTTACAGTCCCTGCCTTAACTGGGCATAAACAAAGGTAAAAAAAATGGAAATTATACACATTAACCATGAATGGACACTCATAGCAACCCCACATCTTAATTGCTTAATCAAAATCAATGGCTGGTATCGTGCCTGGACATAAGAGGGTTGACAAAAGCGGCGTCTTGACTAGAGTGACCACTGTGGTGACCTCTGAAGCAGACATAACAGAAGGTGAGCCAAGCTCAGTGAATAGTAATATATAAAAAAAAACAATACTTAACTTGATCCTTATTACATATGAGATCATTAGTCTGATTCTGTGATAATTACATAACGGCCTCAGGCCCAATCCTGCACTATAAACATAACGGCTTTAACCTTTACTCTTGCAACATAAACATCATAATCATAATGGCCATAAACCTTTAATCTTGCAACATACACATTATAAACATAATGACCTTAAACCTTTGATCTTGTAACATAAACATCATAAACATAATGGCTATAAGCCCTTGATACGTGGTGGCACAAGGCCCTTGAAACGTATGGCACAAAGGCCCTTGAAACATATGGCACTAAGGCCCTTGTAATGGCATAAAGCCCTTGAAAACATGTCTAAACATACTTGAACCTGTAACACATATGGAACTTGTGACATTCTCGAACCTCGGTATTATTACCCCCGGGTAAGGGCCATAGACCACGGTATTATATCCCCCGGGTAAGGGCCATAGACCACGGTATTATATCCCCCGGGTAAGGGCCATAGACCACGGTATTATATCCCCCGGGTAAGGGCCATAGACCACGGTATTATATCCCCCGGGTAAGGGCCATAGACCACGGTATTATATCCCCCGGGTAAGGGCCATATGCCACGGTATTATATCCCCCGGGTAAGGGCCATATGCCACGATATTATATCCCCCGGGTAAGGGCCATATGCCACGGTATTGTCACCCCCGGGCAAGGGCCATAGACCTCATAACTTGCACACATGTAAGGACTCAAGAGGTGGCTCGCATTGCAGCACTTAGTTCCAGGTAGCACTTTGTTCCATACAGTAATTAATTGGTTTTCCAGACCAAACCGTACATATCATGTCATATCATAATCGGAAATAAATCATACATAGTCTTTATGCTTCAATCATAAACAGAATTTAGAAGTCATATTCGTGACATACTTAGACTTGTACCATGCATAAACTTGCAACATACGTTGCATCATACGTAACTTGAAGCATACATGAACTTATAACATACTTGGAACATACGTGAAACATACTTGACACATACTTGAAACATACTTGAATCATACATGAACTTGTTCCTGAGTTTGTAACATTCTTGACTTATGACATACATAACCTTGTAACGTACATAATAAGCTGATAAATAATAGAGGTTTAATACTTGTTATTGACAGAGCAAAGGGGTTCCAAAGTCATACCGACGAACTCAATCTTTCCATATTCATAGAAATTCATATTGATTTCCACTTGTCATAAACGTTGATAACACTTACAAGAACAGAATGTTAGTGACCATAATTATCAACGATAAATAAGATGTATATTTCTGTACTACTACTCACAGTGTTGTGATAACGTGCTAGTTCCTCCCTGAGTGTGTCCTGCACACAATCATAACTTGTACATTAGTTCTCTTTCCTCTTAAACCATTGTGAAACCATCCCTTGTGTCATTACACTTCACATGAATTTATTATTCTCTTAAAGTCATTAGAGAAATATTCTAAAAGTACTAGAGGGTTGAGCATTCAAAACTGAACAAACAACATTTTTGCCTGAAAATGGGTCCCCCGCTCGAGCGCCACTTTGGCCGCTTCGGATCAATAATTTATAAAGCTGGCTGAGAAGTCGTTTTTCCTCGGCCGGGACTTCCGCCGAGCAAGTCAAATTCTGAATTTCCAATTTGGTACCCTAACTCCACTTTCATGCCATTTTCATGCAACCCAAGGTAAAATTAAGACAATATTCCAACCTAACATTACCATAACATACAAGTCATTCTCTTTTAAATTCCATTCTTGGATTCAAGTTCTTCATGTTCTTGAAACATAACACATATATAAACATGATTCCATGATATACTGACCAAAGATTGAGGTATAATTGCATACAACACTACATATAGTGTCAAAATAATTAATTAATGAGAAACTCTCATAAATCAAGCATGAATCAACCATGAATCATTCATAACAAAGTTCATTCGCAAATTTTCAACATAAATTCCAAACATTTCCAAATTCCAATTAAACTTGTACATATGAAATTCAACCCACTAATTTCATGATTCTAGTTCCAATTTGGCCAAATCATCAATTAACATCATTACCCAACCTAGGGTTTCAAGAAAACATTAAAATTCAAGACAAATTCAAACTTATTAATTCATCACTCTTTATTCCAATTTTTCCATTGCTTATACACCTAGGATACATGGTCCATCACTCTAACCCATCAATTTAACTCTCAAGATTCTTACCTCAAGAATTAAGCAAGCCTTAGTGAGATTCCTCCATAATTTCGGAATTCCAATCGGTTGCAAACGTTGATCTTCATGCCTTCTTCCTTTCTTGGTGGAAAATCTTGATCAAAACTTAGAGAAATAGTGAGGATTTGGGATCAAAACCCTAGGGTTTTCGGACCTAGGGAGAGAGGAGAGAAGAGGGAAAAAGGAAAGTGTGAGAAATGATCCAAAAATTCGTGTTTAAAGCTGCTGTCCCGTAATTCCCGCTCGAGCGGACCTGTTCCAGCACAGACTCCAAAACTTCAAACATGCGTAACTCTCCCATCCGGACTCCGTTTTAGGTCGTTCTTGTGTCCAAATTGAAGCCCCGGAAATAAGCTTTCCAATGGTTCTAACCTCACATCCAAATTCAAAGTGTGGAAAAAGAAAAGGGCAAATGAGTGACGGCTGATCGTAGAATAACTATCCGGGTAATATTCCTTGGTCCAATCTTACTTTACCATAATACCACCACCTCACTCAATACTCCAAAATAAGGCAAAACATTCTCAATTCCAATAGATATAGGTGAATTAAAACACATTAACCCCTAGTTAAATAAGGATGACTTTTGGGGTCGTTACAATTATGTTATTTAATTAATTTAGTTAATTTGTAATAATTAATTAGCTTGCGTAGTTAATTAATCATTCGGTTTTGTATATTCTTTCGGTCCCTCCGAGTGAGGGCAAAATTGTAATAAGTGTGGGTGAGTGGGTGTATGTCTTCCAAACCCCCATTTCTTTCTATTCCTTTTATTTACTTGCTTTCGACCGTAGATTAGGGCATACTTATTTTAGCATACCTTATGCAATGCATGCGTGCATTCATGCATTTGTTTACATGCACCGGGCTCGATACATCATACAAACTGCGTTGCAATTTTCAATTCCAAATTGAATACGTGCTATTCGCGCATTTCATGTGCCATGTTTAGGGTTAGCCGAGCCTACTCTAGATTGCATCTATGCCTGTGTTGCATTAGCCACTTAACATGAACTAAGTCATGCATGTTTGCCAACTAGTTTGTTGTTTTGGCACGGAGTACGCTGTAAGTATTTACGCTTTAGCATATCGCATGCGTGTGAATGTTAACATGACAATGTGATTGCCATGCGGCTAAGTGCTTATGTGAGATAAACTATTTGAATGCCTGTGGGTGGAGGTTGGATTGCCTGAGTTGGAACGACTCGTTGAAATCCGTATTTTAGCCTACTTGCGAGTAGCAAAATCTAACACGTTTTTCGAGACAAAACGGATATGCAATGTTTAGTTCCAAGTTAGGCAATCTAGTCTATACTTTGTGTTGTGCGCATCACATAGTAATTCTAGGTTAATAACCGGAGTAAGAACGCATAAAGCTTTCAAAAACGGATATCACGGTTAGTAGAGGCCGGTCTTCGGACCGGGCGAAAGGGGGTGCTCATAGCTGACCTTCCCCGATCGTACCCAAGCTCCCGAGCCAAGACCACTTTGGTTATGACGGACATGTGGCCTTCGGCACCGAGTCAGGGTTTCCTAAATTTCCCAAAATAAAATATTTAGGTGGCGACTCTGTAATCTGGCAAAGCAGTCCATGTTTGGCACTACTTTTCAAAAAACTGTTTTCTCAAACGATTTGCCGGATTTGGACTCTTTGGTTCAGATTTAGAACCGACACAAAATCGAGTCCTTGAACTGTCAGATGGAGGCCCACGGGCGTGTCTACAGTTTCTGGCGACTCTGCTGGGGATTTTAGAGAGCTTGACTCGAACTCGTGATATCCCGTTTTGACTACACTTATGTGTTTCTTTGCATTGCATGTGCATTGGTGCGCCTAGGGACACCGTGTTGGCCATCTGCTATTCTGGCGGTTTCTTGGGAGGCTTGTCT
The DNA here is from genome assembly GCA_025200525.1 of Camellia lanceoleosa. Taxonomy (NCBI): domain Eukaryota; kingdom Viridiplantae; phylum Streptophyta; class Magnoliopsida; order Ericales; family Theaceae; genus Camellia; species Camellia lanceoleosa. Next base: position 68,939,605 of record CM045772.1, on the reverse strand, counting down.
TGTCAAGGCATGTCCATAAGGTGACGGTTCGCGAGCTCTGCCAAGATGGGAACACAAACCCCGGTTTTACTGGGGCACCCTTTTCGACCATTCGACCTTGTGCATATCGAAATCCGTAGTGACCATTCCAAACTAGGACAGGTTGCTCACCCGATATTAGGTTGTTTGAAACCGCTGCGTGCGTAGTGAAACCCTAGCTCCTGACAAAATAGGACAGGGAAACCCTACCCCAACATAGGGTTGTATTGGCTCTCATTTACTTGCTATGTGCTTTTAGAGTGTATCTCTACTGGAATGCATATACCGCCATGAAGTCTGGTATCCGCCCGAGGGCGCCGATATCGTTGTTGTTGAGAATCACCGTGTTCTGCGGGTGTCGATTCGCTTTTGAATAGTGATTCTAAACAAGTGTTGATAGTAGAGTGCGCTTGTTCGACTACACCCGTGTTTGATCTGTTTGAAATTTGAAATAATGCTTGTTTTTCCGTTTGATTCGAGATTCAGAGGGCCGATTCGTAATGTACTGTCTTCTCCTTCTGAGGCAAGATCAACATGACGCAGAACTTCGGAAGAGATTGTGGTCATGGCCGCACTAAGTCAAGAAACCACCTGAGAATGATACTACGGTTGATATGCCGCACCGCGCCTAGAGGTCGCCGCACATCCAATCTGGACTCCCCAGTTATATCAGGCTCGCGAGCCGACTACATTTGAATTGATGGGAATGATAGGTGATCTTCAAAGGTCCGTGGCGAACCTCGCCTATGGGATGTCTGTTTCGCCACCAGCTGCACCATATGCCGGAGGCTTTATGCCCCAAGAGCCCCCACTACTGGGACGAATTGTAATTGGACTCACCAACAGGAGATGGCCTCGGCTATGGCAGCAACGACAAACCAAGTTCTAGACCAGGCTGAGGCCAGGGACAAAGGTAAAATGAAGGCAGATGCCGACCCTATCGAACAACTGCTGTGGGCAGTAGAGGCTTTGAAAGCCGAGGGAATGAACAAGCAACAGATATCCTCAGTCACGACAAAAGCTGTGGAGGATGCTTTCCCTACTCCGCCTGAGGGCAATTCCAGTCAATCAGAGAATCGGGATAGGCCCGCCATGCGATCAGTTCTTCCGCTTCGGCCTTGCATCCAGAAAGGATCAGAAATCCAAGGCCGCACCCGCCGATCCATTCGCTAGTGCAGCTAGCAAGAGTGCTCAGGCCCCAAAATACCTGCCCCGGAGGCGCAGGGTCTTCCATGCTCTCTACATGCCATTGTCCAAGGCACTTCAAATCCTTGCCGAGAGGGGACACCTTAAACCCCTAGAGCCTCGGCCTCTCCCGAAGAATCTCCCTGACACTCATGACCCTACCTCAGATCAGCATCGCCAGACCATCGGCCATGCCACTGATAATTGCTTCCGCCTCCGTCATGAGGTACAAGACTTGATTGACAACGAGGTAATCCTCCCGCCCACCTCAGCGAAGTCCGTCACCACTCAGTTGTTGGATTTCGAGGATACAGATCATGAGTATGTAATCTAAGGTGGACCACCAAGGGCGGTTCTGCACATTTTTGGATATGGCGTTTGGCACGCATTTTTGAGCACCTGCCAATGCTAGTTTTGTAAATCCTGACTTGGGTGTCGAGTCAGTCTTTTGTTTTGTTTTTGAGTTTGTCTCTCTGTATTGAGTCAGTCTTTTTGCTTATAGAGTCTGTCTTATTGTAACAAGTCAGTCCCTTTTGTATAGTACACCAGGTGATTTCGGGGTTGTTGCCTCAAACACCATTTTGTCTTTCAAATAGTTGTTTTTGCTTTTTGAGTTTGTTTCCGTCAAGGAGCCAGTTATACCAACAAATCTGAATGAAACAGCTGCGGCTATCATGGGCCGAATTTGTTGCTATTTGGGCCAGCCGTGCCAGAGAATTTGGATGGAACGACAGTGCATTTCGCCTACACTCTTGTGCCTTAAACATCGTCACGATGTTCTTAGCTTTTCAGAAAAACCTTTTTCAAACACTGCGGTGATAAAAACGAAGAGGAAGTAATTCCTCGGGTTTTGTAAAATTTTGATCAATCTGAGAAAAAGAGAGGCCTGCTAAGCTTTAATGAATGAAATCATGCTTGTCGGCGTGAGTACTGAGAAGGACCCTGGCCTGATTCAGATTGGTTCCACACTATCTTCAACACGAGCGATTTGTCGCTTTCTTAAAAACTTTCAAAAACAAAATATTTTGCGCCAGTCTCGCGAAGACCTGTGTGGAACCGCTTTTGAGATGGTACAGCCCAGGATCGCTCTCGGTCTCAATTTTCAATTCATCTGTTACAAACTGGATCCGTTCGAAACGATCAGAGTCATGAAACGCCTGTGTGGCCCATTTCGAGGCAGCCCTCGAGCGAGAGGCGTCAAAGTTAGATCAGGAAGATCAGATCCCACTAAGCAAAGCTCGAGAAGCAACCGTGATGAACTCTTCTGCAAGTCAATACAACAGTCGCCCTCCTCGATACGGAGAGGCTTCAATCTCAAAACCATTTGGCATGGGCTTGCTACACTTTTACCCTTTGAGAGGCTCGCTGGACCGAAAACCCGGAAAGGCGGCCCAGGCAAAAGTTAGAGCAAAGAAAGAAAAGAAAAGAAAGAAAAAAAATACAAATGAAAGAAAAAGAAAGGAAAAAATGCAAAAGAGAAAAAAAAGAGAAAAAAGAAAGGAAAAAATGCAAAAGAGAAAAAAAAGAGAAAAAAGAAAGAAAAAGAAAAACATAGCTTGCAAGGTCGAAAACCCGCATTGGGCGCCTTGGCAAAAGTTAGAGCCTAAACAGTAAAGGTTAAAATACCCGAGTGTACCTTAACCGGAACTACGTAAGGCTTAATTCTCATGCTTGGGATACGTAGGCAACTTCATCTTGAAGTCCAGCCCCCAACGCTTCCATAGCGTCTCAGTCTATGTCATGGTTTTGATCACCTTTGCCCTCTCCGAATCCAATGTCCCGATTGCAGCAACCCGGAATTACGTGATTAACTTCCTCTTGAAGCCATACCACCAACACCTTCCAGGTGACTGTGTCCACATATTGATTCAAACTGTCTTCGACTCTTCCGCGTCCGAGGGTCTGATTGTCATCAACAAGGACTGGCTTACACAATGCCGCGGCATCATCCAAACAAGGGGCAACTTTCCGTTGCCATATATTGCCATAAGTTGCCCTGAGTTACCGTCCAAACCAGGGGCAACTTTCTGTTGCCTTACCCCCCCTTAAGCCAGGGGCAATTTTCCATTGCCTCCGATCCGAGGTTGCGTATCTCGAGGGTAAGTTCCGTGCTCATTTGAGCATTGACTGTTTGCAAAAATAGTTTTTGAAAATTCTCACTGAGGTTAACTTATTTTCTCGAAAACTGTTTCATTTTCCAAATGAACCATGTTTGGACCCAAAAAGGAGAATTTTTAGTGCTTGCAGCCTGATTTGCATGATTTTCAAATCAAAAATTGAATAAGTGTGCTCATCCAATTCTCATTTTTTATCAAAACTGTTTTAGAAAACGAAAAAATGGTCAAAATAACGAACTAGGGGCACAGTTGAGTCGGATGTTCCGTCTTCCCCTCACTAACGCCTGCTTGCCAGAGGCACTTTATCTACTGTAAGAAATGGTCGCAAGCTAGTCAGACGGCGTGAACCCACAACCTCTTGTTTACTCGTCAATCACCCCGGGGAGGGATGAAAAATGAGAGATTAAAGAATAGAGAGGAGTAAGCTGAGAGAAAAGTGAAGAAAAGGGTTTTGAGAGAAAAACCGAGCTTGAGGGCTGAGCGGTGTGAGTATCACAGATCAAAAAGGGTGGGAATAATACCCGGAGGATTTTGGCTCCTCGAGATTTGAGGTCTTTTTTGTAAACATGTCTGTGTGTCGTGTCTTTTGATTTGTCAACCTTGATTTTCGCTTTGAGTCTTTTCCAAGTGTGTCTCGTTGTGTTAGGTCGTGTGCCTTTTATTTCTTTATTTGAGTCTGTCTCGCCGTGTTCTGTGGTAGGCTCGACACCCTGGTTGAAAACCCATCCTCTTCCAAAAGGTAATCGCTTGTGCTCAGAATGCTGTGCCATTCTCTACATCCGTGCAAAGCAAGAGAAGGAAAGGGAAAATTTGTGACATCCGAGTGTGTTTCAACTGCAATCGTGTCAGCTTTGTGATCCGTCTCGTCAGATTGGGGCTATTTGTTCAGAGTTTGCGGTGTGCAGAATGAACCAAATGCTGAGTTATGGGGTAAATGTGGATCAATCCCCAGCAGATCAACCCCCAGCAGATTAGTCCTCAGCAGAGTATGGGCTGTGTGTTCGGATTGAGCAGTGGTTTGTATGAAATTTGTTTTCTTTGTTTAGTTGGTTGGCTATCTGATTATTACAGTGCAAGTGTTCAAATGTCAGACAACAGATCAATGTCATTTACATTTGAGGAGTAATATGACGCAATGCAGTGCAAAGTATGAAAGATGCAGATATGTACAGATATAACATTCTTTTCAGACAAAAAGTTTGTTTCATTTCATATCACTTTTTCAAGCACATAGTTTTGGAAACAAAAATCTGCCTACGGCAATACAAAGTACTCTATCTACCAACAAAAGAGAAAAGTACAAGAAAAGAAAATGAAAGAAAAACAGCAGAAGTCTGTAATCGTCGTCAATGGCCTCGCGCCGGGGGATCCGTCCTCGCCCTCTTCCTGGGCAGAAGCACAGGAGCATCGTCAGAAGTATCACTGTCGGAGCCCGAGCTCGAGCTACCCCCGGCCTCCTCCTCAGAGGCCTCCGCCTCCGACTCGCCATCCCCTGCAACTGGAGCCTGTGAGCTGCTCCCCACATGGCCACGCCCCCCTCTGGTGCGGGGGAATATCCTGCCATCCCGAGTAGAAATGGGAGGTCCAGATGGAGCGCCGCCACTCACGGGAGGAATCGGGAAGGGAGGCTGAAAAGTACAAAAGGCAAATGCATTAGTACACTTGAAGCAGTTTATCGATCGAGAATCGGTGTATGAAATGCACAAGTGTGAATCAAGTGGCGTTATCGGTCGTAATGCGATTATGAGTATGTGTGAATGCCGTGGCGCTTTATCGACGAGAATCACGATGTATGAGTACAGTGTGTGAATGCCGTGAGCAGTTTAACAGTGCAGATGCAGTGTATGAGTACAGTGTGTGAATGCCGTGAGCAGTTTATCAGTGCAGAATGCAGTGTGTGAATACAGTGTGCCAAGTGCCGTGAACAGTGTATCAGATGTTGTGTTATGCATCAGATTATGCGAAGCAGTTTGTATATAGTTTGGAACTATGTCAGAGAAAACATACCGGAAGGCCGTAGAAGGCTAAGAACTCAAAGGTCCGCTGCAACATCCCCGCCATGGAGGCATTCAGCTCCACTGACTGCCGGGTGTACTCAGAGGAAGCCTGCAAAAGTATTAGATACATCAATATTCTGAGGAATATCAAATGAACTGAAATCGAATGACTGTACAGAAATGCAGTAATACATACCGGAGGCAAGTCAGGAATACCAGCCAACTCATGACCAGCCGGGGGAGGAGCAAAAGGGATCTGGTAGGTCTCCCCACTCTGCCCCCTGTATGTCAGCATGGTAGGCAGAGCGGGCCAGCCCGTCCCTCGTCCCCTCTGCACTCCTCTCCTGCCACGAGCTCGAGCTCTCTGTGACGATCCCGCTCCTGCTCCCACCTCTGCCCTAGCCGCCGGCGCCGCAGGTCTCTCTGGCTCAGCTCGGCGACCACCACTCAGCGGCCGCGGATGAAGGTCGAACGTACTCAGTAGTCGCCTCGCCTCAAACCGTCGCCTCCCAACCGATGGTGTAGTCCGCCATCTGCCGGCGGAACGGTGTCCCTCATATGCTCGGAGGATGCTCGGACTATCTACTCGAGTAACCACGAGGTCGATGCAAGAAGTGCTCACCAGTACCAAGCCCGGCTGGGCCCTCTAGCAAAATCCGGTAACGCGAGGTCTCAATCGCGCCGGCAAACCGATCCCGCACTATCGCTGGCATGGGAGCCCATGGCCGCCAGGTGATCTGAAATTGAAATACAGTTTATTGCCTACTGGTATTGCAAATATACAGTGGAAAAGTGAAGCTTAAATGAACTGTAAGTAAAACATACCTCGGCGGGGGTGATAGTGTCAAAGTAGCGACGGAAGAAGCTGAAAGTCTCCCGTGGCCGCCGTGTGCACCTCCCGTCGTAGCAGCGTGAGAAAGGAAAGACCAGAGGAGTCTTCCCAGATCGCTTGGCTCTAGCACGGAAAGTAGGCATAGACCCACAACTGCAAAACAGATGTCAGTATGATCATCAGATACAGCGAAAATGAAGAATAAAGAAGAAATAGCGGAGCCATGTGTTGTGCAGTGTATTGAGCAGAGTGTACAGAGCGATGTACGGTCAAGATAAAGCGAGAATATGTATGTGTCGCGTGTATGCGATATACAAGTGCAAAACAGACTACAGTGTGTGCAATGTGTAGAGTACAGAAAGTACAGAACAGAAATATAAAACGAAAAAGAAGACGTACCTCCCAAGCTCGCCAGTAGCCTCCGAGCAACTGCCCGCTGCCACAGGAGACCGAGCTCATGTACCCATAAAGAGTGGCCAGAGCCGCGCCACCCCAGTCATAGCGCAAGATGTCCCGGACGTCCACCAGTGCGCTGAGTAGGCAAAGAGGCACGGTGTTCGCCCGGTCGGCGAATAGGGTGGTCCCTAGCAAGAACATCAAGAAGCCACGCGCGTACTGCTCTACGGCCGCCTCGGTCATCGGAGCCGCGTCAGCAAGAAGAGGCTGCACCCGAAACTGCACCTCGAACCATGAGTAGCGGACGAAACCTGGACGTGCAAGAGGTGGCGCCTCGCCAAGCAGATAGATCTGAGCGGCGGTCCACTCATCCATGTCTGTATCGAAGGGAATCGGATCACCCCCTACCCCGATGCCGGTGAGCACCGAGAAATCATAAGAGGTCATCGTCATGTCCCCAGTCGCCGATAGATGAAATGAATCGGTGGTGTCACACCATCTCTCTGCCAGGGCCGCGAGGAGAGGCCTGCAGGCAGTAAGCCGGGTCAGGCCCCTGCAGAAAGAACCGAAGCCCGCCTCATCCACGATGTGTCGGACCGCCTCAGGAAGCTCCGAGTACCAATCTCGCGCGGCAACATTCCCATACCCACGGATGGTATGGGAATCTCTCTGTTTACAAACAAACGGTTGCAAAGCAATATGAAATGAAATGTACAGTTCTGAGGAAACATGTTAAAGAAAATGCAAATCTAGCATGTGTGCACATTTTTCAGATCCAAGCAAATGTCAGGTTTCAGTGTACTGTGGTGGATTACGGCCTGTGATGTGTCAGTGTGTTTGTGAGAGGTCAAGATATGGTACATGTGTGCACATTTTTCAGATTCAAACAGATATCAGGTCATAGTGTGCCTACAGTGAACTACAGCATGTGATACATCAGCGTGTTCGAGTGGTTCAATTCAGTATAAATCTAGCATGTGTGCAGGGTTTCAGATTCAAATAAATCTGTATCGGTGAGTTTGCGATGAAATACGGTGTGTCTTAGGGTGTTTGGGTGATTCAGGCTAGTGCAGTGTGTGTGCGTGTGTGTCGGTCCTAAGCAGATATCAGTTGTGAAGTGGTCTACAATCAACTACAGTATAGTGTATCAGAGCTAAGCAATTAAGGGTTGTAATCAGCTATGGCAGTTGAGTTCTGATTCTACATTGCGTAAAGTAAAGCGAGCGAAGGGTTACCTCGAAGCGCGAAGGATAGGTGCGAGGTCGGCCATGGCAGACTCGGGTCGAGCCTGTCAAAACCGCGGAAGTGGCGAGTCCATCTGGCGGAAGCTGCGTGAATGGTGGCGATAGGTCGCTGGGTCGAATGGTCGCTCGCTCAGCGGGAGGAGCTCAACCCCGGGATCCATCTCGTGATCCAGGGGAGTCCCAACATGTGGAACGTCGTCAGCCATAGTAGTGGTAGCGAAAAAATGACCGGAAAAGGAAAACCGGGTCGGAATACGAAAAGTCAACCGAGAAGGTCAACCCCGAGAGGGCCGGAAATGGCCGGAAAGGCCGGGAGTTGAAAATACATGGGAATGTAGAGAAAATCAAGGGGAACAAGTCCCGAAAAGGCGAAGATGGCAAAAGATCACCGAAATGAGATTTCAATCGGTTCAAAATATCCGAAACGCGAAGGTATTCGCGAATCGGACGACGAAAATGGCGCGAAAACTCAAAGAAATGAGCGAAAGAGGAGGAAAAGACACTCTAGAGAGAGAGAGGGAAGATTTTCGGCGGAGGCAAAGTGAAGAAATAGGGTTTCAAGCCCTATTTTAAAAGATCCGAAGCAAAATGGCAAAAATGCCCCCGATCAGCTATTTTTGGCCGGTCGGCACTATTTTGTGCCGGTCGGCACACATTATTGTGCCGGTGGAGAGTTTTAGGCGCGGTGGCGTACGGTGACCTCCCCACCCAGCCGGTGGTGTTCCCAAGGCCTTGTTTTGGCAAAATGAGTAGTTTTGGGTCTTCATAGCTCAAGAAAGTGCAAGAAAATGCACCCCCGATGTTCAACCGGCCCCCGTTTCGACTTCGGATTGTGTCTACTGTGAGTGGCACTCAGATTCAAGCAGAGACTATATCCTTTTTGTATCCTTTTGACTTTTATAAGATTCAAAAGTTGCCCCGTATGCATTACACGCATCCATCGCATTGCCTAGTGCGTCGCGTCGTGCCGTCTTGCACGTCCCTTGTAACTTGCACTGTCTTGCATTTTTCGTGTGACATGCGTGTCACACTTGCATCATTTTCCATCAATAAGGTATGCGTGCCTCATTTTGCATTTCATTGCATTTCGAGGTACGTGTGCCTCGTTTTGCATTTCATTCTTCATTCAATGAGGTATGCGTGCCTCATTTTGCATTTCATTGCATCTCGAGGCACGTATACCTCGTTTTGCACTTCATTTTTTCATTTAATGAGGTATGCCTGCCTCATGAGCATCTCATCTTGCATTCCGGTCTGGCGAGACCTTAAACACGTACTGTCTAGGAGACCTTAAATCCTTCGAAGGTGCAAAACCTTTGGCGCATGCATTGTCAGGTATCATCATCTCAACAGCCGCGCATTGCCGCCCATTGCCGCGCATTTTGAAACCATGCCTGCACGGTCCGGCGGGACCTTAAACACACGTGGTCTAGGAGACCTTAAATCCTCGGGAGGTGCAAGACCTTCGGTGTGTTAAGTCGCCCCTCATTGCATTTGGCATGCATTTCATCGCGCCGTTTGGCGCACCCTCATTGCACTTCATTTTCCATCCTCTGAGGCACGCGTACCTCATTGCACTTCATTTTCCATCTTTTGAGACACACGTCTCATTTGCCCCATTTGCATCGCATGCACTTAAAGTGTTGTGTAACAGTTTCCCCACCGGGTCTGGCGAGACCTTAAACACGCACGGTCTAGGAGACCTTAAATCCTCGGGAGGTGTAAAACCTTCGGTGCATTAAGGCACACCTCATTGCATTTGGCATGCATTCCATCGCGCAATTTCGCGCACCTCATCATTGCCCCCCGGGTCTGGCGAGACCTTAAATACGCACGGTCTAGGAGACCTTAAATCCTTGGAGGGTGCAAAACCTTCACCACATTTGCATTCCGGTCTAGGAGACCTTAAATCCTCTGAAGGTGCAATTCCTTCGGTGTTTGTCGTGCCCGAACGACTTTCGGTGGTCTGGTAAAGCCACATGTTTGTGTTTGCGGTGAGTTCCTAGAAGACCAATGGGGACGGTGAAAACTAGAGTTCGAGCGGCTTATGCCTAGAACACAAAGGTTCGGGATTTCTGAGACTAAAGTCTGGTTTAAATACCCAGGGGGTGTACCCTCGGCTTGAAATCTGTATGGAAGCCCCATAGGTTGAGGCGGCGTGTTTACGCCTCAATTCTGGATACTGAACCAACCTAGTATATCGCCCTGTTGGGAGAATAGGGAAAGCTGCAATCATAGTCATTGGATCATACTGCATATCATGCATCATTAATACTGCATATGTCATGCATTCCAAAAATTCAAAAAGTCCAAAAAAAAACACACGTGCATTGTCATGCATCATTTGTAAATATTGCATATGTCATGCATTTCAAAAACATTCAAAAACAAAAAAACAAAAAAAAAAAAAAAACATGCATATGTCATGCATCATCATTGTAGTATAGTGCATATGTCATGCATTTTCTGTAAATATCCACTCCATTGCATTTTAGTTGCATGCATCCACTGCATCATCTTCCATCTATGGCTTGCGCCTTTCCTTGTTGAGCTTGGTCTGGTATGTGCCCTTACTTTTCACGTTGAAGCACGGTTTTGCATGTGTATTGCGCCTACTCCTTGATGAACTTGGTTTGAGGTTGCGGCACCTTTTCTGTGTTAGACATGGCTTGTATGTGTGCATGCCTTTCCTAAGCAAGATACGGTTTGGCCCGCACGCCATAATCGCCTATTACATTGTAGTGTAATTGTTGCATCCAGCATTAGGATCATTATTCTCTCCCCAGCGGGTCGTCACCCCACTTATGTCATTCCACCCAATACTTGTTCTTGTGTCCGTCTACATCACTCATAGTTCAGACATCGTTCTATGGTAGACGGACTTGCTACTTCCATCAATCTACTTGACATTTGTGTGGTTTGAACTCGGTTTGAATCATGATTCAATTGCTTTTCAATTGCATTGCATATTATTTGCATTGTTTATATTTTGTTTTGTAGTTTTGCATATCATTTGCATTACATTTAGATTCAATTGCATATCATTGCACTGTCTTGTGCACTTCATTTGCATTGCCATGCATATGGCTAACAATGTGTACTGTTAAGTTTACTTTCTTTGCAGCACGATATTGTATGTCTGACTCATTGAGGCGGTGCAAGCCGGACGGGCATGTATTGTATCCTCCGTGAGACGTTTTGAGAATTGCATAATTCTCTTACATCCTTCTGCATTGTTGTGTAGATTGGCGTATGCTAACCTTTGTTGCATCGTGCTTCATTCTGACTTTCTTTGTATGATCATAAGTTATGCTCGGCTTCTTGCATCGTCTTGCATTTTGCCCCAGCCTTCGGGCGCATACCTTGTTTTGTCTTGCATGTTTGTCCAAGTCTTCGGCCTTGTCAAAAATGGGTCGTCTCTGGGCTTTGACATTCACTCCCGTCATTGTTATGACTTTCGAGTTCTGTCAAAGAGGGGCAACTGTAGACACCCCATTTTTGACCGTCCTCAAGACTTGGACGTCACCGTTGGAACACTCGGTGATTATCCATGTTTGTGTTCGTTTGGAGTTCTCGGCTACGCGCCTTGCCTCAGGACCTCCGAACCTGACCGTCTTGTGCTTGGTTTGGCACCAAACACTTGTGCTTTTCCTTGGAAGGGCAGGGAATGCCTTGTGAGGCATCCCCACATACCACCGGCTGTGGCTAGAGGCCACCGGCTGGCTGGTGTTGCCATCGGCACTATATTGTGCCGGTCGGCACTCTTTTTTGCAAAATTACCATTTTGCCCTGCCAACCAGTTTACAGCTGTTTTTGGAGATATTTTCAAACAGCTTTCTGCCTTTTGTTTCCCCTCCATACACGTGTATGGAGGGATGAGCCCTTGGATGCCTTAACTTGTAAGCTTTGGTTGCCTATACAAAAGAAGGCTCTTCTCTTGGCCAAAGGAGAGAGAATTTTTTAGAGGGTTAGACATTTTAGACAGAGAAGAAGCTCTGGTTTTAGGTTAGAAATCCTATATCTATCCTATCTCTCTTTTCCTTGCTTATTTTGTACACTAGGTGCTTTAGTTCATACTATTGCACACAAGCACCTAGTGTTTCACCTTCCTTTGGTTGTTGAGGGTCCAAGGGCTTGTTCTTAGTGTTCTTGACTGGTTTTGGAGCTCAAGGAACCAACAACTCCAACCTTTGTGAAGAAGATCATCAAGGGTAAGAAACTTACTTTATTTACCCCATTTTTGCATTCCATTTTTTCCTAGTTTAGAACAGTTTTTGTGCTTAGTCTATAACACATAAAAGTTCTGATTTTTAACCCTCTTTATTGTTTATCAAGAGTGCTTGGTGGTTTGGGTAGGTTTGACCACCCTTAGGCCTTGAAAAGGCCTCTTTTTGTGCTATTTTGTGAAGGATCCGAGACTTTGGTGTTAGGATCTCTTCACCATTGAAATCTTGAGGGATTTCAGTGGTGAAGATGATGCCATAAAGTCTCAAGAAGGAGGGGGCCACCCCCTCTCCTTGATGTCTTTGAAAAGGGTAAGTTTTGCTTCCTTATGGAGCTTCATGCTTGAGTGTGTGTTGAGCATGTTTGACTTGTTTTTCATGCTTATATTGCCATGATATAACATGTTTTTAAGTTGGTTTTAGCACTCCTTGCATGCTTTGCATAGGTGCTTTGTAATGCCTTGTATTGCCTTAACTTGCTCTAGGTTGGTATGCCTTCTTTCTAGCATGTTTTAGGCCTAGATCCATGAAGCTTGTATGCTTATTTTGACATGTTTTAGCTCTGTCCATAGCCATTTGGGTTGATCTTGGCATGTTTAATATAGCCTCTTTGCATTTGGCTTGTTAGCCTTAAGAGCATGAATATGTAGCATGTCTTGCTTGCATTATTTTTGGTGGTTTGGAACCCCCTAGCATGCTATCTCAGACCTTATGATGTGCTTATATGCTTGCCTTAGTGGCTTCTTTAATGCTTTAAAAGCATGTGTTGAATGCTTCATTCATTGGTCACGTTGCATGCCTTTGCGCTTGAACCTCTTAGATGCCATCTAGGTGCTCCTTAGGCTTTGTTTAAGTCTTCTTGTGACCTGTTTTGAGTCCCCTCGGCCTTGTGAGGCTTGGTGGACTTGACATTAGTATAAACCTCCATGGCTTGCTTCAAGTACTTGGACCTTTTGTTGCATACTTGGCTTGCTTTGTTCCATGATTTGGCATCATGTTTTGTGTGATTTTCAGAGCTTTATATGCATGTCAATTGTCCATGCTCAACTCATTTCAAGTGTGCTTGAATGTCGTTTGTTATGCTTAAGTGTTGGCACCTTAACATGTGTATGTGTGCATGTGTGTTTGGCCCCCCATAACTTAGCATTTGGCCACTGATTTTGGGCCTTTTGGAGCTGCCTAGATCATGTCTAAGTCCATCCTCCACGTGGTTTGCATGCTTGCCTTGTGTGCTTACTTAGGTTTGCATTGTATTGCCATATTGCATGCTAGTTTCCATGTCTAGGAGTGCATCACATTGGCATGCATGTTAGGCCTCTTGACCAAGTCATGATAGAGGTTTAACACCCTTGTTTGCTTGTTTGCATTGCATGCATTTGAAATCAAAGTTGCATTCTTGATCCTTGGGCCATCATGCATGGAAATGCGTGATTGGTGGTCCGAGGACCAAGGCACACCTTCCTTTGAGTCACCAACATGATAAGGATTGTGTTTAGTGCATACATGCTTTGAATTACATTGCCATGCAAGTTGTTGCCCTCTATTTCTTTGTGAGTTGCGGGTTTCTGAGCATTTTGTGCCTATGGCGGTTCGGTTGCCCGGCCGTGATCAATTGGCAGCCGATGGATCAATTCAGTGCCGATGACCACATATGGCAGCCGGTGGAAGTTCTGTGCAGCCGGTGATGATCTCCAATGCCCAAGGAAGTATTCCTGAGACTTTGGAAGTCTTCAGAGGAGGGTAGCAGGGAAAACAGAGGCACACTTGCATGGCAGTGCGATTAGAGCGATCCGGCCGTGCATTTGGCCCTCATCCCGAGGCGATTTACTGTTTAATTAGATTAATTATGTTATTTAATTAATTTAGTTAATTTGTAATAATTAATTAGCTTGCGTAGTTAATTAATCATTCGGTTTTGTATATTCTTTCGGTCCCTCCGAGTGAGGGCAAAATTGTAATAAGTGTGGGTGAGTGGGTGTATGTCTTCCAAACCCTCATTTCTTTCTATCCCTTTTATTTACCTGCTTTCGACGGTAGATTAGGGCATACTTATTTTAGCATACCTTATGCAATGCATGTGTGCATTCATGCATTTGTTTACATGCACCGGGCTCGGTACATCATATAAACTGCGTTGCAATTTTCAATTCCAAATTGAATACGTGCTATTCGCGCATTTCATGTGCCATGTTTAGGGTTAGCCGAGCCTACTCTAGATTGCATCTATGCCTATGTTGCATTAGCCACTTAACATGAACTAAGTCATGCATGTTTGCTAACTAGTTTGTTGTTTTGGCACGGAGTACGATGTAAGTATTTACGCTTTAGCATATCGCATGTGTGTGAATGTTAACATGACAGTGTGATTGCCATGCGGCTAAGTGCTTATGTGAGATAAACTATTTGAATGCCTGTGGGTGGAGGTTGGATTGCCTGAGTTGGAACGACTCGTTGAAATCCGTATTTTAGCCTACTTGCGAGTAGCAAAATCTAACACGTTTTTCGAGACAAAACGGATATGCAATGTTTAGTTCCAAGTTAGGCAATCTAGTCTATACTTTTGTGTTGTGCGCATCACATAGTAATTCTAGGTTAATAACCGGAGTAAGAACGCATAATGCTTTCAAAAATGGATATCACGGTTAGTAGAGGCGGTCTTGGGGCGAAAGAATGCTCATAATGACCTTCCCGATCGTACCCAAGCTCCCGAGCCAAGACCACTTTGGTTATGACGGACATGTGGCCTTCGGCACCGAGTCAGGGTTTCCTAAATTTCCCAAAATAAAATATTTAGGTGGCGACTCTGTAATCTGGCAAAGTAGTCCATGTTTGGCACTACTTTTCAAAAAACTGTTTTCTCAAACGATTTGCCGGATTTGGACTCTTTGGTTCAGATTTAGAACCGACACAAAATCGAGTCCTTGAACTGTCAGATGGAGGCCCACGGGCGCGTCTACAAAGAGCATATAATGTAAATAAGAATCATATCATGATTAGTAGAGGCCGATCTTTGATCGAGCGAATGGGTGCTCAATTCATAACATTTCCCTCTCGTACCTAAGTTCCCGAGCCGTGACACTTTGTTGATGATGGATAAGTGGCCTTTGGCACGAGTCCCGGGTTTCCTAAATTTCCTAAAAACATTTAGGTGGTAACTCTGCATCTGGCAAAGTAGTCTATTTTTGGCATTTAGATTCAAAATCAATTTTCCAAAACATTTGCTTGATTTGGACTCTTTTGTGTTTTTTTTCTATTTCACATTGCACTTGTGAGATCAGATTCAGAACCACAGTAGTCCGAACTGTAGGGCTAGTTGTATCCAAAAGGAGCACAAAAAGTTGAGCTACAGGTGCATTATTCAATGACTTTTCCCTTTTGTACCTTAGTTCCCGAACCATGATTATTTGGTTGTAACAAATCAGGTCTTTTACTTAGTTTTTATTCTTAAAGGTTTCTTAATTTCCTATAGAATTAAGTGGTGACTCTTGAAAGCAAGTTGGTACAACATTGGATGGAAACATGCCTTATACCCAAAAAGGCACGATGTCTGCAGTCGAGGATAGAGTTAATCCCTTGAGACTTTTTGAATACATTCTTAAGTTGAGCTATCATCTGTATAGTTGGGTCAAGCTCATTCAAATCAAGAGGGAAAAGTCCCCCGATGGGTTGTGTCAGAGCCCTAAAAGGTTGAGCATCGATTAATTCTTCTAGTTATTCAAAATCCTAGAAATCCTCAATTGGTGGAGGTTGATCAAGAATTGGATGAGCGAATGGGATAGGTCGATCAGTAGATGCCACAGATGGGTGTTGCATTCCAACAATAGTTAAACTTGTGCAACCACCGTATGATTAAGAGCGTCAACGGTCTGTTACAAAGCTGTTAGCATTTCCACTAAATCAATAGGAGTCTATGCCATGATTGATATTACTGGTCGGAGAATTGATGGACTGGAGAGAGGTGGACTAACTGAAGGAGAACAACTGATCTAAGATGACAACGACTGCCTAGCTTTCAACAGTCCGTTGCAAAGCTGTTAGCATTTCCACTAAATCAATAGGAGTCTCTGCCATGATTGATATTACTAGTCAAAGAACTACTGGATTGGAGAGAGATGGACTAGCTAAGGGAGAACAACTAATCCCACCTGACAACGGCTCGTCTGGACTGGCAGTTGAAGCGATACTAACATTGGTTGCCCTTGGACCAAGTCACTAACTTTGCAAAGCTTACTGGTGCAAGTGTGAGAACCCAAATATACAAATCAAATAAATAGTTAAGTAATAATTATTTTACAATCTCAAATATTTTGCTTGTGAATCTTTAAGTGCAAACTAAATATTATTGGAGGATCTTTTAATCAATTTTAAACCTAAAATAAATTTTTGGTGTTTAATTAGAAGCAAGATTTATTATATTAAAAAAAAACGGGAGGACAAATTAGTAAGTATATTTTGATCTAATACTAGCTATATTTTATTTAAATTAATGGAGAGAGAAAATAAAATAAAACAAAGGATAAATATTTAGAGTCTTTTATGTTATGTATAACAAAGAAAAAAAAAGAAAAACCATAGCTCTTCCAACAATTTCCCAGCAGCAGCCATGAGAGAGGGAAGAGAAACAAATGGTTGCAAACAATGAAGGATTTTTGGGTGTGTTCTCTAGCTTTCTTCTTCGGTTTGCTTTTTTTTTTTTTTTTTTTATCCTTATTCTATTATTATTTTATTCATTGATGGAGAGGTTATGGGTGTATGTATTATATATATGTATATACTGTTAAGAAATCTGAGGAGCTAAATTTATGTGTAAAGAATGGATGTAATTCTTAGTTCAAAAATTCTGCACAGAATCACAAACTTTAAAAATCAAGAAACCATATCAAACGGATGAATTTTGAACTGAAATTTTTATAGTAGATTAATTACATGTTGAATTGCATATAAGAATTTTCTCATAATTTTTGGGAGTCAAAATATATATTAACTGGTGCGTTCAAATCTGTCCAGAAAACTAGTATAAAGCAGTAACTTCAAAAGTGTTGTTCTCGTTGGGTATAAATCCAAAAATTATCAAATCAGTGCTATTAGAACCGGTTACAAGTCTAGTTTCTTAAATTTTTGGCCTTGCATTGATTGCTTGTGTATACTAAGAGAACAATTAATTTCTTTAAAGTGCTGCCGAAAACAACTTGTTTGGATATAATTAATTGTAAATAATTATTTTGACATGCAAATCAAGTAAAACCAATTGGGTTTCAAACTTAGGATATATTAGTTGATATCTTGAGGGTTTTGGAATTTTTCGAACAGCATGGAGTGGGTTTTTAATTTTCAAAATTAGTAAATAGATTGGAAAAAAAACTTGTTTAAAACTCTGTTTTATCTTAAAGTTACTTTTAGTTAAGTTTCGATTGGAACCTATGTCTTGGGTAATTTTAGACCTTGAAGAACAAGAACTTGAGTATTATTTAAAAGTAACGGTGAGTGAGGTTGAGCTGTGTTAGTGTGCTTTAGTGTGGGGTACTTAGATTATTATTCTCTTTAGTATTTTTGAATTAGTAGTGACGTGTAATCTTTATATTTGGTTCAGGGCACTAGTTGGACTTTCATACTCCATTCGAGGATTATATTATTTCGTTTTCAGGTGAGTAGTTGCATGCTACATATTTTTATAAATGTTCTCTTACCCTGAACTGTTGGAAAATTAAATTGTTGTTTCAAGACTAAACTGTTTTGATAATCTATTATATTATCAATGAAATTAAACTATTTCTGAAACATGTGTAAACTTGGTATACTGTAAACTAATTGTTTTTGGTCTCATGTTTTTAATGGTGAACTACCATGTTTTGCAAAACTGATGTGTATTGATTATTGGGACCATCTATATATTTTAGTCCAGGGAAATTATTCCAATGTGTTTGGTGACTTTGGCCAATAAGGAACAGATCCGGGTCGGGCCATGGTGACTCTAGTGCTCAACGATTGTAAGGAAAAGACCTAGGTTAGGCTAGGTGACCTTCAATCGGTTCGTCTTAGAGAAAAGGCTCAGGTTGCCACCCTAAGGATGACTTTTAGTTTGGTATTGGATCCAACGGGCATATAACCTTAAGAACTGTGTGGCATGTTACTTGTTATTCTTGGTACCCAGAAAATTATTGGTTTTCATGTTGTAATTTGTTTTAAGTGAAAAATGTCATTTATCATGTTCTTGAGAGACATGAGTATTTTAACTGTTGAACTATGGAACTTTCTTTTTGAAACAGATTATCTTTATCAAAATTGTATGCCAATCTAGTTTCTGTGATATATATATTATTTTGGAATCAAATCCTGTTTTCAAAACTGTATATACTATCCATGTTGCTACTCACTAAGTTATTAACTGACTTAGTTGTTTATCATTTTCAGGTGTTAGAAGGACTTAGAGTGGACTCATGGTGTAGTGGGGACTCAATTGCATGGACCTCTAGGACATTCATTTATTTGGTTTTAGGTTATTATGTCGGATTTTGTACATACATTGTGGTTGGGTTTTATTTATAATTATTTTATTTTGTGGACGGTTTATGTCCCATTTAGTATATATATATTTTTTAAGAAGTTGGTTATGGCTTGTTTTGCACTTGTGGCATGCTACTGGATTGGGTTTTGATTTATTTATTTCTGGGCTATTGTCACATTTATTCTTTATGGTTTTGGGTTCATGTTTAGGCTTACATGTGCCTTGGGCTAAGTCTCTGTGGGCCACGGCCGGTCATGCCCGGATTTGGGGTGTGACAGCAAGTCCACAAAACTTGGGGGATATCAGATTTCTTCGAAGTTATGATAATAGGACTACCTAGCAAAAGGAAAGAAGAAAAACCAAGAAAAAGAAAAACCCCAACTAGATAGCACTTTGGTCGAATCTTACCATTCACACAAGATCACTGTGCCCCACTAAAAACACTATAGTCATAAACCCCACAATTGATATGCCTGAACCACTAATCTAAAATGAAGAACCCTGTACGCGTTCAAGGTATAGCACGTAACACGTAATGAAAACACCCTTTTAGGGGGTTAGGGTTACCCTGTCCTAGCCTTGGAAACAAATCTAGAGTTTCCATATTCAAACAAAGGTATCACAACATCGTGAAATGAGAGAATATATGTCTTAAGTTGGAAGGCACTATAGCTTACTATATGCAATTGGTAGGATTGGTTAAAATGGGTGTCTCAACATAATCACTAATATACCTCTCTCCCCTTTCACCGTGCAGTAAAAGGAGGATCAAATGGTACATTGGTAATCAAGATCCAATGGTTGTGTTTCCATTGTGATAAAGCCTATGTCCGATAAGCCTTTCAAGATATCAGATAGCAAACACAGGGATTTAAAGTGAATGAATGCAAATACAATGTAATGAACATATGGAAGGATATGAATTTCATATCAAAATCCTCAAGTCAAGTTCTCTAGTTTCCCCAATGGAGTTGTCAAACACTGTAGGATCTTCTCCAGAAAGGGTGTTCCGAAGTGCCCAACAGTTGAAAACATGTATGGTTTCACGAATGTGAAATATGAAATGAGTGCAAGTCTAAATCTGGAAAATCTATAAAAAAAAAAAATCCACTAATCACAAGAAATATCAAATAAGAACTACATCACTAGACTCAGAGTTGCCACCTAATCTTTTGGAAAAACTAGGAAACACCTGACTCATGCCAAAGGCCATCGTCCGTCACAACCAAAGTGTCTCAGCTCAGGAAATTAGGTATAAAGGGGAAAGGTCATGAATTGGGCTCCCCCGCTCACCTGATCAAATATTATCCTTTACAAATTCTTGATATGATATTAACTGCCAAAATATATTCATGTTTTGATTATTAATGCTACTCGTACCAGATAAAGCAAACAAGTATAGACCAAATCACTTATTTTGTAATGCTTTGATCTCATGCATTTCAAAAAGAGTTTTGAAATGCACAACTCAACAGAAAAGAAGAGCTCACATGCTCGAAGATTAAAACATCCCAACTTAAGCAAAATAGCCTTCGATCAATGGCAGGCAGACATATCTCGAGTAAAAACATAGCCTCATTCTAGTATACTAGACATAGTAAAGAAAACACGCACAATCGAGATGCAAAGATGAAAGAGGCTTACCTAGTACTCATCAACACCAGCCGAGTGCAAAAAGGGATTAGAAAACATGGATGATCCTAGATGCAAGAAACTAATGCAATACATATGCAAGAATGCAACTCAAAACTCGACTACTAGCATATGAAATGTGAATCAACTCAAGACATAGGGTTGTGCATAGAATCACATAAGAAATGATAGAAACATTTAATTACAATGAACCGAGATTTATGCATGAAAAGTGGATACAAAACATTGAAAATGATAAGGAAAATATGATATCAAAATAATATGGAAAGCCCGAAATAAAAAGGATAGAGAAAGGAGAGAAAAAGGAGATAAACATGGATCCATCTAAACTAAAAAGAAGCAATCTAACAATACAATAGAAGTAAACTACTAACAAAAATAGAAGTTAACGTGGATGAATTAATTGTACTAAGAAAGCTACCAAATGAAGATATAGAAGCTACAAATCGAAATAAGCTATAACAAAAATAAAAAGAAAAGAAAATAAGCCAAAGTGCTTCTCTAACATAGAAATGTAAGAGAGAAGCACTAATTCTCTTCAAGCATCAATGGAAGCTAGACATGATGAATTCATCCTCAATCACCATGAATAATTAGAGAATGAGATCCATTCAAGCCACGAAAGCTTTCCAATATTTACAATAGAGAATTTCATTCTGAATCACCGAGAGATGAGAGAAAGAATGACAACAATCAATCAAAATATAATTCATCACTCCCATCATGGAAGCAACTAAAAGAATCTGGAATCAAAGAAAATGGATTGGATCTATACCCCTCTTCATGAAGAAAAAAAAATGATGCTCAAATTCATGTCAAAAGAATAGATAAGGGGAATAGATTATCATCCTTTTCTAACAAGCCATGTTTGGCTTCCAAGAAAATGAAAAAGAAAGTGATGAGAGAATAGGAGAAAGAGCTAGAAAAAGCACAAAATAACTAATACAACTAATGGAACTTCCTAACAATGATTAGAAGCACCATTCATCTCTATCGTAGAAAATGGATATAGACATCTATTTCCATACTCAAAAAGTTTAGAGAATAGCACTTGCCAACTCTCTTAATGAAGAAATGGTTTGCAATAACCACGCTCTCTAATCATCCGATTAACCCACAAATCAACTACAAATTCTTCTCAATTCACAAGATAGAGTTGAATTATGATAATTAATCATGTTTGGATAACAAGAAAATGAGTGAGAAAATGCAAGAAAGCAAAAGAAAATAAAGGAAAACAAAGATAATTACTAAAGATAATCAAAAGATTAGACCACTACCCTGTATACAAGTCTATTATCAATCCAAATACTCAAAGAAAATCCAAAAAATAGTGTTTGGGAGGTGGAAAAACAAGAGGGAAAAAAAAATAAAGTGCAAGAAAACTAGAATTTACGTCATTTAATAAATCTGATGGAGGGGTGGCAAATCCCCACCACTATCCACAGGCCCAATAACATCATAATTGATCAAATATACAGAAATCAAGAGTGTTTGGGAGAGAGAAAGGAAACGAAAAGAAAAGAAAAGAAAAGAGAAAGTAATGAGAAAATTCAAAAGTTAGCTCAAAGGGAGTAAAGCTCTTTGTGTTGGCAAACCTTCTCTTCTAATCACCCTCCATCTTTCGAAATGGCTCTTCAATTCCTAGAAAAAGCTTCAGAGATTCAAGCTTCTCAATGGTGTTTCTATTTATATGTAAGTATAGAGAGAGAGAGAGAGAGAGAGTGAGTGAGTGAGTTTTAAGTGCTTGTGATCAAGATAGAGAGAGTCTAAATGCACCTTTAAGTCTTCTAACCTTCCAACCCCTTGAAAAGCCTATTAAGGGATGTTTTTATAGCCCAAGAGGTGCCCTGATATGCAATTCTTCAGGAAAATTGAGGAAGAGCACCTTTCCACTTGCATGGAAGACCATTTTCTAAAAACGGCTTTATTTGCCTCCAGATTTGATCGACCAACTAATTTTGATTTCGCCATAGAATTTATTATACGGTCGAGACAAAGAACTATAGACGTGCAACAAAATATATGGCTGACATAAAAACATACGGCAATGGCTAAGATGAGGTGCAATTAGTGTGTTTTCCATGGATTCTCCCAATTTCCATTTATTTCCACCCTGTTCAGAAAGTACAAAGTTTTGATTGAAATATGAGCATGAACATCATAGAATTCTACAAGTCTAAAACTTTTTGAAAATAGTATTAAAGGTCTAAAAATGATTTTGGTAGTTTGGATCCGCTTTCATCCATGGCTTTTGCTTAAAATAATCGAAGTATCGCGTCTAGGTTTTCATCATCGAGTGACTAGAAGGAGGCGCCCATGTCTTAGGGCTGAACAAAATGGGGCGTGTACAAAAGCCCTAAATCAAAAAACTAAGAGAGTTATATCTAGCCCTTGCACAAATCCCAATCCACTCACTAACGTGGCACATCATTAACACCTAAAAATATCAACCACGTAGAGTGAATATATAGTCCAATAGGATAATCTTTCTATCTACTATTATGCATCTACACAAGCACATGATCATGATGCTACATATGTATAAGATGCTCAAATGGTTTTTTCAAATCAATACAAGTTTTGTTTTCTTTTATCAAAACCAAGTTATCACATCTCGGTGAATCCTACCAAGGTACATGCATTTGCCAGTGGCTATCGCTAGGCACCACCTAATTAGCCCCATTTTACCATGACTAACCGGAAGGACAAATGGGTACCTACCTGGAACAGGTTTTTGCTTTTATATCGAGGACTCTCTTGCTACCTTAATCATAATTTCTTTATAGATTACTCGGATTAAGAAAACCAACAATTTAAACCACAATGTTTTAAATGTAAAATGCAAGTTATGCCATTAATTTCTCATTTATATTCAAAATGTGTTCAACTCACCTCCATTCAACAACTTATTTTTGTCCCATGAACTCAACAATTCACAATACAATGACAAAAATAGGTTTTAGTTCATCTTATGATGTCAATTCTACAACAATACCATTCCCCACTAATGGTCAACGGTTCAACTTCTAGCAATTCCACATTTTAAAAATCATATGTTTTCATCGTCAATTTCAAAGTAGAGATATCAATTTTTACATTCCATGCAATTTCACAAATTAGGGTTTTATCAAAATTGGAACTTTCTCAAACTAAAGTACCCACATGCTATTTGATGTAAAGAATATAAGTTTGATACAAAAATAATAGAGAATTACTCAACTAATTCCAAACCCTAATCTCTAACTTGTATTTTCACAATTTCCACTACTACCTCCCAATGGAGTATATCAAAAATACCACATATACTTTCACAAACTCATATGGAACAAATAGAAGAAAACCCTACCGTAAATATAAAAGAGACAAGGGAAGAAAATTTAAGAAATTGGCAACATGAAAATCGGCTTTGATCAAGGTGAAGTCCTTGCCATGCTTTACAATGCTAAAACTTGAACCTTTGAGTGATTCACACTCTAAGGCACCTAATTTAAAGGTTTTTGTGTGATAAATGTGTAGAGAGAAATATATATATATTGTGATAACCCTGGTCCGTGTTATGCTAATTAATCTTGATTATGATTGTGATTATGTGTTTGATATGATTTTGAGTGCCATTTATATGAATATATGTGGTTTTGAATTTTTATCTGTTCACCGTAGGAAAATCTATTTGATTATCTGCTTTAGAATTTAAATTAAAGGCCTTATCGGCCACAAAAACCAAAATTGATTATGCTATTGTGATTAGCGTAATTTTTAGAGCCTGCGGTGAAATTTAATTGAAAATTGATTCGGATCAAATTAAATAGATTAAATTAATGAAATGGTGCTCAATTATTTAATATTAAAACAATGTGATTAGAGAGGCTTATATAAAGGGCAAATTACACTCTCATTTTGTTGTTTGGAGCTCAAAAATCAGATTTTATACCTTAGAGTGAGAGAGGGTTGGCTAGAGAGAGAGAGAGAGAGAGAGAGAGAGAGTGTGTGAAGGAAACTGAAGTTTTCATCTTGAAGCTTGAATAATTTGAAGACCAACTCAAGGATTAAAGCAGAAGTTTGGAAGATTAAAGCTCCTAGATGAGTAATCAACCCTTAACTCATGAGTTTGAGTTGTGACTTTGTGAATTGAAGATTAAATGGTGAGTTAGATCATGAGTTGAGTTGATTAAGTTGAGATTGAAGTCCATGTGTGCATGCATGTAGAGAATTCCTATGAAATTACATAATCTAGCATGTAATATGTGAATTATGAAAGATTGAGCATTGAAGCATACATGCAAGCATGGTTTTGTTGAGTTTCATGGTTATAAGCATCATTGGTGCTATTTGAAATGGAATTGGGGTCAAAAACTAACATGCATGTTGAAATTGGTAGAGATATGAATTTGGTATGAAGTTTGAATGCATGAGTTTTGATTACATAAAGGAAATGTTGCATAATTTGAGAATTAGATGATGATTTTGAACAATTTGGTGTCATACTCTTTCATTCTCATGCAGTGTGATGTATTTGCATGTTTTGAACCAAAATCATGAGCTTTAGAACCTTTGAATGTCGGATTTGAGCTCAAGAATAGTTCTGGAAAACCCAGAATTCATGAAGTCCGCTCGAGCGGGGGATTCGTCGCTCGAGCATAAAATACGAGCTCCAGAATATTTTGCAAACATTGATGTCGCTTTCGGCCGGGAGGTTCACGCCGGCGGGAGCTATGTAGAGTGACTTCGATCGAAAGATCGACTTTACGCCGGCGTAAAAATGAGGCAACCAATACTTTTGCAGACCTAATGGGTCCGCTCGAGCGAGAAAGTCCACGCTCGAGCAGGGACCCCTGTTTCAGAAAATTAGTAAAGGTGTTCTATGTTTCGTTTTTCGTTCTCTTTCATTTCTAAGTACTCTTAGGCATGCATTGAGCATTGTGAATGACCTAAAAGGATAAGAAAGAAACCTGAGAGAAATAATAAGTTAAGAATGGATTGAATTGCTTATGACCCATTGTAATATGAAATGTGTAGAGTCAAGCACAAGGGAAAATCCATCGGCAGATCACTGTGAGTAATATCTTAGTAAAGATATCTTCAAGTATGTTACTTTGCATATGCTACTTCTGTATAAGCTCCATGGATTTGTTGATTTGAAATATAAATGAGTATTCTATATGCCTAATTTGTATAAGGTTGTTTGTTGATTTGAAATATGAATGAGTATTCTATGTGCCTAATTTGTATAAGGCCGTTTGTTGATTTGAAATATGAATGGGTATCCTATATGCCTAATTTGTATAAGGTCGTTTGATACGTTTGATAAAATTGATTTGGGCCTAAGGCTGTTTGTCGTTTGCCATTTGCCGTTGCCGTTGATATGTTTGATATATTTGAATTGGGCCAAAGGCCGTCGGACATGAATGGATGGGTCAAATGCCAGTTTGACATGAATGAAAGAATGAATGGGCCGAAGGTCAGTTTGACATGAATGAAAGTATGAATGGGCCGAAGGCCAGTTTGACATGAATGAAAGTATGAATGGACCAAATGCCAGTTTGACATGAATGAAAGTACAAATGGGCCAAAGGCCAATTTGACATGAATAAAAAAATGGATGGGCCAAAGACCAGTCTGAATCAATGAAAGAATGAATGGGCCGAAGGCCGTTTGACATGAATGGATTGGGCCGGCGGCCGTTCGATGTGTTTGGAACCACAGTTACTTGACCTATGTATATATATATATATTAAATAGAAATATGAATTGGGCCCAAGGCCGTTTAGTGCATATTGTTCTAAGTACCGTTCGTGTAACTTCTTTATTTGATATTATTCACTGGGCTTTCGCTCACGCTCATTCATGTGTTTGTAGGTGAGCCAATGGAGGTCCAAACCTAGCCTCAGTGAAGTCTGTGAGAAACAACCAAGGTTTTGAAGAGTCAGCCATACGTCTCACACACGAGACTTGTTTTCGCCTTTTGCTAGTTTGCTATATTTTGTCATGTTGGCAAGAACTTTGGTTTACAGTTGTATATAGTTTTGATTGGCTGACTTAGACTTGAATGATCCTGTATGTACAAAATTTCGTGTTATTATATATCTTGATGTGAGTTATTAACATGTGTATGTATGGATTGTTATGACGTGCCATGTAAGCACAGCTCTATGGACAAAAGTTTGAAATTGCTTCTGTTTGGCCCCTTTACTCTGATGAGTTATGTCTTGTTTGGTTTGAGGCCATAGGTAATCCCTTGATTACTGACCGGTTATGTCCTTAACCCATAGGGGCGGGTTCGGATCATGACAGAGTGGTATTAAAGCACGAGTTAATAACTCACACATTTGTCCAAATGAGCCATAAGGTGTCTAGAAAAGACTTAAGATGCATCCATTTGATAAGTACATGATGTAAGCATTGAAAACATGCGATTATATGAGATATGAGTTGTTGCACTAATGTGTACAACAAGTTTGCTTTGTTATAATGCACATACACGAACATATGAATCATGAAGAGTTGCTTATGTTCATTCGATTCTGCAAATGGGTGTCTATGTGGAAAATGAATATGGTTTAAATGTATAATTACTTGGTAAGTCTTCAGCACGATATTTGATAAGTATGCAATCATCTGTTATGTATGTGATTAATTGTGTCTTGACGATACGTAAAATGAGAATATAACAATGTGCCTATGTGTAAATGTACATATGTGTATCTGCGTTTATTTCTATATTGGGCATTCCAGTATTTGGCATGGCTTAATAAGAGTTTGTGTAGAACATGGATAAAACAAGGGCATACGAGTGGGAAGACTCTTCCACAGCCCGACTTGATAGACTAGAAAGGATGGTACAAGAAATGGCAGAAATCTTAGGACAACAACATTAGTTGCCGCTACGGTAAGAACCCTTGCCACCACCAGTGCAAGAGCACCAAGTGAATGAGTTGGAAGTCATAAAATACGTTGAGGTGCTAGACCGAACACTGATGATTGAAGCTAACTTGAACCGATCTTTTGAATGGAAAAGCAAGAGACAAGGCTTTTTTCTCAAAGAAGAGGTTATTTAAAAAGCAAACTACGGGATCATCGCGCACTTCAAACTCTACAAGGAATACAGCACCGACATGTAATGAATGTGGTAAGAGACACCAAGGAGTTTGTTATCGAATTTCTGGGGCTTGTTATAGGTGTGGTGGAGTGGACCATATGGTAAGAAGTTGTCCCCGAACTGAACAAAATGTGAATAAATCTTTTGCCTCAGCTAGATTCGTACCAATGGTAGGAATTGCTAATTAGGATAGAGTAATTACGCTCATCCCAGAAAGCGCTCAAAATACTGCGACCGTTATCCCAGGTATCTATGCTGTTTATAAACGAATGCTTGTGTGTTGATTGATTCTGAATTAGTGCATGTGTACATCTTTGCTTGGGGTATTATTTGATTCGGATCAGCATGTTCTTTCATATCTGCTGCATGTGTGTCTAGATTGGTTAGACCTACAAGATCAAGACCGTATTGATTGAATGTATATGTTTCGTTTGGGAAATTTGTGAAATACGCACTGGGATTTTGATTGACTCTGTACATGCACATATACATCTAAACCTATGCTTTTGTGACTAATTTGGAACTTTTGCGTAACAAATCCTATATTATGTGCAACCGACGAACTTTGTTTAATGTGTTGCTGTGCACCATGTACTTGCATATAAGACTTATTTGGGAACTACTATATTGTTTATGATATATACCTCCTAATAAGAACAACTGCACGTATATACAACTACACATGAACTTATGTGGACGATGCCATATGGTACATGACCTGAATTACTTTGATATGAACAGTTGTGATGAATGACCCTGTTATGATCTTGAGAACTGATGAACTTAGGACAGTTGTGAAACTATTGACTATGTACCTAATCAAACGAAGTGTGCCTTACAGGACCAAGTGTGTCCTATTTAAGAAAACTTTTATCTGATTCGATTTCATGGAATTTTATTTGATTTGGCCTGATAGAACCCCCATTTGATATAATTTGATGGGACCTTTGTTTGATTTAATTCGACAAGACCTTTGCTTGGATTGATTTGATAAGACCCTCTATCTAATTTGATTTTGTTAAGGGAGATTAAAAATTGCTTATAAATAAATAGCCAGATTATTCTTGGCAGGAAAACTAATAGACCCAAAACTTGAATCCGTTTGGAATACTTGACTTCTTTGAAAGACCTTATGTGGGCTATCAACAGATTGATCTAACCATGAACACCATTGAGAACCAACCTTCAACGATTGGGGACATACGTGTTATAAATGAACGAAATTAAGCAAATCCAGTGATTGGGTGTTTTAAGGAATAATGCTTATATATTATCATATTCTTATTTATTTGATGCTGTGGAAACCGATGACGGCAGATTGATTGATTATAAACAGTAATGAATATTTATCTTTGACTGATCAGAATATGTTTTGTATGGGAGACTAGTTGCTTTAGTGTTATCGGATTTTGGGAAATCAAGTTATGGTGACTGCTGACCGTGAACCACTTTGATTGTGAACACTATTGGAATTAGAAAACCTTGATTATCCAAAAGAGTGTAAATTCAGTACGCCTTGTAACTAACTGCTCAGTGCCATTATATTCTGTAATTGGGGCTCTGAGAGTGTGTAAATTGTGTTTAACATGTGATTGACTACTTTGATATTATCTTTGACATCATGGGGATTTATATATGAATTGCCTTATGCTTTTGACGACTATCGGATAATGTGGAAGGGCTCAATGGAATAGGGAATTGAATATTGAACTGAATTGTAAATTGTAAACTGTTGAGTGAATTGAGAACACGTGTATGATGTTAGAAATTGACTGCTTTGATGTTATGGTACTTTACAATCGATACTATGGAGATATATGAGTTATGTACGTCGTGTGGTTGATTGATTCGTTGTTATCTTTGTTGACTCGGGAATCAGCGTTTGGATCCACTTTATGTTCCTGAAGACTTTCAATTGACCTTAGATAACTATGATGAGTCACTAAACTAAATGCTGAAGTGGATTGTGAATTGTGGAATTATTGAAGAATGAGTTGAACTTTTGTGACTACAAATTTCATTGTGGGGGCTACCTTGAGCACCCAAGGTATAAGTCCCGTTTGGGTTATTGTATATAGAATTACTAAGTCTGCTCGTTTCCTCCATGGAAAATTTTCGTATGATGCTTATAGACTAGCCACTGCTTATATCAATAAGATTGCCTGTTTGCATGGGGTCCCAGTATCTATTGTTTTAGACAAGAATCCTAAAATGTGTCTGAATTCTGACAAGCCTTCAAGAGGCAATAGGAACTGAATTGTGATTCAGCACTGCTTTCTATCCGAAAATCAATGTGTAATCAAAAAGAACTTTTTTAATTCTGGGAGAAATGCTCCAAATGTATGCATTAGATTTTCAGGGAAGTTGGAAAAATCTATCCATCATTGGCAGACTTTGCTTACGACAACAGCTTACACTCTAGTTTCGATGTGACACCATACAAGCCTTGTATGGAGAAAAAGGTAAGTCTCTGATTGATTGAGAACAGAGTGTTGTTTGATTTTGAGACTAAGCAAATAACTATCAAAAGGATTGGAACCATTGAATAGAAAGTATTCCGAATTGTTTTTGACTAAAGATAAAAGAAGTTTAGGGGACCAAACTTCCTAAAGGGGGGAAGAGTGTGATAACCCTGGTCCATGTTATACTAATTAATCTTGATTATGATTGTGATTATGTGTTTGATATGATTTTGAGTGCCATTTATATAAATATATGTGGTTTTGAATTTTTATCTGTTCACCGTAGGAAAATCTGTTTGATTATCTGCTTTAGAATTTAAATTAAAGGCCTTATCGGCCACAAAAACCGAAATTGATTATGTCATTGTGATTAGCGTAATTTTTAGAGCCTGCGGTGAAATTTAATTGAAAATTGATTCAGATCAAATTAAATAGATTAAATTAATGAAATGGTGCTCAATTATTTAATATTAAAACAATGTGATTAGAGAGGCTTATATAAAGGGCAAATTACACTCTCATTTTGTTGTTTGGAGCTCAAAAATCAGATTTTACACCTTAGAGTGAGAGAGGGTTGGCTAGAGAGAGAGAGAGTGTGTGAAGGAAACTGAAGTTTTGATTTTGAAGCTTGAATAATTTGAAGACCAACTCAAGGATTAAAGCATAAGTTTGGAAGATTAAAGCTCCTAGATGAGTAATCAACCTTTAACTCATGAGTTTGAGTTGTGACTTTGTGAATTGAAGATTAAATGGTGAGTTAGATCATGAGTTGAGTTGATTAAGTTGAGATTGAAGTCCATGTGTGCATGTATGTAGAGAATTCCTATGAAATTACATAATCTAGCATGTAATATGTGAATTATGAAAGATTGAGCATTGAAGCATACATGCAAGCATGGTTTCGTTGAGTTTCATGGTTATAAGCATCATTGGTGCTATTTGAAATGGAATTGGGGTCAAAAACTAACATACATGTTGAAATTGGTAGAGATATGAATTTGGTATGAAGTTTGAATGCATGAGTTTTGATTACATAAAGGAAATGTTGCATAATTTGAGAATTAGATGATGATTTTGAACAATTTGGTGTCATACTCTTTCATTCTCATGCAGTGTGATGTATTTGCATGTTTTGAACCAAAATCATGAGCTTTGGAACCTTTGAATGTCGGATTTGAGCTCAAGAATAGTTCTGGAAAACCCAGAATTCATGAAGTCCGCTCGAGCGGGGGAACCGCCGCTCGAGCGTAAAATACGAGCTCCCAGAATATTTTGCAGACATTGATGTCTGCTCAAGCTGAGAGGTTCACGCTTGAGCGGGGAGCTATATAGAGTGACTTTCAACTCGAGCGTCTGACTTCACGCTCGAGCGTAAAAATGAGACAACCAGTACTTTTGCAGACCTAATGGGTCCGCTCGAGCGGGAAAGTCCACGCTCGAGCAGAGACCCCTGTTTCAGAAAATTAATAAAGGTGTTCTATGTTTCGTTTTCCGTTCTTTTTCATTTCTAAGTACTCTTAAGCATGCATTAAGCATTGTGAATGACCTAAAAGGATAAGAAAGAAGCCTGAGAGAAATAATAAGTTAAGAACGGATTGAATTGCTTATGACCCATTGTAATATGAAATGTGTAGGGTGAAGCGCCAAGGCAAATCCATCGGCAGATCACTGTGAGTAATATCTTAGTAAAGATATCTTCAAGTATGTTACTTTCCAGATGCTACTTTTGTATAAGCTCCATGGATTTGTTGATTTGAAATATGAATGAGTATTCTATATGCCTAATTTGTATAAGGCCATTTGTTGATTTGAAATATGAATGAGTATTCTATATGCCTAATTTGTATAAGGCCGTTTGTTGATTTGAAATATGAATGGGTATCCTATATGCCTAATTTGTATAAGGCCGTTTGATACGTTTGATAAAATTGATTTAGGCCTAAGGCCGTTTGTCGTTTGCCATTTGCCGTTGCCGTTGATATGTTTGATATATCTGAATTGGGCCAAAGGCCGTCAAATATAAATGATTGGGCCAAAGGCCGTCGGACATGAATGAGTCGGCCAAAGGCTGTCAGACATAAATGATTGGGCTAAAGGCCGTCGAACATGAATGGATGGGCTAAAGGCCAGTTTGACATAAATGAAAGAACGAATGGGCCAAAGGCCAGTTTGACATGAATGAAAGTATGAATGGACCCAAGGCCAGTTTGACATGAATGAAAGTATGAATGGGCCAAAGGCCAGTGTGACATGAATGAAAGAATGGATGGGCCAAAGGCCAGTGTGATATGAATGAAAGAATGGATGGGCCAAAGGCCAGCCTGACATGAATGAAAGAATGGATGGGCCAAAGGCCAGTCTGACATAAATGAAAGAATGAATGGGCCGAAGGCCATTTGACATGAATGGATTGGGCCCGAGGCCGTTCGATGTGTTTAGAACCGCAGTTACTTGACCTATGTATATATATATATTAAATAGAAATATGAATTGGGCCCAAGGCCATTTGGTGCATATTGTTCTAAGTACCGTTCGTGTAACTTTGTTATTTGATATTATTCACTGGGCTTTCACTCACGCTCATTCATGAGTCTGTAGGTGAGCCAAGGAAGGTCCAAACCCAGCCTCAGTGAAATCTATGAGAAACAACCAAGGTTTTGAAGAGTCAGCCATACGTCTCACGCACGAGACTTGTTTTCGCCTTTTGCTAGTTTGCTATATTTTGTCATGTTCGCGAGAACTTTGGTTTACAGTTTTATATAGTTTTGATTGGTTGACTTAGACTTGAATGATCCTGTATGTACAGAACTTCGTGTTATTACATATCTTGATGTGAGTTATTAACATGTGTATGTATGGATTGTTATGGCGTGCCATGTAAGCACAGCTCTATGGACAAAAGTTTGAAATTACTTCCGTTTGGCCCCTTTACTCTGATGAGTTATGTCTTGTTTGGTTTGAGGCCATAGGTGATCCCTTGATTACTGACCGGTTATGTCCTTAACCCATAGGGACGGGTTCGGGTCATGACATATATATATATAGAGAATGATTTAATGAACTTGGTCGGACTGGAGATCGATCACCTTCAATAGTGATCGATCGCTCTGAAATACAATCGATCTGCAATCAGTCGCTATGTTATGTTGGAAAAAAGAAATTTTAAAAAATGATGAATGAAGCGATTTCTAGGAGATTGATCGCTAGGTTTAAAAAAGTACACTAGATGAAATATATATATAGCGATAGATCGCTCTTCAAGTGCAATCAATTGATTTGCCCAAAAAATGGAGTTTTCAACCTCTTTAACTCAATAAAACTACAACCAAACTCTAAGTCTCAATCACAAGTATGAAATTCGATACAACACATCAATTAAGCATGATGACAATATAAACATGTATTGCTCCTCAATGAAACAAACGGTTGGAGTCCAAACAACGAATGGATAAGAGAAATTGCGTTGCAAGATACCCAAAGTGTTACAGTGACACTATGACGGTGAGGGAAGAAATTTTTTGGTGTAAATAGAGTAGATGTCATGTGATACCTTTCTCTTCTTTCGTTGGTTGAGTGAGTGGAGGCTACATTTATATATTGGGTGATGAAGAGACAACATGGAAGGCCATAACGTTTGTGATTGGTTGAAGGCATTATGTGACATGCCACGTGATATCCTATCCGCACCCAATAATTTTTCCGGTGAGGGGGTTGAAGTGATAGGCACGAAGCCCGAGATGGAAGATATAGAAGATTTCCTAATATATTTGTCTCAAAAATCGGGACAAAGATTTAGTTACTACAAGTAATCTAATTAGTAAACACTATACTCTTCTAAAATAATAAAATACAATCTGGATGAGAAAAGTTTACTTTTTTGTCCGCAATTGTACATGAAACATAGAATGGTTAGAAATTAGCAACGAAATTTTACCAATTTTGTTGCAAAATGCCAAAGGCTCATTAATTTAGCTTAATAAGAAATTTTGTTCCTTAAAACTAGTTTATTTAGACCAAACTAATTTTCAATAAATTTTGTCTCTAAAACATTTATTATTATTATTATTATTATTATTATTATTATTATTATTATTATTTTGTAGTGAATGATTGAGAATTGAATAGATAAATGTATTATTAAGTATATGCACAGATTACAAGTTGCACAGGGGAAAATAAAAAGCAGCGATATTTTTGGCAACTAAATTTTGATTTTTTTCTATTAAACTTTTAGTTGCCAAAGGTAAATATTTAAATATGTGGCTACTAAATTGTGTTGTCTCAAAAAAATGTAAAAACAATTGTTAACTAAAAAATATGTGATATATGAGAAAGAAAACTTATTCGTAACTAAATAGTTTAGTCATTACAAGTTAAAAAAAAAAATTTATTTAGTTTCTACAAAAATTATATGGTGATTAAATATTTAGTCACCGAAAGATATGCTTTAGCTATTAAAATTATTTTAATCACCAAATATTTTTGCCGACAAGCCTTAGGGGGCTAAATTGGGACAAATTGTTTCTGTCGGTAAAGTTTTTGATGACTTAAATATGACATTTCTTGTATATTGGTGTCATAGTTCTAAAAAGTGGCCGATACGCTACGTACCGGCTTATTCGTATCGGAAAAATAGGACACCGCGACGGATACAGACCGTTATATCGTTGAGATCAAAAATCGCAGGAGAATCGGTCAAGTCTCATTACGTATTGGTCTATAACCGTTACACAAGCCGTTACACAAGCCGCTACGGGCCGATACTCACTGGTTCGGACTGGTACGGGAAAGAAAAAGTTGAAAAACCTGTGAAATAATTTTTAAAATTTCACTACCACGACACCCGATTCCTGATACATACCGGCCGATACTACCGATTTCAATACCCCGCAATCGATACCGTTATATTCTCTAATACCGCGATTTAAAACTATGATTGGTGTGCTCGGCCTAATGCCAGTGTGGTATGTAAATTTTGTACTATTTTTGATTAATTCAACGGTGATCCTGCTTCAAATAGAAATAGCTGGAGAAAAAAATTGGGGGGCCTTTCCTTTTGCAGTCTTGTGGTCGGTTTGGAAGGCTAAAAATGATTGCAGGTTTAATGGGGCTCCCTTTAATTGGGTTCAGTTTTGTGAACTGATTAAGGTGAGTGAGATTAGCTCTATGGGTGAAACATAAATCCAGTGACGTGGGTTATTCGGTTGATGATTTTGTCTTCAGGTTTAATTCAATTAGGGAGGTTAGTGTGTGTTGGTGCAGTCCCCAGACTACTGTGTTTTTGAATGGTGGATTTCGGTTTTTGCATTTTGTTCTTTGCTGGTTTGATGAACTGCTGCCGCAAGGTGCTTTCTTGCATGGTGTTGCTATGATTTTTGTGTTATTCCTGGGCTAGTGGCTTTTGGTGTATGGCTGGCCCTTTTGTTGGATGGGCTGGTGCCTTGCCAATCCTTTCTCTTTTTTTTTGGGTCATTGTACTTACATATGATTGTGCGATCCTTCTTGTGTCAACCTGGTTAGCTTGAGTTGTTTTGCTTTGATTTTTATTTTTTTCACCTCCCTGATGTTTATTGATGTATCTTTCTTTGACTTTATTAATAAAGATTACATTTTTTTTACGGATAAAAAAGTAACGAAAATAAATGATATCATTCTATACTTGGAAATATAAATAATAATAATAATAATAATAGTAATAAGAAATAAATAAGTGATATTTAAGAGTGCTGTCAAGATTTAGATGAGTGGTTATTTGTCAATGATCAGTGATCAATGATCAATGAATGAAGGTAGACAAAGTCAATAGATATGTATTTAGATATAAGGTCTCTACTACTTGCATGCATAGGCTTGGCCAAGAAAAGCAAATTAAAGTCTCCGATGATAGAGTAGATTGAATGAAGGTAGACAAAGTCAATAAATATGTATTTAGGTACAAGGTCTCTACTACTTGCATGCATAGGTTTGGATGATGGAGCAGCTCAACCCATTCCAATTTGTTTTATAGTGGGAGAGTTGACATTAGTAATACAAATTTGAATTGTTTGTCATGTGATCATATCTAGTTTTCGGCTTAAAATATTGCTTGTGGGACCCTGGAGGAATTGATACAGAGGTTACCCGTGCAGGGATGACTTCCATCCTTTGCTTTGCCACCCAGTTTTACATTGTCCCTTTTTTTGGTTTTTATCTTGTATTAAAAAAATGGTTAATTTTTAGATGTGCCTAAAGTTATTTTAAATTATTATTATTTTATTATTATTATGTTTTTTTAAAAGAAGTCCATTAATTCAGCTTTTAATATATATATATATATATTACATTATTTTCTTTAAGGGGATCATTTCTCTCCAGTTTATATTGGACTAGAGAGTGTTAGTGAATCTTAGTGAGCTTATCACAAAACCCGCATTGATAATCCAAAATGTTCAATATGTTAGACTTGTCAAATACTTTATTCTTCTTAAAAATCACATTGATCGAATATCGATAGCCACTTTATCAAATCACATTTGTGTCAACAGTAAATATAATTTTAAAAATAAATTATTGATACAAATGTGATTTATTCAAGTGACTATCGATATCTGATTAACATGATATTTTTACAAGGATAAAGTAGTCGACGAGTATTACATCTAAAACGGTTCGAATTATTAATATAAATTCCGTTGTAGACCCACATAGGCCCAACAACACTATTCAATTGGTTGGAGAATATGGTTTTGATTCAAAGTTAAAAAAAACACAAAATTAAAAAAATACTCTCTGAGGTGGTGCTTTTTTTGGATAGCTTTTCTGCTTCCTACATATGTATATATATATTGTCATATAATACTTCTTACCGCCGGCACTGTCATTCAGAAGTTCTATGCTGAGCTGATGATAATTTAAGTAACAATACTTTAAATTTAGAAACATTTTTTAGAAAGTTATTCAAAAAAAAATTTATTAATCTACAATCATTGTGGACGTAATCCACAGCTTAGTAATTTTAAATTTATATTACATACTCATTTTGGTGGGAAGAATTAAAGCAGATTATTATAATGTATATACATATTATTATTTATATTATTTTCTTAATTTTGTGGACTGAATTTTGAATCTAGAACCAATTGAACATTTCATTGGGTAAAAATGATAGGTGTTACTTAATGGGGTAACTATATGAGAAAGGGGGAAGAAATTATAAATATATGGGGTATAAGTGTATATGTGGTAGGATACAAATAAAATGATGTACAGATATAATTGTCACTTGCACCTTTTCATGTATTGATAACTTTTTTTCCAATTTTCCCACCTGCATGTAGTTCTCCCTTACTTTATCACTATCCAATCAGATTTCAAATACTTGTATCACTTTGGGTATTCGTAAAATACAGTCACCTGGTGTTCTAGAGTGTTATGATTGGTAGAGAATGTGAAAATTATAATTTTGTATTAAGTGATTGAAAAATATGAGAAGATATAGTGAATAATGATTAGTAAAAAAATACAAGCATGTGATATTTCGAAAATACGTAATAATTTTCCATCAAGTATTGTCTTTTTAAAAATAAGAATGTAAAATGAACTCTTCCGAATTTAGGAGTCAGCTTATTGAACGTACGAGATGTCCGAAATATGCTGGTGGCTTGCATGCCTCACCCACCTAAACCTCTTCTTCATGTGTTGTGTTTAGTTCATAAATTTAAAAAGATATTTAAAAAGAAAACAAAAGATAAATAAAACATAGTTATATTTTACTTATGTTTTGTAGGAGGTCCAAAATGAACAATAAATAATTGTAATACTTAGGGAGGCAAAACTATACTAATGAGCTAATAATCTGGGATAATCAGAGAGTGAGCAGTCAGGTGAAAGTAGAGGAAGCAGCTCAAGAAGAGAATGTGACAGTGCAAATTGGCAGCATATCCTCCCAGATTCCAAGAAGCTCTCTCTTGTGCTTTGGAAAATGGATCATATTTATAGGTTTTTCCTTGATACTAGGATATACCAAGTGACCAAATAGTGCAAGGACACATGTTGCAGGATCTTCCATTCTGAACCACCAGGCTTTCGTAGAAACGCATCCCTTAACATGTACTATTTGTTTAGTACAAAGCTTCAGCAAGTGTCACTGTATTATCTGTTTGGCACAAGCCTCATGTACCTTTTGGTGCAAACCTCAGGGGGTGTCATCTTGATATGGATCGCAAGAGGTGCACCTTCTTTGATGGCACCCTCCACAATGGTACTCGCGACGACACTCGCCTTCTCAGTTCGGTTTCCCAAGACATGCACTGTCGGGACTCATGACTTGTTATCAGCTATATTTGTGTCTATCTCCGTGACTCTTCTATTCTTAGCCACCTAACCACGAACTCTCCAGCTTCCCCCATAGAGAGGGCTATGCCTCATACCAAGTCCAAGGGTGATTCCTTGGTCCAGCTTATGCAACCAAGCCAAGCCTAAGACCTAAGTAAATGGAAAGGGAGTCCCTTACGTTCGGGCTACCATGCTCCTATCTTCACGGAGTCGCCGCAGCATATTGGTATTTTTGAGACCTGTAATTAGCTTCGACCAGTAAACATTAGAGTTTGCTGTTAGCGCCAAGCTACTTATGCTTCGAGCCTACTATTAGCTCTAGGTTGCTAGTGGTTCGACCTTTTGATTGGCCTATTTTCCTTGGTTTTTGACACATGTTTATTTATTAACACTTAGTCTTCGTTTGAGAAGAGTTAAAATAGCCCGAATTTTTAGCTTTTTGGCTATTTTAGCCTGAGTTTTTTTAGTCTCGTTTGGTTTTTTATTTTTGATTTTTTTGACTTTTGTGAGAAAAAAATGTAATGATTATGATTTGGATTTGACATTTTATCTTATTAGTTTATGTAACCAATTTTATCTTTTGTGTTTTTTTAGCCAAAAAACCGAAACCAAACATAACTTTATACACCTAACAAATGTGACTTTAATGGTTAGATTAACATTTTAATTTCTATCCCTGGACACGTTTTATACATATGTTGTTGTTGTCGTTGTTGTTGTTGTTTTTTTTTTTTTTTTTTTTTTCAATCTCTCGTTAAATTCAAAAACTACCTAAAAACCTCTTTCACTGCAATGTCAAAGATAGAGCAGCAGCAAAATCATCACTTCTAGTGCTACAAGTAACTGACAACTACCAACACCACCTCTTCATTTTAACCAAAACACAAGCCACCCTTTTTTTTTCTTTGGGTAATTCATTTTAAAAGTTTGTTCCCATGACTCTCTTAAAGCCAGAACACACGCCACCCTTTTTTTCTTTTGGTAATTCATTTAAAAGTTTGTCCCCATGACCCTCTTAAAGCTTAATTTTAAAAGAGGGGCTATGAGTTCAACTATTACGAAGGAAAGTTAAATTAGAAGACAAGTATCTGATACTTTCCGAAGGTTAAGAGATTAATTTTTATAGGTACTAATCTAACAAAAATTAAATTTTTGCCTAAAAAAAAATAAAAAAAAGTTTTAATGTTGCATGGTGCACACCACATGGGATCACTACCTTGTCAATTTAGGAAACAAAAGATGGAAAAATTCAGCTTAGCAAACACGACAAGAAAAAGGGGAAACTCCAGTGAAATCTTTAAAAATTAATTACTAATTGATGGTAAAAAATTTATAATTTATTAATTAACTTTTAAAATATAAACTGACATATGAATTACCCAAAGAAAAAAAGAAAAAAGAAAAAGGGTGGCATGTGTTTCCAAAGAAAAAAAAAAGGGTGGCGTGTGTTTTGGTTGAAATGAAGAGGTGGTGTTAGAAGTGATTTGATTTTGCTGCTGCTTTCTCTTTCGACATTGCAGCCACAAAAGAATTTTAGGTGGTTTATAGATTTGAAAAGAGAAAATAAAAATGTGTGAAATGTAACTAAGGAATTCTATTTCATTTATTTATTTATTTTCTCCTTCTTTCTAAATATCTTCCTAAATTCATGAGCTGAACACATTCTTAAGGTTAGTTAAAATATGAGGTGAAAAAAATTATTATGTTTGGAATAATTTTTTGAATTTTTATAAAAAGAACATACAAAAAATAGAGATGAAAAGGAATTTTTGACTTGTTTATATAATTCTTTGATTTTTATTTTTATTTTTATTTTTTTTACTTTTTAATTATTATAGGGACTTCCCAAATTTACCCTTAGAGCATCCTTAGCAATCCCTTATAATAGCTTTTTGCTATTATAAGGGGTTGATTCTTCAAAAATCCTTCCTCATTATATCCCTTATACAACCTCTTAAATTTAGGATTGCTACAGTCACTCCTTATTTGTAGAGAGTCATTGTACCTCCCTTATATCTAACAGTGGTCGTCCACCCGAATGTCCCAGATGAAGTGATCTGGACAAAACTTATTTCGTTGATCGTCCATCCAAACGTCCGGCCCCTAGCTTCAACTACTTTCTTCTGTAATTATGTAACTTTATAGCAAGAAACCTCAAATTGCCTTTGAGCCTCCATTTTTGACTTTATTTTATGCTGTTTAATTATTTTATTATTAAAAAAATATTTAAATTTAAAAATTATTTTAATAGATTAGGGAAAGAATATGAAGTTTGTTGGGAAGGTAGATGAAAAAATAATTCTTAAAATATGGAGTGCATTTTCAAATAATATTTGAAGATAAAATTTAGGTAAGCTGATAAGGATGCTCCTAGGCCCATTTGGGCTGCCAAAGTTTCGTTAAAATAATCAATAAAAATAAAATAAAAAATGCTAAAATAATCAATAAGACAAAATATCATATCTAAATTATAATTATTTTATTTTTTTCTCTCACAACTATTAAATCAACTAAAAAAAAAAAATCAACTATCATTCTAAACATAAATTTTTTAATCAAGTTAAATATAGTCAAGCTTTGAAATTGAGTGAACAAGAAAAGGCTTAGGTGGGTGAGGCATCAACATCTTGTACATATTCAATAAGCTGACTCCTGAATCCTGAAGAGTTCATTTTACATTCTTATTTTAAAAAACACAAAATAATTGATATGCCGGGCTTTTTGGTCCAAAATAGGGGAGTAATTTTGGCCCGGCCCGACCCATGTCAGGCCTTGCAAGTTCCATAAAATCGCCCACGGGCTGTAAAAAATCGGCCAGGCCTGGCTTCAGGCTTGGGTTCGGGCTTTGGGCGGGCCTAAACAATATTTTTTTATTATTATTTTTCTATTAAAAATAACACTAGGCATCGGGTGGCCCAGGTGGGCCGGGCCTCAGACCAGGCTTTTGGGCAGGCCTTGAGTGGGCCAATGGGCCGGGCCGGGCTTCAAAAGGATGGCCCAGGCCCCGACCTAAGGCCTCACGCTGGACTTGGGCTCGGGTCTTAACGGGTCGGACCCACCTCGGGTCGTAGGTAGGCTTCGGGCT
Organism: Camellia lanceoleosa; assembly: GCA_025200525.1. Taxonomy (NCBI): domain Eukaryota; kingdom Viridiplantae; phylum Streptophyta; class Magnoliopsida; order Ericales; family Theaceae; genus Camellia; species Camellia lanceoleosa. The sequence goes on along the minus strand of CM045772.1, from coordinate 68,898,476 downwards.
GCCCACGGTCCACGGGCCAAAATTACACCCCTAGTCTAAAGTGATACAAGTGTTTGAAATCTGATTCGGTGATAAACTCTTCATGTGTGATGAATTTTTTTAGCTTAATTTTTTAAGGGTGAATTACACTAACACTACTTATAATTTAGGACCTGTGTCATTTTCTTCTTTAACTTTTTAATTGTGATACATTTGATTCTAAATTTTGAATCTTGTTTTAAATAAAAAAAAAATTAAAGACATTGTTACTCTATTTGAAAGGCAAAGTCATCATATAACTTATTTTGTGTTGGTTAATTCACTACAAGAAAAAGCAGTTTTAGCGACTAAAAATATAAATTTCGTCGCTGAAAGTAGGACAATTGGCGACTAAAATTGAATTAGTAGCCAAAAGTGAAGACTTTTGGCGACTAAAACAGTTTAGTAGCCAAATGTATAGTTATTGGCGACTAAAAATCAGTTTAGTCGCTGATTATATGGGTTTTAGCCACTAAAACAATTTTAGTAGCCAAAAGTGAAGGTTTTGGCGACTAAAAAAATTTAGTAGCCAAAAGTATAGGTTTTGGCGACTAAAAAATAGTTTGGTCGCCGATTATAGGTGTTTTACGGACAAAAAAGAAAAATTTGTAGCCAAAAGTAAAGGTTTTTGGCTACTAAAAAAAATTTAGTTGCTGAAAGTGGACAATTGGCCACTAAAATTCAGTTTAGTCGGCAAAAGTGGAGGTTTTGGCGACTAAAATTAAGTTTAGTCGCCGAAAGTGGTTATTTTTAGGCGGAAATTAATTTTTTTAGCGACTAAATTATTGGTAGTAACCGAAACTAAGGTTTTTGGCGACTAAAAAAAATTTAGTCGCCAAAAGTGGCTTCCTTTTTTTTTTTAATAAATCATTTATTTTTTACATAAATTATATTGAATAAAAATAATTATGTTCATATATATAGTTTTATATTAATACGGGTCAATATACTATATAAATAATATATTTTGCATATATATTCATGTGGTGTTATTGTGGCATAGTGGAGAGAGTGGTTCTAAAGGTTTAGAATGTGGGAGGTTGGTGGTTCAAAATTTGGGAAGAGCAAAGGGTAATTTTTTTTTTTTTCCTAAAATAAGCTTTTGGCGACTAAAATGGGTGGTTGCCAAAAGCTTCAGTATTGGCGACGAAAAAAAAGTCAGCAAATGTATAAATTAAAAAAAATAATTCACTATTGGCGACTAAAAATTTAGTCGCCAAATGTATAATTTAAAAATATAAATGAGCTTTGGCGACGAAATTTTTAGTCGCTAAAGAGTTGGTTTTTGGCGGTTAAAAGCTTTTTAGTCGCCAATACCTTTCGCGACAGTCTTCCAGTGACCAAACCGGCGACTAAAAAATTTAGTCGGGGAAACTTAAAACCCGACTTTTGGCGACTAAAAATTTAGTTGCCAAATGTGTTTTTTCTTGTAGTGATTTATATATTGTTTGAAATATAATGGTTCCTTTTTAAAAAAAAAAATGAATAATGTTGAAACTTTTTTTGTTATAAATTTATGTTTGGTTTGGTTTTCAGAATCATTCATTACATGATAACCATCTAAAAATATATGTTAACAACAAAGGCAACCATTTATTACATGATAATCATAAAAAAATATCAACAAAAACAACACATTACATGAGCATCTTTTTTTTGGGTAAATAACATTACATGAGCATCATCCAAACACATACTAAAAATTAATTTTATAAAAAAATATATAAATATGTAAAATATTTATCATTTTATATAATTTTATTTTTGGTGAGTAGAAATAATTTATAAAAATATAAAAATATTTTTTGACATTTATTTTTGTCAAACTAATTTATATTTTATCAAATTGACGACTTTACCCTTAAAATGGAGCAACAATATCTTCAAATGTCTTATTTGAAACGAGATTTAAAATCTAAGGTAAAATATATTACAATTTAAAGGTCAATAACCAAAGTGACACAAGCCTTAAATTACATGGACAGTTAATGTAATTTGCCAAATTTTTTTTAATTATTTGGCTATTTCAATTTCACTAAAAAAGTTCTGTTTTAAATGATGTTAGGTTTTTTTTTTTTTTTTTTTTTAAAGTTGATTTGATAATTATGAGAGAAAATAAAATAATTACATTTTGAATGTGACATTTTATCTTATCAATCAAAATAACGTATTTTTATTTTTATTAACAATTTAGTCCCAAACTTGCATCCCAAATAATAGTAAAGTAACGCCAATTATTTTTGAATAAAGTTATACGCACTAATTGGTATACTAATTAGTATATTAACGGATGATTTGACATAATTTTATTGATTTTAAATTTTTATAATTTACATAATAGATGGGATCTATAATTTTGAAATTGTCTTGCTATATTATGTGTTTATACACTAATTAATATAATAAGCGCTGTGTGTAGTACCATTAATCATGTTTACCCACCGAAATGTTCAATTGGTTCTACACTGAAAATTCAATCCACAAAATTAGGAAAGTAATAATAAAAGTAATAATATATATACACCATAAAAATGTCTTTAATTCTTGTCACCAAAATGAGTACGTGATGTGAATTTAAAATTAATGAAGTGTGAGTTACACCCACAATAATGCTATAGTAATGATTTTATTTAATTTTTTTTGAATAATTTTTTGAAGAATGTTCATAAATTTAGAAAAAATTATGAAAAAGTCTCATATGGAAATTAGTTACTCCAATCAATTCTATCGATATTCTAATACACTGATAAGTCTTGTTTGTGTAGACAACCTTACCGTGAGATCCTATTTTAAATTTTCGTATGATTTGGTGGACATTTCTATCCTTCCTCATTAGGGGACGTCATCTTAGGGAAGTTGGATTCAATTTTTTGGATCACATTTCCATGACTCTAATGTAACACTCAAACGTAATATAACAGTTCCGGTTTAGACCCGATCCATTAATATTTTTGAATCCGGGAATCCATGTCCTTAACTATTGTTCATCTCATTTTCATCTTGTTGCTAGTTGAGTTTGATTATTTGGGAGTTATAGTTGTGTTTGAAACAAGCTTAGAATTAGTTTTTCAAAAGAGTTATTCCCTAGATTTTTATCTATTCATTCTAGTGGTCTACTAAAAGTGAGGCATCTTCGCTCGAGCGGTATTTTGCATGTCTAAATTTCTAGGAGGAGGTCATTGTGCGCTCAAGTAGTGTTTTTGGTCACTCTAACGATGTCACTTATTGTGTCAGGCGCTTGAGCTGTGTTTTGGGCGCTTGAGCTGTGTTTTGGTCGCTTGAGCAATCTGTGTGTATATCAGTCTGAGAAAAGGGTTTTCTAAGTCACTTTTCACTTTCTCTCTCTCTCTCTCTATATATATATATATATATAAACATTCCAATCCCTAGTTCTTCACTCTCTCTCTCTAGTTCTTCCATTCAAGCTCCAAACACTCTTAATCTATTGATTTCTATACCCTAATCCTTTGGAGAAAAAGGTAGAGCACATCGAGAGCTTTGTTTTAATTGGAGGAGTTATCATTTTCAACTCTGCCAAACTTCAACCCTTGCTCTCTCTTGTCTTCTAATCTTGAGGTAGGGATTTCTTTAACCTTTGGTATGATTTTTACCTTAGTTGTTTGTCTACTAATAGAATCTAGTGATTTGGAGATTTTGGGTTAAACCTATGGTTTGGTTTTGAATTAAAAGAGAGGGGCTTTCAAATGGGTTCTTGAGAAAGGTTGTGAAAATGTGTTTATGATTGGGATATGTTAAAGTGGAGGATTTCTTTACTTAAAATTGATTTGGTAAGTAAAGGGTGTTTTTGTTTTAAAATTATCATAAAATTGTATACGTTGATGATGATGGCGGAGTTAAATATGTAATATCACTCCCATTTTGAAAATGAAGAGATTATATCTGTTGTTAGAAAATTATCTATTGTATAGAAATATCTATTTTAGGCTATCGTTGGAGGATAGCTTTGATTGTTGTAGAAATTGCATGAGGATTAGGTGAATTGAAACTAATCACTCATACATCTTGCATTGAGCATAGCTGCATACTTAAACATTGAGAATGTTTTGATTTGAGAAAAATAAGTAACTACCTTAGTGAATCTGGATAGGAGGTGGGGTTGTGGTTGTTATGTTAGCCTGTGTGTCCTTGGTAAAAGTTCAAAAACCTGCGAGGTTAGGTGTCAATCTTTCCGATTAGTACCGGTAAAATGGCTTTGGTAGTGCTTATGTAGCCTACTAGCAGATACATACCTAGAGATTCCTAGTGTTTTGTATCAACTATCTTGTTTTCTGTTATAAAAAGATTATTTTCATGAATTGATATACAATCTGGCATTGCATAGTTTTGAGATGAAAATGTGAAATGTTTGACAAATGGCATGCATATACATTCACCTTATGACTTTATTAAGATTCATATATTGTGTTAAAGTATCTTTACTGATCTTTTGCACACTCTTTGTGAAAAATAACTTGTAGGCGCTGATGATATGCCTTCATCAAGGACATAGCTTGGGAGGACTTGGAGCCAAGAGCTTCATTTGCTTTATTTGATGTAATTATTTTTGTATGAGCTTTGGGCTTTAATTGCATTAAGTTAAACTCATTTTGATGTACCCAAGCATTGACTTCGAAAGATGTAGCCATTAGGGCATATAATTACTTGATCTCTCATTTATTTAAAATTCATGTATCCATGTCATATGCTATAGATTCAGGATCTAGGATATATGAATGTATACACATATATGTCATCTTTTGTATCATCAAGTTTATAAATGGAATATAAGATATGATGTTTTTGATCAATTGTAAGGAATATTATGAGATGAGCTATTGTTCTTATTTCAGAGTGTTACAACTTGGTATCAAAGCTACTAGGTTTGAATACTTGGGATCGTGGGATGTGGTTTTTGTCACAATGGGTTATCTCAGTAGATAATATTAGAAGTAGACCTAGTATGCTATGTGATAACATGCTTATGTGACTAAATGAGTATGAGATTTAATTTCTAAGATATTGATTGGGTCTATGAGTTTCTAGAAGTCCTCTTAGAAGAGCACTTGATCACTGGCATTTCTAACTAGAACTCTGGCAATGTCGCGGAATGATCATTATATGGAAAGGAAGTTCAATTGTGTTTAAGTGATTAGGTGCTTAAGTGGAGTGAATTAATTGTCATCCACCATATTAAGATGCGAGTGAATTAGTTTCGGCACATTTGTAAATGTCCTCATTTGTTGTGTTACCTTTATTATGATGTCAGGATGTGGACATGGTGGTGGTAGGCGTGGTAGGCCTAGGCGACAGGAGATACCTTTACCAGATGATATTCTAACGCAAGTGGAGGGAGTTGGTTAGGTTAACGTGGCTGAACCAGTAGGTCAGCAAGCCATAGGCGCTTTGGCCCTTAAAATGGCTGGAGCTTTGTGAGAATCTATGGACATTCTCAAGGCTGAGAATCAAGTCCAGGACCATATTGCTGAGACAAGGCCGTCTTTTCTAAAGAGAGAGTTCTTTCGGTCGAATCCGGATGAATTTTTGGGAGATTCGAAAGAGACACGAAAGGCAGATGAGTGGCTTAAGCAGATGCTGAAGATGTTCGAGATGCTTGGCATCAACGATGATGGTTTGAAGGTGACCTTGGAATCCTTCCAACTGAAGGGAGATACGGGTCAATGGTGGAAGTATGCACTAGGGCGCATTAGGGTGACTTAGGAGGCCGCTGTCAACGCCTTCCAAGACAAGTTTTTGCCTCCCACTGCTAGGGAGAAGTTGAGAGATCATTTCTTGAAGCTTAAGTAGTCGAATACATCTATAGCTGACTTTGAGGCTGCTTTTACTACCCTCTCTAGATTTGCACTGGAACTTCTAGCGACGAAGGAACGCTGTTGTATTGAGTACAGGACGAGATTGAGGACTGGGCTCCTTTTCAAGGTAGTCGGGTCTATGATTAGGGATTATGATCACCTTATGAAAGCGGCAGCTCACCTAGAGACCATAATCTAGGCAGAAGAGGAGCGGATGAGGGGCTCCAAGTAGAGGAGTCAAGAGGTTTAGGGGGAGACTTGGGATAATAAAAGGCAGAGAGGTTGCACCTCACAATAGTCCCTGGCAGCATAGTTTAGATTCACTTTTCCTATACCGAGTTTTGGTTTAGAAAGAGGTAGTTAGGATAGGATCATTTGTTTCAAGTGTGGTCAACGGGGCCACAAGTCTTTAGTTTGCTCGTAGAGAGGAGCAAGGCAACAGTTTGCACCGTCTTCGGCTCGTCCTTAGAGCCAGAGTCAAAGGAGAGGGTAGCCGCCTACCTGTTATCAGTGTGGGCAGTTGGGGCACTTGAGGATGCTTTTTCCTTAGGTAGGTAGCACATCTAGTGTGTCTAGTTCGAGGCAAACACAAAGCCATTAGCCTACCCATTCAGCATAGGCCTCGAGGGCCAATCAGGGAGCTTCTTTGCCTCAATTAGTGTATCAGACCTATGCTCCGAGGGGTGAGTAGGTAAAGTAGAGACCGACAGGGCGTGTGTATGTTGTTACCACGCTAGCTTAGTTGCCAACACCCTCTATCATAAGAGGTAACTTTTTGTTGTTCAATTCTATTGCCAATGTGTTGATTGATACTGGTGTATCTCATTCCTTCATTTTGTCTGCATTTGCATCAATTTTGGGGTTAGAAGTGGCTCTATGATGACCCCGACCTCTGTATTATTTTTACATATTATTTTGTTAAGCATAATTGCATGATTATGTGCTTAATGGATGTTTATTTGTTTGTTTGTGAATTATCTATTAGAATACCAACTTAGAATTCCAAATTGAAGGCCCCAACAGATTTGGAAACCAAAGCTGACTAATCCAATAGGCTAGTTGGAATATTTAGAACCTTATGGTAAGTTTAATTCAAATTTGATTCAGATCAAAATAATTAAAATTAATTAATTATAATTGATTAACTTAAGCCCAATTGATTAGTCTTAATCCCATTTGATTAGTTAACCCTAATCCCCGTATATATATACATATATATGTTAATCATGTTTAAGACTTCATTTCAACAACTCTTTTGAGCTAAAAGTTTGAGTTAGAGAGAGCGAGCTCAACGCTTGTAGAGAGAGAGAGAAGAGGAATTCAAGGGAGTTTGAAGGGATTTAGCTAACTTAAGGCCAAATTCAAGTTCTAGGTAAGATCTTTACCCGTAATTTATGAGAATAATTCATGTAGGAAGATGAATTCACCAAGTTGTAGGATCATTTGCATGAATTTGAAAGAAAAGAGTTAGAATCACCATGAATGCATTGAGTTTGAGTGAATTGTGTACATACATGCATAATTCTCCATATTTGAACTTAGTTTTCTACAAATTCACACATGCATGGGACTTACATATGTTATTTCTTGAGATTCTCCATGATTTTATACTCAACACCTCATATAAACATGTTTTGTAAAGAAAAGAGTTGGGTTTCTTGCATGCATGTCAAGAACATAGTGTTTTGGACTTTGTTTTGAAGAATTAAAAAGAGAATTTGGGATCTTGGCTTCATAATTTCGATATATTCATGCTTTATAAAGTGTTTTTAAGTTTTTGAGACTAACCATGCAAGCTATGAACAAGAAAGGGTGTTTTTGAACTTCAAACTCAAATTTGAAAAACCTAGAATTTGCCCAGTTTGCTCGAGTGAAGGATCCTTGGCTCGAGTGAACATTACAGGCATCCAGTAATTTTATAGACTTTTGGTTGTTGGCTTGAGCAACCAAGTGTGCGCTCGAGCGAACTCACCTTTGTTCAGCACTTGGCTCGAGCGACCATCGAGCACACATTTCAAGTATCCAGTACTTTTACAGTCAAGCCACAGTGCTCGAGCGACTAAATGTGTGCTCGAGTGAAGACCCTATTTTCAATAAATTTTGACTAGCACTTATAAGTGCATATTTGCATTCACATACCCTTCTAGACATTCTTTTGTATCATTTGAACATCCTTAATCACGACATAAGCTAGAAGCACATGTAGGAGAATCACATTAAGATACACTATTTGTTGTGCTTCAATGTGTATCTGTGTTATGTATATTGCATAGGTGGAGGTCCAAGGCCTAGTATTGATTTAATCCACTGTGAGTAATGTCTTTATAAAGCTATGTTCTAAATATATTTTGGAAATTGTTCAAGATTGGTATTGTGAATTCTATTTTCTTATCTATGAATGAATGTCCCTTTTTAAATTTTGATTGTGGCATTAATTAGCAAGCCCCTTGCCTGGGAGAAACAATACCATGGCCCATTCACTAATAGACCGTTGCCTAGGGGAAACAATATCATGGCCCATTGATTAATAGGCCCTCACCTAGGGGAGACAATATCATGGCCTATTGAATTAATTGAAACACAGAGATCTTTGATGTTAGACCTTAATGGTCCACATTGAATTATTGGATGACCTATCATGGTCCCATTTGATTGACCCTTGTGGTCTTATTAGCTTTGACACATTGTCTCTTTGATCCTCTATTGAATGTACTACATAAATTAAATGATTGATTATTGCTATTGCAAAGAAGAGATTGATATGATTGTATTATATTGGTTTGCTTATCGGCATGAATTGTTTCAAAAACGAAAGATATATTATGTAATATGCTGGACTTCATTTATATAAAACCTTTGTAATGATATTACTCATTAGGCTTCAGCTCACCCCTCTCCCTTATATATATATATGTAGGTGAGCAAGTATAGCGATCCCGGTTTTCCTTTCCTTTGTATATTGTGTTCCGGACTTGGTTCCGTGGTTGTGTTGTTGTCTCATTCTCATTTCCTTTCCTTACTCTTTGTATTTGAGTCTTGGGTTGAGTTGGGTAGGTTTGAAACAGGTTGGTTGTGTTTTGAAACTTAGAGTTGATGCCCAGATTTTGGCCTTCATGCTCGAGTGACACTTTTGACGCTCGAGCGAGCCCTTCGTTGTTGCTTCTCCGCTCGAGCGGGCGTTTTGACGCTCGAGCGTAATTTTCCACCTCCCAAGATTTTTGTCTCAGAGGTCTTGACGCCGGCGAGTTTTGACGCTCGAGCGTAACCCTTTGTTTTTGTTCCTCCGCTCGAGCAGGGAGTTTGACGTTCGAGCGGGGACCATGTCTACAAAACTTCTGGAAGTGCGTAATCTACGCTCGAGCGGCGATTTTGACGCTCGAGTCGTTCAGGTCTCGACGCCGAGCGGGGTTTCCATGCGCGAGCGGGGCGACTGGTATATCACCTCGGGATTTCACTTTTTGGATCACTTTTTCTACACTTTTTCTCTCTCTTACTTTCCCAAACACAGATTTGAGAGCTCCTCTCTCGAAAACCTTACCTTCTCTCTAGGGATTGATCTAGTAGGAGTTATTTCCTCACCTTGGGCCTTTGTAAAAGTTGTGGGGATTGTTGAGAGCTACACTTTGATCCGAAAATCTTGGGTTTTGGAGCATCTTGAATTTCTTCCTCTTCTTCCTTTGGGCTCCGGATTTGAGGTAGGGATTCCTACTCATTCTTATGTGTTTTAACATAAATATTGAGCTATTTGTATAGATGGTTTGATTTGGCATGTTAGGGTTTGAAATGTGTTATTTTGAAAAAGGGGGGTTTTGCCCTTTTGGCCTATATATATATATATATATTTTGGGTCTTAAAAAGGGGACTATTGATGTTTTGTTAATATTTGAGCCTTTGGGTCAATATTGGGAAAAAGAAAAAAATGCCATGTTTGGGTATATTTGGGTCATTAGTGTAATTAATGACAATTGTTATGGAAATATGAAATTTAGCTAGAAATAATTGCTTTGGGCTACCGGTGGAGGGTAGTCTTGATTGTTGTAGACAATGCATGATAATTAGGCAAACTAAAACTAATCAAATTGATTGTGCCATCGAATATGGCGGTTGATATAATACATGAATTTTATGTATTGATTTGATTATGTATGTGATATGTGTTTATATACATTGTGTTGTGCAGGAGAAGATAGGGGATGTACTCCACGGTTTAGGGGAAGATAGGGGATGGACTCCTAAACCGGATATTGTTTGGGAGGAGATAGGCAATGGACTCCATTGATACAACAATTTTGTGTATCTATTGAAGTATTGATATAGCTAATTTGTATATCATATATGAAGTATGGAAGTGTTTGGTTTGAGATTGATACAGCAATTATGTGTATCTTTGGTTAAGTGTGAAGTGTTTAATTTGAGCTATTATCTCAATTGAAATGGAAGCACTGTTGATAAGAGATGTAATCTCATTTAAAGTATATGGCCAGGTTCTGAGTCAGGTTTATGAAATTGAGAAATTGGATAAGAAATGGAAAACGGAATGAAACATGAACACATTTGTCATGTAATCAAAATGGGTTATGAATTGATTTATGTGAGATAAACATTTATCAGATGCTAATGTTTTAGTTATTGCTCATATTATGTTTAGCATATCTCTACTGGGCATTGGCTCACCCTATATGGGACATTATTTTCAGGTTCAGGTAATATGTTGCCTCCGAGATCTTAGCACGGATTGTTGTGGGAGTTAAAGACTCTTTTTGTTAATTTTTGTTGTATTACATGTATGTCAAGCCAAGGGCCTCTTTTGTGTAGAGTTAGCACTCTCTCCTTTTGTAACCAAGTGTTGACTTGGAAAGTTGTAAGCCTATAGGGCATTTACTTTTGTTGTCAACATGTAATACTTTTTGTAAGAATGCTCTGATGAAATGTAATTATGCTTTATTCTTTCTTGTCAAAGCATGTTAAGAATGTATGTTAAATAGGTTTATTTTGAGGGCGTTACAGCAAGCAGGACGTCAAGTTTAAGGTTGCCTCTGTGTCTACCCCTGTGAAGCCGTTTTGGAAAGTGCCTCTATGAAGGGGCATGCTTAGACTCAAGAGGAGTCAAGCTTTGTTAATCCATCTTTTGTTTGTTTTGTTTCTTTGGATATTTTGGGAACTTGTATGGATGATGTTGTATAAGTAGTCTAACTTTGGGATATTGTATATAAGTTGTATGAAGTTTAAGGTTTTTAATATTTATGATTTCGGCATGTATGCACTGCTCAATGGTCTATTTTTATATTATACTATTGCATTCGCTAAGCCCCATTCTTATATTAGGATTGATTTTGTCATTCAGGTAGAAGGTAATCCGGGAATTACTAGTTGGTCCTGCCTTAAACCTATAGGGACAGGTTTGGGTCATGACAGGCTCAATTAGCGTCTTTGCTCAGGGTAGAGTCACCAGTTGGAGGTAAGGTGGTCTTGAACTGGGGATGTTGCGGTTGTGAGATAGAGGTTATCGGTCGCCGACTTCCTTTTGCTTTCGTATTATTAGACATGTCGGGTTTCGATGTCATTTTAGGCATGGATTGGTTGTCTTCGTACCGTTCTATTATAGTTTGTTACCATCAGAGAGTTACAGTGTGCACCTCAAGTGGTGATTATTTTTATTTTCTGGGGGACCGAACTGATAGAGTTTTGTCGCCAGTATATGACTCACTTGGTCAGAGTGAACTTAATTGTCTTCTTGCAACTTTCTTGGGTAATGAGAGTGATGTGGTCTGAGTTGAATTACCGAGGGTAGTTTGTGATTACCTGGACATCTTTCCCAAAGATCTTGCTAGTTTGCCACCCCACCGAGAGATTGAGTTTTCTATTGACTTAGTGCCCGGCGTGACGCCGATTTCCATTGCGCCATGTAGATTTGCACTTGCCGAGTTGTATGAGTGGAAGATTCAACTCCAAGAACGGTTAGATAAAGGCTTCATTCACCCTAATACATCGCCTTGGGGAGCACTAACTCTCTTTGATAAGAAGAATGATGACATATTACGACTGTGCATCAATTACTGAAAGTTAAATCGGGTAACTGGTAAGAACAAGTACCCATTATCACGTATAGATGATTTGTTTGACTAGTTGAATGGGTCTTGTTGTTTTTCTAAGATCAACTTGAGATTAGGTTATCACTAGTTGAGGGTGAAGGAGGAGGATATTCAGAAAACAGCATTCCGCATGCGATATGGCCACTATGACTTCTTAGTTTTCATTTATAGATTTGGTTAATTGAATCTTCCATGAGTTCCTAGACCGTTTCATAGTTGTCTTTGTTGACGACATCTTAATCTACTCACCCTCCGAGGAGGAATACGAGGAACACTTGCGGGTTGTACTTGAGTTGCTTAGAGCACACTGTTTATATGCCAAGTTCCAAAAGTGCAAGTTCTGGCTAAAGGAATTTAAGTTCTTAGGTCATGTGGTATCCGGGGTGACTGTAGACTCTTCTAAGATAGAGATAGTGCAAGATTGGAAACAACCTAAGAATGCCTTTGAGATCCGAAGTTTCTTGGAATTTTTTTTTCCCAAACCAATTCTCCAAATAATTTTTACTTGTGTTTTTAAAAAAGGAAATGAGAAAGCAAAAAATGAAAACGCAACCAAACATGACAACCATGAAACTTGAGTCCCTAACCTCAATGTTAAGAAAACAAACACATACCATACCATTAGCTTATGTAATGCTCGTGGTCATTGACACATTGAACAACCCACCTTAATGTAGCTAACAATTCATAATGTTTTTGACTTCAAGGTTGTTGCAAGAGACCTATGGCAATATCCTTAAATGACTAAGCAAGTTGAGAGACACCAATTGGATCCTATGGGTTTAGACTTATTTTTTGTGATTTGTTTGAACATATGGAATAACAAAAATTTATGGATTTGCAAATCCAAGTGAGCTTGCAAAATTTGCTTGTGATTATCTATCTGAATTTGTTAATTCTCAACAAAAATTGGATGTTTAATGTTAATTTTGATGAAACTATTTTTCAAAATGCAAAAAAGCAGTAGGTGTAGGTGTTATTGTTAGGGATCACAAAGAGAAGTTATTGCTGCCATGTCTAAGAAATTATTGAATCTTGTGGATGTTGACTGTATGGTGCCTTTGACCACATTGAAGGCGGTAAGCTTTGCACGAATTTGAGTTTCAATGAAATTCAACTTGAATTAGATTCTTTGTCATTTGTCAAAGGCATCCAATTTGAGAATGATTTGTTTTTAGTTTGTGGCCACATAATCTAGGAGGACATAATTTCAAATGCTAGCAAAGGAGTTCAGCTTTGCATACTTTGTAGCAAACAAATACGGGATATCTAGGGATTTAGAGAAACAAATACTTTGTTGTCATATTTGATTGTGCATGATGTTTCTAATTCAATTTGATTTCCATTTTTCCCCATCATAAGTATTTGTATGAAAATGTTTGGTGTGCTTCAATGTTTATCAAGAAAAATTAGGATTTTTTATTTATTTATTATATTTTCTTAGCTTTCTCACCTACTCTCTATCTCATTTGTTTTTATTTAAAATAGAAAGTATTTTTAACTAGCCCGATGTGTTTATTGGTTTCTAGGGAGCCAAGAGGGAAACGAGTTGATATTAACTAATAAAGCAATTGGTATACGTTAATCTCGCTACATGAAGCAGTTGGTATATCTCATACACATTGATATATATATACACATATGTACAAAATCACACACGCGGATGAGGTTAAGGGTCAGCCTACTAAAAATCCATAATGGTGTTAGGGAGATGACGGTGAGCCTACTAAAAATCTAGATATGTTATATTTGTTACATTGATTGCTTGTGGAGGTTGTGGGTGAACATATTGAAAACCCAAATGCATTGTTTTAGTTATTGTAGAATTATTAACTTGAGCAATGCATTCTGATTATTGGTTTTGTTGTAATCAACTCCCAATGACCGCATGTTCTTCAAACTCACATGATATTAGATAATAGTTAGGCTTAAAGGTCAATGTTGATGGAATTGTTATTGGAAATCTAGTAGCTTATGTTACTATGGTAGCTAGGGGAAGAGTTGAGTACATATATCTAGATCCGATACAAAAGAATATATATTTAAGTTTAATAACCATATTTGAGTTTAGGATAAAGTTTAATGTGAACCTAAGAGTAAAGATGGCGGACGCACAATGGTGCTACAACCCACTTGCAGCACTATAGTGGTATAATCTTCTGGTTGGCTCAATGGTCACAGAAAAGATTGGGTATTTAATGCTTCTTAAATTTCAGTACTTATATTCTTTTGGGCCTAAAATGCTAAACTTTCTATTTTGCACCATTTAACTAGACTTATCTTTGTTCCACTTCTTAAATTGGTATTCTGAATCAATTTCAGAACTTATACGGCATGGTTGTCATGCTTTAGGAGATTGGAGTTAATTACTCTTTGTATCTCTACACTTGATTTCAAAATTCACTTAGACTCTTCACTTGACAATTGCAATAGTAAAACACCTTGCAGCTTTAATCAAGTTTCAATGTCAACAGTTTGTCAACTTCATGTGACATAAAAATTGACATTTTGTGGTTCAATTAACTATTGAGATTCGATTCGCTTACAGGTGTAGCACTTGTGTCCATTAAAATATTGGAGAATGTATTTAATTCCTTCATTTTCATTTTCATAGTCTTTAGAGCTATTGTATCTTGGTTTTGGAGGAGTATAATTTGATTTAGACTTGTTGGGATGGTTCGTTCGTGCTTGTTTTCTTTGAAAAGTTCCTTGGGAACTTGGAAAATTTGTTCTAGTGTCGACACTAGTCTCTCTGGGGGTCAACACCACTTTGCTACCATACTCTTACTATCTCTATTGGTTTTTGGGGTCGACATCCTAAGTTTCTAGGGTCGACCCTTCCCTTGCTGTTTTGTTTTGGTTGTCTACTAAAAAAATAGGGTCAACACACTGAGTTCCTAGGGTCGACCCATGTCTGTTGCACACATTAGCGTCTCAGCATTTTCGTCTTGAGGGTCAACACCACTGCCTTGAGGGTCGACCCCTGTGAGTTATTTTCTAGATTTTTGGTTCGGTTTTGGTTTTACTTTTTGGGGGTTTGACTTATTCTTTTTTTTTTTTTACTTTAGGGCTATTATTTTACCACTATAAATAAACCCCAAACACATTTTTCTCGATCACTTCTCTCTCTCTCTCTCTCTCTCTCTCTCTCTCTCTCATAGAAACTCAATTTTTCTTACATAAATCTCTAGATCTACTTGGTTAGAGACATCTTTTCACCTTGGTCCTTTGAGAAAGGTTGTAGATCTCATCAAGGGCTTTCTTTTGATCCAAGAGTTTCGTGGTTTCATCTACTTTGAGTTTTTTAGAGTTCTCCTCTTCGCTTCATGATGTAGGGTCTATTTCCTAAACTCAATATGAGTTCGGTAGCATATTTGTGGTGTATTTTTTTATTTATATTTGGTAGTCATTTGGTTGATTTTGAAATGTTACTTTGGGCTTAAAGGTTTTGTGAAATTGGGAGATTGTTGTGCTATGATTTTGCTGCTACAGTTATTTTCAGTAATCAAAATTGAAAACGGATTTCTAAAAGTGGAAAAGCCTTAATTTGTAGAAAAAAAACCCAAATGATTTTGTTTTGGTAGTTGGATTGATTTTGGTAAATTGTTTGGTTAGAAAGAGATGTGAAGGAAATAGTTGTGGGATTTTGAATATAGGTGTTGTTACTCTTTTTTGAAAATATACCTACATTGTTATCTTTTAATTATTGCGTTAGAGATAACTATTTTGGCTATCGGTGGAGGATAGCATTGCCATGTGTCAGAAATTGTACGTGGATTAGGCAATTTGAAATCATTCATATCATGGAGCATGTAATGGTTTTTTGGAGTTTAAAACTGTATATATTTGGAAAGAGGTTTTGAAAATTCTTATATTATATTTTGGAACATTTGCATTGTTTTGAAAAACAATATTTTGAACCACACGTATTGCGCTATTGGAAAAAGGTAAATAAAGTGGTAAAGCTATGTGGGGGTGTTAAAGCAGAATTAAGTTGGCCTGTGTGTCCATGGTGACAGACCTAAACACGCGCAGTAGGTATCAAGCCTTCTAGTTAGTACCAGTAAAAATAACATTGTGACTTGTATAATTACTCATATGAACACTAGCCCTGGAGATTTGCCTATTTTATTTGTTATCATTTTGGCTTGAATGGATGTTTTGGAAAAAGGTTTTAGCAATGTGTTTGTTGTTGTTTAGCGATGTATTCACATTTGATTTAGCAATATATTTGCTCGTTGGTATTGTGATACCTGGATTGGCTTTTGGAAAGGGATTTATATCAAACAGATGATTTGAACTTGGAAAACATTTTGATTAAACGTAAGGTTTTGGTAATTGGAAACAAAGGATTTTGTTACGAAATCAAATGGATTTGAAAATGCATTTGAGCATATTGTCTATATGTATTGCATCATGATCATTTATGCTGGTGGAGCATGTTTAGTTTTTGAAATATTCTCTACTAGGCTTTATGCTCACCCTACGTTGCTGAAAATGTTTTTCAGGTGTGCATGTATGGATGTGGACTGTGACGTGAAGCTATGTTCGGAACCGTGTAAGGTGGTTATGTTATTTGTAAGCGATGGGCCATTTATGTTATTTATTGGCTGTATGCCATACTTGTAAGGGTTACACCCTTGTGTATGATGTAAGCCTCAGGGCATTCATTTAATTTATAACATCTGTGTATGTTTTTAGTTGCAAAACATCCATTCGACTTAGATGTTGTATCTAGAAATATATAAAATCAGATAAACACATGTATTGTGTGACTATATTATATTCATTTGTATGAGAGTTGTTATCTATTGATTCGTCGTTAGGTGGTTTAGTCACGTGAGCCGAACCGTGTAAATCAAAAGCGTGACAACTTGGTATCAGATCTCTCGCAAACCTTGGGCTCGCAGGAAGTGGTTAGCCATAATGGGTTTATCATGTGCGATGAGAACATTTGTATATTATGTGCTATATGGTAACATGCTTATGTGTTACATTTTATGTGGGCATGGGGTTGAGACTCATGGATATTATTCAGTGTCTAGTTGGCTAACTTGGAGGTCTTATCGGAAATGCACTTGATCAACGTTGTTTCTAATGAGAATTCTAAATACATGTTATGTGGTAGCTGATGTGTGAGTTGATTGGGGTCTAAATGTGGTTATTTGAGTATTTGCTTATATGATGGTACTGTGTAAGTATTTCAGTGAAGGGTACCCGTGTTATGTATCCTAGGTTATATGTTTTCTCTTTAATAGAGTCGTGTTGGGCGGTGGTAGTAAACGTTGAGTGGGCATCTCTACGTGTGCTATATAGGTGATATGTTGTGTGTCTAATACTAGAGTGTATGAGATTTTGTTGGGAACACCATTTGAAGTGTGCTAAATTTGTTATGTTTGTTTTGGTTAGGATGTCTAGGTGATGATGTGACGACTTTCCTCCTTCTACACGGGAAGAGTTAAGGAATTAATTTATGGAGTTGCGCTAAGGTATTACACCTTTGGAACAATTTGAGGTGTGGTTTATCAATCTGTCTAGGTTCACTCTAGAGTTGGTGAAAACCAAGGAGCTCTGTTGTGCAGAGTTCAAGAGTAAGTTATGTGATGATGTTCGGGAAAGGATTGATGGGACTTGGCATAGGAATTATCGTACACTTGTAGAAGTGACGGCTCACGGGAAAATTGTAGTCCTAGTCATGGGACAGAGTGGGGAGGGGGCCACTTTGACAAATCCTATGACTAGTGGTCATGGTAGACCTAGTAAGAACCAAAGGAGAAAGGCAAGGTTGTTGCCTCAACCAATAATTGCACCGACGGGGTCATCTAGCCAACGGGACTTGGGTCGATCGAGTGCTCATAGGAAGAGAAATCATTAGAATCCTTACCAGTTCAAATTTCGAACCAGTCACGTATTCAGGGACCATCTATTTGCTATGAATGTAATCAACCGGGTTATACCAGGCATTTTTGTATGCAACGGGGGACTTCTTTGGATAATCCGCAATCTAGTCAAGTTTAGCCTTAGCTGTTCGGGCAGGGGAGATACCCATACCAGAACCGAGTAGGCTAGACTTTGAGGGTCATTGAAGGGTCGAACTTCTATATGAGTTGGGAGATGCGTGTTTGCTTCAAGTGTGGCCAACTGGGTCACATCTATAGCTCTTGTCCTTGGTGTCGTAGTTTAGGGATTGTACCGAGGATTAAGGATAACCCGTCTCGGCAATCAGGATAAGCATGTGATGGTAGTGTTGGTGGAGGGATAGCAATTTTCGGCAGTTAGTTTTGAGTATCTTGTTTGGGGAATTGGAGGGTAAACGGTTGTAATTATTATGTGATTATTTTTGTTTTGTAACTGGTATGGTGTTGTCCGTTGAAATATTATGACTTTTGTTTATGTATGTATATATAGTGGGTCGTTTATTTTGATGAGTTGGATATGTTATAATTTTGAGTTTGTCTTAATGTGATGGGTATTTTGAGGGTCATTATGATTAGTTAGAATATTATGAGGGTGAAGTTATACTAGTCAGTATGTTTGGTCTGGTTGATGTCGTTTATGTTAGAGGCATAAGTTTTAATTTATTACGGTGGAAGTTTTTTGGGAAGTAAGAGAGTTATGTATTGTAGTGACATGAGTAGTGTTGTGCATGTTGTCGAGGTTTGGAATGACGGTGAGGAGGTGATTGTTTTCAGAGGTAGGCCCTGTTTTGGCGCGAGTAGTATTCTAGGTTAGTTGAGAGAGTAGTAGGGAATGCAGAGTTATGACTCGGGTGGAGGAGGTTGAGAACTTCTTTTGTTCTTCTGTGGAGTTAAGATAGTATGACTTTGAAGGCCTTGTAAGTGTTGTGTATATGTGTCGCGGTTTTGTTTAGGGTAATTGTTCAGTAAGTATTAGCAACTGGTAGATTGACCAGGGGACTTAGTGTTTTGGTTGTACTCGTATAATGTGTAATGGGATAGAATGTGGATTAAAGAGTTGACTTATTGGTCACTGATAGATGGAGGTGTTGTGTTTGCTTGTTGTTCGGTTTGGGTTGTTACGTAGTGTTGGTGGCGTTGTAGCGTGGTGGGCTTTTACAAGTTTGCTTGGTACGAGAGAATAAATATGTGAAACTCATTGTTGTGAACTTGGTCAGGATAGTGAGTACATTGGCGGACTATCCTAGGAGGTTGCCTTGGTGTAGCAATAGTGTGTTTAATGTTTTGTTAAGAGTGGTCTAATGTTCAATAGTGCTTGGTCACTTTGGTGTGGTGTTTGTTGTTTGGTTTGGATAGTGGAACTCCGAGGAAAGTAGTAAGATTGTGTAGAGTGATTGATGCGCTCCATCAGAGTTGTTTTGACCCTATCTGTCCTTGTGTACGTGGTGTGAAATGTTGGTGTATGCATTGACTTGAGGAGGTGTGGTATTTTAACTTGAGAAGTCCATTTCGGACTTAAATGTGAAGTGAGGATGTGTATGCCACATAGGCATATGTATGATAGGTGAGTTGAGAACCAGGGTACTATAGGTTAACTTTGAGGAATCCTGAAGGATTCAATGAACATGTGAGGTTGTGTATGGAACTCCATTTCGGAGTTAATGAGGTTAGGCAAGGTGTTGGTGTTGATGTTGGGTAATGTGAAGTTAAGTAGTATGCCGGTGTTTGGAGACTAGTGCAAGATAGTGGTGTTGGATAGTTGATTGGTTAGTATTTGGGTTGGTTGACATATATTCGCCTCGAAAATAGGTTGGAATTGAGGGTTGTGTAATTGAACAGTGTCATGGTGTGGCATGTAAGTCCTGTGTGGATAGTTGGGAAGTTGTTTTGAGTTTATGGTAATCGGTTTGGGGTTATGGTTAGGAACTTTGATCTTATGCTATGCTTTTGCGTCATTATGTGATTGGTGGGTGTGAAATTTCTTTCTCTTGCGTTAGTGCAATGCATTTCGGAAATTTCTAGGGATTCTCATTGTGAAAATTTTGTTTTGGTATTGTGGCATCACCATGGTTGTGATGGGTTTTGTTAGGTGACTGTGTTGCAAATCACTAGAGAAACGCTAAGGAATGATTTTGAGGAAAACAAAAATTTTCTTTTTGGTGTTATGGTCTTGAGTAGTTTTTGTGAACTAAAACGGTTAGGTTTGTAACGTAAGTTTTTGGTTTAATAAAAAGCTGAATTCAACAAATCAAAAAAATAAAAATAATTAAAAAATAATAATATTTTGAAAATAAAACTGATTTTGGTGTTATGAGTAACACTTGTGGTTTCGGAAAAATAGTTTGAAAATCCCTGAGTTTTGTTGTGGACGGTTAAAAACGTATTTGGGTTATGATGGTGCGAGTTTGAACACCTTTTGGGAAAGCAGAGTGTTTTGAAACAAATGGAGAAAATAAGGAATTTTATTTAACTTGAATGGGGTATCTTATATTTTGTATTGGGAAGTCATGTTTTGACCTAGCCTGAGTTGCTAGTTACATGTTGTATGTTTATTTTTGTAAGGACTTAGAATTGTCCAGCATTGATGTGCCATAACGTTGTTAGCATTAATTGTGTTTTGTTTTATGTTCTCGTGCTACGAGAGAGTTGATTGGGAGCTTTGTGTGCAAGTAGCTTTCTTATTCTCTGTGTCTGAGTGTTGAGCATTCGGTAGCGATTTGGGTATTGTCGATGGTTGAGGCGTAGATCACGTTTTTGAGTCCATGGAGTTGTTGTTGTTGTTGTTGTTGTTGTTGTTATCATAGTTGTTGTTTCTTGTCTCGTAGACTACGACGAGTTATCTGGATCTAAGAGTCATCTGTGAGGCTTTCTTACCATTCTTGGTGTTCGGGTGTCTTTGGGACCTTGAGGTGTTAGAACAAGATCCGGGAACGTATCCCCAGATGGATCTAAGCTTGGGTTAGCGTTGTGTTTTCTTTTATAGATTGGGTGTCCTTTTTAGTTTTGGCATTTCTCAAATTTCGGCGACGAAATTTCCTAAGGTGTGGAGGTTGTAGCACTTGGGTCCTTTAAACTATTGGAGAATGTTTTTAATTCCTTTATTTTCATTTTGGTAGTCTTTGGAGCTACTGTATCTTGGTTTTGGAGGAGTACAATTCGATTTAGACTTGTTGGAATGGTTCGTTCATGCTTGTTATCATTGAAAAGTTCCTTGGGAATTTGAAAATTTTGTTCTGGTGTTGACACTAGTCTTCCTAGGGTTGACACCACCTTGATGCCATACTTTTAGTGTCCCTACTGGTTTTTGGGGTCGACACCCTGAGTTCCTAAGGTCGATCTTTCCCTTGCTATTTTGTTCTGGTTGTCTACTGAAAAAATAGGGTCGACACCCTGAGTTCCTAGGGTCGACCCTTGTCTGCTGCACACATTAGTGTCTTCGTATTTTCTTCTTGAGGGGTCGACGCCAATGTCTTGAGGGTCGACCCCTCTGAGTTATTTTACAGATTTTTGGTTTAGTTTTGGGCTCTACTTTTGGGGGCTTTGACTTATTCTTTTCTTCGACTTTAGGGCTATTATTCTACCACTATAAATAGACCCCAAATACACTTTTCTCATTCACCTTTTCTTTTTGTCTCTCTCTGTTCCCTCTTTAAACAATGAATCTCTCTCTCTCTCTCTCTCTCTCTCTCTCTTTCTCTCTCTCTCTCTCTCCCTCTTAGAAACTCAACTTTTCTTACATAGATATCTTGATCTACTTGGTTAGTGACATTTTTTCACCTTGGTCCTTTGAGAAAGGTTGTAGATCTCATTAAGGGCTTTCTTTTGATCCAAGAGTTTCGTGGTTTCATCGACTTTAAGTTTTTCAGAGTTCTCATATCCGCTTCAAGAGATAGGGTCTATTTCCTAAACCCAATATGAGTTCGGTAGCATATTTGTGGCATATTTTGTTATTTATATTTGGTAGTCATTTTGTTGATTTTGAAATGTTACATTGGGCTTGAGGGTTTTATGAAATTTGGGGATTGTGGGGCTATGATTTTGCTACTACAGTTATTTTTGGTAATAAAATATGCATATGGATTTCTAAAAGTGGAAAAACCCCAATTTGTAGAAAAAAAAACCTTATGTTGTGTTTGGTTGGGGGATTTGGGGAGAGATTTGGAAAGGGAAAGGGAAAAGGTGTGTGAAACTATGTGAAATGTAGGTATGTTTTTTTCACATTTCACCTACCTTTTCTATTTCCTTTTCCAAATCCCTCCTCAAATCCCTCAACCAAACACAGCATAAATGATATTGTTTTGGGAGTTCGATTGATTTTGGTAAATGGTTTGATTAGAAAGAGATGAGAAAGAAATGGTTGTGGGATTTTGAAAATGGGCGTTGTTACTCTTTTGGAATATATATATATATATATATATGTATATTGTTATATTTTAATTGTTGCATTAGAGATAACTGTTTTAGCTATAGGTAGAGGATAACATTGCCATATGGTAGAAATTGCATATGGATTAGGCAATCTGATGTCATTCATATCATGGAGCATGTAATGGATTTTTGGAGTTTAAAACCATATGTTTGGAAAGAGGTTTTGGAATTTCTTGTATTATGTTTTGGAATATTTGTATTGTTTTGGAAAACAATATTTTGAACCACGCGTATTGTGCTATTGGAAAAAGGTAAATAAAGTGGTAAAGCTATGAGGGGATGTTAAAGCAGAATTAAGTTGGCCTGTGTGTCCATAATGAAAGACCTAAACCACGCAGTAGGTGTCTAGCCTTCTGGTTAGCACCGGTAAAAATGACCTTGTGACTTGTATAGTTACTCGTATGAACACTAGCCCTGGAGATTTACCCATTTTATTTATTATCATTTTGGATTGAACTGATGTTTTGGAAAAAGGTTTTAGCATTGTGTTTGTTGTTGTTTAACGATGTATTCGTAGTTGATTTAGCAATGTATTTGCTTGTTGGTATTGTGATACCTGGATTGGCCTTTGGAAAGGGAATTTATATCAAATAGATGGTTTGAACTTGGAAGTTTTGATTAAACGTAAGGTTTTGGTAATTGGAAAGAAAGGATTTTGTTGAGAAATCAAATGGATTTGAAAATGCATTTGAGAATTTGGGTATTCCAGCACCCAGAATCACTACCAATGTCCAAGAGAATTTGCGTAATCTGGTAAACCGGATCCCACCGCAAGCCTCCAAGGCACCAATGTACCGAACTGAGGTGTTGTTTGAATTCGAAGTTGACCCCACAGCACTAAAGGTCAACAAGCTAGAGAAGCTTCTCAAACGGGCACAAGGTGTGAATTCAATCCCTGACATCGAAGATGGATATACTAACTCCGCAGTAACTCTGCCAGACGGATTCAAGATGCCACACATAGATCGATTTGATGGCTCTGGGGATCCCATGGTCCATCTGCGGTTATTCTCAGACATCCTGCGGCCAATAGGCTTTACCAGACTTCAAAAGCTGTCATTTTTCGGCCAAACTTTGTCAGGGGTAGTGGCTATCTAGTACACAAAGCTAGAAGACTCTGTAAAACGAAACCGGGAGGAAATGGCGAGGCCTTCATCGCACAGTACTCTTACAATACCCAAATCGAGGTCACAACCCGTGATCTTGAAGCAACCCGTCAAGAGTCAAAGGAGGGCTTCTCAGACTTTGTAACGAGATGGAGGGCTAAGGCTTCGATGATGACTACCAGGCCGTCATAAAAGGATCAAATCAGGATGGTGGTTTGCAATCTACAAGGGAAATTATTACAAAAGATGATCGTCTTGCCATTGTTCACATTCACTGAGCTCCACGAGAAAGGGGTTCAGATTGAAGATGCAATCAAACAGGGGTTGATAACCGATGAAAAGGAGCAGCCAAAAAGGCCTTTCACACGCAATTCCAATGCAACCACGAGTGGAAGCACAACTGCACGGCCATCTGATGTGAATGTCGTCACCACGACACCCAAAACTACCAACCCTTTCGCCAGTACAAATCCACAAACCTCAAATAGCCAAGCCTGATCTCAAAGGGTCTTTACCCCACTCTATATGCCTTTATCCAAAGCCCTAGGGGTGCTGATCAAAAAGGGGCATCTTAAGCTGTTAGAACAATGCCCACTACCAGATCCTCTCCCACCTAAACACAACTCGACCAAATACTGCGCTTTTCACCAGCAGCATAGTCACGACACCGACCAATGTTACAAGCTATGTCATGAGATTCAAGATCTCATTGACAACAAGGTGATAGCACCACCCCAAAAGCCAAATGTAACCACCAACCCTCTTCTAGCCCACAACCAAGTTCCTTCACCCCGGCACTTAAACTTAATACATACATTGGCCATCCCATATGACCCTAGTGTATATATTACCCCTTCCCACCTACCCAAAATGGTTGTGTTCATTCCTAAGAGCACGAACTTGTGCATGACGTACACATCCACATCCCAACTAGAACCTGTGGTGGTGACAATGGCAGAAGGAGGGAGGTTGGTCTTGGAGGAAGATGTCAGTCCGTTGCCTGAGTGCTCTGAAGATTTGACAAAGGGGGTGTATGACCCGTGCTATTACATTGTGCCAATTAATTAAGCCAAGCTCGAAGTGGTATTGCCGACAACAGTGCAGGTCAATGTGGTTCGAAAGGATGGCCCAACTCAAGGGCTGGATGATTTAGCAAACGTGGAAGAGGACTTAGACAATCTGTAGTTCTATGACAAACAAGATCATGGGAACATGCAAATTGACTGGTTTGACCTGAATAGGTCGACAGACAACTCCAGATGGCTTAGTGATCAACGTGACCGAGAGGAAGAAACTTAACCAAAACCTGAAGAAAAGGAAGCAAGAATAGCTGCAATGCCTGGAATGGCCGAGGATAAGGGGAAATTGCTGGAGAGCACCGATATTATGAATTTAGCTCGAGAACTAGGCGCCGTGAGTACCGCAGATACTGAACAGGAAGCCACATTAAAAGGGTTTGTGCAAGAAAGGGAGTAAAACAAACAGGAAGTTGGAACAACTCAACACCCTACGGGGGATATTTGTGATAAAGGAATGATTAGACCGGAGCCAGACAACTATTTGTCGGCTGCTGGAGGTGCATGGTGGGAGGACGATGATCTGCTTTTGGCTCACACCAATGAAGATTGGGGTGAAGATCTGCCAGACAACACCTAGTACTCTGAAGAGATCGACCATATGACTAGAAGTGGGCGGTATTTCAAGCCCCCGCACTTGGACCAAGCTGAAGCCTCCAAAAAGATAAAGAGGTAGAGAAGCAGAAGGAAAAACAGTTAGAAGAAGAAGCAGTGCTGAAACAGCTGAAGAAGATCCAGGCAGATATTTCCATTTGGGGTCTGCTCATGGCTTCTCGCGTGCACCGACAAGTTATGCTATCAGCAATCTTTAAAGCCAAACTGTCCATTGACACAACTCCTGAACAGCTAGTTGGATTAGTCTTCCCGGGAGGCGCTGCGCCAACTTTAACCTTCTCAGACAAGGAACTGCCGCCAGAAGGCTCAGCACATAACAAACCTCTGTACACATCAGTGGAGTGTAGAGAAAAATGGGTGTCAGTGGTATTGGTCGACACCAGGTCAGCAATCATCATCTACCCATCTCGTATAGCCTATGCCACCAGTCTAAAACCAGCAAATTTTGTGCCTATAGCCCAGGTGATTCGGACGTACGACAACACAAGCAGAGAGGTTATGGGCACAGTAAAGATTAGAGTTCAAGTGGGCCAGCCCAACAGGATATTGAGTTCCATGTCCTGGATATGCTGGCCACTTTCAATCTATTGCTAGGAAGATTGTGGCTGCACCAAATAAAAGCTATCTCCTCTACCCTCCACCAAATGTTGAAATACCCCCATGGAAATGAGGTGGCTATTGTGTTCAAGAAATCATCTATCCATCCTCTGCCAGAGGTAACTACGTCTATGCTGGAAATTGTTCATGGCAAGGAGGATGTATTCCTTTTAAGGTTTACCTTGGCCGAGGCCCGGGTGGTGCAAACTATCTTGGCAGCTGATGAGGGCTTGTATGTCAGTGCCCAATCAATCTATTTCATGAACAAGCTCCAACATGTACCAGGAATGGGGTTGGGGAGAAGTGGCTGGAAGGGCGTCATAGCACTGGCCGATGTGCCACATAATTCGCATGCCTTTGGTCTTGGCTATATGCCCACCAAAGAGGATTGGGTTAGGAAAAAGAAAGAGATGGCAGGCAGAGCCAAAGTTAAGCAGACCGGGAAGCATTATGAACTTGTGCACATACCAATCCAGGGAACCCTGAATGGTCATTTTGTTTGGGATGGAGAAGATTTCCCATTTTGCGGTTTCCCCGAACCCTGGTTCAACTTTGAGGAGCAGCGTGTTCCCGGCTTTGAAATTTTCTTCGGCCTGCAGATGCAAGGCAGTGATACAGAGAAACAGGTTGAATTAACTGCTGAAGCTAAGTGGAGCATAGAAAATGACTCAAGCAGCAATGAACTTGAAATAGGGGCAGCACTGGTATGTCTCTTTTCGGATCCTCTGATCGACTCAAAGATCTTGGGGGATAACCTAACCATTTCCATGATTGGGGACCAACCTGGTGTGAACCCTTCTAACAACATTTTGGATGCATCTGATGCACCATCCCTCATTTGGCAGCTGGGGGAGCGTTACCTGTCTAGTAGTTCTGAGTCGGGTAGTGAGCCAGAATCTGATTCCATAGAGTCCGTGGAGTTGGAATCAGATTCCGGTGCTTCTGAGTCTCAGTCCGGTATTCTTGGGGTTGATAACTCAGATGCCAAGGTCTTGTCCAAGTCGTTTTTTTCTTTTCCTTTTGAGTCGGTTGTAACTGAAGAACTGGATGAGGTTGACCTTGCAAATGAGAATGCCACTGCAGATTTTGAGTATTTCTCTGTGTTTATTGGATTGATCATGACTTTCAAAATTTTAAGGAAAACGATGAGGAAGGAAGTCCTCTAGTTTTGAAAAAATTGATTAATCGGGAGGAGGAGAGGTTTGCAAAATCCCTTGCTGATGAGATCATTGCTTTTAATGTGGGTACTAAGAAGGATCCTTATCTGGTCCAGATTGGGTCCATGTTGTCTTCGGAGAAGCGTGAGCGCTTAGTCACTTTATTAAAAAATTTCAAAGATGTTTTAGCGTGGTCCTACAAAGACATGCCTGGAATCGATCCTGAGATTGTACAGTATCGGATCCCTCTTGACCTAGAGGCCCAACCCATCAAACAGAAGTTGCGGAGAATACGCCCGGATTGAGCTTTGAAGATTAAGGAGGAAGTCACCAAGCAGATAGATGTAGGGTTTTTGCTAGTATCTAAGTATCCAACTTGGTTGGCCAACATCGTCCCAGTGCCGAAGAAAGATGGTAGAATTCGGGTGTGTGTGGACTTCAAGGATCTGAATGAAGCCAGTCCGAATGACAACTTTCCCTTGCCGTACATCGATGAATTAGTGGATTTCATCGCGGGTCATGCATTGCTCTCCTTCATGGACGGATTTTTTGAGTATAACCAAATTCTGATGGCACCCGAGGATAGAGAGAAAACCGCTTTCACTACGCTGTGGGAAACCTACTACTATAGGGTGATGCCGTTTGGGCTGAAGAATGCCGGGGCTACCTATCAAAGGGTTACAACCACAATTCTACATGATATGATCTACAAAGAGGTCAAGGTGTATGTGGACCATATGATTGTCAAGTCCAAAGAAATAGAAGGCCACTACACTGCCTTGAAGAAATTCTTTCAACAGATCAGAGAATACAAACTGAGGTTGAATCCACAGAAGTGTACTTTCGGCATAACAGCAAAAAAAATGCTGGGTTTCTTGATCACACAGAGAGGCATCGAGGTAGATCCTTCCAAAATCAAGGCCATCTTAGAAATGCCACCACCAAGGACTGGAAAGGATGTGTGAGGCTTTCTAGGTAAAGTGCAAATCATAAGGCGGTTTATTTCTAAATTAACCTTAACTTGTGAACCACTTCTTAGTCTCCTGAAGAAAGGAAAGAAATTTCGATGGAATGATCGGTGTCAATTCGCTTTCGAACAAATCAAGCAGTACCTTCAGAATCTGCCTGTGTTGTTGCCGCCAAAGATGGGGAAGCCCTTGATTTTGTATCTATCAGTAATGGACACCACAATGGGATGCATGTTTGCTCAGGAATCTGAGGATAAGGTGGAGAAAGCAATCTACTACTTGAGCAAGAAAATGTTGGATTACGAGACCCGCTACACTCCGCTAGAGAAAGCTTGCTTAGCCTTAGTATGGGCTACCAGGAAGTTGAGGCACTACTTGTTAGCTCACTCCATAATTCTGGTTTCAAGATTAGAACCCATCAAATATCTCTTTGAGAAACCATCGCTTGCGGGTAGGCTAGCTCGTTGGTTGCTTCTCCTTTTTGAATTTGATCTGAAGTGTGTTACTCACAAGTCCGTCAAAGGGAGAGTGGTAGCGAAGTTCCGAGTAGATCACCCAGTGGAAGGGGATGAAGCGGTTGAATACCTGTTCCCAGATAAAGCTATTCTGCAAGTCGGGGAAGAGATTTGGACAATGTACTTTGACAGAGTGTCTAATTAATACGGTTATGGGATAGGTGTGTTGCTCATAGCACCTGACAATTCTCATATACCCTTAGCCTTTAAACTCTTGTTCAAAGTATCCAATAACGAAACAGAATGCGAGGCGTGTATCGCTGGTTTGGAAGCCGCCCTGGAATTAGGGGCAAAAAGGTTGGACGTCAATGGGGACTCGAACCTAATTGTGTCTCAAGCCAGTGGGGGCTGGAAGGTTAAAAAAGAAAAGATGAAGATCTATCACTAGACCCTGGATGATTCCTAGGTCTGAAAAACTGGCTTTTACACATCTACTGAGACAGAATAACAGGTTCGTTAACGTCTTATCAACTCTATCATTCATGATAGACATCCTGCTTGGAGTCCAGATGCGTCCGATCATCATTGAGCAGAGGTATACGCCAGCCTACGAGACTATCGCCGCAATAGATGAAGTACAAGATCAAAACCCTTGGTACTATGATATCTGGAACTTCTTAGAAAAGGAGGTTTATCCATCGGGGGCAAATGCCAAAGATAAGAGGGCAATACGGCAGATGGCTGTTCAATTTATCATCTGTGGAGGTAAACTGTACAAGAAGGGTCATCTGGGAATGCACAAGTTGTGTGTCGAAGCAGAGGAATCAACAGACCTGATGGAGGCTATCCATGGAGGAGAGTGCGGAGCGCACATGAACGGAGTAATGTTAGCCCGAAAGATTCTCATGCAATGTTACTACTGGTCTACCATGGAGAAGGATTGTATTGGTTTTGTTCAGCAATGCCACAAATACCAAATTCATGCTAATCACATGAATATCCCGCCGTCGAAGCTATACAACATGACTTCACCATGGCCTTTTTCAGTCTGGGGAATTGATGTCATCGACACAGTCATACCGAAAGGGTCGAATGGGCATGAATACATTATGGTGGCAATTGATTACTTTACAAAGTGGGTGGAAGCTTAGTCCTACGCAGTTTTGAAAGCAGCGCATGTGGTTGAGGGATGTGAGAAACACATATTAGAAAAGGTGGGAAACATTACCTGAAGAAGTAGTGGACTCCTAGCGAATTTGGTGGTCTCTCGCCGATGGAAGACGTCTAAACCCATCAAAGTCTCGGCTAGCACCAAGCCAATGCAACTCTTGCCTTCTTTCAGGCCTTGCGCCACTTTAATTAGCCGGATGCTAGACCCTCCGAAACTAGGGGCAAGGAGGAAATGTGCCAGCATACATAAGCAAAGGGCATGTTGCTTAAAACCCCGCCAAAGAAGATTACTTTGGTCACTGACATCGGAAAAATGATGAATCAGACTGGGAATATCTAGCTCTCCGTTGTGAACCAAAGATCGAGCCTCGTCTAGAGTAAGCCCGCATATCTATCCCAAAGCTTGAATGTGGCCGAAACGGGGTTGAGGTATGATTTTCTCATCGCGCTGGGATTCCATTAGCACTTGAAATTCTTCAATTGTCGGGCATATCTCTTGTCCTCCGAAGCTAAAATCATGTGTAATTCGGTTCCAGCATCTAGCCACGGCATAAAGGAATAACAAATGAAGTGAAGAACGGCTCAGCGAAAAAAGTGCATTTATGTCGAAACTCCGAAAATTCACCTTTTCTGAGCCATCTAAAGTTGCAATCCAATCTGAGAGTTTTTCGGCAAAAAATGGCTCCATTTACGAAGAATTTGTAGCTGAAATGAAGAAATCACGAAGCTCAACCTTTTGTAGAAGGTGAGGCAATGAGTGGGAGCCAGCTGTCAACAATTTGGAGATTTTGCACATTGATGGCCGGTAGGCCACTACTGTGGCCGACAGGCCTCTATTGGTAGCTGGCAAATCCCTATTCTGGCTGGCACCTTTCCACTCAAGTCTGCTGTCTACCTTTGTGCTGAACAGTGCTGGAAGCAAGTGTTTTGTTCTGCTCTTTGTGTGTTTTAGCGTCTTGTTTTGAGTCTTTTAATTTTAGCAAGTTTGTCGAGTTGTATTTGAGTTGTTTTGTTTATCGAATTGTATAATGCATTTTGTATTTTGGTTGTTATTTGGTTCGCTTCCCGATTAAACGTCATGTTTTAATCAAATGCTCTTGGCCATTTCAATTCCCTATCCATTTCACGCATATATGGTGCTCATGATGCAAATGACAACACATTTTTCATAAAACTGCTGGTTTTATTTTGATCATGGCTTTTTATAAAAGAGGAGTACAAGTTTCAAAGCAAAATAGAACTTCCTAAAACTATACATGTGC
This sequence comes from Camellia lanceoleosa, assembly GCA_025200525.1. NCBI lineage: Eukaryota > Viridiplantae > Streptophyta > Magnoliopsida > Ericales > Theaceae > Camellia > Camellia lanceoleosa. The sequence continues at coordinate 68,867,804 of CM045772.1, read as the reverse complement.
TAATACTATAAACAAAAAGAAACTAAGCAAAATACAAAAAATTAGCGCTGGTTACCTCAGGCTCGAGAAGCCCTCTTCGTCCTCTTCCTTGGAGGAGAGGACTCTGGGGCACTGTCTCCGTCGGCGCTATTGCCTGAACCTAAACCAAAGCCCAAGCCGGCGTCATCTCTGCTCTCCACCTGAGAGCTTGCCTCAGCATCGGCTCCACCCTCGGAACCCGAGCCGGCGTCATCACCTTCACTCTCAGATGAATTTGAATGCTGACTCGCCACCTCCTCAGAGTTGCTCGTCTCAGCATCATCATCATTCAGAATAGGCTCTGAAGGGCCGCTCTCGGCTCGGGTGCCCCTAGCTCTGCCTCGACCATATGCCAGAGCCCGTCTCTCTCTCCTCCCTGCTGCTAGAGGAGGTACTGATGGTGCAGGTGCTGCAGCTACCACTAGTGCCATCGGTATGGGTGGAATCTGAAAAGACAATTGTCACATATCAATTACAGTATGCATATCAGATGCAAGCACAGTGTGCATAATGAGTATATGCAGAAGTCAGATACAATGTGTGAATATAGTATGTGAGTGCAGTGTGTCAAATGCGATGTATCGATGCAATGTATCAGTGCAGTTTGGGAAGTTTTCAGTTGAAATGTTAGTGTTAGTGTGTCAGTGGAAATTTGATGCCTGGAATGGAAAACTGTAGAAATTACCTGAATACCGTAGAGGCTAACCAGCGCCTCTCTCTTCTGTACCATCTCCATCAGGGAGGCTATCAGCTCGAGAGCACCTCCCTTATACTCGATGGATGCCCGCAAATGCATTTTGAATGATCAGTATCTGTAAATGAACATATCTAAAATGAAGTATGAGGTGCAAATGTAAAGTGTGGTTCATACCTGAGTTGGGCCTCAAATCTCGACAAGTGCATGCTCGGCCGTCACGAGCTCTATCGAAACCTGGTAAGGATCTCCGGTATGCCACCAGCATGTCAACTTGGTCGAAACCTCTGGCCAGCCAGTGACTTGCCCAGCTAGAGAGGCCCCTCCAGTCATGGCCCTCGTTGCCCTAGTCCTACCTACCGTAGGGGCACTTGCTGCTCTGTCTACACGAGTATGAACACCCATCAAGGAAGGCATGAGGTGTGTCTGGATGAATGTCAAATAATCCCCCTCCCCGCAGAAGTAGTCCACATCCAAGCCATCCGTGAATTGGATCATCTTCTGAAAAGAAAGGCTCTCCGTGGCCTTCATAGATGTTGGAGGAGGCATGGGCACTACTGGCTCAGGCAAGCCCATGGTCTGGTACATGAATCGCTCGCCTAGAAACTAGGCTCGGCACACTAGGCCCTCTAGTAGAAGTCAAAAATGAGATGCCCCCCAGGCACTGGTATACTGGTCTCTAACTCCAGCCAGCAAGGCTGCCAAGCGATTTGCAAACTGGGGATATATACAGATGGTTAGTCATCGTCAGTTGTTGATAAAGCAAAAATAACTGTGAGCTTTGGGTTACCTCCACTACAGTCACTGTGTCGAAGTACCGTTGAAAGAATGCAAATGTCTCCCGGGTCCTCCTCAGGCATCTGCTATCATACCAGTGAGAGTATGGCACAACAGGAGGCATCTCCACCTTTGCCTCTAGAGCAAGGGTCAGGAAATATGCGTATACCCATAGCTGCAAGGAAAAGGCAACAGTGAGTATATAGTGTATAGAAAGTACAAATGCAGATGCAGAAAGTAGAATGTGTAGTGCAGCGTACAGAGAGTACAGATACAGAGCATGTAGAATGTGCAATGCAGAAAGCGTAGTGTATAGATGTAAAAAATGTAGTATGTAGTATATAGAAAGTGCAGAAATAGAAGAAAGAAAATGTAAACCAAAGATGTAAAGTGTACCTCCCAGGCTCGCCAATAGCCTCTAACTCTGTTTCCCCTCCTACGGGACATTGAGCTCATATAACCATATAATGTGGCAAGGCCAGCTCCTTCCCAATCATAGAGTCGAACCTGAGATAAGTCAACCAGGGCGCTCAGGACATACAACCCTACGGTGTTCCACATGTTCGCAAACAAGGTGGTACCAAAGAAGAACATCAAAAAGCCCCAGGTGTAGTGCTCGATCTCCTCTAGGGTCTACGGCTCCCTCTCGCGGAAATGCTCGGTGAACTAACTATATCGTACCATCTCCAGTCGGAAGAGAGGTGGGTGTGCTCCCAGTAGGTGTAGCCAGACAGCCTCCTACCCGCCCATGTCCATATTGTGAGGGATCGGATTACCCCCTACTTCTACGCCCGTGAGCATGGCGAAGTCGTAAGGAGTCATTGTCATCTCCTCGGTGGTGGAGAAGTGGAAGGAGTTGGTGGCATCCCACCACCGCTCCACCAATGTACCGAGAAGCGACCGACTCGCGATATGGCACGATAGCCCCATGCAAAATAAGCTGAAGTCGGCCTCATCGATGATGTGACGCACACCGGCAAGGAGCCCCATATACCAGTCCCTCGCGGACGTGGCTCCACAGCCCCTAATAGAGAGAGAATCCTCCTGTGATCAGAACAGTGATATACAGTAATATGAGAATCGGTAGATGAAAAGGCAGTGTAAGAAATACGGTGCAAGAGTGTGTTTAAGGCAAGAAATGCAGTGTAAGCATTACAATTGAAGCAACTAATACAATTAAAGCAAGAAATGCAATGTACAGTGAAGAAAATGTGAGAATACAGTGCATACCTTGGTGGCACCGTAAGACAAATGGGAGTCCGACTCCTGTAGCAAGAGGTCCTCTGGTGCGTATCACGCAAACTCTCTAAAATGCCTGATAGCCCTGGGGGGTAGCACATGTATCTGAGGATGGTATATTGCCGAATCAAAGGGGCATACTCCTAGTGGTAGTATCTCGGGCTCAAGCTTGGCCTCTATCTCTGCCGGAAGTGGAATCTCGAACAGAGCTCCGTCATGGTGTAGATCATCCACCATCTAGAAAGAAGATACGAAAGTGATGAAAAATGAAGAAAAATGGAGGAAAAAGGGCAAACTTGGAAAAAGTCAAACCCTAGGAGAGAGAAAGTGGAAGGAAAAGTCAAAGCTGGGAAAAGTGTGCCAAATCCGAGAGAAACTCGAGGAAAACAAGCCTAGAATGGTGAAAGTGAAGGAAAAGACGTTGAAATCAAATTTCAATCGGTTCAAAGTGAAGGAAACAAAGAGGATTTAGTGAATAAACTTCGCATTGGGTGTTAGAAAAAGTGTAGAAAGCTCGGATCTAGAGAGAAGGAGCGCGTAGAGAGAGAGAGGGAAGCAATTTCAAGCATGGGGTTATGTGGAAATGAAGTGCCAAGCCTTATACTTAAAGACCCAAGCCAAAAAGACAAGAATATCCCGAATCTGCCATGGGTGGCCGATAGGCCACATTGGTGGCCAGCAACAGTTATTGAAGGCCGGCAGGTGGCCGGGGGCCTCCTCTATGGCCGGCAGGTGTACTATGGCTTCCCCTAGAGTCCTGATGCTGTTTTGTGTCCTTGGTTTCCAAGAAGTGTAGGGATTGTTCACTGTTGAGCTCAGAATGTCTCTACAAAAGCTCAAAACTGTGTTTTCAGTGTGCGATGTTTGTCACTTGTCAACATGAACGAGGTGTATCCTTTAATCATATGGTAATTCTTCCGGGAGGTAAACTGAAAGTTTTCTATTGGATTTGTTTTGTTGTGCTTTGTATTTTGCATGGAATATGCATTTCGTTTTGGTGCATGAATATGCATTTCTCCATTGGTGTATTGAATATGCATTTCATGTTGTTGCATGTATATGTATCTCACGTTGTCACATGGAATATGCATTCGCTCTTAAGTCATGCATGGAATATGCATTCGTTTTGAATTACGCTTAGAATATGCTCTTGCTATTGTATCATGCATGGAATGTGCATTCACTTTCAAATCACACATAGAATATTCTTTTGCTTTTGTTTCTTGCATAGAACATGCCATTAACATTGTATCTCGGTTTTTTATCTTGCATAGAACATGCATTCCTACTGAATCTCACTTGTTAAGTTTCTTTCTTATAAATGCATGATATTGTATATACGGTTCATTCAGAGGAATTCCATGTAAAATCATTCGTGCCCTTTGAATCGCATCATTTTCCTCTTCCTCCTCTCACGTGAGATGTGTTAGGATTGCAAATCGGTTAAAAACATTCGGGTCCGTCCCGGTGTTCACACCACCCCTTCCTCCTCTCGCGTGTGATGTGTTAGGATTGCAAATCGGTTAAAAATATTTGGGTGTGTCCTGGTGTTCACATCACCCCTTCCTCCTCTCGTGTGCGACGCGTTAGGATTGCAAATCGATTAAAAACATTTGGGTGCATCCGGTGTTCACACCATCCTTCAGTTAAAAACATTCGGGTGCATCCCGGTGTTCACATCACCCATCAGTTAAAAACATTCGGTTGCATCCCAGTGTTCACATCACCCATCGGTTAAAAACATTCGGGTGTGTCTCAAAATTCACACCACCCTTCGGTTAAAAATTCGGGTGCATCCCGGTGTTCACACCACCCTGCGGTTAAAAACATTTGGGTGCGTCCCGATGTTCACACCACCCATTCCTCCTCTCGCATGCAACACATTAGGATTGCAACTTGGTTAAAAACATTCGGGTGCGTCCCAGTGTTCACACCACCCTTTCCCCCTCACGCGTGCAACGCATTAGGATATCGGTTGAAACCTCGAGTGCGCCCGATGGTTACATCGCCCTTCACCTTTCTTGCACAATGCGTAGTTAAGCTTGCATATTTTCTTTCATCCATTCTATATGAAATGTGGTTCGACTCATGATACCCACGCGTGGCGTGTTTATTTACTCTTATTTTCATGATTGAGGTTGTTATACCTTGTTTTTGGTTTGTTTAAATGTGGCAGTTTCATTACATTGCATTTTCATTTAAATTTTTCATTGCATAGTCTCATTGCATGATCGTAAGTTATGTTATTGCATTTTGCAATGTTTGCACTTCGCCCCAAAACTACGCTGGTTTGATTCCTTGCAAAGGGATACGTAGGCAGCCTGTGGGCACAACTATTTGTTTTCCGTCTTGTTTGTTTGTCCAAGTCTTTCGGCCTTGTCAAAATGGGTCACCTCTGGGCTTTGACATTCACTCACGTCATTTCGTGACTTTCGAGTTCTGTCAAAGAGGGGCAACTATAGACATCTCATTTTTTACCATCCCCAAGGCTTGGACTTCATCACTCGTGCACTCAATGATTGTGACTATTTGTGTTCATTTTAGTGCCTGAAGTCCTTGGCGAAATGCCCTGTCTTTGAGCCTTCAAACCCCATCCATTTTGTGCCCTGTTTTGGACCAAAACCTTCAAGCTTGCAACCTCTGGTGGCTGCCAACCACCAATTGAGCCTGCCGGCCACCCAAATGGCCTTCTGGCCATCACTGGTGGCCAGTGTCTTTTTTTAGATATTTTGGTGATAGTTGTTCCAGCTGTTACCACAATTGGTCTCATCTCCTTACACGTGTATGGATGGATTTTTCTCAACCAAATGCTTGTTTATCTATATATATGGGGTCTTCTCCCCGATTTTTAAAGGTTAGAAATTTTGGAACAAAAAAAATATATATATATATATCTCTCTCTCTCTCTCTTGTAATTTTGTACACACTTGCCTACTTACACTACACTTTTGCATAGATTTCCTTAACCAAAGTTGATCAACTTTGAGCTGAGGTTCTTTGAAGCCTTCTTGGAGCTCTTGAAGGTGGTTTAGCTTGAGTTAGTGCCTAAAATTGTTTTTTGCTTCAAGAGGTATACTATTTCCCATTTAAGCTTTCTTTGCATACTTGTTTTTCTCTCTTTCCACTATTTTTGGGCTGTAAAAAAACTATGTTTTTGTGCGCTAAAATTGGTATTTTAGGCCATTTAAGGTTAGAGGGGTGTCTCACCCTTTTTTATTCCTTGCTTATAAGGCTTTTCCACCTTTGTTTCCCACCTTCAAACTATCTTTTCTTGGGATTTTTAGCACTAAATTTCAAAGTATTTTTAGTGGAAAAAATCATGTTTTGAAGTCGAAAATTGGAGGAGTTAGCCTCCCCTCCTTGTGTGTAGTTTGCTAGCCTAGTTAGGTCCATGTATTAGCTTCATTTTCTAGCCTTTTGTAGTTTAATTCCAACATGTTTTAGACTCTATTTCAGACTATTTTAACTCTATTTTTGGTTGTTTATTGCATTTGAGTCTTGTTTTGCATGCCTCTAGTGTAATAGTCCTCACAAACTTGGTGTTTTAGGCCTTTAGGCACCACTTGTTTGAGTTGATTGCATGTTTTAGTGCTTTTCTCATTTCATTTCAGCACTCATAATCTTTGCAATCTCCCTCATTTCTTCACTCTTTATTTACTTTGAGTGTTGTTTCAACCTTAGGATAGTTTAAGCTTAAGACTGAGGTTCATTACTTAATGGTTTAATCCTCTTTTGGCGGTTCATTACCAACAGCATGGCATCTCTTTCTTACCTTACACTACCCCTTGTTTGACAGTTCCTTCTCTTACCATTGGACTTAATTGGTTAAAGGATGGTTGGTAAATTAAAATGAGTAAAGTTGAAACTAAAAGTGAGCAAAAATAAGAATTTGGTTGTGTTTTGATGTGTTCAATAGGACGTTAATTGAACACAAGGAAAATTGGGGCATTTCATACTCAAAGTGATGAAATGTGTCAAGTTTTCCTAGATCTCCATTGCCCTTGATCATGCATGATAGGGTGATGGTCTTTTTGGTCTTATTTGAGCATTTATTAACTTGTACACCTTGGTTCTTTGGCCATCATGCAATGAAATTGCTTGATTGATGGTTTTGGAACCAAGTGTATCACTCCTTTGAGATGTTTTGATGATAAGGAGAGATACACAATACAAACAACCTGTGAGAATACCCTCGCTTTGCCCTGTTTGCTCTCTGTTGCAGCAAAAAAAAATAAGTCATCAGTGGCCGGCTGGCCACTGTTACTGGCCGGCAGGCCATCAGTGGTGGCCGGCCGACCACCACTTCTGGCTTGCCAGCCACCAGTGAATTTTGGGTAGTGTGCTTGTGAAGCATGGAAGAGTTAATCTGGAGAAACAAATAGTGCAAAGGTTGTGCAAATAGAGGCTTTTAAGGGCAGACAACGGATATTCTTCGGGTGGAAACCGAGCATGCATGGGCCTCCCTCACTTCCCTAGACTAGTTAGCTAGTTAATTAGTTTAAATCATGCGTTTGTTGTAAATTAATTATTTGTAGCTAATTAGTTTGTGTTGTAATATTTAAATTAGCTTAATTAGTTGTAGCTATTTAGTTTACTCATTTAATTAGTTTAGATTAATTAAATTAGTTTGTGTTGTAATATTTAATTAGTTTAGCCTAGTTAAATTCTTAATTAATTAGCTTAGATAGTTAGTTAATTATTCCTTCAAGTTTTGTAATAATTAGCTTAATTAGCTTAGCTAGCTTATTCATTTGAACTCGCCTTCATGAGAGCGTAATGTAATAATGTGTATGTCTTCCAACTCCACGTCTTTCTCCCTTTTATTTAACCGCTTTCGATGGTTAGATTAGGAGCATCACGTTTCAATTAGCATACCTTATGCTTGCATCCATTCATCTTGTATTGCATGCACCAAGGCTCGGCGCATCATTTAAACTGTATTGTCATTTCAATACTTCGTTGAATACGTGCTTAGACCGCATGTCTTGAATTGAGTCATATACCATATTAGTAGCTGAGTCTATTAATTACATCATTTGCATGTGTTGCATTAGACATTTTGCATAGTTAGGAATCATGCATTTTTTTCTAACTCTTTTGTTTACTTTGGCTTGGAGTACAAGGTGAGTTTTTAATGCTTTAGCATACTTGCATAAGTGTGAGTGATTGTCATGTCTAGCATGCTTGCCATGAGGCTAAGTACTTAAATGCTATAACTACTTGAATGCCTGGGGATAAAGGCTTGTTGTTTAAATTGGAACGATTCAATAAATGTACGTTTTTTTAAACCCACTTTGTTGAGTGACAAATTCGCAAACTTTAAGCCCACTTGAGATGGCAAAATCAAACCCTCTTTTCAAAAGAAACAAACACGAAATTGAATTGTTCCAATTCGGGCAAACTAGTCTATACTTGCATGTGCGCATCACATAGTAATGCTAGCCTAAATAAACCGGAACAAGAGCATATAATGTTGATAAAAATCATATCATGATTAGTAGAGGCCAATCTTTGATTGAGCGAGCGGGAGTGCTTAATTCATGACCTTCCCCTATCATATCTAAGTTCCCGAGCCGAGGCAACTTTGGTGATGATGGACACGTGGCCTTTGGCACGAGCCATGGGTTTCCTAAATTTTTCCACAATAAAATATTTAGGTGGCGACTCTGTATCTGGCAAAGCAGTCCAATTTTGGCATTTTTGATTCAAAATCGATTTTCCAAAAGATTTGCCGGATTTGGACTCTTTGGTGTTTATCAATATCACATTGCACTTGTGTGATTAGATTGAGAACCGCAGGAGTCCAAACTTTAGAGCTTCTTTTGAACCTTTCGAAAAGGCATGTGAAAAAGCCGAGCTACACCGACCGGCCTCATAGATTGGTCAGCCATGCAAAATGATGGCCGGCCGGCCGGCCACTATTTCTGGGAAAATACCTGCAACGACAGAATTGAAACAGAGCGAAACAGAGGCTTTCCAAAGGCTGTTCATCCTTCTTGCTCCCTCCTGTCATGAAGATTTTCAAGGAGAGAGTAGGTTTGCTTCACAAATTATCAGCTATCGCAAATTTGTTGCATAATGATCTTAGAAGCAATAGGAAAAGGCTTTATTAAACACAACGAAAAACAAGACTATTCTACCTGCCTCTTTCCTATCATGAAGTTACTTCAAGGAAGAGATGGACATACTTCAAGGTGTACAACAATAGTATGAAAGCAAAAAATCTATCACTAGTTAAGCAAACTTGTAGTGGGGTGGCTAAGCCTAAGCTCTAATCCTCCTATGATCACAAGGTTTCAAGATAAACAGGGAAAGTTGTACCAAAGTAAAAACGATCAACTCATACAGATTGGTCACTATACACGAAACACGCCAAATACATGAGGACTTACAACAATACAACTATAGTATTCAAAGCATAAATTAACACATTCAACAACATTAAACAGCCCACAAACAACACAAAATAGTGCTGAAAATCAGTTTTAGGTGATGGAAAAAGTGAGCAAAAATGAAATAAAGCCAAGAAGTTTCATCTAGCAAACAAGCCTAAGGATGGGTGGCTAACCTCTCCACTTTTTGTAACTCTAAATCACATATTTCAGCCCCAAAATACTCTGAAAAATAGTATGTAAACACGAAAAGAAAGAAGAGAAAAGGTGATTAAAAAGGTTCAAAGATCAACCTTTTGAAAATAGAAAGAGCTTCTTGATTCACAAACTTCAATCTAAACACTTAAGTATCTAAAATCGGACTCAAAGCTTCAGCAAAAAGCTTCAAGTTTGAGCTTCAATGGTGTATCTATAGTGTATCTATATTCAAGAAGGTGGAGGAAAGCTTTGGGCAATTGGCTAAGCCTTTCGGAAATTGTTCTAACCCTAAATTCAGAGGGAAGGTGCTGTATTTATAGAATTTCAACTGCCTTCAATGAAAATATCTGTAAAAGAGATAGTTGCTTCAAATCCCGTGCATGGGAGCAGCCTGCTACTGCAAAATATCTATTTCACTAAACATGGCTAGCTAGCCAAGAGGATGGCCGACCGGCCAACCAAAAGAATGTGGTCTGCCGGTCATTTTTTGGTCTTGCTGCTTTTGAGTGATCAGGCTAGAAAAACAGGTTTTGGTCCAAAAACATTTATAAATCGTGAAGTTTCAAAAAACAAAAAACTACGCTATGCAAAGTGTGTAAGTCCAACTTTCAAATTATATTTTGTGCATGTCATTTGTGTCTTGCCCTTAAACTATGCTGGTTTGATTCCTTGCAATGGGATATGTAGAAAACCCTTGAGTTCAACCAATTGCATTTGCATCTTGTTTGTTTGACCAAGTTTTACGGCCTTGTCAAAAAGATCGTCTTTGGGTTTTGACATTCACTCACGTCATAAAATGACTTCGAGCTCTATTAAAGAGGGGCAACTGTAGACACCCTATTTTGACCGGTCCTAAGACTTGGACGCTTTCTTTTGATTACCTGATGATGACAATCAGAATGTGTTTCTCACGAAATCTTCAGTAAGAGAGCTTGAAATTTGAGCATTATTCCCAACCCTAAACCTATTTCGGCCAAGTGTTTAAGCCTCGTAGGACACCTGAAGTGAAATTGGACCAAATCGAAGCAAAACTAGACTAAACTGGAGCAAAAATGGACCACCCCTACCCTGGCCGATCGACCGGTTAACACCATCACAGGCACAACCCCTAGGACCGCGAGCGCGATTGTACCACCCACGAGCGCAACCTATTGGTCCGCGTCCCCGACCTGTTCACAGTGGGCTCGTTTTTTTGTTGTGTGGGGCACTTCATGATGTCATTGCTGACCCATTTTTGCACCAAATGCATGCTTACTCATCCTCTATTGACTAGTGCTTAAGCCATTGAGGATAGTGCTCCACTTATGTCTCCTATTAGCTCAATTAGTGCCCCATTAACTCCATTATCTTCCTTAATGCTCCATTTTGTCTTCCACTTTGTCTTCCATCATTTTCTCCACTTGCATTGCCTATAAACACATCAGATTATTTAGAGAAAAATGACTAAAGACTGGAGAGAGGAGATGAATTTGAGAGAATAAGTATAGAGAGAATACTAAGCTTGAATTAGAGTTTGAAAGAGGAAAGAAAGCTTTGAAAACAAGAGTGTTGTCTTGCCAAACTAGAGAGGTTGTCTAGCCTTCATATATCTCATCTTCCCTTGGAAAAACCACTCAAGAAACTCATTGAAACCATGTCCTAGAGCCTTGAATAATCCTTGCCAAGTCCAAGAAGATCAAAGAGTGATCAACAACACTTGTCCAAAACCATCATTCTATTTCAAGCTCTTTAACTGATGATTGAGAACACAATACACAACATTAAGGGCGATCAAAAGGAAATTTAGAAATTAAAAAGTTCATCCTTCCTTTGGAAGGTGAATTTTTAATCTATTTCATTTTCTTGCACTTTCACTCTTATATTTGTTTTCTTACTTTTATTTCATATTAGTTTTGATGTAAGCTAACTAAAAGTGGTTAGTTAAGCCACCTACATATTTCTTATTTGTTCTTTTCTCAGTGTTACAACAAGACAGGTTTTGCTAGGCCTAGTTTGTAACGCCCCTAAAATTATACAATAAATACAACTCATAAGCGGAAGCATAACATAAATAATATATATTCATTCATCAGAGTTCATTTACAAAAGTCAACACATGCGATATACATTCACAAACATTCATCCTGAATCTACAGCATGTGTTACAACGATAAGAGAATTGAAACTGAACAACTAGTCATATGCCCTGTAGGCTTACATCTTTCCAAGTCATTGCTTGGTTACACAAAAGTGAGCCTAGCTCAATACAATTAAAGCCCTTCACTACACAAAAGAATATAAACAAAAATAAAGAAGCTCTTGCTTCCCATAGGTTCCTCCAAGCTATTGCCTTGGAGGAGGCATGTCACTAGCACCTGAAAATGGTTTTTCCAAATAGGGTGAGCCAAAGCCCAGTTGGAATAATCTAACATGGTATTATGAGATTTAGCAGAGATATAAGTACAATGTGCATATACAATACCTGTGACAAAACATTCACATTTTTAATAATCACAAAGTACCATATTCATATCTTATTCCATTTTCCTTCAATTCATTTCAATCCATGAGCCAATATCATTATCTTTCAATAACCCAACTAAGACTACAACTCTATGGTTATCTAATCAACAAAATTACCACACAAACACTTCAATCTGTCATTTTATGGAAATTTCGTCTGTGGGATTGGCACCCTAGACACTCCGGCCAACTTAATTTCAATGGAGTCCATCCCCTATCTCCTCTCAAACAATGAAGTAAATCCCCTTTCTCCTCCCAAACATCCTACATATACAATGTATTTAAATATAGTCATATTCAATGACAACCACAATAGATTAGTTTCAATTTTCCTAATCCTCATGCAATTTGTACAACAATCATAACTATCCTCCACCGATAGCCCAATACAGTTATTTCTAAATAGATATTCAATCTCAAGACAGATAATTTATTCAAAACTTCCAAAGGTGAGAGATATTACAAACTCAACTCCACAATCTATTTCAATATTCTCCCAATTTCATATTTGCAACACTAATTTCATTTATTTATACAAAATAAATATTAAAGTCATTTTAGGGCAAACTCCCCCTTTTTCCAAATATCAACCCAAGATCTAAAATTAACTATTTTGACACAATACAACCTCATTTTCAAGCTCCATAACTATTTATTTTCCATTCATCAAAAAACCCTCTTTTTATTTTACACCCAAACCCTAGGTTTGTTCAAACTACTCCCAAATCCCACCATTATTACACAATGACAAATAACTAAGCTAATGACCATATGAAAGTGTGGAAAATCCCTACCTCAAGAAGAGAAGACGAGAAAGCAATATTGAAACTCCAAAGACATCGAAATCAACTTTTGTTCGGATGAAAAGAGAGCCCACAACGTACTTTACCTTTTTCTCAAAGGCACTAGGTTGAAGAACCCAATGGATCTAGGTGTGATAGAATACAGAAGGTGAGTTTTAGAGAGAGAAACTCAAGATCCAGGGTTTTGGAGAGTTTTAAAGAGAGAGAAGAATGAAAAAGTGATGAAAAAGGTCATCTTCACGGACTTTTATACACGCAGTCCACCCGAGCGTAGAAAGTAACGCTCGAGCGTCAGACACAAAGTTTCGCTTAAGCGTAAGAAGTGACGTTCGAGCGCCAAATACACACTTTCAGAAGTTTTGCAGACGAAGGACATCGCTCGAGCGCAAGATTGGATGCTCGAGCGTCCACCCGCTCAGGTGTAGCAAACGCTGCTCGAGTGTAGAATGCACTCTTCCAGTATTTGCAGGTCTGCAAAAATACTAAGAGTTTGCAAAGCCCGCTTGAGTGCAAGAATGGCCACTCAAGTAGAAGAGCAAAATTTTGGTCAACACAAGTTTGGAAAATCAAGCAACCAACCAGTTCCAAAGACACAACTACAATCCAAATGACCAATCCAAGGAATAACAAGGGCAAAAAGAGATGAACAACAACTTTGAACCATGAAACCCGAGTCCGGAACATAATAAAATGTTGGGTCAAAATCGAAGTCGTTATAACCTCCCCCCCTTAAGGAATTTCGTCCCTAACATTTCAATTCAAGTTTCAAAATTATGTTTTAAGCCATTACTACAATGAATACAATTCAATTCCAACACCATGACCCATCTACCAGTCATTTAATCCCATCACATTATAAATATACATTTCATATTTCCAACATATTCAATGTTTATAATAAACTAGTATTTCCAAAACTTAAGCAACATATACAATGTTTTCAAAGGTGATACAACACATACAATACGTCATATTCTCAAAACATATGCAATGCTTATATTGAATCCGGGTTTCCAAGCACCCATAACATATACAATGTTTCTGTGTTTTAAAAAATATACAATGCTTTTACATTTCATTAGCATAATCAAAATCTCCATATATAATCAAACACCAACAAATAAGTCCGGATATTTCTCTCGGACTTCCAATTCACGCTCCCAAGTTGCTTCCTCAACTCCATGGTGTTTCCACAATACCTTAACCAAGGGAATCATTTTTCCTCGCAAGACTTGATCCCGGGTATCCAAGACTCTCATCGGTCTCTCCTCATACGAGCCATCCTCATCTACCTCTAAGTTGGTCCAATCCAACACGTGCGATGGATCCGGCTCATATTTCCGAAGCATGATAATATGAAACACATCATGAACTCCAGAAAGCTGTGGCGGTAACACCAAACGGTAAGCCATTTCCCTGATCCGCTCAAGGATCTCGAAAGGCCCAACAAACCAAGGGGACAACTTCCCACTCTTTCCAAATCTCATCAAACCCCATGTAGATGATATTTTCAAAAAGACATGATCTCCTACCTCGAAAGACAAGGGTCTCCTCCTACAGTCAACATAGCTTTTTTCAGCGACTCTGAGTCATAAGCAACCTCTTACGAATAAGTGCCACCTTCTCCGTCATTTCCTGAACCAACTCTGGACCCAACAGAGGTGCATCACCCACCACGGCTCAACACACTAGAGATCTACACAATCGGCCATATAAGGCCTCAAATGGTGCCATACCAATACTCGATTGGAAACTATTATTATAGGAAAACTCCACTAAGGACAAATACCTCTCCCACGACCCCTTGAAGTCAAGAATACAACCTCGAAGCATATCCTCAAGGATCTGAATGGTATGTTCGGACTGCCTATCAGCCTGAGGGTGATGCGATGTGCTAAAAGTCAGTCTAGTACCTAAGGCACTCTACAAACTCTGCCACAACCGAGCTGTGAAACACGGATCTCTATCCGAAACAATCGTCACAGGGACACCGTGCAACCTCACTATATCCCTGATGTAAAGGTCGGCAAGATAATCTACTGAGTCACTTACGCGCATAGGAATAAAATGTGCCGACTTGGTCAACCGGTCAACTACCATCTAAATGGCATCACTACCCCGTTGAGTCCTCAAAAGGCCCACAACAAAATCCATCGTGAGATGCTCCCACTTCCCCTCGGTTATAGGCAAGGGTTACAACAAACCCGCTGGCCTCTAATACTTATCCTTCACTTGCTAACAAGTAAGGCACTTCGATACAAACACAGCGACATCTTTCTTCATACTTCTCCACCAAAACTGGCGACTAAGGTTGTGATACATCTTTTTGTCCCCCGGATGCACCGCAAGGAAAGAATGGTGGAACTCTCGGAGTATTTCCTCTCGGTAAGACTCCAGCATGAACAAACGGTCATGGTATCTCACACTCTGGTTGGCATGCACAGTCAAGCCTCTTTCTACCTTCCCATCGAAAATATTCTCCCGGAGAGATTCTACCTCAAGGTCACCCCTCTATGCTTCTAACACTCGATTCACAATTGTGGGTTGTGCGACTATTGAAAATAAGGCTGCAGACTCAACAGACTCGCCCAGATGCAAGTCAAACTTACCGAGAGTACCCAACATCTCCCATTCTCGGATGGCAATACAAGCTACACTGCAAATTGATTTCCTATTTAAGGCATCGACCACAACATTGACCTTTTTTGTATGATAATGCAACTCGAAATCATAATCCTCTATGAACTCTATCCATTTTCACTGCCTCAAGTTCAAGTCCTTCTGTGTAAATAGATATTTCAGACTCTTGTGATCAGAAAGCACTTCAAATCTCTCACCACACAGGTAGTTCCTCCAAATCTTCAAGGCAAATATCACCTCTGCTAACTCTAGATCATGGGTAGGATAGTTCTTCTCATGTGTTTTCAACTGTCGTGAGCCATAGGCTACTACCTTCCCCCTCTTGCATCAATACACAACCCATACCTTCTCATGAGGCATCACAATATACCGAATAGCCTAAACCCCTCTCCAGAATAATTAAGCCTGCGTTTGGTTGTGTTTTGTAAATGTGATTTGAGAGTATGAATTATATTTTGAGTTTGTGTGTTGTAGAATTATGATTTGAGTGTAGAAAATTTGTTTGGTAAAGAGTTTTGAAAATAGTTTTGGAAAAGATGTTTGATTTGAGTAGGGAATTGTTGATGTGACATTTGATATGTGATACAAAAATTTACAACTCATAACTAAACATACAATTCAAAATTATTTTAAAGCACATAAAAAATTTAAAAAATTACAGAAAATATTTTTCCCAATTATATAAGTCAATTGCAAAAAAAAAAAATAAATAAATAAATATTTCTGTACATCAGAGACATCCGGCTAGATGTCCTCATGGAAGTCCCCATGGAAGTCCCCATGAACAACCACGTGGTTGTCCCCTTTTGCAAAACTTTCCCTGAACAACGGCTGATTCACAGATGATTTACAGAGCTCTCTGCAGAGCTCCTGAGAATTGATTTCAGAAGCCTAACCAAACATCATACTCAAAAACATGCCTAGAAAATTAATTACAAAACATAACCAAACAGAGCCTAAGATTTTGGGACTTTCACCTTGGTCACTCCGGCCAACTTAATTTCAATGGAGTCAATTTCCCATCTCCTCCCAAACAATAAAGTACATCCCCTTTCTCTTCACAAACATCATACATATATAATGTATTTAAACATAGTCATATTCAATGACAACCACAATATATTTGTTTCAATTTTCCTAATCTTCATGCAATTTCTACAACAATTATAGCTATCCTCCACCAATAGCCCAATATAGTTATTCTAAACAGATATTTAACCTTAAGACAGATAATTTATTCAAAACTTCCAAAGGTGAGAGGTATTACATACTCAACTCCACCATCTATTTCAATATTCGCCCAATTTCATGTTTACAACACCAATTTCATTTATTTATACAAAATAAATATTAAAGTCATTTTAGGGAAAACTCCCCCTTTTTCCAAATATCAACCCAAGATCCAAAATCAACTATTTTGACACAATACAACATTATTTTCAAGCTCCATAACTATTTATTTTCCATTCATCAAAAACCCATCTTTTTATTTCACACCCAAGCTCTAGGTTTGTTCAAACTACTCCCAAATCCCACCATTGTTACGCAATGACAAATAACGAAGCTAAAGACCATATGAAAGTGTGAAAAATCCCTACCTCAAGAAGAGAAGACAAGCAAAGCAAGATTGAAACTCCAAAGACATCGAAACCCACTTTTGTTCAGATGAAAAGAGAGCCCATGACATACTCTACCTTTTTCTCAAAGGCACTAAGGTGAAGAACCCAATGAATCTAGGTGTGATAGAAAAGAGAATGTGAGTTTTAGAAAGAGGAACTCAAGATCTAGGGTTTTGGAGAGTTTTAGAGAGAAAGAGGAATGAAAAAGTGATGAACAAGGTCATCTTCACGGATTGTTATACACGCAGTCTGTTCGAGCGTGGAAAGTAACGCTCGAGCGTCAGACACAAAGTTCCGCTCGAGCACTAGAAGTGACGCTCAAGCGTCGAATACACACTTTCAAAAGTTTTGTAGACAAAAGACATCGCTTGAGCGCAAGATTGGACGCTCGAGCGTCCACTCGCTCGAGTGTAAGAAATGCCGCTCGAGCATAGAATGCACTCTTCCAGTATTTGCAGGTTTGCAAAAATATTAAGAGTTTGCAAAGCCCGCTCGAGCGGAGGAGTAAAATTTACAAAGCCCGCTCAAGCACAAGAATGGCCACTCAAGCGAAGGAGCAAAATTCTAAGCAACATAGGTTTGGAAAATCAAGCAACCAACCTATTCTAAACACATAACTACAATCCAAATGACCAATCCAAGGAACAACAAGGGAAAAAAGAGATGAACAACAACTTTGAACCATGAAACCCGAGTCTGGAACATAATAAAATGTCGGGCCAAAACCAGAGTCGCTATATAGTTGGCCGGCTGGTTAACTTCTTTTGTATGGAATGGAGTAGTCTTCTGATGTTGAGCATACCAATTCTCGAAGGTCTCCAAGGCATATGAAGGTTTTATTTTCTTTTCATTTGAGTGTTTTGTGAGGTTTTATTTTTATTTTGTTGTAATATTTTCTCTCTCTCTCTCTCTCTCTCTCTCTCTCTCTCTCATTTGATTTGTAATTATTTATTCAAAGTGTTGTAATAATTTGCCGTCCCGCTTTTCTTTATCCTATTCTTTTACTTGCTTTCCTTTGTGAATATATATCATATTTTGTTTTAACTCATATTCATGCTTTGCATCCATGTTTCATGCATCTTGACTCGGCTAAGTTTGCATTTGTAGATTTAATCAATTCATATGTGATTGTGTGCGCTACCTCATATCCTTGAGATGATTCATATGTCATATATTAGAAGCCGAATCTTTAGTTTCATTTCATGGGTGAATTGCATTAAGATTTTGTATATAAGATCATGCATATTTTGCTAACTTTGTTTTGTAGCTGTTTGCGGGACGTCAATAAACATGTAAGTTTTTATACTTTAACATCCTGCTTGTGTATTTTTTTCTTACTATGTTTAGCATTTTACCATGAGTCTATGTGCTTAGTTGATATACTTGTATGGATGCCCGGTGAATGGAGGTGGTGTCGCGTAATTTGGAATGATGTTGATCTTTCATATTTGAAAACTCAATTTCTTTGGATTGTACATCTTCAAAACTCTTTAAAACTTATGAAATCACGTTGTTCCAAAATGAATGGCATAGTCTATAATTGTATGCTTCACATAGTAAATTGTACAATTTATTTAATAGTCAGAATATAAATATATAAAGTTAATAAAACTCATATCGTGTTTTAGCAGAGGACGATCTTTGATCAGGTGAGCGGGGGTACTCAATTAATGACATTCCTCTCCATACCTAAGGTTCTGAGCCAAGCATCTTTGGTTATGACGAATAGTGGCCTTGGCACGCATCGCAGGTTTTCTAATTTTTTCAAAATATTAGGTGATGACTCTAAGATCTAATGAAGTAGTCCTTTTTTTTGGCAAAAAAATTGTAATAAAACGGATTTTCTATAAAAGTTATCAAATTTAGACTCCCATCTATGTTTCACATTGCACTCGTGAGATTAGATCAAAGAATTCGAGGGTTCGAACTATTTAACATGTACAAAGTACCTAACAGACATGTTATACTACCCAATGAAACAAATGGTTGGAGTCCACACAACAAATGGAGATGGGTAATTGGATCGGGTAAAGACCCATAGTGTTATAGAGATACTGCGATGATCAGGGGGTCGAAGTGGTAGAGGCAAAGCTCGATATGGAAGACATAAAAGATTTACTAATTTATTTGTTTCAAAAATCAAGACAAAGATTTGGTTGCTAGTAACAAAAATATTTTGGAGCTTTAATAGCTCTAATGTGTATGTGGGGCCCATTTGATGTGATAATTTGGCCTTTTTTTTTTTACTTTCCACCCCACTAGAGCTCAATAAGAGTTTTAGTTTTAGAGGGATATATCATTGTTGTTAGAAGTAATCTAATTAGTAAATACTTTACTCTTCTAAAATGGTAAAGTACAATCTAGATGAGCAAAGTTTTTCGTCCCCAATTATACATGAAACATAAAATCGGTAGACATTAGGGACGACAATATTCTTTGCGAAATGCGAAAGGATCATTAATTTAGCTGAATAGTGAATTTTGTTCCTAAAAACTAGTTTTTTTAGACCAAACTAATTTTTACTAAAATATTGTCACTGAAACAATGATATTTTGTAGTGAACAATTGAGAATTTTTTTACGACTAAACTTTGATTTTTTTTCTATTAATTTTTTAGTTCCCATAGGTAAAATTTTAAATATTTGGCTACTAAATTGTGTAGTCGCAAAAATGTAAAAACGATTGCCAACTACAAATTTTATCGCTAGATGTGATATATCAGCAACAAAACTTTTGTAACTAAATAGTTTAGTCGTTACAAGTTAATATTAAAAAAAAAAATTAGTTTCTACAAAAATTATATGGCGACTAAATATTTAGTCACCGAAAGGTATGCTTTAGCTATTAAAATTATTTTAGTCACCAAATATTGTTCCTGACAATCCTTAGGGACTACAATTGTGACAAATTGTTTCAATCAGTAAAGTTTTTGACGGCATAAAATTTAGTCACCAAATCAATAAAGTTTTTGACGACTTAAATTTTTTTTACTTGCCATAGGTAAAATTTTAAATATTTAGCTACCAAATGCAACCAAATGTGACGACTTAAATTTAGTCGTTAAATGTGACTTAAAATTTAAAATTAGTCACCAAATGTCTCATGTTTATTGATGTATCTTTCTTTTACTTTATTAATAAAGATTACATTTTTTCATTGATAAAAAAAAACAAAAAATAAATGATATATTTCTATATTTGGAAATATAGAAGAAAAAAAAGTTAAGAAAAAAATAAGTGATATATAAGAGTGCTGTCAACATTGATGAGTTGATATATCAATGATCAATGAATGAAGGTAGACTTGATCCAAACAAAAAAATGAATGAAGGTAGACGAAGTCAACAAATATGAAGTTGGGTACAAGATCTCTACTACTTGCATGCATAAGCGACATATAACACTGCTGTCCACATTCAAGTGGTTATATATTAATGAGCAATGAATGAAGGCAGACAAAGTCAACAAATATGAAGCTAGGTATAAGGTCTCTACTACTTCCATGCATAAGTGATATATAAGAGTGCTGTCAACATTTAGATGAGTTGAGGTGGTTATCTATCAATGATCAAAATAAATAAATAAATAAAAACAATTTGAATGAAGGTAGACAAAGTCAACATGCATAAGTGATATATAAGAGTGCTGTCAACATTTAGATGAGTTGAGGTGGTTATCTATCAATGATCAAAATAAATAAATAAATAAATAAATAAAAAACAATTTGAATGAAGGTAGACAAAGTCAATCTAGAATTTTTTTTTCCTAAAGTTTTTTAAAGTGGTGCATTGTGTGGTTGAGATTTAATGACAAGTACATCAATTTTTCAGCATTAAATCTCAACCATATAATACACCACTTTAGGAAACTTTAGGAAAAAAACACTCTAGAGGATCCTTGGTGTAGGTATAAGGTCTCTACTACTTGCATGTATAGATTTGGCTGGCGTTAAAACTGGCCCACCAGCCCCCGGCCCACTCAAAAT
Source organism: Camellia lanceoleosa (assembly GCA_025200525.1). Lineage (NCBI taxonomy): Eukaryota > Viridiplantae > Streptophyta > Magnoliopsida > Ericales > Theaceae > Camellia > Camellia lanceoleosa. The sequence continues at coordinate 68,846,938 of CM045772.1, read as the reverse complement.
CCGCCTGTAATCTGGTGCGGTTTGAGCTCAGTCCGAGATTCTAGACCTGGTTGTCTATTTTGAGCCCCACTATAAGGCCTGGACCGGCCGAGCCCCATTCTCATTTACAAGCTATTTTGGTGGGAAAAAAATAAAATTTTGATGAAAAAAAATTTAAAAATTAAAAAATGATCAGGCCTCGCCTAGTCCCGCCCCAAGCTTGAGCCCAAATCCAAGCCCAGTGTCCCAGCTTGAGACCTAGCCTGTCAGCCTGGCCCAAGGCTCGAGTCCCCCTGGCCCTAAGCTTAGGCCTGGGCTTGGGCAGCAAATTTTGCACGCAACAATGCTAGGTAGCTCAAAATTTTGTGACTGAAATGGCTCAAATCACTCAAAACGATATCGTTTTGAGTGTAGAACGACGTAAAACGACGTCGTTTTGATAGATTTGAGCCATTTGAGCCACAAAATTTTGAGCTACCAAACATTTTCCTTTTGCATGAGTGGGCCAACCTAATTTTTGGCAGGAACCTGCTAGGCCCGACAACGGTCCAGCCTAAGCCCAGGCCTGGATGGGCCAAGCCGAGTCATTTTTACACACCTAGGTGTAGCCAAAATGAACAAACTAATGTCTTCGATAACGGAGTAGCTCCACCCATCCCAATTTTTTTTATAGTGCGAGAGTTGACATTAGTAATACCAACTAATAGGTGACTCGTGCGATACACGGAAATTTATTTTTAAAATGAAAAGTTGATTTTAAGTCTTAATACTTCATGTGTAGAAAATTTTAATAATTGAAAACCAACCAGAAATAGATTGGTAATGATTGATAAAAATTTTTGTCACTGTATGTGATCCTATGTAAAATAGGTTCATAAAAACAATTTCTTTCAAAGTTGTTTTTTTTTTTTTTTTTTTTTTTTTTTCAAGTGTGTATTCTCAATCTGAAATCAAATTCTCATTTATGTTAATCAAATTTATCAAAAATCATGAATTCTACTTGTATAAAAATATATTTAAAAAAAAATAAAAACAAAAAATTCTATAATATACAAATTATGACTTGATTATAATTCATGATGTATTATTTTAGTTATTAATCGAAGAAATTTTTACTAATTTCTTATATTTTTTTGTTATATCTAAAGGGGTGCATCAGGTCTTTAACTATGCTTAAGTGACATTTGATTATGATCTATTATAATATTTTTATATAACAATATTTAAGTATTTTATTGCATAAAAAAGTGTTTAAGGTGGGTGGACTCAAAAGGTAAGATTTATACTTATATCAGTAAGATCGTAAGAGTTATTCACATGGATACATAAAAAATTACAAATTCAAATTGTAAACAGTGTCATCATAGGGAATCAGGCACAAAATCTCTATAACATTAATAATTTTAGTTTTCAAAGGGATTCTGATTAATTATGTGACACATCATAATAACCATAAAAATTTTACTCAACCAAATTATTTTTGCAGATCTTTTTTGGCAGAGTTTATGAATGTGCATTATTAGTAATATTATAAATTAAAAATTTTTATTTAAAAATTATTCAAGAAATATCAATAGGTGCCTTAAATGTATATCATTTTCGACGAATCATTATCCTTCCTATCTAAACATTAAAAAACAAAAAAATAGCATTCTTTAAAATAATACTACACACTATTTATCATTTGACATTTGCCAATTTATCTTCTAAACACTTAACAAAAAGAAGTATTGAGTTCCATTATTTTAATTAATCAATATCAAGTTGGACACTACACATGTATATAAATCACTTTTAGAAATATGATGTATGACATAGATCACAATGGAATTAACTTTAATTAATGTAATGATATTTTATATTATGATATATATTACAAAAGAATAATATTAATATTAAATTAAAATAAAATTTTAATTTTAATAATTTTAGCTTTATCGTTCTATAAAAGTATTGTTTGAATATTTATATATAATAGTTAAATTATTTGTTTATTATGATAATTTTAGTTCTATTGTACTATAAAAATGTAATTATATATCGTATAATAATTTTATATGATATATCTATTGAATTATAAGATAGTAAAATGAACACTCATTTTGATATTACAAATAATAGTTAAATTAAAAATAGAAATAGTAAAATAAAACTAAAAGTAATTCTAATTATTTAATTTTATTTTTATTTTATATTTATTTGGAAAAAAATATGTAGAATTACACAAAATTTATTTATAAGATTAAATATAAATATATTGTGATTGGATTAAGAAAAAAAATACATAAATTAATTATGTACAACATTGATTTTTTTTATTTAATATTCTTTTTGAATTATTTATACATTTTGTATATAGGTATATAAAAGTTAAATTAAATATAAATGTTTTGTAATAAATAATTTCATGTTAAATAAAAAATTAAATATAAATTAATATTAAGACATCAATAAGATAGACACAAAAAAATTATTTAAAAAATTAATTTAATCTGTGCGATGCACATAATTAAGCACATTTTATATTATTTATTTATTTGTATATTGAAATAATTCTTTTTCGAATATCATAATTAAATTAAAATATCAACTATATAAAAGAAATCAACTATATAAAAGAAATATGACAATGACAAAACTAAATACACAATAAAAAAATATACGAAAAATAAATATTTCTCAAATATAGTCAATATAAAATTAATTATTATAATCAAAATTAAATTTATGTAAAATTTTATATGTATACGGAAAAGCGTACTAATATGACCCTTTTTAAAAACAAAATAAACCATTAAAATGTATCACATAAGAGGGGAAAAAATTGAAAAAAAAAAAACTACTTTTATATATATATATTATTTGAATTGTTTATCTTGCCATCACATCTAGTTTTTGGCTTAAAATATTGCTTGCGGGACCTGGAGGAATTGATGCAGATGTTACTTGTGCATGGAAGATTCCTTTGCTTTGCCCCCCAGTTTTACATCGTCCCTTTTTTTAGGTTTTTCAATCGTGGTTCCTACATCCACGGGGTCGACTCCCAGTGACGTGGTCAACTGTGATTGGCCAGTTTTGTTTTTTTTTTTTTTTTTTTTTACTTTTCTGCCAATCCCCCTCAGCGACGTGAGCTGGGAGTCACTGGGGGTCCCCATTTACGGGGGTAGCCCGCATTTCTCTAGGTTTTTATCTCTTATTAAAAAAAATTGTTAACTTTTAGATGTGCCTAAAATTATTTTAAATTTTTTTATTATTATATTTTTATTAAAAAAAAACTAGTCCATTAATTCTGCTTTTATTAGTTTTTTTTTTTTTTTTTACATTAATTTCTTTAAGGGGATCGCTTCTCTCTAATTGATATCGGACTAGGCCTGTGTGAGCCTGTCACAGAATCGGTATCAATAATTCGAAACATTCAATGTGTAAGACTCGTTGAGTATTTTATTTCTGTAAAAAATCACATTAATCGGATATCGATAGCCACTTGATCAAATCACATTTGTGTCAACAGTAAATATGATTTTAAAAATAAATTGTTAATACAAATGTGATCTATTCAAGTAATTATCGATATACAATCGACGTGATATTTTTGTAAGAATAAAGTAATCGATAAATCCTACATATTGAACGATTCAAATTATTAATGTGAACTCCATTGTGAACACATAGTCTTGACAACACTCTTTAGTTGGTTGGAGAGAAACTTCTCCCATAATTATTTTGATTCAAAATTTAAAAAATAAAAAATGAAAAAATAACACTCTCTGAGGTGGTGCTTTTTTGGATAGCCTTTCTGCTTCCTATATATATATATATATATATTGTCATATAACAGTTCTTACCGCTGGCACTGTCATTTAGAAGTTCTATTATGTGTTGTGATCTGGTAGAGCTGAGTTGATGATAATTATACTATAAATTTAGAAACATTCTTTAGAAAATTATTCAAAACAAAAAAACTATTAATCTATAATCATTGTAAATGTAACCCACATCTTAATAATTTTAAATTTATATCACATGCTCATTTTGGTGATAAGAGTTAAAGTAGATTTTTATGGTGTATATATATTAATATTTTCGTGATTTTGTGTACTGAATTTTCAGTCTAGAACCGATTGAACATTTCACTGGGTAAAAATGATAGGCGTTACTTCATCACTGCAATCAGATTGTTGGTGAAAATACCAGAAAACTAAACTATATTTTATTGATAAATGATGTAAAGAAAATGAGATACAAATAGATCAGGCTGAGGCACGGATATCTCGTTTTCTTTAAGGAGATCAAGCCCATCATGTAGGAAGAATCCAAATACCGATGCAGTGATCACAAGACTATGACTTGTCCCTCCAGATACAATGCCCAACCACTTGTCGTATGGTTCAGGCCAACTCTGCACAAGATGGTGAACCCAAAGCTCCACTAATAAAACACCCTTCTTTGCTAGTAATCTCTCTTGTATAGAAAATACTTGATATATGTAGATAGAAAAGAGTAGACTATTTATAGGCCATTAGGACCTTACAGTTACACCAAAAGTAATGACCATTAAACAAGAAAATGGTTACACCAAAATAATGACCATTAACCAAGTTCATGAATTCTATTAACCTCCATTTATGACCAAGAGGTTACCAAAGTAATGAAACCCCATTAATAAATATAAGATATTAAAATGGTCCAACAATCCCCCACTCATTTTAATATCAACAAAGATAAAAGAGATTACCAAACAAAGATAGATTAGTATGCATCATGAAGGTGTGCTCTGCATTGAACCTTCATTAGTGAAACAAAGAACCTCTACTCGAGTCGGTGAGTGGTCTCGACTTGAACTATGACCTTAGGGGAAATAAAGAATTACTGCTCACACATAATAATCCAGGTGTTGACATGAGCTTTAATAGTTAGCACTTGTGCTTATCCCAGTTTTCATGAGCATATTTGAGAATAAGCCTTGTTCTCATAGAAAGCGGCCCCACTTTCATGCTCACATAGGTGAAATCTATCAAGGATGTTCCTGTAATTTACACACCCCACTCAACAAGAGCTACAGAATTTCATTAAGAGTATAAAAACTCAACCCTCCAACATTACAGGATAAATGCACTTACATCATAGGGATGGATAACAAAATATTAAAGAGTGCATTTTTTACAACCACCATATGATTCGTTCTTCCCATTGAACCTAGTTACAGGATCTCTGGTCCCTAGGTTGGGTATCCTCATACATGGTTTATGATTTTATAGGCTTCAAACCCATCCCCCTCGATGTATTCCAGACCCTATCTCTCGCCAAGGCCTTGGTTAATGGATCCGCAAGATTATCACAAGATCTTACATAATTCACAGTTATGATGCCATTACTCAAATAGGATCTCACATTACTGTGTTTCCTTCCAATAGGTCTGGATTTACCATTATAAAAATGATTGTTCACTCTACCAATAGCAGCAGTGCTATCACAACGAATTAACACAGGAGGAATTGGTTTTTCCCAAAAAGGAATTTCATGTAACAAATCTCTCAACCAATTCGCTTCCTCACATGCTGAAGCTAACGCTATAAGCTCAGCTTCCATTGTAGAATTAGCGATTATCGTCTGTTTTTTAGACTTCCAACATATAGCACCACCACCCAAGGTAAAAATAAAACCCGAGGTAGAGAGAGAATCACCTGACAAAGTGTTCCAATCGGCATCACTATATCCCTCAAGTACCGCAGGATACTTGTTATAAAGCAAACCATAATTTTTGGTTCCAGATAAATATCTCATAATTCTTCCTATGGCTAGCCAATGATCGACTTGGTTTGCTAGTAAACCTGCTAAGTACTCCAACAACATATGCAATGTCAGGTCTAGTACAGTCAGTAGCATATCTCAAACTACCAATCATGCTTGCATATTCCTTTTGATTAATCACTTTTTCATTTGTTACAACAGATAAGTGTATGCTCGCATCAAAAGGAGTAGCAACATGTTTACAGTCTAGAAAATTATATTTCTTTAAAATTTTCTCAACATAATGCGACTGATCAAGAAAAATGCCATCCTTAGTCTTGGTAATTTTAATTCCCAAAATAAAATTGGCTTCACCAAGATCTTTCATATCAAAGTGGCTATTAAGCATATTTTTAGTCTCATTTATAATATGCAAATTAGAGCCAAAGACAAGTAGATCATCCACATATAGGCTAATAATCACATGTGCATTCTCACAAGTTTTATAATATATGCACTTATCACATTCATTAGTCTTATAGCCATTCTCAAGCATGCAGGAATCAAATTTCTCATGCCCTTTGTTTAGGAGCTTGTTTTAAACCATAACAGGATTTAGTTAGCTTACATACTTTGCTTTCTTGGCCAGGCTCCACAAAGCCTTCAGGTTGGTCCATGTAAATCTCCTCATCTAGATCTCCATTTAAAAATGCTGTTTTTACATCCATTTGATGAATTTTTAAATCATGAATTGCGACCAACGCAATCAACAGTCTAATGGATGTAACTCTAGTAACCGGAGAAAAAGTATCAAAGAAATCAAGATCAACTTGTTGCTTAAAACCTTTAGCGACAAGCCTCGCTTTATATTTATCTATAGTTCCATCCGGTTTAAGTTTTTTACGAAGGACCCATTTACACCCAATAGTTTTACAACCTGGAGGTAAATCCACTAACTTCCATGTTTTATTTGAAAGTAGTGAGTCTATCTCATCATTTACAGCCTCTCTCCAGAAAATAGCATCAGGTGATGATAAAGCTTCTTGCACCGTATGAGGAATTTCTTCCACATTGTAAAGATAATAGTCAGGGCCAAAATCTTTTTCAACTCTAGCTCGTTTACTTCTTCTTGGTTGGATTTGAAAATTTTCTTTTTCTTGAAAAACTTGAGAAGGAGTAGAAGAGCTAGGCATAGATAAAATATTTTCAGATATTATTTGACCCCCACTATTTCTAGATTTGAAAGGAAATTTATTTTCATGAAAAATAGCATCACCTGATTCAAAAATAATATTATTTTCCATATCAAAAAATCTATAAGCTGTACTATGCAACGCATATCCAAGAAAAGCACAGGTGGTAGCTCGTTCACCCAATTTAGGTCGTTTAGGATCTGCAAGCCTCACAAAAGCTAAACAACCCCAAACCCTCAAATAACCTAGATTTGGTTTATGCCCCCGCCACAACTCATAAGGGACGATTTTAGTCTTTTTGTGTGGCACTCTATTTATCACATGGCAAGCTGTCAAAATAGCCTCACCCCAAAAATTTGAGGGAGCACCTGAATCAATAAGCATAGCATTCGTCAAGTCAATTAACGTTCTATTTTTTCTTTCAGCTACGCCATTAGATGAAGGTGAATATGGTGGAGTAGTCTCATGAATAATTCCCAATGACTGAACAAAAGAGTTGAATCCTAGAGATTCATACTCCCGACCTCTATCACTTCTAATTCTTTTAATCTTTTTATCGAATTGATTTTCCACTTCAAGAAGGAATTCTTTAAATTTCTCAAAAGCATCACTTTTATTTTTCAATAAATATACGTTTGTGTATTTTGAAAAATCATCAATAAAAGTGATAAAATATCGGTTACCACCCCGAGTTAAAATTCCTTCAAACTCACACAAATCAGTGTGAAATAATTCTGGCAATTCGGTATTTTTTTCAACACTTTTATGAGGCCTCTTGGTAATTTTTGCTTTACTGCAAACTTCACATTTCTCAAAATTTTTTTGTCAGTTTAGGAATTAATTCTAAACTACTCATAATTCCCACATATTTACTATTTATATGACACAAGCGAGCATGCCATAAATTAATAGAAGACAACATGTAAACCGAATTAGAAGACGGTTTATTAATCTCAACATTCAATTTGAACATCCCATCACAAGCATAACCCTTACCCACAAAAATACCCTTCTTGGTAATCACATATTGATCAGATTCCATAGTTTGCTTAAAACCAGCCTTGTTCAACAAATAACTTGACATCAAATTCTTCCTCATGGACGGTGTATAAAGCACATCTTTTAAAGTAAGCACACGTCCAGAGGTGAATTTAAGGTTAACCTCACCACTCCCAAGTATCTTGGTTTGACTAGAGTCACCAAGCATACTTGTTTTCTCATCATCAAAGGGAGTATACACCTTGAACCAAGTTTGATCATAACAAACATGTCTATTAGCACCAGAATCTGCCCACCAACCGTCCACATAATTAACCATGCAAATGTCTGTAATCATAGCCACAAATGGCTCCTCGATAATGTTAGCCTTTGGGGCACGCTGAATTTGCAAGTTCGAGCAATATGCTCACTTTTGCCACGCATAAAGCATGTAAAATTTGTGCGGTGATGGACCTTGGTTCTTATCTGGATTAATCCACTTATTGTGAGGTTTACCATAATTCTTCATATTCTTTTTATAAGGCTTCAAATAAGCATTCTTGGAATTATGACCTTTGGGTAAGTTATTATTTGTCAAACAACGCTACCTTTGTGGTAGAATTGCCATTACCCGCTTGTGTTATTAATGCATCTTGGCCTCTAGCCTCCTCTTCTACTCGGATGCGAGTGATCAACGCGTCTCTAAGGAAGTCTCCTTTTGTTTGTGACGATGCTCTTTTGGAATTCTCTCCAGATGATGGTAGCTTGTCAACAAGTCCTGCAACTACCAAGTTGTCACCAATCTTGATGCCTTCAGATCTTACTCAAGAACTATCATTTGGAAATCTTGTGCTTGCTCCTAACGGATTTTCCATCTACCATTTGAAGCGGAAAACCGGCTAGTCGATACTTTTTTGCTCCTCGCCTTGGTATCATACTTAGTCTGTAAAGCTTTCCAAATTTTCTTTACGGAAGTGTAAGTGGTGTCATAGTAATCATAAAATTGATCAGCAAGGCAATTTAAGAGATAAAAGCGACATTTATACTCATCTGTATTATAGGAAGCCACTTTTGCTTCATGTGCCTCATAGTCATCATCATTCATCTCCTCGGTTGGGATTTTGTTCGGATTCTTTTCGGTAAGAACATACGCAACTTTCAAAAGGCTAAGGTAAAAAAGAACTTTTCCTTTCCACCTCTTAAAATGAACTCCTTTGAACTTGAAAGGCTTGTTGAGATCTCCAATTCCATCATTGGTTTTTTCTGGTACTTGTTCCATGATTGATCTCCTTAAAATTGTTGGTGAAAATACCAGAAAACTAAACTATATTTTATTGATAAATGATGTAAAGAAAATGAGATACAAATAGATCAGGCTGAGGCACGGATATCTCGTTTTCTTTAAGGAGATCAAGCCCACTGCGGTAGGAAGAATCCAAATACCGATGCAAAGCCACAAGACTATGACTTGTCCCCTCCAGGATACAACAGCCCGACCACTTGTCGTATGGTTCAGGCCAACTCTGCACAAGATGGTGAACCCAAAGCTCCACCAATAAAACACCCTTCTTTGCTAGTAATCTCTCTTGTATAGAAAATACTTGATATATGTAGATAGAAAAGAGTAGACTATTTATAGGCCATTAGGACCTTACAGTTACACCAAAAGTAATGACCATTAAACAAGAAAATGGTTACACCAAAATAATGACCATTAACCAAGTTCATGAATTCTATTAACCTCCATTTATGACCAAGAGGTTACCAAAGTAATGAAACCCCATTAATAAATATAAGATATTAAAATGGTCCAACAATTTTAAATACTTGTATCACTTTGGGTACTATTGAATCACGGGTACGTGGTATTCTAGAATATTATAATTGGCAGAGAAAGTAAGACTTACAATTTAGTATTGAGTGATTGAAAAACATGAAGAGATATGATAAATAATAATTAGTAAATGAGTATGGATACGTAATACTCCAAAATACTCAAATTTTCCATCAAATGTTGTCATTTTCAAAATAAGAATGTAAAACGAACTCTTCCGGATTCAGTAGTCAACTTACTGAACATGTAAGAGATGTCCGAAATACACTAGCGGCTTGCAAGCCTCACCCACCTAAACTTTTTTCTCCATTCTACACTAAATTGTGTTTAGTTCATAGATTTAAAGAGATATTTAAATATATATATATATATATAAATAAAATATAATTTCATTTTACTTATGTTTTGTAAGGATTTGAAATGAATAGTAAATAATGATAATACTTAGGAAGGCAAAACTATACCAATGAGCCAATAATCTAGAGAGTGAGTAGTCGGGTAAAGATAGAGCAAGTGGTTCAATAAAAGAATGTGACAGTACAAATTGGTAGCATATCCTCCCATATTCCAAGAAGCTCTCTCTTGTGCTTTGGAAAATGAATCGTATTTATAGGTTTTTCCTTCGTATTAAAGTATACCAAGTGACCAAATAGTGCAATGACACGCATCACAGGGCATTCTATCCTAAACCACCAAGCTTTGGTAGAAATACGTGTGAGAACTAAAATATAATTTAATTAGAAAGAGGAATACATACTACTATGTTGTTCAAGCCTTTGAATCTTATTCTTAATTGATAAAGTCTTAAATGTATAAATAAAACCACTTACAAGACACTTTCACAGAACCATATGAAAAAGTGAAAGGAACAGAGTTTGAAATCTATTCTATTCACAAAACAACATCTATTGTTTGATGACTATCACAAACATATATAGATAGGTTTTGACTTATGATCTAAGTATAACTCTTCATAACTTCCCACCATCATGGAAGTTGTAACTTCCTATGAAACCACTTTATAGGGTAGTGGACATGATTCATGTTGGTTACCCAATTCTTTACTGATTAATATATATATAATAACATAAATAAATAAAACAAACACGTGACATATGCGTCACTTTATGCATATGCTTACATTCTCCCACTTGGCACATATGATACATTTTGTTGACTTTCGGGTAACTAATAAACTAATTATGACCATTAAATAAAAATACCCAAACTTTATAAAGAGATATAATACACGAATCATGGCAATTATACTCTGTCAAATGAGTATTTCCTTCCATGTATAAACTCTGCTTCCATTGTTGACGATGCAATTATCGTCATTTTGACGCTTTTCCATGAAATAGCACTGCTTGCTAGTAGATAAACATATACTAAAGTGGATTTTTCTAGAATCTTGACAGCACGCAAAATCCGAGTCTGAATATCCAACCACTTCAAGACAATCAACATGTTTGTAACTAAGCATGTAGTCTTTGGTTCCCTTCGAGTACCTCATGACTTCCTTTGCAGCCTTTCAATGTTCCATTCCTGGATTGCTTTGGGATCTTCCAAGCATTCCAACTGCAAATACAATGTCAGGTCGCATACAAACCAGAGAATGCATTAAACTGCCTACGGCAGACGCATAGGAAATGCTAACCATTTGTTCCTTTTCCAAAACATTCTTCGGACATTAACTTAAACTGAATTTGTCACCCTTTAAAATAAGCACTTCATTAGGAGTGCAATCACTCATCTTGAATTTCTTCAAAACTCTTTCAATCTAGGCTTTATGAGACAATCCTAATGTCCTTTTGGACCTGTCTCTATGAATCTCTATGCCAATGACATTAGAAGCTTTACCCATATCCTTCATTTCAAAGTTTTAGTAAAGAAATTGTTTAGTATCATGCAACAAACACAAATCATTAGATGCAAGCAAAATGTCATCTACATATAGAAATAGAAAAATGTCCTTGCTCCTACTAACCTTAAGGTATGTACAGTTGTCCACAATGTTCTCCGTAAAACCATATGAAGTAACAATATTGTGGAACTTTAAATACCACTGTTGGGAAGCTTGTTTTTAGTCCATATTTGAATTTCTTGAGCTTCCAAACTAAGTGACTATCTTTATCAGAACAAAAACATTCAGGTTGCTTCATATATACTTCTTTCTCAAGATCCCCATTTAAAAATGTCATTTTCACAACAATTTGATATAGCTCTAAATCAAAATGAGCTACTAATGCCATGATAATTTTAAATAAATCCTTCTTAGAAACCGGAGAGAAGGTATTATGATAATCAATACCTTCTCTTTGAGTAAAACCCTTGGCTAGAAGTCTGGCCTTATATCGTTCAATATTGTCATTTGAGTCTTTCTTGGTCTTATATACCCATTTGTAGCACACAGCTTTAACTTCCTTAGGCAACTCGACAATTTCCTAGACTTGATTCTTAGCCATAGATTCCAACTCTTCCTTCATGGCATCATACCATAATTTCAAATCATTCCTATTCATGGCATTGGAAAATAAAATAAGATCATCCTTAGGTCCGATGTCAAAATCAAACTCCATTAAGTATACAAAATAGTCGCACGAAATTGCTGACTTTCTAGCTCGTGAGGATCTCCTTAATTCTGCAGTCTTAATTGGGACTTGAACTAACTGAGACTACAGGCTCTATGTTGACTTGTTTCTCTTGTGATGAAAGTTCTTAAAATTGTTGATCTTGAAGGATACTAGGTTGATTATCCTAAAAGACAACCAATTCACCTATATTCATGAGTGTTGTATCTAGATCTCGTGATTCCTCCCATTCTATCTTTCGAGGGTAACTCCTACTAGGGTTAACTTCCTCAATAAACTTAGCATTTCTGACTTCAACAATTCTAAGTGAATTTGAAGGATAACAAAATCTATAGCCCTTGGAGTTTTCCGCATAGCCTATGAAAAAAATCACTAAGTATTGTAGGGTCTAGTTTCTTTAAATGTGGGTTATACACCCTCACTTCAACTAGACAATCCTAAACGTGTAAGTGTTTTAAACTTGGCTTCCATCCTTTTCATAACTCAAATGGTGTTTTGGGAACAACCTTGGACAGAACCTTGTTTAAGATATACACAACAATTTTCAAAGCTTCACTCCATAATTTTATAGGCACATTAGAATAACTAAGCATGCTCCTTATCATGTCCATAAGTGGTCGGTTCCTTCTTTCAGCAATATCATTTTGTTGTGGTATACCAAGCATTGAATATTGTGCAATAATACCTTTTTCCTTAAGGAACTTAACAAATGGACCTGGTAATTGTCCCAATTCTGTGTACATTCCATAATATTCTCCACTCCTATCTGACCTCACAATTTTAATTTTCTTTTCTGTTTGTCTTTCTACCTCTGCTTTATAAACTTTAAAGGCATCAAATGCCTCGGCCTTATCAAACAAGAGGTAGAAATACATATATCACGTATAGTCATCAATAAATGAGATAAAATATCTCTGACCATTCAAATAATGTGGAGTAAATGGTCCACAAATATCAATGTGTATGATTTCAAGAATTTCCTCACTCCTTTCGGCACCTTTATTGGTCTTGTTGATCTGCTTACCCTTTATGCAGTCCACACAAATACCAAAGTTGGTAAAATCAAGAGTCGGAAGGATTTCATCATTGACCAACCTTTTTATTCTCTCGATGGAAATATGTCCCAATCTCCTATGCCAAAGTATAGAGGAGGACTCATCAACAATATTACACTTAATGTCAATATCACCATGCAAGGTTAAAAGACTTTGTTCAAAAACAAGAACCAAATTTTATTTGTACAAACCATTAATTAAAGTACCAAATTCTATAGAAACATAGTCTTGAAACAAACTAAAATTTGAACCAACAAACTGAAATTCAAATCCAAACGGTACTAGTATGGAAACCGAAATTAAATTTTTATAAAATGATGGAATATAAAGAGTGTTTTCAAGATCTAGCCATTCTTTAAAACAAGTCTGAATGTTCCCGCAATTTCGACGTACGAACACATACCATTGCCCGAATAGATGCCTTGTTCACTTCCCGTCGGTTTCCTTAGGCTGAAGAAGCACTACATGGCATTAACAATGTGAATTGTAGAACCCGGATCAATCCACCAATCATATTGATGAGTATTAACAAAATTAGATTCATAACACATAAGAGATATGTGATTATCTTTCTTCTCGAGCCATTTCCTACACTTGGGGCAGTCTTTCTTCATGTGACCATTTTTCTTGCAAAAGAAGCGAGCATCCTTATTGCCATGATTTTTGAATGGCACTTCACCATGCTTATTCCATTTTGGATTACCTTTGCTCTTTTTTCATTTCCCTCCTTTATGTGTTGCTAGATGAGCACTTTTCACTTTTCCATACTTCAATCTCTCCTCCTCTTATGGTCAAAAGTTCATTGATTGACCATTTTTTCTTCTATGTGTTGTAAGAAATTTAGAATGTTCCATATTCCACAGGAAGAGAATTGAGTATGAAATAAACAAGGAAAGACTCAGAAATCTCAATCTCTAAGGACTTAAGACGAGCTACAATGTCCCTCATTTCCATAATGTGTTCATGCACACTCTTAGAATTGTTATGCTTTATGCCTGATAGCTTGTTCATTAGGGTGCTTGCCAATTTCTTGTCAAAACTAACAAATTGCTCTTCTATAACCCTCATGTAGTTTTTGACCTTATTAGATGGTGGAATTGAGCCCCTGATGCTTTGGCTGATATGTGACTTTATGAGCGTTAGGCTTAAACGATTTGATCGCTCCCACTTGTCATAAGCATTCTTCTCTATAGCGGAACTCTCATTCGTAAGTTCAAGAGGTTTATCCACATGGAGTACCAGATCGAGATCCATGCACTCTAATGTTAGAAGGATTTTGTCTTTCCAGTCCAAAAATAAAATAAAATATCACCGTTCAAGAGTGGAATACGAGAAGACTCATTAGACAATATAGAGGTAGAAATCACTACAATTACCAAGAACGTCATTAATGCTTTCAAACTATAACTATAGTTTGAATCAACCAATGTCAAATTCAGTAACAAATCTAAATTTTCCTATGGATAGAGGTCACTAAACTTTATTAGATTTGCTATTACTTTATACTAAGACTATTGAATTCCGAAATATTCAAGAGAAAAGAAACTCACACGTGTGGGTTTAGAGTGTCTAATTCCTTTAATACCCAATCCATTATCTTATTCCATTTAAATTTCATAAATAACTACTTTCCCGTGGGAGTGATAAATTATTCATAAAACATAATTGTAATATTAAGATGCAAAATTAATTTTTAACTTTATGTAATCAAAATGCTGAGAATCACTACATCTTTATGTTTTAAGATGCTATGGCTATTTTAAAAAAAAAAAAAAAATTTTATATATGGCATAGAACATGAAACAAATCCATATGTTCACATAAATTTTCATGGAATAAATTATTACTTTAATGTGTGTAATATAATATTACACTATTCTAGATAGCATGCCAATGAACTTAAAATTTATAAGGCTTGAAGGGACATTATTTAAAATAATTTCCTGTATGAAATTTAAATGAAGTCACTCACTATCTATACATGCAACTACAATAGAATAATCTGAATAGCTTGTTAGTTCCACTATAAAATTCAAGATTAAATTTAAATCAGTGTGGGTTTTATTAGACAAGACTAGATGTTGTTTTGCTCAAAAAATGCACATATAGGACTTATTATTTCCTTTGTATTTGTTTTATAGTAGAAAACTATAGTCACAGAAAGTTCAAATAAAGGAAGCAATTGTAAATCAACTCGAATTCCATAAGCAAATATGAGTTTATTGCTTAATTTCACATGTAGTCTATATGTATATATTCACTGAATTAGTGAAATAGTCTAGTAATATTTTTTTTATACAAGCAGTTAAATATGCATCAAACCCAGAAGGGTAAAACGAATTAAACAATTCAAAACAATGGGCATAGTGTGCTACATGGATATCAAACAATGATATAAAGTAACAATTTTATTATAATTTATACAAATACAGCAAGATGGGCATCAAACCCATATGGATAAAACAAACTAAAATGTCTCAAAGTCAGTGATATAAAGTTCAACAATTTTCATAGCTACCCAAAAGTCTGTAGATAATTATTGAAAGTAATTTCTTAATTTGTTTCTTTGAGACCTCATACCACAGTTCACTAAACAAAGTCTTATGTTGCAATCATAAAAATAAAGCTAGGATTTTATGAAAAGTAAACATGTTGGTATAACAAAAATAATGACGGGACAGAGATATGAATAAGATCGAACAGGATTTGGTCTCCATAAAATTATAAGAATGATAAACAATAGAATAGAAGGAGGCTTTGATACCAATTGTAAGAATTAAAACATAATTTAATTAGAAAGAGGAATACCTCCTGTCATGTTATTCAAGCCTTTGAATTTTATTTTTGATTGATCAAATCTTGAATGTATAAACAAAACCACTTACAAAACACTTTCACAGAATCATATGAAAAAGTGAAAGGAACGGTGTTTCAAACCTATTCTATTAACAAAACAACGTCTGGTTTTTTATGGCTATCACAAGCATACATAGATAGGCTTGGACCCATGACCCAAGTGTAACTCCCACCACAGAAAATTACACTTTTGGCAACCAAATTTGGCGACTAAAAAAATTTAGTCGCCAATAGTTGTGGAATTGGCGACCAAAAATTATATTAGTCGGCAAAAGTACAAGATTTAGCTATTAATTTTTTTTAGTCGGGGTTTATTGATTATTGGCAACTAAAAAAAATTTAGTTGATAAAAATGCCACAATTGGTGACTAAAAAAATTTTTAGTTGGCAAAAATTCCCCAATTGGCGACAAAAATAATATTTAGTTACTGTATAGTTAGTTTTGGCTACTAAAATTATTTAGTCACCGAATGAAAACCAAAAATTTACTTTTTATCTTTGGCAACCAAAAGTTTGGTCGTCAAAAATTTATTTTTAACGACTAAAAAAAGTTTTAGTCACTGTATAGTTAGTTTTGGTTACTAAAATTATTTAGTGACCGAATGAAAAACAAAAATTTACTTTTTATCTTTGGCGACCAAAAAATCGGTTGCCAAAAATATATTTTCAGCGACAAAATTTTTTTTTAGTTGTTGTATAGTTAGTTTTGGCTACTAAAATTATTTAGTGGCCGAATGAAAAACAAAAATTTACTTTGTATGGAAATTTTCGAAGGTAAGATTTCAAAATTTGGAGGGATTCCTAAATGAATTAGTGATTACATTTTCAGTTGGTCGGGAATGGAAGCATAATCCATTGATTAAACAAACCCACGATTCTGTTTCTTTTCTCTCTCATGCCTCACGCCTTACGGTTCTGTATCTTTTCTCTCTCACACCTCATGCCTCTGCCCTCCTCTCTGCTACTTGGAGCACCACCACAAGGGTTACACGAGCACCACTGTCGCTTTGTCTCGGGAAGGTATGTCCTCTCTCTCTCTCTCTCTCTCTCTCTCTCTCTCTCTATGTCTCTTCCATTCGCATATACCTTCACACCTAACCCCTAATTTGACCCAGCCCCAAATCAACCCATCTTGCTCGAGTGGTGCTTGGACTGCTCTTTGGATTTCACCGCTTGTACACCTGTAAACAGTTGGAATGATGCTTTTAGCCGTGCTTGTTCTTGCTCTCTGGACTTTCACCCCTTGAGTCTTGTTGCTTATTGTAAATTGTGTGATTTCGAAGAGGATTTATAAACCCTGATATTTGAGGAATTAAGGGGGGAAAAATGAGAATCTAATGTATTGGAATCTTAATTTTACTTTAATGATCCATGACCATTGATGAATGGTATCTCTGCATTTCTTGAGTTTGTTTTGGTTTTTTATACTCATTTCTGTAGCTCTTGTCAAAAAGTATCTTTTCATTCCTAGTTTCTTTTTTTGCTATGGTACAGATTTATATCTTTCTTAAAGCAATGGAAATTCTTCACTATCAATGAATGCAATTGCTTTTAAACTAAATCTTCACTTTTTCTCACTCAATTCAAATTACTACCTTTTTTTTTTGGCTAATAAATCTTGAAACTTTTGAAAGTAAGAGATAGAACAAAGAGTGTTGACTTGAATGAACTATCAAAATTGTGTGTTAGCCCTCCAATTAAGCTAATACTTGATAGACCCTTTTGAATGGATTAGAGCTGGTTAATTAGAAGCTCACTATAATATATTATTCTTTACACACCACTGAGTTTCTTTTAGAATTGCGAGGCAAGGATCGAGGCATTAACGGCCGTGGACGTGTCATCTTCCCTTTCCTTAAACCTTTTGACTTACACCAAACTGGTGTTAGATCATTATGGTTTGAGTGATATTTCAAGTTTCTTATACATTTGAAGTCATTTTCAAGCGTGTTTTTTTTTTTTTTCACATGATGTTTCATCCACCGTGATCCTTTTTTCTTGATACAATGTTTTGAGTGTGTTCCGGTTAGTGTTTGAAAATTCAAGATCTTGTTGATTTCATCCAGGATTGTGGACTTAGGATCTTGTTGATTTCATCCAGGATTGTGGAAAAAACTGAGTTTGAAACGTTGTTGATTTCATTAATGACAAACCAATTCAACATCGTTTAGTCTAGGAAATAATGAGCGTGTTGATGTAAAAGCTGATTCAATGGAGGTGTACCTAATAGTGGGTGTAATAGATGACAATTCAGTAGTACTGCTGGGAAGAAACTAGTCAAGTAGCAAAAATTTTCACCTTTCTCTCTCTAAAAACTCTCTTTCTAAAAAACCTCTATCTCCGGCCTCACCTCTCGCCAGCCGGCCGCCGCCTTTGGCCATGGTGGTTGGCTGGCCTATCTTTTCTTCTTGTGTACATGGTTTTTCTCCTAATAAACTTGAGCCCCCATTAGTTTTCCACTATCTCCTTTTTAGATCTAATCTCTAGATTTTCTTAGGATGCAGTTTTGGTTCTATCGTTTTTGTGTAGGATGCTCGTTTTCACAGGTGTTCTTTGGGGTTTTTAGCTAGGTATTCTTTGGGTGGCTTTAGATCTATCATATTCAGTGGTCTAAAAGCTTGTTGGGTCTACACTCTGTGGGTTTTGGTGCTCATGAAAGCTTTGATGGGTGGTTTTGGTGGGTTTTTTTCTCGAATGGAAAGGTTCGGTAGGAGTGGTGCTTCGGCCATGGTGTTCAGCTTCAACCATGGATTTCGGTTTAGGATGGGTGCATTGAACATAGGTGGGTTGGTTCAAGAATTTCATTCGGGCACTTCTTTGTGAGCGGGAGTTTAAGGGGTGGAGGATCCAAAGTTGTTTAGTATCTCCATTCGGGCCCTCCTGTACGAGTGGGAGTTTGAGGGGTGAATTCCGTTCAATTCTATGGTGGTCAGTGTTTGTGTTCAGTTAAGAGGAGATTGGCGCCGGGTCAACAAAGTGGGGACTGCTTAGCATTGTTGGTGAGGATCAATCAAGGGAGTTGTTTGGGCAATGAAAATCGTGGGAGAAGTTTAAGATGGAAAACAGGGTTTTGCAGGTTACAAGCGTGGTAATAGCACCAGTAGCCCCAGTCCCAAAGGAAAAGCCAGTGGCTGTTGAAGAAGAACCAAAGGAGAAGGCTACAGCAGCAATAGAAGAGGCACCGGCAACAGTCCCAGTGGAGGTTGAAGTCGAGAGCAAGGAATTTGTTGAGTTAAGGAGTTTCGTTTGTTTTTTTAGGTGTGGGGCTCAAGAGTTTGGTTTGCTTTTTTAATTGTCTTTTAAAATATAAAATCGTGAGGCTAAGAGGTTGGTTGTAAGAACGCGAGTAGCAATAGTAGGAGAGTGAGTCTTTACTCTTCGAATCTTTCTCAATGCGTTTTATTTCCTTCTACCTTTAAATTTCATGCTTTTAATAGAATTTTTCTTTGCCGATCAAAAAAAAAAAAAAAAGAGAGTGAAGAAATAGTAATGTAGTATATTTATATGTAGTTTGTATATAGATACATACATACATAGTGTACATGTATGCATTTGTATTTTGAGGTTTGCTTGGAGTATAAGAAGTTGGTCTGGTGATAGTACCAATGTGCTCAATTCTGTTAGAACAAGTTATGCTCAACTTTTCCAGTTGTTTCTTTGTGATTTGTTCTTTCTTAGACATATAAGATCTGTTTTCTTCTCTTTTTCTCTTTCTTTAAAATAAAGTTAAATAAAAAAAAAAAACTCTTTAAACTTTAGTATATTTTTATGTCTCATTATTGCCTTGTCTAGTTGAGGAATGGGAAAGTAGTCTTCTCTCTCTCTAGTCTCCATTGGAATCTGGATTTGAAAAGAAAAATATAACCTCAAAGGAGGATCTCTGATTTATTGTTGTTCAAATATTGTATAATTGGCATAATCAATAGGATGATTGCGAAATATCTAAATCAATTTTATTTTCTCAATAAAATAAAGAACAAGAATTTAATCATTTTTTTTCCTCTCTCAGTTGTTGCCTTTATTAGAGTTCATTCCAGCTGTGACATCACTTCAACTGCTTGGCTATACATTACAATAATTTTTTAGTTTTTTTTTTTTTTTTTTGCCTCTCCCTCTTTCTCTCTATTTTTGCTGATGGTTATGCTTGTGTTTCTAAGATTTGGGAATGTCCCATTGTATTTTCAATGTGTTGGGTTAGTTTTATTTGGATTTTTTATGCCATTTGTGGAATACTGATAGTTAGTTTAAATATTTTATCTTGCAAAAGTAATGTCACTTATATTCTTCGTATCTTGCAACGATAATATCTTGGAGTCCTCGTTGTTGCTAATTAAGGAGTTCTTAGTATTTTTTAAGAAGCTCTAAATTTCAAATATAGCAAAGCCCCCCTCCCCCCCATATAGCTACTAGAAACCACTAAAAACACTAAAAAAATCCTAAAAGTTGTCCCAGCTAATATAAAAACCATATAGACTCAAACTTCAACAAAATAAGTAGTTTCCAAACCAAACCAAAATGGAAACTAGACAACATATAAATTATTAAGAATAAAAATTTGTAGGAAACATGACTTTCTGAAGTCTATACCAATTTAAGTAATCCAAAGTAACAATAAGAATTAAATGACCCACAACCAAACAAGGAGCCCTAAGAGGAAATTAAACAAAACAACCCTATTCTAAAAACTAATTCATTTTGAACATGTTTCTCCTCGTTCATGGATAATGTGGTTGCGAATGATGGCCTAAAGATTTTAATGAAGTTGGGGCCAACTTTGTTGTGTATACACAAATTTTCATATTTTACCACTCTTCTTAGTGATGGCTTTATTTTGAGGTCACTATGGTGATGATCAAATATAGCAGAGACTTTGCATATATATATGTACACATATGGGGCAACCCACTCCATGAAGATCTTGCCACTTATCTAAATATATATGTGGGGATTGCTACTGTCCTCTATAGTAGAGTGAGGTCCCCTATTTTTAATAGCCGCACAATGATTCATTATAATTGAGTTTGTGAGGTTATTGGAGGGGTACCCTTTTAGCCCTTTGTCTTCTCCCCTTCCATTTCTTTATGATGGCTGGTGTTCTGGTTTTGAATGGAGAATGAATGAAATAGAATAGTCTGGCAGAATTGTATGATAAGGAAAGTGAAGAGCCTCCCACTTGTTGGGGTTACCAGACTGGCTAACCTAACTATGAACTTCGAGATAGATAGAGGTCTAGGATAGTACGCTGTTGAAGTGAGACCGGGGTACAGTAACGAAGTTAGACCGAAATGAACAACTCAATTCCTCTAGAAGAAAGGAGAGAGAAAGAACAACCAATTCTATGAAACAATATCTCCATCCAGATCCCAATTTACAAATGATTTAGGCAATTGTAGCATAGCTGGTGGATAGCAAGTCCTATGATGTATCATTCTGTGGGAATGCTTCTCCATTTTGTCACTGCAACCACCACTGTTGAGACACAAATGTCCTTGTTGCACGATACCTTAACTAACACCAATATCCACCATCAAATTTTAGCAAAACCTTTAGTCTTGCTGTCCATGGAGTGTTCCAGGATCCATGATTTGCATTTTCGGATTACTTTGTCTTCATATTTGAGATATGGACTTTCTTCGTATTTTTATATTAAAACTATGTTAGGGTTATTTTGAGAAAATATGTCATTTTAAGAGGTATTGCATATATATATATATATATATATAATTTTTAGATTTTTGTTTGGTAATTTTTGGAAGAAAAATTATGTTGAAATGTTAAGAATGTTGGCATTTTGATATTGATTTTGGAAAAATCATTGTGTTGTTAATTTTGTAAAAAAATCCGAAATAAAATTTAAAGGTTGTATGATTGTATTTACATCATATTATGATTAGATGATTTATTTTGAGAAATATAAAGTTAAATTTTTTTTATCTTTAATTTGGAATTTATTTTTGAGAAAAATAAATTAATGTTGAGGAATATAGAGTAAATACTTAAGTAGGAATTATAGAGTTGTTTTAAGATTAAAAACTCTAAAAGTGTTATATTCATGATATTTTATAAAAGATGATAAGTTAATGATTAAGTTGTGTTCATTTTTATGAAAATAAAAATGTGAAATGTGGACTTTCAAACTCATAGCCTTGAAAATGTTACTATTAGGTATATTTCATAATTTTTGATGTAAATATCATGTTGGTTAAGTAATTTTAGAAAAAGTTGTGAAATTGTTATTGGTACAGAATTTGAAAAAAATATTACCTCTGTAAATAGCTTGGCATGAAAATTGGTTATGTTGAAATATAGTTATGTTTGAAGGATGAGGCATGTGAAGATAGGTTTGGTATTATTAATTTGAAATTTTTTGAATATAATAAACTTACTAATTTAGTGGATTAAATTAGTTTTGGTTAAAAGGTTATATTCATTATGGTTAAAAGTGTGTTATTAAGATTATACCATAATTTTTGACATAGTATGATGGAAATGGTTATATTTAATAAGTAGGGATTTCATTTGAGTTATATATATGTGTTTGCAAGATCTAGATGATTTTCAAAATCATCCTTTGATTTGTTTTGAAAATTGATTGTTGATTTAAGAAGATGAGAAATTTTTTTGAAAGTGGGCTTATTTTCTTGTTTCTTTTAAACATAAATTGAGGGTTCTGAACTACAAAGATTGAAGAGAGATGTTTTTGGTGACTTTCTTTCAATAAATGAAGATGAGTGATTTTGGTGAGAAAACGTAAAAATTGGAGGTTTTTAAGAAAGATATTAACATTCTTTGAAGATATTGTTATATTTATTTTGTGTGCCAAAATAAATGATATTTGAAAATTTGTTTATTTGTTTACATATAAATGATGGTTTTCATGGAATATGAGAATTGTTGAAGTTTTGAAAATTGTTGTTCAAAATGTTGATATAGTCTTGAAGTGACTAAATGGTTGAGATTACTCTAAGTGTGGAAATTATGTTGTCCCATGGATGAATTAGAATAAAAGTATTTATATTCATCTTGAGAAATTATATTGAAATGAGAAATGAGAATTTTAATCACAATGGGAATATTGTGTGGAAGTATTGAAAGTGGAAGAAATATTGCATTGTATTATTAATCATTGCATTGACATATCAATTCATTTGATAATGATGAGTTTTGAAATTTGATTTGAAAACTTTGCATTGAGAAAGGAATGTTGGGAAACAAGTTTTCATGAAATGATTTTGGGGTAAATACGGTGGTAAATCTTGAAAGGTGGTGTAGATGATAGATGTTGAGCCTTCTAGTTAATACTGGTAAAAATGACAAATTGATAGTACTTGTATAGTCTATTTGCAAACACCAATCTATGGATTACCTGAGTCGTATTTACCATTTTGGAATTTTATTGAAATTGTTGGATTAATGTGTTTTCAAAATGACATTGTGCGCAAGATTTTCGAAAGATGAGAAAAATATTTTGAGCATAACATGGCATATGCATTCATCTCATAAGACTGTATAAAATGGATTTAATGAATCCTTTAATTATTTGATTCAATTAATAATGAGATAATTGATTGAATTGAAAAGGATGTCTTGTTACTATTGAAATATGTTTATTTATTTAAGTTAACTTCTTGTGGTTAATTAAATAAATTAGATTTAAGAGATTATGTAATAAAATCATATGGTTTTGACATTATATGATTTCACGTATATGTATGAGTATTTTAGTACCCACACATCTTCTAATGTTTTAATATAAGATTGCTTGGTGAGCTAGTGGTTGCTCACTCCCTGCTTGTATATGTGTACAAGGAATGTTTTTCGGATTTGAAGATCAAACAATAGTTTTTACCATTTCATAAATGTAATGTAGTCATGGATTGTACTATTTCATTTGTTGTTTGGCTGAGTGCTATTTTTTTGTAAAGAGTAGTGTCCTCCCTTTTATTGTAAGCCTTAGGACATTTCTTTTATTTGTATATAAATGTCATTGTTGTATAACGAGAGGGAATATGTATATTTAATTATTCATCATTTCATCCAATGATGAAATGTTATTTGTAAATGGACTTAATAAATGAATATTGGTAAGGTTATTCGAGTAATAAAATACGGGGCGTTATAATTGCCTTGGAACACAACCAGATCTTTCAATTCTACATAAATGAGTTGAATCGATCTTTAATTTACATGATGTTGGTGTGAATTGTGCTGATTCTATTTTGAATAAAGCACCATGTTGAGCAATCAATTGGTGAAACCACTAATTTTCATGTTTTTTTGTAGTGGTGGAATTTATTATTTTTACACCTTCATTCTCTAGCTTGGAACAAAATGAAAGATTTGTTCCAAGTCTAAAAATGTCTTTCTGAATTGGTTAACTTTAAGTGATTATATCCTACTATCGCAAACAATCTTCAATTCTTAGTAATTCATATGCAATCCTTGAAATGTGTTCTCATTTTGTTCCCAAGCTAATCTTTGCTTGATTTGTAGGTGACAAATAATGGACAAGAGTTGGATGATGATAAATACTAGGTTGACAAGCAAAGAGTATCAATAAGTGGTGAAGTCATTCCTTGACTTTGCTACTGCAAATTTAGGCCCACATGAGGAAATTAAGTGTCCGTGTGTTGATTGCATGAATGGCACAAAACATAGCAAACAAGTTGCGTGGATGCACCTAATTCGAAGAGGAATTGCGTCTTCGTATATAACTTGAGTGCACCACGGGGAATTTTTAAGAAATTTATTAAATCTTAAAAGAAGAAAATTTCTTCGGAGTTATGATGATTTTATATATGCATTTTTGTCGTTGTTGTTGTGATTGGGTTTTAGGGCATATTACTGATTAGTTGAGGAACTATTTGGAGCTAACTCTCTAAAGAATTCGTACATATGATAATTTGATATATGCATTTGTTTTTTGTTATTAGGTTTTAGGCCATGAGTTGAGAAATTTTTTGGAGCTAACTTTCCCAAAAGTTAAGGACGGAAAGAAGCCTAAATTCACTTTAGGCATTGCTGAGCCTATGATTGGATCACATGCCTTTGAAGTGACCAAGATCCCCTGCCAAAGTAATGAGTCTGTTCTTGAGCATATTTAGTTAACATGATATATGGTTTATTGTCATTTATTATGGAATGTTACAGAACCTGAAGGTTTGCATTTTTTTACACTTTTCCACCTCTCTCTGTAGTGTCAATGTCTTGTTGTTATGTTTTTCTTTATGAAATTAGTTCATATGTTATGTAACTTGTTTCTTCTATGTTCTCACACTTCTCTAGCTTGGTGATTTGAAGAAAGCCCAACTTGGTCTGGGGCACAGTTATAGTAGGGCAAAGGTCAAATTCAATGGTAACCGTGTTGACAATATGGTTATTCAGACTATCTTCCTTCTTCATACTCTTGATAAAGATATCAATTCCTTTTTCATGGGAGTCATGTTTGTCACTTGTACAAGTCAATTTTGTCTTAGGAATATCATCTTCAGGGTTCATTATTCTTTAGAACTAGTTTACTCTTTCTTTCTTTTTAGTGCAATATTTGAGCATTTTTGGGATTTGTTGTTTTGAAATTGTGACATTGTATGATGCTTTATGGATGTTTTTGATATTTATTCCAATTAGATTTTTTTAAAGTTGTTCTTTGATTTACTTAATGCAGAGAATGGTACTCTTGGCATTTTCCTGAACTAGTAAAGATTGTCAATGACAACTATCTTTATGCCAAAGTTTCAAAATTTGTTGAGAATAAATCAGAATTGTTTGAAGACAAACTACCAGGCTTGATTGATATAGTTGGAGATGAAGATAAAGCAAAGGTTGATCACCTTTTGGCGTGGTACAAATTAGGTTTTGGTGGTACAGATTAACTTTTGGATATTAATTTTGTTTAATCCTCTGTTATGTATGGAATTATATTTTTGAGATTGGATTATACTTGATTTGTGTGGAATTTCTATTGGAAATATTAATTTGATGTTAAATATGAATTTTTTTTTTTTTTTTTTTTTTATGGTTGAAAGTGAAATGTATGCATGTTGTGGAATGGTTGCTAATTTTATCAGTATATGGATTATTTTATTTATATACAGGGTACAGATTGCACTAATAATGGAATAAATACAGGTGGTCGAGAAATTAATTATAAAAAAAATTATAAAATTATTGGCAACTAAATATTTTGGTAGCCAAAAATGCAAGCAAAGGTTTTTCATGACTAAATATTTAGTAGTAAAAAAGAAACAAAAGACTTTTGGCTACCAAATAGTTAGTAGTCAAAATAAATCAAGATGACAGAAGAAACTTTTGCTGACTAAATATTTTAGTCATGAAAGAACATGGCATCCTTTGATGACTAAAATGTTTGGTCGTAAAATACCATGAAATGAAAATATCTAATCTTTTGGCGACTAAAATGTTTAGTTGTGAAAACTAACAACAACTAAACTATTTGGTCGCTAAATGTATTATTATAAGTGACAAAAATGTTTAGTCGGTAAATGTATTAGTATTAGCGACTAAATATTTTAGTCGCTGAAAGAGAATTTCATTTTGATTTAATTACTTTCGGCGACTAAATATTTGGTCGCCAAACCGTAATGTTTGGCGACTAAGTTCGTTTTAGTAGCTGAAGATAAGATAAATAGTGACCAATGTTAATTTAGTCGCCATTGACTATTGCCAACAAGGCTTTGGTGACCAACGGGGCGATGAAGAACTTTAGTCACCATTGACTTTTAGTGACTAAAAAAACAATCTTTGGCGACTAAAAGTTTAGTCGCCAAAAGTGTAATTTCATGTAGTGTCCTCATACTTTCCCATTATCAAGAAAGTTGTAACTTTTCATGAAACTACTTTATCGGGTAGTGGACATGATTCACATTAGTTAACCAATTCTTTACTGATTAAAATATATATAATAAATATATAATAATATAAATAAATAAAACAAACATGTGGCATATGTGCCACTTTATGGATATGTTTACAACGCGTCCCTTGACATGTACTATCTGTTTGGCACAAAGTCTCAACAAGTGCCACTGTACTATCGGTTTGGCACAAGTCTCAACATGTACTTTTTGGTGTGAACCTAAGTGGATGTTGTCATGATATAGATCGCAGTAGATGCAGCTGCTCTGGTGGCACCCTCCACAACGGTACTCACGACGGCATCCGCCTTCTCAGTTCAGTTTCCCAAGATATGCACTCTCAGAACTCATGACCCGCTATCAGCCATATTTGTGTTCACCTCAGCGACTCCTCCACCCTTAGCCACCTAATCACAATCTCCCCAACTTCCCAAGGTGTGGGTCACAACAAGGGCTATGCCTCATACCAAGCCCAAGGATGCTTCCTTGGTTTTGCCTGTGCAACCAAAGCAGTCTTAAGACCTGGGTAAATGGAAAGAGAGTCCCTTACTTTCGGGCTACCATGCTTCCATCTTCGTGGGGTCGCCAAGGTATACTAGTATCTTCAGGACCTGCTACCAACTCCGACCAATAAACATTGAGGCCTACTATCAGTGCAGGCTACTTATGCTTCGGGCTTGCTATCAACCCTAGGCTACTAATGCTTTGGGGCCTACTATTGATGCATGCATTAGCCTTTGTTTTTGTGGGAGAGGCCTCCCTCAAAGGTTGTTACCACCTTGGGGAGTCTTGCCTTAGAAAGTAGTTGTAAAGACTGAAGTTGTCACATTGCCTTTCCCTCGATGAGTGTCTTGAAGGCACCGCCGCAATGTTTTAGTGAGATGATGGTGCTGAGGTAGGTTGTATTAGCTATTGTCCCACAACGAGTAGAACCCTGGTAAGTTCCCGTAAGTATTCTTTACTGCTGGGGACCCATTCGACTGTAGTTGGTCGGATCTCTAGTTTGACCTATTTTCCTTGAGCTTTGACCCATGTTTATTTATTTAAGCTTATTCACCTAATGATCCATGTTTATTTATTAACACTTATTCACCTAACAAAAGGCAACTTTAATGATTAGGTTAACAATTTAATTTCTGTTCCTCTACACATTTCATACACATTTTATCTTTTCTTTTTCAAATCTCTCCTTATATTCATAAATCAACTAAAAATCCTTTTTCACTGCAATGTCAAAAATAAAGCAGCAGCAAAATCATCACTTCCTAAGTAACAACTACCAACACCACCTATTCATTTTAACCAAAACAGACGCCACCTTTTTTTCCTTTTGGTAATTCTTTCAAAAGTTTCCCATATGACTTTCTTAATGGTTTAATATTAAAGGGTAGGCTACGAGTTTAACTACTTTTAATGAGGAGTCAATTTAGGAGATAAGTATTTTGTGCTTTACAAATTAAACAAAAACTAACAACTGATTTTCGCTTTAAAAAAAATAAAAATGTTTTAATGTTGCATGGTGCACACCACATGGGAACCTTCTCAATTTAAGAAACAAAAGATGGGAAAGTTCGGCTTAGCAGACACGAAAAGAAAAGGTGGAAACTCCTGTGAAATCTTTAAAAATTAATTATTAATTCATGGTAAAATTTATAACTTCATACTTTAATTTATAAAATTTACCATTTATTTGTAAATAACTTTTAAAATATAAACTGACATGTGAATTACCCAAACAAAAAAAAGGGGTGGCGAGTGTTTTGGTTAAAATGAAGAGGTGTTGTTGGTAGTTTGTAAGTTACATGTAGCTTATGATTTTACTGGTGCTCTCTTTCGACATTGCAGCAAAAAAAAGATTTCTAGGTGGTTTATAAATTTAAGAAGAGGTTCACAAAGGAAAATAAAAAATGTATGAAATATAAGTAAAATATAATTATATTTTATTTATTTATTTTTTCTTTCTAAATATTTTTCTAAATCTATAAATTAAACAAATTCTTAAGATTAGTTTGTGAATAGATTATTTTAGTAATTTTTTTGATTTTTTTGCTAAAATATGAAGTGAAAGAAATTAATATATTTGGAATAATTTTTTGATTTTTTATAAAAAAAATAAAATAATAAGTGCACAAAAAATAGAGGTGAAAGAGATTATTTGAGTTGTTTATATAATTCTTTGATTTTTATATTTTTTAATAATTTTTTGACCTTTTTAATTATTATAAGGAGCTCTCAAATTTGCCTTTAGGCCCCGTTTGGGATGCCAAAGTTTGACTAAAATAATCAATAAATATATAAAAGGGCTAAGAAAATCAATAAAACGTTACATCTAACCTATAATTATTTTATTTTATTTTTCTCTCACAACCATTAAATCAATTAAAAAAATAAAAATAAAAATTAACTATGATCTCGAATACAACTTTTTTACATGTACTGAAATAACTAAAAAATGAACTAAAATAGTTAAATTCCAAGCCTTACTGTAGAATGAAGAAGAAAAGGTTTAGCTGAGTGAGGCATGCAAGCCGCCGTTATATTTCGGACATCTTGTACACGTTCAATAAGCTGACTCCTAAATCCTCAAGAATTCATTTTACGTTCTTATTTTGAAAAAGACAATAATTGATATTTTGGGTTTTTGTCCGGGCCAAATTTGTAGACTGGGCAATGTTGTTGGATTTATGGGATTTATCACGGGTCCTATTTCAATAATCCGAACCGTTAATATATAGATCTTATCGAGTACTTTATCTCTGTAAAATTTTACATTAATCGGATATCGTTAACTATTTGATCGGATCAGATTTTTGTCAACAATTTATTTTGAAAATTATATTTACCATTGGTTGAAATTTGATCCGATCAAATAGCTATTGATATGTAAACAACGTTGCTGTTTTATAAAGATAAAGTACTCAATAAGTTCTACACATTGACGGTTTGGATAATCAAAACAGAACCTATGATAAGCCCCCATTGACCCAATAATATACTTCGATTTGATCTTAGACTGTAGAGAATTTGAGTGGGTAGTGATAAAATTTTCATTTGGAATGAATTTTTTTAGCTTAATTTTTTGATTATTTGATTATTTCAATTTAACTAAAAAAGTTATGTTTTGATTGATATTGGTTTTTTTTTTAAAATTGATTTGATGATTACGAGAAAAATATAAAATAATTATATTTTAGATATAAGAATTTATCTTATTAACTAAAATAATTTATTTTATTTTTATTAACTAATTTAGTCCTAATCGTTCCTAAAGCAACGCCTATCTTTTTGACCCAATGAAATGTTCAATTGGTTTCTGGACTGAAAAAATTGAATCCACAAAAATACGAAAATAATAATAAAATAATATATATATACACCATAAAAATATACTTTAATCCTTATGAGTTATATCTATAATAACGGTAGGTTAATGATTTTTTTTTTTTTTAAGAATGTTTATAAATTTAGAAAAAATTATGAGAAAGTCTTATATGGGGAATCAGTTACTCCAATCAGTCCTACGAATTTTCTAATACATTGACATGTTCTGTTTGTTTTGACAACCTTATTTTGAGATTCTATTTTGAATTTTGATATGATTTGATGCACGTTTATGTCCTTTCTCACTGGAGGGCACCATCTTAGGGAAGTTTGATTCAATTTTTTAGATTTTGTTTCTGTCATTCCAATGTAATACTCAAACGTAACATTTCAAAAATTCCTTAGTGTACATTTTCTAAACGTAACACTTCAAAAACGTAATACTCCAATGTAATACACTAAAAAACTCATTAATTAACGTAACAATATAAAAAGAACTCCCTAAACGTAACACTCTAATGTAATACTCCAATGGAATGCTCTAAAAATGTAACACTCTAATGTAATACTAAAAAATTCTTTAATATACTTTTTTTTTTTAAATGTAACACTCCAACAAATAGCAACAATTAATGAAATTATAATAATAAATGAGTCATTAGACATAAAAAAAAAAAAAAAAAAATCACAAAACAAATTATAAAACTAACTAAAACATAATTTTAGCATATAAGATTTATCGATAACTCTCCTTTAAATTTATAGTATTGTTGCTTAAGTTATCTTGAGCTTATAGGGGTGGTTGCGGTTCAGTTTTGGACGGTTTGCGGATTGGTTTGGACTGGTCCGCATGTTTGCAGTTTGGGAAAAATTTAACCCGAAACTACCTGCAGTGCGGATTACGGTTTATGCAGGTAGGGTTCGCGAATATGTGAACGGTTGTGGGTAGTTTGTAGCTTGGACTTTTTCCTTTAAACAATAAGCATAGTTCAAAAAAAAGAAAAGAAAGAGTAAACAATAAGCAACTAAATTAATCCAAGCTATCAAAGCCACACACATCGACTGTATATATTTTCAATTTGTCATGAATCTTCAATTTGTTTATATTTTCAATTGTATATATTTTGGTACACACACAGCAACTGTTGTTAAACTTTAATAAAAGTATTTGATCAATTCGCACATAACAAAAACATTAAATTGGGAAAAAAGCAAAAGGTATTTTTCATTTTCTCTGGTTGCAGTATTGATTTAACAAAAAAAAAAAAAAGTATTTGTCTAGGTTTTTTGTTTAAAAAAAATTTAAATGCGGCGGATTCTTGCAAGTGCAAGTAAAACTCAAAACTTGCAATCATGTTATATTTCCAACAATATCTACCTACATTGTATATGTAAAACCGTCCATTCACATACGATTCAATTCGGATTAGACGAATTGAACAATTTGAATAATCCTATACCAAACCCTATCAACCCACTTCTACCAAATCCCAACACATAAAGATCTTTTAAATGACAGTGCCAGTAGTAAGAGCATCTCTAATGATATTTGTTATAATATCATTGCTATTGCTATTGCTATAATTTAGCAATAAATAATAGTAATTTGTCAAATTATAATAATGGTGCTCCAATGGTACACATGCTACTTTGGCAAATCTCAACTAAATTTCTCTTCAAATTTGTTGATATTGTTTGGATATAAATTTCTTAGTATTTTTTTTATTTTTTGTTTTTTGTGACTTTTTTTTAACTGTTTGTAAATTTTTTTTAAAAATATATTTTCATTATACCCGACTAGACAAATATAAAAAATGAAAAAAAAAGAAAAATTAAATATTTTTTTTTTGTTTCACTGTGTTTATTTATTTTTTTATATTATTGTTCCATTTCCAGTATATTATTGTTCCATTATGTTTATTTCTTCCATGAAAATTTTAGAACTAAATTCTGTATATTTAGATAATGTGGCAAGTTTTGCAATTGCCAAATTTGTTGTCAAATTTGAGAGATGAAATGGCATTTGTCAAATTTAACAACAGTTATAACAGTCCATTGGAGTAATATTTTTGAGAACTCTTGTCAAATTTTGACAATAACAACTCAAATAGCTTATCATTGAAGATGCTCTAAGAAGTATTACATGACAATATATATCTATCTATCTACTATATAATAATCATTCATAAAAAATAAAAAAAAAATTCTAGAATAAGGGAGTTGGTGCATTTTGAACAGTGTTTTCGCTGTTAATTGATGGCTCTCATTTTTATTTTCTGATTTTGCCCCTTTCATTTGTTTAATTTCCCTAGTACTCTTGTCCCCATTTTTATGTTATTCATGCACATTGAAATCAGAGTTCCTTTCTCTCATCATTACGAGGTGACAGCTACCTACCAGGCGATTATTACATTTCATTTTAAAACTTCAAAATTTTTGGTTTTTATAAATAAAATTTACAGTGATGCTACGTAGCTCGAAAGCTACGTAGCTCGAATTCCCCGAATCGAAAACGGCAACGTTTTTGTATTTTTTTTTTTTTTTTTTTTTTTTTGTTTCAGAACCAGAAATCAGGAGGAAGGAGAGGAGAGGAGAGGAGAGGAGAGGAGAGGAGGGGGAGGGGAGAGGAGGAGGAGGGAGGAGGAGGAAGGAGGAGGAGGACTGGAGGGGGCTCTAATAACAGGGGAGGAGGAGGCGGAGGCGGCGGAGGCGGAGGCGGAGCTAGAGCTGCTGGCGGGAGGCGAGGCGTGACGAGGCGATGGCGAGGCGACGACGGCGGAGGCGGTGAGACGAGAGCTCTCCTCCTCTCTTCTCCTTCTCTCCTCTTTCTCTCTTCTCTTTCTCTCCTCTAAAATCGAAGGAGAGAGGCGAAAAAAATCGAAGGAAAAAAAAAAAAAACCCTAATGCCCAAAACGACGTCGTTTTGGGCATTAGGGGGATTAGGGGGAGAGATTTTCGAGCTCTCAATCATTATTCTAAAATTTATACATGACATTAACATAATTATAAATATAAGGAGTTTTCTTAGGTGTGCAACCCACAAAAGGTGTAAGTGGGTTGCACACCATGTGCCACTCACACAAAAGGTGTAAGTGCAACCCACAAAAGGTGTAAGTGGGTTGCACACCATGTGCCACTCACACAAAAGGTGTAAGTGTAAGGTGTAAGTGTAAGTGGAAGGTATAAATGAAATGTATAAGTTGCACACCATGTGCTACTTACACAAAAGGTGTAAGTGCAAGGTAAAAAATGTGTAAGTGTAAGGTGTAAGTGAACACAAAAAGGTGTAAGGTATAAGTTGCACACTATAGCATTACCCTAAATATAAACCATCTTTATAATTATTTTGTTTTAAAATAAAAATTACTTTTAAAAATAGAAATTATTTTTATTTTGAAGGTATTTTTCTTTAAAGTTTATCAATTGTGCACAAAAAAATTATAATTTTTTTTGTATTATTACTCTTTGTATTATCAATAATAATTTATTTATTTATTTTTATTTTTATTTTTTTAACATAACACATTTAAAATATTCTTTTTAAAAATATTGAAGATTTATTTCAAGAGTGGTCCACTCATTACACATTACAACAATATGTGAGAAAAACATTTTATTTTAAATGAAATGGAAAAGAAAAAATTATCAAAATTTTATACAATATTCACATCAATGTGACATGCACAATATATAGGACTCACTTCCATATAAATATTGTGTAAAATTTTTAATAATTTTTTTTACAAATCTCTAACATTTGTGATATTTCAATAACCCTTTTAGTATACGATTAGAGTTTATTTTTTTAATTGAAAATTGATATAATTCAACACAATAAACACTAGCAAATACAACGAGACTTACTAATAATAAACAAGATCCCGTGCAAAGTGTAACACGACAAAATCATAACAACTAATCATCTCATGAAATGTAATGGAAAAGTGAAAACTTACAAAATATTAACATTTTATTGATTCTCTTTAATAGTACAAAAGATGTCATATGCATGTATATATTCATAAATCCTAGATCCTAATTCTGTATCATATGACATGTTTGAATAACTTAGAACAAAAGGAAGTACAAATAAGTTTATACCCTAATGGCTACATATTTCCAAGATGATTCTCAGTAACAACAAAAGTAGCTCAGGTCCAAAACAAGTAAAAAGCTTGAAGCTTGTACAAAATATATTTACAATAAAAGAAAACAAAAATGAGCCTTCAGTTCCATGATCCTCCCAAAGCTAAGTCCTTGGTAGAGACATACCATCAGCACTTGAAAGTTGGTTTCCACATACGGTGAACTAAAGCCTAGTAAAGAATACTTGAACACACTATATGATGCATAACAAAGTTATGTGGTGAATGCATATGCATGCCATTTACGAAAACGTTACACTTTCTCTTTCAAAACAATACAATGCCATGATTATAAATTAATTCGTAAAACAATACTTTTTAAATCAAAAAACAAGGTAGTGTATACATAACATTGGTAATCTCTAGGTACGTGTCTGCTAGTAGGCTATACAAGTACTACCAAAGTTATTTTACTGGTACTAATTGAAAAGGTCAACACCTAACCGTGCGGGTTTCTAGACTTTCACCAAGGACACACATACTAACATAGATAATACCATAACCACACCCCTTAACCAGATTCACCAAGGTATTCACCCTTTTTTTTTTCTTCTAAAAATGATACATTTTCAATGTATAAATATGAAACAATGTTCAATGCAAGATGTATGAGTAATTGGTTCCAACTAACCTAATCTTCATGCGATTTCTATAACAATCAAAGTTATTTTCCACTGATAGTCAAAACAGATATTTTTAGACAAAAGATAAATTTCCAACAATAATTATAATTTCATAATCTCTATATGGAAGTGATAATACATATCCAACTCCACTCTCATCATCAATAGATACATCCATTTTATCTTTTAAAAAACTCAACATGTTTCCCTTTATTCTTAGGTCAAAACCAATGATTTCCAGCAAAATATCTATTACTTTCAAAAACACGTATTAAGGAGAAATTTCCAATGTTTTGACACAACTAAAAAATGAACTTATTTCACAACATGTCCATGAATCCATTTGAAAACCCCTATTTTGTATTCCCAAAATCAAACCCACTACTCCCAAATCACTATGCTTTTCAAGAAACACATAACGAGGCTAAGAATCATACAAAGAGGTTGAATAAATCCCTAATTCAAAAGTAGAAGGAGAAAATAACAAGACCTACCTTTTGACAGAGCCAAAAATGGAAACTTTTCCAATCAAAATGTTCACCTTTACGAGTTCTAAGCTTTTCTTCAAAGCACTGTGGTGGCAAGATGGACGGATTTGAGTGTATAGAGGTGTTTAGACAAAAGCTAGAGAGAGAGAGAGAGATATATATATATCAAAAAGTGTAACACTTTTTACTCCTTGGACTAGTAGGCTTTCTTTTGACTCTATTATTATTATTCTTGAAGCCTTTTTGATTGATGTTAGAGTATTGATTTAGGTGATATCATATTGGTAAAGTAGGATTGAACAACAAATATTGATTTGGATAATTGTCCCACGAGCAGTCTTCAATCTTTTACCTTTTTCTCTCTCCACACAATGAATTTGGATGTGAGGCTAGAACAATTGGAAATCCCGTTTCTGGGGCTTCGAATTGGACACAAGAACGACCTAAATAAGAGTCCAGACAAGGGCGTTATTGTCACGTCCCAAAACTTGCCCCTAAAAGTTTGGGTATGACCTAATCAAAAATAGACTTGAAACCTGATATACATAACATATGGGGCCTTGACGGAAGCACTAAAAATTTAATATAATAACAAACTCCATTGAGCTACCTCTAATATACTAGGATCACATGCATTACATACATTAAAATAACCACTTACAAACCAAAATTATACTGTGAGCATCAGTCATATAGATATACATATGCAGCCCCAGCCCTAAGATTGGGCATATATAAAATCATTGAAGTCATGCCAATTTAACTATTCATGAGTAATTCAAATACAAACTAACGTCTAAGCAAAGTTGCTCAAAATGGGTGATCTCGCCTAGTGCCTGGACTCATATAGGTTGACAAAAGGAAATGGACGTCTTGAGTTAGGATTGGCCTCCTGGTTGGTTACCTACAGAAACAGACATACAGAAGGTGAGCCAAGCTCAGTGAATAGTAGCACCTAAATAAAACAATGTTTAACTTGAATCATAGTAAAAGAAAACATATAAATTCGTAACTTAACAATACTTATCGAACCCTAAATCGTGTCCGAAGTGCTTTGGAAAGAGATGAGAATAGAATCATGAACTTAGTACAACTTTTCAAATTATTCTGAAAGTGGATCCCCGCTCGAGCGCCACTTTGGTCGCTCGAGCGTACTGTACAATTTAACAAAAATGCTAGGAGGTCGAGATTTTCACACACTTTCGGATTTCCTCGCTCGGCGAAGAGGAAAATTCCCAAAACTTCATTTACAAGTCATTTTTGGTATCCCAAGATTCAAAACATATATCTATCAAGCTTCAAAACATATACTTGAAAACACATACTTATTAAACTTCATAACATGTACTTAAGCATACAATTGTAAAGTCCACATAGTTAGTCTGAGTCTGTATTACCTCGTAATGATCTTAGGCTCTATCTTGGAACATATTAGCTTGAACAGCTTAAAACATATTAGCTCGAACATCTTGTTTTGGCTTAAAGCCCTTGAACAGGGTGGCATGAAACCCTTACATAAATTAGCATAGAGCCCATGGATCATTTGGCATTAAGCCCTTGAATATTGGCATTAAGCCCTTGTAAATCGGCATTAAGCCCTTGAAGCATAACGGCACAAGGCCCTTGAAACATAATGGCATATTGCCCTTGGAACATAATGGCATGTATGAACCCAAGAGGTGTCTCACACGGATTCTAGAGGTGTCTCACATTGTAGCACTTAGTTCCGTGTAGCACTTTGTTTCATTTCATAACAACTTATATTCATTAGGTCTTAAAGACCGATCAATTCATATCATGTTATAACATAGCATAAACGGATCGAATAAATAGGAACATATTCATACATATTCTTCATTAAGCTTGAATCAGAAATAGAAATCATAGTTCATGCTTGATCATAACCCACCCGTACAAGATCGTCGGTGGTACCATCCGTACAAGACCGTCGATGGCAAAACATAACGCACCCGTACAAAACCGTCGGTGGCAAAACATATCTTGTGACATACTTAAACTTGTAACATATGTATGGACTCAAGAGGTGTCTCACATGGACTCTAGCGGTGGCTCACAATGTAGCACTTAGTTCCAAGTAGCACTTTGTTCCACACCAATAATTAATAGGTTTTATAGAACAAACCGTACATATATTGTCATACCATAAACGGAAACAAATTCACACATATGCATATGCTTGAATCATAAACAGAAATCAGAAGTCATATTCGTTACATACTTGAATTTGTACATACATGAACTTGTACCATGCGTAAACTTATAACATACTTGAACTTGTACTATACTTAAACTTAGAACATACGTAAACTTGTAACATACCAATACTTGTAACATGCTTAAATCCGTAACATACTTAAACTTGTAACGTACATAAACTTGTAACTTAATTACTTAAACCACGGTATGATTACCGTCAGGTAAGGGCCGTGTGTTATGGATGTAATGAATACTTTACATTTATGATCAACTGTTCATTAAATCAAAACATAGCATATCAGAACATAGAGCATGCTTAGCAAGGACAGAACAGTTTACATTCTAACGTGGGTTACATAATGATGTTAAACCTTTGTTTTCATATCATAGATTCTAAACGACCTCGAGTCCATACGTAACACAACAAAATAATCTTGGGCTCATACATGTGTCATTATTCATGGATGAACATAAGCTCCATTTATTCTTAAGAAGTACATAATACACTGATAAATAACAGAGGTTTAATACTTGTTATTGACAGAATAAAAGGGTTCCAAAGTCATACCGACGTACGCAAATTTTTCCATATTCATAGAAATTCGTGTTGATTTCCACTTGTCATAAACGTTGATAACACTTTCAAAGAACAGAGTGTTAGTGACAATAATTATCAACGATAAATAAGATGTACATTTCTGTATTACTACTCACAGCGTCGAGGTGGCGTGTTGCTTCCTTCTGGAGTGTGCCTTGCACACAATTGATACATTAGTTCCTTTTTCTTCCTTAAATCGTTTCCTGAGTCTTTACACTTTGCATGCATTTACAACCACTTTAAAATCATTAGAAAAACATTCTAAAAATACCAGAGAGACAAGCATGCAAAACGGAACAAACATGTGTTTTTCTTGAAAATGAGTCCCCCGCTCGAGCGCCACTTTGGCCGCTCGAGCGGACTGTATAATTCACAAAACTGCTGGGAGGTCAATTTTCCCGCTCGAGCGGCCTTTCCGCCGAGCGATCGAAAGCATTCTGAAATTCTGAACCTCCATTTGAGTCCCAACCTGGTATTCACTCCATTTTACATGCAACCCAAGGTTAGGTTAATGCAACATTCCAACCTAACATCACTATAACATGGATTCTACCTTGCGTATAACAAATTAAACAAGATTAGAGACTTCAACAAGCCATCTCTCCCTCAAATTCCATTCTTGGATTCAAGTTCTTCATATTCATAGAACATAACACTTGCTATAAACATAACTTCATGAAGTGATGATATAAAACCATAGATTGAAGTATAATTTCATAC
This sequence comes from Camellia lanceoleosa, assembly GCA_025200525.1. Classification (NCBI taxonomy): domain Eukaryota; kingdom Viridiplantae; phylum Streptophyta; class Magnoliopsida; order Ericales; family Theaceae; genus Camellia; species Camellia lanceoleosa. The sequence goes on along the minus strand of CM045772.1, from coordinate 68,807,736 downwards.
AACACCCAATCTAGATGTCTAAGCAACCAATTGAGAGAAACCCTCATTAATCAAGCATGAATTAGACATGAATCAAACATACACATCAATTACAAACTCTAAGTTGCCATAATAAGAAGGACTTGAGCTCACCTTGAATTCAATCCCACACCTCTAACAATTTTGCCAAGCTTTCTTGTTGAATCCCTTCTCCCCCAATTTCTCTTCTTCACTTTCTCTTATTTTCTCCCCAAAATGGTATTCACATTTTTGACCAAGGCTCATGAAGTCTTAGAAGTATATTTATTCATAAATAAGGCATATAAGACAAAAATTTAATCGTTTAATCAATCCGAAATTAAAATTTCGTAAACATGCTTAATATTACTTAAAAAATATGCTGATCACAGATATATAATCAATTTCAGCTAATTAAGCCGTTAAGGCTTCCAATTTCTAATTCAAACGTGTTAATTGTGACAGATAATTTCCTTGTGAGACAGATAGACATTCATAGACATGGATTCCACTTCCTTAATCATAATTTTTCATGGAATTATACAGTGAGCTTGGAAAAGTACCAATCAAGGATTGAGAATATATTAGAAATCATGTGCGAGGGTCGGGTTATTACAGTTATGCCCGTTTGAAATTTGAGTACATGTGTTGAAAGCAAGTCCGCTCAAGCAAACTTTTGACTGCTCAAGTGGTCTGTGTGGGATTCTGAGATTATGGGAGTTTAATTGCACCGCTCGAGCCAAGCTTTGACCGCTTGAGCGGTCTATTCGAAGTTAGACACACTTTTTGGCCTAAACTTTTCATTCTTTCTTCCTCTCTTCTCTTTCTCTCTCTCTCTCCCCTCCATACCCGAAACCCTAGACATCCAAACCTTGATTTCATCTATTTTTTTTTTTACCAAGAATCCACCATAGATCTTACATTAAAAATGAAGAACAAGTGAATATCAACAGTTTGACTGATTGGATTTTGGATTTTCCAAGGGAATCTTTTTCATCTAGTTTCTCTACTTTTATCCTTGAGGTAGGATAACTTTTAATCTTGTATCTCTTTATTTTGAGGATGTTTATGTGGTGTTATTATGACATTAATGCTATAATTTAATGTTTGACTTTACAAAATTGGGTTTTGTTTCAAAAATGAATTTTTCTTTATATTGTCTTAAGATTTCTATTAATGGCTATGGATTATGAAGATTTTAGTTAAAAAATAGCACTTAACATGATTTAGGGGTAAAAGCCCCAAATTTATGAAAACCCTAGTTGTGAAATTTTGGAAACAGATGAAATTGATTTTAATTTTTTAATGGATTATGATATTTTGAATACGTATTGATTAGGACTTGTGAAATTCAAACCTGTTGAGATTTTTCTTGAATTATGAATATTGTTCCAAATTATTCCACTAAATTACTTGAGCGGTGTACATTACCCTTTACCTAAAGAATGTATGAATACTTCGAAATCTTGAAAAGGTTGTTTAAGGGGTTGGTAAATAGCATGTGAGTTTGGGTTGGGAGTCAATTTTTGGAAAGAGTTGTATGTTGTTGGTACCTGTGCAGGGGGAAAAGTCTAGGTGCCCAATTACCCTATCTTGAGATTATTGCCGGACGAATGTAGGAAAATATTTTTAGGTGTCCACTGGTCCTATCGTATTGTAGTCGGTAAAAGTGAAAAATCAGATGATTTTAGGTGCCCATTCCCTGCTATATTAATAGCCGGCAAATATGGGGATATTTTGGATATAAACCTATGTATATGTATGTATTGAGACTCTTTTTAGGGACTTCATGGTGTATTTACCCCTCGGTGTTGAAATGTGATTTATTTATGGAAATTATAATATCTAAGTTTTGTTGCTTAAACCTTTAACATGAGTTGAATAAGAAAATGTTTTGGTTGTGATAATGCCATATGGATTTTCAAATAATTAGATACTTTGTTAAAAGTATTTCTATTGGGCATCTAGCTCATTCCTATCTACCAATTTCAGGAATTAGTGATGTGCAACCACCCCTATGAGAAGGATGTGGACTCTTTTGTTTTATTGGGGCACGAAAGCTCACGGATGCATTTTGTGGAAGCTCTGAGCATATGTGCTTTGGGACAGCATATCCATTTTCTTGTAACAAGGCCTTTTCTTGATATTTGTATGCCATTAAGGCATTATTATTATTTTTATCCTTTAGCTTCTTGAACTATGTTAAGGTTGTTGTAACTAAGACAAGAATCCAGAAATTTGTAATATTTGATATGTAGTTCAATGGAAAAGAGGTCTTTCGGGATTAATGTTATTGTTTGATATAGTAAGATTTCAAATTAATCATGCTATGTGTAATGTTTTAATTTAATTAATTTGGGGGTGTTACAAATTGGTATCAAAGCTATCCAGGTTTAAATACCTTGAGCTCGTGGGATATGTCTTTTGCCACAATGGGTTTATCATGCTAGGAATGGACGTTACCTTATATGCTTTATCTGTTTGTGTGACTATGTCGGTATGGGGTTAAGCTTCTAGGATACAACTTGCATCTATTGCACTCATCGAAATCCTTTTGGAAAGTCACCTGATCAATACTTTTTCTACTTGGAAGTCTTTGAGCGTCATGTGATGAGTTGATATCTTAGAAGAGTGATATGTATGTATATGACTATGTGCTTACGTGGTTTGCCTTATGTGGTGTAGATATATGTATAGGTGTATGTTTAACTCAAATGCGACGTGTGGGAACTTGTGTAGAGTATTAAACTATGAGTAAATTTTGTCTCTACCTTGAGAATGTTTCTCCCTAGGAAAATGTTAAGGATAGACTAATAGGGCTAGACAAATGGGTCAAGATGATTTGGAATTTACATTAGATCATAAGCTAAATGGTTTTGTAGAATTGTGTGTGTATGTGTGACCTTCAAATAGTGGAGACTATGATGCACAATAAATGGTTTGTCATTATGAGGAGTAGCTATTTCTGAAGTCTTATGTCAAATTGTGGAAGCGAGCAATATAAAGGATTTTGGAGGTAGTGCGGGTTAGAAATTAGACTAGTTGTAGTAGTACAATGTTGGTGCTTTAATGATTAGTGGAGTGAATTAAAGTAAAATGTCTTAGAGTGATGATGTCAGAATAATTAATGCTAGTTCTAAATTTCTTTGGGATGAACCAAGTTAATCGTGGTTGGATTGCTCTAATTCTTCGATTGACTATTTATGAGGATTGTGTTGGGTCTTAGGCCAATTATCTTGGTATGTATTTAGAAATAGGTGTGGTCTTAACATGAAAGAAATTATAGAGTGTAGTAATAGATGAATTTTCCAGAGAGTTTATCTAGTTCAGAATCTTGTAACAAGTTCTAGGTGAACAAAGTAGGTAAAGAATTTTGGGATGAGAATGAATTTGATTTAAGTTGCATAGTACGATTAAATCTTTAGTGATGGAAAACTCTGATCTATGAAATTATGTAATGAGTATTGAAGGTAAGGATATGTAGGCTAGTTGTGAATGCCTTTGGGACTAGTAAGGTCAATTGTTTTGGAGTTGTTTGTTGATGTACCTAAGTGTAGTAGATGGATGCTTAGGAAGATGATAAGTAATTGTGTTAACAAATTAATGTCCTTGGAGAAATTGTTTTTGGATGAAATTGTGACAATGTTATGATTCAATAGATACTGTACCTAGTTGTTTGGGATAGTTGATGTGACTGTAATTTGAACATGGAAATTGGTGATTGATCTACCAAGAGTAATTAATGTTAATTATTAAAGTTAACCTTAGCCAAAAGTTATAAATTGTGAAGTCTGGATATATACATGAGTATTCTGAGTTAAGTTTGGTGTGTGTAATGACAATGAGGTTCAGGAAACCAAAATGGAGATTTATTTTATATCCCTTGACTTTTGACCATAAGTGGTCTTCTATCCTTTATGTGAAATTTGTGATTCCCTTGTATTGGTCCTTCATTTCCCTATAAGGGTGGTGAGAATTTTTTTGTAAATATATTAGTCTAGTATTTGCCATTGAGTTTAAGTCGGATGTATATGAACTTAAGTGATTAGTGGTAGTTCTTATTAAGAGGAATTTAGTTTTACTAGATAGAGGATGATTCCTTATTTTAATTTTATTCTATCATGTTTTGTGGTGAAATTATTTTAGAAGAAGTTATTTGAGAAACCCCTTGTTGGGGAATAAATTAGTACGAAGAACTTTTGTTACTTTATTAGTCACGAAAATTATTTTGGAATGATCGTCGTTGATAGAGGAAATCTCTTAGAGTGAATAAGTGGCATTATAGCTTGTGGTAGTATCTTTGGAGTTTGAGTATGAGTGAACTGATTAGAGACTTCAGAGGAGATTTCAAAATAACTACAACTATGAGCATTTGTTGGTATAACCTTGTGTCTTGAGTTGTGTAGACTTTTGTGGATGATTTGATATGGTAGTTGGTATCATTTTGTGACATGAGCAGTTATAAGAATTAGATTTTGTTTTCATTCTTGTAAGTTGTAGTGAATGATATCCCAATTTAAATTATTTTTAGGGGCGGAGCAGCTTCAGTAGTGATTGGATTGGAGTACTGAAAATATGATTTTAGTTAGAATTTTATATTAGAGGCGTAGTATTGTTTTGGTGAGGGTTATATATTGAATTTTGTCTGGAGAGACTGTAATTTGGGATTAATTCATTTATTCACAATTTAGAAATTTTAAGGTCATTTTAGTGTTAATCTTTATATTTCTCTAATTGTGATTGGTTCGGTAAACTTTGAGGGTGAGAGGTAGAATATTCTGTTGATTGTCCACGAGAACGATGTGAATATTTATCATTGAATTTAGGTTTGACCTCGTGGCATATCATAATATTAGTGTGGTGTGGAGTCGTGTAATGCCCTACAAATTTATACTTGAATACACAACCACAAGCACAACAATATACAGAATAGCCATCTTTCTCATTGAACTAAGATTCAAGAGGTTACAATTACAAAGTTTATATTTCCAAAATACCTTGAACTCATCTCCAAGTTCAATGATCTGGACGACATTACAAAAGAGAAAGGCCCCCAAAGGCATGTAACATTCCAAAGTACTTGCTTGGTACAACATAATAAGTTTTTAAAGTCTTAATACAAAATTCTAAATCTTAACAACCAAAAAGTTCTTTATCTATCAAGTCCAAACTGAACCACTACTAAATCGAAGTCATTTCTATAGTAGTATGTCATCATCTCCGCTAAAATAAATAGAGGTGAGCTACATGCTTAGTAGAAATACATTTAACCAAGTATTTAATCATTTGAATAAGACCATGACACCATTTAGACAAGAAAAAGTGAGTAATTAACAAACATTTATAAACTTAGTTAATTATGTAACTAATGCCCAGTTGAACAATCACATTTCCATCTCACACCAAACATCATCATATTAGAAAGGAAAACACAGCATGTCTAGCCTGGTAGCTATTGTTATAAGCAATTCTGGCCTGGTAGCTATTGTTATAAGCAAACTCAACTAAGGGTAGGTGTTTCTCCCAATACCCTTTAAAGTCTAGCACACATGCCCTCAACATATCTTCTAAAACTTGAATGATGCGTTTGGATTGCTCGTCAGTCTGCGGGTGATAGCCAGTACTAAAATTCAATTGAGTACCCAAGGCACTTTGGAGACTCTACCATAATCTTGCTGTAAAGCGAGGGTCTCTATTGAACATTATACTCACTGGAACCCTAAGGAGACGAACAATCTCCTGAATGTAAAGTTCGACTAGAAACTCTATAGAATCCTCTACACTTATGGTGAGAAAGTGGTCTAATTTGGTGAGTCTGTCGACGATCACCCATATCACGTCATTACTTCTTTGTGTTCTAGGATGGTTTGTAACAAAATCCATGTTAACATGCTCCCATTTTCCATTCAGCAACTGGAAGAGGTTATAGCAGTCCTGCCAGTCTTTGGTGTTCAACTTTGACTTGTTGACAGGTTAGACATTTGGACACGAATAAAGCTATGTCCTTTTTCATACCTTTTGTCACACCCCGAACCCGCCCCTAAAAGTTTGGGCATGACCACTTCAGAATTGGACATAAAACCTGATAAGTATAACCTATGGGGCCTGAGCGGAAGCATTTAATAACATATAAGGACATAAAAATAATATCCATTGAGCTATCACTACTATGCCAGGACCGTAAACAGAACATAATACAGATGAATAAACGGTGACGTGTATCGGAAGATAGCTATGTACATATACGTCTACATTACATTCACATCGAGCCTCATAGACATTTAGGGTACAAAGTAAAAACTTAACAAAACTCCAAAACTTAAATGGTCAACACCTAACAGCTTAGACACTCAAGGCTTGGTAACTGGTAACGGACGCCACCGGTTAAGGTCGACCTTCAGGATGAGTGCCTACAGAAACAGACATAAAATAAAGTGAGTCAAGCTCAGTGAATAATAGTACGTAAAGCATATAATATTCAACTCAAACAATAAAGTATATAACTGCAGAAGTGTATGATCAATTACACTTTGAAAATATATATCTCAACAATCATGGGTCCAGTTTCCTTACCAGAGCAGTTTAATACGTATAGAAGTTATAAATTGGCCATATGCTCAAATATCAGAATATCATCAACCCCAAATGACACAAAACAGCCTTTCGGCCCAGTCCTAACAGAACGGCCTACCAGCCCAGAGATAACAGAATAGCCTTTCGGCCCAGTCATAACAGAATGACGTACCAGCCCAGAGATAACAGAACGCATAAAGCGTAAGGGTACAGAAATAGCAGAAAATAATAAGTTTTAAAACCAACAATACTTATCATGCTAACTCATAAACGAAACAGATCCATAGACAAAATATATAAACAGAATCCCCAAAGTCATCTGAATACCATCAGACCATAGGATACACAAATCATCTCAGTTTCATACGGATTCTTGGTTTAAAAACGAACATAGGTCCATTTACTCATTAAGAAATGACATGGTTTACTCATGGATAGTAAAGAATTATTATTTGGTAGTACAGAACAAAATCATTCAAAGTCATACCGCTATTTGCCAGCCTTTCAACGTTCTCACTGACTTTCAATCATCACAATTGGTTGTATAACATGTTCGTATAACACTTACAATAAACAGAACGTTAGTGATAAGAACTATCAATGATTAATAAAATGTACATCTTCGTACTATTACTCACCGTGTATTGGTGGAGCATTTATCCCTCCTGAAGCGTGTCCTACACACATATGAAATCACATATTAATTCTCTGACTCATTTTCCTTAATTTCCTTTCTCATTTTCCCATACTTCACAATACTCATAACAAGGCCCATTCGCGAATTTTAACATTTTTTTTGAAACATCACAGAAATCCAATTAACCTTGTACATATCTAATTTAACCCACCAATTCCATGATTCTACTATCAATTTGGGCAAAATCATTACTTATCATCACCAATTAATCTAGGGTTTCAAGAATAATGAGGGCTTTTCAGTAAATATTCTAACTTCTTAAATCACTACTTTTAATCCCAATTTTCCCAATGATTCTACACCTAAGATTCACAATCCATCATTTAAACTCATCAATTTAACTTCCAACATCACAAACCATAGAATCTCAAATCCCAAGTTTGACACAAATGCTCAAAATCATAGATTTGTATTTATATACTCAAAATACCACAATCCATCCATGAATTCAAGTATTGTAAGAGAATAAGGGTCCCTACCTCAAGAATCAAAGAGCAAAGCTTTGAGACGGATCCCCAAATCCCGAAATTCCAATCGGGTGAAGTTGTTCATCTTCTTGTCTTCTTCACTTCTTGGTGGAAGATCCGCTCAAACCTAAGGAAATGGAAGTATTTAGATCAAAACTCTAGGGTTTTCGGACCTAGAGAGAAAGGAGAAGAAGGAAAAGGAAAATGGAAGAAATTACCCAAAATTCGTGTTTAAAGCTGCTGTCCCGTAATTCCCGCTCGAGCGGATAAATTCGCTCGAGCGGACCTGTTTTCAACAGATCCCGAAACTTCAAACATGCGTAACTTTCCGTCCGACTCGTTTTAGGTCGTTCTTGTGTCCAAATTGAAGCCCCGGAAACAAGCTTTCCAACGATTCAAACCTCACATCCAAACTCGAAGTGTGGAAAAAGAAAAGGGCAAATGAGTGACGGTTGGTCACAAACAAATTATTCAAACTAAAGTTTTGGATCAAATCTTACTCTACCATCATATTACCACCACAATCAATATCCCACAATAAGGTAAGAACATTTCAAATGCACTAAAAGAACATAAAAAAAAATGAGTCCACATGCTTCAGAATCAAACTTAACCAGGTGACCCGCTCGAGCGCCCAACCTTGCGCTCGAGCGTGCAGACCAACAAAGCCGTCCGCTCGAGCGTCAACTTCCCCGCTCGAGCGGAAAATCACAACTGCCAGAATATCAGGCCGTCTACAAAATTGCTGGAAACCCCAAAAGTCCGCTCGAGCGGCCACTCCCCCGCTCGAGCGGAGGAAAGAATTTCTAGGTCGTTACACCTTTCCACCAGAATTTTCGGCTGAGGTTATGATACATTTTGGTTCCTCCGGGATGTATGACAAAGCGTGAATGATGGAAGTCCCTCAAAACTTCATCCTTCATAGATGTAGGCACAAACAACCGGTCAAGGTAATGAATACTAGAGTCTGTGTAAATGTTCAGGCCCTTCTCTTCTTCCCTCGGGAGATTGTTTCTCTAATCGCATCCACTTCTAGGTCACCTAATTGTGCTTTAACTACTCTTGTGACAAGGGTGGGTTGTGCGACGGTGTTAAATAGGATAGCCTATTTCGAAGATTCATGAAGTTGCAAGTCAAATTCACTAATATCCCTCATCATCTTCCATTCCCTTATTGCTAGATTGGCTAGAGTACTCACAGATTTTCTACTCAGAGCATCCGCTACAACATTGGCCTAACTGGGGTGGTAGTGTATTTCACAGTCATAGTCTTCCAAGAATTCCATCCATCTCTGTTGACACAAGTTCAAATCGTTTTGGGAGAATAGATACTTCAGGCTCTTATGATCGAAGAAGACATCGAATTTCTCATCGTACAAATACTATCTCCGAACTTTCAAGGCGAAAACAATAGCGGCAAGTTCAAAATCATGTGTCGGGTAGTTTTTCTCATGAGTCTTCAATTGACGCGAGCCATACGCCACCACCTTGCCCTCTTGCATCAATACATACCCTAGCCTCTCTCTAGAGGCATCACAATACACGGTATACCCAGGCCGCGTTCCAGAATGATAATAATAGGAGTGGTAGTCAACCTAAGCTTTAGTTCTCGAAAATAATTCTCACAAACTTCATTCCAAGTAAATTCCACTCCCTTGTGGGTTAATCGAGTCAATGGCGATGCTATGGAAGAGAAGTTCTTTACAAACCGGCGGTAGTAACCAGCTAAACCCAAGAGACAAATCTCTGTAGCATTTTTAGGTTGTTCCCAATTTTGTTCCACCTCTATCTTTGAGGAGTCCACCATAACCCCATCTCCGGAGCCTACATGACCCAAAAACATCACTTCATCTCATATTTCGCATACAAACGATGCTCCCTAAGAAGTTGCAAAATAGTATGAAGATGCCCTTCATGCTCCTCTTTGGAAGACAATATGTTAGAATATCGTCTACAAAGACGACCACAAATTTATTAAGAAACTTTCAAAAAACTGGATTCATAAGATCCATGAAAGTGGCCGGCGCATTAGTTAAACCGAATGGCATGATTAAGAACTCGTAATGACCATATCAGGTACGAAAAGCAGCCTTGGGGCTATCTTCCTCCCTAACTCAAATCTGGTGATAACTCGATCTTAAATCTATCTTCAAAAAACAACATGAATCTTTACGTTGGTCAAAAAGGTTGTCTATTTGGGGCAAGGGGTATTTGTTCTTAACAGTAACTTGATTCAATTTACGGTAATCTATACACAATCTTAATGACCCGTCTTTCTTCTTTGCAAACAAAGCTGAATCGCCCCAAGGTGAGGTGCTAGGGTGTATAAAGCCCTTACTTAACAACTCTTGTAGTTGCTCCTTTAGAACTACTAATTTAGCTGGAGCAAACCTATATGGTGATAAAGAGATAGGTGTTATACTTGGTATCAAATAAATGGTGAACTCAACTTCTCGGTGAGGAGGCAACTCAATGAGATCTTTAGGAAAGACGTCAAGATACTCACATACTACCCTTGGAAACCCATCCCGGATTGTACCACTCCCGTTATCTAAAAAGGTAGCTAAAAGAGAACTAAAGTCACCTCAGTCACATGGATAGTATGATGAGAGTAAGGATTTATCACTCCTGTCTCCCAGAAATGTGTAACAGTCACTACCAGGCATGCATACTGTAACTCTCCCACGAAAACAATCTATAGTAGCCCGGTAAGTAGACAACCAATCCATGCCGAGAATAATGTCAAAACCCAACAACACGAAATTGAACGGAAGTTGTCGACCCGCCACCTCAATTATACACCTTTGACTTGGGTCAAATTGACTTTACCCCCGACTGGTGACTCTACAGAGAGTGAAGATTTTAATTGTTTACTTCCTAACCCCAACAACGATGCAAAAAAAGTGGCTATAAACGAATGAGATGCCCTAGTGTCAATTAATACACTAGCCCAAGTATTGAAGATAAGAAATGTACCTCTCACAACTGACGGCCCTGAAGTTTGCTCTGAAGTAATGACTACATACACCCTTCCCTGTGACCTCTATGAGCATATGTTTGTTGTGCAGATGTTGCCCCCTAAGCTGCTCTAGATGCTTCGCCAGACTGAGCTGGCTAGTGAGACTGTCTCTGTCCCTGGCCCATCTGAAAACCTCAAAATTGATGAGATCCTATCACACTAGTAGTCCACGCTCTCTATGGACAAAACTTCTTCAAGTACTCAGTTGACCACACTAATAACAAGACGATGACTTACCCCTATTCTGAGATGAGCCCTGTGGACGCACAGGTTGGGACTATGTTCCACTCTTTTGTCCACACTCTGAAGCTTTGTGACCCAATTGGCCACATCTATAGCAAGCACCATGGATTTGATCCACACTCCCTAAACTTCCACCTAGCATAGAATCAGAAGATTTGGCCTGTTGTGGGCGTGATTGAAATGATGATGATGAAACCCTAGACCTTTTTGAAGAGCTCGTGTTGCCCTTAAATTTAGAATGTCCCGTCCTCTTTAATTTTTGCCTTGCCTCCTATGCCTCTACCATAATCTCTACATGGGCTACGACCTCTACTTGGCGATCATAATCACGAATCATATTTCCTACTACTTTCATTAAAATTTTCAGGCTCAATCTCTTTTCAAATTCTAAACATCGACGTTCCTCGGTTGCTACTAACTTATGTGCAAAACGAGATAGACTAGTGAATGTGGCGTCAAACTCAACCACAGGTGTATTGAGTTGTAATGGTTCTTCAAACTGCTTCCTTAATTGCTCCCTAGCTGTGGGAGGGAGGAACTTCTCTTGAAAGGCATGCACAAATGCCTCCCATGTGTGCTCAACTCTATTCTTGACATACTTTCACTATTGTCCAATCTCCCCCTTCAATTGGTAAACTACTAATGCTACCCGTAATTCATTCTCTCAGATGTCCAAGATCTCAAAAGATTTCACAATTTGCTCCAACCACTCATCTTCGTTCATTGGGTTAGGCCCACCACTAAACTCGGCCGAGTTTGAATGAAAGAACTCCTTTTTCAAAAAAGAAGCCCTAGTTTCTCCTTCAACGCTTCTAGCCACTTGCTCAACCTTGAGTATCTCCATTGACTTAGGAAGAGCACCCGCCATCTCCCAGGCTAATTCCCCCATCGCATTTTGGGCCGGTGGAATGGTTGCGTCATTTTTCCTTACCCTTTTTTCTTGGGGAGGAATATCTTGTTGTGCCGGCACATCCCGGCGACCTCTGTGGGGCCTACCTCAACCTCTTCCTCATCCCGACATCCTATATAGAAGTAAGAAGAAAGATTTAACTCACAACCCATACACCGCATATCATCCACATATCACACATGCAAGTCAAACATATTCCTATGTAGACACCTATATCATATAGAGCACACCCCATATTCATATAAACACATATAGCACACATGAGTTACTCTACCAAGACTCTGACTAGTCCCATGACACTCAAAGATTTCCTAGTGGAAAAAGCATTGATCAAGTGCCTTTCCAAAAAGGACTTCAATGATTGCCATGAACACCAGTCATATCCTAAGAGCTTAACTTCATACCCACATAACACATAAATACACAAAACACACAAGGCACATAAGCATCCCATCCTAGCCTAGGAAACCCATTGTGACAAATGTCACTTCCCATAAGCCCAAGGTATTCAAACCTAGTGCTTTGATACCAACTTCTAATGCCTTGCAAATTTAAACTTGAATACATTACTAGAAGCACAACAATATACAGAATAGCCATCTTTCTCATTGAACTAAGATTCAAGAGGTTACAATTACAAAGTTTATATTTCCAAAATACCTTTGAACGCATCTCCGAGTTCAATGATCTTGACGACATTAGAAAAGAGAAAGGCCCCCAAGGGCATGTAACATTCCAAAGTACTTGCTTGGTACAATACAGTAAGTTTTTAAAGTCTTAACACAAGATTCTAAATATTAACAACCAAAAAGTTCTTGATCTATCAAGTCCAAACTGAACCACTGCTAAATCCAACTCATTTATGAAGTAGTATGTCATCATCTCCAGTAAAATAAATAGGGGTGAGCTATATGCCCAGTACAAATACACTTAACCAAGTATTTAATCATCTGAATAAGCCCATGGCACCATTGAGACAGGACAAAGTGAGTAATTAACAAACATTTATAAACATAGTTATGTAACTAATGCCCAGTTGAACAATTACATTTCCATCTCACACCAAACATCATCATATCAGAAAGGAAAACACACCATGAGTCCCCCATAAGAGTCCAAATAACCAAAATACAAGTCACTTTTATTTAAAAACCATTTCCACATTTACCGACTATTAAACGGAAGGACGTGGGCATCCAAAATCATTCATTTTTTCACTTTCACTGACTATAATATGGCAGGACCAATGAATACCCAAAAACATTTTTCCCACATTCGTCTGGCGATAAGCATAAGACAGGGCAATTGGGCACCTTGATTCCTTGCGCGGGTACTAACACACCATCACATCAAAACCGACTCTTAACCCAGGACTCATGCTCAATTTGCCAAACTTTCATTCATTCAACAAGTATTCAACACAATACGAGATGAAATACAACACCACAGTCAATAAGAATTAATCTCCAAGCCATAATTTCATTGTCATCGTAATATTCACATCTTTTATCCTTTATTGTTCACAAGATTCCAAGACTTTTAAGGAAATTTCAATTAAAATACTACTCTTTACTTAGTTGGAAATTAGGGTTTTTAGTCAACTTTGGGGCTTTCCCTCTATTTTTTGATATATATAAATTCTCAACATCAATACTCCTCTTTTATGTAGATTTAACTGACATTTTAATAACAACTGAGTAGATTGTCCCTTTTTGTTAAATCCAAAGTTTAATCCAACTCAATCATTTAATCAAGCTTTAAAATCACAACAATACCATATAAACTTTTTCAAATCAAAGAAATACTAAGTTAAAAGTAACCCTACCTCAAGTTATGAGCACAAGAACCAAGCTTTTAAATGAAATCTTCACCAAAAAAAAATTCCAATTGGTAAGGATGATGATCTTCAAGTGTTCTTCACCCTTTGCAAGAGATTTAGGTCGGATATTAGGAGAATAAAGAATATTTTGGAGTGGAAATTCAAGGTTTTCCGGGCTTGAGACAAGGAGGAAGAGAGAGAGAGAGAGAAAAAAGGTAGAGAGAATGATCTAGAATCGTACTTTTTAAAGTGCAGAATCACGCAGACTGCTCGAGCGCAACTTCCTTCGCTCGAGCGAACAACACAATTACAAGAGGATCTCTTGAGCAAAAAATGACAAGTCCTAGAAGTTTTGCAGAGCTACAGTGAAACTACTAGGAGCTCACATTCTACACTCGAGCGCAACTTCCTACACTCGAGCGGTCCCACCTGTAAACTTGCGAGATACTAGGAGCAGCAATTCTCTGCTCGAGCGCAACTTTCTTCGCTCAAGCGGTCGCCTGGAACAAAATGTCACTAGTCGTGTTTCAACTTTGGAGTTAATATCATAGCATTGACTTTACGGAATGTAATGTGTTGTGCAAGTGTAGGCAGATGATTTTTCTTACATGGTGTGTTAGTTATTGTTGTGGCATTAAGAGAGGTTGACAGGGAATCACCTCAGAACTTATCTATTTTCTAGAAATGAAGTGTGTGAATGGGAATTGATTGTTTGGTGAGTGTGTGTCACTCAAGGGAGTGACAAGTTGTGCAAATTGCTTTGCAATTGTTTCTAGTTGGTCGCATGTGATCCGCAAGATAGGGTAGTTGTGAAAAATTATTTTTGCAAGCTTGAAATTTGTAATGGTAGTTATGGGGGAATGTGACTTCTCAAGTTTTTGAGCAAAACTTATCCGTTTGTTTTATTTAACCTTATTATTATTGTTATTTTGAATTGTTGTTGCCTGTATGATTGTGATAGGGTTGTGACATCACTGTGGTAGTGATGGGATCATTGGTTAGGTAATGTTTGGGAGTCACCGGTTGAAATGTGTTTGAGAACAGAGTTTTCCTATTAGGAATGACCTTATTTTTTTTCGGAATTGAGAATTTATTGTTATGGATAAACTAGTGAGTATAAGAGAAATAATCATGAAGAGGGCGTATCGAATCTTATGATGTGTATTACCCTTAACTATTTCAAAAATGTATATAGATTTCTTTTGAAACCTTTCACTTTTACAATTCACTTGTATGTACCTAATATATATATATATGTCTATAAAGTTTTCTACCAAGAATAATCTCTTTTAATTGCAAAAGTCAGAAAATTTTTTTGGGTGTTTTTGGTCCTTAAGCATTTACAAAAAAGAAAAAAAAAGAAAATACCCGATTGAGTAATGTGTATGCATGGAATCCTAGCTGTATTGTAAGAACGTAGTTCGTGGTGCTTTCGTTTTGTTGGGTTGTGTTTCGTCGAAGGCCATGATTGGCGGATGGAACTCTTATTAGAACATTTTCTTTCTCGTGAGAGGGGATTGAGGACTTATGAAGTGGTGTGAGGTAATTGTTTGAAAATTTAGTTGCCGAGTGACCTGTAGTTGTTTATTGGGATGTGAATATGATGTGAGAGCTTATCTTTCTAAGATTTTAGGTCATTAGATAACCGAGAGTTATTCCCTTGAGTTTGAGTCTGTTTGAAACACGAGTACTGTGGGGTATGTTAGTGACATCTTTTGATTGACATTTGTTTCGTAGGATCGATGGGTTCTTGTGGCTCGTAGAGGTAATTCTTGCGAATGAGTTGAAAGAGAGATATACCACTTTCAAATTGTTGTTCACATCATTTGGGGTGTTGTTAGAATACTAGTGTGGGATTAAAATACGAAAGATTCCTTAAGATTTCAAACTAGATTTTGGAGTGGTGATTGCAATTCTGTTAGGAGTTATTCTACCTCTTATATCATTGTGTTGCCTTATCTCCTTTTTGTGGGAATTGTTTCTTGTTGTTCATCACGCAAAATCATTTGCATTGGGAGACTCTTCCAGAAACTTGTTATTGATTAGAGGTCGTTTGTGATTAGTTGGTGCGAGTGTTAGTTCAAATATCTGTTTCATTTAGATTAAATCCAAACTTTAAATCTTGAAGTGACTAATTTCAAGGACGAAATTTCCTAAGGTGGGGAGATTGTAACATTTCATACTCATTGGACTAGTAGGATTTCTTTTGACTCTCCTATTATTATTCTTGAAGCCTTTTTGATTGATGTTAGAGTATTGATTGGGGTGATATCATAATGGTAAAGTAGGATTGAACCAAAAACATTGATTCAGATAATTCTTCCATGAGCAATCTTCAATCTTTTACATTTTTCTCTCTCCACACTTTGAATTTGGATGTGAGGCTAAAACCATTGAAAATCTTATTTTTGGGGCTTTGATTTGGGACACAAGAACGACCTAAAACAGAGTCCAACCGTGGAAGTTATGCCCATTTGAAATTTGAGTGCTTGTGTTGGAAGCAAATCCGCTCGAGTTTTGACCGGTCGAGCGGTCAGTGCAGGATTTAGAGATTCTGGGAGCTTAGTTTTGCAGCTCAAGCCAAGCTTTGACTGCTCAAGCAGTCTATTCAAAGGCAGGCACTTTAAAGTCACTTTTTGGCCCAATCTTTTCATTTTTTCTTTCTTTCTTCTCTCTCTTTCCTCCATACCTGAAACCCTAGGCCTCCAAACCTTGATTTCATCTATTTTTCACCAAGAATCCAACATAGATCTAGTATTAAAGATGAAGAACAAGTGAAGATCAACATTTTGACAGATTGGATTGTGGATTTTTCGAAGGAATCTTCTTGATCTAACTTCTCTACTTTTATCTTTCAGGTATGATTACTTTTAATCTTTGTATCTCTTTATTTTGAGGATGTTTATGTGGTGCTATTATGATATTGATGCTATAATTTAATGTTTGAGTTTACAAAATTGAGTTTTGTTTCAAAAATGAAAATTTCTCTATATTGTCTTAAGATTTCTATTAACGGTTATGGATTATGAAGATTTTAGTTGAGAAATAACATTTAACATGATTTAGGGGTAAAAGACCCAAATTTATGAAAACCCTAGTTGTAAAATTTGGGAAAAAGATGAAATTGATTTTAATTCTTTACGATTGATGAATGAATCATGATATTTTGAATATGTATTGATTAAGACTTGTGAAATTGGAACCTCTTGAGATTTTTCTTGAATTATGTTCCTTATTACTCCATTAAATTACTTGAATGGTGTACATTACTTTTTACCTAAAGAATGTATGAATACTTGGAAATCTTGAAAAGGTTGTTTAAGGGGGTGGTAAGAGTAATGCTGTAGACCCCTAAAGTTCAACCAAATGTCTCACATGAGTGTGAGACCCATATGTAAGACATTTGATACAAATTTTGGTAAAATTTTTGAGATCTCGAGCATTTTGGGGATGGTAAATAGCATTTGAGTTCGGGTAGGGAGTCGGTTTTTGGAAAGAGTTGTGTGTTATTGGTACCTGCACAGGGGGAAACGTTTAGGTACCCAATTACCCTGTCTTGAGCTTATCGCCAGACGAATGTGGAAAAATGTTTTTGGGTGTCCACTAGTCCTACCGTATTGTAGTAGGTAAAAGAAGAAGAACGGATGATTTTAGGTGCCCATTCCCTGTCGTATTAATAGTTGGCAAATGTGGGGATATTTTGTATATAAACCTATGTATATGTATGTATTGGGACTATGTTTAGGGACTTTATGGTGTATTGATCCTCCGGTGTTGAAATGTGATTTTTTATTTATTTATTTATGAAAATTATAATATCTAAGTTTTGTTACTTAAACCTTTAACATGAGTTGAACAAGAAAATGTTTTGGTTGTGATAATGCCATATAAATTTTCAAATAATTTAGTGACGTGCAACCACCCCTATGAGAACGAGGTGGACTCTTTTTTGTTGTTGGGGCATGAAAGCTTATGGATGTGTTATGTGGAAGCTCTGAGCATGTGTGTTTTGGGTCTACGTATCCATTTTGTTGTAACAGGGCCTTGCCTTGATATTTGTATGCCATTAAGGCATTATTATTATTATTATTATTATTATTATTATTATTATTATTTAGCTTCTTGAACTATGTTAATGTTGTTGTAACTAAGACAAGAATTGGGAAATTTGTAATATTTGATATGTAGTTCAATGGAAAAGAAGTCTTTTGGGATTAATGTTATTGTTTGGTATGGTAAGATTTCGGATTAATCATATTATGATAATGTTTTAATTTAATTAATTTGGATGCATTACAAAAACTGACTGAAAGATCTCTTTCCCATACTAATATCCGCAAAGTCCGCTCGAGTGACCAAAACACCGCTCTGGCATCATACACAAAGAACCGCTCGAGTGAGCAACTCAAGGCTTGAGCGCACAATGACCCCCTTCCAGAAGTTCAGACTTGCATGAGACCACTTGAGCAAAAGAAAGATCACTCGAGCATCAGACACAAAATACCGTTTGAGCGACCAACCTATGGCTCGAGTGAAGAACACCTCTCTCCCAGAAGTTCAAACTACAAACACAGATACTAGATGGAACCAAAGACCGCTTGAGCGAAGGAAATACTACTCGAGCGAACCTGAAGAGAAACAAACATAAACTC
This sequence comes from Camellia lanceoleosa, assembly GCA_025200525.1. NCBI lineage: Eukaryota > Viridiplantae > Streptophyta > Magnoliopsida > Ericales > Theaceae > Camellia > Camellia lanceoleosa. The sequence goes on along the minus strand of CM045772.1, from coordinate 68,789,360 downwards.
ATTTGAAAAACCAATTCCCAACTTGTTCAAAATATAACCGACAACTTCAAAACACTACAACAAGACAACAAGGAGTATAAACAACTATGATTACCAGATCCCAGACCAAAGAATACGAAAGGGTCGGATCAGGCTCATACCTCCAGAGCATAAAGATATGAAACATGTCATGAACCTAGAAAGTTGGGATGGCAAGGTTAGAAGATAAGCTACCTCCCCAATCTGCTCTAGAATCTCAAAGGTCCCAATGAACTTGGGAGACAACTTCTCACTCTTCCCAAATCTCATCAAACCTCATCTCAAAGAGATTTTAAGAAATATGTGATCCCCTACCACAAAAGACAAGGGTCTCCTCCTTCTTCTTCTAAGCCGAAACCAACCTCTCATAGATAAGTGTGACCTTATCCACAACATAGGTGCGTCACCCACCTCGCCCCAACACACATGAGATCTATATGGTGGCTATACAGGGCCTCAAAAGGTGCCATTCCAATACTTACCTGAAAGCTATTATTATAGGCGAACTCTACCAAAGGCAAATGCCTCTCTTATGACCCCTTGAAATTGAGATTGAAAGCTCAAAGCATTTCCTTTAAAATCTGAATGGTGTGCTCAGACAGCTCATCAGTCTAAGGATTATAGGCGGTAAAATTCAACTTAGTGCCTAAGGCACCCTGTAGGCTCTGCCACAACCAAACCGTAAAATGTAGATCCCTATCTAAGACGATAGTCACTAGGATCCTATGAAGTCGCACTATGTCTCTAATGTATAGATCGACAAGAGAGTCTACCAAGTCACTTGTGCCCATAGGTATAAAGTATGTATATTGGGTTAACTGGTCAACTACTACCCACACGACATCATTACCCCGTTGAGTTCTTTGAAGACCCAAAACAAAATCCATCATGACATGCTCCCACTTTCACTCAGCTATAGGTAAGGGTTGCAACAAACTCATTGGTCGTTAATGCTCGGCTTTTACTTGTTGACAAGTAAGGCACCTCCAAACAAACAAAGCCAGATCTCTCTTCATCCCCCTTTACAGAAATTGGCGACAAAAAGGTTGTGATACATTTTTGTGCCTCCTAGGTGTATTGCAAGGCATGAATGGTGGAAATCTCGGAATACCTCTTCTCTACAAGACTCTGGCACAAAAAGACAGTCTAGATATCTCATACTCACATCTGAATGAACATTCAAACCCTTCTCTACCTTTCCACTAGAGATCTTTCCTCAGAGAGTCTCTACTTCGTGATTATACTATTGTGCCTCTATAACTCGGCTAACTAAGGTAGGTTGTGCAACTGTGGTAAACAAAGTGGCCAACTCAATGGACTCGCCAAGGTGCAAGTGAAACTCGCTGATAGCGCCTAACATTTCCCACTCTTGGATAGCAATACTTGCTACTCTACTCACAGATTTCCTACTTAATCATTGGCTACTACATTGGCCTTTCCTGGATGATAATGCAACTCAAAATCGTAATCCTCTATAAACTCCATCCATCTCCTCTGCCTCAAATACAAGTCCTTCTGTGAGAATAGATATTTCAAAATCTTGTGATCGAAAAACACCTCAAATTTCTCCCCGTCCAGATAATGCCTTTGCAAATATCACCACTGCTAGCTCTATGTCGTGCGTAGGATAATTTCTCTCATGGTTTTTGAATTGCCATGAACCATAGGCTATCACTTTTCCTTTCTGCATCAATACACAATCCAAACCTTCTCGGGACGCATCACAATAAACCAAATAACCTAAAGCCCTCTCCGGAATAATCAAAGCTAGAGCAGTGGTGAGTCTAACCTTAAGCTCTTGGAATGACTTTCGTAAGTTTCACTCCACACAAATCTAACTTCTTTCCACGTCAACCTAGTTAACGGTGAAGCTAATCTAGAGAAATATTTCACAAAATGCTGGTAATATCTAGCTAAGCCCAAAAAACTTTATATCCTAAAGGGGTTACTAGGTTATTCTCAATCTTGAACGGTGTCTATCTTAGATGAATCTATAATCACCTCCATAAGGCCTAAAAACTTAACTTCATTGAGATAAAACTCATACTTCCCAAACTTAGTATACAGACAGTGTGCTTTAAGGAACACAATTACAACCTGCAAGTGTTCTTCATGTTGCTTCTCGGAGGGTGAGTAGACTAAGATATCGTCGATGAAGACAACCACAAAGTTATCTAAAAACTCATTAAAGACTCAATTCATCAAGTCCATAAATGAAGCCGGTGCATTGGTCGGCCCAAAAGGCATCACTAAGAACTTGTAATGGCCATATCGCGTATGGAATGTCATTTTATAAATATCCTCGTCCTTTACCCTTAACTGATGATACCTCGATCTCAAATCAATCCTCAAAAAACAATGTGACCCTTTCAACTGGCTAAACAGATCGTCTATTCATAGTAATGGGTACTTGTTCTTAGAAGTTACCCAGTTTAACTTTCGGTAATCAATGCACAATCGCAATGTGCCATCTTTCTTCTTTGCAAAGAAAGGTGGTGGTCCCCAAGGTGAGGTACTTGGGCAAATGAAGCCCTTATCTAATAAATCTTGGAGTTGTACCTTCAACTCACACAATTCGGCTAGCGCAAACCTATATGGTGCCATGGAAATTAGAGCCATGCCTGGCGCTAAATCGATAGGGAACTCAATCTCTCTATGTGGTGGTAACTTTGTGAGATCCCCCGAAAAAACATCTAAATACTCTCGAACTACTCTCCCAGTTCACCCTGAATCATACTACCCTAATCAGCTACCAAGATGGCAAAAAGGAAACTCAACTCTCATTGACCTTTAAGGTCATCTAATGGAGGAATAAGACTATTAGCTTGGTCATACATAAAGTGGAAACACTCTCCTAATAGTGTACACATCGACACCATCCTCTGATGATAATCCATCGAAGCTCGAAAATGAGTCAACTAATTTATACCCAAAATCACATCAAAAGCATGCATGTCAAGAACAACAAAATCAAAAGAGAGTCGACGATCTGCGACCTCAATTTCACAATAGTGGCATACTTGACCTAATGCCACCCTACCCCCATAGGTGTCTCAACAAATAGAGGAGACTCCAACTGATCAAACTCCAACCCCAAAGCAGATGCAAAAAAAGATGAGAATGTGATACACTGGTATCAATCAACACATTGGCTAAAGAATTGAATAGCAAAAAGTTACCTCTCACAACAGGAGGTATTGGTAACTGCTCTGTCGTGGTCACCATATACACACGTCCCAGAGGCATCTGATCAACTTGCTTACCCCTTGGAGCGTAGGCTTGAAGAACTAACTAAGCTGAAGTGGCTCCCTGATTGGCATTCAAGGCCTGAATGGACTGAGCTGACTGATGGGTTTGTGTCTGCCTCAAACCAGACGCACCAGAAGTGCCACCTGACTGAGGGAAAAACCTCTTCAAATGCCCTGATTGTGCACACTAATAATAGGCAGGAGGATGCCCTCTCTCTTGGCCCTGACTCCGAGAACGAGTCGAAGACGGTGTAGACTATTGCGCTCTTCCCCTTAGTGGACAAGCTGGAGACTTATGGCCCAACTAACCACACTTGAAGCATATGAACCCACCTTGGTTACCTCTCCCTGAACCCAAACTCTACATGGGAAAGATGGACCTGGACTACAAGGCCTGACACTGCTATGGGGTAAAACCCCTCTGTCTTTTGTTGTCCCTCACATCCCCTTAGGACTCTTACCCTCTCTACTTGGAGCCTCTCATACACTCTTCCTTCGCCAGAATCACCACTTCCAAATGGGTCGTTGATTCAACAAGGCACCCATTGTCCTGAATCGTAGACCCGACCACCTTCAAAAGGAGCCCAATCCTTAATCTTATCTCGAACTCGATACAATGGCATTCCTCTATTGCCACAAGTTCTGGTGCAAACCTCGAAAGGCTAGTGAATACTGCCTCAAAGTCGGCCACAGGTGTGCTCAACTACTTGAGCTTCAGAAACTACTTTCTCAACTTCTCTCTCGCTGTGGGTGGTAAAAATTTGTCCTAGAAGGCTGTAATGAAAGCCTCTCAAATCACCTGATATGACCCCTCACAAACTTCCACTATTGACTCGTAGCACCATTCAGCTGAAAGCTTGCCAAGGTCACTGTCAAACTGTCGTCTTTAATGCCAAGCATCTTGAAAGTTTTCATCATCTGCTCAAGCCACTCATCGACCTTCAGTGGCTCTTTCAGATCCTCGATAAACTCGTCTGAATTTGACTAAAAGAATCTCTCTCTTCAAAAAAGATGGCCCTATCTCCGCAACATGGGCCTTGACTTGATTCGCAGCTCTGAGAGTGTCTGTAGATTCCCGCAACACTCCTACCATTTCGCAGGTTAGGGGGCCCATGGTTTGCTGACCTGCTAGCTCGGACACCTTTGCCTGACCAACTCCCTTCTCCTAGGTCAAAATTTCATTTGGAATTAGCACTTCATGTCGCCTAGGCCTGTCGTGCCTATAACAACCATGCCCGTGTCCTGCTATACTAATAAAGGTAACACAAAATTTTAGCATATTCACAATGTATCATAGCTAATTCACAGATGTTCCAAGATAGTACACTACACAATAATTTCACTCCACGTAAGTATCAAATCACGTATTCACAAACGAATTTATTTTCTAGACAATGACCGTTCTGCAACATTTGCTAGATTTCCTATTAGAATAAGTAATGATCAAGTGATCTGCTAACAGGACTTCTAGAATTTCGAAGACACAACCAATATCTTTGATACTAAATTCCATACTCACTTAATCACATAAACATGTTATCACATAACATACTAGGTATACGCCTATCATTATCTAGCGAGACAAGCCCATTGTGGTAATAAAAAAAATCATAACAACTAACCACCTCATGACATGTAATGGAAAAGTAGAAACTTACCAAATATTAATGTCATGACCCGAACCCGCCCCCATGGGTTAAGGACATAACCAGCCAGTAATCCTGAGATTACCTACGGCCTCAAACCTAACCAGACACAACTTATCAGAGTAAAAGGGCCAAACGGAAGCAAAATTTAAAACTTTATCCATAGAGCTGTGCTTACATGGCACCTCATAACAAACCATACATGTACATATTAATAACTTACATTAGAAGATATAGTAACATAAAGTTCTGTACAGACATGATCATTCAAGTCTAGGTTAGCCAATCAAAACTATATACAAACATAAACCCAAGTCCTCGCCAACATGACAAAATAAACAAGATAGCAAAAGAAAGACGTGTCTCGTGTGTAAGACGCAAAGGGTTGACTCTTCAAAACCTTAGTTGTTCCACATGAACTTCACTACGGCTAGGTTTGGACCTCTCTCAGCTCACCTACAAAAACATGAATGAGCGTGAGTCGAAAGCCCAGTGAATAATATCAATAAAAAAGTTACACAAACGGTATTTAGAACAACGTGCTTCAAATGGGCCCAAGACGCAAGGGCTGACTCTTCAAAATCTTGGTTGTTCCACACGAACTTCACTAAGGCTAGGTTTGGACCTCTCTCGGCTCACCTACAAACACATGAATGAGCGTGAGCAAAAGCCCAGTGAATAATATCAATAAAGAAGTTACACAAACGGTATTTAGAACAACGTGCTTCAAACGGCCTTGGGCCCAATTCATATTCTATCCAGCATATACATCTACAAATACAAATCAAGTGATTGTGGTCCTAAACACATCATACGGCCTCAGGCCTAATTCATTCGTGTCATACAGCCTCTGGCCCATTCATTCATTCATGTCGAACTAGCCTTCGGCCCATTCATTCGTTCATGTCAAACTGGCCTTTGGCCCATTCATTCATTCATTCATGTCAAACTAGCCTCTGGCCCATTCATTTATCTTTCATGTCAAACTGGCCTCTGGTCCACTCATTCTATCTTTCATGTCAAACTAGCCTTTGGCCCATTCATTTATCTTTCATGGCGAACGGCCTTAGGCCCAACCATACGGCATAGCAAACATTTGTCCACAATTCAAATCAATAGACTCATAAAGCTTATAGCAGGACAAGTAATTAGACAAACAACATATTTCAAAATATCTCTATTAAGATATTACTCACAGTGATCGGCTAGTTGATTTGCCCTGGAGCTTGACCCTACACATCACATAACACATATGGGTCACAAACGATTCAATCAGTCCTTAATTCACACATTCCTCTTTAGGCTTCTTTCTTATCCTTTTAACTCATTTATAGTGCTTAATGCATGCCTAAGAGTACTTAGAAATGAAAGAGAACGGAAAATGAAACACAGAACGCCTTCATAAAATTTCAGAAACAAGGGTCCCCACTCAAGCGTGGACTTTTCCGCTCGAGCGGACCCATTAGGTCTACAAAAGTTCTGGTTACATCATTTTTACGCTCGAGCATGAACTCGGACGCTCGAGCTGAAAGTCATTCTACATAGCTCCCCGCTCGAGCGGACACCATGTCTGCAAAAAGTTCTGGAAGCTTGTATTTCTCGCTCGAGCGGCGGTTCCCCCGCTCAAGCAGACATCATAAATTCTGGGTTTTCCAGAATTGTTTTTGGGTTCAAATTCAACATTCAAAGGTTTCAAAGCTCATGATTTTGGTTCAAAACATGCAAATACATCACATTATATGAGAATGAAAGAGTGTGACACCAATTTGCTCAAAATCGTCATCAAATTCTCAAACTATCCAACATAACAAGTCCATGCATTCAAACTCATATTCTTATAAATTGTACATGCATGTGAGATATACTCATTGTTCTCAACTTAATTGGTAAAGAGATGATCAATTACATGGACTTCATTCACAATTCAATATGGATTACACACTTTATGCTCAAACATGGAAATTCATAGCAATTTCCTACATGCATGTGTTCCATGACTTCCAATTCTTCAAGACCAACTCATTTTCATCATGATTAATTCATTTTATGTTCTTTATCATCATTCAACTTTGAATTCACAAAGTTATAAGCTAATATTCACAAATTCACTCACCTAGGAGCTTCAAATACCCAAGCTCTAGCCAATTCTTGAGTTTAATCTTTAAGATTTCCAAGCCTTAAGCCAAAATTGCACAATTCTTCTCTTGTTTCTCTTTAGCTGACCCTCTCTCTCTTTCTTTAGGATAATTCCAGCCAAAATGTATGAGGAGAGAGAGGTTGAGTGCTTAGTGCCCCTTTATATACAATTTTCCTTAATTACAATTATGAACATTACATATTTGAGCACTAAGTCATTAATTTAATCTAATTAATCTAATCCGAATCAATTTTTAATTAAATTTCACCGTAGGTTCTAAAAATTATGCCAATCACAATGGCGTAATCAATTTCGGATTTTGTGGCCGATAAGGCCTTCAATTTAATTTCTAAAGCAGAAAGTCAAACATATATTCCTACAGTGAACAGATAGAAATTCAAAACCACATATTTTCACACAATTAGCACACCAAATCATATCAAACACATAATCACATTTACAATTAAGACTAATAAGCATAATACGGAACAGGGTTAGCACAATTAACCTTTCATTGATTCTCTTTAATAGTACAAAAGATGTCATATGCATGTACATATTCATAAATCCTAGATCCTGAATCTATAGTATATGACATATACGAATAACTTGGAACAAAAGGAAGTACAAATAAGTTTATGCCCTAATGGCTACATATTTCTAAGACGATGCTTGGTAAAAACAAAAGTGGATCAAGTCTAAAACATGCAAAAAGCCCGAGGCTTGTACAAAAGATATTTACAATAAAAGAAAACAAAAATGAGCCTTCAACTCCACGATCTTCCCAAGTTAAGACCTTGGCAGAGGCATACTATCAGCACCTGAAAGTTGGTTTCCACAATAGAGAATACTTGAACACATTGTATGATGCTTAATAAAGTTATGTGGTGAATGCATCTGCATGCCATTTACCAAAACGTTACACTTTCTCCTTCAAAACAAGGCGATGCCATGATTATATATCAATTCGTAAAATAGTACTTTTTAAATCAGAAAATTAGGCAGTAGATATACAACACTGAGAATCTCTAGGTGTGTGTCCACCATACAAGTACTACCAAAGACATTTTATTAGTGCTAACTAGAAAGATTGGCACCTAACTTGTAACGCCCCAAAATAATAACAATAGCCCATCACATATCACTCCTTACAATTGAACAATGACATCATATCTTATATTCTATTTATACACTTGATGATACAAAAGATGACATATGCAGTATCCATTCATAAATCTTAGATCTTGAATCTATAGCATATGACATGGATATATGAATTAAAACAAAGGTAGAATCCAAGTATTTACATGCCCAAATGGCTACATCTTTTAAAGGCAATGCTTGGTTACATCAAAATGAGTTCGACTCAATACAATTAAAGCCCAAGGCTTGTACAAAAATAATTACATCAAATAACAAAAGGGAAGACCTTGGCTCCAAGTGCTACTAAGCTATATCCTTGGTGGAGGCATATCATCAACACCTGAAAGTTGTTTTCCACATAGGATGAGCCCAAGCTTAGTAGAGATATTTTAACGCAATACAAGAATCTTAACAAAGTCATAAGGTGAATGCACATGCATGCCATTTGTCAAACATTTCTTATTTCCATCTCAAAACTATTCAATGCCAAATTATATATCGATTCATGAAATAATCCTTTTATAACAAAAAATAGGGTAGTGGATACAAAACACTGGAAATCTGTAGCTACATGTCTGCCAATAGGCTCTACACGTACTACTGAAGCCATTTTACTAGTACTAACTGAAAGGGTCGGTATCTAACCACGTGGGCTTCTGGACTTTCAGCAAGGACACACATGCCAACATAACAACTGTAACCACATCCTCTAATCAGATTCACCAAGGTATTCACTCATTTTTTCTCAAAACAAAACATTTTCAATGTATGCAACAGCGTTCAATGCAAGATGAATGAATGATTAGTTTCAATTCACCTAATTCTCATGCAAATTCTATAACAATCAAAGCTATCCTCCACCAATAGCCTAAAACAAATATCTCTATACAACAGATAATTTTCCAATAATAGATATAATCTCTTCATTTTCAAAATGAGAGTGATATTACATATCCAACTCCACCATTATCATCAACATATACATTTTTCCAACCTTACCAAACCCAACATCATTTTCCATTTTCTTTCACAAAACCAAATATCCATGATTTTAGAACAAAAACCCCATATACTTGCAAAACCAATTTTAAGTAAAGAAATCTACATTTTGATATATTTCAATCATAAACACATTCCCACAAGCTTTCTCAAGAACCTATTTGAAAAATCCTCTTTTTTCAATTCAAAACCAAACACTAAGTTTAACCCAAAATCCCCAAATCATTAGATTTTATCAGTAGAAAAATAATTAAGGTAAAAATCATACCAAAGGTTGAAGAAGTCTTTACCTCAAAGTAGAAGACAAGAGAGAACAAGAGCTGAAGTTTGGCAGAGCCGAAAATGATAACTCCTTAGATAAAAACAAAGCCCTCGATGAGCTCTACCTTTTTCTCCAAAGGGCTAGGGTGGAGAAATCAATAGATTAGGAGTACTAGAGAGAGAGAGAGAGAGTGAACAACTAGGGCTTCATATGTTTTTAGAGAGAGAGAGAGAGAGAGAGAGAGAGAGAGAAAGAGAGAGTGAAAAGTGACTCAAAATACCCTTTTCTTAGACTAATATACATGCAAGCCACTCGAGCGACTAAAACACAGCTCAAGCGTCAGATACAATAAGTGGCATTACTCGAGCGACCAAACACACCGCTCAAGCGCACAATGATGCCCTCTTAGAAGTTCAAACCTAAAAAAGACTACTCGAGCGAAGATACCACACTTCTAGTAGTTTTGCAGACTGTAAAAGACCGCTTGAGCGTAAGAAAGACCGCCTGAGCGAACATGCAAAAATCTGGGCAACAACTCTTTTGAAAAACTAACTCGAAACCTGTTTTAAACACAACCATAACTCCCAAATAATCAAACTCAACTAGCAACAAGCTAAAAATGAAAAGAACAATAGTTAAGCACATGGATTCTTGGATTCAAAAGCAAGAAATGGGTCAGGTCTAAACCAGAAACGTTATAATATCCCCCCTTAAGGAATTTCGTCCTCGAAATTATTCTTAAATCAACATTCATTGGATTTAGATAAACTCGCAACCATTCATACTAGCAATAATGATAACACAAAGTCTATCACCATGGAATATTATAGTTCAATTTTCAAAACATATACAATGTCTACATATTACAACATGAACAAGATTTTCAATACAAGTCTCAAACATTAACAAATAGGTCTGGATACTTCTCACGGACTTCTGTCTCACACTTCCAAATCGCCTACTCAATCCCATGGTGTTGCTACAACACCTTAACCAATGGAATGGTCATGCCTCGCAAGACTTGGTCTCTAGTATCTAAAACCCGTATTGGTCTCTCCTCATACGAGGCATCATCATCTATCTCTAACTCGGTCCAATCTAACACGTGTGAAGGGTCAGGCTCATACTTCTAGAGTATACAAATATGAAAAAAATTATGAACCCCAAAAAGTTGGGGTGGCAAAGCGAAACGATAAGCTACCTCTCCAATTTGCTCTGGAATCTCAAAAGGCCTAATAAATCTAGGAGATAACTTCCCGTTCTTCCCAAATCTCATCAAACCCCATCTTGGAGATATTTTCAAGAACATGTGATCTCCCACCTCAAAAGATAAAGTCTCTTCCTATGGTCAACATAGCTCCTCTGGCAACTCTGAGCCGAAACCAAACTCTTACGAATAAGAGCGACCTTCTCTGTTGTTTCCTAAACTAATTCAAGATCTAACAAAGGTGCGTCACCCATTTCGGCCCAATAGACTGGAGATCTATACGGTCGGTCATACAAGGTCTCAAACGGTGTCATACCAATACTCGCTTAAAAGCTGTTATTGCATGTAAACTCCATCAAAGGTAGATGCCTCTCCCACGACCCCTTAAAATCTAGAACATAACCTTGAAGCATAAAATAGATCATTTTTTTTTAAACAAACACAATAAAATAAAAGCAAATTACGATTATTGGATCAATATAATTTTTTTATGGATGATATATGTGGAGAGTCTTACAAAATGAATCATTTAAATCATTAAAACGGAACTTGTGGTTGGCTCCATAATCCCTTCAAGTTCTTCAAGATTAAAATTTGAAGTTAAGAAAAGGTGAAAGTAATTATATATATATTTTTGATCCTAAGAACAACTTCAAGTACAAAAGTGTCAAAGCTATTTTTTTAACTTAAGAAAAAAAGAATTAAAACTACTCAAATGGTTCCTATGTTATTTTGGCATAATCAATTCTCTTACATTTTTTTTGATCATTGAATCTATTTTTTAAAAATCATCAATTGATAATGATTATCTTTGCTGATACAGTGCAATTCTATAGAGTCATATATCGTGTCAGTTGACTTTATCAAATTTTAATTCAAGATGGTCTTTTTTGGCAACTAGGTTAAAAGCCAGTTTATTAGCTTATTGGCTTTTTTGAGTCACACCACTTCTCTACTTTTTTACACAATTTTTCAAAAAAACTAAAAAAGAAAAAAAAAAAAAAAACCAAAAAATCAGCTTTAACCTATTTCCCAAAATAGGTAAAACTTTTGTTTTTATGAGAGTATAGCTAAAATAATTTTGGCATAAGGATTTCACAGAATGTTGGATATGATATAATCAAACATAATACAATAATGTTAATTCTTTTTATTTAATTTTTATCTCATCCATTCATTTAGTGATATAATTTCTCTCCTATAATACTATTCATAATTCTATCATATATTTATTCCTTTATTCCATTAAATTTTGCGGAAGAACAAAATATAACCCACCACTGCATATGTAGAAAAAGGAGTGGGAAAGGAAGAAAACTATTTGACTTTGGCACATAGTTGGCAAGTTTGACTAGGTAACCTAATGGAAATGTATTGGACTGCAAATCCTAGAATGACGGTTCAACCCCGTCCTTGGCCTTGAGGAGTGGTGAGCAACACGAAACTTGAATCAATCAAAGGGCATAGTTTTGGGGGACTTTCCTTTGTTAGCAAGCCAAAGAGTATGATTTTTAGAGCTTGCTTTTAAAATTTTTTCCCAAAAAAATAAAATTTAATTTGGTGAAAAAAAATGCTCGTCATTTTCATATAGTTTTATCTTTTTGACGAGTAAAAATAATTTTTAAAAATTTAAAAATATCTTTTGATATTTATTTTAGTCAAACTAAATTTTATTTAAAAATAATAAATAAATAAATAAATCAAACCAAACAAACTGAAATTTATCAATAAAAGCCTGTGCCGTGCATGGGCATATCTTACTAGTATAAATATATAATAGCTTCAAGTGAAATGGTGCGTATTTTGGCCATTTTCTTCCATTGTTGCCCCTATTTCATGGTTTGCTTGTTCTTTTGTTTATATATTTATCTACTTATAAATAATGTTGCATATTATACTTTTTTATTATTACATTGAACATTAAATATTTTTATTATGTGCTATTATTTAAATGGTACTCCCCGTTAGTAAGAAATCGCAATACATGTGGTAAGTCATCATTTTAACTACTTAACAAATGTGAGTTAGCATGTTTTTGTAAAAAAAAAAAAATCGTTCCATGATTAGTTTATAGCACCACGTAAACAATACCACATAATACTCCGTGATTACTAAACAATTACATACGATTGTAAATAGGTAAAGTACACTAATGGTTGGTTTGAGAGTAGACTATTTTAGTAACTTTTTTGTTTTTTGACTAAAATATGAGTTGAAAAAAACTTAGTATGTTTGTAATTTTTTTTTAACTTTTTACCAAAAATATGTAAAAAAGTAGAGAGAAAAATGAAATTTTGACCTTTTTGTATAGTTTTTGACTTTTTGAAATTTTTGGTGACTTTTTATTTCTTTTTTTTTTTTTTCAATATAAAAAGATGTTAAATATATTTAATGTAGTTATTAATGTGCCATGGACCTAAATGGGCACTCTGTCCAAAAGGTGCAAATTACAATTTTGTTTGGCCAAAGATTCAGGCACTGAAACACTTCGCTGAAAAGGACAAGCTCAAGCAAAATGACCAAAATACCCTTTATATATGATATCCACGAACCCAGACCATAAAAATCAAAACACACTCTCTTTTCTTTTTTTTCTCTCTCTTTCTTCCCTTCTCTCACCTCTTCGACGTTGCCGCCACAACCCAACCACTGCCTTCACCACCCTCTCTTTGTTCACCTTCACCGTACACAGCTTGTATAGCGTTGATATCATGTTAATGGCGATATCAATGGTGTAATCGCTCCACAAGCTCCAATTGATGTCTCTCTCTAATTAATTATTTGGGAGTTATGGTTATGTTTGGAACAGGTTTGGAGTTAGATTTTCAAGAGTGTCGTTGTCCAGATTTTTTCTTGTTTGCTTGAGCAATCTTTCTTGACCTCGAGCGGTCTTTTATAGTCTGGAAAACTACAACAAGTGTGGTATCTTTGCTCGAGCGGTCTTTTATAGGTTTGAACTTCTGAGAAAGGATCATTGTGGGCTTGAGCGGTGTCACTTGATGTGTCTAACGCTTGAGTGGTGTTTTGGTCGCTTGAGCGGTCTGTGCATACATCAATCCGAGAAATGGGTATCTTGAATCACTCTTTTCATTCCTCTCTCTCTCTCTAAAGATTTCAGAAACCTTAGATCTTCACTCTCTCTCTCTAGTTCTTGCATTCAAGCCCCAAATACTCTTAACCAATTAATTTATACACTCGAGCCCTTTGGAGAAAAAGATAGAGCACGTCGAGGGCTTTGTTTTAATTGGAGGAGTTATCATTTTCGACTCTGCCAATCTTCAACCCTTGCTGTCTCTTGTCTTCTAATCTTGAGGTAGTAATTTCTTCAACCTTTGGTATGATTTTCACCTTAGTTATTTGTTTATTGGTAGAATATAGTTGTAGCTTGCTTTTCGTGCCCCTCGAAGGGGTTTAGTCTTCTCGGATACAATAGCCCTACAGTTCGGACCCCCGTGGTTTTAAATCTAATTTCATAAGTGCAATATGAAATGGATAAAACACGAATGAGTCCAAATTTGACAAGTTTTGAAAGAAATCCATTTTAATCATTAATGATGCTAGAAATGAATTGCATTGCCAAATTTTAGAGTCGCCACCTAAATATTTTTAAGAAATTTAGGAAACTTGTGACTTGTGCCAAAGGCCACTTGTCCTTCATAACCAAAGTTTCTTGGCTCGAGAACTTAGGTATGAGAGGGGAAGGTCATGAATTGAGCACCCCACTCACCCGACCAAAGTCGGCCTCTACTAATCATGATGTGATTTTTATATACATTATATGCTCTTGTTCCGATTATTAATGCTAATTTACTATGTGAGGCACACAAGTATAGACTATTTTGCTCATTTTGGAATGCTTTGATTTTATGTTTGTTTGAAAAGTGTTTTGAATTTTTGTCACTTGAAAAAGCGAACTCATATGTATATTGATAAAATCATCCTAATTTAAGAAAAACAACATTTATCCACCGGCATTCAAGAGTTATATCAACTAAGCACTTAGCCTCATGGTAAACATGCTTGATATGGCAACGCTAACATACATGCAATATGGTAAAGGAAAAACGCTTACCTAGTACCCAACCGAGGCAAGCTAAACTAGAAGAAAAATATTTAGAAAAATACATGATCCTAACGATGCACATGTAGCAACCCTAATTTTCTTTAGTCATTATTTATTATTATTATCTTATTTTATTTTTGACTTTATTAATTGTGTGGTCACCTGAGAGTTAATGCGATATTTAATGAATTTAATGTTGTAATTAATAAATTTAATGTGTTATTTAATTAATTAAGATATTTATATTTATTTTTTTTTAAAAAAAAAGAGAAAGGCGTTTTATATATATATATATATATATAATCTTATATTTATATATATTATAATTAGGTGTATTACATAATATGATATATTATAATAGAGTATTAGGGTTAGAATAGGATTATGTTATTTATTAATATAAAAAGTGGTTAGGATTTTCAACCGAAGAAAAGAAGAAGAAATCAGAGGAGCAGCCGAGAGAAGGGGCCGAGAGAGAGAGAGAGAGAGAGAGAGAGAGAGAGAGAGAGAGATTAATCAAGAAAGAGGGTTTTATGTTTTGGGAAATTCTGGGAGCAAAGATAGAGCAACGGGGAGAGATAGAGGAGAGGAAAAAATAAAAAAGATTAGGGTTTTGTTTTGGTGGCTCAATCAGTTCTTCAAATAATTCTTTGATCTTAAAAAAAAAAATATTGTGAGTACAAACCCTATCTTCCTTGATTATGTTTGATTCGTTAGTTTATTTATTTATTTATTTTATTAGGTTGATGTGATTTGATATTTTTGTATGTGGATGTAGAGGATAAATTAACTTAATTATTTTGATTAGTGTCTATGAGATGTATAGGGTTTTTAGATGAGTAATTAATTTTATTTAATTTGATTAGTGGAACATGTAAAATTTAGGGTTCTCAGATGATTGATTTATTTTAATTAATTTGATTAGTGATATATATAAGGTTTAGGGTGTTTAAATGATTATTGATTTTATTTTATTTTTTTTAGATGATTGATTAATCTAATTATTTTGATTAGTGTATATGCAATATTTAGAGTTCTTAGATGATTAATTTATTTTAATTAATTTGACTAGTGGTACGTGCAATGTTTAGAGTTCTTAGAGGTTTGATTAATTTTAATTAATTTGACTAGTGGTACGTGCAAGGTTTAGGGTTCTTAGATGAGTGATTAATTTTAATTAATTTGATTAGTGAATGCGATGTAAGGTATAAGATTTTTAGATAATTAATTGATCGTAATTATTTTGATTAATTGGGTATATAAGGTTTGGAATTTTTTGATGATTGATTAATTTTAAGTATGTTGATTAGACGTATATGTAAGGTTTGAGATTTTTAGATGATTAATTGATTGTAGTAATTTTAATTAGATTGGGGATGTAAGGTTTGGTATTTTTAGAGGATTGATTAATTTTAATTATGTTGATTAGATGTATAGGTAAGGTTTAAGATTTTTAGATAATTAATTGATCGTAATTATTTTGATTAGTTGGGTATGTAAGGTTTAGAATTTTTAGATGATTGACTAATTTTTAAATTATTTTGATTAGACGTGTATGTAAGGTTTAGAGTTTTCGAATGATTGTTTGATTTTAATTATTTGAATTAGTTGAGTATGTACGGTTTAGGATTTTATTTTGGGTAACTTTATTAATTCTTTGAGTAATTCTTTGATCTTCAAAAATAATTTTAAGTACAAAATCCACTTCCCTTGATTTATGTTTAATTCGTTGTATTTATTTTTATTTGTTTGATGTTAGTTTGATTTTGTTTTTACATAAAGATGATAGATTAATTTTAATTATTTTGATTAGTTGTGGATATAAGATTTAGGGTTATAGATGTTAGATTGATTTTAATTATTTTGACTAGTAGTGTATGTAAAGTTTAGGGTTCTTAGATAAGTGATTGATTTTAATTATTTTGATTAGTTGTATATGTAAAGTTTAGGATTTTTAGATGATTGATTGATTTCAATTATTTTAATTAGTTGTGTATGCAAGGTTTTTTTTTTATGTATTTATCTTATGGATTTAATCACCCTCATAATTATATGAAATTGGAATAAACTTAGAATCCATAGATATTGGTTGGAGGATGGATTGGTTTGTTGTTGGTATTTATTTATTTGATGTTGGTTTGATTTTATATTTGCATGTAGCTGATGGATTGATTTCATTATTTGGTTAGATGTTTATGTAATGTTTATGGTTTTTATACGTATTTGTTTTATGATTATAATCACACTCCCGAATGTATGAAACTAAAATTAATTAGAACCCGTAAATAAATTCCTTGTACTCCACCATGACTCCATGGATTGTTATTTTATTTGAGTGATGGTGAGAAAGAGTGTATAAAAAAAAAGGTGAGGATTATGAGAGTTGTTTGATGCCTTATGCCCGGCATTGTTATATTTGTCTCATGATGTCGATGAGATGTTTATATATATTGTTGCCTCGTTCTCATGAGTAGACGAGTGCTTTGGTTTGCGCGCGTACGTATATGCTAACCATCCAGGGAGTGTGAGTCAAACTCGGGACGATATCCCCGTGCAAGTTAGGCTTCGGAGTGGGTTAGGTATACGGGAGGCACATGGGATATATGTGTAGGCCAGAAGGGGAGGGCCGAAGTGGTGGAGTCAAGGTACAAAGAATTAATTATGAACTTGTATGTTAGTTCGAATTATCTTAATGGAGTGAAGGTACAAAGAATTAATTATGAACTTGTATGTTAGTTCAAATTGTCTTAATGGAGTGAAGGTACAAAGAATTAATTATGAACTTGTATGTTAGTTCAAATTGTCTTAATGGAGTCAAGGTACAAAGAATTAATTATGAACTTGTATGTTAGTTCGAATTATCTTAATGGAGTGAAGGTACAAAGAATTAATTATGAACTTGTATGTTAGTTCAAATTGTCTTAATGGAGTGAAGGTACAAAGAATTAATTATGAACTTGTATGTTAGTTCGAATTGTGTTAATGGAGTCAATGTACAAAGAATTAATTATGAACTTGTATGTTAGTTCAAATTGTCTTAATGGAGTGAAGGTACAAAGAAGTAATTATGAACTTGTATGTTAGTTCAAATTGTCTTAATGGAGTGAAGGTACAAAGAATTAATTATGAACTTGTATGTTAGTTCGAATTGTCTTAATGGAGTCAAGGTACAAAGAATTAATTATGAACTTGTATGTTAGTTCGAATTGTCTTAATTGAGTTAAGGTACAAAGTAGTAATTATGAACTTATATGTATAGTTCGAATTATATTGATTGAGTTAAGGTATAAAGAATTTAATTATGAATTTATTAGTATAGTGTGAATGGTACTGATATGTACATGATGAAAAAAAAGAAAATAGTAAACGATCTTGATAAATTATGAAATTTGAGCAGAAGCATGTATATGTGATTCTAGACAACTTTTGTGTTGTAGCTTTTTTTTAAAAAGATCGATTAGAATTTATAATCGGATGACTTTGGTTATTGTCGGTTTGATTCATTTTGGTAATGCAGATTTTAAAGGCTGTTTTAACCCACGAAACGAGCTTATTTTTATTGATTTCGCGCAAACTGAAGTAAAACATTATTCTGCACACTTTTCATGTTTTGAACTTTTTCGAAAAAAATCATCTTAGGGCAGTTTTGGTTCGTTTTCAGATTCAGATTTTTCGATTGAATTCTGTCTAGATTTTTATATCAAGTTTTTCTCTTAACCTGTTCAGTTTCTATTAAATTCGTTCGCGTTGTCTTATAGGAAATTTGATTCTGTACAACTTTCGCTCTTTGAGTTTTGATCAATTCGAATTATTTAAGTGTGAAACGGTGTAACTTTATATTTGTTTTAATAAGTTACTTATGATTAAATTATACTAACTTTATTTGTTTTGCAGGATGGTGGGTCTCACTAACTTTTTATGCATGGTTGACCCACCGTATTTTTATTTCTATTTTGTCTATTTTATAATCAATTTATATTTCGTTGTGTACGGACAAGAAACTAAATGCCACCGTATCTCGAGAAACTACCCATTCGTCTCGGTGCGGTTGGAACTACTTGTCTTGTCCCATGACATGAATTAAATGTATTTTTGTCTGTGTCTGGTGGACACGTGGGTGTTGTTTCTTGTACTCATACCAGTATACCTGTATACTGACCCGTTTTGTCTCTTGGCAACTTGGGTGCGTTCTGTTTGAGCGCAGCTGAGCTTCCTTTGCAGGATTAGTTGAGGCTACGATGGTGATGAGAAGTAACTAAAGTTTTTGGGCATGTCGTTTGTAGTTCTTTTATTTTTTTTGAGTTTAGGGTTGAAACTAATTTATGTATTTATTATTTTTTTTAGTGACTTTAGTATTGGAATAATTTGGCATGGTTTGTAACCGTACTTTATTTAAGTTGTTTTGGTTAGCTGTTGCTACTTTAACGTTGGAGGTATTAGGTAGTTTATGAAATTATGGTGCATGGTATGATTGGTGTTTTGTTAATTACCTTACCGAGACTAGAATGTTTAGATTTTTGTTTCACCCCCAGGATTTGGATGATGGAATATTGATTGGGGTTTAGTCCTAATTTAATATTTAATTGTCCAAAATTTGGGGTGTGACAACACATGACTAATGCAACATATGCAAAATGCAACTACTGGGTTTGGTTTATTAACATGGTATATGGCGCAACCCAAGGCATGCGATAGCGCCCGTTTTTCAATTAAGTAGGAAATAACAACAAGGTTAGAATGATGAACCGAACCCTTATGCATGCAAAACGAATGGATGCAAGTCATGGAAAATGCTAAGGAAAATATAATGCTATACAACCACGTTAAGCACGTAAATAAAAGGGAGAAAGAAATGGGGGTTGGAAAATATACACAAATTATTTCAAATTAGCCCTCGTGCGGAAGGGCCCGAATGTCTAAGTGTCTGAATTAACTACTTATTACAAATCCAAATGAATACTATCTAATATATTACAATAATAATATGTAAAGAATGAACATGGATCCCACACGCGCTCACGAAGACAACCCTCAGAAATTGCTCTGTTTGCCTCCTAGGAAACTGTTCTATTTCAACCCCAGCCACTGCTCTCTGTTTAAAAAAAAGTGCTCTGTTTACCAAATTTTGGAGCTCGGCCGGCCCACAATGAGGCTCGGCTAGGCCCAAACAAATCCGGTTGTGCTTTTTTTTTTTTTGTAGAAGACTGTTTTTGTTCTCTAAGGTGAAAACAAGGCAGACAAAGTGTTCCAAAGCCATGTTTGTCCTTTCTGCCCTTCTATATCATGGATATACTCAAAAGAGGAGTGGGTTTGGTTCTTAAACCATCAATGGTTGCAAGTTGATTGTGTGATGATTTTAGACATGATAAGACAAAAGTTTAATGGATGTAATAAAAGACCAACAACACCTCCTTCCTATCATGAAGTTAATTTAAGAAGGGAGGTAGACACGCCTCAAGAATCATCAAACATCACGAATTAGTACGTGATTACTCTAGAAGCGATGGGTTCAGTATAACGTCTGACCGAATCCAACCGATTTTGTTAGTTCTTTATGTCAGTTTCAATCCAATTCTAAGCCAATTTTATTAGCCTTTTTCATCTTACCTCTCCATTTCTTATCTTTTATTCCATTTTGTCCAAAAGTGATATCTACGTCCACTAAGTCCAAAAGCAATAAAGATAAACAAGCATAGCTTAACCTGAGGAATGAACTTTTCAAGCCCTTTTCTACGGGGGAAATCACAAAGAAGGAATCAAACCTATTCCCGGGCGATAATGGACGCGGAGTCAAACTCGAGAAGGGTGATAATGACCTCAAATCGAAACTCCATGACAAGCTATAATGAACCCTTTCTTTGAGATCTCCAAGGGTCTAAGTTAAAAAACTAGTCCCTTAGAAACAATGCATCGGTGATTAAGAGGAGTATCAAACAAGGGATAGTTCTCAACATAAGAGAGATGTAATGCCCTGGTAATAAATCTCCGAAGAGATTAAATCATTTAGCACATGAGGGGTCTCTTTCTTATACTTTGAACAGTAATCCCATGTCAAATACAATTCTTAGTCAAAAGAAGCAAGGAAAGGAGGGAGGTTGCATAGATGATTAAGAGTGGGTGAGTACGATGACATATACATGAAACCTATGAAAATGAAATACATGAAAGCTATGAAAATGAAAGAAAAGGGTATCGACTCAAACAGATTGGTGGCTATGTCCTAAACACACCAAATCCATGAGGACTTACGACAACACAATATATGCAAAGCATAAGTTAAAAAAAAAAAATATTAAAAAGCCCATAATGCCAAGAAAAGCATTGGCAAAAGCAAGAGAAAGTAAGTAAAAAGAGAAGAGAAAAGCCTATGGAACAAAGCCTAAGGTTAACCCCTTCACCTTTTGTAACTTTAAATCACATATTTCAGCCCCCTAAATACTCTGAAAAGCAGAATATAAAGACAAGAAAAATAGTGGAAAAGAGTAGAAGAAGAATAAAGAAGAAGGTGCAAAATTATACCTTTTGAAAAGAGAGGTAAGCTCTTAGTTAACAAACTTGATTCCAAACACCCTAAAGTTTCTGAACTATGGTTTGAAATATCAACAAAGATGTTCAAGAACAAGCTCTAATGGTGTATGTATTGTGTATGTGTAGTTGAAGAAGCTTTGAAGGTGAAGAAAGGTGCTGAAGATGGAGGGGGGGTCTCTTTAGCTCTTCAAAGCTTTTGAAAAATTTGCTAACCCCCAATTCTGAAGGGAGAGGTGAAATTTATAGAGTTTGAGCCAAATTGGTCACAAATATCTTCAAAAAAACAAAAGTTGGTGAATTCCCACTACAGATACCCCATTTTGACCGCCTTTTAGACTTGGGTGCTTTATTCCCAACATCCGATGATGAAAGTTACACTGTGCAATCTTTTGAATTTTCAGCGAAGAAATTTGGATTCGAGCTCTAATCCCAAACCTTACACCCCATTTTGGCCAAACTATTTTAGACCTTGAAACCCTCTTTTCAAAATATTTTTCCAAATATTTCTACGGTGTTTCGAGGCTTGCATTTCGATTAAACTATTGCACTTTTCAGTAAAACAAGCAAGGACAAAGTGGAAATAAATGAAAGGGAGGTGAATTCTTTGAAAAATCTTTAAAAATATCTTATTTATAAGTTTGAAGTTGAAGGTAATAGGAAGGGGATGCAAGAAAACTAGTAGGGGACAAGATTGAGCATCAAACCGTAAAGAAAGAAATGAATAGCCTTCACTAAATTAGGCATATCTCTTTGTACAGTTAGAATTTATATGAGAGGCCACCACCATTGGAAAGTAGACTTCTAGGTCTTCAATTTAGGCTCAAGAATCACCTAAAATCTTTAAAAACAACTTATTTATAGGTTTGATGTCGGGCTTGAAAGTATTCCTTTTGGACCCGGCCAGGTTTGTTTAGATCCGGCCATGGCTTGTTTAGACCTGGCTAGGTTTCAATGGAAAATAGTCCATAAGTGCTTTTTAGACCCGGCTTTTCATTTTTTGGCCTAGCCGTGTGTTTTGTGGCTCAGTCGAGTCCCATTAGCGACAAATAGGACAACTGGCGGGAATTTGCCAGTTGTTGTTTTTTGAAGATATTTTTGACCAATTTGGCTCAAACTCTATAAATTTGACCTCTCCCTTCAGAATTGAGGGTTAGCAAATTTTTCAAAAGCTTTGAAGATCTAAAGAGACCCCTATTCATCTTCAACACCTTTCTTCATCTTCAAACCTTCTTCAGCTATAAATACACAATACATACACCATTAGAGCTTGCTTTTAAAGCTTTTTGCTAAAGTTTCAAACCGTATTTCAGAAACTTGAGGGTGTTTTGAATCAAGTTTTTTAACTAAGAAGTTATCTCTCTTTTCAAGAGGTATAACTTTGCATCTTCTTCCTTACTTCTCTCTCACTCTTTTCCTATATTTTCCTTGCTTTATACACTGTTTTTAAACTATTTTGGGGCTGAAATATGTGATTTAAAATTACAAAAAGTGGAGGGGTTAGCCACCCCTCCTTAGGCTTTGTTCCATAGCTTTTTCTCTACTCTTTTTACTTACTTTCTCTTGCTTTTGCCACAGTTTTTCTTGGCATTTAGAGGATGTTTATTAGCTTTTAATTTATGCTTTGAATATGATTGTATTGTTGTAAGTCCTCATGGGTTTGGTGCGTTTAGGACATAGCCGCCAATCTATTTGAGTTGATAGTCCTTTTCTTTCATTTTCCTTATAGGTTTCATGTAAATATTCAAGTATTCATGTCATTGAAATCCTCCACTTTCCATTCATCTCTGCAACCTCCCTTCATTCTTTGTTTATTTTGATTAAAGAGTTGTGTTTAACAAAAGGTTATTGTTCAAGCATAAGAAAAAGACCTTCCATGCTAAATGGTATAATCTCTCCGGAGGTTCATTACCAAGGCATTACATCTCTCTTATGCTAAGCACAACCTCTTGTTTGTCATTTCTGTTTATCATCGGTGCAATTACTTCTAAGAGACTAACTCTGTAGTTAGACCCTTGGAAATCACCAAGGAAAGGATCATTATCGCTCATTTTGGGTTTCATTAGTCATTATCGCTCTTTTGAGTTTGGCTAATCATTATCGCTCATTTTGGGTTTGACTTGGAATTCATTATCGCTTGTAAATGAGTTTGACCCTTCCTTTGTAATTTCCCCTGTAGAAAAGGGCTTGCAAGGCTCATTTCTCGAGTTAAGTTGATGCTTGATACCCTTTATTGCTTTTGCACTTAGTGGACGTAATTCTCACCTTTTGGACAAAAAATATTAAGTAATGGAAAGGTAATGTTAAAAGAGGTTAAAATTGGAATAAAAAAGGTAAAAAGAAGGTTAAAAAAATGGAGTTGGGTTCAATCAGACGTTATATTGAACCCATTAAGTCTCGAGTCATTACATACTCTTTAGTGATGTTAATGGTTCGAGAAGCAATGTTTACCACTTCCCTTGAGGTAACTCCAAGATAGGGGAGAGGCTTTGTTAGTCTTTCATTTTCATTCATTGAGCTTTGTCTGGGTTGCTTCTCAAATCATCACGCAATCAACTTACGATACTTGATGGTTTGAGACTCGAATCTGTTCCTCCCTTGAATATCTCTATGATAGAGAAGGGCAGAAAGGGCAAACATGGCTTAGGAACACTCTGTTTGCACTGTTTTCACCTCAGAGTACAAAAATAGTCCTCTACAAAAAAAAAAAAAATGGGGCACGATCAGATTTGTTTTGGCTCCGCCAGGCCTCACTGGGGGTCGGCCGGGCTCCAAAGTTTGGTAAAGAGAGCACTCTTGTTAAAATAGAGAGTAGTGGCTGAGGGTGAAACATAATAGTTTCCCAGGAGGCAGACAAAGCAATTTTTGAGGATTGTCTGCGTTGGCACGTGTGGGATCTTTGTTCATTCTTTACATATTATTGTTGTAATAAATTAGATAGTCCTTCATTTATTCATTTGGATTTGTAATAAGTAGTTAATTCGGACACTTAGACATTCGAACCCTCTTGCATGAGTACAAATATGTAATAATGTGTATATGTCTTCCAACCCCCATTTCTTTCTCTCTTTTAGTTATCTGCTTATAATGGTAGCATCATGTTTTACAGTTTTCATACCATTACCCTGGTTAACATGTCCATTTTTGCATGCATAAAGGTTTGGCTTATCATACTAATCAAATGTTAGTTTCCTTCTTTACTCGAATATGTGATTTATTGCATGCCTTGGATTGACTCACATTGACATATTAAAACCGAACCTCGTAGTTGCATTTTGTATGCGTTGTATTAGTTATATTGCATTATTTAGGAGCATGCATTTTTCTAATGATTTTACTTCTTTTGGCTTGCCTCGGTTAAGTACTAGGTGAGCATTTATTGCTTTAGCATATTGCATGTATGTTAGTGTTGCCATATCAAGCATATCATCATGAGGCTAAGTGCTTATTTGAGATACCTGTTTGAATGCCTGTGGATGAAGGCTATTTGCTTAAATTTGGATGATTTGATTAATGTACATATGAGATCACTTTTTTTAGTGGTTCATATTCAAAACACTTTTCAAAACAAACATGAAATCAAAACGTTCCAAGTTTTTTGAAATTAGTCTATACTTGTGTGCATCACATAATAAAGATAGCATAATAATCGAAACAAATGCATATAATGTAAATAAAAATCACATCATGATTAGTAGAGGCCGATCTTTGATCGGGTGAGTGGAGTGCTTAATTCATGACCTTTCTTTCTCATACCTAAGTTCCTGAGCTGAGAAAATTTGGTGATGATGGACATGTGACCTTTCGCACGAGTCATGGGTTTCCTAAATTTCCCAAAAATATTTAGGTGGCGACTCTGAAATCTGGCAATGAAGTCCGTTTTTGGCATTTTTGATTAAAAATTAATTTTCTAAAAAGGTTTGTCGCATTTGGACTCTTTTGTGTTTCTCCATTTCACATTGCACTTGTGAAACCAGATTCAGAACCATAGGAGTCCAAACTGTAGGGCTATCGTATCCAAGGAGACTAAACCCCTCCGAGGAGCATGAAAAGCAAGCTACACCCGCCAATTGTCTTATTTATTGCTAATGAGACCCGGCTGGGTCCTAAACACACGGTCGGGCCCAAAAATGAAAGGTTGGGTCTAAAAAGGCACTACAAAATATTTTCCATTGAAACCTGACCGGGTCTAAACAAGCCACGACCGGATATAAACAGACTCGGCAGGGTGCAAAAAATTGCTTTCAAGCCTGACTTCAAATAGGCATATCTCCCTTATCTGGACTCGGTTTTAGGTGAGATATTGAGTCTAAATTGAAGCTCCAGAAGTCTACTTTCCAATGATGGTGGCCTCACATCTAAATCCTAAGTGTACAAAGAGATATGCCTAATTTAGTGAAGACTATTCGTTTCTTTCTTAACGGTTTGATGCTCAACCTTTTCCTAAACTATTTTTCTTCCATCCCCTCCTATTTCCTTCAATTCCAAACCTATAAATAATATGTTTTTAAAGATTTTTCAAAGAGTTCACCTCCCTTCCATTTATTTCCACTCTGTCCTTACTCGTTTTACTAAAAAGTGCAACATTTTAACCGAAATGCGAGCCTCGGAACATCGTAGAAACATTTGGAAAAATAATTTGAAAAGAGGGTTTCAAGGTCTAAAATAGTTTGGCCAAAATGGGATGTAAGGTTTGGGATTAGAGCTTGAATCCAAATTTCTTCACTGAGAATTCAAAAGATTGTACAGTGCAACTTTCATCATTGAGTGTTTGGAATAAAGTGCCCAAGTCTTAGGGGTAGTCAAAATGGGGTGTCCATAGTTGCCTCTCTTTGATAGGGCTCAGTACGTCATGAAATGACATGAGTGAATGTCAAAGCCCAAAGATGACCCACTTGACACGATCGTAAGACTTGGGCAAACAAACAAAATGTAGATGCAGTTGGTTGAACTCGAGACTTGCCTACGTATCCCTTTGCAAGGAATCAAACCAACGTAGTTCAGGGACATGATGCAAATGCTACACAATGCAATGCAACAATCTAAACCATGAGCAGTGCTTACCACACAAATATCGTAAAGGAATGGAGATGCAAATCAAACTACGATTAACACAGAAAAGGTGCCGGAACCCTTAGACCACAATTCTTGCAGAATAGGAGTGTACACATACAGAGCTATGCTTTTCACAGAAAGCGTACAAGTGATTGGGTGGTATGATATAAGTGAGGAATGATCTGCTGGGGAAGGATAACACTCCTAAATGCTGAATGCAACAAGACAAAGTATGATGTGATGGATGCGATGGATGATATGGATAGAATGGATATGGGGTGCAAGCCGAACTACGTCTTACCTAGAAAAGGCATGGACACAAACAAAATCACGTTTAGCACAGAAAATGTGCCGGAACCCTCAGACCACAATTATTGCAGAATAGGTGCATACACATGCAGAGCTATGCTTCAACGCGATAAAGGTATGAGCACATGCCAAACTAAGCTTAACATGGAAAGGATGCAAACAATGAAATGGTATGATGTAATGGATGTAATGGATATCATAGTAGATGCATGCGATAGATGCTATATGCAATGTGATAGAGGTAATAGATAATAATAGATATGATGTAGTAGCTAGGAAGTGGTGCTTAGAAGTACCTTACAGGGGCAATCAGTGATGACTAAACTTATGCTGTTGGGGATCTTCCTCTTCTTCTTGGTTTGAAGACTTCTTCCTGCATCTTGCACTTCCAAACCACATGTAATACTTTTCTCCCTGGCTATGTTTGCAACTTTCCCTATTCTTCAATAGGGTGACAGACTAGTTTGGTTCAGTATCCATAATTGAGGCGCATACAAGCTACCTCAACTTATGGGGCTGCCATACATATTTTAAGCTGATGATGCACCCCTAGGTATTTAAACCAAACTTTAGTCTAAAAAATTCCGAACCTTTGTCTTTTAGGACTTGGCCATTCGAACTCTAGTTTCTACAGTCTTAGTTGGTCTCCTACAAACACAGTCAGGTAACTAGACCAGACCACCTAAAGTCGTTCGAGCATGACAAATACGAAAGAAATTGCACCTTTAGAGTATATAATGTCTCCTAGACCTTGTGAGTGCACAAGACAATACAAGTGAGGTGCACAATTGTGCGAGTGAGGTGAATGCACAAAACAGTGCTGTGTAGTTTAAATGCACAAAATAGTGCGACGCAAGTGCACAAGATAGTACGATACGGGTGCACAAGGCAGTGCTATGTGGGTGCAAAATATAGTACAATGCAAGTGCACAAGACAGTGCGATACAGGTGCACAAGATTGTGTGATGCGAGGTGCACAAGATAGTGCGATACAAGTTGAATGCACAAAACAGTGCGATACAGAGTGAACAAGACAGCGCGATGTAAGTGAATGCACAAGACAGTGCTATAGAAGGCACATAAAACAATGTGATGCAAGGTGCAATATATAAGATGAATGCAAAAAACAGTGCGATGTAAGATGAATGCACAAAACAGTGCTGTGAAAGATGCACAAAATAGTGCTATGTGGGTGCAAAAGACCGTGCTATGCAGGGTGAACTCACAAGATAGTGTGATGTAGGTGAATGCATAAAATAGCTCTGCATGGGTGCACAAGACAATCCGATGCGGGTGCACAAGATAGTGCAATACATGTGCACAAGACGGTGCGATGCAAGGTGCACAAGACAGTGCGAAGCAAGTTGAATGCACAAAATAATGCGACGCAAGGTGAATGCCCAAAATATTGCGATGCAAGGTGAATGCACAAAACATTGCAATGCGAGGTGCACAAAATAGTGCAAGTGAGGTTCACAAAACAATGTGATGTAAGTACACAAAATAGTGCAAGTGAGGGTTGAATGCACAAAACAGTGCGATGTGTGTGCACAAGATAGTGCGATATAGGGAAAAATGCATGGTATGTAGAGGGAAATGAGCAGTACATAGAGTAGTGCATCGTGTACCTTATGAAATGTAGGGCAACTTGCCACAATTTATTGAAAATTTAACTGAAAAACACCAATGGAGGTAACCCAAAGTCAAGAGCAAGAACAACCAATCATGCAATTCAAATCAACCAGGGTGTATGAACACTCAGGTATAATACAAAGCATACGTATTAATTAGAGGGAAGATGGCAATCCAAAGAGAGTTTTTGAAATGGGCGAAGAAAACTTTCGAAAGTTGAATCATAGCAAAATCATCATGGGGGTGAGCTACCCTAACCCAGGGGAAAGTGCCCAACAAGTGGCGTTGGGTGGACAAAGAGAAAGGTTGGATCTATGCCCCTTGTTCAAATGATGACCAGATCAGATGCACTGAAAATTGCCAGTAGTGTCCATTCATTGGCCATCGGTTAGGTTCATGCCCCTTGTTCGATGGATGGCCCAATGTAGCTTGCTTTTCGTGCTCCTTGGAAGGGTTTAGTCTCCTTGGATACAACATCTCTATAGTTTGGACTCCCGTGCTTCTGAATTTGGTTTCATAGGTGCAATGTGAAACGAATAAATACAAAAGAGTCCAACTTTAGCAAATCATTTTAGAAAGTCGATTTTGAATCAAAGATGCCAAAAATGGACTGCATTGCTAGATTTCAGAGTCGCCACCTAAATATTTTTAGGAAATTCAGGAAACCTGTGACTCGTGTCAAAAGACCACTTGCCTGTCATCACCAAAGTGTTTTGAGCACCCCATTCACCCGATCAAAGATTGGCCTCTACTAATCATGATGTAATTTTTATGTACATTATATGCTCTTGTTTCGATTATTAGGCTATCTTTACCATGTGATGCAAGCAAGTGTACACTAATTCACAAAAGTTGGAACACTTTGATTTCATGTTTGTTTCGAAAAAGTGATCTCATACGTACATAATCAAATTATCCCAACTTAAGCGAAAAGCCTCCATCCACCGGCATGCAAGAGATATATCAAATAAGCACTTAGCCTCATGGAATATGCTTGATATGGTAACAATCGCACACATGCAATATGCTAAAACAAGAAGCGCTCACCTAGTACTCCAAGGCAAGCTAAAGAAAACAAAAAATAAGTAGAAAAATACATGATCCTAAGTAATGCAACATGACTAACGTAATGCATACAACATGTAATTAATAAGCTTGGCTACTAGTATGGCATGTGAGTCAATTCAAGACATGTGATAAAAGCACATATTCATACGATGAGCCGAACCTTATGTGTGCAAACATGGATATAAGTCATGGCAATGACATGAAAATGTAAAATGTGATGCTACCATTATAAGTGAGTAAGTAAAACGGAGAAATAAATGGGGGGTGGAAGACATACACACATTATTACATATTTTCCCTCGCGCATGAGGGTCCGAATAAATGTCCTAATTTAAACTAGCTATTACAAACCAAACAAATTAGTTACACTAACTAATTATTACAAATTAGAACTAAGCTAACCAATTAATGAACTAGCTATTACAAATTTCTGATGAACTACTAATTTAAGTACAACATACTACTCTTAGCATTAATTGCACGAGCCACGGATAGTGACGAATTGCACATGCATGAACATGAATTTCTGCCGAAAAATTTCTCTATTTTGCTGGAAGAACTATTCTGGTAAAGTGGCCGACTGGCCTTGAAAAGTGGTCGGCCGGATGGTCAGGTGGCCGACTGGCCACTGTTTTAGGGGTCTGCCCTGCTGCAACAAAAAGGAAATAGAGAACAAATAGAGTGTTTCTAAGGGATGTTTGTCCTCTCTGCCTCTCCCTGTCATAAAACAAATCAAGGGAGAGGCAGATTTGATTCGCAGACCGTCAATCGACGCAAACTCGTTGTGTGATGATTTATCAATCGATGGGACAAAGTCTCAATAAATGAAAAGTAAAGACCAACAAAACCTCCTCTCTATCATGAAGTTACCTCAAGGGAGGTGGTAGATATTGATTCTTGAGCCATTATCATCACTAGAGAGTATGAAATGACTCAAGACTCAATGGGTTCAATTAATGTCTGATTGAACCCGACTTGATTTTATTCTCTTGCTTCATTTAGACCAATTTTATTAGCCTCTTTTTAATTACCTTTCCATTCTTTAATCATTTAGTCCAAAAATGAGAATTAAGTCCACTAAATGGAGGGAAGTGTCAAACAAGAAGTTGTTCATGACATGAGAGAGATGTAATGCCTTAGTAATGAACCTCCAAAGAGATTAAACCATTAAGAATGGAAGGGACTCTTTTGCATGCCTTAAACAGCACTCGTTTGAAATGACTCTCAAACAAAGAAAACCAAGAAAGGAGGGAGAGTGCAAAGATGGTTGTTGCAAGTGTGAACACATGTATGGAAAGCATAAAATAAAAGCTATCAACTTAAATAGGTTGGTGTCTAAGGCATAAACCACTAAACCTATGAAGACTGCAACACTACAAGAATACAATACAAAGCACAAATGAAATAAACACACTAAAACATTCCTAAAACACCCAAAAACAGTGCTAGAATTAGTATGAAAAAAACTAGAAAAGTGAACTATATAATGGAGAAATGAAGCTAGTAAGCAAGCCTAAGGAGGGGTGGCTAACCCCTCCACTTTTGGGACTTCAAAACCATATTTTTAGCCTCTGAAAAACTTGGAAAAAAACTTGTAAAAAGTTGAAAAAGAGTTGAGAAAGAAGTGGGAAACACAAGGGCAAAAGCTTAGAAAACAAGGTTCAAAGAAGGGTGATTAACCCCTCTACCTTTGATAACTTTAACCCACAAGTTTCAGCCCATAAAAAAAGTATAAAAATATTACAAAAATAGCAAGAAAAGATAAGGAAGAAGTAGTGTAAGGAAGGCCAAGGTTATACCTCTTGAATAAGAGTAACTCTTTGATTCACAAACTCACAAGCACCCTCAAGAGCTAAAATTTAAACTTAAGAATCTCAGCAAGGTTAGCTAAAATATTGGTTTAGAGAGTATAGGTAAGGTATATGTATGTTTCAAGATAGAGAGAGGGAGAGAGAGAGAGAGAGAGAGAGAGAGAGAGAGAGAGAGAGAGAGAGAGAGAGAGAGATTTTCAAGAATTTGAGCTTTTGGAAATTTTTCTAACCTAAACATATAAGGTATGGTCCTCCATATATAGAAAAATTGGGGCCTTAGTCAGAAATATCTATATTGAGCCAACTGGTGCAGTGCATGCACATGAGGAAACAACTAGCAGCATAATATCTCTTGCCAATGGTAGGCCACTGGGGACTCCGACCACTAATTCTGCCACTGGCCACCTGTTGGCCAATAGGCCTTTGGGTGGTTAGGCTTGGAAAAATTAAGTTTTGGTCCAAAGGTGGTGCAAGGTTCTAGGCTCTGAAACTCAAGAATTGAGGCTTCTTGCATAGAAAATTAAGCATATGTATAGCGTAGTACTTCATCATTGGGTGATCAACTTATGGCACCTATGTCTTAAGGGCAGTCAAAAATAGGGTGTCTATAGTTGGCCCTCTTTGATAGAGCTCGGAGTCATGAAATGAAGTGAGTAAATGTCAAAGCCCAAAGACAACCCATTTGACATGGCCGTAAGACTTGGGCAAGAAATCAAAATGCAAATGCAATGGTTGAACTCGAAAGTTGCCTACGTATCCCTTTGAAAAAAAACAAACCAGCGTAGTTCAGTGGGAAGATGGAAATGACATGCAAAAGGGAGGTATTTAAAAGTTGCACTTATACACTGTGCGAAGCTGGCTACTTTTTAAAAACTCACGATCATGCAAAATAATACAATGAAACAATGCAACAAGCAATAACAGGATAACAACATTTGAATGAAATCTTAAATCAAAGCAAAACAAATCAAGCCATGTCTCACATGGATAGAAGTGAGCAAATAGCATCCAAACACGTCTCACGTGAAAGGAGGATTGGAGATACAAACAAAACTACGTCTTACGTAGAAGGGACATGAGAAAATCCAAGCCAAACTCTATCTCACGTAGAGAGGGTCAAATATGCAAACCAAACTATGTCTCGCGTAGAGAGGGTCAAAGATGCAAGGAAAACTACGTCTTACGTAGAGAGGGTCAAAGATGCAAGCCAAACTACGTCTCACATAGAGAGGGTCATAGATGCAAGCCAAACTATGTCTCACGTGGAGAGGGTCAAAGATGAAACCTATACTACGTCTCACGTAAAGAGGGTCAAAGATGCAAGCCAAACTATGTCTCACGTAGAGAGGGTCAAAGATGCAAGCCAAACTACGTCTCACGTAGAGAGGAGAAAAGCTCCATGCCAAACTATGTCTCACTTGGAGATGGTCAAAGATGTAAGCCAAACTACGTCTCACGTAGAGAGGGTCAAAGATGCAAGCCAAACTACTTCTCATATAGAGAGGGCCAAACATGCAAGCCAAATTACGTCTCACGTGGAGAGGAGAAAAGGTCCCTGCCAAACTACGTCTCACGTAGAGAGGGTTAAAGATGCAAGCCAAACTACGCCTTACGTAGAGAGGAGAAAAGCTCCATGCCAAACTGCATCTCACGCAGAGAGGGTGGAGGGTGAAAGCCTAACTACATCTCACATACAGAGGGTCAAGGATGCAAGCCAAACTATGTTTCACATAGAGAGGAGAAAAGCTCCATGCCAAAGGATAGAGGGTGCAAGCCTAACTACGTCTCACGTAGAGACGAGAAAAGCTCTGTGCCAAATTGCGCCTCACGTAGAGAGGGTGAAGGGTGCAAGCCTATCTATGTCTCACATAGAGAAGGGAAGATTTCCTTGCCAAACTGCATCTTACGCAGAGAGGGTGAAGGGTGCAAATCTAACTACGCCTCACGTAGAGAGGGGAATAACTCCATGCCAAACTACGTCTCACACAGAGAGGGTGGATGGTGCAAGCCTAACTACATCTCACGTAGAGAGGGGAAAAGCTCCATGCCAAACAACATCTCATACAGAGAGGGTGGAGGGTGCAAGCCTAACTACGTCTCACGTGGAAAGGAGAAAAGCGTTGTGCCAAACTGCGTCTCATGTAGAGAGGGTGGAGGATGCAAGCCCAACTACGTCTCACGTAGCCAGGAGAAAAGAGCACAGAGAGTATGATGCATGTGGATATAGCACAATGCGACATATCGATACAACATGATGAGGCATAATAGATTTGAAAAAGCTAAACAAAAGCAATATTACCTCACAAAGATCTTTACTTACCATTCAGAGGTCTTCAAATGTTTAAAAAGGATACAACTTGCTCGAACTTAAGGTTGGGGCATTTTCCCCTTCAGCGAAATGACGGGACTTGAAACGACGTATCCAGAACCACATTTTGAAATTTTCTGAAGCTGAAACAAACCAAAAGTCTTTAATTCTTTACTTTAGGTTGCATACAGAACTCTCCATGCTCAGAATAGACAAGATCTCAGCAGAAACCAGATCTGGACCAAATTCCTGACCAATCGACCACAAGACCTGGACGGCCAGCCACTAACCAGCTGACTGGCCACCCGATGGGTTTTTGGGAGCAATTTTGGCATTT
Organism: Camellia lanceoleosa; assembly: GCA_025200525.1. NCBI lineage: Eukaryota > Viridiplantae > Streptophyta > Magnoliopsida > Ericales > Theaceae > Camellia > Camellia lanceoleosa. The sequence goes on along the minus strand of CM045772.1, from coordinate 68,755,592 downwards.
CAGCCCGAGGGTTTATTTAAAGACAACCCAAGCTCATTTCCATACTCCCACACATCGGAAAACCCTATACCTCTTTCTTTAGGCCCTTTCTCTCTCTAGATCTATGCTTTGAACGCGTTACCCAATGCCCCACGCAAACTTTATTCCCCAAACACTCGTGGTTCTCTACATTTTGAACCGATTGAAATTTGTTTTTGTTGATTTTTTGGGTTTTTCATCACTTTGGGCCTATTTCCCTCGTATTTTTCTTAGGTTTCACACTTTTTTCGAGTTTTGACTTTTCGCCTATTTTCTTTTTCCTAGGGTTTGACTTTTGACTTTTTTCCCTTTTTTCTTCATTTTCATAATTTTTCACTCTATACCTACTACATTACTCATGGCGGAGGACCCTCTCCATGACGGTGCTCTTTCCAAGGTATCGGTACTTCTACCTACTGTTGAGGTCGAGGAGCCCATAGCCGATAAGGCTGACGGGGCAGCAGATGACGTTGCCGCCAACATCGAGGGAGAAAAGATCTACCCTCTAGGGGCTGAGCCCGAGCTACTACCATTGAGATTGAAGCCATTCGACCCGGCCACTTGCCACCCTCGGACGCACGCGATGGCGCCCGACTGCATGCTGCGGTTTGAGGATTTTACAATAGGCGTGCTTGGGGACGTTCTGCTAAGGGTGCGGGCCTCCCATCTTTCTCATGATGCCTAGGAGATAAGAACTTTACTTTTATACACTTTAGTTTCTTGTCTTTTCAGTACTACCTTTCATTACTGTCTTTCACTTTGTAACACAACTGATGCCTTCCTTCCTTCTTTGTCAACATAAGGTGATGTTCGCTCTTGGAGAGGATATGGCTCGATAATAGTGAGGGACTGCTATCATGAGCTCCTAACTCGGGCATGCGATCTTGGTGATGAGACAGGCTTCAGTCTATTCTACTTCGGACTCTTGCAACTACTGGTTAGCCGGGCCTTCCTCAGAGTGTTAGTGGAGAGATGGTGGGACACCACCAACTCTTTCCACTGGGGAGATGATGTTGACTGCCTACGACTTCTCCATGATCACAGGGTGGAGAGTAGGGGGTGATCCAATCCCCTTTGATATGGACCTAGGCCAGTGGAAGGCAGCCTGGGTCTATTCTGCTAGCGCGCCTCCGATGTGCCAGGCAGTGTGGTCCGATCTGGCCCGGTTCCACAATCACTTCCATGAGCGTCAGCTAGACCTTGTTTACGAACAAGTGAAATACCGTAGGCCTGTACCTGCTGAGTGCCCTTGTGACGTTGCCCCGGTGAGATTCTACGACTGGGGTGGAACTAGTCTCGCCATGCTCTACGGATACATGAGCTCCGGTTCCCGCAAGAAGAGGAATAAGGTTGGTGGCTATTGGAGAGCCTAGGAGGTACACACTACATTTTCATTTCAGTTCTTTTCTACTTTTCACATTCTGTCTTCATTTCTGTTCACACACTATGCTTTCTGCTTTGCACTTTCTATCTTTATTTTTGTTCATACACTGTGCTTTCTGCTTTGCACTTTCTGTCTTTATTTCTATTTACACACTGTGTTTTCTAGTTTGCATTTTCTGTCTTTATTTCTGTTTGCACACTATGTTTTTTGCTTTGCACTTTCTGTCTTTATTTCTATTTACATATGTTAACTCACAAATTATTTTTTGCAGCTTTGGGCCTATGCATATTTTCTTGCCCTTGCCTCAGTGCCAATGGATGAGATAGCGCAAGCTATACCCTACTCCCGGTGGTAAGATGGTAGATACCATCCTAGGAGCCGTGATGACATGAGTTTTACATATTATTGCCGATATTTACATATGGCGATAGCACAAGAGGTAGTCTGAATCTCATACGCATTACATTCCGTCCATATTGCTTTGATCCACTCTTCGCCACTAACAATAACAAACAACTACGAATTCTCTATTTGCAAATCATATGGTAGCCTTGGCCAATGTTGTCTGCCAGGGTACGGGACCAGTACACCGGGTCTTGGGCTACTTTCTACTTTCAGATCCTATTGGAGGGCCCTTTCTGCTGGGCTTGGTATTTGGGCGAGCGGTTCGTGTACTAGAAACTGGGCCTACCTATCCCTATTATTCTTACTCCGCCTCCAGTATCCATGAGGACAGCCGATAGCCTTCCAGTTGAGGCTATCGTTTAGTACATGGTGGGGCACGACGTTGATTACTTCCAACGAGGTGGAGACTAGGCGGCCTTCATTAGGAGTCATCTGGTGCCATCATTAACAGGAGTTCAAGCGGAGACGCCAAGTGCCCTCGCTGGAGGTGTCTTCTTTCGAGGCGGTGATGTTGGAGAGGTCTCTCCTACCATGCATACAGTCTATCAGCCAACGATTCTGACTATGATCCCATGCTCGCAGCCGACCAGGTCGGCTCTATCGAAAGGTACAGATGGTACAGAGGAAAGAGACATTGTTGGCTCACCACTACATCCAGGTATCCTACCTTTTCTCATGTATTCCATTACTTACCATATTGTTCTGCACCACACTGTACCAATATGTCATACTCACACTAAATCTGCATCCTACTCATACTGAATCTGCCTTCTACCTCATACTCAGATCACACCTCATCGACATAATCTTGCACTCATACTGAATTTGTCTTCTATCTTATACTCATATTGTATACTACATTTTGTAACATACTCATGTTATACCTGATACTCTAATTCTTTCTTTTTAGGTTTCATTTGCACCGATGGCATCAGTGGCGCCTCCTACGGCTGCGAGGAGGAGAGGCAAACTGGCCTCGACATGTGGCTGGGATGAGGGTCGAGGTAGAGGTAGAGGTAGGGGTACCTGGAGTGAGAGCGAGCAGTCTGAGGCGCATGAGACCTCCTTATGCTCATAGTCATCCTTGAATGATGACGATGCCAAGACTAGCGGCGCTGAGGAGATAGAGAGTGAGTGCTCTAAGTCTGAGAGCGGGGATGATAATGACAACTCTAGGTCGGTGAGCAGAGAGGACGATTCTAGCTCTGAGTCTGATTCTTTTGATAACAGTGGTGCTGATAGAGACAGTGCCCCTAAGTCCCCTCCACGGAAGAGAATTAAAAGAGCCTCTCGAGCTTGACTTCGATTTTGTATTTTCTTTGTCTTTTTACTTTGGTAGTATAGCACTTTGTATAGCTTTAGATAGGCCTTTACTTTTATTTTGGAAACACTTGTACTCTTTCTTTTGTAAAAATTATGATTGGGGTAAAATCCCTACAATTTTATAAAAGGGGTTTTGTTTTTGTATCTCGAGCATGGCACCTGTAGATACCCCATTTTTGGCCGACCTGAAGACTAAGACATCACAGATTGAGTGCTCGGTGATTGCGCATGTTGTGCTCGTTCTGAGGTTTCAGAGTTTCGGCTGAGGTCCTTACCCTCGGACCTCGGGACCCTTTTATGCTTTGCCTCGGTTTGCGGACCAGGCCTTGCTTTCTCTTCCTGGAGGAAGGGAGAGGTTTTGTAGACCATCTCTCAGTGGCCGTAGGCTACTTTTCATGGTCGCAGGCCACTGTTCCCGTTTGGAGACCAGTTTCCGGTTTTTAGAGCCGTCGGCCGCGTGCCTCGGTTCAGGACCGCTTAACATTCTCCGTTTGGCACGTTTTTTGGAACACACCTTGTTTCCTTTGTCTAGAGGGACACTGTGGTCCGAGAGACCACCTTTGTGGTCGTACGCCACTTTTCGTACTCAACAGCCAGTTTTCGGGGCACCTAGCCGCGCGCTTTGCCCGCCGAACCCTCGTTTTGCATCCCTGTTGGTTCATTTTTGGCATGAACCTTGTTTTCCTTGTTTGGGAGGTGGTAAAAGGGTGGGAGACCACCTTTTCTCCTCGGAGACCACTTTCTTCCCGCCAGTCGATTTTCTTGTCGGGAAGCTGGTTTTCTTGGTCTTTGGGCCACATTTGCTGGTCTCCCACCACACCACTAGCTTGCTTTCAAAGTGGAGACCACCAAATGGAGCTGTCGACCACCTTTTTTTTTGGGAGACCACTTGCCCTGGTCGGCCGACCACCTTTTCTGGTCGGCTGGGTTCCTTCTGCATTGTCTGTCTGAGTGCATGCCAGCTGTGCCAGCTGGAAGGCACAGACTGTATCCTCCATACACGTGTAGGGAGGATCTTGAGCCTTGTTTTTAGCTTCTTGAAGAATCTTTGGCCTCCTTTGTCTATAAAGGAAGGCCTCCCCCTCCTTTGTGAGGGTTCAGATTTTGGTTAAGGCACATACACATATCTCTCTCTTTGTCTCTATATTTAGGCTTAGGAAGTGTATTGTTCTTGACCCTTTTGCACCAAACCCCATAGCCTAACACTTCCACCATCAACCCAAGGTTCTTGGAGGTCATTTTTAGAGGTTAAGGAGCTGGGTTTTTGGTCCAGAAGTTGCTGTCTTTGTTGAGCTTCAAGGGTAACTCATTTTCTCTCTTTTTAAGCATTATTTTTTTATCCTTCTCTTAGCCTCATTTTCATGCTTATTTGAGGTTTGTTGTCAACTGAAAAAATCTTTATTTTTAAGCATTATTCATGTTTGTTTAAGGTCATTTTCCTGTTGGAGGTCATCTACCCTCTTGCATGCTTCATTTAGTCTTGTTTTGAGCCATGCCTTAAGGCCTTTGAGTTGACCTTTTCTTGGCCTTTTAACCATTGAAATCTAGTTGATTTTCAGTGGTTGGCATGCTATTTTGAGGGCCAAAATCAGAGAGGGGTGACCCTCTCTCTTTTGGCCTTGTTTGTTTGCATATTTGGCCTTTCCAAGGAGCCTATATTTTCATACTTCGTAGCCTTGGTTCAGTCCATTTTTAGTGAATTTTAGGACCTGCCTAGACTCTATCTAGGGCTGGTTTGGTCACCTCATGTTTGCATCTTGCATGTGTAGAATAATCCTCTTCATAGCTTATCAAAGGAGCACGTCATTCTTGCATGTATTGGTCATGTTTCAGTGGCTTTTTGGTGATTCTTTGGCATATGATAGCTCTGTATTTGGTTGGTTTAGTGGCCTCTTGAATGCTTCACATGCTTGTAGTGTAAATCATGCTCACTAGCTTACATTGCATGTTGTTTTGGCCATTGATTTTAGCATATTTTGGCCATACTTCAAACTGGTTTTGTTCATATTTTGGGCTGCCTTAGCTCTGTTTTGAGGTCTCTTGGTTGAATAATGCTTTCCATGCATACTTGTAGTGTAATATCCTTGCCTAGCCTTGAGTTTTGGAGACCCTTGTATGCTTAACTTGAGGTGTTTCCATGTCTTGGCATCATTAAGCATGTTATTTTAGAGCCTATACTTGTGCCATGTTCCCATGTTTTCTACTCTTTAAATGCGTTTGAGAGTTGTGCTTGTATACCTCATTTGTGGGCCATTGTATGAGCTTCATTTTTGTGCATTTCAAGCCATCATCTTAGTCCATTTTGCCATTGTTTTGGGCCTGCATAGGGACTGTTTGGGGTTGGTTTGTTCATTTGGCCATTGCTTTGCATACCTCTAGTGTAATGCACTTCACTAGTTTCGGTATTTGAGCCATTCAACATGCATAACATGAGTTGTTTGCATGATTCAGGACCATTTTGTATGTCATTTCAGAGCTGGAACATGTGTTGTGGTATGCCATATTTCATCCTTTCCATGCTTTCATACAGTTGTATCTTGTGCCCTAGGCTTTGGGCCCTTGCATCTTGCATGTTTGCATGTGTTTTGTTGCCTCATTTTCATCATGTATGGCCACTGATTTGGGTGTGGCTGAGGCCCATTCATTTTGGTTTAAGTTCATTTTGTATCGAGTATGCCATTGTAGTTCATAGCATTGAGTATGCCGCGTTGTTGCATGTTTGATCATTGTATTGCACATGCCTTGTTCACTTCATTGTATATGATAGTCTTCACATGCGCATTGTGTATGACATATAGTATCATGTGCATTGAGTATGCCATTGTTAGTTCGTAGCATTGCGTATGCTAGTTTGCATGTTTGCACGTCATCCTTTGCATGTTTGCATGACTTGGTTGCATCGCCTTAGGATTGCATGCTTGAGGTCGCATTATGCATGCCATTCTACTTGTTGCATTGTGTTTGGAATAGGAGTTAGTCCAAACACGGGAAACGAGGGACGTTTCATACTCCAAGTGATGAAACGTGCCTCGATTCTCAGTCGCCGACACTCTTGACTAACACATGATGGAGTTTAGGCATTTATGTGTTTATATGTGCATTCACTTCACATTGAGTCGTGCAATCCGACTTCTCGGCCATCATGCATCGAGATGCGTGATTGGTGGCCCGAGGATCAAGGACTACAGTCCCTATAGCTTATGCAATGATGGGGAGAGTGGTCGTGCACACATGTGTTGCAAATACCTTGCTTTCTCTCTCTCTTGCCTTTGTTGCAGAAAATGCAGAAACCAGGAGAAGAAACTGGTCGGCCGACCAGGTTTTCTGGCAAGCCGACCACCTTTTCTGGTTTTCACTACCAAGGGTGGTCGGTAGGTGGTCTCCAATGCCTATAGCTGGTTGGCAGCCTCCCCCTAGATTCCCAGGGTAGAGTTTCACCTCCTTGGAGCTTTGTGCAAGTTTCTGAAATCAATTGCAAACAAAGGCGAGTCGGGGCATCGCGATGGATTCCTGACAAGGCGACTCGAGCATGCATGCATCCTTTATCATTCAAAGCAGAGCTGAGGTAGCCCATTTTACATAGTTTGCATGCTAATTTAGTTAATTTTTTAATTAGCTAGTGTTGTGTAATAATTAGTTAATTCGATTATGTATTATTTATTCGGACCCTCCGAGAGAGGGCAATGTTGTAATAAGTGTGCGTGTGTGTGATGTATGTCTTCCAACCCCACATCTTTCTCCCTTTTATTTACCAGCTTATGATGGTTAGTTTTAGGGCACGTTTCAATTAGCATCCTTATGCTCGTATGCTTGCATCCATTCATCTGTTTTGCATGCACCGGGCTTGGTGCATCATACTAACTGCATCGTATTTCAATTCCAAGTTGAATACATGTTACCTGTAGCATCTCACATGCCATCTTAGAATAGCCGAGCCTATCTTAGTTGCATTCTTGCATGTGGTGCATTAGGCATCTCAGCATAGTTAGGATTCATACATGTTTTCTAATTAGCTTCTTTCTTTGGCTCGGAGTACTCGGTAAGTGTTTATGCTTTAGCATCCTTGCATGCGTGTGAGTGACTGCGATGATAGCATGCTTACCATGAGGCTATATGCTTATGTGATATAACTGCCTGAATGCCTGTGGGTGAAGGCTGGGTTGCTTGAAGTGGAATAATTCGTCGAAACCCGTGTTGTAGCCTACTTGCAAGTAGCAAACTTCAATCCATTTTCAAAACAAACGGATGTGCGATGCTTTGTTCCAACTTAGGCAATCTAGTCTGTACTTGTATGCTGTGTGCATCACATAGTAATTCTAGGTTAATAACCGGAATAAGAGCACATGTGTTTTCAAAAACAAGATATCATGCTTAGTAGTGGCCGATCTTTGATCAAGCGAGCGGGGGTGCTCATGAAATGACCTTCCCCAATCGTACCCAAGTTCCCGAGCCGAAGCAACTTTGGTGATGATGGACACATGGCCTTAGGCACGAGTCAGGATTACCTAAATTCCCCCATAATAAAATATTTAGGTGGCGACTCTGTATCTGGCAAAGCAGTCCATGTTTGGCACTTCTTTCTAAAAAATTAGTTTTTCAAAACGATTTGCCAGATTTGGACTCTTTGGTGATTTATCAATCTCGCATTGCACTTTGCAAGATCAGATTAAGAACTGTGACATTGAGTCCGAACTGTAGTGAGCCCAATGAACAAAACGGGATTTTCTCGGGACGTTCGGGCGCGTCTACAGCACCACACTGGCACAAAAGTTGGAACTGAATGTGTAAAATGCTTGTATTTGAATGATGTTTGTAACTGGATATTGAGTCAACAACTGACCCAAAATTGTAAAATACAACTCGATAAATAAAAAAACAAACAAAAAACAACTTAAACACGGCCATTTGCACTTGTTGAAAACAAAAAGGCCACAAAACAAGACCTTAAAGTGAAAAGACCATAACAAGACAACACTACCAAGCAGCCTGGCCAACAAAGGTGGTCGGTCGACCACCTGAAGGGATGGCCGGTCTGAAAAACTGGCCGGTTGGCCAAGTGTTGTGGGTGAACAGCTGACTGACAGTTGGTATCCACTCACATAACCATATCCTCTATAAAAGGTACTCCTTTGTTGTTTCTTCAACAGAACTCCATTCTTGCTGCTATTTCCTCTTAAAGTGGAGATATTTCTTGCTGAGAGCTTAAGGATTGGATAGCCACTTTGGACAACACGGAAAAGGTAAATTTCTGAGGTTTCGACATAAACATGCTTTCTTTCATTGAGCCGTACTTCACTTTGTTTTCCATTCCTTCATGTCGTAGTCCGATGTTGGAACTCAGTTACGCATGTCATTTGCTTTGGAGAGCAAGAGATGTGCCCTACGGTCAAAGAATTTCAAGCTTTGATGGAGTTCGGGCGTGATAAGGAAATTATACCTCATCCCCATTTTGGCCATGCACATGCTCTAGAACGGATGTGTGGGCTTACTTTGCATGAGGCTCAATCTCTGACCCACAACGGGGAGTTAGATATTCCCGGTTTGATTCATCGCTTTTCGTGTATTGGAGATAGAGGTTACCTTCTCTGGTGAGGTTATCGCCAACATGCCCTTTGTTTATGCTTGTTGGCACACTTTCTTCTCGCCCCTAGTTGCGGCAGAGCTAGCATTAAGTTGATCGAAGTGGCCCAATTTGTGAAGGAGGGTAAGAGTTGCATTGGTTTTGCCCTGGCTAAGACCCTAATGGGTTTAGATGCTTTTCGTCAGCGGGAGACCACTCGGTTTGCAGGGAGCCCACTGCTTCTCCAGGTATTGTTTCCTACCTTTCTTATTTATAATACTCAAATCACTCAGCACTCATTCTCTATTTTTCCTCGATGCCCTTTTCTTGCTTTTCTCTCAACACACATCTCTCTATTCTTCAACCTTTCTTACTTTTCATCCATTCTCAGGTGTGGTTGATGGATAAGTTGAAAGTGGTGGACGCTTGTCCCGCGTATTCAGCCAGAGCCTGCTTCTTTCGCCAGTGGCTAGTGGATTTCCCTTCAGAAGGTTTGTGGTGTGACTGGATGTACGGTAAATCAGTGGCTGACATCACTTAGCATTGCCCTTGGCTTAATGTGGCGGAGATGAGCTATAGCATGTCTTGACAACCGAGTATACAGTTGATTGGCCCCACACACTGCGTGTCTTATTTTCCATTCTGGTTTAGACGCTAGTTTGGATATGAGTAGACCTATCCGAAGGAAAGGGTGGAATACCCTGCTCCATTTCCGGTTCGTGGTTCGCACTTGCCTTGGTACCATACTGCTTAGAGGACGAGAAAACTTCTGGCCCCTACCCCTAGCTTCAGTTACACCCTTTTTGGTGAGTGCTTGGCTTAGCTTGAAGACGAGGCATAGGTTAGGCCATCTTTGGCTGGAGAGACCTCCATGAGTGCGAGCAGAAGACATAGGACCGCTTGACTTATTTGTGCCCCTAGTTTATTGCTTTGTCTTGTCTTTCCAAGTTTTTTATGATGTAAAAGCAACTTTCATTTAACCAGAGAGTTAGAGAATATACTTGTGTTGAAATAAATGGAATTAAGGTTGTGAACGCTGAGATTTTTCCCTTTCTGGTCTAAAATGGCTTACGTAGTTCGGTAAAATTTTGAGAAAAATCAACTTTGTTAAAACTTTTCAAAACAATTGTCGGATATGGTCACCACCTAACACACATGGAATCAGTCCTTAAGATGTACAATCCCAAATCAGAAGATCATAATTGCCCACAACTGCATTCACCATCATTACTTTATCTTTGCAACTGACCTTTCTGCCAAATGGAGGTAATATAACCCAGAGAATAAATAATCGAAAAAGATGGCCCGATCAAATAAATGAATAGGACAGTTGAGTTAGAGATGGGAATCAGGTCTTATGTGTTTCGGGAATAAAGTTTGCGTGGGGCATTGCGTGGGACCATTGAGTTAGAGATGGCCGAACATCGAGATGAAGTTGCCTACATATCCCAAGAATGGGAATCAGGCCTTACATAGTTCAATTTGAGTTCACTCAAGTATTAACTCTCTTCTTTTGTGCTCTAACTTTTACCAAAGCCACCCTTTTTGGTTTTCAACCTTGCGAGCTTAGTTTTTCTTTGTTTCTAATTTTCCATGCTCTAACTTTTGCCTAGGTCACCCTTTCGAGTTTTCGGCCTAGCGAGCCTCTCAAAGACAGTGTTTCTTTAATTTGTGCATGTTGATCGGTTGCGAAAATTCCAAGCCATCTAAATCCATGAGAATAATTGCTCCTCTTGACCAGATTGATTTAATGATGTAAAGATCAATCCAATTGGGTCTAAACTTGCCCCTAGGGTCATGGATGGGGGCTTAGTTGTCTTTGAGCATCATATCTCCTTCTTTGAGATTTTTGAACTTGACTTTCTTGTTGAAGGCCCTAGTGATTCTGTGCTAGTACCCTTTGATATGATATAATGCTTTCAGCCGTCTCTCGTCGAACAACATCAATTCTTTGAACCTGCTCTGTTGCCAATCCGCCTCTGTTATCTAGTACTCGGCCATAATTCTCAGCGATGATATTTCAATCTTAATTGGTAGAATAACTTCCATTCCATACACTAGACAATAAGGGGTTGCCTCTGTAGATGTTCGAATTGATGTTCTGTAGTGCCAGAGTGCAAAAGGCAATTTACCCAGCCAATCCTTGTAAGTCTCAACCATCTTTCATAGGATGTTCTTGACATTCTTATTAGCAGCCTCAACGGCTCTGTTGGCCTGTGGTCTATAAGCTGATAACTTATGAAAAGCCACGTTGTATTTTTCAGGCAAATCTACTACCTCTTTCTTGGAATGCGAGCCATTGTCCGAGATGAACTCATTTGGCACCCCGTACCAGCAGATGATGTTGTTCTTGATGAACTTGGCCACGTGTGATGCCTTCAACCTAGAGTAAGACTGAGCTTCCACCCACTTAGTGAAATAGTCGATCGTCACCAGAATGAACTGATGCCCATTAGAGCCCGTTGGTGAGACTGCCCCAATGACATCGATTCCCTAGACTGAGAAGGGCCATGGCCAAGTCATGTTGTAGAGCTTTGACGGTGGGATGTTCATGTGATTGGAATAGATTTGACATTTGTGGCATCGCCAAACAAAGTTGATGCAATCCTCTTCCATGGTTGACCAATAATAGTCCTGTTTGAGGATTTTTCAAGCCAGCATCACACTATTCATGTGTGCTCCACATTCTCCTCCATGAATGGCCTCTATGAGATGCTTCAACTCCTCTTGTTCAATATAGAGTTTGTGCATTCCCAGATGACCTCTCTTATGCAGTTTATTTTTGCAATTGATAAATTAGATGGCCATATGTCATATTCCCCGTTTAACCTTAGCATTTGCCCCTGGTGGATACATATTCTTCTCCAGAAAATTCCAAATGTCGTAACACTAGGTGTTTTTGTCTTGAACCTCATCTATTGCGGCAATCAGCTCATAGGCAGGCGTGTACTTCTATTCAATGATGATTAGAAACATCTTCATTCCCAGCGGGATGTCTACCATGGAAGATAGAGTTACTAATGCATTAGCGAACGGGTTGTTCTCCCTTAGCAGATGTATAAACTTCATCTTTTCAAACCTCAGAATTAAACTATCCGGGGTCTTATGATAAACCTTCATGTTCTCTTCCTTGACCTTCCAATCCTCATTGGCTTGAGAAACAACCAAGTTCGAGTCCCCAATGACGTCCCACCTTATTGCCCCTAGTTTAAGGCAGCTTCCAATCTAGCGATACACGCCTCATATTCCACTTCATTATTGGACACTTTGAACCGGAGTTTGAAAGCTAAGGGAATGTGAGAATCATCAAGCTTATCAGCAACATGCCTATCCCATAACCATACTAATTAGATGCTCTGTGAAAGTACATTGTCCGTGTTTTCTCTTCTATTTGTAGAATGCCTTAATCTAGGAATAGATACTCCACTGCTTCATCTCCCTCCACTAGGTGGTTTGCCAGAAATTCAGCTACTACCCTCCCTTTGACTGATTTGCGCTTGACATATTTGAGGTCAAACTCAGAGAGAAGAAGCAACCAATGAACTAGCCTACCCGTAAGTGTTAGTTTCTCAAAAAGATATTTGATGGGATCTAATCTCGAAACTAGAATTATAGAGTGAGCTAACAAATAATGCCTTAACTTCTTCATTGCCCATACTAAAGCTAGACAAGCTTTCTCGAGGGAAGTGCAACGGATCCCATAATCTAGTATTTTCTTGCTCAAATAGTAGATAGCCTTCTCCATCTTAGCTTCTGATTCTTAAGCTAGCATGCACCCCATGGTCGAATCTATTACTGAAGGCTACAAGATTAGTGGCTTCCTTGGTTCTGGTGGCTACAATACAGGTGGATTCTGAAGGTACTGCTTGACCTGCTCAAAGGCAAACTGACATAGATAATCCCATTGGAACTTCTTCCATTTCTTCAACAGAACAAACAGTGGTTCACAAGTCAAGGTTAATTTTGAGATAACCGTCTTATGAATTGCACTTTACCCAGAAAGCCACACACCTCATTTTCAGTCCTCGATGGTGACATTTCTAGGATGGCCCTGATTTTGGACGGATCTACTTCAATTTCCCTATGTGTAATTAGAAATCCCAACATTTTCACTGCAGTCATCCCGAATGTGCATTTATGTGGATTCAACATCAGTCTGTACTCCGTGATCCATTCAAAGAATTTTTCCAGTACGATGTAGTGCCCTTCTCACTCTTTGGATTTGACAATCATGTCATCCACATATACCTCAACTTCTTTATGGATCATGTTGTGCAAGATTGTGGTTGTAGCCCTCTGATATGTAGCCCCAACATTTTTCAACCAAAAAGGCATGACTCAGTAGCAGTAGGTACCCCACGGCGTGGTGAAAGCAGTCTTTTCTCTGTCTTCCGATGCCATCAAAATTTGAGTATACCCGAAAAACCCATCTATGAACGAAAGCAACGTGTGGCCTATGGTGAAGTCTACCAGTTCATTGATGTACAGCAATAGAAAGTCATCTTTCAGACTAGCTCTGTTTAGATCCCGGAAGTCGACGCAGACTCTGATTCTGCCATGCTTCTTTGAAACCAGAACAATATTAGCTAGCCAAGTTGGCTACTCAGATACCATCAAGAAACCCACATCAATCTGTTTGGTGACCTCCTCTTTAATCTTTAACGCCCAGTCTGGACGAACTTTGCGTAGTTTCGGCTTAATTGGTCAGGCCTCAGGATCAAGAGGGATCTGGTACTGTACAATCTCAGGATCGATTCCAGGCATGTCTTCGTAGGACCACACGAAAACATCTTTGAAATCTTTTAATAAAACGATTAAACTCTCGCATTCCTCTAAAGGCAACGTGGACCCGATCTGGACCAATCGGGGATCCTCCTTAGCACCCACGTTAATTGCAGTCATTTTGTCTATGTAGGGCTTCACACGTCTCTCCTCCTCTCGGTCAACCAATTTTTCAACGCTTGAGGAATTTCTTCCTCTATGTTTAAGTCAAAATTTTGAAAATCAAGGTGAGTATAGCAAATCAAAGGCAGAGAGAAGTAAGTGAAATCTACTGCATTCTCATTAGTAAAGTCCGGGTCCTTTGTTATAGTTGACTCAAAAGAAAAACTAAACGAAGAACTCAACAGGACTTTGGCATTCGGGTTACCACCCCTGGAAGTACCAAACTCAGACTCCTCAAAAGAACTCAAATCTGATCCCGACTCCACAGACTCGATGGAATCAGATTCAAACTCATTATCTGGTTCCGAACTGCCAATGGTCTCAAACTACTAAACTAAGCGTGGAGGCTCAACTACGTCCATGATGAGATTGGAGTAATCCACCGCTGGTTTGTCCCCGATCACGGCGATAGTAACACTATCCCCCAAGTTAACGGACTCAGCCTCAACATTGGAATCCATGAGTAGGTCAGCCAATGCCATCCCTAACAGCTCCTCTTCATCGATGCCCAAGCTTGCAGTCCTGCCTTGTTCTGTATTGATGCTCATGTTAATCTGCTCATTCTCATCTTCCGATAACTTGTGCCTGATGAAGATCTCGAATCCCAAGTACCTTGTCTTTCTTTTCGGGTCCATCTATGGCTCTGGGAATCCACAGAAAGGGAAATCTTCCCTTTGGCAGACAAAGCGTCCATTCAAGGTTCCCCGAATTGGCTTGTGGACTAGTTCATATTGCCTCCTGGTCCTTTTGGCTTTAAGTCTCCCTTTCAACTCATCCATCTTTCTCTTCCAGTCTTTGATAGTAGGCTTATACCCCAGCCCAAAAGCATGGGGGTTGTGACTTATCTCTCTGGCAACCGTACCTCCTTGCCTGCCACTTCTACCCAGTCCTTGTGAAGCCCCTAAAAAATGTATTCACTTTAAAGATCCTAATGTTTGAATTGTTTTCTTAAAACCCCTCAATTCCTTGAATTATTTCAAATCTTGTCGATTAGCATTTTATTTTATTTTTATTTTTTTCTTATCGAAACAAGAATATCCTAGCCAGATTAGGTTCCTTAGCCTAATTTAGTTTAATTCTACATAAGTAAGGTTCTAATTCATGAATTTAACTCCAAGCCCTTACTTTTTTATTTAAATTCAAAATTTACCTAAAAAACTAGTACATGTACCCTTATACTATAAGTACCATCAATCAATTGAAATCTATATATATACATTGAGGATTGTGCCCCTAGTACCTAAATTGATTAAAAAAATAGCCCCATCACCCTTCCCAATGGCCGGCAACCCTAGGGAGAAGTGAGAAGCCAATTTTCAGGATTTATGACCATGGTGTTCTAGAAAACCCAAAACCTAGTACCCTAGACCTAGGATGTTGTTTCAATACTAGTTTCATTTCAACTAGGAATCAACTAGATGTTGCCTAATCCTATGATTAAGCTCCCTAATCACTCTTATCGCATTAGACTCCAAGCAAATCCTAACATTTCCATCAATTTCCAACTAGTGGGCTTTTATGTCCTTTTACACCAAAAAATTGCCTATAAATACCACCATCCCCTAGCTTGGCAAGCACAAACAACACGCTCACACACACACATTTGGCTAGAAGAAAGGAAGGAGAGCAAGAGAGAAGTCTTGAGAGGAAGAGGAGAGCCATCATTGTTCAAAGCTTAGCAAGTAAGCCACAACACGACCTTCTCTTTCATTTTCCTTTTTCAAATACATGTTCTTAAGGGTTCTAAATAATGTTTTTAGATGTGTTATTGATGAGTTACTTGTGTTAAAAATGATAAGAGTTGAGCCTTAATTCTACCTCGTATTTTCCCTCATTTCGGTACAAAACTATCTTTTTCATACCGATCTCTCAAACTTTCCAAAGGCACACCTTCAAGAAAATTTTTTGAGTTTAAAATATGTTAGTTAGCATGTTTTCATCACAAAATAAATGAAAATTTTCCCGTAGTGGGTCTCTTTTCTCACAAATCTTCTTGTTTTGGGTATTGTGCCTTAGAATCTGTTTTCGCAGCCAACTTTCAAAATTTATAGACAAATGTAGAAAATTATTCTGGACCTCTATTTTATGTCAAAATCTTCCTTAAGGAGTTAAATTTCAACTAAAATTGTTTTCATTGAAAAACAGTGAGCGGTTTGCAAGAAAATCAAATTTTCGTAACGGTCGACGAATCTGGACAGCGCTGAAGTGTTTTCTAAGTAACTTAAAATCTAGAAAGGCTATCCCATTTCCAAAATATGTTCTGGAAACTAGATTAAATTCTCTACGAAACATAGGAAGGCCGAGTCTAGTGAAAAATCTAAAATAGTCCTTTCATTCTAATCCTTATGTGATATTGAATCTGGAAATTTTGTTGTGTATGGATGTTTTATGCTCTTGTGTTCATGAAAATGCTTACTAGCTTATGATCATATATTGGCATGATATTATATGTGTTATGGTTATGTTCTTTATCTGCATCATCTTAATGATGCATGCTTATGTGGATATTATTATCTTGTTAAGTTGGTCTAACCTTGAATTAAAACATTTAACTCAACGGAAAATTTAATTGGGATGGTATTAGGTTTTTGATCACTTGAGTAATGAAAAGATGATAATGTGTGATGTATGGATTGTTGGGATGTGTCCCCTATTTGGAAGTTTAAGTCTTGTGCAAGTGGTTTTCGGAACCCTTGAACGGAGCGGTTGTATTCGGACCCTAGGTGGTTTGGTGTGAGGAGGGATTTGGGCAAGGCCCTATTTTACCATCTCTTTTGAGGCCCTGCAGTTGGCGCTACGCGGTACATAACCGTTGGTAGGCATCTGAGGTTAGTTCTGAAACAAAGCAGCAAAAGATGGGGCATACTGAATAATCCGCGTCCGATTCTTGTGGTTGGGAGGACAAAATCTCTTTCGGGGATTTCTAGTTACTAACATCTAACTTGTAATCCTTTATTTATTAAGTTAAATATCATGCATTACTACTTGATGTTATATTTGTGATTGTGTATTGGACTGGGGAAAAAGGGGCAGGGTGTGTGTGTGTTTACTGGGCATTCAAAGCTCACGGCGTATCATGCCAGGTAACGAAGAGGAACTTCTAGCTGGAGACGACGAGCCTGAAACCTTCGAAGACTTTTGGCTATCTTAGGAAAGTTAGAAGTTACTTTTTGATATTTTGTAAGACTCATGTGAAGATTTAAACTTTCTTTTGGGATGTAATGTAATGGAACAAGCTTTTGAATTAAGTATATTCGTGGTTGTTATGTATTTATATTCTACGTATATGTATGAACCTTATCGTTGCTTACGAGACCTTGTGTCAATACCTTTTAAGATCTGTCAAAAGGGTAGTGCGCTACCTAAGAAAGCTGGACTTAGAAGGGAGGCTAATTTGACTCCTCCAGTGATCTGGGATCTTACTTGGTTATTGACAATAGGACTCATTAGTGACTCTCTCATTAGTGACTCTCCCTTGATTGCAACCAATAGTGTAGAAGCGGGGCGTCACAGTCTTGATCAAGGAATATGCCCTTGTTTGGTCATCATGTAAGTGGACAAGGCGCTCACATAGTTCCCATCATCTTCGGCCATGATAGATAGGACCAGCCGGGCCTCTGCCAAGGAGAAGCCGGAGAAGAACATGTCCTCTTCCTAATGTATTATTTCTAACAAAGGCATGGTAGTTCCCTAGGGAGGATGGATCACAAAATTGCCCTAGATAGTAGAAATCTCACTTTTGAATGGATATTTCACTAACTGGTGAACTATTGACAACACTGCCCTCATCTGATGCAGCCAAGGCCTTCCCAAGGGTAAATTGAAAGTCGCCGTTACGTCTATAACATGGAATTCAACCTCATGCTTAGATGGGCCGATTAATATTTGGCTCCTAAAAGTCTCCATGACATCTTGGCTAGTGTTGTCATAGGCTCGAACAGCTTGAGTTGTAGGCGTGAAGTTAGATGGCTTCAAACCAATGGCGTAAGCGATTATTGCTAGACATACGTTAATTGTCGTGCCAGTATCCACCAATACCATCGGGATCCATTTCTTCTTACTCTCCGAAGTCACATATAGGGGTTGATTATGATTAGCACCCTCAGATGGCAACTCTTTGTCCGTAAAAGATAACACCAGACAAACATCGCCTGATGTAACCAATGACACCAATTGGTCAATGGTGGTGTCGATAGGCAACTTTGTTTTGTTCACTGCCTCTAATAACGCGTACCTGTGCTCTCGGGAAGCCATTAGCCGCCCCTAAACTGATATGTCTGCCTGAATGTTTTTAAGTTGCTTTAAGACAAGGTCTTTCTCTGCATCATTCTTGTTATGAACAGAACCCGCCACAATGGGTTAAGGACATAACCGGCTAGTAATCAAGGGATTACCTACGGCCTCAAACCAAACAAGACATAACTCATCAGAGTAAATGGGCCCAACGGAAACAAATTTAAACTTTTGTCCATAGAGCTTTGCTTACATGGTACATCATAACAATTCATGCATATACATATTAATAACTCACATCAGGATATGTAGTGACACAAGGTTCTGTACATACAGGATCATTCAAGTCCAAGTTAGCCAATCAAAACTATATACAACCGCAAACCAAAGTTCTCGCCAACATGACAAAATATAGCAACTAGCAGAAGGGCGAGAACAAGTCTCGTGCGTGAGACGTGTGGGTTGACTCTTCAAAACCTTGACTATTTCTCACAAACTTCACTGAGGCTGGGTTTGGACCTCCCTTGGCTCACCTACAAACACATGGATGAGCATGAGCGAAAGCCCAGTGAATAATATCAAATAAGGAAGATACACAAACAGTATTTAGAACGATATGCACCAAACGGCCTTGGGCCCAATTCACATTTCTATTTAGTATATACATATACATATATATCAAGTAACTGTGGTTCCAAACACATCAGACGGCCTCAGGCCCAATCCATTCATGTCAAACGGCCTTTGGCCCATTCATTCTTTCATTCATGTCAAACTGGCCTTTGGCCCATTCATTCTTTCATTCATGTCAAACTGGCCTTTGGCCCATTCATTCTTTCATTTATGTCAAACTAGCCTTTGGCCCATTCATTCTTTCATACATGTTAGACTGGCCTTTGGTCTATTCATTCTTTCATTCATGTCAAAATGGCCTTTGGCCCATTCATTCTTTCCTTCATGTCAAACTGGCCTTTGGCCCATTCATTCTTTCATACATGTCAGACTGGCCTTTGGCCCATTCATTCTTTTGTTAATGTCAAACTGGCCTTTGGCCCATTCATTCTTTCATTCATGTCAAACTGGCCTTTAGCCCATTCATTCTTTCATACATGTCAGACTGGCCATTGGCCCATTCATTCTTTCGTTCATGTCAAACTAGCCTTTGGCCCATTCATTCTTTCATTCATAATGCTCAATGCGTGCCTAAGAGTGCTTAGAAATGAAAGAGAATGGAAAACGGAACACAGAACAGCTTTACAAAATTTCTGAAATAGGGGTCCTCGCTCGAGCGTGAACTTTCCCGCTCGAGTGGACCCATTAGGTCTGCAAAAGTACTGGTTGCCTCGTTTTTATGCTCGAGCGCGAACTCGGACCTTCGAGCTGAAGGTCATTCTACATAGCACCCTGCTCGAGCGTAAACTTCCCCGCTCGAGCGGACATCAATGTCTGCAAAATATTTTGGGAGCTCGTATTTTACGCTCGAGCGACTGTTCCCCCGCTCGAGCGGACCTCAAAAATTCTGGGTTTTCTAGAACTGTTCTTGAGCTCAAATTCAACATTCAAAGGTTCCAAAGCTCATGATTTTGGTTCAAAACATGCAAATACATCACACTACATGAGAATGAAAGAGTATGACACCAAATTGCTCAAAATCATCATCTAATTCTCAAATTATCCAACATTTCCTTGGTGAAATCAAAACTCACGTATTCAAACTTCATACCAAATTCAAATCCCTATCAATTCAACATGTATGTTAGCCTTTGACCCCAATTCCATTTCAAATGGCACTAATGATGCTCATAACCATGAAAATCAACAAAACCATGCTTGCATGTATGCTTTAATACTCATATTCTCATATTCTCATATTAAACTTAATACATGTTTGATTATGCAAAATCATGGTGATCCTATACATGCATGTGCATATTAACTTCAAATTCACCAATTATAACACAATTCTTGTTCTTGGTTAGCTATTCCTTTTGAAATCATATGGTTACAAACTCAAACCCATGAATTAAGGGTTGGTTACTCACCTAGGAGCCTCAATTCTTGAGTATAGCTTCCCAACTCACAAATCTTGAGCCAAAATGCACAAAGATGCCTTCTCTCTCTCTCAGAGTCGGTTCTCTCTCCCTCTAGAGAGTTGATTTCAGCCAAAAAGACTTAAAGAGGAGGAATGAAATGTAATAAGGCCCTTATATATGTGTGCCAAATCAAATTTGATTAAGGCTAAGCAATTGAGCTTAATTTAATCGTTTTGAATCTAATTATTTTGATCCGAATAAATTTTCAATTAAATTTCATCGTAGGCTCTAAAAATTACGCTAATCACAATGGCGTAATGAATTTTGGGTTTTGTGGCCGATAAGGCCTTCAATTTAATTTCCAAAGCAGAAAGTCAAACAGATTTTCCTACGGTGAATAGATAGAAATTCAAAACCACATACATTCTCATAAATGGCACACACAAAATCATATCAGACACATAATCACATTCATAATAAAGACCAATTAGCATGGTACGGAACAGGGTTATCACTGTCTTCCCCCCTTTAGGAAGTTTGGTTCTCCAAACTTAATTTACCTTCGTCGGGAAACAAATGTGGGTAATGTAGTTGCATTTCATCCTCTTTTTTCCATGTGGCATCCGTCCCATAGTGTTTTTTCCATTCCACTTTCACCATTGGGATGGACTTACTTCTCAATTGTTTCACTTGCTGGTCAATGATTCGTTCCAGCCATTCAACGTACTCCATATTTTCGTCAAGAGCTACCCGATGATAATCAATCACATGAAATGGGTCTCGAAGATAACCCCTCAACATTGACACATGAAACACATTATGGATTTGTTTGAATCCGGTGGCAGGGCGACTCGATAAGCAACTGGACCAACTTTTTCCAGAATTTGAAACGGCCCAATGTAACAGGGCGACAACTTGCCCTTCTTCCCAAACCTGACTTGGCCTTTCATTGGGGTCACATGAATAAATACATGGTCACCCACCTCGTACTCGAGAGGCCTTCTTCGAACGTCTGCATAATTCTTTTATCGGTCTTGAGCTGTTTTGAGCCTTTGCTAAATAGTTTTAATTTTCTCAGAAGTGTCCTGTACAATTTCAGGCCCAAGTAAAGCTCTATCCCCGACTTCTGTCCAACAAATTGGTGATCTACACCTTCTACCATGCAATGCCTCGTACGGTGCCATATCGATGCTGGAGTGGAAGCTGTTATTGTATGCAAACTCTGCTAGTGGCAAATAGTCTTCCCAACTCCCCTGAAAATCTAAGGCACATATTCTCAGCATATCTTCTAATGTCTGTGTGGTCCGTTCTGATTGCCTATCTGCCTGTGGATGGAATGCAATACTAAATCTCAGTTCGGTCCCCATGACTTCCTTCAAACTCTTCCACAATCTTGATACAAATTTCGGATCTCTATTTGACACAATAGATACCGGAACTCCGTGTAAACGGACAATCTCATCAACATATATTGTAGCCAGTCTATAAGCATTAAATGTAGTTCTAACAAGTAGAAAATGGGCAAACTTAGTCAGTCTGTCAACTACAACCCAAATAGAATCCATACCTCGAGGAGTTCGAGGTAGACCAACAACAAAATCCATAGTCACATGCTCCCACTTCCATTCAGGAATAGGGAGAGGTTGAAATGAACCGATTTCTGATGTTCAGCTTTAACTTGCTGACATTGAAGACATTTGGACACATATTCTGCAATCTCTTTCTTCATTTTAGGCCACCAACAGCTTTGTTTTAGATCCCGATACATTTTATTGTTACCCGAATGCATAGCAAACACTAATTTGTGGGCTTCATCTAAAACCCTTTTCTTTAGTTCCGGAATATCTGGGATACACATTCGGTTTTGAAATCTCAACACTTCGCCTTCAATGCTGAACTCTGCTTTCGGACTTGTCTCAAATTCATCAATCACTTTCTTGAGGAATTCATCCTCTTTTTGTTTCTGTTTAATCTCATCAATGATTGCCGGTTCGGCTGAAATAGCGGCTATCAATCCGCCATGTTCACACAATACCACTTCAATTTCAGACTTCTCAAAGTCTTGCAAGATTTGTTTCTGTTCAGTAAGCAAACAAGCTATACTTCCCGTTGATTTTCTGCTCAAGGCATCAGCAACTGTGTTAGCTTTCCCGGGGTGATACTGAATCTCAAGATCATAGTCTGTTATCAGCTCAAGCCATCTTCTCTGTCGTATGTTCAACTCCTTCTGTGTAAAGAAGTATTTCAGACTTTTGTGATCCGTGTAGACTTCACATTTTGCTCCATACAAATAATGCTGCCAGATTTTCAATGCAAAAATAACTGCGGCTAATTCTAAATCATGTGTTGGGTAGTTCTTCTCGTGTGGTCTCAACTGTCAGGAGGCGTAAGCAATAACCTTTCCATTCTGCATTAATACACAACCCAAACCTTTATAAGACGCATCACTGAAATTACAAAATTTTCTGTACCTGTGGGCAATGTCAATACTGGTGCAGTGGTCAGTCTCGTCTTCAGTTCATAAAAGGCAGATTCTCTTTCGTCGTTCTACTCAAATGATTGCCCCTTGCGTGTCAACTGGGTAAGAGGTACAACTATCCTTGAAAAGTTTTTCACAAACCTCCTGTAATACCCGGCTAAGCCCATAAAACTGCAGTCTTCTGTTACATTTGTCGGTGTAGGCCAATTCATAATTGCCTCTATTTTCTGCGGGTCCACTAAAATTCCTTCCTTGTTGATCACATGCCCTAAAAAGATAACTTCATCCAACCAAAATTCACATTTCTTTAGTTTGGCAAATAATTTCTTTTCTCTAAGTGTTTGCAGGACAGCTCTCAAATGATGTTCATGTTCAAGTCTATTCTTAGAGTATATGAAAATGTCATCAATAAAAACCATAACAAATTCGTCAAGGTAGGTTTTAAAAATTCGGTTCATGAAGTCCATAAACGCTGCCGGAGCATTAGTCACTCCAAATGGCATAACAAGAAATTCAAAATGACCATACCTCGTTCTGAATGCGGTTTTCTCAACATCTTCTCCCTTTACTTTTAACTGGTGGTACCCGGATCTCAAATCGATTTTGGAAAACACTTGTGATCCCTGCAACTGGTCAAACAGGTCATCAATACGGGGTAGGGGGTATTTATTCTTTATTGTTACCTTGTTCAATTCTCGGTAGTCGATGCACAAACACAAGGTTCCATCTTTCTTTTTCACAAATAACACTGGTGCACCCCATGGTGAAGTACTAGGTTGGATAAACCTTTTGTCAAGTAGGTCCTGCAACTGTTCTTTCAATTCTTTAATTTTGGCAGTAGCCATTCTGCAGAGAGTTTTAAAAATAGGCTGGGTGCTTGGCATAATCTCAATTGTGAACTCTATCTCCCTGTCCACCAATTCCCTTGGTAATTCATTTGGAAACACATCTAGAAATTCCCTAACAATAGGGATACTATTCAATTCAACATTTACAGATTGTTCAGACAACACATAACACAAATAACCCTGGCACCCTTTCCTGATCAGTTTACATGCCTTCATTGCAAATATTAAATAAGGTGGAGGTACTACCCCGTTACCCACAAATACAATTTCTTCCTGTTTTGGTGGTCTAAACACAACCCGTTTTGTCACACAATCAATGGTGGCACAATAGTTAGTCAACCAATCCATGCCCAAAATTACATCAAAGTGCCTAAAGTTCAAGGGCAACAAATCTACATATAGAATGGCATTTCCAACATGCATGTCACAAAAACGATATACAGATTCACACAATATAGATTCCCCGGATGGAGCAGATACACATAGCAGATATGGCAATAATTCTAGAGGTCTACTCAGCCTAGATGCAAATGCAGATGTTACGAAAGAGTGTGTTGATTCGGAGTCAATTAACACAAAAGCATCCTAATTACATATAGAAATAGTACTTGAGACAACTATGCTGGCATTCCGTGTATCGCCCAGAACAAGCGCAAAAACTCTCCCTTGTCTCACGGTATCTCCAGTGGTAGTAGATCTCATAGTATTTCCCGGCTTCGGGATTGATGCAGTTGAGCTAGCAGCTAGCTTTCCACTATTCTGATTACAATCTCGGGCCATATGCCCTTGTTTACCACATTTAAAACAGGCTCCTGACACACGGTAACAAACCCCACGATGCCTTTTACTACAAATACTGCACATAGGAGATGTATCTCGAGAAGAATTCGAAGTACTTGAGGAGCCCGTGTTTTGCTTTTTCAAAAATTTCTTCTTTGAGAAAAAGCCTTGCCTTTTGTTGCCTTTCCAGTCAGTTGTTGACTTAGCCTGTCTAGCTATATTAGCTTATGATATTATGGCCCGATCTAGCACCCCAATATAGGTTTCCAGCTTCAAGACATTCACCCTTTCTAAAATGTCGCTTTGAAGCCCACCTTCAAAATGCCTTGCTTTCTTATAGTTAGTATCAATCACATGTGGTGCAAACTTGGCCAATTCAGTGAATTTGGCCTCATACTCAGCCACTGTCATGTTGTCTTGCTTTAGTTCCATGAACTCTTATACTTTCCTGTCCTGGACACATTACGAGAAGTACTTATCATAGAAGATTTCCAGAAATTTGGTCTAGTCAACATCCTTCTGATTCTCATACATTAACATCCACCATCTTTTTGCTTCATGTTCTAGTTTAAAGGTGGCTAGAAGTACTTTCTGTGTCCCCGAACAAGGGAGCATTTCAAATAGCTTTTCGATGCTGAGGACCCATGCCTCAGCTTTCAACGGATCTAATCCCCCATGGAACTATGGTGGTTTCATTTTCTTAAACTCTTTGGTGAGAGCTATTATTCGGTCATCATTCTGTAAGTCTGGCACTGGAGGTGCCAGAGATGGAGGATGTGGTTACTGCCACTGCTGTTGCCACTCTTGTTGTTGTCTCAATGTTTCTGCCATTTCCTGAATCAATCTTTCCATTCTATCCATTCTGGCAGTGGAGGACTCCTCCATCTCATTACCTCTTGTTCTCACCATCTGATTAAACTTGCATTACACTTTATACAAAAGATTCACAGGTATGTATATACTAAAGAGCATACATATTCAAATAATTTGCAATGCAAGCAATTCACAAACTTATGACACATAGTTGTTCACTTTGAAACATTTAAGCATATTCTTAATGCCTTCAGATTCATACTTATCACATGAATGCATCCTAGATCTTATCTAGACGCTTATTACTCATTTGGACAAGTGTGGGAGTTAGTAACTCGTGCTCTGATACCATTCTGTCATGACCCGAACCCGCCCCTATGGGTTAAGGACATAACCGGCTAGCAATCAAGGGGTTACCTACGGCCTCAAACCAAACAAGACATAACTCATCAGAGTAAAGGGGCCAAACGGAAGCAAATTTAAACTTTTGTCCATAGAGTTGTGCTTACATGGTACATCATAACAATCCATGCATATACATATTAATAACTCACATCAGGATTTGTAGTGACACAAGGTTCTGTACATACAGGATCATTCAAGTCTAAGTCAGCCAATCAAAACTATATACAACCATAAACCAAAGTTCTCGCCAACATGACAAAATATAGCAACTAGCAGAAGGGCGAGAACAAGTCTCGTGCGTGAGACGTGTGGGCTGACTCTTCAAAACCTTGATTGTTTCTCACAAACTTCACTGAGGCTGAGTTTGGACCTCCCTTGGCTCACCTACAAACACATGAATGAGCGTGAGCGAAAGCCCAGTGAATAATATCAAATAAGGAAGATACACGAACAGTATTTAGAATGGTATGCACCAAACGGCCTTGGGCCCAATTCACATTTCTATTTAGTATATATATATATCAAGTAACTGCAGTTCCAAACGCATCAGACGGCCTTTGGCCCATTCATTCTTTCATTCATGTCAAACTGGCCTTTGGCCCATTCATTCTTTCATACATGTCAGACTGGCCTTTGGCCCATTCATTCTTTCGTTCATGTCAAATTGGCCTTTGGCCCATTTATTCTTTCATTCATGTCAAACTGGCCTTTGGCTCATTCATTCTTTCATACATGTCAGATTGGCCTTTGGCTCATTCATTCTTTCGTTCATGTCAAACTAGCCTTTGGCCCATTATTCTTTCATTCATAATGCTCAATGCGTGCCTAAGAGTGCTTAGAAATGAAAGAGAACGGTAAACGGAAAACAGAACACCTTTACAAAATTTCTGAAACAGGGGTCCCCGCTCGAGCGTGGACTTTCCCGCTCGAGCAGACCCATTAGGTTTGCAAAAGTACTGGTTGCCTCATTTTTACACTGGAGGGCGAACTCGGACACTCAAGCTGAAGGTCATTCTACATAGCTCCCTGCTCGAGCGTGAACTTCCCCGCTCGAGCGGACATCAATGTTTGCAAAATATTTTGGGAGCTCGTATTTTACGCTCGAGCGACGGTTCCCCCGCTCGAGCGGACCTAAAAAATTCTGGGTTTTCCAGAATTGTTCTTGAGCTCGAATTCAACATTCAAAGGTTCCAAAGCTCATGATTTTGGTTCAAAACATGCAAATACATCACACTACATGAGAATAAAAGAGTATGACACCAAATTGCTCAAAATCATCATCTAATTCTCAAATTATCCAACATTTCCTTGGTGAAATCAAAACTCACGTATTCAAACTTCATACCAAATTCATATCCCTATCAATTCAACATGCATGTTAGCCTTTGACCCCAATTCCATTTCAAATGGCACTAATGATGCTCATAACCATGAAAATCAACAAAACCATGCTTGCATGTATGCTTTAATACTCATATTCTCATATTCTCATATTAAACTTAATACATGTTTGATTATGCAAAATCATGGTGATCCTATACATGCATGTGCATATTAACTTCAAATTCACCAATTATAACACAATTCTTGTTCTTGGTTAGCTATTCCTTTTGAAATCATATGGTTACAAACTCAAACCCATGAATTAAGGGTTGGTTACTCACCTAGGAGCCTCAATTCTTGAGTATAGCTTCCCAACTCACAAATCTTGAGCCAAAATGCACAAAGATGCCTTCTCTCTTTCTCAAAGTTGGTTCTCTCTCCCTCTAGGGAGTTGATTTTAGCCAAAAAGACTTAAAGAGAAGGAATGAAATGTAATAAGGCCCTTATATATGTGTGCCTAATCAAATTTGATTAAGGCTAAGCAATTGAGCTTAATTTAATCGTTCTGAATCTAATTATTTTGATCCGAATAAATTTTCAATTAAATTTCACCGTAGGCTCTAAAAATTACGCTAATCACAATAGCATAATCAATTTCGGGTTTTGTGGCCGATAAGGCCTTCAATTTAATTTCCAAAGCAGAAAGTCAAATAGATTTTCCTACGGTGAACATATAGAAATTCAAAACCACATATATTCACATAAATGGCACACACAAAATCATATCAGACACATAATCACATTCATAATAAAGACCAATTAGCATAGTACGGAACAGGGTTATCACAATTGTCCTTTAACTTCTCAGCCTCTTTCTTAGAAGATTTTGGCTTATCTAGAGCTGGGGGTTTGAAATACCGACCACTTCGGGTCATATGATTAATCTCATCCGCATACCATGTATCATCAGAGGTATCAGCTTTCCACCCTTTATCTGTATATGCATGGCTCAAATCGTTGTCTTCCCACAATTCCCATGCCGCCATTGTCAGGCCATCATCGAGCTCCACCCATATCATATTCACATCACTTTCTCCATTGACATACCACTCCTCTTATGTGGATGATTCAAACTCATCCCTCCTATGCTGTCAGAGTCTTTTTGGTATCTTTCCCTTATCACTAGACTCCCATATAGGCTTTTGCATGGTTCGGACATTGTCCACTGCTATCTCGGTCCCTTCTTTTCTCTTCATTTTTTCCTACTCTCAGGCTATCTTCCTCTAGATTTCCTCTATTCTTTCTCGTTGGAAATGTTCCAACTCTCGTTCCTTGTCAGTTATAGGCATAGCCTCAGTCGTAGGCACGACCTCAACCTTGTTACTAGCACCAACTTCCTCTCTTTTCACAATCTTCTTTGCCTGCTCCTCCACATCTGATTCCTTTTCACTCAACCACCCATTGTTGGATTTGTGTTGGCTTGGGTCCCACCACCCAATTTGTACACTACCCATATCCACTTCTTTGAAGAAATAATGGTTCTCCAAATCTTCCTCCAGTTCTGCCAGGTCTTCTTCTAATTTTGCTAAGTCATTAAGGCTTTGTTCAGGCCAATCATTTTGATTTTTCCCTAGCTCATCTTCCCCAATGGCATTGATACTGATAGAGTTTGGCAGTATGACTACAGGCTTTGGCTGGTCAGCAGCCACAATGTATCAACTGGGGTCGTACTCTTTTGTAAGTGAAGCCCTCTTCTCTATAACTCGGGTGTTAGACAACTCCGTCTCTAGTGCATTCTTCTTCTCCCCCGCCTCCGCCACCATAGGCCCTGATTGGGTTTTGGGTGTTATATCCATCATGCACATATCCGTGCTTTCTGGAATAACCACCTCAAGCTTAGGTAGATGGGATGGGGTGATATATTCACTGGGGTTAAAGGTGGGCGATAGTGTATGGATAAAGTTAATGTTTCTGGGTGGAGGGACTCGATTGTGGGCGGGAAGTGGGTTGGTGGTCACATTTGGTTTTGTGGGTGGAGCTAAGGGTGGAGCTATGATTTTATTGTTGATAAGATCCTGGATCTCATGACGTAGGTGGTAGCAACGATCAGTAGGGTGATCGTGCTGTTGATGGGAAATGCAGTACTGGGTGGGGTCATGTCTAGGTGGGAGTGGGAGTGGGAGTGGGAGTGGGTCGGGGAGAGGTCGAGGGATGAGGGGTTTAAGGTGCCCTTTTTCCATTAGTAATTTCAAAGCACGGGCTAGGCTCATGTGGAGGGGGGTAAAGGTTCTTTGGTTTCGGTTGGGACCAGTAGGTTGTAAAGTTGTCCCAACGAAGGAATCGACCATGTTGGCTACCATGGCGATGGTGCTGATTTCTGCAAATCGAGGAATAGTGCTACTGCTAGCATTTGTACTCTTGGTGAACGACCTCTTCTCAGGTTCGCTAGTTCTCTGAATGATGCCTTTTTTAAATGCACTTTCAATTTGGACCTCCAACTCGTGTAGAGAAGCAAATGTAGACAGCGGCGGTACTATCATTCTTTGTAACATATCCAACTCAAGATTCTAAACCACTAATCGGACTTATTCCCTTTCTGATGGCCTATTCGTCATTCTGGCTGCTTTTGCCCTCTATTTGGTAACAGATTTGATGAAGGGTTCCTTGGGGTTCTGGGTAGTCACTTCTAGCTCACTGATGGTTACTCCTATCTGAGTATTGTATGAGTGTTGGTTGAGAAACGCCTCAAACAGTTCCTCCCAATTTTGTTTAGTAGAATCCTCTAGTTTAACGTACCAGATAGCTGCTACATCCGATAGAGTTCTTCCGAACTAAGACAGTTTTTGAGCCTGAGTCAGGCCCATTGGACTCAGAACATCTAAAAGTAGGCGAACATAAACAATAGGGTCCCCACTACCATCAAATCTATCGATATGAGGCATCTTGAATTTTTTCAGCAGCTTGACAGAAGCCTTGGTGTAACTGTCTTCAATATCTGGAATCAAATTGAAGCCTTGGGATTTTTTAAGTGCTTTCTCCATCCTATCAATTTTGATCATAGCTGGATCAATATCATTGATGTCAAAGAAAAGGAGTCCTCCATGGAGCTGTGCCGGAGGCGTGTAAGTTAGAGCCTGTGAAAACATCTCCTGAGGATTGGGGACTTGAGGGTGTAGACGCGCCCGTTGGCTTCACTCTACAGTTCGGACTGCCTTTTGTTGTTGCGGTTCTTAATCTGAACCAAAGAGTCCAACTCTGGCAAATCGTTTTGAGAAAAACAGATTTTGAAAAGAAGTGCCAAACATGGACTGCTTTGCCAGATACAGAGTCGCCACCTAAATATTTTTTAAAATGGGGAATTTAGGAAACCCTGACTCGGTGCCGAAGGCCACGTGTCCGTCATCACCAAAGTTGTCTTGGCTCGGGAGCTTGGGTACGATCGGGGAAGGTCAGCTATGAGCACCCCCTTTCGCCCGATCCGAAGACCGGCCTCTACTAACCGTGATATCCGTTTTTGAAAACATTACTTGCTCTTATTCCAATTATTAGCCTAGAATTACTATGTTATGCGCGCAGCAAACAAGTATAGACTAGATTACCTAATTTGGAAATAAACATTGCATATCCGTTCGTTTTGAAAGTGTTTCGGAATTTGCTACTCACGAGTAGGCTAAAATACGAATTTCAACGAGTTTTCCAACTCAAGCAATCCAACCTCCACCCACAGGCATTCAAACAGTTTATCTCATATAAGCATTTAGCCACAGGGTTAACATTCACACGCATGCGATATGCTAAAGCGTAAATACTTACATCATACTCCGTGCCAAAACAACAAACTAGTTAGCAAAAATGCATGACCTAGCTCATGTTAGAGTGACTAATGCGTCGCATACAAATGTGATTAGGATAGGCTCGGCTAACCCTAAGATGGCATGTAAAATGCAGTCATTCGGTGCACGTATTCAAGTTGGAAATTGAAGATACAATGCGGTTTGCATGATGTACCGAGCCCGGTGCATGTCAACAAATGCATGGATGCACGCATGCATTGCATAAAGTATGCTAAAATAAACGTGCCCTAATCTACCATCGAAAGCAGGTAAATAAAAGGGGGAAAGAAATGGGGGTTGGAAGACATACACACCACTCACCCACACTTATTACAGGTTTGCCCTCGCTCGGAGGGACCAAAAGAATAATACAAATAACTAACTACGCAAGCTAATTAAATATTACAAATTGCCTAATTAGTTGACAAACTAACTAACTAAGAAAGACAATAAACCGTCTTGGGAGGAGAGCCGAATGCAGCACGTGCTCGGGTCTTGCTCGGAATTGCACTGCCATGCTTAGATTGCCTCTATTTTCCATGCTTTGGATCTCAGAAGACTGCCAAAGTCTCAGGAGTGCCTCCCGGGACACTGAGGGACATCATCGGCTGAGTAGGACTTCCACCGGTATCAGCATGAGGTCACCGGCACAAAGTTCATCCATCGGCCATCAATAGACTGCCGATCGGCACTTAATACTGCCGGCCGGCACTGAATGTCTGCAGAACCTGCAACTCACAACAGCAGAGGGCAAAAACTTGCATGGCAATGTAATTCCAACAATGTGTGCGCCAATCATACCCCTTATCATATTTGTGACTCAAAGGGGCATATGCCTCGATTCTCGGGCCACCAATCACGCATTTCCATGCATGATGGCCTAAAGAACCAAATGTGCAACTTCTATTTCAAATCCATACAAACGAAACAAACACACAAGGGTGCTAAGCCTCTATCATGACTTGGTCAAGAGGTAGAGCATGCATGTTTATGTGATGCAATCCTAGACATGTCAACTAGTATGCAATCATGCCAATGCAAAGGAGCATACAAGCTAACAAACATACAAGGCATGAAACACCAATGTCAACCATCGAGTATGCAAGGTGTAATGTGGGTGTCCAAGCATGCCAACAAGCATGTGACTTCATTCAATCATGTTAGTCCTAACATGCATTTACTTACCAATTCATTACAACACTCAAGGAGCATATGCAAGTAACAAGAGAATGGACTTGTACATAGGTTAGGCAGCTCTAAATAAACCTAAAATCAGTGGCCAAATGCCATAGAAGTGAAGGCTAAGATATATGCAATACATGCACACATGCAAGCATACATAATCCAACACTTAGGCATAAACAAGCAACTCTTAAGAACACTTAAAAGAGGCTAACATGGACATATTAACATGCATATATAAGCTTTAAAATCATGTTGGACATGGTGCCAACCAAGCAACAAAATAGACTAAGCATGCAACAAATGGTCCAAGCATCCAAGACAAGCCAAAGGAGACCTAAACCATGGTTAAGCCAACCAAGTCTCACAAGGCCAAGAAGGCTTCAAACAGGTCTAAGGCAGCCCTAGACCATACAAAAGGGACCTCCTAGATGGCATCTAAGTGGCTCTAGAGCAAGGCACACACAATGACCAAATCATTAGGCATACAACATATGCTTTCAAAACATCAAAGAGGCATGCAAGGCAATCAGTCAAGCATGTCTAAGGGACTGAAATAGCATGCTAAATGGTTCCAAACCATTGAAAATAATGCAAGCAAGGCATGCTATACTTTCATGCTCTTAAGGCCAACAAGCCAAATGCAAAGAGGCTATGTGATGCAAGCTAAGATCGACCAAAGTAATCATGGATAGACCTTATTCATGGAAAAATAAGCATACAAGCTTCATGAATCTAAGCCTAAAACATGTTAGAATAGAGGCACACAACCTAATGCATGTTAAAGGACTAAAGAGGCATTACAAAGCATCTATGCAAAACATGCAAGGAGCACTAAAACCAACATGATACAAAGTTATAATATGGCAATATGAGCATAAAATACAGCCATGGCATAACCAACAAACAACCAAACATTGGGCTCCCTCAAGAGGCCAAATAGGTCCTTTTCAAGGACAACAAGGAGAGAGGGTGACCCTCTCCTTCTTGGGACTTCAAGGCATCATCTTCACCACTGAAATCCCTCAAGATTTTAGTGGTGAAGAGACCCCAACACCAAAATCCTGGAGCTCTCACAAAATAGCACAAAATGAGGCCTTTTCAAGGCCTAAGGGTGGTCAAACCTCCCCAAAGCACAAAACACTTTTAACCAACAATAAAGAGGACTAAAAAATAGAACTTTTTTGTATTAAATGATAAGCACAAAAATAGTTCTAATCTATGCAAAAATGGGGTGCAAAAATGGGGTAAAAAGGGGTAGTTTCTTACCCTTGAAGACCACCTTCACAAAGGTTGATGTTGTTGCTTCCTTAAGCTCAAATCCAACCAAAAACTTCAAGAACCAGCCCTTAGAACCTCAGTAACCGAAGGAAGGTGAAATACTAGGTGCTTGTGTGCAATAATATGGATTAAAGCACCTAGTGTAGAAACAAGAAAGGAAAAGAGAGATAGGATAGATACACAAGTTCTAACCTAGAACCAGAGCTTCTTCTCTGTCTTTTCTCTCTAAAAATGTCTAATTTTTCTAACCCTTGAGCCAAGAGAAGAGAGCCCTCTCTTATAGGCAACAAAGCTTACAAGCTAAGCAAACCAAAGGCTCATCCCTCCATACACATGCATGGAGGGGAAACAAATGCTATACAGCTGCTTCAAAATATCTCAAAAAGCAACTGAACAGTAGTCGGCAGGGCAAAATTGTCATTTTGACAAAATTGACTGCCGACCGGCACAAAAGAGTGCCGACCGGCACAATATAGTGCCGATGGCAACACCAACCAGCTGGTGGCCTCTAGCCACTGCCGGTGGTGTGTGGGGATGCCCCTGCCCCTCCAAGGCAAAGCACAAGTGTTTGGTGCAAAACCAGACACAAAACGGTCAAGTTCGGAGGTCCTGAGGCAAGGCGCGTAGCCGAGAACTCCGGGAACTCCAAACGAACACGAACATGGATAATCACCGAGTGTTCAAGCGATGACGTCCAGGTCTTGA
The DNA here is from genome assembly GCA_025200525.1 of Camellia lanceoleosa. Classification (NCBI taxonomy): domain Eukaryota; kingdom Viridiplantae; phylum Streptophyta; class Magnoliopsida; order Ericales; family Theaceae; genus Camellia; species Camellia lanceoleosa. The sequence goes on along the minus strand of CM045772.1, from coordinate 68,722,043 downwards.
GGACGGTCAAAAATGGGGTGTCTACAGAGGGTTTTTAACTAGTGGCGGTGGATTAGTATTTGGCTAGGCATTTGGGGCCAGAAGTACAGTAGATGCGGAGGCCCCAGATGGGTGTTGCATGTTAGCGATAGTTTCATCCTGGGCGACTATCCTTTGTTTCAAAGTGTCCATGGTTCGTTGGAAAGCTGCCATCATGGCAGCAACCTCTTTTGCACTCTGAGCCATTATAGGCTAGGGAGAGTTAGATGCTGGTGAACTGATTTGGTGAGATCAGACAGGCGATTGCTTAGTGATTTGTGTTGGTGATAATAACTGCCTGTTTCTTCTTCGGTGCACAACTGGTGGCAGCGAGACTAACATTGTTTGACCACCAACAAGGTCTTGGGTTTTGCAAAGTCTGCTAGAGCGTGTCCACAAAACTTGGGGGATATCGGGTCTGTCTGAAGTTATGATTGCAAACTACCTAGCAAAAGAAGGAAAAGAAAAACGATAATAAAAAATCAGGCAGCACTTTGGCCCGATTTGCAATAGATATAATCATAGCTGAAACATTGTGTTTCTCACTGAATTCAACCCCAAAACTGATATCAACTTGTACGACTGCTATGAACATTCTTGTACAGTTTCACTGTAAAGCACATACTAAAAAAAAGAGAGCGAAAATAGCCCTATGGAAGCTTGGGTCATCTTGTCCTAGTTTTGTCATGAACTAGGGTTTTACTACTTCAAGCAAGTAGTTTCACAACATCTTGTATAAATGTGAGCATCCTGTCCTAAGTTGGAACAGTCATTGTAGCTTTACTATAGGTAGCTAGGCTAAATGGTCAAAAGGGGTACCTTGACAAGATTACCTAATATTCCTCTCACACCTAACACCAAGAAGTGAAAGGTGGATCAAGCAGTACAGCGGTAATCCAGGTCCAAGGGTTTTGTTTCCAACATGGCAGAGCTCACGATTAGTCAACCTTTTGGCAAGCTTTTGGGCAAGCCTCTGGCAATCCATGCAAGAGTAGCAGATGGAAAACACAGTGACTTAGAGTAACAACGCAAATATAATGCAAAGAACATATAAGTGTAGATAAAAATTTACATCATGAAGTTTGAGTCAAGTTTTGTAAGTCCCCAGCAGAGTCGCCAGAAACTGTAGCTTGCTTTTCGTGCTCCTTAGAGGGGTTTAGTCTCCTCGGATACAGTAGCCATACAGTTTGGACTCCCGTGGTTCTGAATTTGGTTTCACAGGTGCAATGTGAAACGGATAAACACAAAAGAATCCCACTTCGGTAAATCATTTTAGAAGATCAATTTTGAATCAAAGATGCTAAAAATGGACTGCATTGCCAGATTTCAAAGTTGCCACCTAAATATTTTTTGGAAAATTTAGGAAATACATAACTCGTGCCAAAATCATCACCAAAGTGTCTTAGGTCGGGAACTTAGGTATAAGAGAGGAATGTCATGAATTGAGCACCCCACTCACTTGATCAAAGATCGGCCTCTACTAATCATGATATGATTTTTATGCACATTATATGCTCTTTTCCGATTATTAGGCTATCTTTACTATGTAATGCAAGTAAGTATAGACTAATTAACAAAAGTTGGAACGCTTTGATTTCATGTTTGTTTCGAAAAAGTGTTTTGAATATGTACCACTTGAAAAAGCGATCTCATGCGTACATAAACAAATTATCCCAACTTAAGCAAAAAGCCTTCATCCACAAGCATTCAAGAGATATATCAAATAAGCACTTAGCCTCATGGAACATGCTTGATATGGTAACAATCGAATACATGCAATATGCTAAAGCAAGAAATGCTCACCTAGTACTCCAAGGCAAGCCAAAGAAAACAAAAAATAAGTAAAAAAATTTATGATCCCAAGTAATGCAACATGACGAATGCAATGCATACAACATGCAATTAATAAGCTCGGCTATTAGTATGGCATGTGAGTCAATTCAAGGCATACGATAAAAGCACATATTCAAGTAAGGAATTTGAAATTGACATATGATGAGCCGAACCTTATGCATGCAAACTTGGATATAAGTCATGGCAATGACATGAAAATGTAAAATATGGTGCTACCATTTTAAGCGAGTAAATAAAAGGAAGAAAGAAATGGGGGTTGGAAGAGATACACACATTATTACTTATTTTCCCTCGCACAAGTGTCTAAATGAATGTCCTAATTTAAACTAGCTATTATGAACAAAAAAAATTAGCTACACTAACTAATTATTACAAATTAGAACTATGCTAATCAATTAACGAACTAGCTATTACAAATTTTCGATGCACTACTAATTTAAGAACAACATACTACTCTTAGCATTAATTGCACAAGCCACGGATAGCGAAGAATTGCACATGCATGAATACGAATTTCTGCCCGAAAATTTCTTTGTTTTACTACTAGAACTGTTCTGTTTTGCAATCAAAAAATTAAGCTGTTTTTTTCCCTAGTCTCTACTTTGTTCTGCCTTGAAATTGGCACTGCTGGTCTAAAATAAAGTGGCCAGCTGGCCTTGAAAAGTGGTCGGCCCGCCACTGTTTTGGGGGTTTGTCCTACTGCAACAGAAAGCAAACAGAGCACAAACATAGTGTTTACATGGGATGTTTGTTCTTTGTGCCTCTCCCTGTCATGAAACAGGTTAAGGAAGGGGTAGATTCGATTCGCAAACCATCAATCGACGCAAACTTATTGCGTGATGATCTATGAATCGATGGTACAAAGTCTCAATAAATGGAAAGTAAAGACTAACAAAGCCTCCTCCCTATTATGGAGTTACCTTAAGGGAGGTGGTAGACATTGATTCTTAAGCTATTATCATCACTAGAGAGTATGAAATGACTCAAGACTCAATGGGTTCAATTAACGTCCAATTGAACCTGACTTGATTTTATTCTCTTGCTTCTTTTAGTCTAATTTTATTAGCCTCTTTTAATTACCTTTCCATTCTTTAATCATTTAGTCCAAAAATGAGAATTAAGTCCACTAATGGAGGGAAGTGTCAAACAAGAAGTTTTTGACATGAGAGAGATGTAATGCCTTGGTAATGAACCTCCGAAAAGATTAAATCATTAAGCATGGAAGGGTCTCTTTCATATGCCTTAAACAATACTTGTTTGAAATGACTCTCAAACAAAGAAAACCAAGAAAGGAAGGAGAGTCAAGAGATGGTTATTGCAAGTGTGAACACATGTATGAAAAGCATAAAATAAAATCTATCAACTCAAATAGTTTGGTATCTAAGGCCTAAACCACCAAACCAATGAGGACTACAACACTACAAGCTTACTATATAAAGCACAAATGAAATAAACACACTAAAACAGTCCTAAAACTCCCAAAAATAGTGCTGGAATTAGTATGAAAAAAGCTAGAAAAGTGAACTAAAATAATGGAGAAATGAAGCTTGTAAGCAAGCCTAAGAAGGGGTGGCTAACCCTTCTTTTTTGGGAACTTCAAAACCAAATTTTTAGCCTATGAAAAACCCTAAAAAACCATGGTAAAAAGTTGGAAAAAAATTGAGAAAGAAGTGGGAAACACATGGGAAAAAGCTTAGAAAACAAGGTTCAAAGAATGGTGGTTAACCCCTCTACCTTTGATAGCTTTAAGCCACAAGTTTTATCGCATAAAAATAGTGTAAAAATAGTACAAAAATAACAAGAAAAGATAAGGGAGAAGAAGTGTAAGGAAGGCCAAGGTTATACCTGTTGAAGAGGAGTAACTCTTTGATTCACAAACTCACAAGTAAGCACCCTCAAGATATGAAATTTAGACTCAAGAATCTCCACAAGGAGAGCTAAAATATTGGTTTAGAGAGTATAGGTAAGGTGTATGTGTGTTGCAAGATAGAGAGAGAGAGAGAGAGAGAGAGAGAGAGAGAGAGAGAAATTTTCAAGAACTTGAGCTTTTAAAATTTTTTCTAACCTAAAAACATAAGGTATGGTCCTCTATATATAGAAAAATTGGTGCCTTAGTCGGAAATATCTATATTGAGCCAGTTGGTGCAGTGCATGCACATGGGAGAATAGCTGGCATCAAAATATTTGCCAGCCAAGAAACCTGGCCAGCTGGCTAGGTGGGGGACGGCTGGCCACTAATTTTTGGCTAGCCGGCCACCTATTGGCCAGCAGGCCTCTGGGTGGTCAGGCTTGGAAAAATCAAGTTTTGGTCCAAAGGTGGTGCAAGGTTCTAGGCTCTGAAACTTAAGAACTGAGGTTTCTTGCTGAGAAAATTGAGCGTATGTACAATATAGTATTTCATCATCGGGTGATCAACCTGAGGTGTCCAAGTCTTGAGAGTAGTCAAAAATGGGGTGTTTACACCCGATCAGATATACTAAAAATTGCCCCTAGTGTCCAATCATTGACCACCATTTTAAACATTATGCAGGCACATGTAATGGGGATCATCAGATCCTGGAACGGTTGCCAACCAATCAGACTCATGCTTCTCTTCTGTCCCAGTATGTTGAGAATCTACTCCATTCCTTTCCAAGGTAATGACGGATTCCTTACATACACTTTGCAATGATCATGAATGTGATGACCCTTGTATGGGCACTCTCAGTTTGTTTGTGAATTCCACACATGGACTTGTTTTTGAGTTTGGAGCGAACTCTCGTATATGGAATTTTGACCATGCCACTCCGTTGAACTTTAAGCGACAGACACACTGTGGTGACTTAATGAAGAGTGCAAACTGATCAGCAAATACGCTATGGTGACTCGTTAAAGAGCGTAGACTGAGACAAACACTAGGCACGACACAACAGAACTCACAAATGACCTAAAAGCCGAAAAAGACTCTAGGTGATTGATCATTCATAGTGCTCCTAGTATTACTTATGTTCCCTTTAAAACTCAATTTAGCAAAACCTAAGTTTCGATTCCTTTTTTTGCTCAAGATAGAGATTCTACTGATAAGTTCAAGAATTGAAAATTGCTCCACTTGTTAATTCAAGCTAGTTCTTCCTTACCCAATGTAAGTATGCGTAGTAGTCAGTGTAGCTCATGGATTGATGTGAAGTTGACGGCATGAATTGGGAAGGTTATTGGGTCGAGATGGATGAAACAGATATGGTTAAGATCGAACTTCCGGACGAAGTTGCCTACGTATCCTAAGATGGAAATTAGGTCAACGTCGTTCATGGCTGAGATTCACTCGGGTATTGACACTCTTCTTTTGCGTTCTAACTTTTTCCAAAATCACCATTTTGGGTTTTCAACCTTGCGAGCTCTATCTATTTGTTATCTCATTTTTCATTCTCTAACTTTTGCCTAGGTCACCCCTTCAAGTTTTCATCTAGCGAGCCCCTCAAGGATAGCGCTACAACACTTGCAGTGAATTTGATAAATAGTCATCCTTGCCCCAACACTGGAACTGGTTTCACCTTGATTTGAGCTTGGTTCTCCATTCTCTTATGCATACCTTCTTCCTTTCTTTCACTTCATTTTTAGAATTGGTTTGCAATGTGGTACTTCTTCGCATTAGCTTTCCCAAATTCAAACTGTGATATCCTTGTTCCGTAATATGTTAATTGGTCCTTAACATGAATGTGATTATGTGTTTAACATGATTTTGTGTGCCATTATGTGAAAATATGTGGTTTTGAATTTCTATCTGTTCACCGTAGGAATATCTGTTTGATTGTCTGTTTTGGAAATTAAATTGAAGGCCCTATCGGCCATCGAAACCAAAATTGGTCGCGCCATTGTGATTGGCATAATTTTTAGAGCCTACGGTGAAGTTTAATTGAAAATTTGATTCGGACCAGATTAAATTGATGAATTAGTGTCCAACTATTTATTATTATTAAATTGGAATTAGTGAGGCTTTATATAAAGGGCTATATACACTCAACCTCTTTCTTTTTGATCTATTTTGGGCTGATTATGGGCTATTGGGTGTGAGAGAGTCGAACTAGAGAGAGAAAGTGTAGGAGATTGGGGTTTTGGTCTTGAGGCTTGGAGATTTTGGAAGATTACTCAAGAAATTGCTTTAGATTGAAAAGTTTGAGCCTCTAGGTAAGTAAATTCATGAGTTAAGTTGTAATGTTGTGAATTCAAGTGATATGCTAGCTCATGGCAAAGAATTAAGTTGATTTTGTTGAATTGAAAGTCCATATGTGCATGCACGTGTGTAATTGCTTTGAAATTTGCATGTTTGGACACAAAATACATGATCTATGTAGAATGTTGCTTAAAGCTCATGTTTGTAATCACTATTTGCACCATGTAAGTTGAAATGGGAGTGATATCCCACATGCATGTACAATTTATGAGAAATGAGTTTGAAAATACATGGAATTGTTGTCATAATAGCAAGTTTGGTGTAAATTGGGACATGCATGCGTTTGATTCATGAAATTGAGCTTCATAATGATAAAATTTGGTGTTTGTATCATGTTAGCACAAGTATATTTGAAGGTTGAGCTATAATATGCATGAAATGTTGATTGGAATGTTGAATTTGAGCTCAAAGAACAATTCTGGGTTTTCCAGAATTTTGATGTCCGCTCGAGCGAGGAACTTGCCGCTCGAGCATGAAATACGTGCTCCCAGAACTTTTTTACTGACATGGTATCCACTCGAGCGGGGAAGTTCACGCTCGAGCGGAGAGCCATGTAGAGAGGCCTTCAGCTCGAGCGCCAGAGTGCATGATCGAGCGTAAATTTGACATAGCCGGTACTTTTGCAGGCCTCTTGGGTCTGCTCGAGCGGGGAAGTCCATGCTTGAGCGGGGATCCTGTTTTCTAAAATTTTGTTTATGCGTTCTGTGTTTCGTTTTCCGTCCTGTTTCACTTGTAAGCACTCTTAGGCATGCATTGAGCATTGTAAATGAGTTAAAGAGATAAGAATGAAGCGTAAAGAGGAATATGTGAATTAAGGAACGGATTGAATTATTTGTGACCCATATGTGTTATGTGATGTGTAGGGTCAAGCTCTAGGTCAAACCAACCAACCAATCACTGTGAGTAATATCGATATTTTGAAGCTTGTCATTTGTCCAATTGCTTATTTCCTTATAAGCCTTATAAGTTTGCTAGTTTGAATTATGGACAAATGTTTGATATGAATAGCTGAATGGGCTGAAGGCCAGTCTGACATAAACGAATGAATGAATGGGCCAGAGGCCAGTTTGATATGAATGAATGGGCCCGAGGCCAGTCTGACATGAATGAAAGTTTGAATGGGCCAAAGGCCAGTTTGACATGAACGAATGGGCCAGAGGCCAGTCTGACATGAATGAAAGTTTGAATAGGCCAAAGGCCAGTTTGGCATGAACGAATGGGCCAAAGGCCAGTCTGACATGAATGAAAGTTTGAATGGGCCAAAGGCCAGTTTGACATGAATGAATGGGCCAGAGGCCAGTCTGACATGAATGAAAGTTTGAATGGGCCAAAGGCCGGTTTGACGAATGGAAGACAAATGGGCCAAATGCCAGTATGTTTGGAACCACAATCACTTGACTTAAATTGTATATCTATATATGTTAAATCAAAATATGAGTTGGGCCCAAGGCTGTTTGAAGCATGTTGTTCTACATATCGTTTGTATACCTTCTTTATTTGATATTATTCACTGGCTATCGCTCACGCTCATTCATGTGTTTGTAGATGAGCCGAGAGAAGTCCAAACCTAGCCCCAGTGAAGTCTGTGAGGAACAACAGAGGTTTTGAAGAGTCAGCCCTTGCGTCTCACGCACGAGACTCGCCTTTGCCTTTCTGTCATTCTATTTTATTTTGTCATATAGGCGAAGTATTTGGATATGTTGTATATAGTTTTGTTCGGCTGGCTTAGACCTATATGATCCTGTATGTACAGAGCTTTGTGTAGTACATATTTTGATGTGAGTTATTAATGTGCATATGTATGGTTTGTTATGATGTGCCATGTAAACATAGCTCTATAGACAAAGTTTTAAATTGCTTCCGTTTGGCCCCCATTAACTCTGTTAAAATACGTTTGGTTTGGTTTGAGGCCGTAGGTAATCTCATGATTACTGGCCAGTTATGTCCTTAACGCTTGGGGGCGGGTTCAGGTCATGACACAAACAAAAGTTCATTTCCTCACAGTTAATTGGATTTTATTCCAATGGATACCCTTGGCTTGATGGTTGACTATTTTCTTTTTCCTTTTTCTTTTTCTTCTTTTTTCCATTCTTTTTCTTTTTTTCTTTTTTCCATTTTCTTTCTTTTTGGGTTTCTTTACAAATCTTCACAAGTTTGTAGAGGAAACAACTGAAGAAGCAGCTTTTGAGATCATGAAGGACTTTGTGCCGATAAGCCAGAATCCACTCAAACCATTTGGGGGATCCTTCTCAACACTCGAGCTTATTAACAGAATCTCATTCAAAAAAAAAAAAAAAAAAAAACCAAATTCAAAGCTTTTTCTATTTTTCAAAAGGTCACATATGCAATACTGTAGGCACAACAAAATGATCAAAAACTTGACTCTTGCTTTCTTATTTAACAACAAAACGAAGGCCTACGGGTACACGAGAATGACTCAAAGGAAAATACTCAATTAACGCAACAACAAAAGAAAAGACAACGAAAATAAAACTCACGACTCAACTATTTATAGGACATGATTGAAAACAAAATCAACATCCTTGAGACAGAAAGGGATTTTCACTCTCCAAGTCCATCTGTAGATTTCGAAAAAAACTTCAAGTAGCCCACGGGAGGGTCCAAACCTGCCTTCAATTCAGCAATAACATCCACACCCAACATGATTGATTTCAGGCTTTCAAATTGGGTCTCACAGATTGAACTTCACAATCACCCTGATTGTCCCCACATATCTCATTGACCATGCTAGCTAGGGTCAACGTTGGTTATTGGCAAGCCTTGAATAGGATTTATGCTATGGAATGGCAATCTATTGCGGCCAGGGAGAGGTTTATTAACTGCTTTAGGATTTTCAAGTGGGGTAATGACCTTATTGTCAATCAAGTCTTGAATTTCATGGTAAAGGCAAAAGTAGTGGTCAGTATAGTGACCATACTGCTAATGGAATGTGCAATATTGAGTAGGGTCAGGTCTAGGTAGGAGTGGATTAGGGAGAGGTCGAGGATCGATAGCTTTGAGATACCCTTTCTCTGTTAGTAGCTTCAATGCACGGGTTGGGCTTATATAGAGATGGGCAAGGTTCATTTTTAGAAGGAGGGAGCTCAGGTTTAGAAACATTGGCTGGGTATTCATGGGCTTGGGACTAGAATTAGGATGGGTGTTTATAGTAAAGCATCTATCCTCATTGTTTGGCTTGCCTTTGTTTGCCAACGTGTGAGTAAACCCCACTTGAGCATTGGTGTGTTAAACAGTGAAAGTTTCATTGACAACCCTTTCAACAATTGCAAGGACTTTCCATTGGTTCAGGCCTTTGGTCCTCAGAACTTCGATAACCCATCGGAGATGTGCACAAGGGTCAATAGTCATCCCAGACTCATTTTTGCTACTTGCTTCAGCCTTGTCACAAAGTTGGACGGCTATATGTGGGCAAGGCTTTTTTGCTTTTGATTGGCCCATTTCACTTTTAGCTTGTCCCAAGATTAGAGAAACCTTTGGCGGGGTCGAAACCACAAAGGTTAAATCTGCCACTGTTCCTTGAAGGTCTTAAATAATTCTCAACATCTCAACAGCAATGGGTTCGGCTATTTGGCGCTCTTGGTGTGTTCGAATCAGAGTGGGTGTATCTATCATGCACAAATCAGTACTTTCAACAATGAACACCTCTGGCTTGGGCAAATAGGATAGAGTTATATATACTGGGGTCAATCGTAGGAGGTAGTGTATGGATCAGGTTAAGGTGACAAGAAGGTACTTGGTCCTGGATGGGAAGTGGGTTGGTGGTAACATTGGGTTCTTGAAGTGGAGCTATCGTCTGGTTGTCAATAAGATTCTGAATCTCATGATGAATGCATTAGCAATGATCGGTGCCATGACCGCTTTGCTAATGATACACACAGTATTTGGTGGGGTTATATCTAGCAAGAAGTGGGTCAGAAAGAGGTTAGGGATCAAGGGCTTTAAGATACCCTCTTTCCATCAGGACTTTTAGTGCCCTGGTTAGGCTCATAAAGTGGGTTTAGGCATAGTGCTACTACTAGCATTGGTACTCTTGGAAAACACCCTCCTTGTTGGTTTGCTTGTTTTGGGAACAATCCCTTTGTTACATGCACTCTCAATTTGAACCCCTAATTCATATAAATTTTTGAAAGTGAATAATGAAGCGACTATTAAATTTTGTAACATATTAGGCTCAAGGTTCTGCACCACTATCCGCACTTGGTCCCTCTCAGAAGGTCGATCTGTCATTTGCACTGCCTTTGCTTTCCACCTTGAAACAAATTCCACAAAAGGTTCTTTAGGAATCTTGTGGGTTGCTTCAAGCTCTTGGGTGGTCATTTCAATTTGCGTATTATAAGAATACTGATTGACAAACGCCTGAGCCAAATCTTCCCTACTCTACTTCACTTTCTCCTCCAACTTGGCGTACCAAGTAGCTGCTATACCAGACAGGGTTCTTCCATACATAGAGAGTTTCTAAGGCCTAGTCGGACCCATTGGTTTCAGGATGTTCGAGAAAAGCTGAATATGTACCATAGGATCTCCAAACTCGTCGAAACGATCAACGTGTGGCATTTTGAATATGTTTGGGAGCCTTATCAAAGCCTCAGTGTACCCATCCTCAATGTCGAGAATGAAGTTAATTCCCTCTACCTTTTTGAATTGCTTCTCAAGGTTAGCAATTTTTGACAAGGTCGGGTCCAGATCAGTAATATCAAGGGAAAAAAAGCCCCTTATTAGGCTGCACCAGGGGTCTGAAAACTCGAGCTTGAGCCAACCCTTCTCGACGATCTAGACCCTACAAATCTTCAGCTAGCGAAGGTTGTCAAAGTTTGGCTGGGGACTAGAGACTAGATGTGTGATAAATGCCCTAGATAGACATTGCATTTCAACCATGGTCTCATCCTGCATGGTAGTTCTCTGGTTTAATGTATCCATGGTTTTTTGAAAGGTCGTTATCATAGCCACAACTTCTTCTAGACTCTGTGCCATCATAGGTCTGCTGAGTTGGCAATTGAGGAAATGGATGGGTGTAACTTGAGAGTTGACTAATAGGGATTTCGACCCAGTTACACTTGATGTATCTGAATTGGATTAGTCTAGACAGGTTTGATTGGATTAGGCCATTTAGAATGGGTCTTTTAGTATTTGACGGATCTTTTCTGAGTTGACCTTTGGGGATCAGATAGATTGGACCTTTGCTGAGTGGTTTTTTTTCTTTCTAGGATTGAATGCCCTATGAAGGGTTAAGGATTTCCTGGTCGGATTGGTTTGGGCCTTTGCTAGGTTGGGTACGGCTCCTTTTTTGGCTCAGAAAAACCTAGCATTTCAAACAAATGCCCCTTCAGACCAGAATACCGGGCATGCCAGTCAAAGTAAAACAAGATACAATTTTTGGCCTCAGTTCTGGTCTTGTCGAAAATTCACCCATATAAAACACAAACCCCTGGATTTCAACCCAAATTCTAATTCTGATATGACCCTCAAGTTTTGAAAAGAATCGCCTCAAGAGTAAGACTCCCAGGATTGCATCACACATTTTCAAAGATTTCCCTGTCCTAGCTTCGGCATTCAAGACACCCCTATGAGATGTTAAGGTTTCCCTGTCCTAGCTTCGGCATGATCTAAGGTTTCACTACTTCAAGTTAGTAGTTTCACAAAATCCTGCATACGGGTGAGAATCCTGTTCTATGTTGGAACAGTCACTATGGCTTTACTCTATGCACCTAGGCCGATTGGTCAAAAGGGGTACCTCGGTAAGACTACTAGAACACCTCTCACACCTAACACCGAGAAGTGAAAGGAGGATCAAGTGGTTCGGTGACAATCTAGGTCTGAGGGTTGTGTTTCCAACATGGCAGAGCCCATGACCAGCCACCCTTTTGGCAAGCTTTTTAGGCAAGCCTCCGGCAAGATGTCTAAGAATAGTAGACCGAAAAAACAGTGACTTAAAAGCACCAATACAAATGCAATGCAAAGAACATATATATGTAGATAAAATTTCACATCATGAAGTTCAAGTCAAGTTCTCCAAATCCCTATTGGAGTCACCAAAAATTGTAGCTTGGTTTTTGTGCTCCTTGGAGGGGTTAGTCCCCTCAGATACGATAGCCCTATAGTTCAGACTCCTGTGATTCTGAATCTGGTTTTACAACTACAATGTGAAACGGATAAAAGACGAATGAGTCCAAATCCGGCAAGTTTTGAAAGAAATCCATTTTAATCATTAAAGATGCCAAAAATAAACTTCATTGCTAGATTTCAGAGTCGCCACCTAAATATTTTTAGAAATTTTTGGAAACTCGTGACTCATGCCAAAGGCCACTTGTCCATTATAACCAAAGTGTCTCAGCCCGGGAACTTAGATATGAGAGGGGAAGGTCATGAATTGAGCACCCCACTCACCCGACCAAAGATCGGTCTCTACTAATCATGATGTGATTTTTATATACATTATATGCTCTTATTCTGATTATTAATACTAACTTACTATGTGAGGCACACAAGTATAGATTATTTCTCTCATTTTGGAATGCTTTGATTTTATGTTTGTTTGAAAAGTGTTTTGAATATGTGTCACTTAAAAAAGCAAACTCATATGTACATTAATCAAATCATCCAATTTAAGGAAAACAACCTTCATCCACCGGCATTCAAGAGTTATATCAACTAAACACTTAGCTTCATGGTAAACATGATTGATATGACAACGCTAAAATACATGCAATATGCTAACGCGAAAACGCACACCTAGTACTTAACCAAGGCAAGCTAAAATAGAAGAAAAATAGTTTAAAAAATGCATGATCCTAATGATGCACATGACTAATGCAACATATGCAAAATACAACTACTAGGTTCAGTTTATTAACATCGTATATGGCCTAACCCAAGGCATGCGATAGCACACGTTTTTCAATTAAGTAGGAAACAACAACAAGGTTAGTATGATGAGCCAAACCTTTATGCATACAAAATGAATGGATGCAAGTCATGGAAAATGCTAAGGAAAATATGATGCTATACAACCACGTTAAGCATGTAAATAAAAAGAAGAAAGAAATGGGGGTTAGAAGACATACACAAATTATTACAAATTTTCCCTCGCGCGGGATGGTCCAAATGTCCAAGTGTCCGAATTAACTGCTTGTTACAAATCCAAATGAATACTATCTAATTTATTCCAACAATAATATTACAACAATAATAAATAAAGAATGAATAAGGATCCTATACGCGCCGATGAAGACAGCTCTAAAAAATTGCTCTGTCTGCCTTCTGGGAAACTGTTATGTTTCACCCTTAACCACTGCTCTCTGTTTCAAAAAAAAAAAGTGCTATGTTTACCAAACTTTAGAGCTTGGCCAGCTCACAATTAAGCCCGGTCGGGCTCAAGCAAATCCGGATGTGTCCTATTTATTTTTTTATTTTATTTATTTTTTTTTTTGTAGAAGACTGTTTTTGTGCTATGAGGTAAAAACAATGCATACAAAGTGTTCCTAAGCCATGTTTTTCCTTTCTGCCCTTCTTTATAATGGATATACTCAAGAGAGGAGCAGGTTCGGTTCCCAAACCATCAATGATCGCAAGTTGATTGCGTGATTATTTTAGACACGATAGAACAAAAGTTTAATGAATGCAATGAAAGACAAACAACATTTCATTCCTATCATGAAGTTAATTCAAGAAGGGAGGTAGACACCCCTCAAGAATCATCAAACATCACGAATTAGTATGTGATGACTCTAGAAGCGATGGGTTCGGTAGAATGTCTAACCGAATCCAACCAATTTTATTAGTTCTTTATGCCAGTTTCAATCCAATTTTTAAGCGAATTTTATAAGCCTTTTTTATCTTTTTCTGGAACAAAGCCTGAGGAGGGATGGCTAACCCCTTCACTTTTTGTAACTTTAAATCACATATTTCAACCCCCTAAATACTCTGAAAAATAATATATAAAGACCAGAAAAATAGAGGAAAAGAGTAGAAGAAGATTAAAGAAGAAGGTGCAAAATTATACCTTTTGAAAAGAGAGGTAAGCTCTTAGTTAAAAAATTTGATTCCAAACACCCTCAAGTTTCTGAAATACGGTTTGAAAACTTAACAAAGAGGTTCATGAACAGGCTTTAATGGTGTATGTATAGTTGAAAAAGGTTTGAAGGTGAATAAGAGTGTTGAAGATGGCGGGGCTCTCTTTAGCTCTTCAAAGCTTTTGGAAAATTTGCTAACCCCCAATTCTAAAGGGAGAGGTCGAATTTATAGAGTTTAAGCCAAATTGGTCACAAATATCTTCAAAAAACAACAGTTGGTGAATTCCCCGCCAGCTGTCCTGTTTATCGCTAATGAGACCCGGTCGGGTCCAAAACACATGGCCGGGCCCAAAAATGATAGGCCAGGTCTAAGAAGGCACTATGGACTATTTTTCATTGAAACTCAACCGGGTCTAAACAAGGCACGGGCAGATCTAAACAAACTCGGTTGGGTCTAAAAAATTACTTTCAATCCCGACTTCAAACAGGCATATCTCCCTCATCCGGACTCGGTTTTAGGTAATTCTTAAGTCTTAATTGAAGCCCCAAAAGTCTATTTTCCAATGGTAGTGGCCTCACATCTAAATTCTAAGTGTACAAAGAGATATACCTAATTTAGTGAAGGCTGTTCATTTCTTTCTTAACAATTTGATGCTCAACCTTTTCTTAAACTAGTTTTCATCCATCCCCTCATATTTCCTTCAACTTCAAACCTATAAATAAGATTTTTTTAAAGATTTTTCAAAGAGTTCACCTCCCTTCCATTTATTTCCACTCTGTCCTTAATTGTTTTACTGAAAAGTGTAATATTTTAATTGAAATGCGAGTCTCGAAACATCGTAGAAACATTTGGAAAAAATATTTTGAAAAGAGGGTTTCAAGGTTTAAAATAGTTTGGCCAAAATATGATGTAAGGTTTGGCATTAGAGCTTGAATCCAAATTTCTTCGCTGAGAATTCAATAGATTGCACAATATAACTTTCATCATCAAGTGTTTAGAATAAAGTGCCCAAGTCTTAGGGGCAGTCAAAATGGCGTATCTACAATAGTGACTTGGGAATTTTGGGTTAAACTTTGGGTTTGGTTTGAATTGAAAAATAGGGGTTTTCAAGTGGGTTCTTAAGAAAGGTTGTGGGAATGTGTTTATGATTGAGATATGTTAAAATGATGGCTTTTTTGTTTTACTTAAAATTGATTTTGTAAGTGAAGAGGATTTTTGTTCTAAAATTATGGATATTTGGTTTTGTGAAAGAAAATAGAAAATGATGTTGGTTTCGTAAGAATGGAAAAATGTATATGTTGATGATGATGGTGGAGTTGGATATATAATATCGCTCTCATGTTAAAAATGAAGAGATTATACATATTGGCGAAAAATTATTTGTTATATAGAAATATCTATTTTACGTTATCAGTGGAGGATAACTTTGATTGTTTTAAAAATTACATGAGGATTAGGGGAATTGAAACTAATCACTCATACATCTTGCATTGAACATTGTTTCATATTTGAACATTGAAAATGTTTCTTTTTGAGAAAAAAATGGTGAATACCTTGGTGAATGTGATAACCCAACCTTGTATTATGCTTAATTATGTGATTATGTGTTTGATATGAATTTGCTTGTTTAAGTGTGTGAACTATGTGATTTTGGAATTATATTTGTTGAATGTAGGAATATCTGTTGCAATTACAACTTTGAACTAAAATTTAAAGCCTTAGAGGCGCCAAAAAAACAAAATCAACTTCATATATGTGTTTAGCATGATTTTTAGAGCCTACTACGAAATTTTGTAAAATTACGATTTGTAATGATTTAATTAAGTTAATGAGCCTATGTTGTATATATGTATATGACTATCTTGAGATCATCTTATTTGCTAGAGAGTGAGTTAGAGAGAGATGAAGAGGAGAAGCTAAGGTTTTGGAAGAGATTCAAGGGAAAACTCCTAGATTTGAACCAAGGTATGGAAATCTACTTAGAATCTTTGTAAATAACTCATCTTTTGCTTGAAATCAAGAGGAATTTGAAGATTCAACACTTATACGGGTTAGGGTTTTGGGATGTGTAATTGTTTGAACTAAATTCAAGAAATAGAACCTTAATCTCTTCAACATTGTTTGATTTGAGTTCAATCTTGTGAATAATGCATGAAATAAGCTCTAGATTGTTCATACAACAAAGATTTGTGGGAAGATTATCCATGTTTATATGTATTTTAAGCTTGATCATGTAATTCATGAAGTTATGAAAAGGATGGGACCTTGAATTTCACATTGAAGTAAGATTGATGTGTTTGAGTTGAAATTACACTTGAATCATGTTAGTATATGATGTTTTTGAGCTGGTTTTGCATGAATTTGGGCTTGATATTGAGTTTGGGAACTTGGCTTCAAACCCTCATTTTTAGAGTGTCAGGTTTTGCCCAAACTACTCGTGTGGCTTTGAGCTTCGCATGAGCGGAGCACGGACCAAAACAAGGGAGAACATTTTGCTCGACCGAGTGGCCACCACTTCTGCACAAGTGGAGCCTAACCGCTCAAGTGATGAAGTCTGTTGCACGAGCGGCCAGCAGGGAAAAAAAATCCTACTTTCTTTTGTTGACCTCTCCGACCCACTGAACACATTCTCGACCTTATCTAAACCCTCTAAAAAATGAAATGATGATTAGAAACCATTGAAAAAGGTTGTGAATCATTGAAAGAAAAGTGTACAAAATAAACAAATTATTTATCGAATGTGTACATGAAATGTTTGTATAGGTAGTGTGACGGAGGAAACGTCGAACGACTAAACACACTGTAAGTAATAGTATTGTAAAGATATGTTCTCAAGTACTTATTTTGATCCGTGAATGGTAATTTATTACGCTATTGTGTTTTCATCGAAATGAATAGGTTTCATGAATGTTATACGATGTATGCAATGTGGACCTAAGGTCTTTCTGTTATATTATGATATGTTTGGACCTGAGGCCGTTCCGTACCATGTGTGGACGTGAAGTTGTTCTATTAATGATATGATAATATATGACTGGACCTGAGGTCATTCTGAACAACTATTAATGTGTGGGCCCAAGGCCGTTCTGTACTATATGTGGGCCTGAGGCCGTTCCGATAATGATGCACCTAAGATCGTTCTGTTAATGTGATGGGCCTAAGGCCATTCTGTTTATATGATGGACCTCAAGCCGTTCTGTATTATGTTGGGCCTGAGGCCGTTCTGTAATGTGATCATGAATATTGTGGGAAACTTATGCTCATTCATTTAAACCCCTTTACTGTATTATTACTTATTGAGGTGATCAGCAGCATGGAGCCCAACCTTTGAGTCTACTTTAGGAGTTATTTTGTGAACCTGTTTGGTCAAGCCTCCAAAATAGTGCTTTTTCCTTTGACTCACATCATGTCATAATTTTTTCTTTGATTTTGCTATAGTGGTCTTCAGATAAGTAAACTATATGTATGAAATTTACTATGGTACATAAGTTTTTGCATGGGCATGTAAATGTGTGAATTTGTTGTGATGCAAACTGTATAATCTTGATCATATTGGCACAACTTAATAGATTTCTTCATTTGTGTAATGCTTCCACTTATCGCCCCATTATTATAATTATTCAAAATGTTCGTATAAGGCCGTTGGTAATCAACTGATTACTGGTCAGTTATGGTCTAAACCTCTAGGGACGGGTTTGGGTCATGATAGAGTGGTATCAAAGCACAAGTTAATACCTCACACACGAGTCCATTTGAGCAATCAGAAGTCTAGAAAAGGCTTAAGTTGCATTCATAACCAAGTATGACATAAAGATGTGCATTTGTAAGTGTGACTTATGTGCATTTATAATGTATGTTCATAGAGATCATGGTGAGAACAAGGGTGGAAGAAGTCGAGAAGTCAACCTCCGTACGACTCAATAGAATAGAGAGAATGATCATGGAAACGATAGAGGCTTTTAGACAACAACAACAACAATAGCCACATCAACCACCACCACTACCAATGCCTGTGCCACCACCAGTAATGCAAGACCACCAAGCTGAAGATTGAACAATTGTACTCACAAAAGAATTTAAACAAATGAAACCGCCATTGTTCAAAGGAGGAATTGACCCACTGAAAGCGAAGGCATGGGTGCTTGGTATTGAAAAATTGCTTGAAGTCTTTCCGTGTACTAAGGCACAAAAAGTACTACTTATTGCTTTTATACTAGAAGATGAAGCACACCGTTGGTGGATGCTTATCATAGATGAACATCAGGGAATGAATTTGGCTTAGTTTCTAGAAGTCTTTTATGAAAAGTATTTCTCACAATGTATTCGAGACTGGAAGGTGACAGAGTTTGAAAACATGAAGCAAGGAAACAAAATTGTGGTAGAGTATGAAGCACAATTCATTGAGTTAGCCCGCTTCGCACCACACATGGTCGATACAAACTACAAGAAGGCAAGGAAATTTGAGGAAGGATTCTGAGATTCTATTCTTGAGAAGATTAATGTTTTGAAGTTGCTGAAACATGTTGATGTATTGGATAGGGCCCTAATGTCTAAGGGTAACATAGCTAACCAAAACCGGTTCTTGGATTGGAAGGATAAGAGGCAGGGTTCTAATGTGCATAAAGGGTTAGCATCCTCACAAACCAAGAAACAAAATGTGGGAACTTCAAGTGCTTCTGGTTCTAACTATGATTCAACACCAACTTCCCCGGAGTGTGGAAAGAAACATCGGGGAGTTTGCTACCGAGCAATTGGCTTTAAGTGTGGGAAAATAGGTTATGTGGTAAGAAATTGTCCTTTGATTGACTAACAAAAGGTGAATCGACCAACTACTAGTTTGGCCCATTCCACACATGCAACAAAGACTACGGCGGGACCTACTACTACTAGAGACAATGTCAAGTAAGGAAGAGTCTTTGCTCTTATTCCTGGTGATGTTCAGAATACAGAGGTTGTGGTCTCAGGTACACTCTCTATCAATGAACAACCTGCTCATGTGTTACTTGATTCGGGTTCCACTCATTTTTTTTGTTTCGAAAACATTTGCTCCTAATTTGAATAGACCTATGGAACCATTGAATTATGTGTTGTATGTCTCTTTATCATCTGGGGACTCTATGTTATGTGATTCTATTTAGCTTGCATGTAAGCTTTTACTTGAGGATATTCCATTATGTGCTAATTTGATGCCTCTTGATATGATTCATTTTGAAATAATTTTGGAAATAGACTGGTTAACTAAGTATCATGCAATCATCAATTGTGTGTCTAAGCAAGTTGTTTTCCGGCCTCCTGGACAACACGAGTTTACTTTTCTGGGACATGGGATAGTTCCTCCACCTTATTTGATATTGGCTATGAAAGCTTGTAAACTACTTCAGAAAGGTTGTAAGGGCTATTTGTGTAGCATCCTACATGTACAAACAACATATGTGAGTGTTGATAATATCCCAATCGTTAGAGAATTTTCAGATATATTTCCCGAGGATTTTCTAGGGGACTTAATAGACCGTGAGATTGAATTTGTTAGTGATATTGTGCCGAGTACTCACCCGATTTCAAAACTCCATACAGAATGTCTCTGGAAAAAATGAAGGAATTGAAAATACAGTTTTAAGAGTTGCTTGACAAAGGGTTCATTTGACCAAGTACATCATAATGGGGCGCACCAGTTCTGTTTGTGAAAAAGAAAGATGGGACACTTTGGTTATGTATTGACTACTAGGAACTTAATAAGGTAACCGTAAAGAATAAATACCTTTTGCCATGGATTGATGATTTATTTGATCAGTTACAAGGAGCACATGTGTTTTCTATGATTGACTTGAGATTCGAGTATCATCAGTTGAAAGTCAAAGCAGAAGATGTTGAGAAGACTGCCTTCTGAACCAAGTATGTCCATTATGAATTTTTAGTCATGCCATTTTGGGGTTATGAATGCACCAGCAGCGTTTATAGATTTAATTAATCGAAGTTTCAAACCATATTTGGATGAGTTTGTGGTGGTATTCATTAATGATATCCTTATTTATTCGAAAAATAGAGAGGAACATGAAAAACACTTGAGATTAATTCTTCAAACACTTAGAGACAGGAAGTTATATGCTAAATTGAAGAAATGTGAATTTTGGTTGAATGAAGTTGTGTTTTGGGGGAAAGTGATTAATAAAGATGGTGTGTCTGTTGATTAATAACTATGGATTTTGTTGTTAGGTTGCCCCAAACATCCCAAGGTATGGATTCTATATGGGTTATTGTGGATAGATTGACTAAGCCTGCTCACTTTTTGCTTGTGAAAACTATTTATAATGCTGATAGACTTGCTACTGTATATATTGATGAGATTATTCGATTGCATGGTGTTCCGGTCTCCATTATGTCGGATAGGGATTCTAAGTTTGTGTCAAGATTTTGGCAGAGCTTACAGAAAGCATTAGGGACAAAATTGAGGTTTAGTATCGCATTTCATCCACAAATTGATGGGCAGTCTGAAAGGACTATACAGACATTGGACAACATGCTGCAAATATGTGTTTTAGATTTCCGTGAAAGTTAGGAAACTTATTTACCTTTGACAAAATTTGCATATAACAACAGTTTCCAGTCCAATATAGGGATGGCACCGTATGAAGCCTTATATAGGTAAAAATGTCAAACTTTGATTTGTTAGACCGAAGTTGGGGATAGAGCATTAATTGGGCTTGAAATTGTGCAAATTACTACTGAGAAGATCAAAATCATCCAATAGAGATTGAAAATTGCTCCAAGCTGACAAAAGAGCTATGTGGATCAAAGAATGAGAGACTTGGAATTTGAGGTTGGGGATCATGTTTTTATCAAAGTCACTTCAATGGAAGGGCAAACAAGATTTGGGGGAAAAGGGAAATTGTCACCTTGATACATAGCGCCATTTCAAATTTTAGAGAGATTGGGTCCAATTACCTATCGAATTGCTTTACCACCAGGCATCGAGCAATAGCATAATGTGTTCCACATGTCAATGTTGCAAGGCTACCTTCAGGTTCCTTCTCCTGTTATTGACTATCATCAGATTGTTCTACATGACGATATGGTTTATAAGGAGAAACATATTCAAATCCTTGACCGACAAGTCAAGCAATTAAGGAACAAGACTATCCCAAAGGTAAAGGTCAAATGAAAAGAACATCTCCAAAATTGTTTTTGACTTGAGGTAACAAGTTTGGAGGACCGAACTTCCTAAAGAGGAGAAAATTGTGATAACTCAATCTGTATTATGCTTAATTAGGCATGTGATTATGTGTTTGATATGAATTTGCTTGTTTAAGTGTGTGAATTATGTGATTTTGGAATTATTTGTTGATTGCAGGAATATCTGTTACAATTACAACTTTGAACTAAAATTGAAAGCCTTAGAGGTGCCAAAAACCAAAACCGACTTCATAACTGTGTTTAGCATGATTTTTAGAGCCTATTATGAAATTTTGTAAAATTACGATTCGTAATGATTTAATTAAGTTAATGAGCCTATGTTGTATATATGTGTATGGCTATCTTGAGATCATCTCATTTGCTAGAGAGTGAGTTAGAGAGAGAGGAAGAGAAGAAGCTATGGTTTTGGTAGAGATTCAAGGGGGAACTCCTAGATTTGAACTAAGGTATGGAAATCTACTTAGAATCTTTGTAAATAACTCATTTTTTGCTTGAAATCAATAGGAATTTGAAGATTCAACACTTATATGAGTTAGGGTTTTGGGATGTGTAATTGTTTGAACTAAATTCAAGAAATGGAACCTTAATCTTTTCAACCTTGTTTGATTTGAGTTCAATCTTGTGAATAATGCATGAAATAAGCTCTAGATTCTTCATACAACAAAGATTTGTAGGAAAATTATCCATGTTTATATGTATTTCGAGCTTGATCATGTAATTTATGAACTTATGAAAAAGATGGGACCTTGAATTTGACATTGAAGCAGGATTGATCTGTTTGAGTTGAAATTAAGCTTGAATCATGTTAGTATATCATGTTTTTGAGTTGGTTTTGCTTGAATTTGGGCTTGAATTTGAGCTTGGAAACTTGGCTTCAAACCCTCATTTTCGGACTGTCTGGTTTTACCCTGACCGCTCGTGCGGCTACGAGCTCTAGACAAGCGGGGCATGGACCAAAACAGGGGATAACATTCTTCTCACTCGAGCAGCCACCACTTCTGCATCAGCGGAGCCTGAACGCTCGAGCGGTGAAGCCTGCCACACGAGCGGCCAATAGGGGAAAAAAATCCTGCTTTCTTTTGTTGACCTCTCCGACCCTTTGACCACATTCTCGACCTTATCTAAACCCTCTAGAAAATGAAATGTAGATAGAAAACCATTGAAAAAGGTTGTGAGTCATTGAAAAAAAAGGAAACTGTAAGAAATGAACAAATTGTTTATCGAATGTGTATGTGAAATGTTTGTGTAGGTCGTGTGCCGAAGGAAACACCGCAAGACCAAACGTACTTTGAGTAATAGTATTGTAAAGATATGTTCTCAAGTACTTATTTTGACCCGTGAACGGTGATTTATTTGCGTTTTGATCGAAATGAATGAGTTTTATGACCGTTATATGACATATGTAATTTGGACCTAAGGTCATTATGTTATACTATGATATGTTTGGGCCTGAGGCCATTCTATGGGCCTGAGGCCGTTCTGTACCATGTGTGGGCCCGAGGTCGTTCTCTTAATGATATGATAATATATGATTGGATCTAAGGTTGTTCTGAATAGCTGTTAATGTGTGGGCCCAAGGCCATTCTGTACTTTATGTGGGCCTGAAGCTATTCCGATAATGATGCACCTAAGGCCATTATGTTTATATGATGGGTTTGAGGCCGTTCCGTACTATGTTGGGCCTGAGGCTGTTCCGTAATGTGATCATGAATATTGTGGAAAACTTATGCTTATTCATTTAAACCTCTTTACTGTATTATTACTCATTGAGGTGATCAGTAGCATGGAGCCCAACCTTAGAGTCTGCTTCAGGAGTTATTTTGTGAACCTATTTGGTCGAGCCTCCAAGATGGAGCTTTCACCTTTGACTCACATCATGTTATAATTTTTTCTTTGATTTTGCTATAGTGGTCTTGAGATATGTAAACTATATGT
This sequence comes from Camellia lanceoleosa, assembly GCA_025200525.1. Lineage (NCBI taxonomy): Eukaryota > Viridiplantae > Streptophyta > Magnoliopsida > Ericales > Theaceae > Camellia > Camellia lanceoleosa. The sequence goes on along the minus strand of CM045772.1, from coordinate 68,698,804 downwards.
ATGAAATTTCCTATGGTACATAAGTTTTTGCATGGGCATGTAAATATGTGAATGTATTATGATGTATACTGTATAATCTTGATCATATTAGCACAGCTCAATGGACTTCTTCACTTGTGTTATGCTTCCACTTATTGCCCCATTATTATAATTATTCTGTATTTTCATATAAGGCCGTAGGTAATCAAGTGATTACTGATCGGTTATGGTCTAAACCTCTAGGGGTAGGTTTGGGTCATGACAGTGAATCTGGTTAGGGTGTGTGGTTGTGGTTGTTGTTATTATGATGGCCTGTGCCCTTGGTAAAAATCTAGAAACCCACGCTATTAGGTGCCGATCCTTTCGGTTAGTACCAGTAAAATGGCTTTGGTAGTTCTTGTATGGCTTACTGGTAGACACATACCTAGAGATTCACAATGCTTTGTATCCACTACCATATTTTCTGTTATAAAAGTATTATTTTCATGAATTGATAGATAATCTAGCATTGCATGGTTTGGAGATAGAAAATGTGAAATGTTTGACAAATGGCATGCATGTGCATTCACCTCATAACTTCATTAAGATTCATATATTGTGTTAAAGTATCTCTACTGGGCTTTGGCTCACCCTATGTAAAAAACAACTTTCAAGTGCTAATGATTTGCCTCCACCAAGGACATAGCTTGGGAGGACTTGGAGCCAAGGGCCTCCTTTTGTTATTTGATGTAATTATTTTTGTATAAGTCTTGGGCTTTAATTGTATTGACTTGAACTCGTTTTGATGTAACCAAGCATTGCCTTGGAAAAATGTAGCCATTAGGGCATATAATTACTTGAATTATACTTTTATTTTAATTCGTGTATTCATGTCATATGCTATGGATTCAAGATCTATGATTTATCAATGTATACCGCATATGTCATCTATTATGTCATCACATTTATAAATGCAATATAAGATATGATGTTATTGATCAATTGTAAGGAATGTTATGAGATGTGTTTTTGTTATTATTTCGGGGCGTTACAACTTGGTATCAAAGCTACCGGGTTTGAATACTTGGGATTGTGGGATGTGGTTTTTATCACAATGGGTTATCTCACTAGATGATATCAGAAGTAGACTTGGTATGCAATGTGATAACATGCTTATGTGACAAAACGAGTAAGAGATTTAATTTCTTAGATATGGATTGCGTCTACGAGTTTCTAGAAGTCCTGTTAGCAGAGCATTTGGTCAGTGCTATTTCCTGCTAGGACTTTGGCAATGTCAAGGGACGTCATTATCTAGAAAGGAAGTTTGTTTGTGTTTATGTGGAGTGAATTAATTGTTGTCAACCATATTAAGATGTGAGTGAATTGGCTTCGACATTTGTAAATGTGCTAATCTATTGTGTTGCCTTTATTAGGATGTCAGGACATAGACGTGGTGATGGTAGGCATGGTAGGCCTAGCGCCATTATCGGATGATATTTCAGCGCAAGAGGAGGGCGTTGGTCAGGCCAACGTGGTTGAGCCAACAGGTCAGCCGGCCATGGGTGCTTTGGCCCATGAAATGGCTGGAGTTTTCTGGGAATCCATTGAAATTCTCGGGGCTGAGAATCAAGTCCAGGCCCATATTGTTAAGACAAGGCTGTCTTTTTTGAAAAGGGAGTTCTTCTGGTTGAATCTGGATGAGTTTTTGGGAGATTCGAAGGAACCACTAAATGCGAATGAGTGGCTTGAGCAGATATTGAAGACGTTCGAGATGCTTGCCATCGAGAACGATGGTTTGAGAGTGGCCTTGGCATCTTTCCAACTGAAGGAAGATACGGGTCAATGGTGTAAGTATGCGCGAGGGTGCATTAGAGTGACTTGGGAGGCCTTTATCAACGCCGTCTACACTACAACAAAAAGTATAATTAATAACATTTGTTTATAGCATTTTTTTATGAATGTTATAAAATAAAAGGTATACATAACATTTTTTAATAAAATGCTGTAAAATATTTTTGAATAATAACATTTAATTTTTTATAGCAATTTTTTATATTTTAATAGCAATTGAAAACCAATATTAAAGGTGTCTAAATACGGAACTTCGTTCTCTGAGGATATAGCAAAGAAAGAATGCTATTGAAACCGAAGAAAAAAAGGCGCTCTAAATTTGCCGCGATTTTTCCATTCAGTTTCCATCTCTTGCACGATCCCTCTCTTGCGTTGTATTTCTTCCACATATAATCGCAAATCGAGCATACAGAAAAACCCTAGAAGGAGTTGGTCGATTGGACGAGTTGGTCGATTTACCGGATCAGAGCTGTAAGGAGTTGAAGCTCTGTTATTCATCGTTGAAGTTTCATAGGTAAATTGATGTTTTATATACTTCTTTCTGTTTGGGTCATTTTTTTTTTTATTTTCGAAAAATTGAACCAAAAAAAGAAGAATAAGAATAAGAATAAAAACTCACTGCTCTGTTATTTTGGATGATTTGGTTTTAATTTAGTAAGAAGTACATTAACCATTTCTGTGATTTTAGTATGAAGTTGAAATGAGTTTTTCATCTTCTTGAAGGATTTTCTTCAATTTTCATTCTGGTTTTGTATTGTGCAATGTTTTTGAATAGTAGTGTATTGTTTGGGTTGTTGAAATTGTCTACATAGGTGGTAAAGTTATATAGGGTCATAGTTTCTCTGATATATTGCACTAGTATATATTATTATGCCTCTTAGGTGCTTGATAAAATGCCACTAAGAGTGGCTGAACTTGTATACTGTTTTCTTATGAGTTTTTTTAATATCTGTATTAGTATCTATATCTATATCTATATTTATATATATGTACACATAAAGATAAGCACTATATTTGAAATTTATCATGTTATTGTAGATGAGAACTCACCAAGGAAGGAGATGAAAAGTTTGGTGAAACAAAAATGTTATATATAGAAGCCATCCAAAAAAAAAAAAAAAAAAGGATTCTGGATTTTTATTTTTCTTCTGTTTTCAAAGAAAAAAAATTATGGTATATGGTAAAATGGCAATAACATTGGCTAAAAGTAGATATTATATCAGTGCATTGTATTTTATGTCAACATTTCCAACCATTTGTGAAAGTTATGTGTGAGTTTTTCTTCTATCCATGCCATCATTAAAAACACGATGGGTAAAAGAAAATGGGTAGGTGAGTAAGGATTTTTGGCCTATTGATATAGCAATACTGTGTAGTTTAAGGTTGTTGTTTAACTTTTATGGAGTATAGTTTGATCGGGTTATATGTAGTTCTTCATGTGATTGTTATTGAGTTTGGAAATTGTTGACTTTAAAGATATTGTTGGATTTTGAATCATTATTTGAAATTAATCTATGACCGATTGAACCCAAAAAATAAAATAAAAGAAGGTATGTGATTTAACTCCAATTAAACTCTATTTGGATATGTAAATTTGGATTTGTAAATGAAATTAAAATTTATAGATTTAAATTGATCTCAAGTTATGGGAACTTAATTAATATTCAAAAATCTCTTTGTAAGAGTTAAACTGATTATACTTGAGCAATTATGGACCTTTTATTAGTTATTAGTTAACAGCAGCAACAAGCACTCGGATGGACACATCTACACCGAATCTGCCACGCAAGCGCCATAAATCAGAGAACTGAGAACTAGCAGCCAACTCTTATATACAAGCTCAACCAAGAAATGAGAAAATAGAACTGCAAACTGACCTCTCCCTCTTACAATATCCATAATTTAGAAAGTCAGTTTGTATGGTTTCTTAATATAGAAGGTCAAAAGGATACTTGACAATAGTTTAAGGGATCACTGTGTAAATACCCATTTTTTTTTTGGGGTCCAAAAGTTGAAAGAACCAGGGTTCAAAAACGTGCACTTAAACCAAGTAGAATGTTCTGAATTTTTCTTGGTACGATTTTTTCTTTTTAAACTGTATAGTGATTAAGTACTCCAACCATATAACCGTTAGCTTCCCACCATGACTATCGTTGAACACTTGAGCCAAAAGTTCACAATACCACTTATTATGCCACTACCCCACACCAAAACAAATATACACATATACGAAAATTCTATACCATCTATACTATTATATATGTCAGCACCTAAATTGGTGTCTTGAAGTTTTGTCTCTCTCCATGCCAGGTGTCCAGTGATCTATCAAAAATCAAAAAAAAAAAAAAAAAAAAAAAAAAAAAAAAAAAACTAGTAGAGAAGAGAATGGGCCAACGCTTAGAACTGAAGATCACATATTTAATAAGGAAGAATCTTATCACTTGAGATTACAACTAATATATTTTAAATATTTTATTTGTTTTTATCTGTAGTATTATATATGTGACCACCTAAATTGGTGTCTTTTAAGCTTTGTCTCTCTTCATACCAAGTGTCTAGTGATCTATCAAAAACCAAAAAAAAAAAATGCTAGAGAAAAGAATAGGCCAAGACTTGAAGTTAAGAGCACAAATTTGACAAGGAATAATCTTAACACTTGAGATTACAACTAATATATGTTAAATATTTTATTTATTGAACTTGCACACGTATCACGTGAGCCACCTACTATCTTTTATAAGTACGACAACGAGATGTTAATTATTATTACCATTTGTTTTGAGAGATAGAGGAGTGATTGAAATTGAGATGGAGGTAAAATTTATTAATATTGTATTAGTGTTTTAATGCTATGGAAGATATGTATCATATACACTGTTAGTTACACATTTTTAAAAATTTTAACATTATTAGAAAATATGTAATTTTATTTATGAAGTACAAATTATGTATCAAAAAACAATCCGTAATATTCGTCACAAATGATGCAAGAAAAAAATGCAATATTTGCCTAAAAAAATAAGTAAAAAAAGTTATATATGATACACAACTACTTAATATTTATTATAAAATACATAACATATATTACAAAAATATGTAAAAATTAGGATTGTACACGGATCAGATTGATCAAGTTTTAGAGTAAATTAGGAATCGAACAGTAGGAACTAGTATATATATATACTACAAACTGATAAGGAACTGAATAGTAGGAACAATAGGAACACGGATCAGATTCTTCTATGTCTTGCTCTTCATCACAATTGGTCGATCAAGTAGTTTGACATATCTAATGCTTTCCTTCATGGAGTTCTTGAAGAAGAGGTGCATATGTTGCAGCCTCTTGGCTTTGTTCATCCTACTCAATCCACTCATGTCTGCAAACTTCACAAGGCCTTATATGGGCTCAAACAAGCACCTAGAGCTTGGTACTCCACCTTCTCTTCATTTCTTCTATCTCAGGGGTTTTAGAATAGTAAATGTGATTCATCTGTATTCATTCAGAAGTTTGATAGCACTATTACTGTGCTTTTAATCTATGTTGATGACATATTACTCACAGGAAATAATGATGCTCATATTACCTCTCTTATTGCTCATATGCATGAAGTTTTTTCTATGAAAGAATTGGGTCCTGTGTCCTATTTCTTGGGCATTTCAGTTCAAGCTATTGCTACTGGTTATACACTTTGTTAACAAAAGTATGCTCATGACATACTTGTGCGAGCTGGATTAGCTGAATGCAAGCCCTGTTCTTCACCTATGTCTGTCAAGCCTAGTCTCACTAGTTCTTTCACTGAATTATTTGACAATCCTTCTCTTTATCGCAATATAGTTGGGGCTTTGCAGTACTTAACTATCACCAGACCTAACATCTCCTTTACTGTTAATCAGTTGTGTCAACATATGCATGCCCCCAACTTGGGTCATTTTTCTGCTGTTAATTAGTTGTGTCAGCTTCTGTTCCTATATATGTCTGTTAGAGATATTAGATATTTGTTAGAGTTAGATATTAGTTAGAAGATTGGTTAGAAGTTTGTTAGACAAGTTGTTAGATAGTTAGACAGTCATTATACAAATGTCTATATAAACAATAATGTAGCTACAATACAAGTATTGAATAAAGAATTGAGGACTTCATCTTTTTTTCATTGTGATAAAGAGCAAGACAAAGAAGAATCTGAATACAGCAGCAGTTGAAGTCACAGCTTATGTTGCTACAGTCTAAGACATTAGTGCCACCACTATATCAGCAGCACTCATGCCCATCTCACAGTTGCAACTTCAGATCTAGCTCAGCTTCTGTTCCTGTATCTGTCTGTTAGATATTAGGTATTTGTTAGAGTTAGATATTTCCAGACTAAAATGAATCAAGTTTCTGTCAATGATCTGGTTAGATAACCTGCAGCAGGTTAGAAGATGCCTGGATTAGTAGGCTTACAGCAGCAGCTTCAGTGGTCTAGTACATAAATCTATTGGGATGGTTTGATTCTTATTCTGTTCTATTCTAGCTTTCTGGGTGAGCAGCTGCTGCTTTGTGTCATTAATCCTCGTTATTGCCTTGGTTCTGGCCCTGGTGAGCAACAGCAGCAGTATTGGGTTTGGTTGGAGAGCTCCTGAGAAAGTTGTTACTCCTGTATAGTTGCCCTCTTCATTGTGTGTCTGAGGCGTCACAGGGAGGTTAATCGCTAGTGTTGTTTTGTATCTTCTTGTTGTTGTTTTATTATAGAAAGAACAAATTGTAGTTCTGAGAGAAGAAAGTTGGACTAGGAGGGTAGAAGATCTGTAAAGACCGCATCTGCAATCGCCATAGGTCAGAGTAGAGAAAAGTAGGATATCAGCCAACTTTTCGATGCAGGCCTCAACCTAGAACCAACTTGGATACACCTCAAAAAAGCACATAGCTAGCCAATGAGACTTCAATACCCTGGATATGGAGAAAATGAGACCATAACAAAGAGGGCAGATCAACCTACAGCTATACATGAACCCTTTTTTTGGATCCTTTTAATGTGTTCAGGGTCCCCATACCAGCTGTATGTGGACCATGAACTCACCCCATAATCCCAAAAGCTGAATCAATGTCAGCACAAAGATACGAGTATTTTCCCTTGCACAGCCCGCAAGGGTAGGCCACAAAATATTCACCTGAACATCAATACTAGTATAGACTAAATAAGAACGACTTTTACAATCAAAATTAAAGGATTTCTTCACACTTGAGGCGCTTAGAGCAGCCATCATCCCTTGCTGCCAGATTGCTAATTCCAGAGGACAAACTGCCCGCAAGTGTTCCCAGCGGTAGAAGACATCCAGTAGACATTTTATGTAACCCTTCTTTCCAGCAACAGACTTGAAACAAACACTCAACCTGATACATGAATTCCTATCACAGCTAAGAACCAATGCTCTATGCCATCGGCAAGAAAAAGCTTTACATACGAACCACAAACAGCCCACATTATATGAACTCACATCACTCAACCCACAATATGAGACCTCACTACACTCTACAAATGTTGACAGCAAGCAACTTGCAAGATAGAACAACAATTCATAAACGTGTAAACAAGTTAGCAACAAAACTCTCTCAATATGGGCAGTGAAAGGTATGTGATTTAATGTCCTCCCCACACTCAACCCTCTATGATATGGTCTAGCTCCCAGAACAGCACCTTTCAACCTGCACATTAACCAAACAATTAGATAACACTCTATTTATGCTCCCATTCACTCAACCCACTTGAAGTGATCTAACATCCCTCAAAACTCTTCTAACCGGATCTAGAGAGGTAACTCTATTCTTCAAAATTGAATCTGGCAGCCTCCATGTCTCCAGAAACAACCTGTCACTTTGATTAATATTCAGGTTAGTAACAGAAAACATCCGAAATCGAACCATATCAATTATTTGCTTAATAACCACCTTCTCGGGGAGGAACTTCCCATTAAAAAATCTGCTATTTCTGGTCATCCATAATTGGTAAACTGTGCAATTAAAAACCAATCTGGAAATGACCGAGCCGAGGGATTTACCCCAAATTTGTTGAGACAGGTCGAACCAAATTTCAAACCATGGCAGATCTGGCCAGAAACATTTAATCATTAGGGGGGGGGGAACCTTTAAACTCTAGCTAACAATCAATGTCAAAAGAGGTCAAATTTGGGAACACAGGGGTAGCATATTAACATTATTGATGTACTTGCTGGTGGTGATATGAACTACACAGAGAAAATGGAATACTAGAAAGAGGCAAAAATGCAATTCTTCTTCCACATATAGAGCAAGTGTACCATAAAGGAAAGGAGGAAAAAAGCAACATGCTGTGTGATCCTTTTGACAAAATGCAATAAAGAGAAAATGTATTCATTGTCTCCAGTAGAATTTTGTTCCAAATAATGATGTTAATCAATCATAACATATGTTAGTAAAAAAGAGTAAAGCGTTCCTGTAACACCACCTCCTTTCACAGTACAACTGATGTCCCAAATACCCAAAGTCTTCGTCTCGAGAAAAAGTAGAAGAGAAGCGACGATGATCAATCATTGGGAAATAGACATCAAACTCTTTGTCATTAACTACAAATTTACCATCACTGGTTGGATCCAAACACGGGCCTGCTGCATTTCCTTCATCCAATTCCATAAGCCCTTCCTTTTCATCTACTTGTCTCACCCGTGCATTGGCAACTTCTTCCTTTACGCGCTCTATTTCACTCTTGTAGATTTTCGTGTATTTTTAGGATAACGCATGTCTTCTATTTCTTTTAGTGGAGGCAATCCTTGAACACCATCCGAGATCCTTCAGAGCAATCAAACTATCTAGCATTGCGTCTGTGATACCGAATCTTTTAACTAGGTCACCGAATGCTCAATTTGGACCTAAAATTACAAATATTGGATCGATAGTCTTTAGTCGACATTATCGAGATGACATGATGACCGAAACTTAAAAACCTTATAAAAACCTTCCGTCACGTAATTTTCCAGCCCAGTATAGCTTTTACAATTTTAGAAAAATAAACTAAAATCTAAAGCAAGGGAAAACAGTCAGGTTCAATGTCACAAGGATGTATTTGAAATAATTTGCCTTATGTAGTCTCCAAGAAGGAAGCAAGAATACTATTTTCAGATTGTCTATAGACTTAGCTAAGATAAAGAAAATACAAATTCAAGACTGCATTTATATTTATGCAGCTTTGAATTCATTAGTGGAAACTAGCAATTGAAAAAGAAGCATGCCACAGATAAAAATAAAAACTCAAAAAGTATTAGTCGTACATGATGCTAATGCCAAATCACTAATCATTCAAAAAAAAAGCTCCATTCTAAGCCAGTGTTTATATGAAATGCATATACAAATGTAGTTAGATACAGTGTTAATGAGCCTAATTCATCATTTGAAAGATATACAAATGTAGTTATTTATTTATTATATGTATTTTTATTTGATTTGGATATTGCTTTGCTGTTTATTAGAACTATATTTGTTTTATGAAAATTCATGTATATTATGATTCTCTTTCTTTATTGCATTCTTGTTTTTTTTACTCTAATCATATGATCTTCTCATTATACACGACCATTTATAGGCAATTTTATATTTTTGCCTTCTTATGAAAGTTAAGACAATGGAATTGATGCCTGTAAGACACTTTCAAAATATTCATTACAGTTATCACAAAATGTCTTAAACCTTAATATAGCCTTGGTGTAGCATTGACTACGACTAAAATTCATAAAGGTCATGTTCGAAGACCTGTATATTTATGTATCATAGTTTATTAAGAAATCCCTATTTTCACTATCTAGATGCACTTCTATTTGTGTGAAATTTGTATGCACTTCTATTTGTGTGAAATTTCTCCACCTTTCTGATCTAAGCAATTATATGTATTACTTGGCCATATTAGGAAAACAGTTACTTTGCGATTAACGATGGAGAAAGATTGGGTACATCTTAATAGGTAATGAAAATTATATTTGGAACCTTTTGTGCTTAAAATATTCATTCTCAAATGTTTTGATAAATTTGGACTTTGAATGGTAAAATAGAACTACAGATGAATACATGAAAGCAGCATGGAATTTTGTGGACATGGCTAAAAGGAATACAGGGTATCCAGAGAAGATTATATGTCCTTGCAAAGATTGTCGAAACTTAAGTCACCATTGTATTGAGGTTGTGTATGAGCATTTGGTCATAAAGGGAATGGATGAAACTTGTACAAATTGGTTTCATCATGGAGAACAACCAAATGTCAGTGATAAACCTGATATGGAAATGTTAGGCTCATACAATTTATTTAAAGTCAAAGCATGTCTTGAGATGACAATTATGAAAAATCTGTTGACGAAAGTGGGGATGAGGATTTATTCAAATTACTGGAAGATGCAGAAACTCCATTATATTTAGGTTGTGAAAAATACACAAAGTTGTTAGCAATTGTTGCTCTTTACAAGCTTAAAGCTGTAAATGAATGGTCTGATAACAGTTTCAATAAACTTCTAGAGATATTACATGATATGTTACCAATGGGGAATGTCATTCTGAAGTCTGTATACTCTGTGAAAAAAAATTTCAAAGCATTTGATTTAGAGTATGAGAAGATTCATGCTTGTGTGAATGATTGCTGTTTGTTTAGAAAAGAGAATGCTGAAATGGAGAGTTGTCCAAAATGTGATTTTTCACGATGGAAGGTCGATCAACGCACCAATAAAATTAAAAAAGGTGTTCCTGCTAAAGTGCTAAGATATTTTCCTATAATCCCAAGGTTTAGGAGGATGTTTAGGTCATCACAAATGGCTGAAGATTTAAGGTGGCATTCTGCTCATAAAAGTGAAGATAGCAAGATGCGACACCCAGTTGATTCTTGCTCGTGGGACTTGGTTAATAATAAGTGGCCACTCTTTTCATCAGATCCTCGCAATCTCAGACTAGGTCTAGCGGCTGATGGTTTCAATCCATTTCGTAATTTGAGTTCTACGTCCTTGTTGGCCGTGATGCTAGTTGCATATAACTTCCCACCATGGTTATGTATGAAAAGAAAATGTTATGTTGACATTATTGATTCGGGAAAAAAGCAACCAGGTAATGACATTGACGTATATTTCCATCCGCTTATAGAAGACCTGCAAGAGTTGTGGAATAATGGGGTGAATATTTATGATGCTTTCACAAAAACTGTTTTCAATTTGAGAGCAATTTTATTATGGACAATAAATGACTTTCCAGCATATGGAAATCTCTCTGGGTGTACTACGAAGGGTAGAATAGCATGTCCTATATGTGGCAACAATACATATTCACAGTGGCTAACATTTAGTAGGAAGTTTGCATACATGGGCCACAGGTGCTTCCTTCCGCCATCTCACCCTTTTCGAAAGAAAAAAACTTGGTTTGATGGTAAGGAAGAAAAGAGAAGAAATCCAAAAATCATGACTGGCAACAACATTTGGGTTTCTATTAAAGACATGAAGAGTGATTATGGAAAAAGTGGAAAGAAGAAGTGAAAGCGAGATAATGAACCTATTCAAACGTGGAAAAAGAGGTCAATTTTTTTTTAATTACCTTATTTGGAAGGTAATTGTTATTGACTATTTTGATATATCTTATTTATTTATTTATTTATTTATGTATTTATTTGAGTTTTTGATAGTAGCAATTTTATAAGTGTTTTAATAATGATTTCTCAGGAACTTACATTACGTCATAACTTAGATGTAATGCATATAGAGAAAAATGTTTGTGAAAGCATCATTGGCACGTTGTTGGATATCAATGGAAAATCAAAGGATGGTCTCAATGCTCGTAAGGATTTACAAGAAATGAGAATACGACACGACTTGCGTCCAACAGACCATGGGACTAGAACATACCTCCCTGCAGCTGCACATACACTATCAAGGACTGAAAAGAAAATATTTTGCAAGAGGTTATTTGACCTAAAGTTACCCGATGGGTATAGCTCAAATATTGGGAATTGTATATCAATGGAGGAATGCAAGATTATAGGCCTCAAATCCCACGATTGTCATGTTTTGATGCAACAATTGTTGCCTGTAGCTTTGAAAGGATTAATGCCGGAAGGACCAAGAAATGCCATAATTCGGTTGTGTTCATTCTTCAACAAAATATGTCAACGAGTCCTTGATAGAGAACAAATAGCTGCCCTCGAAGAAGGAGTCATTGAAACCTTATGCATGTTTGAAAGGTTCTTTCCACCTTCATTCTTTGACATCATGATACATTTAACGATTCACATAGGACGAGAAGCACGATTATGTGGACCAGTCCAATACCGTTGGATGTAACCCTCTGAAAGGTGAACACCTATTTTATGATTATTAAATATGACTATGTGTTGAGAAGTATCATTTTAGTATGATGTTCATTTTTCTGAAGATATATGAAGATACTCAAAGGATATGTTAGGAATCCTGCACGACCTGAAGGCTGCATCGCAGAATGCTATCTTGCAGATGAGTGCATGTCATTTTGTAATAAAAATATGAAGACAACTATTGAAGTATATTATCAAGTAGGCCGTAATCAAGATTTTGATAATGATGTGATTCTTGAAGGTCGTCCAATTTCAGGTGGAACATCAATCACATTGAGTGATGAATTGTTGGAAACTGCACATCGTTACGTGTTGTTCAATCTGACCATAGTGGAACCCTATTTGGAGTAAGTATGATAGAATTTCCAATGCATAATTTACTAGGTACCTGATATCAGTTATAAACCACTTACATATTTTGTTTTCAATTAGGATGCATTTAGAGGACTTAAAGCAATCAAACAGGAGCCTTGGTCTTCAAAAAAATAAAAGCTTACTTTTGAAGCGACATGCTGAAAATTTCGCAACATGGTTAAAGGAAAAGGTTACATGTTATTTCAAATCTATTTGTCTAGAAGAATATGATAACATGATATATGAATTTATTTCCTTATTTTTTAACAGATTCAGTTTCATACCCCATCAACTAATGAGTTGGACAATGATGAGGTGGACAAACTAAAATGGCTTGCATATGGTCCTAGAAAGTATGCAATGTCCTATAATGGATATATAATTAATGGGCAGCGATTCCACACAAAGGAAGCAGAGAAGTCAACTCAAAATAGTGGTGTTTCTATTGAAGCTAGCACCACGTCGAAACAAGTGCAAAGGACACTTCACAAGTTGTTGATGTCGTTGCATATTATGGTGTGATCAGAGATATAATTTTATTAGATTACCATACATTTCAACTTCCAATATTCAAGTGTGATTGGGCAAATATTGGACATGGTGTTAGATTTGAAGATGGTTTTACACTTGTTAACCTACCCCAAGATGAGAACCAATATGAGAGGGAGCCTTTTATATTGGCCACACAAGCAAAACAAGTGTTTTATTCGAGAGAAACTGATTCATCGAATTGGTATGTTTTACTAAAGGCACCGCCAAGAGGTTATTATGAGTTGGAAATGTATGATGAGAATAAGGATATGTCTTCCAGGCCACAACACGTTTCACCACTTGATTTGAACATTGATGATGATAATGACGAAGGTAGTTTTGTGAGAGAAGATTGTGACAGCATATTGGTGTGATTTGTGTGCAACTCTTGAAAAGATTGTAGTTTTTATCTCAAGTCTTTTTGAGTTTATAATGTTATTTTGAAATTTCTTTTTAAAGCACTAGTTTACATTCTAAATTTGTTTCAGAATTATTTATGGTGGTTTGAAACAAGATAAAAGAGTTTTAACTTATGATGAATGTATAATATTGCACTTTAAAAGTTTTTATTTAAATTTTTTTGGGAAATGATGGTATGTACAGGGTTTTTTTTGCTTGGTCATTTCTATCACTTTTGTAGCCTTTATGTATTTATAAGGTATACAACTCAATTCTTGTTTCAAGATACTTTCTTTATTTCAATTCATTTCTCTAACTAAGTTTGGAATTTGATGCTATGTTATTATTTTGTTGAATAGGTTGGTTACCATGGTTGCTACTTGTGAGGGGAGGTTACGTCCGCGGTAGACATCAAGTGAAGTCTCTCTTGAAGGACCATCGAACCTCTTGCCTCAAGATTTCCTAGAAACAACTGCAGTTCCTACAGAGGGTTCACAAAGTCTTAAACGAAAAAGGGGCCCAACCAAATTGAAAACAATTGCAGTGGATGGCGGAAGTCGAATTGAAATAGTGTACAATGACTTGGGTCAACCAATTGGTGATGGATCGGTCAAATTATCCTCCTTCTTAGGAGCTCTTGTTCGAGAGATTGTACCTGTAACACTTCCTGATTGGAGGAAACTTCCTTTGGGGATGGAAGAAGTCTTATGGAAATCTATTCAGGTGTAGTATACCAAACTTAAATATCTTTGCTTTGAACATAAAATAATCATAACATTAATGGTAATACAACTTGCAGGTAAGATTTAAGGTAGATGAAGAGTAGCAAAAAGATCATATATTTATGTTAATGGATGATCTTTGGAGAGCCTCCAAATCAAGATTAGTTACCAAAATAAGGAAAGCATCAAACGAAGAAGAAAGGCTTAAACTACGACCTGATAACATGAAATCAATTCATGAGTGGAAGGATTTCTTGAAGGAAAAGACAAGCTAAAAGTTTAAGGTAAGAAACTTCTGAAGTTGTCAATGCTATTTTATGAAGGCAACATATGATAAAGACATTCTATTGTTATCAACACTATTTTATAAAATAGCATTGACAACTTCAGAAGTTTCTATTCCTGACTTGCTGATAGCTCTGCTATTCCTCTGTTCCTATTCCTCTGTTCCTATTCCTCTTACTCTTCCTCTTCCACGGACCACCATGCCTTTAATATATAGACCTTCAATTTTGTCATTTCCATTCTTAAATTATATTTAGTGTATGTTTTTTTTTTATTCTCGATATATATCAAGTGCTGGGCAGATCTTATTGCCTGAACATATGCTATTTGAATGCTCATGTCGATCACTAGATTTTTTGCACAGACTAGGTTCTGCAGCAGCTTGATTTCTCTGTTCTGTAGTTGTAAAACTAGTACTGGGAGCTTTTTGCAAATATTAGCTAATTATATCCTCACTTGCTGATAGCTCTGCTGCAATTCTTACAGTTTCATTTATATTTACTATTTCTCAATTTAATGTAAAATATATAGTTGAACAAAATTTCTATGTTTGGGACCAGTTTCTATGTTTCGTCAACATTATCTGTTTAGTATATGGCTATAATCATACTTGCATTGATTGTCTATAAAAGTATTGACCGATATGTATCAATGTTCTAAGCTCAAAGGTTTTATTACTTAAAAAGGTTATAGTGATGAGCTTATGTCATTTCCATTTAAAAGACACATTAGGTGGAAAAATATATATATATATATATATCTCATAAGTTTCCATTCATGAAGCACAAAAAATAAACAATGACCGAATCAAAACAAAATTTCAAGAAAACTTAAATATAAACCCATGGAATGAAGGAAAAAAGTGTGCTAGTCAGGATGTATGATATGCTTCGTTGGCATTATATCATGCAAGGAAAATAGGAAAGACGGACTATATCCCATGTAGAATTAACTATCAAATTAGCGATTTGGTTGAAAGCCTCTGTCAAAGAATATCAGTATTCTATTACTGATTTCTTGTTTAATTTTGCTCAGATTAGACATTGTTTAGGTGGTAGCTTGTGAGAGGTGGGTGTTGGGTGTTTTTGGCTAAACTCGGTTGGTCAGCCGAAGTTTGGTCTCTGCTTGTCCGAATCGAATGAATTTGTCAATGCCGGTTTCTAGTTCTCTTGGGAAGTTTTGTTGTCATCTTTGTCAATGAAATGTGGTGTTCAATGCTCAGAAAGCTCTTGTCTCAATGGTGAAGCTAGTTTTGTATTGTGTAACACATTTTGGCACCGCTTCAGTTACGTGATTGAGCTCTTCACCAGGATTAGCTGGGGTGTGTGTGCATCTGCTCTGCTGTATGCTTCTATGTTGATCTTTGATGCAGGGGAGCATTGTTACCTTTGGATTGTGTGGCTGAGATTCTGCTATGACCAGCACTAGTGGATTCAGCTGTTTGGTTAGTCTCTCTCAGATTCATCCCTCTAGGTTCAGAGGTGTGCTTTCCGTGCCAAGGGGAGTCTCTCACTGGCATCCATCTAGGTTCAATATTTCTTTGGAGGAGTCTTTCAGTAGCCCAACTGGATGCTGCAGTGGAAGTGTGTAATATACATCAAGTAGAAGCTGCTGTTGTGTGTGTCCTATTTTTATGTGTCTGTGTTTGATGGTGGATCAGATCTGACTGCTCTGTTGCTTTGTTGCCTTGTTTCAAATATAGTTCTTTGGAGGAGTCTTTTAGTAGCCCAACTGGATGCTGTACTTCCACCAGATAGAAGATCTGAGACAGTTAATGTTCCTATTGGTAATGAAGTCCTGGGTTTGTTTCAGCTTCACCTTTGGTCTTCAATTGGATCTGCAGATTTCACCGGGTTTGGTTCTGATGCTTCTGGTTTTGGCTTCTGCTGGTTCTGGTATTGGATGCTATTGGTTCTGGTTCTGGTCTTCAGGTATTGGATGCTATTGAGTTCAATCTGCAGCTCTACTTTGCTTGGATGCTATTGAGTTACAATCTGCAGCTGGTGTTTTTTGCCTTAGCTCATCACCTTGGTGCTTTTGGTGTATCTTATATAACATATGGTGTGACTGGGGTTGTATCTTGGAATGTTCTTGGAGACCATCTTTTGGTGTCCTTTGCGGAGTAGTTTCATGGGAGGCTCAGTTTGAGGGTGACTGACTGTGAGTTGTTCCAATCAGAGTATGGTGGTGTATTCATGTTGTGACTGTGAGTTGGTCTCCTCTGTCATTTTATTGTTGCTGGTTGATCCGACTGAGGCTTCTCTTTGTTGATCCTTCTATTGAGGTCTTCTTTATTCTGATGATGATGGTGCTTACTTTACAAAGGTCATTAGCAAGGTTTGTTCTCGCACCGAGCCTGAGCCGATTAATGAGGTCTAGTTGGATTGAGTTCGATTGAGATCGATTGTGGTTAATGGGGTCTTGCTCAACAAGGTTTAGCTCTTGGTGATGGGTCTGCCACTTTATTTGGCTGCAGTGATGGTGTGATTATTTTTCCAAGGTCAATAGCAAGGTTTAGTTACAGTTACTGAAAGTGGATTGAGTATGTCACCGTTGGTTTGAGTATGGCAATACAATCTGTTGTGATTGGTTTAAGGTTTGGAGTCTCTCTCACCTGGAGCTTCCCCTGGGTATCTTGTCAATGGGGTCTTCTTCGATATTAAGTTGCTCTAGTAAATGAACCGATTTTCTCGGTTTTTGATATGTTTCTCTTGGTGATTTTACGGTTCTGTTTTGCTTGATCTGTTTTGTGTTTTTCTTTTTCTGTTGGTTTCTCACCAACTAGGAGGGTGGAGTTTTGCTTAGCTCCAAGCTCCTCTTTATTGATGTTTTTCCCTACTTTGTTTGGTTATCATCAATAAAGTTTTTTGTTTTGCCGATCAAAAAAATAAGAATAAAAATAAATAAAAAATAAAAAAAATAAAAATAAAAATGTAGAATTAACTAGATTATAAACCTAGGTAGATATCAGAACTAAATGTAGCTAAATGGTCTATAATAGTAAAGAAGTTCTAATCTCTGCTTTGTTGCTTTTGTTTTGATATAATTTTATTTTTATTTTTCCTTTTTAATGATATACATTATTGTTAAATTGATTATACTTATTGTGACGTGTTGATTATTGTTTTACAGTTATTAGGTTTGGAAAGAAGATGGAACCAATAGAAGTCAGCTTGGAAGTTTGTGGGTGCAGAAAAAGAATTTGAATGTGTTATTGTCTTGTACATACCGACATTATGACTTTAAGTTTTAGTTTTTATTTTTATTTTTTTGAACATAGTGACAGATTGTGTTTTGGTACTTTATTAAGACAATGTTATGACGATTTTATTATTTCTTGAAATTTATGGTGATGAGTTATTTTTCAATGATGATATTGTTTTGTATGTGATGGATGAAAATGTGTTTGTTGCATTTACAGAATTTAGGTTTCCAATATTGGTGTTGGAATGGATTTTTATTATATTTATAAATACTATATGATAGCATTTAAAATTGCTATCATAATGAGGTGTTTGTAGCATTTAAAAAATGTTATCATGCTTTATTATAACATTCTTAGTTAGTTATGATATGGTAAATTGTAACATTACTAGATTGCTATAAAAACAATTTTATAGCATTAACAAAATGTTATCCTTTGGTATTTGTAGTAACTTTTAGCTATTTCATAGCATTCAAAAATTGTTATAATATATTTACGATAGCGTTCAACAATAACATTCGATAAATGTTATTAAAAATGATACACTTTTAATAACATGGGCAAACATAGCATTCTAACGAATGCTATTGCTTACTTTTGATAGCATTCATCGAATGCTATAAAATGTGTTTTTTGTTGTAGTGCTAGGATAAGTTTTTGCCTTCCATTTCTAGGGAAAAGTTGATAGATCAGTTCATGAAGCTCAAGCAACTGAATACACCTGTAGCCTAGTTTGAGGTTATTTTTACTAGCCTCTCTAGATTTTTATTGAAACTTGTGACGACGGAGGAACACCATTGTATTGAGCTCGAAAAGAGGTTGAGGACCAGGCTCCTTTTCAAGGTGGCAACGTCTATGAATAGGGATTACGGTCGTCTTGTAGAGACAACATCTCATCTTGAGACCGTGATCCAAGCGGATGGGGGCTTTAACATAGGAGTCAGGAGGTTCAAAGGGAGACTTGGGACAACAAATGGTAGAGGGTTTTCACCCTATAACAGTCCTAGGCAACACTGTTCAGATTCACTTTTCCTGTACTGAGTTTTGGTTCACGGAGAGGTAGTCAGGGTGGGATCACTTATTTTAAGTGTGGTCAGCTAGGCCTTAAGTCTTTAGTTTGCCTGCAGAGAGGATGAGGGCAACAGTCTGCACCATCTTCGGGTCATCATTAGAGCCAAAGTCAAGGGACAGGGCAACCGCCTACTTGATATCAATGTGGGCAGTCAAGGCACTTGAGGAGTTTTTGCACTTAGGCAGGTGGAACATCTGGTGCGTCTAGTTTAAGGCAAACATAGAGCCATCATCCTACCATTTTAGCACAAACCTCGAGGGCCAGTCAGGGAGCCTCTTCGGCTCAATCAGTGTATTAGTCCTATTCTCCAAGCAGTGAGCAAGTGGAGCAGAGACCCACAGGGCTTATCTATGCTTTTGCCAGGCTAGATTAGTTATCAGCACCCTCTATTATATGAGGCAACTATTTGTTGTTCAATTCTATTGCCAATATATTGATTGGTACTAGAGCATCTCATTCCTTCATTTTGTCTGCATTTGCATCAGTTTTGGGGTTAGAAGTGGCTTAGTTAACGTCTCCTCTTAGGACAGAGTCACCAGTTGGAGGTAAAGTTGTCTTGGACCAAGGATGTCATGGTTGTGAATAAAGGTTGTCGGTCACTAACTTCCTTTTGCTTTCGTATTGTTAGACATGTCAGGTTTTGATGTTATTTTAGGCATGGATTGGATGTCTTCGTACTATGTAGTTATAAATTGTTACCATCAGAGGGTTACGGTGTGCACCTCAAGTGGTGACTATTTTTATTTTCTAGGGGACTGAGCTGATTGAGTTTTAACGCCACTATATAACCCACGTGGTTGGGGTGAGCTTAATTGTCTTCTTGTAACCTTCTTGGGTAGTGAGAGTGATGTGGTTGGAGTTGATTTGCCAAGGGTAGTTTGTGAATACCCGGACATTTTCCCAAAAGATCTTACTAGTTTGCAACCCCACCGAGAGGTTGAGTTCTCCATTGACTTAGTGCCTGACACGACATCGATTTCCATGGCACTGTATAGATTTGCATCTGCCAAGTTCTATGAGTTGAAGATTCAACTCCAAGAATTGTTTGATAAAGGTATCATTCGCCTTAGTACATCGCCTTAGAGAGTACTGGTTCTTTTTGCCAAGAAGAAGGATGGCACATTACAATTGTGCATCGATTATCGGAAGTTGAACTTGGTAACTGTCAAGAACAAGTACCCATTACCGCGTATAGATAATTTGTTTGACCATTTGAAGGGGTCTTATTACTTTTCTAAGATTGACTTGAGATCGGGTTATCACCAATTGAGGTTAAAGGAGGAAGATATTCAGAAAACGACATTTCGTACGTGGTATGGTCACTATGAGTTCTTAGTGATGCCTTTTGGGCTAACCAATGCACCAACCTCATTTATGGATTTGATGAATCGAATCTTCCATGAGTTCTTAGACCGTTTCGTGGTTATCTTTGTTGACGACATCTTAATTTACTCACCCTCCGAAGAGAAACATGGGGAACACTTGCGGGTTGTACTTGAGTTGGTTAGGGAAGACTATTTATATGCTAAGTTTGGGAAGTGCGAGTTCTGGTTAAAGGAAGTTAAGCTCTTAGGCCATATGGTATCTGGGGAAGGGGTGACTATAGACTCTTCTATGATAGAAGTAGTGCAAGATTGAGAACAACCTAAGAATGCTTTTAAGATCCAGAGTTTCTTAGGCTTGGCTGGGTATTACCAACGTTTTGTGAAAGACTTATAGAGATTGGCCTCACCATTGACTAGATTGACGATGAAGGGGATGAAATTTGTATGGAGTGAAACTTATGAAAAGTCATTTCAAGAGCTTAAGGTTAGACTCACCATTGCTCCAGTATTGATTATTTCGGAGAAAGGTTTGGGTTGTTTGGTTTATTTTGATGCATCTCGAGAAGGTTTGGGTTGTATATTGATGCAAGAGGGGAAAATGGTATTGTACAGTTTACAGTAGTTGAAAACACATGAGAGAAATTATCCTATTCACAACTTACAGCTAGCAGCGGTGATTTTTGCCTTAAAAATCTAAAGGCATTATTTATGTAGTGAGAGATTTGAAGTGTTTTCCAATTACAAAAGTTTGAAATTTCTATTTTCACAAAAGGATCTGAATTTGAGGCAGAGGAGGTGGATGGATTTTATGGAGGATTATGATTTCGAGTTATGCTATCATCCGTAGAATGCCAATGTAGTTGCCGATGCCTTAAGTAGGAAATTTGTAAATAGTGTAGCTAGTATTACCATTTGGGAATGGGAGATGTTGGGTGCTATTGGCGAGTTTGACTTGCATCTTGGCGAGTCTGCTAAGTCGGTCATTCTGTTCACTATAGTTGTACAACCTACACTAATGAGCCGAGTTATAGAAACACAACAAGGTGATCACGAAGTAGAGGCTATTCAAGGGAAGATATCTAGTGGAAAGGTAGAGAAGGGTTTCAACGTGTATTCTGACTCGAGTGTGAGATTTTTGGATCATCTTCTCATGCCAGAATCTTTTAGGAAGGACATACTCCGAGAGTTTCACCATTCATGTCTTATGGTACACTCGAGAGGTACAAAGATATACCACGACCTTAGCCACCAGTTTTGGTGGAGGGGGATGAAGAGAAACGTAGCCTTGTATGTTTTGAGGTGCCTTACTTGTCAATAAGTGAATGCCGAGCATCAACGACCAGTGGGTTTGTTGAACCCTTATCTATAGCTGAGTGGAAATGAGAGCATGTTACGATGAATTTTGTTGTGGGTCTTTTGAGGACTCAACGGGTTAATGATGTCGTATGGGTAGTAGTCGATTGGTTGACTAAATCAGTACACTTTGTACCTAGGTGCACGAGTGACTCAGTAGATTATCTTGCCAACCTTTATATTAGGGACATCATTCAACTTTATGGGGTCCCTGTGACTATTTTTTCGGATAGAGATCCATGTTTCACGACTTGATCGTGGCAGAGCCTACAGAATGCCTTGGACACTAGATTGATGTTTAGGATTGCTTATCATGCTCTGACTGATGGGTAGTCTGAGCGAACCATTCAGATCTTAGAGGACATGCTTTAAGTTGAGTTCTAGATTTTAAGGGGTCGTAGGAGAGGAATCTACCTTTGGTTGTGTTTGCCTATAATAATAACTTTCACGTGAGTATTGGTATGGCACTATTTGAGGCCTGGTATGGTCGACCGTGTAGATCTCTAGTGTGTTAGGCCGAGGTGGGTGACGCACCTATGTTAGGTCCTGAATTAGTCTGGAAAACGACAGAGAAGATTGTGCTTATTCATACGAGGTTAGTTTCGTCTTAAAGTCGCCAAAAGGGCTATGTTGACCATAGGAGAAGACCTTTATCTTTTGAGATAGGAGATCACATGTTCCTGAAAATAAACCGAGACGGGGTTTAGTGAGATTTAGGAAGAATGGAAAGTTGTCTCCTAAATTTATTAGGCCTTTTGAGATTATAGAGTGGATTGGGAAGGTAGATTATCGTTGGGCCTTACCGTTTCAACTTTTTGGGGTTCATGACGTGTTTCATATTTGTATGCTCTGGAAGTATGAGCCTGATCCTTCACACGTGTCGGATTGGACCGAGTTAGAGGTAGATGAGGTGCCTTATACGAGGAGAGACCGGTACAAGTTTTAGCTACTGGGGACCAAGTCTTGCGAGACAAGACTATTCCATTGGTTAAGGTGTTGTGGTGACACCATGGGGTTGAGGAGGCGACTTAGGAGCGTGAGATAGAAGTCCGCAAGAAGTATTAGGACCTATTTGTTAATGTTTGAGACTTGTATTGAAATCTTATTCATGTTGCAATATGTAAACATTGTATATGTTTTGAAAAGTTGAACTGTAATATTCCGTGTAGATAGACTTTGTGTTATCATTGTTGCTAGTATGAATGGTTGCAAGTTGATCTAATCCAGTGATTGTTGGTTTAAGTTTAATTTCGGGGACGAAATTCCTTAAGGGAGTGACATTATAATGGTTCCGGTTTAGACACGGCCCATTTCTTGCTTTTAAATCTGAGAATCTATTCCTTAACAATTGTTCATTTCATTTTCATCTTGTTGCTAGTTGAGTGCAATTATTTGGGAGTTATGGTTGTGTTTGGAATTAGATTTTCAAGAGAGGAGTTGTCCATATTTTTGCTTGTTCTCTTGAGTGGTCTTTAATAGTCTACAAAACCATTTGGAGTGTGGTATCTTTGCTCGAGTGGTCTTTCTTGCACTCAAGCGGTCTTCTGTAGGTCTAAACTTCTAGGAGGGGGTCATTCTGTGCTCGAGCGGTGTTTTTGGTCACCCGAGTGGTGTCACTTATTATGTCTGACGCTTGAGCGGTGTTTTTGTCACTCAAGCAGTTTGCGTGTATATCAATTTAAGAAAAGAATATTTTGAGTCACTTTTTCATTCCTTACTCTCTCTAAACATTTCAAAAACCCTAGATCTTCATTCTCTCTCTCTCTCTCTCTGTCTCTCTCTCTCTCTCTCTCTCTCTCTAGTTCTTACTTTCAAGCCCCAAATACACTCAACCTATTGATTTCCGCACGCTAGCCCTTTGGGGAAAAAATGTAGAGCACGTCAAGGGCTTTGTTTTAATTGGAGGAGTTATCATTTTTGGCTCTACCAAGCTTCAACCCTTGCTCTCTCTTGTCTTATAATCTTGAGGTAGGGATTTCTTCAACCTTTGGTATGATTTTTACCTCAGTTATTTGTCTATTGGTAGAATATAGTGATTTGGGAATTTTGGGTTAAACCTAGGGTTTGGCTTGAATTGAAAAAGAGGTGCTTTCAAATGGGTTCTTCAAAAAGGTTGTGGGAATGTGTTTATGATTGAGATATGTTAAAATAGTAGATTTTTTTACTTAAAATTGATTTTGTAAGTGAATGGGGTTTTTATTCTAAAATTATGGATATTTAGTTTTGTGATAGAAAACAAAAAATGATGTTAGTTTTGTAAGAATGGAAAAATGTATATGTTGATGATGATGGTGGAGTTGGATATGTAATATCACTAAGATGTTAAAAATGAAGAGATTATATCTGTTGTTGGAAAATTATATGTTGTATAGAAATAATTGTTTTGAGCTATCAGTGGAGAATAGTTTTGATTGTTGTAGAAATTGCATGAGGATTAGGTGAATTGAAACTAATCACTCATACATCTTGCATTGAACATTGTTGCATACTTAAACATTGAAAATGTTTCATTTTGAGAAAAATGAGTAAATACCTTAGTGAATCTGGTTAAGGGGTGTGGTTGTGGTTATTATGTTGGTCTGTGTGTCCTTGGTGAAAGTCCAAAAACCTACATGGTTAGGTACCAATCTTTCCAGTTAGTACCAGTAAAATGGCTCTTGTAGTGCTCACATAGCCTACTGGTAGACACGTACTTGGAGATTCTTAGTGTTTATTATCCACTACCTCGTTTTCTATTATAAAATGATTATTTTCATGAATTGATATATAATCTAACATTGTATGGTTTTAAGATAGAAAATGTGAAATGTTTAACAAATGGCATGCATGTGCATTCACTTTATGACTTCGTTAAGATTCGTATATTGTGAGGCTCAACCTATGTAGAAAACAACTTTCAGGTGCTGATGATATGCTCCCACCAAGGATATAGCTTGGGAGGACTTGGAGCCAAGGGCTTCCTTTTGTTATTTCATGTAATTATTTTTGTACAAGCATTGGGCTTTGATTGTATTAAGTTGAACTCATTTTCAAGTAACAAAACATTGCCTTGGAAAGATGTAGCCATTAGGGCATATAATTACTTGAAATTTACTTTCATTTTAATTCATGTATCCATGTCATATGATATAGATTCAGGATCTAAATCTTTTGTATTATCAAGTTTATCAATAGAATATAACATATGATGTTATTGATCAATTATAAGGAATGTTATGAGATGGGCTATTGTTATTATTTCGAGGCGTTACATATTCTCAGGTGGATCTGGATCCATCAAAGTGACCAGATCTAGTGATGCAAAACTCACTCTCTCTCTCTCTCTCTCTCTCTCTCTCTCTTCATTCCTCCTCCTACTCCCCCTCCTTCTCTCCTTCTGATATACAAGTATTTAGCTTCGAATGTATGTATATGTATAAATGTATATGTATATGTATTCAGATCTGAACCTTTTAATCGTACATATCTTGTGATGGACTATGGTTCATGGATGGTAAGCACCACATAAATTTTATGTTCATGGCATTTTTTTGCTAAAATGCGCTTCACTTTTACAATTTGTTGTTGTTGTTGTTGCTGATGTTGTTGTTGTTGTTGATGATGATGAATCTATGTTGTGATTATGGTTGTGCAAAATATCACACAATCCGCTAAAACCGCACCGATCTACATCAATCTGCACCGCTATATCTACTAACCGCGATTTAAACTTTAAAATTTATAATTTCTCTTCGAAACCATTTGGCTTAGCTATAGTTAATACATACATACATACATACATACATACATACATACATATATATATATATTAACCTATAATGAAATGTCAAAGTAAAAATGAATGTGAGACAGATTTAAGATGTGAAATTTATTACAAATTAATAAATATATTTATGAAAAATATTATGTAAAAATAGTTAGTGTTATATATAAAAAAATATTATGCAAATTACTGTTATATATTATGCAATGGCTTGATAATTGGTTAGAATATTCTTTAATCTGTCAATCCATCCAAAACTGCTCAAATCGCAATTTGCCAATCTGTCAACCGTCATTCGGTTTATAATTTTACTCTGAAATTGCCCAAACTACACCACGTACACCCCTAGTTTTGATGATGATGAATCTTTGTTTGTGGAATGATTTCAACAGATAGTGGGTGATGAAAAAAAAAAGATGATTACAACAAATAGGAGATAGAGATGAGAGATTTGAATATATAGGAAAATAATAAAATTTTGAACAGATAGAACAGATTTGTTTTAAACAAATCTGTTATAGTTGATTTTCAACAAATAAGATAATAGATTTGTTCAAATATGGTGGAAAATTGAACAGATGGACAAAAAATTAGATAGATAGACACAAAATTGGACAGATAGAATTTTATTTAGACAAATATTTAAACAGATAAGGGAAATTTGAATTGAAAAGGTTAAAAAATTAAACAAATAAGGTAAACAAAATTGAATAGATAGAAAAAAAAATTGAACAAATAAAAAAAGTGAAGGGGTAAAATTGGAAACAAAATGTCCTATATGATTTTTCACAAAACGTGAAACTCTCACTAATAAAAAAATATCCACTAGACCTGATGCGTTATACACTCTCTAAATTGGATTTATCATCAATTTTCTTGTCCTAAATATTAATAATATGATCAAAGGGTCACTCTAAAATATAAAATTTTAAAAATGGTGTGAATTATTATAAATGTCATAACTAAATTACTTTTAGTTATAACTATTAAAAAATAAAAAATAAATAAATAAACATAATTGCTAAAGAACTTTTCAATCACAACCAAAATAATAATCACAATATGTCCTAATCAACATTACAGGAAGTCATAATTAACATGACAAAAAGTCATAACCAAGACTTAACCTGTTAGGGAATCGAGGAGTCCACAAGTGCACAACAATACCAGCTCAATTCATCAAGGGGAAGCTCCAAGTCCACAAACACCATATCAAGGCCTAACATTCATTATTTGGAACTCATACCTACTTAAAAGCTTAAGCCTATAAGTGGAGAGCCCATCTAATGTATATTAAGACCCATCTATTTTATTCTTTATCCGATGTGGGACTCTACTTTCACACATGCTCTAATAATCTCTCCCTCATGTGTGAACCAAATAATGGGCCCCTTCCTTCTCCTCCTCGAGTCTTGATCTATCATCATAGCAGGTTTAGCATTATACACACTCCCTCTTAAATTTGATCTATAACTCTTCAACAACGAGTCCAACCCAAACTATCTACACATACTCAATTGTGAGCCACCATACTCTATTAAAAGGGAGCCACCTTTCTGCGATCCAAATTCCTTGTGCACTAGAAATTTTTATTTTGTCCGCCAAGAGTCATCATGGATTTTTCTTAATCCATCAAGAGTTTCCATGCAAGCCCAAGCCCACTAACATCGATGCTCCAGAGGAGCATGCTTATAGATCGTGTACCATCGGCTTTGATACCAGTTGTTAGGGAATTAGGAAGCCAACAGGTCCATAACAATACTAGCAATTGGCATCAAAGAAAAACTCCAAAGTCCACAAACACTATATGAAGGCCCAACATACATCATTTAGAACTCATACCCACTTAAAAACTTAAGTCAATAAGTTGAGAGCCCATCAAATGTATATTAAGACCCATATATTTTATTCTTTATCCAATGTGAGACTCTACCTTCCCACATGCTCCAACATAACTAATACCATAATAAGTTATAACTAAATAACACAAATGTCATAATTCGAGCATATGATATATATTCTGTAGAATTAACACTCGACAAGAATCAACATGAGACCTTTCTCACAGAAAATAATGTACAAGTGATCAACTTAATTAACTCAATTAATTTATACATTTTCATATAATTGTTTCATTTGAACATGCAACCAGATTATTTACATGTCTGTAACTCCAAAAGACCACACTTGTTTTTTTCTCAAAAAACTGATTAACATAATTTGGTAATTTGTTTTAAAACAATTAAGACTTGATTATGGGTTATACAGAGTTAATTAACTTGATTTTTTTATGGATGATATGCTCGATGAACATCACAATATGAACAATTTGATTTGTTTAATCTTCTACTACATTCAGTTCAGTGAAGAATAATCTTATTTGTTGATAACAATCTCATACAATAGTTAATTAATTGGAATAAAGGCCGAATGGCATTAAATTAGGTGAAATGGAATGAATTTATTATTTTTTAACTTCTACGACAAAATTCCATTATATTTTTAATCCATTAAAACAAACTAGTGTATATAACTCGTGCTATGTACGGGATTAAATAATGATGGATAAATTTATTTTTAATTAATTGAAAACAATTTTAAAATATATATATATATATATATATAAGTAAATTTTAACTATTTTTAAGTAAGTGGTTGTTTGAAATTAACATTTAAAATGGCATTTTGACTATTTTAAGAGATAAGAAAAGTTATTGTGTTTGAGAATGAATTTTTTAATTATATGAGAAAACGTGAAGAAAATTCATGAAGAAAATTATTGAGCTTGGCTAAGACATTACATAGATTGCTAGAAGTTAAGAATTGTTAGTTTACTTATATCAGACTCTTACAAATCTAGATTATTTGTTTGTTTCTTGTTTTGTTTTTATAATAATTTTCTTTACAGGTTTACCTAAGTGAAAGAAAAAAGAAAAATTAAGAACCACCAAAAAAAAAAAAAAAAACTAAATCAATTGGAACATGCACTACTAGAAAAGTACTTTTTGCAACCGTCACAAATAATAAAAACACGGTTGCAAAAGACCTTTTGCGACGGCCCATGTAACTGCAAATGAGGGACGCGAATGTGGGGGTGGTTAATACTTTTGCAACGACAAAGCAGCAGTCGCAAATTATTTGCGACCACCTAAACTACTTATGTCGACTGCTATTCTGCCGTCACAAAAAACAAGGTTTTTTGGCGATCATTTTGTTACCGTTGCAAATAGTTTTCAATGACATTTATAAATAGTACAATAATAGCTTTTGAGCAACAAATTTTTTGTTAACGCAAATAATTTTTTATTATAAACATTGTACATCAATTCTTTCAAGTACAATCACCTAACAAAGTTCTTTAAAAAATCTAGATAATATAACCAGATTTACATAATACGCCTTTCATAAAACGTGATACAAGCACATGCCTCTACAAACTCATGTAACCTGATTTACATAATATGCCTTTCATAAATAGGAGTATTAAGCTTATAACTTGCATTCAGCCCATAGGTAAAGCTATGTTTAAACCTTCTTTGGCATTGTCTGGTTGTTTTGTCCTTGAATTTTGATGCAATGAAAGGCGAATTGCAAACATACATTCCAGAATAAACCATCAATTTCATTCATCAACACTAACCTCTAATCATATCAATATGACAAAAATTAAAATTGATTAGAAAATCTATACTTTTCAGTTCCATGAATATGAATTTGCTCACGAAATATATCATCCTCCTGCAAGTCAAGTTATCCATGCATTGAATATCAGACAAACCAACCAGTCAAGCGATTAAGAGAACAAAACAGAGGAAGTATAGGATAAGTGACCTCTTGAGACCATGAAACTATGTGATGCTCTTTCTACTTTGGAACATCTTCATTATTATTACTCTTATTCTTCTTCATATTCTGCATTGCTTCTTCACTTTTTCTTCAACCACATTCCTTACTCCTTTATTCATGTTATGCTCTTGCATGCTAAAGTGAGAGAGATTCTTTTGTTAGCTAAGTTAGCTATGCCACATAAAAAGGTTACTACCACATTTTGACTCTAATGGATCTGTACACCATTCTTAGGACTGCCCATAGCAGTCATACTTGTGTAAATTCAAAGTTTAACTTGGAAAATTTTCTCTATCAACAAAATATATAGCAACAGATTATAGGATAGAGGGCATAACATTTAGAGAATGCAGTGTCAGAAGAAAGTAAATTGTTTTTGTGACTTGTTTCTAGCAGGAGATGGGATTTACTAATCAAGGATGCATAATACCTTTATGGGCATTGATTGAAGTTCATGAATTAATGCACTTCTAGACTTCACAATCTAAGTTAACAGAACTATAATAAAACATGCCAATAACGAGACTTTTATTTCATATTAATAAGCCACAATATTCATTCGAATTTTACATTTAATAATGCACCCTTTGAGCAAACCCAAATCCATGGAAGCATATATAATAAATCCCTTGTATCATTGTTTTTCTTTTTTCTCCATTTTGCTAATGGTACTAGAACTTATGATTTTACAATTCTAGTTGGGCCAAGTGATTCAAATCACATTAGGATCTAAAAATGTGTAGAATTTTAAAGCAATAACAACCCTAGTAAAAAAAAATCATATAGAATTGTTTAAATTGTTAATACTTTCTGTAATGTCCCGAAATAAATACTATAACCCGTACTCAATATCAAGAAGTACTCACAACAATAAAGAAGTTATCTTTCATTGATTTACAATTAAGCTTTACAAAAGAGTGATATAATAGAAAGACATGATAAAGGTTAGACAAATAAGGAATGCCCTAAAAGCTTACATCTTTCCAAGACGATACTTGGTTAAAACAAAAGTGGACTTAAGTCCAATACAGTTAAAGCCCTTGGCTTGTACAAAAGTAAATACACGAAAGAAGCTCTCGCTCCAAGTTCTCACAAGCTATTGCCTTGGCGGAGGCATATCATCAGCACCTGAAATGTTTTTCCCACATGGGGTGACCAAAGCCCAGTAGAAATAATCCAACACAGTATATGAATCTTAACAGAGCCATAAAGTGAATGCATATGCAATGCTCATGCCAAAACATTTTACTTCTCTTTCCAAAACCATGCAATGCCAAGTTAAAATTCATGGTTCATAAATCATTTCCTTTACAATAGAAAACATGGCAGTGAATCACACTCTGAGAATTTCAAAACAATACAACATTTCCCAAACATTTCGTCTGGAGAAAACCATAAATTGGGAACAATGTAAACATAGGCTATACAAGCATTACTATTATCATTTCAATGGAAATTTTGTACACGAGATCAGCACCCATGTATACGCGCGATTTTCGGGGCTTTCACCATGGATGCTAGGGGTGGGCGCGGGTTGGTTGTGGCCACGAAACCTCCAATCCGCCATCCGTCCGCCAGATTAGTGGATTGGAGAAAATTAATCTGCATCCATTCACCAATTTGGAGGATGTAGATTGAGTGGATTGGCGGATTAGCGGATGGATGCGAATCGGTTTGGCAGTTTAAAATTTTTATAAATTTGCAATATAATTCAACTTGTGCACTTCCTAAATAATAAAAAAAATAAAATATTGCAATTAATGACATAAAAAAGTATTACAATCACTGCATGCCTCATCCACATATTATAATTACATCATGCCTCATCTACATAAAGTATTATAATATGTGGTTCTAAAATTATAAAAACAATTCAAACCAGCAAAATCATGAACAGAACAGTAGAAGAGATTGTATGCCTCTATATTGTTACATCTATATCTGTTTTTTAAAACAAAAATCAATGAGCATATATTATCTTTTTTCTTTATTATTTTTAGAGTTAGATTTAAAAACCAAAAAATGTAGAGAAATAATAGTTTTATTTTTTTCAATTCAAAAAATATATTCAAATAGAATTTTTTTTCCAACAGAACATATTTAAAAAAAATATTTAAACTCGTTTTCAATTGAAAACACAAACAAAATATCTAAACAAATCAAAAACACAAAGTCTTACAAATTACTATGGCGGTATGGCAGTTCGGTTGCTGCCAAAGGAACCCCAAATCTGCCATCCGTCCAAAACTAGGCGTGTAGACCGCCCGAACTCGCTCCACCTGCCTCCCTTTCGAAGAGGATGCGGATTGGGGTTCATAGCTACTACAGTTTGAACTCCTATCACGGTCCTGAATCTAATCTCACAAAGTACAATGTAAGACTGATAAATCACCAAAGAGTCCAAATCCAGCAAATCGTTTTAGAAAATCAATTTCAATCAAAAAGCGCCAAACATGGACTGCTTTCAGAGTCGCCACCTAAATATTTTATTTTGGGAAATTTAGGAAACCCTGACTCGTGCCTAGGGCCACGTGTCCGTCATCACCAAAGTTGTCTCGGCTCGGCAACTTGGGTACGAGAGGGGAAGGTCCTGAAATAAGCACTCCCGCTCGCCCGATCAAAGGATCGGCCTCTACTAACATGATATGTTGTTTTGAGAACACATGTGTTCTTATTCCGATTATTTCGCTAACTTACTACGTGATGCGCACAGCATACAAGTATAGACTAGATCGCCTAAATTGGAACAAAACAATTCAATATTTGTTTTTGAAAATGGTTTGAATTTGCCACCCTCAAGTGGGCTTAAAAATGCGGATATTCCACCAAACAAGGTGGGCTTAAAACATGATGATTTGCCACTCCAAGTGGGCTTAAAACTCACATTTGATGAATTGTTCCAATTCAAGTAATAAAGCCTTCATCCATAGGCATTCATCAGTTTAGTAGTTAAGCAAATAGCCTCATGGCAAGCATGCTGTTATGGCAACACGCACACTCATGCAGTATGCTAAAGCGTAAACACTTACAGTGTACTCCGAGCCAAAACAAAAGCAAGTTATTAATCAATTCAAGATCCTAGCTATGTCAAGATGCCTAATGCAACACATGCAAAATGCAACTAAAATAGGCTCGGCTATTCTAAGATGGCATATGAATGCAACACTCGATAACATGCTTTGAAACACGTATTCAAGTAAGTATTGAAATTCAATACAGTTTAAATGATGCGCCAGCCTGGTGCGTGCATTACGAATGAATGATGCACGCATGCAAAGCATAAGCATGCTAATTGAAATATGCCCTAAAACTAACCATCAAAAGCTGGTAAATAAAAGGGAGAAAGACGTAGGGTTAGAAGACATTCACACACACACGCACACTTATTACAACATTTGCCCTCTCGACGGAGGGTCTGAATGAATAAGCTAACTAGCTACGCCAATTAAGCTAACTATTACAGATAAACTAATTAACTAACTATTCTAGCTAATCAATTATTACAGACCGAGTTGAATAACTAACTAATCTGAGCTAATTAAAGCAATTTAAATTAATTAACTATCTAAGCTAATTAATTACAACACATTTGAACCAGTTAGAAACAACTAACTAATAAAGCAATAGAGAGAAGATGGACTCGCGGGTGAGGGAGACATGCATGCTCGATTGGCGTCGTCCCGAAAATCCATCGCCTTGCCACCGGTTGCCTCTGTTTGCATTCGTCTTGATTCCTGAACACCGAACCAATCTTTAGGTTGTTTCTGCTCCAAAACCAGCACAACTTTGGACCACCTCTAAGCTTGAGAACTGTCGGCCACCTAAGAAGGCTGTAGGCCACTTGCTCTGACCAGTCGACTACTTGTTTCTGCATTCTCCAATTTTGCTGCAAACAGAGTACAAAAGGGGCAAGGCAAGGTATTTGCAGGGTATGTGTGTACAACCACCCTCCTTATCATTTCTCAAGCTCAAAGGAGCGTGGTACTCGACTTTCAGGCCACCAACTGAGCATGACAATGCACGATGGCCGAGAAGTCAAGTTTGTACAAGTCAATGAATGCACAAATAACACACAAGACTCAAGAGGCCTCCACCCTATCATGCACAATCAAGGGGGATGGTGACTAAGAAATGAGGCACGTTCCATCATTTCATGTATTAAACGTCTCTCATTTCTCGTGTTTGGATTAACATCCGATCCAAACACATGCAATGCAACACAAACATGTTATCTTGGCATGCTTTACTTTGATTCATTTTGTTTACTCGTTTTAGATTACCGATAAGTCCTTTAACCGGTTAAATCCAAAAGTGAGAAGTCCTCATATTTGGAACGACAGACCAAGCCACAAGTTTCTTGAGCATGAAAGAAGCATCATGCCACTAGGCATGAATGCCTCAATTTCGTGCTCAAACCAACAACGGGCTTAAGACCTTTTACGAAGTGATACAAAAAATGAAAGATGGCATGCAATGACACATATTCCAGCACTGAAACAGGATACTAAATGACATCAAAGCATGGAAATGATGCATGCAAGACATACTCAGAGTCGAAAGCATTGAAGCTAGCAAAGAGCATAACACTATAGGCATACAATACTAAGCCTAAATGACCAAACCAACCCTGGACAGAGGTTAAATGTGCCAAAACAATGGCCTAATCATGTTGAAACTTAGGCTCAAAAGCTTAGACAAAATGCATACAAATTAGCTCATGATCAAGGCATAAGGCACAACTCTCCAAAAGCATTTAAAGAGTGAAACATGTGGAAGCATGGCAAAGATATAAGCTTTGAAATTACATACCAAATGGTGACATACCATGCAAACAACACATACACAACATGTTAAAGGCCCCAAAACTCAAGGCTAGTCAAGGCCCTTTACACTACAACCATACTAAGCAATGCTCAAATGACCTTAACCATTCAAAACAGACCTAAGGCAGGTCAAAATAGTAGCAAAAACATGCTAGACTTGCAGCATAGATGGCAAGAAAAATGTACTCATGCATTGGCTCACAAACAAGGTATAAAGGCACAACTCTTAAACACAATGAAAGAGTGATAAACATGAGAGTATGACAGAAGTTTATGCTCTGAATTTATATACCAAATGATGCTATATCATGCACACATCACAAATATAGCATGCTAGTGGTCTCAAAACTCAAGACTAGTGAAGCCATTTACACTATAGCTATACAAAGCAAGCGCCAAAAGGCCAAGAGCACTCAAAACAGTCCTAAAGCATGTCAAAATAACACAAAAACATGCATGGAATATAGCCAAGGCAAGCTAGAATGAAAGGCCAAAACACCAAGTACACTAGGTTAAGGAGCATGATTGCACTGCAAGTACAAGAACCAAGCAAGAGGTGATCCAACCAACTAAAATCAGATTTGAAGCATGTTAAATAATGGCCAAAAAAACATGCTGGAGTGGAGCCAATACATGCTAGAATTATAGGCTAACACAAGAAGCATGTTAAGCTAACAAGTAGGATTACACTACAAGTGTACGAAGCCTGCATAAGGTGACTCAACCAAGCCAAAACAGAGCTACAACATATTGAAATAAGACCAAAATAAGGCTGAGATCAAGCCAACACGTGCTAGAAAAATATGCTCAAGTATGAGGCCAACAAGAAATGGAACCAAGAGGCAAGGAGGGGAGGCCACCGCCTCATACTTTAGACCTTAAAACATGGTTTCTACCACTGAAATTCCTTTGAGCTTCAGTGGTAGAAAGGCCAAACAAAGGGTGCCTCTAAAGCTTTAAAAGATGGCACCAAGCTTAAGAAAATAAGGCACACAAGAACGTAGAACACCCTCAACACCAAAGAGGCCTCAAACAACCATTTTAAGCACTTAGAAACAAAGGTTTTTATAGTTGCAAGCAAGGCAATGAAAGCAAAGCTTTAAAGAGGATATGGGACTCACCCTTGACGCACAGCAATAACAGCAACTTCTTTGAGCCAAAACCAACTTTTAGAACTTAAATATG
This sequence comes from Camellia lanceoleosa, assembly GCA_025200525.1. Classification (NCBI taxonomy): domain Eukaryota; kingdom Viridiplantae; phylum Streptophyta; class Magnoliopsida; order Ericales; family Theaceae; genus Camellia; species Camellia lanceoleosa. The sequence continues at coordinate 68,663,789 of CM045772.1, read as the reverse complement.
ACCTCCAAGAACCTCAGCTCAATGATGGTGGTATTTGGCTAAGAGTCTCTTTGCAAAATGTGAAGAAAGCTCACTTTCAAGCACGAAAAGGGAAGAAAGAGACGATTCTAGAGAAAGAGAGGGAAAAATTTGCTCCTCAAAATTTTGAACCCTTGAAAGGGAGAGAGAGCTCCCCTTATATAGAATTACAAGCCTCAAGCTCGTTTGAGAAGCTAGAAGCTTGTTACAATCCCTCCATACATATGTATGGAGGATGCATTCTGTGCCCAATAGCTGGCACAGCTGGCACCAAAAATATCTACGAAAATAGAAAAAAAGTTGTAGGCCACTTCCACTGGCCTACCGGCCACTTTAAGTGGCCTACAAGAGGAGAAAGTGGCCTAGAACCACCAAAAGTGGCCGACAGGCCCTCCCCTCCCTCTAGGCAAGGGTTAACAAGGTATGGGCCAAAAACAAACCAAAAGGAAGGGATCCAAGAGACCGTAAGACAAGGCACTCAGCCGAAAGCTCCCGAAACTAGCCTACTGGCCAGCGCAAGTGGCCTACAAGAGAGAAAAGTAGCCTACGGCTACAAAAAGTGGTCTACATGCCTCTCTCTCCCTCCAGGCAAAGGTACCAAGGCATGGCCCCAAAGCAAGGCCAAAACACAAAAAGTTCAGAGGCTCAAAGACAAGGCGCTCAGCCGAGACCTTCGGGCACTCAAAACTAGCACAATCATGCGCAATCATCGAGTGCACAAACGATGACATCAAAGTCTTGAGGTCGGTCAAAAATGGGGTGTCTACAGTTGCCCCTCTTTGACAGAACTCGAAAGTCATGAAATGACGGGAGTGACTGTCAAAACCCAGAGACGACCCATTTTTGACAAGTTTGAAGACTTAGATAAACAGGCAAGACAACAAAGATGCGTCTGCAGGCTAGGGCAAAATGCAAATGAACATGCACAATGCATGAGCATAACTTATGATCATGCAAAGAAAGCTGTAATAAAGCATTTGAATGCAAATGTTATGCAAAGTAAATACAACATTTGAAGCAAACCGATAAGGTCATCTCACACATGAGAAACACAAACATACAAACACGCTACGCGCGAGACTCACAAATCAAACCACATTTCACACAGAAAGGACGGAAGAAAATTATGCAATCTTAACTACGGCTCACGCAAGAAAGACTAAAAGTGACCGTTAGGCACACCCGAGGTCTCAAACAAGATTCCAACGCGTTGCACACGAACGGAAAATGAGTGGTATAAGCATTGGAACACGATCCAAATGCTCTTAACCAAAGAGGGAGAAACATAGGGATACGTCTGAGTGTTTCGGAGTATTATAAGCATCAAAACACGTTCCAAATGCTCTTAACCAAAGAGGGAGAAACATAGGGACATGTCCTAGTGTTTCGGAGTGGTATAAGCATTGGAACACGTTCCAAATGCTCTTAACCAAAAAGGGAGAAACATAGGGACATGTCCCAATGTTTTGGAGTGGTATAAGCATTGGAACACATTCCAAATGCTCTTAACCAAAGAAGGTCTAACCCGTCGCACGCGCGAGGAGAAAGAACAACAATGCCCAAGGCACACAAGATTAAATGCGATATATACACAAAGTGAACATGTGCGATAGATGCACAAAGTGAACATGTGTGATAGATACACAAAAAAGAACATGTGCGATAGATGCACAAAACATAATCAATCTTAAGCGGAACTTCTCTGAATGAACCGCACATCCAATATCGCCTGGTTGCGCCAACTTCAAATGAACCGTACATACAATATCATGCATGAATGAGAAAGAAACTTGATAGGTACAATGCAACACAATGCATGATGTTTAAGGAATGCAATAAACAAACACAACGGCGCTTTAGAAAGCACCTCATGGGGTGAGTGGCGATGAACTGCTCTACTCTGACGGGGATCTCCCCCTTGTGTTCTTCGAACTCTTACCTTGTGTTCTTCGAACTCATTCCTTCAACTCATTCCTTCAACTCACAGTATAAAGGTTCTGAAATGCCGACAAGGATTCTTCACGTAGAACACTTTGGATGCCACTTTTCTTCCTGACCATATTTACAATTTTCCTTATTCTCTAACGAGGTGACAGACTAGGTTGGTTCAGTATCTAGAATTGAGGCGCACACATGCTATCTCAATCTATGGGGCTGCCATACGGATTTCAAACTGAGGATACACCCCTGGGTATTTAAACCAGACTTTAATCTTGAAAATTCCAAACCTTTGTGTTCTAGGCATCAGCCATTCGAACTCTAGTTTCCACTGTCGCAGTTGGTCTCCTAGGAACTCATTGCAAACACAGCCAAGATGTCCCTGGCAAGGAGTGGTACTCAGGGAGAGCACTTTTGATCCCATTCTAGCTTGAAGCAGGCTTGAACTTGAACTTAAGGTAGAGGTACACTCATACTTCGAAGCATTGACAAGGCCTGAAAAAGTGCATATGGAATGCAATCTTGGAACTTTCTGAAGTTGAAACAAGCCCAGATGCTCCAATTTTCCTTCTTTTCTTTTGCTTCGCAGTCTAGAACCTATGTAGCTTCAGATAGGTCCTTGTTCTACTGTTCTCACATAACCTAGGTTGAGCCCTGTAGTTTTATGAAAGGAAGGAATTCTGTTTTGCACATATGTGGAGAACAGCACAACACTCAGAGCACAAAACGATTTATTTTTGAAATTGAGAGATGAGTTTTTGACTGGGTATTGAGCCTACGACTGACCATAGTAAGAACGACTCAACAAAGGGAAAGACAAAGGTAAAACAACCTAAACACATCTATTGACACTCAAAACGACTCAAAACAAAAATCAAAACAAACCAAAAAAGCACACACACAACACTAAGATGTGTTCCAATGGTGAGAGACCTCTCAGTTCATGAGGAGCCTATTTTTCTGGGTATTGTTTCCCGTACTTAGCTTGATACCTCGCTGCTTGGAGGATGAGAGAGCTTTTGGCCCTTTGCTATTAGCTTCAGTTGTGCCCTTTCTGGCAAGTATGTTGACAACGGAAAAATGACAGGAAGCTTGACTCAACTGTACCCCTAGTTCATCATTTTGACCACTTTTTGTTTTGGTTTTTTACTAAAACAATTTTGACCAATATGAGAGTTAAATTAACACACTTGTTCAATTTTTTGATTTGAAATCATGCAAGTCAGGCTATAAGCCTTGAAAATTTTCCTTTTTCGGGTCCAAGAAATTGTCTAGTTTTGGGAAAATGGAGCAATTTTCGAGAAAATTAGTCAACTTCATAAAAAATTCTCAAAATTAGTTTTTACAAATGGCCACTACTCAACCAACACAGAATCTACTCTTAAGATGCACAACCTCAGATCCAAAACAATGGAGAACTGCCCCTTGTCTGAATGGCACTGCACGGCACCAAATCTAGCAATGAAAAGTTGCCCCTTATTTGAATGGCAACTCATGACAACGGAAAGTTGCCCTTTGTTTGAATAGCGCCACAGTATACTGTAACCAGTCCTCATAGTGACAATCACCACCAAACACTCAGATACAGCGAAGAACAAAGATGACCCGTTCAATCTCATGGATAGGACAGTTGAATTTGAAGTGTTTACGGCTGGACTTTAGAATAAAGTTGCCTACGTATCCCAAAGATGGGAATCAAGCCTGACGTAGTTCCTGGTTAAGGTACACTCGGGTATTAACCTCTCCTTTTGCGCTCTAACTTTTTCCAAGGCCGCCCTTCTGGGTTTTCAACCTTGCGAGCTCTGTTTTTCTTTTCTTTTCATTCTTTTCCTTTTTTTTCTTTTCTTTTCTTTTTTTTTTCTTTTCTTCTTTTGTTTATTTTTGTTCTTTTCTTTTCTTTTTCTTGCTCTAACTTTTGCCTAGGTCGCCCTTCCGGGTTTTTAGCCCAGCAAGCCTCTCAAGGGTAAAAGTTTAACTTGTCCATGTTAAATGGTTTTGAGCTCTCGAAGCCATCTGAATCCAGGAGAATGACTGCTGTTCGCTGATGATGTAGGAGCCGATCCAATCGGGGCTGAATTTGCCTCTAGTGTTGTGCATTGGAACTTAATTGTCCTTCAACAAAACTTTCTTCTTTTCTCCATTCTAGGATTTGGCATTCTTGCCATCTTCGTTAGCTTGAGAAATGTCTCAATTTTTGACTCTTCGAGCACGTCTGACATTTTTTTTGCCCCCAGTTCAAGGGCTGCTTCTCATCCAGCTTTGCAAGCTTTCTTTTGATCATATCTGACCTTCTTGGCCCTAGTTCGAGGGCTACTTCGAATCTGGCCTAGCAGGCCTCCTTTGATGTCAAACGACCTTATTGCCCCTAGTTCATGGGCTGCTTGAAATCTGGCCTGGCGGGCCTCCTTGGATGTCATATGACCTTATTGCCCCTAGTTCATGGCCTGCTTCAAATCTGGCCTGGCAGGCCTCCTTTGTGGTTGACCATTGAACATTCTGAATCCAAGTTCAAGGTTTGAAAGCAAAAGGGGTTGAGTCTTGAGACTAAGAGCAATCCTATGCTACACAATCTCGAGAGCGATTCCATACATGTCTTTGCAGGACCACGCAAAACATTTTTTGAAATCATTTAAGAAAGCGACTAATCGCTCGCATCGAAGACAAAGTGGAACCAATCTGGATCAAGCCAGGATCCTTCTCAGTACTCACATTAACAAGCATGATCTCATTTATTAAGGGCTTAGCATGCCTCTCTTTCTCTCAATTGATCAAATTTTCTCGAATCCTGAGGAATTCCTCCCTCTTTGTTTTCATCACAGTGTTAAAAAAGTTTTGAAAAACTTAGGTCAATGCAATGATTTCAAGGCACAAAAAAGTAAGTGAAAATCTCTGCCACTTCATTTAGATCTTCTGGCACAACTGGCTCGAAGGTAGAAACAGACTAAAAAAAAAGAGTGTAAAAGACCAACACAAAACAAGCAAGTGATGTCCGAGGTAACACCCCCGAAATCACCTGACTCTAACATAACAGGACTGACTCGATATAACAAGGAAGACTCAAAATAACACAACAGAACTGACTCAATACCCAAGTCAAAAAGTACAACAAACAGCATTTGCACATTGCTCAAAACAGTGCGTGCCATCCGCCACATCTGGAGTAAACTGAATGCCATCAGTAGGTGGTTCATCCCCCGATCACATAATCACTTTATCCCCCAAGTTCACTGATCCAGTGCCGATAGAGTTTGCAGAGCCTCGTGCGACGATGGCCTCATTGTCAATCAGATCTCGTATTTCGTGGCGAAGACGAAAACACATGTCAGTGCCATGACCGGTTTGTTGATGGAAAGCACAGTACTTAGCTGGGTTATGGGAGTGTGGAAGTTTATTCAGTAATGGTCGCGGCTCCAGGGGCTTCAGATGCCCCTTTCTGATTAGGACCTTCAGGGCCGCTGACAGAGACATGTACAGTGGGGTGAAGATCCTCTGGCCCTAAGGTGGGTATTTCGAGGTTTGTGAGGTTGTGTTGGATGTACCGGCGAAAGGGTTGGCAGGTGTTGACTGGGTTTGTTGATCTCTTCTGAGTGTAGGATTGGAGCTGAAAAGGGTGTTTCTAGTACGATAGCCCTTGTCGCGGCTTGCCCCTTGTTTCGAAATACCCCGAACTTGAGTAACAAAAGTGTCATCCACCGTTTTTGTAACCACTGCAAGCACTTGTTGTTTGTTTAGTCCTTCGGCTTTCAAAGCCTCAACAGCCCACAGAAGGTGTTCATGAGGACCAATGCCTGCCCCTACCTTGTTCTTTCCATTTGCCTCCTTTTTGCCAAAGGATTGGAGCGGAGCCCAGTTGTTGCTGACATGTCACCACCCAGATCTAAGATGGCTTCAGGTTGGCCCTTTTCAATTGCAGCTTGCCCCAAGATTGAGGAGCATTTTGGATTGAAACTTCTGGCCTGTGATGTGGTCGATGATAGAGCCAAAACCCCAAAGGCTAAATCTGCCACAGTTCTCTGAAGATCTTCAATCATTCTCATCAGCTCAGAATTAGTGGGCTCATGGGTTTGAGATGATTGGGGTTCAGGCGCATCCATCATGCACAATTCCGTGCTTTTGTGGAATAAACAACTTCGGCTTGGGTAGATGGGCTGGGGTGATGTATATGCTAGGGTCAAACAGGTTGGCCGTTGTTTGGATGAAGTTTACCTGCCTAGGTGGAGGGCTTTGCTTGACATTTGGTTTTTCTAGAGGTGCAATTACCTTGTTGTCAATGAGATCTTGAATCTCATGACGTAGTCTTAAGAAAAAATCGGTATCATGACCGTGTTGCTGATGGAAGGCATAGTATTTAGCTAGGTCATGCTTTGGAGGGAGAGGATCGGGTAGAGGCCGTTGTTCTAACGATTTTAGATGTCCTTTCTTGAGTAGGACTCCTAGAGCTTTAGACAAAGGCATATAAAGTGGGGTGAAAACCCTCTTGCCTCGAGGTAGATAGTTCGAAGTTTGGGGGTTTGGATTGGACGTACCAACAAAGGGGGTGGCTATTTTCGAAGTGGTGGTGACCATTCCAACTTCAGAAGATCTTGCAGCTGCATCACCACTGGTGGTCGCATTCGAACTGCGTGTATAACCCTTCTTGGGTGACTCCCTTTCGTGGTCAATCAGACCTTGCTTCATTGCTTCCTCAATCTGTACCGCAATTTCATGCAAGTCAGCAAAGGTAGGGAGAGGTAAGACAAGATCATCTTCTGCATCAGCTTAGGTTGTAGGTTGCGAACAACCATTCTTATCTGATCTTTCTCGAGTGGCCGAGTTGTCATCATGGAGGCCTTGGCCCCCCCATTGAGTAACAAAGTAAGAAAAGCCCTCCTTTCGCTCCTGCCGAGTCGCCTCAAGATCACAAGTTGTGACCTCGATTTGCGTGTTGTATGAATACCAAGTGACAAAAGCCTCAACCATCTCCTCCCAACTCCGTTTCACAGAATCCTCCAACTTCACATACTAGATGGCCGCAATACCCGACAGGGTCCCACCGAAGAGAGATAATTTCTGGAGTCTCATCAATCCCATCAGGCGTAGAATATCAGAAAACAACCTCAAATGAACCATCGGATCACCCGAGCCGTCAAAGCGATCTATGTGAGGCATTTTGAACCTGTCTGGCAACGTCACCGCTAAATCAGGGTAACCGTCCCCGATGTCTGGGATGGAGTTAACGCCCTGGGCCCTTTTGAACAGCTTCTCAAGCTTGCTCACTTTTAATGCAGTCGGGTCGACTTCAAACTCAAAGGGGGCCTCGGTTTGGTAGGCATGTACTTTGGGAGTCTGAGGTGGAGTGGGATCCACGGGGATGTCCACATTCTCCTGGACATTGGCTGCTAGGGCGAGAGCCCTCAGTGCAGGAATTTCTACTAGCGGTGGGTGGGATGCAGAAGTTGTTCCCTGTTGTGTTCGTTGCTTTTGTTGTTGAAGTTTGGCAATGAGTTCAGCCTGCTGGGCCACGACCTCGGTCTGGCGAGTGGTAACCTCCGCTAGGCAAGCAGCATCCCATTGCATGGCCTCCATAGTCTGTTGGAGCTAACGCATCATATCTTCCATACTCATACTATCTGAGAAGTGCTGATTTATCTGTTTCGGTGAAGATCCTCCTGCTGAAGTAAAAGCAGTGCCCTGGGCCTGACTGTGCACAAGTGAGGCAGATAAGGACCGCTGAATTGGCGACTGCTGAACCGGTGATCTATGCCTGACTGACCATTTTTGCCTTGCCTCGGAAACACCGGTTGCCCTTGAACTAAATCTCTGACCTGACAAAGTCTATCAGCACAATTCCAATGCACTCGGGGGATATTGGAGCCTTCTGAAGCTATGGTTCCAAGACTACCTTGCAAAAGAAAAAACAAACAGCATCGCAACCCAATTTCACTAGAACAGGTTTGAACATAGCTGAATGACCGTGCTCTCTACTGAATCCTGCCCCAAAATAGATAACCTCAAACACTGATGTCCTCAAACTGATACCCAGACTTGCAAACTGATACATGCATTCCTGTAGAGACACATCCTAAAAGCACATATCAAGCATGTAAGAGCCAAAACACCCCTATGAAGGGGGTAGGGTTACCCTATCCTAGTTTCGTCAGGAGCTAGGGTTTCACTACGCACGCATGACGTTTCAAACAACCTACATTCAGGTAAGCGACCTGTCCTAGTTTGGAATGGTCTCTATGGCTTCCGATATGCACTAGGTCGAATGGTCAAAAAGGGTGCCTCGGCAAAACTGAGGTTTCTGTTTCCATCGTGGCAGAGCCCGTAACTGGTTAGCCTTATGGCACGCTTTTGCAAGTGAGCCTCCGAAAAACCGTTCAGGAATAGCAGATGGCAAACACTGCGACTTAGGCGCACCAATGCACATACAACGCAAAGAAACGCATAAGTGTAGACAAAACAACATATCATGAGTTCGAGTCAAGTTCACTAAATCCCAAGTAGAGTCACCAGAAACTGTAGACCGCCCGAACTCGCTCCGCCTACCCCCTTTCAGAGAGGGCGCGGAATGGGGTTCATAGCTACTACAGTTCGGACTCCTATCATGGCTCTGAATCTAATCTCACAAAGTGCAATGTATGACTGACAAATCACCAAAGAGTCCAAATCCGGAAAATCATTTTGGAAAATCGATTTTAATCAAAAAGCACCAAACATGGACTGCTTTGCCAAATTTCAGAGTCGCCATCTAAACATTTTATTTTGGAAAATTCAAGAAACCCTGACCCGTACCTAAGGCCATGTGTCCGTCATCACCAAAGTTGCCTCGGCTTGGGAACTTGGGTACGAGAGGGGAAGGTCCTGAAATGAGCACCCCCACTCGCCCGATCAAATGATTGGCCTCTACTAACATGATATGTTGTTTTGAGAACACGTGTTCTTATTCCGATTATTTAGCTAACTTACTACGTGATGCGCACAGCATACAAGTATAGACTAGATCGCCTAAATTGGAACAAAACAATTCAATGTTTGTTTTCGAAAATGGTTTGAATTTGCCACCCTCAAGTGAGCTTAAAAATGCGGATTTTCCACCAAACAAGGTGGGCTTAAAACATGATGATTTGCCACTCCAAATGGGCTTAAAACTCACATTTGATGAATTGTTCCAATTCAAGTAATAAAGCCTTCATCCACAGGCATTCATCAGTTTAGCATTTAAGCAAATAGCCTCATGGCAAGCATGCTGTTATGGCAACACTCACACTCATGCAGTATGCTAAAGCATAAACACTTACAGTGTACTCCAAGCCAAAACAAAAGCTAGTTAGTAATCAATGCATGATCCTAGCTATGTCAAGATGCCTAATGCACCTAAAATAGGCTCGGCTATTCTAAGATGGCATATGAATGCAACACTCGATAACATGCTTTGAAACACGTATTCAAGTAATTATTGAAATTTAATGCAGTTTAAATGATGCGCCAGCCTGGTGCACGCAATACAAATGAATGATGCACGCATGCAAAGCATAAGCATGCTAATTGAAACATGCCCTAAAACTAACCATCAAAACCTGGTAAATAAAAGGGAGAAAGACGTAGGGTTGGAAGACATTCACACACACACGCACACTTATTACAGCATTTGCCCTCTCGACGAAGCGTCTGAATGAATAAGCTAACTAGCTACGCCAATTAAGCTAACTATTACAGATAAACTAATTAACTAACTATTCTAGCTAATCAATTATTACAGACCGAGTTGAATAACTAGCTAATCTAAGCTAGTTAAAGCAATTTACATTAATTAACTATCTAAGCTAACTAATTACAACACATTTGAACTAGTTAGAAACAACTAACTAATAAAGCAATAAAGAGAAGATGGCCTCGTGGGTGAGGGAGACATGCATGCTCGATTGGCATCGTCCCGAAAATCCATCGCCTTGTCACCGATTGCGTCTGTTTGCATTTGCCTTGATTCCTAAACACTGAACCAATCTCCAGATTGTTTTTACTCTTGAACACTAAACCAGTCTCCAGATTGTTTCTACTCCAGAACCAGAACAACTTTGGACCATCTCTGAGCCTAAGAACTGTTGGCCACCTATGGAGGATGTAGGCCACTTGCTCTGGCCGGTCAGCAACTTCTTTCTGTATTCTCCAATTTTGTTGCAAACAGAGTACAAAAGGGGCAAGCCAAGGTATTTGCAGAGTATATGCGTACAACCACTCTCCTTATCATTTCTCAAGCTTAAAGGAGCGTGGTACTCGACTCTCAGGCCACCAACTGAGCATGACAATGCACGATGGCTGAGAAGCCAAGTTTGTACAAGTCGATGAATGCACAAACAACACAAAAGACTCAAGAGGCCTCCACCCTATCATGCACAATCAAGGGGGACGACGACCAAGAAATGAGGCTTTCATCACTTTAAGTATGAAACATCTCTCATTTCTAATGTTTGGATTAACGTCCGATCCAAACACATGCAATGCAACACAAACATGTTATCTTGGCATGTTTTACTTTGATTCATTTTGTTTACTCGTTTTAGATTATCGATAAGTCCTTTAACTGGTAAAATCCAAAAGTGAGAAGTCCTCATATTTGGAAAGACAGACCAAGCCACAAGCTTCTTGAGCATGAAAGAAGCATCATGCCGTTGGGCATGAACGCCTCAATTTCGTGCTCAAACCAACAACAGGTTTAAGACCTCTTTCAAAGTGATACAACAAATGAAAGATGGCATGCACTGGCACATATTCCAGCACTGAAATAGGATACTAAATGACATCAAAGCATGGAAATGATGCATGCAAGACATACTCGGAGTCGAAAGCAATGAAGCTAGCAAAGAGCATAACACTATAGGCATACAATACTAAGCCTAAATGACCAAACCAACCCCGAACAGAGGTTAAATGTGCCAAAACAATGGCCTAATCATGTTGAAACTTAGGCTCAAAAGCTTAGACAAAATGCATACAAATTAGCTCATGATCAAGGCATAAGGCACAACTCTCCAAAAGCATTTAAAGAGTGAAATATGTGGAAGCATGGCAAAGATATAAGCTCTGAAATTACATACCAAATGGTGCCATACCATGCAAACAACACATACACAACATGTTAAAGGCCCCAAAACTCAAGGCTAGTCAAGGCCCTTTACACTACAACCATACTAAGCAATGCTCAAATGACCTTAACCTTTCAAAATAGACCTAAGGCAGGTTGAAATAGTAGCAAAAACATGCTAGACTTACAGCATAGATGGCAAGAAAAATATACTCATGCATTGGCTCACAAACAAGGTATAAAGGCACAACTCTTAAACACAATGAAAGAGTGATAAACATGAGAGTATGACAGAAGTTTTTTCTCTAAATTTATATACCAAATGATGCTATATCATGCACACATCACAAATATAGCATGCTAGTGGTCTCAAAACTCAAGACTAGTGAAGCCATTTACACTATAGCTATACAAAGCAAGTCCTAAAAGACCAAGAGCACTCAAAACAATCCTAAAGCATGTCAAAATAACACCAAAACAAGCATGGAGTTTAGCCAAGACAAGCTAGAATGAAAGGCCAAAACACCAAGCATACTAGGTTAAGAAGCATGACTGCACTGCAAGTGCAAGAACCAAGCAAGAGGTGATCCAACCAACTAAAATCAGAGTTGAAGCATGTTAAATAATGGCCAAAAAAACATGCTGGAGTGGAGCCAATACATGCTAGAATTATAGGCTAACACATGAAGCATGTTAGGCTAACGAGTAGGATTACACTACAAGTGTACGAAGCATGCATAAGGTGACTCAACCAAGCCAAAACAGAACTACAACATACTAGAATAAGACCAAAAATAGGCTGAGATCAAGCCAACACGTGCCAGAAAAATATGCTCAAGTACGAGGCCAACAAGACATGTAACCAAGAGGCAAGGAGGGGAGGCCACCCCATCCTACTTTGGACCTTAAAACAAGGTTTCTACCACTGAAATTCCTCTGAGTTTCAGTGGTAGAAAGGCCAAACAAAGGGTGCCTCTAAAGCTTTAAAAGGTGGCACCAAGCTTAAGCAAATAAGGCACACAAGAGGGTAGAACACCCTCAACACCAAAGAGGCATCAAACAACCATTTTAAGCACTTAGAAACAAAGTTTTTTATAGTTGCAAGAAAGGCCTAAAATAGCATGCAAGGATGGCCAAATAAGCAATGAAAGTAAAGCTTTAAAGAGGATATGGGACTCACCCTTGAAGCACGACAATAACAACTTCTTTGAGCCAAAACCAACTTTTAGAACTTAAATATGACCTCCAAGAACCTCAGCTCAATGATGGTGGTATTTGGCTAAGAGTCTCTTTGCAAAAATGGGAAGAAAGCTCACTTTCAAGCACCAAAAGGGAAGAGAGAGAGGATTCTAGAGAGAGAGAGGGGAAAATTTGCTTCTTAAAATTATAAACCCTTAAAAAGGGGCGAGAGCTCCCCTTATATAGAATTACAAGCCTCAAGCTTGTTACAATCCCTTCATACACGTGTATGGATGATACATTCTGTGCCCAACAGCTAGCACAGCTGGCACCAAAAATATCTACAAAAATAGAAGAAAAGATGTAGGCTACTTCAAGTGGCCGACCAGTGACTTCCACTGGCCTATTTAAGTGGCCTACAAGGGGAGAAAGTGGCCTACAACCACCAAAAGTGGCCGACAGGCCCTCCCTTCCCTTTAGGCAAGGGTTAACAAGGTATAGTCCAAAAACAAACCAAAAGGAAGGGATCCAAGAGACCCCAAGACAAGGCACTCAGCCGAGAACTCCCAAAACTAGCCTACCAGCCACCGCAAGTGGCCTACAAGAGAGAAAAGTAGCCTACGGCTACAAAAAGTGGCCTACAGGCCTCTCTCTCTCTCTAGGAAAAGGTACCAAGGCATGGCCCCAAAGCAAGGCCAAAACACAAAGAGTTCAGAGGCTCAAAGACAAGGCGCTCGGCCGAGACCTTCAAGCACTCAAAACTAGCACAAACATGCGCAATCACCGAGTGCACAAACGATGACATCAAAGTCTTGAGGTCGGTCAAAAATGGGGTGTTTACAAGTCGGATTGAAAAAAATCAATTCGCAACAGTCCGCTCGTTATCACGCATCCGTCCAAAATGCGGCGGATTGGTTCGGTTCGGTCGGTTTGGGTGGATCAGTATATCCGCTGTTCACCCTTATGCACAGGCCAACTTATTTGAAATAACAACAACTCTTTCCTAGATTCACCCATTTTCTCAAAACTGTAACATTTCCAATGTATAAGTGTGAGCTAATGCTTAATGCAAATAAATGAGAAAAATGGGTTCAATTCTCCTAATTCACATGCAATTTCTACAACAATTATAGCTACCCTCCACCGATAGCCTAAAACAGATATTTCTAAGCAGATAATTAATATTCCATAAAGATGAACTTTCCAAATTTTAAGAGGTGAGTGATAATACATATCCAACTCTACCATCCTCATCAATATCAATCCAATTCGATCATGTCAACATTAATTTCATCATTTATAGAAAATCAACATTTAAGGCATTTAGAACGAAATTCCTTCTTTTTTTTTTCTTTCCCAAAATCAAACCCAAGTATCAAAATCAACAATTTCCACCTAACTCAACATTATTTCCAACATCAAAATCATTCAAAAAATCTATTTGGAAAACCCCTCTTTTGATTTTTAACCAAAACCCTAGATTTGTTCAAAAAAATTCCCAAAATCACAATATTGTTTAGAAATCACAAATAACTAAGTTAAAACTCATAGAAAGTGCAAAGAATCCCTACCTCAAGTTTTAGAAGACGAGAGAGAGGGAGAGAGAAAGAGAGAGTAGGAAGCCCAAAGACACCAAAAATCAACTTTGCTCCGATTAGAACGAAGCCCTCGTCAAGCTCTACATTTTTAACAATGTATTTGAGGGAAATAGATAAGTTTTGGAGAGAGAGTGAGAGATATTAGGGTTTTGAAATGTTTAGAGAGAGAGGTGAAAAAGTGACTCAGAAAAGTGTTTTTATGAATTGATATACACACAGTTCGCTCGAGCGCATCGCTCGAGTGACTAGACACAATAAGTTATTCCGCTCGAGTGCAGAATACAAACTCCTAATAGTTTTACAGATAGAAGGCCATCGCTCGAGCGCAAGAAGCTTTGCTCGAGCGAATAATACAAACTCCCAGTAGTTTTATAGACCTGCAAAAGTACTGGAGGTTCACAAAGTATGCTCAAGTGAAGGAACAAAATTCTAGGCAACAACCGTTTGAAAAACAAGCTATCAACATGTTCCAAACATAACCAACACAACTCAAAAGCCAACTCAAAGAGATATAAGGGAAAACAAGACATGGGCATCTCTTATACGGCAATAAAACCTAGATTCGAAACATACAATAGGTCAGGTCTAAACCAGAAACACTATAACCTCCCCCCTTAACGAATTTTGTCTCCGAAATTTAAACCAAACATTAAAACCAAGTTTAAATCAATTATAGCAATGATAGTTATTTAAATTCATCACCATGACCCATCCACTGGTCATCTATTCTCATTAACATGATAAACTAGTTTTCAATACTAAACACACAATTCACATTTCCAAAACATATGCAATGTTTCTATTTCACTAACATAACAAAGTTTCCAATACATATTCAAACATCAATAAATAAGTCCAGATATTTCTCATGGACTTCTGCCTCATGCTTCTAAGTTGCCTCCTCAACCCCATGGTGTCGCCATAACACTTTTACCAATGGAATCGTCTTGCCTCACAAGACTTGGTCTCGAGTATCTAAAACTCTAACATGTCTCTCCTCATGTGAGGCATACTCTTCTACCTCTAACTCTGTCCAATCCAACATGTGTGATGGATCCGGCTTATACTTCTGGGCTATGTAAATATGAAACATGTCATGAACCCCAGAAAGTTGTGGCGGCAATGCCAAATGGTAAGCTACCTCTCCAATCCGCTCTAGGATCTCAAAAATCCCAATAAACCTAGGATACAACTTCCCACTCTTCCCAAACCTCATCAAACCTTATTTAGGTGATATCTTCAAGAAGACGTGATCTCCCACCTCAAAGGATAACGGTCTCATCCTACGGACAACATAGCTCTTCTAATGACTTTGAGCCGTAACCAACCTCTTACGGATAAGTACAATCTTCTCTGTTGTTTCTCGGATTAACTCTGGAACCAACATTGGTGCATCACCCACCTCGACCCAATACATAGAGGATCTACATGGTTGGCCATACAAGGCCTCAAACGGTGCCATGCCAATACACAACTACAAGCTATTATTATAGGCAAATTCCACTAAGGGCAAGTGCCTCTCCCACGACCCCTTAAAGTCAAGGACATAATCTCGAAGCATATCCTCAAGGATCTAAATAGTACGCTCTGACTGCCCATCAGTTAAAGAATGATAGGTGGTACTAAAAGTCAACCTAGTCCCCAAGGGATTCTGTAGGCTCTACCACAACCGAGCCGTAAAACACGAATCTCTATCTGAGACAATAGTTATAGGGACCCCATGAAGCCAAACTATGTCCCTAATATAAAGGTCGGCTAGATAGGCTATCGAGTCACTCGTGCACATAGGTACAAAGTACGCTGACTTGGCCAATTGATCAACCACCACCCAAATGGCATCGTTACCCCGTTGAGTCCTTAGAAGACCCACAACAAAATCAATCTTGATATGTTCCCATTTCCACTCGACCAAAGGCAAGGGTTGCAACAAACCTGCTGGCCTCTAATGCTCAGCCTTCACTTGTTGACAAATAAGGCACCTCAACACAAACACAGCTACATCCTTCTTCATTCCCTTCCACCAAAATTGACGACTAAGGTTGTGATACATCTTTGTGCCTCCCAGATGCACTGCAAAGTGTGAATAGTGAAACTCTCGAAGTACTTCCTCTCGGCAAGACTCTGACATGAAAAGATGGTCAAGGTATCTACTACTCAAGTCAAAATACACGTTCAAACCTTTCTCTACCTTTCCACTAGAGATCTTCTCCCGGAGGGCTTCCACCTCAAGATCACCCTTCTGTGCTTCTATAACTTGGCTTACAAGTGTAGGTTGTGCAACTACCGAAAACAAAACCACCGACTCAACGGACCCGCCAAGATGCAAGCCAAACTCACCAATAGCTCCCGACATTTCCCATTCTCGAATGGCAATACAAGCTACACTGCTAATGGATTTCCTACTCAAGAGATCGACCACTACATTAGCATTTCCCGGGTGATAGTGCAACTCAAAATCATAGTCTTCCATAAAATCTATCCAACTCATCTGCCTCAAATTCAGATCTTTCTATGAAAATAGGTACTTCAGACTCTTGTGATCAGAAAACACCTCAAACTTCTCACCATATAGGTTACACCTCCAAATCTTCAAGGCAAAGATAACAGCTACTCGTTCTAAATCGTGGGTAAGATAGTTCCTCTCATGTGTTTTCAACTAACGTGAGCCATAGGCTACTACCTTCCCTTCTTACATCAAAACACAACCCAAACCTTTCCGTGAAACATCGCAATACAACGAATAGCCCAAACCCCTCTTCGGAATAATTAACACTAAAGCAATGGTATGTCTAACCTTAAGCTCCTGAAATGACTTCTCACAAGTCTCACTTCACACAAACTTGATTGCCTTCCTCAGCAGTTTAGTCATTGGTAAGGCTAATCTAGAGAAATCCTTCACAAACCAACGGTAATACCCGACCTATCCTAAGAAACTACGGATCTCGAAGGCATTCTTAGGTTGTTTCCAATCTTGTACTACTTCTATCTTGGATGAATCTACAGTCACTCCTCCTCCTGGATACCACATGGCCTAAAAACTTTACTTCTCTCAACCAGAATTCACATTTCCTTAGCATACAGTTTGTGGGCTCTAAGCAACTCAAGTACAACCCACAAGTGTTCCTTGTGCTCCTCCTCATAGGGTGAGTAAACCAAGATGTTATCAACAAAGACAATTACAAAATGGTCCAAAAATTCATAGAATATTTGATTCATCAAATCCATAAGCATAACTAGTGCATTGATTAGCCCAAAAGGCATCACTAGGAATTCATAATGGCCATACCACATACGGAATGCCATTTTTTGGATATCTTCCTCCCTTACCCTCAATTGGTGATAACCCGACCTCAGGTCTATCTTTAGAAAAGCAACAAAACCCTTTCAATTGATCAAACAAATCATCTATACGAGGCATTAGGTACTTGTTCTTAATAGTTACCCATTTCAACTTCCGATAATCTATACAAAGTTGCAGTGCACCATCTTTCTTCTTGGCAAAGAGAGCAGGTGCCCCCCAAGGCAAAGTACTAGGGCAGATGAAACACTTATCTAACAATTTCTGGAGTTGAATCTTCAACTCATTCAATCCGACAGGTGCAAATCTATGAGGTGCCATAGAAATCGATGCCATGCCAAGCACTAAATCAATAGAGAATTCAATCTCACGGTGAGGTGGCAAACTAGTGAGATCCTCAGGAAAGGCATCCGAGTATTCACAAACTACCCTTGGTAATTCAACTCAGACTTCATCACACTCACTACTTAAGAAGTTTGCAAGAAGACAACTAAGCTCACTCTGACCTTGTGGATTACATATTGGCAATGAAGCTCTATCAGCTCTATCCCCTATGAAATAAAAACAAGCACCACTCAAGGTACATACAGTAACCCTCTGACGGTAACAATCTATGACAGCCCAATACGAATACAAAACTTGACATGTCAATTAACACAAATACAAAAGGAAGTCTGCGACCGGCAACCTCTATCTCACAACCATGACATCCTTGTTCCAATACAATCTCACCACCAATAGGTGACTCCACACTGAGCAGAGATGTTGACTGGGCCAATTCTAATCCCAATGCCGATGCAAATGCAGACGAGATAAATGAATGGGATGCACCCGTATCAATTAACAGATTGACAATAAAATTACACAACAAGAAGTTACCTCCCACTATAGAAGGTGCTGGCACTAAGTCTGGCATGGTAACAGCATACACACACCCTGTAGGTCTCGGTTTCACTTGCTTACCCCTTGGAGCATAAGTCTCATACACTGACTAGGCCGAAGAGGCACCCTGATTGGCCCTCAAGGCCTGAACTGACTGTGCAGGCTGGTGGCTCTATGTTTGCCTCGAACCAGACACACCAGGTGTGCTACCCAACTGAAGGCAAAACCTCTTCATATGCTATAACTGCCCACACTGATAATAAGTAGAAGGCTTCTGTAGACACCCCATTTCTGACCGTCCTCAAGACTTGGACGTCACCATTTGAGCACTCGGTGATCATCCATGTTTGTGTTCATCTTGAGTTCCCGGAGGTCTCGGCCACGCGCCTTGCCTCAGGATCTCTCGACTCGACTGTTTTGTGTTTGGTTTTGCACCAAACACTTGTGTTTTGCTTTTGAGGGGCAGGAAATGGCTTGTTGGCCATCCCCACACCTCACCGGCCATGGCTTGAGGCCACCGGCCACTGTTTTGTTACCATCGGCCATTGGTGATGGCCGGCCGGCCGGCACTATTTGTGGCCGACCGACCATTGTTTGGGTCAATTTGGCATTTTTGGCTGGCCGACCACTGTGCATCTGCTTTTGCAAATACTTTTATGCCAGCTGTGTTAGCTGGCATACACTTTGCCTCCCCTCCATACACGTGTATGGAGGGATTTCACTCTTGTTTAGCTTGTTTTGTAAGCTTTGCAAGAGTGATCCTCTATAAAGGGAGGGCCTCTCCTCCCACCTTAAGGTTTACAAAAAATTCCAGAGAGAGGTCTGAGATTAGGGTTTGAGTATGTGTCTATTCTATCTCTATATCTTCCTCTCATAGTGTATGAGTGTGTGTTTGTTCATAATTTTGCATACAAACACCTAGTATTACACTATACCCTAGTTACTGAGGCATTAGAGGTTTGTTTTCAAATTTTTGAGCTGGTTTTGATCCAAGAAGAGGTCTGCTCTTCTGATCTTGGAAGTGTTCTTCAAAGGTGAGTGTTCTTGCCTTTTATGCCCCATTTTGCATAGTCTTTTTGCCTACCTTGATTCTATTTTTGAGATTAGTGTATAACATATAAAAGTCTTGTTTTTACTTGCTTAAAATAGTTGTTTGAGGTTGCTTTGAGCTTTGGGGTTGTTTGACCCCTCTTAGGCCTTGTTTGGCCCCCATTTTGTGCTATTTTGGTGAGCTCCGGGACAACCTTGTTTGGGCCTCCTCACCACTGAAATCTTGAGGGATTTCAATGGTGAGGATGGTGGTTTAAGGTCCTAAGAAGGAGAGGGCCATCCCCTCTCCTTGTTGTCTTCAAACTTGCCATTTTAAGCCTCATGTGTGTGCATCATTTTTGAGTTCATGTTGGTCATGTCTTAAGTGTTATTCATGCTTATTTTTCCATGATATAGCACTATTTTTACTTCGTTTAGACACACCATGCTTGCTTTGCATACTTGTCATGTAATGCTATGAATTGCCTTACCATGCTTTGTGCTTTGAGCCTTGTGTCTAGCATATTTTTGGCCTAGCGTTGTGAAGCTTTTATGCTTGTTTTAGCATGCTAAAGGTCTGTTTTTGGTCATTTAGGTCATCCATGCTTTGCTTTGTATAGCTACCATGTAATCCCCCTTGTATGCCTTGAGCATTGACCCCTCTAGCATGCCATCCTTGCTTTGTTTCAGTGGTTTAGAACCACTTGCCATGCCATTCCAGTCCTTATGGTGTGCTTGTATGCTTGCATTTGATGCCCCTTTAATATGTTAAACAGTTGTTGCCTTGTGCTCCATGTTTGGACCCTTTTGTATGCTTGCATGTTTAGACCATTAAGATGCCATCTAGGTGTGTCTTTGGTCTTGTTTAGACCTACATTGGGGCTGTTTGGATTCCCCTTGGCCCTTTGAGGCTTGGTTGGCATGGCCATGGTTTGAGCCCTTTGGTTGGTCTCAAGCTTTGGGCTTGTTAGCATGCTTTGATTGCTTGGTTTAGGTTGATTTGCCATCATCCTTTGTGTGATTTCAGAGCTTAATATGCATGCCATATGCTCATGATGTTCCTCTTTTAAGTGTGCTTAAAAGTTGTCTCTATATGCTTAAGTGTTGGACCTTGTATGCATGCATGTTTGTATGTGCATTTGACCCCATTTCCATAGCTGTTGGCCACTGTTTTGGGCTTATGTAAGAGCTATCCATCTTGGCATAAGTCTACCCTTTACATGTTGGTGCATGTTTACCTTGTATATTGTCATATACTTGTTGGATATTTTGATGAATTACATGTTGTAGCATGCTAGTTCAAATGTGCCTCAGTGTGTGCTTAATCCATGACACGTTGTTGCATGCTTAAGTTGTAATGCATTTTGCATGCATTGTTCTTAACATGTTGTCCATATTGCACTTTGCATGCATGTTAGCTTATATGTTTGTTTGCATCCCCATGTTGCATACTAGCTCACATGTCTAGGTTGCATTGCATTGGCATGCATGCCTTGCCTCTTGATTAGGGGTGTGCATAATACCGCCGAAACCGTCGAAACTGCCAAAACCGCACCGAACCGCACCGCCAAGGCAAATTTGTTATTATTTGCCAATCGAACCACCGGTTTTTGGTAAGAAAAATGGCAAATTCTAGTGACATTTTTATCAATCCGCCGGTTTCTATTTTTCTTCTAAACCGCACCGACCCGCACCGCTATTAAATCATGTTTTATAAGATTCTAAAACTTCTTTTTTACTTAAGTTTGCTTGTTGTTCTATACCTTAGAATATAATATTACATTACTGCTTGAGAGAAATTCAAGATGTCAGTAATCCAAAATAAAGTTGGATTCCAATTCACTTTTCAATCTTTTTTGTTCTGGCCATGTTGCAAACTTGCATCAGCTCACTTTTTCATTCTAAATACTTTTCAACAGTAAACATTTTCAATATATTGTAAATCCTGAATGATATTAATTTTATGTATTATATTTGATCATTGTAGCTTCCACATATGCTTGTAATGAACTGATGGCATAGTCGTTGATATTATCATGTTGTTGCTACACTTACTGCATCAGAAGACAGCTTCGCAAGATGCTTAACATCACGGTATCTCTCATCTTTTTTTTACTCTTTGATTTAAGTTTTTAAATTTGAATTATATTTTTTATAAACCGCCAATCCGCCCGAACCACCCAGGCAAATCCGCCATTATTTGCCAACTGAACCGCCGATTTTTGATAAGGAAAATGGAAAATTCTAGTGACACTTTTATCAATCCGCCACCCGCCATACGGTTTCTATTTTTCTCTCGAACCGCACCGACCCGCACCGCGCACACCCCTACTCTTGATCAAGTGATAGAGGTTGGGCCTTATGTGTTTATTTGGTTTGCATTTCATTTGAAATCAAAATGCACAACTTGGTTCCTTGGGCCATCACGCATTGAAATGCGCGATTGGTGGTCCGAGAATCAAGGAACATCCTCCTTTGAGTCATAAACATGATAAGGGGTGTATTGGTGCACACATTTGCTTTAAATGCATTGCCATGCCATGTTTTGCCCTCTGCTGCTATCAAAACAGGTTCTGCAGGTAGATTTGGCCGACCAACCATATCCAGTGCCGGCCGGCCATGAATTGGTGGCCGAGAGCTTAATTTGTGGTCGATAGCCACTTACCTTTGGCCGGTGGTGTTCCCCCTTAGCCGGTGGTGTTCCAAAGTGTTCAGAGAGTGTTCCTTGGGAATTGTGCCATTTTCAGAGGAGTAGAGCAGGGAAAACTGAGGCAGCTTATGCTTGGCATTAGATTTCTGGGCGAAGCCAATCCGAGCACGCTTGCATCCCTCGTCTTGAGGCCATTTAATGCTTTCCTTAGCTTGATTGATTCGTTAATTAATTAGGTGGTCTGTAAATTATTTAATTAGCTTGTAGGTTAATTAAATTGTATTATTCTTTTGGTCCCTCCGAGCGAGGACGAATTTGTAATAAGTGTGGATACGTGTGTGCATGTCCTCCAATCCCCACTTTTTTCTCCGTTTTACTTACCTGCTTTTGATGGTTAGTATTAGGGCATATTTAATTTAGCATCCTTATGCTACACATGCGTGCATCCATTCATTTGTATTGCATGCACCGGGCTCGGCGTATCATGCTAACTGCATAGTATTTCAAATCTAACTTGAATACGTGTTATTCGTTGCATTCCACATGCCATCCTAGGATTAGCTGAGCCTATTCTAGTGACATTCTGTATGTGTTGCATTAGCCATTGCTAACATGAACTAGGATCATACATTTTATTACTAACTAGTTTCCTGTTTTGGCTCAGAGTACTAGGTAAGCATTTATGCTTTAGCATCTTGCATGTGTGTGAGTGTTAACATGACAGCATGCTTGCCATGAGGCTAAGTGCTTATGTGATATTACTGCCTGAATGCCTGTGGATGAAGGTTGGATTATTTGAGTTGGAACAACTCGTTGAAATCCGTGTTTTAGCCTACTCGCGAGTAGCAAATTCCAAACCATTTTCAAAATGAACGGATATGCAATGCTTTGTTCCAAATTAGGTGATCTAGTGTATACTTTTGTGTTGTGCACATCACATAGTAAGATTAGCTAATTAATCGGAATAAGAACACATATGTTTTCAAAACAAGATATCATGGTTAGTAGAGGCCGATCTTTGATCAGGCGAGCGGGGGTGCTCATAGCTGACCTTCCCCAATCGTACCCAAGTTCCCGAGCCGAGGCAACTTTGGTGATGGTTGACACGTGGCCTTAGGCAAACGAGTCAGGGTTTCCTAAATTCCCCCATAAAAAAATATTTAGGTGGCGACTTTGTATCTGGCAAAGCAGTCCATGTTTGGCACTTCTTTACAAAAATCTATTTTCCAAAACGATTTGCTGGATTTGGACTCTTTGGTTCAGATTAAGAACCGTGACAAATCGAGTCTAAACTGTGGCGTGAGGCCCACGAGGGTGCGTCCACAGTTTCTAGCGACTCTGCTGGGGAGTTTAGAGAGCTTGACTCGAACTCATGATATCTTGTTTCGATTACACTTATGTGTTTCTTTGCATTGCATGTGCATTGGTGCGCCTAAGTCACAGTGTTTGCCGTCTGCTACTCCTGAACGGTTTGCCGGAGGCTCGCTTCGAGAAACGTGCCATAAGGCTAACCGATTACGGGCTCTGCCACGATGGGAACACAAACCCTGATTGTCACCGGGGCACCCTTTTGACCATTCGACCTAGTGCATATTCGGAATCCATAGTGACCATTCCAAGCTAGAACAGGTTGCTACCCGATTATAGGTTGTTTGAAACCGCTGCGTGCATAGTAAAACCCTAGCTCCTGACAAAATATGACAGGGAAACCCTACCCCAAAATAGGGGTGTTTTGGCTCTTGCTTATTTGTTATGTGCTTTTTTGAGTTGACCTCTACAGGGAATGCATATATCAGTTTGCAAGTCTGAGTATCAGGCCTGAGGGCATCAGTACCAGAATTTGAGAATCAGTCATATCTGCGGGTATCAGATTGAGTTCTTGAGGGCAGTGATTTTGGGGAACAGTGATCAGTAGTAGAGTACAGTTATTCAGCTATGTTTGTGTTTGTTCTGATTGGGCCGAAATGCTGCGTGTTTTGTCTTTTAGTTGAGGGAGTTAGTGCAAAATAGCCAATGGTCTCCTTTGCTGAGGCGAGACAGACATCTGATCCATCATCTCCGTTCAGTTCAAGAGGACTTATGATGACGCAAAGTTCAGAGGAAATAGTGGTTATGACAGCCTCATTGGATCAAGGGAACATCTTGTAGAATGAAACTAATGTTGATGTGCCGCATCCGCCCAGGTTGCCTTCTGCCCGCCCGATCTGGGAACCCCAATTGTATCAGGCTCGTAAGCCCACCACATTCGAGTTAATGGGAATTATTGGTGATCTTCAGCGAACTGTGGCTGATCTCGCCTATGGGATGTCCGCTTCGCCACCAGCTACGTCCTACGTCGGGAATTTTGTTTCGCAGGAGCCCCCGCTACTGGGGCGCATTGTGATCGAGCTTAGCCAACCTGAGGTTACCTCGAGCTATGGCAATGACGTGTCAACAACAACCGGGTTTCGCTCTGATATAGCAACCCAAACCCTTGATCAAGCTGAGGCTAGAGGTAAGAACAAGGTGGGAACAGGTGCTGATCCCGTTGAACAACTGTTGTGGGCAGTCGAGGCTTTGAAAGCCGAGGAGATGAATAAGCAACAAATATTTGCAGTGGTGGCCAAAACTGTGGATGATGCTTTCCCTACTCCAACCGAGGGGAGTTCCAGCCAGACAAAAAATTGGGATAGGCCCCGTCATGCCAAAACAGTTCCCTCAAATCCCAACCCTGCACCGAGAAAGGATCAGAAAGTCAAGGCAGCACCTGCCGATCCTTTTGCCAGTGCGTCCAGCAAAAGTCAGCAAACTTCGAAGTATCTGCCCCGAGGGCGCAGAGTCTTCCACGCACTCTATATGCCTTTGTCTAGGGCGCTCCAGGTCCTTGCCGAAAGGGGGCACCTTAAGCCCCTCGAGCCTAGGCCTCTCCTAAAGAATCTCCCTCCCACACATGATGCTGCTTTGTACTGTGCTTACCACCAGCAAACCGGTCATTGCACCGACAACTGTTTTTGTCTTCGTTACGAAGTGCAAGATTTGATCGACAATGAGGTCATCCTGCCACCCACCTCAGCGAAGTCTGTCACTGCTGAGTTGTTAGATTTTGAGGATACTGCGAATATGTGATCAAAGGGTTAGACCACTGACAGGCGGCATTGAGTGTATTTTAGATATGGCGTCTAGCACGCACTGCTTTAAGCATTTGCGGATGCTGCGTTTTTGTAATTTCTGGCTTGGGTGTTGAGCCATTTCTTTGATTTTGTTTTGAGTCTGTCTTATTGTCTTGAGTCAGTCTTTTTGCTTAAGGGTCTGTCTTGTTGTACTGAGTCAGTCCCATTGTATAGAATATCAGGTGATTCCAGGGTTGTTGCCTCGGATATCATGTTTTTGTGATTATTCCTTTTGTTTTCTTTTGAGTCTGTCTCTGCTATGGAGCCAGTTGCAATCGGAGGTTTTGAATGAAAACAGCTGCGGCTATCATGTTTCTGTGCTTATTGCTACTTTGAGCTAGTTGTGCCAGCAAGTTTAGAATGGACTGGCGGAGTATCTTACTTACTCTTCTATACCTCGAAATCATTGCATTGACCTAATTTTTTCAAAACTTTTTTACACTGTGGTGATGAAAACGAAGAGAAAGGAATTCCTTAGGTTTTGCAAAATTTGACTAATTGAGAGAAAGAGAGGCGTGCTAAGCCTTTAATGAATAAAATCATGCTTGTTAGTGTGAGTACTGGGAAGGACCCTGGCTTGATCCAGATTGGTTCCACACTATCTTTAGTCGAGCGATCTGTCGCTTTCTTAAAAACTTTGAAAAACAAAATATTTTGCGCAGTCCTGCAAAGACCTGTGTGGAATCACTCTTGAGATTGTGCAGCTTAGGATCGCTCTCATCCTCTAGACTTGAGCCCTTGCTCCCAAAACCTTGACCTTGAATTCAGATTGATCAACAGTCAACCACAACTTAAGGCCTGTCTGGCCAGATTTCAAGTAGTCCTCGACCAAGAGGCACCAAAGTCAGATCAAGAAGACCAGATGTCGCCAAAAGAAACTTGCGAAGCTAAATCAGAAGCACCCCCTTGGACTAGGGGCAAAAAAGTTTGATGTGCTTGGAGAGCCGCAGATGGATCCTTCTATAAATTAATACAACAACCACTCTCCTGGTTACGGATGGCTTCAAAACCCTAAAACCATTTGGCATGGACTTGTTATACTTTTACCCTTTGAGAGGCTCATTGGGCCGAAAACCCGGAAGGGCGACCCAGGCAAAAGTTGGAGCAAGAGAAAAATACAAAAAAAGAGAATACAAAAAAAAAGATGAAAATGCAAAAAGAAAAGATGAAACAGAAAAAAAGAAGAAAAGAATTGAAAAGAAAAGAAAAACATGGCTCGCAAGGTTGAAAACCCAGAAAGGCGACCTTGGCAAAAGTTAGAGCGTGGTGAGGGTTAATACACGAGTGTACCTTACCCGGAACTACGTAAGGCTTGATTCCTATGTTTGGGATACGTAGGCAACTTCATCCTAAAGTCCAGCCACAAACACTTCCAAATCGAGTGTGGCCATGTAATGGTTTTGATCATCCCTGCCTTCTCTGAATCCGATTAGTTCGGTTGTGACAACCGGAACTAGGTAAGGCTTGATTCCCATATTTGGGATACGTAGGCAATTTCATCCTGAAGTCTAGCCACCAACACTTTCAAAGTGACTGTGTCCATATATTGGTTTTGACCATCTTCGTCTTCTCTGTATCTGAGAGTTCGGTCGTGATCACCACTAATGAGAACTGTTCAGAGTATGCTGCGGCGTTATCCAAACAAGGGGCAACTTTCCTTGCCATGAGTCGTCACTCAAACCAGGGGCAACTTACCGTTGCCGTGCAGTGCCATCCAGACAAGGGATAATTTTCCATTGCCTCCGATCCGAGGTTGCGCATCTCGAGAGTAAGTTCTGCGCTCGTTGAGCATTGACCGTTTGCAAAAATAGTTTTTGAGAATTTTTACTGAGGTTGACCATTTTCTCGAAAACCACTTCATTTTCCAAAATTAGACCATTTTCTTGGACCCAAAAAGGAAAATTTTCAGTGCTCATAACCTGACTTGCATGATTTTCAAATCAAAAATCGAACAAGTGTGTTAATCTAACTCTCATTTTGGTCAAAATTGTTTTAGTAGAAAACCAAAACAAAAAAATGGTCAAAATGATGAACTAGGGGCACAGTTGAGTCAGGCTTCCTGTCTTTCCTCCGTCGTCAACATACTTGCCAGAAAGGCACTCTACCTGCCAAATGTCATGACCCGAACCCGCCCCTATGGGTTAAGGACATAACCGGCCAGTAATCCTGAGATTACCTACGGCCTCAAAACAGAAATAGACGTAACTCAACAGAGTAAAGGAGCCAAACGGAAGCAAAAATTTGAAACTTTGTCCATAGAGCCGTGCTTATGTGCACATCAAACAAACCATACTCATATATGTTAATAACCCACATCAAAGGTATAGTAGCATAAACTTCTTTACAGACAGGATCATCTAAACTGAGCCAACCCATAACAGACTATATACAAATATACACAAAGTCCTTGCCAACAAGACAAAGCGTAAGTACATAACAAAATGGCAAGGATGGGTCTCGTGCGTGAGACACAAGGCTGGCTCTCCAAAACTCGTGTTGTTCATGGTAGACTTTACTGGGGCTGGGTTTGGACTTCTCTTGGCTCACCTACAAACACATGAATGAGCGTGAGCGATAGCCCAGTGAATAATATCAAATACAGAAGTTACATAACAATGTAGAACAACAGGTTCCAAACGGCCTTGGGCCCAATTCATATTTCTATTTAACAGATATATAACTATACGAATTTCAAGTTAGCCACATTCTCAACTTAGATAACACAAATGGTGATCAAACATGAGTTTCCTTTAACATTTCACATGGATTATACACATTTTGTGCTCAAACATGCAATCTCAAGGTAATTTCTTCCATGCATGCACTTATTAGGCTTCAATTCAACAAACCCAACCCAATTTCATTTTAACCTTACTGTTGATCACCAAGTTAGCTTGAACACACAAAATCACAACTATAATCCAAGAATAACTCACCTAGAAGCTTTGATCTCCTAAGCTCTAGTCAATTCTTGAGCTAAATCTCCAAGATTTCCAAGCTTTAGGCCAAAATTTGCACAATTCTCTCCCCTCTCACTCTAATAGCCGGCCTTGGCTCTCTCCAGAGAGTTGATCAGCCCAAATGAAGTTAAAGGAAGAGAATTGAGTGTAAAATGCCTTTACATAGATCCCCACTCACAATATAATAATAATAATAATAATGCAATTTGGCACTATTCATCAATTTAATCGATTTAATCTAACCCGAATCAATTTTCAATTAAATTTCACCGTAGGCTCTAAAAATTACGCTAATCATAATGGCGTAATCAATATTGGGTTCTATGGCCGATAAGGCCCTCAATTTAATTTCCAAAGCAGATTATTCAAATAGATATCCTTACGGTGAACAAATAGAATTTCAAGATCACACTTATTCACATAATGGCACATAAAATCATGCTAAACACATAATCATACTCAAATTAAGGACCAATTAGCATAATACAGAATAGGGGTATCACAGTCTTCCCCCCTTTAGGAAGTTTGGTCCTCCAAACTTGAGTTACCTTCATCGGAAAACAAATGTGGATAGCGTAGTCGCATTTCTTCCTCTTTTTCCCATGTAGCATCCGTCCCATAATGTTCGTTCCATTCCACTTTCACCATTGGGATGGACTTGCTTCTCAACTGCTTCACCTGCTGATCAACAATTCATTCCGGCCATTCGGCATATTCCATATTCTCATCAACAGCTACCTGGTGATAATCAATCACATGAAACGGGTCTCGGAGGTAACCCTCAACATCGACACATGAAACATGTTATGGATTTGTTCAAATCCCGGTGGCAAAGCAACTCTATAAGCAACTGGACCAAGCCTTTCCAAAATCTGGAACGGCCCAATGTAACGAGGCGACAACTTGCCCTTCTTTCCAAACCTGACTTGGCCCTTCATTGGAGACACACGAATGAACACATGGTCACCGACCTCATACTCAAGAGGTCTCCTTCGAACATCTGCATAGTTCTTTTGTCGGTCTTGAGCTGTTTTGAGCCTTTGACGAATAGTCTTGATATTTTCATAAGTGTCTTGCACAATTTCAGGCCCAAGCAAAGCTCTATCCCCAACCTCTGTCCAACAAATAGGTGATCTACACCTTCTACCATACAAAGCCTCGTATGGTGCCATATCGATCCTGGAGTGGAAGCTGTTATTATAAGCAAATTCTGCAAGTGGCAAATAATCTTCCCAACTTCCCTGAAAATCCAAAGCACACATACGAAGCATATCCTCCAAAGTCTATATCGTTCGTTCTGATTGCCCATCTGTCTATGGATACTGAACCTTAGTTCTATTCCCATAGCTTCCTGCAAACTCTTCCACAATCTAGATACAAATTTCGGATCTCTATCCGACACAATAGATACCGGAACTTCGTGTAAATGGACAATTTCATCAACATAAATAGCAGCCAATCTATAAGCAGTAAACGTAGTTTTGACAAGCAGAAAATGTGCAAATTTAGTCAGTCTATCAACTACAACCCAAACGGAATCCATACCTCGAGAGGTCCGAGGTAGGCCAACAACGAAATCCATAGTCACATGTTCCCACTTCCATTCAGGAATAGGGAGGGGTTGAAGTAGACCGCCTTTTTCGATGTTCAAATTCTTAACTTGTCGCATCAAGGCACTTGGGCACATATTCTGCAATCTCTTTCTTCATTTTAGGCCACCAATAGGTCTGCTTCGAATCCCAGTACATTTTATTATTGCCCGGATGCATAGCAAATACGGATCTGTGGGCTTCATCTAGGACCCTCTTCTTGAGTTCCGAGATATCCGGGACACATATTCAGTTTCGAAATTTCAACATTTCATTTTCAATGCTAAATTCTACTTTTGGACTTGTCTCAAATTCGTTAATTACCTTCCTGAGGAACTCATCTCCTCTCTGTTTCTGCTTGATTTCATCGACAATCGCCGGCTCAGCTGTAATAGCGGCTATCAATCAGCCCTGCCCACATACTATTACTTCAATTTCAGACCTCTCAAAGTCTTGCAAAATTTCCTTTTGTTCTGTAAGCAAACAAGCCATACTCCCTGTTGATTTTCTACTCAAGGCATCAGCAACTGTATTAGCTTTCCCGGGGTGGTACTGAATCTCAAGATCATAGTCTTTGATAAGTTCAAGCCATCTTCTCTGTCGCATATTTAGTTCTTTCTGTGTAAAGAAGTATTTTAGGCTCTTGTGATCTGTGTAGACTTCACACTTTGCCCCATACAAATAATGCCGCCAGATTTTCAAAGCAAAAACAACTGCGGCCAATTCCAGGTCATGCGTTGGATAATTCTTCTCATGTGGCCTCAACTGACGGGAGGCGTAGGCAATAACTTTTCCGCTCTACATTAACACACAACCCAAACCTTTATAAGGCGCATCGCTGAATATTACAAAATTTTCCGTACTTGAAGGTAGCGTCAAAATTGGTGTAGTGGTCAATCTTGTTTTTAGTTCTTGAAAAGTAGATTCTCTTTCATCATTCCATTCAAACGGTTGCCCTTTACGTGTCAATTGGGTAAGAGGCAAAGCTAGTTTTAAAAAGTCCTTCACAAACCTTTGGTAGTACCCAGCTAAGCCCATAAAACTGCGAACCTCTATCACATTAGTCGATGTAGGCCAATTCACAATTGCCTCTATTTTCTGCGGGTCCGCTGAAATTCTCTCCTTGTTAATCACATGCCCTAAGAAAACAACTTCATCCAACCAAAACTCACATTTCTTTAGTTTAGCAAATAATTTCCTTTCTCGAAGTATTTGTAAAACAGTCCTCAAATGATGTTCATGTTCAAGTCTATCTTTAGAGTATATCAAAATATCATCGATGAAGACTACAACAAACTCATCAAGGTAGGTTTTAAAAATTCTATTCATTAGGTCCATAAATGCTACCGAAGCATTAGTTACTCCAAATGGCATAACAAGAAACTCAAAATGACCATACCTCATTCTGAATGTTGTTTTCTCGACATCCTCTGCCTTAACTTTCAGCTGATGATACCCGGATCTCAAATCAATCTTAGAAAATACCTGTGATCCCTACAACTGGTGAAATAATTCATCAATACGGGGTAAAGGATACTTGTTCTTTATCGTTACCTTGTTCAATTCCCGATAATTGATGCACAGGCGCAAGGTACCATCCTTCTTTTTCACAAATAACACCGGTGCGCCCCAAGGCGAAGTGCTAGGCCAGATAAAAACCCCTTGTTAAGCAGGTCTTACAACTGTTCTTTCAATTCTTTCATCTCGGCAGTAGCCATTCTGTAAGGAGTCTTAGAAATAGGCTGGGTACTTGGTACAGTCTCAATAGTAAACTCTATCTCCCTGTCTACTAATTCCCCTGGTAATTCATTTGGGAACACATCCGGGAATTCTCTAACAATAGGAATATCATTCAATTCAACATTCACAGATTGTTTAGTCAACACAAAGCACAGATAACCCTGGCACCCCTTCCTGATTAGTTTACATGCTTTCATTGCAGATATCAAATAAGGTAGAGGTACTACCCCATTACCCACAAACACAATTTCTTTTTGTTCTAGTGGTTTAAATACAACCTTTTTTGTTACACAATCTATGGTGGCACAATACTTGGTCAACCAATCCATGCCCAAAATTACATCAAAATGTCTAAAGTTCAAGGGCAATAAATCTACATATAGGGTAGCATCCTCAATATGCATGTCACAAAATCGATATATATAGTCACATAACACAGATTCCCCCGATGGAGTAGACACAAACAACAAATATGGCAACAACTCTAGGGGTCTTTTCAGTCTAGATGCACATGTATATGTCACAAATGAGTGTGTCGATCCAGAATCAATTAATACAAAGGCATCCTAATTACATATTGAAATAGTACCTGAGACAACGGCGTTGGCATTCTGGGTATCGCCCGGAACAAGCGCAAAAACTCTCCCCTGTCTCACTGTATCCCCAGTAGTAGCAGATCTCAAGGTATTTCCCGGCTTTGGAACTGATGCAGTTGAACCAGCTGCTAGTCTCCCACTGTTCTGATTACACTCTCGGGCTATGTGTCCTTCCTTCCCACATTTGAAACAGGCTCCTGATGTACGGTAACAAACTCCACGATGCCTTTTGCTACAAATGTTGCACATGGGAGCTGTGTCTCGGGAAGAATTTGAAGTAGTGGAGGAGTTTGCTTTTTCAGAAATTTCTTCTTCGAAAAGAAGCCTTGCCTTTTGTTACCCTTCCATTCTGTTACTGGCTTAGCTTGTCTAGCTATATTAGTCTCTAATATGATGGCCCTGTCAAGCACCCCAATGGAGGTTTCCAACTTTAGAACATTCACCCTCTCTAGGATGTCACTGCGGAGTCCACCTTCAAAGTGTCTTGCCTTCTTATAATCGGTGTCAATCACGTGTGGTGCAAACCTAGCCAATTTAGTGAACTTGGCCTCATACTCAGCCACTGTCATGTTATCTTGCTTGAGTTCCATGAACTCTGCCACTTTCCTATCCCGGACACACTGCGGGAAGTACTTGTCATAGAATATTTCTAAGAATTTCACCCAGTCAACATCCTTATGATTTTCTCGCATCAACATCCACCATCTTCTCGCTTCGTCTTCTAGCATAAAAGTGGCTAGGAGCACTTTCTGAGTCTCTGAACAGGGGAACACTTCAAATAGTTTCTCAATGCCGAGGACCCATGCTTTGGCTTTCAATGGATCTAGTCCCCCGTGGAACTGTGGTGGTTTCATTTTCTTGAATTCCTTGGTGAGAGCTATAATCCGGTCATCATTTTGATTATCTGGCACAGGTGGTGCCAGAGGTGGAGGTGGCGGGTGTGGTTGCTGCCACTGTTGTTGCCACTCCTGTTGCTGTCTCAAGGCTTCTGCCATTTCTTGGATCAATCTTCCATTTTGTCTATTCTAGCAGTGGAGCACTCCTCTATCTCATCACCTCTGGTTCTCACCATCTAATTAAACTTGCATTATATTTCGTACAAAAGATTCACAAATATGTATATACTAAGAGCACACATATCCAAATAATTGCAATGCAAGTAAAATTACAACTTATAGCACATAATTACTCGAGTCAAAACACTTAAACGTATTCTTGATGCTTTCACAGTTCGTATCAAAATAGTTAAGCACATTATCAATGCTTCCAAATTCATTTTTATCACATGAATGCATCCTAGATCTTATCTAGACGCTTATTGCTCTTTTTGGACAAGCGTGTGAGTTACTAACTCATGCTCTGATACCACTCTGTCACGACCCGAACCCGCCCCTATGGGTTAAAGACATAACCGGCCAGTAATCCTGAGATTACCTACGGCCTCAAAACAGAAATAGACGTAACTCAACAAAGTAAAGGGGCCAAACGGAAGCAAAAATTTGAAACTTTGTCCATAGAGCCGTGCTTATGTGCACATCAAACAAACCATACTCATATATGTTAATAACCAACATCAAAGGTACAGTAGCATAAACTTCTTTCCAGACATGATCATCTAAACTGAGCCAACCTATAACAGACTATATACAAATATACACAAAGTCCTTGCCAACAAGACAAAGCGTGAGTGCATAACAAAATGGCAAGGATGGGTCTCGTGCGTGAGACACAAGGCTGGCTCTCCAAAACTCGTGTTGTTCATGGAAGACTTCACTGGGGCTGGGTTTGGACTTCTCTTGGCTCACCTACAAACACATAAATAAGCGTGAGCGATAGCCCAGTGAATAATATCAAATACAGAAGTTACATAACAATGTAGAACAATAGGTTCCAAACGGCCTTGGGCCCAATTCATATTTCTATTTAACAGATATATAACTATACGAATTTCAAATCAAGTGACTTGTAGTTTCAACATTCTGGCCTTTGGCCCATTCAAATTCCCATTCATGTCAAAACAGCCTTCGGCCCGATCATTCTTGTCAAAACGGCCTTCGGCCCACTCATTCATGTCAAAACGGCCTTTAGCACTATCATTCGTGTCAAAACGGCCTTCAGCCTATTCATTCTTGTCAAAACGGCCTTCGGCCCACTCATTCATGTCAAAACGACCTTCGGTCCATTCATATAAGTCAAAATGACCTTCGGTCCGTTCATTTCTACCAAAACGACCTTCAGTCCATTCAATTCTATCAGAATGACCTTTGGTCCATTTGTTTATCAAAACTACCTTTGGTCCATTCATTTATTCGTGTCAGACTTTTGTCCACAATCCCAATTAGCAACTCATAAAGTTTATAAGGGAATTAAACAATTGGACATTCACAAGCATTCGAATATCGATATTACTTACAGTGATCGGCCTGTGGATTTGCCCTGGACCTTGACCCTACACATTTCATGAACACAAAAGGGGTCACTGACAGTTCAATCCATTCTTTGATTCACATATTCCTCTTTAGGCTTTATTCTAATCTCATTAACTCATTTACAATGCTTAACATATGCCTAAGAGTGTTTATAAGTGAAAGAGAACGGAAAACGAAACACAGAACGAGCATACAAAATTTCAGAGAACAGGGTCCCCGCTCGAGCAGACCCTTAAGGCCTGCAAAAGTACTGGTTGCATGAAAAATACACTCGAGCGTGGAATAGAGCGCTCGAGCGGAAGGCCTGTCTACAAAAATCCCCGCTCGAGCGTGAGATGTCCCGCTCGAGCGGACATCCAATCTTGCAAAAAGGGCCGGGAGCATGATTTTCCCGCTCGAGCGGACCTCAAAATTCTTGAAAACCCAGATTTGTGTTCTTGAGCTTCATTTCGACTTCCAACCAACCATTCATGCATGTTATGGCTCAAATTGCATATTTACACATGTTAACATGCTACCAATACAAGATTACAACATTAGGAAGCTCAATTTCTTGATTTATCTACATGCATGTCCCAAAATATGTCAAACTCAACACCAACATAACAAACTCATGCATTCAAGCTCATACCTTCTCAAATTGTACATGAATGTGATGAATTAGCCACATTCTCAACTTAGATAACACAAATGGTAATCAAACATGAATTTCCTTTAACATTTCACATGGATTATACACATTTGTACTCAAACATGCAATCTCAAGGTAATTTCTTCCATGCATGCACTTATTAGGCTTCAATTCAACAAACCCAACCCAATTTCATTTTAACCTTACTGTTGATCACCAAGTTAGCTTGAACACACAAAATCACAACTATAATCCAAGAATTACTCACCTAGAAGCTTTGATCTCCTAAGCTCTAGTCAATTCTTGAGCTAAATCTCTAAGATTTCCAAGCTTTAGGCCAAAATTTGCACAATTCTCTCCTCTCTCACTCTAACAGCCGGCATTGCCTCTCTCCAGAGAGTTGATCAGCCCAAATGAAGTTAAAGGAAGAGAATTGAGTGTAAAATGCCTTTATATAGATCCCCACTCACAATATAATAATAATAATAACGCAATTCGGCACTATTCATCAATTTAATCGATTTAATCTAACCCGAATCAATTTTCAATTATATTTCACCGTAGGCTCTAAAAATTACACTAATCGTAATGGCGTAATCAATTTTGGGTTCTATAGCCAATAAGGCCCTCAATTTAATTTCCAAAGAAGATCATTCAAACAGATATCCCTACGGTGAACAGATAGAATTTCAAGATCACACTTATTCACATAATGGCACATAAAATCATGCTAAACACATAATCATACTCAAATTAAGGACCAATTAGCATAATATAAAACAAGGGTATCACACCAAAGAGGGCACAACTGAAGCTAACAACTAAAGGGCTGAAAGCTCTCATCCTCCAAGCAACAAGGTATCAAACCAAGTGCGAAGGACGAATTGGAATGGATCAAGACACTCCACTCCCTCATCCAAGGCATTGACTAAACACCACCAAACAAAAATAGATGCGAGCTAACAGTGTTGGGCGTGAACCCACAACCTCCAATTTATCCACCAACCACCCTGGGGAGGGATACAAAATGAGAGATTAAAGAATAGAGAGATGTAAGTTGAGAGAAAAGTGAGCAAAAGGGTTTTGAGTGAAAAAACCGAGCCTGAGAGCCGAGTGATGTGAGAATCACAAATGAGAAGAGGGTGGGAAATAATACCCGAAGAAACTGGCTCCGCGCAATTTCTGAGGTCTCTCGTCTTTATAATGCGTCTATGTGTCGTGTCTTTTGTTTTGTCTACCTCAACTCTTGTTTTGAGTCTGTTTCGAGCGTGTCTCGTTGTGTTTAGGTAGTCTACCTTTTTGCTTTTGCTATTGAGTCTTTTTCACGGTGTTCAGTTGTAGGCTCAATACCTCAGTTTGAAAAACCCCTTTTCAATTTCAAAAGTTAATCGTGTTTTGTGTGTGTAACGGGTCCGCGAGGGAACTAACGGGTTACAGTTCGGACTCCCCTTTTTTGTTTGTTGCGGTTCGTAATCTGAACCAAAGAGTCCAACTCTGGCAAATCATTTGAGAAAACAGATTTTTTTGAAAAGTAGTGCCAAACATGGACTGCTTTGCCAGATACAGAGTCGCCACCTAAATGTTTTAAAATGGGAAATTTAGGAAACCCTGACTCAGTGCCAAAGGCCACGTGTCTGTCATCACCAAAGTTGTCTTGGCTCGGGAGCTTGGGTACGATCGGGGAAGGTCAGCTATGAGCACCCCCTTTCGCCCGGTCCGAAGAGCGGCCTCTACTAACCGTGATATCCGTTTTTGAAAACATTACATGCTCTTATTCCAATTATTAGCCTAGAATTACTATGTTATGCGCACAGCAAACAAGTATAGACTAGATTGCCTAATTTGGAAATAAACATTGCATATCCGTTTGTTTTGAAAGCGTTTCGGATTTTGCTACTCGTGAGTAGGCTAAAACACGGATTTCAACGAGTTTTCCAACTCAAGCAATCCAACCTCCACCCACAGGCATTCAAATAGTTTATCTCATATAAGCATTTAGCCACATGGTCAACATACTATCATGTTAGCATTCACACGCATGCGATATGCTAAAGCATAAATACTTACATCGTACTTTGTGCCAAAACAATAAACT
This sequence comes from Camellia lanceoleosa, assembly GCA_025200525.1. NCBI lineage: Eukaryota > Viridiplantae > Streptophyta > Magnoliopsida > Ericales > Theaceae > Camellia > Camellia lanceoleosa. The sequence continues at coordinate 68,626,941 of CM045772.1, read as the reverse complement.
AGTTAGCAAACATGCATGTCCTAGTTCATGTTAAGTGACTAATGCGTCGCATACAGAATGTGATTAGGATAGGGTCGGCTAACTCTAAAATGGCATGTGAAATGCAATCATTCGGTGCACGTATTCAAGTTAGATTTGAAAATACAATGCGGTTTGTATGATGTACCGAGCCCGGTGCATGTCAACAAATGCATGGATGCACGCATGGATTGCATAAGGTATGCTAAAATACACGTGCCCTAATCTACCATCATAAGCAGGTAAATAAAAGGGAGAAAGAAATGGGGGTTGGAAGACATACACACCACTCACCCACGCTTATTACAGGTTTGCCCTCGCTCGGAAGGATCAAAAGAATAATACAAATAATTAACTACGTAAGCTAATTAAATATTACAAATTTCCTAATTAGTTGACAAACTAACTAAACTAAGAAAAACAGAGTAAACCGCCTCGGGAGGAGAGCCAAATGCAGCACGTGCTCGGGTCTTGCTCGAAATTGCACTACCATGCCTAGACTGCCTCTGTTTTCCCTGCCCTGCCCTTCTGAGAACTGCCAAAGTCTCAGAACTACTTCCTTGGATGCTGGGGATCACCACCGGCTAAACAGAATAGCCACCGGCTGCTATATGTGGCCATCGGCACAGAATTCATCCATCGGCTGATAATTGATTGCCGGTCGGCACTAAACATTGTCGGCCGGCAATGAATTCCTGCAGAACCTGCAACTCACAGCAGCAGAGGGCAAAATCTTGCATGGCAATGTTATTCAAGCAATGTATGCACCAAACACATTCCTTATCATGTTTGTGACTCAAAGGAGGATGTGCCTCGATTCTCGGGCCACCAATCACGCATTTCCATGCATGATGGCCCAAAGAATCAAGTGTGCAATTTCCATGTCAAATGAAATGCAATGCAAATAACAAACCAAAGGGTCCTAACCTCCATCACACTCACTTCAAGAGGCCAAGTATGCACAATGCAATGCAATCCTAAACATGTTGGCTAGCATGTGATATGGACAATGCAAGGCACTTATACAAACATACAAGCAAGCATGCAAGGCAAGCATGCAAACCAAGTAAAAGAGGGACTTAAACATGACTTAGGCAACTCCAAAATAGGCCCAAAATCAGTAGCCAAAATGCCCAAAAATGAGGACTAAACACACATGCACACATGCAAGTAAGTTGGACCAACACTTTAAGCCTTAAACTAGCAACTTTCAAACACACTTGAAAGGGGACAAATGTGAACTATTAGAATGCAATATGAGCTTTAAAATCATGTCAAAATGTGGTGCCAAACCAACTCAAACAAGACAAACAAAATCATGCAAACATAGTCCAAGTATGCAAGGCAAGTCATGAAGGCTTGAACCACACTTAGTACAACCACACATGGCAATACTTAAGCAACTAAAATTAGAGTTTTAACATATAAAACTAAGCCCAAAAAGGTCACCTAGATGGCATCTAAATGACATGAATCCAAAGGTATGCACAATGGTCAAAACATAGGGCATACAACACATACTTTTAAAGCGACAAAGAGACAACTAAGGCGAACATACAAGCACACCAAAGGGACTGAAATGACATGTTGGGTGGTTCCAAACCACCAAAATGATGCAATTAACACATGCCATACATTCATATACTTGAGGCCAACAAGCCCAACAAGCCACAAATGCAAAGGAGCCATACTAAGCATGCCAAAATTGATCCAAACAACTATGGACAGAGCTAAAGTATGGCAAAATAAGTGCAAAACATTCATAAGTCCAAGCCTAAATCATGCTCAAACAAAGGCTAACAACCTAAGACATGTTAAGGGAATTACAAGGCATTACATGGCAACTATGCTAAACATGCATGGAGTACCAAAACCAACACACAACATGATTATATTATGGCATAATAAGCATGAAATGCAGCCTAGACATAATCAACACACACTTGAACATAAGGCTCCTTAAGGAAGCAAAATAGGTCCTTTTTAAGGACAACAAGGAGAGGGGGTGACCCTCCCCTTTTAGAGACTTCAAGGCACCATCTGCACCACTGAAATCGCTCAAGATTTTAGTGGTGAAGAGGCCCAAACACCAAAGTCTCGAAACTTGCACAAAATGGCACAAAATGAGGCCTTTCAAGGCCTAAGAGGGGCCAAACTTCCCCAAAGCACAAAACACTCTTAATAAACTATCAAGAGGGCCTAAAAAAAGAACTTTTTTATGTTATACACTAAACACAAAAACAGCTTTAAGATAGGTAAAAATAGGATGCAAAAATGGAGAATAAAAGGCAAGTTTCTCACCCTTGTTGACCACCTTCACAAGTGTTGATGTTGTTGCTTCCTTGGGCTCAAATCCAGCCAAGAACACCAAGAACAAGCTCTAGTCCTTGAAGAAACCAAGAAAAAGTGAAAGACTAGGTGTTTGTGTGCAATAGTAAGACACAAAGCACCTAGAACACACACAAAGGAGATATAGAGATAGGATATGAATGGCACTCAAACCCTAAAACCAGAGCTTGCTCTGAGTTGTTTTCTCACTAAAAAGCCAACCCTAAAGCCAAGGGGGAAGGCCTCCTCTTATAGAGGAGGCAATCTTGTAAGCTTAGGCATTAAGCAAGACAAGAAGTGCATCCCTCCATACACGTATGGAGGGAAGTCAATGCCGCATAACCGTAATAAAATATCTGAAAAAGCAATGGCCAGAACAAGAGCTAGCCAAAAATGTCATTTTGACAAAATGACCGACAACAACAAAGAGTGTCGGCCGGCAATATAAATTGCCGGTGGTAACAAAAACCAGCCGGTGGCCTCTAGCTAGTGCCGGTGGTGTGTGGGGATGTCTCACAAGGCATTCCCTGCCCCTCTGAGGCAAAACACAAGTGTTTGGTGCAAAACCAGACACAAAACAGTCGAGTTCAGAGATCCTGAGGCAAGGCGCGTAGCCGAGAACTCCAGGAACTCCAAACAAACGCAAACATGGATAATCACCGAGTGTTCAAGCAGTGACGTCCAAGTCTTGAGGACGGTCAAAAATGGGGTGTCTACCGTGTGCTCGGAGTGCTGTGCCATTCTCCACGTTTGTGCAAAACGTGGTCTAGTTCTTTCATAAAACTGCAGGGGTTCAACCCGGGATACTTGGAAACAGTGAACATGTGGGTTCGGGATTGCATCCGAGTGTGTTTCAGCTTCAACAGATTCCACCTTTGTATTCCATCCTTTCAGATTGAATTGGGTGTATGAGCTGTGTGCAGATTTGAACCAAGTGCCGTGTTATGGGCTGTGTGTTCAGAATGAGCAGTAGGTTGTTTGAGTTGTTTTGTTGTTGCCCGGTTCATTACCTGATTACTACAATACAAGTGTTTGATTCTCAGACAAAAGATCAATCTCATTTACATTGAGGTGTAATATGAAGCAATGCAATGTGAAGTATGAAATGTACAAATGTAACACTTTTTCATGACGAAAAGTTTGTTTCATGTGATCATTTTTCAAGTACATAGCTTTGGAGAAAACAAAAACCTGCCTGCGACAGTACAAGGTGCTCAAGTTACCAACAAAAGTGAAGCAAAACAAAAAGAAGAAAAGTAATAAAAGTCTGGATCAACGTCAAATGGTCTCAGGCACGGAAGTCTGTCCTCGTCCTCTTCCTGGATGAAGGTCCAGGAGCATCAACGTCATCGGCACCGTCATCTGAGTCTGAGCCATCTCCGGTCTCCTCCTCGGACGACTGTGCCTCTGTCTCCGCCTCAGACTCATCATCATCGGGAAATGGCGCCCAAGAGCTGCTCCCAACATGAGTGCACCTCGCTTTGGTGCAGGGATATACTGTGCCTCCTCGCCCTCCTCCCCGAGCCGAAATAGAAGGCCCAGCTGGAGCACCTCCTGTAGCAGGAATCTGGAATGGAGGCTGAAAAGCGCAAATGGAAAACGCATCAGTATGCTACGCAAAATAGTGTATGAATGTTATGAGCAGTGTATCAATACAGAATACAGTGTATGAGTACAGTGTATGAATGTTATGAGCAATGTATCAGTGCAGAATGCAGTGTATGAGTACAGTGTATGATTGTTATGAGTAGTGTATCAGTGAAGAATGTAGTGTACGAGTACAGTGTATGAATGTTTTGAAGCGGTGTATCGAGTGTTATGCTGACAGTGCGATGCATCAGATTGTGTATAGTTTGAGACTGTGGTCAGAAGAACATACCGGAATGCCGTAGATGGTCAGAAGATCGAGGCTCCGCTGGAGCGTCCCCATCACAGAGGCGGTCAGCTCCAGGGACTGACGAGTGTACTCGAAGGAAGCCTGTAAAAGTGTTAGAAGCATCAGTATTCTGCGGAATATCAAATGAAGTGAAATGAAATGACAAGTGCAAGATGTAAAATACAGTAGTACATACCGGAGGCAAGTCGTAGAACCCGACTAGCTCGTGATCAGCCGGAGAGGGAGCGATGGAGATCTGGTAACTCTCCCCACCCTGCCCTCAAGATGTCATCATCGTGGGCAGTACTGGCCAACTAGGCCCCCGTCCTCTCCCAGTCCCACTCCTGCCACGGACCCGAGCCATCCTCGATGCTCCAGCTCCCGCTCCTGCCCTAGCCACCGGTGCCGCTGGCCTCTCTCGCTCAACTCGACGGCCATTGCTCAAAGGCCGCATAATGTAGGTCCGGACGTACTCTGCGTAGTCGCCCTCGCCCCTGAAGCCCTCCGCATCCTAGACGATTGTGTAATCAGCCATCTTCTCGAGTGTGTACCTCTCAGTATGCCTCATATGAGTAAGAGGCGGCCGCGGAACTTCCTGCTCTGGCACGCCTAGCGTCTGCCGCAAGAAGCACCCAAGTACCAGGCGCGGCAGACAGGGCCCTCTAGTAAAACTCTGAATCGGGCCGTCTCTCGGGCACCAGTATACCAATCCCGTACCGCGATGGGCAAGGAGGCCGATGGCTGCCAGGTGATCTGCAAACAAAAAACAGTTCGTTATCTACTGCTATCGAAAATGCAATGCAAAGCGAAGCTTAAATGAACTGCAAGTTCTAAAATACCTTTGAGGCGGTGATGGTGTCAAAGTATCGGCGGAAGAATATAAAAGACTCTCGTGGCCTCCGCTCGCACCTCACGTCGAAGCGGTGAGAGAACGGGATCGTGGGGGGCATCTCTTCCTCTGGCACTGGGGCAAGCCTCGAGAAGTAGGCGTATACCCACAACTACAGTATGACAGAACATATATCAGTATACTTATAAGATAAAGCAGTATGCAGATAAAGCAGAAGGTGGTATGTGTAGTGTATTGTGCAGTGTACAAAATACAGAGAATGTAAAGCAGAAATGAAGAACGGAAGAAGAAGACATACCTCCCAGGCCCGCCAGTAGCCTCCGAGCAGCTGTTCGCTGAGGCGGGAAGATGAGCTCATGTAGCCATAAAGCGTGGCCAAGCCTGCGACACCCCAGTCGTAGCCACGAATCTGAGAGACGTCCACCAAAGCGCTCAGTAGACAGAGGGGCATTGTGTTTGCCCGGTCGGTGAAAAGGGTCATCTCCAGCAGGAACATCAAGAAGTCGCGAGCATACTGCTCCTCCTCCTCCTCCTGAGTGGTCAGTGCCTGAATCCTGAAATGAGCCTCGAACCAAGAATATCGCACAAATCCTAGATGAGCAAGAGGTGGTAGGATGCCAAGCAGGTGCATCTGGGCAGCCTCTCACTCATCCATGTCTATGTCGAAGGGGATCGAATCACCCCTACCCTGATGCCGGTAAGCATCGAGAAGTTGAAGGGAGTCATCGTCATGTCTCCCGTGGTAGAGAAGTGGAAGGAGTTGGTGGTGTCCCACCACCTCTCCGCCAATGCAGCAAGGAGCGGCCTACTCGCAGTAAGGCACAAGAGCCCCATGCAGAAGGTCTCGAAACTAGCTCGATCGATGATGCGACGAACCGCGTCTGGTAGCTTCATATACCAACCTCGTGCGGCGACGTTCCCATACTCCCAGAGGGTATGGGAATCTCCCTATGGTCAAAACAAAGCGATAAAAGCGGCATTATGAATCTGATGTTGAATGTGCTCGAAATCGATCTGAATATAGCGTGTGTGAGCGTGTTCAGATTCAAACAGATATCGAGTGCCAGTATGCTCGTAGTGAACTATAGCATATGATGTGTCAGTGCTTTCAAGTGGTTCCGTACAGATATAGCGTGTGTGCGTGTGTTCAGATTCAAACAAATATCGGGTGCCAGTGTGATCGTAGTGAACTACAGCCTATGATGTGTCAGTGTTTTTGAGTGGTTCGGTGAAAATACAGCGTCAGTGCATAGGTTTAGATTCAAACAGATATCAGGTGCAAGCATGTTCACAGTCAATTACAGCATGCGATATATCGGTGTATCTGAGTTAAATAGTTAAAAGGCAGAATCAACTATTACAGTTATACATTCTACTTTGCAGAAAATGAAATAGAGAAAGGTGTACCTCGGAGGCGCCAAAGGACAGATGTGACTCTAGCTCACATACTAAGAGCTCCGGCGCCACACCCCTCGCGAAACTGCAGGAGTGGCGAATGCCGTCGGGAGGCAGCACATGGATCGCCGGCCTATAGGCCGCCGGATCAAACGGTCGAACGCTCAAGGGCAAGAGCTCGGCCTCGGGGTCCATCTCCTGCTCCGGGGGAGTCTCACCTCGTGGAATATCATCCGCCATGCCAAAAAGGGTGTGAAAATGGCCGGAAGAGCGAAAACCGGGCAAGAATACGAAAGGTCAACTGAAAAGTCAACCCCGAGATGGCAGAAAATGGCCGGAAAGGTCGAGGTGCGGAAAAGGCACGAAGATCAAGGAAAGATCGAGGGAAACAAACCCTGAGTGGTGAAAATCGAGAAAGAAATGCCGAAACAAAGTTTTGTTCGGTTCAAAATGTGCGAAACGATGAGGTATTCGCGAATCGAACGTTGAAACAGTCTCTAAAACTGAGCAAAACGGAGGAATGAAGGAAGAGGAATAACCTAGAGAGAAGGAGGAGGATTTTTTGAGCTAAGAGAAAGTGGAAAAATAGGGCTAGAAGCCCTATATTTAAAGACCCATACCGAAATGTCAAAACTGCCCCGAATAGGCAGTTCCAGCCGGTCGGCCATATTGTTGGCCGGTCGGCTAAATAGATGGCCAGTGCCCTTATTTTGTGGCCGGTGGATGGCCGGTGGACTCACCTCATGGCCGGTGAGCCTCCTACACCTTTTTTTGGGTCTTTGATATGGTTTGGGGCCTTCATTTCTCAAGATAGTGCCTCCATTTCTCAAAACAGTGCAAGAAAATGCATTTCCGAAGCTTAACCGGTCTCTGTGCCATGTCTTCTGGCGTAGCACTCGAATACATGCAAGCTGTATCCTTTTGTATCCTTTTTGTTTCTTGCGAGATTCGAAAGTTGGCCCACATGCATACGTTACAACGTTTTGTCATGAAACGCGCGTTGGTTGTACGTCATTTCACTCGTATCGTTATGCACACATCTTGCATTGTCATGCGCATGTCATACTTGCGTTAGTATGCACATTCTTTAGGTCGCACTGTCATGCGCACCTCACATGCATTGTCATGCATATCAAGCGACCCGCGTTATAGCGCATTCGAGTTCACATGCATTGTCATGCATTCCAAGCGACATGCGTTGTCGCGCATTTAAGATCACGTGCATTGTCATGCATATCAAAAGACATGCGTTGTCACGCATTCAACCTCACATGCATTGTCATGCATATCAAGCGACGTGCGTTATAGCGCATTCGAGTTCACATGCATTGTCATGCATTCCAAGCAACATGCGTTGTCGCCCATTTAAGATCACGTGCATTGTCATGCATATCAAAAGACATGCGTTGTCACGGATTCAACCTCACGTGTTATCACGCATTTGAGTTCACGTGCATTGTCATGCATCTCAAAAGACGTGCATTGTCACGCATTTGCATCATTTGCATTTACATGCATTTCAAAAAACGAAAAAAAAAAAAAAAACATGCATCATTTGCATTTACATGCAGTTCAAAAAGAAAAAACATACATCATTCGCACTTTGCATGCATTTAAAAAAAAAAAAACAGAAAAACAACAAAAATAATACTGCATATATCATGCATTTCACTGTATATATTGCATATGTCATGTATCATTGTATATATTGCATATGTCATGCATTTCAGTGTAAATATTGCATATGTCATGCATCCCGTGTATATAGTGCATATTGCATGCATTCACTGTAAATATGGAATTTACATGTACTATAAATATTACATCATGGTATCCAGTGCATATTGTATAAATTGCATTGTAGCTTGCATGCATTCATTGCATCACCTCCATCCACAACTTGCGTCTTTCCTTGTTGAGCTTGGTTTGGCATGTGCCCATATTTCTCTCGTCGAAGCACAGTTATGATATTATGTGTATGCGCCTATTCCACTGCTAGTATTGTGGTTTGAGGGTGACGGCACCGTTTCTGTGTTAGACGCAGTTTGTATGTGTCCATGCCTTTCTTAGGCAAGACACGGTTCGGCCGTAGGCCTTTTCCACTACATCCGTTGCATTTTCCCCAGCAGGTTGCATTGTGCACCGCATTCATTGTATATAATGCATTGTACATAATATTACATTCCATTGCATATTGTATATATTGCATTGTAGCTTGCATGCATTTATTGCATCACCTCCATCCACGGCTTGCGCCTTTCCTTGTTGAGCTTGGTTTGGCATGTGCTCATATTTCTCACGTCGAAGCACAGTTATGATATTATGTGTACGCGCCTATTCCGCTGCTGGTATTGCGGTTTGAGGGTGACGGCACCGTTTCTGTGTTAGACGCAGCTTGTATGTGTCCATGCCTTTCCTAGGCAAGACATTGTTTGGCCGTAAGCCTTATCCACTACATCCATTGCATTTTAGCTTGTAAATATTGCATTGTAAATAGTGCATTGGCATGCATTCATTGTAAATAATGCATATGTCATGCATTCATTGTATATAGCTTGCATCGCCATGCATGCATTATATTGTACATAGTTTAGTATTGCATGCATTCACTGCATCATCCATCTATGGTTTACGCCTTTCCATGTTGAGCTTGGTCTGGTATGTGCCCATACTTTTCACGTTGAAGCACAGTTATGATATTATGTGTACATGCCAATTCCACTGCTGGTATTGTGGTTTGAGGGTGACGGCACCGTTTTCGTGTTAAACGTGGCTTGTTTGTGTCCATGCCTTTCCTAGGCAAGATACGGTTTGGCCATAGGCCTTATCCATTGTATATACTGCATTGTAGTGTAGTTCAATTACATCCATCATTTAGGATCACGGTCTTTCCTCAACGAGTCATTTCCCCACTTATCTCATTCCACCCAATTACTTGTTCTTGTGTTCCGTCTACATCACTCATAGTTCTGCATGTGTACGCGCCTATTCCACTGCTGGGATTGTGGTTTGAGGGTTGCGGCACCTTTTCTATGGTAGACGAACTTTGCATCTCCATCATCTTTATTACATTTGTGTGGTTTTTGAACCGCTCATGATTTGATCATGATTCAATTACATTGCATATCATTTGCATTGTTTATACGTAGATTTGTAAATGTTGCATATCATTTTGCATCCATTCTGCATTGTTTTGCGTTGTCAATACACAGGTCGCATTGTTATGCACTCCTACACTTGCGTTGTCAGCAGCTTTCGATTGCATCGTTATGCATGTTGCTAACAACATTGTACTTGTTGAGTTTTCTTTCTCTTACAGGCACGATATTGTATGTACGGTTCATTTGAAGCTGGTGCAACCAGACGAGCCGCACAGGTATTGTATTCTCCGAGTGAGACGTATCGAGAATTGAATAATTCTCTTGCACCCTCTCTGCATTGTATTGTAGTTTGGTTTGTGCTAGCTTAAAACTGCTGCATTGTTATGCTTCGTTACAGCTTTCTTCGCATGATCATAAGTTATGTTCGGCTTCTTGCATTGTCAGTTGCATTTTGCCCCCGCCTTCGGGCGCATATCTTTATTGTCTTGCATGCTTTGTCTAAGTCTTCAGCCTTGTCAAAAATGGGTCATCTCTGTGCTTTGACATTCACTCTAGTCATTGTTATGACTTTCGAGTTCTGTCCAAGAGGGGCAACTGTAGACACCCCATTTTTGACCGTCCTCAAGACTTGGACGTCACTGTTTGAGCACTCGGTGATCATCCGTGTTTGTGTTCGTCTTGAGTTCTCAGAGGTCTCGGCCACGCGCCTTGCCTCAAGATCTCTCGACTCGACTGTTTTGTGTTTGGTTTTGCACCAAACACTTGTGTTTTGCTCTTGAGGGGTAGGGAATGGCTTGTTGGCCATCGTCACACGTCACCGGCCATGGCTTGAGGCCACCGGCCACTGTTTTGTTGCCACCGGCCATTGGTGATGGCCGGACGGCACTATTTGTGGCCGGCCGACCATTGTTTTGGTCAATTTGGCATTTTTGGCTGGCCGACCACTGTGCATCTGCTTTTGTAAATATTTTTATGCCAGCTGTGCTAGCTGGCATACACTTTTTCCCCCCTCCATACACGTGTATGGAGGGATTTCACTCTTGCTTAGCTTGTTTTGTAAGCTTTGCAAGACTGATCCTCAATAAAGGGAGGGCCTCTCCTCCCTCCTTAAGGGTTACAAAAAATTCCAGAGAGAGGTCTAAGATTAGGGTTTGAGTGTGTGTCTATTCTATCTCTGTATCTTCCTCTCATAGTGTATGAGTGTGTGTTTGTTCATAGTTTTGCATACAAACACCTAGTATTACACTATACCCTAGTTGCTGAAGCATTAGAGGTTTGTTTTCAAACTTTTTGAGCTAGTTTTGATCCAAGAAGAGGTCTGGTCTTGTGATCTTGGAAGTGTTCTTCAAGGGTGAGTGTTCTTGCCTTTTATACCCCAGTTTTGCATAGTGTTTTTGCCTACCTTGCCTCTGTTTTTAAGCTTAGTGTATAACATATAAAAATCTTGTTTTTACTTGCTTAAAATAGTTGTTTAAGGTTGCTTTGAGCTTTGGGGTTGTTTGACCCCTCTTAGGCCTTGTTTGGCCCCCATTTTGTGCTATTTTGGTGAGCTCCGGAACCACTTCGTTTGGGCCTCCTCACCACTGAAATCTTGATGGATTTCAACGGTGAGGATGGTGGTTTAAGGTCCTAAGAAGGAGAAGGCCATCCCCTCTCCTTGTTGTCTTCAAACTTGCCATTTTAAGCCTCATGTGTGAGCATCATTTTTTAGTTCATGTTAGTCATGTCTTAAGTGTTATTCGTGCTTATTTTTCCATGATATAGCACTGTTTTTACTTGGTTTAGACACACCATGCTTGCTTTGCATACTTGTCTTGTAATGCCATGAATTGCCTTAACATGCTTTGTGCTTTGAGCCTTGTCTCTAGCATATTTTTGGCCTAGCGTCGTGAAGCTTTTATGCTTGTTTTAGCATGCTAAAGGTCTGTTTTTGGTCATTTGGGTCATCCATGCTTTGCTTTGTATAGCTGCCATGTAATCCCCCTTGTATGCCTTGAGCATTGACCCATCTAGCATGCCATCCTTGCTTTGTTTCAGTGGTTTGGAACCACTTGCCATGCCATTTCAGTCCTTGTGGTGTGCTTGTATGCTTGCATTTGATGCCCCTTTAATGTGTTAAAAGGTTGTTGTCTTGTGCTCCATGTTTGGACCCTTTTGTATGCTTGCATGTTTAGACCATTTAGATGCCATCTAGGTGTGTCTTTGGTCTTGTTTAGACCTGCATTGGGGCTGTTTGGAGTCCCCTTGGCCCTTTGAGGCTTGGTTGGCATGGCCATGGTTTGAGCCCTTTGGTTGGTCTCAAGCTTTGGGCTTGTTAGCATGCTTTGATTGCTTGGTTTAGGTTGGTTTGCCATCATCCTTTGTGTGATTTCAGAGCTTAATATGCATGCCATATGCTCATGATGTTCCTCTTTTAAGTGTGCTTAAAAGTTGTCTCTATATGCTTAAGTGTTGGACCTTGTATGCATGCATGTTTGTATGTGCATTTGGCCCCATTTCCATAGCTGTCGGCCACTGTTTTGGGCTTATGTAAGAGCTATCCATCTTGGCATAAGTCTACCCTTTACATGTTGGTGCATGTTTACCTTGTATATTGTCATATACTTGTTGCATATTTTGATGAATTACGTGTTGTAGCATGCTAGTTCAAATGTGCCTCATTGTGTGCTTAATTCATGACACGTTGTTGCATGCTTAAGTTGTAATGCATTTTGCATGCATTGTTCTTAACATGTTGTCCATATTGCACTTTGCATGCATGTTAGCTTATATGTTTGTTTGCATCCCCATGTTGCATACTAGCTCACATGTCTAGGTTGCATTGCATTGGCATGCATGACTTGCCTCTTGATCAAGTGATAGAGGTTGGGTCTTATGTGTTTATTTGGTTTGCATTTCATTTGAAATCAAAATGCACAACTTGGTTCCTTGGGCCATCACGCATTGAAATGCGCGATTGGTGGTCCGAGAATCAAGGAACATCCTCCTTTGAGTCATAAACATGATAAGAGGTGTATTGGTGCACACATTTGCTTGAAATGTATTGTCAAGCCTTGTTTTGCCCTATGCTGCTGTCAAAACAGGTTCTGCAGGAAGATTTGGCCGAACGACCATATCCAGTGCTAGCCGGCCATGAATTGGTGGCCGAGAGCTTAATTTGTGGTCGATAGCCACTTACCTTTGGCCGGTGGTGTTCCAAAGTGTTCAGAGAGTGTTCCTTGGGAATTGTGCCATTTTCAGAGGAGCAGAGTAGGGAAAACAGAGGCAGCTTGTGCATGGCATTGGATTTCCGGGCAAAGCCAATCCAAGCACGCGTGCATCCCTCTTCCTGAGGCCTTTTAATGCTTTCCTTAGCTTGATTGATTCGTTAATTAATTAGGTGGTCTGTAAATTATTTAATTAGCTTGTAGGTTAATTAAATTGTATTATTCTTTTGGTCACTCCGAGCGAGGGAAAATTTGTAATAAGTGTGGATGCATGTGTGCATGTCCTCCAATCCCCACTTCTTTCTCCATTTTACTTACCTGCTTTTGATGGTTAGTATTAGGACATATTTAATTTAGCATCCTTATGCTACACATGCGTGCATCCATTCATTTGTATTGAATGCACCGGGCTCGGCGTATCATGCTAACTGCATAGTATTTCAAATCTAACTTGAATACGTGTTATTCGTTGCATTCCACATGCCATCCTAGGATTAGCTGAGCCTATTCTAGTGACATTCTATATGTGTTGCATTAGCCATTGCTAACATGAACTAGGATCATACATTTTATTACTAACTAGTTTCCTGTTTTGGCTCGGAGTACTTGGTAAGCATTTATGCTTTAGCATCTTGCATGTGTGTGAGTGTTAACATGACAGCATGCTTGCCATGAGGCTAAGTGTTTATGTGATATTACTGCCTGAATACCTGTGGATGAAGGTTGGATTGTTTGAGTTGGAACAACTCGTTGAAATCCGTGTTTTAGCCTACTCGCGAGTAGCAAATTCCATACCATTTTCCAAACAAATAGATATGCAATGCTTTGTTCCAAATTAGGCGATCTAGTCTATACTTTTGTGTTATGCACATCACATAGTAAGATTAGCTAATTAATCGGAATAAGAACGCATATGTTTTCAAAACAAGATATCATAGTTAGTAGAAGCCGATCTTTGATCGGGTGAGCGGGGGTTCTCATAGCTGACCTTCCCCAATCGTACCCAAGTTCTCGAGCTGAGGCAACTTTGGTGATGACGGACATCTGGCCTTACGCAAACGAGTCAGGGTTTTCTAAATTTCCCCATAAAAAAATATTAAAGCAGTCCATGTTTGGCGCTTCTTTACAAAAATCTATTTTCCAAAACGATTTGCCAGATTTGGACTCTTTGGTTCAGATTAAGAACCGTGACAAATCAAGTCCGAACTGTGGCGTGAGGCCCACGCGGCACGTCCACAGCTTCCCTCTTCCCAGACTCTAGCTTTGAGAACGAGCCGCAGGAGGTGCAGAGTGTTGCCCTCCTCCTCTCTACAGGTAAGCTAGAGACTTGTGATCCAACAGGCCACACTTGTAACAAGAGAAACCTCCCGGATTACCTCTCCCTAAACCCAAACTCAACATAGGAAAGGTGGACCTAGACTGTGCTACCAAGGACTTCTGTGGGTTGGAACCCCTTTGCCTCTTATTGTCCTGGTTCTTCCCCTAAACCTCCTGAATCCTCCTAGAGCCCCTCATCCATTCCTTTTCTACCTGACTACAGTCCCAAGATGAGCCGCCACCTCCACAAGGCATCCATAGTCCCTAATCATCGACCCAGCTACTTTAAAAAGAAGCCTGGTCATTAATCTCTTTTCAAACTCAATGCAACGGCATTCCTCAGTTGCCACGAGTTCTGGTGCAAATCTAGAGAGGCTTGTGAAAGTTGCCTCAAACTCAATTACTAGCAAGCTAAGCTGCTTGAGCTTTAGAAACTGATCTCTTAACTTCTCCCTAATAGTTGGAAACAAGAACTTGTCCTAGAAGGCATTGACAAAGGCCTGTCAAGACACCCTAATGCGCCCATGTGCATACTTCCACCATTGACCCGCATCCCCTTTCAGTTGGAAGGATGCCAAGGTGACTCTCAGCCCATCGTCCTCGATGTCTAGCATCTCGAATGTCTTCACTATCTATTCCATTCACTTATTTGCCTTCAGTGGCTCCTTCGAATCACCCAAAAACCCTTCCAGATTAGACTGGAAGAACTCCTTCTTCAAGAAAGACGACCATGCTTTAGTGACTTGGGCCTGGACTTGAGAATGTCCATAGATTCTAGCAAAGCCCCAGCCATTTCACAGGCCAAAGCGCCCATGGCCTGCTGACCAACTGGTCCGACCACATGGGCCTGACCAACCCCTTCCTCTTACACCGGATTCTCATCCGGTAAAGGTACCTCATGCCTTCTAGGCCTACCAACCTACTAACACCATGTCCACATCCTGACATCCAAATGAAAGTAACAAAAGAGATTAGTACATTCACAAATATACCAAAGCTAACTCACTAGGGTCCTAATGCGATGGACAGCAGTAATTCACTCCACATAAGGACGTAGTCATATAAACACATACAAATTTCCTTTTTAGATAATGATCGTCTCGTGGCATTACCAGAGTTGCAATTAATAGTAGTGATCAAATGCTCTTCTAATAGGACTTCTAGAAACCCGTAGACCCAATCAATATCTTCGGAATTAAATCTCATACCCATATAATCACATAAGCATGTTATCACATAGCATTACAAACATACAAATATCTCTATCAAGCGAGATAAATCCATTGTGGTAAGAATCACTTCCCATGTAGCCAAAGTATTCAAACCTGGTACGCTTTGATACCAAGTTGTAATGCCCTGAAATAATTACTATAACTCGTGCTCAATATCAACAAGTACTCACAATAATAAAAAAAGTTATCTTTCATTGATTTACAATTAAGCATTACAAAAGAGTGATATAATAGAAAAACATGATAAAGGTTGGACAAATAAGGAATGCCCTAAAGGCTTATATATTTCCAAGACGATGCTTAGTTACAACAAAAGTGGACTTAAGTCCAATACAGTTAAAGCCCTTGGCTTGTACAATAGTAAATACAGTAAATACACAAAAAAAGCTCTCGCTCCAAGTCCTCCCAAGCTATTGCCATGGCAGAGGCATTTCATCAGCACCTAAAATGTTTTTCCCACATGGGGTGAGCCAAAGCCTAGTAGAAATAATCCAACATAGTATATGAATTTTGACAAAGCCATAAGGTGAATACATATGCAATGCTCGTGCCAAAACATTTCAATCTCTTTCAAAAACCATGCAATGCCAAGTTAAAATTTATGGTTCATAAATTATTTCCTTTACAATAGCAAATAGGGCAGTGAATCACACTCTGAGAATTTCAAAACAATACAACCTTTCCGAAAAATTTCGTCCGGTGGAAACCGTAAATCGAGACCCTTGTAAACGTAGGCTATACAAGCACTACTATCACCATTTGATAGAAATTTCGTCCATAGGATCGGCACCCATGTATACATATGGTTTTCGAGAATTTTACCCTGGACACACAGGCCAACTTATTTGAAGTAACTACTCTTTCCTAGATTTACCCATTTTCTCAAAACAGTAACATTTCCAATGTATAAGTGTGAGATAATGCTCAATGCAAATGAATGAGAAAAATAGTTTCAATTCTCCTAATTCACATGCAATTTCTACAACAATCATAGCTATCATCCACCAATAGCCCAAAACAGATATTTCTAAACAGATAATTAATATTCCATAAAGATCAACTTTCCAAATTTCAAGAGGTAAGTGGTAATATAACTCTACCATCCTCATCAATATCAATCCAATTCGATAATTTCAACATCAATTTTATCATTTATACAAAATCAACATTTGAGGCATAGCTAAATTCTGTTTTCTTTCCAAAATCAAACCCAACTATCAAAATCAACCATTTCCACCCAACTCAACATTATTTCCAACATCAAAATCATTTCCAAGAATCTATTTGAAAAACCTCTCTTTTGATTTTCAACCAAAACCCTAGATTTGTTCCAAAAATTTCCAAAATCACAATATTGTTTAGAAATCACAAATAACTAAGTACAAACTCATAGAAAGTGCAAATAATCCCTACCTCAAGTTTTAGAAGAAGAAGAAGAAGAAGAAGAAGAAGAGAGAGAGAGAGAGAGAGAGAGAGAGAGAGAGAGAGAGAGAGTAGGAAGCCCAAAGACATCGAAAACCAACTTTGCTCCGATTAGAACGAAGCCCTCGTCAAGCTCTACCTTTTTAACAAAGGCACACGGGTGAAAAGATTAACAGATCTAGGTATATTTGAGGGAAATAGATGAGTGAGAGATATTAGCGTTTTGAAATGTTTAGAGTGAGATAAAGGTGAAAAAGTGACTCAGAAAAGTGTTTTTACAAATTGATATACACAGTTCACTCGAGCGCAAGATGTGCCGCTCGAGCGACTAGACACAATAAGTTGTTCTGCTCGAGCGCAAGAAGCTTCTCTTGAACGTAGAATAGGAACTCCCAGTAGTTTTACAGACAGAAGGCTGTAACTTAAGCGAATAAAACAAACTCCCAGTAGTTTTACAGACCTACAAAAGTACTAGAGGTTCACAAAGTATGCTCGAGCGCAAGAAGTGTCGCTGGAGCGAAGGAACAAATTTTAGGCAACAACTGTTTGAAAAACAAGCTACCAACTTGTTCTAAACATAACCAACACAACTCAAAAGCCAACTCAAAGAGATATAAGGGAAAACAAGACATGAACAAGTGTTATAAGGCAATGAAACCTGGATCCAAAACATACAATGGGTCAGGTCTAAACCAGAAATGCTATACTTTCAGTGAAGTTTACTTTAAAATAAAATGGTATTGTTTTCACATACTATCATTCCCTTATGTTTGTCACAAGGACTACACTTTGCTAGGCTTTTATTTGATAGTAAGATCCCTATCTTTAGGTAGTGATAAAAACTAAATGAATTCACTACTTTTTAAGGTGCATATTGGGCCATAAATGTTCTTCCTTGCTAGAAGAGATAAGAGAAATAGGGTTACCTCTAATGTGATCAATAAGAGGAACAATCTTTAGGAAGAGATCAGATAAAAGGCTTTTAGGAGAGCCATGATTTTAAAGAATCTATATCATGCACAGAGATTAACATGTTGCAAAGCCAACCTATCAATCCAATCTACATCCTACAAATTCAGTGTTTCCCACATAGTGAATAAGAAAACAACCTAGAATAGCAACTCAAAATATAAGAAGAAAAAACTACCAAGAAACACTTCATTTTGAAGTGGCCACTTCCAAAACTATCAAGAATCACTTTATTTCATTTGAAGATTGATTCAACATGTACAGATGATGGCTATAACCATACAAGAACAAAAACACAGTTTTAATCGGAATTCATTATTTTTTAAGTTGCTTTTATGCGAACCACTTAGCAAAAAATTTAGGTTTCCCAAAGGAAAAGATATTTTTCCTAATGCAGCCGCATAAGAGAGAGATGTTTTGTTAGTTATTGATGAGCATAACAACTACATATTGTTATACATACAAGAGTGGGGAATTATTATCCATCAACATGATAAGATACAAATGATTCTTAGGTTTCTTTTTAAATTCTACTAGATTCTTGGAGATTTAATTTCATATCACATAAATGGAGTAACATTACGTCATACAATTTTCACTTACATCTTATGGAACAATCATGGAATACTAAAATGAGGACCTCAGAAACTAGAAGTTAGGTAGCCAAGCAAAAGGTAGCAACATTTCAAGATACCTCAGCTCCAAGAAACCTCATTTATCAAACAAATGTTACAAAATTTATCATCCACCAAATTCCACCAACCCATAAAAGTTCCTAATCATATTCCATGTCACGAAACTTGACAAAAAAAAAATTATAAAATAAAAAGGAGACGACATTCTCACTTCCCTTCTTTTTTTTTTTTCTTTTTTTTTTTTTTAAGTGTGGACATAACATATAAAGTTCAAAAACTAGCTAAAAACTTTTAGCTACAACAAATCAAGTAGAAATTCTGATTTATGTTATAATGTCATCTAACCACATGATTTTTTGCATTTTTCCATAGCAACATTCCAATGTTTAAAACATATATACATATAGGAATAGAAGAAAGAGAGAAGAAATACACAGAGGGGGTCTCTCATCATTTATATTGCTAATATATTTAAATCATTAGTTTAGTTTTTCCAAGAGAAAGAAATACAGTATGATGATTTCATGCTATAACTGAGAATACATACCACACACACACCCCCATTAGGAATTGATGAAAAGTCGTAAAGTCGTACCTAAGAGCTCACTTCCTGTGTAGCTTCATCATGGACCTTAGAATACAATTTGCTAGATTCAGTAGACTTCGATTCTCCATTGTGATTCTAATAATTCAAAAAAATAAGAAAAAACAAATAATAAAACATAGAGTATTGCCCCAAACATATGTAAATTCGATAAAAACCCATGTTTTTTTTTTTTTTTTGGCATAAACTGCATTTCTCTTACCAGGACCAGGAACCAATTCGAATTTGGATACTAAACACACGTACTTCTAAAAGGAAATCGTATCTGCATCAAATAATGACACTCCTTGTATACAAATATTAACAACACAACAACACCATATATTTTTAACAGAACACAAATATTGCACAATATTTTCACTAACATCTAATCATACCTGCAAAGCCAAGAAAAAGGAATTAACAATATATTCACTAACGTTTGAGCATGATTTTCATTAGTTGGCAGTATCAATGAAAATAAGAATCAATACTTAAATATCTAATTCATGATCTCAATACACACCATTTGGAGGAAAAGAAAAAAGAAACACTACAAGCAACAAGCAATTATTAACATAATCATAATTCTCAACTTCCTTCCTCACAAAATCAAGAACAGAATCAATAAGCTCACTGTTCAAAAAAAATAAAAATAAAAATAAAAATAAAAAATAAAAAAAGAGCTCACTATTCAGATTATGGACTGCTCGATGTTTGTTCAAATAGTGGCATACCTATTCATCTTCTTTTGAAGCTCGTTGCCCACTAGATGCATCTAGCACCTATAATCTTTTTCATTCTTCTTTTTCTCATCTAGGTTACCAAGTGGACTGTTAAAGTTATCAAGACCACATGAGGACAAACTTGCCTAAACTTAGTTAAAGCCTTAATGCTAACCCATAATTGCTCTACCCAACCAAATGTGAAACCAATAGCACGAAAGAAACCCATTCAACTAAATAGTTTGTTGTACTTCCCATTCACCAAACTGAACACACAGTCTAAAGGAGTGATAAGCAAACACTTATTGTTGGGTATGGCCACTTAGAATGCGATTGCCACCAAGCCTTTAAGACAGAGGTGGTATCACCAAGGAGTTTTTCAGCCCTTCTCTTCCGTAAAATTTCCTCCCTATTGTCCACAAGTTTCTCCATGTAACCCTATATTTGAAAAAAAAAATTAAAAAATAAAATAAAATAAAGGGAAAGAATGTTAGTGACACTGAAAATGTACAAAACATAACATCACCAAATATTTAGTCCCAGACCTGTTTCAATTCATGCTCTAGCTCTTGCCTTACATGTTCCATCAAGGATCACTCGCTCTCTGTTGAGATAAGAGGACCAAATCCCATGGTGTCAGGTCCATCAAACATCATCATCAAACATTGTTGTCTAGCCTTCTCCAGAGAAACACCTATTTATGTAACATGTTAAAGCATAATTTTCTTTAGTATTTTATGATTTAGCCAATGCATAGAGTTTAAAATGGTAAACCCAATTCCTTAGAAGCAATGGTTTATCCACAAAATATACAAAGCAACAAGTGTTCATTTTTAATTTTTTGTCCCCATGAATGGTCACTTGAGGATGATTCACATTCATCTCAATAAAACTGAGAGCAAATTCAATCTCCATTTGGTTTGACAAAAAAATAAATAAATAAATGATCACAAAGTGGCATTTCCATGTAATAAAATTGTGTCTACAAATACAAGAACTCCTCATAACTAGTAGTATTCTCAAGGGACATAAACCTGCACTACACAAAAATATAATACATTACAGGTACTTCCTATGAAATATATAGAAAGGGTTTAAAATCATATAGAAACTATGCAGGGTACATGTTTTTAGCCTTCAAAAAATATCTTATTAGACCACTTGTCTGAGATTAGAAATCCATTGTTTATTTTCTTTTTATTCTTCAACTGAATGATACTCAGTCACTGTTTGACTAATTATTTACACTAAAAACAACTTAATAGAGTTAACTTGTTGTGTTCCAAGATAAATGAAATGCAAGTAAAAAAAAAAAGAAAAAAATTAAGCAGTTTGATGGTCATTTGGCTTTTTGCTATTGTTTACCATTTATTTAGTTTCTTTTATATATCATTGCTAACCTTTCCACGAATTTGCAAATTTCATGTAAAATTAATTAGCAGCAGCAAGATTTTGATCTTATTTTACAATGTAATCAAGAAGCAAGAGTTATTTATTAGTGGAAAGTGAGCATATATATATATATACATTATTTGTTTTTCTCGTATTTGTCTTATTTTACTTCAACACTAGGACATTTTATCTTCCAATTTCAAATTTACCAGTTCATGCCACAACAAATTCAAACTTGCTAATAATCAATGAAACAACAAATTCACAGATGTTATATATTGAACTCACAAAACAACAAAATTCACAAATACAACAATAATTGAAGACTAAATGGTGACAATAGAAACTAGTTGATTTCACAAACAAGAACAATATACATACAGAGTAATTCAATTTTCCAATTCAGAGTAGGTTCAAATGAACATTTGATGTAATAGAGTAAAAAAAAAAAAGTGCTAGCCATAAAAATGGAGAGAAAATGAGATTACAGAACGAGAGAAAGAGAGAACTCCATACCTATTCATTGCCCTTGGTCTTTGCTCTATTTCTAAAATCGAAGCTCTAATCGAACAAAACAATAGCATCAAAATAGATTAAATCAGATCATTTAACGAACTAGAGAATTGCAAATTGCATATCGACTATCCCAAATCACGCCTAAAAAATCAATTTAGATCAAAGAAAAAATGGCAAAAATCATGGCCTCTCTCTCTCTCTCTCTCTCTCTCTCCTCTCTCTCTCTCTCTCTCTCTCTCTTGATTTTTTGCTCACCGTTTGCTCAAATAATAAGTGAATAGAGAGAAAGAGCAAGAGAAAAAAGAAATTTTATTCTCATCTTCTCTCTCTCGCCTTTCTCTTCTCTCTCTTTTCTCTCTCTTGGTGTCACCCCTCTCTTGGCCCTATTAACTGAAATATGGCCTATATCAACGATACAACACTTATTATATAATATATATAAACATATAAATAATAAATATCATAGTAAATAACAAAAATAAAAAATAACAAATATGATGACAACGACCTAAGAATCAAGCATCTCACATATACAACATATATACACAGAATCTAGCTACATCACATAACATAATCTAAACATATAAATATAAAAGAACAAAGGCAAACAGAAAAAAAAAAAACAAAAAAAAAAAAAAAAAAAAAAAAAAAAAAACAAATAACAAGCGGCGAAAAAAGGTACAAAACCAAAAAAAAAAAATAAAAGCTAAAATTAAAATAATAAAATCAAATATAAGCATAATAATAAATAATAAAACTAAATAATAATATAATATCACATAATAAAAATAAATAATCATATATATTAATTACAATATTCATAATAAATAAATAAATTTTGGGATCAATCTTAATTATTTTACTTTTAAATTTATTAACGAAGCCCAATCCAATCTTAACAGTGTGCAATTAGCCCCCCTTGAGGCTTTTTAAGCCGCCCAGAAGGCATGAAAGCCCCCCTAATAATGGCAATGCCAAGCTAATATGAATGGCATAAAATATAGCAGATAGCCTTAAGCAAGAATGGCATAAGCCCTTTCTTTGTCTTTGCTCTATTTCTAAAATCGAAGCTCTGTCGAAACAAACAATAGCATCAAAATAGATTCGGTCATCATTTACAACTAGAAAACTTGAAATTTTGCATCATATCTATCATCGAGGCCTAAATCAAATCATTTAAATCAATCAGATCCAAATCAAATGGCCTTGATCTCTTTCTCTCTCTCTCTCTCTCTCTCTCTCTCTCTCTCTCTCTCTCTCTCTCTCTCTTTCCTTGCTCTAAACGGATCATAATAACGCAAGAGAAAAATAATGAGAAGAAAACCCACAATCAATCACGTCACTCCTTTAATCTTCCTAAGTCACCTTTTTAATTTCTCTCTCTTGTTTCTTCTCTCTCTCTTATATCATATAAAGTGGTATGATTCTCTATTGAATTTACACTAAACACGATATACACATCGAATACTATACACGATACGAAGCATTTAGTATCATGCAAAAATGATCATAATACATATGAGATCCACTACTATGCCCGGGATCACAAAGCAGAACAAGGAAAGAAATGCTATATAAGATAGGTGAAATGCACATATATCTGAAGCTACTGCATATACAGTACATAAAAACTAAAAACAAAACAAACAAAAAAAATAAAAAAAAAAAATTGAAATAAAATAAAAAAAAAATGTTAGCGGTTAAAACAAAAATAGCAAAAATCATAAAAAAATCCAAAAAATAAAATTATATCAAATAAAATAAGCCATAAATAAAGAAGCATAACTCGGTGAATAATAGCACATAAACAAATATTATATACGCTATAATTTATATACATATAATACGTTTATAAATAAAGATTTCATATGGTTAATTTGTTTGTTTAATAACGGTACAGTTTGGGCACGCCCTTAGCGAGTTCTTAATAAAGGCTTTAAAAAGCTCAGTGGCTTTAAGCCCTTACGCATGAGAATGGCACCCATGCAGTAATAGCGTAGCCGATAAGCATGGCATATAGGCCATAGAAAGCCATAAAGCCATAAAAGCCCATGTATGAATTCAAGAGGTGTCTCGTATGGATTCTAGAGATGACTCGCATTGCAGCACTTAGTTCCGTACAGCACTTTGTCTCATACCAGAAATACAGAATGGCCTCTGGCCTAATAGCTTATATAGAATGGCCCTAGGCCAGATTGGCTTTAAGCCTAGTACATATATGTATGGACTCAAGAAGTGTCTCACACGGATTCTAGAGGTGGCTCACAATGTAGCACTTAGTTCCGAGTAGCACTTTGTTCCATACCAGTATCAGAAGGTCTTACTGACCGAACCATTCACATCATGTCGTACCATAAACGGAAACAATTTCACATATATTCTTAATTATACTTTAATCATAAACAGAAATCAGAGTTCATGCTTGCTTATACATGGTACATCCAATAGCACTAACAAATTAATATAGAGCATACTTGTTATAGAGCATACTTATTAGTTCCATAAAGGACCTTCCGGTACCGAAAACTTGTAACATATGTGAACCACAGTACTATTACCCCTGGGTAAGGGCCTTGTGCTAAGGATGCCATGATTACTTTTATATAGATGGACAATCATTCATTGCTTCAAAACGTAACATATCAGAAAATAGAGCATTTCTTGTCATATCATGTTATTACCGTACACTTAACAAAGATAGAATAATTCACATTCTAATGTGGGTCACATAATGATGCTAAACTTTTGCGTTTATATCGTAGATTCTGAATAACTTCGGGTCTATATGTAACACAACAAAATAACTTCAGACTTATATGGATACACATAGCTTTTCCAATTATTCTGATTCTGCAAAGGTGTCCACACTTGATAACTTATATCTGAATGACCTGTGGCCTATTAATAACAAAATGGTATGCTCTCATATCTACACAGAATCCGTTGTTCAAGAGTGAACATGAATTCTCTTTATTCATTAAGAAATGACATAGTTCACTTGAGCTATTAATCAGAAGCATACAGAAGTATACACACTTATTTTATCGTTCATATACGTTAACATAGTTGACCTGCAAATAACAAAGTGGTAATGGTAACCGTTGCATCATTCACATGAGATAACATAATTAGTTTAAGTTTAACAGAATATTACTAATGATTATTAGTGAAAGGTAAGTACATTTTACAAATTGAACGATTCCAGAGATACATGGATACCGTAGTTCCATAATGCTCATACATTCCATTTGTTCATCATGAATCACTATAGCTATCTTGCAGATGACAGAATGTTAGTCTTCACTATCAACAGTAAACAGAACATACTACTCAATAATGCCTTTATATTTTCCAATCAACATATTGTTAACATCATTACTTGCAAGGAAGGGGATGTTAACAATGAGATTCATTAATGATAATTAAATGTACAACCACGGTACTACTACTCACAGTGCTATAACGGAGCGCTTGTCCCTTCCGAGGTATGACTTACACATGTGCATAATTTACACATTAGTTCTTGTTCTTTCTTTCATTATTCCCTGTATCATTTTACTTCGAACGAATTTATAGATATCTTAGGAACATCAAACATAAATTTCAAAAATACCAGAGGGTTGAGCACGCAAAACAGAGCGAACAAATTTTTGCAACATGGGCCGCACGTGCAGCTGTGAGCCCCTCACGTGCGGCAAGGCCTTCCGCACGTACGGCCATGATCCCCGCACGTGCGGTGATCTGGACAGTTTGCAGTTTGAAATTGCAGCAAAAACTCAGTTTTTGGCAAACTTTCACAAGGCTCTAATTAGGTCCTTTAATTAATGAAACATGGTTCAAAAAGCATGTACAAAGATATTTCAAGCATACAACAAGTTTAATATGAATTGGTTCCTCAATTCCTTGCAATTTACAAATATAAATTAAACACTTAATTCCCAAACATATATACAATCTTTCAAATCTATAAACGAATTTAAACATGCAAAGATAGAATGGAATTCTTCCCCATAAAACTTAACTTAACCCCAAATCAATTCAATGATACCACATCTTTTTAATTTAACCAATACACACCTTAATTCACATGCTTATATTCAACTTCATGAGAGGACTTAATTCAAGCCAAAAATACATGCCTTAA
Organism: Camellia lanceoleosa; assembly: GCA_025200525.1. Taxonomy (NCBI): domain Eukaryota; kingdom Viridiplantae; phylum Streptophyta; class Magnoliopsida; order Ericales; family Theaceae; genus Camellia; species Camellia lanceoleosa. The sequence goes on along the minus strand of CM045772.1, from coordinate 68,601,232 downwards.
GCTTTTGAATCCTACACCCCTCTTAACTTCTCAATCTTCTTTTTGATGAACTTCTCTCAAACCCTCTTCTCTCCTAATTCTCTCTCTCTCTCAGGAGCTTTCCTTGCAATGGCTCTCTTAAGTCAAGCAGGTAAAGAATATAAGCATATATATATATATCTAAAAGTGAGTAAAGACAAAATGTAATCAGTTTAGTCATCCCTAATTGAAATTTCACAGAAAATCGTACTATGACCTAAAAATCATGTTGATCTTAAATGTAAAATCAATTTTAGATAATTAAGCTTCTAAGGCCTTCAATTTCCTGATCCAAACATTCTAATTGGGACAGATGCTTTCCTTACTAAATAGATATAGGTTTCAAATCATAAGATCCATGTGCTTAAACTTAATTTCTCATGAAACTTTACACTAAGCATTTAAATGCGCAGAATAAGAGACTGAAAGTATATGACAAAACATGTACGAGGGTCGGGTTATTACACTTGGATTCTCCAAATCACGATCGAGTGAAATTAGATTTGGTAAACGAGGAATGTCGACAAGTTTTACACAATTGGGGGTTTAAGTAAAATGGAAAATAAATAAAAGAAAACGAGAAAAATATATTGGGCCCATGAATGACAAGTAAAATGAAGTGATTTTTTGCTATTCTAATTTGCTTCGGCTGATTTGCTGTTGTAATTTTTATTTTCAACTTTTTATTTTTATTTTTATTTTTTTTTTTTTTTTTTTTGCGATGGTTGAACAATCAGTCACAAAAAAATAGATGCAAAAATCTATATTTCTAGTAATGATGATTTGGACTACTAACTATTTGTGAACAGAGATACCTAAGCGTGGAAATAAATTCTTGGACTTTGAATCCGCATTGGATTAGTTTTGTTTACATTTGTTTTGAAGCAATTTTATTGCTTGTGTTTTGGTAGCAATTTTAATTGCTAATATTTATTTGGTACCAATTTCTTAATTTGTTTGTAAATTTTGGGAGCAGTTTAAATTTGCTTGTAATTTTGGTAGAAATTTTTTAATTTCTTGTAATTTTATTTTTGGGACTTCAGGTTTTATTAACCTAGTTTATCCCCTGAAAACTTAGTTTTGAATTTGTTTCCCATTGACAATGAATCAACAATGTTTTGGAAGTTTTGTCTGAGGTTACCTTTGTAACCTCTCCAGTTTTCTTAGAAACTTTCCTAACTTTGTTTGATTTCTGAAGTTAGTAGTGAGATTAATTTGAATTAATTTAGTGTTTTGGGATTTCCTAATGTTAATTTTTTTTTTTCTAGAAAAACAAAATAATTGAAATTCTATTGTGTTTTTCAGAAATGGCAATTGTACCGATGTTGCTGCAACTAGTACCAGAGTTGTGAATGATGGTGGGAATCTAAATCCCATATCAACTGCAATGCCAACCCCTGTGGTGAACCCTATTGTGAATCCTATATCTATTCTAGGAGTATCACTCAATCATCATAAACGCCCAAAGAAGTTCACAGGCATGAATTTCAAGAGGTTGTTGCATAAGATGTTGTTTTACTTAACAACTCTTAACCTTGCGAGGTTCTTGAGTGAGGATCTACTAGCCATGGAGGAGAATGAGCAAGATAAACAAAAGCTCATGGCTCCGGACGATTAGAAGCATTCGGACTTCCTTTGTTGGAACCATGTTCTCAATGGCTTAGCAGATATACTTTTCAATACGTATTATGATAAGAAGCCAGCAAAGGAGTTGTGGGATTCTTTCGACAAAAAATACTATCATTAGCTAGTGTGGACTCGACTTTCTTCGCGCGCCCCTCTTTCGGAGAGGCGCGAATTGGTCTCCTACAGTGCGGACTCCTGTCACGATTCTGAATCTAATCTCACAAAGTGCAATGTGAGACTAATAAACACCAAAGAGTCCAATCTGGAAAATCATTTTGGAAAATCAGATTTTGAATCAAATAATGCCAAAACTAGACTGCTTTGCCAGATTACAGAGTCACCATCTAAATGTTTTATTTTTGAGAAATTTAGGAAACCCTGACTTGTGCTAAAGGCCACGTGTCCGTCATCACCAAAGTTGCCTCGACTCGGGAACTTGGGTACGAAAGGGGAAGGTCCTAAAATGAGCACCCCCGCTCGCCCGATCAAAGATCGGCCTCTACTAAACATGATATGTTGTTTGATAAATACGTGTGTTCTTATTCTGATTATTAGCTAACTTTACTATGTGGTGCACACACGAGCAAGTATAGACTAAATCGCAATAATTGGAACATTTTGACTCATGTTTGTTTTCGAAAATGGTTTGAAGTTGCCACCCTCAAGTGGTCTAAAACACAGATTTGCCACCTTCAGGTGGGCTTAAAACATGATTTGCCACTTCGCAAAGTGGGCTTAAAACTCACAATCATCAAATGTTCCAATTCAAGCAACAAAGCCTTCATCCACAGGTATTCATGCAGTTAATTACTTAAGCAAATAGCCTCATGGCAAGCATGCTATCATGGCAACACTCACACTCATGCAAGTATGCTAAAGCGTAAAACTTACAGTGTACTCCGAGCTAAAACAAAAGCTAGTTAGAAACAATGCATGATCCTAACTATGTTAGGATGCCTGATGCAACACATGCAGTATGCAATTAATAGGCTCGGCTATCTAAGATGGCATATGAATGCAACAATTTGATACATGTATTCAAATAAGTATTGAAATATGATGCAGTTTGAATGATGCGCCGAGCCCGGTGCATGCAATACAAATGAATGATGCAAACATGCAAGCATAAGGTATGCTAATCAAAACGTGCCCTAAACTAACCGTCGAAAGCAGTTAAATAAAAGGGAGAAAGACGTGGGGTTGGAAGACATGCACACACACACGCACGCTTGTTACAACATTGTGCCCTCACAAAGGAGGGCCTGAATAAATAAGCTAAGCTACACTAAGCTAAGCTAATTATTACAAAACAACTAATTAACTATTCTAAGGTAATTAACTACAACATATTGAATTTGAATAACTAGTTACACAAACTAATTAATTACAACACTTGTATTAATTAGCTGCAACTAACTAATAAAGCAATAAAGTGGCCTCACAGGCGAGGGAGACATGCATGCTCGGTTGCTTCCTCCTGAAAATCCATCGCCATGCCATCGGTTGCCTCTGTTTGCACTCCCCTTGATCTCTGAACAACGCACCAACTTCCAAACTACTTCTGCCCTAACTCAGATACACTTTTGCACAAAAATGGACCGGTGGCCGGTCGGCCACAAAAAGTGGTTGCCGGCTACCTTAACTGGCCGGTCGACTAGTATAAGTGGCCAGTCGGCCACCCCTTTTTCCAGGCTTCTGGTTTTGCTGCAGTAGAGAACAACAGAGGCTAAGCAATGCATTTTTCAAAGAATGTATGTACTGCCACTCTCCTTATCATTTCTCAAGCTCAAAGGAGTGTAGCACTTGGCTCTCAAGCCACCAATCAAGCATTTTCAATGCATGATGGCAAAAGAGTCAAGCATGTACAAGTTTAATGAATGCACAAATAAGACTCATAGGGCCACCACCCTATCATGCACGATCAAGGGTGACGACGACCAAGAAATGTGACACATTCCATCACTTTGAGTATGAAACGTCCCTCATTTCTTGTGTTTGGATTAACTTCCGATCCAAACACATGCAATGCAACACAGATGCTTATCTTGTTTATGTTTTACTTTGCTTATTTTGTTTACACATTTTACATTACCGATTAATCCTTTAACCGATTAAGTCCAATGTGAAAGTCCTCTAATTGGAAAGATGGCCTAAGCCACAAGTGCCTTGAGCATGAAAGAGGCCTCATGCTGTTGGTTAGGAGGAACCCTTAGAAGAAGGTTAAAACCATTAGGCATGAGAACCTCAAGTTCACACTCAAGCCAACAAGGGGCTCAAGACCACTTTCAAAACAAATTGAAAAGTGAAGAATAAAGGGAGGTTGCAGAATTTTCAGTGCTGAAATGGCATGAAAAATAATGCTACAACATGCAAACAACTCATGTACAACATGTTAAGAGCCAAAGTTATCAAAACTAGTGAAGAGCACTACACTAGAGGCATGCAATATCAAGCTTAAATGACCAAACCAGCTCAAAACATAGCTAAAACATGCCAAAATAGTGGCTAAAACATGCTGAGATTGAAGCATAGAAGGCAAGAAAAATATGCTCATTTGTTAGCTCGCAATCAAGGCTCAAAGCACAACTCTCAAGCAATGAAAGAGTGAAATACATGCGCACATGACAGAGGTTATAGTGCTAAAATTACATGCAAATTGAGGCTATAACATGCAAATAACTCAAACACTTCATGCTCAAGGCCTCAAAGCAATGGACTAGTGAAGACCGTTACACTATGGCCATGCAAACCAAGCCTCGAAGGACTTAACCGAACTAAAAAAGATTTAAAGCATGTCAAAATAGTAGCTAAAATGTGCTGGAATCATGCTAGCACAAGCTAGAATAATAGGCTAAATTATTAGGCATGCTAGACTAGTAAGCATAATTGCACTACAAGTGCAAGAAGCAAGCAACAAGTGCTCCAACCAACCAAAAAAAGAGTTGACACATATCAAAATAAGGCCTAAAACATGCTTGAAATAAGCTAACACAAGCCACAAAAACATGCTACTTTGTAATGCTAACTAGGCATGGAAGAGAGAGACAATGAGGGAGGCTAACCCCTCAATTTTTGGACTTCAAAACACACTTTTTGCCACTGAAATAACTTTGAATTTCAGTGATTTAAAGGCCCAAAAAGTTTGACTTTTACATGCTAAGAGATGATGCAAAGGCACATACAAATAGGCAACAAGAAGGGGGATACAACCCCTTAGCACAAAATGGCTTTAAACTAACATGTTTAGGCCCAAAATTCAAAACTTTTTGTAGTTGAAAACTAGGCTCAAAACAGCACAAAAAGATGACAAAGCAACTATGTACAAAGAGCTTAAAAGAGGTAAGACTTATACCTTTGAAGCACAGCACTTAAATAGCCACTTTCTTGGCTCAAATACCTCTTCAACAACCCAAAATAGGTCCCAAGATGCCTCAGCTCCAAGGTGAAGGTATTTGGTCAAGGGATTGTATGCAAATATGTAGAGAATTCTCACTTTCAAGCACAAAATAAGGAGAGAGGGAGGATTCTAGAGAGAGATAGGGGAAATTTTGCTCACAAAATTCTGTAACCCCTCAAAAGGGGGAGAGACCTCCCCTTATATAGAAATGCAAGCCAAAAGCTTGCTTTCATCACTCCATACACGTATATAGAGATGGCATTCAGTGATCAACAGCTGGCACATAAAATATCTGAAAAATGAGAAAAATGGTCGTCGGCCACTTCAGGTGGCTGGCCGGCCACCTCCCCTAGCCGACCGACCACATCAAGTGGCCAACGAGGAGGAAAAATGGCCGACAAGGCCTTTCCCCCCTCCAGGCAAGAGACACCAAGTTTTGGTCCAAAAACAAGCACAAAACAAAGAGGGTTCAGAGGCTCAAAGACAAGGCGTTTCGCTGAGAACTTCGGGCACTCAAAAAGAGCACAAACATGCACAATCATTGAGTGCACAAATGATGACGTCTAAGTCTTCAGGTCGGTCAAAAATGGGGTGCCTACAGTTGCCCCCCTTTGACAGAACTCGAAAGTCATGAAATGACGGGAGTGAATTTCAAATCCCAGAGACGACCCATTTTTGACAAGGCCGAAAACTTAGACAAACAAACAAACAGAACAAAGAACGGTTGAGCCCACAGGCTGTCTATGTATCCCTTTGCAAGGAATCAAACTAGCGTAGTTCTGGGGTAAGATGCAAATGACATGGATGATGCAGAACATAACTTATGATCATGCAATGAGGGCTGTAATGAAACATCTAGATGCAAACACTACTAAAAAACAGGGTTTTTGAGTCGGTAGCGTACCGTCGCAAATAGCATATTTGCCGACTCAAAAAAAATTTGCGACGGCGTTTCGACGGCAACTCAAGGGACAAAAATGGTGAGGTCGCAAAAGGTTTTTGAGTCAGCAAGTTGCCGACGCAAAAAGTTTCAATTTTTTGAGACGGTAAGTTGCCGACCAAAAAGTGATTAAATGTTTTAAAAAATCTAATCCATAATTTTCTCATTGAGGCTCCCAAGTTTTGAACCCACTCCATTTGGAAGACTTCAACCGAAATCACCACACTAAGTCCACTTCACCACTATACCTCTTCCTAATTTTAAATGAGATATATATTATTTATAGTATATACACTCAATATTAATATAAAAGTATATGTATAAATAAATATATTTATTAAATATAATCAAGTAAATATATATATCTTGAGTATAAATTTTTTTTTGGCTACGGCATCAGTTACTGACACAAAAAGGTCTAATTTTTTGCGTCGGCACAAATTTGCCAATGCAAAAGGTCTATCTTTTGCGTCGGTAAATTCAACTGACTCAAGTAATGCTATCAAATATTAATTTTTTTGTGTCGGCCAATGGTGCCGACGCTAAAGTTTTGGTATTTGCGTCGGTAACTCTGTGGCGTCTCAAAAAGACTAACTTTTGCGATAGTAAAATTTGCCAGCTCAAAAAACCGACTCAAAAGGCCCTTTATTTAGTAGTGAAATGTTATGCGAAGAAATGCTACAGCAAACCCGTACATAAGCAAGTTAACACGAACCAAACCACATTTCATGCAAAAAGGATGTAAGAAAATTATGCAATCTTAACTGCACCTCACGCAGAAAAGATAAAGAACAACAATCGTTGGGCGCACCCGAGGCAGCAAACAAGATCCCAACACGTGGCATACGCGAGGAGAGAAGTGGTGCGAACCTAAGGACACACCCTAAGGTTCCGAGCCACAAAGAACAATAATAATAGGTGAAACACATCCAACTATTATGCCACTGAAACAAAGAGTGGTATAAGCATTGGAATCCGTCTACATGCATTTAACCAAAGTGTCCTAACGCGGCACGCGCGAAAGAGGAAAGAGAGCGGTGTGAACACCGAAGGATGGTATAAACATCAGAGCACGTTCCAATGTTTCTAACCAAAACAGAGTGGTATAAGCGTCGGGATAAGGTCCAAACGTTTCTAACCGAAAGGATGGTATAAACATCAGGCATACTCGAGTGTTTCTAACCAACGGGATGGTATAAGCATCGGACACACGTCCCAAACACTTCTAACCGACGGGGGGTGGTATAAACATCGGGCACACAACCCAATGCTTCTAGCCAACGGGATGGTATAAGCGTCGGACACATGTCCCAAACACTTTTAACGAAGGGGAGATGGTATAAGCATCGGGCACACAACCCAATGCTTCTAACCAACAGGATGGTATAAGCGTCGAACACACGTCCCAAATGCTTCTAACCAAGGGGGTGTCGGTGTAAACACCGGGCGTACCCGAATGTTTCTAACCAACGAGGTGTCGGTGTAAACACCGGGCATACCCTAGTGTTTCTAAGCAACGAGGTGTCGGTATAAACACCGGGCGTACCCAAGTGTTTCTAACCAACAAAGGAGTGTTCAAAGGATAGGAATGATCTTACCTGTAATTCCTTTGAATGAACCGTACATACAATATCGTCTGGTTGCACCAGCTTTGAATAAACCATATAGACAATATCGTGCCTACACAAGACAGAAACTTTGACAAGTACAATACAATAGAAATGCATGTTCTATGCAAGACGAATAACCATGACACAACGCTTAGAGAGGCACACTTCACTCACATTATGCAAGAAGCATATTCTATGCAACAAGAAATGCATGTTCAATGAAACAGGTATGTACATTTTTTATGCAAATGTAAGGGCATGCACAATGCAATACAATGCAACATGCATATTCTATGCAAACATGAGAGCATGTTTAATAAAATGCAACGTAGCATACGCATTCTGTGCACAATGATACCAATGCATATTCAATGCAACATCAATAACATGTTCAATACAAAACACCGACTAAAGAAATGTGCGTCTTAACAAGATCGATTCAGTTGTAACCTTCGATTTACCTCTCGGAAGAGTTACAATGTATTTCAAAAAGGATACACCTCATTCATGCCGGCTGACGATGAGACACGCATCGAAGACATGAATTGAAACTTCCGCAAAAACACTTTGAGCTGAAAAGTGGACTTTTCTTGCACTTTCTCAAGAGCCAAGGACACAAAACAGCCTGAAAACACACAGGGAGAACACTGGACACAAGCCGGCCACCCTGAAGCCATGTCGGCCACTTGCTAAATCTGTCGACCACCTAAGTGGCCAGTCGGCCATAAAAACTAGCCGATCGGCCATAAAAACTAGCCGATCGGCCAGTTGTGGCAGATTCAGTCTAGTTCGGTCTTTTTGCATGGAGAACTTTAAAAACACATTCCCATAACACATTTCCTCACACCCACAGTGCCGAAATCACTTCCTCTTCCTTCCTAGACACTTTTTCTTCCTAGATCCATACTTTTCACGCGTTTTCCAACGCCACTCGCGAAGTTGATTCGCTAAAACATTTCGGTTTCCTTTGTTTTAAACCGATCAAAATTTGTTTTCGGAGCTTTTTTCTCCATTCTCACTACTTGAGGTTTGTTTCCCTCAAGTTTGTCTTGAGTTTGACGCATTTTCCCGGGCTTTGACTTTTTTTCCCATTTTCTCTCTTCGAGAGTTGACTTTGTTGACTTTTGGCACTTTTCGCCCATTTTGCTCATTTTCGCCTACTTTCTCACCTTCTTTCCAAATGGCAGACGACGTTCCACATGACGGGGGTTCTCCAAGGATGGAGAGGGAGCCCAAGCACATACCATTGTCGTCTAGAGTCCAGCCTTTTAACCCAGAGAGGTATCGTCCTGAGGCACATGCATTACCACCCAGCACAGTTCGCTACTTTAGTGGCTTTCCACGACGCGCACCAGCGGATCTACTGCTACGAGTGCCAGAGTCTCATCTGTCTCACGATGCCTCCGAGGTACATACTGCATTCTTACATTTCCTGCGATGTACTTTACATTTCTTGCATAGCTCGCAGTTTTGCACTGTATTTTATCTGCTCATTCTGAACACATATACACACTGTATTTCTGCTCATTTTGAACACATTCACACACTGTATTTCTGCTCATTCACACAGGTAGACTCCCATTTCACCTACAAAAATGGGTCCACCACAGTGAGGGAGTGGTACATGGACCTCCCTGACGGTATTTGACAGATCATTGATGGTGCAGGGTTCGGTTTGTTTTGCATGGGGTTGTCGAACCTTATGGCAGGCAGGACCCTCTTAGGCGCAATGGTAGAGGGATGGTGGGACACCACCAACTTTTTCCATTTCACTACCACTGGGGATATGATGATGACCCCGTATGACTTCGCCATGCTGACAGGCCTTGAGGTGGGAGGCCGGCTAATCCCATACGACTCCAATATGGGTGAGTAGGACGCCGCTTGGACCTATCTGCTGGGAGCACACCCGCCTATCTTCTGATTAGGTATGGTCCGATATACGGTTCCGACCACTTCAGAGGTCGACCAGTGATCAGAGGGGTGCGAGCGACGCCTGAGGTTTCCTGATGTTCCCCTTTGGCACTACCTTGTTCGTCAACAGGGAAAACACAGTCGAGCTGTATCTGCTGAGCGCCTTCGTGGACTTATCCCTGGTTCTTCATTATGATTAGGGTGGTGCCGGCCTCGCTACCCTCTACTGCTACATGTGCTCGACCTCCCGCAGCAGTGGGAATAGAGTGGGCGGCTATTGGAGAGCCTGCGTGGTATGCTTTACTGTTCAGCTTTACATTTTCTGCCATGCTTTTTGCTTTGCACTTTCTGTACACTACACACTGCACACACATAGTATAATCTTTGCTCTGCACTTGTACTCTCTATACACCATGCCACACTTTTCTTTCTGCATTTTCTATATTCTGTACTTTATGCATTCTGCATTTTCTGGATATTGCACACATACTCTACTTTCCGCATTATCTATGTTTATCTGTATTCTCACTACCGCCCTTCTACTTTTCACAGCTATGGTTATACGCCTATTTCCCGGCGCTTGCTCCTGAGCCAAAGGTCGAGATGCCTTTTGAGGTGCCCTACTCGCATCGATATGACGGTCGGTGCCAGCCAAGGACCTGGGAGACCCTCTCGTACCTTCGCCAGTATTTTGACACCGTGAGGACGGTAGAGGTAATTCAACACTCACAGTTCTTCCTGCTTTCAGCTTCAATTCATTTTGCATATCTAATGGCAACTTATCCGTCTATGCACTTGCTGTCTGCAGATCACATGGCAGCCCTGGACGACAATGCCAGAGGGTGCTAGATTTCATTTTGCCGGAGCTTGGGACGCCTCCCAGTATTGGCTCCAGCTTGAGGGGCTGGTAGGACGGGCCTCGTTTCTTGGAGAGCGCTTCATGTGGTAGACACTGGGCCTGCCCTTACAGTCGGTTCCATTACTGCCTCCACCTTCTATGCAAGCCACAGAGAGTCTCTCCTCTCAGGAGATCACTGACTTCATGCAGGGCATAGATGCAGACCTGTTCATCGGGGAGGGGGACTCTACGACTTATCTCCAAACATACCTTATGCCTCTATTGACAGGTGTTCGTGCTCACATGGGGAGAGCAGCTGATATCCCTTCGTCGAGCAAGGCCTGAATGGCAGGTACCCCTTCGAGGAGCAAGGCCTGGGCACCGAGGGGTGAGGCTAGAGGGATGCCTCCTACCAAGAAGAGTGTTGGATGGCCAGATCTTCCGACCAAGCTGACAGGTTGGGAGTACTCCAGAGTGCCTTATCAGATTCCACTTGAGCCCTCGTTGTCTGCTCAGAGATATGTCAGGACACCTGACTCACCGCCGGTATGCATTACATCTTTCAGTTATCGCTCAGATACTCATTCATTCATTCATTCACTAATCATCTTACATTTGCAGCCCTTGACCAGATACGTCGAGGGGTTACTCGAGGTGCTGGCCTCATTTGAGGGCATGATCTTGAGGAGAGAGACGATGCTTAGCTCCCACGGCATCCAGGTAATTTTCAATTTTCTTGCATTTCGGTTATCACATTTCTGCTGATATACTGAAACTGACATCTCAACTGAACATTTCCTATATTGCGTTAATACACTGCATGCATAGATCACATCTGACACATTACATTCACATACTATATCTGACTTCTGCATGTACTCACTCTGCACACTATACTTGCATCTGATACTTATGCTATGGCTAATATATTCAAACTGCCTTTTCAGGTCACACCCTTACAGATAAGACCCTCAAAGCCTCCTTCAGCAGTAGGGAGAGAGATTCCAGTACGCAGCCGAGGGAGATATCAGGAGCCTGTCATGCATGATAACAATGATGAGTCTAGTGAGGACGAGGAGCCAGGGAGTCCGCAGTCAGAGTCATCTGAAGGCAGAGGCAATGGCACCGTTTTAGGTTCTGAGGGTGGTGACGATGCTGAGGAGGGCTCCGAGGATGGGAGTGGAGGTAGCTCTAGTTTAGGCTCTCGCTCAGATTCGAATAGCGGTGTGGATGACGACAGCTCTGAGTCCGCTCAGCCGAGAAAGAGGACAAAGAGAGCCTCTCGATCTTGAGTTGGGTGGCACCGATTCAGATGTTTTTGCTTTGTTTCTTTTTTTGCTAGTAGTGTTAGCACATTTGTACAGCCTTAGGCAGTTTTATTTTCTTTAAAACTTGTACTCTTTGTAAAAAAGAAACCATGATTGGAATGAAAACAACTTTTTTGATTAAAAAGTGTTGCATTCTATATTCTGAGCATCGCATTGCACCATTTTACACAAAAACGAGATTATTTGTACATTGTCTTGACAATTGTTTAGTCAGGTAGTGAACCAACCGAAACATGACAAACAAAATAAGACAACCCAAAGAACAACTAATGCAACAACTCGATAAACAAAACAACAATTCGATAAACAAAACAAATACAACTTGATAAACAAATTGCAACAACTCGGTAAACAAATTGCAACAACTCGAGAGCGACTCAACAAAACTATTAAAACAAAACAGCGGGACGCATCCAGAGTAAGACAAAACACAAGTTTTCAGTATTCTCAACACACAGGAAGGCCAAATCAATTCTACTAGAGACAAACAGTGGCTGTCGGCCATTAAAGTGGCCGGTCGGCGACAAAAGGTGGCTGGTCGACCAGTGATGCAGGGAGTCTCCAGATTATTGCTACATGTCTTCCACTCAGTGCCTTATCTTCTTAAAAAGTGAGAACTTTGTAGTTTCTTCGTTCCAGCTATGTTTTTGCTTCAAATGGAGCCATTTTTCACCAAAAAACTCTTTGATTGGATTGCAAACTTAGATGGCTCGGAAAAGCTGAATCTCTAGGGTTTTGGGATAAATGTACTATTCCCGCTGAGCTGTACTCCGCTGTGTTTTCCATTCCTCCATGCCGTAGCTAGATGTTGGAATCCGATTACACATGCTTTTAGCTTTGGGCGACAAAAGATATGCCCCACAATTGAAGAATTCCAAGCTTTGATGGAATCCCGGCGCGACGAGGAGATCTTTCCCTAGCCTCGTTGTGGTCACATCCAAGCTTTAGGACGGATGTGTGGGCTCACTTTACATGATGCTCGATCTTTAGCTCACAACGAAGAACTTGACATTCCCAGATTGATTCATCGTTTTTCTAACGTCGGCGACCGCGGTGATCGTCTTTGGCAAGGATTTCGGCAGCATGCCCTCTGCTTGTGCATGTTGGCTCATTTTTTACTTACCCCTGACTTTGCAGGGTCTAGCATTCGCTTGATAGAAGTTTCCCAAGGCTTAAAAGAGGGCAAGAGCTACATTGGCTTGACACTAGTAGAGACTTTAATAGGCTTGGATGCTCTCCAATGCCGGGAGATGACCAGATTCGTAGGAAGTCCACTACTCTTGCAGGTAATGTTTCCTACCCTTCTCACATGTGTTTCTCACATCACTCGGCCCTTAGGCTCTGTTTTTCTCTCAAAACCCTTTTCTCACTTTTTCTCTCCACGTACACCTCTCTATTCTTTAATCTCTCTTATTTTTCATCCCTCCCCAGGTATGGCTCATGGATAGGTTGAAAGTAGTGGACTCTTGTCCTGCATATTCAGCGCATGGCTATTTCTTTTGCCAACGACTAGTTGATTTCCCGAACGAAGGGTGGTGGTGCCAATGGATGTGCAATAGGTCTGCTGTTGACATTGCTCGGCATTGCCCCTAGTTTGATCTGCCTAAGATGAGCTATAGCATGTCTCACCAACCTGGCATTCAATTGATTATTTTGACACACTATGTCTTCCACTTTCCATTTCGGTTCAAGCGTCAGTTCGGACATGACCAGACTTGCCCGAAATAGGGGGTAGAGTACCCAGCTTCATTTCCGATCAGAGGCTCACTGCTAGCTTGGTATTCCACTGCATAGAGGACAAGAGAACTTCTGACCCCCGCTCTCAATTTCAGTTGCACCCTTTTTGGCAAATGCATAGCTTGGCTTGAAGATGAGGCACAAACTGGCCCTACTTTGGCATCTGAAGCTTCTACAAGCTCTGGGAGGGGGCGTAGGAACACTTGACTCAACTATGCCCCAAGTTTATTGCGTTAATCTGTACTTTCAAGCTTTCCTTTTGAATGTAATAAAAAGAAACTTTAATTTGCATCAAGAGTCGGAGAACTCTGTATTGAAATCAATGAAATTGAAGGTCGTGGGTACTGAAAATTTTCCTTTTGGTCCAAAGATGGTCTAAGTTGTAAAAAGATTAATTTGAACAAAATCAACTTTTATTAAAACTTTTCAAAACCATTTTCGATAAGGATCACAACTGGACACACCCGAGATCTATCCTTGAGATGCACAACCCCGAATCCAATAACTGGAAAGTTGCCCCTTGTCGGAATAACACTGCACTAGAGATCACAACCAAACTCTTGGATGCAGAAAAGACAAAGATGACCAAAACAATCACATGGACACAATTGATTTGGAAGTGTTTATGGTTGGACTTCAGAATGAAGTTGCCTACGTATCCTATAGATGGGAATCAAGCCTTATGTAGTTCGGTTCAGGTTCACTCAAGGTATTAACACTCTCCTTTTGCGCTCTAACTTTTGCCATGGCCGCCCTTTCTGGGTTTTCAACCTCGCAAGCTCAGTTTTTCTTTTTTCCAATTTTTTGTGCTCTAACTTTTGCCTAGGTCGCCCTTTCGGATTTTCGGCCTAGCGAGCCTCTCAAGGGTAGTATTTCTTCAACTTGTCCATGTTAACTGGTTAGAAGAATTCAAGGCCATCTAAGTCCATAAGAATGACAGCTCCACCCGACCAGATAGATTTGATGATGTAAGGACCAGTTCAATTAGGTCTGAACTTGCCCCTAGGGTCGTGGATGGGAGTTCGGTTGTCTTTGAGCGCCAAATCCCCTTCTTTCAAATTCCTGGACTTAACTTTCTTGTTAAAAGCCCTGGCAATCCTTCGTTGATAACTTTGGACATGGTACAGTGCTTTCAGCCTCCTCTCGTCGAACAGCATAAGTTCTTCGAACCTGCTCTGCTGCCAATCTACTTCCGCTATCTGGCACTCAGCCATAACCCGCAGCAACGGAACTTCAACTTCAATCAGCAAAACAACCTCCGTCCCATAAACTAAAGAATACGGAGTTGCCCTAGTAGAAGTCTGAATTGATGTTCTATAGCCCCAAAGAGCAAATGGCAGCTTATCTGGCCAGTCCCTGTAGCTTTCCACCACCTTATGTAAAATATGCTTAATATTCTTGTTGGCGGCCTCAACAGCTCCGTTGGTTTGCGGCCGATATGTGGATGACTTAGGAAAAGCCACGTTGTATTTTTCCAACAAGTCGATCACTTCCTTGTTGAAGTGGGAACCATTGTTCGAGATGATCTCATTCGGGACCCCATAACAATAGATGATATTATTTCTGATGAACTTGGCTACATGCGACGCTTTCAACATTGCATAGGATTGGGCCTCGACCCATTTTGTAAAGTAGTCTATCGCCACCAAGATGTACTCATGCCCGTTTGACCCCTTCGGAGTAACTGCCCCAATAACATCAATTACCCAGACTGAAAACGGCCATGGCGAAGTCATGTTGTACAGCTTCAACGGCGGGATGTTCATGTGATTTGCATGGATCTGGCATTT
Source organism: Camellia lanceoleosa (assembly GCA_025200525.1). Lineage (NCBI taxonomy): Eukaryota > Viridiplantae > Streptophyta > Magnoliopsida > Ericales > Theaceae > Camellia > Camellia lanceoleosa. Next base: position 68,586,034 of record CM045772.1, on the reverse strand, counting down.
GTGGCATCGCTGAACAAAACCAATACAATCCTCCTCCATGGTTGACCAGTAGTAACCCTGTCTGAGAATCTTCCGAGCTAGCATCACTCCGCTCATGTGCGATCCACACTCTCCTTCGTGGATGGCCTCCACTAAGCGCTTTGACTCTTCTTCATCAACACACTGTTTATGCATGCCCAGATGGCCCCGTTTGTACAATTTACCCCCGCATATGATAAATTGAGCAGCCATTCGCCATATCACCCTTTTATCTTTTGCATTTGCCTCTAGTGGATAAGCCTTCTTTTGCAAGAAGTTCCAGATATCATAGTACCAGGGGTTCTGATCTTATACTTCATCTATTGCGGCAATCAGCTCGTAGGCTGGCACATACCTCTGTTCAATAATGATTGAACGCATCCGGACTCCTAAAAGGATGTCTATCATGGAAGATAGAGTCGATAAAGTGTCAGCGAACTTGTTGCTCTCTCTTAACAGATGCGTAAAGGTTAGCTTCTCAAACCTGGGAATCAGAACGTCTAGGGTTTGGTGATAAATTTTCATTTTTTCTTCCTTAACCTTCCAATCTGCTTTTGCTTGAGACACAACCAGGTTCGAGTCCACAATGACGTCTAACCTTTTTGCCCCTAGTTCCAAGGCGGCTTCTAAGCCAGCATACATGCCTTGTACTCTACTTCGTTGTTTGATACTTTAAACCGGAGTTTGAAAGCTAAGGGTATGTGGGAATTGTCGGGTTCTATTAGTAACCCTCCTATCCCATACCCGTACTGGTTAGACGCTCCGTCAAAGTACATAGTCCAAATCTCTTCTTCAAGCTGAAAAATGGCCTCATCTAGGAACAGATACTCTACTGCTTCATCTCCCTCCACTGGGTGATCGGCTAGGAATTCCGATACCGCTCTCCCTTTCACAAACTTGTGAGTCATGTACTTCAAATCAAATTTGGAGAGAAGAACCGACTAACGGGCTAGCCTACCCGTCAGCGCTGGTTTCTCGAAAAGATATTTGATGGGATCCAATCTCGAAACCAGAATTACGGAGTGAGCTAACAAGTAGTGCCTCAACTTCCTGGTGGCCCATACCAAAGCTAAACAAGCCTTCTCCAGCAACATGCAGCGGCTCTCATATTCCAGCGTCTTCTTGCTCAGGTAATAGATGGCCTTCTCCGCTCTATCCTCAGATTCCTGTGCAAGCATGCAGCCTATAGTCGTGTTAGTTACTGACAAATACAAAATCAACGGCTTCCCCGGCTCTGGCAGTGACAACACGGGTGGATTCTGTAGATACTACTTGATCTGCTCGAAAGCAACTTGGCATCGGTCATCCCATTGGAATTTCTTTCCTTTCTTTAAGAGACCAAATAGTGGTTCACAGGTCAAGGTTAATTTTGCAATAAACCGTCTTATGAATTGCGCTTTACCCAGAAAGCCGCGCACCTCCTTTTCAGTCCTTGGTGGTGGCATTTCTAAGATGGTCTTAATTTTGGAAGGATCAACTTCGATACCCCTTAGTGTAATCAAGAACCCCATCATTTTCCCTGCTGTAACACCAAAAGTACATTTCTGAGGATTCAGTTGCAACCGATATTCTCTGATCCGTTGGAAAATTTTCTTCAAGGTGATGTAGTGGCCCTCTCTTTCCTTGGACTTGACAATCATGTCGTCCACATACACCTCAACCTCTTTGTGGATCATATCATGCAAGATTATAGTTGTAACCCGTTGATAAGTAGCCCCAGCATTCTTTAAACCAAACAGCATCACCCTATAGCAATAGGTTCCCCACGACGTGGTGAAGGCAGTCTTCTCCCTATCCTCGGGTGCCATCAAGATCTGGTTGTACCCGGAAAACCCATCTATAAAGGAAAGCAGCGCATGCCTTGCGGTGAAGTCCACCAATTCGTCGATGTAAGGTAGAGGAAAGCCATCCTTTGGACTGGCTTTGTTCAGATCTCTAAAATCCACACATACCCGAATTCTGCCATCTTTCTTCAGCACCAGAACAATGTTGGCCAACCAAGTAGGATACTCAGATATTAATAGGAACCCTACATCTATCTGCTTGGTGACCTCTTCCTTGATTTTCAGAGCCTAATCCAGGTGTATTCTCCGAAGCTTCTACTTGACGGGTCGGGCCTCAAGGTCAAGAGGGATCCGATGCTGTACAATGTCAGGATCGATTCTAGGCATGTCTTTGTAGGACCACGCAAAAACATCTTTGAAATCTTTTAATAAAGCGACTAAGCGCTCGCGTTCCTCCGAAGACAACGTGGACCCGATCTGGACCAGACACGGATCCTTCTCAGTACCAACATTAATTGGAGTGATTTCATCAACCAAAGGTTTTACAAACCTCTCCTCCTCTCAATCAATCAAATGTTTCAAAACTGGAGGAATTTCTTCCTCGTCGTTTTTATCAAAGTTTTGAAAGTCCTGATTAATGCAATAAACGAGTGGCACAGAAAAGTACTCAGAAACAGCAGTGACACCATTCTCATTCACAACTTCCAGTTCGTCCAATTCCTTGGTTACAACCGACTCAAAAGAAAAGGACAAAGACGACCTAGACAAAACAACGGCATCCGGGTTATCAACCCCTGGAATATCGGACTTTGACTCAAAAAAACTAGAATCTGATTCCAACTCCACAAACTTTGTGGAATTAGATTCGGTTCACTACCTAATTTAGAACTGCTAGACAAAAAGCCCTCCTCAAACTGCCAAACGAGGGAGAGTGCGATAGATGCATCCAGAATGCCAAAAGAAGGGCCCATAGCCGTTTGAACTCCAATCATGGAAATAGAGAAGTCACCCCCCAAGCTCTCCGGTGTGATCTAAGGATCCGAAAGGAAACAAGCCAGGGCTACCCCCATCTCTAGTTCTGTGCCATCGGACTCATCCTCTTTGCACTGTTCAGCCTCAGCTTGTAGGTCAGTCTGCTTTTCTACAATTTCATCCCCTTGCAACTGTAGGTCAAAAAAATCTCAAAGCCGGGCAAACGCCGCTTCTCAGAATTCAGCCATTGCTTAGGAAAGCCACAAAATGGGAAATCCTCCTCCTCCCGGACAAAGTGGCCGTTCAGGGTTCCTTGAATAAGTCTATGCACCAACTCGTAGTGCATCCCAATTTGTTTAGCCGTGGCCCTTCCTGCCATCTCCTTTCCTTTTCTTACCCAATCCTCTCTGGTAGGCATGTAACCTAGACCAAAGGTATGAGGGTTGTGTGGCACTTCGGCCAATGCAGCAATGCCCTTTCGGCCGCTCCTTCCCAATACCATTCCGGGTGCATGTTGTAGTTTATTCATGAGGTAAATGGATTGCGCACTGACGTATAGTCCCTTACCAACAACCAGAAAATCTTGCACTACCCAGGCCTCGACTAAGGTGAGCCCAGACAAGAAGACATCCTTCTCGCCATGTACAATTTCCAAGATCGGCGTAGTAACCTCCAGTGGAGGATGTATGGAAGAGTTCCCAAAAACAATAGCTATCCCCTTCCCATAGGGCTACTGCAATATCTGTTGTAAAGTGGAAGAGACAACTTTCACTTGGTGCAGCCACGGCCGTCTAAGAAGTAAATTAAAGGTGGCTAGAACATCCAGAACATGGAACTCGATGTCCTATTGTGCCGGGCCAACCTAAGTTCTAACCCGAACTGTCCCCATCACTTCCCGACTTGTATTGTCATAAGCCCGGATCACCTAGGCTGTTGGTACGAAATCTGCCTGCTTCAAACCGATAGCATAGACCGTACGTGACAGGCACACATTAATTACAGATCCTATATCAACCAAGACAATTGGTATCCACTTCTCTTTACATTCCACAGAGATGTATAGTGGCTTGTTGTGCTCAGAGCCCTCAGGCGATAATTCTTTATCTGTGAAGGTGAAAGTCGGTGAAGCGCCACCCGGGAAAACAAGTCCTACTAACTGCTCAGGGGTTGTGTCGATGAACAGCTTAGCTTTATCCATTGCTAATAGGACGGCTTATCTATGCACCCGTGAGGCCATGAGCAATCCCCAGATGGAGATGCCTGCTTGAATCTTTTTCAGCAGCTTCAGTACAGTTTCCTCCTCTAGCAGTTTGTCTTTCTATTTCTCTTCTTCCTTATCTTTCCCTGACGCTCCTGGTTGGTCTAGGTGTGGGGGCTTGAAGTACTGCCCACTCTGAGTCATGTGATCGACTTCTTCGATATACCACGTATTATCTGGCATATTCTGTCCCCAGTCCTCATTAGTATGGGCAAGACGCAAATCATTGTCTTCCCACCACATTCCTTCGACAACCGATAAACAACTGTCTGGTTCCACTGTAATTGTTCCCGTATTCACAACACATTCAGTCCCCATGGAGGCATTGGCTTTTCTAGCTCTCTGATCAGTCTCAATTCTTTCCTGGTCGAACCGCTTCAGCATGGCCTCCTATTCTGTATCAGATGTACACAAGCTACCCAATTCTTGAGCAAAATTCTTTGTATCGGTGCTCTCCGACAACTTCCCTTTGTTGTCGACCGTTGCGGCCGTTGCAGATGTTCTCACTTCTAGCTTTTCCTAGTTTGGTTGAGACCCCTTATCAATATCCGGCTCATCACTAAGCCACCTTGTATTATCCATTGATCTATTCACTTCAAACCATCCAATCTGTACATTTCCCAAATCCTGTTCATCAAAGAACTACATATTAGCGATGTCCTCCTCAAGCTCAGCTAAGTCATCCAGCCCTGGCTTGGCCCGTCCTCCCGGACTACATTAACCTTCATTCCCTTTGGCAATTCTATCCTTGGCTTGGCCTGATCAGTTGGCATAATAAAGCGGCAAGGGTTGTATGCTTCCTCAATTAAGCTTGTAGAGCCCTCAGGCATGCCTTCTTCTACCACAGCCACCACCACGTGTTCGGGTTGGGATATGGATGCGCTCATCATGCACAAGTCTGTGCTTTCTTGGATGAACAACGCCAGCTTAGGCAGGTGGGAAGGAGTGATATATATGCTAGGGTCGTATGGAACGACCATTGTTTGGATAAGGTTTACTTGCGTAGGTGGTGGGGGCTGGTTATGTGGTGGGAGAGGATTTGTAGTGACGTTAGGCTTCTTAGGAGGTGCTATCACTTTGTTGTCAATGAGATCCTGGATCTCATGATGGAGTCTAAAGCATAGGTCGGTGTCATGACCATGCTGCTGGTGGAAGGCACAATACTTGGCTGGGTTGTGTGTAGGAGGGAGGAGATTTGGCAATGGGAGCGACTCCAGGGGCTTCAAATGCCCTTTTCCGATTAGGACCCTCAAGGCCGCAGATAGAGACATGTAGAGTGGGGTGAAAACCCTCTGGCCTCGGGGTGGGTCTTTTGCAGGTTGTGAGGTGGCTCCAGATGTGCTGGTAAAGGATGTGGCTATTTTCGATGTGGTGGCAACCATACGAACGTCAGAGGTCCTTGCAGCTGTGTTGCTACTCGTAGCTGCACTTGAACTGCGTGTAAATGCCCTCTTGGAATGCTCCTTTTCATGGTGAATCAGACCCTGTTTCATCGCATCCTCTATCTGTACCCTTATCTCATGAATATCAGCAAAGGTAGGTAGGGGTAAGACAATCATCTTCTGCAGCAGCTTCGATTGCAAATTACGAACGACCATTCTTATCTGGTCTTTCTCAGCTGGCCTGGCGGTCATCATAGAGGCCTTGGCCCTCCACCAACGAAGTCAGAGAAGCCCTCCTTCGGCTCTTGTCGAGTTGCATCGAGATCACGAGTTGCGACCTCAATTTGAGTGTTATAAGAATATTAGGCAATGGAGGCCTCGGCCATCTCTTTCTAGCTCCTTTTCACCAAATCCTCCAGTTTAGCATACCAGATAGCCGCAATACCCGATAGGGTGTAGCCAAAGAGGGATAGCTTTTACAGTCTAGTCAGGCCCATCGGTCACAAAATATCTAAAAATAGCCTCAAATGGACCATGGGATCACCCGAACTGTCGAAGCGGTCTATGTGAGGCATTTTAAATTTATCCGGCAATGTCACCACCGAATCTGCGTAGCCATCCTCTATGTCTGGGATCGAGTTGACTCCCTAAGCTCGTTTGAAAAGCTTCTCAAGCTTGCTCACTTTTAAGGCGGTATGATTAACCTCAAACTCAAATAGTGTGTGTTGGGTAGGCCGGTGCTTTGGAAGTCTGAGGTGGGACTGACCCTGCTGGAATGTCTGTATTCTCCTGGACATTAGCTATATCCCCAAGTATCGGAACCCTGGGTGGGGGTGGGTGCGAAGTAGAAGCTGCTGTTTGTTGCGGTTGCTACTGTTATTGAAGCTTGGAAATCAGTTTAGCTTGCTGGGTGACAACCTCTATTTGGCGAGCGGTAACTTCCGCTTGGCAAACAGCATCCCGCTGTATGGCCTCGATGGTCTGTTGAAGTTGATGCATCATATCCTCCATACTCTGACTGAGGGGTGCTGATCTGTCAGAACCGGTGTATACTCTCCTTCTAAGGTGGAAACAGAAAACTGAGCCCAATTGCGCACGTGAGACATAGATAGTGACCGCTGAATTGGCAACTATTGAACCAGTGATCTATGCCTGACTGTCCTCCGTCTCGTAACTGGGGGTAGTGAAGCAAACACTGGTTGTCCTCCAATAAGATCCTCAGATCGGTAAATCCTCCTGACTCTGGTCCAGAGTGCTCGGGGGGAAACTGCCTTGTCGGAAGCAATGGTGAAATGCTACTGTGGGTGCCAAATATCGAGAGACATAAAGAGGCCGAATAGTTGGACCTAGAGAGTCAAAATTCATATATCGGATTCGGCCCATCTTATACACAAATCCAGAGGTACCCTATTCAGCCAAATAACCAGTTGAGTAAGGGGCCAAGTGAAGGGCGGCTTATAACAAAAGGAGCCGAGTAAATAGATATACGACGAATTGAAGGTGGGCCCTGCCCTAAAGCCCAAGAAAGAAAAGATATAAACAGAAGAACATCATCCAGAGAGAGGTATGTGAGAATTAGTACACTTAACTTAAGATACAAGCAATCAAGAGAGTATAGACTGACTTATCCATCGGAGTGCTAATTTCAGCACCCCCAATCGGAGTGTTTATTCCTTTTCAGGTTGTTAGCTGAGGATCTCGAGCGTCTCAATGGATCAAAACAGTATTTCCAAAACCACTTCCCCATAATTGGCGCCGTCTGTGGGAATACTCAAATACATCCATGGCGGGCGTAACGGAAGACCCTCCGATAGTCACTGACGATACCACATAAAGAGACGACCTCACTCCAACAAACATGCTTGGACCGGAGACTATCACTGCAAGACGTGCCTTGAACTTCGACTCACTTGCCCAGAACTCGCCCTCGACCTCAGCACATGAGACAATGTAAGCAATCATGGAACAAGCGAAGCAAAACGAACAGAGGCTGGAAAACATGATCACTGAGAACGAGCGCCTCCATCAGGACTTGGCCTTGGAAGTAGCAAAATCCAATCAAGCTACACGCCAAGATCCGGGACGACCTCTGAGAGTGGGTGGTCGAAGACCTCGAGTTCAAAAGCAATATAGTGATAGCGACTCTGACTCATTATCTCCAGAGCCCAAAAAGAAGGGACAACTCGAAACTACCAGTTCATCTAAAGATAGTCCACGTATAAGGCATAAGCGAAGACAAAATGGTTCGGACGAAGAAGACCAACACGATCCCTTCGTGTGACGGATCGCAAAGGCAGTGCTACCCAAGAAGTTCAAAGCCCCGTCGTTCACCCTATACGATGGGAAATCAGACCCCACTGATCATATCTGTCATTATAAGCAAGCCATGACGTTGCATGCAAATGACGAGGCTCTCATGTACAGAATATTTTTGAGCAGTTTGGGGCCATTGGCCGTCAAATGGTATTATAAGTTGGAACCGGCGTCGTCGATTAAGAGTTTCCATCAACTACAGAAATCCTTCAGGGCAAGATTTATCACCAACGAGGTCCAGCCGAAGCAAGCCGACTCTCTCTGGGCAATGCAGATCTAGCCGAGAGAAACCTTACGAGTGTATTCGGCGTGCTATTGGGAATGATGATGCTTGCAATGACTCCATGGCCATTATCGCCTTTAAAATGGGTTTGCATCTTAATAGTGCTCTCCGCAGTTCCTTGACTAGAAGACCCCCCAAAACAATCTGGTCGTTGATGAAGAAAGTTAAGGAATACTGCAAAGTGAAGGATGACGCCTTGCAGGTTAAAGCCAGAAACATAACCAACAAGATGGCCCCTTCTGAAATTGCTCAGCCGTTAAATTATGTACCACTTCAGAGCCTTGAACCACAGTATCGAGCTAAACGAGACAAGAGACGGGATTCTCGCCGATCAAGCGACCAATGCTCCCACCGAGCAAATGAACAACTGCAAGTCGATAGCATGCACACAAGGCGCGTAGACAAGAAATATACGGAGTTGTCAGAGTCGATCAACGTGGTTATGTCCAAAGTCCAACACCTTCCGTTCTTCAAATGGCCATCCAAAATGATGGGACTTCCCGATACGAGAAGACGGGATAGGCGGTGCGAATATCACGAGGATCACAGCCATGATACTGAGAGTTGTTATGCATTGAAGGATCACCTAGCGGAATTGGTACAAGATGGTCGGCTACAACAGTACATCCTAAAAGGCAACTCAACCAAAGCAATAGCCTTACGACAGGATTCACCCCAACTTGGCATGATCCACATGATATACAACCTGCCAATGTCATCCGCGGTGCATACGATTCCGTCGAATCCCGACCCTCAAAATTAACTCACTTCGGCTAAACGGCTCCATGAAGCTATGAGCATTGCTTTGGATGATTCAGATTTGGCCGGAGTGACACTTCCCCACATCGATCCCTTGGTAATCAAGTTACGCGTAAACCGATTCACTGTTAAGTGCGTACTCATTGATCCGGGGAACACATCGGAAGTTATGTATTACAAGACATTCACCAAACTCGGCTTCTCCAAATCGGATCTTTCTCCAGCTCCTTATCCATTATTCGACTTCAATGCTAATCCAGAATACCCGTTGGGAAAAATCACACTACCCGATTATTTAGAATACCCGGGGTTTGTGTTCCCATACTGGCAGAGCCCGCAACCGGTCAGCCTTATGGCATGCTTTGACAAAGTCAAGCCTCCGACAAACCGCTCAGGAATAGCAAATGGCCAACACGGTGTCCTAGGCGCACCAATGCACATACAATGCAAAGAAACACAAACGAAATCAAAACAGGATATCACGAGTTCGAGTCAAGCTCTTTAAATCCCTAGTGGAGTCGCTACAAGCTGTAACACATCCGCGAGGGACCTCAATGCTACAGTTCGGACTCAATTTGTCACGGTTCTTAATCTGAACCAAAGAGTCCAAATCCGGCAAATCGTTTTGAAAAAAAATAGATTTTTGTAAAGAAGTGCCAAACATGGACTGCTTTGCCAGATACAGAGTCACCACCTAAATATTTTTTTATGGGGGAATTTAGGAAACCCTGACTCGGTGCCAAAGGCCACGTGTCCGTCATCACCAAAGTTGCCTCGGCTCGGGAACTTGGGTACGATTAGGGAAAGTCAGCTATGAGCACCCCCTCTCGCCCGATCTGAAGATCGGCCTCTACTAACCATGATACCCTATTTTGAAAACGTTAGGTGTTCTTGTTCCGGTTATTAGCCTAGAATTACTATGTTATGCGCACAGCAAACAAGTATAGACTAGATCGCCTAATTTGGAACAAAACATTGCATATCCGTTTGTTTGGAAAACGCTTTGGAATTTGCTACTCGCAAGTAGGCTGAAAACACGGATTTCAATGAGTTGTCCCAACTCAAACAATCCAACCTTCACCCACAGGCATTCAGGCAGTTAATCAAATAAGCATCTAGCCTCATGGTAATCATGTTATCATGTTAACATCCATACTCATGTGAGATGCTAAAGCATAAAAAGCTCACCTAGTACTCTGCGCCAAAACAAGAACATGTTAGCAATCATGCATGATCCAAGTTCATGTTAATTGGTTAATGCATCGCAAAAAAAATGTCACTAGAGTAGGCTCGGCTAGTCTATGAATGACATGTAAAAAATGCTCAAATAGCATGTATTCAAGTTAGATTTGAAATACTTATGCAGTTAGCATGATGCGCCGAGCCTGGTGCATGCAATACTGATGAATAAATGCACGCATGCATAGCATAAGGTATGCTAATTTAAATATACCCTAATACTAACCATCAAAAGCAGGTAAGTAAAAGGAAAGAAAGATGTGGGGTTGGGAGACATACACACATGCACCCACACTTATTACAAATATGCCCTCGCTCGGAGGGACCGAAAGAATAATACAATTACTTAACCTACCAGCTAATTTCTTATTACAGACCGATTAAACTAGCTAAGCAAATTAACTAGTCTAATTTAAGCAATAAGCAGTCTCGGGAAGAGGGTTCAATGCATGCGCACTCGGTTCTGCTCAGATGGCCACTACCATGCACAAGATGCCTCTGTTTTGGCTGTTCTGCTCCTCTGAAGACCACACAAGTCCCAGGATATGCTCTCTACACACTGTGGAACACCATCGGCTGAGGGAATTGGTCACCGGCCATAGAGAATGCTCACCGGCCACAAATTGAGTTATCGGCCACTGATGGATGGCCGGTCGGCACTGAAGATGGCCGTAGCCAAATCTTCTGCAGAATCTGTTTGGCGACAGAGGACAAAGCAAAGCATGGCAGTGCATTTCAAGCTATGTATGCACCAACCACACCCCTTATCATGTGAATGACTCAAAGGAGGATGGGCCTCGATTCTCGGACCACCAATCACGCATTTCCATGCATGATGGCCCAAAGAATCAAGTGGGCATCTTGATATGGAATGCAATGCACATAAACAAACCAATGGAACTCAACCTCTATCACAAGCATTTCAAGAGGCCAAGCATGCATGCAAATGGAATGCAACCTAGACATGGAGGCTAAGTATGCAAAATGAGCATGCAAGGCATGTAACAACTATGCTAGTGACAAACATGCAACAACATGTAAAGTGGACTAAGCATAGGAGCAATGCAAAGCAACTTAACCAATGAAATGCATGCCAAATGCATCATGATTTCAAGCAAAGCAATAACATGTAATAGGCCAAGTATGCAATAATGTACAAGGCAAGCATGCTATAACACATGAAGGATGGACTTAGACTAATTTAGGCGGCCCTCAAACAAGCCTAAAATAGTGGCCATAAACTATGGAAATGGGGCCAAATGTACATATAAGCATGCATGCAAATATGGTCCATGTACTTAAGACAAGCCAAGAAGGCTTAAACCAAGGCTAAGTCAACTAAGCCTCACAAGGCTGAGGGAACTTAAAACAGGTCCAATGTAGACCTAAACAATGCCAAGGGTGCACCTAGATGGCATCTAAGTGGCTTAATCATGCAAGCATACACAAAGGCCTAAACAAGGGGCATAAGACAACAACCTTTTAACATATTAAAGGGGCATCAAATGCAAGCAAACAAGCATGCTAAGAGGACTGAAATAACATAACAGGTGGTTCTAAACCACTGACATATGACAAGTGAAGCATGCTACACACTCACACACCTAAGGCTAACAAGCCAAAATGCAAGGTGGCTACACTAAGCATGTTATGGTCGACCAAAACAACCAAAAACAAAACTGCAACATGCTAAAACAAGCACAAAACTTTACAAAGCTTAGCCTAAATCATGCTAGAACAAGGATCAACACTTAAAGCATGTTAAGGCCAAAACATGGCATTACAAGGCATGTATGCTAAGCAAGCATGGTGTACCTAAACCAACTAAACACAATGCTATATTATGACATAATAAGCATGAAAATCAGTCAAGGCATGGTCAACATGAACCTAAACATGGTACTCCCTAAAGAGGTAAAAATGTCCCTTTTCAAGGACAACAAAGAGAGGGCATGGCCCTCTCCTTCCTAGGACCTCAAGGCACCATCCTCGCCTTTGAAATCCCTTAAGATTTCAGTGGTGAGGAGGCCCAAACACAATGGTCCCAGAGCTCAACCAAAATGGCACAAAATGGAGCCTCTCAAGGCTTAAGAGCGGTCAAACAACCCCAAAGCTTAAAGCAACCTTAACCAACTATTTAGAGCACTAAAAAATAGAACTTTTATATGTTATACACAAAGCTCAAAAACATATTCAAGGTAGGAAAAAATGCAATGCAAAAATGGGAAATAAAGGGACAAGTTTCTTACCCTTGTAGACCCTCTTCACCAATGGTGGACCAGCTGGTTTTTCAAGCTCAAACCAGCTCCAAAACTCCAAAAACAATACTCAAGGGCCTCAGCTCCAAGAAATTGTGTGATGGTGGGTGTTTGTGTACAAAACTAAGGCAAAAACACTCACAAAACAAAGAGAGAGAGAGAGATATATATATATATATAAAGATGGAGGACATGTGAACCCTAACCCTAAAACTCAAAACCCTCAGAAAATTCTGTCTAAATTGTCTAACCCTTAACAAGAGAGAAGAGCCCCTCTTTTATAGACAATTTGTCTTGTAAAGCTTCCAAAGGAAGCTAACAAGAGGGCAATCCCTCCATACATGTGTATGGAGGGAGTGACAGTGTATGCCAGCGGCCCAAAAATATCTGCAAAAGCAGATGCACAGTAGTCGGCCGGCCAAAAATGCAATTGAACAAAGAAAGATAGCCGGCCGGCCATCTATAGTGCCGGCCGGCCAAATATTTGGTCGGTGGCAACAAAACACAGCCGGTGGCCTCAAGCCATGGCCGATGGAGTGTGGGGATGGCCCACAAGCCATTCCCTGCCCCTCCAAGGCAAAACACAAGTGTTTGGTGCAAAACCAGACACAAAACAGTCAAGTCGAGAGATCCTGAGGCAAGGCGCGTAGCCGAGACCTTCGGGAACTCAAGATGAACACAAACATGGATGATCACCGAGTGTTCAAGCGGTGACGTCCAAGTCTTGAGAACGGTCAAAAATGGGGTGTCTACACAAGCGATTTTTGATTGTCGCGACAGATTACTTCACAAAATGGGTAGAAGCGGAAGCACTAATGCACATCCGAGATATCGACGTGAAGCATTTTGTATGGAGAAATATCATAACACGATTCGGCATTCCAAGAACACTTATTTCAGACAACAGCACCCAGTTTGATTGCGGTGTCTATAGGGAACTGTGCAACAAATATGGTACTCAGCCCTACTATTCCTCCCTGGCTTATCCACAGAGTAACAGCCAAGCTGAAGCCTTCAACAACTCGATTTTAGACGACATCAAAAAGAGGCTGAACAAAGCCAAAGGAAGATGGGTCGAAGAGTTGCCAAGTGTATTATGGGCTCATCGCACTACTCCGAGGCAGTCCTTAGCATCATTTGATATATGATTTCAGAGCATGTTTCACTGTCATACCCTCGTGTGTATCATTCCTTCAATGCTTTTGGAGGATTATGCTTTATGCCTCAATCATGAGCCAATTGGCATGCATGCTTGCCTAAGCTTTTTGGGCTACCATCTCAGTGTGTTTTTGGTCTTATTTTGCCATGATACAACTCTGTTTTTGGTTGGTTAGAGCATCCCTCATTTGCTTCTTACACTTGTAGTGTAATCATGCCCATTGGCCTTGCATGCGTCATGCTTTATGCCTCCCATTCTAACATATGTTGGCTATGTTCAAGCATGCTTTTGGCCTTGTTTTGGCATACTTTAGGAATGTTTTTGGTCATCTTGATCCTTTGGGGCTTGCTTGATATGGCTATGGTGCAAGTGCCTTTGCTAGCCTTAAGCTTTGAGCCTCTTAGCATGCCTTATTTGTGATATGTGCATGATTTGGCATCATTTGGAATGCAATTTCAGAGCTTATGTCTTTGCTATACTCCCATGTTTATCACTCTTTCATTGCTCTTGAGGATTATCCCTTATGCCTTGTTTGTGAGCCAATGAATGAGTACACTTTCCTTGCCATTTGAGCCTATGTTTTAGCATGTTTTTGGCCTTGATTTGGCATGCCTTAACTCTTGTTTGAGTAGTTTGGGTCATATGGGATTTGTTTTGCTTGGTTGTAGTGCAATAGCCTTGACTAGCCTAATGATTCAAGGTCCTTGGGATGCTATGCATGTGTTGTTTAAATAATTTGGCATCATTTCATACATGATTCCAGTGCATATATTGTAGCTACACTCTCACATTTGTCACTTCTTTATTATGTTTGAGAGTTGTGCTTCTGTACTTTGTTATGGGCTAATGCATGAATATCATTTTCTTGTTTTTCATGCTATCATTTCGGAGCATTTTGGCCACTGTTTTGGCATGCATGAGGGCAGTTTGGGGCCGGTTTGGTCCATTTGGGCATTGCATTACACAGCCCTTGTGTCGTGTCGCTCACTAGTTTCGATGCTTAAGGACTCTAACTTGCCATGCTCATGTTGTTTGCATGTTGTTGCATTGCATTGTGTTTGCATGTTGTTGCATTGTATTGTGTTTGGAATGTTGTTGCATTGCATTGTGTTTGGATCAAGTGTTAATCCAAACAGAAGAAACGAGGGCCGTTTCATACTTGAAGTGATGAAACGTGCCTCATTTCTCAGTCGTCGACCCTCTTGATCAAGCATGATAGAGGTGGAGGCCCTTATGTGTTATTTGTGCATTCATTGACATTGAATTGTGCAAACTTGGCTTCTCGGCCATCGTGCATTGCGATGCTCGATTGGTGGCCCGAGAGTCGAGTACCACACTCTTTTGAGCTTGAGAAATGATAGGGAGGGTGGTTGTGCACACATATCTTGCAAATACACTGCTATGCCCCTTGTTGTTCTCTATTGCAGCAAAACTGGAGCTTGGCAAATTTTCTGGTTGGCAGACCAGCAAAGGTGGTCGACTGACCACTTTTTCGGGTCTACAACCAGTTTTTCTAGTCTATAGGTGGTCTACAGCCACCTTTTCTAGTCGGCAGTCCACCAAGAGGTCCCTATATTGGAGAAAAAGCATTCTGGAGATTGTGCAATTTTCAGAGATCAAACCAAATGCAAATAGAGGCAATTGGGGGCATGGTAATGGATTTTCGAGCAAAGTCGACCGAGCATGCATATCCCCCTCGCTTCCCGAGGCCATTTGTTTAAATTGCTTAGCTAAACTAATTCATTAGCTTAGTTATTCTGTAATTAATTAGTTAAGTGTTTAATTAATTAATTCGGTTTGTACTTAATTAACTTAGAATAGTTAGTTGATTCAATTCGTGTTGTAATAGTTAATTAGCTAAGTTAGTTAATTAGTTGGTTTGTAATAATTAGCTTAGCGTAGCTAGTTAGTTGATTTATTCGAACCCTCCATCGAGAGGGTAAATGCTGTAATAAGCGTGCGTGTGTGTGATGCATGTCTTCCAACCCCACATCTTTCTCTCTTTTATTTACCAGCTTTTGATGGTTAGTTTTAGGGCATGTTTCAATTAGCATACTTATGTTTGCATGTGTGCATCATTAATTTTGTCTTGCATGCACCGAGCTTGGCGCATTATTCAAACTGCATTGTATTTGAATACACTTTCTTGAATACGTGTTTCAAAGCATGTTATCAAGTGTTGCATTCATATGTCATTCTAGATAACCGATCCTATTTTAGTTGCATTTTTGCATGTGTTGCATTAGGCATCTTAACATAGCTAGGATCATGCATGATTTCTAACTAGCTTCTGTTTTGGCTCGGAGTATACTGTGAGTGTTTACGCTTTAGCATCCTTGCATGTGTGTAAGTGACTTCCATGATAGCATACTTGCCATGAGGCTATGTGCTTAACTGATTAACTACCTGAATGCCTGTGGATGAAGGTTTGATTGACTGAATTGGAACAACTCGATGATTGTGAGTTTTTAGCCCACTTGAAGTGGCAAAATCATGTTTTTTTAAGCCCACTTGAGGGTGGCAAATCCGCGCTTTAGCCAACTTGCGAGTAGCACTTTCAAACCACTTTCAAAAACAAACATGAGCTGTTTTATTCCAATCCGCGTGATTGAGTCTATACTTGTATGTTGTGCACATCACATAGTAAGTTAGCTAATAAACCGGAATAAGAACACATGTGTTTATAAAAACAACATATCATGTTAGTAGAGGCCGATATTTGATAAGGCGAGCGGGGGTGCTCATTTCAAGAACTTCCCCTCTCGTACCCAAGTTCCCGAGCCAAGGCAACTTTAGTGATGACGGACACGTGGCCTTAGGCACGAGTCAGGGTTTCCTAAATTTCCCAAAAACAAAATATTTATGTGGTGACTCTGAAATCTAGCAAAGCAGTCCATGTTTGGCACTTCTTGATTAAAATCGATTTTCCAAAACAATTTGCCAGATTTGGACCCTTTGGTGATTTATCAGTCTTACATTGCACTTTGTGAGATTAGATATAGACCCGTGACAGGAGTCCGAACTATAGTAGCTATGAACACAATTCGCGCCCTCGCACGCGGAGCGGAGTTCGAGCGGCCTACACGTGTTATTTCATATAGATTTACAGCTCAATGGACTATTTGTTGTATAAAATTTTCTATTAAGCTTCCGCTAGCCCCAATTATTTTGATTTGTACAGGAAGGCCTTTGGTAATCTTGGTTTACTAGCCGGTTACAACGCTAAACCTATGGGGTCAGGTTTGGGTTGTAACGAACAAGGTCCATGCTCACGTGGCAGAAATTGAGGGTCTTTCCGAAGATGTAGATGACATGCATCTTTCTTCTATTGTCACTGAAGTGAATTTGATGGGATCTAATCCGAAGGAATGATGGATAGACACTGGTGCCACTCGTCATATCTGTGTAGAGAAGAGGATGTTTAAAAGCTTTGAGCTAGTTACAAACAGCGAGAAGTTGTTCATAGGAAATTTTGCAATCAAGAAATGGCAAGGTGGTCCTAAATATGACTTTAGGAAATGAGCTGACTCTGAATGAAGCCATGTTTGTGCCGGACATTTGCAAGAATCTAGTCTCAGGGTCCCTCCTAAGTAAGTATGGTTTCTTCATAGTTTTTGAATCCGATAAGGTTGTGTTGACCAAAAGCAAAGTTTATATGGGTAAGGGGTATTTGTCAATGGTATGTTCAAGTTAAATGTAAAGACAATTATCGCAAAGATTAATGAGAATGTTTCATCTTCTATTTATATTCTTGAGTCTTCTAATTTATGGCATGGTAGATTAGGTCGTGTAAATTATGACTCTTTACGTAGATTAATCAAGTTAAATCACATACCATCTTTCAAGATTAATCCAAATCATAAGTGTGAAACTTATGCAGAAGTTAAGTTGACTAAGACTTCATTTCATCCAATTAAAGGAAGTTCTAAGCCTTTAGATTTAGTGCATAGTGACATGTGTGATTTGAAGTTCACACGAACCCGTAGTGGCAATAAGTATTTGATTACTTTTTTCAATGATTGCACTAAATATTATTCTATGCATTTGCTTAAAAGTAAAGATGAGGCTATTGATAAATTTACTGTTTATCAAAATGAAATTGAGAATCAATTAAGACGAAAGATTAAGGCATTGAAAAGTGATCATGGTGGTAAGTATCAATCACCGTTTATTAAGACTTGTGCTCAAAATGAGATTATCTACCAAACCACAGCGCCTTACTCCCTTCAGTCTAATGGAATTACTGAGTAAAATAGTAGAATGTTGAAGGAAATATTGAATGCAATGTTGATTTGTCATGACCTGAACCTGTGCCCTAGAGATTTGGATCATAACCAGCCAGTAATTATGAGATTACCTGCAGCTTTAGACATAATACAAACATATTTAATAATAAGGGGGCCAGAAGCAAAAACAGGCAAACAAATTTTGTCCAATGAGCTTGTGCATAAATGGCATAAACAAAAACTTCTTAAATATTAATAACTCACACTCATACACACAGAAGAGATTCCATATGTCCAAGACCATTCATACGTCATTGTTATACAAAAACAGTACTTATATATATGGACAAGGTCAAACATGACCAACAAAAGAAGACAGAAATTCAAAAGACAAAAAAAAACAAAAGCCCCGCTCGTGAGGCACTCACGACAAACTTCACAAAAACTCGATAAACATCACTAGTTCACTAAGGCTGGGCCTGGAGATCCCACTACTCATCTACATATATATATATAAGGAGTGAGCAAAAACCCAATAAATAACATCAGAGTAAAGAGGTTATATGAATGAGTTCTCATACTTGAATGAAATCATTCTCATAATAATTTCTTATCATAACAGAACGACCTTAGGTCCATTACATGACAGAACAACCTTAGGTCCAATATAAACAGAGATTCAGAATAGAAACATATCTTATTTATCAGAACGACGTCGAATCCAATCAATTACTGTTGTATAATGACCATTGGATTAACAAATAACAAATATTCATATTTATCAGATAATTGGAATGACCTTGGGTCCATCTTGTCAAATATACAGAATAACCTTGGGTCCATTTAAGATATACGGAACGACCTTGGGTCCATCATACATATTTGTGCCACATTAATTGCATTTACAGATATCATGTTGATCAGACAGATAGAAACTCAATCACACTTGCAAAATCATAAGTTCGAAAAACATTCCACAGTAGGATATACATAAAATAGAGTAACTAAGAAAATATCTTAACTAAGATATTACTCATAGTGATTCGGTTGTTGACACGTCCTCGTAGGTGGTTCTACACAATCATAAACATACATACATTGAATTACATTGCTTAACCAGATCGTTCTTTAACTTATTCAATTCTTTTAAGTTTCATTCTAACACATAGATTCACTTCGGAGGCTCAATCATGCCTAAGAAGGCTTAGAAAGGAATGAGAATGCACACATGATCAGAATATGTCTTTTCAAAATTTGTTGAAACAGAGCACTTAACTCGAGCGCAACATTAGTCGCTCGAGCGGGGCCCCTTGGTCTGCAAAAGTACTGGATAGTCTGAATCTAGGCTCGATGTTCGCTCGAGCCAAGCTGCAAAATAAAAGGCGATCGCTCGACCAGTGACTTGGTCGCTCGAGCCAACTACAAATGTCTGCAAAAATACTAGATACATGAAACGTGCACTCGAGCGACAGATTGTTCGCTTGAGCAGTGAGGCAAAATTAGGAAATTTCTAGAATAGATTTGAACTTCAAAACATGTGTTTTTCAAATAAAAAACTTGCATGGCTTGGTCAAAACCTTGAAAACACTGAGAAACTCTTCCAAGAACATGAATACAAAGCCAATTTGTAAAATCAAAGCTCAAAGCTTCATGAATTAAAACTCAAATGATCATACATGTATCAATTGTTCCCAAACTCTTTTCCAAAGCTTCAAAAACATGCAATTCACTTCCAAAACCTTGTAAATCATGGATACATAGATGATATAACCTTCAATTCAAGTTTAAATGATATGAATCATGCTTAAAATCATGAAACTTTACCACATTACGCATGCATGTATGAATTCACTATAATTTCAACAATCTTAACTCAATTCTTGTATTCAATCTCATAATTCTCTTGAATTCACATCTTGGTGACTTAATCTCATAAATTAAAGTTCAAAAACTTACCTAAGGTCTTCAATTGAGCTCAATTTAGCAAGTTCTTGAGCTTCTACTTCACAATATACAAGCCTCTTAGCAAATTCTTCAAGTTCAAGCTCTTCTCTCTCTTAAACTTGAGTTCTCTCTCTCTCTCTCTTTCTCTCTCTCTCTCACAGAGTTTTGAGTGTAGAATGAGCCTAATACCTCCATTAACATATATATATGTGTGTGTGTGTGTGTGTGTGTGTGTTTGTGCTTGATTAACTTAATGCACTATTCCGGGATTAAGCTAGTTAATTGGGCTTAGGTTAATTAATCAAAGGTTTAATTTAATTTGTAACTCCCTGAAATAATTAACATTAACCTATCTCATAACAGTGCTACAATTGATCAACAATCTCATATCTTCTATTCATTATATCTTTGATCATTACAAAAGATGACATATGCAATATATATTCACAAAACCTAGATTCTGAATCTATAGCATATGGCATGGATACAAGAGTAAGAAGAGAAATAAAACCAAGTAATGAAATGCCCTAATGGCTACAACTTTCCAAGACAATGCTTGGTTACAATAAAATGAGTTTAAACTCAATACAAGTAAAGCCCGAGGCTTACAACAAAAATAATTACGTCAAGAAACCCAAAAATGAAGCCTTAAACTCCAAGTCTTCCCAAGCTACGTCCTTGGTGAAGGCATGTCATCAGCACCTGAAAGTTGTTTTCCACATAGGTTGAGCCAAAGCCCAATAGAGATACTCAACACAATATATGAATCTTAGCGAAATTATAAAGTGAATGCATATGCATTCCTCATTTTCCATCTCAAAACAATGCAATGCCAAGTTGTATATCAATTAATGAAAATCATCCTTTTATATGGAAAATAGGGCAGTGGATGCATAACACTGGAAATCTCTAGGCACGTGCCTACCAGTAGGCTATACAAGCATTACCAAAGCCATTTTATCGGTACTAACTAGAAGGATCGGCACCTAACCGCGCAAGTTTATGGACTTCACAAAGGACACACAAGCCAACATAATAAAACCACAACTACACCCCCATAAACAAATGCAATGCAGTATTTATCCTTTTTTCTCAAAATCAATACATTTACAATGTTTAATATGTAGTGATGCTCAATGCACAATCTATGAGAAATTAGTTTCAATTCAACCTACTCCTTATATAATGTCTATAACAATCAAGACTATCTTCCACCGATAGCTCAAAACAGATATTTCTATTCCATAGATAATTTCCAATCAAAAGATACAATTTCATCAATTACAATGGAAGTGATACTACATATCCAACTCCACCATCATCAACATAAACCTCATTCCAATTTCACAATACCCATCATCGTTTTCTATTTTCCTTCATAATTCCAAATATTCAAAATTAGGGCAAAATCCCATTTTCTTACAAAATCAATTTTAAGACCATCATCTCCACATAACTTACCCATAACCATATTCCCACAATCATTTTTAAGAACCAAATTGGAAAACCCCTCTTTTGATTTCAAACCAAACCCTAGGTTTTCCTAAAAATTCCCAAATCAATAATCATTTTCAAAGAGCAAATCACTAAGTTAAAAATCATATGAAAGAGTTAAAGAAACCCCTACCTCAAAGTAGAAAACACAAAGAAACAATGGGTAGAACTTGATGGAGTCGAAAACACTAACTTATTCAATTAGAACAAAGTTCTCGACTTGCTTAACGTTTTTCTGCAAAGGAGTAAGGTAAGGAAACCCACGGATTGAGAGTATTTGGAGCTAAAAATGAGAAGTAGAGAGAGTGTGTGGATCTACCGTTTTGGAATATTTAGAGAGAGAAAGAGATGAAAAAGTGATTGAAAATATCTTCCTCTCAGACTGATATACGCACAGACCACTCGAGTGCAAGAATGGTCACTCGAGCGAAAGACACAAAAAGGTGACACCGCTCGAGCAACCAAAACCACCGCTCGAGCGCATAGTGACCCCCTCCCAGAAGTTTTGTGGATTGCAAAAGATTGCTTGAGCACAAGAAGTGTTGTTTAAGCACAAATATCATATTCTCAGTAGTTTTACAGACTGTAAAAGATCGCTCGAGCGCAGGAATGATCGCTCAAGCGAACAAGCAAAATTCTGGGCAACAACTCTTAGAAAAACTAACCTGCCAACCTGTTTCAAACACAACCAAAACTCTCAATAGCCAAACTCAACAAGTAACAAGATGGATATGAGATGAGCAGCAGTTACGTACACGGGTTCTTGGATTCAAAGTCAAGTAAATGGGTCGTGTCTAAACCAGAATCATTATAAACTCTTCCCCTTAAGGAATTTCGTCCCCAAAATTTAAAATTAACCAACATTTAAAGAAAATGAAACAATTCCCATATCATCTAGATTTGTAAAAGGGATACACCAAGTTTCTCAACACCAACTATCACAGTTCAATTTTCCGAAAACATATACAATGTCCATATATTATAACATTTACAAAAAATTTCAACATAAGTTTCAAATATCAACAAATAAGTTCGGATGCTTCTCACGTACTTCTGCTTCACACTCCCAAGTCACCTCCTCAACCCCGTGGTGTCGCCACAATACCTTAACCAATGGAATAGGCTTGTCTCGCAAGACTTGGTCCTGAGAGTCTAAAACTCGTACCGATCTCTCCTCATATGAGGCATCGTCATCCACCACCAACTCGATCCAATCCAACACGTATAAATGATCAGGCTTGTACTTCCAGAGCATACAGATATGAAACACGTCATGAACCTCAGAAAGTTGGGGCGACAAGGCCAAACGATAAGCTACTTCCCCAATTCGCTCTAGAATCTCAAAAGGCCCAATAAATCTAAGAGACAACTTCCCTCTCTTGCCAAACCTCATTAAACCCCATCTCGATGATATCTTCAAGAACATGTGATCTCCAATCTCAAAAGACAAAGGTCTCCTGTGGTCGGTGTAGCTCTTTTGGCGACTCTAAGCCGAAGCCAACCTCTTATGGATAAGTGCAACCTTCTCAGTTGTTTCACGGGGTCTCGGATTCAAAGTCAAGTAAATGGGTCAAGTCTAAATCAGAATCATTATATAATTGATTTTATTCTAATTAATTTAGACTAAATCAAATTTTAATCAAACTACCTATTAGGTTCTAAAATTTATATCGATCTCAATAAACTAACCAATTTCGGTTTCTAAAGTCATTAAGGCCTTCAATTTCAAATTATAATAGAAATCATAATAGATATATTCCTACAATCAACAAATATGAAGTCAAGACCACATTAATCTCATAATTAACATTCAAACTCACACCTAGCACATAAGCACATGTATAATTAAAGAATTAAAAGCATAATATATGACGGGGTTGTCACAATCTTCCTCCATTTAAGGAGTTTGGTCCTCCAAACTTGCGTTACCTTGAGTCGGAGATAACTTGGGGTATCTTTGTCTCATTTCATCTTCTTTTTTCCGAGTCGCTTCCGTGCCAGGTTCACAATAAGTTATATCATTATTATATATAAATTTTTTGTTTGAATAGCATCAATCATTTATTATAATTTGATGCAAGTCACAATAACTGCAGAAATTAGAAGGCATGAGTTGATGCATGTGATTGTTCTGTAGGTATTTCCTAATTGCACAGTAAAAAGGCTACAAGAACAAACTAGACAGTGTTAACCCAAACATTTTAAACCTTGCATCACTAAAGGTATGTCCAGTCGTTAATTTTAGGTTTTTAAGATTAGTCGTGATGCGCATAAGTTAATCCGAACATCTGATTATTTGAGAGGGAGGGGGGAAATAAACCCAAAATGGGTATCCACAGTTGTCGTAGAATCGAATCACTACCCCAAAATGATGTTAAAAAGTCAAATTTTCCTTCTCTTTATCGTACTTCACCAACATAGCACCAAAAAGAGTACTTAAATATATGCGTGGTGCGGCTCGATTAGTTTGAAAGTAAAAGTATAATCAAATTATAAATGGCGGATTAATAGATAACCAACTCACGGTTTGAGACGGTTTTGTTTGCTAGTTAATTAAAGAATTTTTTTAAACAATTATTAAACATTTGCATAATATATAATACTAATTTACATAATATTTTTAAATATATATAACTATTAATTTGTAACAAATTCCACATCTTAAATCTTTTTTACATTCATTTTTACTTTAATATTTCATTAGAAGTTTAAAAAAATATATGTATTAATTATAGTGGAACAGAACGATTTTGAAAGCGGATTATAAATTTTAAAATTTAATCCGCAGTTACTAGATAGATCAGTGTAAATCGAGGCGGATCGATATGGTTTTAACAGATTAGACGGTATTTTTTGTACAACCCTACTTAAATGAAAGCACATCTTGAAGTCATTTTTATTAAGGGAAATAACATGTCAGTGTATTGAATAAAAATTAATTACAAAATAATAAAATTTATATAATTTCCTTTTTAATGTATGTAAAATTTATCATTAATTTAAAAATATTTTTTCGAACATCACTGAAATGAAATTTTTCCTTTTTATATTATCAATCATTGTAGAGGCATACATATGCATGTGTAAATGTTAAATGACAGAAATAAGAAGGAATAGACAGAAATGAAGAGGAAGAAGGGGATTGAATTGATAGTTTAAGCATACAATAGCATAGTGAAGGATAAGATTTAACTATGGTAATACAACCAAATTATCTACGGCAATATTATCATATATAATCATATCTATTTATTTGGGATAAATTACACCTCGGTGGGATTTATGAAAATTATTTACAAATTAGTGAATTGTTTTATAAATTTAATTATTAATATTTATAAATTTTGTCATTTATTTGAAATTTCTTTAGAAAAAACACACTAGTTATTCCATTTATCTAAAGTATATTAATCGTATCTTTTTCCATGTGAAAATACAATAATGTATTAGAATATATTATTCTAATATAGGAGTACTTAGGCCTTGTTTGGGAACAAATTTTTTTAGTAATTTTTTGACTTTTTAGCTAAAATGTGATATAAAAAAAACTAGTATATTTGGGGTGACTTTTTGACTTTTTACGAAAAAATGTGCAAAAAGTAGAGAGAAAATGGATTCTTTAACTTTTTGATATGAATTGTTGATTTTTTGATTTTTTTAGTGACTTTTTGACTTTTTGGCTAAAATAGCCACTTGCCAAACGAGGCCTTATTCATAAATTTCTTTTCGTTTACTTATGTTTCACTTAATCTAAATTATTTTTTATATTCCAATAAATTCTATGAGTGACATAGTTATCAAAATACCATAATTATAATAGTGAAGAATATATTTTGAACTAATTAGAATACAAGTGAGGATAAACTAACAAATTCTGCAATATATTATAATATCAGTTGACATTACATGTATATGGGATAATTCTATTTCCACACACCAATTATGTTCAGTTCATACACTTAATGAAAATTTTCATTAATACAATTTTGTTTTAGAATAAAAATACTATAATACTCTCATCTTCTTTTACTCAATCTCCAATTTTAAAACATTACAACCATTTTTTATCACCAACACCACCCCTCTCATCTAAATAAGGTAGTTATAATTTAAATAAAATAATTTAAAATAATATGGCAACCAAAGTCTAAACTTGTATTAGCTAAAAGCCAGCATTTAATTGAAAATCAGAAACTTGTTCATTTGGCAATTCAGTTGATAACGTTGAAATTGCCAGGGTGGTTAAGATTATTCTTGCACGAAATAATAATTTCATAGTATAAAATATTAAAATTATTATTGTCCATTTACCTACGTTAAAATACGAATTTTTAAACGGTGATATTACATATATTAATTAATATATTAATCAGTATATCAATATATATTATGATATTATTTTTTATTCGATATATTATATAAATTATAAATATTTAAAATTATATCATATTATTTGATAGTACATTAATTAATATATCAATTGATATATATAATATTTATTTATTTTTAAACAAGTATGTATATGAAAAATGTTCAAGAGTAATAATTGAGTACTTTCAATTCATCTATAAGGACGTAAAATGGACCATATAAATAGGTGGACCCATACCCCTCCTATTTTCCTCTCTATCCCTCTGTTCCACGTCAAAATCACAATGCTATACTAGGGAATGCTGGACGACAAAACTGGTGAAAACTTTATTCTTTGCTGGTTGTCGGGACAGGCGTGATAATTCGTAGTTGGTAAATCAAATATGTAGAGTGTGGTTGGTAACGTTTATTTTCTTAATTTATATTTATAATAATTTTATAAATTAATTTTTATTTATTTTTAAAAAAATATAAATTACAAACGCGTTTAATAATTGACAAAATGTTTAAAAAAAATTAAAAATATAAAAAAGAATAAGAAATAACAAATGGCAGCAGAAGACGGTGGTGAAAAGTGGTTACGGTGGGTGGTGGTAGGTGGGGGTGGTGGTGGGTGGTGGTTGTGGTGGTGGTGGTGGTGGTAGTGGATGGTGGTAGTGGTGGTGGGTGGTGGCGGTGGGTGGCGGATGGTGGGGTAAAGTGGTGGTGGTGGTTGGGGGGTGGTAGCGAGTGGGTGGTGGTGGCGGGTGGTGGGTGGTGGTGGTGGTAGATGGGTGGCGGATGGTGAGTTGTGGTGGGGCGGTGGAAGGTGGGTGGTGGTGGCGAGTAGGTGGCGGGTGGTGGTGGTGGATGGGTGGGTGACGACGGCGGGTGGTGGATGGTAGCGAGTGGGTGGTGGTGGTGGTAGTGAGTGATGGGTGGTGGTGGCAAGTGAGTGGTGGGTAGTAGTGGTGGTAGCAGTGGTGGTGGTGGTGGTGGTGGTGGTGGTGGTGGTGGTGGCAAGTGGTGGATGGTAGTGACGGGTGGCGGGTGGGTGGTGAGTGGTGGGTGATGGTGGCAGGTGGATGGTGAGTGGTGGTGGTAGGGGGTGGGTGGTGGTGGGGGAAGACAGTGGTGGAAAATGGTGGCGGGTGGTAGCTAGTGTTGGGTGGTAAAAAAAAAAAACTCAAAACTCAAAACGGAAACACATTTTTTGAGTTTACATTTTTTGGCCAAATTTATAAACTGAGACTATTGATTTATAAATCAAAAATTTTCCAAACATGTTTTTATTTGAGTTTTTAAAATTTTTATAAATATAAACAGAAAACTAAAAACGTAAGTGTTACCAAACAGCACCGTAGTAATAAGAACAATTCTTCCCATTTTGGCCTTTTATATGTATGTATTTCGTGTTAAAAAATTTTAAAATCTCATAACTTGAGTTTTATAAATCCATTTTTAACAAAATTGATATTTGTGGATTTATCTTTTTGAGATCTTTTAAATAAGATTATATTGAATATAAAATTTCCAAAAAAAAATAAAAAGTGAATAGATTGATTCTTCTGTCAATTAAAATAGCAAAACAATATTTTTTGCGACCATAAGGGCTCAAAATCATTTTAGGCAGTGGGTGATGATTGAGACCCCCTCCAATCACCACCCCCACCACCCCCCCAACAGACACGTGACAGGTGGTGATTGAAGGAGAATGAATAAAAAAAAAAAAAAAAAAGAAAGAAAAAGTAGCCAATCAAGTGAAGAGGGAGTCAAGGGAGTGAGAAAAAAAAGGGGTCCAAGTCATTATTCTTTTATATATTTGTCCAAATTATTTTAACATATTTCCCTCAAAATATTTAATAATTTATTCAAATTATTTTAATCTATCTATCCCAATATATTTACTTATCTACCCAAATTATTTTAACTTGTTTGTGTTTATAACAGGCAGGTACTTTTGGACAACTAGGAACTTGAAGTTGTATAAGAAGAAATTAGTTTATGGTGTTAAAATTTTAACATGTCATAATTTTGTGCTTAATAATCCATTTTGGAATTTTTTTTTTAAAATTTTTTTTATAGATCTATGCATTTCAAAGTGCTTACTTTCACTATATATATATTGCTGTTTGATTGAACAAAAAATTATTCTATTTATTTTTTTTGTTATTTCATATTTAATATTGATTTTATTTAAAAGATTTTTAAAAGAAACAAATCCACAAATATCAATTTTGTGATAAATAATTTGTGAAACTCAAATATCAATTTAAAGGTAAATCTCGCTAACAAAAAATGCATGTCGTTATAACTTTACCATATAAATTTGAAAATTAAATTTATGGTATATTATCAGCAAAAGAAAACAATATTTTATTAAGATTTTATTACATTTTGTACTCATAAATTATTGTTAAATTATCTACTTAGTTCTAGAATGATCAATTGAGTCTACTAAGTCCATAAAATATATACATCAAAATCTATTTAGTACCTAAACGAAACGATCGATTAAATCTATCAACTTCCTAAACTATTTAATTTAAACGTATTTAGCCATTGAAAAAATTACAAAAATAAAATATAAATCCATAAGTATTATAAATTATTAAAAGATGCTATTTAGTTAAAATTTTATTTAAAAAAAAATCTTAAATTTTTATTCTGTCTTTAAAAAATTAGCATTTGTTATTATGGTGAATTCCCTTTATTAAGGTAAGGATAATTATGTATAGTAATTTCTTACTTATCTTGTGCTTACATTTATCTAATATTATATACCAGATTTTATTTATTAAATCTAGTTAATTATTTTTAAATTTTTCATTAAATTTTTTTTATAAGTTAATTAATGTATTATTTGGTTTCATTATTATTTGTAGCAAAGTGTTATTATTGTTTTAATCAATTTCAATCAATCGCTTACAGTGCCAAGCTCAAATCTGAAAATTTGGAGAGCCAACGGGACGACGCAGTGGAAGTGGAAGACGAAGCAACATGTCTCAAAGGGACTGGCCTTCATTTGGGTCTTTGAGACCAACTTCATTGTCTCTCTTTGAGGGCAACAATGGTGGCCTTTCAGGGTTCTATTGGATCTCATGTTGGGAGCTCGTTTTGCGGTTTTATGGGTCTGGTCCGTCCGCGTTCGTCGTCACCTTTGTCGCCGTCCGTCGTCGTTCCCTTCGCTCTCAACCTTTTTGCTTCCTCTCCTCTTCCTTCGTTAATCTCCAATTCCAAACCCAAATTCAATTGAGAGATAGACATGACGCAATGAGCATGTTTCATTGACATAAGATTGAAATTATTAATCTGTAAGTTTAATAATTTTGTATTTCTTTTAAAATTTTGTTTGAAGATTATTAATTTAATAAATAATTAATTTAACAAGTTTGTAAAATTATTAGTAATGAAATAGGGGTGAGATTATATATCAGAGTTGGGAAATAAAATAAAAGAACTTTTTTCCCTTCATATGTTTTCTTATCCAATAAAATTAAACAATGGACAATGTGATAATTTATTGTAATAATCTAATTGAATAATGAATATCATACTAATTTAATGATATTATTAATCCCTTCACTATTAATCTTGTGAATCAAATATAGCCAAGTATCACTACAAATGGGATCACTTGGTCAAAAAGAAATATGACCCTAAATAATCTACTATGTGGGTTGACTTTTTGGCTTTTTAACTTTTTTGGCTATTTTAGCTTGGGCTAAAAAGTTTGATTTGGGAATGATTTTTTGACTTTTTAACTTTTTTTCGCTTTTTTTGTAAGAGAATAATGTAATGATTATGGGTTGGATGTGATGTTTTGTTTGTTGTAGGTAAAATAGCCTATTTTGTCTTTTGTGACTAAAATAATCCCAAACCTCCTTGCCAAACGGAGCTCTTGTGATGTTTTATTTGTTATGATGTTTTTTTTTTTTTTCTACAAAATTCCTCGTATGGACGTGAAACTCATATAAATTTATATGTGTGCGAGTTTAACACCAATATGAAAATTTTGATAAAAAATTTATTAAATTATTTAAAATTTATAATTCAGTAAAAAATTATCAATAATGCTATATCCTATCTGGAAAATTATTAAGACGGTGACAAGTATGTGTCATAATTTTCCTATTAACTTTGTTTGTTTAATTTTTTATACGTCTTGACATGCTATATAAAATATATTTATATTTTATTTAATTTTACAAATATTTTTTTGTAAAATCCTTTTTTACATCTCTAAGTCAAATAGATATGGATGGGACTAAAATAAAAAAAAAAAATGGTGGGCACGAATCAATTAAAGAATGCGAATTAAAAAAATTTGGTGGGTAGGGCCATTTGGAAAGTTGGTGGGCTTGAATCAATTAAAGATGATAAACAACCCAAAACTCCATCATTTTTATTTTATTTTTTTATTGTTTTCTTTTTTTCTTTCTCTTACTTGCATTGGTTTCCTTTCCCGTTCCCAAACTTAATCAATTACATTGATTAAAAAAGGGTTATCATTGTTGTAAATTATATAGATTTTTGTTGTGCCACAAATGAGGTCTCAATCTTTCATTATTGCAGTGTCTACAGGGTCATTTTCTCTTTTGATGTTTATCCTTAAAGATGATAGATTGTAAAGATTGAGAGTTTTTTGTTTTGATAAATTCCTTTTTAAGAGTTTTGTTCCATTCAATTTATATTCTTTTTAACTATTTCATCAAATTTTATTTGAGATAAGAAGATCAAAACACTCTCAATCACTCTTACCTCTATTAATGTTAATATTTAATGTCATTATATTTTGGTAGTTCACATACATTAGAATGATGTCTGTCATTATATTCATATTAATTTGAAATGAATTTTTGTCACTGTGTTATCAATTACATTATGTGAATATCCATATCATGTAATTGAAATGAATATTCACATTAATTTGAAATGAATTTTTGTCATTTTATTGTTAATTACATGATGTGAATATTCATACTAAAACATATGAATGTAAACGTTCACATCATTACATTAGATGAGAGAGAATGTTTACATGTTACGAACATTCACATCACTACATGGTGTGAATAAGAATGTGTTGTCAATTAAAAATAAGAAGGTTCATATGTTGTGAACGTTCACAGCACTACATTAGATGAGAGAGAATTTTTCGAAAGGGTGTTGTAAATGTTCACATCAGATGAAAGAGAATGTTCACATTATTTTTAATATATTGTCAATTAAAAATATATTTACATCAAATGAGAGAAAATGTTCACATTATTTTTAATGTGTTTTTAATTAAAAATATATTCACATTATATAATAACATAAAATAATAACATTAATGTTATTTAATTTGTGTATAAAATTTCTTATACCTTGGTCATTTTCCTTCTCTCTCCTTCCCCAACATTAACTATAAGGGCATAAGAGTCTAAAAAAATAGTGTAAATCAAGAAAAAGAAAAAAAAAAAAAAAAAGACTTTATAGAATAAAAGTATAAATACATGAGACTAAGTGGGTTAAAAATTCATTCATGGACTTATTGGATTAGAACACTTCTAAATGAGATTTATCAATAAAAATCCCGTTAAGATTTAGAAAAATCTATTGGTACAAATTAGAAAAATCTTGTGTTGGTGATATATATATAGTATTATATTAAGTGAGGCCCATTTAACAATGGAATACCATTCATTTTTAATAGTGGGATAATTTAAAGTTTTTCCAAACACTAGAGGTGAATTGTAAAATTTCTACTTTTCTTGTGTTTGGATTTAACTGTTTAAGGATATCACCATATCATTCATCGGAAGCATCGGTTTCCATGATCTTCTTCCATGCTGGATTATGCTGGATTTGCTAAAGCAAGACAAGAAAGTTGCTTAGCTTGAAGCTTAATTTTCTGAATTGCTCAAGTATGTACGTCAGTCCATGGTTCTAGATTTTTTCCTAGTCTGGAATAAAAAGAATACTTGTATCTTGGGCCACATGTTCATAATAATCTATAATATAATTTAAACTACCAAAAAAATCTCTAGAGTTAGAGTTTTATATTTAATTTCATCTGAAAACTTAGAAACAAATTCAATGCTTCTATCTATTGGAATAATAGTGCCATTATGAATATTATGGCCAAGAAATCTACTGTTGTTTGAAAAAGTTTCATTTTTAGTACAGAAATCACCAAAACCATTTCAGAGACAACATTATTAAAAATATTAAAATGTTTAATATGCTAGTCAATAGAAGATGAAAAAATTAATACATTATCTATGCAACAAATTGTAAATTCTTTATATGAATTAAAAATATCATTCATAATATTCTGAAATTCAAATGGTACATTTTTTAAATCAAATGGCATAACATTTCATTTAAAATGCCCAAAATATACTGTAAAATTAGTTTTATATCTATCCTACTCAACTATTTGGATTTGCCAATATCCTAATTTCATTTCAAATTTAGAAAATATAACAACATCCTAGGGATGATCTAAAAGATATTTCTTATTCAGAAGATGATACTTAATCCATTTCAAGGTGGCACACCTCTTTCTTTTTTTGCATTTTTATTCACATAAAATGCGATACAACTCCAAGGGGAGTAAGTTTTTCTGATTAGCTTCTTCTCAAGAAGAGTTGCAATTCACCATTGTTAGAAACAAAGCTAGACTAGTAGTCTAGCACAAGGGTATAGTGTAGAAGAAGATATTGATTTTGATGAAACCTTTGCTCCGGTAACTAGATTATAAATCATTTGCATGTTACTTGCATTTGCATGTTTTAGAGATTTTAAACTTTATCAAATGAATGTAAAAAGTGTATTTTTAAATGGTTTCGTAAATGAAGAAGTATATGTCAAACAACCTCCTGATTTTGAAAATCATGCTTTTTCAAATTATGTGTTTAAGCTCTCCAAAACTTTATATGGTTTGAATCAAGCACCTTGTGCATGGTATGAACGTTTGAGCAATTTTTTTATCGAAAATGGTTTTAATAGAGGAAATATTGACACAGCACTTTTTGTTATAACAAAAAATGATGATATACTTGTTGTGCAAATATAAATGATATTATATTTGGTGCTACTAATAAAGCTTTGTGTAAGGATTTTGCTAAATGTATGCCGGGTGAATTTGAGATGAGCATGACATGAGAGCTACATTATTTCCATGAACTTCAAATCAAACAATATAAGGAACAGATTATATCAACTAAGCTAAGTATATAAAAGAATTACTTAAAAAGTTTGGTATGAGTGAATCCAAAGTAGCCAAAACACCTATGAGCATATCAATTAAGTTAGATAAGGATGGAAAGGATAAATTCATTGATCAAACAAAATATCGATGTATGATCATCTCACTTGTTTGTTTAACTGCAAGAAGACTTGATATTATGTTTTGTAGTTGCATGTGTGTTAGATTTCAATCAAATCCTAAAGAATCATACCTTAATGTTGTTAAAAGAACGTTTAGATATCTTTTTGGCACTCAAAATTTAAGATTGTTTTATCCTAGAGGTGTAATATTTGATTTGATCAGTTACTCGGATATCGAATTTGCCAAGTGCAAACTTGATAGAAAAAGCACTAACGGTATTTGTCACTTCCTTGAAAATTCATTAGTATCTTGATTTAGCAAAAAGTAAAATTTCATCGCTTTATCAACGATCGAAACTGAATATATAGCTTCAGGAAGTTGTTGTGCCCAAATACTATGGATGAAACAACAATTGGAAGACTTTGATTGGCATTATGATCATATCCATGTTAAATGTAATAATATTAGTACCATCAATTTAAGCAAAAATCCAATTCAACACTCACGATCAAAACATATTGAAATTTGACACCACTTTTTAAGAGATCGTGTTCAAAAAGGGAATATTGTTCTTAAATTTCTAAACATCGACAAATACTTGGCGGATATTTTCACAAATCCCCCTAAGCGAGGAACATTTCAATTTTATTTGTGGTGAAGAATGTTTTTACCAAATCTCTCATATAGATGTAGAACTCATACAAATACATATATGTGTGGGTTTCACACCCATGTGAAAAATTTGATAAAAAATTTGATAAATTATTTGAAGTTCATAACTAGGCAAAAAATATCAATAATGCTATATCCTATCCAGAAAAGTAATAAGATGGTGACATGTGTATCATAATTTTCCTATTAAATCTGTTTGTTTATTTTTTTATTATTTTTTTATGTGTCTTGACATGGTTTTTTTTTTTTTTTTTTTTTTTAAATTGATGGTTTTAAATTTTGTTTCTCATTAACTTATTAAATAGTGCTAGGTTGTTTGTTTAAATTACTAATTTACAATAAAATAAAATAAAATAAAATAAAATAAAAAATTCCAACATGGTGCACATTCAAATTTTAAGACTAATTGCCTACTTTGGTTGCCTAAAATAGAGGGATTGTGATCCTCTCCATTGCATATTTATAATTAAAGTGTGGGACTGTAATCCTCTCCATTACATATTTATTATGTAGATGTTCCATTATAACATCCATGATGAGTGTAATGACTTCTTTTTAAATTTAAATTAATTATAAATTTGAATTTTTATTTCATAGCCATTAAATTTGGAATGAAAATATTTTATTATATACATGAAATGAAGTCAACCTACATTATTTATATTTTGGTTTAAGAAACTTGTAATTTATTTCACTTGTGTATATATATATATATATGACCCCCATACTTGGAAGGCAGATCATATTTTTCCAATTGTATTGAGTTGTAGTTTGTTTAGAAGGTGAGGTTGTATCTAAGAAGACGCAAGATGGCACTGAAAGTAGAAGTAATTTCCAAGGAGATGATCAAACCATCATCTCCAACTCCACATCACCTCATAAACCACAAGCTTTCATTCCTAGACCAAATTGTACCACCAGTCTATGTCCCTATGCTTTTCTTCTACGAACCAACCACCAAGTCAACCCATCACCATGAGGATACTGCTGAAATATCCAAGTTGCTAAAACAATCTTTATCAGAAATCTTAACAGTTTTCTACCCTCTGGCAGGAAGGATCAACAAAAACAACGTTTCCATCGACTGCAACGATGCCGGAGCCGAGTACGTTGAAGCTCGGGTCCATGATGCTCAGTTTTGTCAAGTCATCGAGCAGCCAAAGGCAGAAGATCTGAAACTGTTCCTTCCATTTGAGCCATATGCTTTTGGTTTAATGGGAGGGAGAGAAGTACTCCTGGGCGTACAAATAAACATGTTTGATTGTGGTGGGATGGCCATAGCGGTGTGTATTGCACACACGGTTGCGGATGGGTCGTCGTTGGTGACGTTCATCAATGCATGGGCTGCTAAGTCTCGTGGGGCTGCTGCTGCTGATGACCATGTACCAAGTTTTGATTTGGCATCTTATTTCCCACCCAAAGATCACTTGTCTGGCTTTGCTGCCACTACTGGCATCACCCACCAAAGCATCCTCACAAGAAGGTATATTCTTATTTTATTTACACACCAAACCAAACTGACATATCAACTAACATAGCAAATAAATACGTAAAAAGATTGACAGAAGTAAGAAATATATATATATTACTTACTACTTAGGTCTCGTTTGGAGACATGTTTTTTTAGTAACTTTTTGATTTTTCGATTAAAATATGATATAAAAAAAACTAGTATGTTTGGAATAATTTTTTGACTTTTTACGAAAAGATGTGCAAAAAGTAGAGAGAAAATAAAATCTTTGACTTTTTAGATTGTTTGGCTCTTTGATTTTTTTTAATAACTATTTGACTAAAAAAATCACTTGCCAAACGAGGCCTTAGGTTCATTTGATAATTAACTTTTTAAAGTAATTTTTTAGTAGAATGATTTGATACTTTATAAAGGTAAATATTGAGTATATAAAAGTAAATAGAATTATTTGATAATTTATAGTGAGTTTTTTTATTTTTTAACTAAAAATCTCTTTGTTAGCAAAAATCAAATAAGACTGGAATAGCACAAGTTATTTCCTTCAAATATTGCTTCACATTGAATCTTTTCAACTTTTATTTTTATTCTCATGTAAATCTAACTGATCAATCGAGCAATACTAGAAACTCTAATTGAATTATCAATTATTTTATTAAATACTCACATACACATATTTGATAATTTATTTAGAGTATCTTTTTTTTTTTTTGGATAGAATTCTACTTAATTAACTAGTGGTAAGCACATCTAAGCTTAAAGTTAACTTGATTAGAGTGAATTGAATACTCAGCTAAAGTTTGGCAAAAACTAAAATGAGTGAATTATCAAATATTCTATCAAATACTTACATACAAAATATTTAATAATTCATTTAGAGTATCTATCATTTTTGATAGAATTTTACTTAATTAACTAGTGTTAAGCACATCTAGCTTAAAGTTAACTTGAACAGAGTGAATTGAATACTCAACTAAAGTTTGGCAAAAACTAAAATGAGTAAATAAGTATAAAAAGATAAAATATACTAATTTAGTTAATAATAAAAAATATCACATCCAAACAAACAAAAAAAACTCTTTTTATTATTATTATTATTATTATTATTATTATTATTTCAAACGAACTAAATTAACAAAACGAAATAAATTAAAAAAATTAAAAAAAAAATCAAACAAAACTCACTCTTCCCAAACCAAGACTAAGGCCTTGTTTGGCAAGCGGCTTTTTTAGTCAAAAAGTTAAAAAGTCACTAAACAAATCAAAAAGTCAACAATTTATACCAAAAAGTCGAAGATTCTATTTTCTCTGTGTTTTTTGCACATATTTTCATAAAAAATTAAAAAATTATCTCAAATATATCAATTTTTTTTACATCATATTTTAATTAAAAAATCAAAAAAATTACTAAAAAAATCTATTCCGCAACGAGGCCCAACTCATCAACTTGCGTTATCACTAACAGCCATCATGATGCATGTATTGAATTAGCTGATGTGTGACTGAAGGAATGGCACTCCGAAGACACTATTATTTACGGGTAGTGCTTAAGGAGTATATTCTCATATAATAATTGTCACATTTATATCTTATTCATTAAAAATTAAAATTTTCATTATAATAATTTATAATTATAAAAATGTCATTACTATATTATTTATGTGTATAGTTTTATATAAAAATTATGTATAAATATTATTTTATATTTATTTATATAAAAAAATTTACTTTATAATTGGTACTTTATTAATAATTTTATTTTAAAAAAGTGTTAATCAAACCATGGAAATCAAAAAAAACAAAAAAATTGAGCAAAACTATTTTATATGAAAAATATATCACGGAATAATTTTTTTAATTTTTAATTTTTTATAGTGAAACAATGGAACATTAACTACTAAGAAATTAAGTAAAAATGTGTCCTTTTTAGTTTTTTTTTTTTTTTGATAAGAAGAATTTTATTGTTGGAATAAACAAGTACATAGAGCAAGCAAATTACATCAATAAAGATAAAAAAAAGGTACAGAGCATCACAATGAGTTAGATCATCCCAACGAGGTTGGCACCATCTAGCTCATTTAGTTAATTTCAAATAGGTATATTTCATTCATCCAAACTCAATTTTAAACAAATTTTGTGCCTATATTGAAAGTCTAATTTTTAGCGATGTTGTAAATATAAAGGGAGATATGATCAAATTAGGAAAACTTGCAGCCTTGATTTGAAAAAACAAAACAAAAAAGGAGGTCATAAATCTATCATCATCAGACATGACTGAAAAAATAAAATACTGTTGTCAAATAACTTTACTATTACAAGGATAGCACTGAAAAGGGCCCAATTAGATGTCATTCTCACTATTACAAACACTTCTACTTTTACTTTTTATCAAAAAGTGTTCTGCACAAAGTATTAAATGTCAAAATTATCAAGAAGTAATTGAACTTGTACTGTAGAGATAATTTTTCTACATTATACCCATAAGTTTTATTTTGTGAATTTATATTTCACTAAATTTTAAATAAGATTTTTTATTCCTTCAAGTTTCATTAATTTTCCTTTTTGAAAGAAAAAGCCTCATTAATTTTTAATAAATAAAATTACCCTTCAAACAATGATTGCTCATCTTTTGTAATTATTTATAAAAGAGTATGGTGATGTGACATTATTTTGATTTTTAAAACTTGAAAACGTCATAATTTTTATAATATATATTTATTTTTGATAAAATTTATATTTCTAGAATCAACACAATGAAATCTATCAAACAAGGCTAATATTAAATATAAAATTATATAAAAATAATTTTTGTTATAAATTTATAATTTAAATCATTTTTAATAGTAAGTTTTCTTAGCTTACTTAACTAATAATATTTACTTGGTCTAATTTTTTCTTATAAAATATATGGAGTTCGTTGAGTTAATTAAGAAAAAATTCCACATAAAATTGAATAAAAATCATACTTAAAATGATAAAGTTACACTAAAACTATAAATTTCATCCAAAAATTAAAAAAATTAGATTGCAACTATAAAATTTATATAAAATACATGATTCTTAATATTTGAAAAAAGTTTCAGTTTGAAAAAATTTCTTCGTTTAAAAAATTGAAAAATAAGTGAATTTAATATTTTCTTAATTTCTAACCATAAATTAAAATTTTAAACAAATAAAGTATCGCTTTCACATATAAGCAAATAAAAAAAATATTTCAATTACGGAACAAAGAAAACTAAAATATTTCTTAGTTGATGAAACAATATAAGGGGGTGGTTTGGCATCTCCTATATAATCCATCTTTTTTATCTTTTTATCTTTTTTTCATCACATCACATCTCTACTTTTCTGCACATCTTTTCATAAAAAAACAAAAAGTGCACTTATTTAGATCATTCCAAACAACCCCAAAGAACATTTCTGTGCGAAACTGAGATTTTTTTTTTCAGATTTAAAATTAAGAATATTATCAGTTTCAACACTGGAAAAAAGATGAGAAATTTATCAGTTTTACTGGATAGTTTTGCAAACTGAGAAAT
The DNA here is from genome assembly GCA_025200525.1 of Camellia lanceoleosa. Taxonomy (NCBI): domain Eukaryota; kingdom Viridiplantae; phylum Streptophyta; class Magnoliopsida; order Ericales; family Theaceae; genus Camellia; species Camellia lanceoleosa. The sequence goes on along the minus strand of CM045772.1, from coordinate 68,547,598 downwards.
TATTAGTTTCTTATAGCTAAAAAAATAATTTTTTATTTTTATAAAATTTAATGTTCAATATTGATCATGTTTGATAGGTCTCATCTCATAATCAGTCTCAATCTTCCCTGCTTTCTTTTCTCTTTTCTTTTCACTCTATTCACTTCACATCTTTATACTGAATCCTATTTTTCTCGAATCCATCATTCATGCATTCTATTGCATATTTAAGTCAACAATAAACAATGAAAAGACGTTTCCAAGCTTTTTCTTCTTGTTCTTCTTTGTATAGAGAATGTAGGTCTTCTGTTCATCTTCATTGTTTTTGGTCAATAGGTTTACTAAATTTGTACAGAAATTCAGTACTAGACAAATTACATTTATTCAAAAACTTATTTCTGAAGAGATTTCATATATTCGACATTGTGTTTTTGAATTATTTTGCATTATTCAATATTTACTATCTGAACAAATTGTCTATATTCGGCTCTGTGTTTCGAAAAATTTAATTTTCTAACTTCTCCATGTTTTAATTTCGAATAAAGGAACTATCCGGTATTATATCTCCAAGCAAAATGTATATGTTCGGAAACTTATTTCCCAATTGATTTAATTTTATTCAATATTGAGTATATCTGAAATATATATATATATATATATATTCGACTATGTGTTTCCATACTTTTAAACTTTCTAACTTCATGGGGGTGTACTTAGTATGTTTATCAACAATGATTCATCCCACTAAAAACACCACCACTAATAGCACTAATGCATTAAAAAAGTAAAAAAAAAAAAAAAAAATACAACTCCAAGACCAAAACATCACATCATTACTGGCGGGATCCACTGCCACCTAGTGGGAGCACTAATTAGTGCTCCCAAGCATTTTTCGTATGTTTATAATATATTTTCTAGGGTTCTAAGGATATAATGAGTATTATTTGGGGTGTGCAAAATAATAAAATAAATTTTAAATTTTAGAATGAGGTGTCCGAAGTATTATAATATCTAACCAATTTTTTGGGGTGCAAATAGAAACACTGTATTAGATTACAAATAGTGGGACTTAATTTAGTCAAAAGTGTAGATTATGGGAACTATAAAAAAATTACCTGAATAATGATTAAACCACATTTTTATTTGGATAAAAATATATTGATCTCCTAAAGTTTGAAAACATAACAACTAACTCTTTAATTTTGGCATAATTAGACATGCCTCTTCACCTTCTCTTCGCCCCTTATGTTGGTTCCTTTGGATTCACCCTCGTTCTCATTCTCTTTACTTTCATTTTTGTTGTATGAAATAAATAAATAAAGCAAATAAAACAATTTAACTATGTTTTAAATAAATAAAACGTATGATAATCATTTAATTACATATTTGAATGACATTTGTGATTGTTCATTAACTTATCTTTAATGACATTAACAAATTTGTTATGCGAATTTAAGATTTAAAGTAGGTCGATGTGATTATGCTAAAATTATAGAGATAGTTGTATTTTCTCCAAATCTTAAGAAAGATGAATTTTATTTATCCAACAATTTTATTGTTGTTTCAAGAAAGAATGGATAAAGTCATCATTAATTTAAATATTTTGCATGACATCAATCAATACTATCATGTCACTAACGGATCTTTAATGACGTGGAACAATTTGCTATACGAATTTTAAATTTATGGGATATCTTTATAATTATACTAAAATTGTTAGTTTCTTCAAATTTCAAAAAATATAGTGTAATTTACCATTTTATTTTTATTAAAATTTGCAACAGGTTTGTGTTCGACAAGAGAGCACTAACTACACTCAAAGGAGTTGCCTCTACAGCCTTTGGATCACAAGTGAAGGACCCAACTAGGGTAGAAGTGGTCTCAGCCTATATATGGAAGCATATGATGGAGGCGGCTAAATTTAATAGAAACATTATGGACCCTGCAAAGATGTGTGCCATAAATCATGCAGTGAACTTGAGACCTAGGATGAGCCCACCTCATCCACAAAGCTCCATTGGAAACGTTTGGCGGGTCGCAATGGGGCTATTAACGTCGGAAGCTGAGAATGGCTATCTTGACTTGATTAGCGAGCTGAGGACAGCGATAAAGAAAATTGATAGTGACTATATGAAAATGCTAATAGATGGAGATCGTTACTTGGATTTTCTTAAGAGCGCAGGAGAACAATTCTCCACGGGAGAGGTTGAGTTTTATAGTTTTAGCAGTTGGTGCAGATTTCCAGTCTATGAGGCAGACTATGGTTGGGGTAAGCCTGTTTGGGTCTCCACCACAACCATGCCATTCAAGAATGTGGTGATTTTGATGAGTACAAAATGTGGGGATGGAATTGAAGCATGGGTTACCTTGCTTGCAGAGGACATGGCTGTCCTAGAACGAGATCAAGAGTTCCTTTCACTTCTCACCATCAAAGACGTCATGGCCTAAAATATAGTAGTGAAGATGGACGCAATCAACCTTCCATCCTCCGAATCTTTGTTGTCTTATCTTAATGCACTACAGTCGTATGATCATACCTTAAGATTATAGTATTTGGAAATTTCTATCGCATTATATGGTTGATACATTAGCAGTAAAAGATAAGTATTTTCAGAACAGAGAATCCCTAGCTGAGGCAATCCATTCAATGACTGTGTTCATGGGGCCAATCCTCCATTTCCTTTGAAGGCACTCGTTTACTTTTATTGTCTAGTAGATTAGTACTCATTTAAGTGTAAGTGATGTTGTGAGTCTTAAAGTGTGACAATCTCGTTCTGTATTATGCTTTTAATTTCTTAATTGTGTATGTGCTTATGTACTAAGTGTAAATTTGAGTGATAATTATGTTGTTAATGTGGTTTTTAAAAAATCTAGAAACCCCCTAGATGTTGATTTGTGATTATGTATCAATTTTAAGCAGAATATAACAATCCTAATCAAACAATCAAAGACAAATCGACACAATGATTTTTACGTGGAAAAACCACAATTGGACACCTCCAATTGTGATAAAAAAAACTACGGGCAACTGCCACAAGACAATCCACTAAGAATAATTAAAGGAATTACACAGGTATACTCTCAATTACCTAGCGAATCCACAACGCCTAATTGAACCAACCTCTATGTGCCTCTTCCAACCCCATCTTCACCACGGAATTGTCTTTCTCATGAGCCACTCTGGATTCCACCAAAGCTTCAGACTTGAATTCTTTAGAATCCACAACTGAAGAACAACTCTCTCTTTTGTGTATAACAAACAAACCTTTGATGTACTCTCTTTAAACCATGAGTTGAATACTCAATAAAACATCAAAGAAAAATAACAAAATATCCCCAGATATAAACCTTCAAGAACCAAAAAGAAGATCTGGAGGAATTCAATGAATACCTTAATTTTGGGAGAAAACCAAGTATTTATAGAGAACCAAAAGTAATCCTAGATTGGGAAGAAAACAAACTCCTTGAGAAATTCGGATTCTGAGGCTCGCTCGAGTGAAGCTTTTCTAGCTCGAGCGAGCAGTGTATTTTTCGTGATTTCTACTAGTGCCTTGGCTCGAGCGATGAATACACTCTTTCAGGTTTTTGTATAGACGCAATTATTGGCTCGAGCGAGCAAACCTTCGCTTGAGCGAGCTCTTCTTGGCTCGAGCGACCAATGGCAGACATGCAATTTTGAATGCAATTTTGCATTTTGCTTCGGCCGACCCCCGTAATAATCAGCGAAGTGGCAATCTTGAAAGCATTAACATCACAAACTTCTCTGCATGGCTCGATTCGGGTTTGGATTTGCATCTAATAAACTCATTGCCTCACTGAAATAAAAGTGCGAAAATAAATACATCTGAAAGGAGTTTTGTCAAACGGGGTTGCCAAGAATAAAAACCTAACAGTTTTGACTTTATATCTGTTGAACGTAAAAACATCTGTCATGATTTCTGTTTTGATTTGAAAATTGAAGGTCTTAATGGTATCAGAAATCGAAATTGGTTAATTTATTGTCATCAACATTTGATTTAGTCTAAACTAATTAGAATTAAGTGTAATTAGTTAATCTTGAGTCTAGATTAACACCTTAATCTAATCCTCAAGTGTAGATATGTTATAATTAGGAGCTTGAAGCCCTAATCATAAATTGAACTAAAAAATTCCAAGATGGAGAGCAATAGAGAGAGAGAGAGAACTCAATTTGTAGAGAGAGAGGAGCTTGAATTTGAAGAATTTGCTAAAAGGATTGAAGAATTGTTAAGTACAACTCAAGAATTTGCTAATTTGAGCTCAATTAAAGACCCTAGGTAAGCTTTTGAACCTTAATTCATGAAGTTAAGTTCTTTCACATACGAAATAAACAAAATTATATGATTGAGTGCAAGAATTAAGCTAAGATTGTTGAATTTAAAAGCAATTCATACATGCATGTATAGTTTGGTTGAGTTTTATCATTTTTGAACATAATTATCTCATCCGTGTTGAATTTGAAAGATGAATTGTACATGCATGCATTAATGACAAGGTTTTGAAAGTGAATTGCATATTTTTGAAGCTTTGGAATAAAGTTTGAAATTTAAAATCAACATGCATGAAGAATTGGGTTTCATTTTGAAATATTCTTGAAGTATTGAGCTTTGATTTTGCAAATTGGTCCTGAATTCATGTTTTTGGAAGAGTTTTAAGTCTTTGAGAAGTGGTTTACAAGCCATGCAAGAGTTTGTATTTGAATTGCAAGCTTTGAAGCTCAACTCTATTATGGAAATTCCATAATTCTATCGCCCCGCTCGAGCAAACAATCTGTCGCTCGAGCTCACATTGCATGCATCCAGTATTTTTGCAAGCATTTGTAGTTGGCTGGAGCAATAGGGTGATCACTTGAGTGACTACCTTTTACTCTACACCTTGGCTTGAGCAAACATCGAGCTTAGATTTGGACCATCCAGTACTTTTGTAGACCAAGTGGTCCGCTCAAGCGACCAAAGTTGAGCTCGAGGGAAGTGCTCTATTTCAACAAATTTTGGAAAGATATATACTGATCAAATGTGCATTCTTATTTCTTTTTGAGTATTCTTAGGCATGAATTAAACATCCTAAATGAATTAGAGGGATAAAATGAAGCCTAAGAAAATTCAATGAGTTAAAGAACAATCCGATTAAACAATGTGATTCAACATGTGTATGTTAATGAATTGTGTAAGATCATTTGCAAGGACGAATCAACAACGAAATCACTCTGAGTAATATCTTAGTAAAGATATTTTCTTAATTACTCTATTTTCCGTCTGTCCTATTGTGGTAAATTTTTTGAAACTGTGAATTTGCAAAACTGAATGTGTTTCTATCAGTTTGATCATTGTGATATCTGTAAACGTGATTGATGTGACAAGAATGTTTATGACGGACCTATGATTGTTCTGTATATCTGAATTGGACCCAAGGTTGTTCCGTACATTTAGTAAGATGGACCCAAGGGCGTTCTGAACATCTGATAAGTCTGACCATCTGTTATGAGTTGACTGAATGGTCATTATACAGCTGTAAATGATTAGACCCGAGGTTGTTCTTATGATATGACTAATTCCATTCTGTACAACTGATGGACAATGGTCGTTCTGCTATCTGTTGGACCCCGAGGTCGTTCTGTTATGTATTGCTCATGATATATATATAAATGCTTATGTCAATTACAAGAACTCATTCACATAAACCCTTTACTATGATGTTATTCACTGGGCGTTAGCTCACTCTGTATTTATTTGTATATAGGTGAGCAATGGGATGTCCAGCCCTAGCCTTAGTGAACCCGTAAAGGAACCTAAGTTTTGTGAAGTCTGTCATAAGTGCCTCATGAGCGAGGGTACTATTTCTTTGATATTTTGGTTTTCTGTTTGTTTCTTTTGTGGGTCATATTCGACCATTCCTGTGTATAAGTTCTGGTTTGTATAACAATGATGCTTGAAAGATCTTGGATATATAGAATCTTATTATGTTTGCATGAGTGTGAGTTTTTAATATATGAGAAGTTTCTGTTTATGCCATTATGCACGGCACATTGAACAAAATTTTTGTTAATTTGCTTCCACTTCTGGCCCCTTATTATTAATTATGTTTGTATTCTGTCTAAGGTCGTAGGTAATCTCATGATTACTGGCTGGTTATGATCCAAACCTCTAGGGTAGGTTCAGGTCATCATAGAGTGGTATTAGAGCACGAGTTAATAACTCACACATTTATCCAAATAAGAAATAATGTGTCTAGAAAAGACTTAAGGTGCATTCATTTAATAAGAATCTGTCTGTGTGCATTGAGAACGTGAGAATATTTGGAACATGAACTGTTGCGCCTATATATGTATATGTGCAATTTTTGTGTCTATTATAATGAAAGTTTATATAGATAATGATGAGAACAAGGGATTATGAGATAGAAGAGTTGACTACGGCTCGACTGGACAGAATGGAAAGAATGATCCATGATATGTCTTAAGTGTTGAGGCAATAACAGCAACAACAACCCCCACCTCTACCAATGGCAGTACCGCCAATCCAAGACTATCAGACTGATCAAACTGTTGGCTATATTCACTCTAGAGGATGAAGCCAAAAGATGGTGGATGCTAATCCGAGAGGATAATAAAGGGATTGACCGGGCACGATTCCTTGAAATATTTTATGAAAAATATTTCCCGTAGTGTGTCCGTGATCGGAAGGTGTCTGAGTTTGAGGGACTCAAGCAAGGTTATATAACAGTGGCCAAGTATGAGGCAAAGTTCACGAAGTTGGCCAAGTTTGCACTGCACATAGTCGACACTGATTATAAAAAGGTGAGAAAGTTTGAGGGTAGATTGTAGAATGCCATTTTAGAAAAAGTAAATGTCTTGAAACTGCCAAAATACGTTGATGTTCTTGATCGAGCTTTAATGTCTGAGGCGAATCTGGCATCTCATAAATGACCATTTGAATGGAGAGGAAAGAGGAATGGTTCTTATTTGAATAAAGGATCATCGTCATCAAAGAAGCAAAATTGAGGAGCGTCCAATACCTCCAATTCCACAAGAGATTCCGCACAACCTATAATGTATGTGGCAAGAAACACCAGGGAATTTGTTATCACACTTCTGCGGCATGTTTCTGATGTGGTAAGACCAGATATATGGTTAGAGATTGTTCCCAAAATGAACAAAAAGGTGGAAGGCCAGTTGCTAGTTCAACTGGGTCTATCCCAATGCCGGGAAACACTGCAAGGCCTGTTGCTATGAGAGACAAACTGAGGCAAGGGAGAGTTTTTGCACTTGTCCCAAGTGATACACAAAAAACTGGAGTTGTTGTCTCAAGTACCCTCTCTATTTGTAACCAAGATATTTATGTGTTATTTGATTTGGGTTCAATGCATTTATTTGTATTTACTGCATTTACATGTAGACTGGATAAACCCATGGAATCATTGCCATATCTGTTGTGTGTGTCTGCTCCATCTAGGAAATCTATTATGTGTTCATCTATATACCGTGCTTGTGAAATACGTGTTGGGAATGCTATGTTATTTATAGATTTGTTGTCTCTTGATATTAGGCATTTTGATGTGATTTTGGGCATAGACTGGTTGTCTAAATACTGTGCTACTATTGATTGTGCGACAAAATAGGTTTTGTTTAGACCTCCAGGACATGATGAATTTGTGGTTGTGGGTAATGGTGTAGTACCTCCGCCATACTTGATTTCGGTAATGAAAGCATGTAAACTACTTAAGAAGGGATGTTAGGGTTGTTTGTGTAGTGTTTTGACTGATCAATCTATGAACATTGTGTTAGATGATATTCTTATTATTAGAGAATTTCTAGATGTATTTCTAAAGGAACTACCAGGGGAAATAGTTGACAAGGAAATTGAGTTTACTATTGAGATCAAAGACTCCATGTACAATGTCAACCGTAGAAATGAAGGAATTAAAAGAATAGCTGCATGATTTGTTTGATAAGGGTTTTATCCGAACGAGCACTTCACATTGGGATGCGCTCGTGTTATTCGTAAAGAAGAAAGATGGAACCCTCCGCTTGTGCATTGATTACCGAGAGTTGAATAAGGTAACGATCAAGAACAAATATCCTCTACCTTGTATTGATGACTTATTTGACTAGTTGCAGGGTTCCCAAGTATTTTCAAAAATCAATTTGAGATCTGGGCACCATCAACTGAAGGTGAAAGCCGAAGATGTTGAGAAAATTGCATTTCGAACAAGGTATGGACATTACGAATTTCTGCTTAAGCCATTTGGAGTTACAAATGTACCTACAACATTTATGGACCTTATGAACTGAATTTTTAAATCTTACCTTGATGAATTTGTAGTTGTGTTTATTGATGATATCTTGATTTATTTGAAAAGTAGAGAAAAACACAAACAACATTTAAGAACCACTTTGCAAACACTTAAGGAGTACAAATTATATCCTAAACTGAAGAAGTGTGAATTTTGGCTAGATGAAATTGTGTTTCTAGGGCATGTGATTAATAGGGAGGGAATTTTAGTAGACTCGCAAAAGATTGAAGCAGTTGTGAATTGGCCTACACCGACAAATGTGACGGAAGTCCGAAGCTTCATGGAATTGGCTAGGTATTATAGAAGATTTGTGAAAGATTTTTCAAAACTAGCTATACCACTTACCCAACTTACTCGAAAGGAACAACTGTTTGAATGGATGGATGAAAAGGAATCTACATGTCAAAAATTAAAAACAAGACTGACTACAACAATGATTTTGAAATTGCTCTTAGGTATAGAAAATTTTGTGATCTAAAGTGATGCTTCTTACAAGGGTCTAGGTTGTGTTTTGATGTAAAATTGTAAAGTGATAGCCTATGCGTCTCAATAACTAAAATCTCATGAATAGAACTATCCGACTCATGACCTAGAATTGGCCGCAGTTGTGTTTGCCTTGAAGATTTGGTGCCACTATCTGTACAGAACAAAATGTGAAGTCTATACCAATCACAAAAGTCTAAAGTACTTTTTCACTTAGAAAGAACAGAATATGCGACAGAGAAGATGGCTTGAGTTAACTAAAGAATATGATCTTTAGATTCAGTATCATCCAAGTAAAACCAACACTATAGCTAATGCTTTGAGTAGAAAGTCAATGGGAAATTTGGCATGTTTGCTGATTGAGCAAAGAGAGATATTGCAAGACTTAGAAAGATCCGAGATTAAAGTGGTATTACATGATAAGGGCGGGTTGATAGCCACTATTTTAGCCCAATTGGCAATCATTGATGAGATTAAACAAAGGCAAAGGGATGATGAGTTTCTCAAGAAAATGATTGATGAAATTGAATTGAAATTGAAACCAGGGTTCAGCGTTGAAATAAAGTGTTGAGATTTCAAGGAAGATTGTGTGTCTTGAACATTCCTGAGTTAAAGAAGAGAACTTTAGAAGAAGCTCACAAATTGAAATTTGTAATGCATCTGGGCAACAACAAAATGTATTGGGTTCTAAAGCAAAGTTATTGGTGGCCTAGTATGAAGAAGGAAATTGCAATATATGTGTCTAAATGCCTTCAGTGTCAACAAATCAAAGTTGAACATCAAAAGTTGGCAGGATTACTTCAACCTTTCCCTATTTTATAATAGAAATGGGAGCAAGTGACCATGGACTTCATTATTGGTCTACCTCGGACACCGAGAGATATGAACTCTATCTAGGTTATTGTAGATGGGTTGACTAAATCTGCACATTTTGTACTTGTAAGAACTATCTATGATGCTTATAGATTGGCCACAATTTACATTGATGAAATTATTCGATTACATAAAGTACTAGCATTCATTGTTTCAGATAGAGACCCAAAATTTGTGTCTAGACTCTAGAAAAGTCTTCAAAGAGCAATAGGAACGAAATTGAGATTTAGTATCGCATTCTATCCACAAATTGACAGGCAATTAGAAAGAACTATTCATACGTTAGAGGATATGCTTCAAATGTGTGCCTTAGACTTTTAGGAAAGTTGGGAAATTTATTTACCACTGGCAAAATTTGCATGCAACAATAGTTTCCACTTTAGCATTAGCATGGCACCATATGAAGCTTTGTATGGTAGAAAATGTAGGTCTCTGATATGTTGGACTGAAGTTGGGGATAGGGTCTTGCTTGGACCCGAAATTGTGCAAACAACCACTGACAAGATTAAACTCATTCAACAAAGGCTCAAAATAACACAAAGCCGACAAAAGAGCTATGCGGATCATAGAAAAAGGGCTCTTGAGTATGAAATAGTAGACCATGTGTTTATAAGAGTAATTCCGATGAAAGGTCAATCGAGGTTTGGCAAGAAAGGCAAATTATCACCTCGATACATTGGGCTGTTTCAGATTTAGGAAAGGCTTGATCTAGTTACATACCGAGTTTCTTTACCCCTAAAAAATGGAACAAATGCACAATGTGTTTCATGTGTTGATGTTGAGGGGCTATCTCCGAGATCTATTTCAAGTTATTGACCACCATCGAATAATTCTCAATGATGATATGGTCTATAAAGAAAAGCCAATTCAAATTATTGATCGGCAAGTCAAGCAGTTGAGGAACAAATCGATTCCTATGGTGAATGTGGAATCGAAGGAACACTATGGCACGTAAGCGACTCGGGGGAAAGAAGATGAAATGAGGCAAAGGTACCTCGAATTGTTTCCAACTCAAGGTAACATAAGTTTGGAGGACCAAACTTCTTAAAGGGCAGAAGACTGCGACAACCCCGTTCTGCATTATGCTTTTAATTCCTTAATTGTGCATGTGCTTATGTGCTAAGTCTGAATTTGAGTGATAATTATGTTGTTAATGTGGTTTGGACTTTATATCTGTTGATCGTAGGAAAATTTGTTATGATTTGAAAATTGAAGGCCATATTGGTGTTAGAAACTAAAATTGGTTAATTTATTGTGATCAACATAATTTTTAGAGCATGTTAAAAAGTTTGATTAAAATTTGATTAAGTCTATATTAATTAGATTAAACTAATTAGAACTAAGTATAATTAGTTAATCTTAAGCCTAGATTAACACCCTAATCTAATCCTCAAGTATAAATATGTTATAATTAGGAACTTGTAGCCTTAATCATAAATTGAACTCAAAAATCTGAGATAGAGAGCTTTAGAGAGAGAGAACTCAATTTGTAGAGAGAAAGGAGCTTGAATTTGAAAATTTTGCTAAGAGGATTGAAGAATTGTGAAGTACAACTCAAGAATTTGCTAATTTGAGCTCAAAGTAAGCTTTTGAACCCTAATTCATGAAGTTAAGTTCACATATGAAACAAAGAGAATTATGTGATTGAGTGCAAGAATTAAGCTAAGATTGTTGAATTTAAAAGCAATTCATACATGCATGCATAATTTGGTTGAGTTTTACCATTTTTGAACATAATTATCTCATCCATGTTGAATTTGAAAGATGAATTGTACATGCATCCATGAATTACAAGGTTTTGAAAGTGAATTTCATATTTTTGAAGCTTTGGAATATAGTTTGAAATTTAAAATCAACATACATGAAGAATTGGGCTTAATTTTGAAGAATTCTTAATGTTTTGATCTTTGATTTTGCAAATTGGTCTTGAATTCATGTTTTTGGAAGAGTTTCAAGTCTTTGGGAAGTGGTTTACAAGTCGTGCAAGAGTTTGTATTTGAATTGCAAGCTTTTGAAGCTCAACTCTATTCTGGAAATTCCAGAATTCTATCGCACCGCTCAAGTAAACAATCTGTCGCTCGAGCGCACATTGCTGTAGACACCCCATTTTTGACCGACCTTAAGACTCAGACGTCACCGGTTGAGCGCTCGGTGATGTTGCATATCGTGCTCGTTCAGAAGTTTCAGAGTCGTGGCCGTGCGCCCTGCCTCCGGACTTCCGAACCCTCTTCTGTGCCTTGCCTCGGTTTGCGAACCAAACTCGGTTTTCTATGTTTTCTTTCCTGAGGGGAGGGAGAGGTCGTAGACCATCTCTCAGTGGCCGTGGGCTACATTTCGTGGCCGTAGGCCATTTTGCCCATTTCGGAGCCCAGTTCTTGGTTTTCAGAACCGTTAGGCCGTGTGCCTCGGTTCGGGACCACCCAACCATCTCCGATTTCTCCGATTTCTGGCATACATCTCATTTACTCCCTAACGAGGGACACTGGGGTCTTAGATACCCACTTCGTGGCCAAACACCACTTTGATTGCTATGCGGTTTTGAGATCGAACTTCGTGTTACGGCCCCGAGCATTCGTTTGCATCGGTTTTGTTCATTCTTGGCGGTACCTCTGTTTTATCATAACGAGGACACCTTTGGGTCTTAGATACCCGCCGTGGCCAAACACCACTTCGATGCGTAACAACGGTTTCGGGATCGGCTGCGTGTTCGGCCCTCGAGCATTCGTTTGCATCGGTTTTGTTCATTCTTGGCGGTACCTCTGTTTTATCATAACGAGGACATTGGGGTCTTAGATACCCCGCCGTGGCCAAACACCACTTTCGATTAACGGCCGATTTTCGGGATCGGCTGCGTGTTCGGCCCCGAGCATTCGTTTTGCATCGGTTTTTGTTCATTTTTGGCAGGTACCTCTGTTTTATCATAAAGAAGGTCACTGGAGGGTGGGAGGACAGCAATTGTCTCAGCAACCAGTTATGCTCCTTCGGCGCCCCCCGGCGCCCGTTTTTCTCACTTCCGGGCTAATGTTGAACACCCTAGGGCCATTTTCTTCGAGCCAAAACCACATATTTGTGTTGTACACACATGGGATGACCCTAAAAACACATGGCTGGACAATAATTCCTCTTTTCATTTTTGAGCCTCTCCTAGAAGTGGATTGTTGTTTCTCCTGGTTCAGAGTTGCCAATTTTCAACCACATTGAAGAGGAGACATGGGAGGACACCAATATGTAGAGCTCGGCCAGAAATTCCAAAATTCCATTTTTGCCCTTGGCCGGCCGGCCACCTCCAGTAAAAGCACATGGCCGGCCATGCTCCCCTCAGTGCACACTTTACAGCTGTATAGCTGTTTCTCCAAAATATCTTTGCATCCGGGGGATATTTTGGGAGGGAAAGCTTGGGTGCATTTCCCTTCTCTTTTACACCCCCTTCTTAGCCTTTATAAGTGGCTGGCCAGCTCCTTGATTAGGGTTAGAAAAACTCCCCTTAAGAGCTCATATACATTAGCTTACATCTCTATCTCCAAAAACCTCCAAAATCTCTAAGTTTGGCCTCATTTGTTCATCAACACCAAGCACTACCTTCACCACTTCCATTCCAGCAGCAAGGGAAGGTTTTTCAGAGGCTAAGAAGCAACAAACTCAAGCCAAGAAGCAACCAAAGTGTAGTCTTCAAGGGTAAGTCTCAAATTCCCTCTTTTGTAGCACTTTCTTGCCTCATTTCTTAAGCCTACTTTCTTACTGTTTTGGGCTCCGATCTTAACTAAAACTAGGTCTATTTTGAGCTATTCTTCATGTTTTTTCAAGGGCTTAACCCTTTTTGAGTCCTCCATCTTGCACTTGTTTCAATATCCTCTTATATGCCATTATTTTGCATTGAATATTTGGCCTATGTGTGATCTGATTTGGAGCATCTCATGAACTGATATTATGCTTATTTTGAGCCCCTCTTAAACATTGAAGAAGGGCTCAACCTTGTTTTCATGCTCTATAAGCCACTTGCTTTGAATCCATGTTTTACCCTTGTTTTTGCATGCTTTTTCTAGCCTATGAGTGATCTGTTTTCGAGCATAATGTAAACTGTAAGAGGGCCTATTTTGAGGCCCTATTCAACATTGAAGAAGGGCTAAACCCTGTTTGGCCTCTCTATCATGCACTTGCTTCATAATCTCTCATATTTACCGTAAATTTGCATGATTTGTTTGACCTGCATATAGTCTGTTTTGGAGCATGTCATGAACTGTGAGTAAGCTTCTTTTGTATCCCTCTACAACATTGTAGAAGGGATAAACCTTGTTGGGGGTCTCCATGTTATGCTTGTCTTTATATCCCTCTTTGGCCCCCATTTTTGCATGCTTTGTTAGGCCTATCTAGCTTCTGTTTTCGGCCATCATCAGTACTGAAAATATCCATATTTTTTCCTTCTTGTCATGTTTTGTTAAGGGTCTTAGGATGTTTGGTGAATTCTTGGTATACCTCTCTTTATAGCCCTCTTTTGACTCATATTTTGCATGCTATGTTGAGCATATCTACATACTGTTTTGGGGGTTGTCATAAGCTGTAAATGTTCATATTTTTGGTCCCTCTTCAATTTCTTAGAACTGTATTTTTCAGTTTGAGCATTGCGTATACCATCTGCTTCATTGTTCCCCTCTTTTCCCCCATTTTTGCATGCTATTTTTGCCATACTTGTGATTGTTGTTTGGCCATGCTTTGTACTGGAAAAATGCTACTTTAGGGACTGCCTAGCATCTGTCTCTACACTTCATGTCCATATTGTGCATGTTTGGCATAGTACCAAGTCATTTGAATTTTCGGCATAGTATTTGGACGTAGGTGTAATTTTGCTATGATTCGGGGGCTGTTTTTGCATCATTTTGGCTGCTGAAATTTGCATTTTCCATACGCCATATGCCACGTCTCATTTCGTATGCCATTTCTGTGCCTTAGTCCATTGCCTCGGTTTGCGTGCCCACGGGCACGCATTTCGAAGCATCTCATTTTTCACCCTCCGGCGTCCTATGTGAGTGTGATTGAGGCCCTCTCATGTTGGTATAAGCCCATTATTGCATCTGCATGCCATTTCTGTGCCTTAGTACCATTGCCTCGGTTTGTGTGCCTGCGTGCACGCATTTCGAGGCACTTCATTTTCATCCATCAGCTTCTTATGTGAGTGTGGCTGATGCTCTCTCATGTTAGTGTAAGTCCATATTGCACTGTTCATACCATCGTCTCGGTTTGCGTGCCCGTGTGCACGCATTTCGAGACATCTCATTTTAGTCTCATCATATCGTGTATACCATCGCCTCGGTTTGCGTGTCTGTGTGCACGCATTTCGAGATATCGCATTTTAGCATCATTGCATTGTGTATGCCATTGCCTCGGTTTGCGTGCCCGTGTGCACGCATTTCGAGGCACTTCATTTTTTTATCCGACGGCGTCCTATGTGAGTGTGGCTGAGGCCCTCTCATGTTGGTATAAGCCCATCATTGCATTTGCATTGCGTATGCCATTTTATGTCTTAGGATCATCGCCTCAGTTTGCGTGCCCGTGTGCACGCATTTCGAGACATCTCATTTTCATAGCATTGTGTATGTTAGGATTGCATATTAGCTACATTTCATGCATATCATTCATATTGCATCGTGTTCAGGATAGGAGTTAGCCCGGGCACGGGAAACGAGGCATGTTCCGTACTCCGAGTGACGGAACGGGTCTCAATTCCCAAGTCACCGACACTCCGGATTACCCATGATGGAGTTAGGTTTTGTTATAGCATTCATCTGCATTCACCCCATATTGAGTTGTGCAATCCGACTCCTCGGCCATCATGCATCGATATGCGTGATTGGTGGCACGAGGATCGAGGCATGCATATATTTTGTGAGATACATTACTATGCCCCTCTCCTGCTTTCTGTTGCAGCAAAATGAACAATCAACAACTTTTGGTCATGCGCCTTTAGAAACATAAGCGAAGGCTAATTGGGGCATCCCAGTGGATTTCGGCGCAAGGCAGCCCAACATGCATCATTTCATTTTCCGGAGCAGAGTCAAGGCAATCCCTGGCTTGCATGCCAGTTTATAGTTTTTCTTAGTTAATTCATTAATTAATTAGGAATCTGTATTATTCGGATTGTATATTTCGGACTGTATTATTCTTTCATTCGGGACTGTATTATTTATTCGGACCCTCTGCGCGAGGGCATAATTGTAATAAGTGTGCGTGAGTGTGATGTATGTCTTCCAACCCCACATCTTTCTTCCCTTTTATTTACCCGCTTATGATGGTTAGATATAGGGCATATTTCAATTAGCATCTGATGTAATGACATGTTTGCATCATTCATCATTTTGCCTTAGGACTCGGCGCATCGTACAAACTGCATTTGCATTTCAATTCCGAATTGAGTACGTGATAATTGTAGCATTTCATATGCCATGTTTAGAATAGCCGAGCTTGCTATAGTTTGCGTCTTTGCATGTGTTGCATTAGGCATTGCTGTATACTTAGGACCATGCATGATTTCTAACATAGCTTCTATTTTGGCTTGGAGTACTCGGTGAGTTTTATGCTTTAGCATCCTTGCATGCGTGTGAGTGTTGCCATGATAGCATGCTTACCATGAGGCTAAATGCTTATGTGATATAACTGCCTTGAATGCCTGTGGGTGGAGGTTGGATTACTTGAATTGGGACAATTCATCAAATGCTTGTTTTAAGCCCACTAGATAGTGGCAAAATCACGTTTTTCTAAGCCCACCTGAGGGTGGCAAATCCGCGTCTTAGCCTACTTGCGGGTAGCATCATCAAACCATTTTCAAACAAACAAGCATGAAATGTTTTGTTCCAATTGAGCGATTCGATCTATACTTGTATCTTTGTCATCACATAGTAACCTAGGCTAATAACTTGAATAAGAACGCACAATGTTTTCAAAAGCAGATATCATGGTTAGTAGAGGCGGTCTTTGACGAAGCGGCGAATGCTCACGGTGACCTTCCAATCGTACCCAAGTTCCCGAGGCAACTTTGGTGATGACGGACACGTGGCCTTTGGCACCGAGTCAGGGTTTCCTAAATTTCCCATTTTAAAATATTTAGGTGGCAACTCTGTATCTGGCGAAGTAGTCCATGTTTGGCACTTCTTTCAAAAAATCTGTTTTCAAAACGATTTGCCGGATTTGGACTCTTCGGTTCAAGATTGAGAACCGTGACATTTGAGTCCTTCGAACTGTAGTGACCCAATATCGAACCAGAATGGGGGGGACTCGCACTCCTTCCCCTAGGATGCGTTCGGAGACGTCTACAGTTTCTGGCGACTCTGCTGGGGATTTAGAGAACTTGACTCGAACTCATGATATCTGTTTTTGAAAACATTGTGAGTTTCTTTGCATTGCATTTGCATTGGTGCGCCTAGGACACCGTGTTTGCCATCTGCTATTCCTGAGCGGTTTGCCGGAGGCTTGTCTTGTCAAGGCATGTCCGTAAGGCTGACCGGTTACGGGCTCTGCCAGTATGGGAACACAAACCCAGGTTTTACCGGGGCACCCTTTTTGACCATTCAACCTAGTGCATATTCGGATCCATAGTGACCATTCCAAACTAGGACAGGTTGCTTACCAGTTTATAGGTTGTTTTAAGCCGCTGCGTGCGTAGTGAAACCCTAGCTCCTGACAAAATAGGACAGGGAAACCCTACCCCAACATAGGGGTGTTTTCGGCTCTCACTTATCTGTTATGTGCTTGTTAGAGTGCGTCTCTACAGGGAATGTATGTATCAGTTGAGTTTGGACATCAGGCCTGCGGGCATCAGTTTTTGAGATAGGGCATCACGCCTGCGGGCATCAGCTAGTTATCTGAGAATCAGTTGTCTGCGGATATCGGAATCAGTTTTAGGGAAACGATGTCTGAGAGCAGTGATCGATTATTGAGGGCATGTATTTTGATTTATCAAGCGTGTTGTATGCTTGATGTGTTGTGTGTATTTAAATTAAAAATTATCTTTGCCGTTTTTACGGTCATTTATTTCCTTTTTGCTTTATTATCTTTTTGCTAGGCGTTTTAGCATAATTGCTTCGAACCACTAGATACTCCCCAAGCACTTTGGACACGAGGTCGACTCAACGATCGAGGATCTTGTTGACGGACATCGATGTTCCACTCTCTACCCGATTATCGAAGAAGGCGAAAGCGCGGTGTGTCGGAGCGAGGATTCTGCAGACGGAACTTGATAGTAAACAATCGAGTTGAAATTTACGTATGCTGCTTTGTAGAGGTACATTTACCGATCATTGAGATGGAGCGGCGAATACATCGAGGATGGAGGATGATGCACGATGCGATAGCATGAAACAGATGCAAGATGATGCCATCCGCCAGCGGAATTTTCCAAACAACAAGCGCGATCATGGCCCGGCGGTAGAAGTGATCACTAGGTTGCAATGAACGGCGTCTGCTTCACATCAGTTCCTCCCCACGGCGGCTCCACTACTGGCGGTTATCTCTTGGTCGAATACTCTGCCGAATCCTCGAATGTCCTCCCAAACACCGAATACCTTACGATGTCGGAACACTCAAGGGACATAGGTCTTCCAAGTGGCGCTCGCTCCCACTGCCATATTGTCCAAGAATCTTACACCCAACCACGGACTCTCCATTTGAGTTCGAGGTAGATCGAACGACTCTGGTGAGTAAGTGGAAAAAGCCTTTTAAGAAATCGCGGGGTGAAGGCCATCGGACATCGAAGATGGCTACTGCAGCGTAGGCGTAACATTGCGGACAGATTTAAGATGCCCAGATCGATCGCTTGATGGGTGCAGGGACCCCATGGTCCATCTTCGGTTATTTTCGGATATCCGAGGCCAATGGGCCTAACCGGACTCTGAAACTCTCGCTCTTTGGCGAACCTGTCGAGTGGCGCATTGGTATGCAAAGTTGGATAATGATGTTAAGAGGCGGGATGAGATGGTGAGGCCTTCGTTGCCTGATACTCATATAATACCAGATCGAGATTACAACCGTGATCTCGAAACAACGAGGCGAACCCAAGGAGTCTTTCGATTTTGTAACTTCGGTGAAGAGCAAAGGCATCGATGATGACCTTGAGGCCAGATAAAGATCAAATTCGGATGATTGTCGCAATCTCAACGAAGATTAATGCTGAAGATTATTGTAGTTCCTTTCCCCCTTCAGCGGACCTACGATATGGGGTGCAAATCGAGATCACGATGAAGCAAGGTACGATCGACCGGGATGAAGCGACCGAAGGACATTCAACCGCAATAATAATGCAAGCCCGAGTGGTGCTGCCAACACAAGGACTTCAGAGGTCGGTATGGTCACCACCACTTCCCCTCCCCATCCAAGGCCTGCGGTGGCCACACCCTTTTCTAGCACATCCGGAAGTAACACCCAAAGCAACAGATTCCAACCCCGGGGCCAAAGAACCTTTACTCCACTATACATGCCCCTGTCCAAGGCTCGGGGTGTTAATTAGGAAAAGCATCGGCCCCTAGAGCAGGCCATTACAGAATCCACTCCCCCTTCCTGACCCGGCCAGTCTTGTCGTACCACCGGTATGGCCATGACACAGATCAATGCTTCCGGCTGCGTCACGAGATTCAAGACCTCGTCGACAAGAATATCATTGTGCCTCGAAAGACCCAACGTCTTAACCCACTCCGCGCATAACCAAGATCCACCACCCAAAAGAGTCAACTTCATCAAGCGGGGTCATGTCCTCTGATCCTAGTATCTATATTACCCCTCTCACCTACCCAAGCCGAGGTGATCCTTCTGATTACCTTGACTTGTGCATGTTGGACACCTTCACAATCAATCTGAGCGAGAGGTGGTGACCTCCGAAGATGGAATGGGCGGGTTTGAAGAGAGCAGTGGTGAGTGCAGGATGGAACAATCTGGGAATTTATTGGGAGAGCTTATGATCGGCGGATACATCCTATCGAT
Organism: Camellia lanceoleosa; assembly: GCA_025200525.1. NCBI lineage: Eukaryota > Viridiplantae > Streptophyta > Magnoliopsida > Ericales > Theaceae > Camellia > Camellia lanceoleosa. Next base: position 68,527,990 of record CM045772.1, on the reverse strand, counting down.
GGGCGATGCAGGCGAGTGTGGGATGCCGAAAAAAGCTGAACTGTGCATGATTCAGGGAGACGAACTTGAACAAGGGGCAGATGATTTGACAATGATGGAAGAAGATTTTGCCAATTTTCAGTTCTTCAACGACCAAGAAGCAGGGGATGCAGCAATTAATTGGTTTGAATATGAGTCGGCGAGAGGTTGCGGATGGTTAGATGATCGGCCGGATGTTGTGGAAATTGACAGCGAGGCGGCGGCGGTATCAATGATGGCGGAAGGGCGAGTCGAGAATGAACCGCCGGGGGGCGCCGGTGCAAAGAATTTCGCCCGGGACCAAGATATTGTGAAAACCGAGCAACAAACCTTACTAACACAGAGGAGCAAGAGAAGTGGGATTACGAGAGAATCAGGAAAGCCAAGAACCATGAAGAGGTTGGAAGTCTTTGCGAGTACAAAGCGAGGACATCTTTGTGAGCATGTGGAATGAAAGTACCGAAGTCTGAACTTGCGAGAACGGATAGATGTTTGTTGAATATCGGTGGGATGTGGTGGGAAGGCGATGACTTGTGTCTTGCCCACTGAGATGAAGATTGGGCGGTGCCCAACCGGATGATACTTGGTACCTCGGCGAAGGTGGACTACATGACTAGGAGTGGCGGTACTTCAAGCCCCACACCTCGACCAACCCCAAGCATCTGGGAAAGATAAAGTAGAAAGGCAGAGAGAAGCAGATTGAAGAAGAAGGCTGCTCAAGCGATTAAAAGAAATCTGATGAACATCTCCATCTGGGAATGCTTATGGCTTCAAGGGTGCCTGAGCAATTTGTCCTATCTGCTATGGACAAGGCCAAACTCTCTATCGAAACTACGCCAGAGCAGCTGGTTGGGCTGGTTTTTCCGGGAGGAGGTTCCCCGGCATTAACCTTTTCGGACAAAGAATTGCCGCCTCAGGGCATGAATCATAACAAACCCCTCTACATCTCCGTGGAGTGTAGAGATAAGTGGATACCGGTGGTACTTGTTGATACCGGGTCTGCTATCAATGTCTGCCCAGTCAGAACCGCATATGCAATCGGGTTAAAACCCGCAGACTTCATACCAACCACTCAAGTGATCAAAGCTTATGATAAAACCAGTAGGGAAGTGATGGGAACTGTCAAGGTTCAGACCCAGGTTGGTCCAGGACAACACAATATTGAATTTCATGTCTTGGACATTCCCGCAACCTTCAACTTGCTCTTAGGGCGACCGTGGTTGCACCAAGTAAAAGCAGTCTCTTCCACTCTGCACCAGATGTTGAAATACCCTCACGGGAAGGGGGTTGCAATTGTTTTCGAAAATTCATCCATCCATCCGCCGCCAGAAGTGTCTACGCCAGTTTTGGAAATCGAGCACGGCACGGAGGATGTGTTCTTATCGGGGTTCACTTTGGCGGAGGCCCGGGTAGTGCAGAATATTATGGCTGTGAATGAGGGTGTATCGTCGATTGCTCAATCCGTCTACCTCATGAACAAGCTACAACATATCCCGGGATGGGATTAGGAAGGAAGCGGCGGGGAAAGAAATCGGCGTTGGCGAAGTGCCACACAACCCGCATACCTTTGGGTGGGTTATCGCCCACCAAACAAGATGGGTGAGAAAGGAAAGAAATGGCGTGAGCGAGCGAAGCGGTGGAAGCCTTTTGATTTAATGCAGGCCCATCCAGGTACCTGAGCGGACACTTCGTCCGGGAGGAAGGACTTTCCATTTTGCGGCTTCGAGCTATGGTTAAGCGGAGAAGAAAGCGCGTGCAGTTTCGAAATCTTCTTCGACTGCAACTATCCGGGGATAGCGTTGCCCTGAGCGAGCACCCAACGGCGAGGTTGAGCGAGAATAAGCGATGGATCACGAGGGCATAGAGTTAGAAATGGGGGTAGCTGGCATGTCTCCTCTCGATCCTCCGATCGACCAAGTGCTTGGGGATAACCGCGGGTTCCATGATTGGGGATGAAAGCAGTGCGAGCCGACCGGCCTATCTTGGATGCATCAATCGTACCCTCTCTCACTTGGCGATGAGGAGGATTTACGTCGGCGACAGGGTCGAGTAGTGGCGAATCTGATTCCACCGAGTCTGTGAGTCGAATCGGGTTCGGCTTCGGCCGAGTCCGAGTCTGGTACTCTTGGGGATGTTAACCCGGATGCCACAGTCCTGCCCAGGTCATCTTTTTCCTTTACATTTGGGTCTGTTGTAACCAATGAATCGGACGATTTGGACGAACTTAATGAGAATCAGGTGAATGTGGTTTAAGTACTTTTACGTGCCCTAATTTATTGCATTAATTAGGACTTTCAAAATTTTGATCAAAAGCAGCGAGGCGAAGTTCCTCCGATTTTACAACGTTTAATTGAGCAAGAGCAAGAGATTTGTTAAACCATTAATGGATGAAATCATCACCGTGAACATTAGTCTTGAGGAGGACCCGGTGGTCGAATTGGGTCCACGTTGTCTTCGGAGAACACGGCGCTTAGTAGCTTTATTAAAGATTTCAAAGATGTTTTCGCGTGGTCCTACGAAGACATGCCCGAATCGATCTGAGATTATCTGACATCGGATCCCCTTGACCCGAGGCCCGACACATCAGCGAAACTTCGAAGGATCCGCTCGGACTGGGCTCTTAAAATTAAGGAAGAGGTCACCAAGCAAATCGACGCAGGCTTCTGCTGGTATCCGAATATCGACTTGGTTGGCCAACATTGTTCGGTCTTAGAAGAAAGATGGCAAGATCGGGTGTGTGTAGACTTGAGGATTTGAGCGAGCTAGTCCGAATAGCGACTTTCCCTTACCGCATCGATGAGTTGGTAGATTTCACAACAGGGCATGCATTGCTCTCGTTCATGGATGGCTTCTCAAGATACAACCAGATAGTGATGGCACCGAAAGGCGAGAAAAAGCGCATTCACCACCGTGGGGAACATCACTAGGGTAATGCCGTTTGGGTTGAAAACGCCGGAGCTACTTATCAGCGGGCGCGACCACAATACTACATGATATGATCCACAAAGAGGTTGAGGCGTATGTGGACGACATGATTGTCAAGTCCAAGGAAAGAGAGGGCCACTACACCGCCTTGCACAAGTTTTTTCAAAGGATCAGGGAATTCCGGTTACGGCTAAACCCTCATAAATGTACATTTGGTGTTACAGCGGGGAAAATGCTAGGGTTTCTAATTACACAAAGGGGCATTGAGGTTGACCCTTCCAAGATCAAGGCCATCCTAGAAATGCCACCACCAAGGACTGAAAAGGAGGTGCGAGGCTTTCTGGGTAAAGTGCAATTCATAAGACGGTTTATTTCAAAACTAACCTTGACTTGTGAACCACTTTTTGGCCTCCTCAAGAAAGGAAAGAATTTCCAATGGGACGGCCGATGTCAAGCTGCATTTGAACAGATTAAAGAATATCTACAGAACCCACCCGTTTTATCGCCACCAGAGCCGGGGAAACCGTTGATTTTGTATCTGTCAGTGACTGAAACTACAATGGGCTGCATGCTTGCACAAGAATCAGAAGACAAGGCAGAAAGAGCCATCTACTATCTCAGCAAGAAGATGCTGGAGTATGAGACCCGATATACACCGCTGGAAAAGGCTTGCCTAGCTCTGGTATGGGCTACCAGGAAGCTGCGGCACTACCTGTTAGCTCACTCTGTAATGTTGGTTTCACGACTTGATCCCATCAAATATCTCTTCGAGAAACTAGCGCTTACGGGTAGGCTAGCTCGTTGGTTGCTTTTGCTCTCCGAATTTGATCTCACGTATGTGACACGCAAGTCAGTGAAAGGAAGAGCAGTGGCAGAGTTCCTTGCCGACCACCCGGTTGAGGGGGATGAAGCAGTTGAATATTTGTTCCCGGATGAATCAATCTTGCATATCGACGATGAAACTTGGACGATGTACTTTGACGGAGCGTCAAATCAACATAGGTATGGGATAGGAGTGTTGCTGATAGCACCCGATGATTCCCGTATCCCTCTAGCCTTCAAACTCCGGTTCAAAGTCTCGAACAATGAAGCAGAATATGAGGCGTGTATCGCTGGTCTAGAAGCAGCCCTGGAACTAGGGGCAAAGCGACTGGACGTCATTGGGGATTCGAACCTTGTTGTGTCTCAAGCTAAGGGAGACTGGAAAGTAAAAGAGGAAAAGATGATGATGTATCACCAAACCTTGGATTTGCTGATTCCTCGGTTTGAGAAGCTAAGTTTTACTCATCTACTAAGAGAGAACAATAGGTTCGCAGATTCGCTAGCAACTCTATCTTCTATGATAGACATCCCGTGTGGAGTCCGAATGCGTCCGGTCATCATTGACCAGAAACTTGCACCTGCCTATGAGTCGATTGCAGCCATAGATGAAGTTCAGGACGAACACCCCTGGTATTACGACATCTGGAACTTCTTGGAGAAAGAAGCATACCCGCCAGGGGTAAATGCCAAAGACAAGAAGGCAATCAGAAGAATGGCAGTTCAGTTCATCATCTGCGGGGGTAAACTGTATAAACGGGGTCATTTGGGAATGCATAAACTGTGTGTTGATGCCGAAGAGTCAAAGCGTCTGATGGAAGCCATCCACGGGGGTGAATGTGGTGCACACATAATGGGGTAATGTTGGCACGGAAGATCCTTAGACAAGGTTATTACTGGTCCACCATGGAGGAGGATTGTATTGGCTTCGTCCGGCGATGTCACAAATGTCAAATCATGCAAACCGCATGAACATCCCGCCGTCAAAGCTATACAACATGACTTCGCCATGGCCGTTTTCTGTCTGGGGAATTGATGTAATCGGAGCTGTTGCGCCAAAGGGGTCAAATGGGCATGAGTTCATCTTGGTAGCGGTAGATTATTTCACAAAGTGGGTCGAGGCCCAATCTTATGCAGTGTTGAAGGCTTCGCATGTAGCAAAATTTATCAGAAACAACATTATCTGTCGCTACGGGGTCCCAAATGAAATCGTTTCAGACAATGGTTCCCACTTCAAAAAAGAGGTGATCGATTTGTTGGAGAAATACAATGTGGCTTTTCATAAGTCATCTACCTACCGACGCAAACCAGCGGGCGCTTGAGGCCGCCAACAAGAACATCAAGCGCATACTACGAAGATGATGGAAACCTATCGGGGTGGCGGACAAGTGCCGTTCGCTCTGTGAGACTCTGAGGACTTCAATCGAGAACTTCTAGGCGACTCCGTACTCATTGGTTTATGGGATGGAAGCCGTTACGCCTATTGAGATTGAGGTCCGTCATTACAGTATTGGCGAGTGCGGATAATGAAGCAGATTCGCGACAAAAGCAGTTGAGGAACTCATGCTTTTCGATGAAAGAAGGCCGAAAACTGTACCATATCCAAGGTTATCAGCAGAATCGCTCGGGCTTTTAACAAGAAGGTTAAGTCGAGAATTTGAAAGAAGGAGATTTGGTACTCAAGACAACCGAGCCCCATCCATGACCCAAGGGGCAAGTTCGGACCAATTGAATTTGGTCCTACATTATCAAGTCAATGCAGTGGAGTGGGTGTGGTTCGATGGATCTAGATGGCTTAGAGTTTTCTCAACCGATCAACATGGACAAGTTGAAGAAATATTACCCTGAGAGGCTCGCTGGGCGAAAACCGAAAAGGCGACCTAGGCAAAATTGAGCATAGAAAATTTGAAATTATAAAAAGCTGAGCTCGCAAGGTTGAAAACCCGTAAAGGGTGGCCTTGGCAAAAGTTAGAGCGCAAAGGAGAGAAAATACCGGCGAACTGAGCTGAACTACGTGGGCTTGATTCCCACCTATGGGATACGTGGCGGCTTCATCACGAAGTTCAACCCTAATCTTTTCCCGATCAACTTTGTTCATTTGATCATCTCGGATCTCTATTCATCGGCATTTATCGTGATCTCGATGCAGTGTTATTCGGACTAGGGGCAACTTTCCGTTGCAATGAAGTGTTCGGCACCATCGGACTAGGGGCAACTTTCCGTTGCTATGAATCGCCGCGGCACCATTCAAACTAGGGGCAACTTTCCAGTTGCTAGGATCTGGGGTTGTGCATCTCAGTGACAGATCTCAGGCGTGTCCAGTTCTGATCAATATCGAAAATAGTTTTGAAAAGTTTTAATAAAAGTTGACTTTGTTCAAATTAATTTTTTCACAACTAAGACCATTTTTGGACCAAAACGGAGAATTTCAGTACCACAACCTTCAATTTCTTTGATTTCACAACAAAGTTCTTTTGCTCTTGCATACAATTGAAGTTGATTTTTATTACACTCATAACGAAAACTTGAAAGTACTAATAAAGCAATAAATCTGGGGCATAGTCGAGTCAGGTGTCCCTGCGCCCCCTTCCAGAGCTAGTTGAAGCCTCTGACGCCAACCTAGGCCCAACCTGTGCCTCTTCATTCAGCCAATCCCAGCACTCGTCAGATAAAGTGCAACTAAAAGTGGGAGCAGGGGCCAGGAGCTCTCTATTTCCCCATGCTGCGGCCTGCCGAGCTAGGTGTGCACCTCGAACCAGGAAAGTGACCGGGTATTCAATCCCCTCCGGAGGGCAAGTCTGATCATGACCAAACTGACGCAGAATACGGAATGGGAAATAGAATACACAATGGGTCAAGCCAATTAAACGGATCCCAGTATCCTGGAACATACTATAGCTCATCGCCGGAAGGTTAAGCCAAGGGCAGCGCCACGCAATGCGTTCAGCTGACAAGTTGCACATCCATTCAAACCACCATCCCTCATCAAGGGCGTCAACCAGGCGTTGTCGAAAGAAGTAACCGCGGGTTGAATAACCAGGGCAAGAGTCCACAACTTGCAATTTATCCATCAACCATATCTGGGGGGGGATAAAAAATGAGAGAATAAAGAATAGAGAGATGTGCGATGAGAGAAAAGTAAGATAAGGGTTTTGTGAGAAAAAGCAGGGCAGAAGTGATGTGAGCAAATACATATGCGAGTTTGGGTGGGAAACATTACCTGTAGCAGTAGTGGACTCCCTGCAAATCTGGTTGTCTCTTGGCGGTAGAAGGCATCCAAACCTAGCAGCGTCTCGGCCAATGTCATGGCGATACAGCTCTTTCCTTCCCTCAAGCCTTGAGCGACTTCAATCAAACGGATGCTAGCCCCTCCGGGCAGACAAGCGAAAATGAGATACCGCACAAGCAGAGTGCATGACGCCGGAAACCTTGCCAATGATGGTTCTTTGCGGTCAGCAGCATCGAAGAATCGATGCATCGGGCTTGGGATATCCAACATGCCATTACTAATCAGAGATCGAGCATCATGCGCGTAGAGACCGCACATCCGCCCCAAAGCTTGGGCATGGCTGAAACGAGACTGAGGCAAGATCTCTTCTAAGCGTTTAGACTCCATCAAAGCTTGAAAATCTTCAAAAGTAGGACATACCTCTTGCCCTCCGAAGCTGAAGACGTGCGTCGCTGGGTTCCAAAATCTCATCGCGGCATGGAGGAAAGGAAGATGTAGCGGAGTCTGGCCCAGCGTGAATAGTGCGTTCAAGCCGAAACCCCGGAAGTTCAACTTTTCCGAGCCTTCCAGAGAAGAGATCCAAGATGTGAGATTTTCTGCGAGAAATGCCTCCATTTTTGTGCAAAACGGTAATGAAATGAATAAGTTCCAAGGTTGGGGCTTTTATAGAGGGGTAAAACACTATTCAAAGGACACGTGTCAAAATTCTGGGGGTTGCGGGAGAGGTGGCCGGCCGGCCACCTATTCTAGTAGGCCGGCCACCCTCTAGTCTCCAAAAGCAAAATGTGGTCGGCCAGGCATTGGTCCCGTTTTTGCCCTCTGGAAGGAAGTTTGAGGCACTTTCACGCATCGGGAACGCCGAAGGCCTCCATTTTTCTCAAGTTTCGGATACGTTCCATCATCCAGATCGTCCGTCCGAAGTATGCTATGTTGAATTTTCGCTTATCGAGTTGTTGTTTTGTTTATCGAGTTGTAAGTTTCGTCGAGCTGTCGCATTTTGTGTTTTGAGTTATTACTTTTTGACTACGCGATTTTGTTGAGTCTTGTTTGTTGAGTCGTTAACATTGTTGTACTTTGCTTATCAAGTTGTAAACTTGCTAAGATTCTGTTATTTCTTAGTAAGTCGTTTTTTGATTTGATACGTCGGTTCATTACCTGACCCGGTAAATACACAAGGCACATTTTCATCCAATTCCATTTTTGTGTGAAATGATGCGATGCGATGCTAAGAACTTCAAATATAAACATCTTTTCAAAAGCTGTTTCATTTCATCATGTTTTACAGCAAAATAAAGGTACAAGTTTTACGAAAAATAAAACTGCCTAACACTATGCAAGGTGCTACAAACTACTAGCAAAAAGTAAAATAAAGCAGGAAATAGCATCAATATCCTCTGGAACGGGAATGAGGAGGCCCTCTCATCCTCTTCTGCGGGATAACCTCTGCGCCATCATCACCATCCGGGTCAGAGCTATCATCCTCCGGATCCCCCTCAGCCTTGTCTCCACTCTCGGAACCAAGACCAGAGCCTCCTTCCCCAGCGGATGTCTCTGACTCACGGTCTGCGACCTCCTCCTCCTCCTCAATGATGGGTTCCCTGCGTCTGCGAGACGACCCTGCTCCTCGAGCTCCTCGAAAAGGCCTGGATGGCCCAGCTCCTCGAAAAGGCCCAGATGGCCCAGTACCTCGAACAGGTCCAGTACCTCGACCTCTCTGAGAAGGCCCGGGTGGCTCGGCCCGCGGCGGACATACACGGGAGGCATCTGAAAATGAAGAGTTCAATACATCAGTTCAAATATGGAAGGCAGATGCAAGTACAAATATGCGAGTGGGGTGTGTGCCAGATGTGCTCTACACAGGTTATCAATACAGCAAGATGTTCAAAACTAGCGTGTCATCAGAAATATGCTAAATACAAGGAAGATGGATAATACCTGCACACCCATGATGGCCATCTGTGCCTCCCTCCGTAGGATCATGCCCTCGAACGTGGCCAGCATCCCGAGCAGCTCTTCTGTGTACTCAACTGGGGGCTGCAAATACAAATGCAAAACTATCAGTGAGGGAATGAATGTCCAAGTAATCTGATTGATAAATCAAAGTCAGAAACATACCGGTGAATCAGATCCCGCATATCTGTGGTCAGGAAGAGGAGGCTCTAGCGGGACCTGGTAAGGAGTCCCGAACCGCCAACTCGTCAACTCGGTCGGCATGTCTGGCCACCCAGGATGATGATGAAGAGACGGAGGGATCGGAGGAATCGAACTACCTCTACCCCTAGATGCACCAGCCCTGCTAGAGGAGGGGATATCCGTAGCACCGGCATGACTCGAAGAGGGTACATCAGTAGACCTCCGTGGCGGAGCACGCACTCCCGTCAAGGGGGGCATCAGATATATACGACGATAGGTGGCGTAGTCCCCCTCCATGAGATGTAACAAAGCATCAGTGCCCTGCATATCACTAATGACCTCCTGGGCAGAGAGTCTATCGGCAGTCCGCATAGTGGCTGGAGGTACAGCAGGAGGGTCCTGAGAATCGCACTTCACACCGACGCAGAAGCGTTCCCCGAGAACCATGCCCTACCAATGTGTCCTTCGAGCAGAACCTATCTTTGGGAAGTGCCTGACCCTCCGGGATACTGATGTCGGAGATCGTCACCAAAGACCGCCCAGGGCTGCCAAGTAATCTGCGGATAACCAGTGCATAAATCAATCAGAAATCAGGAATATACAGGGCAGATCAAAGATGAAAATGAAAGGAACTGAGAGTTCTGAATACCTCGTCCGCGTGACAAGATCAAAATCATCACAGTAGAAGAGAGTCTCTCGAGGTCTCGCTCGGTGCTCGCCCTCGAACACTAATGAAAACGGAGTCATAAGGAGTCCTGCCACCTCCATCTCCGGGGCTAATGTGGGAAAGTATACATACACCCATAGCTGAGAAAAGCAGTGCAGAATATGAATACAAAGTGCTAAAGGCAGAATACAGAGTGCAAAGTGTGCCGTGTGTGCAATGAACAAGTAATAAGGAGCAGAAATGTAAATCAAGAGGACAGAACGTACCTCCCAAGCTCTCCAATAGCCGCTAAGTAAGTCTTCCCGCCCGCGAGAGGCTGCACTCATGTAACAATAGAGGGTAGCCAGGCCAGCGCCACCCCAGTCATATCGATTGACCTGTGATAGGTCCACCAGGGCACTCAGAAGATACAACCCGACATGTTCCCCCTATCGGCCTACATTTTTTCAGTGTAAATTACATTGAAACATAATATTTTCTGTATCAAAACCCATGTGCTTATTGCCCAAGTCTTCTTGCTCCGTACGTCTTCCACCATCTCTCTCCGTAATTCCCCTCACCTCTCTGCTCCCCTCTATCTAGCTATGTATCTATCTATGTTTATACATATATACATCTCCACATATGCATATCAACCTTACGTCTCTCTCTCCATCTCTCAAAGCTCTCTCTCTCTCTCTCTCTCTCTCGGATGTCCTTTTTCCTCTCTCTTTATCAATAATCCATTTTTTTTTACTAGAAAAAGAAAACTTTATTGATTGCTTCAATGAAGAATAAAGATACAATCAATAAAGAAGAGGGGACGCAACAAGCATCATAGCTCTCAAACTATCTATCCAAATATATATATATATATATATGCATATATACATACATCTTCATCAACTTTGACATAACCACTCGAACCACCAAACCACCACCCACAAGATCCATTGTCACCGACACCCTTTATCACCAAACTCACCTCCATCAATCTTCACCACAACCAGCTTCCATTTTCAACACTACTAACTTGCGCCATCACTACTGACCTCCATTAACCATGAGTTTCTCTGCCACTATCGCTTTTACTGGACCACCACCACTATCTAACTCGATTACCACTTAGAACAGCCCTATACGACTTTCTATACGTGAAGAAAAAGAAGAAAAAGAAAGTTGGAAGAAGAAGAACCAACAAAGGTAGTTGTTTTGAATTTTCCAAGTTAGTTTTTGGGCTAATTTCGGCATGCCAAAGCCTCCATTTTCATGAAGGAGTGAGAAAGAGAGGTAGTGTAGAATAAAGTACTAAGCAAAGTGAAGAGATTGGTGAAAGAATGGAGTACAACAGTCAAGAATCAAGAAAGTTATGGAGTCTGAAAGATGGTTAGAAGAAAAGTCAGAAACGGGAAAAAGAATCCTATTTTTGTTCAACTTTTAGAGTTTCGACAACAAAAAAAAGAACCAGAACGAGGCGTATAAGAGGTGATATAAAAATTAGGTTGTGAGGACAACGACATAAAAATGAGGCAAGATAGAGTTACGACAAAGTAGATACAAGGGCTTGAAGTTGTATTTGAAGCTAAAAATTTGATTTTTTTGGGTCTTTGTTCGGGCACGTTGGTAGGAGGTAAGCGATGAACTAGATTTTATCTAGTGCTTCTTGGCTCATGGTGTTGCGGTGCATTCAGGTTAATTTGGAGGTCTGATAATTTCAGGGATGACTACCCTAAGGCTTTACGACGTGTATAATCCATATTTAAGGTCAGATTCTGCAAATTTCAAGTCCAAAACAGGGATTGACAACTGATAAATATGAGATAATCAAATACAAGATCAATGGTAAGATTGTGTCCGATAGACGTGCAATTTCAGCAGGGTGATCATGGAGCTAGGACAAACATATATTATTGTCAGAATCATAAATCAAAGATGGAAAATAAACCATAACCTAATCATCGTAAGAACTCCCTTAAACCCTTCATTTCTCCTCTTTTTGTTCTACGTTATTTTGTTCTATTACTCTATTATGTAGATGATGATATATGTGATATTATATGTTGGTTAGATAGAAATTATATAATGCATGAGATTGGTGATTATAACATGAATTCTTATTTATTCGATAAGTTGTCCCTACTATTTTAGAAATTGTTAAAATAGCAAATAATTATGAAATTGAAATCTGTTTAAATAGAGCATTATTTGGTATATGTATAGCATGTGTGATTTTTGATAAAGTCTAAAAAGATGTGTTTTAATAGTCCAAGTAATTCTTAAGAAAGAATCTGAAATTATCAGTAAAATTATGGATTATCATCTCTGTGCTATATCTTTTGTGTGTTTTAGTTTCATGATATCATATATACTTATTTTGTGAATTTATTTTACCATGACATAGTTACCTCATGATTAGCTTTGGTTGGCATTATGGTGATCATGCATTGTGACAACCGAAAATATAACGACACTAATTAAATGGAAACTTAATGGAGGTGGTAATGGGTTTGCGATCACTTGTAATGATTTGATAAGATAAGTGAATTTGTTTCATTTGTAATGTGGATTGGGAAGATAATTGTGAATTGTAAGTATTAGTACTATAATGAGATGTGGATGGGCATGTTCTTTCGAAGTTGGAATGTGTTCCCTTTGGTTGAAGTTTTGCGCAATTGTGTCTTAGAAACCCTGACGTGGCATGGAATGTATTTTGGCTCCTTAATGGAATTGGAAAGTATAAGGGTGGCAATGAGGGTCTTACATAGGGAGAGTATCCCTGGAAGCCCATTCCCTTGAGGCAGACTATGATTTCACCACTCAGGTATGTAACATTGGTGCGTGGGTATCATTGGTAATTATGCCGTAAGCGACGCACAGGTTATTATACGGTAAGGGATGCATTGGTATTTTGTTTTAACCAAGGGGGGAGTCAAAATTGCTTGTGGCCAATGTTAGTGGTTGGATAGGTACAACATCCAATGGGGAATCGCTTAGAATTGAATTTTGACTGAATATTTTGAAGACTGAATTTATTAATTACTTGTTCGTGTTTAATGTTTCCATTGTATATTATTGAACATTTTACTGCATTACCTTTTCACTATTACAAACACTTTTACTTTTTATTTTTTATCATAAAATTTTGGGACAATTACCCTGCAATTGTGTTTGTAACAGCTGAATTTCGGTGACCGCTCGAGCAGTCATTTGATCGCTCGAGTGTAGATTTGCGGCTCCCAGTATCTCGCATGTTTGTAGGTGAGACCGCTCTAGCAAAGGAAAGTTTGCTTGAGCATAGATTTCAAGCTCTCAGTATTTTCACTGTAACTCTGCAAAAACTTCTGAGACCATGCATTTACTGCTCGAGCAATGGAAAATTCACTCGAGCGGTCTGTTTGGGGCAGTAGAGTTTAAATGTGAACCAAACCTATTTCTAACTCACTTTTTCACACTCTTTCTCTCTCTAACAGCCTTTCCCCCCCCCAAAAAAAAAACCCTAGCTTATAACCCTATAATTCATCTAGCAATGACAAGAATCAATCTTTAAGCCTTAATTAAAGTTGTTTCTTTTGTCAAAGGCTACATTTTGGACAGATTGGATCCTGCTTTTTCAAAAGTTCATTTTGTAGATCTTCATCTTACACTCACTACTCTTGAGGTAGGAATATATTTACCCTTGTTTATTTACACTTTGTTTTAAGTGTATGCAACACTTGGATCCTTTAAACTTTTGGAGGGTGTATTTAATTCCTCTATTTTCATTTTGGGAGTCTTTGGGGCTGTTATATCTTGGTTTTAGAGGAGTGCAATTCAATTTAGACTTGTTGGGATTGTTCGTTCGCTCTTGTTTTCGTTGAAAAGTTCTTTAGGAACTTGGAAATTCTGTTCCGGTGTCGACACTAGCCTTCCTGGGGGTGAAAACCATCTTATTGCCTTACTCTTGGTGTCTCTGCTGGTTTATAGGGTCGACACCACGGGTTCTGCTATTGACCCTTGTTTGCTGTTGTGTCTTGGGTTTTGCTACTGAAATATAGGGTCGACACCATAGGTTCCTCGTGTTGATCCTTGTCTGCTGCACACATTAGTGTCTTAGCTTTTCTTCTTGAGGGTCAACACCACTGTCTTGAGGGTTGACCCCTGTGAGTTATTTTCAAAAATTTTGGTTTGGTTTTGGGCCCAACTTTTGGGGGTTTTGACTTATTCTTTTCTTTGACTTTAGGGCTATTATTCTACCACTATAAATAGACCCAAACACACTTTTATCATTCATTCTCTCTCTCTCTCTCTCTCTATATATCTATCTTCTCTCTTTAAACCGTGAATCTCTCTCTCTCTCTCTCTCTCTCTCTCTCTTACAAACTCAACTTTTGTTACATAGATATCTAGATCTACTTGGTTAGAGACATCTTTTCACCTTGGTCCTTTGAGAAAGGTTGTAGATCTCATCAAGGGCTTTCTTTTGATCCAAGAGTTTCATGGTTTCATCAACTTTGAGTTTTTTTTCGAGTTCTCCTCTTCACTTCAAGAGGTAGGGTCTATTTCCTTAACTCAATATGAGTTCAGTAGCGGCATATTTTGTTATTTATATTTGGTAGTCATTTGATTGATTTTGAAATGTTATTTTGGGCTTGCGAGTTTTGTGAAATTTGGAGTTTTTTGGGCTATAGTTATGCTACTATGGTTATTTCCGATATAGAAATTGCATATGAATTTCTAAAAAGTGGGAAAGCCCCTTTTTGTAGAAAAACCCTAAATGATATTGTTTTGGGAGTGGGATTGATTTTGGTAAATGGTTTGGTTGGAAAGAGATGGAAAGGAAATGGTTGTGGGATTTTGAAAATGGGTGTTGTTACTTTTAAAAAAAATATCTGTGTTGTTATCTATTAATTATTGCATTAGAGATAACTGTTTTGGCTATCGGTGGAGGATAGCATTGCTATGTGTTAGAAATTGCATGTGAATTAGGCAATTTGAAATCATTCATAACATGGAGCATGTAATGGATTTTTGGAATTTAAAACCGTATGTTTAGAAAGAGGTTTTGGAAATTCTTGTATTATGTTTTGGAATATTTGCATTGTTTTGGAAAATAATATTTTGAATCATATGTGTTGTGCTATTGGAAAAAGGTAAATAAAGTGGTAAATGCTATGAGGAGGTGTTAAAGCAGAATTAAGTTGGCTTGTGTGTCCATGGTGAAAGACCTAAATCTGCTCAGTAGGTGTCGAGCCTTCCGGTTAGCACTGGTAAAAATGGCATTGTGACTTGTATAGTTACTCATATGAACACTAGCCCTGAGATTTACCCATTTTATTTATTATCATTTTGGCTTTAAAGGATGTTTTGGAAAAAGGTTGTTAGCAATGTATTTGCTGTTGTTTAACGATGTATTCGCATTTGATTTAGCAATATATTTGCTAGTTGGTATTGAGATACCTGAATTGGTTTTTGGAAATGGATTTTATATCAAACAGATGAATTGAACTCGGAAAACGTTTTTTTAAATGTAAGGTTTTGGTAATTGGAAAGAAAGGATTTTGTTGAGAAATCAAATGGATATGAAAATGCATTTGGGCATATTGTATATATGTATTGCATCATGATCATTTATGCTGGTGGGGAATGTTTAGTTTTTGAAATATTCTCTACTAGGCTTTATGCTCACCCTAAGTGGTTGAAAATATTTTTTAGGTTTACTTGTATAGATGTAGACTGAGAGGTGAAGCTGTGTTTGGAACCGTGTAGGGTGGTTCTGTTATTTGTACGCCTTGGGCCATTTATGTTATTTATTGGCCGTGTGCCATTCTTGTAAGGGTTACACCCTTGTGTATGATGTAAGCCATAGGGCGTTCAATTTAATTTATAATATCTATATATCTTTTTAGTTATAGAACATCCATTCGACTTAGATGTTGAATCTAGGAATGTATAAAATCGAATAAACATATGTATTGTGTGACTGTATTTTATTCGTTAGCATGAGAGTTGTTATCTTTTGTTCATTGTTGGGTGGTTTATTCATGTGAGTTGGACCGTGTAAATCTGAGGCGTGATAGCTTGGTATCAAAGCTAACCGGGTTTGAAAACCTTAGGCTCATGGGAAGTGGTTAGCCATAGTGGGTTTATCAGGCTCGGTGAGGACATTTGCATGTTGTGTGCTAAGTGATAACATGCTTATGTATTGCATTTTTTTTGGGTATAGTGTTGAGACTCATAAATATTATTTGGTGTCTAGTTGACTAAGTTGGAAGTCTTCTTGGAAACACGCTTGATCAACGTTGTTTCTAATAGGAAATCTAAGCGAGCGCTGGAACAAATAACTATCCTTGCAGACTTAGCACGAATATGTGTTATGTGCTATGTGGTAGGTGATGTGTGATTTGAGTGGAGTCTTAATGTGGTTGTTCGAATAATCGTTATATGATTGTGTTAGTATTTTTGGGAAAGGGTACCAGTATTATGTATCCTAGGTTGTGGGTATTCTTTCTTTTATAGAGATGTCTAGAAAGTAGTAAACTCGGAGTGGGTACCTTAGTGTGTGCTATATCGGTTATATATTAGCGTTGGTTGTGAGTTAACATGGGTTTCCTTGGTGGCGGTTGGTACGCCTTTGAGAGATGGTAGTGTTTTCGAGTCCTTTGTGATAGCATGTAAGGGTTGAGTTCTGATGCTCACTTGGGTGGTATCGTGTATGTTTAGTGTTGGTTGGTAATCTTTGGACTAGTACGGTTTTGGAGTTAATCATGACCTTGGTTGGTCAGGTGTAAGCGATGTAGGTGGTGTCAGAATTTTTGGAACACGAAGAGTTAGGTTTAAACTTGTATGTGTTGGTAGTGGTGGTGTATGGTTCTGACTTCGGTGTTGGTAACCTAGAAACCCATGTTGTAGAGTGTGGTTGGTTGGGATGTAGTGTTGTGGTTTGACTTCCCTCAGGGTTAGTGAAGTTAGTTGGGCCATTTAGGTCATGAGTTGTTCATTGTAGATTATGTATGATTGGTTGGAATAGGTGTCGTTGTTTCTTGTAGTTGGGTGAGGCAATTGGTTGAATACCAGGTAGAGTTATCATTGTTGTGGGCAATTCGGTAAGGCACGATGTGTGTTAGGAGATCGTGGATGGTGTGACTGGTTTTGAGTTAGTGTTTCGGCGATGGGTTGTCGCGGTGGACTAGCCTAGGATTGACCTAGTAAACTGGTACGGAGAGACTTAAGATTACTCGTGTTTTGAGAAGGGCATATGGTTTCGTTGGGTGTAGACTTGTACCTTAATGGTAGGTAATGTTAGCGGATCTTGGTATTATCTGGTTGGTTGTTTCTTGTGAAGGGATGTTAGTCCCTTATTGTAGTATTGGTTGTTAGTGTTGGTGGGTGGTGTGTTCTGAACACCTTGTGTTGTATTTCGAGTAGTGGTATTGGATGTTTCCTAAGTTCTAGAATTTATTTATTGTATTTGGGTGTGAGCGACATGTACCTAAATTCTGGTAAAGCTAAGAGATATTTTTGGAAGGGTTGGTCGAGTATGTAACCCATGGTTGGTACGTGACCTGTGTGTAGGGTCACAGTGGTTTAGTGTTTATTGGTCGAGGTTTGGAATGATGGTGAGGAGGTGATTGTCTTCGGAGATGGGCCATGTTTTGGCTCACGTAGTGCTCTAGGTTGGTTGAGAGAGTAGTTGGGAATGTAGTATTCTATGACTCGGGTGGGGGAGGTTGAGAATTTCTTTCGTTCTTTTGTGGAGTTAGGATAATATGACTTTGAAAGCCTTGTAAGTGTTGTGTGTATGTGTCGAGGTTTGGTTTAGGGTAATTGTTCAGTAAGTATTAGTAACTGGTAGATTGAACAAGGGGCTTAGTGTTTTGGTTGTACTTGTATAATGGGTGACAGGATAGAATGTCGATTAAAGAGTTGACTTTATTGGTCATTGATGTATAGAAGTGTTGTGCTTCCTTGTTGTTTAGTTTGGGTTGTTACGCGGTGTCGGTGGCGTTGTAGCATGGTAGGCTTTTACGAGTAAGCTTGGTACAAGAGAACAAATATGTGAAACTCATTGTTGTGAACTTGGTCGGGATTAAGAGTACATTGGCAGAGTGAGGGCACTAGTGTTGAGATAACCCATTTGGGGTTAAGGGTGAGATGTTGTGTCATAAGTAATGGAGTCTTGCTTGTGTGGTGTGTAACAGTATATGGTTTGTGTATTGTTGTCAAGTGAGGTGTAGAAGGGGATTGGTCATGGGACGGTCCTAGGAGGGTGTCTTGGTGAGGCAATAGTGCGATTAATGTATGGATTGAGTAGTTTAATGTTCAATAGTGTTGGGTATAGACACCCCATTTTTAACCGCCCTTACGACTTGGACGTTACTGCTTGCACGTTTGATGATGAGTATATATGCTTGTTAAGTGCTCAAAGTCCTCAGCGGAGTGCCACAGCTTTGAGCCTTTCAAACCCTACACGCCTGTTGCTTTATTTTTGGACAAAAACCTTGGTTTTTTAAGCCTACAACCTCTTGTGGCTTGCCGGCCACTGCTATGGGCTGTCGGCCACTGCTTCTGGTTGCTGGCCACTGATGTGGCCTACCAGCCACCAGTGCATTTTACAGATATTTTCCTACCAGCTGTGCTAGTTGTGGGCACAGATGCATACACATTCTTACACGTGTATGTATTGATATTTCTGAGGGAGTTGCATGGTTTTCTATATATAGGAGGCCTCCCCTTCCATTTTAAGGGTTGTATTTTTTAGAGCAAAAATTCTCTCTCTTTCTCTCTCTCTTGCAATTTCTTAGCTTTTTGCAAGCTTTTGCCTATACACTCTTTATCAAACCTCTCCATCTTTGAGCTGAGGTACCTTTGAGCCTATTTTAAGCTCTTGAGAGTGTGTTTGCCTTGATTTGTTGCCTAGAATTGGTTCTCCTCTTCAAGAGGTATAAAGCTTTGCTTTTCTACTTGCTTTATTTACTCTTTTTCTTACTGTTTTCCCACTGTTTTTGGGCTGCATAAACTCTGTATTTTTTGGCTGAAACTTGTGGTTTAAGGCCAATAAAGGTTGAGGGGTGGTTGACCTTTCTTTATACCTTACTTTCAAGGCCTTTACCCTTGTGTTTCCCACTTTTACACCATCTCTTTTTAAGCTTTTAAACACTGATTTTCAAAGTTATTTCAGTGGCTAAAATGTTGTTTTGAAGTCCAAAATTGGAGAGGTTAGCCTCCCATCCTTGTATCTTGCTTACTAGCCTAGCATATTCTATGTTTTAGCTCTTTATTCTAGCTTTTGTTAGCTAAATTCCAGCATGTTTTAGGACTGTTTTAGACCTGTTTTCGGACTATTTTTAGTTGTTTGTTACATTTGAGCTTTGTATTGCATGCTTGTAGTGCAATTGTCTTCATAGGTTTGGTGGTTTAGGCCTTAGCCACCATCCTATTTGAGTAGATAGTGTTTATTTCATGATTTCCTTACTTATGATCACCTTTAATCACCTCTGCAACCTCCCACCTTTCTTGGCTTTTGCTTTGCTTTGAGAGTTGTTTCAAATCTATTGTTCTTTTAAGCTTGAGATTGAGGTTGTCATGCTTAATGGTTTAATCCCTTTTAGGGGTTCATTATCAACAGCATGACATCTTTCTCATGCCTTAAGCCAACTCTTAGTTTGACATTTCTCTTCTTTAGAGGACTTAACTCACTTTTGGACTCAATTGATTAAAGGATTGAAAGGTAACTAAAATGGAATAATAAAATTGGTTACTAAAAAAGAGGCAAGATATTAATTTGGTTCGGGTTCAATCGGACGTTAATTGAACCCTTGAGTCTTGAGTCGTTTCATACTCATAAGTGATACAAACAGCTAAAGATTCTTGAGTCTTGTTTTGTTGCATTTATTGAACTTGCACCCTTTGGTTCATAGGCCATCATGCAATGAAATTGCATCCGTTGATAGTTTGTGAATCAAATTTTACCACTCCTTTGAGTTGTTTGATGATAAGGAGGGGTGAGTTGTACAAACAACTTTGAGAATACCCTGTTCTTGCTCTGTTTGCTCTCTGTTACAGTAGGAATATCCAGCCATCAGTGGACGACAGGCCATCACTTCTAGCCTGCTTGCCACCTGTGAAAAATCCAACAATGTACTTTTGAAGCAGAATAGAGTTGGTCTTGAAGTGGAAAATAGTGCAAGTGTTCTACTGTGCAATAGAGGCATATGGCAGCAGAAATAGTGGCTTTTTCGAGTGGCAAGTCCGCGCATGCATAAGCATTCCTTGTTTCCTGAGGAAGAGTAATTAGAGAGTAATTAATTTGGTTACTTCATGTTGTAATTAATTAGTTAACTAAACCCGTTATTTAATTTTGTGTTGTAATTAATTAGTTAGCTAGAATAGCTAATTAATTTGTTGTTATAATAATTAGTTGGGTAATGCTATAGTGTGCAACTTACACCTTACACCTTTTTGTGTTCACTTACACCTTACACTTACACCTTTTTTACCTTGCACTTACACTTTACACCTTACACTTACATGGTGTGCAACTTATACATTTCATTTATACCTTCCACTTACACTTACACCTTACACTTACACCTTTTGTGTGAGTGGCACATGGTGTGCAACCCACTTACACCTTTTGTGGGTTGCACACCTAAGAAAACTCCTAATTAGTTAAGTAGTTTAGCTAAATTATTTATTTGGGTTTGTAATAGTTAATTAATTAGCTTAGCTTTAATTAGTTCGTTAGTTTATTCATTCGGACCCTTCTGCGTAAGGGCACAATGTTGTAATAATGTGTATGTCTTCCAATACCACATCTTTTTCCCTTTTATTTACTAGCTTACGATGGTTAGTTTAGGGTATCATGTTTCATTTAGCATATATCATGCCTTGCATCCATTGTCTTGCATGCATTGCGCTTGGCGCATCATTCTAACAATGCATTGTCATTTAAATACATTCTTTAAATACATGCTTAGAACTGCATGCTATCAAATTGCTTAATATGCCATATTAGTAGCCAAGCCTAGTAATTGCATATCGCATGCGTTGCATTAGTCATATTGCCTAGTTAGGATCATGCATATTTCTCACTTTATCATCTTTTTGGATTGGAGTACTCGGTGAGCTTTTATTTGCTTTAGCATAATTGCATGAGTGTGATTGTTGGCATGTCAAAGCATGTTCACCATGATGCTAAGCGCTTATTTGACAAACTGTTTAAATGCCTGTGGATGAAGGCTAGTTGCTTGAATTGGAATGGTTTGATTTATGTACATTTAAGCCCACTTTTTCAAGTGGCACATTTACAAATTCTTTTAAAAGACAAACATGAAATCAAAGTGTTCCAATTCTTGCAAATTAGTCTATACTTGTGTGTGTGCGCATCACATAGTAATGCTAGCCTAATAATCAGAACAAAAGCATATAATGTCAATAAGATTTATATCATGATTAGTAGAGGCCGATCTTTGATTGGGGGAGTGGGGGTGCTTAATTCATGACCTTCCCCTCTCGTACCCAAGTTCCCGAGTTGAGACAATCTTGGTGATGACAGATACGTAGCCTTTGGCACAAGTCATTGGTTTCCTAAATTTTTCCGAAAAAATATTTAGGTGGCGACTCTGTATCTGACAACGCAGTCCATTTTTGGCAATTTGATTCAAAATTGATTTTCCAAAAGATTTGTCAAATTTGGACTCTTTGGTGTTTATCTACTTCATATTGCACTTGTGAGATTAGATTCAGAACCGCAGGAGTTCGATACTGTAGGGCTTATTCGTCTTCTGAAAGGGAGCACGAAAAGTTGAGCTACAGTTTCTGGCGACTTTGCTGGGGAAATTAGGGAACTTGACTCGAACTTCATGATATGAAATTTTATCTACACTTATATGTTCTTTGCATTTGCATTTGCACTGGTGCGCCTAAGTCACTGTGTTTGCCATCTGCTATTTCTAGACGGTTTGCCGAAGGCTTGCCTAAAAGCTTGCCAAAAGGTTGACAGGTCATGGGCTCTACCATGATGGGAACACAACCCTTGGAATTGGACTACCGCTGTACCGTTTGATCCTCTTTTCAGTTCTCGGTGTTAGGTGTGAGAGGTATATTAGGTAGTCTTGTTGACGTACCCTTTTGACCATTCGGCCTAGTTACATATCAGAAAGCCATAGAGACTGTTCCAAACTAGGATATGATGCGTACCTGAAATGCAGAATTGTGTGCAATTGCTTTGTTTGAATAGCGAACCCTAGTTCCTGACGAAACTAGGACAGGGTAACCCTACTCCCTCATAAGGATGTTTTGGCTCTCACTTAACTGGTATGTGCTTTACAGTGAAACTGTACAGGAATGTGCATATCAATTGCGAGTTTGGTATCTGTTTTGGGGGCAGAATTCAGTGTTGAGTGTAGTCCTACAGTTTGATTATATCTGTGTTGGTAACGTCTTAGCTGAGGTGCTGTGCAGTTTCTGATTACTGCTTTCTTTTTGCTTTATTTCTTTTTGCTAGGTAGTTTATCACCATAGCTTCAGAAAGTTCAAGTATCCCCCAAGTACTTTGGACCTGGGTCAAAAGGCTTTGCAAAACCAGGGATCTTGTTCGGGGACAACCCGTGTTTACCTCACTCCCATCGGTTACAAGACGGAGGAGAGTCAGGTAGAGTTTATCAGTCCATTTTTTACAATAGTCACTCCTCAATTCACCTATATCCAATCAGGCTTAAGGGCAGTCTTCTACTTCTAGTCCAGTATGAGATCACTCACCTATTCTGATGACACAGTATCCCCCAGTCAGTATGGAGGAATTGATACATCATCTTCAGCAAACAATTGAAACCCTACAGCAAGATGCTACCCGTCAGGCCGAGGTAATAAACAGGCTACAACAACAACAACCATAACTGGCAGCGGACTCTGTATCCCATGCACCTCCCATGGGTATCCCAACACCTGGAGCCATTGCCCATACTGCTAATGTCCAAGAGAATCAGGGCAATCCGGCAGAGTCGATCCTAGCACAAGCCTCCAAAGCACTTATGTATCAAACTGAAGCTTCGTTTGAGTTTAAGGTGGACCCGACTGTGCTTAAGGTTAATAAACTGGAGAAGCTATTCAAGAGAGCACACGGTGTTAACTCCATCTCGAACATAGAGGACGAGTATACTGACTCTGTAGTGACATTGCCAGATTGGTTCAAAATGTTGTATATCGATCGATTCGACAGCTCTAATGGTCCACTTACGGCTGTTTTCGAACATCTTGCGGCTGATGGGCCTGACTAGATTACAAAAGTTGTCTCTCTTTGGCCATGCCATGTCTGGTATAGCGACTATATGGTATGCAAAGTTGGAAGACTCTGTCAAGAAGAACTGGGAGGAGATGCCGAGGCCTTTATTGCACAGTATTCAGACAATACTCAGATCGAGGTCATAACTCGTGATCTTGAGGCAACGCGCCAAGAGCCAAATGAGGGCTTCTCAGAATTTGTAACATGATGGAGGGCTAAGGCCTCAATGATGACCACAAGGCCTTCTGAGAAAGATTAGATAAGGATTACCATAATCTGCATGGGAAGTTATTACAGAAGATGATTGTCCTATCTTTGTTCACATTCACCGAGCTTAATGAGATGGGGGTACAGATTGAAGATGCCATGAAACATGATGGAGCGCCAAGAGCCAAAGGAGGGCTTCTCAGAATTTGTAACATGATGGAGGGCTAAGGCCTCAATGATGACCACAAGGCCTTCTGAGAAAGATTAGATAAGGATTACCATAATCTGCATGGGAAGTTGTTACAGAAGATGATTGTCCTATCTTTGTTCACATTCACCGAGCTTAATGAGATGGGGGTACAGATTGAAGATGCCATGAAACAAGGGTTAATTACAGATGACAAGGAGTCGGAAAAAAGGCCTTTTGTACGTAGTTCCAATGCTACCACTAGTGGTAGCACAGCTGCGAGGCCGTTAGATGTGAGCGTTGTCATTACCACAACCAAGACTACCAATCCCTTTGCCAATACAACTCCACAAACTTCATCCAACCCTACCCGATCCCAGAGGACCTTTACTCAACTGTACATGACCCTATCTCAAGCTATGAAGTTGCTAGTTAAAAAAGGGCACCTCAAACCTGTAATAACCCGACCATCGTGCATATTTTCTAATATATTATCAGACCTTGTTTTGAATGTTTATTTTGAAATTCTTTGAAAAATTATGGTTAAGTAAGGGAATTTGATGTTTAGAGATGTCTATCTGTTAGACAAAGAGATTATCTGTTACATCTCTAAGTTAGGAGTAGAAATTGGAAGCCTTAAGAACTTAATTATCTGAAATTGAGCTCATACATGTGATCATCATAATTTTTAAGTAATATTAAGCGTTTTTGTGGAATTTCAATTTCAGATGTTTAAACGATTGATTTTTCATCTTTATTCAACCTCTATATATATATATATATATATGTCTATGAGAAGCCTCAAACTTAGAAATTCCATACATTTCCTGGGAGAAAAGGAAGAGAGGTCAAGAACAAGAGAGAATAGAAAGAATTGAAGCCAAGGTAAGTTGAATTTCCCTTACCTAATCCTCTTCCTCAATTTGAAATAGGAAGCCCTTGATGTTGCATGAAGTTTTGGATGTGTGTGTGGTAAAGACTTGGTAGAATAATCTCATTATTTATGAATTTTGGACTCAATTCAAGTTATTTATGAGAGCACCATCTTGTTTCCTTGCTTATCAAATTGATATTCATGTTTATGCTATGTTTTTGGTATATCTATATTAAGTGTGTGAAGTTAGGAGCCTCAAGGATGAATCTATATTGTTGAACTTCAACTTTTGTTCTAATCAATTGAGTGATGATCAAGGGCTTAATTCAATTCAAATTAGATTAAATTATGGTGCTGTACTTTTAATTTACATGCTTTTAAATCATGATTTAGCATTTAAAAGTTTCAATTTAGGGCCTTTTAAACACTCCCAAAAGAACCAAATTTTGTAGCAAATTTCGGACTGGAAGTGCAGAATCGCCGCACGTGCGGAAGTCATGGTCGCCGTGTAGAGCTAATCGCCGCACGTCTTGGGGTTGTGCCAGACGTATGGAGAAGAGCAATTTTTGGGTTTTCATTTTTCATTCTCCTAAAAAAGCACGTCGGAGCATTTTGTCGCACGTTGGGGCTCACAACAGACGCGGCGTCCACGCTGAAAAATTTGGATTGCTCCGTTTTGCGTATAGAACCCTCTAATATTGCCAGAACGTGTGTTTGATGTCTTTTTGATATGTATTAATTCATTCGAAATGAAGCGAAACAGAATGTAATTTGATATGAAAAATAAACTAAAGTGTGAGTTTTGAATGTGTCCAGGGCACACTACGGGCGGAACAAGCACGACATCCCAACACTGTGAGTAGTAGTATCGTTATATACTTCAAAAGTAGCTAACGCTTGACATAAGTGTTATGTTTATGCATGATATACAACTATGCTATGTTCCAAGTATGTAAATAGGTAAGAAAGAAATGTGAGAAACGTTCATTCAAGAAGACTCTGAAACCAAGTCACTCTGTTATTGTAATATGAAACAAAGTGCTACACGGAACTAAGTGCTACAATGTGAGCCACCTCTAGAGTCCGTGTGAGACACCTCTTGAGTTCATACACACATGATTCAAGGGCTTATGCCAACTTATTCAAGGGCCTCGTGCCACCATGTTCAAGGGTATAACACCACCATGTTTAAGGGCCTTGTGCCACCACGTATAGGGCCTTACAGCCATCATGTTTCAAGAAATCATGTTGCAACCATGATGTTTCAAAATGGGCTAAGGCCGTCACGAAGTTAATCCAGATTCAGACTACCTGTATATACATCGTCTATGCTCTATTGTATTATATTTCAAGTCAAGCACTATCTTATTTATGTATTACTATTCACTAAGCTTGACTCACTTTGTGATATGTCTGTTTCTGTAGGTAACCAACCGGGTGGTCAGTCCTAGCCACGACACTCGTTCCCTGTTGTCAACTTTCATGGGTCCAGGCACTACTTGAAGCCATTTATTTTTGTAAAGTTTGTTAAGATGTGGCTTATTTATGGTTACCCAACTAAGGTTGATGTATAGAATTTCATGATTTTTGTATACGCTTACTTATAGAGCTGGGACTGTATATCTATGCGTATACGTATGTGTATAACCAATGATCCGGTGTATATTTTAGAACTTTATCTATCTTCTATGCTATATATATATGACGCATGTGTGATACAAGATCCTGGCATGTAGAAGTAGCTCAATGGAATTTGTTTTGTGTCATTATTTTCCTATTAATGCTTTCGACAAGGCCCCGTATGTTATATTCAATAGGTTAAATGGTTGTTTCCAAATAGGTCATGCCCAAACTTTTAGGGGCAGGTTTGAGGGCATGACAAAACCATTAGAGCCTCGCCTATTACCTGATCCTCTTCCACCCAAACACAACCCAGCAAAATATTGCGTGTTTTACTGACAGCATGGTCATGATACTGGCCAATGCTTCCGACTGCATCATGAGATTCAAGTCCTCATTGATAACAAGGTGATCGCACCACCCCAGAAACCAAATGTAACCATGAACCCACTCTCGGCCCATAATCAAGTTCCTCCACCTCAAAATCTAAACCTGATCCATATACTGGCCATCCCCTATGACCCCAGCGTATATATTACCCCTTCCCATCTACTAAGACCGACATTGTTCATTTCCAAAAGCATAGATCTGTGCATGATGGACACGTTCGCACTTCAACCTATGCTTGTGGTGGTGACAGATGTAGTAAAAAGGAGGTCGACCTTGGAGGAAGGTATGAGTCTGTTGCCGGAGAGTTCTGAGGACTTACCTAATGGTGTGTATGATCCAACCTATTGTTCTAACTGATCAAATTAAGTCAGAATTGGTGTTGCCAACTGTAGTAGAGGTTAATGGGGTTAGGGAGGATGGCCCGAGCCAAGGGTTGGATGATTTGATGGAGCTAGAGGAGGATTTAGACAACCTATAGTTCTTTGATGAGCAGGATCAAGGAGATGTGCAGATTGGCTAGTTCAATTTGAATGGATCAACTGACAACTCTGGGTAGCTAAGTGATGAGCTAGCTAAGAAGGAAGGAATTGAAATGAAACCGGACGAAAAGGAAGCAGGAATTGCTGTAGTGGCCGAAAGGGCCGATGAGAAGGGAAAACTGTCAGAGAATGTCAGCATGGAAAATTTAGCTTAGGGATTGGGCGCTGTAAGCATTGCGGACACAGAACAGGAAGCTGCATTGAAGCAGTTTGAACGA
This sequence comes from Camellia lanceoleosa, assembly GCA_025200525.1. Lineage (NCBI taxonomy): Eukaryota > Viridiplantae > Streptophyta > Magnoliopsida > Ericales > Theaceae > Camellia > Camellia lanceoleosa. The sequence goes on along the minus strand of CM045772.1, from coordinate 68,500,924 downwards.
GAGAAGGTTGAAGACAACCAGAAAATAGTACTAGCCCAACACCTTGTGGGGTATACTTGTGATGTGAAGGTAATCTAAACGGAGCCAGACAACTGTTTGTCAGCTACTAAAGGTGTATTATGAGACGATGACGATCTGCATCTGGTCGACACCAACGAAGACTAGAGTGAGTGCCTTCTAGACAACACGTGGTATGCTGAAGAAATAGATCACATGACAAGAAGTGGGCGGTATTTTAAGCCACCGCACTTAGATCAAACTGAGACATTTGGAAAAGACAGAGAGGTCGAGAAATAGAAAGAGAAACAGCTAGAAGAAGAGGCGGTGTTGAAACAACTTAAGAAAATCCAAGCCAACATCTCAATTTGGGGTCTGCTCATGGCCTCCTGGGTACATCGACAGGCAGTACTGTCAACAATGGACAAGGCTAAATTGTCCATTGACACTACCCCCGAATAGCTTGTGGGATTGGTCTTCCCAGGTGGTGCTAGGCCAACCCTAACCTTTTCTGACAAAGAATTGCCGCCGAAAGGCTCCGCTTACAAGAAGCCCTTGTACATATCTGTTGAGTGCAGAGAGAAATGGGTGCCGATGGTGTTAATAGACACCGGTTTGGCCATCAATGTTTGATCTTCTCGCATAGCTTATGCAATCGGCCTTAGACTAGCAGACTTTGTGCCCATAACCCAAGCAATTCAGGGATGTGATAATACGAGCAGGGAGGTCATGGACACGGTGCAAATCAGAGTCCAGGTTGGCCCAGCTGCGCAAGATGTCGAGTTCCATGTCCTGAATGTATCGGCTACCTTCAATTTACTGCTAGGGAGGCCATGGTTGCATTATGTGAAAGCTGTCTCCTTCACCCTCGACCAAATGTTGAAATATCCTCACGGGAAACGAGTGGAGATTGTTTTTGGGAATTCATCCATCTATCCGCCGCCAGAGGTAACTACACCAGTGCTGGAAATCACTCATGGTGAAGAGGATGTATTCCTCTCAGGGTTCACTTTGGCTGAAGCCCGGGTAGTGCAAACTATTCTAGCTGCTGATAAGGGCATGTACGTCAGCACCCAGTTTATCTATTTCATGTACAAACTGCAGCATGTTCCAGGAATAAAACTTGGAAGATATGGCTGGAAAGGCATGGCAGCACTGACAGATGTGCCGCACAACCCACATGCCTTTGGTCTAGGCTATGTGGCCATCAAAGAGGACTGGATCAGGGAAGGAGAAGAGATCAGAGGCAGAGCCATGGCCAAGCAAGCCAGGAAACACTATGAGCTCACCCACATGCCAATCCAGGGAACGCTGAATGGCCACTTTGTTCGGAAGGGAGAAGATTTCCCCTTTTACGGCTTTCCCCAGCCTTGGGTGAATTCCTTAAAGCAGCATGTTCCCAGGTTCGAGATCTTCTTTGATTTGCAGTTGCAAGGTAGTGATACTGAGGAAAGGGCTAAACGAAGCACAAAAGCTGAGCAGAGCATGGAAAGTTACTCAGATAGCAGCGAACTTAGAGTAAGGGCAGCACTGGCTTGTCTCCTGACAGATCCTGCGGCTAACTCAGAGAACTTGGGGGATAACCTTACCGTCTCCATGATCGGAGAGGAATCGTGTGTGAACCCAATCAGCAGCATTTTGGAATGCATCAGAGCACCATCTCTTATCTGGTAGCTGGAAGAAGGCTATCTGTCTAGTTCTAAGTCGGGTGATGAGCTAGAATCTGATTCCACTAAGTCTGTGGAGTTGGAATCCGATTCCAGTTCCTCTGATTTTGAGTCTGGCATTTCTAGGGGTGGTAACCTGGATTCCAAAGTCCTGTCTAGGTCTTCATTCATCTTTTCTTTTGAGTCTATGACCGAAGATCTAGACCTTTTGAATAAGAATTTCTGCGAATTTTGTGTATTTCTCTGTGCCATTGGTTTTTTTGTATTGGCCAAGATTTTCAGAATTTTAATGAAAACGAAGAGGAAAGAGTTCCTTTGGTTTTGAAAAACTTGATTAATCAAGAGGAGGAGAGGTTTGTTAAACCCTGTGTGGATGAAATCATTGCTATTAGTGTGGGTACTGAGAAGGATCCGCGTCTGGCCCAGATTGGGTCCACGTTGTGTTCGGAGGAGCGCAAGTGCTTAGTCACTTTGTTAAAAGATTTCAAAGATGTTTTCACATGGTCCTACGAAGACATGCCTAGAATCGATCTTGAGATTGTACAGTATCGGATCCCTCTTGACCTTGAGGCCCAACTGATCAAGCAGAAGTTGCGTAGAATCCGTCAGAATTGGGAGCTGAAAATCAAGGAAGAGGTCACCAAGTAGATCAAGGTAGGTTTCTTGTTAGTATCTGAGCATCTGACTTGGTTGGCCAACATTGTCCCAGTGCCGAAAAAGGATGGTAGAATTCAGGTGTGTGTGGACTTCCGAGACTTGAACAAAGCTAGTCCAAAGGATGAGTTTCCTTTGCCGCACATTGATAAGTTAGTGGACTTGACTACAGGCCATGCATTGCTATACTTTATGGACAGTTTTTCCGGGTACAACCAGATTCTGATGGCGCCCGAGAACAGAGAGAAGACAACATTCACTACGCCGTAAGGTACCTATTGTGACAACATTATGTCGTTTGGGCTGAATAATGTCGGGGCTACCTATCAGAGGGCTGTAACCACCATTTTGCATGACATGATCCATGAACAAGTTGAGGTGTATGTGAACGACATGGCTGTCAAGTCCAAAGAACGAGAGGGCCACTATATTGCCTTGAAGAAATTCTTTCAACGGATCAGAGAATACAGATTGAGGTTAAACCCACAAAAATGCCACTTCGGTGTGTAACGACAAGAAAAATGCTGTGCTTTTTGATCACGCAAAAAGGCATAGAAGTAGATCTTTCCAAAATTAAGGCCATCCTAGAAATGCCACCACCGAGGACTAAAAAGGAGGTGCGAGGCTTTCTGGGTAAAGTGCAAATCATAAGACGGTTTATTTCCAAATTAACCTTGACTTGTGAACCACTATTTGGTCTCCTGAAGAAAGAGAAGAAATTTCGATGGGATGATTCGATGTCAATTCGCTTTTAAGCAGGTTAAGGAGTACCTCCAGAATCCGCCTGTGTTGTCACCACCAGAGCCGGGGAAGCCTTTGATTCTGTACTTGTCAGTGACAGATACGACTATGGGATGTATGCTCGCTCAGGAATCTGAAGATGGGGTGGAGAAAGCCATCTACTACTTGAGCAAGAAAATGCTTGATTATGAAACTCGTTATACTCCGTTGGAGAAAGCTTGCCTAGCCTTGGTATAGCCTACCAGGAAGTTCAGGCACTACTTGTTAGCTCACTCTATAATCCTAATTTCAAGATTAGATCCCATCAAATATCTCTTTGAGAAACCATCGCTTACAGGTAGGCTAGCTCGTTGGTTGCTTCATCTCTCCGAATTTGATCTCAAATATGTCACCCGCAAGTCGGTTATGGGAAGAGCTGTAGCAGAGGCAGACCACCCGATAAAAGGAGTTGAAGTAGTGGAATACTTGTTCCCAGATGAAGCCATTCTGCAAGTTGAGGAGGAAACTTGGACGATGTACTTTGACAGAGCATCCAATCAGTACGGTTATGGGATCAGTGTGTTGCTGATAGCACCTGATGACTCTCATATACCCTTAGCCTTTAAACTCCAGTTCAAGGTGTCCAATAATGAAGCAGAATATGAAGCGTGTATTGTTGGTTTAGAAGCCATCTTGGAACTAGGGGCAATAAGATTGGATGTTATCGGGGACTCGAACTAGTTGTTTCTCAAGCAAATGGAGATTGGAAAGTCAAAGAAGAAAAAATGAATGTTTACCACCAGACCCTAGATGTTCTGATTCCTAGGTGTGAAAAGCTGACTTTCACACATCTACTGAGAGAGAAGAACAGGTTTGCTGATGCTTTAGCAACTCTATTTTCTATGGTAGACATCCCACTTGGAGTCTAGATGCGTTCGATTATCATTGAGCAGAAATACATGCCGGCTTATGAAACTATTGCCGCGACAGATGAAGTGAAAGACAAAAACCCCTGGTATTACGATATTTGGAACTTCTTGGAAAAGGAGATTTATCCACCAGGGCAAATGCCAATGACAAAAGGGAAATACGGCGAATGGCTGTTCAAGTTATCATCTGTGGAGGTTAATTGTATAAGAGAGGTCATCTGGGAATGCACAAGTTGTGTGTTGAGGAAGAGGAATCAAAGCGCCTGATGGAGGCCATCTATGGCGGGGAGTGTAGGGCACACATGAACGGTGTAATGCTAGCCCGGAAGATTCTCATGCAAGGTTACTACTGGTCCACCATGGAGGAGGATTGTATTGGTTTTGTTTGGTGATGCCACAAATGCCAAATTCATGCCAATCGCGTGAATATTCCGCCGTCAAAACTATACAACATGACTTTGCCATGGCCTTTCTTAGTCTGGGGAATCGATGTTATCAGTGCATCACACCAAAGGGGTCGAATGGGCATGAATATATCTTGGTGGCGATTGATTACTTTAAAAAGTGGGTGGAAGCCTAGTCCTAAGCAGTGTTGAAAGCATCTGTAGAAACCCCATTTTTGACCGCCTTTAAGACTTGGGCGCTACTGATGGTTTGCTTGGTGGTGAAAGTTGTGCAGTGCAAAGGTTCGATTTCTTCGGCAAGAGGAGAGTCAAATCCCAACTTCACATCCCTTTTTGGACTAAAACGATTTTGATCTAAAAGATTTTAGACCTTAAATCCTTCTATTTCAAGATGTTTTTTTGAAAAAGTTCCTGCGATATTCCGACGCTCACATTTTGTTAAATGTTGCGCTTTTCAGTAAACTGAGCAAGGACAAAGTAGAAATCAATGAAAGAGAGGTGAAATCTTTGAAAAATCTTTTAAAACACCTTGTTTAGTGGTTTGGAGTTGAAGAAAAGAGGAGAGAAGAGAAGAAAGCAAGTTGGGGAAGAAGTTGGGCATGAATTGTTAAGAGAAAGTTGAGCAGCCCTCGCTAAATCAGGCCTAGCCTTTTGTATAATTGGATTTAAGCTATGAGGCCACCACCGTTGGAAACAATACTTCCGGGGCTTCATTTTACACTCAAGAATCTCCTAAAGCCGAGTCCGGATGGGGGAGATATGGTTGGTTGAAGTTGGACATCAAACCGGTTAGGACCAAAACTGGTTATTCTTCACTAAAACAAGAATAACTTTTTGCACACTTGGAATTTTAGTGTGAGGCTTCCACCATTGGAAAGCTTACTTCCGGGGCTTCAATTTAGACACAAGAATTACTTGAAAAGGAGTCCAGATGAAGGAGTTATGCCTGTTTGAAGTTAGACTTGCAGAGCAGAATTTGCAGTCGGCCACGGAAGTGGCCAGTCGGCCAACAAAGTAGCAAGTCGGCCAAAAAGATGGCCGATCGGCCAGAAATGTCTAGAAAACTCAGAATTTGTAGATCTTTTGCTCCAGCTGACTTCCAAATGCTCCAGTTGTCTCTATAATCAGATATTTCGACCAAATGCTCTTTTTTTGCTATATATGCAACCATATCAGTCATTTTGGAGAGGAGAACGAGTTGACAAGTTTGGGAGCTTCTCACACTAAAACTCTCTCTCTCTAGAAGATTTGCGAGTAATTCTCCCCTCTCTCTATAATTCTCTCTCTCTCTCCTCTTGTTTTAGGCTTGAAAGTGAGAATTCCCTACATCTTTGCATACACTTCCTTAACCAAAGTTGATCATCTTTGGGCTAAGGTAGCTTGGGACTTTGTTTGAGCTCCAGAAGGTTGGTTTTGGCTCAAAAAAGTGGCTGTTCTTGTGTTGTGCTTCAAGGGTGAGCATCTCCCTCTTTTAAGCTTATTTTTGTACACAATCTTGGCTACCTTTGCATGTTGATTTTGGCCTAGTTGTCAACTACAAAAACCTCTATTTTTAAGTTTTTGAAATGATAGTTTGAGTCCTTGTTGGAGTTAGGGGTGGTCCGCCCTCCTTTGTTGCTTATTTGCTAAGTGTTGAGCCATCTTTTAAAGCATTTCAAACAACCTTTTTTTTCCCCTTCAACCACTGAATTCCAGAAGAATTTTATTGCTAGAAAACTTGTTTTGAGGTCCCAAATAGGAGGGGGTGGCCTCCCCTCCTTGTCTCTCCCTGTTATGCCTAGTTAGACTTGCAAAGTGACATGTTTTTTGTGACTTGTTTTAGCTTAGTTTGAGCATGTTTTGAGCTTTATTTTAACCTGTTTAAACTCTGTTTTTGGCTGGTTTGGTCAATCATTGCTTGCATCTTGCACTTGTAGTGTAAATTTGCTCACTAGCCTACTGAACTTGATGGTTTAGCCTATTAATCTAGCATGTGTATGCTCTAATCCAGCATGTTTTTAGCTATGTTTTAGCATGCTTTAGGTCTGACTTGAGTGGTCTTGGTCATATGGTTCATGTATTGCATAACTATAATGCAAGTGCCTTAACTAGCTTTGAGTTATAAGGCCTCTAGCATGCTTTATTTATGATGTTTGCATGATATGGTATCATTTGGCATGTAGTTTCAGAGCATATATCATTGTCTCACTTTCACATAAATCACTCTTTCATTGGGTTTGAGAGTTGAGTCTTCATGCCTTGTTTGCGAGCCATCAAATGAGCATGTTTCTTTGTGTTATATGCCTTGATCTTAGCATATTTCAACCACTGTTTTGGCACATTTAACCTCTGCCTGGGGTTGGTTTGGTCATTTAGGCTTAGTATTGTATGCCTATAGTGCTATGCTCTTTGCTAGTTTCAATGCCTTTGACTCCAAGTATGTCTTGCATGCATCATTTGCATGATTTTAAGTCATTTAGCATACTATTTCAGTGATGGAATATATGTCATTGCACTCCATTGTTTCAATCTTTCATTCACCTTGAAAGTGGTCTTAAGCCCCTTGTTGGCTTGAACATGGAATTGAGGCTCTCATGCCTAATGGTTTTAGCCTTCTCTTGAGGGTTTCTACTAACCAAAAGCATGAGGCTTCTTTCATGCTCAAGGTGCTTGTGGCTTAGGCCATCTCTCTCATTAGAGGACTTTCACATTGGACTTAACCGGCTAAGGGATTAATTGGTAAGCTAAAACGTATAAACAAAAATGAACCAAGTAAAACTTGTGAAAGATAAGAATTTGTGTTGCATTGCATGTGTTTGGATCGGACGTTAATCCAAACACAAGAAATGTGGGACGTTTCATACTCTAAGTGATGGAACGTGTCACATTTCTTGGTCGTCGTCCCCCTTGATCATGCAAGATAGGGTGGAGGCTCTTTGAGTCTTATGTGTGCATTCATCAAGCTTGTACAAGCTTGGTTCTTTGGCCACCATGCATTGAAAGTGCTTGGTTGGTGGCTTGAGAGCCAAGTGTTACACTGCTTTGAGCTTAAGACATGATAAGGAGTGCAATAGTACACACATTTCCTTGCAAATACACTGCCATGCCTCTGTTTGTGCTCTGTTGTATTAAAAATGAGAAATTTCAGGAATCAGTGGCCGACCGGCCACATGCCCTAGCCGACTGGCCACCCAAGCCAGCCGATCGGCCACCAATGCTGCCGATGGCCAACACTTTTAGCCGATCAGTTCATCAGCATGTTCCTGGGATCAAACAGAAGCAATCTGGAGGTTAGCACAATTTTCAGAAGTCTAAAGAGTGCAAGCAGATGCATTTAGAGGCAAGGTAGTGGATTTTTGGGAGGACGCGACCGAGCATGCATATCTTCCTTGCTCGCGAGGCCATTTATCACTTTGTTAGCTAGTTGTAGTTAATTACATGTACTGTAATTAATTTAGCTTAATTCATCTTCGTAACATTCTAATTAGCTTAGTATAGCTAGTTATTCAATTCGGTTTGTAATAATTAATTAGCTAGACTAGTTAGTTAATTAGTTGTTTTGTAATAAGTAGCTTAGCGTAGCTAGTTAGCTTATTTATTTGGACCCTCCGTCAAGAGGGCATAATGTTGCAATAAGGGTGTGTGTGTGTGCATGTCTTACAACCCCACTTCTTTCTCCCTTTTACTTATCAGCTTTCGATGGTTAGTTTAGGGCATATTTCAATTAGCATCCTTATGCTTTGCATGCGTGCATCATTTATTTGTATTGCATGCACCGAGCTCGGTGCATCATTCAAACTGCATCGTATTTCAATACTTATTTGAATACATGTATCAATTGTTGCATTCATATGCCATCTTAGATAGCCGAGCCTATTTTAGTTGCATTATTGCATGCGTTGTATTAGGCATCTCATATAGCTAGGATCATGCATGATTTCTAACTAGTTTTCTGTTTTGGCTCGGAGTACACTGTAAGTGTTTACGCTTTAGCATACTTGCATGAGTGTGAGTGTTACCATGATAGCATGCTTGCCATGAGGCTATTTGCTTAAGTGTTTAACTGCACGAATGTCTGTAGATGAAGGCTTTGTTACTTGAATTCGAACAATTGAATGAATGAATGTTTTAAGGCCACTTTGCGAAGTAGCAAATCATGTTTTAAGCCCATCATGCTTGATGGCAAATCAGCGCTTTACCCCACTTGAGGGTGGCACTTTCAAACCATTTTCGAAAACAAACATGAATTGTTTTGTTCCAATTCTTGCGATTTAGTCTATACTTGTACGCTATGCGCATCACATAGTAAAGTTAGATTAATAATTGGAATAAGAACACATGTGTTTATAAAAACAACATATCATGTTAGTAGATGCCGATCTTTGATCGGGCGAGCGGGGGTGCTCATTTTAGGACCTTCCCCTTTCGTACCCAAGTTCCCCAGCCGAGGAAACTTTGGTGATGATGGACACGTGGCCTTTGGCACGAGTCATGGTTTCCTAAATTTTCCAAAACAAAATATTTAGGTGGCAACTCTGTAATCTGGCAAAGCAGTCCATGTTTGGTGCTTTTTCATTCAAAATTGATTTTCCAAAACAATTTGCCAGATTTAGACTCTTTGGTGATTTATCAGTCTTACATTGCACTTTGTGAGATTAGATTTAGAATCGTGACAGGAGTTCGAACTATAGTAGTATAGACGCGCCCTTGGGCTTCTATGCTACAGTTCGGACTCCCTTTGGTGTGTTGCGGTTCTTAATCTTGAACCAAAGAGTCCAAATCCGGCAAATCGTTTTGAAGAAAAACAGATTTTTTGAAAAGTAGTGCCAAACATGGACTGCTTTGCCAGATTACAGAGTCGCCACCTAAATATTTTAAAATGGGAAATTTAGGAAACCCTGACTCGGTGCCGAAGGCCACATGTCCGTCATCACCAAAGTAGTCTTGGCTCGGGAGCTTAGGTACAATCGGGGAAGTTCAGCTATGAGCACCTTTCGCCTTCAAGACCGCCTCTACTAACTGTGATATCCGATTTTGAAAACATTACATGCTCTTATTCCAATTATTAGCCTAGAATTACTATGTTATGCGCACAGCAAACAAGTATAGACTAGATCGCCTAATTTGGAAATAAGCATTGCATATCCGTTTGTTTTGAAAAACGCTTCGGAATTTGCTACTCGCAAGTAGGCTAAAACACGGATTTCAATGAGTTTTCCAACTCAAGCAACCCAACCTCCACCCACAGGCATTCAAACAGTTTATCACATATAAGCACTTAGCCTCATGGTAGTCATGCTGTCATGGCAACATTCACACGCATGTGGTATGCTAAAGCATAAATACTTACATCGTACTCCGTGCCAAAACAATAAACTAGTTAGCAAACATGCATGCCCTAGTTCATGTTAGAGTGACTAATGCATCACATACAACATGTAATTAGGATAGGCTCGGCTAACCCTAAAAATGGCATGTGAAATGCAATCATTTGGTGCACGTATTCAAGTTAGATTTGAAAATACAATGCGGTTTGTATGATGTACCGAGCCCGGTGCATGTCAACAAATGCATGGATGCACGCATGTATTGCATAAGGTATGCTAAAATAAACGTGCCCTAATCTACCATCATAAGCAGGTAAATAAAAGGGAGAAAGAAATGTGGGTTGGAAGACATACACACCACTCACCCACACTTATTACAAATACGCCCTCACACGGAGGGACCAAATAAATATTACAGTCCGAATAATAAATAAATTAATTATTACAAAATTTCTAATTATTTAACAAATAAATGCAAAAAGGAAAGGTGGCCACAGCCGCCCGCCTCGGGATGCGCAAATGATGCTTGCTTGAGCCCGCCTTGCCCGGAAACCCGCACCATGGCACTGCTGCCTCTGTTTTTACTGTCCTGCTTCTCTTAAAAATGCCAAAGTTAGGCTCGAACTTCTCCTGACGCTTTAGAACACCATCGGCTGAATAGAATATTCACCGGCTGTGTACAATATCCATCGGCTGGAGATAAGGCTATCGGCACTAAATAAATGGCCGGTCGGCACTGAATGTTGCCGGTCGTAAACTTCTGCAAAAGATTTTGATAAAGAATGAGACGATAAAGGTGCATGGCATGGAATTTCAAGCAAATATGTGCATGGACACACTCCCTATCATGCAATGGACTCAAGGGAGCATGACCCTTGACCCCCGGGCCATCAATCACGTGTTTCAATGCATGATGGTCTGAAAGCCAAGTTAGCAACTTTGATATCAAATAAAATGCAAGCACAAAACAAATCAAAGGGCCCCAACCCCTATCATGATTGGTCAAGAGGCGAGGGATGCATGCTCAATGGAATGCAACCTAGGCATGGCGGCTAAGTATGCAACATGAACATGCAAATGAGCAATGTATGCTAGGCGCGCAACCTAAACATGTAAACAAACATGGCATGCAGCAACATGAAACGATGGACTTAAACTAACATGGGTAGCTCGCAAGCATGCCAAAATCAGCGGCCATTAAATGAAATGAGGTAACCGAAATGCACACAAACATGTCCAATGCATGGATCTATCCTAAGATACAACATGCAACTCTAACAAGGCATGGCAAATGATGAAACATAGCATATAATGGTGCATGTTTTAGATCTGAAATGGCATGCCCAATGACTCCAAAATAACTCCAAAGCATGCAAACATTTATGTAATGCATTGTTTAGGACTTGAGCACTAAAGCTAGTGAGATGCAATACACTATAAACATGCAAAGCGATGCTCGAATGAAGAAGACAGCCACAAACAGTCCTCATGCAGCCCAAAATAATGCTAAAACATGTATGAAATGTAGCCAAAATAAGCTAGCATGCTTGGCTAAATTAGCATGTGATTTTGACTAGCTAGCATGATTTACATGGCAAGTGTATGATGCAAAGCCCAAACAGGAAAAGTCCCTTCTACAACACTGATGAGGGACCAAAAATATGACTACTCATAGTAGATGACAGCCCCCAAATCAATATGAAAACATGCTCAAAATGCAATGCAAGATTAAGGCCACAAGAGGGCTATAACATGAAGTATACAAAACATGCATCAAACAGCCAAAGACCCTTAATGAAATATGTCCAAGGGGTTAAAATATGACCCATTCCAGTTCTGATTATGGCCCAAAAATAGAAGCAAGATAGGCTAACAAAGCATGCAAAATTACGGTAAATAGAAGAGATTATGAAGCAAGTGCAAGATAGAGATCCCAAATAGGGTTGAGCCCTCCTTAAATGTTGAAGAAGGGCTCAAAATGAGACTACTTACAGTTTACATTATGCTCAAAAACAGATCACACATAGGCTAGAAATTTCATGCAAAAATGAGGCATACCAAGGAGTATTGAAGCAAGTGCACTATGGAGGGCTCAAACAGGGTTGAGTCCTTAGAAAAACATGAAGAATGGCTCAAAAGAATGCCCCTTTCAGTTAGGGTCGGAGCCCAAAACAGTAAGCAAATAGGCCTAAGCAATGGTGCAAAAAAAGTGCTACGAAAGAGGGAAAATGGTCTTACCCTTGAAGATCACTTCTTTGCTACCTCTTGGACCAAGGAATGTTGCTTCTAAGCCTTTGAAAAACCCCTCCTTGCTGCTGGAAATGGAGTGGTGATGGTGGTGCTTGGTAGTGATGAAGAAAAGGCCCAAGAACAAGGGTGTTCAATGGTTGAATGGAAGAGATATAGTGAGAGATGGAGGGATATAGGTGTATATATCAAATATGTATGTCTATATCTGGTTTTTTCCTCCAAAAAATCCAACCTACACCAAGGAAGAGGAAGATGGCTGAAATTTTGCTTTGAAATTTCTAGAGAGAGAGGTTTTTTGGAGTGAGAAGCTCCCAAAACTTGACTTTTTTTGTTCTCTCCTCTTCTCTCCAACTTCAAACCCCTAAATAAGGTGTTTTGAAAGATTTTTCAAATATTTCATCTCTCTTTCATTCATTTCCACTTTGTCCTTGCTCGGTTTACCGAAAAGCGAATCATTTACCGAAATCGGCGTCGAACATCGTGAATTTTACTTCAAAATGTTTTGAAAGAGAGGGTTTTAAGGTCTAAAACCATCCAAAATAGCTTTGGTTCAAAATGGGGTGAAGTTGAGATTCGCTCTCCTTGCTCAAGAAATCGAACTCAGTGCCCTGCACACCTTTCTCCAACAAGTAAACCATCAGTAGTGCCCAAGTCTTGAGGGCAGTCAAAAATGGGGTGTCTACAAGTAGCTATGAACCCAATTCGTGCCATCTCTGAAAAGGGGGGCATGCAGAGGAAGTTCGAGCGGTCTACAACATCGCATGTGGCTAAGTTTATCAACAATATCATTTGCCAGTATGGAGTCCCAAACGAGATCATATCAGATAATGGCTCCCACTTGAATAAAGAGGTGATAGACTTGTTGGAGAAATATAATGTGGCTTTCCATAAGTCATCTACATGTAGGCCGCAAACTAATAGAACTATTGAAGCCGCCAACAAGAACATCAAGAACATCTTGCAGAAGATGGTTGAGACCTACATGGACTAACCAGATAAATTGCCATTCGCACTGTGGGGCTACAGAACTTCGATCTGGACGTCTACAGGGGCAACTTCTTATTCTCTCGTCTACGGGATGGAAGCCGTTTTGCCAATTGAAATAGAAGTCCCATCGCTGTGAGTTATGGCTGAGTGTTAAATAGTAGAGGCAGACTGGCAACAGAGCAGATTTGAGGAGTTGATGCTGTTTGAGGAGAGAAGGCTGAAAGCATTCTATCATGTTCAAGGCTACTAGTGCAAAATTACTAGGGGTTTTAACAAGAAATTTAAGTCCCGGAATCTCAAGAAAGGAGACATGGTACTGAAAGACAACCAAGCTCCCATTCATGACCCTAGGGGCAAGTTCAAACCCAACAGGACTGGTCCGTACATCATCAAAGCTATCTGGTCGGGTGGAGCTGTTATTCTCATGGACTTAGATGGCCTAGAATTTTCATAACCCATCAACATGAACAAGTTGAAAAAATACTATCCCTAAGAGGCTCGCTAGGTCGAAAATTCGAAAGGGCGACTTAGGCAAAAGTTAGAGCATGAAAAATTAAAAATAAAGAAAAAATAAGCTTGCAAGGTTGAAAACCCTAAAGGACGACTTTGGCAAAAGTTAGAGCGCAAAAGGAGAGAGTTAATACTCGAGTGAACCTCAACCGAACTACGTAAGCCTTGATTCCCATCTTCGGGATACATAGCTAACTTCATCCTGAAGTTCGGCCGTAATCATCTCCAACTAAACTGTCCTGTCCATGGGTTTGATTAGGTCATCTTCTTGACCTGAGAGTTCGGTTGTGATCTTCATTCTATGAAGAAGAGTTGGTTACAATGCAAAGCAGTGGTGTTCAATTAGGGGCAATTATGATCTTTTGATTCGGGGTTGTACATCTTGAGGATTGATTCCGTGCGTGTCGGGTGGTGATCCTTCTTGAAAATAGTTTAGGAAAGTTTTAATAAAAGTTGATTTTGTTCAAAATTTTACTTTTTACAACTTAGACCATTTTTGGACCAAAAGAAAAATTTTTAGTGCTCATAACTTAAATTTCATTGATTTCAACATAAAGTTTTCCAACTCTCTGATACAAATCAAAGTTGCTTTTATCACATCATAAAACTTGAAAAGAAAGGTCAAAGCAATAAACTATGGGCATAGGTGAGTTAGGTGCTCCTGCGTCCTCTGCTCGTTCTTGTGGAAGCTTTTGAAGCCAAAATGGACCTGGCTTGTGCCTCATCCTCGAGCCAAGTCAAGCACTCGCCAAAAAGGGCATAACTGAAACTAGGGGTAGGGGCCAGAAGCTCTGTCGTCCTCCAAGAAGCAAGGTACCTAGCCAGGTGTGAACCACGAATTAGAAATGAATCTAGATATTCTACTCCTTCCTTAGGGCAGGTCTGATCATGCTCGAACTGGAGTCAGAACCGGAAAGGAATGCAGAGCACGTAGTGCATGAGGCAAGTCAATTGTACGCCAGGTTGCCGAGCCATGCTGTAACTCATCTTGGTCAGATTAAGCCAGGGGTAGCACCAAGCTATGTCGGTTGCAGACCTGCCGTACAGTTAGTCGCACCACCATCCCCCGTTGGGAAAATCCACCTGCCGGTGGCGGAAGAAACAATCTCGAGCTTAGTACTTAGGGCAAGAGTCCACTACCTTCAGCTTTTCCATAAGCCATACATGGGAAGGGATGAAAAACAAGAGAGATTAAAGAATAGAGAGATGTACGTTGAGAGAAAAAGTAAGAAAAGGGCTTTGAGAGAAAAATAGAGCATGAGTGCCGAGTGATGTGAGAAATACATATAAGAAAGGGTAGGAAACAATACCTGAAGAAGTAGTGGACTCCCTGCGAATCTGGTAGTCTCTCGCCAATAAAAGGCATCCAAGCCCATCAAGGTCTTGGCTAGGGCCAAACCAATGTAACTCTTCCCTTCTTTCAGATCTTGGGCCACTTTGACCAACCGAATGCTGGACTTGCCAAAACTAGGGGCAATAAGGAAATGTGCAAGCATACATAAGCAGAGGGCATGTTGCCGAAAACCTCACCAGAGAAGGTCGCCTCTGTCACCGATGTCGGAAAATCGATGAATCAAGGTGGGTATGTCTAGCTTTCCGTTGTGGGCCAAAGATCGAGCCTCGTGTAAAGTGAGCCCACACATCCATCCCAAAGCTTGGGCGTGGCCAAAAAGAGGCTGAGGTATGATTTCCTCATCACGCCGGGTTTCCATCAATGCCCAAAATTCTTCAATAGTCAGGCATATTTCTTGTGTTCGAAAGTGAAATATATGAGTAATCGGGTCCCAGCATCGGGTCGTGGCATGGAGGAATAGAAAATAAAGTGGCGTATGACTCAATAGAAAAAGTGCATTTATGCTGAACCCTGAAAATTTATCTTTTCTGTGCCGTCTAAACTAGCTATCCAATCCGTGAATTTCTCGGCAAGAATTATCCCCATTTGTGGACGAAATTATTGCTGAAATGAGTTTCTGGAAAAGAAATCACGTAGTAGAGCCTTTTGTAGAAGATAAGGCTATGAGTGGAAGCCAGCTGTCAACAATCTAGAGGTTCCTTACACTGGTGGCCGGCAACTCCCATCTCTGGTCAGCGGCTCTCTTTTCTAGTCTGCCATCCATCTGTGTGCTAGGCATGTTGGCAGCGTGTGCTTTGTCTCAATCTTTGTGTTTTGAGGTTTTATTTTGAGTCTTTTGGTTTTAGCAAGTGTGTTTATTTGTTTTTGAGTTGTTTTCGCTTTGTTTATCGAGTTATATTTTGTATTTTGGTTGTTGGTTGGCTCATTACTCGATTAAGAACATCGTGCCACTACAAGTGTTCGGTATTCATTTTCAAATTCGATTCCATGTCCATTTCATGCAAATATGGTGCTCATGATGCAAAAATGATAACTCTTTTAAAAAAAAACTACGAGGTTTTATTCCGACCATGATTTTTTTGTACAAAAGAGGAGTACAAGTTTCAAAAGCAAAATAAACCTATCTGAAGCTATACATGTGCTAATGCTACCAAACAAGAAGAAACTAATCAAAAAGTATAGAAATTAGCGCTAGTTATCTCAAGCTCGAAAGGCCCCCTTCGTCCTCTTCCTCAGAGGGGACTCGAGAGCACTGTCTCCATCGGCACCACTGTCAGAATCAAACCCTGAACTAGAGCCGGTATCATCTCCGCTTCCTACTTAAGAGCCCGCTTCGGCGTCATCTCTACTCTCGGAGCTTGAGCCAGCATCATCATCTCCACTCTCGAATGACTCAGAAAGCAGACTCACTGCCTCCTCGGAGTCACTAGTCTCAGTATCATCATCGCTCAAAATGGGCTCTGAGGGGTTGCTCTGACCTCGGGTACCCCTATCCCTGCCTAGACCGTGGAGTGCATCTCGGTGGTATGCTGGGGCTTGTCTCTCTCTTCCCTCTACTACTACAGGAGGTACTACTGGTGCTGGTATTGGTGCTGCCGTTGGTGCCCTTGGTGCAATTGGGACCTAAAAAAAAAAAAACAAGTGTCAATATATCAGCTACAGTGTGTGTATCAGATACATGCATAGTATGCAGAATAAGTGTCATGCATAAATCAAGTATAGTGTGCCAATGTAGTGTATCAGTGCAGTTTGGGAAAGACCACGGTTAAAACGTTGATGTATCAGTGGAAATATGATAGCATGATGCACGAACAGGGTTAGCAATGAAATGCATGCTAAACTGAAAGAAATTACCTGGATACCATGGAGACCAAGCAGCATCTCCCTCCTCTGCACTATACCCATCAGAGAAGCGACCATCTTGAGAAGGCTCCCTTTATACTCTATAGATGCTTGCAAATACATTTGGATGACCAATGTCTGGGATAAACATATTTGAAATGAAATTGTGGAGTGCAAATTGTAAAGTGTGGTCCATACCTGAGACATGCCTCGAACTCCGACATACTCATGCCCAGCCTCTGTCGGCTCAATCGGAATCTGGTAGGCAGTCCTAGTTGGCTGCCAGGATGTGAGCGCAGTGGGAACCTCCAGCCAATGGATAGTTTGTTCAATAGGGAGAGCCCCTCTAGTATGGGCCCTAGTCGCTTGAGTCGCCTCACCTACCACAAGAGCCCCTGCTTCCTTGCCTACGTGAGTGCCCACCAGAGGAGGTATAAGGCGGGTCTGAATAAATGTTGTGTAATTGTAACAAGCCCGCGGGGGGACCTCGCTACAGCTCGGACTCGAATTGTGTAACAGTTCTTAATCTGAACCAAAGAGTCCAAATCCGGCAAATCATTTTGAGAAAACAAATTTTTTTGAAAGAAGTGTCAAACATGGACTGCTTTGCCAGATACAGAGTCGCCACCTAAATATTTTATTTTGGGAAATTTAGGAAACCCTGACTCGTTGCCTAAGGCCACGTGTTCGTCATCACCAAAGTTGCCTCGGCTCGGGAACTTGGGTACGATTAGAAGGTCACCGTGAGCACCCGCTTCGCCCGATCAAAGATCGGCCTCTATTAACCATGATATCTAGTTTTGAAAACATTGTGCGATCTTATTCCGGTTATTAGGCTAGATTTACTATGTGATGCCTGACATATAAGTATAGACCGGGTCGCCTGAATTGGAACAAAACATTTCATGTTTGTTTTTGAAAGATGGTTTGCTACCCTCAGGTAGGCTTAAAATGCAGATTTTGCCACCCTCAGGTAGGCTTAGAAAAGATGGTTTTGCCACTATTTAGTGGGCTTAAAACTCACAGTTGATGATTTGTCCCAATCCAAATAACCCAACCTTCACCCACAGGCATACAGGCAGTTATATCACATAAGCACATAGCCTCATGGTAAGCATGCTATCATGGCAGCCACTCACACACATGCAAGGATGCTAAAGCATAAAAACTCACCGAGTACTCCAAGCCAAAACAGAAGCTAATTAGAAATCCATGCATGATCCTAAGTATACAGAAATTCCTAATGCAACACATGCAACAATGCAACTATAGCAGGCTCGGCTATTCTAAACATGGCGTATGGAATTCTAGAGCTAACATGTATTCAACTTAGAATTGAAATACAAATGCAGTTAGTATGATGCGCCGAGCCCGGTGCATGCAAGACAGATGAATGAATGCAAACATGCTATCATACTGTATGCTAATTGAAACATGCCCTAATCTAACCATCATAAGCTGGTAAATAAAAGGGAAGAAAGACGTGGGGTTGGAAGACATATATCACACTCACGCACACTTATTACAATTATGCCCTCGCGCGGAGGGTCCGAATAAATAGTATACAGTCCCAAATAAATAATACAGTCCGAATAAATAATACAGTCCAAATATGTACAAAACCCTAATTAATTAACAAATTTAACTAGGAAAGTATTAAATTGGCATGCAAGCCAGGGACTGTCTCGACTCTTCTCCGGATGATGAATGATGCATGCTCGGGTTGCCTTTGCGCGGAAATCCATGGCGATGCCCCAATTAGCCTCTGTTTGTAATTATTCTTGGAATGCGTGCCAAGCTTTGGAAGGCTGCTGATTCTTGATTTGCTGCAACAAAGGGCAACAGAGGGGCATAGCAAAGTATTTTCACACATGTATGCATGCCTCGATCCTCGTGCCACCAATCATGCATCTCAATGCATGATGGCCGAGGAGTCGAATTGCACAACTCAATATGGAATGAATGCACATGAAAATACAACTAAGATCTAACTCCATCATGGACAATCCGGAGTGTCGGTGACTGGGAAATTGAGACACGTTCCGTCACTCAGAGTACGAAACGTACCTCGTTTCCTGTGCTCGGGCTAACTCCTATCCCAAACACAATGCAATATGCATGACATGCATGGATGCAACTAAGATACAACCTAACATGCACAATGCTATGAAATGGCATACACGATGCACGAGGTAACATGACATACACAATGCGCTAACATACAACCTAGCATACACAATGCTGTGAAATGAAATAGCATACACAATGCATAATGGGCTTACACCAACACAAGTGGACCTCGGCCACACTCGCATAAGAGGCCATTGGATGGAAATGAGACACTCGAGATGCGTGCACACGTGCACGCAAACCGAGAGCCGACTCTAAGGCACCAAATGCCACTCTAACAAAGCATGGCAAGGCATGGAATATGGCATACTAACATGCAAATTTCAGCGCTAAAATATGATGCAAAACAGCCCTGAAACATGGAAACATGGCACCCGATGCATGAAATGAGACTCGAAGCTCGAAACTAGGCGCATGGAATGACTTATAGCTATACAAAGCATGCATTATTTGAACATGAGGTATGAATACAGAATCAAGACAGTCCCAAAACAAGCATATTTCCAGTTTTAAGCAAGGCCAAAAGGTGAACACAAGTAGGGCTAAGCTAACATGCAAAAATGGCCTCGAAAGAGAGATAAAGAAGCAAGTAACAGCTGCTGGCCCTAAATGGCAAAGAACCCTTCAACAAAGTTGAAGAGGGGCTTGAAATGAAGCACTTTACAGTTTACATCAAGCCACGAAAATAAACACAAGCAGGCCTAAAACATTATGCAAGAAAAAGGCCAAAAGAGGGACAAAGAAGCAAGTGATGGCTGCTGGCCTCAAACAGAGGAGGGACCTTCAAAAATGTTGAAGAGGGGCCCAAAAAATGATATTTTATAGTTTATGACCAAGTCTGAAACAGTGCATAAGCAAGCTTAAAATACTATACAAAATAAGGCATAAAAGAGAGCTTTAACACAAAGAGCAAAAAGGAAGCCTCAAACAGTGAAAGAACCTTGATCAAACATGAATAGTGGGTCAAAATATGACTATTTAAAGTTCAGACCAGAGCCCAAAAATACAAGCACAAGGAGCTAAACAAGCATGCAAATATAGGGCCAAAAGAGAGATAAAGAGGAAAGTGACAGATGGAAGCCTCAAACAGTGAAGACCTTCAACAATGTTGAAGAAGGGCTCAAAACAAGCCTCTTTTCAGTTTATGACCAAGCTCAAAACAGTTTAAAAATAGGCCTAAAATACTATACAAAAATAGGCCTAAAAGAGGGTTTAAACACAGAGGGTAAGAAGGAAGCCTCAAACAGGGAAAGTCCCTTAATCAAACATGAAAAGGAGGTCAAAATATGACTATTTTTAGTTCGGGTTGGAGCCCAAAAATGTAAGCACAAACAGCTAAGAAAGCATGCAAAAATAGGCTCAAAAGAGGGAAAATGGGACTCACCCTTGTAGAACCAAGCTTCAACAACTTTTGGACCAGGTTTGGGAGCTCTTGACCTCTGGAAGACAGCCTCAAAGTGTTGTAATGGAGGATGGAGGTGTATACCAAAAACTGGAGCAAACGGCGGTGGTTAAGCGGTTCCGAACCGAGGCACACGGCCGTCGGCTCCGAAAAATCGGAAACCGGGCTCCAAACGGGAAAAATGGCCTACGACCATGAAACGTAGCCTACATCCACTGAGAGATGATATGAGACCTCTCCCTTCCTTCGGGAAGAGAAAATAGAGAAAACGGAGCCTGGTTCGCAAACCGAAGCAAGACACGAAAGAGCCCGGAAGTCCGCAGGCAAGGCTCACAACCGAGACTCTGAAACTTCCGCACGAGCACAATATGCAATATCACCAAGCACTCAATCGGTGACGTCTAAGTCTTAAGATCGGTCAAAAATGGGATGTCTACAGTAATCACCCTCTCCTCTAAAAAAGTCACCGTCTTGGCCTACCATGAACTGTATGACTACGTTAACTGGTAGGCTATCTGCTGTCCTCACAGACGTCGGAGGTGGCATCGGAACGACTAGATCAGGTAAATCCATAGTCTGGCGTATGAATCTCTCACTCAAAAACCAAGCCTAGCAGATTGGGCCTTTCAACAAAATTCGGAAGCGATGTGCCCTTAAGTTCCGTGATATCGGTCTTCACCCGACCGGTATTTTTCGGCCCGCCGTGATCTGTAAACAACGAATGTATAGATTGTTAGTTGCCATCAGTTGCCAAAGTGTGAATCAGAGCAGTATTAAAGCAAAAATGATTGTGAGTTTCCGGTTACCATGGCAGTGACCACTGTATCAAAGTAATGGCCGAAGAAGGTGAAGGTCTCACAACTCCGG
This sequence comes from Camellia lanceoleosa, assembly GCA_025200525.1. Classification (NCBI taxonomy): domain Eukaryota; kingdom Viridiplantae; phylum Streptophyta; class Magnoliopsida; order Ericales; family Theaceae; genus Camellia; species Camellia lanceoleosa. The sequence continues at coordinate 68,479,905 of CM045772.1, read as the reverse complement.
CGCTGATACCGACAATCGTACCATCGCGAGTAAGGGACAACAAGGGGGAGCTCCTCCATAGGCTCTGGAGCGAGGGTTGGAAAATATACATAAACCCATAGCTACAAGGAAAGCACAGCGATGTTATCAACAGTGTCAACAGATATAGAAAATGAAAAGGTGAAAGCACACAGTGTCAACAGATATAGAAAGTGCAAAGCAGAAAGCACATAGTGTCAATAGATACAGAAAGTGCAAAGTATAAAACGCATAGCATAAACGGATATAGAAAGTACAAAGTAGAAAGCATAGAGCATGAACAGATACAGAAAGTGCAAAGCAGAAAGCACATGTGTTGAATAGATATAAAGCAGAAAATGTGAAGTAGAAAGTATAACTGCAAAGAGGGAACTAAAATGCATGCCTCCCAGGCTCGCCAGTAGCCCCCAATCCGCCCTCCCTTTATGTAGGAGGTAGAGCTCATATAACTGTAAAGGGTGGTGAGGCTAGCTCCGCCCCAGTCATAGAATCGAACCTGGGGCAGTGTCACCAGGGCACTCAGCAGGTATAAACCCATGGTGTTCCACCTGTTCGAAAACAAGGTGGTACCAATGGCAAACAACAGGAAGCCTCGGCATACTGCTCCATCTCCTCTAGTGTCTCAGGCTTGCTCTGGCGAAACTGCTCGACGAACCAACTATATCTCACCATGGCTAGCCGGTATAGTGGTGGTCATGTTCCCAATAGATGGACCCAAGCAGCCTCTCACTCGCCCATGCTTGTGTTAATAGGGATTGGATCACCCCTACTCCTAAGCTTGTGATCATGGCAAAGTCGTAGGTAGTCATCATCATCTCCCTGGTAGTGGAGAGGTAGAAGGAGTTGGGGGTGTCCCGCCACCTCTCCACCAACTCTCCTAGAAAGGGGCAGTTAGCTATGACGCGTGACAGTCCAGAGCAGGAAAGGCCGAAACCATCCTCATCGATGATATCACGAACCCTGCTAGGGAGCTCATCGTACTAGTCCCTCGCCATCGTCACTCTATACCCCTTGTAAGCACGAGAGTCTCCCAGTGGCAGAGAAAAAAAGTGAATCAAACAGTGATGAAAGTGCGATCAGATGAAAGGCAGTGCAAGAAATATAATTAAAGGAAAGACAGGAATGCATGAAAATAGAATTCATACCTCGGTAGTGCGGGATGAAAGGTGGGAGGCTGGCTCCCTCAGCAAGAGCTCCTCTGGTACGCCACGAGCAAAATCGCCAAAACGCCTGATGCCTCAGGCAGTAATATGTGTGTACGGGGATGATATCTCACCGGATCGAAGGGCCACACTCTCAGTGGTAACAACTCCGGCATGAACTTTAGCGCGAACTCCGCCTTAAGGTTGGCCTCAATGTCCTCTGCTGCCCTGTCAGCCTCAGCAACTGCTGGTATACCTTGGCTACAGGTGGAACCTCGAGAGGAGCTCCGTCATGAGGCATATCGTTTGCCATCTGGAAAATGGGTGAAAAAGTAGGCAAAAAGTGAAGAAAAATTGAAAAAAGAGGAAAACTTGGAAAAAGTCAACCCTAGGAGAGAGAAAATGGGAGAAAAAGTCAAAACCCAAGAAAGTTCACGAAACTCGAGAGAAACTTGAGGGGAACAAGCCTAGAGTGGTGAAAGTGCAGAAAGAGTAACGAAATCAAAATCTGATTAGTTAAAATGATGAGAATTAGGAGAGTTTTACGAAAAAAGTGTGCATAGGGTGTTGGAAAACGCGTACAAAGCACGGATCTAGAGAGAGAAAGTACCTAGAGAGGGAGGAGAAGTGATTTCAGGCTTGGAGAAGTGAGGAAATGAAGTGTGTTAATCTATACTTAAAGACCCGAAACAAAAAGTCGAATTTGCCACGGGTGGCCGACAGGCTACATCCGTGCACGGCAAGCCTAGACAAAGGCCGGCAGGTGGCTGGCAGCTTCTCCTGGTGGCCGGCGAGTGGCCGGTGGCCCTCCTCTATGCCCTGATGTTGTTTTGTGTCTTTGTTTCCCAAGAAGTGTATGGAAGGTTCACTGTTGGGTCCAGATTGCTTCTAAGGGAGCTCCAAACTGTGTTTTGGCACACGATGTCCCACTTGCCACTATGAATAAGGTGTATCCTTTTTGAGCATGTTGCAATGTCTCTGAGAGGTATATCGGAGGTTGCTCACCGAATATCACTTTTATTCAAATTACATCTTTATTTTCTTCTATACACTTATAACGTGTGTCCTACATTGCTCTTGATTCATGCATAGAATGTGTTCGTATATGCTTTCAATTTTGCATAGAATATGCTTTTGTTTTTTTTTACATAGAACATGCTTTCAATTAACATCATACATCGGTTGTGCATCTATCGCACTTTTTCATTTTGTGCATCTATCGCACACATTCAGTCCTCTGTGTTTTATCTTGGGATGCGTGAAGCGCGAGCCCGAGTTGTTTCTCTTGTATCTCAGGACGTGTGAAGTGCGGCTCTGGGCATGTTTTATCTCGGGACGCGTGAAGCACGAGCCTGAGCAATTTCTCTTATATCTCAAGACGCGTAAAGCACGACCCAGGGTGTGTTTTATCTCGGGACGTGTAAAGCGCGAGACTGAGCGATTTCTCTTGTATCTTAAGACACATGAAGCGCGACTCTGAGCATGTTTTATCTCGGGACGCATGAAGCGTGACCCTAGGCATATTTTATCTCAGCATGCGTGAAGTGCGAGCCCGAACAATTTCTCGTGTATCTTGAAACGCTTGAAATGCAACCCCAAGCGGTTTTTCTCCAGTTTCTCAGGACACGTGAAATGCGACCTTGAGTGGCTTTTACCTCGAGACATGTGAAACACGACCTCGAGCTATTTTCATTTCTCAATTTCTCCGGACGCGTGAAACGCAACCCTGAGCGGTGTTTTCTTTCCTCGTCTCGTGTTTTGGTGTGATCTTTTTGCAGGGAACAGGTGTTGGTTTTGAAGCTTAAAGCTGCTCATTCATATGTTGTTATCTATTATTGCTTACTGCATCATCTTTCATGATTATAACTTTTTAATCTAGCCGGCTTCACAAAGCGTGTGAGTCCAGCTTTCAAAGTTTTTTTGTGTGCATATCATCTGTATCTAGCCCCAAAACTACGCTGGTTTGATTCCATGCAATGGGATATATAGGCAGCCTACGGGCGCAACCATTTATTTTTGTCTTGATTGTTTGTCCAAGTTTTGTGGCCTTTTCAAAATGAGTCATCTTTGGGCTTTGACATTCACTCACGTCATTTCATGACTCTGAGTTCTGTCAAAGAGGGGCAACTATAGGCACCCCATTTTCGACCACCCTTATAACTTATACGTCACCGTTTGCACGCTTGATGATGAGTATATATGCTTATTAAGTGGTCGAAGTCCTCAGCGGGGTGCCACAGCTTTGAGCCTTTCAAACCCTTGGTTTTTCAAGCCCGCAACCTCTTGTGGGTTGCTGGCCACTACTATGGGCTACCGACTAGTACTTCTAGTTGCCGACCACTAATGTGGCCTGCCAGCCACCAGTGCATTTTGTAGATATTTACCTGCCAACTGTGCCAGCTGTTGGCACAAATGCATGCACCTTCTTACACATGTATGTATTGATATTTCTGAGGGAGTTGCATGGTTTTCTATATATAGGAGGCCTTAACTTCCATTTTAAGGGTTGGAATTTTTAGAGAAAAAATTCTCTCTCTATTTCTCTCTCTCTTTCTCTCTCTCTCTCTTGTAATTTCTTAGCTTTTTGCAAGCTTTTGCCTATACACTCTAAATCAAACCTCTCCATCTTTGAGCTGAGGTATCTTTGAGCCTATTTTAAGCTCTTGAGGGTGTGTTTGCCTTGATTTGTTGCCTAGAATTGGTTTTTCTCTTCAAGAGGTATAAAGCTTTGCTTCTCTACTTGCTTTATTTACTCATTTTCTTACTATTTTCCCACTGTTTTTGGGCTGTATAAACACTGCATTTTTGGGCTGAAACATATGGTTTAAGGCCAATAAAGGTTAAGGGGTGGTTTACCCTTCTTTATACCTTACTTTCAAGGCCTTTACCCTTGTGTTTCCCACCTTTACACCATCTCTTTTTGAGCTTTTAAATACTGATTTTCAGAGTTATTTCAGTGGCTAAAATGTTGTTCTGAAGTCCAAAACTGGAGGGGTTAGCCTCCCCTCGTGTCTTGCTTACTAGCCTAGCATATTCTATATTTTAGCTTTTTATTCTAGCTTTTATTCGCTTAATTCCAGCATGTTTTAGGATTATTTTAGACCTATTTTAGGACTACTTTTAGCTGTTTGTTGTATTTGAGCTTTGTATTGCATGCTTGTAGTGCAATTCTTCTCATAGGTTTGGTGGTTTAGGCCTTAGCCACCATCATATTTGAGTAGATAGTGTTTATTTCATACTTTCCTTCCTTGTGATGACCTTTAATCACCTGTGCAACCTCCCACCTTTCTTGGCTTTTGCTTTGCTTTGAGAGTTGTTTCAAACCTATTGTTCTTTAAAGCTTGAGATTGAGGTTGTCATGCTTAACAATTTAATCCCTTTTAGGGGTCATTATCAACGGCATGACATCTCTCTCATGCCTTAAGCCAACTCTTGGTTTGAAATTTCTCTCCTTTAGAGGATTTGGACTCAATTGATTAAAGGATTAAAAGGTAACTAAAATGGAGTAATAAAATTGGCTACTAAAAAGGACGCAAGATAATAATTTGGTTTGGGTTCAATCGGACGTTAATGGAACCCTTGAGTCTTGAGTCATTTTATACTCATAAGTGATGCAAACGGCTCAAGATTCATTGTCAACTACTTCCCGTGAGCACTCATGATAGGGACATAGTTTTGAGAGTCTTGTTTTGTTGCATTTATTGAACTTGCACCCTTTGGTTCATAGGCCATCATTCAATGAAATTGCATCCATTGATGGTATGTGAATCAAATTTTACCACTTCTTTGAGCTGTTTGATGATAAGGAGGGGTGAGTTGTGCAAACAACCTATGAGAATACCCTGTTCTTGCTCTATTTGCTCTCTGTTGCAGCAGGAAAATCCAGTCATCAGTGGCTGGCAGGCCACTTTCAGTGGCCGGCGGGCCACCATCAGTGGACGGTAGGCCATCCCTTCTAGCCTGCCGGCCACTTGTGAAAAATCTAGCAGTGTACTTTTGAAGCAGAACATAGTTGGTCTCGAGGTGGAAAATAGTGCAAGTGTTCTACTGTGCAACAGAGGCATTTGGCAGCAGAAATAGTGCCTTTTTCGGGTGGAAAGTCTGTGCATGCATGAGCATTCCTCGTTTCTTGAGGAGGAGTAATTAGGGAGTAATTAATTTGGTTACTTCATGTTGTAATTAATTAGTTAGCTAAAGTAGTTATTTAATTTTGTGTTGTAATTAATTAGTTAGCTGGAATAGTTAATTAATTTGTTGTTATAATAATTAGGTAAGTAGTTTAGCTCAATTATTCATTTGGGTTTATAATAGTTAATTAATTAGCCTAGCTTTAATTAGTTAGTTAGTTTATTTATTTGGACCCTCTTGCGTGAAGGCGTAATGTTGTAATAATGTATATGTCTTCCAACCCCACGTCTTTCTCCCTTTTATTTACTAGCTTATGATGGTTAGTTTAGGGTATCACATTTCGTTTAGCACATATCATGCCTTGCATCCATTGTCTTGCATACATTGGGCTTGGCGCATCATTCTAACAATGCATTGTCGTTTAAATACATTCTTTGAATACGTGCTTAGAACCGCATGCTATTAGATTACCTAATATGCCATATTAGTAGCCGAGCTTAGTAATTGCATATTGCATGCATTGCATTAGTCATATTGCCTAGTTAGGATCATGCATATTTCTAACTTTATCATCTTTTTGGCTTAGAGTACTAGGTGAGCTTTTATTTGCTTTAGCATAATTACAAGAGTGTGATTGTTGCCATGTCAAAGCATGTACACCATGGGGCGTAGTGCTTATTTGATAAACTATGATAAACTATTTTAATGCATGTGGATGAAGACTAGTTGCTTGAATTGGGATTGTGCGTACTGAATACTGCACTTGATGATTGTGGATCGGGGCTCCACACTTGATTAGACTGTCTAGCAATTGAGGCCTTGCAACAAAGAGCACCGTCAGAGCTGCCCGGCCGGGATTGGCCAGATAACCCCTCTGGTGTGGGAATAAGTAATCGGAGAAGCAGGAAGATGCTCTCTAAGTGTAGAGAGTTATCTTTCAGTGAGTAGGGTTTAGCTTGGATCAGTTACCTTCAATGTGAAGTTAGTGTAGTTTATATATCTCTCATTGCTTGTTGCCCAAGATGGTTTCATGGAGCTCTGGTGCTGCCAAGTTTCTTTTTAGCATTGCCCAAGGTAGGGGACCATCTGGTAGATGTCATGGGGTGCATGTACTCATTGTAGTCATGCTGATAACAAACCACATTCCTTTGGTTAACTGTTTTTGTGATTTTGGGTGTGGGGGACCAGCTGAGGTGGCAACTTGCACATGCATATACTCACAGCTTCCACGTTTCTCTAGTGTGTTCCTTTGGTTCGGCATTGTTGTGCCTCAGCTTGGCCCTCTATGGGATTGCTTGTAGAGATAGGCCGGCCCAGTATGATATCTTTGTGTGGGCTCGGCCTTTTTTGGGTTTTATCCAAGGGTTAGGTCCTGCGGCTCGGTCCAGCCCAGCATCATGGTTGGACTTTCCTTTCCGCCATAGGTTGGGCTCGAATGCTTGAGGACTTGGGTGGATTGTTGACGATGTAATTCGGCTAAACTAACTAGCCCACTTGCTTCTCCTGCTTCTCAGGTCTTGAGTCTAATGGATTGGGCCGGCTCAAGGATAGGATCTGACCCATTTCATATTTAGCCCAGTCATTTGCCCCCTAGCTCGCGCTAAGGTTCCCCTTGGGAGAAGCTATTGCTCTATACTCTAAGCGTCGCGTCACTTCGAATCTGCCCCAGTTTGGTCTTGGTGACGGTTCAAACTTGACACACGCTCCCTGCATATGTCCTTTCATGGCGACATGTGGCAGCGTGGTACTAGTGCACAGAGATAGTGCATCGATTCCATGCTGATGGTCGTGATTTATGTACTTTCATCAATCCAAATCCCTTCATCTGTTTTCAAACTTTTAGAGAGTCCAAAATCCTTTCTGTTTCTCTGAGTTGGTCTCGTCGGTGCTCTGTCTAGACGTTTTGCTGTCGTTCTCATTTCAGTGCCGCCTGCTTGTTACTGTTGTTCCAATCTCTGTAAGTTACCTTGAGATTCTTCTTTTCTTGTCTTTTTCTATCTTGATCACCTTCTTTGGCCCTTGCGCCATTGTCTCCAGCGTCTGGTTTTATTTTCTGCCGAGTTTGAGTTTTGTTTTCGTCCCATTAGGTCTATTTAATGGGGAAGTTTCGATCATTAGTTGATACCCCTGAGGCTATGGCCATGTTTCGCTGAGACTATGGTATCCCTGATGATGTGACCCTTTCGTTGGCGAAGGTTGACGCCAAGCGCATGGGCACTACGAGTACTATTCCCTTCCCAGTGGCGGCCATTGTTGATGGAGGGGTTCGATTTCCCCTCGACCCTTTGGTGTGTCGATTCTTGCACCAAGTTTAACTTACCCCTATGCAGGTATCTGTTAATCTGTTTCGGGTTGTTTGTGGCGTCTCCACTCTTAATTGGTTGTTGGGTTTAAATCTAGACATTTGGGACATTTTGGGTTGCTATACTCTTTCACACAACAAGGATCATAGCACGTACTACCTTCATGTTCGTTCGGTCGATTGCCATCTTGTGACTAGTTTACCTAATTTGGACAAACATAATGAGGATTTTCTACAAGTCGGTGGTAATTGGGAGTTTCCTGTTGGGACTAAGTTCCAATTTGAACAGATGCCCAAAAAGGATGGCTACCCAGGTTCAAGTCCTTTCTTCTAGTGTCTTATGTGTTTCTTGTCTTGTTTTGAATGTTGCTCTAATGTTGCCCTTATTTTCTACAGAGGCTTCCCATTTTCAGCACAGGTCGAACCGAGAGAATACTGAGGCCATCAAAGTTGTTTTGTGGTACAAGAAGAGGTCCACGCCTGAGCTATTGGATTACCAAGTGACTTATCGTTCCATTATCCCGAAGAAAACGAGGCACACTGCGTCTCTTCTGGATTCTAACACTGAGACTGATACATCTCTTACCTCTCTGGTTACGAATCACCATCGAAGCCAAGGTGTGCCGTCAGAGAGGACACCTTCTCCTGCCCCCAGTTCCGCTAGGGATGGGTCTATGTCGAAAAGGAGAGTATTGATGGATTTGGAAGCAGAGGCTTTTGGCTCCTCTGACGCTTTAGGGACTCCTTCGGTTAAGGCCAAACTGAAGAGCCTTATGGATGTAAAGTTAGAGATTGGAGCCTCTGGCCCTTATACTACTGTTGCCGCCAAACCCTCTGCTTCAGTTGTTGCAAGGGTGAAGAAAAAGAGGAGGGAAACCGGCAATGCGGTAGTTAGGGAGGCCTCTAAAGATCCTGTTGAAGATGAGTCATTTGAGAAGTAGGAGCCACCAATGTTCCATCAGGGCAGACCCATTGCTACTTCAGATTTAGTTGTTGCTTCCGGAGACTTTGCTTTTGACCTAACCAAGACCTTGCTAATGCCAGTGGATATGGATGATCACAACGGGCCTCATGATATTCCCGTTCTGAACGCGACCTTCCAAATGATAACTATTGTAAGTGTGTTTTGTTTTGTTTTTTTGTTTTGTTTTGTTTTGTTTTTTTTTTTTTTTTTTGTGTTATGCTACTATCTTCTTTTTTTTAATACCTTGCTATCTATTGTAGTGTATTCAAAGGATGCACCTATCAATCACCATAGCAAAGGAACTAGAGATGGCCGCATTGGAGGCCTCTATGAATGCTAAGAGATTGTCAGTGAGCTTGGAGGCCGAGAAAGAAGGACGTAGGACTGCCGACAGGGAGGTGCTCCGTCTGAACAAGGTTGTTACCTCAGTTGAGAAGTCTAAGGAAGCTGCCATTGGGGTACATGCCTAACTTGAAGGGAAGGTGGCAGAGTTGGAGGTCATGATTGCAGTTGATGGCCACCTAACGCTCAAGGCTGGAGGCTAAGTATTGGCAGCAAGGTTGGGATGAGGCTGGGGCTGTCTACAAAGAAGAGGTGCTAGTGTTGCGGGACAAGCTCTTTCTGAAGGGTTGGTCAAGTGCTCTGGCTGCTGCTCAGGTTCCTGAAGGGTCTCCCTTGTTTTAGCATGTTCCCGTTCCCTCAAGATCCTTGGGCCCAAAGACTGCTGTTACCTCTGCAATTCTTCCAGCTAAGGTTTTCCCAGGAACTAATTATGTACCCAAGACTCAGGAGAGTGATGTTGCCAATGAGACAGTAAACGTTGAAGGGGTGGAACCCTGGAAATTGAAGCTATGGGAGATGTGGTTAAGGAAGCTTCTACTTCTCAAGATGTTGGAGCTGCCTCTATTTTTCCTCCCCAAGATGGCCTGGATAAGATTGTGGACGCTGCTCTTAAGGTTCCTCCTATTGATGGAAGTTGAAGTCTTCTTTGGAATGATTCGAAGTTTTCACATTGCGTTTTTTCTTCTTTTTGCTTTTTACTACACTGGAGCTCGGTCTTCCGGACGAGTTGCCCCCTTATGTTTGCCAAGACAATTTTCTTCGTTTTTTGTTGATGTTTGTGAGGCCAGTTGTGCCTTTGTTCGATGATGGAATTTGCCTTTTGATTTTGCAATCTGATGCTTTCTTGTTTCTATGTCTGAATGTTATCTGTACTGTTTGCCCCCGGCTAAGCACTATTGGGACCTCCGGGCCAAATATCTACTCGGTCTGGTTAACGAATATGTTGTGCCACTGTGCTTAGGTATGTAATGAAAGGAGAGGATCTTACTTAGGTCCAGGTTGGTTTCGAAAAACAATTGTTTGCCCCCACCTGGAGCTAAGTAAGATTGGTACTGAAGATTGTGCTCTTTAGGCAGAATTGCTTAAGTCTGTTGCAACGTTAGTAGTATGAGTGTATTTGAATGAGATGAAGGTATAAAGAGGTGTCTTACTCAAGTCCAGGTTGGTTTGTCCCCAGCTAGAGTTGAGTAAGACTAGTGTTGGAAGTTTGCTCCTGATAGAATTTGGCCGAGTTTTTTCTAACTCTGTTTGTATGCAGCTGTGCTGAAGTGTTGATGTGACGATAATTAAGAAATTCTGCAGACTCAGAGATGTTTATTTAAAATATGTTAGTGCGGTTTGCACCAAGCAATTCCACTTGGCTAAAGTCCAATTTAGTTGCCAAACATAATTCCATCAAGCAAGTCCACTTGGCATGTTTGAGTGCTAACTAAAATTAATTCCCGTTCATTCGTTCTAAAACTAAGTCCGTTTGGGTTAGACCAAAGCTAAATCCATTTGATAAACATCAAAGCTAATTCCATTTGGTAAACACCAAAGCTAAATCCGTTTGGTGAACACCAAAGCTGATTATGAAAATCTCTTGCAACAAAGCCGGTAAGATATCAAACACACACACAAAAAAAAAAAAAAAAAAAAAAAAAAAAAAAAAAAAGAAAATTGAGAGAAGTGGGGAGGCATTTGCATTGATCAAAAGATAAATGTCTTTACACTCTGAAACAGAAGTTAGGGGATAATTCTATTGATAGTATTTTTTGAGAATTGCTACATTCCAGGGTATGGCTCTACCTTTGAGATCCTCGAGGTAGTAGCCTCCATTTCCAACAAGGACTGGGACTTTGTATGGACCCTCCCAGTTAGATCCAAGTTTTCCTTCACCAGGCACCCTTTTGTGATCCATAACTTTTCTCAAAACCAGTTCTCTAGGTGTGAATTTCCTTGGGAAAACTTTTTGGTTGAAACTCTTGATGAGCTACTGCTGATATGCTACAAGTCTAATTAGTGTTGCTTCCCTTCAGCCCTCTGCCATATCCAGTGCTTGTGCAATAGCTTCCTCATTACTTGCGCTTTCAAACAGTTCAGATCGGAGGGTTGGGAGACCAACTTCAAGTGGGATAACAGCCTCCATTCCACAAGTTAGGGAGTAAGGTGTTTCCGCTGTTGACCATCGTGCAGTGGTTCGATAGGCCTATAACACGTGGGGTAACTCTTCAACCCATTTTCCTTTTGCATGTTCGAGCCGCTTCTTTACTCCCTTGATGATAATTTTGTTCGACGCTTCTACCGGGCCATTACTTTGTGGATAGCCCAGAGAAGAGTTTCGATATTCGATTATGAGGTTGGCACAAATTTTCTGAAGATCTTTCCGTCAAACTGTGTTCCATTGTCTACAATCAGTACTCGCGGGATGCCGAAACGGACCAAGACATTTCTCATGACAAACTGCTTTGTGTCTGCTTCTTTAATACTCGCCAGTGCTTCAACTTCAACCCACTTAGTGAAATAGTCAGCTGCAGCGATGAAGAATCGTCTGTTCCCAGTGCCACGTGCCAACGGTCCAACAATATCCAGACCCCATTGCGCAAAGGGCCATGGGTTGGTGAGTGAAGTGAGAGTTTTGGTTAGCTGATGAATCAGTGGAGCAAACCTCTGACATTTATCGCACTTCTGAACGTACTATTGTGCATCTTGTTGCATCGGTGGCCACAAGTACCCATGAGTGAAGGCTCGGTACGCTAGTGACCTTCCACCAATGTGGCATCCACAAATCCCATCATGAATTTCGTAAAGAACATTTTAGACTAGATTTGGATGCACACACAAAAGATAAGGACCGAGATAGGAGCACCTGTATAGCTTCCCAGACGATGAGACCTAGAACCGAGCTAACCTATGTTAGATTTTGTTGGCCTCCTTTTTGTCTTCAGGGAGAGTGCCAGATTTCAGAAAAACAAGTATTGGATCCATCCAGCTTGGCTCTAGGTTACTGTAGAGGACTGTAGATGCAATGCTTGGTTTTGGCATAAACTCAACCCAAACTTTTCTAGTGTCTCTGGCATCTAATGATGAGTCGAGGCAGGCCAGAGCATCAGCGTGGCTGTTTCTATCCCGATTGATTCGTTCCACTCGTATGGATTGGAATTTTTTGAGTAGATCCTTAGCCTTAGCTGCATATATAGCCATTCTTTCGTCTCGTGTTTCGTAGACCCCAATAAGTTGGTTTACAGCCAACTGAGAATCGCTGAAAACTAGAAGTTGTTCTGCACTGCGTAATCTAGTGAATAGTGCTTCGTACTCCACCTCATTGTTAGAAGCCTTCCAACCAAGCCTAAGAGCTTGCTCCCAGATAAACCCTTTTGGTGACATAAGTACTACCCCTACTCCCGAGCCACAGTTATTGGATGATCCGTCGATATAGAGCTGCCAGATGTTACCAATAAAGAGTTTATATGCTTCTATAGTGCACTGCTTTCCTAGTTCGGTTGTGCGTGGCACTTGTATCGAGCCAGAGTTCTCGAGCTCGGTGCCCTGGGTGGGAGTGAATTCAACAATGAAAGCCGCCAAGACCTGGGCCTTGATCGCTATTCTGGGTTGATATCGAATATCAAGTTCAACCGCCTATTTCGCTGTTCGGCCAGAGAAACCGGCTCGACTAAAGACGGATCTGAGGGGGAATTCAGTGAGGACATTGATTGTATGACCCTGAAAGTAATGTTGCAGCTTCGTTGAGGCAATGAGCAGTGCATAAGCTAGCTTTTCCAAGGGCAGGTACCATGTCTCGGCATCTAGCAGAGTCTTGCTAACATAATATACTGCCCTTTGTTCCTTGCTAGCCTCTCAGATCAATACCGCACTTACAGCGTGATCCGAGACTACTAGATATAGGTACAGTTCGTCTCCTGGTTCTAGAGTGGACTGGAGAAGTGGTGTGCTGAGGTATTTTTTGAGACTTTGCAATGCTTCAGTACATTCAGGACCCCATTCAAATGCAGCCTTTTTTCTCAGTAACTGGAAGAAAGGCTTCATCTGATCTGAAGGCTTGCTGATGAACCGATTCAGGGCAGCCGCCATCCTGGCCAGTTTCTGTAGCTCCTTTGCCTTTGTTGGTACTTCAAGCCCTTGTATTGTTTTGATTTGATTTGGATTTGCCTCGATTCCTCTGTGAGTCCCCATGTATCCCAAGAACTTCCCTGTTCCTACCTCGAAAGTGCATTTCGAGGCATTAAGGAGAAGCTGATGGCTTTTCAGCATACCAAAAACTTCTCTTAAGTCTGCAAGGTGGTTTGAAGCAAGCTTGCTTTTCACTACCATATCATCTATGTAAGCTTCCATGGTTCTTTCGAGCTGGTCCTTGAACATTCGAGTGATCATTCGCTGGTAGGTTGCCTCGACATTCTTGAGGCCGAACGGCATTACTTTGTAGTAATAGGTGCCTGTTGGAGTGATGATTGATGTCTTCTCCTGATCTGGGCTGAATAGTGGTATCTGGTGATAACCGTTATAAGCGTCCAGAAAGCTCATACGTTCATGTCCAGCTATTGAATCTACCAGTTGATCAATGCGAGGTATAGGAAAACTGTCCTTGGGACAAGCTTTGTTTAGGCAGGTGAAGTCAATGCAGACTCTTCATTTTTCATTCTTCTTCTTGACTGCAACTGTGTTGGACAGCCATTGTTGGTACTGAACTTCTCTAATCGCCCCCGATGTTAGGAGTTTTTCAACCTCGCCAATTACTGTTTCAGTGTGCTCAACTGAGGATCTTTAATTTTTCTGCACGATAGGTTGAGCGGTAGGGCTAACGTTGAGTTTATGGCAAGCAAAATTCGAATTCAACCCTGGAGTATCATATGCTAACCATGCGAATACCTCCATACTTTCCCTCCGCAAATCTAGTAGCTAAAGTTTCTCATCAGCGCTTAGCGAGGTACCGATAAGGAAGTACTTTTCTGGATCATCCTCGTTTACTAGGACTCTCTCTAAATCCTCTACTATCTTTTTCGCTGGGGTGCCTCCCACATCCTTCAAAACTGGCTGTTCGGCTACTTCAATTGTCTGTACTCAATTGCAAAGTTGCTTAGCTTTCATAGCTACCATGAAGCAATGTTTTGGCGCAACTTGGTCCCCTGAGATCTGCTCTACTCTGTGTTCCGTTACGAAAAGGATGAGCTGGCGATAGGTCGAAGGGATCGCTTCCATTTGGTGAATCCAAGGATGACCGAGTATGGCATTGTAAGGAGAAGGTGTATTAATAACTAGAAATTCTATCTGCAGGGTCTTTGTCCCAGCCACAATTGGCAACACTATTTTGCCAAGTGGCCATTCAGGCTATGAATTGAAGCCGACCAATGGAGCTGCCGCCGGGGTGAGGTGCTGCTCAGAGAGACCGAGCTTCCTGAACAAGTTGTAATACAATATATCCGCCGCATTGCCCTGATCTACTAGGACTCGTTTTACGTCAAATCGTTTCCCAATTCGCACAATTATAATCAGTGCATCAGTATGTGGGTGTTGAATTCCTTCTAAATCCTTTCTAGTAAATGAAACAGTGCACAAAGGGGACTTGGGTACTGTGCATACCTTTTTTGGCACAGACCCTACTGACATGACCTGCTGAATTTGCACAACTTTGGAATTTCTTCTTTCAGTGACTCTTTACCCTCTTGGGTATTTGTTCCATGGATTACATTTATTACCAACCGAGGAGGATGCTTAATGTTCAGTTCCGGTGGAGGGTTTCCCTATTCGGGCACTACTTTATCCTGATCAATGTAGTCTCAAAGGTGTCCAGCAGCTACCAAGTCTTCCAAGTGTTGCTTCAGTGCTCTGCAATTTTGAGTCATATGCCCCTTGTCTTGGTGATAGGTGCATCTGACCTTCTGATTGCACTGATCTAGATCTCCCAACATTTTTGGCAGCCAAATAAAGAATGGCTCTCTCCTGATCTTTTCCAAACTACAATAGATTGGTTCTTTGAATACGGTCACGACTGCTTCGTGAGATTTGGACTTGCCTACTTCATTCACCGTGAGTACTCGGTGTTCCCCTTGGTCCACTCTCTTCTTGTGCCGAGCTGTTTGCTCAATTGATGCTACCTCGATTGGGAATCTGGTCGTCTTTGAGGCGAGCATACTGCTCAATCCTAGCACGCAAATCTTTCAGTGATGTGGCTGGGCGCTTGGTAAGTGACCGTCTCAGCTTACTTTCCGAGCGCAGACCATGTTTAAAAGACATCACAACCATCTATTTGCTACAGACGTTTTCCTCCAGGTCATTATACTCTTCCCAATACCTTCTAGCATAATTGCACAACGTTTCTTCCTATTCCTTTCGGAGACCGAACAGTGTATCCGGCTGTTTCGGGATCTTAGTGTTGGAGATGAACCTGGCCAAGAACTTTTCGGAGAGCTACTTCTAGTCGTAAATCGATCTTGTAGGGAGTCGATCAAACCATCGAAGTCCGGATTATCCCAAGCTAGACGAGAAGACTTTGCATATCAATGCTTCGTCTCGACTCCATAGGGACATCATCTGTCTATAATGGCTGATGTGCGTCAATGGGTCTGACTTCCCATCGTACGACATGAACTTTGGTGGGGTGAATTTCTTGGGAGGTCTCATGGCCTCAATTTTCGAGGGGAATAGGGAGGAGACGAGCCTATCCAATGCTCAGTGCTCTCTGTGGTGGATGGTACGGTCAAGATGATTTGGCCGTTGCTCATTTTGCTTGTTACCAATTAGCCAAGTACGAAGGACTTGAGGGGGGTACTCTGTGTGCTGGCAAGCTGTCTTCTGCATCTTTGCCCTTCTCCGGCGTGAGCCACGGGTGTGGCTGCTCCCCACCTCACTTTGTACATGGATTGGCTGGCTCTGCTACCCAGACTCATTTCTGGGAACCTTCTTCACTGGTGGTTCTCGTGATAGGCTTCTCTGTCGTAGGCCAGAGGGCTCTACATCAGTCCTCTTCTCCATCAGGTCACCCATCACCCTTTTGAGTTGCGCTTTCAGCTCTTGTATCTCCATTCCCATGGAGTCTATGATTTGATCCCTGTAATCCTTCTCCAGAAGAAAGTGATAAGAAGAACCTCCAACAAAGGGCAATCGATGCTCAACAGATTTGGGAGTCTGATTATTGTTTCTGGTTTGTTCTTCTAGGACTGTTGGGAGTGCTAAGCCTTTGTCCTTTGTCTTCTCTATCTATGGAGTCTATGTCGAAGGTGAAATGTCCTCAATCCCTATCACCGAAATCAAGTGCAGAACTCGGAGACAAAGCAGTCTACGTGCACCGCACCAATTGTGCATACTGAATACCGCACTTGATGATTGTGGATCAGGGCTCTGCACGTGATTGGACTGACTAGGAATTGAGGCCTCGCAACAAGGAGCACAATCAGAGCTGCTCGACCGGGGTTGGTCAGATAACCTCTCCAATGTGCGAATGAGTAATTAGAGAAGGAGGAAGATGCTCTATAAGTGTAGAGAGTTATCTTTCAGTGAGTAGGGTTTAGCTTGGATTAGTTACCTTCAATGTGAAGTCAGTGTAGTTTATATATCTCTCATTGCTTGTTGCCCAAGATGGTGTCATGGAGCTCTGGTGCTGCCAAGTTTCCTTTTAGCATTGCCTAAGGTAGGGGACCATCAGGTAGATGTCATGGGGTGCATATACTCATTGTAGTCATGTTGATAACAAACCACATTCCTCTAGTTAACTATTTCCATGATTAGGGGACCAGCTGAGGTGGCAACTTGCACATGCATATACTCACAGCTTCCACGTTTCTCTGGTGTGTTCCTTTGGTTCGGCATTGTTGTGTCTTAGCTCGGCCCTCTATGGGATTGCTTGTAGAGATGGGCCAGCCCAGTATGATATCTTTGTGTGGGCTCGGCCTCTTTTGGGTTCTATCCAAGGGTCAGGTCCTGCGGCTCGGCCCAACCCATTATCATGGCTGGACTGACCTTTCCACCACAGTTTTGGCCCAAGTGCTTGAGGACTTGGGTGGATTGTTGGCGATGTCATTGGGCTGAACTGACTAGCCCACTTGCTTATCCTGCTTCTCAAGTCTTGAGTCTAATGGATTCGGCCGGCTCAAGGATAGAATCTGACCCATTTCATATTTAGCCCTTTCAGGGATGGTTTGATTCATGTACATTTAAGCCCAGTTTTTCGAGTGGCACATTTACAAATTCTTTTCAAAAATAAACATGAAATCAAAGTATTCCAATTCTTTCAAATTACTGTATACTTGTGTATGTGCTCATCACATAGTAGTGCTGGCCTAATAATCAGAACAAGAGCATATAATGTAAATAAGATTCACAACATGATTAGTAGAGGCTGATCTTTGATCGGGCGAGCGGGGGTGCTCAATTCACGACCTTCCCCTCTCGTACCCAAGTTCCCAAGCCGAGACAATCTTAGTGATGACGGACACGTAGCCTTTGGCATTGTGGAGAAGTGGTTTAGAAATACTCTTCAGATCCTGGGAGACGCTAGTGATCCTCAGCTTGACACCTGAAAAGATACAAACACTCCGGTCGGGGGTGCCAGAATTAGCACTCCGACGGATAAGTTAGTTCAGACACTCAAGATAGCTTGTTTACTAAGTTAAGTGAAGTGATTCTAACATACCTTTCTAAATCTGTGGTTCTTGTATTTATACTTGCTTTTTGGGGCTCGGGGCTTGAGCCTACTTTTATCCCATTCCCCTTTTATTCATTCGGAGCTACTGACCTCCGTCTATTCGGCTTTCCTAACGTATTCGGCGTCCTAGTCACGCAATATGAAGCCGAATAGTATCTGATTTCTGGGGAACGCATCTTCTGACTCTTCTACTTATTCGGCTCCCACAATTGCCCCCCAAGCACTTCACCGACAACAGTTGGCTGGAGTGCTTGGTTTTGAATTTCGAAAAGTCAGAGCCAAAATTTGGCAGTTGGCCTCATCCTCATGCGGATATCTAAGCGCGCCCCTTTCGGTTGTCATGTCGACTTCCCGCCCCCTCGTACGTGTCTATTTAATGCGATTTAAAATTTTGACGTCCTTTTAAGTATGTATTTTATGACGCTCATCGCTGGATTGCCTTTTGAATGGTCCCTGCAACTCTCTTTTCCGATATGCTCTTCGTCCTTTGTAAGTTCTCTCCTCCCTTGCTTCGAAGACTCTTTCTGGTTTATTCCTTCCTTGGCATATTCTCATAAACTGTAGGGTATGGCGAAACATTTAAAAGACCTCCTCTCGCCGATCAATTCGGCTTTATACGCCATTTCTCCATTCCTGATGATGTCCATCTGTCGCTTGTGGCAGACGGCACTCTTGATATGGAGAGGGAGGACAAAACCACGATTGTCTTTCCTCTTTTGTCAATTGCAGAGGGTGGAGTCCGTTTCCCCCTTCACCCATTTCTTAGGGCTGTGCTTCGCCATTGGGGTTTAATCCCTTCCCAACCAAATGTGAATTTCTTTAGGATCATAATGGGGGTTATACCGCTCAACCGTCGCCTAAGAATTAACCTTGGCATTTCAGCCATCTGGCATTGTTATGCCTTGGATAAGTCTTCTAGTCGGCACGTGCGTTTCTTCCGTAGGGCCAAGGATATCGACCATTAGCTGATTACTATGCTTTCCAGTTTTGGAAAACGAGTTGATGATGTTATGGTCGTTGTCCAGGGTAACTAGGAATTTGGCAAAGGGGAGGATCGCGTCGACTCTATTCCTAGACAGAGGGGTGAGCCAGGTGGCCGATTGCCTTCTCACTTTTATTATTTGTTCATTTTTGTTGTAAAGCCTCTTCTTTGAAATGTTACGGCTTGGCTTGTGCAGGGAGCAATTTGAAGAAAGTTGTGTCTTCAATTGACGACGCTGTTCTTTCAGATATCGAAGTCGCACTCAAATATTTGGGCCGTTGAAGTCTTCAGAAACAAGGGAGGGCGGCCCATATTCTGCTTCGTTACGAGCCGACATATACGACCTTCTCGGCGGCGGAAAATATCCCGGTTCCGGAGGGTGAAGATTCTCTTATCGCTCTTATTTTGTCCGACTTCAAAAACTTGAGGCAGGTTGGTTTTGAAGGGTCCGATTCGGAGTGGGATGTAGCTAATGTTACCGAATCAGATCAGTCTGAAACCGAGTCTGACGAGGTATTGAATTCGGCCGATCCCCCATCCACTTCGGGCCGAGGGGATCTTTCGCTTGACGGCGTTTTTCACGGCTTAGAGGATCTTCTCGCCGCAGACCCCAAAGATATGGTCGGGTTAAGCCTGACAAAACTTGCCAGGAAAGTGAATGCGAAAAGGTTGGCCGCATGGCGAAGAGCGGAGGCCCTTCCATCTAAAGTACCACCAGCCACCGAATCTCAATTCTCCCTGCCTGTTAGCGAATCAGAGTCCTTGCGCGTTATTGAGGTGGAGACGGTAGAAAATCGGAATGCCGAATCTACTTTGATCATGCAGGCTGGCCAAGAAGTTGAGGCAGAGAAACACCCTGCCAAGTTTGAGGCCAGCTCAGAAGAACATGGTGGCAAACGTCCTCGATTAGAGGGATCGGGCGTGATCGTTCCTTTTGTGATTCAGCCGATGATAAAAAAACATGCCAGTTTCTTCTGATGCTTCGGCACTTAAAGATCCAGAAGTCGCATTCAGCTTGGCTACGTCCATGTCGTTGCCGTCTGACGAGGAGGCTTTCCGGGTGGAAACGGATCTGAATGCGACAGCACTAGCCACCCAATCGGCACTTTTGGTACATATTTGAACTTAGCTTCTCTTAATCCAAATACTGTTGAAGTTATGGTTTTAAATTCTTGTTTTACAGACCGTCGGATGGATAGCCAATATGGGCCATCGCCATCACAACGCCGTCAAACAGATTGGTCATTTACGCGAGGAAGTTGAAGGCTAGAAGAGAAGGGCCGAGGTCGAAGCTTTGATGGCGAACAAGGAAGCCTCAAGGGCCGACGCCGAGATGGAGAGGGCTCGTAGCACGGATCAATTGAGATCGAATGCCGAGAAGAAGGCGGACGCGAGCGAAGATGCGCTCAAATTGGCCCAGAAGGCGATCTCCAAACTGGAGGCTGAGTTGGCTGAAATGAAGGCGGCGAAGGAAGCAGCCGACTTGGAGTCTTCCAAAGTATTCGAGGTCGGGAAAAATGCTGGACTCGCTGAGTACATGGACCAAGTCCCCAAGTTTGAAAATCGGGGATTCAAACATGGCTGGCACAAAGCCCTTGCTGTTGCTAACGCTTCATTGATTATGCCAATACCATATGAGCAAGTGGATATTGAGCCATTGGAGTCTGATTCCGATGGCTGATCCGGCCGACTGGATGTCGAATGTATTTTTACAGTTTTTAATTTAGTATTTTTCATCTGTTGCTACAGTCATAGTTTTTTGCTAGGCATTTTTATGCGGGCTTGTAGCTTTTTGTTTAATAACTTGAGCATATAAAATTTCATGAGTTATGCTCAATTAGCTAAGGAAAATGATGTTGACGAATGATGTTGCTTTCAGTTATGGTTAGATCGGCTGCTTAGCTTAGGTATTTGGCCAATCAGATTAATAAATATGCCCTTGCCTTGGCCAGGGCGTGAGCTTGGGAAGCCGAATGGGCCTAACTCGTGGGCTGGCTGAGGCACACATTGATCGGTGCTTGCACTTGAAAACATGGCCGACCAGATTAGTAAATCTGCCCTTGCCTTAGCCAGGGCACGAGCTTGGGAAGCCGAATGGGCCTAACTCGTGGGCTGGCTGAGGCACAAATTGATCGGCGCTTGCGCTTGAAAACATGGCTGACCAGATTAGTAAATCTACCCTTAGCTAGGGCGCGAGCTTGGGAAGCCGAATGGGCCTAACTCGTGGGCTGGCTGAGGCACACATTGATCGGCGCTTGCGCTTGAAAACATGGCTAACCAGATTAGTAACCGCTTTAGCCAGTATGCCAGGTTTAATGGGCCTAACTCGTGGGCTGGTTGAGGCACAGATTGATCGGCGCTTGCGCTTGAAAACATGACCGACTAGATTAGTAAATCTGCCCTTGCCTTAGCCAGGGCGCGAGCTTGGGAAGCCGAATGGGCCTAACTCATGGGCTGGCTGAGGCACAGATTGATCAGCGCTTGAAAACATGGCCCGACAGTTAGTAACCGCCCTTGTCTTAGCCAGTATGCGAGCTTGGGAAGCCAAATGGGCTAACTCGTGGGTTGCCGAGGCACGATGATCGATGCTTGCGCTTGAAAACATGGCCGACCAGATTAGTAAATCTGCCCTTGCCTTAGCCAGGGTGCGAGCTTGCAAAGCCGAATGGGCCTAACTTGTGGGCTGGCTGAGGCACAGATTGATCGGTGCTTGCGCTTGAAAACATGGCCGACCATATTAGTAAATCTGCCCTTGCCTTAGCCAGGGCGCGAGCTTGGGAATCCGAATGATCCTAACTCGTTCGTAGGCTGGCTGAGGCACAGATTGATCGGCGCTTGCGCTTGAAAACATGGCCGACCAGATTAATAAATCTGCCCTTGCCTTAGCCAGGGCGCGAGCTTGGGAAGCCGAATGGGCCTAACTCGTGGGCTGGTTGAGGCATAGATTGATCGACGCTTGCACTTGAAAACATGGCCGACCAGATTACTAAATCTACCCTTACTTTAGCCAGGCCTTAGCTAGGGCGCAAGCTAGCCCAGCTCGTGGGCTGGACAATTGTCATCTGACTGTTGACGTTTGGGATTACTGACGTTGCCTCGGGAGAGCTGCATACATTGAAGGATAGATGGGGCGGGTGCACGCCAGAGGCCCTACTTATTTCCATTCAGGCAACTTGAGAGGGACGAAGATTGACTGAATCAGACGCCGCAATGAGTCGTAGTAGCGAGTCTGCGCGTACGGGAAGAGGAACGTCCAAGGATCGGGAAACACAGCAGCCCCTTAGTCATCGAAGCAGATCGCCCCAAAAGGACAGGCAACAACGGGGAAATTCTCCGCGCCCGCGACCGAAAATTGGGCCTGATACGTCGCCACGACCGTTGAGTTTTGCGGTTTGTGTGAGGAATAGACCAATGATGGAGGCGGATTCTATCATTAAAGACCCAGATGTGGCAGTCGAGTTCGTTCGACAGATATTCCTGCCGAAAGTCCAACAATCGATGGTCGGACGTCGAGATTTTGAAGTATTTCGAGACGGCATACATGGGGCCGTAAAAGGACTATATACTGCTTATGAAGTCAGCATGCATCTACGAGAAGCGTGACGTGAGAGCGAGAAAAAGGACGAAAGGAATCGCAGTCTGGAGATTCGCGCGGAAAAGGCTGAGCGTGAGCTTCGAGAGCTAAAAAATGTTCAAACGAGCACGTCGGTGGCTGCCGGTCAATCTAAATTGGTTGTTACGGAGAGAGTGACCCAACAGACCTCGGGTTATGAAAAGGGGTTTCAGGACGGCCTGAAGGTCAGGATAGAAAAGACCAAACAGGACCTTGCCGAGGAGGTCTGCCAATGTGAAAATTGTGGATTCAGGCAAGGCTGGATCAAGGCCTTTCAAACCGAGGAAGCTCTCGAAGCCATGGGCATTGATTCGGCCTCGCCCCTGTATCATCGCCACTACTTTCCTTATTCTGATTTCGAAATTGAGAAGAGTGACGATCAGGGTGCCGAATGAATAGACTTCGCGCCGAATAAATAGAATTTCTTTTATTTTCAACATTTGAATTTGGTCTTGAAATGTTATGTGCTTAATTAATCGTATTATTTCAACTTACTGGCAAGTTTTCTATTGCGTGGCGTAAATGTTTAAACATGCATTGACCGGCTTGAATTAAGAACGATTCTCAGTGAATATTTATTTGGCCAATGAAGTGGTCCGAATGCATCTCTCAGAAAGGCCAATCATGATATCCACGAAGGGCGCTCCGAATTTGGAGTCTTAATCGGCCTTAATAGGCTTAATCGGCCCAAAGGTGTCATGCACCAAAAGGGCTCCGAATCCGGAGACTTGGCTAGGCCAATCATGATATCCACGAAGGGCACTCCGAATTCGGAGGCTTAACCGGCCCAAAGGTGTTATGCACCAATAAGGCTCCGAATCCGGAGACTATTTTGGCCAATCGTGATACCCACGAAGGCCACTGCAAATTCGAAGGCTTAATCGGCCCAAAGGTGTCATGTAGCAATGGGGCTCCGAATCTGGAGACTATTTTGGTCAATCATGATATCCACGACGGCCGCTCCGAATCCGGAGGCTTAAACGGCCCAAAGGTGTCATGCACCAATGGGGCTCCAAATCCGGAGACTATTTTGGTCAATCG
Source organism: Camellia lanceoleosa (assembly GCA_025200525.1). Taxonomy (NCBI): domain Eukaryota; kingdom Viridiplantae; phylum Streptophyta; class Magnoliopsida; order Ericales; family Theaceae; genus Camellia; species Camellia lanceoleosa. The sequence continues at coordinate 68,456,735 of CM045772.1, read as the reverse complement.
TGATATCCACGAAGGGCACTCCGAATCCAGAGTCTTAATCGGCCTTAACAGGCTTAATCGGCCCTATGGTGTCATGCACCAAAGGGGCTCCGAATTCGGAGACTATTTTGGCCAATCGTGATATCCACGAAGGGCGCTCCGAATCCGGAGTCTTAATCGGCCTTAATAGGCTTAATCGACCCTAAGGTGTCATGCACCAAAAGGGGCTCCGAATTCAGAGGCTTTATTTTGGCCAATCGGGATATCCACGAAGGGCGCTACGAATTCAGAGTCTTTGTTTTGGCCTTGGAAGGCTTAATCGGCCCTTATTAATCAAGGCTTGGGAGCGAGCTTGAGAAAACGAGAAACTCTGTATTGCAAAGGTGGAACATATACAAGTATCAAGCCCACAAGTCGAGTCAATGATAGAATTTACATAAATGTGTTGAATTCCAAGGCCATGGCAGGCTTCTTCCTGACATGTCTGAGAGCCGATATGCCCCTGTTCCTGCGATGGATTCTATCTGATAGGGGCCGTCCCAGTTTGGACCCAATTTTCCATCGGCCGGTCTCCGGTTGGCTGGAAGTACTTTTTTCAGGACAAGCTCTCCCGGCATGTCTCGGCGCAACTGAACTCGCTGATTATACGACTTGGCGAGCTGCTGCTGATACCGTACCATAGATGCCAGGGTGCGGTATTTTCGTTCTTCGATTAGAATCAGATCCAGGGCAAGCATCATGTCGTTTTGGCCCATATCAAAAACTTGCGATTTCAGAGTTGGAAGGCCAATTTCCAAGGGTAAGATTGCCTGGGTTCCAAAGCATAGAGCAAACGGTGTTTCTCCAGTGGATCTCCTCGGCGTAGTACGATGAGCCCACAATACACTCGGCAATTCTTCGACCCATTTGCCTTTAGCTTTTCTAGCCTCTTTTTGATGCCGTCCAAGATGGATTTGTTAGAGGCCTCGGCTTGACCATTGCTTTGGGGGTAGGCCGGTGTTGAGAAGTAAGACCGAATGCCATATTTGCTGCATAACTCTCAATATACACCACAATTGAACTGGGTGCCATTGTCTGAGATAAGAGCTCTCAGAATGCCGAATCGTGTTATGATGTTTCTCCATACAAAGCGTTTAATGTCGGCATCTTGTATATGTGTTAAAGCCTCCGCTTCGACCCATTTTGTGAAGTAGTCTGTCGCGACGATTAAGAATCGCTTGTTCCTTGGGGCCCTGGGCAATGGTCCTACGATATCAAGTCCCCACTGAGCAAACGGCCAAGGGCTGGTGATAGAGTTCAACTCTTCGGCAGGCAGATGGGTTAATGGGGTGAACTTTTGGCACTGTTCGCATTTTTTTACATAACTCTCCGCATCAGCTCTCATTGTCGGCCAATAATATCCCTACGTTATAGCTCGATGGGCCAGGGAGCGTCCGCCAGAATGGGCACCACAACTGCCCTCATGTATCACTGTCAGAAGCTCCTCCACTTTGTCGGGGTGCACACATTCCAAATATGGACCAGAGAGGGACTTTTTGTAAAGCCCTCCTTGCGGATCCAGATAGTATCGCAAGGCTTTATTTCGCAACTTGTGTGCTTCTTTTTTGTCCTCTGGGAGTTGTTCAGAAAAGAGGAATGCAGCAATGGGGTCCATCCAGCTTGGTGCGGATTCTATAACGTTGACATGGATTTCCTCCAAAGGGCCAATACTCGGCTCCGGGACGAAACCTACTTCGATGGTCCGTTTGATCTCAGAATTAATGGCAGAGGCTAGGCACGCCAAGGCATCCACGTGTGTGTTCTGGTCGCGTGTTATTTGGTTCAGTTCATGATGGTCAAATTTTGCCAGCAAGGAATTGGTCGTTTTCATGTAGGCCGCCATACGGTCGTTTCTTGCCGTGTACTCTCTCTTTAGCTGATTGATCACCAATTTTGAATCACAAAACACAAGCAGACGCCGAGCGCCGAGAAGGTGCGCATTCCGCAAACCGACTAGAAGGGCTTCATATTCGGCTTCGTTATTTGATGCTTCGAAGCCGAGCTTGACGGCCTGCTCAATTACTGCACCGTCTTGAGACATGATTATAACTCCGACGCCACTGCCCCTTTGGTTAGATGATCCATCACAGTATAATTGCCAAATATCCCCGACATAAATTCTCCAGTTCAGCTTTAGTAGAACTTCAGACTTTGGTCGAACTTCATCAAGTTTGTGGTTGGCAAGCTCGCCGGTGAATTCGGCAACAAAGTCAGCCAACACTTGCCCCTTGATTGTAGTTTTAGGTAAAAAATGAATGTCGTATTGGCCGAGTTCAAGAGCCCATTTTGAAACATTTCCTGATGCTTCTGCACTTCGTAGTACTGATCGGAGGGGATAATCTGTTAGCACCCCAATGCTACGTCCCTGGAAGTAATGCATCAGTTTTCTTACCACCATGACTAGGGCTAAGATGAGTTTTTCCAATGGAAGGTAATGTATTTCAGCGTCAACCACTGCCTTGCTCACATAATACACTGGCCATTGCTCCCCCTCTTCCTTTTTTAACAGTACGGCGCTGACGGCCCTATCAGAAACTGCCAGATATAGGATGAGTGGGTCACCAGCGGCGGGTGTTGTCAACAGAGGTACTGAGCGGAGGTAGGTCTTGAGTCCGTTGAAGGCTGATTCACATTCGACAGACCATTCAAAAGCCTTACCCTGCCCTAGTGTCTGAAAGAATTGTCAGTAGCGATCTCTAGACCGGCTGATGAACCTGTTGAGTGCAGCGGCCATCCCCATCAACTTTTGGACTTCTTTTACTGAATGGGGGGAGCCGAGTTCCAAGATTGCTGTGACTTGCCTCGGGTTGGCTTCGATTCCTCGGTGATTGACGATGTAACCCAGGAATTTGCCAGAGCCGATTCCGAACGCACACTTGGAAGCGTTCAGTTTCATTCTGTATTTGCGTAAGATGCTGAATGTCTTTTCTAGATCGGCTATATGATTCTATTTTTCTTTGGACTTGACCACCATATCGTCAATGTATACTTCCATAGTGTGGCCGAGTTTCTCTTTGAACATGGCGGTGACCAATCTTTGGTAGGTTGCCCCTGTATTCTTCAGCCCAAAGGGCATAACTTTGTAGCAATAGGTTCCTCTTGGGGTGAGGAAGGTAGTTTTGTCCTGGTCATCTGGATGCATGGCGATTTGATGGTAGCCTCTATAAGCATCGAGGAAGCTCATGCGTTGATGACATGCCGTCGCATCGACGAGCTGGTCGATTCTAGGTAGAGGAAAACAGTCTTTGGGGCAAGCTTTGTTCAGATCCATGAAGCCGACGCACACTCGCCAAGTCCCATTTTTTTTTTTCACCACCACTGTATTGGAGAGCCACGTAGGGTAAGTGACTTCTCTAATTGCCCCGGCGTCAAGCAGTTTGTCTACCTCCTCAACAACGGCGCAAGTGCAGGTTCGCCGATCACCGGCCTTTTCAATGATCGGCCTACATTTCGGATCGATATTCAGATGGTGCTATGAAACTGACAGATCTACTCCCGGCATTTCGTACGGAGTCCACGCAAAGACGTCAAGGTTGTTGAGCAAGAATGAGATTAGCTGCTGCCTGTCGGCCTGATTTAGAGAAGCGCCGCCGATCATGAAGAACTTTTCTGGGCTTCCATCAATGTCAACTCGGTCTAAATCTTCCGTGGCCTTCTCATTTGGATGTCGCCCAACGTCATCCAGTATCTCCCGATTCGGCACCTCAATGGAGTTTACTTGCAGTTCCTTTGGCGTTCCGGCGGCAAGGAGATAACATGCTTGTGCCGATTTCTGGGATCCGCGGATTTGCTCAATGCCGTGTTCTGTTGGGAAACGTAGCAGTTGATGGTAGGCGCTTGGGACAGCCTGCAAGGTATGCAACCACGATCGCCCCATGATGAGATTGTACGGCGATGGCAGCCTGACGACCAAGAATTCCACGTCCACCTTTCTAGAACCTGCTCGAACGGGTAAGCTGATCTTTCCCAATGGATACTATGGAGTGGCATTGAAGCCGAATAGTGGATAAGGAGCCGGAGTCAGGTCTGACTCGTTGAATCTGAGTTTGGTGAAGGTTTCATAATACATAACCTTCGAGGTACTGCCCTGGTCGATAAGAACGCGTTCGACAGTGAACCGATTTACGCACAACTCAACAACCAACGGATCCATGTGAGGGAGTGTTACACCGATCAAATCAGAATTGTCAAAGGTGATACTTGGCGTTTCTCGAGGCTGCTTTGCTGGCATGAGTTGCTGTTGGGGGCCTGGATGTGATTGGATCGCAAGCACGGCCGGGGCTGCTGGCAGGCTGTATATCATGTGGACGGTGTCAAGTGGAAATGCATCCTTCAGAAGGGCAGGTGTTTCGACCACACTCCTCCGGACGCATTGGTGGAGACGTTCATCCTTTGCCAACTCCTCAAGATGATTTGTTGAGGCATAGCGGCCGTCAGTTTCTTGCTGTCGAGCCCGACATCGTCGATCATCTGCCCTCGGGGGTCACTCAGAAGCTTGGCGCACCATTTGTTTGGATTTTGCTATTTCTGAGGCCAAATCGTGACGAAGGCGTTCGTTCTCAGCGATGATGTTGTCCAACCTCTGTTTGGTTTGCCTAGCTTGTGCGATGGTTGCTTGTATTGTCTTTTGCGTTGGGTTTGAAGATGAGCAGAGGTCCAAGGCAAGTCTTGTTGTGATGGTTTTTGGTCCAAGTGAGCTTGCTGGAATGAGGTCACCTCTCTGTGCGGCCTCGTCAGTGGCTACTGGAGGATCTTCAGTCACGCCTGCCATGGATGTATTTGAGTATTTCCACAGACGGCGCCAGTTGTTGAGAAGTGGTTTGGAAATACTCTTCAGATCCTTGGAAACGCTAGTGATCCTCAACTTGACACCTAAAAAGATACAAACACTCCGGTTAGGGGTGTCGGAATTAGCACTCCGACAGACAAGTTAATTCAGACACTCAGGATAGCTTGTTTACTAAGTTAAGTGAAATGATTCTAACATACCTTTCTAAATCTGTGGTTCTTGTATTTATACTTGCTTTTTGGGCCTCGGGGCCTGAGCCTACTTTTATCCCATTCCCCTTTTATTCATTCGGAGCTACTGACCTCCGTCTATTCGGCTTTCCTAACGTATTCGGCGTCCTAGTCACGCAATATGAAGCCGAATAGTATCTGATTTCTGGGGTACGCATCTTCCGACTCTTCTACTTATTCGGCTCCCACAGGCATGAGTCATGGGTTTCCTAAATTTTTGTAAAAAAATATTTAGGTAGCGACTCTATATTTAACAAAGCAGTCCATTTTTGGCAATTTGATTCAAAATTGATTTTCCAAAATATTTGCCGGATTTGGACTCTTTGGTGTTTATCTACTTCACATTGTACTTGTGAGATTAGATTCAGAACCACGGGAGTCTGATACTGTAGGGCTTATTCGTCTTCCGAAAGGGGGCACAAAAAGTCGAGCTACACTGGGTCACTTTGGTGTGGTGTTTGTTGTTTGGTTTGAATAGTGAAACTCCGAGTGAAGTAGTAAGATTGTGTGGAGTGATTGATGCACTCCGTCAGAGTTGTTTTGACCTTATCGGTTCTTGTGTGTGTGGTGTGAAATGTTGGTGTATACGTTGACTTGAGGGGGTGTGTTGTATTTTAACTTGAGAAGTCCATTTCAGACTCAAATGTGAAGTGAGGATGTGCATGCCACATAGGCATATGTATGATGGGTGAGTTGGGAACTAGGGTAATCACATCATGATTAGTAGAGGCCGATATTTGATCGGGTGAATAGGGTGCTTAGTTCATGACCTTCCCCTCTCATACCTAAGTTCCCGAGTCGAGACACTTTGGTTATGACGCACAAGTGGCATTTGGTACAAGTCACGGGTTTCCTAAATATCCAAAAATATTTAGGTGGCGATTTTGTAATCTGGAAATGCAGTCCATTTTTGACATCTCTGATGATTAATGGATTTTCTAAGATTTGCCAGATTTGGACTCTCACGTATTTTTCTTATTCACATTGCACTTGTGAAACCAAATTCAGAACCACGGGAGTCCAAACTGTAGGGCTATCGTACCCGAGGAGCACGAAAAATCAACTACAGTTTATGACGACTCTGCTAGCGATTTAGAGAACTTGACTTGAACTTCATGATGTGAGATTTTATTTACATATATATTTTCAATGCTGCATTGCATTTATCATTGGTACTCATAAGTCACTTTATTTTCCATTTGCTATTCCTGGACAGCTTGCCTAAAAAGCTTCCCCTAAGGCTGGCCGGTCGTGGGCTCTACCATGTTGGAAACACGACCCTTGGATTTGGATAATCATCGTACCGCTTGATCCTCCTTTCACTTCTCGGTGTTAGGTTTGGGAGGTATATTAGGTAATCTTGCTGAGGTACCCTTTTTGACCAATTGGCCTAGTGCATGTAGTGAGCTCTAGTGATCTTTCAAACTATGGCAGGATGCTCTTACATTTTTCAGGATGTTGTGATACCATTTGTTTGAATAGTAAAGCTATAGATCACTCCAAAGCTAAGATAGGGAAACCCTAACCTCTCATAGGGGTGTTTTGAATGCTTTTGTGCAAAATGTGAAATATTTGGAAATGGGTGATGCAATCCTTGAAGAGTCTTAATATTGAGGTGGTTCATTTCAAACTCGAGGGTCATCAAAATCAGAATTTGGGTCGAAATCCATGGGTATGTGTTTGATATGGGTGAAGCCAAAAATTGTATCTTGCTTTATTTTGACTAGCATACCTGGTATCTTGATCTAATGGGGCATTTCTTTTTAATGCTAGGTTTGGCTGAGCGAAAAAAGGAGTAGTTTCCAACTCAGAAAAAAGGCCAAGCCCAATCTGACCTGGAAGCCTTAACCCATCACAGTCCATCTAATCCAAAAAAAAACCACCAAACAAAGGTCTAGTCTATCTAATCCCTAAAGGCCAGCTCAGAAAAGGTCCATCCAATCCCAAAAGATCCATTCTAAAAAGCCCAATCCAGTCAAACCCGTCTAGACTAATTCAGTTCAAATACGTCAAGCATAACTGGTTCAAAATCCGTATTAGTCATCTCTCAGGTTACACCCATACAGTTCCCAAACTACCAAACTCAGCAGACTCGTGATGGCGTAGAGTCCAGAAGAAATTGTGCCTATGATGACAGCATTCCAACAATTTCACCTTGAAGAGCTAGAACTCAAATTTCTCATACTTTGCGTATAACTTGTGCTCCTTAAGTAATTGCAACACAATACGAAGGAGCACCTTATGTTCTTCCTCAGAGGGTGAATATATAATAATATAATCCATAAAAACTACCACAAACTTGTCGAGATATTCTTGGAAAACTCAATTCATCAAGTCCATAAAGATGGCAAGTGCGTTGGTTAAACCAAACGACATCACAAAGAATTCGTACTGGCCATTTTGAGTGTGAAAGGCCGTCTTCGGAATATCCTCTTCTTTCACATGTAACTGATGATAACCCAATCTTAGATCTATCTTTGAGAAACATTGAGAGCCCTTAAGTTGATCGGAAAGATCATTTATTCGAGGCAAGGGGTACTTGTTCTTAATCGTGACCCTATTCAGCTTATGGTAATCAATACATAGCCACAAAGAACCATCTTTCTTCCTGGCAAAAAGAGTCAGTGCTCCCCAGGGCGAAGTACTAGGGCGTATAAAACCCTTATCTAACAATTCTTGGAAGTGCACCTTCAAAACCAGTAACTTGCCAAAGCAAATCTATAGGGCGACATAGAAATGGGTGCCGTACCCGACACTAGGTCCATAGAAAACTCAACCTCATGATGAGGTGGTAGTTCAGTGAGGTCCTCTAGAAAGACATCTAAATATTCACAAACCACCCTAGCGAATACCCATTGTGCTTCACTATTCCCATAATTCATCAAAGTTGCAAGAAGAGAAGTGAATTTGCCTCGACTACAAGAGTCGTATAAAGGCGATATAAGTATATTAGCTCTACCACCCAGAAAATAAAAATAGCCAACCCCAATAGTACACACAGTAACTCTCCCATGTTAACAATCTATCACAGCACAATAAGAGAACAACCAGTCCATACCAAAGATGACATCAAAACTCGTCATATCTAACAACACCAAACTAAAGGGAAGTTGACGATTAGCAACTTCAATCACACAACTACTACACCCATGGTTCAATACCATCTTACCCCCAACTAGTGATTCCACCACAAGAGAAGATTCTAATGGTTTAGTCTCTAACCCCTAACATCGATGCAGATGTAGATGCTATAAATGAATGAGATGCCCTCGTATCTATCAACACATTGGCCCAAGTATTATATATAAGATATGTACCTAGCATCACCATTGGACCCATCAACTGTTCGGATGCGGTAACTGCATAGACTCTTCCTTAGAGTCTCTATTCACTCTGCTCACCCCTCTGATAATAGGCATGTTGCATGGACTGTGCTGAGGTAGCCCCATGTACAGCTCGAGATGCCTATTCAGACTGAACTAGCTGATGAGTCTGCCTTTGGCTTTGACCAGTCTGAAATCTTGAAGCACTAGTCATTCTGGCAATCTGGGGACAAAACTTCTTCATATGACCCGACTGGCCACACTGATAACAAACGGGTGATTGACCTCCACTCAAGGTCTGATTCTGAAGGCGAGTAGAAGGTTGACGTTGTTGGTTACCCCTCCGTGGACATATATTGGACTTGTGACCCTACTCACCACATCGATAACAAGTGATCACACTCTATCCCATACTATTCATACTCTTTCCCAACATAGGATTTGACGACACGGTCGGTAATGGCAGTAGATGAGAAGGCATATAACTCTTTGACCTTTTGGATGCCATAGAACCCCCTCGAGATTCGGTAAACCCTTGTCTCTTACGCCGCCACTTCAAGCATGATCTCAACATGTGTCGCGGACTTCACCAACCAATCATAGGCCCAAATCATATTTCCCATCACTTTCATCCAGATTCCCAGCCTTAGCCTCTTCTCAAACACTAGGCACCTACGCTCTTCTGTAGCCACCAAATCAGGTGCAAAATAAGATAGGCTCATAAAAGTAGCCTCAAACTTTGCCACTGTGGAGTCGAACTATTCAAGTTCCTCAAACTCTCTCCTCAAGCGTTCCCTCACAATTGGAGGAAGGCATTTCTCTTGAAAGGCATGAGAAAACGCCTCCCAACTATGTTCAATTCGACCCTTGGCATATTTCCACCATTGGCCATCATCCCCCTTTAATTGGTAACTAGCAAGCGCCACCCGAAGTTCACCATCCTGAATATCTAAAATCTTGAAAGATTTGGTGATTTGCTCAAGCCATTCATTCACCTTTAATGGTTCAGCAGCCCCAAGAAATTTAGCGGGATTTAAGCGAAAAAATTCCTTTTTCAAGAATGAAACTCTAGTCTCCCCTTCGATAGTTTTAGCCATTTGCTTGGCTCTAAGAATATCCGTTGACTCCCTAAGAGCCCCGGCCATCTCTCCAGCCAGCACTCCCATAACGTCTTGGGCTGGTGAAGCGGCCACATTATTTTGACCCACTCCTTCTTCTTGAGGAGGGATCTCTAGTTGAGTCGCGATATCCCGACCACCTCGACGAGGTCTTCCATGACCCCTACCACACCTAGACATCCTATATAAGAGTAGATGTGGACAACATTAACTCAAAATTCATATACTAATTCATCACTTCTCCATAACTCTTAATCTCATTCTTAACACATAAGTACGTAAACGAACAGAACACATATGGATCCCTCTTCCAAGATATCAACTCATTCCATGACGTTCAAGGATTTCCTAGTGGAAAAAGTATTGATCAGATGCCTTTTCAAAGGGGCTTCGATGAATGTTGTGGACACAAGTCATATTGTAGAGGATTGACCCCATGCACACCTAATCACAGAAACACATAATCAAATAAAATCAATAACCCCTCATCCTAGTATGACAACCCAATATGACATGGTCACTTCCCACGAGCTCTAGGTATTCAACTCAGTTTGCTCTGATACAAAATTTGTAACACCCCACACATAAATCCCTATTAGATAGTTCGCTCGAGCGGTCCCTTAGTATGTTGGCCCTTCGCTCGAGCGATGGAAAGTTCGCTCATGCGGTCTGGTCGGGACAGCAGTGTTATATTGCGATCCAAACACTTTTCTAATTCATTTCTCTCACACTGCTTCTGTCTCTAACGACCCTCTTTCCAAAACCCTAGTTAGAAAACCCTAGATTTCATCTAGTAAGAGCAAGAATCAATCTTTGGGCCTTCATTAAAGTTGTTACCCTCATCGAGAGCTACATTTTGAACCAATTATATTATGGCATTTCGGAAGCTCATCGCGTGGACCTTCATCTCTCTTCGTGCAACCTTGAGGTAGGAATACCTTTACCTTTGTATAGTTATATTTTGGTTTAAGTAGGTGTGAATCTTAAGATGTATCGAACTATTGAGATGGATGATGTATATATATGGACTTTGTGTTAATGAAGTGTTTGTGTGAAATTGATGGTGGGTTGTGGAATCAACTATGAAATAGTGAGTAAATATACTTGAATCAAGGAAAATAAATGTTTGAAAGGAAAAGCCCCAAATTTTCATATGAACCCCATGGGTTGTTCATGATTATGATGTAATGGATAATTGATAAGAAAAATTAGAGAATCCTTGTGATTGTTGGTGTTGTGTGAAAAATGTTAATGTTTTGGAATGTGTTTGAGGTGCCCACTTCTCGGTTCGTGTGAGGACGATGAATGTGGGAAAGTGTTTGAGGTGCTGTAGCACGTCCCGCGGGGGACCTCGCGCTGACAGTTCGGACTCCCTTTTTGTGTCGGTTCTAAATCTGAACCAAAGAGTCCAAATCCGGCAAATCGTTTGAGAAAACAGATTTTTGAAAAAGTAGTGCCAAACATGGACTGCTTTGCCAGATTACAGAGTCGCCACCTAAATATTTTATTTTGGGAAATTTAGGAAACCCTGACTCGGTGCCGAAGGCCACATGTCCGTCATCACCAAAGTGGTCTTGGCTCGGGAGCTTGGGTACGATCGGGGAAGGTCAGCTATGAGCACCCCCTCTCGCCCGGTCCGAAGACCGGCCTCTACTAACCGTGATATCCGTTTTTGAAAACTTTATGCGTTCTTATTCCGGTTATTAACCTAGAATTACTATGTGATGCGCACAACACAAAAGTATAGACTAGATCGCCTAACTTGGAAATAAACATTGCATATCCGTTTTGTCTCGAAAAACGTGTTGGATTTTGCTACTCAACAAGTAGGCTAAAATACGGATTTCAATGAGTTGTTCCAACTCAGGCAATCCAACCTTCACCCACAGGCATTCAATCAGTTATATAACACATAAGCATTTAGCTGCATGGCAATCCTATTGTCATGGCAACAATCACACGCGTGCGATATGCTAAAGCAAAAACACTTACATCGTACTCCACGCCAAAATAATAAACTAGTTAGCAAAACATGCATGACCTAGTTCATGTTAAATGGCTAATGCATCACATACAGGGGTGCAATCTAAACAGGCTCAGCTAACCCTAAACATGGCACATGAGATGCAACAACTATCACGTATTCAATTTGGAATTGAAAATACGATGCAGTTTGCATGATGTGCCGAACCCGAATGCATGTAAACAAATGCATGAATGCACGCATGCATTGCATAAGGTATGCTAATTTAAATGTGCCCTAATCTACCATAAGCAGGTAAATAAAAGGGATAGAAAGAAGCGGGGATTGGAAGACACGCACCCACTTACACACACTTATTACAATTTGCGCCCTCGCTCGGAGGGACCGAAAGAATATACAAAACCGAATAAATAATTAACTATTCTAGCTAATTAAATATTACAAATCAACTAAAATTAAATAAACAACTAATTAATCTATTTAAGCGATAAATGCCTCGAAGGAGGAAGGAGGTGACTTCATGTGCGGGACTCGCTGAATCAAGACCGCCTTGAGTGCAAGTGTGCCTCGCTTCTCCTCGCTCTCCTTCTCTGAAAATTCCCAAAACTTCAGGAGTGCCTCTCAGAGCACTGGGGAGTATCACCGGCTGAGGCAGGGAGCCACCGGCTAAGGAAGGAAACCACCGGCCCTTAATTTCATTATCGGCTACCAAGAGGCAGCCGGTCGGCACTAAAGAGTGCCGATCGGCCCTTTATCCCCGCAGAACCTGCAACTGACAGCAGCAGAGGAAACCAAAGGCAAGGCAATGCAAATCAAAGCATGTATGCACCAAGCACATCCCTCATCATGCTATGGACTCAAGAGGGCATGTGCCTCGATTCCCGGACCATCAATCGCGCATTTCCATGCGTGATGATCCTAAGAACCAAGAGTGCAAATTTGATTTCAAATGCATGCAATGCAAACAATCAAACAAGGGTGCCAAGCCTCTATCATACTTCACTTCAAGAGGCTTAACATACATGCAAATGTGATGTAACCCTAAGCATGCTATCTATCATGCCAAATGAACAATGTGATGCACTTGTGCAAGGCCTACAAGCAAGCATGCAAAACAATGAAATGATGGGCTTTAGACATGAATTAGGCAACTCCTATAGGCCTAAAATCAGTGGCCAAAGTGCCTAGAAAATGAGACCAAATGCCCACACACACATGCAAGTATTAAGGCTCAAGACTTAGGCATTCAAAGGCAACTCTCCTGCATACTTAAAGAGGCCAAACATGGACTAATAGCATGCATTTAAAGCTCTGAAATTCATGTTAAACATAATGCCAAATCATGCAATGAAGCATGCCAAACAAAGCATGCAAATGGCCTAGGCTTAAGACAAGTCAATAGGGCATTTAAACCACACTTGGCACAAACACATATGGCATGCAATAATCGACCTAAAACAGGTTCTTAGCATGTTAAAGCAAGGCCAAAGAGCTACTTAGATAGCATCTAAGAGTCATTAAGCTAAAGGCATGCATTGAAGCCAAAACATGGAGCATACAAGACATACTCTTAAAGCATTAACAAGGCCACTAAGGCAATCAAATGAGCATGTATGAAGGACTGAAATGGCATGCTAGATGGTTCCAACCATCAAAGATAAAGCAAGCATGGCATACTACACTCTCATACTCTTAAGGCCAACAAGCCAAATACAAAGAGGCTACCAAATACATGCCAAGATTAGCCAAAATAGCTATGGACAGAGCTAAATCATGGCAAAATAAGCTTACAACCTTCACAAATCTAAGCCTAAAACATGCTAGAAACTAGGGCATACAACCTAGACATGTTAAGGCATAAAAGAGGCATTACAAGGCAACTATACTAAGCATGTATAGGAGACCAAAACCAACTTAGAGGCATGTTATATCATGGCAATATAAGCATAGAAAACAACTCAAACATGCTCAACACACATCCAAGCATGAAGCTCCTTAAGGAAGCAAAATTTGTCCTTTTCAAGGACATCAAGGAGAGAGGGTGGCCCTCTCCTTCTTGAGACTTCAAGGCATGCTCTTCACCACTGAAATCCCTCAAGATTTCAGTGGTGAAGAGATCCTAAGACCAAAGTCTCGGATCTCTCACAAAATGGCACAAAAGGTGGCCTTTTCAAGGCCTAAAGGTGGTCAAAGTTCCTCAAACCACAAAACACTCTTAATATACAATGAAGAGGGTTCAAAATCAGAACTTTTTTATGTTATATGCTAAGCTCAAAAACTATTTTAAAGCAAGTAAAAATAGAGTGCAAAAATGGGGAATAAAGGGTAGTTTTGCTTACCCTTGTAGCCTTCTTCACAAAGGTTGTGGTTGATGCTTCCTTGAGCTCAAAATCTGTCAAGAACCTCCAAGAACAGCCTCTAGAACCTCAGTTGCAAAGAGGAGGTGAAACACTAGGTGTTTTAGTACAATAGTGTGAACTAAACACCTAGTGTACTAAGAGAAAAAGAGAGATATGATATGTGTATCTAACTTAACCCTAAAAACCAGAGCTCCAGCTCTCTAACAATGGCTAATGCTCTGAAAAATGCTAACCCCAAGTCAAGAGGGAGAGCTTTCCTCTTATAGAACTTGTAATGACTTACAAGCTAAGCAAACAAGGGTCATCCCCTCCATACACGTGTATGGAGGGGAAGCAAATGCTCAAAAGCTGTCTGAAAATATCTCAGAAAATAGCTGTAAAGTGGTCGGCTGGGCAAAATGGTCATTTCGCCCAAAATATTGCCGACCGGCACAAAATAGTGCCGACCGGCACAATATAGTGCCGGTGACAACTACAGCCAGCCGGTGGCCTCTAGCCCCAGCCGGTGGTGTGTGGGGGTGCCTCATAAAGCATTCCCTGCCCTTCCAAGGCAAAACACAAGTGTTTGGTGCAAAACCAAACACAAACGGTCGAGTTCGGAGGTCCTGAGGCACGGCGCGCGAGCCGAGAACTCCGGGAACTCCAAACGAACACACACATGGATGATCACCGAGTGTTCCAACGGTGATGTCCAAGTCTTGAGGACGGTCAAAAATGGGGTGTCTACAGGTGCCCACTTGCCCGGTTCACGTGAGGGCGACGAATGTGGAGATGTTGTGAGTTGTCCACTAGATGGCTCGTGTGAGGACAATGAAAGTGGAAGGTTTGAGGTGTCCACAGGCCATCCGTGTGTGGACAGAAAAATGTAGAGGTTGAATGTTGAATTGTGTGTTGTGTAAATTTTTTTAAATAAATGTAACTTATTGGTATTAATAAAGGTCATGCATATTTAAATCAAATATTTATGTATTTGGTTAAAGTTATTCTCTACTAGGTAATTGCTCATTCCTATTACATTTCAGAAAATGAAGAGCCCCAAAATCGTCAATGACGAAGAAGAAAAACGACTATCACTTTTCAATATCTAAATTTTTATGAACCTGAAGTTGTAATGTAAATGGGAACTCCTTTTTCTACTTTTATTTTGAACTTTGTATTTTGTATTAATGACACAATGTAAATAGTAACTCAGAGGACTATGTAATTGTTTTGTAATCTTCTCTAGCTCAATGAACTAAGATATGTATTTTGTAATTTTGTAAACAAAATCTACAGTTCAATGAGAAAGAGGAACATTTGCATGAAATTGTGTTATGTGTTTATGTAGAGAATGTTCTTTTAATGGTTCAATAGGAATTTATGTATAGGGTATTGCACACACTTTTTTGGTAAAAAGTCAAAAAATCATTTGAAAAATACTAATTTTTTCCACCTCATATTTTAGTCAAAAAACCAAAAAGTTACTAAATGGAAATTCTATTTGCACACTATATATTCTCCCAATACACACCATTACTTAGTTCACACTTTTGATATTTTTAGGTTTAGGTTTTCATTTTTTACTGAAAACACACCACAATCTTCCATTTTGGCCCTAAAACACAAAAAGAATAGATCTCAGTACACACCACATTTTCACCATAACTATACATCGATGGTGATGGACGCATCAACGATATGATCATCGGCATTGAAGATCTTGCATTTTGACCTCCGAAGATCTACGATTCTAACCTTTGAACCTCAGTTATGTATAGCTTGCTTTCCGTGCTCCTTGGAGGGGTTTAGTCTCATCGGATACGATAGCCCTACAGTTCGGACTCCCATGGTTCTGAATCTAGTTTCCCAAGTGCAATATGAAATAGATAAACACAAATGAGTCAAAATCTAACAAATCTTTAGAAAATCCATTTACCATCAGAGATGCCAGAAATGGACTGCATTGCCAGATTTCAGAGTCGGCACCTAAATATTTTTGAAAAATTTAGGAAACCCATGACTCGTGCCAAGGGCCACTTGTCCGTCATCACCAAAGTGTCTTGGCTCGAGAACTTAGGTATGAGAGGGGAAGGTCATGAATTGAGCACCCCACTCCCCTGATCAAAGATCGGCCTCTACTAATCATGATGTGATTTTTATATACAGTAAATGGATGCTCTTGTTTTGATTTATTATGCTAAGTTACTATGTGAAGCACTGAAGTATAGTCTATTCCGCCTACTTTGGAATGCTTTTTTCTCATGTTTGTTTTGAAAACTATTTTGAATATTTGTTACTTGAAAAAGTAGGCTCATATGTACATTAATCAAATCCTCTCAACTTAAATGAATAGTCCTCATCTATAGGCATTCAAGAGATATATCAAATAAGCATGTAGGCTCATGGTGATATGCTTGATATGACAACACAAACACTCATGCAATATGCCAAAGAAAAAAAAATGCTCACCTAGTACTGAACCGAGGCAAGCCAACATTGGAGAAAATAGTTTAAAAAATGCATGTTCTAATATGCAAGTGACTAATGCAACACATACAAAATGCAACCATGAGGTTCGGTTTCTTAACATGACATATGGCTTAACTCAAAGCATGTGATTGTGCACGTATTCAAGTAAGTGAGAAATGACAACAATTTTAGAATGATGAACCGAACCCGATGCATGCAAATATGGATACAACACATGGCAATGATTTGAAATGGAAATATGATATTTTATGCAACCATCGTAAGCAATTAAATAAAAGGGAGAAAGAAATGGGGGTTGGAAGACATATTACAAGTTTGCCCTCATACAAGAGGGTCCAAATGTCCGAATTTAAACTAATTATTACAACACCAAATTAACTAATTTAACTAGCTATTACAAATAACCAATTTTAACTAGTTATTACAATAATCAAATGAATTTAACAAGTATGAAATGACTCAAGTCTCCATGTGTTCAATTAACGTCCGACTGAACACCGTACCATTTTATTATCTTGCTTCATTTTAACCCCAATTTTGTTACTCCATTTTAATTACCTTCCATTCATTAGTCAATTAAGTCCAATAATGAGCTTTAAGTCCACTATTAGAGAGAAGTGTCAAACCAAGTGTTGTTTTAGGCATGAGAGGGAGATCATGCCGTTGGTAATGAACCCCCAAAGGGATTAAACCATTAAGCACAATATCACCCTTCAAGCTTAAATAACACTCCTTTTGAAGTAACTCTCAAAACAAAGGGAAAAGACCAAGAAAGGAAGGAGATTGCAGAGATGCTTAGAGGCGAACACAAATATGGAAAGTAAGAAATAAATGCTATCAATTCAAATAGGTTAGTGGCTAAGGCCTAAACCACCAAGCCTATGAGGACCATTACACTACAAGCATGCAATACAAAGCATAAATGAAACTAACATATAAAAATAGTCCTAAATTAGCTCAAAACAGTGCTGGAATTAAAGTAAAAACAGCTAAAAGAGTAAGCTAAAAACATGGGGCAATTAAGCTAATAAACAAGCACATGGAAGTGAGGCTACCCCCTCTATTTTTGGGACTTCAAAACATGATTTTTAGCCTATGGAAAACTCTAAACAACAGTGGTAAAAAGTTCAAAAAAAGTTGAAAAAACGCTGATAAAAATGTGGGAAACACAAGAGTAAAAGCCTACGAAACAAGGTTCAAAGAAGGGTGATTCACCCCTTTACCTTTAGTGGCTCTAAACCACAAGTTTTAGCCCAAAAATACAGGTGATGAACAACTCACAAATGTCAAGAAAATATGAGAAAGAGACGGTACAAAAGAACTAGAATGTATACCTCTTGAAGAGGAATGATCCCTTGAATTCCCAAACCACTAATTTCACACTCAAGTGCTAAAATGCATGCTTAAGCACCTCAGCAAAGATCCCTCAAGGTTTGGTTTAGAGTGTCTAGGCAAAGGGTATAAAAGTTATAAGAGAGAGAGAGAGAGAGAGAGAGAGAGAGATGTAGAGAGAGAAATATTTTTCAAAACTTTTGGTCTCCAAAATTTTCTAACCCTAAAAAAAAAGAGAGAGTCATCTATATATTGAAATATATGAGACCACCTCAGAAATATCTATACAGACACAACTAGTATCGTTCATGCACCTGTGGAGACAGCTAGCACAGCAAGCAAAAAGATCCGAAAAATTACACAAGTGGCCGGCAGGCCACTAATAGTGAATGACAGGAGCCACAAGTGGGTTTACAGGTATAAGTGGGTAGCAGGCCACTAGAAGGGGGTGGCCGGCCACTAATAGTGGGTGGCTGGAGTCATTAGTGGGTCAGCAGGCACACAGATAGTCAGGCTTAAAAAACTGCTGTTTTGGTTGAAAAACAAGGTGAAAAGGTTGTAGGTTCAAAATTGAGGTTTCATGCTAAGGGAATCAAGCATTTGACAAGCGTACACATTCATCATTGAGTGATCAATCAATGGCGCCCAAGTCTTAAGGGCCGTAAAAAATGGAGTGTCTACACGTTCACTAATGAAGAGAAGTGTCAAACAAGAAGTTATACTTAGCATAAGAGAGATATAATGCCCTAGTAATGAACCTTCAAAGAGATGAAACATTAAGTATGGAAGGTCTCTTTCTTATGCTTTGAACAACAATCAATTGTTTGAAACAACTCTTAAACAAAGAAAACCAAGAAAGGGAAGAGGTTGCAAAGATGATTATGCGAAGGTAATTATTAAAGTGAGATTCTTTACATAAAAAATAAGGAATGAAAAGCTATCAACTCAAATGAATTGGTGTCTATGGCCTAAACCCCCAAATCCATGAGGACTTACAACAACATAAGCATAATATTCAAACCCGTTAAACATAATATTCACTACATGTCACGCCCCAAACCCGCCCCTAAAAGTTTGGGCATGACCCATTCGAAAACAGACACTAAACCTGTTATATATATCATACGGGGCCTGAACGGAAGCCTTTAATAATATAAAATACAAAAAACATCATCCATTGAGCTACTACTACCATGCCAGGACCGCACACATTGCACTAAATAAATATTATACAGATAGTTTACACACATAAGACTCGACTCAGCCTCATAAATAGGCACATAACAAAAATATAAATGAAGAAGAAATTATACAATCAACCCAAAAATATACATCCAATGCATAAGTCGGAACTCGACAGAACTTTACAAAATGGACAGCCTCAGGTGGTGCCTGGACGCCTCAAGGTTAACAAGAGAAATACAAGCCTTAAAGGTTGGGACTGAACTCCCAATTGGTTACCTACAGAAACAGACAGACAAATTATAGAATGAGCAAACTCAGTGAATAATAGTACATAAACAATATAATGTTTAACTTGAATAATCACACATAGAACTGCAGATATATCTGATTAATTACATTCCATAATTATTTCCAACAGTCATGGGTCCTACTTCCGTAACAGAATAGCGTTAAACTCAGTCTATACAGGACTGTCACAAGCCTACAGATGTAGTACGACCAAAGGTCCAGATATATCAGAACGGCCACCGGCCCATAAATAACAGAAGTAGTAAGGATAACGGAAATAATAATGTAAATAATGCATGTAACAAAGAATATCGAAATAACAGACCGCATAAAGCGTAAGTAGCAGGACGCATATAGCGTGGTAACAGAATAATGGATGTATGGACTCAAGAGGTGGCTCGACGATTCCAGAGGTGGCTCCCACCAAAGTGTAGCACTGCCGTCAAAGACTTTGCTCCATACCAGAACATTACAGAATGACCTAACGGTCCAGAATATCAGAAATATAATCTTGTCAGAAACAGAGTCTTATGCATTTCCAGATTCCAAACCATTTTCATAATCATTTCATAATTATTTCCATATTCAAATTTTGCATAAGATTATATGTGGTACGCCCATAGTCCATCAGAACAGGTAGGTCCGAAGACCACAACAGGTAGGTCCGAAGACCACAGCAGGTAGGTCCGAAGACCACAGCAGGTAGGTCCGAAGACCACAACAGGTAGGTCCGAAGACCACAGCAGGTAGGTCCGAAGACCACAACAGGTAGGTCCGAAGACCACAGCCACGGTATTGTTACCCCCGGGCGAGGGCCATAGGCCACGGTATTGTTACCCCCGGGCGAGGGCCATCCGGACTAAGGGTGCCACAAATACTTTTTAGACAACTGAACATTCGTTCGTTTATTCCCAACATATCATAGCTTTTCATAAATCAATCATTTCGTTTCATAGTATCAAAATACATAACGTAAGTTTAATAGAACGTTGTCGATATTTATTAGCAAATGTTGAACATATGTCATGATTGAACACTTTCGAAATACGAAGGTACCATGGTTCTATACTTTAAATCAATAGATCTCGGGATACATAAGCATCATTGTTCTATTTACTCACCAATCTACGGATAATGTATGTTAATAATGTTTCTTAATGGTAAATCAAACACAATACTATATAAACTATAGTACAATACCGATAACCATTAATCGTGGGCGGATACGTAATAGTTTCAGAGCCATCTCAATAGATGCCAAATCCTTCTATGTTCACACCAATTCTCAAATACAACCATGTTAGCATAATTGCCATGGAAAATGTAATATGCATAATCATAATAAGATTGATGTACATATGTAGTAATGTTACTCACAGAGTTACAATGGAGCCTTTGTCCTCCCGAGTGCATTCTCACACAAACATAACTTACAAATTAACTCCCTTTTCCTTTTTAAATCATTAGGAATTCTTTCTGAGCTATTACATTTGCATGAATTTATAATCGTCTTAAGGTCATCAGAATATTATTCTAAAAATACCAGAGGACTGAGCATTCAAAATTGAGCAACCAATAAATTTGCCTGAAAAATGGGTTCCCCGCAGCGCCACTTTGGCCCCTCGCGCGGACTGGACAAAAATACAAAACTACTGGGAGGTCGATTTTCCGCCGAAAGGGTCCTTCCTCCGCCGAGCGACCAAGCAAAATTAAAAACTGATTTCCAATCTTTCTAAATCTTTCCAATCTTTAATAATACAAACAAAGCTTCAAACTAGATAAATTTAATATCAAATTAAGGTGCTAAATCACCCAATAAACCAACCACAACACTCCTTAAGCCTTCAATCATTCAATCCATCAATTTCATACATAAAATAACCATAACTTTCCAAAATCCTCCTTATTCAAACCCAAACTTCCCAAAAATCTCATAATCCTTCTATACACTTCAAATATATAAAAATCACATAATTCAACAATAGAAATAACTCAAATCTGACTATGAATGTAAATATTGATGTGGATTCAACCCTTACCTCAATAATCAAACAAAAAGGTGAGCTAGAGATGGAGCCTTCACAATTCCAAGTTCTAATCGGATAAAACGTTGATCTTCCCTTAATCTCCTCCTTGATGCCAAAAATCATGGTGGATCATGATCAACGTAAAGGAATTCAAGAGTTTAGGGCTAGGGTTTCGGACTAGGGAGAAAAGGAAAGAAGAAGGGAAAAGAAAATATCAAGAAGTGATCCAAAATAACGATTTAAAAGCTGCAGTCCCGAAAACTCCGCTCGAAGCGCACCTTTTCCTGCTCGAGCGGACCTACTCACAGCACAGATTCCAAAACTTCAAACAGGTGTAACTTTCCCATCCGGACTCCGTTTTAGGTCGTTCTTGTGTCCAAATTGAAGCCCCGGAAATAAGCTTTCCAATGGTTCTAACCTCATATCCATATTCAAAATGTGGACAAAGAAAAGGGCAAAAGAGTGGCAGCTGTTCGTAAAATAACTATCCGAATCAAATTCTTTGGTTCAATCTTACCTTACCATCATATTGCCACCTCAATCAAAATCCCCAAATCCAAAAATAACACATGAGAGTCTCCACAAACATTCACCGAACCTTTAATAACTTTACGTGTACTTAGCTTCAATTCCAAAAGATATAGTTGAATCTATGCGTATTGGGGTCGTTACACTACAACAAAACTAACTATTTATGGTATCATGTTTATAGCATGCATTAAATGCATGTTGTAGTAAGTACATTCTATGACATTTTTTTTTGCAAGCGGTTAATGTTTTGTCAATAACCACATACATACCATGTAAGTCATTAATTCATATATTTAACGCATGCAAAAGTATGCCATAAAAAATGTATGTTTTTATGACTTACAAAAATATGTCATAAAATATTTGTACTTAAGACGACATACATTTTATATTGTAAAATATTATAACTTTACACGACAAGCTAATGAATGTCATGAAAACTTGTACCAAAAAAAAATGCAATCTGATTTTTTTATTGCATGCAAAAGTATGCCGTAAAAAATGTATATTTTCACGGCATACAAAAAGTGCAGAAAATGCATGTCATAATTTATTAGCTCATCACATTCATCTACATTCTTCTACGGCTTTATGTTTATGGCATGCATTAAATGCATGTCATAATTAATGTATTTTATGACATTTTTTTATTTTATTTTATTTTATTTTTTTATCTAAGCCATTAATACTTTGTCAAAACGACATACATATCATGTAAATCGTTAATTTATATATTTATGGCATTCAAAATATGACGTAAAAAAAATTATATTTTTACGACTTGCAAAAATTTGTCTTGAAATATTTACACTTATGACGACATGCATTTTATGCCATAATATATCATAACTTTATACGGCATATGTTAGCATGTCATGAAAACTTCTACTAATAAAATTTAAATTTAACACCAAATTAAATAACATTTAACGCCAAAAAATAATTTAGTAAATATAACAACTCGCTTTTGCAAAATAGACTATCCTGAAACTCAAAAAATTATTTTTAAATTTTTTGCTTTTTGATTTTTTTTATCGGTATTGATATTTTTTATTTTAATTTTTTTTACTTTGTAAATATACTTAAAAAGTAAAAATATTTTTTAAAAAATCTAACAAAATTCACTAAATATGAAAAATAAAAAAATGCTTCTTTTGCAAAAAAAAAAAAAAAAAAAAAAAAAAAAAAAAAAAAATCACTAAATATGAAAAAGAACAAATATATATTTGTATTTAGTTAAAAAAAATAGATTTCGTCAAAAATATTTTACTTTTTAAATTGATGTTTATTAAGTAAATTTAGAAAGTAAAAAAAATTAATTTAAATATGAAAACATTTACTAAAACATAAGAAAAATAATAAATGAAAAAAAAAAAAACTCAACAGTTTTTGAATTTCAAAACCAAACTGAGTTATAGGTAAACTAAAAATTTTAGCATTTATTCAAAATGATAGGGTATTTTCAAGTGTTGTTTTATTATTTTATTTGGAACACATCATTTTTTTTATTACATCCTTTAATCTCAACAAACATTTTACATTTTTTTTTATTTATAAAAAATAAAAAATTGACAATTCCCAAACAATCCCTTGTAAAATTTTAATTCGTAATTGTTTCTTATTTTCCGCATTTCATATTTGCTTGGTATTTATTTATTTAGTTAAAAGGACGTGAGAGTCCCGATCTTCATTGTCAAAAACAAAAGCCCTAGCTCTCACTTTCAATCTTTCTCGCTAAGCTCTCTAAAATTCCATGGCTATCCCCGCCTCTCACTTCTCTTTTCGGAGGTTTTTCTCTCAAGAGCTATGTCTTAGAAGGTGTGTCATCTCTATTTCTATCGCACAAGCGGTGCCCTCTCTATCTAAGATCCGAATCTGATTTTCATTTTTGATCTGATCTACCTTTGTATTTGATTTTCGTTTTTTGGTCTGATTGATATTTGTATTTGATTTTAATTTTTCGTAAAGTTTGAATTTGAACGGTTCAGGGCCTAGCTTTGCAGAATTGCCTTTGCATTGATTGAGCTATTGATTGTCATGTTTTGATTGAGATATTGATTCCATTTTGGGATTGGCATTAATTAAGAAGTTGACGAAAAATGACGCGATGACAAACACTTTGTCGCTGATCTGCTCTAGTTCTCCCTCAATCTCTCCGTCGTAGGGTTTTGACTTGATCTTCTTTCACATTGTAAGGTAAGTTTTTCTCTGTTGCATATATGTATCCATAGACTCGTGTCTCTATGTTTATAAAGATTGTCAAATTTATGTAATTTTTTCAGGTAAACTGTTTGATTTTGTTGGACTCTTTGTGGTTCAATTAATGATTGATTTCAGTCCGTTAAAGTGATTAGAGAGATTGTAAGCCATGGGTTCCTATTTTGTTTTCATGTTATGCTTCGTTGTTTGGGGTTTAATTATGTTTTCATGTTACTGCGCAAAGTTTTAGTTCATGGTTTATTTACATATTTCTTTAGACAATAGCAATTAGATAAAGAGCTCCATTACATGATGAATATTTTCTTTTTGCATCCAAATTTGGCAGTTGAATGTCCATTCTAGCCTTCTTCCTTCAATTAATCTTTCCTATAATGAGGATAAAAATTCAACATTTTTGAATGCTTTGTCTGCTCCAAAGGGTAATAGAAAACCTCAACCGATGCTTAAAAATTGAACAATACATCAAAGGTATATCTGTTTCCTTGTTTTTAATACGAGATGAAAGGCACAAATTATTCATACATAGTTAAGAATTTACTGGAACAAAATATTTCAAATTTGATTGTTTATAAAAATAAAAATAAAAAGAGTTTGGATTTGAAAGTTTAAAAATTATTTCCTTCTTTATCTTGTAACCATTTAATGGAGAAAGAATTAGAAATGATCTTCTTACATTAATATCTTGGCGAGATCAACAATTATATCCATCTTTGACATTCCTGGGTGCTTATGATCTAATGCAGAATTGCGTCCCATCTAATCCACGAGGTGCAGAAATATTACCCCCAGCCATTGTTGTAGCTGAGTCAGACTTCTATCTCTGCAGATATGGGGCTTACCTAGTGAGGTATCTATTTTCTGTCGCAACTTTTGTGTGTGTGTGTGTGTATGTGTGTGTGTGTGCGCGCGCGCGCGCGTGCGTGCGTGCGTGATGGTTCTCTTGTTGTCTGCTAAGATACAAGTCTTTTTATTTAGGACTAGAAAATTTCACACAGAGCTTAAATTGTAAGGTGGAATTGTTTGGAACAAATTTTGTAGCACTTGCGTCTTCTGGTTTACAACATAGATGCTAAAAATAATCACTAAGATTAGGGGGGTGAAAATGAAAATATTCTAATGTAGTAAATGTGTTAAGTTGCCTTGGGATGAGACAAGAATGATGACAGTTATCTTCTAGATTTTCTTATTAATGGGAAATTATTGCTCACAAAGAAAATTATGGATTGCTAACATTTATAAAGAAACATATACCATCTGATGTTTCACTAGTTAGTTGGATGTGATACTTGGTGTTTGATCAAGTAGGGATTTGCAGGACCTGACTATGAAGTTGCTTCACTTGCTACAATTTTTGGACGTAGGATTTGGAACTTTCCATAATGCCTTTTTTTTTTTTTGGTTTCTCCTTGAATTCTAATGAAGGAAAAACATCCTGTGTCTAGGAAGATTGAGGATGGAATGTGCAATCCTAACCATCTTGTATTTATTGAGATGTATCAACACTTGCAATCTAGTGGTGATTTTAATTTCTATTTGTAGAATGTTAGTGAGTTAGTAAATTAGTTTAGCACGACTAAGTTTTTAATGCTTTTCCATGCACTTGAATATCAAACCTTATTTTAGAAATCTTAGGTACAACTACTTCGGCTCCCTCTCTCTTTTGAACGTCATATATTTTTCAACATAAGAAATCTAGCAGTTAAATTATTATGTTGATTTGAGTTATATATGAAAATAAATTTTTTTTTTTTCTTCACTCAATCTACTAAATGCAGAAAAAGATTAACTTTTTTCTGTACTTGTCCACTACCTTTGTCCTTAGGTGGTTCTTCATTGCTTCATCGGCTCTTTGTTGCTTTGGTGGTTGTCATCTATAGTAGCTATTCGCCTTCAGGTAACACCTCTCTATTTCTTTATCGGTAGTAGCTATTTTTTTGTTGTTCGATTGATGATTTCTTTTGTTGTTTTCTCTCCAATCAAACAGTTTTTTATTTATTTATTTATATTTTAAACCCTTAGTTAATGACTTCGGAAGAACGAATTTTAAACCAATTTTATTTCTATCTTCATGTCTTTATGGGTTTGCTCTGTTCAAAAAAACACAGACAAAGCATCGATCGAACGAATTGGGGCAACAATTATATTGAAAATCTCCTCGAATCAGGTCCATTTCTCTCTCTAATGCTCAATACGCTTATTGGGTTTTCACTTCTCATAAGGGTTTTCAATTACTTCTCAGTTTGTTCATCTTTCTCTCAATTTTGTTCATCTTATTTTTTTTCATCTTAGTTTGTTCATCATATTTTTTGTTCGTCTTAGTTTGTTGTTAGATTTTCTTTGTTCATCTTAGTTTGTTGTTTTATTTTCTTTGTTCATCTTAATCAAGAAATCAAATATTTTGGTGACAGTTTTTAGCCAATATTTAGGTCAAACAGTTTTGGCCAATATTTTGTTTGTGTTTCTATCTTTTTTATTTTTTTTTTGTGTTTCTAAGGGTTTGTATCAAGAAATTAAATATTTTGGTGACAAATTTTGGCCAATATTTTGGCCAAGAGAAATTGTATGAGAGACAATCTGAATTGAAGGCCCTGTTGGAAGACTATGAAGCATCGGGAAGTCTTCGGAATGATGGCACTGCTGTTACTATGGAGAATTGGTTAGGGCCATTTGAATGGGATTCTCAAGTTGATGATGTAAGATTCAATGTTTTTGGCATTTCCAGTTATCGTGCTAATCAACGAGAGGTCAGTTCCATTTCAGTAGTTCGTCTAATATTCTTGTAATTCTACTTTAATTTTTTTTTATCGGCTTCTTGTAATTCTAGTTAAACAATTCGTCACAGGCAAATCTTCAGTTCTGTGGTTCTGCATTTTTTCTTTGTGGAAAAGAGTCAGACCAACTTCTTAAATTTTTTCTTTCTGCTTTAGTTTTATGGTATGCAACCCTTTTTCTTGGCTTTTCTCTCTTTCCCTTGAGCCTCGTTGTTTCTTGCTGGAGAATGTCCATTCAGTTATAATTATATTCATATTTTTTCACCCTTTTACTTAAGTTGCATTTCTTAGCTTAACATTAGAAAGAAAAAATATATCTAAGAGTTACAGGAAGGAATTAACAATTGCCTTTGTAGTGTTATATTTGTTGGTTTCAACTATATGTATTCTGTGCATTCTTTAGCAATTGCTGAAAATCAGAAAGTGAAATTATACATGAGTACTTACTATAGGTAAGATCCTACCGTTTGGTTGGATGAAACCCATGAAAAAGGTGTCTCTTGAAGTAGGATTACTTTGCATGGGAGATCCTCTATTTTTAGAAGAGTGAAGTTACTTTGTTATCTAATTTTGAATGGTCATAGGTTGCATTTTTTTGAGGTCTATAAATAAGGTTTAGCTTTTTTATTTCTTCTCTTTTCTTATTTTGTGTAGTTGTGCATCTGTGTCTGTGTCTGTGTCTGTGTCTGTGTCTGTGTCTTTTTCTTTTTCTTTTTGAATAGCTACAAATGTTCTGGATGTTTGTATTTGAATATATTTGATAGGAGAGGCTTTTGATGTGGGAAGTGATGTTGATAAGCTATAAGATCCAAATATAGTTACTAAGTCTCGATGGCTAAACCATAGACCAATATGTAGATATATTAGTGGTACATGGATAATCATGTGGAAAGATGACATTTTGGTACATGGATAATCATGTGGAAAATCTTTCATAATTTTTCTTCTCATTGTTAGCTGCTTACTTTTTCCTCCCTTTTGTGCTTGTAATGTAGATTAGTGAATTGCTGGGTTCTTTTGGTGACAATGAGCTATCACCTGAGTGTCATGATGGAGCTCAAAGATTTTTGAAGCCAGATGGAATCTCAATTCCATCATCGTATGTGTCATTTTCTTAATATATATTTTATGGTTTTATAGTTTTATGGATAACATGTTTTCCTTCAACTATGCTGCTGTTGCCACTCCTATTGCTTACTCCATTATTATTATTATTATTATTATTATTATTATTATTATTATTATTATTATTATTATTATTATTATTATTATTATTATTATTATTATTATTATTTTATTTTTTTATTTTTTTTGTAGCTTCACTTTTCATGCTCCTTTTGGATACGACTAGCCCTACAGTTCGGACTTCTGTGTTTCTGAATCTGATTCCACAAGTGCAATGTGAAATAGATAAACACAAAAGAGTCCAAATCTGGCAAATCTTTTAGAAAATCAATTTTGAATCAAAATGTCGAAAATGGACTGCTTTGCCAGATACAGAGTCGCCACCTAAACATTTTTGAAAAATTTAGAATACCCAAGACTCGTGCCAAAGGCCACGTGTCCGTCATCACCGTGATTGTCTCAGCTCGGGAACTTAGGTACAAGAGGGGAAGGTCATGAATTGAGCACCCCCGCTCGCTCGATCAAAGATTGGCCTCTACCAATCATGATGTGATTCTTATTTACATTATATGCTCTTGTTCTGGTTATTAGACTAACTTTACTATATGTTGCATACAAGCATAGACTAATTTATGAAAATTGGAACATTTGATTTCAAGTATGTTTTTGAAAATTGTTTCGAATATGTACCACTTGAAAAAGTGATCTCATATGCGCATTACTCAAATTATTCCAATTCAAGCAATTAGCCTTCATCCACAGGCATTCAAGCAGATATAGCACTTAAGCATTTAACCTCATGGCAAGCATGCTAGACATGGCAACAATCACACTCATGCAATATGCTAAAGCAATAAAATGCTCACCTAGTACTCCGAGGCAAGCCAAAACAAGCAAAATAATTAGAAAACATGCATGTCCCTAATTAATGCAATATGACTAATGCAACACATGCAAGATGCAATTAATAGGCTTGGCTACTAATATATCATGTGAATCAATTTGATAGCATGCGTTTTAAATATGAATTCAACGAAGTAATAAACGACAATGCTTGTTAGAATGATTAACCGAGCCTTGATTCATGCAAGACAAATGGATGCAAACATGGGAAATGCTAAAAGAAACATGATATTCTAAACTACCCATTATAAGTAAGTAAATAAAAGGGAGAAAGACGTGGGGTTAGAAGGCATACACGCATTATTACATATTTGCCCTCATGTAAGAGGGTCCGAGTGAATGCCCTAGCGAAGCTACTTAACTAATCTATTACAACCCAAATGAAATAAATTAACTATGCTAGCTAATTATTACAATACCACAAATTAACTAACTACCTTAGCTAATTAATTAAGTACAACACAAAACTAACTAGTTATTTTAATTAAACTAACTAATTAGTTACAAGTCCGCTACTGTAAGTACAACATACTACTATTACAACATTATTTTAATGGATCCCGTGAATCGAGGGTGGTTCATGCATGGATGTGGATTTCTACCCGAAAATGCTCCTCGTTTTGCTACCGGAATGCTTCTGTTGCATAGTCAGGAGATTGCACTGATTTTTCACCTCAATTTCTGCTCTGTTCTACAGGAAATAGTACATTGCACTCTTCGAAAAAGTGGCCGGTAGGCCAGAAATAGTGGCCTGCCGACCACTAATGTTGGATTTCTCCAGCTGCAACAGAAAATAAATAGAGCATTCTGAGGGGATATTTGTCCACCTTGCCTCTCCTTATCATCAAACAGCTCAAATAAGGGGCAGGCTTGATTCACATGCCATCAATCGATTCAATTTCATTGCATGATGACTTATGAACCAAGGGATACAATTTTCAATAAATGGTAAGGAAAGACCAACAAAACCTCCTCCCTATCATGGATTGATCAAGGGAAGGGGTTAACATTGACTCTTGAACCGTTTTCATCACTAATAAGTATGAAACAACTCAAGACTCAATAGGTTCAATTGACGTCCGATTGAACCCAAACCATTTTATTATCTTGCTTCATTTTAACCCCAATTTTATTACTCCATTTTAATTACCTTCCATTCATTAGTCAATTAAGTCCAATAGTGAGCTTTAAGTCCACTATTAAAGAGAAGTATCAAACCAAATGTTGTTTTAGGCATGAGACGAAGATCATGCCATTGGTAATGAACCCCCAAAGGGATTAAACCATTAAGCACAATATCACCTTTCAGGCTTAAACAACATTCCTTTTGAAGCAACTCTCAAAACAAAGAGAAATGGCCAAGGAAGGAGGGAGATTGCAAAGATGCTTAGAGGTGAATACAAGTATTGAAAGCAAAAAATAAATGCTATCAACTCAAATAGGTTGGTGGCTAAGGCCTAAACCACCAAGTCTATGAGGACCATTACACTACAAGCATGCAATACAAAGCATAAATAAAACTAACACATAAAAACAGTCCTAAATTAGCTCAAAACTGTACTGGAATTAAAGTAAAAACAGCTAATAGACTAAGCTAAAAACATAGAGCAATTAAGCTAATAAACAAGCACAATGAGGGGAGGCTACCCCCTTCATTTTTGGGACTTCAAAACATGATTTTTAGCCTCTGCAAAACTCTAAAAACCAGTGGTAAAAAGTAAAAAAAAAATGTGGGAAACACAAGGGTAAAAGCCTATGAAACAAGATTCAAAGAAGGGTGATCCACCCCTCTACCTTTAATGGATTTAAACCACAAGTTTCAGCCCAAAAATACAAGTAATAGACAACTCAAAAACAACAAGAAAAGATGAGAAAGAGATGGTACAAAAGAACTAGAATGTATACCTCTTGAAGAGGAATGATCCATTGAATTCCCAAACCACTAATTTCACACTCTCAAGTGCTAAAATGCAAGTTTAAGAACCTCAGCAAAGATCCCTCAAGGTTTGGTTTAGAGTGTCTAGCCAAAGGTTATGTAAGTTGCAAGGGAGAGAGAAAAATGTAAAGAGAGAAACATTTTCCAAAAACTTTTGCTCTCCAAAATTTTCTAACCCTAAAAAAATAAGAGGGAGTCATCTATATATAGAAATCTATGAGACCACCTCAGAAATATCTATACAGACACAGCTGGTGCAGTACATGCATTTGTGGAGATAGCTGGCACAACTGGCAAAAAGATATGAACATTTGCACAAGTGGGCGGCAGGCCACTAATAGTGGATGACATGCTACACTAGTGGGCGGCTGGAGTCACAAGTGGGTTTGTAGACATAAGTGGCCAGCAGGCCACTAAAAGGGAGTGGCCAGCCACTAATAGTGGGCGGCTAAAGTTACTAGTGGATTTGTAAGCACCCAGATAGTCAGGCTTAAAAAATTATTGTTTTGGTCCAAAAATAAGAAGTAAAGGTTGTAGGTTCAAAACTGAGGTTTCCTTCTGAGGGAATCAAACATTTAACAAGCGTACACATTCATTATTGAGTGATCCATAAGTGGCGCCCAAGTTTTAAGGGCCGTCAAAAATGGGGTGTCTACAGTTGCCCCTCTTTGACAGAGCTCGAACTCATGAAATGACATGAGTGAATGTCAATGCCCAAAGAAGACCCATTTTGACAAAGTCATAAGACCTGGGCAAACAATCAGGACACAAATTAAATTGGTTGAGCTCGCAAGTTGCCTATTGTATACACCCCATTTTTGACCGACCTTAAGACTCAAATGTCATCGTCTGTGCGCGTGATAATTGTGCATGTTTGTGCTCGTTTTGAGTGCCCAAAGTTCTCGGCTGAGTGCCGTGTCTTTAAGCCTCTAAACCCTTTGTGTTTTGGCCTTGTTTTTGGGCCAGACCTTGGTGCCTCTTGCCTGGAGGAGAGAAGGGCCCTGCCGGCCACTTTTGGCATTTGTCAGCCACTTTTTCCCCTTGCTAGCCACTTGACGTGGCCGGTCAGCTAGTTAAAGTGGCCGACTGGCCAGTTGAAGTGGCCGGCGGCCAATTCTTTATTTTTTTTAGTTGTTTTCAGATCTTTCAAGCCAGCTGTTGCACACTAAGTGTATCCTTCATACACATGTATGGATGGATTCAAACAAGCTTCTAGCTTGTCAAGGAAGCTTTGGCTTGCATTTTCTATATAAGGAGAGGTCCCTCCCCCTTGTTTGGGGTTCAGAATTTTTAGAGTCAAAAATTTCACTCTTTCTATATTGTGTTACATTGTGCTCAAAAGTGAGTGTTCTTCACATTTTTGCCTACACCCCCTTAGCCAAACATCTTGACCTTGGAGCTGAGATTCCTTAAGGCTTCTTTGGACTTCCTAAAGCTAGTTTTGGCTCAGAAAAGCTGTTGTCTTGCTGCTGTCCTTCAAGGGTAAGCATATTCCCCTTTTAAGCTTATTTTTGTACACCATCTTGGCCACCTTTGCATGCTGTTTTGGGCCTAGTTGTCAACTGCAAAAACCTCTTTTTTTAAGTGTTTAAATGATGGTTTAAGGCTCTTTTGGAGTTAGGGGTGGTCTACCCTCTTTATTGGCTTATTTGCTAATAGTTTTGTTACCTTTTAAGTCTTTTCAAGCAACTTCTTTTTGGCCTTTTAACCACTGAAATCTAGGGAAATTTGAGTGGTAGAAACTTGGTTTTGAGGTCCAAAATGGGAGGGGGTGGTCTCCCCTCCTTGTGTTTTCTTTGCAAGTGTTGATGGCCTAACCTTTGAGCATGTGTTTCTACCATTTCATGGCTTGATCTCAGCATGTTTTTGGCTATATTTTAACATGTTTAAACTCTGTTTTTGGTTGTTTTAGTCACTGGTTGTTTGTATCTTGCACTTGTGGTGCAATTTTGCTTACTAGCTTAACATGCCCAATGACTTAGTCCATCATTCTATCATGTGTTAGCTTGGCTCCAGCACATTTTTGCTAATGTTTTAGCATGCTTTAACTCTGATTTCAATGGTCTTGGTCATATATGCTTTGCTTTGTATGGTTGTAGTGCAAATGGCCTTGACTAGCTTTGAGTTTTGAGGCCTTTAACATGTTATGTATGTGATGATTGCATGTTTTGGCATCATTTAGCATGCAACTTCAGTGCATATAGTGTAGACACACGCTTACATATTTCACTCTTTAATCACTTTTGAGAGTTGTGCTCTATGCCTTACTTGTGAGCCTACATGCGGACATGTTTTTCTTGCTATTCGAGCTTCAATCTCAGCATGTTGTAGCCTCTGATTTGGCATGATTAAGCTCTATCTAGAGCTGCTTTTGTTGTTTATGCTTGATATTGCATGCTTCTAGAGTGATGTTCTTTACTAGCTTAATGTATTTCGCTTTTGAGCATGCATTACATGAGTTTTTCGCATTGTTTTTAAGTCACTTAGCATGTTGTTTCAGTGCTGAAATGTGTGTCATTGCACTCCATTTTTTCAAACTTTCATTCACTTTGAAAGTGGCCTTAAGCCCCTTGTTGGCTTGAGCATGAACTTGAGACATTTATGCCTATTGGTTTTAATCCTCCCCTGAGGATTTCTACTAACCAATAGCATGATACTTTCTTCATGCTCAAGGCACTCGAAGCGTAGGTCATCTTTCAAATTAGAGGACTTGCACATTGGACTTAACCAATTAAAGAATGGTTCGGTAATGTAAAATGTGTAAACAAGAATTGAGTAAAGTAAAACTTGTGCAAGATAAGCATATTGTTTGCATTGCATATGTTTGGATCGGACGTTAATCCAAACACGAGAAACGTGGGACAATTCATACTCCAAGTGATGAAACGTGTCACATTTGTTGGTCGTTGTCCCCCCTTGATCATGCATGATAAGGTGGAGGTTCTTCGAGTCTTATTTGTGCATTCATCAACATTGTGAAAACTTGGTTCTTGGCCACCATGCATTGAAAATGCTTGGTTGGTAGCTCAGAAGCCAAGTGCTGCACTCCTTTGAGCTTGAGACATGATAAGGAGGGTGGCCGTACACACATTTCCTTGCAAATACATTGTTGTGCCTCTATTGTTCTCTGTTGCAGTAAAACCAGTAGCCTGGAAAATAAGTGGTCAACCGGCCACTTGAAGTAGCTAACCGGCCACTCCAACTAGCCGATCGGCCAGTTGAGGTGGCTGGCAGCCACTTTTTATGATTGACCGGCCACCAGCCCAATTTTGTGCAAAAATGATTCTGTTTTGAGGCAGAGGCAGTCTGGAGAATTGGTTCAATGTTCAGAGGTCAAGGCGAGTGTAAACAGAGGCAACCTTTGGAAAAGCGATGGATTTTCGACGGACGCCAACCGAGCATGCATGTCTTCCTCATCCCTCGAGGCCGTTTAAATTTCGTTAGTTAGTTTAGCATAGTTAATTATTCAATTTGGTATGTACCATTTAATTAGCTTAGTGTTAGCTAGTTAATAAATTCAGTTTGTAATTAATTGGCTTAGCATAGTTAATTAGTTGGTTTGCAATAATTAGTTCAATTAGCATAGCTAGTTAGCTTATTCATTCGGACCCTCCTTCGAGAGGGCACAATGTTGTAATAAATGTTCGTGTGTGTGTGCATGTCTTCCAACCCCACTTCTTTCTCCCTTTTACTTATCAGCTTTCGATGGTTAGTTTAGGGCATATTTCAATTAGCATCCTTATGCTTGCATGCGTGCATCATTCATTTGTATTGCATGCACCGGGCTTGGCGCATCATTCAAACTGCATTGTATTTCAATACAATTACTTGAATACGTGTTTCAAAGCATGTTATCAAGTGTTGCATTCATATGCCACCTTAGATAGCCGAGCCTATTTAGTTGCATTATTGCATGTGTTGCATTAGGCATTTAGCATAGTTAGGGATCATGCATAATTTCTAACTAGCTTTTGTTTTGGCTCGGAGTACACTGTAACTGTTTACACTTTAGCATCCTTGCATGAGTGTGAGTGTTGCCATGATAGCATGCTTGCCATGAGGCTATTTGTTTCAGTGATTAACTGCTTGAATGCCTGTGGGTGGAGGCTTGATTGCCGGAATTGGGAAAATTCATCAAATGCTAGTTTTAAGCCCGCTTTGCGAAGTGGCAAATCATGTTTTTTTTAAAAGCCCACTTGAGGGTGGCAAATCCGTGCTTTAGCCCACTTGCGAGTGGCACTTTCAAACCATTTTCAAAAACAAACATGAGTTTTTTGTTCCAATCCTTGTGATTCGGTCTATACTTGTGTGCTGTGCGCATCACATAGTAAAGTTAGATTAATAATCGGAATAAGAACGCATGTGTCTATAAAACAACATATCATGATAGGAGAGGCCGATCCTTTGATCGGGTGAACGGGAGTGCTCATTTCATGCCCTTCCCCCCCTCGTACCCAAGTTTCCGAGCCAAGGCAACTTTGGTGATTACAGACACATGGCCTTTGGCACGAGTCAGGGTTTCCTAAATTTCCCTAAAAAAAATATTTAGGTGGCGACTCTGTAATCTAGCAAAGCAGTCCATGTTTGGCGCTTTTTATTCAAAATCGTTTTTCCAAAACGATTTGCCGGATTTGGACTCTTTGTGTTTATCATACTCACATTGCACTTTGTGAGATTAGATTAAGAACCATGATAGGAGTCTAAACTATAGTAGCTTGGACCTAATTCGCGCCCTCTCCAAAAGGGGGGACGCGCGGACGAAGTTCGGGCGGTCAACAGTTTCTGGTGACTCTGCTGGGGATTTAGAGAACTTGACTCGAACTCATGATATGTTGTTTTATCTACCTATATGTGTTTCTTTGCATTGTATTTGCATTGGTGCACCTAGGACATAGTGTTTGCCATCTGTTATTCCTAAACGGTTTGCCGGAGGCTTGCTTGGAAAAGCGTGCCATAAGGCTGACTGGTTATGGGCTCTGCCACGATGGGAACACAATCCTTGGATCGGGATCACCGCCAAGGCACCCTTTTTGACCATTTGACCTAGTTACATATCGAAAATCATAGAGACTGTTCCAAACTAGGACAGGTTGCTCACCTGAATGCAGGATTGTTTGAAACTGCATGCGTACGTAGTGAATGACGAAATTGGGACAAGGAAACCGTACCCCACTATAGGGGTGTTTTTCTCTCACTTGCTTGATATGGGCTTTTAGAGTGTGTCTCTACAGGAATGTATGTATTAGTTGCAAGTCTGGGTATCAGTCTGTGGACATCAGTATTTGGGCGTATTAGTTTGAGGCAGAAAAATGTGGGGGCAAAAATCAGTGTTTGAATACAGATTTTCCAGCTTATGATTACAATTGTGTGTTGTCTTTATCTAAGCCGAAATGCTATCTGTTTCCTGATTCATGTTTTCTTTCTTTTTTTGCTTTATTTTCTTTTTGCAAGGTAGTGCATCACAATTGCTTCCTAAAAGGCAGATACCCCCTGAGCACTCTGGACTAGAGGAAGGAGACTTTCTCGATTGGAGGATCTAATTTGTGGACAACCAGTGTTCATTTCGCTACCTCCGGTTACTAGACAGAGGTCAGCCAGGCACAGGTCATTAGTTCAACAGTCTCCGATTCAGCGATCGCTATCTACCTCACCTGTG
Source organism: Camellia lanceoleosa (assembly GCA_025200525.1). NCBI lineage: Eukaryota > Viridiplantae > Streptophyta > Magnoliopsida > Ericales > Theaceae > Camellia > Camellia lanceoleosa. Next base: position 68,420,470 of record CM045772.1, on the reverse strand, counting down.
CGCAGTAGGGTTCAGTTTCCTGTTTCAGAAATAGAGCATTCACCAGATCCGATAGACCAGCCCCCTTTAGTCAGTATGAGTATGGAAGACATGATGCGTCAGCTCTAACAGACTATGGAGGCCATGCAGCGGGATGCTGCTTGCCAAGCGAAGATTACTGCTCGACAGACAGAGGTTGTAGCTCAACAGGCAGAACTAATTGCTAGGCTTCAACAACAACAGCAACCACAACAAGCCGGAGCTTCTGCTTCGCACCCACCCCACCTAGGGTTCCAACACCTGGGGAGACAACTAACGTCCAAAAGAATACAAACGTTCCCACAGGGCAAGTCCCACAACCAATCCTCCTACCACAAACTTTAAAGGCACCGGCTTACCCAGTGGACACACTGTTAGAATTTGAGGTCCATCCAACTGCTCTGAAAGTGAGCAAGCTCGAAAAGCTGTTCAGGGAGTTAACTCGATCCCGGACATTGAGGATGGCTATATGGATTCGATGGTGACATTGTCGGACAAATTCAAAATGCCCCATATAGACTGTTTTGATGGCTCGGGCGATCCTATGGTTCATCTGAGGCTGCTCTCGGATATTTTACGCCCGATGGACTTGACCAAACTCTGAAAACTATCTCTCTTCAGTCGGACCCTGTCGGGTATTGCGGCCATTTGGTACGCCAAGCTAGAGGATTCAGTAAAACGGAGTTGGGAGGAGATGGTCGAGGCCTTCATCACCCAATATGCATACAACACTCAAATCGAGGTCACAACCCATGATCTCGAGGCAACCAGGCAAGAACCAAAAGAGGGCTATTCTGACTTTGTCACTCGATGGAGAGCCAAGGCCTCCATGATGACAACTCGGCCACTCGAGAAAGATCAAATAAGGATGGTTGTGCACAACCTGCAACCCAAGCTGATGTAGAAGATGATCGTCTTACCCCCTCTCCACCTTTGCTGACTTGCATAAGATAGGAGTACAGATTGAAGATGCTATAAGGCAATGTCTGATCATCCAGGAAAAGGAGCAACCCAAGAGGGCATTTACCCACGGTTCGAATGCAGCCACAAGTAGTAGTGCAGCCGCAAGAACTTCTGACGTAGGCATGGTCACCACCACCACCTCAAAAACCACCACACCTTTCACCGGCTCATCTAGGGCCACCTCCCCACCAACAAAGTACCCGCCTAGGGGCCAGAGAACCTTCACCCCACTTTACATGCCCCTATCTAAAGCCTTAGGGGTTTTTATGAGAAAAGGGCATCTGAAGCCCTTGGAGCCACGTCCATTACCAAATAACCTCCCTCCCATACATAACCCAGCCAAATATTGTGCCTTTCATCAGCAACATGATCATGACACCAACCAGTGCTTCAGATTGCGTCATGAGATTCAAGATCTCATTGATTACAAGGTGATTACGCCTCCCGAGAAGCCAAATGTCACCACTAACCCTCTCCCACCGCATAACAACCTCCCTCCTCCACCCAGGTAGATAAACAAACCATGGCCGTTCTATATGACCCTAGCATATATATCACTCCCTCCCACCTACCTAAGCCGACGGTGTTCATCCCGGAATGCACGGACTTGTGAGCACGTCATTAACCCTACCCAAGCCAATGGCGGTGACTGTCAAATACAGAACTGGGGTGACTTTCAAGGAGAATGGGAACGTTGGTTCAGAACTTGAGGGATCTGCGAGTTTAACTGAGGAAACATACAACCCGTGCGGTTATATTGTGTCGACAGACCAAGCTAAGCCGAAAGTGGAGTTGCCAACTAGGGCAGAGGTATATGTTGTCCGGGAGGACGGGCCGAATCAAGGGTTAGATGACCTCGCCGACCTTGAAGAGGATATCAGTAACCTACAATTCTTTGATGAGCGGGACTTGGAGGATGTGCAGGTTGGTTGGTGTGATGCGAATAGAGCAACAGATGCTATATGGTGGCTCAGTAACGAGGCAGATATTGTTGAGGAGTCTCAGCCGAAATAGGAACAGTCAGAAACTGGAACATCTACAGTGACCGGAATGGTCGAGAACAAAGAAGAATCGCTGGAGAGCACCAGAGTGAAGAATTTTGCTCGGGACTTAGGCAGTTTGTGTGCACAGACACAGAACAGGAGAACGCGCTGCGGCGGTTCAAACAAGAGAAAATCAAGAATGATGACAGGGCTAGAAAAGCCAAGGCCCCTGCAGGCACGGAAACAACTACAGCAAAATCAGATAGTTGTCTATCAGTTGCTAAGGGCATGTGGTGGGAAGATGACGATTTGCGTCTGGCCCATACTGATGAAGACTGGGGACAGAACCTCCCAGATGACACTTGGTATATTGAGGAGGTCGACCATAAGACCTGGAGTGGGCGGTACTTCAAGCCCCCACATTTGGACCAATCGGAGGCATCAAGGAAAGACAGGGAAGCTGAGAAGCAGAAGGAGAAGCTATTAGAGGAGGAAGCTTTACTGAATAGCTAAAGAAAATTTAAGCAAACATCCTCATCTGGGGACTGCTCATGGCCTCCAAGGTACATAAAGAAGCTGTCCTTTCAGCCATGGACAAAGCTAAGCTTTTGATTGATACAATGCCCGAACAGTTGGTAGGGATTGGTGTTCCCTGGTGGTGCTTCACCAGCCCTGACATTCACAGACAAAGAATTACTACCTGAGGGCTCCAATCACAACAAACCGTTGTACATCTCTATGGAGTGTAGAGATAAGTGAGTACCGATTGTCCTAGTTTATATAGAATCTGCCATAAATGTATGTCTGTCGCGAACGGCATATGCTATCGAGTTGAAGCCCGTAGATTTCGCACCAATAGCCCAGGTGATACGGGCTTACGATAACACCAGCCGGGAGGTGATGGGGACAGTACGAATTAAAAGTCAGGTTGGCTCGGGTCAACAGGACATCGAATTTCATGTTCTAGATGTTCCAGCCACCTTCAACTTACTCCTTGGACGACCGTGGCTGCACCAAGTAAGAGCTATCTTTTCCACCCTACACCAGATGTTGAAATACCCCCACGGGAAAGAGGTGGCAATTATTTTTGGGAACTTTTCAATACATCTACCACCAGAGGTTACTACGCCAATCTTGGAGATTGCACACAGCAAGGAGGATGTCTTTCAGTCTGGGTTCACCTTGGCTAAGGCTCGGGTGGTGCAAGATCATTTAGCTGTTGATGAGGGGCTGTATCTCAGTGCACAATCTCTTTATCTCATGAACAAGCTTCAACATGTGCCCAGGATGAGATTAGGAAGAAGTGGCCGGAAGGGTGTCGCTACATTGGCCGAAGTGCCATACAATCCCCATACCTTTGGTCTAGGTTATACACCTACCAAAGAGGATTGGGTAAGAAAAAGAAAAGAGATGGCTGGAAGAGCCAGAGCTAAACAAGCCGGGAAGCACTATGAGTTAGTGCATAGACCTATTCGAAGGACCCTGAACGGACGCTTTGTCCAGGAAGGGGAAGATTTCCCGTTCTGCGGCTTTTCAAAGCCATGCCTGAATTCAGAGAGACGGTGCTTGCTGGGTTTTAAGATCTTCTTTGACTTACAGTTACCAGGGGATGAAGTTGCCGAAGAGCACACTGACCCAACAGTTGTGGTTGACCAGCGCAATGAGGATGAGTTCGATGGCACAGAACTTGAAATGGGGGTAGCACTGGCTTGTCTCCTCTCAGATCCTCAGATCTTACCAGAGTGCTCGAGGGATGATTTCTCAATTTCCATGATTGGAGATAACTTGGCTGTAGGCCCCTTCTTCCGGCATTCTAAATGCATCCATCACACCCTTCCTCATCTGGCAATATGAGGAAGGCTTTTTATCTAGCAGTTCTGGGTCAGGTAGTGAACCGAAATCTGATTCCACAGAGTCTGTGGAGTCGGAATCACATTCCAGTTCTTCTGAGTCAGAGTCTGGTATTCCTGGGGGTGATAACCCGAATGCCACTGTCCTGTCCAATCGTCATTTTCATTTTCTTTTGAGTCAGCTGTAATCGAAGAATCAGACGATCTGGAAGTTAATGAGAATGGTACTGTTGTGGCTTTTGAGTACTTTTCTGTGCCTTTAGTTTATTGCATTAATCAGGACTTTCAAAATTTTGATGAAAACGACGAGGAAGAAATTCCTCCGATTTTGAAACACTTGATTAACCGAGAGCAGGAGAGGTTTGCAAAACCTTTGGTTGATGAAATCACCTCAATTAACGTTGGTACTGAGAAGGATCCATGTCTGGTCCAGATCGGGTCCACGTTGTCTTCGGAGGAGCACAAGCGCTTAGTCGCTTTATTAAAAGATTTCAAAGATTTTTCGCATGGTCCTACAAAGACATGCCTGGAATCGATCCTCAGATTGTACAGTACCGGATCCCTCTTGACCCAGAGGCCCGACCTGTTAAGCAGAAGCTTTGAAGGATCCGTCCGAATTAGGCTCTGAAGATCAAAGAAGAGGTCACCAAGCATATGCAGGGTTCCTGTTAGTATCTGAATACCCTACTTGGTTGGCAAATATAGTTTCGGTGCTGAAGAAAGATGCCAGAATTCGAGTGTGCACGGATTTCAGGGATCTGAACAAAGCCAATCCGTAGGACGACTTTCCATTACCGTACATTGACGAATTGGTGGACTTCACTGCTGGGCATGCGCTGCTCTCATTCATGGATGGGTTTTTCGAGTACAACCAGATTTTGATGGCACCCGAAGACAAGGAGAAGACTGCTTTCACTACCCCGTGGGGAACCTACTACTATAGGGTGATGCCATTCAGTTTGAAGAATGCTGGGGCTACGTATCAGCGGGCCGCAACCACGATCTTGCATGATATGACCCATAAAGAGGTTGAGGTGTACGTGGATGACATGATTGTCAAGTCCAAGGAAAGAGAGGGCCACTACACCGCCTTGAAGAAAATTTTCCAACGAATCAGAGAATATCGGTTGCGACTGAATCCTCAAAAATGTACTTTCAGTGTTACAGCAGGAAAAATGCTGGGGTTCTTGATCACACAAAGGGGCATTGAGGTCGATCCTTCCAAATCAAGGCCATCTTATAAATGCCACCACCAAGGACTGAAAGGAAGGTGCGAGGCTTTCTGGGTAAAGTGCAATTTATAAGACGGTTTATTGTAAAATTAACCTTGACTTGTGAACCACTATTTGGTCTCCTGAAGAAAGGAAAGAAGTTCCAATGGGATGACCGATGTCAAGTTGCTTTTAAGCAAATCAAGCAGTATCTTCAGAACCCACCCCTGTTGTCACCGCCGGAGCCGAGGAAACCATTGATATTGTATCTGTCAGTAACCGACATGACAATGGGCTGCATACTTGCACAGGAGTTTGAGGACAAAGTGGAGAACGCTATCTACTACCTGAGTAAGAAGATGCTGGAATACGAGACCCGTTACACTCCGCTTGAGAAGGCTTGTTTGGCCTTGGTATGGGCTACCAGGACGTTGAGGCACTAGCTGTTAGCTCACTCTGTAATATTGGTTTCGAGATTAGATCCCATCAAATATCTCATCGAGAAACTGGCACTTATGGGTAGGTTAGCTCGTTGGTTGCTTCTTCTCTCTGAATTCGATTTGAAGTACATGACTCGCTAGTCAGTGAAAAGGAGAGCAGTAGCGAAGTTCCTAACTGATCACCTAGTGGAGGGAGATGAAGCAGTAGAATATTTGTTCCCAGATGAGGCTGTTCTGCATGTTGAAGAAGAAACTTAGACTATGTACTTTCACGGAGCGTCAAATCATTATGGGTATGGGATAGGGGTGTTGCTAATAGCACCTGACGATTATCACATACCCTTAGCCTTCAAGCTCCGGTTCAAGGTATCGAATAACGAAGCAGAATATGAAGCATGTACCGCTGGACTAGAAGCCGCCCTGGAACTAGGGGCAAAGTGGTTGGACGTCATCGGAGACCCAAACCTGATTGTATCTCAAGCAAAAGGAGATTGGAAAGTTAAAGAAGAAAAAATGAAAATCTATCACCAGACCTTGGACGTTCTGATTCCTCGGTTTGAAAAGCTGAACTTCGTCCATCTATTAAGAAAGAACAACAGGTTCACCGATTCTTTAGCAACTCTATCTTCTATGATAGACATCCCTTTCAGAGTCCGGATGCATCTGATAATTATTGAATAGAAGTTTGTGCCAGCCTACGAGTTGATTGCTGCGATTGATGAAGTACAAGATCAAAACCCCTGGTATCACGATATCTGGAACTTCTTGGAAAATGAGGCTTATCCACTAGGGCCAAATGCCAAAGACAAAAGGGCAATACGGCGAATGGCTGCACAGTTCATCATCTACGGGGGTAAATTATACAAGTGGGGTCATCTGGGAATGCACAAGTTATGTGTGGATGAAGAAGAGTCGAAGCGCTTAATGGACGCCATCCATGGAGGAGAGTATGGAGTGCACATGAACGGAGTGATGCTAGCTCGGAAGATTCTCAAACAGGGTTACTGCTAGTCAACCATGGAGGAGGATTGTATCAGTTTTGTTCGGCGATGCCACAAATGCCAAATCCATGCCAATCGCATGAACATTTCGACGTCGAAGCTGTACAACATGACTTCGCCGTGGCCATTTTCAGTCTGGGGGATTGATGTGATTGGGGCAGTTACTCCGAAGGGATCAAACAAGCATGAGTACATTCTGGTGGTGATAGACTACTTTACAAAGTGCGTTGAGGCCCAATCCTACGCAGTGCTAAAGGCATTGCATGTAGCTAAGTTCATCAGGAATAACATTATCTGCCGGTATGGGGTCCCGAATGAAATCATCTCGGATAATGATTTCCACTTCAAGAAGGAAGTGATTGACTTGTTGGAGAAATACAACGTGGCTTTTCATAAGTCATCCACATATAGGCCACAAACCAACGGAGCAGTTGAGGCCGCCAACAAGAACATCAAACACATTCTACAGAAGATCGTGGAAACCTACAGGGACTTGCTAGATAAGCTGTCATTTGCTCTTTGGGGCTACCGGACATCAATTCGAACTTCTACTGGGGCAACTCCATACTCCTTAATTTATAGGACGGAGGCTGTTCTACCTATCAAAGTTGAGGTTCTGTCGTTGCGAGTAATGGCTGAGTGCCAGATAGTTGAGGCAGATTAGCAGCAGAGCAGGTTCGAAGAACTCATGCTGTTCGATAAGAATAGACTGAAAGCACTGTACCACATTCAAGGTTATCAAAACAGGATTACCAGGTCTTTCAACATGAAAATTAAGTCCAGGAATCTGAAGAAAGGGGATCTTGTGCTCAAAGACAACCGAGCTCCCATCCATGACCCTAGGGGCAAGTTCAGACCTAACTGGACTGGCCCTTACATCATCAAGTCAATCTAGTCAGGTGGAGTTGTCATTCTAATGGATTTAGATGGCCTTGAGTTCTCCCAGCCGATCAACACTGATAAGTTGAAGAAATACTATCCCTAAGTGGCTCGCTAGGCCGAAAACCCGAAAGGGCGACCTAGGCAAAAGTTAGAGCATAAAAAATTTAAAATAAGAAAAACTGAGCTCACAAGGTTGAAAACCCAGAGAGGGCAGCCTTGGCAAAAGTTAGAGCGCAAAAGAAAAGTATTAATACACGAGTGAACCCAAACCGAACTACGTAAGGCTTGATTCCCATCTTTGGGATACGTAGGCAACTTCATTCTGAAGTCCAGCTATAAACACTTCCAAATCAACTGTGTCCATGTGATTGTTTTGGCCATCTTTGTCTTTTTTGCGTTCAAGAGTTCGGTTGTGAGCTACAATGCAATGCTATTCAGACAAGGGGCAACTTTCCAGTTAATTGGATCCGGGGTTGTACATTTCAGGGCGTGTCCAGTTGTGATCCATATCGAAAATGGTTTTGAAAAGTTTTAATAAAAGTTGATTTTGCTCAAATTAATGTTTTACAACTTAGACCATTTTTGGACCAAAACGGAAAATTTTCAGTACCCACAATCTTCAATTTTATTGATTTCATTACAGAGCTGAAAAGTACAAAACACAGTACGTCAAGCCAACTAACTGAATGCCAGGCTGCCGGGACATGCTATAGCCCCTTTTCGGCAGATCAAGCCAGGAACAATGCCAAGCAATGTCAACAGCAGATCGAGTGCACATCCATTCGCACCACCATCCCTCATCTGGGGCATCAACTAGCTATTGGCAAAAGAAATAGCCACGTGCTGAATATGCTAGGCAAGAGTCCACTACTTTTAACTTGTCCATCAGCCATATCTGGGGAGAGATGAAAAATAAGAGAGATTAAAGAATAGAGAGGTGTATGTAGAGAGAAAAGTGAGAAAAGGGCTTTGAGAGAAAAATAGAGCCTAAGGGCCGAGCGATGTGAGAAACACATATGAGAAGGGTGGGAAACATTACCTGTAAGAGTAGTGGACTTCCTACAAACCTGGTTGTCTCCCAGCGACGGAAAGCATCCAAACCCATCAAGGTTTCGGCTAATGTCATGCCAATGCAGCTCTTACCCTCTTTCAAGCCTTGGCCAATCTCAATCAAACGAATGCTAGACCCTCCAAAGCCAGGGGCAAGTAGAAAATGAGATAACATGCACAAACAGAGGGCATGTCACTGAAAACCTTGCCAAAGATGATCGCCGCAGTCACTAGCGTCAGAAAAGCGATGAATCAGGCTAGGAATGTCCAACTCCCCATTGCGAATCAAAGATCGAGCATCGTGCAAAGTAAGCCCACACATCCATTCTAAAGCTTGGATGTGGCCAAAACGGAACTGAGGCAAGATTTCCTCGTCGCGTCGCGACTCCATCAAAGCTTTAAATTCTTCAAAAGTGGGGCACATCTCTTGACCCCCAAAGCTAAAAACATGAGTTACCGAATTCCAACACCTAGCTGCGGCATGGAGGAACGGAAAATGCAATGGGGTGCGACTCAGAGTGAATAGAGCATTTATTCCAAAACTCCAGAAATTCAACTTTTTCGAGCCATCTAAAGCTGCAATCCAATTGGAGAGTTTTTTGGCGAAGAACGGTTTCATTTGGGGCAAAAATGGAGCTGAAATGAAGAAATCACGAAGCTGGAGCTTTTGTAGAAGATAAGGCCTTGAGTGGAGGACAAATGGCAGCAATCTGGAGGCTCCCACCAAAATTGGCCGACCGACCAATTGGAGTAGCCGACCGGCCACCTTTTCTGGTCGGCCGGCCACTTAAGTGGTCCACAGAAGTAAAAAGTGGCTGACAGAAGCAATAAGCGGTCGGCAGCCTCTGTTTGTCTCCAGCAAAATGCTTTTAGCCTTCCTGTGTGTTAAGGATGCTGAAAACCTAAGTTTGATTCTATTTCGGATGCGTCCTGCTGTTCTGCTTAACAGTTGCATTTGCTTATTGAGTTGTATTTGTTTTATTCATCGAGTTGTTGCTTTGCTTATCGAGTTGTTACAGTTTGTTTATCGAGTTGTAATTACATTGTTTGGCCTGTCAAGGCCTTGTGTTGTTTATCGAGTTGTTTTGTTCTTACAGTTGTTAGTCGGCTCACTACTTGATGAAGACAACGCATTTTGATTGTTCAATTTTCATCAATCTCATTTTTGTGCAAAATGGTGCGATGCTATGCGATGCTCATAATATAAATGCAACACTTTTTCACTCAAAAAAGTTGTTTTATTCCATCATGGTTTCTTTTTACAAAGGTACAAGTTTTAAGAAATAAAACTGCCTAAGGCTATACAATGTGCTAAAACTGCTAGCAAAAAGAAAACAAAGCAAAAGCATCTGAATCGGTGCCACCCAGCTCAAGATCGAGAGGCTCTCTTCATTATCTTCTTTGGTTGAGCAGACTCTGCATCATCACCGCTGGCAACGCTGTCTGAACCAGTGCTGCATCTGTTCCCATCCTCGAGGCCCTCCTCGACATCGTCACCACCCTCAGAACTTGAGCCGGTTCCGTCACCTCCACCCACGGATGACTCTGACTGAGGGCTCGCTAGCTCCTCTCCCTTGATGGACTTGTCATCATCATCGTGTGTGATAGGCTCCCGACGCCTCCCACGGTCGCATGCCGAAGTCTCTCTCCCTGTTGCTGGAGAAGGCCCTCCTGGTCCTGTCTGCAAGGGTGTGACCTGAAAAGGCAGTTTGAATTTATTAGCAACTATCAGATGCAAGTGTGGTGTGCAGAGTGAGTACATGCAGAAGTCAGTTACAGTATGTGAATGCAATGTGTCAGATGTGATCTATAAATGTAGTGTATCAGTCCAGTGTAATGTAGGTACATGTTCAATTGAAATGTTTAGTTTTAGTATATCAGTAGAAGTATGATGACTAAAATGTAAGAAAGTTGAAGAGTACCAGAATGTCATGAGCGCTAAGCATCATCTCCCTCTGCAAGACCATACCCTCAAGTGAGGCCATCGCCTCGAGCAACCCCTCGACATATCCTATAGAGGGCTGCAGATGCAAGTTGAAACAATCAGTGAATGAATGAATAAGAATCTGAGTGAAACTGAAATGCATAAAAGCTGTAAAGTGTACCGGTGGTGAGCTAGGCGTCCTCACGTATCGGTGATCGGGCAATGGAGGCTCAAGAGGAATTTGATAAGGTATCCCATACCGCCAACCTGTCAGCCCAGTCAGGGGATCCAGCCATCCAACACACTGCCTAGTAGAAGGCATCCCTCTGACCTCACCTCTCGGCCCCCGAGCCCTGCTCGTCGAGGGGACATCTGCTGCTTGGGACCTACTCATCGAGGGAGCGCCTGTTGTCCAAGCCCCGCTCAATGAAGCGATACCAGCTGTCCTCCCCGTGGGAGCATGAACACCTGCTAATGGAGGCATGAGGTACGCCTGGATATAGGTCGTGTAGTCCCCCTCTCCAATGAATCGGTCTACATCAGAGCCTCGTATGACGTCAGTGAGCTCCTAAGAGGAGAAACTCTCTGTAGCCCGCATAGATGGTGGAGGTGGTAGAGGAACTGACTGTAATGGTAGGTCCAATGTCTGGTGCATGAAGCACTCACCTAAGAACCAGGCTCGGCCCATGGCTCCCTCAAGTACAATCAATATCGGGAGGCGCCCCGTGCTCCAGCAAAATAAAATCGGGCAAACTCTGGCATCGCCTCCCAGTGCTGCCATGTGATCTGCAAACAGCAAGTACATAGACTGATAAGTTGCCATTAGATATGCAAAGCAGATTGAAGATGAAAGCAAAAAAAAAAAAAAAAACTGTGAGTTTTGGGTTACCTCTGCCATCCTCACTGTGTCGAAGTACTGGCGCAAGTATGGGAGGGTCTCTCGGGCCCTCGACTGGCACCAGCCATCATATTGGCTTGAGTAGGGTACCTCGTAGGGTGTCTCAACCTCTAGCTTAGGAGCGAGCGCTGGGAAATAAGCGCATACCCATAGCTGTGAAAAGTAAGAGGGTGGCAGTAAGAATACAGATAAACACAGATAATGTGGAAAGCAGAGTATGTGTGTGCAATGTCCAGAGAATACAGAATATAGAAAGTGCAAAAAGTAAAGTATGGCGCAATGTATAGAAAGTACAAGTGCAGAGCAAAGATTGAACTATGCGTGTGCAGTGTGCAGTATACAGTGTACAGAAAATGCAAAGTAGAAAGCATGACATAAAATGAAAAGTTGAAAAGTAAAACATAGCTCCCAGGCTCTCCAGTAGCCAACCAATATGTTCCCGCTCCTGCGAAAGGTCGAGCTCATATAGCAGTAGAGGGTAGCAAGGTCGGCGCCCCCCCAATCATGGTGCGGTACCTAGGATAGGTCCACTAAGGCACTCAACAAGTACAACCCGATTGTGTTCCCCCTGTCGGCAAACAAGGTAGTGCAGAAGAGGAACATGATGAAGCCCCGAGTGTACTGCTCTATCTCCTCGACTGTCGTAGGCTCTTTCCCTCTGAAATGGTCGGCGAACGAGGTATACCGAACCAAGCCCAATGATTAGAAGAGGGGCGGGTGTGTTCCCAGTAGATGAGTCTAAGCTGCCTCCCACTCGCCCATATCAGAGTCATATGGGATCGGCTGGCCTCCCACCTTAAGGTCTGTCAGCATCGCGAAGTCGTACGTGGTCATGGTCATATCCCCTGTGGTAGAGAAATGGAAGGAGTTGGTGGTGTCCCACCATCTCTCTACCAATGCCCTTAAGACGGTCCTACTTGCAAAGAGACGCGAGAGTCCTGAGCAGAATAGGCCAAACCCCGCCTCATCGATAATCTGTTGGACGCCATCCGGAAGCTCCAAATACCACTCCCTCGCCATAGTGGACCCATACCCGCGGGTGAAACGGGAGTCAACCTGTGTGGAAGAGCAGAAATACAATGTGTGAATGTGCTCAGAATGAGCAAAAATATAGTATGTACGTGTGTTCAAAGTAAGTAGATGAAATACAGTGCAAAAAGTGCGAGCTATGTAAGAATTGTAAAGTACATCGCAGAAACTATAAGAGTGCAGTGTGTACCTCAAGAGTGTTGTGGGACAGGTGAGACTCGGGCTCCCGTAATAGAAGATCTACGGGCGTCCGCCGTGCAAATCTAGTGAAGTGGCACACCGTGCTGGATGGTAGCACATGTACCTCGGGATGGTACGTCGTTGGGTCGAATGGTCGGACTCTCGGTGGCAATGGAATGTGCTCGGGCTCCTCCTCCATCCTCAGAGGACCCCTATCATGAGGAATGTCGTCTGCCATCTGTAAAATGAGGCAAAAATGAGCAAAATAGGGCAAAAATCCAAAAAGTCAACTCTCGGGAAGAGAAAAAGTCAAAAAGTCAAAACCTGGGAAAAGGGCACCAAACTCAAGGCAAAGTTGAGGGAAACAAACCTCAAATGGTGAAAATGGAGGAAAAGGCTCCAAAAACAACTTTTGTTCGGTTCAAAACGAAGAGAATCAAAACTTTTTCGCGAATCAACTTCACGAAGAACGTTGGGAAACGCTTAAAAGGCACAGATCTAAGAGGAAAAAGGGATTTCGGCTTTGTATGTGTGAAGAAAAGTGATTTGGAGTTGTGTTTTTAAAGTCCTCCGTGCGAAAAGACAAAACTGTCCTGAAAAACTATAACTGGCCAACTGGCCAGTTTTTGTGGCTGACAGGCCACTTAATTGGCTGGCAAATGTGGCAAGTGGCTGGCAAGCTTCCAGGGTGGCCGGCAGGTGCCCAATGTGCTCCCTGTGTGTTTTCAAGTTGTTTTGTGTCCTTGGCCCTCGAGAAAGTGCAAGAAAAGTCCACTTTTCAACTCAAAATGTCTTCGTGGAAGTTTCAACTCATGTCTTCGATGCGTGACTCATCGTTGGCTGGCATGAATGAAGTGTATCCTTTTAAAGTGCATTGTAACTCCTCCGAGAGGCAACTCGGAGGTTGCAACTGAATTGGTCCTTTTTAGACACACATTTCTTCATTCGATGCTTTGCATCAAACATGTTATTGATATTGCATTGATTATCATGCACAAAATATGTATGGTGCGTCGCATTATACCACACATGATCTCATGTTTGCATAGAATATGCATGTCGTATTGTATTGCATTGCGCATGCCCCCTCATTCATATAGAAAGCGTTCGTACTTGTTGTATTGAACATACATTCGATGTTGCATAGAACATGCTCCGTGTTATGCTTCTGTTTTGTTCTTGGCATAACGTGCATGAAGTATGCTTTTCTAAGCGTTGTGTCATGGTTATTGATGTCGCATTGAACATGCATTCCTATTATATTGTACTTGTCAAAGTTTCTTCCTTGTGCAAGCACGATATTATATGTATGGTTCATTCAAAGCTGGTGCAACCAGACGTTATTGTATGTACGGTTCATTCAAAGCTGGTGCAACTAGACGATATTTTATCTACGGTTCATTCAGAGGGATTCTAGGTAAGATCATTCCTGTCCTTCGAACACCTTGCTTCAGTTGGAAGCGTTTGGGGCATGTGCCCGACGCTTATACCTTGCTTCGGTTGGAAGCGTTTGGGGCATGTGCCTGACACTTATACCTTTCTTTAGTTGGAAGCGTTTGGGGCGTGTGCCCGACGGTCATACCTTGCTACGGTTGGAAGCATTTGGACCGTGTGTCCAACACTTATACCTCTCTGTTTTGATTAGAAACATTGGGTTGCTTGCTCGATGTTTATACCACTCTTTCGGTTAGAAGCGTTTGGGGCGTGTGCCCGACGCTTGTACCTTGCTTCGTTTGGAAGCGTTTGGGGCGTGTGCCCGACACTTATACCTTGCTTTGATTAGAAGCGTTTGGACCGTGTGCCAGACGTTTATACCACCCTGTTGGTTAGAAACATTGGGACATGCTCTAGTGTTTATACCACCCTTCGGTGCTTGCACTGCCTCCCCTTTTCCCTCTCGCGTGTGGTGCATTAGGATGCTTTGGTTGAATGCATCTGGACTGACTCCAATGCTTATACCGCTCTTTGCTTTGTTCACATAATAGTTGAATGTGTTTCACTTGTTATCATTGCTTCTTTCCCCACGTGTGCCACGCGTTGGGATCTTGTTCGGTGTCTCGGGTGCACTCGACGGTTGTAACTCTCTGCCATTCCTGCGTGAGGCGCAGTTAAGATTACATAATTTTCTTACATCCTTTCTGTATGAGATGTAGTTTGGTTAGTGTTAGCGTGTTTGTGTACAAGTTTGCTGTAGCATTTCTTTGCATGACATTTGCATCTAGATGTTTCATTACAGCTCTCATTGCATGACCATAAGTTATGTTCTGCATTGTGCATGCCAGTTGCATTTTGCCCCTGCCTACGGGCGTATCTATATTGTTGTCTTGCTTGTTCGTCTAAGTCTTCAGCCTTGTCAAAAATGGGATGCCTCTAGGCTTTGACATTCACTCCCGTCATTTCATGACTTCCGAGTTCTGTCAAAGAGGGGCAACTGTAGACAACCCATTTTTGACTGACCTTAAGACTTGACGTCATCGTTTGTGTGCGTGATGATTGTGCATGTTTGTGCTCGTTTTGAGTGCCCAAAGTTCTCGGCTGAGTGCCGTGTCTTTGAGCCTCTAAACCCTTGGTGTTTTGGCCTTGTTTTTGGGCCAGACCTTTGTGCCTCTTGCCTGGAGGGGAGAAGGTCCCTGCCGGCCACTTTTGGCATTTGTCAGCCACTTTTTCTCCTTGCCAGTCAGCTAGTTAAAGTGGCCGACTGGCCAGTTGAAGTGGCCTGCGGCCAATTCTCTTTTATTTCAGTTATTTTCAAATCTTTTGAGCCAACTGTTGCACACTGAGTGTATCCTCCATACACATGTATGGATGGATTCAAACAAGCTTCTAGCTTGTCAAGGAAGCTTTGGCTTGCATTTTCTATATAAGGAGAGGTTTCTCCCCCTCGTTTGGGGTTCAGAATTTTTTAAGTCAAAAATTTCGCTGTCTCTCTAGAATTCTCTCCCTCTCTCTCTATATTGTGTTACATTGTGCTCAAAAGTGAGTGTTCTTACATTTTTGCCTACAACCCCTTAGCCAAACATCTTGACCTTGGAGCTGAGATTCCTTAAGGCTTCTTTGGACTTCCTAAAGCTAGTTTTGGCTCAGAAAAGCTGTTGTCTTGCTGCTGTCCTTCAAGGGTAAGCATATTCCCCTTTTAAGCTTATTTTTGTACACCATCTTGGCCACCTTTGCATGCTGTTTTGGGCCTAGTTGTCAACTGCAAAAACCTCTTTTTTTAAGTGTTTAAATGATGGTTTAAGGCTCTTTTGGAGTTAGGGGTGGTCTACCCTCTTTATTGGCTTATTTGCTAATAGTTTTGTTACCTTTTAAGTCTTTTCAAGCAACTTCTTTTTGGCCTTTTAACCACTGAAATCTAGGGAAATTTGAGTGGTAGAAACTTGGTTTTGAGGTCCAAAATGGGAGGGGGTGGTCTCCCCTCCTTGTGTTTTCTTTGCAAGTGTTGATGGCCTAACCTTTGAGCATGTGTTTCTACCATTTCATGGCTTGATCTCAGCATGTTTTTGGCTATATTTTAACATGTTTAAACTCTGTTTTTGGTTGTTTTAGTCACTGGTTGTTTGTATCTTGCACTTGTGGTGCAATTTTGCTTACTAGCTTAACATGCCCAATGACTTAGTCCATCATTCTATCATGTGTTAGCTTGGCTCCAGCACATTTTTGCTAATGTTTTAGCATGCTTTAACTCTGATTTCAATGGTCTTGGTCATATATGCTTTGCTTTGTATGGTTGTAGTGCAAATGGCCTTGACTAGCTTTGAGTTTTGAGGCCTTTAACATGTTATGTATGTGATGATTGCATGTTTTGGCATCATTTAGCATGCAACTTCAGTGCATATAGCGTAGACACACTCTCACATATTTCACACTTTAATCACTTTTGAGAGTTGTGCTCTATGCCTTACTTGTGAGCCTACATGCGGACATGTTTTTCTTGCTATTCGAGCTTCAATCTTAGCATGTTGTAGTCTTTGATTTGGCATGATTAAGCTCTGTCTAGAGCTGCTTTTGTTGTTCATGCTTGATATTGCATGCTTCTAGAGTGATGTTCTTTATTAGCTTAATGTATTTGGCTTTTGAGCATGCATTACATGAGTTTTTCGCATTGTTTTTAAGTCACTTAGCATGTTGTTTCAGTGCTGAAATGTGTGTCATTGCACTCCATTTTTTCAAACTTTCATTCACTTTGAAAGTGGCCTTAAGCCCCTTGTTGGCTTGAGCATGAACTTGAAACATTTATGCCTATTGGTTTTAATCCTCCCTTGAGGATTTCTACTAACCAATAGCATGATACTTTCTTTATGCTCAAGGCACTCGAAGCGTAGGTCATCTTTCAAATTAGAGGACTTGCACATTTGACTTAACCAATTAAAGAATGGTTCGGTAATGTAAAATGTGTAAACAAGAATTGAGTAAAGTAAAACTTGTGCAAGATAAGCATGTTGTTTGCATTGCATATGTTTGGATCGGACGTTAATCCAAACACGAGAAATGTGGGACGTTTCATACTCCAAGTGATGAAACGTGTCACATTTCTTGGTCACCGTCCCCCCTTGATCATGCATGATAGGGTAGAGGTTCTTCGAGTCTTATTTGTGCATTCATCAACATTGTACAAACTTGGTTCTTGGCCACCATGCATTGAAAATGCTTGGTTGGTGGCTCGGAAGCCAAGTGCTGCACTCCTTTGAGCTTAAGACATGATAAGAAGGGCAGCCGTACACACATTTCCTTGCAAATACGTTGTTGTGCCTCTGTTCTTCTCTATTGTAACAAAACCAGCAGCCTGGAAAATAAGTGGTCGACCACTTGAAGTAGTCGACCACTCCAACTAGCCGAGGCGATTGAGGTGGTCGGACCACTTTTTGGTGACCCACCACCAATTTTGTGCAAAAATGATTCTATTTTGAGGCAGAGGCATTGTGGAGGATGGGTTCAATGTTCGGAGGTCAAGGCGAGTGTAAACAGAGGCAACCTTTGGCAAAGCGATGGATTTCCGAGCGGACGCCAACCGAGCATGCATGTCTTCCTTGTCCCTTGAGGCCATTTAAATTTCGTTAGTTAGCTTAGCATAGTTAATTATTCAATTTGGTCTGTACCATTTAATTAGCTTAGTGTTAGCTAGTTAATAAATTCAGTTTGTAATTAATTGGCTTAGCATAGTTAATTAGTTGGTTTGTAATAATTAGTTTAATTAGCATAGCTAGTTAACTTATTCATTCGGACCCTTCTTCGAGAGGGTGCAATGTTGTAATAAGTGTGTGTGTGTGTGTGTGTGCATGTCTTCCAACCCCACTTCTTTCTCCCTTTTACTTATTAGCTCTCGATGGTTAGTTTAGGGCATATTTCAATTAGCATCCTTATGCTTGCATGTGCGCATCATTCATTTGTATTGCATGCACGGGGCTCGGCACATCATTCAAACTACATTGTATTTCAATACACTTACTTGAATACGTGTTTCAAAGCATGTTATCAAGTGTTGCATTCATATGCCACCTTAGATAGCCGAGCCTATTTAGTTGCATTATTGCATGTGTTGCATTAGGCATTTAGCATAGTTAGGGATCGTGCATAATTTCTAACTAGCTTTTGTTTTGGCTCGGAGTACACTATAAGTGTTTACGCTTTAGCATCCTTACATGAGTGTGAATGTTGCCATGATAGCATGCTTGCCATGAGGCTATTTGCTTAAGTGATTAACTGCCTGAATGCCTGTGGGTGGAGGCTTGATTGCCGGAATTGGGACAATTCATCAAATACGAGTTTTAAGCCCACTTTGCGAAGTGGCAAATCGTGTTTTTTTTAAAAGCCCACTTGCGGATGGAAAATCCGTGCTTTAGCCCACTTGCGAGTGGCACTTTCAAACCATTCTCAAAAACAAACATGAGTTGTTTTGTTCCAATCCTTATGATTCAGTCTATACTTGTATGTTGTGCGCATCACATAGTAAAGTTAGAATAATAATCGAAATAAAAACGCATGTGTCTATAAAACAACATATCATGATAATAGAGGCCGATCCTTTGATCGGGTGAACGGGGGTGCTCATTTCATGACCTTCCCCCCCTCGAACCCAAGTTCCCGAGCCGAGGCAACTTTGGTGATAACGGACACTTGGCCTTTGGCACGAGTCAGGGTTTCCTAAATTTTCCAAAAATAAAATATTTAAGTGTTGACTCTGTAATTTGGCAAAGCAGTCCATGTTTGGCGCTTTTTATTCAAAATTGATTTTCCAAAATGATTTACCAGATTTGGACTCTTTGGTGTTTATCAGTCTCGCATTGCACTTTGTGAGATTAGATTCAGAACCGTGACAGGAGTCCAAACTGTAGTAGCTGGGATCTAATTCACGCCCTCTCCGAAAGGAGGGACGTGCGGAGGAAGTTCGGGCGGTCTACACCTACGTATCCCTCTGCAAGGAATCAAACCAGCGTAGTTCAAGGGCAGGATGCAAATGATATGCACGAAAAATATAAGTTGAGTGCTGGACTCACACGCTTCGCGAAGCTGGCTATTTTGAAAATTCATGATCATGCAAGATGATGCACTAAACAATAACAGATGCAATTAGCAATAACAAGATAGAAATATATGAATGAGCTTCAAGCTTAAATCGAAATGGGCTTCACGCGGAAAGAACTAAAAACACGCACTCTAACCACGCTGAAGCCATGAAAAGAGGAGAGAAAAACCGCTCAGGGTTGTGTTTCATGCTCCCTGAGATATTTTACTCACGCTAAAATTGTGAGAAGATGAGAGAAACCGCTCAGGGTCGCGTTTCACGCGTCCTGAGATAAAAACCGTTCAGAGTTGCGTTTCAAGCATCCTAAGATACTCTAATCACGCTAAAATTGTGAGAAGAGGAGAAAAACTGCTCAAGGTCGCATTTCACGTTTCTTGAGATAGATGCAAAAAGTATGAGATTGTACAATAGATACACAATGTAATGAAAGTGTGCGATAGATGCACGAAGTGAACAAGTGCGATAGATGCACAAAGTGAGTGGGTGCGATAGATGCACAAAGTAAACAAAATTGAAAATCTATATAGTGAGAACGCATGTTATATACAAGATAGACAACCAACATATGACGTTAATTAAAGGCATGTTCCATGCAATAATCAAAAGGATGTTCAAAATGAAAGCATGTTCTATGCAAGATTCGAGAGCAAGATGAAAAGCATACGAAAGTGCACGTTTTATGCAAAAGAAAGTAACAGATATGTAACTTGACCAAACGAACAAAAGCGATGTTCGGCAACAACCTCTGACTTACCGACTTTGCAAAATGCTTAAAAACGATACACCTTGTTCATATTGGCAAGTGGAGCATGTTTGCGCCGCGGAACACAACGAGTATTGGAAACGACGTAATCGAAACACAATTTCGAGCTCCTCGAAAATCAATCTGGACCCAAAAGAGAACCTCCCATACACTGTTTGGGAAAAAGAGGAACAAAACTAGCACTAGGCCACAAAATAGGGTTGCCGGCCACAAATGAGGCCTGCCGGCCACTAGTGTAAAATCGGGGGCATATTTGTCATTTCGGCACGAGTCTTTTTAAACAGATCATGTCATGACCCAAACCCACCCCTATGGACTAGAGCCACAACTGGCTAGTAATCATGAGATTACCTGCAGCCTCAGTCATAAATCAAATTATATTTATAAATAGGGGGCCAAATTACGGAAGCAAAATTTACAAAGATTGTCCAATGAGATGTCCATACATGGCTCAACCAAAACATTTTCATATATGAAATAACTAACACTATACGAACATCCATATTATGTATGTATTACATAAGTCCAGGATCATTCAAAGCTAGTATTAACAAAAACTAAGGTTATATACAGGGTTGGTCATATATGACCACAAAAGAACAAAAGGAAAAGCAAAACAAAAGTAAGGCCTCTTGCGTGAGGAGACCTTGGTTGACTCCTCAAAACTTGGTTTCTCATTGCTCACTGGGGTTAAGGCTGGACATCCCGTTGCTCACCTACATACATAACAATAAGGAGTGAGCTAACGCCCAATGAATAATACCAAAGCAAAGGAGTTCATGAACAAAATTCTTACAATCATAATTCACTGTTATGCTTGGGAATCAATAATAAAGCAAAACGACTTCAGGTCCTTTCTATCATTTCTCAAACACAAAACGATATCGGGTCCATATAACATACAAAATGACCTTGGGTTCATGGGCAAAACGACATTGGGTCCAACTTACACACAGAACGACCTTAGGTCCATTACACACAGAACAACCTTAGGTCCAATACACACAAAATGACTTAGGTCCAATTCACATACACATTTTTGTGCAAAAATTTGAATTTATGGTCATATATATTCATTCTTGTATCCAAAACGACCTTAGGTCCATTCAATTCCTTATCCCGAATGACCTTCGGCCCATTTAACAATTATACAGAACGGCCTTAGGCCCAATCCACATCCTTACTGAATATACCGAATGACCTTAGGCCCATTTCGTACCCATACGTCGATCACTTCGCATATTTCATTCCGAATTAAGTGATTAGAATATTCATTCATAATATCACTTTAAAAGTTTAGAACCTTAGCACATAGGCATCATTTAGAAAATAATGCATATATGTAGACGTGCCCGAACGTCCCAGCTATGCGCGCGAATGGTGCGAAATCTGTTTTGTTCATTAGCTACTACAGTTCAAACTCAATGTCACGGTTCTGAATCTAATCTTGCAAAGTGCAATGCAAGACCGATAAATCACCAAAGAGTTAAAATCCGGCAAATCATTTTGGAAAACTAATTTTAATAAAGAAGTGCCAAACATGGACTGCTTTGCCAGATGCAGAGTCGCCACCTAAATGTTTTTGTTTTAGGAAATTTAGGAAACGTTGACTCGTGCCTAAGGCCACGTGTCCATCATCACCAAAGTTGCCTCAGCTCGAGAACTTGGGTACGAGAGGGGAAGGTCATACAATGAGCACCCCCGCTCGCCCGATCAAAAAGATCAGCTTTTACTAAGCATGATATTTTGTTTTTGAAAACACATGTTCTTATTCCGGTTTATTGGCTAGCTTACTACGTGATGCGCACAACATACAAGTATAGACTAGATCGCCTAAGTTGGAACAAAACATCTCATGTTTGTTTGAAAATGGTTTGAAGGTGCTACTCGCAAGTAGGCTAAGACGTGGATTTGCCACCCTCAAGTGGGCATAGAAAACATGATTTTCCACTCTCAAGTGGGCTTAAAACTCGCATTTCAATGAATTGTTCCAATTCAAGCAATCCAACCTTCACCCATAAGCATTCAGGCAATTATATCATTTAAGCAAATAGCCTCATGGCAAGCATGCTGTTATGGCAATCAATAACATACATGCAGGGATGCTAAAGCATAAACACTTACAGTGTACTCCGAGCCAAAAAAACAACTAGTTAGTAATCCATGCATGATTCTAGCTATGTTAAGATGCCTAATGCAATACATGCAAAAATGCAACTAAGATGGCATATGAAATGCAACTTGATAACATGTTGCTGAACACGTATTCAAGTAAATATATTGAAAAACAATGCAGTTTGTATGATACGCCGAACCCGGTGCATGCAAAACAAATGAATGAATGCAAACATGCAAGCATAAGGAAGCTAATCAAAACGTGACCTAGAACTAACCATCGTAAGCAGTTAAGTAAAAGGGAGAAAGACATGGGGTTGGAAGACATTCATACACTCACACACACTTATTACAAAATTCGCCCTCTCGACGGAGGGTCCCAATGAATAATACAAGCTAGCTACGCTAAGCTATTCTAACTAATCTAATAATCTAATTAGACTAATTATTACATAAACAAATTGAATATTAGCTAAGCTAAGCTAATTAAGAATTTACAACGATGAATAAAATTAGCTAACATATTAACTAATTAATTACAAATTAACTAACTATACAGAGCAGTCAAAACGGCCTCGAGAAGAGGGGCATATGCATGCTCGATCGACTTCGCTCGGAAATCCGTTGCCATGCCTCATGTTGTCTCTGTTTTCACTGTTCTATACCTCTGAAAATTATGCCAACTTCTGTGATGCTTCTGACCTGCCTTATGGACATTCTGAGAGCTCATCGGCCAGTGGATAATGGTCATCGACCAATTTTGAGACTATCGGCCAAATATTTGTAGCCGATCGGCACACTAGATAGCCGATCGGCCATCTCTTCCTGCAAACTCCTCCTTTTGCTGCAGCAGAGTACAAACAGAGGCATGGCAATACATTTGCAAGAAAATGTTTGTACAACCACACTCCTTATCATGTTTGGAGCTCAAAAGAGTGTTGTGGGGATGTGGTTTGGAAATACTCTTCTGATCCTGAGGGACGCTCGTGATCCTCTGCTAGTCACCTGAAAATGAGCAAACACTCCGGTCGGGGGTTCCGGAATTAGCACTCCGACGGGCAAGTTAGTCTCTGCACTCAAGATTACTTGTATTCTAAGTTAAGCTTAATAGTTCTCACATACCTTTCTAGAACTGAAGATCTTGTATTTATAGAATTCTCTTTGGGCCTAGGGGCTTGGCTCAACCCTAGTCCTTTACATGTACTTCTACTCAGCCCTTGTTTCACTGGAAGGAATGCCGGCTACTTTGTTCGGCCCTTCAATTGAATAGGGTCAATGCCGAATAGAGGTTATGTTCTGGACCAGACTGGTCCACTCCTGTTGATCCAAGATTATTCGGCTCCCACAATTGCCCCCCAAACACCCCACTAGCATCAGTTAGTCGGCGTGTTTGGTTTCTAGTCTGGAGGTTAAAAATTCGCCAGTTACTCCTCTTCCCGATGCATATCAGAACACGTACATGCTTTTTCGTCATTGTAACGCTTTCCTGCCCCTTCGTACACTACCTCCATTTAATGCTATTTGAATTTGTCTCTTCGAATGTATGTTCTAAATACTCAAAGATATTTGGCTCACCTTCTAGTGCAACTCCTACATTCCGTAGCTTCTGCAACCCCTTGTTTCTCGCTCTTTCCATCGTCTCCTGTAAGTTTTCTTCTCCTTCATTTTTGATCCCCCTTCTTTATCTGCTTTTAGTTTTCCATAATCCTTAGGTTGGCCAAAAATGGCAAAACATCTGAAGGAGCTCCTTTCTGCGGATCGAATCTCCGGCTTTTGACGCCATTTCTCCATCCCCGACAATGTCCATCTGTCACTTTTGGCAGACAGCACCACTGATATGGTGAGGTAAGATGAGAGCACAATCGTCTTTCCTCTCCTATCAATTGCTGAGGGTGGCATCCGTTTTCCTTTTCACCCACTTTTGAGGGTCGTTCTTCGATACTGGGGTCTCATCCCTTCCCAGCCCAATGTGAACTTCTTTCGCATCATAATGGGGATTGTAGAGATAAATCGGCGTGTTAGAATTAATTTAGGTATTCCCGCCATTCGGCACTATTATGTCCTACCCAAATCTACCTACCAGCTAGGACGCTACTTTCTTAGAGCCAAGGATGCTGATCATCACTTAGTGACCATGCTTGCCAGCTCTGGCAAGCGTGTCGATGACGTGATGGTCGTTGTCTGCGATAATTGAAAATTCGGCGAAGGTGAAGATCGCCTAGACCCTATGCCAAGGTGAACTAGGTGGCCGATCAGATCACTTTGTTTCTGTTATTTACATATGTATGTATTTGGCACTAAGCTCATCTAATCGTTTTGTTTATGCAGGCAGCAACTTGAAGAGAGTGTTGGTTTCAAACGACGACATTGTGCTCGCAGAAATTAAGACCGCGCTACAATTTGTTGGCCGTCCAGACCTTCAAAAACAAGGGAGGGCAGCCCACATTCTCCTACGGTACGAGCCAACTTACACGACGTTCTCGATGGCAGACAATATTCCGATCACGCGAGGCGACAACCGTCTTACGGCCCTCATCTTTCCTAACTTCAAAAACTTGAGACAGATCAGCTTAGAATCATCTAATTCTGAACACGTGGAAGAACAAGTGGCCGAACCAATCGCCGAGGACCCGGACCGGTTGGCCGCAGAAATTGACGAAGCTATTAATTCGGCCTTCGAGGATGCTGGATTGAACTCTTCTGACCCTCCGTCTACATCAGGCTAAGGGGACACCTTCGAAGATATTTTTACAAACTTGGGAGACTTTCCCGGCGATTTTTCTGAGGATATGGCTGGGGAAAATCTTACGCAGACGGCACGAAAAAGAAACACCAAACGCATGACCGCATGACAAAAGGCCGTAGCCATCCGTTCTAGACTTGTCCTGACTGAATCTATTGCCCCTACTGTTGTAGAAGAAACAGCTCACGTTGTCGTGGCCGAGACAGAAAAGGAGGTCGAGCCCGATTCTGAAGGCGGCCGATTTTGAGGATCGAAAAAACAGCTCGAGGCGAGGACGGCTCCGAAGAGGGCCCTATGGAAAAACAGTCACGCTTAGAGGAGTTGGCTGTGGTTGCTCCTTTCATTATTGAGCCAAAGATGAAAAACATGCCGATCTCCTCTGAAGCGTCGGCTTTGAAAGACCCAACTGTGGCACTGAGCTTGGCTGCCTCAGTCTCCTTGCCGGCTGACAAGGTGACCTTTCGTGCTGAGCCGGATTTGGTGACAATAGCATTAGCCACCCAGTCGGCTCTTCTGGTACGTGACTAACTCTTTGGTTTGGTTTGCATTCGATGTTTCTTGGCATATGACGATCCTTTGCTTTGCAAACGGTTAGAAGGATTGTCGAATTAGGCCGCCGCCAGCATGACGCTGTTGAAAAGATTGGTCATTTGCAATCTGAAGTGGAGGGCCAAAGGAGCAGGGCAGAGTTTGAGGCAATGAGAGCCGCGATGGAAAGTGTGCAGGCCGAGGCTGTGAAGGAAAGGGCCAGGACTGCTGATCAACTCAGATCTGACGCCAAGGAGAGGGCAAACGCGAGCGAGGAATCGCCCAAGTTAGCCAAGGAGGCGCTTGCCAAGCTAGAGGCCGAGTTGGGAGATTTGAAGCAGGCTAAGGAGAAAGCCGACTCTGAGGCTTGGGCGGTGTTCGAGGCTGGGAAGAGCACTGCCCTTAATGACTATGTAGAAGAAGTCCCCAAATTCGAGAATCGGGGATTCAAACACGTCTAGCTCAAAGCCCTTGTTGCCGCTGAAGTTACATTGGCCACGCCAATTCCATACGAGCAAGTGAACGTTGAGCCACTTGAGTCTGACCCTGAGACTTGATTTGGGAGACATTCTAGTTTTGTTAGGTTTTTCTCAATTTCAATGTATGTTTTTGTTTAGTAGATTTATGTTAGTTCAAGGTAATTTTCATGTATAAATTAGTTACTATCTGCGATTAATTTATTAATGCAAATTTCCTTTTCATTTCGTAATTCATTGTACGTAGTTTTTGATATTAACGAAGAGTTTTGCTTTTGCTTTTCGCTACCTTGGATAAAATGATCACTGTATGTTGTGCTTGCTAATTATCGATCCAATAGGAAGTAGGATCATGAGATGAGTAAATTAAATATCCCATTGCATAGTTGCCGATTAGATAACGGTGTAAATCCAAATAAGTAAATCCATTTGGCTTCGTCGTATGCCCTTGGCCCAGCCAGTGAGCTCTTGGTGCTGAATAAGATTAGTTCATGGATAATGTACTAGTAAATCGGTTCATAGGGCGGCTAGGGTACACAAGCCGAATAGATTGATGAATCTGCCCTTGCCCCAGTTGGTTTATGAACATTAGACGCCGAATAACACGCACTCATGAAGTCCTGATGAATTGATTCATGGAGCGGCTAGGGCAATCGAGCCGAATAGATTGATGAATCTACCCTTGCTCCAGCTAGTTCATGAACGTTAAACGCCAAATAACACGTACTCATGAAGTACTGATGAATTGATTCGTGGAGCGGCTGGGGCACTCGAGCCGAATAGATTGATGAATCTGCCCTTGCTCTAGCTGGTTCATGAACATTAAATGCCGAATGATAGGAACTTATGAATATTGTTCTGATGAGTTGATTTGTGGGATGACTGGGGCACTCGAGCCGACTAGATTGATGAATCTGCCCTTGCCATAGCTGGTTCATGAACGTAGAATGCCGAATAACAGAGGGGCGATTGGGGCACGTGACTCGATCGGCGCCGGGCTGTTGAGGTTTCGTAATTTAATGAGATTGCCTTGGAGGTGCTACCTTCGTATGGAGTAACTGGGTGTGCACTTCGTTAACAAAGGTCTTATTTATATGTTTTGACAACAACTCAGTCCAGTTCTTAGTGGAAAATTAAACAAGTGCGAATGTCAAATAGACTTTTGTTCAACAGCAGAGGTGAAGCAAAGACGTCAGTTGAGCTGGGAGGAAGCATGAATCGAAGTGGTGAACCTTCACGCACGGGCAGTAGGACTTCGAGGGATAGGGAGAGACACCACTCTCCCCGTCGTCGAAGTAGGTCGCCCAGGAGGGACAAGCAACCACAGCGCAAATCTCCTTAACCTCATCCTGGAAGGGAATCCGACGCGACTCCTCGCCCGTTAAGTTTTTCGGTCTTCGTGGGTAATAGACCAATGACGGAGGCGGATTCGATCATTTGAGATTCAAATGTGGCAGTCGAGTTCGCTCGACAGATCTTTCCACCAGAAGTTTAGCAATCAATGGTAGGTCGGCAGGACTTTGATGTGTTTCGTGAAGGCGTTCACGGGGCGGTGAAGGGACTATACACTACTTATGAGATCAGCATTTGTCTCCGAGCCGCTCGTCGCGATATAGAACAGAGAGATGAACGCATTCGGAAGTTAGAAGCTCGTGCCGAGAAGGCCAAGCGTGAGCTCAGGAAAATCAAGTCCACCGAGCCTCAATCGACCAGCCACCCAAACCCAGTTGTGAAAGAGAGGGTTACTCAAAGGCTGATTAGTGATGCGATCACCGATCGGAACATGGCCAGCATGTTCGCGATCGAGACTACGAGGGCTGCGGCCTATGAAAAAGGCTTCCACGATGGCCGAAAGGTCGGAATTCAAAAGACCAAAGAGAAACTCACCAAAGAAGTTTGCCGATGTGAAAATCGTGGATTTAGGCACGGTTGGATCAAGGCACTTCGGCAAGCTGAGAGTCTCCAAGCAGCAGGGTTGGATTCGGCGTTTCCATTGTACCAACAGAATGATTTCCCCTTCTTTGCTTTCGAAATTAAAAAGAGTGATGATGAAGAAGTCGCTGAACCGAAGAAAACCATGTAATGATTATGTAAATTGAAAGTGAAATTATGTAAAAATGCATAGTTCTCAATTTGTAGCATACTTGTTATTTATATTAGTACGCATTTTATTCCGAATGTGCGCACATTTTAGATTACGTTTATGCGGCTTGAACAATCTTATTTGAATATTTGCATTTTTCGGCCTTTGTTTACGGAAGCTTTAATTTGGATAATAGTACATTGTCTATTTCAATTGTTTGTTTCATTGTAACTTTTATTCGGCACACGCGTGTTTGCATGTTTCATTGTATGAATGTTTGAACAAGTGTATAAACATTATATAAACATTGAGATAATTGTATAAACATTGATCGGCATAAGTCGTCATGCACCGATGGGGCTCCGAATCCGAAGCCTTTAATTGGCCAATCGTGATATCCACGAAGGGCACTCCGAATCCAGAGACTGTTTCGGTCCAAAGACGTCATGCGTCGATGGGGCTCCGAATCTGAAGTCTAATTGGCCAATCGTGATATCCACGAAGGGCGCTCCGAATCCGGAGGCTTTTTCAGCCCAAAGACGTCATGCGCCGATGGGGCTCTGAATCTGGAGTCTTTAATTGGCCAATCGTGATATCCACGAAGGGCGCTCTAAATCCGAAGGCTGTTTCGGCCCAAAGACGTCACGCGCCGATAGGGCTCCTAACCCGAAGTCTAATTGGCCAATCATGATATCCATGAAGGGCGCTCTGAATCCAGAGGCTTTTTCGGCCCAAAGACGTCATGCGCCAATGGGGCTCCGAATCCAGAGTCCTTAATTGGCCAATCATGATATCCACGAAGGGCGCTCCGAATCCCGAGGCTTTTTCAGCCCAAAGACGTCATGCGCCGATGGGGCTCCGAATCCAAAGTCTTTAATTGGCTAATCGTGATATCCACAAAGGGTGCTCCGAATCCGGAGGCTTTTTCGGCCCAAAGACGTCATGCGCCGATGGGGCTTCGAATCTAGAGGCTTTTTTGAAACACCTTTGAATTGGATGTTGAGAATAAATAGGGATCTTTGCATTACAGAAAATGAGATGTACATGGCGAACCATTCAGAACAAGTATCATGCCCCAAAAGTCGGGTCACTGATAAAATTTGCACAAATGCATCGAATTCCAAGGTCATGGCAAACTCCTCTCTGACATGTCTTTGAGCCGATATGCTCCTACTCCTACGATCGAATCAATCTGATAGGGGCCGTCCCAGTTAGGACCCAATTTTCCACCAGCCGGTTTCTTGGCAGGTAGAAGTACCTTCTTCAGGACCAACTCTCCTAGTTTGTAGCGGCACAGCTGAACACGTTGATTATATGACTTGGCAAGCTGTTGCTGGTATTGCGCCATCGATGCAAGGGCACGGTCTCTTCGTTCTTCGATCAGAATCAAATCCAATGCCAGCATCATGTCATTTTGGCCCATATCAAAAACTTGAGATTTCAGGGTTGGGTGGCCGATGTCCAGGGGTATGATCACCTGGGTTCCAAAGCACAGAGCAAATGGCGTTTCTCCAGTAGATCGCCTCCGCGTAGTTCGATAAGCCCACAATACACTCGGCAATTCTTCGACCCATTTGCCTATAGCTTTCTCCAACCTCTTCTTGATGCCATCCAAGATGGATTTATTAGAGGCTTCGGCTTGACCATTGCTTTGTGGGTAAGCCGGCGTAGAAAAGTAAGGCCGGATACCATATTTGCTGCACAGCTCTCGGTAAACGCCACAATCAAACAGGGTGCCATTGTCTGACATAAGAGCTCTTGGAATCCCGAATCGTGTTATGATATTTCTCCATACAAAGCGCTTAACATCAACATCTCGAATGTGCATTAATGGCTCCGCTTCGACCCATTTTGTAAAGTAATCTGTCGCGACGATCAAGTACCGCTTGTTCCCTGGGGCCCTCGGCAGTGGTCCTACGATATCAAGCCCCCACTGGGCGAACGGCCAAGGACTGGTAATGGAGCTCAACTCTTCAGCGGGCAGGTGGGTTAGCGTGGAGAACTTCTGACATTGTTCACATTTCTTCACATAGCATTCGGTGTCAGCTCTCATTGTCGGCCAGTAATACCCCTGTGTTATAGCTCGACGGGCCAAAGATCGCCTGCTAGAATGGACACCACAGCTGCCTTCATGTATTTCAGTCAGAAGCTCTTCGACTTTGTCAGGGTGCACACATTCCAAATATGGACCAGAGAGGGATTTTTTATAAAGCCTTCCTTGTGGGTCCAAGTAGTATCGCAGGGCTTTGTTTCGTAGCTTGTGCGCTTCTTTCTTGTCATCTGGGAGCTGTTCGGAAAACAAGAATGCAGCAATGGGATCCATCCAACTTGGTCCAGATTCTGTAACACTGACCTGGACTTCCTCCGAAGGGATGATGCTTGGCTTCGAGATGAAACCTACTTTGATGGTACGTTTAATCTCTGAGTTAATGGCAGAGGCTAGGCAGGCAAGGGCATGTGCATGTGTGTTATGATCACGTGTTATCTTGTTCAATTCATGATGGTCAAATTTTGCCAACAAGGAGTTGGCCGTTTTCATGTAAGCTGCCATACGGTCATTTCTTACTGCGTACTCCCCCTTTAGCTGGTTGATCACTAGTTTTGAATCACAAAATACAAGCAAGCACTGAGCACCCAAAAGATGTGCATTCCGCAAACCGGCTAGAAGGGCTTCGTATTCAGCTTCGTTATTTGACACTTCGAAGCCGAGCTTGACGGCCTGCTCAATTATTGCGTCGTCGGCGGCCATGATCACAACTCTGGCTCCGCTACCCCGTTGATTGGATGATCCATTACTGTATAACTGCCAGATGTCTCTGACATAAATTCTCCAGTTCGGCTCCGATCGAATTTCATCGGACTTGAAATCGGCGAGACCCTCCGTGAATTCGGTAACAAAGTCGGCTAGCACCTGTCCCTTGATTGAGGTTCTTGGTCGAAATTGAATGTCGTACTAGCCGAGTTCAAGAGCCCACTTTGAAACACGTCCTGATGCTTCTACACTTCGTAGTACTGATCGGAGGGGATAATCTGTTAGCACCCCAATGCTATGTCCTTGGAAGTAATGCATCAGTTTTCTTGCTGCCATGACTAGGGCTAGGATGAGTTTTTCCAGCAGAAGGTAGCGTGTTTCGGCGTCAACCATTGCCTTGCTCACATAATATTCGGCGGACCATTCAAAAGTCTTGCCCTGCCGTAGAGTATGGAAGAATTGTCGGCAGCGATCTGTAGACTAACTTATGAACCTGTTGAGTGCGGCGGCCATCCCCATCAACTTTTGAACCTCTTTTACTGAACGAGGGGAGCTGAGTTCCAAGATTGCTGTGATTTGCCTCAGGTTGGCCTCGATTCCCCGGTGGTTGACAATGTAACCCAAGAACTTGCCGGAGCCGATACCAAATGCACATTTGGAAGCATTGAGCTTCATTTTGTATTTGCGTAAGATGCCGAACATCTCTTCTAGATCGGCTAGATGGGTTTGCTCTTCTCTGGACTTGACCACCATGTCATCAATGTACACTTCCATAGTGTGGTCGAGTTGCTCCTTGAACATAGCCGTGACTAGTCATTGGTAAGTTGCCCCTGCATTCTTCAACCCAAAAGGTATAACCTTGTAGCAGTAGGTTCCTCTTGGGGTGAGGAATGCAGTTTTTTCTTGGTCTTTAGGATGCATGGCGATCTGATGGTAGCCTCTGTAAGAATCGAGAAAGCTCATACGCTGATGGCGTGCCGTTCCATCTACAAGTTGGTCAATTCTGGGTAGCAAAAAACAATCCTTGGGGCAGGCTTTGTTTAAATCCGTGAAATCGACGCACACTCGCCAAGTCCCATTTTTCTTCTTCACAACCACTATATTAGAGAGCCATGTAGGGTAGGTCACTTCCCTGATTGCCCCGGCTTCAAGCAGCCTGTCAACCTCCTTAACAATGGCGGCAGTGTGCTCTGTGGCTGACCGCCGGCTTTTCTGAATAATCAGCTTGCATTTATAGTCAACATTCAAACAGTGCTGTGAAACGAACGGATCTATACCCGGCATCTCGTATGGAGTCCATGCAAAAATGTCAAGGTTGCTCAGCAGGAAAGAGATTAGCTGCTGTCTATCGGCTTCACTCAGGGAGGCGCCGACCATGAAGAACTTCTCTGGGCTTCCGTCAATTTCAACCCGGTTTAGGCCTTCCGTGGCCTTTTCACTTGGAAGCCGCCCAACGTCGTCGAGGCTCTCGCGATCCGTTACCTCAATAGAGTTCACTTGCAACTGCTTTGGCATTTTTTGAGTAAGGAGATGACATGCTTGTGCCGATTTCTGAGAGCCACAGATTTGTTCAATGCCGCGTTCTATGGGGAAGCGTAGCAGCTGATGATATGTGCTTGGCATAGCCTGCATAACATGCAACCAAGATCGCCCCATGATGAGATCATACGGCGATGGCAACCTGACGACCAAGAATTCCACATCCACTATTCGGGAGCCGGCTCGGACTGGTAATGTGATTTTCTCCAATGGGTATTCTGGATTGGCGTTGAAGCCAAATAATGGATAAAGAGCCGGAGAGAAATCTGATTCTGAGAAGCCGAGTTTGGTGAATGTCTTGTAATACAAAACCTCTGATGTGCTCCCTGAATCAATGAGTACGTGATTAACGGTGAATCAGTTTACGCATAACTCAATTACCAAGGGATCGATGTGAGGAAGTGTCACTCCGACCAATCTGAATCATCAAAAGAAATGCTTGCAGCTTCATGGGGCTGTTTAGCCGGAGTGAGTTGATTTTCAGGGTCGGTATTCGACTGAATCGTATGCACCGTGGATGAAATTGGCAGGCTGTATACCATGTGGATCACGCCGAGTGAAGGGGAATCCTGTCTCAAGGCTATTGCTTTGGTTGAGTTACCTTTTCGGACGTACTGTTGTAACCGACTATCCTATACCAAGTCCTCTAGGTGATCCTTCAATGCATAACAACTCTCAGTTTCATGGCCATGATCCTTGTGATACTCGCACCGCCTATCCCGTCTTCGAGTGTAGGGAGGCCCCACCATTTTTTACCACTTGAAGAACGAAAGATGTTGGATTTTGGACATGACCGTGCTGATCAGTTTTGACAACTCAGTATATTTCTTATCGGCGCGCCTTGTGCGCCTGCTGTCGATTTGCAGTTGTTCATTCGCTCAGTCGGAGCATTGGTCACTTGATCGGCGAAAATCTCGTCTCTTATCTCGTTAGCCCGATGCCGTGGTTCAGGGCTCTAAGGTGCTACGGAATTTAACGGCTGAGCAATTTCAGCAAGAGCTATCTTGTTGGTCACATTGCTGGCTTTAACCCTCAAGGCATCATCTTCCACTTTACAGTATTCTTCAACTTTCTTCATCAACAACCAAACTGTTTTGGGGGGCCGTCTGGTCAAAGACCTGAGGAGGGCACTGTCAGGATGCAGCCCCATCTTGAAGGCGATGATGGCCATGGAGTCATTGCAAGCATCGTCTACTAGATTGAAACATTCCCAATGCCGCGCCGAGTAGGCACGAAGGGTTTCCCCCGGTTGAATCTGCATTGCACAGAGGGAATCGGCTTGCTTTGGCTGGACCTCATTAGTGATAAACCTTACCCTGAAGGATTTTTGAAGTTGGTGGAAGCTTTTAATCGAAGTCGACTCCAGTTTGTGATACCACCTGATAGCTAGTGGTCCCAAACTGCTCGGAAATATTTTGCACATCAAAGCCTCATCATCTACATGCAGCGTCATGGCTTGCTTGTAATGGCGGATGTGATCTGTGGGGTCTGATTTACCGTCGTACAAGGTGAATGGCGGTGCTTTGAATTTCTTGGGTAGCACTGCCTTTGTAATCCATCATACAAAAGGATCGTGTTGATCTTCATCCGAACTGTTTCTTCTTTGCTTATGCCTTATGCAGGGATTCTCTTCAGAAGAACTGGAAGTTTCAGATCGTCCCTTCTTCTTGGGCTCTGGGGATAATGAGTCGGAGTCGCTATCAGTGTCTTGTTGTCAGGCTCGAGATCGTTGATCACCTGCTCTCACAGGTCATTCCAGATCTTGGCGTATAGCTTGTTTGGACTTTGCCACTTCCAAGGCCAAATCCTGACGGAGATGTTCGTTCTCTGCGATCATGTTCTCCAACCTCTGTTCATTTTGCTTTGCTTGTTCCATGATCGCCTGCATTGCCTCATGCTCTAGAGTTGAGGGTGAGGTGAAGTCCAAAGCGCATCTTGCCGGGATAGTCTCCGGTCCAAGCATGTTTGTTGGAGTGAGGTCATCTCTCTACGTGGTTTCATCAGTGACTATCGGAGGGTCTTCCGTTACACCCGCCATGGATGTGTTTGAGTATTCCCACAGACAGCGCCAATTGTGGGGATGTGGTTTTGAAATACTCTTCTAATCCTAGGGGACGCTCGTGATCCTCTGCTAGTCACCTGAAAATGAGCAAACACTTCGGTCGGGGGTGCCGGAATTAGCACTCCGACGGGCAAGTTAGTCTCTGCACTCAAGATTACTTGTATTCTAAGTTAAGCTTAATAGTTCTCACATACCTTTCTAGAACTAAAGATCTTGTATTTATCGTATTCTCTTTGGGCCTTGGGGCCTGGCCCAACCCTAGTCCTTTACATGTACTTCTACTTGGCCCTTGTTTCACTGGAAGGAATGCCGGCTGCTTTATTCGGCCCTTCAATTGAATAGCGTCAATGCCGAATAGGGGTTATGTTCTGGACCAGACTGGTCCACTCATGTTGATCCAAGATTATTCGACTCCCACAAGTGTAGTGCTCAACTCTCGAGCCATCAATCACGCATTTCGATACATGATGGCCAAAAAGGCGAAGTTGCACAAATCAATATGGATGAAATGCACAAAAACACATAAATGCCTTAACCTCTATCATGCATGATCAAGAGGGTCGGCGACCGAGAATTGAGGCACGTTTTATCACTTCAAGCATGAAACGTCCCTCGTTACTCATGCTTGGCTTCACACCCAAACCAAACACAATGCAATGCATGCACAACTTAACAAAGCTAATGGCATGCAAATAATGCAATGCAACCTAAACATGTAAACAACGTGGCATGCAACAAGTATGCAACAATGTTATGTAATGCAACTAGCATGCAACAACATGCAATGTACCAAGCGATGCAACAACATGCAATGCGACAAGCATGCAACAACATGCAAAATGGACTTAAACTAAAATGGACAGATCTCCATCATGCCCAATTCAGTGGCCAAAACACCAAAACTAAGGCACTAAAAGGAAAAACATGCATGCACACATATTGGTCCACAAGCTAGGCAACAAGAACACAACCCTTAGAGGCACTCAAAGGGTGACAAAAGTGGAAGTGTAACAACACTATAGGCTTTGAAATTAAGTATGGAATGATGCCAAATCAACCAAGCAAGACAAGTATGTCATGCTAGAAAGCTCAAAGCTTGAAACTAGCATAGGAACTTGTACCAAAGCCACATGAATCAAACCTCAAAGGGCCAAGGACAACCAAAATAGTCCTAGATCATGCCAAAATGAGTATAAAACATGCATGGGCCAAATCTAAAACAAGCCAACATGAAGGGCATAATGCATGATGTATGCAAGGCCAATAAAGAGGGTTACACTACACCTACCAAGACCAAGCATGGCATGACTTAACCAATAAAAATCAGAGTTATGGCATGTCAAAATAAGCCCAAAAACCCACTGAGATGGCATCCCAAAAGCTTAAGCAATAAGACATGCACAATGGCTCATGTTCAAGGCTTAAAACACAAACCTCCCAATGCATGGAAAAGGTGACAAATGTGAGTGCATGACCACACTATATGGACTGAAATCACATATGAAATTATGCCAAATCATGAAAATGGCCTAAGCAATGCATGCTAGTGACTTGGACACTCAAAGCTAACAAGCTAGAATGCACTATGGCTATACAAAGCAATGCATGCATGACTAAAACAACATCAAACAGAGCTCAAGCATGGTAAAACATGAGGGAAAGCTTCTCTGAGTTGAGCCAAAACATGCAAGAATGATGATCCAAACACAAGATGCATGTTAAGGCAATAGAGAGGATTGCACTACAAGTGCATGGTGCATGCAAGAGGCTATCAAACCAACCTTAGACAGAGGTATATTATGCTAAAATAAGGTCTAATACATGCTAAGATGGAGCCAAAACATGCTTAACAAACATGTTACTTTTATGAGCCATCAATACAAGTATATGAGACACAATGAGAGGTGACCCTCTCCTATTTGGGACCTCAAAACACCATTTCCACTACTAAAAATCCTCTAGATTTCAGTGGTGAGAAGGCCAAAACAAGGTGGTCCCAATAGCTTAAAAGGAAGGCACAAGAACAAGACCAAACAAGACCTAAGAGGGGGTAGACAACCCTAACACAAAAGTGACCTTAAACAAACATTACAAGCATGAAAAATCAGAACTTTTTATAGTAGAAAGTTAAGCTTAAATCAGCATGAAAATAGGTCCAAAAGCTTAAACCAAACCAAGGGTTTAAAGGCTAGTTGACTCACCCTTGAAGAACACCTTCAAGAACACAACTCCAGCACTCTTTTCTAACCAAAACCAGTCCAAAAACACTAACACCAGCTCCTAAGTACCTCAGCAACAAAATAATGGTGTTCTAGTAGGTGCTTTAGTGCAAAAGTATGAACAAAATACACTTTTGAGCACAAACTAGGGTAAATATGGAGAGAGAGAGGTAAAATATATAGAGAGAGTGATATATGTTTTGTATATCAACTTTTCAGAACCTCTAGAAAGGGAGAGGGGTCTCCTTTCTTATAGAAATTCAATTCTCAAGCTTGTTGAACAAGCTTGAGTCTTGATTCAATCCCTCCATACACGTGTATGGAGGATGAGATCTGTGCTTACCAGCTATCACAGCTGGCACAAAAATATCTACAAAAGCAGGTGGAAAGGTCTCGGCCAAGAAATATGGCCGATCAACCAAAAAGAGTGCCGATCGACCACCACTTATAGCCGATGGCACAAGGCCTTAGCCAATCAGTTGTAGGGATGGCCAACAAGCCACCCTCTTCCCTCAGAAGCAAAAACCACAAGTCCTTGGTTCATAACCAAGCACAAAACAAACTAGTCGAGAGATCCTAAGGCAAGGTGCGCAGCCGAGACCTTCAGGAACTCAAAATGAACATGAGCATGGATGTTCATCGAGTGTTCAAACGATGACGTCCAAGTCTTGAGGACGGTCAAAAATGGGGTGTCTACGATATACAAAAATATCTTTGCTAAGATATTACTCACAGTGTTCCGGTGCTTGATTCTTCCTTGCACTTGACTCTACATAATTCATAACACATTGGGTTATAATACAATTCAATCCATTCTTTAGTTCGGTTGCAGATTCCGCACGACCATCCTTATTTGGTCTTTCTCAGCTGGCCTGGTTGTCATCATGGAGGCCTTGGCCCTCCACCGAGTGACAGAGTTAGAGAAGCCCCCCTTCGGCTCTTGCCTGGTTGCCTCGAGATCACGAGTCGTGACCTCGATTTGAGTATTGTGAGAATATTGGGCGAAGAAAGCCTCGGCCATTTCCTCCCAACTCCTCTTCACTAAATCCTCCAGTTTAGCATACTAGATGGCTGCAATACCTGACAGGGTTTGACCAAAGAGGGATAGCTTCTGCATTCTAGTCAAGAACATCAGGCGCAGAATATCTAAAAACAGCCTCCAATGGACCATAGGGTCACCAGAGCAGTCGAAGCGGTCTATGTAAGGAATTTTGAATCTATTCGGCAATGTCACTGCTGAATCTGTGTAGCCGTCCTCTATGTCTAGGATCGAGCTAACTCCATAAGCTTGCTTGAACAACTTCTCAAGCTTGCTCACTTTCAGAGCTGTAGGATCAACCTCAAATTCGAACGGTGTGTCCACTGGGTAGGCCGGTGCTTTTGAAGTCTGTGGTGGGACTAACCCTGCTAGCCCTGCTGGAATGTCCGTATTTTCCTGTGCATTTGCTGCATCCCCGAGTATTGGAACCTTAGGTGGGGGTGGGTGCAAAGCAGACGCTGCTGCTTGTTATGGTTGTTGTTGTAGTTGGGGCCTAGAAATCAACTCAACTTGCTGGGCTACAACCTCTGTTTGTCGAGCGGTAACCTCCGCATGGCGAGCAGCGTCTCGCTGCATGGCCTCGATAGTTTGCTAGAGCTGACGCATCATTTCCTCCATACTAACTGAAAAATCCTGATCTATCAGACTCTGTGTACCCTCTGAAGTGGAAGCAGAAAACTGACTTTCACTGAGCACAGGTGACTGACGGACTGGTGAATTATGCCGAACTCTCCTCCGTCTTGTAATCGGTGGAAGCGAAGCAAACACTGGTTGTCCACTGACAAGATCCCCAGATCGATAAAGCCTTCTTACTCTAGTCTAGAGTTCTTGGGGGGTAACTACCTCATCGGAAGCAATGATGAGAATACTACCTTGCAAAACAGAAAATAAAGCAAAAGAAACAAAAATCAAAAAAATGGACAGCACCTCGACTTAGATAAAGACAACACACAGTTGAACTCATACGCTGGACATTCTGTACTCAAACACTGATTTCTGCCCCCAAATTTTCTGCCTCAATACTGATACCCTCAAACACTGATGTCCTCAGACTGATACCCAAACTTGCAACTAATGCATACATTCTTGTAGAGACACACCCTAACAACACATATCAAGCAAGTAAGAGCCAAAAAACCCCTATGGTGGGGTAGGGTTTCCCTGTCCTAGTTTCTTCAGGAGTTGGGGTTTCACTACACACACATGCGGTTTCAAACAATCCTGTATTCGGGTAAGCAACCTGTCCTAGTTTGGAATAATCTCTAAGGCTTCTGATATGCAACTAGGTCAAACGGTCAAAAAGGGTTCCTCAGCAAGACTACCTAATATACCACTCGCTCCTAACACTGAGAAGTGAAAGGAGGATCAAACAGTACGGCGGTGATCCAGATCCAAGATTTGTGTTCCCATCATGGCAGAGCCCACAACCGGTCAACCTAATGGCACGATTTTCCAAGTAAGCCTCCGGCAAACCGTTCAGGAATAGCAGATGGCAAACACTGTGACTTAGGCACACCAATGCACACGCAATGCAAAGAAACACATAAATGTAGATAAAACAACATATCACGAGTTCAAGTCAAGTTCTCTAAATCCCAAGCAGAGTCGCCAGAAACTGTAGACCCGACTTTCTTCGAGCGCCCCCCTTTCGGAGAGGCGCGAATTGGTCTTACTACAGTTCGGACTTCTATCACGGTTCTAAATCTAATCTCACAAAGTGCAATGTGAGACTGATAAACACCAAAGAGTCCAATCTGGAAAATCATTTTGGAAAATCAAATTTTAAATCAAATAATGCCAAACTGGACTGCTTTGCAAGATTATAGAGTCGCCACCTAAATATTTTATTTTTGGGAAAATTAGGAAACCCTGACTCGTGCCAAAGGCCACGTGTCCGTCATCACCAAAGTTGCCTCGGCTCGGCAACTTGGGTACGAGAGGGGAATGTCATATAATGAGCACCGCCGCTCGCCCGATCAAAGGATCGGCCTCTACTAAGCATGATATGTTGTTTTATAAACCTCATGTGTTCTTATCCAATTATTAGCTAACTTTACTATGTGACACACACATACAAGTATAGACTCAATCACGAGAATTGGAACGAAACAGCTCATGTTTGTTTTCAAAAATGGTTTGAAAGTGCTACTCGCAACTAAGCTAAAGCGCGGATTTGACACCCTCAAGTCGGCTTAAAACATGATTTTGCCACTTCGCAAAGTGGGCTTAAAGCTCACAATCGTCGAATTGTTCCAATTTAGGCAATCAAGCCTCCACCACAGGCATTCATGCAGTTTATCACTTAAGCAAATAGCCTCATGACAAGCATGCTATTATGGCAATACTCACACTCATGCAAGGATGCTAAAGTGTAACACTTACAGTGTACTCCGAGCCAAAACAGAAGCTAGTTAGAAATAATGCATGATCCTAACTATACAGAATGCCTAATGCAACACATGCAATAATGTAACTAATAGGCTCGGCTATCTAAGATGGCATATGAATGCGACGATTTGATACATGTATTCAAAGAAGTATTGAAATATGATGCAGTTTAAATGATGCGCCGAGCCCAGTGCATGCAAGATAAATGAATGGATGCAAACATGCAAAGCATAAGGTATGTTAATCAAAACGTGCCCTAAACTAACCACCGAAAGCGGTAAGTAAAAGGGAGAAAGACGTGGGGTTGGAATACATGCACACACACATGCACACTTATTACAACATTGCGCCCTCACGAAGGAGGGTCCGAATAAATGAGCTAAGCTAATCTACGCTAAGCTAATTAACTAATCTAATTAAACTAATCAAACTAATTATTACACAACCAATTCAATAACTAGTAAACTACTTACTAATTATTACAGAACACTGAACTAATTAGCACACTAATTAATTAAATTACAAATTCATGCTAACTAACAAGTAAAGCTTTAAACAATGTTGCCTCGGCTTTGCTCTAGAAAGTTTGAACATGCATGCGTCCGGTTTCTCGCCTCAAAAAGCCTTTTGGTTTGCTCTTGAGAGGCTCTGTTTGCAGGGTGTCTGTAAGAACTTTCTACTCTACCTTACCAATTCACTGTTGGGAAATGCACCAGTGGCCTGCCGGCCGTGGGAGCTTGCTGCCTTGCCGGCCAAAGATGTGTACTGCCGGCCAAGGATGAAGCAGTGCCAGCCATCTGTAAGGCACTACCGCCCACTGGTGTGCTGTATCACCATTCTGCAACAAAGTTCAAACCAGAGGAAAATGGAGGGTCTCCCAAGGGTATATTTGTACTATGCCCCTCCTTATCACCTCAAAACATCAATGGAGTTGCATTATTGGATCCAAAACCGTTAGTCAAGCATTTTCAATGCATGATGGCCAAGGATCCAACTTGTACACATTCAATAAATGCACAAACACAAGACTCTAGAGCCACCACCCTATCATGCATGATCAAGGGCAATGTGAGACAAAGGAGATTTGCTCATTTTCATCACTTTGAGTATGAAATGGACCAATCTACCTTGTGTTCAATATAATGTCCGATTGAACACAATGCAATGCAAACAACAATGTTCATCTTGGCATGTTTTACTTGATTCAATTCTTGTTTACACATTTTAAGTTACCAAACCATTCTTTAACCGGTTAAGTCCAAATGTGAAAGTCTTCTAATGAGAGAGAGGTCAATCAAAAGATGACTTAAGACATGAGAGAGACCATGCCTTTGACTAGGAGGAACCCTCAAAAGAGGGTTAAAGCCATTTAAGCATAAGCCTCAATCCCAAGCTTAAACACAACTTTAAGACTAACCATCCCTCCAAACAAATAGAAAAATGAAGAAATGAGGGAGGTGGCACTACTAAAAATCGGACTTTTTGCGACGGTCTCAAATGTCGCAAAAGGTCCATATATCGCCGCAAAAGACTTTTTGCGACGGAGTAGCGACGAAAAATGGGGGATGGCGAAAAGAGGCATGACAAAAAGTATTTGCGACGGTTATAGACCATCGCTTTCTTGTAGCGACGTCTAATCAATAGTTTTTGCGACGATTTCGCCTGACACAAAAAAAGGGAAAAAAAATCAGCATTTTTAGTGACGATGTTGATTGCCGTCACAAATAGTATTATTAGCGGCGGTCGAAAATGTCGCCAAAAAAGTAGTATTAAGTTAATACCATATTGGCAACAGTTTAAACCGTCGCAAAAGATTGGAACTAATATGTATATGCGGCAGGTTAACCCGTCGCTAATAAAATATAAGGAATTGAGAATTACATTAGCGACGGTTTATTATTGTCACAATAAAATTATTTTTTATAAAATCATATTTTATTAAATATTCCCTATACAAATTATAAATATTTTCTAAAATACATCCATATTCACATCCATATCCACATCCACATCCACATCCAAATTCACATTCAAAAAATCATATACCAAGAATAATATATGTACCTTCTAACAATTGTCAACCAAATATTCTTTACAAAAATATATAAAATAACCACTAACAATACTAATAATTTTTTATATTCAAGAACTCAAATTTTTAGTATCGACAATAGAAATAAAAAATAAAAAATAAAAACAGATATAGTATAGCTTGTTTTGATATCAATAGTAAGCTCCCATATCGATATGCGAAGATATCACGTACTCAAAAGGTTTGCATCTGCAAAAAGAAACAAAAAAGAAAAAAAATAATCATTGACAACATAATTATTTTCAAGCTTACAAAAAATGTAAAACATTTTATATTTTTTTCAAAAAATAAAAAAATAAATAAGATTGTAAACTCTGACATCGATATGCGAAGATATCATCACGTACTCAAAATGATATATTTCATACGTGTCCCCCACATGTCTTGTCTTGTATTTTTTGAAAATTGGCATGTCCATGTCGTGTCCGTGTCCATGTTTGTACTTCTTAGGTGTCAATATATCCGTGTCCGTGTCGTGTCATGTATCCGCGTCTATGTCCGTATCCATGCTTCTTAGTTCTACATAATATTTCTTCTTCAGATATAGCTGAGTACAACGGATCAACTTCAACCCTCTCCTCTCTAAGCGGCCCTCTCTTATTAAATTTTACCGTGGGCTCTAAAAATTATGCCAATTGCAATGGGCTTACCCAATTTTTTTTTTTGGTGGCGATGGGGCCTTATTTTTAATTTTCAAAGCATATCAAAAAAAATTATATTTCCTAAACGAGTACAACCACTTTGCTTCTTTAAAAGTTCATAAAAATGGTCAATAAACATATACACACACTCATAGAGAGATTACCACAAAAGCTTGGTATTCCACAATGCTGCCAGCATAACCACGACTAATTGTAACTTTCATGACATACCTGCAAAGAGCATAATTCAGGGAAATTTCAACATGAATCTTAACATCACAGATA
The DNA here is from genome assembly GCA_025200525.1 of Camellia lanceoleosa. NCBI lineage: Eukaryota > Viridiplantae > Streptophyta > Magnoliopsida > Ericales > Theaceae > Camellia > Camellia lanceoleosa. Next base: position 68,377,793 of record CM045772.1, on the reverse strand, counting down.
CTATATTGAATGTATAAGTATGATGAAGAACATAGCTGAAGGTATACTACAAATCCATAGTTATAAGTTTCCACTATCTATTGTTAACTTCAATAAGTTGAATGGCCATATCTAATGTCAATAAGGTATTTCAAGACACATTGTCCATTTATCAAACTCCCCAGCCCCCACCAAAAATAAAGTGTTAAGTTCATCCTAGGATAAGGGATGGGATAGCTTAAAAGTTAAAATTATTCAATTGGGTTCAAAGGGCATTTCTCTAAATATTTTTGGCGATGAGGCCTAGAGCTATTTAGTCTAGTTCCACCCCCTTATATCTGAGAAAACAAACACGACTATAAGAAACAATGTTTTCCTCATGTAAACAAGCCAGATCAACCCACAAGAAAAATGTTTAACTCAAGCAAGGCAGTTGACCACCATAATGAGACAATTTTCCCTCAACAAAAGACTTAAACTCTGGAATGACAAAGCTCTTTCTATAAAAGCACACTTCGAAAATAATCAAAATTGAACTAGGATAGGTTTTAGGTGATTTGATCCTATGAAACTTAAAATTTTGTATATCTGATATTCTTGATATCGGACTGTTGCAGTCTGAATCATGCAAGTCTGAATCAAAGCCTTAAATAGTTATGAAGCAAACAATGGCACATGATGACCTTAAAAAATGCCAACATCAGAGGTTAAGGTTTAAATTTAAATAGTCATGAAGCATACAACTACATTAAGGCCACGTTGCACATAATAAATGATGCAGACCATCAAAATGAACTTCAACAGTGTCTTAATCAAAGCCTTAACCAATACGTATAGGAAAAATCAAAGTAATGTAGCAAACAAAGGCAGGTAGATATGACAGGTAAATATGGGTGTGCAAAAAGTGATGCAATAAAACATGATGACCTTAAAAAATCTGCCAGAAGTTCTTAGAATTTTTTTTATTACTTTTTTTTTTTTTTTTGGATCAAAAAAGTTCTTAGAATTTATTAGATTCATTAAACCATAATAGATTTTCACAAGAACAAGTTGATATTCATACAGTTAACTATGAATTGTCCAAAAGAAAGACAAAAGATAAAACACATACACAAAACTTAGACAATTTCATGACTAGTGTTTAACTTACTTGAGCCGCACATTCACCCCATTGTGTTTCATAAGGCATTTCAATCGTACAAAATTCGAAGGGATATGTCTTCCTTTCAAATAATTCACCAGGAACATCCAGTTCACGAACTATAAAAAATAAAAAACTAAAAAAGAATTAGGGGAGGGAGAAAAATCCATTTTGCTAATAGTTGTGGAAAAATATGTTGAAAACTAAATAAACTATGTAACAATGATGGACATATTGATAAGGACAACGGATGTTGAGATTTATAGATTGAAAACCAATGAAACAGATGTTTTACAAAATAATTGGAAGTAGAATAATAAAGAGTTGGTAAAGTCTAAGTTAATGGGATGTAATTACTAGTACACTCACCAAGGGAGGTAAAGTCATAGAAGTTGCCTCTGTCGAAATACATTTCTGCAAAAACCCACAAAAAATGTAACTGCAATAAAAAATGATATCTCATATCTACTTTTTAATCATTAGCAGCGAGGCAAAGGTATTCAACGGGAATTGATTAGTCCAAAAAGACGAGGAAGAAACTAATTAGAGGAGTAAGCTCTTCTCTCCAGAGATTACAAGATATACATGTCTACTGTCCAACCAAAATAAAATAAAATGACATTAATAAAAAAATTAAAAATTAAAAAGTGTTGGGAAACATTGTATTGTTAAGTTGCCTGAGAGATACACAAAGGTGTCTCTATTCTTGTACTGATTAGTTAATTAGAAAGACAATACATACTGAAAAAACAAACCTCATTAGGTAAATATAAGAAAAGTAGATATTACAAGACAAAAGATATGAATAAACAAAACAATACAAAAAAATCACCTAAGATTCTAAGAATGACAATTATAACTTTATCTCAAACTACATGGGAGGGTCTATTCTATCCCTTTTGATAAGATTAAGAACTTCATTAAATGAGTGTCCGCTTGACGGGAAAAGTTTGGGCTGACAAAGGAAAAGGAACCCTCGTCATTGTATATGTTATAATGTCCCTTGTCTCTACTTTTCAAGGAATATATCATATTAGAAACTTTGAGTAAACTCACCTATCTAACCAAGGAGTTCAATTTTAATCCCATTATGTTCAACCCTCTTCCCTTGAACTGGTTCAATAGAAATCTGAAAAGGCCACCACCACCAACAAAAATTACATGAATATATATATATATTTATAGACAATATACAGTATGCACATCTTATTAACATTTAAATTGTTGAACTAAGGAATTCATAGCTAATTTTAAACTAAACAGCGAAATTTGTTTTTGAAATGAAAAGTGTGGGTGTATCGCACAGTAGCAGCAAGTTGAGTACAAAACCAAATTCGAGCTACATAACGGCACTCTATTAATTAATTGATTCTCAAAGCTGATATAGGTTATACAAAATTAGGGAAGGTTTAAAGCCCTAGATTCCTTTCAACCCTTGAATAACACTTTAATTTTGTTTAATTTAATTTTAGTTTTAGTTTAGTTTATCAAATTAGAAGCAACTGTCATAGTTTTTGAATTAATTTGTGAACTCGTCATTGAATTAACACAACTCAGTCTTTTTGTTTCGGAGAATTGGCATGCACCCAAATGAAACTACCCCACTATTCTACACAAATTGGGGTTAACCACATGTTTGAGTTGTGAGTTTGATCAAGAATCACACATATAATATATATATATACACACATCCAATTTTCGCACAAATCAAACACACACCAACACAAAATCAATGATGAAATTCTTGATTGTTATTGTGATGAACTACTTTATTCTTAATCAAAAGAGTTTCAATAAACTGATGAGCAGGGAGAAACAAACGGTAGAAGACCAAAGGAGAGCATAGGAAAGCAAAGGAAGGCTATACCTGGATGCTGGAGGGAGAACGAGAGTGACGCTATTGTTGCCGCTGCGCGAGGAAGACCGAGAGACAGAGTGACGACTGCGTGAGAGGAAAAGTCTATGCGAGCAAGGGTGAGAGGAAAGAAGAGGGTTACCTAGATGTTGTTGTTGCCGCTGCAAGAGAGATAAAGTGACGACTGGGTGAGAGGGAGAGAGCGAGAGAGCAGTGAGATTAGGGCTTCTTTTTTTTTATCTCAAGAGATAACAGAGAATTTGGGAATATCGAGAAAGAGGGACAGTGGGAGGGGGTTTTGGCGCGAATTTAGGAATTACTATTTGCAACGATATTAAGGCCCGTCGCAAATGAAAGAGAAAAAAATAAAATTTTGCGACGGATTGCCAAAAGAGCATCGCAAAAAAGGAAAAAAAAAATTTAAAACCAGAAAAATTTTGTCACGTTTAACTTACCGTCGCATATAACCTTACTTTTTGCCATGGGCTAACTTTTTTCCGTCACAAAAACTATAAATTCTGTTACGGCACTTAAACCATCACAACAAGCAAGCTTTTGCGACGGCACTTAAACCGTCACAAATTGTTCCGTGTCAAATGCCCCTTTTTCTAGTAGTGTGGCCGAATTTCAGTGCTGAAATGGCATGAAACACAAGACTTTAACATGCAAACAACTCATGTACAACATGTTAGGAGACTTACGCATTAAAACTAGTGAAGAGCTTTACACTAGAACATGCAACATCAAACTCAAATGGCCAAACCAGCCCTAGACAGACCTCATGCATGCCAAAATAATGGTCCAAACATGCTGAGATAGAAGTTCAAAAGACTAGAAGAACATGCACACATGTTAGCCCATAAGCAAGGCACAATACAAAACCCTCAAAAGCAATGAAGAAGTGAAGTATGTGAGAGTATGACAGAGGTATATGCACTGAAATCATGTGTGAAATGATGCTATGACATGCGAACAACTTAAGCAAAGCATGTTAAAGACCTTGAAACTCAAAGCTAGTCAAGGCCATTTACACTATAACTATACAAAGCAAGCCTCATATGATCAAGACCACTCAAAACAGAGTTAAAGCATGCTAAATCAATGGCAAAAACATGCTGGAATCAAACTAACGCAAGCTAGAATGATAGGCTAAATCATCAAGCATATTAAGCTACTAAGCATGATTGCACTACAAGTGTAAGAAGCAAGCAACAAATGACCCAACCAGCCAAAAATAGAGTTAAAGCAGGTCAAAAAAGTCACAAAAACATGCTGAGATCAAGCCATGAGATGGTAGAAAAACATGCTCAACTATTAGGCCATTAACACATGCAAGCAAGATACAAGCAGGGGGGACCACCCCCTCCTATTTTGGTCCTCAAAACCAACTTTCTACCACTAAAATTCCTCTGGAATTCAGCGGTTAAAAGGCCAAACAAAGGGTGTTCCAAAAGCTTAGAAAGATGGCTCAAGAAGCTTTACAAGCCAAAGAGCAAAAAGGGGGAATCACCCCCTAACCACACAAGGCTCAAACCAACATTTTAAGACCTTAAAAATAGAACTTTTTAGAGGCTAAAGCCAGCTTCAAAGTAGCATACAAAGGTGGCCAAGCAATGAACTAAAACAAAGCTTAAAAGAGGAAAATTCTTACCCTTGAAGCACAACACTAAATAGCAAGAAAACAGCCAAACTTCTAAGCCAAAACCACTCCAAGGAGCTTAAACAAGGCCTCTAAGATCCTCAACTCTAAGGTGAAGGTGTTTGGCTAAGGGTGCTAGTGCAAATATGTGAAGAAAGCTCACTTTCAAGCACAAAATGTAGAGAGAGAGGATTCTAGAGAAAGAGAGAGAATTCTAACTCAGCTCAAACTTTGTAACCCTTTGCATGCATATAGATGAGCTCTATATATAGAAGATACAAAAGCCCCTTGAAGAGATCTAGCCATCCATGTGCAAGTAGATGGGCTTATCTGTGCAAACAGCTGTCAAAATATCTGCAAAAATATCTACTAATGCATTGGTGGCCGACAGTGCTTCATTGATGGCTGGCAAGCCTCATCAAAGGCCGACAAGCCAAGATGCATGGCCGACAGCACCTAATTATGGCCGGCAGTGCACTACAAAAAACAAGATGGAAGGACCAAAACATGGTCCAAAAATGAGAAAGAATGGATGCAGGGTTTGAAAAGCTCAAACCTGTGACGTTCTGCTGCGGATTTCGAGTGCTCGATGAGCAAACACACTTGTCACTGGATGTACCTACAAGGACATCCAAGTCTTGACTGGTCGAGCCTTAGGGTCAAAAATGGGGTGTCTACATACGTAGCTTCTGCTTGACTGGTCGAGCCTCAGGGTCAAAAGGGATCTGGTGCTGTACAATCTCAAGATCGATCCTAGGCATGTCTTTGTAGAACCACGCAAAAACATCTTTGAAATTTTTTAATAAAGAGATTAAACGCTCACATTCCTACAAAGACAACATGGACCCGATCTGGACTAGGCGTGGATCCTTCTCAGTACCCACATTAATGGAAATGATTTCGTCAAAACAAGGTTTAGCAAACCTCTTATCCTCTCAATTAATCAAGTTTTTCAAAGACAGAGGAATTTCTTCCTGTAGACACCCCATTTTTGACCGACCTCAACACTTAGACATCATCATTTGTGCACTCGATGATTGTGCTTGTTTGTGCTTGTTTTGAGCACCCGAAGTTCTCGACGGAACACCTTGTCTTTAAGCCTCTAAAACCTCTTTGTTTTGTGCTTATTTTTGGGCCAAACCTTGTTGCCTCTTGCCTAGAAGGGGGAGGGGACTTGTCGGCCACTTTTTCCTCTTGTCAACCAATTTTAGTGGCCGATCGGCTAGTTGAGGTGGTTGGTCGGCTACCTAAAGTGGCCGATGGCCATTTGTTTCCTTTTTTAGATATTTGTTTACCAGCTGTTGTTCACTGAAGGCCATCTCCATGCACGTTTATGGATGGATGAATACAAGCCTTTAGCTTGATTTTCTTTATATAGGGGGGTCTCTTCCCAATTTGGAGAGGTTGAATAATTTTGAGAAAATTTCCCCCTCTCTCTCTAGAGTTCTCTCTCTCTCCTCTTGTTTTGTGCCTTATAGTTAGAATTCCCTCTCTCTCCTCTTGTTTTGTGCCTTATAGTTAGAATTCTCTACACATTTGCACACTAGCCCTTAACCAAATTGGACCACCTTGGAGCTGAGGTTCCTTGGAGCCTATTTTGGGCTGTTGGAAGGTTGTTTGAGCCTAAGAGAGGGCCTGTTTTGTGCTGTACTTCAAGAGGTATATTACTTACCTTGTAGGCTTAGTTTTGATCACTTGCTTGGCCATCTTTTTATACTATTTTGGGCCTACTTTTCAACTACAAAAAGCTCTAATTTTTGGGCCTTAACATGTTAGTTTGAGGCCATTTTGTGCTAAGGGGTTGTCTACCATTCTTGTTGTTTATTTGTGTGGGCCTTTACACCATCTTTTAGCATATTAAAATCAAACTTTTTGGGCCTTTAAACCACTGAAATTTAGAGTTATTTCAGTGGTAAAAAGCATGTTTTGAAGTCCAAAAATGGAGGGGTTAGCCTCCTTTCCTTGTGTCTCACTTCTATTCCTAGTTAGCATCACATGGTAGCATGTTTTTGTGGCTTTACTTGGCTTATTTTCAGCATGTGTTTTCCTCTGATTTGGCATGATTTAACTCTGTTTTGAGCTGCTTTGGTCATGTGCGCCTTGTTTTGCATAGTTATAGTGCATATGGCTTCATTAGATTGGCATTTTAGGCCTCTAAACATGTTTTTCTTGAGATGATTGCATGTTGTAGTGTCTTTTAACATGTAATTTCAGTGTATATAGCTCTGTCACATGCTCATTTGTTCCACTCTTTCATTGCTTTTGAGAGTTGTGTCTTGAGTCTTGTTTGCAAGCTAACATGTGAGCGTATTTTTTTTAGCATTTTGTACCTCAATCTCAGCATGTTTTAGCCATTGTTTTGACTGGTTTTAACTCTGTTTTGAGTTGGTTGGGCCCTTTGAGGCTTCTATTGTATGGTTGTAGTGCAATCTCTTTCACTAGCTTAGTGAGTTAGGCCTATTAGCATGTATTGCATGAGTTTCTTGCATGTTTTAGTGTCTTTTTGCACTCCATTTCAGCACTGAAATCTCTGCAATCTTCTTTCATTCTTCACTCTTTCATTTGTTTTGAAAGTAGCTTTGAACCCCTTGTTGGCTTGAGTGTGGAATTAAGGCCCTCATGCCTAATGGTTTTAATCCTCTCTTGAGGGTTTCTACTAACCAACAACATGAGACCTCTTTCATGCTCAAGGCACTTGTGGTTCAAGCCCTCTTTCCAGTTGAGGACAAACACCTTAGACTTAATCGATTATAGGACTAATTGGTAATCTAAAATGTGTAAACAAAATGAAGTAAAAGAGGCAAGATAAGCATCTTTGTGTTGCATTGCATGTGTTCGGATCGGACGTTAATCCGAACACAAGAAAAATGGGACGTTTCATACTCAAAGTGATGAAACGTGCTACTTTTCTTAGTCACTATCACCCTTGATCATGCATGATAGGGTGGTGGTTGTTTTGGTCTTGTTTGTGCACTCATTAACCTTGTACAAGCTTGGTTCCCTAGCCGTTATGCATTAAAAATGCTTGGTTGATGGCTTGAGAGCTTGAGAGCCAAGAGCTACACTCCTTTGAGCTTGAAAAATGGTAAGGAGGGTAGCAGTACATATATTTCTTGAAAATGCATTGCTTTGTCTCTGTTTACTCTCTGTTGCAACAAAAGGAGAAGTCCAGAAAAGGGGGTGGCCGACCGACCAGATAAGGTGGCCAACAGCCACTTTTTGCAACCGACCGGCCACCAGTGAATTTTTGCACAAATGTGTTCTTGTGTTGGTGTAGAGGCAATCTGGAAATTGGTGCAATTTTCAATGATCAAAACAAGTGCAAACAGAGGCATCCGATGGCAAGGCAATGGCATTTTCGGGTGGATCAACCAACCATGCATTCATCCCTCACCTTCAAGGCCATTTAGTCATTTTTGTTAACTTAGAATAAGTTAGCTATTTCATGCATACATGTGTTGTAATTAATTAGCTTAATTCGTTTTGTAATATTTTAATTAGCTTAGCATAGCTAGTTATTCAATTGTGTTGTAATAATTAATTAACTAGAATAGTTAATTAGTTTCGTTTTGTAATAATTAGCTTAGCTTAGTATAGCTTAGCTTATTCATTCAGGCCCTCATTTGCGAGGGCATAATGTTGTAATAAGTGTGCGTGCGTGTGTGCATGTCTTCCAACCCCGCGTCTTTTTCCCTTTTATTTAACTGCTTTCGATGGTTAGTTTAAGGTCATGTTTCAATTAGCATACCTTATGCTTGCATGCTTGCATCCATTCATTCGTATTGCATGCACCGAGGCTCGACGCATCATTCAAACTGCATTGTATTTCAATACACTTCTTTGAATACATGTTTAAAAACATGTTATCAAATTGATTCATATGCCATGTTATTAGCCGAGCCTATTAATTTCATATTGCATGTGTTGCATTAGTCATTTAACATAGTTAGGATCATGCATCTTTCTAACTAGTTTTTGTTTTGGCTTAGAGCACTCGGTAAGTTTTACGCTTTAGCATATTGCATGAGTGTAATTGCCATATTGCCATGTTTAGCATGCTTGCCATGAGGTTATTTGCTTAAATGATTAACTGCATGAATGCTTGTGGATGAAGGCTTTGTTGTTTGAATTGGAACAATTCAACGAGTGTGAGTTTTAAGCCCACTTTGCGAAATGGCAATTCATGTTTTAAGCCCATCATGTTTGATGGCAAATCCGCATTTTAGCCCACTTGAGGGTGGCAAATTCAAACCATTTTCGAAAAGCAAACACAAGTTGAATTTGTTCCAATTCTTGCGATTTAGTCTATACTTGTATGTGTGTGTCACATAGTAAAGTTAGCTAATAGCCGGAATAAGAACACATGAGATTTATAAAACAACATATCATGATAGTAGAGGCAGATCTTTGATCGGGCGAGCGAGGGTGCTCATTTCAGGACCTTCCCCTCTCGTACCCAAGTTCCCGAGCCAAGGTAACTTTGGTGATGACGGACACGTGGCCTTTGGCACGAGTCAAGGTTTCTTAAATTTTTGAAAAATAAAATATTTAGGTGGCGACTCTATAATCTGGCAAAGTAGTCCACTTTTGGCATTATTTGATCTAAAATCAATTTTCCAAAATGGTTTGCCAGATTGGACTCTTTGGTGTTTATCAGTTTCACATTGCAGTTTGTGAAATTAGATTCAGAATCGTGACAGGAGTCCGAACTGTAGGACCAATTCAAGCTCTCCGAAAGGGGGCGCAAAAAAGTCAAGCTACAGTTTCTGGCGACTCTGCTAGGGACTTAGAGAACTTGACTCGAACTCATGATATGTTGTTTTATCTACATTTATGTGTTTCTTTGCATTGCATTTGCATTAGTGCGCTTAAGTCACTGTGTTTGCCATCTCCTATTCCTGAGCGGTTTGCCTCAGGCTTGCTTGGAAAAGCTTGCCATAAGGCTGACCGGTTACGGGCTCTGCCACGATAGGAACACGAGCCTTGGATCTGGATCACCACTGTACCATTTGATGCATGCTCCTTTCACTTCTCGGTGTCAGGAGTGAGAGGTATATTAGGTGGTCTTGCTGAGGTGCCCATTTTGACCAATCGGCCTAGTTGCATATCGGAAGCTGTAAAGACTGTTCCAAACTAGGACAGGTTGCTCACCCGAATGCAGGAATTGTTTGAAATCTCTTGCTTGCGTAGCGAACCCCTAGTTCCTAACAAAATTAGGACAGGGTAGCCCTACCCTCATCATAGGGGTGTTTTGGCTCACACTTGCTTGATATGTGCTTTTAGAGTGTAACTCTGCAGGAATGTACGCATCAGTTGCAAGTCTGGGTATCAGTTTGAGAGTATCAGTTTTGAGGCAGAAATTTGGCACAGAAATCAGTGTTTGAGTACAGATTGTCTAGCTTATGATTTCAATTGTGTGTTGTCCTTGTCTAAGCCGAGGTGTTGTGCGTTTGCTGATTGTTGTTTCTTTTTTTCTTTATTTTCTTTTTGCAAGGTAGTACTTCACAATTGCATCCGATGAGGCAGTTACCTCCCGAGCACTCTAGACTCGAGTCAGGAGGATTTACCAATTTGAGGATCTTATTGGAGGACAACCAGTGTTTGCTTCGCTACCTCCGGTTATGAGAGGGAGGACAGTCAGGCATAGATCACCGGTTTAGCAGTCAGCAATTCAGCAATCACTATCTACGTCACCTGTGCGTAGTCAGGCCCAATTTTCTGCTTCCACCTTAGAAAGAGAGTATACACCAGTTCTGATAGATCAGCACCCTTCAGACAACATGGAGGATATGTTGCGTCAACTTCAACAAACCATCGAGGCCATGCAGTTAGACGCTACCCGACAAACGGAAGTCACCACCCGCCAAGCGGAGATTGTAGCCCAGCAGGTTAAACTGATTACTAGGCTTCAACAGCAACAACAACCACAACAAGTAGTAGCTTCTGCTTCGCATCCACCCCCAGTCAGGGTTTCAATACCCGAGGATACAACTAATGTCCAGGAGAATGCAGACATTCTGGCAGGACCAATCCCACCTCAGACTTCCAAAGCACCCGTCTACCCAATGGAGGCACCATTTGAGTTTGAGGTCGACCCTACCACTCTAAAAGTGAGCAAGCTTGAGAAGCTTTTCAAACGAGCTTAGGGTGTCAATTCGATCCTAGATATAGAGGATGACTATACAAATTCGACGGTGACATTGCCGGATAGATTTAAAATGCCACATATAGATCGCTTCGACGGTTCGGGTGATCCCATGGTCTACTTGTGGCTATTTTTAGGTATTCTACGGCTGATGGGCCTGACTAGATTGCAGAAGTTATCCCTCTTTGGCCGGACCTTGTCGGGTATTGCGGCCATTTGGTATGCTAAGTTGGAAGATTTCGAGAAGAAGAGCTTGGAAGAGATGGTTGAGGCCTTTATTGCCCAATATTCCTATAACACTCAAATTAAGGTCACAACTCGTGATCTCGAGGCAACTCATCAAGAGCCGAAGGAGGGCTTCTCCGATTTTGTCACTTGGTGGAGGGCCAAGGCCTCCATGATGACAACCCGACTAGCTAAAAAGGACCAAATAAGAATGGTCGTTCGTAATCTGCAATTGAGGCTGCTACAAAAGATGATAGTCCTACCTCTACCTACATTTGCTGACCTCCATGAGATAGGGGTGCAGATAGAGGATGAGATGAAACAGGGTCTAATAGACCATGAAAAAGAGCAGCTCAAGAGGACTTTTACATGCAGTTCAAATGCGGCTACAAGTAGTAATGTAGCTGCAAGGACTTCTGATGTTGGTATGGTCACCACCACACCGAAAACAGCCACCCCCTTTACCGGTACACCCGGAACCACCTCACAACTTGCAAAACACCAACCTCGGGGCCACAGGGTTTTCACCCCACTCTATATGTCTCTATCTGTGGCCTTAAGGGTCCTAATCAGAAATGGGCATGTGAAGCCCCTGGAGCCGCGCCCATTGCCTAATCTCCTCCCTCCTACACACAACCCGACCAAGTATCGCGCCTTCCACCAGCAGCATGGTCATGACACCGACCTATGCTTTAGACTTCGTTACGAGATTCAGGATCTCATTGACAACAAGGTGATAGCACCTCCTTAAAAGCCCAATGTCACTACAAATTCTATTCCACCACATAACCAACCCCCTCCACCCAGGCAAGTCAATCATATCCAAACACTGGCCATCCCATACGACCCCAACATATACATCACCCCCTCCTACCTACCTAAGCGACGCAGTTCATTCCGAAAAGCACAGACTTGTGCATGATGAACGCGTCCATATCCCAACCTGAACTTGTGGTGGTGGCTGTGGCAGAAGAAGGCATGCCTGAGGGCCCTGTGATCTTAACTGAAGAGGCATACAACCCGTGCCATTACATTGTGCCAACTAGCCAGGCCAGACCAAGGGTGGAATTACCGACGGGAATGGAGGCTAATGTAGTCTGGGAGGACGGGCCAAGCCAAGGACTGAATGATTTAGCTGAGCTTAAGGAAGACATCAGTAATCTGTAGTTCTTCGACGAACAGGATCTGGGGAATGTATAGATTGGCTGGTTTGATATGAACGGATCAACAGATAATACAGGGTGGCTCAGTGACGAACCAGATGTTGATGAGGGGTCTCAACCGAAACAGGAACAGTTGGAAATGGGGATTGCTGCAACTGCCGGAATGGTCGACAATAAAGGGAAGTTGCCGGAGAGCATCGGTACTAAGAATTTTGATCAAGAATTGGGTAGTATTTGTATAGCCGATACAGAGCAGGAGGCCCCACTAAAGCGGTTCAAGCATGAAAGAACTAAGACTGATCAAAAGGCTAGAAAAGCCAAAGGCCCTGCGGGGACTGATTGTGTTGCGGATATAGGAGTGCTTACAATGGAACCGGACAGTTACTTATCGATTGCCGAAGGAATGTGGTGGGAAGATGAGGATTTGCATCTCACCCACACAGATGAGGATTGGGGACAGAATTTGCCAGATGATACATGGTATACCGAGGAAGTTGATCACATGACTCGAAGCGGGCAGTACTTCAAGCCCCCACACTTGGACCAACTAGAAGCATCAGGGAAAGATAAGGAAACTGAGAAACAGAAAGACAAACTGCTAGAAGAAGAAGTTGTACCGAAGTAGCTACAGAAGATTCAAGCAGACATCTCCATTTGGGGATTACTCATGGCTTCACGGGTACATAGACAAGCTGTCCAATTAGCAATGCATAAGGCTAAGCTCTCTATTGACACAAACCCTGAGTAGTTAATGGGACTGGTATTCCCGGGAGGTGCCTTGCCAACTTTGACTTTCACAGATAAAGAATTCCCACCTGAGGGCTCTGAGCATAACAAGCCACTATACATCTCTGTGGAATGTAAAGAGAAGTGGATACCAGTTGTCTTGGTTGATACCAGGTCTGCAATTAATGTGTGTCTGTCGCGCACGGCCTATGCTATCGGTTTCAAGCCAGCAGACTTGGCACCAACGGCCCAGGTGATTCAGCCTTATGACAATACAAGTCGGGAAGTGATGGGGACAGTTCGGATCAGAACTCAGGTTGACCCGACACAATAGGACATTGAATTTCACGTCCTAGATGTTCCGACCACCTTTAATTTGCTCCTTGGATGGCCATGGCTACACCAAGTAAGAGCTGTCTCTTCCACTCTGCATCAGATGCTGAAGTACCCATATTGGGAAGGGGGTAGCTATTGTTTTTGGGAACTCTTCCATACATCCTCCGCCAGAAGTCACTACACCGGTACTGGAAATTGTACACGGCGACGAGGATGTCTTTTTGTCTGGGTTCACCTTGGCCGAGGCCTGGGTAGTGCAAGATATTCTGGCTATCGATGAGGGGTTAATGTCAGTGCTCAATCCGTCTACCTCATGAATAATCTGCAACATGTACCCGGAATGAGATTGGGAAAGAGCGGCCGGAAGGGCGTTGCTGTGTGGACTGAAGTGCCACATAATTCCCACACCTTTGGTCTAGGTTACACACCTACTAAAGAAGACTAGATAAAAAAGAGAAAGGAAATGGCAGGAAGGGCCAAAGCTAAGCAAACTGGGAAGCACTATGAGTTGGTGCATAGGCCCATTCAAGGAACCCTAAACGGCCGCTTTGCCCGGAAGGGGGAAGATTTCCCATTCTGCAGCTTTCCTGAGCCATGGCTGAACTCTGAAAAGTGGTGTTTGCCCGATTTTGAGATCTTTTTCGACCTAGAGTTGCAAGGGGATGAAGTTCCAGAAGAACAGACTGACCTACTAGCTAAGGCTGAACAGTGTCTAGAGGATGGGTCTGATGGCATAGAACTTGAGATAGGAGCAGTGCTGGCCTGTCTCCTCTCAGATCCTCAGATCACACCGGAGAGCTTGGGGGATGACTTTTCTGTTTCCATGATTGGAGATCAATCGGCTGTGGACCCTTCTGTCAGCATTCTGGATGCGTCTATCGCACCCTCCCTTGTTTAGTAGTTTGAGGAGCGCTTTTTGTCCAGCAGTTCTGAGTCAGGTAGTGAACCAGAATCTGATTCCACAAAGTCTGTGGAGTCAGAATCAGATTCTAGTTCTTCTGAGTCAGAGTCCGGTATTCGTGGGGTTGATAATCCAAATGCCGTTGTTTTGTCCAGGTTGTCTTTTTCCTTTTCTTTTGAGTCGGTTGTAACTGAGGAATTAGACGAATTGGAAGTTGTGAATGAGAATGGTACCACTGCTGTTTCCGAGTACTTTTCTATGCCACTTGTGTATTGCATTGATCATGACTTTAAAAATTTTGATAAAAACGACGAGGAAGGAATTCCTCTGGTTTTAAAGCATTTGATTGATCGAGAGGAGGAGAGGTTTGTAAAACCCCTGGTTGATGAAATCATTTCAATTAATGTGGGTACTGAGAAAGATCCTTGTTTGGTCCAGATCGGGACCACATTGTCTTCGGAGGAACGAAAGCGCTTAGTCGCTTTATTAAAAGATTTCAAAGATGTTTTTGTGTGGTCCTATGAAGACATGCCTGGAATCGATCCTGAGATTGTACAGCACCGGATCCCTCTTAACCCTAAGGCCCGACCTGTCAAGCAAAAGATTCAAAGAATACGCCTGGATTGGGCTCTGAAAATCAAGGAAGAAGTTACCAAGCAGATAGATGCAGGGTTCTTGCTAGTATATGAGTATCCTACTTGGCTGGCCAACATTGTTTCGATGCCGAAGAAAGATGGTAAAATTCGAGTGTGTGTGGATTTCAGAGATTTGAACAAAGCTAGTCCGAAGGATGACTTTCCTCTACTGCACATCGACGAATTGGTGGACTTCACCGCAGGCGATGCGTTGCTCTCCATTATGGATGGGTTTTCTAGGTATAACCAGATCTTGATGGCACCCGAGGATAAAGAGAAGACTGACTTCACCACGCTGTGGGGAACCTACTGCTACAGGGTGATGCTGTTCGGTCCAGAATCAAGGCCATACTGGAAATGCCACCACCAAGGACTGAAAAGGAGGTGCGAGGCTTTCTAGGTAAAGTGCAATTCGTAAGACGGTTTATTGCAAAATTAACCTTAACTTGTTAACCACTATTTGGTCTCCTGAAGAAAGGAAAGAAATTCCAATGGGATGACCAATGCTAGGTTGCTGTTGAGCAGATCAAGCAGTATCTACAGAACCTGCCTGTGCTGTAACCGCCAAACCCGGGGAAGCCGTTGATTTTATATCTATCAGTAACTGACACGACAATGGGCTGCATGCTTTCACAGGAATCTGAGGATAGAGTAGAGAAGGCCATCTATTACCTAAGCAAGAAGATGCTAGAATATGAGGCCCGTTACACTCCGCTCGCGAAGGCTTGTTTGGCCTTGGTATGGTCTACCAGGAAGTTGAGGCACTACCTGTTAGCTCACTCCATAATTCTGGTTTCGAGATTGGATCCTATCAAATATCTCTTCGAGAAACCAGCACTTACAAGTAGGCTAGCCCATTGGTTGCTTCTTCTCTCTGAATTCGATTTGAAGTATATGACTCGCAAGTCTGTGAAGGGGAGAGCAATAGCAGAGTTTCTAGCCGATCACCTAGTGGAGGGAGACGAAGCAGTAGAGTATATATTCCTAGATGAGGCCATTCTGCTGGTCGAAGAAGAGATTTGGACTATGTACTTTGACGAAGCGTATAATCAGTACGGTTATGGGATAGGGGTGTTGCTGATAGCACTCGACAATTCCCACATACCTTTAGCTTTCAAACTCTGGTTTAAAGTATCAAACAACGAAGCAGAATATGAGGCATATATCGCTAGCTTGGAAGCCGCCCTCATACTAGGGACAAAAAGGTTTGACGTCATTGGGGACTCTAACCTGGTTGTATCTCAAACAAAAGGAGACTGGAAGGTTAAAGAAGAAAGGATGAAAATCTATCACCAAACCCTGGACGTTTTGATTCCCAGGTTTGAGAAGCTAACCTTCACGCATCTGTTAAGAGAGAGCAACAGGTTCGCAGACGCTTTATCAACTCTATCTTCCATGATAGACATCTCTTTGGGAGTCCGGATTCGTCCAATCATTATCGAATAGAGGTATGTGCCGGCCGACCAGTTGATTGGCGCGATAGATGAAGTACAGGATCAGGACCCCTGGTATCACGACATCTAGAACTTCTTGGAGAAGGAGGCTTATCCATTATGGGCAAATGCTAAAGATAAAAGGGCAATATCGCGAATGGCTTCTCAGCTTATCATCTGCAGGGGTAAATTGTATAAACGAGGCCATCTGGGAATGCACAAGTTGTGTGTTGATGTAGAAGAGTCAAGGCGCCTAATGGAGGCCATCCACGGAGGAGAATGTGGTTCGTACATGAGCGGAGTGATGCTAGCTCGGAAGATTCTCAGGAAGGGTTATTACTAGTCAACCATGGAGGAGGATTGTATTGGTTTTGTTCGGCGATGCCATAAATGCCAAATTCATGCAAACCGCATGAATATCCCGCCGTCGAAGCTGTACAACATGACTTTGCCATCGCCTTTTTCAGTCTGGGGAATTGATGTTATTGAGGCAGTTACTCCGAATGGGTCAAATGGGCATGAGTACATCCTGGTGGCAATAGACTACTTTACAGAGTGGGTCGAGGCCCAATCCTATGCAGTGCTGAAAGTGTCGCATATAGCCAAGTTCATCAGGAATAACATCATATGTCGTTATGGGGTCCCGAATGAGATCATCTCGGACAATGGTTCCCACTTTAAGAAAGAAGTGATCGACTTGTTTGAGAAATACAATGTGGCTTTTCATAAGTAATCTACATATCAGCCGCAAACCAACGGAGCTGTTGAGGCTGCCAACAAGAACATCAAACACATTCTACAAAAGATGGTGGAAACCTATAGAGACTGGCCAGATAAGCTGCCACATGCTCTCTCGGGCTATAGGACGTCAATCCAAACATCTACTGGGGCAACTCTATATTCTCTGGTTTATGGGATGCAGGCTATTCTGTCGATCGAAGTTGAAGTTCCATCGTTGCGGGTCATGGTTGAGAGCCAGATTACAAAAGCGGATTGGCAGCAGAGTAGGTTCAAGGAACTAATGTTGTTCGATGAGAAGAGGTTGAAAGCACTATACCATGTCCAAAGTTATCAACACAGGATTGCCAGGGCTTTCAACAAGAAAGTTAAGTCTAGGAATCTGAAAGAAGGGGATTTGGTGATGAAAGACAACTGAGCTCCCATCCATGACCCTAGGGGCAAGTTCAGACCCAATTGGACTGGTACTTATATCATCAAATCAATTTGGTCGTGTGGAGCTGTCATTCTTATGGACATAGATGGCCTCGAATTCTCCTAACCAATCAACATGGACAAGTTGAAGAAATACTACCCTTGAGTGGCTCGCTAGGCTAGAAACCCGAAAGGGAAACCTAGGCAAAAGTTAGAGCACAAAAAATTAGAAAAAAGAAAAACTGAGCTCGCAAGGTTGAAAACCCAGAAAGGGTGGCCTTGGCAAAAGTTAGGGTGCAAAAGGAGAGTGTTAATACCCGAGTGAACCCAAACCGAACTACGTAAGGCTTGATTTCCATCTTCGGGATACGTAGGCAACTTCATTTTGAAGTCCAGCCATAAACACTTCCAAATCAACTGTGTCCATGTGATTGTTTTGGTCATCTTTGTCTTTTCTGCATCCAAGAATTCAGTTGTGATCTTCACTACGAGAGCTCATTACAGTATAGTGTAGTGCTATTCAGCCAAGGGGCAACTTTTTCGTTTACTAGATTTGGGGTTGTACATCTCAACGATAGATTCCGGGTGTGTCCAGTTGTGATCCTTATCAAAAATGGTTTTAAAAATTTTAATAAAAGTTGATTTTATTCAAATTAATCTTTTTACGACTTACATCATTTTTGGACCAAAAAGAAAATTTTCAGTGCCCACAACCTTCAATTTCATTGATTTCAATACAGAGTTCTCTGCCTCTTGATACAAATCAAAGTTGCTTTTATTACATTCAAAAGGAAAACTTGAAAGTACAGACCAAAGCAATAAACTTGGGGCATGGCTGAGTCAGGTGTTCTTGCGTCCCCTCCCAGAGCTTGTGGAAGTTTCAGATGCTAAAGTAGGCCCAATTTGCGCCTCATCCTCGAGCCAAGCTATGCATTCACCAGAAAGGGTGCAACTGAAATCGGGAGCCAGAGCCATAAGTTCTCTTCTCCTCCATGCAATGGGATATCGAACAAGTTGCGAACCTCGGGTTGGAAATGTAGCTGGGTACTCTACCCCCTCTTCTGGGCAAGTCTAGTCATATTCGAATTGACGCTTGAACCAGAATGGAAAGTAGAAGAACAGTGTGTCAAACCAATCAACTGAATGCCAAGTTGTCGAGACATGTTGTAGCTCATCTCGGGCAGATCAAGCCGATGGCAACACCAAGCAATGTCGACAACAAACCTGTTGCACATCCAATGGCACCACCACCCCTCGTTTGGGAAATCAACTAGCCATTGGTGAAAGAAATAGCCACGTGCTGAGTATGCAGGACAAGAGTCTGCTACCTTCAACCTATCCATGAGCCATACCTGGGGAGGGATGAAAAATAAGAGAGATTAAAGAATAGAGAGGTGTATGTGGAGAGAAAAAGTGAGAAAGGGTTTTTGGGAGAAAAACAGAGCTTGAGGGCCGAGTGATGTGAGAAATACATGTGAGATAGGGTGGGGAGCATTACCTACAAGAGTAGTGGGCTTCCTGCGAACTTGGTTTTCTCCCGGCGATGAAAAGCATCCAAGCCCATCAAAGTCTCGACTAGGGTCAAGCCAATGCAACTATTCCCCTCTATCAAGCCTTGGGCTACTTCGATCAAGCAAATGCTAGATCCTTTGAAGCCAGGGGCAAGCAGGAAATGAGCCAACATGCACAAACAGAGGCATGCTGCCGAAAACTTTGCCAAAGACGGTCGCCGCTGTCGCCAGCATCAGAAAATCGGTGAATGAGACTGGGAATGTCTAGTTCTCCGTTGTGAATCAAAGATCGGGCCTCGTGTAAAGTAAGCCCACACATCCTTTCTAAAGCTTGCGTATGGCCAAAACGGGACTAGGGCAGAATTTCCTTGTTACACCGGGATTTTATCAATGCTTGGAATTCTTCCATTGTGGGGCATATCTCTTGTCCTCCAAAGCTAAAAACATGTGTAACCGGGTTCCAACATCTAGCCGTGGCATGAAGGAATGGAAAACGCAGAGGAGTACGACTTAGTGGGAATAGTGCATTTATCCTGAAACCCCGAAAATTTAGTTTTTCCAAGCCATCTAAATTCGTAATCCAATCGGAGAGTTTTTCGGTGAAGAATGGCTCCATTTGAAGCAAAAATAGAGCTGGAATGAAGAAACTATGAAGTTCCAACTTTTGTAGAAGATAAGGCACTGAGTGGAAGATAGGTGGCAGCAATCTAGAGACTCCCTGCATCACTGGCCGACCGGCCACTTTAGTGGCCAATAGTCATCACTAAGTGGCCGACAGCCCCTATTTGTGTCTAGCAGAATGCCTTTGGTCTTCCCGTGTGTTGAGAATCCTGCGAACCTGTGTTTTGTTCTACTCTGGATGCATTCTACTATTTTGTTTTAGTAGTTTTGTTGAGTCGCTCTCAAAGTTTGTTTTGATTTGTTTATCAAATTGTTGTATTGTTTATCGAGTTGTATTTGTTTTGCTTATCGATTTATAGTTGTTTTGCTTATTGAGTCATTGCATTATCTGTTGAATTGTTTTATTTTGTTTGTTATGTTTTGGTCGGTTCACTACTTGACTAAGCAATTCTTAAGACAATGTACAATACTCAATTTCCATCAATCCTGTTTTTGTGTAAAATGGTGCAATGCGATGCCCAGAATATAAAATGCAACACTTTTTCTTTATCAAAAAGGTTTTTTTATTTCAATCATGGTTTCTTTTTTCAAAGTGTACAAGTTTTTAAGAAAATAAAACTACCTAAGGCTGTACAATGTGCTAACACTACTAGTAAAAAGAAACAAAGCAAAAACACAGGAATCAATGCTAACTATCTCAAGCTCTAGAGGCCCTCTTCGTCCTCTTCCTCGACGAAGCTGACTCTGTAGAGCTATCCCCATCCGTGCCACTGTCTGAATCCAATGCAGAACCAGAACCGGAATCATCATCCTTTGTATCTAAACCTGGCTCAGCCTCATCTCCACTAGAAGAACCAGAGCTGGCATCATCATCTCCACTCTCGGATGACTCGATGTGCTGATCCCCAGTCTCCTCGGTCTCGACCTCGCTGGTCTCGTCATCATCGTCGTACATGATGGGCTCCCGACGCCTTCCTCGGCCGCATGCCGGAGCCTCTCTCTCTCATTCTTTGGAGGGGCGCCGATGGTCCTACACACGCCGCCATCTGTCAGAGAGGTGTGACCTAAAAAACCAGTTTGAATATGTCAGTCGTAGTATGTGTATCAGATACAAGTACGATGTGCGGAATGAGTACATGCAGAAGTCAGATATGGGGAGTAAATGCGATATGCCAAATGTGATCTATTTATGCAGTGTATCGGTGCAGTGTATGCAAGTGTTCAGTTGAGATCTCAGGTTTAGTATATCCGCAAAAATATGATAACCAAAATGCAAGAAAATTGAAAAATTACCTAAATACAATGGGAGCCGAGTATCGACTCCCTCCTCAAGATCATGCCCTTGAATGAGGCCAACATCTCGAGTAACCCCTCGATGTACTCTGTGGAGGGCTACAAATGCAAGTTAAAATGATCAATGTCCATAATGAATGAATGCTTGAGTATTTGAGCGAGAATGAAAAAGATGAAAGCTGTAGTACATACCGGAGGTGAATCGGGTGTCCTAACATATCGGTGACCAGGCAACAAAGGCTCAATCGAGATTTGATAAGGCTCTCCAAAGTACCGCCAACCTGTCAGCTCGGTCAGAAGAACTGGCCATCCAAAACTCTACCTAGCATGAGGCATCCCTCTCGCCTTGCCCCTCGGTGCTTGGGCCCTGCCCGTCGAAGGGGCATCAGCTGCCCTCTCTGTATGAGCATGAAAGCCTGTCAAGGGAGGTATGAGGTACGTCTAGATGTAAGTTGTATAGTCCCCCTCAAGGAAAAAGTCTATATCTCCACGCCGCATATAGTCAATGATCTCCTGAGGGGAGAGACTCTCTGTGGCTCGCATGGAAGGCGGAGGCGGTAAGGGAACCGACTGTAATGACAGACCCAGCGTCTGGCACATGAAGAGCTCACCTAGGAACCAGGCTTGGCCTACTGGTCCCTCAAGCACGAACCGATAGCAGGAGGCGCCCTAAGCGCTGCCAAACTGACATCTGACACCCTCTGGCATCGTCGCCCAGGGTTGCCACGTGATCTATAGATAGCAAATGCATAGATTGATTAGTTGCCATTAGATATGCAAAATGAATTGGAGCTGAAAGTAGAAAGAACTGTGGGTTTTTAGTTACCTCTACCGCCCTCACTATATCGAAATACTGGCGAAAGAATGAGAAGGTCTCCCGAGTCCTCGGCTAACACCTCTCATCGTATAGATAAGAATATGGCACCCCAAGAGGCATTTCGACCTCCGGCTCTGGGGCAAGCATCAGGAAATAAGCATACACCCATAGCTGTGTAAAAGGCAAGAGGACGACAGTGAGAATACAGATAAACATAGATAATGCAGAAAGCAGAGTATGGTGCAATGTCCAGAAAATGCAGAATGCAGAGAATACAAAATACATAGAGAATGCGGAAAGCAGAGTATGTGTGCAATGTACAGAAAGTGCAAAGCAAAAAGCACGGCAGTCAATGTAAAGCAGAAAAGTAAAGAATACCTCTCAGGCTCTTGAATAGTCGCCGACTCTGTTCCCGCTCCTGCGGGAGGTCGAGCACATGTAGTAGTACAGGGTAGCGAGGCCAGCATCACCCCAATCATAATGTTGACCCTGAGATAAGTCCACCAAGGCGCTCAAAAGATATAGCCTGACTGTGTTCTCCCTGTCGGCGAACAAGGTAGTGCCAAAGAGGAACATCAAGAAACCTGGGGCATACTGCTCGGTCTCCTCTACAGTCTTTGGAGCTGTCCTTTTGTAGTGGACTGCAAACCAGGTGTATCTGACCATCACTGATCGGAAGATAGGTGGGTGTGCTCCCAACAAATAGGTCCAAGCGGCCTCCCACTCACCCATGTCGGTATCATATAGGATCGGCTAGCCTCCTACCTCGATGCCCGTCGGCATGGCAAAATCATACGGGGTTGTAGACTCGACTTTCTCCGCTCGCCCTCCTTTCGGAGAGGCGCGAATTGGTCTCCTACAATTCGGACTCCCGTCACGATTCTAAATCTAATCTCACAAAGTGCAATGTGAGATTGATAAACATCAAAGAGTCCAATCCAGCAAATCATTTTGGATAATCGATTTTGAATCAAATAATGCCAAAACTGGACTACTTTGCCAGATTACAGAATTGCCACCTAAATATTTTGTTTTTTGAAAATTTAGGAAACCCCGACTCGTGCCAAATGCCACGTGTCCGTCATCACCGAAGTTGCCTCGGCTCAAGAACTTACGTACGAGAGGGGAAGGTCATGAAGTGAGCACCCCTGCTCGCCCGATCAAAGGATCGACCTCTACTAAACATGATATATTGTTTTATAAACCTCATGTGTTCTTATCCGGTTATTAATCTAACTTTACTATGTGACACACACATACAAGTATAGACTAAGATCGCAAGAATTGGAACAAAAAAATTCATGTTTCTTTTCGAAAATGGTTTGAAAGTGCCACTTGCAAGTGGGCTAAAGCACAGATTTGCTACTCTCAAGTGGGCTTAAAACATGATTTTGCCACTTCGCAAAGTGGGCTTAAAACTTACAATCATCGAATTGTTCCAATTCAAGCAACAAAGCCTTCACCCACAGGCATTCATGCAGTTAATCACTTAAGCAAATAGCCTCATGGCAAGCATGCTATCATGGCAACACTCACACTCATACAAGTATGCTAAAGCGTGACACTTACAGTGTACTCCGAGCCAAAACAAAAGCTAGTTAGAAATATGCATGATCCTAACTATGTTAACAATGCCTAATGCAACACATGCAATAATGCAACTAAATAGGCTTGGCTATCTAAGATGGCATATAAATGCAACAATTTGATACACGTATTTAAAGAGGTATTGAAATACAACGCAGTTTGGATGATGCGCCGAGCCTCAGTACATGCAAGACAAATGAATGATGCAAACATGCAAGCATAAGGTATGCTAATTGAAAATGACCCTAAACTAACCATTGAAAGGGGTTAAGTAAAAAGGAGAAAGAAGTGGTGTTGGAAGACATGCACACACACACGCACCCTTATTACAACATTACGCCCTCGCGAAGGAGGGTCCGAATAAATAAGCTAAGCTACACTAAGCTAAACTAATTAATACAAACCAACTAATTGACTATTCTAGCTAATTAATTATTACAAACCATACTTGAATAATTAGTTATGCTAAGCTAATTGAAATATTACAATACATGAATCGAATGATTAGCTACGCTAACAAATTGAAAAAATTAAATGGCCTCGAAGGCGAGGGATGCATGCATGCTCGGTTGGCTTCTTTCCAAAAATCCACCGCCTTGCCTTTGGATGCCTCTGTTTGCACTTTGCTTTGATCTTTGAACATTACACTAATTTCAAGACTGCTTCTGCTCCACCTCGGAACACTTTGAACAACTTTTCCACTGATGGCCGGTCGGCTACCATAGGTGGCTGTCGGCCACTACTACTAGCCGGCTGACCACTGTTTGTGGCTGTCGCTTTCCCTAGAATTCTTCTTTTTGCTGCAATGGAGAGCAAACATAGGCAAAGCAGTGTATTCTCACACAATATATGCACTATTACCCTCCTTATCATTTCTCAAGCTCAAAGGAGTGTAATTCTTGGCTCTCAAGCCACCAACTAAGCATTTTCAATGCATGATAACCAAAGAGTCAAGCTTGTACAAGTCAATGAATGCACAAATAAGACTCAAAGTACCACTATGAAAGTTCTCTAATTGGAAAGATGGCCTAAGCCACAAGTGCTGTCATGACCCGAACCCACCCCTAAAAATTAAGGTCATAACCGGCTAGTAATCATGAGATTACTTATGGCCTCAAACCTGATATCAATTAATAATTAATAATATGGGGCCAGATGTAGAAGCAAACTTAAAAATTTTGTCCAATGAGCTATGCTTACACGGCATATCAAAACATTTCACATATACTTGATAATAACCCACACCACATATTGGTAGTTAACATCTTGTATACCCAGGATCATTCAAACACATAGTTAGCTAAACCAAAAGCTTATACACATAAACGATCTACCATGACCAATAGAAGTAGCAAAAGAAATACAAAAGGTCATGAACAAAGCCTCTTGCGCGAGGCACCTGGGCTGACTTCACAAAACTCAGGTTCCTTTCTTAAATTCCACTAAGGCTGGGGTTCACCATCCCTTTGCTCACCTACATACATATAAATAAGAGTGAGCTAACGCCCTGTGAATAATATCAAAATAAAAAGGTTAATGAATGAGGTTCGTTCATAAATGAATCATACTTATAATGTACACATTTGAACCACTCTTCTCATTCACACCAGATTTACAAATCTCAACAAAGCAAAATGACCTTGGGTCCAACACATCATATCCATATGCAAAACGACCTCAGGTCCAATTCTTATATAAAACAATACGACCTCGGGTTCATCTATACGAAACGACCTTTGGTCTAGCCAACTCTTTATTCAAAACGACCTTTGGTCCAATTCAAACATATCAAACGGCCTCGGGCCCAATTCGAATATATCAAGTGTATCAAACGGCCTCGGGCCCATTCTCTTTATATTCATATCCATGCGTATTTCATATTCATGATCATGATCCCTTTTATTCAAACGGCCTTTGGCCCATCACGGTATTCAAACATATCAAATGACATATTCAAACGACCTTTGGCCCATCTTTACATTCATATCCGACAGCCTTTGGGCCAATCATTCATGTCAAACAGCCTTAGGCCCAATTCAAATATATCAAACATATCAACGGCAAGCGGCCTTAGGCCCAATTCAGATATATCAAATGTATCAAACAGCCTTATACAAAATTAGGCATATATAATACTCATTCATATTTCAAATCAACAAATCCATGAAGCTTATTAGAAGTAGCATTTGGAAAGTAACATACTTGAAAATATCTTTACTAAGATATTACTCACAGTGTTCTGCCGGTGGATTTGCCTTCGAGCTCGACCCTACACATTACATAACACATATGGGTCACAAATGATTCAATCTGTTCTTAACTTGTGCATTCCTCTTAGGCCTCTTTATTATCTTCTTAATCCATTTACAGTGTTCAATGCATGCCTAAGAGTGCTTAGAAATGGATGAGAACAGAAAATGAAACACAAAACATCTTTACAAACTTTCTGAAACAAGGCTCCCCGCTCGAGCGTGGCTTTGGCCACTTGAGCGGACCCTTTAGGTCTGCAAAAGTACTAGTTGCCTCATTTTTGCGCTTGAGCGTAAATTTGGATACCCGAGCTGGAAGTCAAACTACATGGCTCCCCGCTCGAGCGGACATCCATGTCTACAAAAGTTTTGGGAACTAGCATTTCACGGTCAAGCGGCGCTTGCCCCGCTCGAGCGGACACGCCAAATTCTGGAATTTCCAGAATTGTTCTTGATGTTCAAACTCAGTATTCAAAGGCCCAAAACTCATGTTCTTGGTTCAAAAACGTGGAAACACAATATATATCATAAGGATATAAGCAATATGAGGCCAATTGTTCAGAATCATGGTTTAATTCTCAAATAATTCAACATTCTTCTTGACATGGTCAAAGCTCATGCATTCTACCTTAATACAAACTCCACATCTTCATGAATTATACATGCATGTGAAGTATAAGCTTCATTTTCAACTTAAATAGCATAATTGATGATCATCTTCATGAGATTCAACATTATCATGCTTGCATGTGCAATTTGGTGCCAAATTCACCAAATTCAACATAATTCACATTCTTGATTACAATGTAACTTGAATTCATAGAATTACAAACTCAAATCCATGAACTCATGCCCAATTACTCACCTAGGAGCTTCAATCCTCACAAAGGTAGTTAAATCTTGAGTGTAACTTACCAAATTCACAACCTTTGAGCCAAATTACATAATTCTTCCTCTCCCTCTCTCTAGAGCCGGCCCCTCTCTCTCTCTCTCTCTCTAGTGTGTGATTTTCAACCAAAAGAGAAAATGAGCTCAAAATAATGCAAATAGGCCACTTATATACCTTGGCCTAATCAAATTAATTAAGGCTAAGTAATTGAGCCTAATTTAATCGTTCTGAATCTAATTATTTTGATCCGAATCAATTTCTAATTAAATTTCACCGTAGGCTCTAAAAATTACGCTAATCACAATGGCGTAGTCAATTTCATTTTTTGTAGCCGAGAAGGCCTTCAATTTTCAGTTCAAAGCACAGATTCTAATAGATTTTCCTACGATGAACAGATACAAAGCCAAAATCACATATAATCATGCAATTAACACCCAAATTCAAATTAAGCACATAATTACAAACATAAGCATGATTAATTAACATAGTACAGGACACGGTTATTACAAGTGCCTTGAGCATGAAAGAGGCCTCATGCTGTTGGTTAAGAGGAACCCTCAAGAGAGGGTTAAAACCATTAGGCATGAGAGACTCAAGTTCACACTCAAGCCAACAAGGGGCTCAAGACCACTTTCAAAGAAAATTAAAAAGTGAAGAATAGAGGGAGGTTGCAGACTTTTCAATGCTAAAATCGCATGAAAAATGATACTACAACATCCCAGCAACATATATACAACATGTTCAAAGCCTCAAAACAATAAACTAGTGAAGAGCAGTACACTAGAGGCATGCAATACCAAGCTCAAATGATCAAACCAACACAAAATAGAGCTAAGACATGCCAAAACAGTGGCTAAAACATGCTGAGATGGTAGTACAAAAGACAAGAAAACATGCTCACATGTTAGCTCATAAACAAGGCTCAAGGCACAACTCTCAAAAGCAATGAAAGAGTGAAATATGTGAAGTGTGACAGAGCTATAAGCACTGAAATTACATGTTAAATGATGCTACAACATGCAAGCAACACATGCACAACATGTTAGAGGCCTTGAACACAAAGCTAGTGAAGCCATTTATAGTAGAACCATGCACAACAAGTCCCAGATGACCAAGAAGGCTCAAAATAGAGCTAAAGCATACTAAATTAGTAGCAAAAACATGCTGAGATCAAGTCTCAAAATGGTAGAAAAACATGCTCACATGCTAGGGCATCTACACTTGCAAACAAGACACAAGGAGAGAAGGCCACCCCCTCCTATTTTGGACCTCAAAACCAAGTTTTTACCACTGAAATTCCCCTAGAATTCAGTGGTTAAAAGGCCAAGAAAATTTGTTTTAAAAGCTTTAAAAAAGAGCACAACACTTTAGCAAACAAGCTACAAAAGAGGGTGGACCACCCCTAACTCCAAAAGGCCTTAAACTACGATTTCTAAACCTTAAAAAAAGAGGTTTTTGTAGTTGAAAACTAGGCCAAAAACAGCATGCAAAGGTGGCCAAACAAGCAATTAAAATAAAGCTTAAAAGAGGTAAGCCTTTACCTTTGAAGCACAGCACTAAAATAGGTGCAATTCTGAACTAAAACCAGCTTTGAGAGCTCAAACAAGGCCTCCAGGAACCTCAACTCCAAGGTGAAGGTGTTTGGTCAAGGGTCCTAGTGCAAATGTATAAAGAAAACTCACTTTCAAGCACAAAATAGGAAGAGAGAGAGGATTCTAGAAAGAGAGGAAGAAAATTTGCTCAGAAATTTTTGTAACCCTCAAAATGGGGGAGAGACCCCCCATTATATAGAAAAACAAGCCAAAAGCTTGCCTTCATCCTTCCATACACGTGTATGGAGATGAGCATCAGTGATCAACAGCTAGCACAGCTGGCAAATAAATATCTGAAAAAGGAGAAAAATGGCCGTTGACCGTCATTAGTGGCCGACCGGCCAGAAATGTAGCCGATCAGCCATCAGTGTAGCCGACCGGCCACCACTAATGGCCGACAGGCACAAGCCATGGCCGATGGACATTAGGGATGGCTGACAAGCCACCCACTCCTCCAGATTCAAAGCAACAAGCTCTTGGTCCACAACCAAGCACAAAACAGACAAGTTGAAAGGCTCCAAGGCAAGGCGCCCAGCCGAGACCTTCAAAGACTCAAAATGAACACTAGCATGAGAAATCATCGGGTGTTCAAAAGATGATGTCCAAGTCTTGAGGATGGTCAAAAATGGGGTGTCTATAGTTGCCCCTCTTTGACGGAACTCAGAAGTCATGAAATGACGGGAGTGAATGTCAAAGCCCAGAGACGACCTATTTTTGACAAGGCCGAAGACTTAGACAAACAAGCAATCAAAACAAAGAACTGTTGTGCCCACAGGCTGCCTACGTATCTCTTTACAATGAGTCAAACCAGTGTAGTTCTCGGGCAAAATGTAAACGGTATGCACGATGCAGAACATAACTCATGATCATGCAATGAGGCTATAACGAAACATCAAGATGCAATTTCCATGCAGAGACACGTTACAGCAAACTCATACATAAGCAAGTTAACACAAACCAAACTACATTTCATGCAAAAATGATGTAAGGAAATTATGCAATCTTAACTGCGCATCACGCAGGAAAGGTAAAGTGTGGAGAAGTGGTTTGGAAATACTCTTTAGATCCTGGGAGGCGCTGGTGATCCTCAGCTAGTCACCTGAAAAGAGGAAAACTCCGATTAGCACGACAAGTTAGTTCGCTCAAGATAACTTTGTCTTTAAGTTAAGTGAAATGATTCTTACATACCTTTACGGATTTGCGTCTTCTATTTATACTCACTTCTTGGGCCTCGAGCCTACTTTTATCTTATTCACCTTACATTCATTCGGATCTTCGCACCCTAGTTACGCAATATGAAGCCGAGTAGTATCCAGTTTCTGGGGTATGTGTCTCCCGACTCTTCCAATTATTCGGCCCCCACATAAAGAAATGCAACTGTCGGGCACACCCAAAGCGGCAAATAATATCCCAACGCATGGCACACGAGAGGAAAGAAATGGTGTGAACCCAAGGACACACCCCAAGGTTCCAAACTAAAGAGAGCACATAATAACAATTGAAACACATCCAACCATTATGCAACCAAAACAAAGAGCGGTATAAGTATCGGGATCCGTCTGGATGCATTTAACCAAAACATCCCTACGCGCCAAGCGCGAGAGGGAAAAGGGAGCGGTGTAAACACCGGAGGGTGCTATAAACATCAGAGCACACTCCAATGCTTCTAACCAAAACAGAGTGGTATAAGCATCAAACCACATTCCAAACGCTTCTAACCAAAGGGGTGGTATAAACACCGGGCGTACCTAAATGTTTCTAACCAACAAGGTGTTGGTGTAAACACCAGGCATACCCGAGTGTTTCTAACCAACGAAAGGTGTCGGTGTAAACACGGGGCGTACCTGAATTTTGTAACCAACGAAAGGTGTCGGTGTAAACACTGTGTGTAGCCGAGTGTTTCTAACCAAGAAGGTGTCGGTGTAAACACCGGGCATACCCGAATGTTTCTAACCAACGAAAGGTGTTGGTGTAAACACCGGGCTTACCCAAATGTTTCTAACCAACAAGGTGTCGGTGTAAACACTGGGCGTACTCGAATGTTTCTAACCAACAAGGTGTCAGTGTAAACACTGGGCGTACCTGAATGTTTCTAACCAGCAAAAGGTGTCGGTGTAAACACCGGGCGTACCCGAATGTTTCTAACGAATGAGGTGTTGGTGTAAACACTGGGCATACCCGAATGTTTCTAACCAACGAAATGTCAGTATAAACACCTAGCATACCCAAATGTTTCTAACCAATGAAAGGTGTCAGTGTAAACACCGGGCGTACCCGAATGTTTCTAACCAACGAAGGAGTGCAAAGGACAGGAACGATCTTACCCGGAATTCCTCTGAATGAACCGTACATACAATATCTTCTAGTTGCATCAACTTCAAATAAACCGTACATACAATATCGTTGTTGCACAAGAAAGAAACTTTGACAAGTACAATACAATAGGAATGCATGTTCTATGCAAGATTGACAGCATGTTCTATGCGAACGTAAAAAACACATATTCTATGCGAATGTAAGGGCATGCACAATGCAATACAATGCAACATCCATATTCTATGCAAACGTGAGAAGATAGGTAATGTAATGCAATGCAGCATATACATTCTGTGCACAGTAAGCAATGCATATTCAATGCAACATCAATAGCATGTTCGATGCAACACACCAAATAAAGAAATGCGCGTCTTAAAAAGACCAATTCAAATGCAACCTCTGATTTACCTCTCGAAGGGGTTGCAACAAGTTAAAAGGATACACCTCGTACATGCTGAGCATCACATACTGAAAACACAGTCCGGAGTTTCCGCGAAGGCCACTTGAACTTAAAAATGTACTTCCCTTGCATTTTCTTGAGGGATCAAGGCGCAAAATAGCAAAACAACATCCAAGGAGAGCATCAGAGGCCTGCCGACCACCTTGGGAAGCCACCGACCACCCATCGGCCACAAATGTGGCCGATCGGCCAACACTAGTGGGCAATCGGCCACTGATGACAGATTTGGGGCAATTTCGGCATTTCACCATGGGTCTTTAAATATAGGGTTCCAAACCCTATTTCCTCACTTCCTCCTTGCCGAAAAACATTCCCCTTGTGCTCTAGACCACTTTTCCCCTTTCAATCCACACTTCATACACACTTTTGGTCTTCCCTCAAACATTCGATTCGCGAAACCCTCTTTGCACACTTTATTTTGAACCGATTAAAAAGTGGTTTCAGTACCCTTTTCTTGATTTCTATCACTTGGGGTTTGTTTCCCCCGAGTTACCCTTGATTTTGGTTCCCTCTTCTGAGCCTTGACCTTTTCTTCTATTTTTCCTCCCTCGGAGTTGACTTTTTGTTGACTTTTGCCATTCCCGCCCATTTCCCACATTTGCGGCCATTCTCTCACCCTTTCTTCGAGATGGCGGACGACCTCCCACATGACGGAGCTCCTCCAGGGATGGATATGAATCCTAAGTTTGAGCCTTTGCTGCTCAGTATCCGACCGTTCGACCCAGCGACGTACCATCCCCAAGGTACACGTACTGTCTTTCGATAGCATCTGCCAGTTCAGGGGGTTTGCGCGAGGTGCACCGGAGGACCTCTTGCTACGCGAGCCGGAGTCACATCTATCCCACAGCGCCTCTGAGGTATACACTTCCTCTTTATTTTCTACAATGTAGGTTACATTTCTTGTATAGCTCACACTGCCTTTCACCCGTTCACCCCAAACAAACTTGTGCACTGTATTTCTTACACTGCCTTGCATTTGTTCGTTCCGCACACACCTTTGCACTGTATTTCTTATACTTCCTTGCATCTGTTTGTCCTACTTACAAGGGGATTCACATGCCTTCCGTGGATACGAGAGCACCTCCGCAAGGAAGTGGTATATGGAGCTTCCTGACGCCATCCGTCACATCATTTGACGAGGCCAGCTTCGACGCATTTTGCATGGGGCTCTCACGTCTCACTGCGAGCCAGCCTCTACTAGGCACATTAGTAGAAAGATGGTGGGATACCACCTATTCCCTTCATTTCTCTACGGCAGGGGAGATGATGATGACTCCCTTTGACTTCTCCATGCTCACCGGCATAGGAGTAAGGGGTCATCCGATTCCTTACAACACAGACATGGTCGAGTGGGAGGTCGCTCAGGTCTACCTATTGGGGATTCACCCACCCATCACCCGGTAAGGGATAGTGTGATATACCTGGTTCGCCGACCATTTCAGAGGGACGACGCTGACGACCCGCAAGGAGACCGAGTTCTATGCCCGGGGCTTCCTCATTTTTCTGTTTGGCACTACTCTGTTCGCCGACCGGGCGAACACTGTTGGGCTCTACCTCATGAGCGCTTTGGTGGACCTGTCTCACGTTCAATTCTACGACTAGGGCGGCGCAGGCTTGGCCACATTATACGGGTACTTGAGCAACACTTCTCGTCGGAGCGGGCATCTACTAGGGGGCTACTGGAGGGCCTGGGAGGTACGTCCTACCCTTCTGTTGTACATTTCTGCTTTACATTTTCTATATACCACACACTGTACACTACACTGCACACAATTTGTTCCCTGCTTTACAGTATCTGTACGGTGCACACACTGTCTGCCTTCTACTTTATCTGTACACTGCATACACTTTATACTACACTGCACACCATCTCCTTTCTGTTTTACCTGTGCACTGCACACACTGTATACTGCACTCATTTGATATATATACTCACTGTTAGCCTTCCACCTTCTGCAACTATGGGTGTACGTCTTTTTCCCGAGGCTTGCCCCAGAGCCAAAGGTAGAGATACCATCCACGGTGCCATACTCACACAGATATGACGGGAGGTGCCAGTGGAGGCCCTGAGAGTCATTCTCATTCTTCCGCCGATTCTTCGATACCGTGACCGCGTTAGAGGTAACTCGAACCTTATAGTCAATTCAAATTTACTTCATATTGCATCTCTGATGGCAGTTAATAACCTGTATATTCACTATTTGCAGATCACCTGGCAGCTATGGGTAGTGATGCCTGACAGGATCAGAGATCAGTTTGCAGGCGCTCAAGAGGCCTCTCAATTCCGGATCTTACTTGAGGGCCCGGTCTGTCGAGCGTGGTTCTTAGGGGAGCGCTTGCTGAGACAGAGCCTCGGCTTGCCTGAGCCGATGGTTCCGATGCCGCCTCCTTCATACATGAGGGTCACAGAGAGATATACCACGCAGGAGATGATCGACTTCACCAGAGGTTGGGATGCCGACTTCTTCAGGCTTGAGGGTGATTATACTGCTTTCATCCAAACATACCTCATGCCACCGCTGACTAGAGCTCATGGAGGTGAGAGAGCCAGAGCTCTAGCTACAGGAAAGAGAGCAAGTAGATCCAGGGCATCCCGGGCTCATAAGAGGAGGAGTTCCCAGACGAGACAGAGAGTGGGGTAGCCAGAGCTGCCTACTACACTGACTTGCTGGGGACGTTAAGGGGAGATCTATCAGATCCCCATTGAGCCTGCACCAGCTGGTCATGAGCTTGTCAGAGTTTGAGGCCCGACCCCTGTATGTACTACACTTTACATTTTGCATATTCAATTCATTTTCAGTTATGCTTTGTAGACCACTGATCAGCTCAACACATTTGCAGGCCTCCATAGAGTACACCTGGCAGGCTCTCAAGCTGGCGGCTTCTTTGATAGGGACGGTTCAGACTAGTCTGAACCTACTCAGTCTATACAGGATTCCGGTATGTTTCCTTCAGTTTGCACTTCATGCCATGAAATTTTATGCTGATACATTAGCGTTTCAACTATAATCTACTCCATACTAATCTGAATACATTATGTTGAGAACAATGCATTGATACACTGCTCCCACACACTTCATGCAACACTACACTCATCTTTGCATACCATGACTGATGCATTTGACATACTATCCTTTTGAGGTCCCTTTTCAGATGCCAGTTCCTCCAGGCGCCCCAGTGGGAGCTGCATCAGGACCTTCAGTGCCTCCCCCGACAGCAGGGAGAGACTGACGAGGGACTCTGGTGCACAGCCGAGGCGGAGCTAGACGTACTCATGCCGCGAGTGGTCCATCATAGCCTATCCTGGAGGATGATGAGACAGATGAGGACGAGGAGCCAACGAGCCCGCAGTCAAAGTCATCTGAGGGTGGAGGCGACGGCACCGGCTCGGGTTCTGAGGGCAGTGGCGATGCTGAGGAGATTCGAGGAGTGGAGTAGAGGTGGCTCTAGGTTGGGCTCCAGCTCATATTCAGATAGCGGGGCCGATGGTGACAGCTCTGAGTCCGCCCAGCCAAGGAAGAGGACGAAGAGGGCCTCTCGATCCTAAGGTGGTTGGCACCGATTCAGACGTTTTTTTTTTTTTTAGTTTTAGTTTTTTTTTTTTTTTTTTTTTTACTAGTAGGGTTAGCACATTGTACAGCCTCAGGCAGTTTTATTTTCTTTAAAACTTATACACTTTGTAAAAAGAAACCATTATTGGAATGAAAACAGCTTTTTGATTAGAAAGTGTTGCATTTTATATTCTGAGCATCGCATTGCACCATTTTACACAAAAAGGGGACTAATGGAAATTGAACATTGTATGTTGTCTTGACAATTGCTTTGTTATGTAGTGAACCGGCCAAAACATAACAAACAAAATAAGACAATTCAAAGAACACCTAATGCAACAACTCGATAAACCAAAACAACTCGATAAGCAAATTGCAACAACTCGATAAACAAATTGCAACAAATCGATCAACGAATTGAAACAAACTTGAAAACAACTTATCAAAACTGCTAAACAAAAGAGCAGGATGCATCCATAGTAGAACAGAACACAGGTTTTCAGCATCCTCAACACACAGAAGACAAAAACACTCTGTTGGGGAGAAAAAGAGGCTGTCGGCCACTTATAACCATTGTCGGCCACTAAAGTGGCTGGTCGGCAACAAAAGGTGGCCGGTCGGCTACCTGAAATAGCCGGTCGGCCAGTAACTCTGAGAATCTCCAGATTACTACCACCTGTCTTCCACTCAGTACCTTATCTTCTACAAAAGCTCCAGCTTCGTGTTTTCTTCATTCCTGCTCTATTTTTGCTCCAAATGGAACCATTCTTCACCAAAAAACTCTCCAATTGGATTGCAACTTTAGATGGTACCAAAAAGCTAAATTTCTGAGGTTTCGGGATAAATGCACTATTCCCACTGAGTCGTACTCCACTGTGTTTTTCGTTCCTCCACGTGCGCGGCTCGATCTTGGAATCCGATTACACATGTTTTTAGCTTTGGGGGACAAGAGATATGCCCCACAATCGAAGAATTCCAAGCCTTGATGGAATCCCGGTGTGACGAGGAGATCTTGCCCCAGTCCTGTTTTGGCCACATCCAAGCTTTAGGACGGATGTGTGGGCTCACTTTACATGATGCTCGATCTTTGATTCACCATGGGGAGTTGGATATCCCCAGCTTGATTCATCGGTTTTTTGATGCCGGTGACTGCGACGACCGTCTTCAGCAAGGTTTTCAGCAGCATGCGCTTTGCTTGTGCATGTTGGCTCATTTCCTTCTTGCCCCTGGCTTCGGAGGGTCTAGCATTCGCTTGATTGAAGTCGCTCAAGGCTTGAAAGAGGGCAAAAGATGCATTGGCTTAACACTAGTTGAGACTTTGATGGGCTTGGATGTTTTCCATCGTCGGGAGATGACTAGGTTTGCAGGAAGTCCACTACTCTTGCAGATAATGTTTTCCACCCTTCTCACATGTATTTCTCACATCACTCGGCCCTCAGGCTCTGTTTTTATCTCAAAACTCTTTCTCACTTTTTCTCTCCACGTACGCCTCTCTATTCTTTAATCTCTCTTATTTTTCATCCCTCCCCAGGTTTGGCTCATGGAGAAGTTGAAAGTAGTGGACGCTTGCCCTACATATTCAGCGCACGGCTATTTCTTTCGCCCACGGCTAGTTGATTTCCCGAATGAGGGATGGTGGTGCCAATGGATGTGCAACAGGTCTGCTGTTGACATTGCCTGGCGTTGCCCCTGGTTTGATCTACCTGAGATGAGCTACAGCATGTCTCGGCAGCCTGGCATTCAGTTGATTGGTTTGACGCTTCCGGTGTTAGTTCGGACAGGACCAAACTTGCCCAGAAGAAGGGGTAGAGTACCCAGCTTCATTCCCAATCCGAGGCTCATAGCTAGCTCGCTATTCCACTGCATAGAGGACAAGAGAACTTCTGACCCCCGCTTCCAATTTCAATTGTGGCATTTCTGGTGAATGCATAGCTTGGCTTGAAAATGAGTTGCAAACCGGGCCTACTTTGGCATCTGAAGCTTCCACAAGCTCCGAGAGGGGAGGCAGGAACACCTGACTCAACAATGCCCCAAGTTTATTGCTTTAATCTGTACTTTCAAGTTTTCTTTTTGAATGTAATAAAAAGCAACTTCAATTTGTGTCAAGAGTCGGAGAACTTTGTATTGAAATCAATGAAATTGAAGGTTGTGGGTACTGAAAATCTTCCTTTTGGTCCAAAAATGGTCTAAGTTGTAAAAAGATTAATTTGAACAAAATCAACTTTTATTAAAACTTTTCAAAACCATTTTTCATAAGGATCACAACTGGACACACCCGAAATCTATCTTTGAGATGCACAACCCTGAATCCAATAACTGGAAAGTTGCCCCTTGTCTGAAGAGCACTACACTGTAGATCACAACCAAACTCTTGGATGCAGAAAAGACAAAGATGACCAAAACAATCACATGGACACAGTTGATGTAGAAGTGTTTATGGCTGGACTTCAGAGTGAAGTTGCCTACATATCCCAAAAAAATGGAAATCAAGCCTTACGTAGTTCAGTTCGGGTTCACTCGGGTGTTAACACTCTCCTTTTGAGCTCTAACTTTTGCCAAGGCTTCCCTTTCTGGGTTTTCAACCTTGCGAGCTCAGTTTTTCTTATTTCAAATTTTTTTGTTCTAACTTTTGTCTAGGTCGCCCTTTCGGGTTTTTGGCCTAGCGAGCCTCTCATGGGTAATATTTCTTGAACTTGTCCATGTTGATTGGTTGGGAGAATTCAAGGCCATCTAGGTCCATAAGGATGACAGCTCCACCCGACCAAATTGATTTGATGATGTAAGGACCAGTCCAATTAGGTCTGAACTTGCCCCTAGGGTCATGGGTGGGAGTTCGGTTGTCTTTGAGCACCAAATCCCCTTCTTTCAGATTCCTGGACTTAACTTTCTTATTGAAAGCCCTGGCAATCCTTCGTTGATAACCTTGGACATGGTATAGTGCTTTCAGCCTCCTCTCGTCGAATAGCATTAGTTCCTCGAACCTACTATGCTGCCAATATGCTTCTGCTATCTGGCACTCAGCCATAACCCGCAGCAACGGAACCTCAACTTCGATCGGCAGAACAGCCTCCATCCCATAAACCAGAGAATATGGAGTTGCCCTAGTAGAAGTTCGAATTGATGTTCTATAGCCCCAAAGAGCAAATGTCAGCTTGTCTGGCCAGTCCCTGTAGGTTTCCACCATCTTCTGTAGAACGTGCTTGATGTTCTTGTTGGCGGCCTCAACAGCTCCATTGGTTTGCAGCCAATATGTGGATGACTTATGAAAAACCATGTTGTATTTCTCCAACAAGTCGATCACTTCTTTCTTGAAGTGGGAACCATTGTCCGAGATGATCTCATTTAGGACCCCATAACGACAGATGATGTTATTCCTGAAGAACTTGGCTACATGCGATGCTTTCAGCACTGCATAGGATTGGGCCTCGACCCACTTTATAAAGTAGTCTATCGCCACCAGGATGTACTCATGCCCGTTTGACCCCTTCGGAGTAACTGCCCCAATAACATCGATTCCCCAAACTGAAAATGGCCATGGTGAAGTCATGTTGTACAGCTTCGATGACGAGATGTTCATGCGATTTGCATGGATTTGGCATTTGTGGCATCGCCGAACAAAACCAATACAATCCTCCTCCATGGTTGACCAGTAGTAACACTGTCTGAGAATCTTCCGAGCTAGCATTACTCTGCTCATGTGCGAACCACATTCTCCTCCGTTATGGCCTCCATTAGGCACTTCGACTCTTCTTCATCAACACACAGTTTATGCATTCCTAGATGGCCCCGTTTGTACAATTTACCCCCACAGATGATAAACTCAGCAGCCATTCACCGTATCGCCCTTTTATCTTTGGCATTTGCCCCTGGTGGATAAGCGTCCTTTTCTAAGAAGTTCCAGACATCAAAGTACCAGGGATTCTGATATTGTACTTCATCTATTGCGGTAATCAACTCGTAGGCCGACACATACCTCTGTTCAATAATAATCAGATGCATCCGGACTTCCAAAGGAATGTCTATCATGGAAGATAGAGTTGATAAAGCGTCAGCGAACCTGTTGCTCTCTCTTAACAGATGCGTAAAGGTTAGCTTCTCAAATCTGGAAAACAGAACGTCCAGGGTTTGGTGATAGATTTTCATCCTCTCTTCTTTAACCTTTCAGTCTCCTTTCGCTTGAGACACAACCAAGTTCGAGTCCCCAATGACGTCCAACCTTTTTGCCCTTAGTTCCAGGGCAGCTTCTAAGCCAACGATACACACCTCGTATTCTGCTTCCTTTTTTGATGCTTTGAACCGGAGTTTGAAAGCTAAGGGTATGTGGGAATTGTCAGGCGCTATCAGCAACACCCCTATCCCATACCCGTATAGGTTTGACGCTCTGTCAAATTACATAGTCCAAATCTCTTCTTCAACCTGCAGAATGGCCTCATCTGGGAACAGATACTCTACTGTTTCGTCTCCCTCCACTGGGTGATCGGCTAAGAACTCCGCTACCGCTCTCCCTTTCACAGACTTGCGAGTCATGTACTTCAAATCAAATTTGAAGAGAAGAAGCAACCAACGAGCTAGCCTACCCGTAAGTGCTGGTTTCTCGAAGAGATATTTCATGGGATCTAATCTCGAAACCAGAATTACAGAGTGAGCTAACAGGTAGTGCCTCAACTTCCTGGTAGCCCATACCAAGGCCAAACAAGCCTTTTCCAACGGAGTATAACGGGTCTCATATTCCAGCATCTTCTTACTCAGGTAATAGATGGCCTTCTCCACTTTATTCTCAGATTCCTGTGCAAGCATGTAGCCCATTGTCGTGTCTGTTACTAACAGATACAAAATCAACGGTTTCCCCGGCTCTGGCAGTGACAACACGGGTTGGTTCTGTAGATACTGCTTGATCTGCTCAAAAGTAACCTAGCATCAGTCGTCCCATTAGAATTTATTTCCTTTCTTCTGGAGACCAAATAGTGGATCATAAGTCAAGGTTAATTTTGTAATAAAATCGTCTTATGAATTGCACTTTACCTAGAAAGCCTCTCACCTCCTTTTCAGTCCTTGGTGGTGGCATTTCTAAGATGGCCTTAATTTTGGAAGGATCGACTTCGATACCCTTTGTGTAATCAAGAACCCCAGTATTTTCCCTACTGTGACACCAAAAGTACATTTCTGAGGATTCAATCACAACCGATATTCTCTAATCCATTGGAAAAATTTCTTCTTCAGTCACAACCGATATTCTCTAATCCTTTGGAAAAATTTCTTCAAGGCGGTGTAGTGGCCCTCTCTTTCCTTGGACTTAACAATCATGTCATCCACATATACCTCAACCTCTTTGTGGATCATATCATGCAAGATGGTGGTTGCAGCCCGTTGATAAGTATCCCCAACATTCTTCAAACCAAATAGCATCACCCTGTAGCAGTAGGTTCCCCACGGCATGGTGAAGGCAGTCTTCTCCCTATCCTCGGGTGCCATCAAGATCTGGTTGTACCCAAAAAACCCATCCATAAAGGAGAGCAGCGCATGCCCCGCAGTAAAGTCCACCAATTCGTCGATGTGCGGTGAACGAAAGTCGTCCTTCGGACTGGCTTTGTTCAGATCTCTGAAATCCACACACACCCGAATTTTGCCACCTTTCTTCGGCACTGGAACAATGTTGGCCAACCAAGTAGGATACTCAGATACTAACAAGAACCCTGTATCTACCTACTTGGTGACCTCTTCCTTGATTTTCAAAGCCCAATCCAGGCATATTCTCCGAAGCTTCTGCTTAATGGGTCGGGCCTCAGGGTCAAGAGGGATCCGGTACTATACAATCTCAGGATCAATTCCAGGCATGTCTTAATAGGAAAACATCTTTGAAATCTTTTAATAAAACAACTAAGCGCTCGCGTTCCTCCGAAAACAACGTGGACCCGATCTGGACCAGACGCGTATCCTTCTCATTACCAACATTAATTGAAGTGATTTCATCAACCAAAGGCTTTACAAACCTCTCCTCCTCTCGATCAATCAAATGTTTCCAAACCAGAGGAATTTCTTCCTCATCGTTTTTATCAAAGTATTGAAAGTCCTGATTAATGAAATAAATGAGCGACATAGAAAAGTACTTGGAAACAGCTGTGGTATCATTCTCATTTACAATTTCCAGTTCATCTAATTCCTTGGTTACAATCGACTCAAAAGAAAAAGAAAAAAATGACCTAGACAAAGCAACGACATCTGGGTTATAAACCCCAAGAATACCGGACTCTGACTCAGAAGAACTAGAATCTGATTCCGACTCCACAGACTATGTGGAATCAGATTTTGGTTCACTACCTAACTCAAAACTGCTAGACCAAAAGCCTTCCTCGTACTGCCAAACGAGGGAGGGTGCAATAGATGCATCCAGAATGCCGGAAGAAGGGCCCACAGCCGATTGATATCCAATCACGGAAATAGAGAAGTCATCTCTCGAGCACTCCGGTGTGATCTGAGGATCCGAGAGGAGACAAGCCAACGCTGCTCCTATCTCAAATTCTGTGCCATCAGACTCATCCTCTATGCACTGTTCAGCCACAGCTGGTAGGTCAATCTACTCTTCTGTAACTTCATCCCCTTGCAACTGTAAGTCAAAAAAGGTCTCGAAGCCAAACAAACATCGCTTTTCTAAATTCAACCATGGCTCAGGAAAGCCACAAAATGGGAAATCTTCCCCCTCCCAGACAAAGCGGCTGTTCAGGGTTCCTTGAATAGGTCTATGCACCAACTCATAGTGCTTCCCATCTTGTTTAGCCTTGGCTCTTCCTGCCATCTCTTTTCCATTTCTTACTGTAGACGCGACTTTCTCTACGCGCCCCCTTTCGGAGAGGCGCGAATTAGTCTTACT
Source organism: Camellia lanceoleosa (assembly GCA_025200525.1). Lineage (NCBI taxonomy): Eukaryota > Viridiplantae > Streptophyta > Magnoliopsida > Ericales > Theaceae > Camellia > Camellia lanceoleosa. The sequence continues at coordinate 68,336,709 of CM045772.1, read as the reverse complement.
ACAATTCGGACTCCTGTCATTATTCTGAATCTAATCTCACAAAGTGCAATGTGAGACTGATAAACACCAAAGAGTCCAAATCCGGCAAATCATTTTGGAAAATCAATTTTGAATAAAAAGTGCCAAGCATGGACTGTTTCGCCAGATTACAGAGTTGCCACCTAAATATTTTATTTTTTGGAAAATTTAGGAAACCTTGACTCATGCCAAAGGCCACGTGTCCGTCATCACCAAAGTTGCCTCAGCTCGAGAACTTGGGTACGAGAGGGGAACGTCATATAATGAGCACCCCCGCTCGCCCGATCAAAGCATCGACCTCTACTAAGCATTATATGTTGTTTTATAAACCTCATGTGTTCTTATTCTGATTATTAGCTAACTTTACTATGTGGCGCACACATACAAGTATAGACTAAAATCGCGAGAATTGGAACGAATTCGACTCTTGTTTGTTTTCGAAAATGGTTTGAAAGTGCTACTCACAAGTAAGCTAAAGCGCGGATTTGCCACTCTCAAGTGCACTTAAAACATGATTTTGCCACTTCGCAAAGTGGGCATAAAACTCACAATTATCGAGTTGTTCCAATTCAGGCAATCAAGCATTCACCCACAGGCATTCATGCAGTTAATCACTTAAGCAAATAGCCTCATGGCAAGCATGCGATCATGGCAACACTCACACTCATGCAAGTATGCTAAAGCATAAAACTTACAGTGTACTCCGAGCCAAAACAAAAACTAGTTAGAAACAATGCATGATCCTAGCTATGCAAGATGCCTAATGCAACACATGCAATGTGCAACTAAATAGGCTTGGCTATCTAGGATGTCATATGAATGCAACAATTTGATCACATGTATTCGAATAGGTATTGAAATACGATGCAGTTTGAATGATGCGTCGAGCCTGATGCATGCAATACAAATGAATGATGCAAACATGAAAGCATAAGGTATGCTAATCAAAACATGCCCTAAACTAACCATCGAAAGCGGTAAGTAAAAGGCAGAAAGACGTGGGGTTGGAAGACATGCACACACACACGCATGCTTATTACAACATTGTGCCCTTTCGAAGGAGGCTCCGAATAAATAAGCTAAGCTAATCAACTAATCTAATTAAACTAATTAGACTAATTATTACACAACAACTAATTAACTGCTCGAAGCTAATTAATTACAACAATAAAGAAATAGCTAAGCTAAGCTACTTAATTATTACAACACTTAACTAATTAGCACACTAATTAATTAAATTACAAAACCAATGCTAACTAACAAGTAAAGCATTAAATTATACTACTTCAGCTCTTCTTCAGAAAGTTGAACATGCATGCATTTGGTTTCTCACCCCGAAAAGCCCACCGGATTGCTCTTGAGAGGCTCTGTTTGTAGGGTTACACCAAGAACTTTCTGCTCTACCTTACAAATTCCATGCTAAGGAATGCACCAGTGGCCTGCCGGCCACCAGCCGGCCAAAGAAGAGTACTGTCGGCCAAGGATGAAGCAATGCTAGCCATCAGTGAGGCACTGCCGGCCACTGGTGTGCTATATCACCATTCTGCAACAGAGCTCAAACCTGAGGAAAATGGAGGGTCTCCTAAGGGTATGTTTGTACTATGCCCCTCCTTATATCTTAAAACATCAAAGGAGTTGCACTATTGAATCCAAGACCACCAATCAAGCATTTTGAATGCATGATGGCCAAAGATCGAACTTGTATACATTCAATAAATGCACAAAACAAGACTCTAGGACCACTACCCTATCATTCATGATCAAGGGCAACGGAGACCAATGAGATTGGCTCATTTCATCACTTTGAGTATGAAACAGGCCAATCTACCTTGTGTTTGATATAACGTCCGATTGAACACAATGTAATGCAAACAACATGCTTATCTTGGGGTCAATTCTTGTTTACACATTTTAAGTTGCCAAACCATTCTTTACTTGATTTGTCTAATGTGAAAGTCCTCTAATGAGAGAGGGGTCAACCAAAAGAATGGTTTAAGGCATGAGAGAGATCATGCCTTTGGCTAGTAGAAACCCTCAAAAGAGAGTTAAAGCCATTGAGCATAAACTCTATCTCAAGCTTAAACACAAACATGATGCCAACCAACCCTCAAAACAAATCAAAAGTGAAGAAATAAGGGAGATGCCAGATATTTCAGTGCTAAATTGGCATGAAAAACAATACAACAACATGCAAACAACACATGCACAACATGTTAAAGGCCAAAAGCATTGAAACTAGTGAAGGACACAACACTAGAGGCATGCAATACAATGCTCAAAAGGGACCAATAGTCCAAAACAATCCTAAAGCACCCTAAATAGAGTTCTCAAACATGCTTGAAATAAGCTAAGAATAACTATATTAAGAGGCCAAAACAATATCACACGCTAGGCAATTTAGCACAATTGCACTACAAGCATATAAAGCAAAGCTCATGTGATCAAACCAGCTCAAAAAAGAGCTTAATCATGCCAAATTAGTGACCTAAACATGCTGAAACTTAGGCACAAAAGGCAAGAAAAACATGCTCGGATGTTTGCTCACAAACAAGACACAAAGCACAACTCTCAAAAGCAATGAAAGAGTGGGATATGTGAGAGTGTGATAGTAATATATGCTCTGAAATCACATGAAAAATGATGCTATATCATGCAAACATCACAAGCAAAGCATGCTAGAGGCCCTAAAACTCAAAGCTAGTAAAGGCCATTTACATTATCGCTATACAAAGCAAAGAACAAAAGACCAAGACAACCAAAAATAGAGCTGAAGCATGCTAAATCAGTAGCAAAAATGTGCTGGAGTTGAGCTAACAATGCATGTCCCTTGTAAGATAGACAACCGATGCATGACGTTAAGTGAAAGCATGTTTTATGCAAGATAGCAAGAGCATATTCTATGCAACACTGAAAACATATTCTATGCATGGTTGAAAGCAAATTCTATGTGAAATCAAAAGCAAGCATATTCTATGCATAAATCATAACGATGCGCGGCACGCATGCAACAAAAGTGTATACGAAAGTGCACATTCTATGCAATAGAAGCGCATCAAATATGTGTTTTGGTGCCTCTAATTTACCTCTCAGAGGACTTTACAACATGCTTAACTCAAAAAAGACACACCCTGTTCATATTGGCTAGGGGTAAAATCTGCATGTGAAAAACACGGGTGCTGCTTGGACTGCCATTCTGACTTGAAGCAGGCTTAAGCTTGGGGTCGAGGTACACTCATACTCCAAAGAAAGGCAAAGCCTGAGAAGGTGCACCTGGAATGCGGTCTCGGACATTGCTGAAGTTGAAACAAGCTAAGATGCTCCAAATTTTCCCTCTTTTCTTTTGTTTTGCAGTATGGAACCCATATAGCTTCAGATAGGTCCTTGTTCTATTGTTCTCATATGACCTGGGTTAAACCCTGCAGTTCATAAAAGAAAGGATCCTGTTTTGCACATATGTGGAGAATGGCATAGCACTCTGAGCACAAAACGATTTGTTTTTTGAAATTGAAAAATGAGTTCTTGACCGGGTATTGAGCCTACGACTGACCACTGTTAAAATGACTCAACAAAGAAAAACAAAGGTAAAACAACCTAAACACATCTATTGACCCTCGAAACGACTCAAAACAAGAATCAAGACAAACAAAACAACACACACGACACTCAGATACTCTGCTATCCATTGGTGGGAGACCTCTCAATTCACGAGGAGCCTGTTTCTCCAAGTATTGTTTCCCATCCTTTCTCATTTGTGATTCTCATATCACTTTGGCACTCAATCTCTTTTCCTCTGAAAAAAACCCTTTTCTCACTTTTTCTCTCAGCGCACATCTCTCTATTCTTCAATCTCTCTTATTTTTTATCCGTCCCCTAGGTGGTTGATGGATAAGCAGGAAGTCGTGGGTTTTTGCCCCTAGTATTCTACTAGATGCTCCTTCTTCCGCTCACAATAGTGAACTTTCCTACAGAGGGGTTGTGATGCGACAGGATGCGCAGCAGATCCGCAAACGACATCAGTTGACGACGCCCTTGGCCAGTATGGATGTGATCAAACTTGTCCAAATGAGGAAGTAGAATATCCTGCTCCATTCCAGTTCATGCTTCGCACTTGGCTTGATACCTCATTACTTGGAGGATGAGAGAGTTTTTGGCCCTTTGCTGTTAGCTTCAGTTATGCCCATTCTGGCAAATATGGTGCCCTTTCCGGCAAGTATGGTGCCCTTTTTGGCAAGTATGTTGACAGCAAGAAAAAGACAGAAAACCTGACTCAACTGTGCCCCTAGTTCATCATTTTGACCCTTTTTTTGTTTTTGGCTTTCTACTAAAACAATTTTGACTAACATGAGAGTTAAATTAGCATACTTATTCAATTTTCTAATTTGAAATCATGTAAGTCAGGCTATGAGCACTGAAAATTTTCCTTTTTTGGGTCCAAGAAATGGTCCAGTTTTGAAAAAAAAAATGGAATAATTTCTGAGAAAATTAGACAACCTCATTAAAAATTCTCTAAACTTGTTTTTACAAATGGCCATTGCTCGACCAACATAGAATTTACCCTTGAGATGCACAACCTCAGATCTAAACTTGAATTGTCTTGCAGCGGAATCTTCTAACAGAATAGGACACCTGAATTTGAACGAACACAAGCCAATTTGCACATGGATTAGATAGCCAAGTTTGAACAAGGATAAACCAATCAACATGGATGAGCAAAGCAGGTTGAAAATGATTGGGGCCAAACTTCAGGATGAAGTTGCCTACGTATCCTAAACATAGGAATCAGGCCTGACGTAGTTCCAGGTTGAGGTTCACTCGGGTGTTGACACTCTCCTTTTACGCTCTAACTTTTGCCAAGGCCGCCCTTTTGGGTTTTCAACCCTGCGAGCTCTGTTTTTCTTTTCTTTTCATTTCTTTTCTTTTCTTCTTTCTTTTTCCTCTTCTTCATTTTTTTTCCATTTTTTCATTTTCTTCATTTTTTTCATTTTTTCTTTTTCTTCTTTTTCTCTGCTCTAACTTTATCCTAGGTCGCCCTTCCGGGTTTTCAACCTAGCGAGCCTCTCTCAAGGATAGAAAAGTGTAACTTTGTCCATGTTGATCGGTTTTGAGATCTCGAAGCCATCTAAATCCAGGAGAATGGCAACTGTTCGTTGATGATGTAGGAGCCCATCTAATTGGGGTATGAAGTTGCCCCTAGTGTTATGGATAGGAACTTGATTGTCCTTCAGCAATAAACTTTCTTCTTTCAGATTCTGGAATTTGGCTTCCTTGCCAATCTTCATTGGTTTGCAGAAATGACCCATATTTGAATCTTTGAGCACATCTGACATTTTTTGTCCCTAGTTCAAGGGCTACTTCTGATCTAGCTTTGCAAGCTTCCTTTGATAACATCTAATCTTCTTGATCTGACTCTCTTGCCCTTAGTTCGAGGGCTGCTTAAAATCTGGCCTGGTGGGCCACATTTGATGTCAGACAACCTTATTGCCCCTAGTTCATGGGCTGCTTCAAATCAGGCCACGTGAGCCTCACATTGTGGTTGACCGTTGAACATTCTGAATCCAAGTTCAAGGTTTGAAAGCAAAGAGGTCGAGTCTTGAGGCCGAGATTGATCCTATGCTGCACAATCTCAAAATCAATTCCACGTATGTCTTCGCAGGACCATGCAAAACATTTTTTTGAAATCTTTTAAGAAAACGACTAGTAGCTCATGAAGACAGTGTAGAACCAATCTGGATCAAGCTAGGATCCTTCTCAATGCTGACATTAACAAACATGATCTCATTTATTAAGGGCTTAGCATGCCTCTCTTCCTTTCAATTGATCAAATTTTTTGCAAATCCCGAGGGATCCCTCCCTCTTTGTTTTCATCACAGTGTTAGAAAAGTTTTGAAAAACTTAGGTCAATACAATGATTTCAAGGCACAGAAAAGTAGCTGAAAATCTCTGCCGTTTCATTCAGATCTTCTGGCACAACTGGTTTCATGGTAGAAACAGACTCAAAAGAAAGAGTGTAAAAGACAAACACAAAACAAGCAAGTGATGCCCGAGGTAACACCCCTGCAATCACCTTACTCTAACACAACAGGATTGACTCAATACAACAAGACAGACTCGACTAGCTCAGTACGAAAAGACTGACTCAATACAACACAACAAGACTAACCCAATACCCAAGTCAAAAAGTATAATAAACAGCATTCGTAAAATGCTCAAAATAATGCGTGCCATCCCCATATCTAGAGTAAAATGAGTGCCATTGGCATGTGGTTCATCCCCTGATCACATAGTCACATTATCCCCCAAGTTCATCAATCCAGTACCAATAGACTTTGTAGGACCTGGTGCGACGATGACCTCTATATCAATCAGATCTTGTATTTCATGGCAAAGACAAAAACAAAGGTCAGTGTCATGACTGGTTTGTTGATGCAAGGCGCAGTACTTGGTAGCATCATGCTTGGCTGGAAGGGGATCCGGGAGAGGCCGAGGTTCAAAGGGTTTGAGATGGCCGTTTTTGATCAACACGCCCATGGCTTTGGATAAGGACATATAAAGCGGGGCGAAGACCCTCTGGCCACAGGGTTGATGACTCGAGGTTTGTGGAGTTATGGATATACCAGCAAAGGGGTTGGCAGGTGCTGACTTTTGATGGTCTCTTCCGAGTGTAGGATTGGAGCTGAAAAGGGTGTTTTTGGTACGACAGCCCTTCTTCCAGCTTGCCCCTTGATTCAGAATGCTCTCATCCTTCAGCCTTTAAAGCCTTAATAGCCCACAGAAGGTGTTTATGGGGACCAATGCCTGCCCCTACCTTGTTCTTGCCATTTGCCTCCACTTTGTCAAAGGATCGGGTCACTATATCAGAGCGGAGCCTAGTTGTTGTCGACATGTCATTGCCCAGACCTGGGATGGCTTCAAGTTGGCCATTTTCAACCCCAGCTCGCCCCAAGATTGGGGAGCCTTTCGGCATGAAATTTATGGCACGTGATGTGGTCGATAACGGAGCCAATATCCCAAAGGCTAGATCTGTCACTGTTCTGTGAAGATCTTCAATCATTCTCATCAGCTCAAAAGTAGTGGGTTCATGGGTTTGAGATGATTGTGATTCAGGTGAATCCATCATACACAAGTCTATGCTGACTGGAATAAACACCTTAAGCTTGGGTAAATGGGCTGGGGTGATATATATGCTGGGGTTGTAGGCAAATGGGAGTGTGTGGATTAAATTAAGATGTAGAGGTGACGGGTCAGTGGTGGCTTGAGGTCCCTTTGGTGGAGCTATGATCTCTTCGTCAATAAGATCCTGAATCTTATGATGGAGGCGGATGCAACGATTCATATCATGACCGTGTTATTGATGATAGGCACAGTATTTAGCTGGGTCATATCTTGGTGGAAGAGGATTTGGAAGGGGTTGAGGTTCTAGGAGCTCTAGGTACCCTTCTTCTCGCAGCATTTTCAAAGCTTGAGAGAGACACATGTAAAGAGAATGGAAATTTCAGGCTTGGGGCCAAGTTGAAGTAGTTGCTATTTGGCTATTGAAGGAAGTGGTGATAGTGTCTACTTCTGAGCATTTCACAGCTGTGCTACCATCAGTAGTAGCATTGGAACAATGAACAACATTCTTCTTCACAGGCTCATTATCTTCCACAAAGATCCCTTATCTGAGGGCATCCTCGATTTGAACCCCTATTTCATGAAGGTCTGGGAAGGTAAACAGAGGTAGAACGATCATCTTTTGCAGCAACTTGCTATGCAGATTCCGAGCAATCATCCTAATCTAATCTTTGTTGGAAGGCCTTGTAGTCACCATCGAGGCTTTTGCTCTCCATCTCGTCACAAACTCTAAGAAACCCTCCTTTGGCTCTTGGCGCGTGACTTCAAGATCACGAGTTGTGATCTCGATCTATGTGTTGTAGGAGTATTGAGCAATAAAGGCCTCAGCCAGCTCTTCCCAGTTCTATTTCACAGAGTCCTCCAATTTAGCATACCAGATTACGGCTATCCCAAACATGGTTCGGCCAAAGAGAGACAACTTCTGGGCTGGGGTCAAACCCATTGGCCTCAAGATATCAGAAAATAGGCGGAGATGCACCATTAGGTCTCCAGAGCCATCGAAGCGATAGATATGCGGCATTTTAAACCGCTCCGGTAAGGTAACTGTAGATTCAGTATACCAGTCCTCTAAATCCGAGATGGAGTTCACTCCCTGTGCTCGTTTGAATAACTTCTCTAGTTTATTGACCTTTAATGCAATTGGGTCAACCTCAAACTCAAACGGAGCTTCGGCTTGATAGACAAGAGCTTTAGAGGCTTGCCCTGGGATTGGCTCTGCCGGATTACCCTGAGTCTCTTGGACATTAGCAGTATGGGCAGTAGCTTCGGGTGTCGGGTTACCTATGGGAGGTGGATGAGATACAGAAACCATAGCCGGCTGTGGCTGTTGTTGTTGTAGCTGGGTTATCACTTTGGCCTGACGAGCCGTGACTTCAACCTGACGGACTGCGTCCTACTGTAGTGCCTCGATTGTCTGTTGCAGGTGCTATATCTGTTCTTCCACACTAGCTCGGGGATATTGAGCTATGGGAATGGGTGATTGATCTCATGCTGAGCTGAATGCAAACAATTGTTCCCAAACCAGGCTAGACCCGAGTGAACTGAGGTGTGACGGCTGTAGAAACTGTACTGGTAAATTCTGCCTGAACCTCCCTCGTCTTGTAACTGGTGGAGGTGAGGTAAACACAGGTTGCTTCTGCACCAATTCCGACCTAACAAAGTCTATCGATACAAGCCCAGAGTACCCGGGGCATATTGGAGCCTTCTGAAGCTATGGTTCTAAGACTACCTTGCAAAAGAGAAAATAGACAGCATCTCAGCCTAATTTTACCAAAACAGATATGAGCAAAGCTAAATAACTGTACTCCAATCTGACTTCTGCCCCAAAACAGATATCCCAATACTAATACCCAGACTTGCAACTGATACATACATTCCTATAGAGACACACCCTAACAACACATATCAAGCAAGTGAAAGCCAAAACACCCCTATGGTGAGATAGGGTTTCCCTGTCTTAGTTTCGTCAGGAACTAGGGGTTCACTACGCACGCATGCGGTTTCAAACAATCCTGCATTCGGGTGAGCAACCTGTCCTAGTTTGGAACAGTCTCTAAGGCTTCCAATATGCAACTAGGTCAAATAGTCAAAAAGGGTGCCTCAGCAAGACCACCAAATATGCCTTTCGCTCCTAACACCGAGAAGTGAAAGGAGGATCAAACGGTACAGTGATAATCCAGATCCAAGGTTTGTGTTCCCATCATGGCAGAGCCCGCAACCGGTCAGCCTTATGGCACATTTTTCCAAGCAAGCCTCCAGCAAACCGTTTAGGAATAGCAAATGGAAAACACTGTGACTTAGGCGCATCTCTGCAAATCCAATGCAAAGAAACACATAAATGTAGATAAAACAACAAATCATGAGTTCGAGTCAAGTTCTCTAAATCCCCAGCAGAGTCGCCAGAAACTGTAGACCCGACTTTCTTCGAGCGCCCCCCTTTCGGAGAGGCGCGAAACACTTTATCAACACAAAGTCCATATATATATACATATATATCATCCATCTCAATAGTTCCATACATCTTAAGATTCACACCTATTTAAACCAAAATATAAATATACAAGGGTAAAGGTATTCCTACCTCAAGGTTGCACGAAGCGAGATGAAGATCCACGCGATGAGATTCTGAAATACCATAATCTAATCAATTCAAAACGTAGCTCTTGACGAGGATAACAACTTTAATGAAGGCCCAAAGATTTATTCTTGCTCTTACTAGATGAAATCTAGGGTTTTCTAATTAGGGTTTTGGAAAGGGGGTTGTTAGAGAGAGGAGTGTGAGAGAAATGAATTAGAAAAGTGTTTGGATCGTAATATAACACTGTTGTCCTGACCAGACTGCTCAGGCGAACTTTCTATCGCTCGAGCGAAGAGCCAAAATACTAAGGGACCGCTCGAGTGAACTATCCACCATCACCCAAACTGCATCATTACCTCTTTGTGTTCTAGGGAGGCCCGACAAAGTCCATAGTGATATGTTCCCACTTCCCTTCTACGATAGGCAAGGGTTGCAATAACCCAGTTGGTCGTTGATGTTCTACCTTGACTTGTTGGCAAGTTAAACACTTGGACACAAATGAAGCCACATCCCTCTTCATACCCCTCCACCAAAATTGTCGGCTAAGATCATGGTAAATTTTTGTGCCCCCCAGATGTACTGCAACACGGGAGTGGTGAAATTCCCAAAATACTTTGTCTCTACACGACTCAGGTACAAAACGACTGTCTAGATACCGGACATTAGAATCTAAATCTACCCTCAAACCCTTTTCCTCCTTCCCTGTGCAATTTTCTCCTTGATTGCTTCAACTTCCAAGTTACCCCACTGTGCCTTTATAGTCGGTTGTGCAAAGACGGAAAACAAAGTGGCATGCTTGGAAGATTCACCAAGATGCAAATCAAATTCACCCAAATCACCCAACATTTCCCATTCCCTAATTGCAAGATTAGCAATGGTACTCACAGATTTTCTACTCAAAGCATCAGCCACCACATTGGCTTTCCCAAGATCGTAGTGTAATTCAAAATCGTAACCCTCCACAAATTCCATCCACGTTCTTTGACGTAAGTTCAAATCGTTTTGGGAAAATAAGTATTTAAGACTTTTATGATCTGAGAACACCTCAAATTTCTCCCCATACAAGTAATGTCTCCACAAGTTTAGAGCAAAAATAGCCACAGCTAACTCCAAGTCATGAGTCGAGTAATTTCTCTTGTGGGTTTTCAATTGGCATGAACCACACGCTAGTACCTTACCTTCATGCATCAAAACACATCCCAAGCCTTCTCTAGAGGCATCACAGTACACAATGTAACCCAAACCTCTTTATGGAATGACTAAAACTGGTGTAGTGGTTACTTTAGCCTTCAGCTATAAGAAAGATTTCTCACATGATTCATTCCAAACAAACTTCACTCCCTTTCTCATTAGCCTAGTCAACGGAGAAGCTAACGCAAAGAAGTCTTTCACAAACCGTCTATAGTAACTGGCAAGACCAAAGTAACTGCGAATCTCAAATGCGTTCCTAGGTCGCTCCCAATTTTGTACCGCCTCAATCTTCGAAGAATCTATGGAAACCTCATCATTAGAAACAACAAGACCCAAGAATTTCACCTCGAAGAGCCAAAACTCACATTTCTCATACTTAGCGCATAACTTGTGATCCCTAAGTAATTGCAACACAATACGAAGGTGCACCTCATGTTATTCCTCAGAGGGTAAATATATAATAATATCATCCACAAAAACTACCACCAACTTGTCGAGATATTCTCGAAAAACTCGATTCATCAAGTCCATAAAGGTGGCAGGTGCATTGGTTAAACCAAACAACATCACAAAGAATTCATAATGGCCATTTCCAGTACAAAAGGTCATCTTCGGAATATCCTCTTCTTTCACACGTAACTGATGATAACCCGATCTTAGATCTATCTTTGAGAAACATTGAGAGCCCTTAAGTTGATCGAAAAGATCATTTATTCGAGGCAACAGGTACTTATTCTTAACTGTGACCCTATTCAGCTTATGGTAATCAATACATAGCCGCAAAGAACCATTCTTTTTCTTGGCAAAGAGAGTCGGTGCTCCCCAGGGTGAAGTAATATGGCGTATAAAACCCTTATCTAACAATTCTTGCAATTGCTCTTCAAAACTAGCAACTCTGCTAGAGTGAATCTATAGGGTGCCAAACAAATGAGTGTCGTACCTAGCACTAGGTCTATAGAAAACTCAACCTCACGATGAGGTGGTAGTTCAGTGAGGTCCTCTAGAAAGACATCTAAACATTCACAGACCACCCTAGCGAATACCCCTCGCGTTTCACTGTTTTCATCATTCATCAAAGTTGCAAGAAGAGAAGTGAATTTGCGTCAACTATGAGAGTCGTATAAAAGCGATATAAGTCTATCAATTCTATCACCCAGAAAATAAAAATAGCCACCCCCAACAATACACACAGTAACTCTCCCATGGTAACAATCTATCACATCAAAACTCATCATATCTAATAACACCAAACTAAAGGGAAGTTGATGATTAGCAACTTCAATCACACACCCACGGCACCCATGGTTCAATACCATCTTACCCCCAACCAGTGATTCCACCACAAGAGAAGATTCTAATGGTTCAGCTTCTAACCCCAACATGGATGCAAATGTAGATGCTATAAATGAATGAGATGCCCCCGTATCTATCAACACATTGGCCCAAGTATTATATATAAGATATGTACCTCGCATCAACATTGGACTCGTCAACTGTTCGGATGCGATAACTGCATAGACTCTTCCTTGGAGTCTCTGTTCACTCTGCTCGCCCCTCTAATGATATGCATGTTGCACGGACTATACTGAGGTAGCCCCATGTACAGCTCGAGATGCCTGTTCAGACTGAACTGGCTGATGAGTCTGCCTTTGGCTTTGACCTATCTGAAACCTTGAAGCACTAGCTGTTCCGACAATCTAGGGACAAAACTTCTTCATTTGACCTGGCTAACCACATTCATAACAAACGGGTGATTGACCTTCACTCAAGGTCTAATTCTGAAGACGAGTAGAAGGTTGACGTTGTTGGTTACCCCTCCATGGACATATACTGAACTGGTGACCTTGCTGACCACACCAATAACAAGTGATCACACTATGTCCCGTACTATCTGTACTCTTTCCTAACATAGGATTTGACAACACGGCCAGTGACGACGGTAGATGAGAAGGCATAGAACTCTTTGACCTTTTGGATGCCATAGAACCCCCTAAAGATTCAGTAAACCCTTGTCTCTTAAACCACTTCATCTTCTCCTCACCTTCAAGCATGATCTCAACATGTGCCGCGGAGTTCACCAACCAATCATAATCCCGAATCATATTTTCCATCACTTTCATCAAGATTCCCAGCCTCAACCTCTTCTCAAACTCTAGACACCTACGCTCTTCTGTAGCCACCAAGTCAGGTACAAAACGAGATAGGCTCGTAAAAGTAGCCTAAAACTCTACCACTGTGGAGTCAGATTGTTCAAGTTGCTCAAACTCTATGCTCAAGCGTTCCCTCGCAGTTGGAGGAAGGTATTTCTCTTGAAAGGCATGAGAAAACGCCTCCCAAGTATGTTCAATTTGACCCTTGGCATATTTCCACCATTGGTCAGCATCCCCCTTCAATTGATAACTAGCAAGTGCCACCAGAAGTTCACCATCCTGAATATCTAAATTCTCAAAAGATTTGGTGATTTGCTAAAGCCATTCATCCGCCTTTAACGGTTCAGTACCCCCAAGAAATTCAGCGGGATTTGAGCGAAAAAATTCCTTTTCCAGGAATGAAACTCTAGTCTCCTCTTCGATAGTTCTAGCCGTTTGCTCAGCTCTAAGAATATCCATTGACTCCCTAAGATCCCCAACCATCTCTCGAGCCAACACTCCTATAGCGTCATGGACCGGTGGAGCGGCCGCTTTATTTTGACCCACTTCTTCTTCTTGATGAGGGATCTCTAGTTGAGTCGGGATATCCCGACCGCCTAGACGAGGTCTACCACAACCCCTACCACTTCCAGACATCCTATATAAGAGTAAATGTGGACAAGATTAACTCAAAATTCATATACTAATTCATCACTTCTCCTTAAGTCTTAATCTCATTCTCAACACGTAAGCACGTAAACAACTAGAACACATACGGATCCCTCTCCCAAGATATCAACTCATTCCACGACGTTCAAGGATTTCCTAGTGGAAAAAGCATTGATCAAATGCCTTTCCAAAGGGACTTTGATGAATGTTGTGGACACAAGTCATATCCTAGAGGATTGACCCCATGCACACCTAATCACATAAACACATAATCAAATAAAACCACCAACCCCTCACCTTAGCATGACAACCCAATATGACAAGGTCACTTCCCAAGAGCTCCAGGTATTCAACCCGGTTTGCTCTAATACCAAATTTGTAACACACCACACATAAATCCCCATTGGATAGTTCGCTTGAGCGTTCCCTTAATATTTTGGCTCTTCACTCGAGCGATGGAAGGTTCGCTTGAGCGGTCTAGTCAGGACAACAGTGTTATATTGTGATCCAAACACTTTTCTAATTCATTTCTCTCACACTCATTCTCTCTCTAATAGCCCTCTTTCCAAAACCCTAGATTTCATCTAGTAAGAGCAAAAATCAATGTTTGGGTCTTCATTAAAGTTGTTATCCTCGTCAAGAGCTACATTTTAATCGATTATATCGTGGTATTTCACAAGCTCATCATGTGGACCATCTCTCTTCGTGAAACCTTGAGGTAGGAATAACTTTACCCTTGTATATTTATATTTTGGTATAAATAGGTGTGAATCTTAATATGTATGGAACTATTGAGATGGATGATGTATAAATATATATATGGACTTTGTCTTAATGAAGTGTTTGTGTGAAATTGATGGTGGGTTGTGGAATCAACTATTGAATCAAGGAAAATACATATTTGAAATGAAAAGCTCCAAATTTTCATATGAACCCTAAGGGTTGTTCATGATTATGATGTAATGGATAATCGATAAGAAAAAATTGGAGAATCCTAGTGATTGTTGGTGTTGTGTGAACAATGTTAATGTTTTGGAATGTGTTTGAGGTGCCCACTTGCCCGGTTCGCATGAGGGCGACAAATGTGGGGATGTTGTGAGGTGTCCACTAGCCGGTTCGTGTGAGGATGACAAAAGTGGAAGGCTTGAGGTGTCCACAGGCCATCCGTGTGAGGACAAAAAAATGTGGAGGTTGAATGTTGAATTGTGTGTTTTGTAAAAAAATTTAAATAAATTTAACTTCTTGACATTAATAAAGGTCATGCATATTTAAATCAAATATTTATATACTTGGTCAAAGTTATTCCTACTGGGCAATTGCTCGTTCCTATTTACTAACGTTTCAGGAAATGAAGAGCCCCAAAACCGTCAATGACGAAGAAGAAAAACGACTACCACTTTTCAATATCTAAATTTTTGTGAACTTGAAGTTGTAATGCAAATGGGAACTCCTTTTTCTACTTTTATTTTGAACTTTGTGTTTTGTATTAATGTCACATGTAAATAGTAACTCAGAGGACAATGTAATTGTTTTGTAATCTTTCTCTGGCTCAATGAACCGAGATATGTATTTGGTAATTTTGTAAACAAAATCTGCAGTTCAACAAGAAAGAGGAACATTTGCATGGAATTGTGTTATGTGTTTATATGGAAAATGTTCTTTTAATGGTTCAATGGGGATTTATGTGTAGGGTGTTACACACTTTTTTGGTAAAAGTCAAAAAATCATTTGAAAAATACTAATTTTTTTCACCTCATATTTTAGACAAAATGCCAAAAAGTTACTAAATGGAAATTCTATTTACACACTATATATTCTCTCAGTACACATCCTTACTTATGTCACACTTTTGATATTTTTAGCTTTGATTTTTAACTCAAAACACATCACAATCTTCCATTTTAGCCCTAAGACACAAAAACAATAGATCTCAGTACACACCACACTTTCACCATAACTATACATTGATGGTGATGGACACATCGACGAAATGATCACCGGCATTGAAGATCTTGGATTCGGACCTCCGAAGATCTATGATTCTCACCTCTAAACCTCACCTATGTTAGTTTTTCCCATCTATTTTTTATTTGCTTAGCAATTTACCTTCCATAGTTGTTTCCATTTCGAATTTGGCTCGACACTAGTTGTCAAAATATATTATTATTGTGCAACAAAATAAAATTGAACAAATTAAATATATTCAAAATATTTCTATTAAACAAAATTGTTTGTAGGTCATTTGCACACCAAAATATAACACCTTGGAAATTAGCTACCTTAACTAAATATGCTCACCTGAGCTTATTCAAAAAAGGAGTGAGAGAGAGAGAGAAAATAAGCCCATAATGGCATCAATAAAATTTCCATAATTATCTCTTTCCCATTGAACTATACCATTAATTACATCAAGAGTTTGTTTACATTTATCAACAAGATAATAGTAGTTCAAAAAGCAAGAGATAATGTAAGGAAAGAGCCAAGAAGGCAAACATCTTTTCAAGGAGTGTCCTTGAATACACAACAAAATGAAATTCTAAATTTCTATAAAATAAAATAAAAAAAATAGCCTGAGGCTTACACATAAAACATAACAAAAGAGAGCTTCCGTGCCCCCATCCAAAAACTTTTCCCAAGCCAGTCACTAAGGTGGTGCTTTAACATCATTTCCTGAAAGGTGGTTAGTTTTGGGGTGAGCTAATGCTCAGTAGGAAATACATTTAACCTGACATATAAATAATTGTGATACATATGATCATGCCATGCACTAATATGGAAAATATTCAAATTTTCTATTTTAAAACCAAAAATGTTCAATGCATGATTCCAATTTGATCAGTCATTCCCAACAATGGGGTGGTAAACACACTATGACGTCCCAAGCAAGAGCCATGAAAACAATATATATATATAGGTTTGTATATAGAAACTATTCCCACATTTACCGACTCTAAAAACAACGAGCGATGGGCACCCAAACCTTTCCCTCTCCACTTTCGCCGACTCCTGAAACGGTGGGCTTGTGGACACCCAAAATCAAGTTTTTTCACATTTGCCGACTCTAAAAATAGCAGGCTCATGGACACCCGAAAACCTTTCCCGCATTCATTCGGCAATATGCACAGACAGGGTAATTGGGCATCTTGACTCCCAAACAAAACAAAACCCACAAGATGACTCCCAAATACAACACTCAACTCCATTCCCAAACAAGACCCAACTCACTACCCAAACTCATAAGCTATTTACCCCCTTAGACATTTTTCAATCACCCACAAGATGATTAAATCACATAATGCATGAGTTTTCAAACATATTTTCCCTAAGGCTGGTTCAATCCATAACAACATTATTTATAATATTCTTTACATAACCAATCCTTCAATTTCACAATTTCACCATTCCCCAATTCTCAAGTATTTATTTTCACAAGTTATCAAAAGTCCAAATCTCAATGCCAAAGTAAATTCAAAGCATTCAATTTCACCATTCAGGAGTCAATTGGACAACATCCCCTTCGTCAATTCAATTAGAAAGCTAAGGTCTAATAGAATTTGGGGCTTTCCTCCTATTTGCATATAAAAAGTCAACATCCATCCCCAACATAAGGAATCAACAAGAGACTTGTATAATCTTTCTTAAAAAATTTAGATACAAGCTCCCATTAACTAAACAAACTACTTTATTTTAACAAAAACATCTCATACCATGTTATACCTAGAAAATTACCACATATATATATATATCTCAAATCAAGAATATAATGAGTTAAAAATACCCTTACCTCAAGATTGAAGACAATTGGTGAATACCCAAATTCAAGCTTCAAAAAATAATGAGAAAACAACCGGTAAAGTTTTTGATCTAGGCTTGATCTTCAACCCTCTAGGAAGATATAAGGTGGATCTTAGTAGAAATCAAGTGAAATCAAGGGGTTGGGGCTAGGGTTTCGGAATAAGGGTGGTAAAAAGAGAAAATAATTGGAAAGAATGAGAAAAAGGAATGTTTGGTCGACCTTTAAGTGAGTTGTCCTGACCAGACCGCTCAAGTGAATAATTAACCAGTCGAGTGAAGTGAAAAATACAAAAAGACCGCTCGAGTGAACTTTGAATCGATCGAGCGATAAACGCAAGGTCTCATAAGTTTTGCAGAGCTACATTGAAAATACTGAGAGCTTGAATTCTGCGCTCGAGTGACCACTCCATCACTCAAGCGGTCTCACATGCAAACATACAAGATACTAGGAGCTGCACATCTCCACTCGAGCGACCAAATGACCGCTCAAGCGGTCACCCAAAATAGATTGGTACAACCTACCCTCCTTGAAGAATTCTGTCCTTGAAATTTCATAATTCCAGCCAAAACAACTCCAACAGTTCCCAAGGAAGAGGAATACTACCACAACAATACCTCCAATCATCACAACATAACCCATTGGAACCAAATTGAGGTCAAGTTCTCATCAAGATACAAAATTTCAAATCTATAAGGAATTCAACATTTTTACATTACTCCATTCCATAATTCAAGATGTATAAAAATGATGAACACAATCACCTAACAAGATTACACATTTTCAAATAAATTTGGATACTTTCTCGGACTTCAGTTTCTTGCTTCCAAGTAGCTTCTTCCACCCCATGATGGTGCCACAATAACTTCACTCAAGGGATAGTCTTACCTCTCAAAACTTGTTCTCGGGAGTCTAGGATCTTCATAGGTCTCTCCTCGTATAAGGCGTTCTCATCTACTTTTAGGTTTGTCCAATCTAAGATATGGGAAGGATCAGGTTCATATCTGCGAAGCATAGAAATATGAAACACATCATGTACACTGGATAGTTGTGGTGGTAGGGCAAAACAATAAGCTACTTCTCCCACCCGTTTGATGATATCAAGGGGCCGATGAATCTCGGTGACAACTTCCTACTTCACCCAAATCTCATCAAACCCTTCCTAAGTGATATCTTTAAAAACACATGATCGCCCATTTCAAATGATAGAGGCCTCCTTCTCCAATCGACATAACTTTTCTATCGGCTTTACGCCGTAATTAATCTCTTCCAAATGAGAGCTATTTTCTCGGTGGTCTCACAAACCAAGTCTGGTCCAAGCATGGGTGAATCCCCCACTTCGGTCCAACACATAGGTGATCTACACAGAGGCCCATACAAGGCTTCACAAGGTGCCAATCCAATGCTAGCTTTTAATTCTAGGAAGGATTTCTCACAAGACTCACTCCAAATAAATTTTACCCATTTCTAGTTAGTCTCGTCAATGGTATGCTAGAGTAGAAAAATCTTTCACAAACCGCCTATAATACCCAGCAAGACCCAAAGCTATGTATCTCAAAGGCATTCTTAGGTCACTTTCAATTCTGCATGGCCTCGATTTTCAAAGAGTCTACAGTAACCCCCTCCCTGGAGACAACGTAACCTATGAACTTCACCTCGGAAAGCCAAAACTCGCATTTCTCATACTTAGCATATAACTGGTGTTCCCTGAGCAACTGCAAAACAATGTGAAGGTGCTTTTCATGCTCCTCCTCAGATGATGAATAGATAAGAATATCGTCCACAAACACCACTATGAATTTATCGAGGTAGTCACAAAAGACTCGATTCATTAAGTCCATAAAAGTGACAGGGGCATTAGTTAAACCAAACAGCATCAAGAGGAATTCATAATGACCATACCCAGTACAACAGGTTGTCTTCGGAATATCCTCCTCCTCCACATGCAACTGATGACACCCCAATCTATTGGCTATAGATTTTGTATAGACCAATTGCAACTTGACACGTGGCATGAAAAGGATAATTTGGGGAGTTAATACAAGTCTCCAACCAGCGACAGACACGTGGTGGTTCATATTGGTAATAATGGATCTACGCAGCACTAGAATAGCTAGAAGGCACAAGATGACATGGCCCAACATTTACTCACAAATTCAAATTCAAATTTATGAGGGAAGCCTAACTGCAAGAATGGCGTAATGGGATTAACTGTGAG
Source organism: Camellia lanceoleosa (assembly GCA_025200525.1). Taxonomy (NCBI): domain Eukaryota; kingdom Viridiplantae; phylum Streptophyta; class Magnoliopsida; order Ericales; family Theaceae; genus Camellia; species Camellia lanceoleosa. The sequence goes on along the minus strand of CM045772.1, from coordinate 68,317,003 downwards.
AGAGCATGATCAGCAATTGTGGGAGGACATTTCGACAGTTGGAAACCCACTTCGACGGTTACCATCGGAGAGTATAAATAGAATAAAAGGCCCCAAAATGATAAGCCTAGACGCAGATCCAGGAACCAGTTTATTTACTTCTTATTTCCTTCCAGTTTTTACACTTCTAGTTCGTTACATTTTCAGCACTTCAATTCCTCTACTGCACTTCATTTCCTAGGAGTAGTTTTAAGTAGTCGCTACTATAAACCTTTTCAAGAATGGATCGTTTCATTGTAAGTTCCTATTTACTCAATGAAAGTCAGTTTCTGAATTGTTATGTACTTGTTATTTTTCATAAATTCCTCCTTAAACAAGCCACCAGTAAAAGTCCTCTTCATTAAGGCTGAAAGAACTTCAACATAATCGTCTGATAATTAGTTGGCAATTAAAATTCTATAAGGACTTATTGATCCTTGCTGGCACGCTTAAATTTACACTATTAACCTTCAAAAGCCAAAAAAGCCAACACGATCTTAGATCTATCTTTGAGAAACGTCGAGAACCCTTAAGTTGATCGAAAAGATCATCTATCCTAGGAAATAGATACTTATTTTCAACAGTGACCCTATTCAATTTGTAGTAGTCGATGCACAACTGCAACGATCCATCCTTCTTCTTGGGAAAAAGAGTCGGTGCTCCCCAAGGCAAGGTACTAGGGTGAATGAAACCCTTATCCAATAACTCTTGCAATTGTTCCTTTAAAATGAGCAACTCTACTAGCACAAATCTATATGGTGACTTGGAGATGGGTATCGTGCCATGTACGAAATCTATAGAAAACTAGACCTCATGGTGAGGTGGTAATTCAGTGAGATCTTTAGGAAAAACGTTTGAATATTCACAAACCACTCTAGGGAGTACCCCCCCCAAAAAAAAAATCACATCACTTCCGTCATCTACAATGGTTGCAAGAATAAAACAAAGTTTGCCTTGACTTTGCAGATCATATAATGGCAGCAGCTAACCATCGACTTTGTCTCTCAAAAAATAAAAACAATCCCCTCTTGCAGTGCACACAGTAACTCTTCCTCGGTAGCAATCTATGGTGGCACGATAGGAAGACAACTAGTTCATACCAAGGATGACATCAAAACTTGACATCTCTAATAATACAAGATTGAAAGGAAGTTGGTGATTAGCGACATCAACCACGCACCCCCAACAACCCCAATCTAAGACGACATGACCTTCAATTGGTGACTCTACTGTAAGTGAAGATTCTAGTTGTTCGATCTTTAAGCTCAACATGGATACAAATGCAGATGCTATGAATGAATGCGATGCTTCAGTATCTACCAATACATTGGCCTAAGTATTATAAATAAGATATGTACCTTTCATCACTGGTGGTCTAGAAGATTGCTCAGAAGCAGTGACAGCATAAACTCACCCTTAGGGCCTCTGCTCACTCCGATCACAACTCGGAATGTAGGTCGGTTGAACTAATTGTGCAAATGTAGCCCCTTGCACTACCCTAGATGCCTGTCTAGATAGAACTGGCTGATAATTTTGTCTTTAACCCTGACCTGCCTGATGACCTCCAAACTGTCGGGACCCTGAAACACTCCCTGTCCCGGCTAGCTGTGGACAAGACCTCCTCATATGCCCCGACTGTACACTCCGATGCCTTGTGGCCTTGTTGGCTACACCTAAAACAAGTAATACAGCTAGGACCCGTATTTCCTAAACTCCTCATCGAAACAGACCTCGAAAACTTGGTCTGTTGGGGTAAGGACTGGAAAAAAGAAGAACCCTTGGACTTCTTGGAGGATCCTGTGTCACCTCGAGATTCTGCATAGCCTGACCTCTTATGTTTCAACCTCAATTCCTCAGCCTCTAACAATATTTCTACATTTGTTGTGGCCTCAACCAGCCTATCATACTCTCTGGACATATTGCCCATCACCTTCATCAAAATCTTGGGCCCCAATCTCTTCTCAAACTCCAAGCATTGACGCTCCTCGATCACTACAAGTTCGGGTGTAAAGCGTGCGAAACTAGTAAAAATGACCTCAAATTCTGTAACCGGTGTATCAAGCTATCTAAGCTCCTTGAACTATTTCTTCAACCTCTCCTTAGCCGTGGGAGGCAAAAACTTCTCCTTAAAAGCATAGGTGAATGCCTCCCAAGTGTGCTCGACCCTCATCTTAACATATTTTCACCATTGCCCGGCCTCCCCTTTGAGTTGATAAGCTGCCAACGTTACCCGGAGCTCTCTGTCACGGATGTCCAAAATCTCAAAGGATTTAATGGTTTGCTCTAACCATTCATCTGCCTTCATAGGATCAAGACCACCGCTAAACTTGGCAGGGTTGGAACGAAAGAATTCCTTTTTCAAGAAAAAGGTTCGAGTTTCTCCCTCTATTGTCCTTGTCGCTTGCTTATGTATCTTGGGCCGGAGGAGCGGCCACGTTGTTTTCTCCTACCTCTTCTTGTTGGGGAGAAAGATCTTATTGGGCCAGAAAACCCCAACCACTCTAGCGAGGTCTACCATGGCCTGTGCCAAATCCGAACATCCTATATAGTAAAAGAAAAAAGGAATTAACTCGCGATTCATGCACCCACAAGCCAACCCACACGTCACACACTCGAATAGTCATAACTATGTCCATCTATTCATTAAGAAATAAGCAATCCACATAAGCACATAAGCACATAAACATATAGAGCATATACGAATCATTCCCCTAAGATACTAACTTGTTCCATGACACCCAAGGACTTCTAGATGGAGGGTCCTTGTGATTCCTTGTGATGTGTTTAAGATATTATTGTTTTTGGAATGTGTTGAAGTGCCCACTTGCCCAGATCATGTGAGGACGACAAATGTGCGAATGTGTTAAGGTGCACACTTGCCCAGTTCGTGTGAGGATGACGAATGTGGGAATGTTCACTTGCTAGATCTTGTGAGGATGACAAAAGTGAAAGGTTTGAGGTGTCCATTGGCCATCTGTGTGAGGATAGAAAGATGTGGAGATTGAATGTTGAATTGTGTGTTGTGTTATAAAATTTGAAACAATGAAATTCATGGGTATTGATAGAGATCATGCATATTTTAAATCAAATATCCACATTTATGTTATTAGGTGGGTATGGGGTCAATCCTCTAGGATATGACTTGTGTCCACTATAATCATTGAAGTTCCTTTGGAAAGGCATCTGATGAATGCTTTTTCCACTGGAAAATCTTTGAGCATCGTGGAATAAGTTGATATCTTGGGAGAGGGATTTGTGTGTAATGTCCCAAAATAATTAACATTAACCCCTCTCATAATGGTGCTACAATTGATCAATAATCTCATAACTTCTATTCATTATATCTTTGATCATTACAAAAGATAACATATGCAATATATATTCACCAATCCTAGATTCTGAATCTATAGCATATGGCATGGATACAAGTGTTAAAAAGAGAAATAAAATCAAGAAATGAAATGCTTTAATGGCTATAACTTTCCAAGACGATGCTTGGTTGCAACAAAATGGGTTTAAACTCACTACAAGTAAAGCCCTAGGCTTAAACAAAAACAATTACATCAAGAACCAAAAATGAAGCTTTAAGCTCCAAGTCCTCCCATAGTATGTCCTTGGTGGAGGCATATCATCAGCACTTGAAATTTTTTTTCCACATAGGGTGAGCCACAGCCCAATAGAGATACTCTAACACAGTATATGAATCTTAGCAAAATTATAAGGTGAAAGCACATACATGCCATTTGTCAAACATTTCTCGTTTTCCATCTCAAAACATTGCAATGCCAAATTATAAATCAATTCATAAAAATAATCCTTTTATATTAGAAAATAGGGCAGTGGATACAACACACTGGAAATCTCTAGGTACATATCTGCTAGTAGGCTATACAAGCACTACCAAAGCCATTTTACCGATACTAACCGGAAAGATCGGCACCTAACCACGCGGGTTTCTAAACTTTCACCAAAGACACACAGGCCAACATAATAAAACCACAACCACACCCCCTAACCAGATTCACCACTGTATTCACCTCTTTTTCTCAAAATTAATACATTTACAATATTCAATATGAAATGATGCTCAATGCACAATGTATGAGAAATTAGTTTCAATTCAAACTAATCCTCATGTAATGTCTACAATAATCAAGACTATCCTTCACCAATTGCCCAAAATAGATATTTCTATTCAATAGATAATATCCAATCAAAAGTTACAATTTCATCAATTACAATGGGAGTGATACTACATATCCAACTCTACTACCATCATTAACATAAACATTATTCCAATTTCAGAATACCCAACATCATTTTCCATTTCCCTTCACAATTCCAAACATCCAAAATTTAGGGCAACAGCCCCCTTTTGTTACAAAATCAATTTTTAAGAAACGATATCCATCATTTTAACAAAGTTCAACCATGACTGTATCCCTACAACCATTTTCAAAAACCCATTCGAAAAACCCCTCTTTTGATTTCGAACTTAAACCCTAGGTTTTCTCAAAAATCTCCATATCAATAACTCTTCCAAAGAACAAATAGCTAAGCTAAAAATCATATAAAAGGGTCAAAGAAATCCCTACCTCAAAGAAGAATACAAGAAGAAACAATGGGTAGAACTTGACAGAGTTAAAAACACAAACTTCTCCGATTAAAATGAAGCCCTCGACGCACTCAACGCTTTTCTCCAAAGGACGAGGGTGAGGAAATCCACGGATTTAGAGTATTTGGAGCTAGAGTTCAAGAACTAGAGAGAAAGAGTGAAGATCTAGGGTTTTTGAAATATTTAGAGAGAGAGAGAGATGAAAAAGTGACTGAAAATGGCTTCCTCTCAGACTGATATACGCACAAACCACTCGAGTGCAAGAATGGTCACTCGAGCGACAGACACAATAAGTGACACCACTCTGTAGACACCCCATTTTTTACCATCCTCAAGACTTGGACATCATCGCTTGCACACTCGATGATTGCGATTGCAAGTGGTCATTTTAGTGCCCGAAGTCCTTGGCGGAATGCCCTGTCTTTGAGCCTTCAAACCCTGTCCATTCTATGCCTTATTTTGGACCAAAACCTTAGTGTTTCAAACCCAAAACCTTAGTGCTTCAAGCCTGCATCCCCCTGGTGGCCAGCCGGCCACTGTTTGAGGCTGTCGGCCACTGTTTGTGCCTTGCCAACCAATGGTGCGGCCTGCCGGCCACCAATGACTTTTTTACAAATATTTTGGTAACAGTTGTTACCACAATTGCGTCTATCTTCATACACATGTATGGATGGATTTATACCAACCAAATGCATGTTTTTTCTATATATATGGGGTCTTCTCCCCCATTTTTTAGGGTTATAAATTTTGGAGCAAAAAATCTCTCTCTCTACATTTCTCTCTCTCTCTCTCTCTCTCTCTCTCTCTCTCTCTCTCTCAAAAATTTGTGCATATAAGCCTAGTTACACTACACTTTTGCCTACACTACCTTAACCAAAGTTGATCATCTTTGAGCTGAGGTTCCTTGCAGCCTTCTTGGAGCTCTTGAAAGTGGTTTTGGATTGAATTAGTGCCTAAGATTGAGCTTTGCTTCAAAAAATATAATACTTGCCTTTTACTTTGCTTTAGTACACTTGTTTTCCAATCTTTTCAAATTGTTTTTGGGCTGTTTTTGAGCTGTAAAAACCTCTATATTTTTTCAGCTAAAATTGGTGTTTTACGCCATTTAAGGTTAGAGGGGTGTCTCACCCTTCTTTATTCCTTGCTTGTATGGCTTTTCCATCTTTGTTTCCCACCTTCAAACTATCTTTTTTGGGGCTTCTGAAAATTGAATTTCAGAGTGTTTTGAAGTCCAAAATTAGAGGGGTTAGCCCCCCCTCCTTGTGTCTAGTTTGCTAGCCTAGTTAGCTCTATGTGTTAGCTTTATTTTCTAGCCTTTTGTAGCTTAATTCCAACATATTTTAGGCTCTATTTTAGACTATTTCAACTCTATTTTTAGTTGGTTATTGCATTTGAGTCTTGTTTTGCATGCCTCTAGTGTAATAGTCCTCACAAGCTTGGTGTTTTAGGCCATTAGACACCCCTTGTTTGAGTTGATTGCCATGTTTTAGTGCTTTTCTCACTACATTTCAGCACTTATAATCTCTACAATCTCCCTCATTTCTTCACTTTTTATTTGCTTTGAGGGTTGTTTCAACCTTAGGATAGCTTAAGCTTGAGATTGAGGTTCATTGCTTAATGGTTTAACCCTCTTTTGGGGGTTCATTACCAAAGGCATGACACCTCTCTCTTGCCTTAAGCTATCCCTTGTTTGACACTTCCTTCTCTTTAGATGACTTCCCACCAATGGAATTAATTGGTTAAGGAATGGTTGGTAATTTAAAATGAATAAAGTTGAAACTAAAAGTGAGCAAAGATAAGAATTTGGTTGTGTTTTGATGTGTTCAATCGGATATTAATTGAACACATGAAAAATTGGGGCATTTCATACTCAAAGTGATGAAATGTGCCAAGTTTCCTAGGTCTCCATTGCCCTTGATCATGTATGATAGGGTGATGGTCTTTCTTGAGTCTTGTTTGTGCATTTATTGAACTTGTACAAATTGGTTCCTTAGCCATCATGCAATAAAATTACTTGATTGATGGTTTAAGGACCAATTGTATCACTCTTTTGAGATGTTTTGATGATAAGGAGGGATACACAGTACAAACAACCTGTGGGAATACCCTCTCTTTGCCTTGTTTGCTCTCTATTGCAGCAAAAAATGGTGTGTCATCAATGGCCGGCCATTCTTTATTCTTGGCCTACTACCATCAAGGCCACCAATGAATTTTTAGCAGTGTGCTTGTCAAGCATGGCAGAGTTGATCTTAAGAAGGAAAACAATACAAGGGTTGTGCAAACAAAGGCTTTCGAGGGCAGACAACGGATGTTCTTCAGGTGAAAACCGAGCATGCATGGGCCTCCTTCATTTCCCGAGACTAGTTAACTAGTTAATTAGTTTAATTAGCAATTAATCATTTATTTGTTGTAATTAATTAGTTTTAGCTAATGAGTTTGTGTTGTAATATTTAAATAGTTTAGTTAGTTGTAGCTAATTAGTTTGTGTTGTAATATTTAATTAGCTCAGATAGTTAGTTAATTATTCATTCAAGTTCTGTAATAATTAGCTTAATTAGCTTAGCTTAGTTAGCTAGTTAGCATTTATTCATTCAAACTCTCCTTCGTGAGAGCATAAACGTTGTAATAATGTGTATGTCTTCCAACCCCATGTTTTTCTCCCTTTTATTTATCCGCTTACGATGGTTAGTTTAGGGACATGTTTCAATTAGCATACCTTATACTTGCATCCATTCATTTGTCTTGCATGCACCGAGGCTCGGCGCATCATTCAAATTGTATTGTCATTTCAATACCTCGTTGAATACATGTATAGAACACATGCTATGAAATTGTTGCAAATAACATGTTAAGTAGCCGAGCCTGGTAAATTGCATATCGCATGTGTTGCATTAGCCATTTTGTATAGTTAGGAATCATGCATATTTTTTCTAACTCTCTCATTTTGTCTTAACTTGGAGTACTAGATGAGTTTTTAGTGCTTTAGCATAACAGCATAAGTGTCAATGTTGCCCTATCTAGCATGCTTGCCATGAGGCTAAGTGCTTACTTGATATATTGCATGAATGCCTGTGGATGAAAGCTTGTTGTTTGATTTGGAACGATTCAACGAACGTACATTTTAAGCCCACTTTGTTAAGTGGCAAATTTGCAAACTTTAAGCCCACTTGAGGTGGCAAATTCAAACCCTTTTCGAAAAACAAGCATGAAGTTGAATTGTTCCAATTCGAGCAAACTAGTCTATACTTGCATGTGCGCATCACGTAGTAATGCTAGCATAATAACCGAAACAAGAGCATATAATATACATAAAAGTCGTATCATGATTAGTAGAGGCCGATCTTTGATTGGGCGAGCGAGGGTGCTCAATTCATGACCTTCCCCTCTCATATCTAAGTTCCTGAGCCGAGGCAACTTTGGTGATGACGGACACGTGGCCTTTGGCACGAGTCATAAGTTTCCTAAATTTTTCCAAAATAAAATATTTAGGTGGCGACTCTGTATCTAGCAAAGCAATCCATTTTTGGCAATTTGATTCAAAATTGATTTTCCAAAAGATTTGCTAGATTTGGACTCTTTAGTGTTTATCAATTTCACATTGCACTTGTGAGATTAGATTCAGAGCCACGGGAATCTGAATTATAGGGCTTTCTTCCGAGCTTCAAAAAGGGGGCGCGAAAAAGTCGAGCTATACGCTCAAGCAAACAAAACCATCGCTCGAGCGCAGAATGACCCCCTCCCAGTAGTTTAGACCTACAAAAGATCGCTTGAGTGCAAGAAAGGCCACCTGAGCAAAGATATCAAACTCTCAGTAGTTTTGCAGACTATAAAGACCGTTCGAGCGTAGGAATGGTCGCTCAAGCAAACAAATCAAAATTTAGGCAACAATTCTTTGAAAAACTAACTTCCCAACCAATTTCAAACGCAACCAAAACTCCCAATAGACAAACTCAACACACAACAAGAATGAAATGAGATGGACAACAACTAAGTACATGGGTCCTCAAATCCAAAAGCAACAAAATGGGTCTGGTCTAAACCAGAATCGTTATGCGTATGTGTTCTATTTGTTTACGTGCTTATGTGTTAAGAATGAGACTAAGACTTAAGGGAGAAATGATGTAAGAAGTGATGGATTAGTATGTGAATTTTGACTTGATCTTATTCCACATCTACTCTTATATAGGATGTCTGGACGTGGTAGGTGTCATGACAAACCTCGTTGAGGTGGTCAGGGATATTCTGGCTTAACTAGAGCTCCCTCCTCAAGAAGAATGAGTGGGTCAAAATAATATAGCTGCTCCACTAGCCCAAAATGCTATGGAAGCGTTGGCTCGAGAGATGGTCGGGACTCTTAGAGAGTCAATGGATATTCTTAGAGCCGAGCAAGCGACTAGGACTATCAAAGTGGAAACTAGGGCTTCATTTCTAAAAAATGAATTCTTCGACTCAAATTCTTCTGAATTTCTTGGTGGCGCCGAACCATTAAAGGTGGATGAATGACTTGAGCAAATCACCAAATCTTTTGAGATTTTAGACATTCGTGAGAGTGAACTTTGAGTGGCACTTGCCACTTATCAATTGAAGGGGGATGCCGACCGATGGTGGAAGTATGCCAAGGGTTGAATTGAACTCACTTGGGAGGCGTTTTCTCATGCCTTTCAGGAGAAATGCCTTCCTCCTACTGCGAGGGAACGTTTAAGAAGGGAGTTTGAAGAACTTGAACAATTCGACTCTACAGTGGCGGAGTTTAAGGCCACCTTTATGAGCCTATCCCATTTTTCACCAGACTGTATGACAACGAAAGAGTGCCGATGTCTAGAGTTTGAGAAGAGGTTGAGGCCAGGAATTTTGATGAAGGTGATAGGAAACATGACTCGGGATTATGATAGACTAGTGGAGTTCGCAGCACATGTTGAGATTATGCTTGAAGGTGAAGATAAGAGGCGACGGCTTTCAGAATCTCGAAGGGGCTCTATGGTGTCCAAAAAGTTGAAGGGTTCTACGTTTTCTCATCTACCTCCATTACCAGCTATGTCATTGATTCCTACATCTGGAAAGAGCACGGATAATACAAGACAAAGTGGGATCACTTATTATCAGTGTGGTGAGCTAGGTCACAAGTCTATTACATATCCACGAAGGAGTAACCAACAGTGTCAAACTTCTACCCTATTCTCAAAGCTAGACATTTGGTGGAAATCAATCACCTTTTTGTTATCAATGTGGCCAGCCGGGTCATATGAAGAAGTCATGTCCCTAGATTGTCGAAACGGCCAGTACTCCAAGGTTTTAGGCAAGACAGTGCCAGAGGCAGACTCATCAACCAGTTCAGTCTAGAAAGGCGTCTAGAGCCGTACGTGGGGCCACCTCCGCACAATCTATACAACATGCCTATCTTCAGAGAGATGATCAGAGTGAATCCCAAGGGAGAGTTTATGCAGTTACTGCATCCGAACAGTCAACTGGGCCATTGGTGATGCGAGGTACATATCTTATATATAATACTTGGGCCAACGTGTTGATAGATACGAGGGCATCTCATTCATTCATAGCATCTACATTTGCATCCATGTTAGGGTTAGAGGTTGAACCATTAGAATCTTCTCTTGTGGTAGAATTACCAATCGAGGGTAAAATTGTTCTGAACCATAGGTGCTGCGGGTGTGTGATCGAAGTCCCTGATCGCCAACTCCCTTTTAGTTTGGTGCTGTTAGATATGATGGGTTTTGACATCATTCTTGGCATGGACTAGTTGCCTTCTTATCGTGCCATTATAGATTGTTATCAGAGGAGAGTTACTGTGTGTACTGCTGGTGGTGACTGTTTCTATTTTCTTGGGGATAGAACTGATAAACTTTTACTGCTATTATATGACTCTCGTAGTCGAGGCAAATTTACTTCTCTTCTTGCAACTTTGACGAATGATGGGAATGGTGGAGTGAGAGGGGTATTTCCTAGGGTGGTTTGTGAGTATTTAGATGTATTTCCAAAGGACCTCACTAAACTACTGCCTCATCGTGAAGTCAAGTTTTCTATAGACTTAGTTCCGGGCACGGCACCTATTTCCATGTCACCCTATAAATTTGCTCCGGCAAAGTTGCATGTTTTGAAGGAGTAATTGCAAGAGTTGTTATACAAGGGTTTTATACATCCTAGTACCTCACCTTAGGGAGCACCAGCTCTTTTTGCCAAGAAGAAGAATGGTTCATTGTGGCTATGCATCGACTACCGAAGGTTGAATAGGGTCACAATTAGGAATAATTATCTGTTGCCTAGAATAGATGATCTTTTTAACCAACTTAAGGGTTCTCAATGTTTCTCAAAGATAGATCTAAGATCGGGTTATCATCAATAATGTGTGAAAGAGGAAAATATTTCAAAGATGGCCTTTCATACTCGATATGGCCACTATGAATTCCTTGTGATGTCATTTGGTTTAACTAATACTCCTGCCACTTTTATGGACTTGATGAATTGAGTTTTTCGAGAATATCTCAACAAGTTTGTGGTAGTTATTGTGGACGACATTCTTATATATTCACCCTCTGAGAAGGAACATGAGACGCACCTTCACATTGTTTGCAATTACTTAGGGAGCACAGGTTGCATGCTAAGAATGAGAAATGTGAGTTCTGGCTTTCCGAGGTGAAATTATTGGGTCATATCGTTTCCAGGGATAGGGTTACTATAGACTCTTCAAATATCGAGGTGGTGCAGAATTGAGAGCAACCTAAGAATGCTTTAGAGATCTACAGTTTCTTGGGTCTTGTCGCTACTATAGACGGTTTGTGAAAGACTTCTCCACGTTAGCTTCTCTATTGACTAGGCTAACTAGAAAGGGAGTGAAGTTTGTTTGGAATGAATCATGTGAGAAATCTTTCTTACAACTAAAGAGGAGATTGACCATTGCGGCAATTTTAATCATTCCTGAAAGAGGGTTGGGGTACATTGTGTACTGTGTACTGTGATGCCTCTAGAGAAGGTTTAGGATGTGTTCTGATACAAGAGGGCAAAGTGGTGACGCATGGTTCACACCAATTGAATACCCACAAAAGAAATTGACCAACTCATGACTTGGAGTTGGCTGCGGTTATTTTTTCTTTAAAACTGTGGAGACATCATTTGTATGGGGAGAAATTTGAGGTGTTCTCAAATCATAAAAGTCTTAAATACCTATTTTCCCAAAAGGATTTGAATTTACGTCAAAGGAGGTGGATGGAATTTTTGGAGGATTACAATTTTGAATTACACTACCATCCCAAAAAAGTCAATGTGGTGGCCGATGCCTTAAGTAGGAAATCTATGAGAACTATTGCTAATCTTGCAATTAGAGAATAGGAGATGTTGGGTGATTTGGGTGAATTTGATTTGTATCTTAGTGAATCTCCCGAGCATGCCACCTTGTTTTTCATCCATGAACAACCAACACTTGTTACTCGGGTTATAGAGGCACAACAGGATAACTCGAAAGTCGAAGCAATTAAAGAGAAAATCGCACAAGGGAACGAGGAAAATGGTTTGAGGACAAATTCTGATTCTAATGTTTGGTACCTAGACTGCCTTTTTGCACCTGAGTTGTGTAGAGATGAAGTACTTTGGGAATTTCATCACTCTCGCCTTGCGGTACATTCGGGAGGCACAAAAATGTACCGTGACCTTAGCCAACAATTTTGGTGAAGGGATATGAAGTGGGATGTGGCTTCATTGGTGTCCAAGTGTTTAACTTGTCAACAAGTAAAGGCAGAACATCAACGACCAGCTGGCTTATTGCTACCTTTGCCTATAGTTGAATGGAAGTGGGAACATATCACTATGGGCTTCGTTTTGGGCCTTCCTAGAACACAAAGGGGTAACGACGCAATTTGGGTTGTTGTAGATCAACTAACTAAGTCAGCTCATTTCCTCGCTATGTATATGGGTGACTCGGTTGATTACTTAGCAAAACTTTACATTAAGGAGATTGTCCAACTTCATGGAGTTCCAGTGAGCATTGTCCTGGATCTAGAACCTCGCTTTACCGCACGATTGTGGCAAAGTCTACAAACTGTAATGCGCACCTAGTTAAACTTTAGCACCGCCTACCACCCTCAAACAAATGGACAGTCCGAGCACACTATCCAAATCTTGGAAGACATGTTGAGAGCTTGTGTACTAGACTTTAAAGGTTCTTGGGAGAGACACCTACCTTTTAGCGGAGTTCGCCTACAATAATAGTTTTCAAGCTAGCACTGGGATGGCACTTTTTGAAGCCTTGTATGAGCGACTGTGTAGATCACTGTTGTATTCGACCGAGGTAGGGGATTCATCTATGCTTGGATCAAAATTGGTTCGTGAGATGACAGAGAAAATCACTCTCATTCGAAAAAGGTTAATTACGGCTCAAAGTTGATAAAAGAGCTATGCCAACCAAAGGAGGAGACCTCTATCATTTGATATGGGTGATCATGTATTTCTGAAGATATCGCCTAGAAGAGGTTTAATGAGATTTGGGCGAAGTGGGAAATTGTCACCTAGATTTATTGGCCCTTTTGATATTATAGAATGTATGGGAGAGGTAGCTTATCGCCTTGCCTTGCCACCATAATTATCCAAGGTACACGATGTGTTTCATGTCTCCATGCTCCGCAAGTATGAGCTCGATCCTTTCCATGTCTTGGATTGTACAAATTTAGAGGTGGATGAGAACGCTTCATATGAAGAGAGATCGATGAAAATCTTGGACACTCGAGAACAAGTTTTGAGGGGCAAAGTCATATCCTTAGTCAAAGTGTTATGGCACCACAACGGGGTGGAAGAGCCTACTTGGGAACAACAACCTGGAGTTCGTGAGAAATACCCAAATTTATTTAATGATATGTAAACTTGCTTGTTTGTTATTTTCATATCTTATGTATAAGGGTTGTAAAAGAAAGTAAATGAAAGAAATTTAAAACCTCATGCTATTGTTTGAATTCAGCTTTGATTTCGTTTTGATTTGCGAGGTTGCGATGATTAAGGCTATTGTTATTGTGGTATTCATCTTCCTTGGAAATTGTTGGAGTTGTTTTGGCAAGAACTATGAAATTTCATAGATGAAATTCTTTAAGGGGGGTAGGCTTTAACAGCTGATTTTGGGTGACGCTCAAGCTGTCATTTGGTCACTCAAGCATAGATTTGCAACTCCTAGTATCTCACATGTTTGCAAGCAAGACCGCTCAAGCGAAGGAAAGTTCACTCGAGCACAGATTTCAAGCTCCCAATATTTTCACTGTAACTCTACAAAACTTCTGAGACCATGCGTTTACCACTCGAGTGATGGAAAGTTCGCTCGAGCGGTCTCTTTGTATTTTGGCACTTTGCTCGAGTGATGAAAAGTTCGCTCAAGCGGTCTGTTCGGGGCAACAAAGTTAAATGCGAACCAAACCCATTTCTAGCTCACTTTTTCATCTTCTCTCTCTCTCTCTCTAACAGCCCTTTTCCAAACCCTAGATTTCAGCTAGTAATAGCAAGAATCAATCTTTGAGCCTTCATTGAAGTTGTTATTCATGCCAAGAGTTACGTTTTGAACCGATTGGATCTTGTTATTTCAGAAGTTCATTGCGTGGATCTTCATCTTTCACTTGCAACTCTTAAGGTTGGAATATTTTTACCCTTGTATAGTTATACTTTGGTTTAAGTGTGCGTGAAATCTTAAGGTGTGGGTTATTATTGAGATGGATGATATATATATACATACATATGGATTTTGTGACGATGATGTGTTTTGTGTGAAATTGATGAAGGATTGGGCAACCAATTATGGAAGATTGTGCAAAGAGACTTGAATTAAGGGAAATTTATACTTAGGAGGAAAAGCCCTAAAATTTAATGTATAACTCTAAAGATTGTTCTTGATTTGATTTAAACGGTAATTGATGAGTAAAATTGGTAGGTCCTTGTGATTCCTCGTGATGTGCTTAATATGTTATTGTTTTTGGAATGTGTTGAGGTGCCCACTTGCCTGGATTGTGTAAGGACGACAAATGTAGGAATGTGTTGAGGTGCGCACTTGCCCGATTCGTGTGAGGACGATGAATGTGGGAATGTGTTGAGGTATCCACTTGGCAGATCGTGTGAGGATGACAAAAGTAAAAGGTTTGAGATGTCCACTAGCCATCCGTGTGACGACAAAAAAATGTGGAGATTGAATGTTGAATTGTGTGTTGTATTATAAAATTTAAAACAATGAATATATGGGTATTAATAGAGATCATGCATATTTTAAATCAAATATTCATATACTTGGTTAAATATATTCTCTACTGGGCAATTGCTCATTCCTATCTAATAATATTTCAAGATATGAAGAGCCACAACCACGCCAATAAAGAAGAAGATGTCTATCTCTTTTAATATCTAAATTTTTGTCATCTTTGAAATTGTAATATAACTGTTGAACTTCTTTATTACTTTTATTTTGAAATTTTGTGTCATTTATATCAAGTGGCACAATGTAATTAGTAAACTCAGAGGACAATGTATTTTGTCGTTTTCTCTAACTTATTAAACTATGAGATGTATCTTGTAATTTTGTAAATTGAATCTATAGTTCAATGAGAAAGATAAATATTGGAATTGAATTATGTTGTTTGGATTTATGGAGCTTGTACTTTTAAACAATGTTTTAAGAACCGAACCGAACCGGACCGGCCAGTTCAACCGGTATAATCGATGACCGGACCTAGTTCCGGTCCAAATGATCTACAAAAATCGGTCTAGGCCAAAAACCGGCCTTGTTTACAAAAATTGAAAAAACTAGTGGTTCAACCGATAAAACAGGCAAACTGGACCCGATTCTCAACCAACCTGGTTTTTTTTTTTCTTTCTTTCTTTCTTATATTTATATATATATAAATTTTGACTAAAAACTCTTACTTTAAGCATCTCCTCTCATGAGGAGGAGTCTCATTGGAAGCTTAAAAATTGTTCAAAGAGAACCTAAAAATTCGTTGTGGGATTCAATTAAATTATTTGAATCATATTTGATTGGAGGAAGAGTTAAAAATTTCATTTCTTTCTAAAATTAAATCTAGCATTCAAGCAATTTTTTTGGAGAGAATGTTAGATTTTTTTAATTTATTTAAAACTAGTGACTTTTTTTTATCAAGTATGACTTTATTAAATATTATTAGTAAATATTATGAACACTTTTTTATTATTATTTTAGTAATTAAATATATTTTTATTTATTTATAATTTTTAATTATATAATATTAATTATAACATCACAGTTCGACCGTTTTGACCCGGCGGTTAAACTAGTGACCGACCTAGTCTCTTTTCCTGTTCACTCATCGGTCCAGTTTTCAAAACATTGTTTTTAAATGTTAAATGGGAGTTGTTTTTGGGATGTTACAATTCTTGAGACATTGGAGGAAATGGCTAAATGAATAATAAAAATAAAAATAATAAAAATTGTATAGGCTCAATGGGCTAACAAGTGATAATTGAAACAATTTTTTTTAATAAAGCTCAAACAAAAAAAGATGGCCTAAAATCATTTCTCAAAATATATCATGATTTATATGTTACAATGACAAAATGGCATAAAAATAAGGATTTCAATATTTTCTACCAATTTGAAAGAATAATGAGACTTAACAACGACATAAGGAGCTGTCAAAAAAAGATTATGAGTAAATGTCACATAACCCTCAGAAAAGAATGATAGGCTCAAAATCTCACACGGGTTATAGTCTCCGCATTAGACATCAAGATTTTCAAGGACTGTGTCCCAAAATCAATGAAGTAATATTTGTGTGTACGTAATTAAACCGAGTATGAAATAAATGAGTATTATAATGAGAAATAGTGCAATGAACTAAGACAAAATTATAATCCTAAGGTAACAAAATCACATCTAAATTTAATCACCTCGCACACAAAATGAAAAAGAAACAATATAATCATTGCTGAAAAAAAAGTTTTATTTTATTTTATTTACCAAAATAGAAAAATTTTATACACACCACAAAAGTTTTTTTTTATTTTGTTTTATTAAAAAAACACGCAAAACATTATAAACATAAATTTCAAAGAAATGGTCTTTTAGAGCCAAATTCCAAGGCTTATTGTGATAAAGTTCCTTAGCAAAAATTGTCAATTGCATTGTTACCGTAACATATCTCAAACAAAATTACTTTTGCTTTACTCAGCTGTTCCCAATGTAAGATTTGTTAGATCTTTCACCATGTAGAAACTTTACACACAAAAGGATTAGAAACTAAATACAAATATACACAAAATTCTATTATTATTATTTTATGTTTTGAAATTTTTATTATTCTCAAAACACAACCAAAAATAAAAATAAAAATAAACACACAAAAGAAACACAAACAAAGGAAATTTTTCTTATTCTCAAAACACAACCAAAAATAAAAATAAAAATAAACACGCAAAATAAACACAAACCAAACCCTTGCCCCCCAACCTAATTGACATCGTCCTCAATGGCAAATACTACAAAGGATTGACAAAATTAGTAAGGGGAAGAAATAAAAGGCAATGGAAAGTGATCATTCCTAGTCATGGAGTTGAGTTCCCTATAGTCAATGTAGATGCGCCACCCATTAGTGGTACGTATAGGAATTAGCTCACCACTCTCATTTTCAACCATTGTAATTCTTGACTTCCTAGGTACAACTTGTATGGGACTCTCCCACTTCCATCTAAAGGACCTATTGAGAGAATAGATGGAAGAATGTCCTCCTCCAATTCATCAACCATATCAACTGAAAAACATTCACTATCATTGGAAGGGTGTTGAAATGCATGAAACATATTCATTTTGACTTGCATATTTCCAAATGATACTTCCATCACTCCAAACTTACAATTAATGCATGCATTGGCAGTGGCTAGGAAAGGTCACCCTGAGATGACTGAGATCTATTTCCTATCAATTAATGTAGGTTTCATGTCAAGGACAAGGAAATCAATAGGAAAGTAGAATGTATCGACCTTAACCAGGACATCCTCAAGTATGCCACAAGGGGCTCTAAGGGGACGATTAGCTAACTGAACAGTCACTGATGTAGGTTTTAATTCACCAAAGCTAAGTTCCTCATACACCGAATAAGGGAGAAGGTTGACACTAGCACCTAAGTCAAGGAGTGCCTTTTCAATTGAATGTTCACCTATGTGCACCTAGATCTTTAAGCTTAGGGGCAGTGTTGTTGGTCAAAATGGAACTCACATGTTCAATGAGTAGGATCTTTTTGGTCACATGGGTCTTGGATTTACACTTTTCCATACACAAGTTCTTGAGAAATTTGGCATAGGAGTTAATCGTCTCCAACAAAGGGAGATTGATTTTCACTTGTTTGAATAGCTCTATCATTGCTTCTGTAGATGTCTTCTTCTTCTTACTAAAAGGAGAAGGATCATTTAAACACTGGGGATATGGTGCCTTTGGCACATAGAGTACCGTAAACTCACTTGGAAGACTCAATAGAGGACTCCCAGGCTCATTACTTTGCTCTAGTGAATTTTGAATCTGACTACCCTGCTCTCCTACTCTTTCATTGGTCCCTTTTGGTCAGTTTGGTGTCTCTCAACCACTCCTAAGAGTCATGACGGCTTGAATTTTCTCTATATTCTTCCAATTAGATGATTCCACCCATCCTACCCTTTTGGATTTTTGACTGGCTGACTAGGAAATTGTCTTCCGCCTCTCTTACTCAAGGTGTTAGCCAATTGGCCAATTTGGGTCTCAAGTTTTGAAATTGACTAGGAATGGGAATGGACAAGTTGGTTTATAGCCTATAAAAGTTGTAACATTGTTTCCTCAAAAGATGAATTTTTCTAAGTAGGATATTGGTATGACTGTTGAGACACAGGATGGTAGAGAGACGGATTGGCAGAATTTTCAAAATTTTGCCTTGGTGGAGGTGGAACATAGGAATTTCCCTATGATTGTGAGCACCAAGAAAAATTTGGATGGTTTCTCCATCCCAGGTTATAGGTGTTTGAGAATGGATCATTACTCGGTTAGAAAAACTTTCCACCACATTGACATGCTCTGGAACTAACTCGGGACACTGAGGTGCTGATGGACACTTGGCTGCACAGTGGATAGAGCTTAAACAGATTGTGCAAGCCTCTTGGTATGGCGGTTGTGCTGGTTGTGAAGAAATATGTCCTACTGCTAATAGTTAGACTATTTTTCTAGACAATACTTCGACTTTCTGAGCAATACCTGCACTATGACCTACCTCATATAGGCCACCTTGCTTCATACCACTAAGGATTAGTTACTTCTCATATCAAGAGGTAGATACATGGTGTAGGGAAATTTCACTCAGATTTTCAAACAACTCCCATGCCTCTATGTCACTCTTAATCATAAACGTCCCACCACAGGACGAGTCGACCATTTGTTTAAATGAGTCGATCAAACCGGAATAAAAAAATGTGAACGAGCTACCATTGGGGTACTTGATAGTGGGGACACTGATTGAGTAAATCCTGAAACCTTTCCCAAGTCTCATGGAAGTGCTGACCATCAATTTGAGAAAAATTGGTCATGGCACGTCTTATCTATTGGTTTTGCCTATGGAAAAATATTTGTCCAAAAACTTTTGCCTCATTTGGTCCCAAGTTGTGATAGAGTTTGCAGGCAAGGAATTTAGCCAGTGTTTGGCCTTATCCTTAAGTGAAAAAGGAAACTATCTCAACCTAAGGGCCCACATCGGTAAAATTTTGGAGTTTCACTGTAGAACAAGTCTCTAAAAACTCACTGAGATGTTTATAGGGATCCTCATTACTAAGCTCGTAAAAAGATGAAAGCATTTGAATGGTACTAGGCTTAATCTCATCTTGGGTCGCTTCAGTTATTGGCAATGGATGCACGATGATGAGACATCAGTGGTGGGCGTAAAATGTGCCTCCAATGATCTAGGTTGGTCTACTACTGCTTCAGCCATTACTAAAGTCGGTTTAGATTTTTGATGATTTATAAAGGTCCACTCTAGGCTAGGGTAGTACAATAAATTTGGAAGACAAGAACGACAACCATGCATACAACACACTCACTCTTTTTTTTTCTTTTTCCTTTTTATACAACACAAACAAACAAAAAAACACCAACAAATTAGTAACAAAAAAACAAAAAACAAAACACTTGCAAATTAATACAAATAAAACAACACTTTACAAAATAAAATAAATGTACAACATGTAGGGAGTCTGAGACTACCCTTTAAATTAAATTGTAGTAAGTAAATTCCGATAAAGAAAAGTGCGATAAAAACAAAACAAAATTTTACAAGATAATCAGGTGGTAATCCACTCTGAAAATCTTGCAAAATTACAACAACAATAATAATAATATTAGTCCTCTACATTAGTCCAAATATCATTTGTCCAACACAGTAATGATAATTTCCCAATGTTAAGGTATGAATTTTTTATTTTTTATACTTTTATATTTTTTTTTCTTTTTGTATTTTTTTTTTTAATTCACTATATAAGACAATCTGCACAAAAAGAAAAATCAGTAAAACAAAACTAATTGAAATTTCTAAATTAAATAACTTACTAGAAGTCCCCGGCAACGGCACCAAAATTTGGTAGGTCGTTTGCACACCAAAATAAAAATAAATAAAACTAGTAGCAACTATTACTACGTAGAATAGCGGTTGAGAACAAGTATCGAACCACAGAGACTAGGGCAAGTTTGTAGCACTATGTACTTCATGTTATAATGGAATTATATTTGACTATTTGATTATCTTGATTGGGAACCTTCTTAGTCGATATTTGAGCCTTGGTTGAGGTGTTACCATAGTGGTTGGGTGAAATTGAATCAAAAACACCAAATTCGAATAGTTATTATTGAGTAGTCTTCACTCTTTTATCATTTTCTCTCTCCACACTTTGAATCTTGATGTGAGGCTAGAACCATTGGAAATCTTACTTCCAGGGCTTCAATTCGGATAAAAGAACGACCCTAAACGGAGTCTGGGCTAGAGAGTTATATCTGTTTGAAATTTGTGAATTGTACTGTGAGCATAGTGCGCTCGAGCACAACTTTCAACGCTCGAGTGTACTGTGCAGAATCAGGTCTTTAAAAGTCACTTTTTGGGTCAAACCTCTTCACTTTTCACTCCCTTCTCTCTCTCCTTCCTCCATTTTTGCTTTCTCAAGCTTTTTAGCCTTGATTTCATCTATTTCTATACATCTTTGACCCCTAGTTCCATATACCAAAACGTAGAGCACGACGAGGGCTTCCATTTAATCTCAACGGACCGTCATTTCGCCACCGGTGATATTTCCAACTTGTTTCCTTCTTACTTCAAGAGGTAGGTTCTATTTCTTAAACTCAATATGAGTTCGGTAGTGTATTTGTGGTGTATTTTAAATATATAGATTCCATTGTTCTTGGATTGATTTTTGGAAATTTGTCTTGTAAGTGAGGGTTTGTTCCAAATGGGATTGTTGAGCTATAGTTTAGCTACAAAAAGTTTATTTTCCACTTACAAAAAAATGTATATAAGTTTTTAAGAGTAAAAAGCCCTAATTTGGAGAAACTCTAAAATGTTGATCTTTTTGGGAAATTGTTGGATTATTAAATCAAAATGTAAAAGAGGGGTTTCCAAATGTTTTCTTGAAAAAGGTTATGATTATGAAATTGGAGTTGATATATGTTGAAATGAGCTATTTCTTGCATTAAAATGGATTTTTAAAGAGGAATTGGGTTATGCCCTAAAATGTAATTGTTGAGATTTTAAAGAGGAAATGAAATAAATGTTGAGTAATGTGAAATTGAAATGAAGATTAATGATGATAGAGGAGTTGGATATGTATTATCACTCCCATTTGAGATTTTGAAAATGTGTATCTTTAATGGAATTTGTTTATCTGTTTAAAGATATCTGTTTTGGGCTATCGGTGGAAGATAGTTATGATTGTTGTAGAAATTGCATGCGAACTAGGCAAACTGGACTGTTTATAAATCATGCATATCATGTAGCATGTAATGGATTTTGAAAATTTAAACTGTATGTTTTGGAAAAAGTTTTTGGAAATTCTCGCATTATGTTTTGAGACATTTACATTGTTTTGGAAAAACAATATTTTGAACCACATGTATTGTGCTATTTGGAAAGGCTAAATAAAATGGTGAATCTGGGAAAAGGTTGTTGCTACATCAATTAAGTTGGCCTGTGTGTCCAGGGTGAAAGTCCCAAAAATCATGTGTATACATAAGTGTCGATCCCTCAAACGAAATTTTCGTAAAATGGCAATGGTAGTGCTTGTATAGCCTACGTTTACATGGGTCCTGTTTGACGGTTTCCCACGAAAAAAAATTTCGTGAAAGGTTGTATTGGTTTTAGAGATTTACCCATTTTATTTATTATCATTTTGGTTTTGAAAAGAAATGATTTTAAAACGGTCTTAACAATGTTTTTTTTTCTTGGTTAATGATGTATTCGTATTGGAATTGGCAATGAAATTACTAGTTGGCATTGAGATATCTGGATTGACTTGTGGAAATGAATTTTATATCAAACTAATGTATTGAATTCGGAAAACATTTTGAATAAATGAAAGGTTTTGAAGACTGAGAAGAAAGGGTTTTTATTGAGAAAGCTAGTGGATTTGAGAATGCATTTGAGCATATTATATATGTATGTATTGCATTCATGATCATTTGCACTGGTGGAGCATATTTAGTTTTTAAAATATTTCTTACTGAGCTTTATGCTCACTCTACATGACTGAAAATATTTTTCAGGTATGCTTATGTAGATGTGGACTGAAACAGTGAAGTTGTGTTCGAAACCATGTAGGGTGGTTCATTTATTTGTAAGCCCTGGGCCATTTATGTTACTGTTGACTGTGTGACATTCTTGTAAGAGTTACACCCTTTGTACATGATCTAAGCCTTTGGGCATTTTAATTTGATTATAACATCTTTGTATATTTTAGTTACAGAGCATCTATTCGACTTAGATGTTGTATCTGAGAATGTATAAAATTAGAATAACACATGTACTGTGTGCCTACATTATGTACATCTACATGAGTGTTGTTAATTATCGTCTATCGTTAGGTGATTTACTCATGTGGGCCGGACCTCGTACATCCAGGGCATGACAACTTGGTATCAGAGCTAACCGGGTTTGAAAACCTTGGGCTCGCGAGAAGTGGTTAGCCATAATAGGTTTATCATGCTCGATGAGGACATTTGTATCTTGTGTGCTAAATGATAACATACTTATATGTTGCATTTTATCTAGGCATAGTATTGAGACTCATAGATATTATTCGGTATCTAGTTGACTAACTTAGAGGTCTTATTGGAAACGCGCTTGATCAGCGTTGTTTCTAATGAGAAATCTAAGCGAGTACTGAAACGAATGATTATCTTTGTAAACTTAGCGCAATTACGTGTTACGTATTATGTGGTAGATGATATGTAAATTAATTAGAGCCTCAATGGGATTGTTTGAGTAGTTGTTATGTGATTGTGTTGTATTAGTATTTTGGGGAAATGTGTCAATGTTATGTATCCTAAGTTGTGTGTTTCCCTTCTTATAGAAACATTTTGGATTGAGTAGTGGACTCAGAGTGGGTACCTATGTATTAGCATAAGTTGTGAGTTAGTGTTGATTTGTCTTTAGTGATAGTTAGTATGTCATTGAGGGACAGTGGTGTTTTGAGTCCTTTGTGCTTGGTGGTTAGATGGAGTTGCAATGCTCTTTTAAGTGATGTCGTGTAGGTTTGGTGTGAGTTGTTAGTCCGTGGACTAGTATGTGTTGGTATATAGTTCTAAATATTGTGTTGGTAACTGGAGGTTAGTATTGTGGAGTGTGATTGGTTGGGATGTGAGTTGTTGTTTGACTTCCCTCGAGGTTGGCAGAGAATGTTGGGCCATTTAGGCTTGGGGTTTCTCTTTATAGATGATGTGTGGTTGGAACAGGTGAAGTTGTTTTCTATATAAGTTGGATGAAGTAGTTAGTTGAATATCTAGCAGGATTTATAGTTGTTTTGGATAATTAGTTTTGGTTATCTTGTTTTGTAACTGGGGAATAAACGGTTGTAATTATTAAATGATTATTTTGTTTGGTAATCAGTATGATGTGGACCGTTAAAATATTATGACTGTATTCATACATGTATGGTGAATTATTTATTAATGTGTAGAACTTTAAATGAGTATACTATATGTAAAAAAAATCACGGGATATCGATAGCTATGTGATCAAATCAGTTTGTATAAAAAAATGGATGGTGAATAAATTAACGATTGATAAAAACTGATTTGATCACATAGCTATCGATATCCGATCAACGTGATTTTTCAAACCCAACAACATCATACAGTCTGATTAAAGACTAGACCAAAGCCAGAGCCTTATTTATTTTATGAGTTCTTTTCTTTCCATTCTCGCTTAATCTTCGGAGCTCGCCTCCCTTTCTTTCGTTGAGCCGCCTTCATTTTATAGGCAAACCTGCAAAGAAACAAACAAAATTAATAATAATATAATATTAATAGTTATTATATAAATAAATAATAAAAAAAATTTAATTGAGTGGGGAGGTGCCGAGCCGGCGGCTTCAATTATTTTTCTTTCTTTATTTTTTTTATTTATTTTATTAATATAATATAATATATAAAATATTTAAAATATATTATTTACACTAATATTTGTACAAATATTCAAAATATATATATATATAAAAATAATAAAAATAAATAGACTGATAAAATGTATTTTAACAGATCAAATATGTAACATTTAGGTTCCAATCAATTATTAAATCCATACTTTTTATATTAGACAACCCAATTCATTCGGATTTATTATATTCAATTTTTTACGTATAAACATTTAATATTTAGTCAATCTTAATAAATTGAACAAAATAGTTTTGTTCACATGTAAATATTTGAATATTGTGTAAATGTTCAACCCTGGTTAATCCGAACATATAATGAACAGAACCATCACTAGCGTGATTTTATGAACAAGAAAAACAAAACAAAAAACAAAATAAAACAAAACAGAACAAAATTGCCTTTGTCTAGTAAACTACAATTTTCATTGATACATTCTTTCAAAGCAAGAATTTGAGTGTCATCCATGGTGTACAAATATTCAAAACCGATTGATTCCAATATTTTTAAATCTTACATGTTCAAAAATAATAATATTTTGAGTTGGGAATAGAAGTATAATGAAAACAAGAATGAGGTAAACTAATTAATAATTAATGATATCATGAGCGTGATAGAATACACACCATTATTATCCTTAATAGTCATTTTATTTAAAGATATTATTATAATATAAATTTAATATTTTAATGGTATGTACTAAGACAATTTATGGTGTGTAATTACCCGTTACTAAAATATCTTATTTCCGAACCAACCCTTAGTTATATAGAAATTAGCTTTCTTATCATGTTAGCGTGTGTTTGTACCAAAAAATGGCAACTTGGCGTCAAAAGCAAGAAAGGGCCATTTGGAGCTTGAACTTTGAGGAAATTGCCCACATATATTCAGGAATTGAGGCCGTCTAGCTATAAAGAAAGCCAATTAACAATGACTAAACATTCTTGCAAGCTTAAAAGGCCTATTGGCAAGTCTGTCAAGCCTTATAGAAATCTGGAATCCTGCAAATTACAAAAATTTACATTCGGCCTAGAGCATGGTGCAGGAATTCACTCACAGAAGTTCTAGACCACGGTGTAGGAATACATTCGGCCTGGATCATGGTGCAGGAATTTACATTCAGCCTAGTTCATGGTGCAAGAATTTGTAGTCTTACTAGATATGGCGCAGAACTTCATGGACAAGTGACATAACTTAATTTTTTAATTCAATATGAAAAGTCCGCTTGAATTGGTGAATGATAATTTTATTTATAATAAATTTTTCGTTCTTGTTTTAGTCAACCAAACATGAAAATGAATATTTTGAAAGAATGATCATTCCATTCCACTCCATGCCAGTGAACCAAACACTACCTAAAAGCATACTAAGGGGAGCCAAAATATGTAACATTTCAGCACCTATCTAAATCTAATAGGACCTTGAAAATGTGTGTGCATTTGTGTGAGTATACTTTTACATCTAAAAAAATGCAAATTTACCTATCATCTTGCTTTCAGAAGCCTAAATTTCTAAGACACGTAATTCTCTTCATTCAAACACCAGCTTATTCTAGAGGGGATTCAATCCTAGGTCTTTAGTACCACACTAGGAGATTTTTTCTAGTAAGTTAGATGGAACCTTCCACACTCCATCTTATTCCAAGCTCACCATCCATAACATTTGATTGACTAGTTTGCAGTTTAGCTAGCAAACTAGATTAAGTTGGTTTCAATTATGCATATGTGGCCTTTCATACAAGTGTCTATATATATATATATATATATAGTCGTCTATAAAATTTGACTAGGCTGAAAAAACTTTATGGAACTTGAGTGTCAGTGTTTCATCAACTTTTGGGTATATCAATATCATGTGTTGGACAACAAAGAGATGATTGGGTGAAGAATGGATTATGATTGATCTCATGGTCTGAACATTATTTCGTTTAAGAATGGCTCCAGAAATAAAATAAATAAATCAACCACTTAAACAGATGAGAAAGCCACTTTCTACGTTGGTAGCATTGTGTTGCTGTTACTAGCATATATATTTACTGTAGAAACTGCCTAAATATCAGCCCCTCTTTGATTGAACATGCCTATATGCATAACTAATGAGATTATGTTTTTGTTCTGTCTAAATAATTTGCTTTTGCTGCAGGTCTTTGGTTCAAAGAAGGTGAATTATGTCAATGGACACCAGCTAAAGCACCATAGGTGAGGGTGTGACACTTTTGTAGATTTCGCTCAACCATCTGTAGAAGATTAATTCATTTGATGTGATTTCAAGCAATATGCTGACGGTTCATGAAGTTGGCATATTCCACCAGTAATTTCATCGGAGAATTTGTTGGATAACTTTAATACTTCATGCCTTTTGTCCCTTATTTCTTCTGCAATTTTTGACTCATTAAATTTCCATCAGAAACCTGTTACACTGCTAGGACTAAGGACATTATCCTTGAGTTACCCATCAGTAAGGAAATTGTATATTATTATTGTGTGTTAGACATTTGCGTGAATGATGACACGGGGCTTAGTGTTCATGAACACATTTTGGTCATTTGATTTCATTTTGCGACTCCTAGTTAAGATTTTCTAGCATGATATGAAATACCATTTTCCCACTTAAATGTTTGCATCAAGTCATGCTTATGCTTCTTACGTTGTACGTTGAAGCCACCAAGTGCTTCCATTTTCCTTCAATTCCCATCAATAACGTTCTTCCTTGGTGGCCGCATTGTGGGACTTTTAAGTGGAGAATTAGAACAAATTGCATTTTTCATTAATTACATTCATTGGTTCAGGTCAGGACATTTTTTTTTTTTTTTCTTGTCTCAAGGCATATTATTAGTTGGTAAGTATATGTTTAAATGAGTATTGAATCTTCTAATGGTATCCACGTGATGTCTTTGATGAAACATTTTGCAAATAGCAGTATTACAATCAATCACAAAGGACAAACATTTTGCAAAAAGGCTTGTGGAAGAAAATGAAAAGAACATCAAAAAAGTTGTTAATGAAATGAGACTGACCTAAGACCTTGTTATGTATGCATGGGTAATTAATTAGGCAGTGAATACCCCCTTGGTTAAGATCTTGCCATGTGAAGTAATCAAAGTTATGATACAAAAATGTGCTCGAAGTTATAATCAACAAACAGCTCAAAAACATGAAGCTTAGCTTGGCCAAAATATGAAAGAAAAGCTTGTAAATCATAATACTTGTCCCAAGATGAAAAAGGCAAAGCAGCAATAGGCAGTTATATTATTTGCATTATGAAACACACTGCTAGTTCTAACTTCTATATGCCAATGATAGATTATTCATGAGAGGACCTGCCTGCATATATAACACCAACCTATCTGTATAAGTTAGAAATTAAACCAAAGGAAAAAGATTCATTGAATAAATGATTACTTTTATAAATAAAATATATATATTTATATGCGTACAACAGCAATTATGTGTTTCTCTTCTTCTACACAAACAAAGATCACACACAGCAGGAACAAACTGCGCAATCAAGCCAGTAACCCCTCTATTATTAGTTCACTTGCAGGGGTATTTTACCCAAAATTCAAATCTTGTCTAACATTTGAAAAGCAGGGACAGAATCTACACATTCCTGTTGCAATTGTAGTCCGGTTCTATCACTCCATCTATCCGCAGTCTTTGCACTTAGTGAACTACTGGCTGAACAATACTTATTCTCTACCATAACTGCCTCAGCAGGCAAGCTTAGAGTGCGTTGAGAACTCCTATATCTGGCAAACAGGTAAGTAACAGACATCGTTTTGTTCTGTTGCTCTTTCAAGATGCCCATAGGCCGATAATCACTGCAACTTGATGAAATGCTGTTGGAAGAGCAATTTGTATCTTCTGTCATTGCCTCATCATCACAGGGTGAATTGCTTGCAAAATCGCAGCTGACATCTATTTTCATTGCCTGATCTGAGGGAGAGACCGGGTTACATCGAGAACCGTGTCTAAGCTTCACAAGTGTAGCCTCTACATCAAATTGAAACTTAATAAACCTTCAAGAAGTCATCAGTTAGCACCTACTGTCACATAAATGCAAAAACTCATATTTTCTTATGAACTTTTGTGGGTTTTTTTTTTTTTTAATTTTTTCACGGCTGAAAAGCAGCGCTGGCGTTTGCTTTTTCTTATTCCTGTTTGTCACTCTTGATAATAAATTATAAAAACTATTCAAAAGCATCACTATCCAAGCACCAAACACTTAAAAAGAAAGTGAATGCACTCGCAAATTTCTAGTTTAGAATCCGATAAAGACACATTTCATTGTAAGTAAATTGTAGGATAATATTATTTCTGATGTACCCCCAAAAAAAATTAGGATAATATAAAACATTCTGTTTTGTTGCCGTCCCCAACACAAATAAATAAAATAAAAGAGAGAACTCGTACATAAATTTATCTCCCAACTGCAAAAAAAAACAATATATACATATATATAAATACACAGTTTATATTTTTTCTAGTTATACCACTGTTTTCTTGTCCTCTAAAATCAAGATTCATAGTTTAAAATGGCTATCAGTGGCAAAGCATCTTTCTTATAAATGGAGACAGACACTAGTAAATTTCAGATTGTCAGATCATAGTTTGCACTTGGTGACATTAAATTGATTACCATGGAATTTATAGTTGGAGTTGGATATTTGAAATGTGGAAACTATATGGGCATGTTTGGTTAGTAGGATTATAGCATAAGATTGGAATTGTTACTCCACGAACTCAATCCCATGTTTGATTGCAAATTTTATTAACCGGATTACATGGCAAATTTTTAATATTGAGTGGGGTAAGATCATAATTTCAAGTATGAAACAAAAAAATAAAATAAATACATAATAAATAGTTATCTCACTAGTTTAATTGGATAACTAATCTTACACTAATTCATGAGATTATTAATAATTTCACTATTAATCATGCCTATATGTACAGTGGAAGGAGAGAATGAAACAAGATTTTTCACTTTTATACAAGAATAATTGTATTTGTGCAGATATAATAATACTAACAGAGACAACATCATATCTTCCACACTGTTGTTCTCCAATCAACAAGGAAAAAGCAAATGAGTTAATATATTGAATAAGCTGTCTTAAGAGGGATTTCATTTGTTGTCAATATCATTGCAGACTTTTGGATTGCTGTAACTTAGATCATGCTCTCTCTGTATAGTATGTAAATGGTGGGTATGGCAAATAGATGTTTGCATTGCATGTATGTATGTATGTATAAGTAAGAAGGTGTCTTACAATTACTTAAAAAGTTTCCAAGTACACGGTATTCAGGCTACATGACCGTTGTGTTTGGTTAGGGGATTTGGAAAGTGATTTGACAAAGAAAAGGAAAGAAAGTGTATGAAAATAAATAAAATATAAGTATATT
Source organism: Camellia lanceoleosa (assembly GCA_025200525.1). Classification (NCBI taxonomy): domain Eukaryota; kingdom Viridiplantae; phylum Streptophyta; class Magnoliopsida; order Ericales; family Theaceae; genus Camellia; species Camellia lanceoleosa. The sequence continues at coordinate 68,287,317 of CM045772.1, read as the reverse complement.
TTATTCATATTTCACCTTCTTTTTTTTTTTTTTCTTTTCAAATCCCTTTCCAAATCCATCAACCAAACACAGCGGACAAGTTATTAGTTTCTCAAAGATTTGTATTTATTTTCACTGAAATCTAGCATTTGCAGTCCTCCAAATACATAGAATACAGATTTAAAGAGAAAAGTGGTAGGTGTGATCAGCACAAGTTTAATTGTCAGATTAATAATGGTTTAAAACAGAACATATATATGCAGAGTATTATTGCAGTCAGTCAGTATGTTTATCAGAATAAATTAAAAAGGCCTTGTGAAAAAGTGCAATGAGAGTTGGTTTTTAAGAAATTAAACTAAGATATTATTATGATATGAGTAATCATCAAATTTAACTAAACAAAAGGAGTGAAATTGCATATGATGACTTCATCATCACTTTTAACTAAACACACAACGCAATTAACCAAACAAACACATTTCTGATTTGAAAATCAAATGCATATGGTGGAGAGAGAGAGAGAGAGAGAGTAGTTAGTAAGTAGTACCATAGATGGAGAGAGAATCATCTTTGATGATCTTCGAAGGTGGCCTCTCCAGCGAACTAGACGAAGGTGGTCTCACCCTTCCCAGCATCTCTTCTCTCCCTTTAGAACAAATCAGAGAGAGAGAGAGAGAGAGGGTTTCTTGTTTGAAACATTTTGGGGGAAAAAGGAGCCATTGACGCGGCGGCAACTGAAAAAAGGAGCGGGAAGCAGGTACTAATAAAACTAATTTATTCAAAAAGTAATTTTAGGAAAATATATTATTTAAATTAATTCAAATCATTCAAACATATATATTTTGATTTACTAATTTAAATTTTGATTAAATATGTTAAACATTTTTCTCATTTTAAAGATTTTATTAATACCTTTTAAACTATATTAATTTTATAAAAATTAAATTTATATATTTTTTTATCAAAATAAAATAATTTTTTTTTGCTTTGAAAAAAATATCAAAAAAATAGAAAATTAAAAAAATAATCGTAAATTTATGAAAGTACAAATAATTTATGCACTACATGGTGCACATAAGTGTTGTACTTTCACAAATTTACAATTATTTTTTTTATTTTTTATTTATTTTTTTGATATTTTCCCTTTTCTTTATTAAAAAATGAGATCAGAGGTAGATGTGACAGGTGTAAGGTGATGTGTCTATGGTGGTGTTTGGCAAGTTTTGGGTTTGGATTTGGATTTTTTTTTATTTTTTCCATTAAAAGACACAGTTTTTGCAAAATCAAAAAAAAAAACATCCAAACAAAATATCACATCTAACCCCATAATCATTTTATTTTTTCTCTCACAAACATCACATCCAACCACAAAAAAACCCAACTATCTTTCCAAACACCAAAAAAATTTTCTCCAATGATATCCTACAACTAAAAAAACTTACATAAAAACTCACTTTCCAAACACCCACTATGTGTATGGAAAAATTATTAGTGCTCCTAAGGATTCATGTGGTGGTTCTCCTCATTAATCATAATTTATTATGTTCCTTTCTGTTTTTCAATCACTTAGGCCTCATTTGGCAAATGATTATTTTAGCTTAAAAGTTAAAAAGTTACTAAAAAAATTAAAAAGTCAACAATTTTATATTAAAAAGTCAAAGATTTTCTTTTCTTTCTACTTTTTGCACATCTTTTCGTAAAAAGTCATCCCAAACATACTAGTTTTTGTACCTCATATTTTAACCAAAAAGTCAAAAAATTATTAAAATAGCATGTTCCCAAACGAGACCTTAATACAAAATTGTGAACCATACTTCTTTCACCAATCATAATACCCTTAAGGCATCCCCTACCGATGCCCCAAAAACAACCAATAACTTCTCATGTATACGTTGCGCACAAAGATAGACAGTGGTAATTATATTAGTTTTGCAAAGTGTGTGTGTGATGTGTGTATGAGTGCAATAGGGGTGTAAAAATGGCTCGTGACCCGTTGGCGGCCCGAGGCAGCCCGCAACTTAAGGTAAGCCCAGCCCAGTTAAGCTCGGCCAGGCCAGGGCCAAAGCCCAGCCCGAGATCTTGGTCTTGGGCCTGAACCGTCATTTTGGAAGCCCAGCTCAACCCAACCCAAAAAATTTCATGCCCGGCTACGACCTACCCACCCCCTCAACGACTCTTTGCCAACAGTCACAAAATTCAAAAAAAAAATAAATAAATTTGAATTCGATTCAAACGGTCAAATGACCGTTTAACACCAAACGGCCAAAAACAATTTTTTTTTTTTTTAACAAATCAACCCCTTCCTTCCAAACTCTTATAAATATCCCCCCTCTCCCATTTTATTTCTCACAAACAATTCTCTCTCTCAAACTCTCAATCTCTCTTAACTCTCAACTCTTTCAATTAATTTTGAAGCCACATCTCTAAGTGACAATTGCAATTGTGCAAAAAGAAGCTTCTATTAGAAGAAGATAGTTTTTGCATTGTATTCGTTAATCGGTAATATTAATCAGTTGAATTAAATTTATTAGTTACTCATTTTTTTACGTTAATTATTTCTTAACATATATTAGTTGTTATTGTTTACTCATTATTTAAATTAATTGTTCGTTCTTATATATTATTTTACCTACATTACTATGAATCCTAATATTCCTAATATTTTATGTCGATATTGATGCATATACTATACAACATGAATCTGTTGATTCTCCTTCTCATGTACCTAATATTCCTTTTCAAACAATTGGATCGTCTTCTAGTTGCACGACTAGTAGTGTTTGGGAGCATTTTAAAATCTGTAAATAATTTGATGGTACAATTATAACTAAAGAAAAATGTAAATATTGTATATATTTACTTAGTGTTGCATCTGTATGGGGTACTAATCATCTAAAAAGGCATGCTAACAGACATTTACAAAGTCAACAACCCGATATTAAAAGTCAAATGCAATTAGGAGTTTCATCAACTGGTCATTTGTAAATATTTTTATATGATCCTATACATGTACAAAATTTTGTAATTGATTATATTATTAAAAAAATAAAAAAAGAATAACCTTTTACTACTAGTGAATGTCCTGATTTTTTACAAATGGTTCACGAAGGTTTTGCACTGCAATATCAAAAATTTTCAAGAAATACTACTAGAAACAAAATTTTGAAGAAATCTGAGTGGGCCTGGCAAGCCTTTTTTTTTTTTTATCAAAAATAAACAATAAATGTATTATGTATATATATTATTTATGAGGGATAAAAAAAAAAAAAAAAAAAAAAAAATATAATAATATTTTTTAGTTAAGATTAATATGATGTTTTATGTTTTTTATTTAAATTTAATTTAAATTTAATTATGTATGACTCAAGTTTTTTTGGTTATGATTAAAAATGTATGAAATTATGTAATTTTCTTCTTTTGAAATGAATAATTTTATATATCAAAATGAAACTTGCAATATTACAATCATTAAATTAAATAGATAATATTTATTGAATGAATAATTTTTATTTTAAAATGAAATGAAATAAAATATTACAAAAATTTATATTATTAAATAAAATAAATGTAGATTATTAATGATGGTAGAGCAATTGCATTATTATAGGTCACGTGCATCCCAACTAGGTTGCAATCTACTAGCCTACCAATCATTTGCATTATACTCCATATCAATAATCAAATATAAAAAAATAACGAAATGAAATAGTGAAAAATAAATTGTTGATCAGTCATCGGAGGAGGTAAACAATTCACTCGCGTTGCCCGAGGATATGTCATCTAAATCGGTTTGAATTCTCTCATTTTCACTATAATTTGTCTTATTATAAGCACATGTATATGATCTCTGGATATCATCAGTGTTTCAATCATTTGAGACAAAAGCCTACTACAATAATTGCTCAACACCCATCCACTTGCACTAAAAGCTGTTTCCAAAGCAACTATAAAAATATGAATGATTAGTATATCATGGGTCATCTGTGAAAATACATGCCACATAGTTTCATTTTGTTTCCACCAATCCAAAACATCAAAATTTTCGCAATCATCCACTATTAGACTTTCCAAATAACATTGTAGTTCAAATTTACTTATGCTTGTATATTGAGATATTCTTCTATCTTTTATTGCTGAAAAAACACTTAATCTTCTGCCTCGAGATGAGGTTGTTGGTGTAGTGTGTATAGGTGTATTTGAAGATGCAATTGTCATGTATTCTTCAAATAATGTTTTGCATGTTTTTATAATAAGGGCAAATTATTTTTGATTAGCAAAAATACGTTATAAAAATTATTGTAAACCAATTTCCTTATGCCTAGGATAAATTATTATGGCTAAACCTAAAAGATGAGGTAATGGATTAAAATATTTATCAATTTTTTCTTTCATTGTAGTAATAATGATTATATAATATTCATTACCCATATATTTTACGAAAATTTTCATTATTTCTACTAACGTATGTAAAATAAATGGTGAAGTAGGAATATATATATATATATATAAGAAAATAATTTTATTGCAATATCAAAACTTTTAGAAAATTTTTATATAAGGTTACTTGGCACCAATTAAGTTTTGTGGGAGTCAATACTTCTTCTATTGATATTGTTGCAAAAAATAAATATATTTGTTTTTCTTTGTTTACAAGCTCTTTTTAACATATTATATTTTGAATTTCACCTACTATCTATATCTAAAATTAATTTTTTAAATGACATACCTTCTTATTGACAAATTTTCCTGTATTCCAAAATTCGATTAGCAGAAGACATAATAGTAACAACCGCGTTTTTTTATCACTAGTGCAGAAGTCTCATATACATATATAGCTTCTTTAACAATCAAGTTTAAAATACAGGCACAACAACAAGTATGAAATAAATCATCACCAACAAATAATTGTAAAGTTGATTTCAAATGAGGTACAGTCTGATTGTAATATGTTGTCTTATCTAAACTAATGGTAAATATTTTATTTTGCAAACTCATGTAATATATTTCTTATTTCTACACCAAACAAATAACCAGTGTATGAAAATTCAACTAATCTAAATGAAATAATTTTTTTATTTAATTTCCAATCATTATGAATAAAATGTGCAGTGATAGATTAATATTCTAAACCATTATTTGACCACAGATCAGATGTTAACCAAACTCTTCCATTCAAATTTTTGAATATGTTAAATAATTCACTTTTAATATCCTCAAATTTCTTTAAAATCCTGTTTCTAGTAGTAATATTTCTTGAAAATTTTGATATTGCGATGCAAAACTTTTGTGAACCATTTGTAAAAAATCGATACATTCACTAGTAGTAAAAAGTTGTTCTTTTTTTTATAATATAATCAACTTCAAAATTTTATGCACATATAGGATCATATGAAAATGTTTGAAAATGACCAGTTGATAAAGCCTCTAATTGCATTTGACTTCTAATATCAGGTTATTGATTTTGTAAATATTTATTAGCATGCCTTTTTAGATGACTAGTACCCCTGTAGATGCAACACTAAGTAATGTGCATGATATTTACATTTTGTTTTAATTATAATTGCACCATCAAGATTATTTACAAATATTCTTTCGAAATACTCCCAAACACTACTAGTTGTGCCCCTAGATGATGATCCAGCTGCTGAAATAGGCATATTAGGTACATGAAATGGAGAATCAACAGATTCATGTTGGGTAGTCTATGCATCAATATCGACATAAATATTAGAAATATTATGATTCATTGTAAGTAAAATAATGTATAAGAACTAACAATTAATTTAAATAATGAGTAAACAATAACAAATAATATATGTTAAGAAATAATTAATGTAAAAAAATAAGTAACTAATAAATTTAATTCAACTTATTAATGTTACCGATTGGCGAATGTGATACAAAAATTAGCTTCTTCTGATAAAAGTTTCTTTTTGCACAATTGCAATGGCCACTTCGAGATGAAACTTCAAAATTGATTGAGAGAGTTGGGAGTGAGAGTGAGAGTGAGAGTTAAGAGATATTGAGAGTTTGAGAGAGAGAATTGTTTGTGAGAAATAAAATGGGAGAGGGAGATATTGAAAGGAGTTTCGGAGGAAAAGGGGTTAATTTGTTTGTTTTTTTTTTTAAAAAAAAAAAAATTACCGTTGGAAGTAAACGGTCAAATGGCCATTTGAATATTTTATTATTATTATTTTTTGAATTTTGACCGTTGATGATAGAGAGTCATGGGCAGCAAATTTTTGGATCAAGTCAGGCCAGGCTGGTCACGGGTTGGGCAAGGCTTGAAAATGACGGCTCAGGCTCAAGATCCTGAGCTGGGCTCGAGCCCAGGCATAACCAGTCTGGGCCCACCCTCTTCCGTGGGCAGGTTTCGAACCGTCAACAAGCCACGTGCCATTTTTGCATCCCTAACTTCCACTTTTGTTGAAATTTGAGAAAATACTATACTAACTACTTATCTTTTTCATTTTCCACTGGGATGTAATTTCCCAAATTTCTTAGACCCTTACCAATTAATTTTAAATTTAATACAAAAAATTAAGTACCTCACTTAATATTAAAATTAGGACTAGGCTTGAATTTGGGAGGCCTATGAGATTCATCACGACTCCCGTTTTGATAATTTAAATTATTTATTTTGTAGGACTTTCAACGTATATCATTCATAAAAAAATTAAGTCAATCTAATAATCACAATATATTTATTTTATTGCATTTCTCTTTAGTAAAATGGAGGACACCTATATTTTGAAAAGTAGACCATTTATTATTTTTAGAAACAAACATGATAAAATAAAAATATTATAATTATTGAATCAATTTAATTTTTTCACGAATGATATAGACCGAGAGTTTTACAAAATAAGGCCAAGTTTGACATCTACTAAATAATATAAAAAGTCAAAAAGTCACTATCCTATTTAAGTCACATCATTTTATTTAAATAATAATACGGTTCATCAAAATTATATTTTTAATGGGTCACACGCGACCCTCAAGTTCAAATTTAAATTTGAAAATAACCCAACCCTAAAATAACCATCATCCCCTCAAATTTCACCATCCCACCCCACCCACCTTCGACTACCACCCGTAACTCTGGCCACCCTCCCCTACCCCTCTCCAACTTTTGGTGCCACCTTACCCCTCTCAACCTTCCCCCATCACCCTCAAACCCCTATTCTTTTTATTCCGCCACCACTAAACAATCTCTCTCCTCTTAGTCGCTAGAGAGAAGAATAGATTATGGCTACAAACCTCTATTCTTCTTATTCCACCACTAAACAATCTCCCTCCTCTTAGTCACTAGAGAGAAGAATAGGCCATGAATTCTAGCTAGAGATGACGAGAGACTAGGGATTATAACTGACCAGTAACCTACGACTACTGAAACCCTAACTAAACAAAACATATAGTACTCCAATTTGGGTAAAATTTATTTTTAAGTAGCAAAAGTCTTTAAGTTACTTGATTACGTCTTATCATTCATGACTTCGAAGTAAATGAAATGAAGTATTCAACATCCCTGATTGCGTCTCTTGAAAAAATAATAAAAAATGTAACAGTAATAATTATTGTGAAAGTAGGTTGAGTATGCATGGAAGATATTCTTAAAACCCCAAGGTGCTAGTAGACCTGCAACTTGAGAGTGTGCTCCTTATATGGTCTGAAGTTCGAAACCTTTTAGATGCAAACAATTTTTTTAGTTCAGTCCATACGAGCTTTATCCAGACTTTAATTGGGCCCACTACTAGTGAATGGTGAGATTAATCCTCCAAATTAGTTGGTCCCTAAGATTGGATACCAAGTTATCTTCAAAAAAGGAAAAAAAAAAAAAAAAAAAAAAAAACACTCATACCATTTAGATAAAAATTCACCTCAGATTCATGCAAACATGGGTCAAACTAACTTCAAATTTCATATACGCACATTATCCAAACATCTCCTCAATGTAAAATATACTGTTCTAAAATACTTAGAGAGAGAGAGAGATGCTTTAAAGGACATGCTACAAGGGTTTGTCGTATTAGGGCGACTTGGCCCAAAAGTTAGTATTGAGTACCATCTTATTCTCCACAAACCCTACTTTAACAGAAGACTATGCACTGAATCGCTCATTTAATCATTAATGCTATTCTGATATACATGAAAAGCGCAATCCACAAGCGCTTCTGAAGGAAGAAAATGATTAAATTACTTGTAAACTCATTCTATCAAACAAATAGCAATGGAATGGGCAGTATATTAGAGAACTAGCAATTCAGACTATGCTAAGGCTTCCTGGTCAATTCATGCCTACACCTCTTCACGAGCCAACCACTCTCCCAAATACTCTTCTGAAGAGACCGCGTCTACGTCTTTTAGTCTTGAGATCCTCCCCTGAAACAGTATCAGTTTTTAAATGTTACAAAACATACTAACTGAAAAATTATAGAACAAGGAAACTTGCTTTTGAAAATCAAGATTTAATATGAGCCACCTTACCTTTTAGTCTACCAGCAAGATACAATGCTTCTTCTGCAATCGGTCTCCACTGCTCCGCACATGAGTAGTTGATTCCAAGACCAACACTAAGTCCTCTCAAAATATGCACCGTTCGAAGAATAGAAAACAATTCTTCTGGAAAAACCTACCATTGCCATAACACAATAAGGAAATCTAGTGGTATAAGATCAAGGAATATAGTGGAATGAAAAATCCATCATATAACATGTTTCTTGTTATTAGCGAATGAAACAGAGCTTCAAATACGCACTCAACCACACTACTAGAACAAATGTTTATATTCAACAATATTTGGGGTGATATTAGGAAACAAGCATGAAAGATGAAACTGATACTCAAGGAAAATACAACAGAACAAAAAGGGTTTTACCTCAATTTTAAAAATTATAAGGAATTGATAAAAATATCACATCTTCATGAAATATGAAACACTAATTTCTAATGTCACCACACCACAAGAACACAGAATTGTTTTGAATCCTCTGCAGAAATAATAGGTTCCTTTACATCTGGTATCCGTATAGCCACAGAAGGCACAGAGACACTAATCATTGTTGTTTACTAATAAACAAGCATATAAGCAATGATGATAGGTTCAAGTCCTTTGGTGGGATGTCAAAGAACAGGAAAATGGGAGATATTGAATACCTCATAGCTAATCAATCCAAGGAATTTAATGCATACCGGAACGGAAAACTTTTTTATTGAAGATTCGTCTGAGAAAGGTTGCAACATTGTCACGCCAGGCGGTAACTTTGTATCAAACATTGTCTGCGCCAACTTAAGCATTTCCTTCTGTTCATCCTCACACTTGCTCAAGGTATCTATGCCTAGCTCCCTAAGTAAATGAATAAAACGTAAATAATAGTCAAACCCAACAAAGTCAACATTGATATCAAAAAGAAAAAGAAAATCAATCCATTTGTTCTATTGAATAGCTACATCACACACATATATTAGCTAATACATATAATCATATACTAATCTCGATTGATAAAACTCGCCTCCCCTCCTTCTCTTTCTTTTTCTTTTGTTCTTCTTCCTTGTTTCTTTTTTCTTCTTTTTTCCCCCTTTTTTTGATTGACATCAGGTTGTCCGGATCAAAACCCGACTAATCCCCAGGGGTGCACAGGTCATCTGCAAGAAGTTTCCCGCAAGGACACCACGGTTAATTCAAGGGTTTTTTCTCAGTCCGATGGCCCCAAGGAATCGTTAGCACCTAAGAGATTGCAATCCCTGAACCTTGGAGGGAGCACACCCCCAAGATCCAAGGCGTTGCCACCAAGCGAACCCCTTGGGGTTTTTTCCCCCTTTTTTTAACTCTCCCTCTATGCCAAATATGATAAACAAGGAATCTATGGGCAAATTTTAGTACCTGTAGCTCTTTGATACCCTTAAGGAATCATTATCAGCAATAGCAAGTACCAGATTTGCATATCCAAGCCTTAAATTGTCCGGGAGGTCCTTCACTTGCCCATAGTCAAGCAAGGCAACCTGATCAGGGAGAAAAGGAAGATTCAAATTTAAGATATTTGAATACAAGCATGCACATAAATGATATTGGAATATGAAGCAACCAACTATGTAATCCATCTTTCTGGCTAAATCATCTAATCATTAAGCTAAAATCACTAATTTGGGAACAGAATTTAGGCTATCAACAAAGAGTGAAGAAAGAGAAAATGTTGGGAAGATGGAAGCTCAGTTTTAACGTAGTAAAGTTTGGTTGCTAACTTGCCTCTGAACCTTTACAGATGAGAATATTTCCAGGATGGGGATCTGCATGGAAGAAACCACTCTTCAGTATCATTTGTCCATATGCAAGTGTCAAACTTTTAAGGATGTTCCTGCGTGTGAGATATTTTAGTAAGAGTGTTGAGCTTTTCATCTACTTATGGCATTGTTAAAGGATCGTCGATACCAAAAAGAAAGAACAAGAAGCCACTGTCAAGATGCTTCTTAAAAGAGGAATGATGGCCAGTGGAATATTAAAGACCACATTCAAGAGGGAAAAAATTCCCTTGGTCTAGGGTTTTTTATGCAATGTGGTTGGTAATCTTGATTTTCACCATGAAATTTGCATCCAGAGAATACTGTCAAAAATGGCACCTAGACAAAGCAGGTACATTTACTGAGGAAAGGGTGCAAACTAAGAAGCACGAACACTTCTAAAAAGGTAATGTGTTGTATCCGACACGACACTCGCTAGACACTTCACAACAGTTAGACACACATGAAACACATTACAAGTTTTAACAAAAAAAATTCCATAATAAAACAAAAACAATGTAAACTATTGACCTAAATATTCCTATATATGACATCTAATAATTATTTATCCTTACATATGACATATGATAAATAGGGATAATTGGTGAAAAGTCCACACCAACTGGGCCGTATGTTATTTGGTCCAAGGTTTAATTCTTTTTTGTGGTGAAGACATGTTTAATGAAATTGTTTGATGAGAAGGACAGACTATTGTTTTGAAGGAATCTTTTTTCCAATTTTCCCTCATCACCAGCTGGTTACTGGAAAATTTGTCGGCGGCAGAAATTTTTTCGAAAAATTCGTCGGCGCCGGAAAACTTGCCGGAGGTGGCCAGCAACGACAGGTGATGGTGGTGGTGATATGGACATATAGGTAACACATGGACAAATAGTGGACGGCACGTGGGACAAATAGATGACACTTAGACAAATAGATGAGGTGGACAAATAGATAGGAATAATACGGGGTATGGTTGGTTTGCATTTGGGAGATGAGTTTTAGAAAATTTTAAAAAATTGTTTGGTAGGAGTTTTTCTCAAAAAATTTCCAAAATCACTTTCTCTCTCTTACACATCAATCAATTACTTTTTCTCTTACACACATCTACTCAAATTCTCCCAAAATATCAAATCATCCCAAACTCCAAAAAAAACAACTCTCTCAAAATATACAACCAAACAAACCAAAAAAATTTCTAAACTCTCTCTCCAAAATTTTTTTCAAAAACAACTCTCCCAAAAACAAACCAAACAAGCCCATGGTCTTTCAAATTATTATTATCCTTTTGGTCCAAAAAGAATAGAGTTTGGGGCTATTGCCCCAAAAGTTTTGAAATTGGACCCATGGTCTGAGTACCCTAATAAATATATAAAATTATATATTTTATATATGTCTCCCACATGTCATGTCCTACATTTTTTTGAAAATTTTTGTGTTGGCTTGTCTGTGTCGTATCTGTGTATGCTTCTTAAGGTGCAAGGGCCAATCTAACGGGGATTTCCCAAGCGAATTACCAAGTAACAACTTGCATTCAAAAACAGAAATCTTGACAGATGACACCTTTTAACTATTTGAATACCTCCCTCACACTTCTAGCCATTACATATTAGAGCATCTTAAGAAAACTTGCCAGGGGTGGCGTCACTTAATGAAGAGTGGTGTAAGCCAAACCCCTTTAAAATAATATATCTTTTTTATCTAAAAATAATAATAATACAATTGTCACCACCACTGAAAAATGAGTTTGAACCCCTATACATCTTTAATCTATATTACATTACACAACAACCTTTTGAAAATGTCTTCCTTAGAGCAGTAGTGTAATATTTAGGTTTAGTAGAGGTAAAATAGCAGTGTAGTAAAAAACACTCACTCTAGCTATATGTTTTGCTCGTATCATTCCTATGCCAAATTTTTATACTATACTTTTTGACCAGCAAACTTCTTTCTTCTTCCTTTTTTTTTTTTAATTAATTTTTTTTTTTTATATAAAAATTACATCTATGCATTATTTTTGCAATTTAATTTATCACTAACTACAACTATTTCATGTGCAGATAAATTGAGTAAGAATTAATTTGGCACAAATAAAATTAAGATAAATTAACGTAAAGATTAAAAAAAAAGTACATCTATGCACAAGCCCAATTATTTATTTTATAATTTTGACTTAATAAATTAAAGCATTATTAAAAAAAAATGGTGGTTGATTGTTTAACGAATAAAAAATAGCATAAAAAATATTACATTGTTGAAGCACATGTGCTATTTTAGCACAGTAAATACTACACACAACTGGACTAACTTTGAATAATTTGTATAAAGTACATTTTTGTTGTGTATAGCACAAAAGTACTAAACTACTAGAGATGTTCTTATAGTTTGTAGCTAAGGTTGTTAATCTGGGCTGAAAGGTACCACATTGAGGCCGTCTAAGTTACATTTATAGTCTTTGAGGTACGGTTACTTGCAAATATGATGTATTTCTCGTGTGTGCAGGTTTGACGGGCAGTTCTCAATTAAATGGTTAAAAAGTGGTGGAACTAAAGAGAAAGAGATCACGGAGTCTCTCAGCACGAGCAGCAGGATCTCGGCATGAGCAGCAAACGCAAGATGGTCACTGCAGCACTGCTGAGCCGCCGCACATGTGGCCATCCACTGCACGAGCAGCCACCTTAACAGCACGAGCGGCCATTCCTCAAATGTGTACTGTCAAAGTTTTGCACGTGCGGAGAATTTTGACTGCCCTCAAAATGTGTGCGGAAATGAGAAATGAGCTTAAGAGAATTCAAGTATAAAAAGAAAAAGAAAAGAAAGAAAGAAAAAGGGTTATGATTTGCTTTGGTTGAAAGAGGGAGGCAACTAGGGCTAGTGGGGAAGCAAACCTTGTACATCCATGGGGTTCACCATCTCCTCCATTTCCTTGTCACTCCTACCTATCTCCATGAGTGGCTAAACACCATACTTAGGCTGCGTTTGGTTTAGTTTTGGAATTGTGATTCTCTTTTTGGACTTGTGATGTGAGTGTGGAATTGTTAGGTGAGTTTTGAAAAGAGAATTTGTTTAGTTATGAGTTTTGAAAAGTGAAAAGAGCGGATTGGGTCTACTCGGTCGTCCGCCCAGACATCCTCCTGGACATCCAGTCAGTTGACCGGAACAGTGAATTTTTAAATTTTATTTATTTATTTATTTATCTTTCCAATTACAACCTGTTATTTGAAGGGGGGAAAAAAAAATTATAATTGTTTTAGATATTTTTTAAATATAAAAATTATTATTTTTAAATTTTTTATAAAAATAATTTAACAATCCCATCACTAACCATCTTCGACGCTATATCATCAAAAGAGTTTTGAAAAGAGTTTTGTACTGTGTGTTTGGTTATGAGTTTTGAAATTAATTTTTGAACTGAGTTGTGTGTTTAGTTATGAATTTTGAAAAGTATTTTGAAAATTTTGCCTTTAGAATCATGATTCCAAAGACAAACCAAATGGAGCCTTAGGGTTTCGACCCTAGCCAAGTAACCAGATTTTCATCTTGACAGCTTTGTATTGTATTGTATTGTTTTAATTGGAATCAATTGTAAAACTTTTGAGTTCTTGAATCAAATTATTTCTATCTTTACTCTTGATTCAATTTTTGTGATTGCGAATGAATGTTGTACTTTAGTTTTCATTGTTGTTGTATTTGGAACTTGAGACGGGCTATGCTCTCACTAGACAGGTTGTGCCACAAACCCTAGTTTAGAGTGGACAATCTGTGCTGGTTGAGATACGCCGTACTCTTGCCTTGAACACAACATTACTTTTCTTTTCAATTTCCAACTTGTAGTTGAGAAATTTGCTCATTCCAATCAATCATTCGTATAATTTAAGATGAGAATTTGGGTACGGAACTAGAGGTGGATTCGGATCCTTAAGTTACCATTTCTTATTATTTAACTCGAATGTCCTTGCTTATTTAGTAGGGTTTCATTATTTGTCTCAACAAACAATTCATCAACAAACTAATTTGGGAATTGATAATTGAAATAGTTATAATTACACAATTGTCCCTGTGGATACGATACCCATACTCTACCAGTTTACACATTTTAACACCTTTACAGGAAGATTGATTTGAGACAATCAGTTGTTCCATTTTAAAATTCAATAATTAGATTTGTTTGCTCCATATTTAAGTTCTTGCCCTTCACAACAAAAAGTTCTCCAAATAATTTGACTCCTTACCATTTGTTTTTGGGGCTTGATTTGCATACAAAATTGAGAATCATTTCGTCGATCATTGATGGATTGCTCTATTTTCACTTGGTTTATATTTAAGCGTTGCTCACAAGTTGTTGGATGAAATAATTTACAAGAATACAGTTTTTTATATGTAGCAAAACAAAATTGGTTGAAATATAAGGTTTTTTGAATTGATTTATTGCTTGATTGAGAATTTATTTATTTTACTTCTATATCTGTCAACATTAGTTACTCAAAAAGATTGAAATAGTGTTAGCCTCTAATGAGTTTCTATCTTCAAAAAAAAAAAAAAAAACCTTGATCAGTAGACTTAATTTAAATGTTAACTATAAGAAATTGACAAGGTAAAAGGGAACGAGGATGGAAGCCCACCTATCATAAAAGTTCATGAATTTACATGTCTTGTTAAAATAAAGTACTTACATTAAAATTCTCTTCATATTAAAATTCTCTTTTTGTTTTGTGATTTGAGATATTTAATTTAGTTTGTCGATTTATTACAAATATGTTATGAAATTTAAGTGTGAATTTTCTGTAGAATTTCTAGAATTTAAAATTTTAAATGTCAACACTGATAAAAATTAGCCCCAATGTAATTTGGCAGGCTCTAATGGATTATTGAAAGAAAATGTAATGCAAAAAAACAAAAACAAAAGCATTATAAATCATCCAAATGGCCATGCGATGCAAAACTTATACTATGACTCCCTGCAGCCATTGGAAGCTACTCATAGTCTACCAAGGTAAGCCAAGAAGAAACTAAGACTTAAAGCTAATAAGTTATGGGATCAAGGGGCTTACTGCTTCGCTGCTGCTGCAATCATACCATGAGGATTTATGCCTCTTTTATCTATTTCATCTCCAAGCTTTAGGATTGGGATTCCATCAATATATTCCATTACCAAGACCCTCCTAACCAAACAATGAAACCCTTAATTACCAAAAGGTGAAGTGAAATCACAGCATCAACAATGGTGCAGTATAGAATTTGGAAAAACACAATAAACCAACATATCAGTGGCCAAAAGAGTAAAGTAAATTCATTGAAATCAATCTAATTGCAGAAGGCGGCATTAGTAAGGTTGTGACAACAGATGATAGCCATTAAGATGAAGGACTGTGGAGGAAAGAAGTGCAACTGCAATTGCTCTCTGTTCATTGTTTGAATTACCAAAATTACTGGCGTAAATTACTGGCTTAACAGTGTCAGATCATTAAATACAGCAATGCAATCATAGAAACAATATATAACATGAAAAAATGCAACTAGTGTTTTAAACAAAGAGTGGGTTGATATATTAGAGCCTTTACTAGAAAAGACAACGTCATTTTTCATCCATATTATTAACAGTATGAATGATCGTACAGGTACAAAGTGTTACTAAAATTAGAACTTTAGGGAAGCATAATGTAATTATATCAAACTTGTTGAGCTTATTGTATTTTTCTTCAACCTTTAGGGAGGTTAGTGTATTTACCCATTAATAACAATACAAATATTCTCTTATTGCTTATACCTGTCCTCTCAGTGTTCCAATATTGACTTTTTGAAACTGGAACTATGAAGTTTCATCCACCACTTCATCTTGTCAATAGTTTTTTTTCTTTTCAATTTTTTTTCTTTTTTTCAGATTAAACATAACATCTCTTCTTACAAACTACATTTTTTACCGCATCCCATTGTTAAATTTAGCACCTTCTAATATGCAAATTTTTTCTCACTACTTTTCTACATGTATGTACAGTGAGAAACACAGTGACCTGTAACCTGCCTTTGTGTTCATGTGTCATGCTTGTTATGCAAATGTTAACATGTTCATTTCTGAATGTGTTTGTGTATTCATTCATCTATTTTGTATTAATTATTAATTCTAACAAAAAAGTGAGCAATACTAAAAAGCCAATTCACAAAGCCCAAACTAAACAGAGAAATCCTGTATAGGTTGAACACACAATACCAATTCTTATGTTAGAGATGTGACAATATACAAGAATGGAAAACTTAACCTTGCTCCAAATAACGTGAAGAAATCCCGAAGCATGAAAGATGTGGCACACTTCCAACTTTACTAAGTTCAATTTATGTCTGTGAAATTTATATTATATTTTTGGTATATTATAACATCACGTATAACAAGAGATTCAGAGAGAGCAAACCAAGGAAATCGATTGCAAACCAAGGAATCAGAGAAGAAAATGTTGCAAAATCGGAAAGAACAGACCGAACTAGAGAATTCAGGAATACCTTGAACCAAAGAGCAACCAGCATACCAAAGAGCAACCAGCATACCAAAGAGCAAACAGCGAACCAGCGACGAATCAGAGAGAAAGAGAGTAGATCGAGACCCAATAGTCCAATCAATCACGACCTGAAGCAACAAACCAGAATTACAGCGAAAAAGATCCCGTCGAACTGAACCAGAGTCAGAAAAACCAGAAACAGAGGTAGGGTTTCCCTGGCTCTGATACCATGAAAGAATCCCTTTGGAGAAAGAATGTATTATTTCTGAATGAATGATTACATAGCTATTGAGTCTCTTAAATATAGACAAGCAAAATCGAAAGAGAAAAACTACTGAATAGGGAACTTCTAAGTTCTAGCCTAAATTACAATAGGAAATATACCAAAAATATAATATACGTTTCACAACGTGCACCTCTCAACCACACCTTATGTCATGCTTGATGCCACCAATATCCTACATTGAATCTCACAAAAATCTTTGCTCTCAAAGAAGATAGTCAACTTCTTCATTCATATAGTAGAAACTAGGAAGAAGATAGAAGGAAGGAATGATCATGGATTGTGTTTACTCTATACCTTTGAAGTCCATATTCTTAAGCATGAAGCTTGAAGCTTACTCAAATCAAATTTTTCCAAAAGGCACAAGGCAACCGATAGTGCCATGATCATAAACAAAGTTACTACCTTGTAATTAAATCCACATTTATCATCATCAAATAAAGTGCAATATTAAATTTCCATCTCTACAGCATCAAATATTTATTTTCACAAACATTTATGCATTGGTTGTTGTACCCAAAAGGCACTATTACGTATGTGGGCACTAAGAGTGAGTTATTGCTACAGTTTAAGATGTAATGAAACTCAAACACTCACTCATGAATCAAATTGATTGAATCAAGTTAGGAATAAATTACCAAAAAAGCAAGACCACAAAAATATATATATATATACCTAAAAGCTACATTTGCACATCCTGGGTGTAATGTTTGATAATTATTAACAATGTTTTTCTGATACAAGTATCAAAAAGTTTCAAAATTAAATAAACATTAAATACTTTGGTCCTAGCTAAATACCACAGAGCCAGCCAGAGGAAAATGAAATACACCACAACATACCTAGTGACCATATCCCGCATCACCCTTGGCACCATGACAGGAGCTTTTTTATTGTTCTCAAGCATAAAACGTTTAATTCTTTCCATAGCATCAGCTTCTCTCTTGAAGTCAAATTCAAACCCAATCTTCAATGATATAAACGAAAGCTACATTATCATCTAAAAACAGGATCTGATAAAGTCTCACATAAAGAAAAAGTCTACATTTACTAAATTAGGAAAGAACAGTAACAGTATAAATTTCTACCAACAAATGGGTTTAAACTTGATTTTATTTAGCATTGCTATAACTCGAGTTATACATATGAGGTCAAGGAAATATTGAAAATTATAAAGTTCAAGATAACCACAGACCTCACTTTGAAACATTAAAACAAATAATATGACCCAGACAGTAGAAACACTGTGTGGAAGAAAATTTGTTACTGGTGGAAGGAAAATCAGTTTTTGCTTCTCTAAAGGTGGTAAATTACTTCCAAAATGCTAGCCACAATGTTTAGAGTTTGGCAGTAAGAAAAAAGATCATTTGAGATTCATTTGAATATCTACCATACC
This sequence comes from Camellia lanceoleosa, assembly GCA_025200525.1. NCBI lineage: Eukaryota > Viridiplantae > Streptophyta > Magnoliopsida > Ericales > Theaceae > Camellia > Camellia lanceoleosa. Next base: position 68,268,893 of record CM045772.1, on the reverse strand, counting down.
ATGATCAGCTCTAAGCATCAGCTAATGTTTTAAAAGCCAGTGTACTTGTACATCCGACTTGTCATGATATGAGAAATGTAGTCACCACATCCACTTTGAACCTGATTTTAAGTTGGCAGAAACTTACCAAGTTAAATTAATCAGATTCCACTATGAGATTTGGATAAAAGTATGTCTTGCATGGAGGCTTAGAGCAAGAACATATCACCAAGCTTTACAGCCACCAAAAAGGGTGTAAGGGTCTAAGTATTACAGACAGTTACAATTCTCTAACAGCCCTAGAAACATATTGGATAATACATCTTGGACATTCCAAAAATATGAAAGTAAATATCATCATTTGGGATACTCAGCTAACACTTCTCAGATTTTCCTCCTTCCATGTCAAGGATGAAATGGACACAATTTAAAATGAGGAAAAAGTACAGTCACAAGACAACAAAACGAAAGACTACAAGGGTAGTCTATTATAAACATGTGATTATGTAAATCATAGTTGTTGAGCTTCACTTTCTACATAATATGTTGTTGTATTCAATCTCTAGATATATATATATATATATATTTGTGTCCTCATTGTATCCATTCCTACTTTTTTATTGGAGTGTCTGTTTTTGGTCATGTCTACGTCTCATGTAGGTTTCTGTCCTCATAAGCAAGTTTCATATAAATGATGACAAACATTCAACAGATGCACAATGAAGACTTCGAGCAAATTTGGTTAAATTATGGAAAATGCTTTTTCTTTTTTGATCAGCGACCAACAAAGATTTTATTAAGACACATAGCCAAAAGAGAAGAGGATAAGGCATCCTCTATAAAGAAAAGTACATATAGAAAAGACAAAGCAGTGCAAAGAGACGAAACTCAAAACAAATGGGACACTACATATCACAAACTAACACCAAATCTGCTGCAATCAAAAAAAGAGGAATTCCTTTGATCAAAGGATTCACCGACACCCAAAAAGAAGCTAAATGTCGAACTTTTTCCCATAAAAAAATCAATATCTCAAGATACTTCTTCGAAGATACCCATTTCTCTCCAACCAAATGACCCAAAAAATCGCAAAGATAGCACCAAGCCAAAGCACCTTGGCCCTCTTTGACCTGCCCAATACTCGAAAATCAATTAAAATCATTTGTACACTATCTTTTGGAGCCACCCACATAACATTCCCCAAACAAAACAACCTTTACCATAAGCTCACTACTACTGGACAATGCAGGAATAAATGGTCCAATGATTCTCCATTCCTCCAACACATTATGCACCATTGAGGATTTAGAGAATGGGAAAGTCTCCTCTTTTGCAATGTGTCATTTGTTAAAGTGCCTCCATGAACTAAGGTCCACATGAACATCTTTACCTTAAGAGGAACACAAGCTCTCTATAACTTCTTGTGAAAAGAAAACAAAAGTATGTGAGGCCTATCAATGAGTTTGTCAAAAACAGTTTTACAAGAAAAGGAACCCGAAGAATGAATAGCCCAAACCCACTTGTCCTCTAAAGTTAGAACCAAAGAGACATGTTCAAGCCTTGACAATAGATCCACCAATTCCCCAACTTCCCTATCATTAAGATTTCTAGGAAAATTAAAATTCCAAGAAATTAGAGCCAAAGACGAGCATGCCATGGATGCAATAGAGCAATCATGAGACTAAGACACTCTACACAAATGCGGGAAAGACACAACAAAGGAAGAAGAACCCACCCAAACATCCTCCTGAAATCTGGCAACTTCCCCATTACCCACCTTCACAAAAATGAAACAAAGCCAGATTGGATAAATATGAGATATTCATTTCCAAGGAGCACGACCATTACCCCTAGTGACCACCTGTGAGTCTCTACCATTAGCATGAATCTCATACTTGCTTCTAATGACCTTGTGCCATAATGAATCACACTCATTTGGGAATCTCCATAACCACTTGCCACGTAGAGCTGTGTTCCTAGCCACAGTATTACCGATGGCCAAACCCCCTTTCTCCTTAAGAAAGGAAACTGTCTCTCGATTCACCAAATGATCCTTTCTGCCCTCATCCTTGCCTCCCCTCCCCCCCTTCCCGACCAAAAAAAAAGAAAACCTCGCATCAATTTTTCTAAAGATCTTGCCACCTTAACTAGGATCTTAAACAAAGACATAAAGTAAACTGGAATGCCACTTAGAATTGTCTAAACCAAAGTGTACGTACCTGTCGAGAAAGTAAAGCCCTATTCCATCCTTCCAACCTCTTTCCTATCTTTTTCACAACTGGAATCCCAAATGATTCATTTCTAGGGTTACCTCCCAAAGGAAGTCTCAAATATCTAATCGGAAGTGTCTCCACACCACATCCTAGAAGCACAGCCACTCACTCAAGCTTACTACTCTCTACATTAATACCAACCACACTACTCTTTTCTAGATTATCCTTGAGACCTGAAATCACCCCCAAAAGTTTCACCACTGAAAAAAAATTTAACTAATTCTTTTTCATCCCCCGAGGAAAAGAAAGTAGTGCCATCCGCAAACTATAAATGTATCAAACTAATCCTATCTTTACCAACATGTAAGCCCTCAAACAAACCTGCCTCTCTAGCCATATCCACCATCCTTTTTTAACATGTCTACCACCAAAATAAAAAGAAAAGGAGATAAGGGATCCCCCTTCCTAAGTTCTCGGGAAGCCTTAAAAGCTCTCCCTTGGCTTACCATTGACTATTACCGACATACTACAAGTCGCCAAACACCCCCTAATCCATGATCTTTGTCTCTCTCCATAACCTTTCCTTTCTATTACAAAATCCAAAAAATGCCAATCCATGTCATCATAAGCTTTCTCAAAATCTGCCTTAAAGACAATCCCTTCGTTCCCTAAACTCTTATATTCATCCGCCACCTCATTTGCCACCAGAACCACATCTAAAATCTGTCTGCCTTTCACAAAAGCCGCTTGAGATGGGGAAATAGTAGCCCCCAATGAAGACCTCAACCTTTTTGACAAAACTTTTCCCAAAATCTTATAAAGTGATGTAACCAAGCTAATAGGTCTGAAATCTCTGATTTTGATAGCTCCCTCATTCTTAGGAATTAAATATATGAAAGTGGCATTTGAGCACAAATTAACCACCCCCATCTCATGAAATTCCGTAAAAATTCTAAACAAATCCTCTTTCACCGCCTTCCAGCAATCTTGACAAACAGCAATGGAGAAACCATCCGGGCCTGGGCTTTATCCCTCTCACAATCAAATACCACTTCTCTAATCTCCAATTCCTCAAAAGGTCTCTCTAACCAACTTGCATTTGCCAGATCAATAGACCTCCACTCAAATCTTTCTATCCCTGGTCTAACCATCTCATCCTTCGAATACAGCTTAGAATAAAAATCTAAAAATTCCCTTGACTATATGATCCTCCCTTTCCTCCACTATCCTCGGGCTTCTTCTTTTTCCCATCTGCCATCTTATGAAAAAACTTTGAATTAATGTCCCCCTCCTTTAACCACTACATCTTTGCCTTTTGGGCCTAAAAGAGCTACTCCCTAAAAATCAACTCCTCCAATTTCAATTTTAGCTCATTTATTTCACTGATTGATCCATCTAGCTCCCCTTGCATCTCCCTTGCATCAATTTCCTCAATCCTATGCTCAATCTGAGATTTTAAAGCCACCAAGTCCCCAAAAACCTCCATATTCAAGTTTTTCACATCCTCTTTAATCAACTTCAACTTCCTCATAAATTTAAAACCCTCCCACCCATGACATCTAGCATTATTCCACCATTCCACAAAATTTTCCTTGATAGAGTGATGATCCAACCACAAAATTTCAAATATGAAGGGAGTCAATCCCTTACCTAAAAGGACAAACTCTCTATCATAATGGGACAATGATCAAAAACTAATCTTGGTAATGTTTCCTACCTCACATTGGGAAAGACCCCCTCCTATCCCATAAGAGAATAAAAACCTGTCCAATCTACAACATACCAAATTTTCCTATGAATTTGACCAAGTGAATCTAGCATTAAAGAGAAAAGGATTCATCAACTCACACTCTCTAATAAACCTGTCAAAATCCGGCATTCCTCCATTGATCCTATTCCCAGTGATCTTCTCCGAAATCTTTCTAACCACATTGAAACCCCTCCCTAAACACCAATTTGGAGAACACAACCCATATAACCCATATAACTCCTCCCACCAATCCCTCCTCCTAGAAGGACCGTCAACCACACTCAGTCCAGATTCCTAAACCTATTGATAATGAGAACTCCCCTGCTAAAGACTCACACTCTGAAACAACCCTCTCATCCCAAATGATTAAAATACCCCCAGACCTTCCAACTGAAGGTACAAAAGCCCACCGCCTGTGCCTAGATCCCCAAATACTTTTAATAAAATTCCTATCGCACCCTTCCACCTTAGTTTCCTGAAAAATGACAATATTTGGTTGATCTTTCTTTAAAAAATCCCTAATAACCCCTTCTTCTTTCGAGAGCCCAAACCTCGCACATTCCAAGTAAGAGGGGATTTATGCCGCACAACGGACCAAACTATAGCCTTGGGCCGAACTGAAACAACACTAGACACAATGTTGGGCTGAACTGAATCAACATAAGGCACTGTGCTGGGCCGAGCTAACCTAACGCTTGGTGTGGCGTTGGACCGAGCTAAACCTTCCTGGTCTCCGGCTTAGTGCCAAAATAAGTCGTGCTTGAACTGCAAGAGTGGCTCAAGCAAGGCTTGGTTTGAACCGCAAGCATGGATTGAGTGGAATAATGACAGGCCGCGTCTTTGGCCAAGCGAGCGATTGGTAGGTTGACTGGTCCAGGAGTATTGTGACCTCGTGGCACTGGTCGGGAATGTAGCCAGCTAGGGAGCCGACCTGACTTAGCTCAACACAAGGTGGATCTAAGCTAGCAGTCTGGGGACGCCACAAGTTATTGCTTAGTTGAGACTCTCCACGTGATCCAATGGCATGAGGAGAGGAATCCACTAGTATACGTCAATACCGTTTGGCAGTTTAGCCAATACTGTTTGGCAATATTGACACGTACACATGTAGGGAAAGGAGAGGGCAGTGCAGTCCAGGAAAGAACAACAGAGGTAATGCACGCACAATCTGGGGCTACATGGCCAGCCTGGATAAGAAGGGCGCATAGAGTCAGGGAAAGGTATGCAAACTCTTACAATTCTCTCCCTTGTGCTCTACTTTCTCTCTTTTTCTCCAAGAAAGCTAACTTGACCACCGAAGGAGTTTTCAGGCAAACCACCCGTCGGGTAGCTCACCTCTGTTCTATTCGCAGCGAGTCAGAGTTCTGTTAAAGGAGATGAGCTTGGTAGCAAGGCGTACGGAATCGTGCTCACAATGGCGTCGTCTATGAGAAAGAGGGAATCGTGCTCACAATGATGGTTGGAATGGCACTGAGAGCAGTGATAGGGTTAGGGTTTGATTTCGAGAAAGATGAACAGTGGGGCACATATGATGCGTGAATGGCATATACGTAGGCAAAGATGAAAAGGCACCAACTTTTCAAATTTCGGAGATTGTGTTGACAGCTAGAGGGTCGCACGGAACCACTAGGAAGATGCCACGTGGCGTGATGCGATGGGTTGTCAGCATGGCTAACTAATGGAATGGACAGGTGGCGGTATAAATATCAAAAGCCGACCAAAGAGATAGCTCAGCTATGAAAGGTAATCCCAGTCATGCCAAGGCAGACGAAATTAAGAGGCAATTGAGGGAAGGATTTATACCGAACAACAGGCCGAGCTATGGCCTTGGGCCGAACTGAATCAACACTGGACACGATGTTGGGCCGAACTAAATCAACATGAGGCATTGTGTTGGGTTGAGCTAAGCCAAATCTTGATGTGGCGTTGGATCGAGCTAAACCTTCGTGATCTCCGACTTAGTGCCAAAATAAGTCGTGCTTGAACCGCTCAAGGCTTTGTTTGAACCGCAAGCGTGGACCTAGTGGAATAATGACGGGCCGCAGTCTTTGGCCAAGCAGGCAACTAGCGGGTTGACCGGTCCAGGAGTATTGTGACCTCGTGACACTGGCCGAGAACATGGCTAGTTGGGGAGCCGGCCTGACTTAGATCGGCACAAGGTGGATCTAAGCTAGCAGTCTGAGGACGCCACAAGTTATTGCTCTATTGAGACTCTCCACATGGTCCAATGGCATGAGGAGAGGAATCCGCTATGAGTATAAGTTAATACCGTTTGGCGGTTTGGCCAATACTGTTTGGCAATATTAACGCGCACACGTGTAGAAAAAAGAGAGGACAGTATACCCATGCATCCAGGAAAAGACAACAGAGATAGTGCGTGCACAATCTGGGACTGCATGGCCAGCTTAGATATGAAGGGGCGCACAGAGTTTGGGAAAGGTATGCAAACTCTTACAATTCTCTCCCTTGAGCTATACATTCTCTCTTCTTCTCCAATAAAGCTAATTTGACCGTCGGAGGGGTTTTCCGGCAAATCACCTGCCAACTAGCTCACCTCTATTTTGTTTGCAACAAGTCAGAGTTCTATTAGAGGAGACAAGCTTAGCAGCAAGGCATATGGAAGGCGACGGATATTTCCTCCCCGTACACCAACTAATAATCTTCATTGAGAAACATCAACACCCCTAACCTTCTCATGTCGCCTATCATAATTAATGGTGCTCACAAAATGGGAAATTCTATTTCCACACACCTAATCAGCTCAAGACATCTTTTCTCAATACACACACCCATTAATTTGATTATCAATTAATTTTCTCAATTCACACACTTTAAGTTACAATTACACCCTTCACTCATAACCATTGTACACACATCACTAACCCTCTTTCCACACACTTTTGATTGACCCTACTTCTACATTGACCCACTGATGCCCTTGAAGACTATAGTCTGAAGTGAAATTTCCTCCATAGAATACTTACATAGAAGACCTCCATTGAACCTCCATTCAAGACCATTGTAATTCCTCTAAAATAGTGTTGAAGGTAAGAAATCTTTCCATTTTCTTATTACATTTATTATTTTGTTATTGCCTTTATCATTTTGGATCTATGTGCACTCCATTGGCATAAAACCTTCAATTTCGGTCTTGTGAGTGACAGTTTGAGGCTTGCGGCATTGGGTTTCTGAAACAATAGAGTGAATTCGGAACATAACTTCCGAATAAATTGTATTATTTCGACAAATTACTTCTGGAAAAAAAAAAAAAAAATTCTCAATTATTAGTTTCCAAAGTTGATGAATTTTTTCGGTTCTGTAGTTCTGAAATTATGCCATGTTTTTGACAGTTTAGTTTCAAAAATTATGTGTGTTGAATCAATTAACTGAATTGTGAGCTATGTAGCACGGACACGGACACGGGACACGACACGGACACGGGACACAACACGGACACGACACGGACACGCGAAAACGTAATTTTTCAAAAAATAGGGGACACGACACGTTGGGGACACGTTTAATAAATATAATTTTATTTATTTATTATATGTCTAAAATAAAAATAAAATCATTAATTCTTATACAATTACAATAATAATAAAATTAATAACATAATTTTAAATTTTTTTTTAATAAAAATGAGTTTTTTAAAATAAAAATAATTTATTTTATGAATTTTAAGTTAAAAAAAATAAGTATAAAACAAAAGAAAAAGAAAAAGAAAGGGAGAGAGAGAGAAACGTTAAAAAAAATATAAAAGAGAAAATAGAGGAGAGAGAGGGAGTAAAGTCAAAAAGCAGAGACAGACAGTCAAAAAAGGGGGAGACGAAAGGAAGAGGAGGAGAGGAAGAAAATGAAGAGGAGAAGAAGAAGACCAGAGACGATGGAGAGAAGAAGGAGAAGACGAGAAGAAGCAGAATACCTCAGCGTCTTGGATTGATCTGAAATAGGTTAGGCTTCTCTCCCTCGATCTCTTTCTCTCTCCTCTCCTCCCTTGATCTCTTTCTCTCTCTGTTTCTGTCGATCTGTTTCTCTGTCCCTGTCGATCTCTTTCTCTCTTTCCCTGTCTCCGTCGATCTCCTTCTCTCTTTCTCTGTCTCCTCTCCAACAGTTAGGGCTTTTCAATCCACCTCAGGCGTGTCCGGAAAGTGTCCCGCCGTGTCCATGGCGTGTCAGACTGGAAGATTTCAAAAAAAAAACAGAGACACGTTAGAGAGAGTGTCGGACACGTGTCTACCGCGTGTCCGACGCGTGTCAGTGTCCGACACGTGTCCGACACTCGTACGCAAGGCCTGGGGACGTGTCGGTGCTTCATAGATTGTGAGTACAAAACATTCTTATAGCAACAAAGTAGTCTTAGACGGTTTACTTTGTTGATTTATTTGATTGATAGCGTACCGTTGATGGAATTGATCATGGTGTGATGATCTCTTTGACCAGGAGAATTAGTGGCATAAATAGAACGACTCAGGAATTTCCTACCTTGAGCAACACTACAGGCCTAGCAATAGAAGAGTATAGAGTGTGCAACAAGTAAAGTGATAACAATGAAAAAATTAAGGTTTAATTTTTTTTTAACTCAAAAGGTGTACATTGAGATTTTCTTGTTCTTAAAGATGTGTACAGAAAATTTTTTCATATAATTTTATGAGTGTTACTGGATGTCTATTATAGTCATTTTTACTTAGGATATAATTGTCATTAAATTAATATTTCATTAAGTGTGTGCCTTGAGCTAATTGAATGTGCGGAAATAGAATTTCTCTCACAAAATTCCTTAACTCCTTCACACACCCCCTGCCACTAACCCCTCCTTTTCCAGTTTCCTTTCCCCTTGTGACCTATTTTCCTTAGTACCTGAATGCTTATATGTTTGAAATAGCAGAAACCAGCAACACTCACATGAACTTTGTAGATAAGAACACACCTTACTATATTCAATTCAAATAATATCCAGTTCTACCATAGAGTACCTTCAAGGAAAGAGGTATATCATCCAACCCTCTCCGTATATTAAATACCACACCCCATTGGGCTTATTGGTTGAACAACTATCATGTCATCACTCAATGATCACATACATTATTCAAGGTTTGTTTCAAAAGACCAATGGATCTTGTAGTACTATAAGTTCACAAGTTAAAAAAACATTTAACATATACTCAGCTTTTTAAATTTCTATGTTTTCAAATTTTCCTCCTTTTTATTCTATTTATTTATTTATTTTGGAGGGCTGTATGAACAACAAGCACAAGTTGTTCCACAAAATCTTAGAAAAATAGGGTTAAATGTATCTTCATGGAACACCAACACAGAAACAATGTGCACCTGTTTCTCCATTTCCTTAGCTATAGAGTGGAGATCAAATTTGATATCTGTCTTTTGGATGTATAATGCAAAAGCTTTCAAGTTACGGATATCTGTCATCATCAAATCCTGAACACCAGGATGTTGCACCTGCATTACTGTAGCAATTAGAACCTGGAAACCATATAGAGGAAGCAAAGTTAAAGTATCCTTACCTTGACTACAACATCAGTTTTATCACCTTTTAATCTCGCTCGATGCACCTAAATTGACCATGAAACATAGGTACCATGTGAGTGTGATGCATTATTACAAATTTCCATCCTAAATCCTTCCACCAAGGAAAGCAACTTTTACAACAATGAAATGCAAAATGAATACAATAGCAGGGCGAAACAAATTGCAATTGTGTGGGATTTATCAGAAGATTTTGTCCACAAGTTTGAGTTGAATTTCAGTCACGAAAGATTTAAGAATTATTCAAATATAAAATTTTAGAACTGGAATCAAAGAATCAATTTGAGTTGTGCAAAACTCCAGCATGCCCCAGCTGGATCTTCTTAGTCTGGGAAGGGTGGGTGAGTTTTTCATCTGTCATGCGAAAGTTTTGTTTGGTTTGGTTTGGTTTGCCTCGAATCAATTTGTTAAAAAATGGATTGAGCTCAGGATGACCTTGAACTAAACAGGCCATCTGGCTAGGTTTTTCCTTTCACAAACAAATATGTTCTAGTAGCATCCCCATCTAAATACAGATTTCAAGTGACTACAAACTTATCAAAAAGTAAAAATTGAAACTACAGGGAAACAATTGCCAGGTCTTGATCATTCAATGAACAAGGAAGATATGAATCAAGCTGGATACGATATTTACTATATGTTTTCAATTACGTCAAATTGCACTAATATGACCAAACACTTGTCAGTAAATAAACTTTCTTCAAACCAACAGGAAGATTTACCTGTGGAACTGAACTCCAAGGCATTTTACTTACATTTAAAATCATGGATCTAACTTCATTTTGGTAAATGTCAGGTTTTCATAACCATATAAGACGCTATCACGCTTTTAAATACCAATGACAATTAACTTCTCCATATTGGTATTCAACTTTTGGTTTGATAAAATCTTACATCACGTGACCTTCACCTCCACACCATTGTTTTCTCAGAAAGTTTTGACTTTTTGTGAGCATCCTACTGCTTATTTTCAAGGTAACTTGTATCAATACAAAACATTTACACACAGAAATCATGGGTCCATGGATGTTGTGTCATGTCTTTTTTCAAGTTCCTCAATACTTAACATCCTTTTTTTCATTTTTGTTTTGGCAGAGCTACTCAAAATATTAAATCACTTCCAACAGCATGGCACTGATAGAAATTCAGGGATAGCTGAGTTACCTGTGCAATTGAAGCAGAACCAATAGGATCAGCATCAAATCTTTCGAACAATTCATCAACACATTGACCCAACTCATTTTCAAGCACAGCTTGGATGACATCAAGCGGGGTTGCAGGAGCTTGATCACACAGCGTAACGAGCCTTCTAACCCATGCAGCTGGGGCCAAGTCAGGCTTCCCAATGACTTGGGCAACCTACATCAAACCCAAACCCAAACCCCATACCATCCCACTAATAAGTAAAATTAATCTCCACCAGACATACATAATCATTAAATACAAAAAATCAATAATATCAAGTTTCTCAAGTAACCAAATTAGTATATCAGAATCAGCCTAAATCGTGAAACCCCATTTGGAGAAATAGAAATTAATTAACAGCCAAATCCAATAAACAGGGAAGAAATCAAAATACCCATTAGCATTAGAGCATTCAGAACCCAGAAATGAAGTTAAAAAGAACAACCCATCCCATTTGAGATTGAGATTGAATAACACACATATATATACCTTGAGAAAAAAGCCACCAAGGTTAGAGCACATGTGAAATAGCTTGTCAGCAGCAAACTCATGTTGTCTTTCCCACATAGCCTCTTGCTTCCGCACATCTTTCTCGAAACTCACTCGAAGCTGAAACACCTATAAACTCACAACAAAACCCAACATGCCATAAATTACATTTTCACAAATACACACACACACACATATATATAGAGAGAGAGGGGGGGCGGGCGGGGGGGGGTTGGGGGGGAGAGACCTTGTAACCTGTGTAGATATCAGTAGCTCGAAGCCAGAATTGAATGGAGCGTTGCCATGGCCTGAAGTGGGTGGAGAGCTTCTTTTGAAATTCATTGAGATCAAGACAATCCATTTTCTCTCCCTCTCTCCCTCTCTCTTGCTAGTACTAGTAGTAGTGTTTCGGCGGCGTTATATCTCGTTTTCAATTAGCTTCAGTTCCCCCCCACGCACGCGTCCCTGGCCGCCTTGCATATTGGGTTGCTTGAAAAAGGAAAATGTTTGGACCCACAAAAGAAGATCCCAAGATCTGACCGATATCATTAATGTGTTTGAATTTTTTTTAAAGATTATGTTTGATACTGACACGAATAGTTTATATTATTTTGATTTTGTTTGGTAAGTGAATTAGTTTTTTTAATTTTTTTAGTTTGGGTTAAAAAATTTAGTTTGAAAAGAATTTTTTAGTTTTTTGATTTTTTTTTGTGAGAGAATAGTGTAATGATTATGAATTGAATGTGATGTTTTGTTTGTTGTGACTAAAATAGTTTATTTTGTCTTTTGTAATTAAAATAGCCACAAATCATCTTTTCAAACCTAGCCTTTAATGGTTGTGAGGGTTGTGTTTTGAAGGACTCTCCATCATTATTGTTTAAAGTTAATTTTTTAATTTTTTGTTTTAAATGTTTAAAAAATGTAAAAAATGATATGATTTAAAATAAGTAAAAAATTAAGAAGTGACTTTTGATCCATTTCTCAAATGAGACTATTGCGCTTTTCCTTTGCTTTGGTCACAAATCCCTCCCTCCTCTCTCTCTCTCTCTCTCTCTTATGAGCTGGTGTGATTTATAATTCCGGTGAGTATAGGGCCAAAATAGTATTTTAAGTTTATTTTGAGAAGTTGATTGAAAGTCACTTCTCAACTTTTAATTTATTTCTTCTCTCACCAAAAAAAAAAAAAAAAAATCAAAACCTAAAATAAAAAAAAAAAACAAAAAAATCAACTTTTAATTATCTTTTCAAAACACCCAATAATTAGTATTTTAATTTGGTAAAAATAATTATATTTAAAAGTTGATTATTTTTTTTTTATATAATTAATTTAATGATTGTAGCAAAAAAAAATAAAATAATTATAATTTATTTTAATTTATTAATTATTTTATCTTATTAGTTATTTTAATTTATTTTATTTTTAAATAAATTATTTTAGTCTAATCCTCCTCCCAATCACTCCATAAGTTTTACGAGTTGTGGCTCTCTGAGATACCAAATAGTGATTAAAAATTGATACGATCTGAGATACCAAAGAGTGATTAAAAATTGATTCGAAAGTGTTTTATTGCAAAAACGAGTTCACTGGTGGAGGTTCTTCTATGTGTATAGATTAAGAATTTTTTTTAATAACAGGAATTTCCTTCGCTACTTGTGTGCCATACACTTTTCAGGTACATGTTGAAATAATTTTTAGGTACACTTTTTTGATAATTTGTGATCAAAAAATAAAAATACGTAAATGGTGATGATTAATAAATGTTTCAATAAAAACATATGTAATATCGTCACGTAATTTTATTTTTGAATTAAAAATTAATATAATTCTATCACAAAATTACATAACACTTAAGCCTTATTTGGAAATAAGTTATTTTAATAATTTTTTGACTTTTTACGAAAAGACATGTAAAAAAATAAAGAGAGTGATGTAACAACTTATAGTGATTTGTTGACTAAAATATGTAGTTACCAAACGAGAGCTTATTGTCACGGCCTTAGATTTCGCAAGCCAACCGTGCGGCCTTAGATGCTTTTCAACCCTCTTGGTTGCACCTAAGTCAGCCTTACCCACTCAACCACATGGGTAAGACTGATTTAGGTGCAACCAAGAGGGTTAAAAAGTATCTAAGGCCGCACGGTTGGCTTGCGAAGTCTAAAGTCGTGACATTATCATGAAAATATATATATATATACCAAAAATGCATAACACCTCCATTATAGAGTGGGTATCGAAGGATTTCCCTAAATAATAGTTATATATCTAGATAAGTTATCTAAAATAATACTTAAAATTCACAAACTAAATTTATTTTAGATTCAAATGTAGATTTCAAAGCTAATGCAATTTTCTCAATAATTTTTAAAATAGTAATTTTTTAATTTTTTTTTTAGTTTAACGCAGAGAGGTTTTATAGAAGTCCCCATATTATTTGGTTTAAGTTGTGGATGTCTATGCATAATTAGGCTTCGTTTGGGAAGATTGGGAAGAAAAAAGTCAGGCTTTTTTGGTTAAAATAGCTAAAAAAACAAAATATATTTTTTAACCCAATAAAATAAAACATCATATCTAACCCATAGTCATTACATTTTTTCTCTCACAAAAAATCTAAAAAAGCTAAAAAAGCCAAAAACCCTTCTCCAACGAGGCTTTTAAGCCCCAGGTTAAAATAGCCAAAAAAATCAAAAAACTAACCCACTTCCCAAACGAACCCTTAGTATAATTTATATTGTTTCATAAATCATTTTTAAAGCTTGTTTGATAACACAATTCAGCAATCATTAAAATTGAATCAATTAAGTAAAAATGTGATAAGTTGATTTGATAAACAAAATTTGTACCACTTAATCTAATAAGTTTATCTTAAAATTATTTTTAAAAATTAAGGTAACGTTTGGTAGAGTTTTAGAATTATGAATATAGTTATATTTTGAGTTTATGAATTTTGGAATTATGATTTAAAAAAAGAAAATTTATTTGGTTATGAGTATCAAAAAGAGTTTTGAATTGAATTTTGAATTGAATATTAAATTTTTTAAATGAGTTTTAAAATAAGAAAAGTCGTTTGATTATGAGTTTTAAAAAGGATTTTCAAAACTTAATTCAAAAACTTATAACTCATAACCAAACACACAATTCAAAACTCTGTTGAAAATTCTATTCAAAACTCATAACCAAACTCTTTTTAAAATTCAATTCTAAAAAATAACTATTGAAAAAATTTATTTAATTTTTTTTTTCACATAACAGCTGCAACAACAAAAAAAATATTCTGATCAACTGGCCGGACGTCCGGAAGGACGATCAGGTATATTCAAAAACTGTTTGAAAAGATGTCTAGGCGGACGACCGGGTAGACCAAATTTCAAAATTTAAAATTCAAGTACTCTGTCTGCCAACCATATTCTGGAAAGAATTTTCAAACGTGGGTGTAGAATTAATTTTTGAGAATTATATCCAAACACAACACTCAAATATGAGTGTGAAATCATGATTACAACTGTACACCAAACCCAGTATCTACTACCCTACTATGCTAAATGTATAAGATTTTAGTGTTATTTTTTTGTATAATGTTTTTCCATCAAATATTTTCTTGATAAATCTCTATCATCACTGCCATAACTACAACCACCATATAACCACCACACCTCCACCACCAAAGCATCGCTACAATTACTATTGCCACAATTACAACCACTATGTAATCACCGTACCCCCACCACCAAAGCACCACCACTACAACCATCATTGCCACCACTTATAACAACATCACTTGCCAAATTATTTTTTTTTTTCGATCGACAAAATAAAAAAATTCATTAAAAATATGAAATTTAAAGGTATAAGGAAAAAAAAAAGATACATTGAGAGAGATTCGAAAAGTGCAAACGCTCCTATTATTACAATTCGCATCCATACAACTAACCCTTTAGCCTCATAGTTTTTTTATTTTTTTTTATTTTAGTTAAGAAAAAAAATAAAAAAGATGAAAACTACTGTGACGACCCCGACATAAGTATTATTTTTATATAATATTTCATTAAGTATAATTGCATGATTATATGTTTAATTTGTGCCTATTTGTTTGTTTGTGAATTATTTGTTAGAATACTAACTTGGAATTCGAAATCGAGATCTGAAACAAATTCAGAAACCGAAACTGACTAGTTTAATAGGCTAATTAAAATATTTAGAATCATATGGTAAGTCTAATTAAAATTTGATTCGGATCAAAATAATTAGAATAAAGTGATTAAGATTAGTTAGACTTAGGCCTAATTTAGTTAAGACTAATCTCACTTAATTAACCTAACTTAATCAAACCTATAAATATGGGATATAGGCTTATTGAGTTCATATTCTTTGACTAAGTAGCTGAAATTAGAGATGGAGTGGAAAACTCAACACTTTAGCAAGAGAAACGGGGAAATTCTAGAGAATTGAAGAAAGATTGAAGGGAATTAAGGCCTTGTTTGGGATGTTGCGAATAATCCAAAAAGTCAAAAAGTTACTCAAAAAGTTAAAAAGTTAACACTATTCACCAAAAGTCAACAATTACGGCTGCACAACTCCCAATTCAAATTTTCTTCTAAAAACTAATTTTTACAATTTTTTATTACACATTTTTTCATAAAAAGTCAAAAAGTTAACCCAAACATCCATATTTTCAACCTCACTTTTTTAGTCAAAAAAGACAAAAAGTGCACTTATTTAGTCTTCCCAAACAAGGCCTAAGTTAGTAACATCTCAATTCAAGCTTCAGGTATAATCTTTAACCATAATTCATGAAGATAATCCATGTAAAAAATTGAATTCACTTAGTTGTAGGATCAATTGCATGTAATTTGAAAGGAAATGTTAGAAACAACTTGAATATGGTAGAAATGAGCCAACTGAGTACATGCATGCATAATTCTTCATCTTTGAGCTTAGTTTTCTACAAATTCGTACATGCATGGGACTTACACTTGTTGTTTCTTAAGGTTCTTCACAATTTTATACTTGTCATCTCATATATTAGTGTGTTGAAAAGAAAGGAAGGCAATTCATTACATGCATGAAGAATTTGGTTTCAAACTTGGCAATACATGGTGTTTTTAAGCTCATGGTTTCAAATTTAGTATATATACATATTTTTCTATGAGTTTTCATGAATTTGGAACAACCATGCAAGTTATGAACATGAAAGATATACTTTTGAACTTCAAATTCTGTTTTGGAATTTTCAAAATTCGTCCACTTCGCTTGAGCGCTGAAGTTGTCGCACGAGCGCACTTTGCATGCTCTTAGTATTTTTACAAACTTTTGCAGTTGGCTCGAGCGACCCAAGTGTATGCTCGAGTGAACTCGACTTTACATTGCACTTGACTTGAGCGAATGTCGAGCCTACTTTGATGCCATCCAATACTTTTATAGTCAGACCGCTTTGCTCGAGCGACCAAAGATGCGCTCAAGCGAAGAACCCTGTTTTTACCAATTTTTGGCAAACACTATACATATTTGCATTCACATGCTCTTTTAGGCATTCTTAAGAATCATTGAGACATCTTTAGCCAAGGAATAAGCTAGAAACTCATGTTAGAGAATTGAATTATGATACACTATATGTTGAGAACATGTGCTTCACTGTGAGTAGTATATTTGTAAAGATATGTTAAACTGTATTTTCAATTTACTGCAAAAATGTTATTTTGAAATGCTCTTTTGATAAGAATGAATGGTTGTCTCTTTTGAAAAGTAATTATGGCATCCTTAGTGTAGCACATGCCTGGGGGTAACAATACAATGGCCCTTTGCTATATGGCTCTCGCCCAGGAGAAACAATACCGCAACCCTTCGTTAATAAGGCCCTCGCCCAAGGAAAATAATGTCGTGGCCCTTTGTTATATTTGCATAGAGATCTCTAATGTTGACCCAAGTGGTCCCTTTGCTTGACCTATATGGTCCCTTTGTTAGACCCATGTGGTTTCTTTGTTATGTCTTCGGGCTTTTTGCTTTGCACTATTGGATGCACTACATATGATTATGATTTGTGAACTTTGATACGACAAGTACTCATCTATACTTTACTTCAGAACTCATATGATATAATTTTGTATTATGATAGACATCATTCATTTAATCTCTTTATACTGGTATTACTCACTAGGCTTTAGCTCACCATTTTCCCTATATGTATGTAGGTGAGAAAGTGGAGCGTCGAGTTTAGTAAAGCCTCGGAAGCCCACCCCTTTTGTATAGCTTCTTTGAAGTGCCTCCATGACGGGGTGTGCTTGGACTCAAGAGGAGTCGAGCTGTGTTAACCTTTTTGTTAATTTAATTTTTTTTTTTTCATTTTTTGGAACTTGTTATGTATGGATCTTTTCTATAAGAGTCTAAGATGTTGCGGTGTATCTATGTACTTATAACTTTGTAAAGAGGTTGAAGTTTTTAATATCATCGAATTTGCATAGATGCATTGCTTGATGGACACAATTATGTTTTTATAATGCTTTCGCAGTGCCCCGCTTACTATTATTAATTATCTGTTTTGTCTACGATTACTGGCCGGTCACAGCCTAAATCGCTAGGGGCTAGTTCAGGTCGTGACAATTACAAACCAAACTCTTAAGCCCCACTCATACCCAACAACATTCATACCACACTGAAACAATTCCCAAGACTACATACATCCCAAATAGCACTGCACGTCTGTCCCTAAACACACTACCTAAAACATTGTTCCAAAACACCAAGAACATCCCATTTCACTGCTCCACATCCACACGCACCTCCCAGGCCTGCTCTGTCTCCCATTCTCGCTATTTCACCTCCACGTCGTCTTACCCAACTGCCACCACGAGCATCCACTATGCTTCACCTCTGCCAACCACCATCCATTAAAGAAAATCCACCACCTACACTGGCGCTGAACACCCACAAAGAAAACCTACTGCTAGAAACATGAAATTGCCCTCTGAGTAAAAAAATTGTTGCACCAAGCCCATTGAAGACCCAACTCTGCTACTTTAAAGCAACCCATTGAACACCCATGCTTCACTGAACACCCATAAAGAAAACTCACCGCCAACTCCTTCCCTGTATCGACCACCCATTAAACCTCTATATCCGAAGAAAATGCCCATATTCAAGCACCAAATCCCATCGAATAGAGACCCACCATGTAACACCCTGCAAATCATGTACATGCACGCACCACAACCAACATAACAAATACAAAAGATAGCTATCTTTCTCATTGAACTAACATTCAAGAATCATGGTTTACATTCTAAAGTTCAATAAACTGGATGACTTTACAAAAGAGAAAAACCCTAAGGGCATGCATGACCATAAGACATTGGTCTATACAACAAAATAGATTTAGAAGTCTACATACAAACTTTAAATTTCAAATAACAAATGTTCTTGAGCCTTCTTTCCCAAAACTAAACAACCATTTACTCCAAACCATCACTGCGGTGGCATTTGGTCATTTCCTGAAAAATTAGTTTGGGTTAAGCTATATGCCCAGTAAGAATACTTTTAATCAAGTATTTAATCGTTTGAATAAGCCCTCAGTATCATTGAGACAAGACAATGCAAGCAATTAAAATATATATTTACAAACATAGCTTGTTATGTAAACGAGTACACCGTGGGATAATCACATTTCCAACTCAAACCAATCATCATCATATTAGATAGGAAAACATACCATGAGTCCTTCATAAGAGTCCGAATTAAAATTCAAAACACCTTTATTTAAAAACCATCCCCATAATTACCGACTATTATACAGCAGGACGTGGGCACCCAAAATCATCCGTTTTTTCACTTTTACTGACTATAATACGGCAAGACCAATGGACACCCAAAAACATTTTCCTACATTTGTCCAACGATAAGGTCAAACAAGGAAATTGGGCACCTTAACTCCCCGTGCGGGTACCAACACACACAACCACATCAAAACTGACTCTTAACCCGGGACTCATGCTCAATTTGCCAAACTTTCATTCAATCAACAAGTATTCAACATGATATAGGAAGAAACACAAACACAATACTCAAGAAGAATTAATCTCCAAGCCACAATTTCATTGTCCTAACAATACTCATATCTTTATTCTTCATTGTTTCCAAGATTCCAAAACTGAGGAAATTCCAATCAAAATACTACTTTCTACATAGATGGAAATGTCACGTCCTCAAACCTGCCCCTAAAAGTTTGGGCATGACCTAATCATAACGGAACATGTAACCTGGTGGACAAGCCGATGGGGCCTTATCGGAAGCATAAAACACAAACATAACGTATATGCAACATACTCCATTGAGCTATTTCTAATATGCCAGGATCTCAAACATCACATACTTCATTAAAAGCAAGTAAAGTTGAAAACTAAATCCCTGATTATCGGTTATATACGCATACATTTACAGTTCCAGCCCCGTGATTGGGCGTATACAAAAAATTAACATGAGAGTTAAGTACAACAACCTTAGATGGCACTCAAAACAAATAAACTAACATCTTCATGGTTTCACCAAAAATAGGTGGCTTGGTATAGTGCCTGGTCATCTAGAGGTTGACCGAAGGAAGCGGCATCCTGAGCTAGGATTGCCCACCTGGTGGAAGACCTACAGAAATAGACAAAACTGAGAGTGAGGCGAGCTCAGTAAATAACAATACATGAAACATTATTTAACTTGAACAGGTGACATAGCAATACGTTAGTCTACTTCTGCAATACATACATAAATGGCCTTAGGCCTCATCTTGTAAGTGAACTTGGTGGCTATAAGCCCTTAGGACATGCGGTATAACACTCTTGTAAGCATGTTGGCACTATGGCCCTTGAGACTTGTTGGCACTATGACCCTTGGAAAGTGGCATGAAGCCCTTGTAAGCATGTTGGCACTATGGTCCTTGGAACATATGGCATTAAGCCCTTGAAAACATGTGGCATTAAGCCCTTGCACATTCTTTCTCTTTACATACTTTAACATCAACATTAACTTTAACATTAACTTAAACATACTTTAAACACTAGCGTATTACATTACATGTTTGAGACATTTACATAATTGCTTTACATGCCTTGATATATTGACACAATTGCATAACCTTTACATAACATGGTTGTCTTACATATTGCAAAACATTGCTGGAATTACATAACATACACATAGGTACTACTACTCACAGTGTGGGGATGACGTGCTCGTTCCGCCCGTAGTGTGCCTTGGTTCCAATTTCTCTCTTCTCCCTCTTGTTCTTGTTCTCTCTTCCTTTCTCCCAAGAAGTGTTTACTTAAATCTATTAGGCTCAAGAACAACATTGACATATATATATATATAGGCTAATAAGACGAAAATTAATCGTTTAATCATTCCAAAATTATAATTTCACAAACATGCTTAAAATTATCTAAAAATTATGCTGATCACGAATATCTTATCAATTTCAGGTAATTAAGCTGTTAAGACTTTCAAATTTCTAATTTAATGTTTTAGTGGAAACAGATAGTTTTCTTAAGGAACAGATAGGCATCTATATACATGAATTTCACTTGCTTCATCAAACTTTTTCATGGACTTTTCAATAAACATTTAAGAGTGCCAATCGAGGGCTAGAAATAGAACAAAAATCATGTGCGAGGGTTGGGTTATTACACTCTCCCCCCCTTAAAGGAGTTTGGTCCTCCAAACTTAGTTTACCTTAGGATTGAAATAGGTGTGGGTATTGGTGTTGCATTTCCTCCTCTCTTTCCCATGTTGCATCAGTTCCGTAATGTTCTTGCCATTCAACCTTTATCATTGGAATTTCTCGGTTTCGTAACTGTTTGACTTGTCGGTCCAAAATGCGAATTGGTTTTTCTTCGTAAATCAACTTGTCATCCAACTCAATCTGATGATAATCAATAACATGTGATGGATCCGGAAGGTATCCACGAAGCATAGAGACATGAAACACGTTATGTACTTGACTCATATGTGGCGGAAGGGCAACTCGATAAGCTACTGGACCCACTCTTTCTAGAATCTAAAAGGGACCGATATATCGGGGTGTCAACTTACCCTTCTTTCCGAATCTTGGATGTCCTTTCATCGGAGTAACTTTCACAAAAACATGACTATCAACTTCAAATTCCAAATTCCTCTGTCGGTTATCCGCATAACTCTTCTGTCTACTTTGCGCAATTTTCAATCTTTCCCGAATAACTTGAACTTTTTCAGTTGTCAACTGAACAATTTCAAGTCCTAGCAAGGATTTATCCCCAACTTCAGCCCAACAGACAGGAGAACGACATGGTCTTCCATACAAAGCTTCATAGGGTGCCATGTCTATACTCAAGTGGTAGCTATTATTGTACGCAAATTCTATCAACGGTAGGTGAGTTTCCCAACTTTCTTGAAAATCCAGCACACACATTCGGAGCATGTCTTCTAGGGTTTGGATCGTTCTCTCGGATTGACCGTCGGTCTGAGGATGGAAAGCCGTGCTAAACATTAATTCCGTACCCATTGCTTTTTGTAAACTTTGCCAAAATCTCAAAACGAACTTAGGATCCCTATCTGACACAATTGAGACCGGAATGCCATGAAGCCTCATAATTTCATTCACATAAAGTTCTGCCAGTTTATCTGCATTATATTAAGTCTTCACTGGGAGGAAATGAGCGGACTTAGTTAATCGATCAACAATGACCCATATAGAATTCATGCCTCGGGGAGTCCGGGGTAATCCCACAACGAAATCCATGGTCAAATGCTCCCATTTCCACTCCGAAATGGGAAGGGGTTGCAACAATCCTGCCGGTCGCTGATGCTCTGCCTTTACTTGCTGACATTGTAAACATTTAGAGACGAATTCTGCGATCTCCTTCTTCATACTTGGCCACCAAAAATTCCGCTTCAAATCCCGGTACATTTTGGTACTCTCTGGATGCATAGAGAACCTTGAGGTATGTGCATCTTCTATCAACCTTTGTTTAATATTTAGCACATTGGGGACACATATTCGGTTTTGAAATTTGAGCACTGAATCTACCAAACTAAATCCCGATTTTGATTTTGTTCCCAACTCATCACATATCTTCTTTAAAGTTTCATCTTCTACCTGATGCATTTTAATTTCCTCAAGTAAGGTTGGTTGGGCTATCACTACTGCCATTAAAGCTTCCTGTTCATGTAGCACCAAGTCTACTTCCATCTTATCCAACTCAATTGCTAATTCCTTCTGCCCTGTAATTAAATTTGCCAGAGTCCTCATACTTTTCCGACTAAGCGCATCGGCAATTGTGTTGGCTTTACCAAGATGGTAATGAATCTGCAGATCATAGTCTTTGAAAAGTTCCAACCACCGTCGCTGTCGCATATTTAACTCTTTTTGAGTAAAAAGGTACTTAAGACTCTTATGATCAGTATACACTTCGCAAGTAGTGCCATACAAATAGTGTCTCCATATCTTCAGAGCAAAAACTATGGCTGCCAACTCAAGGTCATGCGTGGGATAATTCTACTCGTGGGGTTTCAACTGTCGAGAAGCATAAGCGATGACTCTTCCATTTTGCATCAGCACACAACCAAGCCCTTTGTGCGAGGCATCGCTGTAGATTACAAATCCCTCTGTACCGGATGGTAAGGTCAAAACTGGTGCTGTTGTCAACCTTGTCTTCAATTCTTGAAAAGCAGATTCTCGCTCTTCTGACCATTCGAATGCAACTCCCTTTCGAGTCAGTTGTGTAAGTGGCACAGCAATTTTTGAAAAATCTTGGACAAATCTTCGATAGTAACCTGCTAACCCCATAAAACTACGCACCTCAGTTACATTAGTAGGAGTTGGCCAATTTATGATGGCCTCAATCTTGTGTGGGTCAACGGAAACTCCTTCCTTTGTGATGATATGTCCCAAAAATGCTACCTCGAGGAGCCAAAATTCACATTTCTTCAGCTTTGCATACAGTTTCTTTTCCCGGAGGGTTTGAAGAATCAAACGAAGATGACTCTCGTGAGCTTCTGCATCCTTTGAATAAATGAGAATATCGTCGATAAAAACCACTACAAATTCATCCAAATAGGGCTTGAAAATACGGTTCATCAAATCCATAAAAGCTGCTGGCGCATTAGTGACTCCGAAAGGCATAACCAAAAACTCATAATGTCCATAGCAGGTTCGAAAAGTTGTCTTCTTAACATCCTCGGCTCGAACTTTTAATTGATGGTACCCAGATCGTAAATCAATCTTGGAAAAGACTTGTGCCCCCTGAAGCTGATCAAATAGGTCATCGATTCTTGGCAATGGATACTTGTTCTTGATGGTGACTTTATTAAGTTCCCTGTAATCGATACAAAGCTGAAGTGTTCCATCATTCTTCTTTATAAACAGAACTGGCGCACCCCACGGAGACACACTCGGACGAATAAATCCCTTGTCCAATAAATCTTGCAACTGCACTTTTAATTCCTTCATCTCAACTGGCGACATTCTATACGGAGTCTTCGAAATGGGCTGAGTTCCCGGTGCTACATCAATGGTAAACTCAATTTCACGGTCTATCAACTGCCCTGGTAATTCCTCAGGAAAGACGTCCGGAAATTCGCAAGCAACTGAAATTCCGTTGATATCCCCTTTCACCACTTGCCCTTCCAAAATACTGCATAGATATCCCTAACATCCTTTCTAAATTAATTTACACGCCTTTGCCGCAGAAATCAAATAAGGTGGAGAAGTCACTTCCTGTCCCTGAACCATAAACTCTGATTGACCCGGAGGGTGGAGATTGATCTGTTTAGTCAAACAATCTATAGTTGCACCATTTTCACCTAACCAATCCATTCCCAGAATGATATCAAAATAGGTCATGTCGAGTGGTAACAGGTTGGTGTATACCCGGTAATCCCCAAGTTCAAGTTCACAATCAAGGTAAACTGAAGTACAAAACATAGAGTCTCCCAAAGGTGAAGACACACACAACATATAGGACAATTTTTCTTCAGTTTTATCCAAGTTTTGTGCAAACAATTTTGACACATAGGAATGAGTAGAGCCGGAATCAAATAAGACAGAAGCAGAATGACCATGAACCATAAATGTACCTGACACCACTATTGCTGCATTTTGCACATCTCCTGGAACCAATGCAAACACTCTGCCTTGTCTCGCTGGGTCTTTATTGTTGTTAGGCTTGACCGGTGCCTTAGTGTTAGTAGTTGGTGTAGACCCCACCGAACTAGTAGCAGTCCTGTTGCCATTTCGTTGAATCCTTTGGGGGCAGTCCTTTATCAAATGACCCGTTTTGCCACATTGATAACAAGCTCCAGACTTCCATTGGCATATCCCACGATGTCTCTTTCCACATTCCGAACAAACAGGAATCGTACCCTGATTAGGCGTAGAAAGATTTGAAGTCCCTGAGTTTTGTTTCTTGTTCGGTGGAGTAGTCGCTCCATTTGACCATTGATTATTTTGCTTTTTTCCTTTCCACTCGGCAACCCAGTTCTGAGCAGCAAGGTTTCCATCAGCTATAACAGCCCTCTCCAGCACGTCTACATAAGTAGGCAACTTTAACATATTGACCCGATCCAGAATTGCTCCTCGTAATCCCCCTTCAAATTTCCGTGCCTTCTTATAATCCGTGTCCACCATATGCGGGGCAAACCAAGCTTGCTCCGCAAATTGGGCCTCATATTCAGCAACAGTCTTGTTCTCTTGTCTGAGAGTTTCAAATTCAGTCACCTTTTTATCCCGCATACTTTGGGGAAAGTATTTATCATAAAACAGCTCCAGAAATTTGTCCCAAGTTAGCCCTGGGTGGGTTGTTCTCGTAAGCATCCATCATCTGCGTGCTTTATCTTCAAGGGTGAAGGCAGCCAATTGCACTTTTTGAGCTTCGGTGCAAGGGAAAACTTCAAATAATTTCTCTATGCCCAACACCCAGGCCTCAGCTTTCATCGGTTCTATTCCCCCTTTGAAAGATGGGGGTTTCATCTTTTTAAACTCCTTAGTGAGAGTGATAGTTCGGTCTTCAGCATGGAACTCTGGTATTCCCAGTGGAGGTGGCGGTTGTTCTTGGGGTTGTTGCTGCTGTGGTGGCTGTTGCTGTTGCTGCCGTAAGGTCTCTGCCAGTTCCATAAGCATTCTCTCCATCCTATCCAACCGTGCGGCAGTAGCATCTTCCTGTTCCTCTATCCTTGTTCTCACCATAATCTACACAACAATCAATTATATACAGTAGACATAGTTCAAAATTGTTAGCATTATCAGAGTACTTTTAATATTCCCATCAACTGGTCTTAAACTTTTAGGATGTCATGCATGATGCCTAACTCTTTTCTAGACACCCTACAGCTCAATGGGTCCGTGTGTGAGATGGCAACTCGTGCTCTGATACCACTTGTCACGTCCTCAAACCTGCCCCTAAAAGTTTGGGCATGACCTAATCATAACGGAACATGTAACCTGGTGGACAAGCCGATAAGGCCTTATCGGAAGCATAAAACACAAACATAACGTATATGCAACATACTCCATTGAGCTATTTCTAATATGCCAGGATCTCAAACATCACATACTTCATTAAAAGCAAGTAAAGTTGAAAACTAAATCCCTGATTATCGGTTATATACGCATACATTTACAGTCCCAGCCCCGTGATTGGGCGTATACAAAAAAACAACATGAGAGTTAAGTACAACAACCTTAGATGGCACTCAAAACAAATAAACTAACATCTTCATGGTTTCACCAAAAATGGGTGGCTTGGTATAGTGCCTGGTCATCTAGAGGTTGACCGAAGGAAGCGGCATCCTGAGCTAGGATTGCCTACCTGGTGGAAGACCTACAGAAACAGACAAAACTGAGAGTGAGGCGGGCTCAGTGAATAGCAATACATGAAACATTATTTAACTTGAACAGGTGACATAGCAATACGTTAGTCTGCTTCTGCAATACATACATAAATGGCCTTAGGCCTCATCTTGTAAGTGAACTTGGTGGCTATAAGCCCTTAGGACATGCGGTATAACACTCTTGTAAGCATGTTGGCACTATGGCTCTTGAGACTTGTTGGCACTATGGCCCTTGGAAAGTGGCATGAAGCCCTTGTAAGCATGTTGGCACTATGGCCCTTGGAACATATGGCATTAAGCCCTTGAAAACATGTGGCATTAAGCCCTTGCACATTCTTTCTCTTTACATACTTTAACATCAACATTAACTTTAACATTAACTTAAACATACTTTAAACACTAGCATATTACATTACATGTTTGAGACATTTACATAATTGCTTTACATGCCTTGATATATTGACACAATTGCATAACCTTTACATAACATGGTTGTCTTACATATTGCAAAACATTACTGGAATTACATAACATACACATAGGTACTACTACTCACAGTGTGGAGATGACGTACTCGTTCCGCCCGTAGTGTGCCTTGGTTCCAATTTCTCTCTTCTCCCTCTTGTTCTTGATCTCTCTTCCTTTCTCCCAAGAAGTGTTTACTTAAATTTATTAGGCTCAAGAACAACATTGACATATATATATAGGCTAATAAGACAAAAATTAATCGTTTAATCATTCCAAAATTAAAATTTCACAAACATGCTTAAAATTATCTAAAAATTATGCTGATCACGAATATCTTATCAATTTCAGGTAATTAAGCTGTTAAGACTTTCAAATTTCTAATTTAATGTTTTAATGGAAACAGATAGTTTTCTTAAGGAACAGATAGGCATCTGTATACATGAATTTCACTTGCTTCATCAAACTTTTTCATGGACTTTTCAATAAACATTTAAGAGTACCAATCGAGGGCTAGAAATAGAACAAAAATCATGTGCGAGGGTTGGGTTATTACAGGAAATTAGGGTTTTTACTCAAATTTGGGGCTTTCTTCCTATTTTTATATATATTTATGAATTCTCAACATCAATATTCCTATTTTAGGTAAAATGATTAGAAATTTTTAATAAAAATTAAGTAAAATGCCCCCTTTCGTTAAATACATGATTTAACCTAACTCAATCATTTAATCAAGCCTTAAAATCACAACAATACCATATAAACTTCTCCAAAACAAAGAAATACTAGGTTAAAAATAACCCTACCTCAAGTTATGAGCAAAAGACCAAGCTTTTTAGAGAATCTTTCACAAAAAATGGAATCCAATTGGTAAGAAGGAAAATCTCCACTTGTACTCCACTCCTTGCAAGCGATTTAGGTTGGATCTTAGGAAAATGAGAAGTGTTTTGGGGTGAAAACTAGGGTTTTTCGGAAGGAGGAAGAAAAGAACGGAGAGAGAAAGAAAAGAGTAAGAAAAAGATCTAGAATGTCCATTTTTTAAATCGTTGATTTTGTGCAGGCCGCTCGAGCGACAACTTTATCGCTCGAGCGAAAAATAACAAGTCCTATAAGTTTTGCAAAGCTACATTGAAACTACTGGAAGCTCACATTTTACGCTCAAGCGCAGCTTCCTATGCTCGAGCAGTCCCACTTGTAAACTTGCAAGATACTGGGAGCAGCAATTCTCTACTCAAGTGCAACTTTCTTCACTCGAACGGTCACTTGGAACAAAATGTCACACACCATGCTTTGAGATTGCCGAAGATGATAGATCTAATGCCACCCAAGAAACACCTAACCAAAAATCCCAAAGAATGCCAATAAACGATCATCTAACACTAAAACTAAAGAACATAAACAATATTCGAAGCAAATCTACATATTAGATTTGAGAAAGAGATAGTGGAAAACTATGGGGGGTTCAAGTTTGTTAAGAGGAAAAACATGCATACACATAAGAAGCTAGGCCAGCCGACTGCCATAGCTATTGGTAGCAGCCGATTGCCATGGCTATTGGTAGCGGCCGCCCGACCAGTGGTGAGGCCCCAGGGTGGAGGTTTTTTAGAGAGAGTTTTTAGAGACAACATTTGAATAATTTTGTGCACAACATAGTTTATTGCCAAAGTACCACTGTCGCCGCCACTTACACCACTATCCAACCATTTCTACCCAACACCACTATCACTACTATCAGCATCACCACTTCCTTACCACCACCACTACCACCCCTCCATTGCCAAAGTACCACCCTATCATCTTCTACCACCGCCATTCCACATCCTCTACGACATTTCGCCATCATCCCCATACCTTAACTAATCTTTCATCTACCATTGGGATTTGGGATAACTGTCATCCCTTATAAGTACAATATCGTGTTGTGAGTCTTTAAAGGCATGTCCTAAATTTATTTTAATAATTTGAACTTTTCATAATGTAAGATTTGTTAAGAAGATCATCCATAAAAAAATTTAAATTAATTAGACATCTGCAACCTACAACATGACCACGTTTATGTTTAGAAAAAATAAACGGTTAACATGATTTTAATAATTTTTTAAGGTTATTATTTGGTTTGATCATGCGGTTATACTTATCCGATTAAATTTATTTTTTATATGAATGGTATACTTAACGAATCCTATAATATAAACGATTTGGATCATCAAAATATGGTCCAAATAAACCACACGGAGTGTGACAACACCGGTGTTATCATAGCACCTACTCCAAATCCGTAACCACTGCCAACACTGTCACAGCACTACCACGTCACCATAAGAAAATATAAATTTTAAAAATTAATAATAACAAATTTTAATTTTTGATTTTTATGTCAAATAAATTATTTTGGGCCAGGCTTGTCTTCAGCCCACTTTGTGGACTGAATGGTGATGTTGGGCCTCTGTGGCCCACCACAGGTCATTTTTCAATAATTCGAACTGTTCAATGTAAGAGCTCGTTGATTACTTTTTTCTTATAAAAAATCACGTTGATCAGATATCGATAACTACTTGATCGAATCAGATTTGTGTTAATAATTTATTTCCAAATTATATTTACCATTAATAGAAATCTGATTTGATCAACGTGATTTTTTTACAAGGATAAAATACTCGATGAGTTCTACACATTAAGTAATTCAGATTATCAAAACAGAACCCATGATGAACCTCAACGAGCCCAACAACATACTCCAGTCCAATCTTGAATTGGAGAGAAGCCTGACCTAATTATTTTAGATCAACACTTACATTTTAGGAAAATTTATTAGAAAATCCTTTTTCAAGTGTTTGTATTTCAATTAGTCCATAAGATATTCTTATATTCTAATAAGTCTTATTATTTGGACATTTGATCTACCAAATCCTAATTCTCATATTTAAGATATTTTATAGACATTTCTACCCTTACAAATATTTTTTTGAACGGTTAGCAATTTGGTGATGTGAACATTTATATTTTACAATGTGAATATTCACATTGATGTGTGAATGTTCACATTGACAATGTGAATATTCACATTGACATGTTAACATTCACATTGATGGTGTGAATATTTATATCACGGAACATTCACAATGTAAATGTGAATATTATTAGGAGTATTTTGGTAACTATGTCTCCCATATGACTTGTTGGAATATAAGAAAATAATGTTGACTAAATGAAATATAAGTATGAGAAAAGGGATTTATGAAAAAGTGTCGCTAAATTTTATCATACTTTCATGAAACTACTATTGGGTAGTGGTTCCTCTCATTTCTCCTGGACCTCGAACAAAAATCAATTAACATTTCAATTTAAAAAATTAAAGATCGAACTTTTTAAATTTTATTTTCAATTTTTGATCTTAATTTTATCAGACACGTTCGCATTAGAGTAACATATCACAAGAGAAAGAAAAATACTTGAGACCCCCAAAATGGGTGACCTCCATAACTTCCAATTGATTGGTGACCACTCATTATGTATTTTTTTCCCCTCTCTATCTATCTCACAGGTGCCTGGTCATGGGGATCGTAGGAGTCTATAGCACTTCTGCAAAAGAAATCACAAAAATAAAGGAAATTTAGTCAAAACTCCCTCATAATAAAATTTTAATGCATTAATGACAAGCATAAAAAGTTTTTTTTTAAAAAATCCAACACATATCGTTATTACTAAAATATTAAATTTTAAAATAATATAACTTTTAATTTAAATGTCAATTTTTAATAAAATTAGTATTTTTAGAATCTTCTCATCAAGATCTATTAAATAAGATCCATATTGATTATAAAATTTTTAAATAAAAAAAATATTACCGTCGAAATTAATGTAAATAGTGTTACTATGAGACATAGTAACATGTAACGTTACTCTGATTCATAGGAACATGTTATTCTAACAATATTGTTAAAGAAAAAAAGAATAATTTATTTTATTTTTACTCAATTATATATTTTTCCCTTAAAAGATTTATCAAATAAAATAAATAAATTAAGAGTCCAAATGAAATTTTTTTGCGAAATTTCCCAAAATAAACGGACAAAATAAGCTGCCTTCCATCCTCAACGTACATGGTACAATTTGTGCCTGTGGGTTACTTTAAGAGGGTTGGGTTGGGTGGACCGGGATGGTCCTGCACCAAAATGAATTATTTGAGGTTGATGGTTACTGCCGCTGGTCAGTTCATTCACATTCTGTAACTTGTCCTTCTTTTCAATAATGTTTTAGAAACTAAATTGGGAAGATCACTAATGATGTAAGTACCCACCAAAAGTGATGTGATGTTTTGGCTTGAGTTTGTTTTTTTTTTTATTTTTTAGTTCATTAGTACTATTAGTGGTCCAAAAATTAGTGGGATGAATCACCACCCCCTTCTTTTTTGTTCTTTTAGGTACATCGGAAATAGTGTAACTTGGTCATTTGTCATTCATTTGTCATCTAAAATTATATTTTTTAATTAAGGGTAATTTTTTTTATATATCATACAAACTCTCCGTATACTTTGTAAATAATATTTGGATATAAATTTATAAATATAAAGCGGGAAATGCTAGAGAGCTCTAAATTTAGAGTTCTAATTTGAATTCTAGTGATGTGTCAGAGCAAAAAAAAAAAAAAAAAAGCAAGACACAAACATCACATCAGCGTGGATCCCACCTTCCCATTAAAGCTATTAGAACTCCTATATTAAAGCTCTAAAGCATTTTTGATATAAAGTAGTTATTCAAATATAAACAATTGAACATGATATATATTTGAATAATTTATTTTTATTCATAACTTTAAATCTAAATATCTAGTCTTTGTTTGGTTTATATCTTAAGATATAATTTTTGAGAATTTTTTTAAAAATTTTGTTTGGTTTAAATTTTTTAAATTTTTTATTCTAAATTACTTTCTTTCTCTTACACATCAATTAATTATTTTTTTTCTCTTTTTACTCTCCTTTTTAATCATTTTTTCTCTCACACACATCTACTTAACTACAACAAAATATTAAATCATCTCAAACTCCTAAATTTCAAAATTATTTTCAAAATATACAACTAAATAAATCAAAAAAATTTCTAAACACTCTCCCTAAATTTTTTTAAAAAAAATTTATCTCAAAACACAAATTAAACACACGCTTAACTTTTGTTCGGAAATCTATATTCAAACACCATTTGTAATGACTTAAGAGTTTGTATGGAATGAAAATAGAATTCTCTTTAATTAATGAATTTTGTTAACAAGTACACTTACGCTGTGTTTGGTTGGGGGATTTGAGGAGGGATTTGGAAAGAGAAAAGAAAAAGTTAAGTGAAATGTGAATAAAATATACTTAAATTTCACCTAGTTTCACACACCTTTTTCCTTTCCCTCCCCAAATCTCCCAACCAAACACAGCATTAGAACACTTATTAAGGAGGTATTAAGGTCGCTTGGTAATAGCACTTTTTAATATAAAAGGCAAAATATCACTAAAAAAAATTAAAAAGTCAATAACTTATACTAAAAAATTAAAGATTCTTTTTTTTATCTACTTTTTGTATATCTTTTCGTAAAAAATTAAAAAGTAATCCTAAATATATTAATTTTTTTACATTATATTTTAATTAAAAAATCAAAAAATTACTAAAAAAACATATTCTAAAACGCGGCCTAAATGTACCTAACTAACTCCACTATCATGAAAAAGGGAAAAAAAAATCCAATAACTGTTTTGTAAAAAATTAAGGTGACCAAAATACCTTATTTATTCATTTTTATTTTTGTCTCTTTTGTTTTTTGTATTTTCATTTCCCACCATCCTAAAACCTTCTAACTGTAATGGACTTAACTTAAATGTACAATTTTAAAATCTAAAATTCTGGAATTTTTTGAAAAAAATTTAGAAAAAAAAAAAGAAGCTAGTTTTTGTAAGCTTTTATATATTTGATTTATTGTATTCTTTATTAAAATATATTTTTCTCAATTTTTAATTTTTAAAATTGACACTTTACTTTTTATAGTTTTATGGCAATAAATTTTCATATAAGATTTATTGGTGATAAATTAAAGAATGAATTTTTTTTTTTTTTTTTTTTGGTGATAAGGACATATTTATTGATATATCTATACACATACATATTGTTGGGCATGAGTGGGACAGTAGGACTGTGTAACAATATATATATATATATATAAAGATCAAAATAGAGAGTTAAATCAAAATAGAGAGTTAAATCAAAATAGAGAATTAAAGAAAAAGGGTAATTTAGTCCTTAATCAAATATAGTTAATGTATTTGCTTTTTTTCATGATAGTGGAGTTAATTAGGCATATTTATTGCATAACAAAACCCTTAATTAATTAATAAAATATCATTTGAAGCACAACACATACTTACTCTAGGGTAAATTACAAATGGGCTGTGATTCATCCCCCGAATTCACAGCTCCCGAATCCCCACAATTGCCATTTCAAGTAAAAAAAAAAAAAAAAGAAAACAGAAAAAAAAAACAGTTTACCAAAAATGGAAATTAGGGGGATTAGGGGTAGTTTTTTAGAGGGATTTTTCATTTTCCATTACAAATATATCCCTCTAAAAGTTTACTTAAAACACAGATTATTCCATTTAGTTATAAAAATGATATCATACCCCTTCAAATTTCTAATTACATATCAAATAACCCTTTTTATTAATAAATTATCAAGTCAATTAATTGTTTTTAATAATATAAGAAATATATTTCAATTAACAATTTAAGTAATTTTATTATTGTATATGAGAATAGTTAGAAATTTTATTTTCTCTGTTAATTTTGTTAAACAAAAAATTATAAAAAGAAATATTTGTAATTTTCAAAATAATAAAGAACAATCTGTATTTTAAGTAAATCTTAAATTTTTTTTTGTAATTTACCCTTTACTTCTAATACTATGAATCTATATTAATCCCTTATTCTATTTTTTATTGTCCTAAAATATTAGTCCCTCTTCAAAAATCAAGTACAAAAATAATATAAATTTCTTATTTTGTCATTCTTTTAAATTCATAAATAATATAAAAAGTACAATTATGACATTGATATTCTCAAAAAAATGTACTATCAAAGGGTAATTTTGGAAAATTAACTTTTTAAAAATACAGTAATTATACTATAAAAAAAAGTTAAATTCTCCAAAAAGAACTATTATTTTAGGACGGAAGAAGTATAATTTTTCACCAAAACGAGGCATTTCAACTAAGCCAGAGCCATATTAGCTATTAGGCCAACGTGTGGATCCTCTAGAGTTGCTTCTCTGAAGTTGTCATGCAGTTCATTGAAACAAACCTCGTTTTGATCAAAACAATGAAGTTTTACTTAGTGCTTGAAAAAAAAAAAACAAAACAAAACAAAAATGATCTTCTTCTTTTTTTAGCATTATTGTTAGACATTTGAAAGTGTATTGTTGTGAAATAACAAATGGTTGTGCACCTTGGATAGTGAAACTTGTAAGCATGGGAGTTAGTGTTTGAAAGGTATCGCATGTAGTCTTGAAGGGGCTAACTTGTTGTGAATTGGGCATGATGGGAGAATTGTTATTACTATAATTAATGGAATGATCATTTGTGAAATAATATTGAGAAGAAGAAATAAATAACGTAGTAATTTGATATTGTTGTAGAGATGGTTAAAATAAAGGAATATTATGAGATATTATGTATTGCATCATGTTCTGATTTGATTCATTATCATTATTGCACATCTTGAAATGAATTGGAAAACGTTCACCTTGAGAAAGATTATGTTGTAATGAAAGCTATGAAAAAATGTTTAAGGGGTAAATACGTTGGTAAGTCCAGTTAGAAGGTGTAGATGAAATTGATAAGTTGGCCTGAGTGTCCAGAGTGAAAGACCGAAAATACGCGCGGAGAAGGTACCACTTCCCTTCCGGTTAGCAACCGGTAAAATGGGTTATTGGTAGTGCTTGTTAAGCCTACTTGCAGATACCAATCTAGGGATTACCTGTGTTGTATTTATTGCCCCGTATGATTTAAAATTTAAGTTTGAAAATTGATGAGATTGCGAAATATTAATGAAAAGCATGGTGATTTTCAAGAAAGGCATGGCATGAGATCATTTTGAAAAGACATTGCATCGCATTGCACTTGCATTTAATATTGGATATCTTATATAAATGTATATACTTTGTTAGGAATTTCTCTACTGGGCTTTATGCTCACCCCTATGGGATTTGGTGTAAGTAAAGATGTGGTGATCCCGCCGAGTTGAGGGCGTGGATAATTTGTGAAGAGTACATAGCTCTATTTTGTTGTGATTAAATTGTTAGCCAATGGCTATTTTTGTATGGGCCCAAGTGGCCACATTTGTGTAACCGAGCTTAAGCCTTGGAAGTTGTAGCTCATGAGGGCATCTTGTTTATTTGAAACATAATGCTTTACATGCTATAGATTCATGTATTTTGAGAATCATTGAATGTATAAATTGCATGTGGAACTTTTGTTTAAACCTTGGAGATTGATGATGTAAAGGTTGGAGAATGGTTATGTTTATTTAAGGAATGTGGTCTTATACATCTTATGTATGTTGGGATTATTTCAGAGCGTTACAAGTTATGTTGTTTGTGCTAATTTTTCTATTACCACAAATGTGGGGAGGAGAAGTAGAATTGTTTGCTGATCATGATTCATGACTAGTTATCCATAGAAACACGAACAAGACATACTCAAATTCAAGAATTAGAATATGAATTTGGAGGTACAAATACTTTTCCTTGAATGCTTTGCAAGGATTCATACAGTCAAATGAGTTTGAATTATTTGGTTCTTGGGCAAAATCTTTATAGGCATATGATTTTATTTAAGCATTAATTTTGATTTTATAATTATTCTAGGTTTTCTATTTCATAAATTTTGATTTAGAATTTTATTATTTAAGCACATCATAGTCAATAAGTCATGGATGTTATATTTTGATTTATGTCAAAATTGTGGGAGTATATTGATATTTTCGTGTGGTAATATCCTAACAAGAAAATTAATTTTTCTTAAAGTACTCAAAATGTGAGGGTGTTTGGAGGACTTTACTAAAATAACGGTTCCAATAGTAGATTCACAAAGGATCTCAATTCTTTATCTAAGACAAAGCTGGAGGAAAAATGAAAACGACTTTGTTAACTTCTAAAACATCTCTATGTCTATTAATTAATTAATTTTAAATCTGGGAGTGACATAAAGTAACTGTAAGTCTTGATATATTCAAAGTCTTAATACCGTAAAACATTTGCTTTTAGATGTGAGTATTGTTTAAAAACAATATAAGTGGATCCACTAACTACTCAATAATATATAAAGAATAAATTCAAATAGAAAATAGCGGC
Organism: Camellia lanceoleosa; assembly: GCA_025200525.1. Classification (NCBI taxonomy): domain Eukaryota; kingdom Viridiplantae; phylum Streptophyta; class Magnoliopsida; order Ericales; family Theaceae; genus Camellia; species Camellia lanceoleosa. The sequence continues at coordinate 68,233,045 of CM045772.1, read as the reverse complement.
CGCTAAACAAAAAGTTTGACCACAGGACAAATGAGAGAAAATTCATTGAAGGGAATGTGATTAAAGCCTATTAATTTCGAGTCGCATAATGGCAACCCAACCTAGCTGACTGAAGATCCCAAAATTTAGATTCAAAGGGACAATCGAATTATGGATAACTTACCAGAAATCACTAAGGGAGTCTATCTCCTATCCATTCCTATAATAAAAGTGATATCTACAATATGTGTTGTATGCAAGGGACATAGGGTAAGTTATGTTTTTAATGATCACTTATATCTTGAAAAACATGGAGGGGTGTCTTTCAAGAGGAGTATCTAAAAGATTTGAAATAAAGATCACATATATGAGTGTAAAGGGGCCACTTCTATGAGATTTGATCAAGACTAAATTCTCTAAAGCACTTACGAAAATCAGGAATTGCCCAAGGCCAAAATAGGTACAACCAGCTGTGTTTGGAGATATTTTGTGTGAATTTTATTGTATTAGTTTACATAAATGGCTGAACAATTTAAGGCACCATATCCACTAATTAGCTAAGTCCAATAGTCTTTCATTAAGGAAGGTTCAAGGCTAAAAGCTACTTATCCTGATGTAGGATATTTCCATTTTGTACTATAGCTATCAGTGTTTGCATTTCATTTGCATTATGTTGTCAATTTCATTCATGTGGGGATTGTTGAAAAATTTAGAAGTGAATAGAATTGGACACCACTCGAATGAAAATGTGCAACCCTTGACGATGTCTCTTCACATGAAAAGGCGTGACCCTAGAGTCATGACTTTTATGAATAATTATGAATACTTCTATAAATCTCATCCCCATGGCATTCATTTGTTAAGCAAGTGTTAGGATTCATAATATGTTATAGTCAAATATAAAAGAGACAGTACATAACACAAATTAGTTTATTATACACACAGAAAGTTGTGCAATTTTTGTATGTGGTGATCGTTGTTTTTTAGAGGCAAGACGTCCATCAATTGCAAACACTAGAGGCGAGGACAAATTTCTATCTTAAAGATACAGGCCTTGTTTGGTTTGTATTTGAGAAACATGTTTTGAGATAAAAAGTACGAAAATTTGTTTGGTTTGGTTTTTTCAAAAGATGTTTTGAAAAATTATTTTGAGAGAGAATTTTAGAAAAAGTGATTGATTTGATGTGTATGAGAGAGAGATTTGTTTGGAAAATTTGTAAACCAAACAAGATTTGGAAAAAAAATTTAGAAAAATTTGTTTGGTTTGATTACTTTTAAAAACTTATTTGCAGAAAATTTTTCTTAAAATTTTTTCAGAAACACAAACCAAACAAGACCTAATGTTTAAACACTAGTCTTAGTCACAAATTATTCCAAGTTTATAGAATTTTTGTAAAAAAAAAATTATATTTTATGTTACTATTTATTTGTATTAAATTATTTTTCCAAGAAATTTTCCTACAGTTTCAATTAAGACAATGTCATTTCAATAAACTGCATGACAACTCCAGAGAAAAGCAACTGTAGAGGATCTGGATGCGACAGCTCTGCTTGTGCTATTGTTGTCAACTGGATAGTATTTGATTTGGTTGGTAAACTTGATCCTGCTGAGTCACTCACATCATATGCAAGTGAAGTCATTATGGTAGAGCACGTGAATAAGAAAAATGCTTTGGAACTCTAATTTTTAAGTTCTAAATGTATGTTTAATGAGTTGGTAGTGGGCTCCATCCATAGTGCTGTAATATTTTGATCTTGATTTATGTACAGGGGTGAAATATCCTCTGCTCTCCGTACGCCTTGAACGTCAAGCTTCTGGTGACGGCGTCTATCTCTGCAACACAAAAATGGTGAGCTGCCCGGCGGTGGTGTGCCGGAAAGACCCTCCAACGATCAAGTCAGATAACTTAGGAAGAAGACAATGAGAGGTGAGTGTTTGTAAGAGTGAATTCCCTACCTCCAACGTTCGTCTTTCCCCCTATTTCTAGGCTGGCCATGCAGCCTCAATGTTGTGCGCGCACTACCTCTGTTGTCCTTCCCTGGACAGGTGGCAGTGCGCGCCTTTCACCACCTTACGCGTGTAAAGGTTTTGTCCTTCCACCAGTACACACAGAACTGTCTAACGGTATTGAGGTGTTCGTGGAGCAGATGTCCTTTCCCTCGTGCCATTGGCCCAGGTGGCACACATAACCGGAGTACCACGACCGGCCTATTTCTTGTGGAAGATCACCATTACGTGTACACAACCGAGCTATATATTGCCGAACTGTCCCTTGGGATCATGTGAAAGCCAGACCACCTTAACCGAGCTACTCCTGATCGATTCATCAGGACGAACCGGTTGCGAGGCATGCCGGCCTCCAACCATTCCATCTAAATCCTCGGCTACAAGGAACCATTCACCTCGGTTGGCCGGTCGGAGGCATGCCGGCCTCGTTACAGCCTCGGCCCAGCCCGGGTCACCCAATAGCTCGGTTACCATTCTCCATTCTGAACTCCGTCCGGAACGCGCGAGTCACAGCTCGGCTAGGGCCAGTTTGCGGTTGCTCGGTCAATGTCTCTGACCGTGCAAGTCAGTCGCGTCAACAGAGTTAGCTCGGCGCCGTGCATTCCGTTAAGTCTGACATCGCCTCAGCTCGGCCATACTATCATGCAAATCTTCCATCTCAATTGCCCCTTAAACCCATTCGAGCTATCGTGATTGGGTTTACACCGTGTCCGAGCTAAGGTTGAGTTGCGCTCTTGCTAGGCCGAGCTCAATTGGGGGAATGTTTGCCGCTGAGCCATGGTTGAATCGGGGACACTTCTGTCGCCGAGCAATCTCAATTGGCCGGCCATTGCCTCCGCAGTCACATCAAAGGTCTTCTGACCCGTCTTGTGTAGCGTTTTCGATTGCCACGTGGCGCCTCCTTATTGGGTCGTGCACGGTACGCCTCTCAAGCGTCAATTCAAATGGCGCAGCCGTTTGGGTTTCCCACCCATTCTTAAACGTCATTCGAAGGGTTTTAACCCTTCACTTTTCATTTTCTACTCAAGCTCCAAAAACCCCAGCCCTCTCTGCCATCACTGTCTCTGAGCTCCCATTCCCCACGTTCCTTCCTGCCATTCTCACCGTTGCAGTCAAGCTCGCGAGGCTCATCTCACCTCACCTCCGTTTTCTAGTAAGTTTTTCTTCCCCCTTATTGCATTTTCAATTTCTTCATGCTCTTTGCGATTTTCTGCCACTGTTCTTCATTTTCATGCCGCTGTGCTTCGCACTTTTTGTTTGTGACTATTCGTGCCCCCTCTCTTTGTTTAGAACCTGCACACTCTAGGGCAAACTGAAACATTGGGAAAGGATGGGGCCTTCGTGCCCCTTGTTCTTCCTGGGTTCGAACTGGTTCATCCCATTTCTGGGATGAACAGTTTGAATCTGGGTTGGGCCGAGCTAAACGCTCGTTTTGATCCGTAGGTAGAGCGATAACCGAGCAAAAACTGTTTGTGGCTTCTCGTAGAAGCTGCGACTGGGCCGAATACCCATTAGATCGGTAAGTAAGGTGAACCGCACTAAAACCGTGAAAACCCCGCCTGACACCTTGACCGAGCTGAAGGATCAACTAGATCCCGCAAGTAGCCTTAACCGAGCTAAAACCGGACTAGGAGGCTTAGGCACACATGTAGTTAAACCGAGCTGAGACTTGTCGGTCAAAACACCAAATCCTTCCCTGAGCTATTTCCACTAGGAGCCGCGCAATATCTACCGTGCTAACCCTTGGCCTTATTTTTTAATCATGCAGAACAAATAGGACCGACCAAGCCCGTCCAGCATTATAACCGGTGCAGCTTAAAGACCGAGCAAACACACCAACATTTTTGACCAAGATACACACCAAACCAAATAAAATCGAGGTAATGGGGAAGTACCGGTTCATGGTCAGTTCGCCCCGCGCGATGGCGGAGTTTCGAAAGGAGTACAAAATTCCTGACGACGTCATCCTAGAGCTCGCCAAAAAAAGAGACACCCCTTGGGGAGATTTAGACCGGTACCCCTTCACGGTCGTTTCCATAGTAGAGGGAGGCGTCCGCTTCCCGGTCCAGCCCTTGCTCTGCAAATTTTTAAAGCAGACAAGGCTTTGCCCGAGCCAAGTTTCAAATAACACATACAAGATAATAAACGGGGTCGCCGAGCTAAACCGCAGGCTCGGTCTGAATCTCGGTCTTGCTGAGATTTTCCATCAGTATAGCTTAAGTAGGAATAAGAGCGGGCTCTGCTGGTACCTTAAAGTGAAGAAGGGCCGAGCAAAACTTATAGAGGGCAACCCCGACAAAGAAACAAACGATGACGATTTCCTCTGGGTGTCCGGTAATTTCGAGGACACCGAGGCGCCCATACCGGGCTGGTACATTAGGAAAGACTTCAGCCATGCTGGTGAGTAGCCCGGCTCACCGTGCTATCTTGATAATGCGTCAATTTCTTTATTATTTTGCACCGGTCTAACACTTGTCTTCCTCTTGCAGATAGACACTTGGCAGCGGACTATCATCAGGCCAACCCAGAAGCAATCCGAGCTCTGCTTCGTCACCCCGAGGAAGAGAGAGAAGCCTCAAAACTGCTCGGTTTCGAACAAACATATCACTACCAGGCACCGCGCAAAAGCCGCGTGACCGACTTTCTGCGCGCTCCATCTCCAGAACCAGACCCAACTCTTCCACCGATCAGACTCGTTCCACTCACCGCGGAGCAAGAAATGGCAAAAATCAGGGCCATTAAGTCCATGATCACCGGAGAGGAGGGGGAGTCCCAACCCCCAGAGGCGACCGGGGGAAATTCCTCAACCCCAACCGGTCAAACCGAAGTTGTTCTTGCACTTGCCAACGAGCAACAGGCTGGCCGATCAAAGAAAAGGCCGAGGAAGGAGCTGGCCGGGCAAAACCTTGTCGATGAAGACTTTGCTGAGGTCGCCTCCACCGAGCCGGGCGACCAGACCGAGCGACCACGGGCCAGCAAATCCAAGGGCAAGGGCCTAGCCACCCGATGCAGGCGCCCGAAGTTCGTACAATGGCCGCCGGGCCGAGATTTCGTTTATCTTGACAAGGATTACTCCCTTGGTTTCAACATGACCAAGGGGTTAATCCTTCCAGCAGACATGAAGAAACATGATGAGCTGTCCGACCTAAAGGTCCTACGCTCGGCGGCTAAATCCATCGTGCTGGTAAGCTTTCAATTTTCTGCTTCAACTGTTTGCTCGGTTTTTGCTCGGTTCCTTAAACACTTACAATCTTTCTCTTGCATGCAGGCCGCACAAAAGAAGTACCTGGCCCACGACCGGATGATAAAGGTGCGGCAGAGCTTACGCGATGCAATCGCCGAGAACAAGGAGCAAAAGGCCGAGATAGCCAAACTGAGGGCCGCGCAGGAGGCTATCGCGGCAGAGTGGAATGAACTGAAGCAGAAGATTGACCGAGCAGAAGCTGAAAAGCAACGGGCCGTGAAGTCAACCAAAGCTCGGTACCTCGCCGAGCTGCGCAAGCTATGTGACGCCCAAAAGGCCGAGAAAGACAAGGCGGTTGAAGACGCAGAAGACCGCAGATACGCTCAGGGGGAGAAGACCTACAAGCGTCAAGTCCGAGCTACCAAGGACATCTTTTTCCAGTGCGGCTGGAAAGCCGCCGTGGAGAAAGTTGGCCTTGGTCAGGATTCTGACATGTTCATCAACCCGCCCCCCTGCGTATATCCCGGTCTATTTGCAAGCATACGCCAGCGCCGCACAAAATCGATTAATTGTGGAGGCAATGAAGGAGGCAGAGGAAGAAGCCGCCGCCGAGAAACAAGCCGAGCAAACTCCATCCGAAGCATCTCCGAATGCTGAAGATGAAGTAATTGGTCATGAGGTTGTCACGGTGGAAGGCGCTGACAATGAAGCCGAGGAGGGCCTGCCCGAGCAAACAGCATTGAGCGCCGAGTTGACGGTGGTGGGGGCCGAACAAAACCTTGATCTAGACTGAAGATTTCCTTTCTCATTGCCTTGTTTTTCTTTGTCTTTCTTTGTTTTGCAATGTAATCGGGCTATGTTCCACCTTCTGTACTGAATTTCTTCTATCAATGAAATTTCAACTTTTTGCTCGCTCAGTGTCTACTTTTGTTCGGTTGCATGTGTACCAATTTCTTTGTTCAAATGTTTATAAACCGCAAGTGCCAGGTCGGCAGAGTTGCACAATATGCCAAAGTGGGATCTTCCAGAACGCTCCCAAACAGATCTGGCAGCTCGGCCCCTGTAAAATTACAAACTGACATTGAACTCGGCCGAGCAAAACCTGCTCGGTTTGGGCAAGTTCACAAAATTGTAGGATTTCAATACGTCAATGAGGCCGAGCAAAAATTGGCTCGCTTTGTGAGTCGGCTATACTGCCAACATTTCCATTCTGCCGAGCGAAGTCAGCTCAGCCACTGATCGGTTGGACAAAACACCCACACCGTGAATTTCGCCGAGCAAAATCCGCTCGTTTTTCATATTGGACAGGACACCAATAAGCCAAATGGGCCGAGCAAAATCAGCTCGGCTTCTACATTGGGCAAAACACCAATGTCTTAGTTAGGTTGGTCATGCTGCCAACATTCCAACTGGGTGAGCAAAACCAGCTCAGCCCTAATGTCATAGGTAAACTGTTTGTGCGGTCTGCTCCCATTCTGAGGAAAACAGTCCGGTCACATTCAGGTTGGTTCCTGCCCCTGGCATCCATAAATGCTTCTTGTGTCTTGCTATATCATTGGACAAACGTAATACCAAACAAGAAGAGGACTAATTTTCATTACAAAAACATTGCCATCTTTTACATCAAATGCCAAAGGGCTAGGGGTCTAGAAAAGCTAAACAACATAAGCAAATTACATTTCAAAAGTAAAAGACTTTAAGGTTGGCTGCATTCCATGGTCGGGGGACAGCCTTGCCATCTAAATCTTCCAGATGGTATGCCCCCTTGCCAGCAAGACCAACCACCTTGTATGGTCCTTCCAAATTTGCACCGAGCTTTCCTTCGACAGGGATCACTGTGTTGCCAAGCACTTTCCTTAAGACCCAATCCCCAATCGTGAATAGCCTGGGGTGCACTGCCTTGTTGTGCTTTTTAGAGAGTTCCTGCTGATATGCCGCTATGTGGATTAATGCGCGCTCTCGCCTTTCTTCAGCAAGGTCCAGCTCTAATGCCACGGCTTCATTGTTCAGATCTGGCTGGAAACGTTCTGAGCGGATGGTTGGCATGCCAATTTCTAATAGGATGACGGCCTCCATACCATAGGCCAAAGCAAATGGTGTCTCTCCAGTCGATCACCTTGGCGTAGTGCGGTATGCCCATAGCACATTAGGAAGCTCTTCAGCCCACTTTCCCTTGGCCTTCTCAAGCCGCTTCTTCAGCCCGTCCAGAATGGTCTTATTTGAGGCCTCCGCTTGACCATTTGACTGAGGATAGGCCGGCGTTGAATTGTAGAACTCGATCTTCAACTCTTCGCAAAATCCGCGAAAGAGTTTTCTATCGAATTGAGTGCCATTATCTGAGATGAGGGCCCTAGGTATGCTGAAGCGAGTGATCACATTTTGCCAAACGAATTTCTTAACATCTTTTTCCTTAATGGTTGCCAGTGGCTCGGCCTCCACCCAGTTGGTGAAATAGTTAGTGGCGGCGATGAAAAACTTGCGATTGCCCGGTGCAACTAGGAGTGGCCCGACGATATCCAATCCCCAGAGTGCGAACGGCCAAGGACTTGTGAGAGAGAGCAATTCTCTTGCTGGCTGGTGGATCTGGTGAGCAAATTTCTGACATTTTTCACATCGGCGAACGTATTTTTGTGCGTCCGCCTGCATGCACGGCCACCAGTAACCTTGTGAAATTGCTCGGTACGCCAGAGACCGCTTCTTGATATGGTCAGCGCAGACGCCTTCATGGATCTCAAAGAGAAAATCCTTCACCCTGGCGAGGTGGACACACTTCAAATACGGCCCGGTGAAGGACCTCTTATACAACGCTCCAGACGGGAAGAGCCAAAACCGTTCTGCCTTTGCTCGGATCTTGTGGGCCGCCTTCTTTTCTTCCGGTAGAATTCTATCTTTCAGAAAGACGATGATGGGGTCCATCCAGGAAGATCCCAAGTCGGTGCAGAGTACCTCGGTTGCTTCTAGTTCCTCAATGCTTGGCCGAGGTAAAAATTCAATCAACAAGGGATTGGGAAAGGCTGTCTGAGTGGAAGCGAGACCGGCCAATTCATCAGCCGTGCTGTTTCCTTCGCGGTTGATCTGTTCAACTCTGATGGCATCGAACTTTTTGATTTCGCCGCTACCGACATTGGCCATTCTTTCATCCTTGGCCTCAGACTTCGAGACTTGATTGACCACCGGTTTGGAGTCACCGAACACCATAAGAGCGTGACCTTCATTCTCGCCAAGACTTAGTCCGGCGAGGAGGGCCTCGTATTCCGCCTCATTGTTGGACGCTGGGAAGCCGAGCGTAATTGCTTGCTCAACAATCAGCCCATCGGGTGAAGCCAGCACAATTCCCAGCCCGGCCCCATGCCTGTTGGACGCCCCATCGACGAAGAGTTTCCACATCTCGCCAACAAACAGCTTCCAGCAATCAGACGAATTTTTGGAGCTTCTCAATTCCAAGTCTCTGATAGGCTCAATCTGGTCTCTTTCCACGTCTTTGCTGGGTTCTTTTTTCAATGAGTCGTCGGCCTTTGCTATTTCGGTCGAGCTTTGCCCTTCTCCCGCTCGCGAGTCAACACTTATCTTTGTTGCCAGGACGATGGGTTGTGCTAAATCCGCACCAACCAAATCAATCAGGCAGACTAGATGTGTTCCAGGGGTAAATTCCACCACAAAATCTGCAAGGGCTTGAGCTTTGATCGCGGTGCGCGGCTAGAACTTAATGTCGTACTGGCCCAATTCCATGGCCCATTTCAGAATCCTCCCAGTGAAGTCCGTTTTTTCGAAGAGCACCTTGAGCGGGAACTCGGTTAACACTACTATTGTATGGGCATGAAAATAGTGCGCCAGCTTTCTTGACGCCATCATGAGAGCCAGCGCCAATTTTTCCAAGGGAAGATATCTCGTTTCGGCCGGGAGCAGAGTCTTGCTCACATAGAAAATGGGCAAGTGCTGAATGCCTTCAGCGCGGACTAGAACAGCGCTCACCGCATGTTGAGAGACCGCTAAGTAGAGATATAACTCCTCGCCCGGCTGAGGTGTAACCAAAATAGGTGCTGAGGAGAGATACGCTTTCAAGTCCACCAGTGCACGGTCGCACTCTTCATCCCAAAAGAACTTGGACTTCAACGTTTTGAAGAAGGGCCTGCAACGATCCGAGGACTGGCTGATAAATCTATTCAGTGCGGCTGCCATCCCGGCAAGATGTTGCACGTCTTTTGTGGAGTTCGGGCGCTCCAACTCTTGTATTGCCTTGATTTGCGAAGGGTCAGCTTCAATTCCTCGGTTCGTGACCAAAAAACCCAGGAACTTTCCAGTGCCAACTCCGAAGGCGCACTTGGAGGCGTTCAGACGAAGCTTGTGATGTTTAAGTATGGCAAACATTTCTACTAGGTCGGTGAGGTGTTGGGACTTCTCCTTACTCTTCACCACCATATCGTCGATATAGGCTTCCATAGTTCGGCCCAAGAGAGGAGCGAACATCTTTGTCACCATCCGCTGAAAGGTTGCCCCGGCGTTCTTCAATCCGAACGGCATGACCTTGTAGCAGTATAAGCCTCTGGGGGTGGTGAACGACGTGATCTCTCTGTCCGGCTCGTACATGGCTATTTGATGATAGCCGCGATATGCATCCAAGAAGCTAAACCTCTGATGGCCAACGGTTAAGTCCACCAACTGGTCAATTCGAGGGAGGGAAAAGCTATCTTTTGGGCAAGCGCGGTTGACAATCTTGTAGTCAACACAAACTCGCCATTTGCCATTCTTCTTAGGAACCACCACCATGTTAGATATCCACCGAGGGTATTGCACCTTCTCTATGGCCCTGGCCTCCAATAAATTCTTCACTTCTTCCGCAACTACTTCAGCATGGTGCAAGGCTGAACGGCGCGTTCTCTGTATGACTGGCCGTGCATTAGGGAAGACATTTAGCTGGTGGCAAATGAAGCTTGGGTCGACGTCAGGCATATCGTAAGGCGTCCATGCAAAAGCCTCCAAGTTGGAAACCAAGAAACTGACATAATCCGTGCGTTCGGCGCTAGACAAGGATGATCCTAGGATGAAGAACTTGGTCGGATCGTTTTCTTCAATGCGCACTTCCACCAAATCTTCGACTGATTTTTCCTCGGCCTTTCTACCCACGTCTTCTAGGACCTCCTTCCCCTCGGGCCCCTCGATCATCTGAACAAACCCTTTGGCCGCTTGGCTGTCATTTATTGCAACGAAGCATTGTTTGGCCATCACCTGGTCTCCCCAGACTTCCTCTATTTGCCCATTCGATGTCGGAAAGCGCATGACTTGGTGGAAGGTCGAAGCAACCGCTTGCATGGCGTGCAGCCAACCTCTGCCCAGAATCAAATTGTAAGTCGATGGCACTTTGAGCACCCAGAATTCTACCTGCTTCATAACCGATCCCGTCCTGACCGGCAAGATAATCTTTCCGATCGGCCATTCTGGTTGCGAGTTGAAGCCAACCAAAGGAGATGTTGCAGGAGCCAAATCCTTGTCTTCCAACTTCATTTGTTTGAACGCGTCATAATACATTATTTCGACCGAACTCCCCTGGTCGATCAATATTCTCTTGATATCGAAATCTTTGACGCGAAGGGTCACCACCAAGGCGTCATTGTGCAGCATCTGCACCCTTTCCAAGTCTTTGGTAGAGAACGAAAGGACGTCTTTCTCCTCGGTTTTTCCCCTCTTTACCGCGGGCTGGACTGAGAGCACTTCCCTCATGTGCTCGGCCTTCTTGATCATCCCTCTCAGCTCGCAGACCCTTGCTGGTTCAATGATGCCGTGGATGACGTTGATTACACCTTGCAGGGGCGCCTCTAGGGCGGCCATTCCGTTAGGCTCGGTTTGTCCAGTCGGCGCGGCCTTGACTCCCCCGTCGATGTATTGGTCAAGATGCCCTGCCGCTACCAATTCCTCCAAATGCTGTTTGAGCGGCAAACAATCCTTTGTCCGGTGCCCCCGTTCTTCATGGAAAGTGCAGCGATATTTTGGATTGAAACCTCGCTGCGCGCTTCCTAACTTGGCCAGCCAACGGACAAAAGGCTCACTTCGGATCTCGCTCAAAATGCGGTAGATGGGAATTTTGAAGACCGTGGTAATTCCTGTCCGCGCCTTCAGCTTTCTTTTGGCATCATCTGCTGTGTCGCGGGGTGCATCAGCCCGGTCGTTTCTGCGACCCTTGTTTCTGTCATCACGGCCGGTCCCATGACACTGATCTTTTGGTCGGTCACTAGGGCGGTTCTCCTCCTACCCGACCGAGTGAACTTTCCCCGCTGCCCGTCTGTCCACCGCGACTGGATTATCCTTCTCGGTCGCAGAGGCAGCATCATCTTCCACACGAATGTGTTCGTTGATCCGCGGCATCAAAGATTCCATGGTGGTGGGCTGATGCATCGTGAGCGAATCTCGCAGCCTATGTCCGACTAGGAGACCCCTCTTGTATTGAGTGATCGCTAGATTAGTAGGGCAGTCGAGAATCTCGTTGTAAGTTTCCCAGTACTTCGCATTGTATGCCTTCAGCGAACTTCCAGACTCCATCTTGACGCCCAGGAGATGGTCGACCTCCTTCGGCGTTCGAGTGTTGGTCTTGAATCTGGTGACGAAGGCTTCCGCTAGTTGCTGCCACCCCTCGATACTCCTCTCCGGGAGCCTTTCTAACCACTTCAAGCCTAGCTCTCCCAAACTCGCTGGGAATATAAGGCACATCAAGGCGTCGTTTCGCCGGTGGCCAGCCATCACTTGCCGGTAATGACTCACATGCATGTACGGATCCGCCTTGCCGTCGTACAAAGTGAACTTTGGCTGGTGGAATCCGGCAGGGAGTGGGGTGGTCTCAATCTTTTGGGATAGCGGCGTGACTGTAACTCTCGCCAGCTCCTTGTCCACCAGCGTAGGGGCTACGGCTCTGGGCGCCGGCATCACTACTTCCTCACTACAACGAACTGGGACACTCAACCTCTGGAGCGCCGGCACCCTCTGAGCCTCTCGACGACGCGCTCTCTCCTCCAACACGTCCCTGAGATCCCTGGAACGAGAGGAGGCAGAGTAACGCGACGTTGATGATGGATGTGAGGGGCGATAGGTGTTGTCGCGGGTGATGGATCTGCCCTCTCGCTGGTCTGAATCTCCAACCCCATAGTTCCTGGTGATGGAGATTGAATGAGTCCTCCTCTAGCGGCGATTGCTAGAACGAGGGGAGGGGGTGCGCTCACTGAGGTTGCCCTCTCCAGCCACACCCTTTCCCCTAACCTGACGCTTCAGTAGCTCCATTTTTGCCGCCATTCTACGAATGAGGGCTTTTTGATCCTTAAGTTGGTGCTCCAGACGCTCCTCACGGGACTCTCCCCGGCGCCGGTGGCCCTCTGGACTCTGTGAACGATCCGAACTCCTTCCATGCTTGTCGCACGCTCCTCGCGAAGAGGTTTCCAGGCCCGCCATGGTTGGAACATTAGGGGGGCCTTCTCTCCTTGGTACATACTCTGGAGTGACACCATCGACGACGGATAGCGGAACTTCGTCGTTGTTGGCCATGGAAATGATTGAAGAAGCTTACAGAACAAGGGTTGAGTATCAAAGACTTCCCACAGATGGCGCTAATTGTACGGGGGCGAAATATCCTCTGCTCTCCGTACGCCTTGAACGTCAAGCTTTTGGTGACGGCGTCTATCTCTGCAACACAAAAATGGTGAGCTGCCCGGCGGTGGTGTGCCGGAAAGACCCTCCGACGATCAAGTCAGATAACTTAGGAAGAAGACAATGAGAGGAGAGTGTTTGTGAGAGTGAATTCTCTACCTCCAACGTTCGTCTTTCCCCCTATTTCTAGGCTGGCCATGCAACCTCAAAGTTGTGCGCGCACTACCTCTATTGTTCTTCCCTGGACAGGTGGCAGTGCGCGCCTCTCACCACCTTACGTGTGTAAAGGTTTTGTCCTTCCACCAGTACACACAGAACTGTCTAACGGTATTGAGGCGTTCGTGGAGCAGATGTCCTTTCCCTCGTGCCATTGGCCCAGGTGGCATACATAACCGGAGTACCATGACCGGCCCATTACTTGTGGAAGATCACCATTACGCGTACACAACCGAGCTATATATTGCCGAACTGTCCCTTGGGATCATGTGAAAGCCAGACCACCTTAACCGAGCTACTCCTGACCGATTCATCAAGACCAACCGGTTGCGAGACATGCCAGCCTCCAACCATTCTATCTAAATCCTCGGCTACAAGGAACCATTCAACTCGGTTGGCCGGTCGGAGGCATGCCGGCCTCGTTGCAGCCTCGGCCCAGCCCGGGTCACCCAATAGCTCGGTCACCATTCGCCATTCCGAACTCCGTCCGGAACGCGCGAGTCACAGCTCGGCTAGGGCCAGTTTGCGCTTGCTCGGTCAATGTCTCTGACCGTGCAAGTCAGTCGCGTCAACAGAGTTAGCTCGGCGCCGTGCATTCCGTTAAGTCTGACGTCGCCTCAGCTCGGCCGTACTGTCATGCAAATCTTCCCTCTCAATTTATTTTTATTTTATTTTTTTATTCATTATTATATTATTAGTGTTCCATTAAAGTACCAAAATTAATAATCTAAATCATTGCTGCATGAATAAACTTCCAGATTTTGTCATGGAAAAATTACAAATAAATTGGAGGGCTTAAAATAATTATATTACATGTAATTTTTATTTTTATTTTTATATCTGATATAGAAAACGTCTGCGATGAATACATACAAGATTTATACTATACACACAAAACACTTACACTAACACAAAAGTAAAATTATTTTTTCACGGTAATTTTCCTTTTATATATATATATATATTGTTTTATGTAGTTTTTATTTGTTTTTTATGCCTCACTAGACTAATCCAAAAGAACAATCCTATCATCCACTAAAGGATTAAAATCGAGATAAAGTTTTGTATAAACTAATCTTAAAAAATTATTTATGCCTAAAAATTTTTGAATCCAAAACTTATAAAAAGTATCTTATAAGTCTCAAATCTTGACCACCATTGGGGGTTGGTGTTACACCTTTTGCCTTCCTACAATAACAGGTGTACAGTGCGATTTGAAGATAAAATTATAAATTAAATCGTGAATGACGGATTAATAAATAATCAAATCATCATTTAGAGCTCGTTTGGGAAGTTAGGTTTGGAGTTTTTTTGACTAAAACAATCACAAAAAAATAAAATAGGCTTTTTAGCCTAACAAGATAAAACATCACATCTAATTCATAATCATTACATTATTTCTCTTACAAAAGTCAAAAAAGTCAAAAAGTTCTTCCCAAACGAGACTTTTTAGCCCCAAGTTAAAATAACCAAAAAGTCAAAAAGCCAACCTACTTCCCAAACGAACCTTAGATGATTTAGATAGTTTTAATTTGCTAGTTGATAGAAAAATAATCTTAAATAATTATTAAACATTTATATAATATATAACACTAATTTATATAATATTTATATATATAACACTAACCGGTTGTGATTTGTGGCACTAATTTGTTGAGTACTAATGGCACTAATTTCTATATCAGGTAAAAAAAAAAAAAAAAAACAAACAAAGTTACCAAAACAGGAAATTAGTGCCATTAGTGCCAGCAGTTTTAGAGCCACAAATTATTTTTCAACACTAACTAAGGCTACATAATATTTTTCATATATATATATATATAACATTAATTTATAATAAATTTTAAATCTTAAATTTCTCTCTCACTGATTTCTATTTTGATATTTCATTAGAAATAAAAGTAAAAATAAAAATAAAAATGTATTATTTCAAATCGCAATTCAAACTTATCCATAATTAACAAACAAATTGATACACATTTAGTCCTCGTTTGGTAAAATTTTGCAGCTAAAAAAGCACAAAAAAATAAAAATAAAAATAAAAATAAAAAAAAAAAGTTATATAAGTCAATAAGACAAAATATCACATAAAAATCATAATAATTATATTTTTTCTCTCATAAAAGTTAAAAAAATTCAAAAATAAAAATCAAATAAAACTAAAAAAGTCAGACTAAAAAAATTCTAACACAAAAAAATTGATTATCATAATCAATGTCAACGAAATTTTAGCAAATTAGTGCGAATTAAATAAAATAAAATAATTCGCATTGGACAATAGTCTACGCAAACGTCGGTACAACAACGTTGGCAGTGCATGAAAACGTAGGTTTGAAGGCGAGTCAATCGGTGGTGATTGTGTAAAAGGTAACCAAACCAGAGGCGTATTGAGATTGGAAAATTATGAAAAAAGTTAGAAGGTTCGATTTCGTTGGATTCGGCCCGTGATTAAATTAAATTATTATTTACAATTTTTAAAATTTGAAGTCAAACTAAGGCTTGGTTTGGGTTATACTATATAATCCATCTTTTTATCTTTTTTTCATCACATCACCTCTCTACTTTTTTGCACATCTTTTCGTAAAAAGATAAAAAGTACACTTTTTTAAAACACCCCAAACCAACCCTAAGTCCCGTTTGAGAATTTAATTATTTTAGTTAATTTTTTGATTATTTAATTATTTTAACTTGATTAAAAAAAATTATATTTAGGATGATAATAGAACTTTTTTAATTGATTTGATATTATAAGAGAAAAACTAAAATAATTATGATTTGAATATATATTTTGTGTTTTTGATTATTTTAATCTATTTTATCTTTTATTGACTATTTAACCCCAAAAAAAAAAGCCAAAACACTACTTCCCAAATAAGACTTTAATATAGTTATATCAAAATTATAAATTATATTATATTTTATCTAAATTTTATTAAAGATCAATGTAATTTATCTGAAAATTATTTTTTTGCTCTTAAAACATATATATGTACATCCCAAGTTGAGTTTTATTAGTTTAAACTCCTAAGTGTTTTATTGGTTTAAACTATAGACCTAATACTTTGAGAAACCATTAGACAAATGTCATTTGATAAATGGTGTAAAGCAGTGATTCAAGACCACCAAATAATATCTTCCTAAGGACATTAATACACAAAAGTTAGGTCTGGCCCAATGGTCTTATTGTCTTTATTTAGTTTATTCAAATAAGTTAGAATACAATGGAATAATCATTTCTTAGACTCTTTTATAGAATGATTATTCTCTTAAAATGGTGAATGATAATTCTATTTATAATACATTTTGTTATTATTTTTTTAGTCAACCGAACATGGAAATGAATTGTGACGCCCCCAAATTAATTAAATTAAAAGATTTCTTATAACCTGATTTATCCGAAATCTTTCCAAGTCAAACAATAACATTAATCTCCAAAGTTCTCTTTTCCATTGAACTACATATCAAATATTATAATTTTCATATTCTTATCTTAATAATAATAATATTTACATAGTTCAAGAAACTAGAGAATACAAATAATAATGTCTTAATGGCGTACAAATATCAAGGCAAAGCCTTGTTACAACAAAATGGGACGTTGTCCCAAACACATACACCTGAAGCTTCACATAATACATCCATGAGCGTTTGTGCCCTAACAAAACAAATGAGTCCACCTCATTTTCATAGGGGTGATTGCATAATATCAGTTCTTGAAATTGTTAGATAGGAATAAGCTAGATGCCCAGTAGAAATACTTTTAACAAATTATCTAATTATTTGAAAATCCATATGGCATTATCACAACCAAAACATTTTCTTGTTTAACTCATGATAAGGGTTTAAGTAACAAAACTAAGATATTATGATTTCTATGAAAATTACACTTCAACACCGGGGGGTAAATATACTATGAAATCCCTATAGAGAGTTCCAATATATATATATATATACATGGGTTTATATCCAAAATATCCCCACATTTGCCGGCTATTAATACAGCAGGGAATGGGCACCCAAAATCATCCATTTTTTCACTTTTACCAACTACAATATGGCAGGACCAGTGGACATCCAAATACATTTTTCCACATTCGTCCCATGATATGTGCAGACAGAGTAATTGGGTACCTAGACTCTCCGCGCGGGTACCACATACTATACAACGCAAACCATACTCGACTCACTACCCGAACTCCCATGCTATTTACCACCCCCTTAAACAACCTTTCCAAGATTTCCACAAATTTCAAGAATTTATACATCCATGAGAACAAAGATAAATATCACCATTCAAATAATTGAGCTATTATAGAAACACAATCTTTATATTTCCAAGAAAATCTCAAAAGCTTTTAATTTCATGAGTCTCAAATCAAAATACATCTCTATCTCATAATTTAATCATAAATTTAAAGAATTGAAAGCTAATTCTATTTGAGCATATCATTGTTCAATTTCAAAAATTAGGGTTTTCATTAAATTTGGGGGTTTTGCCCCTCCATAATGTAAAATACAATTTTTCAACTAAGGTTTTCATAATCCACAAGCTTATAAATTTTGAGAAAATATAGGAGAAATTCCATTTTGAAATCAAAACCCAATTCTCTGCAAACTCAAACATCAATCATAAAACCAATGTCACAATTATACCAAATAAAGAGATACAAAGCTAAAAGTAATCCTACCTCCAAAATGAGAGTAGAGATGCTAGATCAAGAGGATTCTTTCGAAAATCCAAAATCCAATCAGTTAAAAATGTTGATCTTCACTTGTTCTTCATCTTTGATACAAAATCCATGGTGAATTGGTGGTGAAAAATGTATGAAATCAAGGTTTTGAGGTCTAGGTTTTGTGTATGGAGGAGAGGGAGAGAAGAAAGGAAAAAGAATGAAGAATTTGGGCCAAAAACTCACTTTAAAGGGCTTGATATTGAATGAACTACTCGAGCAATCAAAGCTTGGCTTGAGCAGTGAAAAGAAGCTCCCAAAATCTCTGAAATTTGCGTAGAACGCTCGAGCGGTCAAAAGTTCGATCGAGCGGACTTGCTTCCAACATAGGTACCCAAATTTCAAATAGGTTTAACTCCCTCGTCTGGACTCCGTTTTAGGTCGTTCTTGTATCCAAATCGAAGCCCCATAAACAAGATTTCCAATAGTTCTAGCCACACAGCCAAATTGAAAGTATGGAAAGAGAAAAGGGCAAAAGAGTGAAAACTACTCAGGGGACAATTATCCGAATCAATGTTTTTGGTTCAATTTTAATTTACCACTATGATACCACCTCAATCAATATTCCAAAATGAACCAAAGAGGCTCCAAGTGCAATAATAAGAGTGTCAAGAGTAAACCCACTAGTCCAAGAAGTACAAAGTGTTACATGAATTTTTTAATGGAATAATCATTCTATTCTATTTCATTCTAGTGAATCAAACACTATCTTAGGGCTTGGTGAGGGAAAGATCAAGAATTTAAGCTAATGGAGTAGCGGTAACCCTTTTAATTGTAATATAACTTCATTAACAAACTAACATTCTAATCCTACAACCAAAATAAAAATAATAAAAAAATAAAGGGCTAGACCCCTCCCCCCCAAAAAAGAGGAAAATTTATCCAAAACCCCTAGGCCCAACATATTAGTGTGTAAAGAATAGTTCAAAATATTTTACTTTCTAAACCCATTGAGTAACAAGTGCTTCCTCCATAAGGAACATACTAATATTTTTTCTCTTTTTTCTGGACAATCTTGCACTTATATATATATATATATATCTCACAAAGTGTGAGAGAACGCAACAATATATACAACATACTGAAGAAGTATACAAGTCAATCCCCAATATTGTGTTGGAACAATTCGTCTTGAATTCTTCAATTGGTAGTCTTCGGGTCTTCAAAACTTGGCGATGAACTTGTTTATGTAGAATAGAAATATGATGTTTCAAGTCGCGTTACTCAGTCGCTTTCCTAAAGACAATATTTGCACCCACCAAAAGGTGTGCAGGAGGTTACAATAAATTTGCCTCCAGGATACAATGAAGCCTGATCTAAAGATCAAGTCTACCGGCATCTGCATTAACGACAGTAGATCAGAATACTCTTGATATAATCAAGAAAATCAAGACATTGATAATCAAATCTGCAGAACTTGATTACCAGTAAAAAAAAGCAGAAATTTGCTTAAGAAACTCTTAATCAAAAACTCAAAATCAAGAGGGAGAGAGAGAGAGAGAGAGATAATTGTATGAATGCTTCTGAATTTTGTGAATGGAATGAAATGGCTAATTTCGTAGCCTATTTATAGGCCTTGATGGATCTGATCGAATGGTCATGTCCCTTGATCGCATCCGATCAGATCTGACCGTTGGTTCGACGATCTATGTTGCAGATCATTCTTACATCGAATAGCTGCTTTAACTGATCACACTTGATGACAATTGGATGCCATCTCATCCGTACAATCGCGTGCATCTCCAATCAACAGCTACTATCAAACTGCTCTAGATCGGATACGCAACTGTTTGATCGGTTGGTTGACTCATCGCCAACGGGCGCCACATCACTGCCATGTGGAACTGACTGTATTCCACGTCACCCATGCCACGTTGAATTGACATCATTGCTCTAACCTGTCTTATGAAAATAAGAAAGCTTCCTCATGGCGCCTTGTGCCAAGTGCCATCTCATCCGTACGATCGCGCGTATCTCCAATCAATAGCTATGATCAAACTACTCCAGACCAGACACACAACCGTCCGATCGGTTGGTTGACTCATCACCAACGGACGCAACATCACTGCCACATAGAGCTGACTATATTCTATGTCACCCACACCATGTTGGATCCATGTTATTGCTCCAACCTGTCCGATGCAAATAGGAAATATGAAAGTGCCCTCATGATGCCTTGCACCGAGTGCCATCTCATCCGTACAATTGCGCGCATCTCTAATCAATGACTATGATCAAACTGCTCCAGATCAGACACGTAACCGTTTGATCTATTGGTTGACTCAACGCCAACAGACGCCACGTCACTGCCACATGGAGCTGACTATAATCCACGTCACCCATACTATGTTGGATCCACGTCATCGCTCCAACCTATTCGATACAAATAGGAAAGCGCCCACTCATACCACGTTGGATCCACATCATCGCTCCAACCTGTCTGATGCAAATAGGAAAACACCCTCATGGCGCCTTGCGCCGATGCGTCCATGCTAAGTGCAAAGTGCGCCATCAAACACCACACAACCCACTGCCCACTGCGGATGGTGCAAAGCACCATCCACCATCCTTACGGTGTGGGTGCATGCACATTAGCTTTCACCTCACAATTCCATATTCAAAGAAATATTCCATGTAGCACTTTGTTAAGTGCTTCATGTTTTCCTCTCTTGCCGATGTGGGACAAAGTCCCTAAGCTTATTTCATGCTTTCCAAAGAAAAACAAGGAAGGTTTTGAAAACACCCAAAATTAAACTATACATTTAAAAACCATCTTGAAAAATTCCCCCACCATTTTCAAAATACCAAATGATGACTCTTGGTTCACTTGGCAGCTTTATGCATAGGTAAAGATATCTTACGATTTGAATCATTCACTTAGTGAAAACATCTCAAAGTTAGTCAAGATGACATAGTAGACTTGTCTTTGAACTAGCGATCTTATACGACTAACCAGACATGTCTCACGCATAGTACAAGTTACCTCAAGTATTCAAATAAACCGACATGTGGATTGGCCTAGTGTCTATATCCTGTTTCATGAGCGCTCTAGAGTCTAGTCCTTGGACTTATAGGAAACGGCACCACCTCCTACACTTACATAGGTAAGCTTACTAAGAGTACCCTTGTAACAGTACCCTAACAACTCAGTTGTAAGCTTATTAAGAGTTTGCTAACTCATCCTCTTCTTTTCACATTACAGGTACCAAGCACTTCAACCTTGGGATGAAAATGAAATAAAAGTAAGTGCTTGAAATCACGACATATGGTGTACTTGGGCTCATTGAACTCAAGACTTGATGTTTCTTCAAGAGTTGAGTCGAGTTTCCACCAGGAGTGATTATGTTAAATGGGCTAAAGACCTATCCCCTTTGATGTTTTCCACACCAAATCCCTTGCAAGTCCCTTTATTAAGGGGTCAGCCAATTTTTCACTTGACTTTACATAACTAATGGTAATCACACCTTCTGTTATTAACTGCCTAACACAACTATGTCTCAGTCCTATATGCCTAGACTTTCCATTATAGACATGGTTGTAGGCCTGTGATAGAGTTGCTTCACTGTCACAACGCAAAGATATTGGTAGCATAGGTTTTGGCCATATCTTAATCTTTAACAAGAGATTCCTTAGTCACTCTGCCTCTTTGCTACAAGAAGCCAATGTTACAAACTCTGACGCCAAGGTTGAGTTTGTTATGCATGTTTGCTTCTTAGAACCCCAGGAGATAGCTTCTCTTCCAAGAGTAAAAATCCAACCACTCGTGGACGAGTGATCTTCACAGTTAGTTATCCAACTAGCATTCGTGAATCCTTCCAGCACTATTGGATAACCATTATAGGCTATTCCATAGTCTATGGTTTCCCTCAAGTACCTAAGCACTCGGTTAACAACATGCCAATGCACACTACTAGGATTACTAGTGTATCTACTAAGTTTTCCCACTGTAAATGCAATATTAGGTCTAGTGCAAGTCGTGGCATACATTAGGCTACCTATTACTCTTGAGTATTCTAGTTGAACAACAGCTCTTCCAGTATTAAGATATGTTAGACTCATTTATTTTGATGATTTATTTAATTATGTTTTAATTTATTTGGAAGAGAAAAATAGAATCAAAATTTATTTGATGATTTGTTTGATAGAGAAAAATACAATCAACATTTATTTTGATGATTTATTTAATTATGTTTTAATTTATTTGAAAGAGAAAAATAGAATCAAAATTTATTTTGCCCTATTATTTCTCATCTAAATTTTTATCCTAAATGTTGTTAGGATGTATTTAATATTTACTTAAATCAGGAGTTCAAACAGCCCAAAAACAGAGGTTTAAACAGCCCAAACAAAGGTTCAAACAGTCCAGCACAGCAGCAGGCCAAAAGATTCAAGTGGAAGATATTCAAATTAGTAATGATGGAGTGGAAGATATTCAAATTAGTAATGATAAAGTACAATAGCTATAAACAGCTATAAGTTTCATTATATATACCAAAACCTCTAATGTAAACAAGTTACAAAAAAAATCAGAAAATATTCTTTGATCTATAATCACTTACTCTCTGAAAAATTTTCTGAGAATTGTTCTTCAATTTTTGTTTACATCATCTTTCAGAAATTATACACTGAGACGTATAGCTTTAATCCCGTCTTTCTTGTGTGAGGTTTATAGAAAAACCAAAGCTTCATTTTTTATATCGATCTTTGAGAGATAATTTTTGCAGCTTTCTATGAAAGCAAAAACACCTTCTTTTCAACCTTGTAAGAGTGTAGTACACTCCAGTATTCTTGATTTAGAAAGTCTGTGTAAAATCTGTGGAGGATTGTTCTATCTGTGAAAAGGTTGCTAGCACCCTGCAAAGCTAGAGTATAGTGCAAAATCTCAAGTGAAACTTGAAGAGTGGACATAGGCTGAGTTGAAACCGAATCACTATAAATTTATTTGCCTCTCTCTCTTTCTTATCTCTTTATTTTATTTAAATTCCCATAGCTATATTTCACATTTTTACTGTGCTAAAATCATTAACTGACATAGTTGTTAGAGTACTCGTTTTAATTATTTTTATTTCATTAACTATATTTATTTATTATGCTAGTCATAATTTTAATTAGGGAATTATTATTTTTATTTGTAAAAACCGAATTCACCCTTCCTCTTAGGTTGTCTTTTGGATAACAATTGGTATCAGAGTCTAGACTCTTGTTT
The DNA here is from genome assembly GCA_025200525.1 of Camellia lanceoleosa. Taxonomy (NCBI): domain Eukaryota; kingdom Viridiplantae; phylum Streptophyta; class Magnoliopsida; order Ericales; family Theaceae; genus Camellia; species Camellia lanceoleosa. Next base: position 68,210,093 of record CM045772.1, on the reverse strand, counting down.
TAGATTTAACCGTCTGGGAGTTTTGATCCATGGCAACCTTAGCTGAAGGACAAGCCACAAATAAGCCACCATTCTTTGACAGAAACAATTATAGCTATTGGAAAGATAAGATGACCCTATACCTACAAGCCACTGATTATGCCATGTGGATTATTGTCACAAAAGGTCCAAAAATTCCTACTAAATTAGTAGACAATATTAGTGTACTTAAAACAGAAGATGAATGTGATGAGAAGGATCATAAATTATTGCAAGCCAATGCTAAAGCCAAACTCACCCTTATTTGTGGATTAGACTCTAAGGTGTATAATAGAATTTCAAGTTGTGATTTGGCAAAAGAAATTTGGGACAAACTTGAGGTAACGTATGAAGGTACAAACCAAGTGAAGGAATCTCGTATTGATATGTTTGTTCATAGTTATGAATTGTTTAAAATGAACTCTGATGAATCTATTTCAAGTATGTTTACTAGATGTACTGAAATTGTAAACTCTTTGAAATCTCTTGGCAAAACTTATACTAACAGTGAGTTGGTGAGAAAAATTCTTAGGTGTTTACCAAAGAAATGGGAAGTAAAGGTCACGGCCATTATAGAAGTCAAAAATCTCTCCACATTTGGATTAGATGAGCTTATGAGTTCCCTTATGACTTATGAGATCACCATTAAAGGACATGAGGATGTTGAAAACACAAAGAAAAGTGGAATTGCATTAAAAGCCTCATCAAATGAAGAAGAACATGAAAACTCCAGTGAGGATGAAAGATATGCCATGTTTAGTAGAAATCTCAAAAAGCACTTCAAGAAAAACAATTATGGAGGAAGAAGACCTTTCAAGAAAGAGTACAACAAAGATAACAAGAAAGAGCTTATTATTTGCTATGAGTGCAAAAATCCTGGACATATAGAGATGGATTGTCCAAAATTAAAGAATCATGAAAAAGACTACAAAAGAAACAAAAAGGCCATGGTAGCAGCTTGGGGATAAAGTGAAGATAAAAGTTCAAGGGATAAAATTGAAAATGAAGTAGCCAACTTATGTCTCATGGCTCTTGAAGATGAAGACTCTACTCAAGATGAGGTAACTACTCTTTGTGAAGAACTTGAAAGTGCATTCCATGAATTACAAGATGAATTTAGAAAAGTTTGTGCCAAAAATAATGTGTTGAAGAAATCTGTTGCATCTTTATCTATTAATGTAGAAGAATTAAAAAAAGAAAAAGTTGTTTTGAAAAATGATTTTGATACTATCTCTAACGAGAAAACTACTTTAAAAAACAATATTGATGATTTAACAAAAACATTTGAAATTTTGTAAAAAGTAGAAATAATATCAACATGCTTCTTGGAAATCAAAGATGTGTTTTCGATAAAACGAGCATTGGATATGACCCTATTAAAAAACAAAAGAATCTCAATACAATTTTTGAAAAGGCACTTCTCATGACTCATCCTCATATTACTTGTTATTATTGTAGAAAGAAAGACTATTATATATCTTCTTGTCCATTCAAAAATAATATAAATATGGGAATTAAAAAGATTTGAATTGTTAAGGGATCTAACAAAACTAACCAAGAAGGACCCAAGAAACTATGGGTACCAAAAACCAACACTTGATTGTTATCTTGTAGGTTTGCTTTAAGTCCAAAGCTAAAGAAGGGAAGTGGTACCTTGATAGTGAATGTTCCAGACACATGACCGGAGATAAATCCTTCTTTACTACACTGTCATCCAAAGATGAAGGCTTTGTTACTTTTGGAGACAACAAAAAAGGAAAAATCATCGATATTGGTAGTATCTGTATTTCTCCTAACCCTTCTATTGAAAATGTTTTACTTGTTGACGGACTTAAGCATAATCTACTTAGTATTAGTCAATTATATGATAAAGATAATCGAGTTATTTTTGATAAACCACATTGCACAATTGAAAACACAAATGATCATAAAGCTTTATTCGTTGGTAATCGTCACGATAATGTTTATGTTTTTCATCTCAATGATCTCTATGCTAGTGATGTTAAATGTCTATATGTTAATAATGAAAATAGTTGGTTATGGCATAGAAGACTTGGTCATTCTCATATGGATTTAATTGCTAAACTTTTGAGAAATGATTTGGTCATTGGACTTCCAAAAATTAAATTTGAAAAAGATCATCTTTGTAGTACTTGTCAACAAGGAAAGCAAACTAAAACATCGTTTAAATCAAAATCTCACATTTCCACATCTAGACCTTTACAACTACTGCATATGGATTTATTTGGTCCCTCAAGGACATCTAGTCTAGGTGGTAAACATTATTGTCTTGTTATTGTTGATGATTATTCAAGATTTACATGGGTTATGTTTTTAGCACACAAAGATGAAACATTTTCTTCTTTCACAAAACTCTGTCGTAGAATTCAAAATGAAAAAGGCTTTCTTATTACTAATATTCGAACCGACCATGGTAGAGAACTTAAAAATGAGAAATTTGAATTGTTTTGTGATGAGCATAGTATTGGTCATAATTTTTCAGCACCTAGAACCTCTCAACAAAATGGTGTAGTAGAAAGGAAGAATAGAACTTTAGAAGAAATAAGTAGAACAATACTTTACGAAAATAATCTTCCTAAATATCTTTGGGCCGAAGCTGTTCACACCGCATGCTATATTTTAAATCATGCATTAATTAGACCTATTCTCAAAAAGACTCCTTATGAACTTTGGCATGATAGAAAGCCCAACATTGATCACTTGTATGTTTTTGGTTGTAAATGTTTTGTGCATAATAATGGTAAGGATAACTTAGGTAAATTTGATTCAAAATCTGATGAAGCAATTTTTCTTGGCTATTAACTTGCAAAGCTTATCGCGTTTTTTATAAAAGAACTCTTGTTGTGGAAGAATCTATACATGTGGCATTTGATGAAACTAACATCTGCTCAAAAGCAAATTATTAGTGATAATATAGATTTGGAACTAAATGTGAAAGATTCAAGTATCTACAAAGAAGAGAACCAACCATGTAAGTTGAACAAAAAGATTGAACAACCTATTCTCCCACCTCAAGAAGAAGGAGGAAACAATGATGATTTGCCAAGAGAATGGAAGTTTGTTCATAATTACCCTAAGGATTTTATCCTAGGTGACCCTACAAAAGGTATTGAAACTTGCTCTTTACTTAGAAACATTTGTAGTAACTTGGCTTTTCTCTCACAGATTGAGCCTAAAAACTTTCAAGAAGCCGAATTCGATGAACATTGGATGATAGCTATGCATGAAGAGCTTAACCAATTTGAGAGAAACAAAGTGTGGGAACTTGTGCCAAAACTTAAAGATCATACCATTATCGGTACCAAATGGATCTTTCGAAACAAGCTTGATGAATCTGGCACAATTATAAGAAATAAGGCTAGACTTGTTGCACAAGGATACAATCAAGAAGAGGTATTGATTTCGATGAAACCTTTGCTCCGGTTGCTCGATTAGAAGCCATTCTCATGTTACTTGCATTTGCATGTTTTAGAGATTTCAAACTTTATCAAATGGATGTAAAAAGTGCCTTTCTTAATGGTTTTATAAATGAGGAAGTTTATGTTAAACAACCCCCAGGTTTTGAAGATCATGCTTTTCCAAATCATGTTTTTAAACTATTAAAAGTTTTATATGATTTGAAACAAGCACCTCGTGCATGGTATGAACGATTAAGTAAATTTTTGATTGAAAATAATTTTTCTAGAGAAACGATTGACACAACACTTTTTGTTAAAACTAAAATGATGATTTACTTATTGTGCAAATATATGTGGGTGACATTATATTTAGTACTACTAATGAAACCTTGTGTAAGGAATTTGCTAAGTGTATGCAAGGTGAGTTTGAGATGAGCATGATGGGGGAGCTAAATTATTTCCTTGGGCTTCAAATTAAACAATGTAAGAAATGAATTTTTATCAACCAAGCTAAGTACACAAAAGAACTACTTAAAAAGTTTGGTATGTATGACTCAAAAATAGCTAGAACACCTATGACCACATCCATTAAGCTAGACAAGAATGAAAAAGGTAAGTCCATTGATCAAACAAAATATTGAGGTATGATCGGCTCACTTCTTTATATAACTGCAAGTAGATCCGATATTATGTTTAGTGTTTGTATGTGTGCTAGATATCAATCAAATCTTAAGGAATCACATCTCAGTGCTGTTAAAAGAATTTTTAGATATCTTGTTGGCACTCAAAATTTGGGACTGTTTTATCCTAGAGGTGTTGCATTTGATTTAATTAGTTATTTAGATGCCGACTTTGCCGGATGCAAACTTGATAAAAAAAACACCAATGGCACTTGTCACTTTCTTGGTAACTCATTAGTATCTTGGTTTAGTAAAAAGCAAAATTATGTTGCTTTATCAATGGTCGAAGCTGAATATATAGCTTTTGGAAGTTGTTGTGCCCAAATACTTTGGATGAAACAATAATTGAAAGACTTTGATTTGCATTATGATCATATCCCTATTAAATGTGATAATACTAGTACCATCAATTTAAGTAAAAATCCGGTTCAACACTCACGAACAAAACATATTGAAATTTGACATCATTTTTTAAGAGATCATGTTCAAAAAAGGAATATTGTACTTGAATTTGTAAACATTAACAAGCAATTGGCAAATATTTTCATAAAACCCCTAAGCGAGGATCGCTTCAATTTTATTCGTGGCTAACTTGGAATGTTGATTTCTACTTAAAAAGTTTTGTTAAGATTGTGAAACTTGAATTTTTGTTAAAATGATATATGTGTATTGTTACATTGATATGGAAACATTTATATCAATTGAATGCTCTCAAGTCCTTCGTACATTTATTATCCTTAACAGTTTGCTATGCTGAACTGTATAATTTTTTTTTTTTTTTTTGGATTCTGCATCTTGAAGTAAAATTAACTTTGTATACATTGATTTTCTTTAAAACCCTCATGGTATTTTTTTTCATTACCCTTCCAACAACACCGACGTCCCATTAAGTATAATTTCTGCTGGTATTATTTTATTTTAATTTATTTTTTTATTGCTATTAGGCTTAATGTCTTTTATTTTTATTTTTATTTTTTTTTACTAATAGGCTTTATTTCCTTCATTATTTTTTTATTTTTTTTCTTTCTTCTTTTCTTCTCATTATTTTTTATTTTTTTTGTTGTTTTGCCCTAAGGCTTAATTTTTATTTATTATTTTCTGCACTTTAATTTCATCTTCAAGTGACTACATTAAACATAAAAACAAACACAAATCACAATATACATATTTACATAATAAAAAAAAAATTTCCCTTCATTTTTCCAGCCATTGGCCGACCTCACTTACTCGCCTCTTTCACCGCTCTCTTCTTCTTTTTATCACCTTGGACAGCCCTTGACGTCCCTGCCCTCGTGCTTTCGTCGAGAGCGAGAACTCCCCGCCGACTATCAAAAGCCAAAAACGACGTTGCTCCAAATCGGGCCATAGAGGTGGTCTTCCGTTTAAACTCTTTATTTTTGGCCTTCAGTGTGCAAATCTCTGCTCGCGCATCCTTGTATATGCGCTGGAGCAGAGAGAGTTGGGCGTTGACTTGGTGGAGCTCACTCGTTCTGTTCTGCAGTCGATGAGCCAATTTTGTGATTGCAGTCACTGTCTCCATACAGGACGTCAGTGTGAAATGATTGGCTTCAATATTTGATTACGCTGTCATTATTTGCTCAATCGACATCACAGAAAGGTTGGGAAGAGTAGGCGCCGGGGCACTGGGCCCAACAGCGCTTGAGAGGTCATTCAGGTCCGAAAAGAGAGTAAGGGGACGGGGTGAGGGCATGTGGTCGACAGGAGAGATGTAATCGCAAGGAGGGTCGTTTTTGGCAGACTTTTTGCTCTACTCTGTCTCTCTGCTCTATCTCTCTCAAGATGACGTAGAAAAGGATGCAAGCGAATGAGGAAGGAGAAAGAGAAGAGCGTGATTAAGAAGAAGACGGAGGAGAAGAAGACAAGAGGGAGAGAGAGCCGAGGCCATTGATTGACCCGTCTCGCTTTTGTTGGTCGGCTGACGCAAAAGCGAGGACGCGTGTCCGATGCGATTTTCGATGAAAAAGAGAGAGGCGTGTGAATCGTATATATATATATGTATATATATTGTTTTGAATTGTATAGATGCCATTTATCACTATCATTTTCCTCCTCCTCCTCCAGATTCTGAGCCTTGATTTCCTTTTGATAATGTCACAAGGGGAGAAAATTATGATGTTATATATTATAATGTTATGTATTATGGTATTATTTTCAAACTAATATGATATTATGTATTTATAGTTTGATATCTTAGTCTCATATCTTGTCTCTGATTAAAACTTATTTATTACACATGTACTAACCTATGTATTTAGAAATAAATTTAGGAAGTATGACTTGAGGGGGAGCTTTTCTTACTCCCAAATCAAATCAAAACATCATTGTGTGCCATCATACAAAATGGAGAGATTGTTAGACTAATTTATTTTGATGATTTATTTAATTATGTTTTAATTTATTTGGAAGAGAAAAATAGAATCAAAATTTATTTTGATGATTTATTTGAAAGAGAAAAATAGAATCAACATTTATTTTGATGATTTATTTAATTATTTTTAATTTATTTGAAAAAAAAAATAGAATCAAAATTTATTTTGCCCCATCATTTCTCACATAAACTTTTCTCCTAAATGTTGTTAGAATGTATTTAATATTTGCTTAAATCAAGAGTTCAAACAGCCCAAAAACAGAGGTTTAAACAGCCCAAAAATAAAGGTTCAAACAACCCAAAAACAGAGGTTCAAACAGCCCAAAATTAGAGGTTCAAACAGCCCAAAACAAAGGTTCAAACAGCCCAGCACAGTAGCAGGCCAAAAGGTTCAAGTGGAAGATATTCAAATTAGTAATAATGAAGTACAACCGCTATAAACGGCTATAAGTTTCATTATATATACCAAAACTTCTAATGTAAACAAGTTACAAAAAAAAACTAGAAAATATTTTTTGATCTATAATCACTCACATCTATTCTCTAAAAAATTCTCTAAGAAGTGTTCTTCAATTTTTGTTTACATCATCTTTCAGAAATTATACACTGAGACGTACAGCTTTAAGCTCATCTTTCCTGTGTGAGGTTTACAGAAAAACCAGAGCTTCATTTTTTATATCTATCTTTGAGAGATAATTCTTGTAACTTTCTGTGAAAGCAAAAGCACCTTCTTTTCAACCTTGTAAGAGTATAGTACACTCAGTGTTCTTGACTTAGAAAGTTTGTGTAAAATCTGTGGAGAATTGCTCCATCTGTGAAAAGGTTGCTAGCACCCTATGAAGCTAGAGTATAATGGAAAATCTAAAGTGAAGCTTGAGGAGTGGACATAGGCGGAGTTGAAGCCGCACCACTATAAATTTGTTTGCCTATCTCTCTCTTATCTCTTTTTTTATTTAAATTGCCATAGTTGTATTTCACATTTTCACTGTGCTAAAATCATTAACTGACATAGTTGTTAGAACACTTGTTTTAATTATTTTTATTTCATTAACTATATTTATCTATTGTGCTAGTCATAATTTTTATTAGGGTTTTAGTATTTTTATTTGTAAAAACCTAATTCACCCCCCTCTTAGATTGTCTTTTGGGTAACAGGATATAATTTCAAATTTGAATAAAAAGGTGTAGACATGGGTGTACAATTACATTAATTAAATTTCTTAAGAATTTTCTCAATATAGTGCAACTGGGTTAGAATCAAATTGTTGTGATTTCGTGGATGAAATAAAATGGCTGATTTCGCAGCCTATTTATAGGCCCTGATGGATCTGATCGAATAGTCATCTCCCTTGATTGCATTCAATTAGATCTGACCATTGGATGATGATCTATGTTGCAGATCATTCTCACATCGAATAGCTGCCTTAACTGATCACACTTGATGACAATCGGGTGCCATCTCATCCTTACGATCACGCACATCTCCAATCAACGGCTATGATCAAACTGCTCTAGATCAGACACGCAACCGTTCGATCGGTTGGTTAACTCATCACCAACGGACGCCATGTCACTAGAAAATAGGAAAGCGCCCTCATGGCACCGGTGCTAAGTGCAAAGTGCGCCATCAAACGCCACACAGCTCGCTACCCACGCCATGCATGTGCGTGTGTGCGGATGGTGTGTGGGTGCCTGCACACTAGCTTTCACCTCACAATTCCATATTCAAAGGAATATTCCATGTAGAACTTTATTAAGTGCTCCATGTTTTCTTTTCTTTCCGATGTGGGACAAAATCCCCAAGCTTATTTCAAGCTTTTCAAAGAAAGACAAGAAAGGTTTTGAAAACACTCAAAATTAAACTATACATTTAAAAACCATTTTGAAAAATTTCCCAACAAATTGTTCATCTCGCGAAAATCAAGAACCTAAAATCCAATTCAAAAAATTCATAAACCACAACGAAGAAGAAGAAGAAGAAGAAAAAGAATAATAAGAGTTCTGAGAGGAAAAATCTTTTATGTCGATCGTTGCAGTGAAAATAAGTCTGGATTTGGGTCTTAGTTGAGTTTTGATGAAAGTAGTGGTGGGTGTAGAAACCCAGTGTGATTAAGGAGAGTTTGGTTGCAAGATTGGGCTTATTGATCGAAAATTTGGTGGGATTGGATGAAATTTGTTGAGTTTATTGATTGTTGTTTGTAAAATTTCTTTTAGGTATGTTGAATTATTATTAATTTGTTGTTAAATTTTTGTTGATTTATTTGTGAACTCGTAGTGAAAAAATTTGTATAGCTTCCTTAAGTTCATATTCTGTTTTTTTGTTACTAGTACCTTATTTAAGAAGACAGTAAAGTGTTACTCTGATAATCAGTAACATGTTACTGTGAAACACAGTAACATGTTATTGTCAAATAGAGCAACATATTGTCGTTTACATTAATTTCGACGGTAAATTTTTTTTATTTATTTTAAAGAATTTTATAGTCAACATAGATTTTGTTTGATAGATCTTGATGAAAGGATTATAAAAATACTCACTATGTTTGTTTCTAGATTTTTGAAAACACTTTTTAGAAAATTTTACTTTCTTATTTTTTGTATTTTTTTTAATTTTTATTGAATTTTTTTAATATTTTCAAAAAAAATTTAATTTTTTTTTTTTACACACACCTAACATAGATACACTTAAAAAGTATAATTTTCATGAAAAATATCTTTAAAAAAATCACTAAATACCAAAAATAAAAAATTACAAAAATTTAATATATTTTTTGTATTTTTATGTATTTATTAATTTTTTAAAATATTTTTCACAAATATTTTAGTTTTTAGATACATTTAAGCAAGGTGTATCTAAAAAAGTAAAAAAAAAATTCTTGAAATTTTAAAAATACTCACTAAAAACAAAAAAACATGGAAAAAAAAAACTTAGTTTTCAGAAAACTAAATTAAAAAAACTGAAACCAAACACATTGACTAATTTTATTAAAAACTGATATTTAGATCAAGAGTTATATTATTTTAAAGTTTAAAACATTAAATTACTCACTAACGATATTTTGATAATAGTGATATGTATTGAATTTTTTAATAATTTTTTTTTTTATACTTGTCCTTAATACATTAAAATTTTATTATAATGAAGTTTTTGTTCAAATCCCCAAAAAAACAATTATTCGGGCTACACCGGCTCGTATCCACAGAAAATCAATACCCCAGTGCTGACATTTTTGAAGATTTCAGCAGGAAATTTAATTTATTTTTTTTCTAAAAATAATAAAACAAATAAATGAATGAATTGAGGACATTAATTTTTAGGGTAAATTACAAATACACTTCATGATGTTTATTTAAAATATAAAAATTACATTTTGCCCCTTAAAATTTATAATCACACAAAAAATAATTCCCTTTATTAATAAATCATTATGTTAATTAATAACTTTTAATCTCTCTCTCTCTCTCTCTCTCTCTAAGAAACCCTATTGTCATGACTCAAACTCACCCTTATAGGTTTAGTATCGTAACTAACCAGTAATCCGAAGATTACCGAAGAACTCTAAAACAAATTAGCAGATTAAGGGGCTAGCGGAAGCAAATATTAAAAATATAATAGTCCATAGAGCTGTGCAGACTTATATGAGACTGAAAAATTTCAAACTTATTTTTATATGTAATATGACGTCAGCCTTGCATATAGAAGAAACATAAACTTGTCCAAACAAAAGAAAAGAACATAAAACTTAAAACTTTCTCATTAACTAGGTTACAATATGTCCACAAAAACTAGGCCACAAAAAAACTTCTAGAGCCTTCTCGGGAGGCACATAAGTTGGCAGACACAAATCAGTCCAAGCTTGAAGTCTGAAGCTTGGTCATGCACCTGATCACCTACATACATAAAATAAATAATAAGTTGGAGCCCAGTGAATAAAAATAGAGTAAGGGTTTTATGAATAATGTCCATAACAGATTCAAAAATCAGAATTCAGTTTAGAAACAGATTTATATACATATTCAGACTTGTAAACAGTCATACGTGGTACATCCATGAGCGCTAACAAATCGGATTGGTCATAAAGGCCCATATACAGAGCAGATGGTCATTAAAACACATATTCACATGAGATGGTCATAACAACCCATTTGCAAATCATATAGTTGATTATGTATTAATTAGTTTTATGAATAAAACCCACTTGAAACCTTGGTACCACGTCACATATAACATATCACATAATGCTAAGGATGCCACGATACATGTTGGAAATAAAACAATCATTTATCTATATAGAAAATATCATTTCAGAAAATAGATCTTATCATATCATTTCATTCAGAAATCACTTATAGTCCAATATAGGTTTACAATTTGTTACTCACAGATAGCTTCAGAAGCAGAACAGATAACGTAGACAGATCGGTCGCACGTGACCTACACACAAACACGTGACAAATACATATTGAAACACACACTCCGAATACACTTAATTTATTACATTTTTTTCTTAGTGTGTTTCTAATTCATATCCTCATTAATATGGCCTAAACCATGGCTTAAGAATGCCTAAGATGGAATGAGGATGCAATTATGCACTTTGAAACACTTGCAAAATTTTCAAAAATCAGGACAGTTCGCTCGAGCAAAGCTTTGGTCACTCGAGCGGTCTGCAAAGTCTGCAAAAGTGCTAGATGCTGTAATTTTACGCTTGAGCCAAGATCCAAAAAAGGATAGTCGCTCGAGCAGTCTTTTGGTTGCTCAAGCCAACCATCAAACTTTGCAAAAGTACCGAGAGCTTGCAAAGTATGCTCGAGCAAAGGTTTTACCGCTTGAGCGAATAGTGTGAATTTTGGAATTTCCAAATTGTTGATCCAAGTTCGAAACTCAATTTAAACACATCAAAGCTCATCATTTTGGGCCAAAATGAGAGAAAACTTGTAGAAGCTCATAACATATCATGAATTAAAAATCATTTTGCAAGGTCAAGGTCCAAAAGCATGTCAATAGTTCAAAATTACACTTGAAACTCCATATGTATTATATGCAAACATTGACAAGAATTCGTTTCTTCCAAAACATGAATAATTGAGGTATAATGGCATGAAATGGGATGATTCACAAACCAAAGCTAAAATATGTATGCATGTGAGAATTCTTTGAAAATAACTTCAAAATGTGATGAAATGGGTATACATGCATGGAGTGATCTCATTTCTACATACTAAGCTCAATTTTCAAATTGAATCACTAATTTTCTCTTGAATTCACAAAATCAATGACTTAAATACAAGAATTAGGAGTTAATTACTTACCTAGAGTCTTGAATTCTAAGTTGTTCTTCCCAAATTTCCAAATCTCTAGCTAGATTTCAAGCCAATTCTTCAATCTTCTACAAAAGTATTGCTCTCTCTCCAATTCTCTCTCTCCCTCACACTTTTGATCTCAAGAATGAAGTCTAGAATGTTGTTTGATGAGTAATAAGTGGCCTTATATAGGCTCAATTAGCTTAGACTAATTAATTGTGATTAAAGCTAAGTTAATTCAATTGAATAATTAATTTATCCTAATTATTTGACTCCGAATCGAAATCTAATTAAACTTACCATAAAATTCTTAAAAATTCAAATTAACACATTGATGTAGTCAATTTCATATTCGGATGCCGATAAGGCTTTTAATTAATAGAATAAAGCAAAATTCTGAACAAATATTCCTGCGGCTAACAAACATATACAAAATTCACAATTTACACATAATCTCATTCTTAAAACTTAATGAGCATCTTAATTATGGATTACAGGCTAATTACGGATCAGGATTGTTATACCTATTTGCTCTCTCTTTCTCACTTCTTTAGGAGCAACGGCAACCCTTTTCATTGTAATATAACTTTACTAACAAACTAACATTTTAATCCTACAACCTTAGTCCAAAAAAAAAAATGTTAGTGTGTAAAGAATAGTTCAAAATATTTTACTTTCTAAACCCCTTGAGTAACAATCACTTCCTCCATGAAAGGCATACTAATATTTTTCCTTTTTTTTTCTAAACAGTCTTGCACTTATGTATATATCTCACAAAGTGTGAGAGAATTCATCAATATATACAACACACTGAAGAAGTAAACAAGTCGATCCCCAATATTGTGCATCTCACGAAAATCAAGAACCTAAAATCCAATTCAAAAAATTCATAAACCAAAACAACGAAGAAGAAGAAGAAGAAGAAGAAGAAAAAAAAGAAAAAGAACAAGAACAAGAACAAGAAGGGTTCTAGGAGGAAAAAGCATTTATGCCGATCGTTGCGGTGAACATAGGTCAGGATTTGGGTCTTGGTTGAGTTTTGATGAAAGTAGTGGTGGGTGTAGAAACCTAGTGTGGAGAGTTTGGTTGAAGGAGAGGGTAGGGCTTTTAACTTTTTTCTTCCCTCTATTTCTTGTCTTGCGGTTTCTATCATTCTGCTTGTCTCAATAATTGGCTTGCTACCAGGAAAGTTTTCAAATCTAGTCTCAGATCTAATTCATGACAAAGATTCGATATTGTTAAACGCGTTATTATACGCTAGGCAATCACCTCAAATCTATAATGTTTTATTTTGTAACATAGAGATGAAAATTAAGGGTACCAAAACTATCGATTGCAATGATGAATGGATCGTGAAGGTGATTGGTATTGTTTATTTGGTCGTGATAGTTTTGCTTTATATTTTTGTTTTGTTTTTTTTTTTGTGTTGCAATAATATCTCTCTATGTAAAATTTTTCTCTTTTTATGGAGGTTTGTTTTTTCTCTCTATGTAGAGGCTCGTATCCTTCATACGTGGAGATTCTATTTATCCCTTTTGAGATCTATTTTGAACTCTGATGTATTTTATTGAATGATTTATTGTTAGATGTACAATATATTAAGCATTGTGTTTTCCCATCTATAAAAATAAATAAATAAATAATTTTAATAATGTCAAAGGGTAAATCACAAATACATTCCTTGAGATTTGATTAAAATACAAATCGCCCCTATGGTTCTGAAAATTACATTCCGTCCCCTGAGATTTTTAATTTCATAACGAATTGTCTCTTTTATTAATAAGTTATCAAGTCAATTAACAATTTTTAATGATGTTAAAAATATATTTCAATTAATAATTTAGGTAATTTTATTATTGTATAGGAGATCAATTATGAATTTTATTTTTTTAGTTAATTCTATTAAATAAAAAATTCGAACAAGAAGATATTTGTAATTTTTCAAATCATAAGGGGTAATCTATACTTTCAGCAAATCTCAGGAAGTGTATTTGTAATTTACCCAAGATTGAAATAAGAGAACATTTGTGATTTCTAAAACTATGAGGCAATCCGTATTATACGTAAATTTTAGGGGGCATATTTTTAATTTACCCTAATTTTTACCCAAGCTTTTTCATGAACTAATTGATACAAAACCTAGAATAATTTTCTTCCAGACAGTTACGTGGAAAGATTGAAGAAACGAAAGGGTTGGTTCTCGAGTTCCTGTGATGCTTGCTATATTTTCTCCAAATTTTAAGGGAGATCAGTGTAATTTACTCAAAATTTAAATCTTTCCTTTTCAAGCATTTCTTTCCAAGTTATCCATACAAACAAGGCATTCTTTATCTGAAAATTTTCAGGCAAGAACATGTTTTAAACATTAACTAGCTCATGAGTGAATTATATACAACATTGTAAAGTACATATGCATTCAAGCCCATAAGCGAGTTACAAAAGAGAAACCGAAAATGAACCACATTGTCAGTTTTCACTAGCACACCCGAATGATCCAAAAGTTGCCTAACCAATACATATTGCTATAATCTATCTAGCTTGATCCTTGTAAGTCTTCAGCACTGTCTCTTTAGCCAAGTTTCAAGTTCATATGCTAAAAAACTCCCAAGGAGCAGAGAATCCTGAAGGCCACAACAGAGATGCCACACAGTCAATGATCAACATAATATAATGGAGAGTGATCTAGACCTCAAACAGTAAGTTAATAAAGTAACATACTAAAGAAAGAATTAACTTATTTGTGACATGAAACTGATGAAAATTAAGTTTACCGGGCATATTGAACACAGGTATTTTCTTTTTACACTCAAAAGAGTGAGCTGTTTTTCATTGGACACATCAATTCTACACTAGTAAACAACTAGGCTAAATTACATGACTTAAACTAGATTTTAAATTTGCACGTAAATTACACATTAACCTAATGTTTAACATGTCAACTCAGCTCTAATGCCTCGCAAATCTAGCAAAAAGAACTGACATGATTTTATGCGAGCTGGATTATATTTTGATTATGGTTGGCGAGGAAGATAAAATGGTCACAATAGCAAAGCCACACAAGTAAATGAACTTAAATAACGGCAATTTCATTTCCTTTTTTGACAGCCAATGTTGTTAGAAGCCTGGTGTAACTGCAAACTGAAATAAGATTATTTTACTGTGTTAAGACACTAAAACTTGTTAAAATCTTCAAATATACAGCTCCACCGTATTAGTCTGCCACCCATGAAATGGACAGGAATTGAAGATACCAGGGATCTTGAAAAAGCATTTTGATCAATTTGCACACCGCAGAATGCAGAGAAGTTGGTTTCAAGAAATCAAATTTGGATTGTAGAGTTTGAACTTGGATTTTGGAGGTCAAAGGCAGAGGCCACCAATGACAAAAGAGGATACAACAGTTACAGCAGCACGATTGGGAGGTCAAAAAAGCAGAAGAGAAGACAACAATGCGTTTGTACCCAGCAACAAACACCTGTTCATGCTGACAAGTGCCATATCCAACCCCAACCCAAAAAGGGAGAGAGAGAGGGGGAGAGAGAGAGAGAGATCTTTTTGACAAGCTGCACCAAAAAGTCAGTGGTTTTCTTGAAAACATTAGTGACAAATACAGCAGAATTGAAGTAACATGGAAGGCCTAAAAATTAAGCCTTGCACATGAGAATTATCAATGCCAGTAATAAAGCAAAAATTTAAACGTCACATGCCAGCGACAGGACACAGAACTGTTTCTCTTTGATTGGCCAAGGATATGACAGATTCAATGCACTGTATCCAATTATAACAAAGATGATTTCTATATGAGCATGTTGTTATCACAGATACTTTCCAAAAAAAAAAAATTTGTTGTTATCACAGG
Organism: Camellia lanceoleosa; assembly: GCA_025200525.1. Taxonomy (NCBI): domain Eukaryota; kingdom Viridiplantae; phylum Streptophyta; class Magnoliopsida; order Ericales; family Theaceae; genus Camellia; species Camellia lanceoleosa. Next base: position 68,194,424 of record CM045772.1, on the reverse strand, counting down.
TATCACTCTTATTAAGTTGATAGAAGTACTAAGCAAAATGCAGGATTCTACCCAAGTTTCCAAGGCAAACATAGTTAGCAGTGTTGGTCCATAGTACGATGCACATCCTGTCAGCATTCCAATTCTTGGAGGGTTAAACCAGGACCCAAAGTATGCCATCCTGCTGATGTAGATTCACAGAAAAGTAAATTGGTTGAAGTTAATTATCTGGCTTTTACTAATTTTTACAGCCTATATCCCACAATCAATACCATTGACTGTAAAGAAATGCTTACCAGAGGCATGATGAATTAGTATTCCACATTTGATTGAGGAATTTTAATTATCCCCTTCAACAGATTGGAAGGCATATCAATGCTCTTAGCCTTAGATGTGCCTTCTACCGACTCTAGTGCTCGAGAAGCTTGAAGGGCCATCTCAGCATGGAGTTGGAGACATGTTACAGCCAGCTGAAATTAAATCGTCCAATTGGTCATGTCAGAATAAATAATTAAAACTTCTTATCAATTTAAATCAATGATATAAATGAAAACAATAAGTTCAGAAACATTGTGCTAAAGCTGCAATGTCGGTAGAGAAGAAAACGGCCAAAATCCTGTTTCATCCCCTTTAGTTGCCAACAATGGAAGTTTTAACTAGAGTTATTTCCGCTCAAACCCAGAATAAAATTTCCATCCCTCACCTAAGTTGCAACAACATCAATTAATGCACTTCAAGTTCTTTGGTTATGCTTTAGTTGGCAGAGGAATTTACAAACATCTTCACAAGTTCAACCATATGAAATGTGCACCTTAATGTACAAGCGGAAAATGAATTGGAAGATCGGAAAAAAGAAGCATGATCTGATCTTCCATTCAAGTGGACAATCTATCCTTACCGTGTAGCACTCTCTATCTGTGTCTGACTCAGCTACACGAAGTGCCCATGTGCGAACCCACTCGAGCCCTTTAGAAATTTCAGGACTCCCTTCTATTAACGAAGATGCTACATAAGAGGGATGAAGGGCCACCAATATGCAAGAAGCTGCAAAAAGGACAGATCTTCTGACATATGCTTCTGCATGATGACATATCTCCCTGCATGACAGCAAGAGCACAAGGTTCAGTAGCAGATGAATTAATAATGTCTGCCAATGGGTGAAAATAGATGTTTAGTACCTAGAGCTTAACATATCAATAAGGGCAGGAGCTATGGCAGATGCTTCTGGATGCATGGCTGTGCATTTCATACAAACACCAAGCATATAGATGAGTTTCCCCAGGACAATAAAATCCCGACCAAGCAAGTCAATGCCATGCCTTTTCTTATCAAATCCCTGCATAGCTGGAAGCATAAATGCTGCAGCATATTGAGGAAACTTATTCTGGGACCATTCCATCTGACGTCCTTGTATATTTGCTGATCGGAAGCTCCATCGGCGTGTCTTCCCTCGCTTGATTTGACCTGGTCTAGGTGGAACTTCTCTCTCATAGGAGTATGACCAATTCAATGGAGCTTCTGTGCCTGAGATCTCTTTCCAGGGACCAGCTCCAGGAGGCCCTATGCTACTGGGCATAAACCATGGTTGGGTCTCTGAAATGGTTGATATGAGATTCCTTGGCTGATGTTTTGGTTTCATAATTTTAGTATCAGCAAGTTCCAGTGCTGCATCTGTCATGACATCAAGCATCATGATTCGTTGGCCGATATCTACATGAGGTGAATATAATAGTTTGTTGAGGGTATCAAGAGATTCGAAAGGAGACATGACAATCAATGCAACCAGCGCTTTTTGCCTCTTTTCTTCAGCTGATTCTTCTTCCCCTTCTATAGTTGAATCAGAGCAACGAACCTGTACAAGAGTTCTTACGAGATCACCTGCTAAATACCTTAATTCATCAGGCGACGCACGGACAAGCTTTTCAGCAACATAAAGAGCCCTTTCAACCTAATAAAATAAATAAAGATATAACTAATTAACTGGACGAATCATTTCCAGCCGAAATTTTAAGAGCTTTACAAGAAACTTAATTCATCTAATAAATTTGACAAGAACAGCTTGCTGATGACAGGTAGACTAAATAGGAGGAGGACCTCAATGTTGATGAACTTGGCAGCCAAACCAACAATAGGAAGTGGAACCTTCCATTTCACTGACTCTTTCTAAAAATTCTATGAAATGGATTAAGATTATATATCATCTTATGTAAATTCCACCAAGGTAGATCTCTCAGAGGATCTCAATATATCACAATCTAGGGAAAAATAGATTTTTTATTTTTTATTTTTTAAATATTAAAAGAGAAAGATAATCGATAAACTTGAACAACTTACACCATCTGCATCATCAGATTTTCTAAGTGCTCCAACAACATCAACCAAATGTGATAATTTCCTTTTCAAATCTGTGTCATCATCTGACAAGTCATACGGCTGTAAAGATGAGTCACTTGAAGTATCAGAATTCTCACTTGCATCATCATCATCTTCTTCTTCTTCCTCACCAGAAACTAATTCCTTGTTTAATGTAGCTGGATCAATAATCTCATCAGGATCAACCAACTTAAATTCAGATAATTTACTCTTCCCAGCCTTGTCATTATTGCGCACCCGACTGTTGGCCGTGTTGTTAAATTCCTTTTCGGATAACAAGGCACTACATGTTTTTACCTTGTTAATATCCTTATCTATGCATTGTGAGGTAGTCAGCATGCCTTTCACAGGGGTTGCTAACCCAAACTCCCAGTCAATGATCTCTCCACTGCAGCTATCATCAAGATACAGAGGATTTTCAGGATCAATTATTTTAGAAAATACTAAAGCAATACTGCTAGCCATTCTTCGAACCAAATGGGCAGGGTTCTCTAACCTACCTGTAGCAATTAGAAAAAGATGTAAGAGAAACATAATCTGACACACAGCAAATACATTAAAGGCGGGTGAATAAGATTTTACAGCTAACTCCTTGAAGAACTGAGCGCATCACATCCTTGGTTGCATCTAAATCTTCTTTTGACATCTTCTCTAGGGAAAGGCCTAGAGCTGCCGTTACATCTGAATCTAGAATTAAGGGGCATATGGAACCAAATAATTGCAAAATGCAACAGATGAACAAAGCCTTCTCTAAAATATTTGGAATGTTTGTAACTGAAAAATTGAAAAGAATTTTGTGTTTTCTTCTTTTCATTTGGGAGGACGTTGTCTGTAGTTGTTGAAACATACTTGTAAATATGACGGGTTTTTTGTCCTGCCTCCTTATCTATGTTACATGGACTCTTTCAAATGTATGAAGTACCAAGCCTGATACTCGACACTTGGGTAAGGGTATGTCCCACCATGTATAGTTAGATATTCATTTAGCAAGAAAATTTAGTAGTTCAAGTTTAACATATAACTATGCATAAAACTTCATATTATGCATTAAATGCAATATGATACCTTGTAAACATTCTTTTACCTCGAAAATGAAGAAGTAAACTAAGAAATAAGAATATTTTGTCGTGTCCCGGTGTCTCGGTCATGAGAACTAGATAAATCCGACATTTACCCGATACCCATACCCATACCCATACCCGAGTCCATGTAACATAGCTCCTAATCATAGGGATTCTCTCTTATAACTCTTGAGGATACAAGCTTGCTGCTCCACTGGGGTTGATTGCACAAACTCTCTTTTGGACCATACCACTGCAAGATGCTGTGCTGTGTCTAAGAGATGACGAGAATTATGTGCTTTTTTTGGCAAAGCAGCATCAGGAGGTAATTCAAGAACAGCAAATTGAAGGATCCACCTCAGGCAACAGACAGGAAATACTTTCCAGAGTAGAAATTTTTCAACAAACATGGACCTAAAAAGAAAATTGTTGAAAATCAATACCAAGCATGTTGTATTTATTAAGAACTGGGAAGAACAATGGCTCTATTCTTTCTAAGTAATTAGAAAAAAATAAAAATAATAAATCTAACTTGAAATTCTATTACAATAGGCTTAGTTAGGTTCCTGAGTGTTATATGCTTTCTCTGCATATGCACATGAATGATGACTGGGTCCAAGAAAGCTGGAGGGGCCCATGCACATGTACAGATTGATAAACTAAATATTGACACCCATTATTACTTTCATGTGGATTTATGTATTTTAGAGTGATTACATTGATAAAGAGTTAATCTTGCTTTATAGCAATTCATGTTTCATGTGCAAAGATATAGCAAATTATAGTTAACTCAAAAGTGAACAATACACTGCAAAGTGAGAGTAACAGAGAAAAGTGCTGGAAGGTGTTCTCAAACTCCCCATAAAGAAAAATGCTCAGAAACAAGTTCACTCACCTGAAAGGAGTCTGATGTTCATAAATCTGATGGAATAATATCCAAAGAATCCAGTAAGCTTCAACATCAGTTACACGTTCAGCTGCTAACTGATGTAATAGCTGTTCAGACAATCTTTCCAGAGCATAGGGGTCTTTAATTGCCCCCATCAACTTCAACCAAAACTGAGAACCAGGGTTTGTCTCAAAGACTTTTCTAACAACCACATCAGCATTTGACAATAGGATGCTACGTACATGTCTAAGAATATGTGGAATCACTTGACTTAACAGCACGTCTGTGAATAGAAAAAGTTGGTACTATATTATGTTTCTTGACGGTATAAGGAAAAGAAACAAAAAACACTCTTCATTTGAAGGAAACACAATTTAGAAAAAACAGAAAAGTTTCTGCAGCTTGATGGCACCAGGTTATACAGTCATTGCAACATAAAGGTGCCAATGAGGTAGTTGTGGTAACTCCTCATAACATAAGACAGTAGTAGATCACTTGCCACAAAGCTATAAACTGAGAGGGGCATGGGTGTTTGGGTGGGTTTGGGAGAGGTGGGGTATTAGGGGTATTTGAATATTTTTTTTTTTTTTTCAAAAAGAGAAATACACATTTGATCGCTAATAGAGTCACCCCAGGACTGCAACATGACATGACTTGTTAAAACTGCTGATAAGACACCAGAGAAACACACGCACGCACATGCACAGGCAAACACAAACACCAACAATACTTCTTCGAGGAAATCTTTGGAGTTGAAGTGATAAAATTAATTACACGAAGAAACAAAACATAGTGAAAGGGGGTGGGGGCACCTTAATAGAGATATGTCTAACACCAATTGTGGTACTTGTAAAAATCCAGAATACCTGCAGATCCTCGTCGACAAATACGTGCAAATGATTCTCCAACAAATAGGATCGTACCATCCAAGCCCATTTTGTTGAAGATAACATCTTTGCTGCTTAGATTCACATCCCATTCTTCTGCTCCAGCAATAAGTTGAATGGTAATCTGCTTAAAAAAGAAGCTGAAATATTCTGGTGAAGAGTAAACAATACCCAGAAAGAACCATGTGGAAAGAATGTCGTAGAAATGATTATGATGGAGAGTTACGACTTGGGGAGGTCTAGGGTTAACCCCTTCAAAAGTGCAAAGGAGGTTGGAAACCTAGGGCAATGGAATCCTCTATCACCCAATGAAAACATCCAGGTAAACTCTTTCCTTTATAGACATGTTAATAGAAAGTAAATAGCATTTATGTGCAATGCTAGAAGACAGAAATAGAACTCTGTTCAAGTGTGCAACATAATTTGTGAAAGTGCTTACTCAATAGAACTCTGTTTTAATCACACACACACACACAAACACACATGAACATAAGCATAAAGCAAGAAAATCTTCAGCACAAGAAAATATGTGGATACTGAGATGAAAGAGAACTGGAGGTTGTCAATTGTGCCTTGTCAGGAATAGATGTAATGAGTTGTGCCACCCTAGAGATTTTAGAGTAAAGCTGTTCAGTGCTATTATCTTCAGATTGACAAGAAACACCAAATGCTCGAGCCATCTGGAGTACCCCGTCATTCTCAAGTAAGCAAAGTGCAAGCAGTCTGTCATAAAGATAAAAAAAAAAAACATCAACAAACAAAAAATGAAAGACTACACACAAAAACAAAAACTAAACAAAAAAAAAGTCGAGCATATTAGACCTGTTACGTGACTTGATATATATTGTTGGACTCATTTCTTAAGCTTTTGGGACATTTGCTAATTCAACATTCCATTTGCATTTTTTTCTCCGTTTACATTATGGTTCTCTCTACGTATGTTTGTTTGCATCTCTACCATCTTCACATGCAAGATGGGTTGCGCATGAGAGAGGGTCATAAAACTTGATATAAATTGTTAGAGTCATTTCCCTAATAGCTTAAGCTTCTGGGACAATTGGTCATCTAACAAGAGCATCATCCAATATCTCTATGATTTTGTCTATTTTTATAAGTTATGAAGCATACAGAGCACATCTACACTTCAACACCAAATTTGAACATACTACGTTAAAGCAGTCATATATGATATGATAAAAAGCACATCTAGATGCACAGAAAAGAATGTCACTATCAAACATTATGGTGCTCATAAAAATAGGCTAACACCTAAGAAGCACTCTTCTAAGTAGGTAACTGTCATATCTGACACTGTGTCGGACACTGACACGACACAACACAACACTTGTCGGACACTTCCTAACTTGTAATCCAATGAAAAAGCATAAAAGAATGTAATTTATACCTATTTCTCCTTACAAATGACAAATAACAAATATATAAAAATATATATTTTGCACGTGTCCCCCACGTGTCGTGTCCTACATTTTAAAAAAAATTTCATGTCGGTGTCATGTTGTGTCACGTACCCGTGCTTCTTACGCTAACACTGAGTTCATTTGCAAAATGCGGGTTTGACTGCAATATTGCACACATTTGACTCAAATTACACCTAATTTCGCTAATTTGTGCGTCGATCCACAATATGTCAACCTTGTAGCATGAATTAGGTGATTTAGGTTGGAACACTGCTATTATAATTAATAATTTTACTAAAAGAAAAGTGAGTAAGCTTATTCATCAGTTTTGTACTAGGACAATACATCAAATTTATGTGCCATTTACATAGCAATAAGAGATAAATGACGCGCAGCAAGAACTACACAGCTCAGTAATCAGTCAATCACTCATCACTCATCAGAGACAGCAGACTAGTAGTGGTAAATGTCAAAATGCAAGTTCAGCAATTAATGAAGACAAAAAAAATTTAATACACTACCTCTCAGCATTTGAGCGCACAGCCTTAATATCAAAACTGCCACTTCCATTTTGTAATAGAGAAGGAACTACAGTGTGAACAACTTCCATTGTATGCCCATTGACAAAAAACACATCATAGACATGTTTCCTTGCAGAAATGGGGAAACAAGCTAGCCAATTGGAAGCAACATCTGCAAATAAAATCAATTGATATTAGAAACCTTGTGCATGCATATAAATGTTAGTAAATCAAGAGTTTGTGGACAAAATGGCAGGAAAGAATGAAAGACCCATCTCAAGCATGTGAAAGAACTTGCAAGTCAGCAGGGGCTGCGCTATCCTTCCAATAGGGTATGCAATTGAATACCTTATATTTTGTTTTAATTTAACAAATTAGTAGTACATGTTAAAACAATTCATTTTTAGCTTTGGATACTCTATCCCACTCCATAAAACACCCAACCAACCAAACTCACTTTGTTGAACACCCACTCTACTCTATTGAACACACAATATCCAACCCACTAACTCATAAAACAATAATAGGATTACCATTTTTTATTACCACAATTTGTTTATCACTTTATGTGTCAACATTGTATTAGTTTAATGGGTTTCACCATTCATACTTGTTATCTATGTAATGTTGACATATGAGATAATAAACAAAACATGATAAAAAAAAATGTGATCATTAATGCTCTTAATATAAATATATACATATATATATATATATATTTATAAAAATGCCATCTTCAACTTGGTCAAAGAGTTTCACAAAGAAGAAAATAGGCCAATCCCCAACAAACCACACCGAATCCAAAGAGCTAATAAGCGAGTTGGGGGAAATTGGGATGAGGCTAAAAGTGAAAGAGCCAAGTGCCTACAATGGGAGTATTAGACTCCAAAGCTTGAAAGAGCTTGATGGATAGATTTCTTTTGTTCCGGATCTCCCAAGAGCTCTTTGTCAAGCATTCGCAAATCTATCATTCATCGAGTCTATTCGCTTTCCTATCTTTTGAAAGTACCCATTGTATTCTTCCCTTTCCCCTAATCTAGTAAAAAGGTGCAAGCTAGACACCTATCAACCAACCATCCAGTAACTATCAGTACATATATGCAGTCAAGTTTTTTATATATTGAATCTTCTTTGTTTTTGTTTCTTCTGTGCAACATGTATGACTGTCTAGACAGTAATCCAATGTAAATGTTTTTTTTCCCCCTTCTATCCATGTTTTTTATTCCTTGTCTCAAATCTTATGCTTATTCATGTTCACAATTTATTTAGGAACAAAAAACTTACTTTATAATCACTACACAAATTAACCATAGAAGAATCTATGAGAAAAAAGTCTCATCTTATAAGGCTAGTGATAAAGAAACAATATGTTTATGTAAAAGTTCTTATATCTATAGTTTTAAATTTTATTTTTTATTTATTTATTTATTTATTTATTTGAAGCAATGGTTTGAATATATATATATATATTTGTGATTTGAGAATTCTAAATTCGTAGATTTATAGTTTTTAAATTTTTTAATGTCTACCCTAACAAAAATTCCTGTAGCCACCACTATAGTTTAGTACTTAAAAATACAAGAAATCAATCACGATCAAATTCTCTAGGTATAGTGTAACACCCGAGACATTCTTTGGTGACATAATCATATATTATCCATGTTTGTTTGCTTTCCGTCTTGTATTAGTAGTCTTGATAAGAAATTCTTAGATTCAAGCTTAAAAATACAGGTCACAGTTTGAAAACTTTGAATATGTGAACTTCCTTATTTTGTGTTAAGAGTTAGGGAACAGTCTTCTATTGAACTTAGTGTGTTAATATATGTTCTAAAATCCTAATCAAGGTTCTTAATGGCTTTGAACTAATGTATTAGCTGATTTCAATAATTATGTAAAACCTTAATTAGGTTAGTGGTAATTAAGTAGGATTAAGTGGGTTATTTGTGATTAAATATTTGCATTTGATTAATTAGGACTAAAACTTGATTAGTTAGGTTAATGGAAGATTAGAAGAAGAAATGAAACATACACACACCTCCCTAGGTGTTAGGACACCTCTAGCTTAAATAGATATACTTGTACCTATGAGAGACAAGTGTCTCACTCAAAATATATATATAAGAGAAAAAAAAAAAAAGGATTTAGAGAGAAAAAGCTGCTGGAGCAAAAGAGAGTAGAGAGGATAGAAAGAAAGACAAAAAAGGAGAAAAGCTCAAATCTTGACCTAAACTAGTCTTCAACTTGGGAGTTGGTTGGCATATGCTACTTTAGCACATCTTTTTATTTTTTATCTTATTTGGGTCACATCACCTCTTTACCACATTTCACATCTTTTCGTAAAAAGTCAAAAAGTATTCTCATCCCAAATGTGAGAATCTTGCTCCTACATCACTCCATGATCATTTAATTGGAGGAATTTGTATTGAAAATGGCTTTGACAAGGAAATAAGTTTAGAGGTTGGTTTCATTGAAATACAAGCTTTGGATTTGAAATAGTCTCAAGTTTTGTGTTAAAATGAAATTCATGGAGTTCTTCTCATTTCTTATGGCTTTATAATTGTGAATTTTATATTTTTGGACTTTGGAACAAGATTATAGTTAAATTCCAGAGGTCAATCGATTCTTGAACATTTTGCCTTCTGCCAATCAATTGGGTAATCAATTCTAGACCATTTTGTCACATTTTCTAACAATAGACTTGAAACTTGTTTTAAAGTATATAGAAGTTTCCAAACATGATTTCAAAATCTAATTTTTCTAAAACCAACTTAGATTGAGGACAGAGATTCTTAAATTAAGTCAATCACTTAAATTTTGCATAATTAAGCCTCATACCAATTAGCATTGTTTCTTTATAATTTGTAGGCCAATAAATCTTGTGAATTAACCTACTTTCAAGCATTTAAGGTGAATAATATTATTTCAAAATTATATTCAAACTATTATTTTGGAATTTAAATTGTATTATGTTTCGGTTTGCATTGAAATGCTTTGATAAGAATGAAATGTCCTATGTTTATGTATCAAATATACAAAGATGGCATCTATCCAATTAGTCCTAGGTACTATGGGGCAGTGAGCATGCTAGTAGTGGTGTTATTGAGATCTCCTTTGCCACCTATGGGTGGGTTCGTCTAATCGGTGCACACGAGCTGGTTATTTCCTTGCCTTGTTCTGATGGATGTTACATACTATGACTTGGAAATGTAATACTCTTCAAAAAGATATGATTTGAGCTTGCTTGACCTTTATAAATGAAATGTTATTGCTTTGAAAAACTTGTTGGTATTCATTCATTTTACCACTTTGTTATAATGGGATGCTTTGGGAAGATGGTAAAAAGTGACTTTTTGACTTTTAACCAAGTTTTTGACTTTTTTACACAAGTGATTTGGGAAGTTGGTAAAAAGTTGCTTTCGGATTTTTTGATTAATATTTGTTTATGATGTCAAATCACAATAAAATGACCAAACTATCCTTATTCAATTTAAAATATTTACAACTTTATCCATGTAGCACATCTTGACCCATGAGGGGTAGAATTGTAATTTCACCATTGGCTAAAAACCAACTTCCCAAATGTCTTTAAACTCAAAAAAGTCAACTTTTAACTTTTGCTATAAACTAAAAAAAGTGGCTAAAAATCAAGTAGCCAAAAGAGGCCAATACTATTCATCAGGCTACGGCTCACTGATGTAGAGCACTTTAGAGAAAAAAGGGAGAAGAGAACCACAACCCTATTACAAAATGGCCGCAACCTGTAACACTCAATAATATTCTCAAAGGTAAAGATTACATCAAAAAGACCTAATATTTATAGGCCTGAAACCCTAAATAAAATAGAAAACAGAATCCTATTATTATTTGGAAACTAAATCCTAATAAAATTAAAAACTAAATATTAATAAAACTTCTGACTTAACTCTAATTAAGCTACTAAGGCGTTGTTTGGGATATTCTAAATAAGTGTACTTTTTGACTTTTTATGAAATATGGGTTGGGTTTGAAGTGATGTAGTAGAGAGGTGATGTGACTTAAATAAGATGGTGTGACTTAAATAGGATAGTGACTTTTTGACTTTCTGACTTTTTTTGAATATGCCAAATTTAGCCTAAATAAACACAAATATTACAAATTATAAAATTATAAATAAAATCTCCACCAACAAATGTGTGTGCCTGTTCTACATCACTTACCTCTCTCCTCTATATGCATGAAGGTGATGAAGGACAAGCTTAAAAAGACTTTATTTTTGTTTTTGTACATATGTAATATAGCATGGAAGCTATGTTTGAAGGAGTTTTGAAGGTGATGTAAATATTTAGCTTTTGTAAATAAAATAGGTCCTCTTGTAATGATTTGTGTCCTTTGTAAAGTTCAATACACTTTGGAGATGTTTTTGAGGAGTTAAATGAAGAAGTTGAATGTTTCATCTCATATACTTGTACACATGCTCTAAATGGATTGTAAAAGATTAATTGAAATGCCTCTACTTATTTTTCCCCAATTATTATTCAAGTTTATTCATGGTTCGGTTTGGTTAGGCCTTTGGTAGTTAAAGGACTATTGACCTGTCACCACACTATTCCAGTCGGATGGCATAGGGTCATAACATTTAGAATATAGAACTCTTTCCTCCAATCAAATAGCCAACCATACATGCCTTTGCATGCTCAAAATGACCATCCATACATGCCTTTGTGTGCATGACACGCACATATATACACCATTAAGATATAAAACATTTACACATAATCTTATTAAAACTTTATCCAAGTTGTACAATATGTGGGCATTGTTAGTTGCCTCAAAATATATACATATTTAAATTATTTCTACGAAGTTTTCTAAATCTCCTCAGTTTACATTTTAAAGCCAAAGTTTTGGCTTTGTTCCACTTTTTAAAGCACAATCAGGAACTACAACACAAGTCTAAAATCCTTTTCGTGTATGTATTCCTTTAATAATAAAGAAAATTCTAATAGAAATTGACACTAGAGATGACACAAACCCTGTGTGCACTGTAGACCATATAAAAGTATGTTCCCAAACTAATTACAAAGGTAGAAGCCCCAAAGAACTTACATTGCTGAAAGAAGTCCTCAAAGGTGATTATTTCGACATGCCAAGTGTTGTAAAAGTTTTCTTATAACCATGCTAGATATTCGAAAAGAGTCTTGATTGTCTATGATAGTTGAGTACCTCGACGGATGAAGGATTGTGTTGATCAAAACTCTCCATAGAGAGTCAGATACTCAAGAAACCTATGTACTTCGTTTTACTACTTTGGGTAATACCTCGAGTGCTTGAGAAATTCTTATAGGGGCCAAAGGGGCCTGGCTATGGTTTTAAGATTCTCTATTTGGCTCCACCATGAGCATCACTCCGAAAGTCATTCTAGTCCATCAATCTATTAAGATCATCTCTCGAATCTTAGATAGTTTGTAATCATGAGCACCACTCCAGAAGATGTTTTGATCTTTATAATTTATTATGAAAACTACTCCAAAATCCTATGCTCACTTGAGAGCACTGCTCCAGAGCCAATGTATTCTTGTCACTGTCAAAGCACTACCTCAAAAGAGACAGATGTTCTCCCCTCAAGAAGAGAAATAGCACCTCGTTCTCACCCTATATGCACCCTAACTGTGCATCTGCATTGATCAGATGGCATGACGAAGGGTGTCATTCTCTTCGACACCTAGTGCTTGACCCATATAGTCTGATCTCTGAATCACATTACGGACTATTTGGGATGTTGGAGACACTTGTCTTGTTAGCTAAGGGTAAGGTTCATCAAGGTGTCAGCAAATGTCTTTCCCTTAATGGGAGGGCATCACTTCAGCTTGACCTGGCTGGTCAGAATGGGACAGCATCCTGACAAAGTCAAGGCAATAAAATCCTTATCATATAACCCTGAAGAGAGTCCTAACCTAACCGTGACACGAGATTTATATCAACACAAGTTGTACTACATTTTCATGTTATCTCAGACCCTTTTCTAATAAAAGGAGGGCTCCTCTCCCCGATCGGATCATCAATACATCACATCACACATTGTGCCTAAACTTCCATGCTCTCTAATCCATGCGTACCTTACTTTTCAGCCACAGTAATCTCTAACGCTTTCAACTCTTTATTTGCAATATCCATCTCTCAAGTTCGATTCCTGACTCTCTACATACATGATATAATAAACAAACAATAATCCAAGAACATCTGCAAAATCCAAATACCCTATTCAAATAAGGATAGCCCTTGCTAAATGCAAGTATGCAAGAACTGAAAAACTTGTTCTTCACTTTTTGAATTGAATCTTCCATATCAAACTTCTTTCACATGTTTTTTTCTTTACTGTTTTTTTTGGTGGCTGATTTTATGCTTCCTTCCCAATCATACAAAATAAAAAAATCACATTTCTAAATTATGGGATAGCCGAATTACTTTTCTTATTTCTTTCATTTTAATTAGTTATTTATTATTTATGGGGTTAGCTGTTTTCAATATGACAATCAACTTACCATATAACAAAGCCCTAGCCAGAGTAGGAAATGCAGCACCTTGATAGAATACCCTCCAACAATCAGTCCTCTCCAGTTCAGAAGGGACTTTGGCACTAAGCACCTAAAGACATCAAAATCAGATGTTACTTATATAGAACAAAAAATGGAGTAATCAGATATTACAGTTTTGAATCATAGCAATAAGAGAAACGCACCTTATCTCTATACTGTTGATCAATGCTACCTAGAAGTTCAAAAACAAACAGACCCATAAATCTCATCCCAATTTGACAACTAAAATCAAAGAAACTGAAATAAATTCAGAACAAAGAGCTACACGGGCTACATAAACACTCAAGGAAGGATCTTTTTCTTGTCCTCAGTTTTCTCGGCAAGCAAACAAAAATCAACGGAGTTGTGTTGGGGGGTCACCTGAGAGGGCATGTTGTGAGTCGAGAGGAGGGAAGAGAAGGATGACGAGGGAGTGGAGGGCACAAATGACTTCGTCAACGTGTTTGGCTTCCTTGATGAAGACGATGACGTTCCCAACCTTCTCAAGGATCGTTGCCTCCAATTCTCTGCTACTCTTCTCCTCCTTCTCCTCCTTCTTTGGTTCCACCTCCATTGCTCCTCTTATGCACCCACCCACCATCTTCACCGTTACTGCTCTCGGCTATTCGTCTCTATAGCCTATTTTGGTAAGTGGGCTATTTTAGTACGTCCCAACTTTTAATGCCCTCTTTTATTAAAAGAAAAACAAAATTAAAAAGTTAAGGGCGAGATATTTGATAAAATTTTTAGTAAAATTTTTAGAATTTCAAGTATTTTTGATAGGTTATTAATGATTTTTTTGTTAAATATTATTAAAAGATATTATTAATTATTAATTTTTATCCATAGTTTAAAATTTTTGTCATAAAAATATCACTAATTAAATTTTAGTGAAATTTTTAAAAAATGTCCAAAAATAACATGTCAATAATTTTCAACTTTCAACAATAATGTGAAAATTTTGTAATAGAAAAACATAATAATTTATAAAAATCGTGATAAAAAAATTACAAATTGTCAATTTTTAACAAAATATACAAAAAATAATCACAAAAAATTATTTTTAATGATAATTTTATTAAAAATTATTTTAAATAAGATTTTATGAGAATTAAATCCAACCGGACATATTTAGTAGTTTACTCTAAAATACATTGGGTTAATTTCATTTCATTTGGGCAAATTATGCTAGTAGCCTCTCTTGAAGTTCGATGCAATTACGTTTAACTCCACAATTTTAGCCTATTTGTACCTGCACCCCACCACGTCTCTACTTCATTTCAATTGCATCCATTTCCCTTAATTGACCATTGGTCTTTTAACAGAATTCACAATGGGATGGCTAAAATTATTTGTTAAAGTGTGTATTATATGACAAAAAGTGATGTAGTGTGAAATAATAGATTTTACCGTGAAGATTCCTTGCTTATCAATTGACCACTGAAGGGAATCCTTTTGGTTAGAACTCAAAGACGTATTGTAGATAAGATGGAGCAGCTCTTGCAATCTTTGTTGGCTTGCTCCAAATGAACCTATAGGGCATATCAAAGTGCAATTGATAGTGAGGGAGAAGATGAGTAACTTGCGACCACCCAACAGTAAAGGAGGTTGGATCCCTGTTGTGAAGCAATGGCGAGGAGGTGGAGCTTGGGGAAAGGATGTAAAGCGCGGCCTACACACAATATTTGTGGACAACCTTCCTAGTTCCATGGATGCTAAATCCTTGTTCAAGTTGTTCTCCAAATTTGGCATTGTGAGAGATGTTTTTATTCCTTTCAAAAGGAGAAGAGTGTCAAACTCCCGATTTGGTTTTGTGAGATTTGACTGTCCTGTTGCATCAGACATTGCTATTCATAACGCAAATGGCCTCTTGGTGGATGATAAGGTTCTCGCAATCAACATGGCTTCTTACGATAGGAGTAACAGGGATGTACAAAGCCAGAGGCGAGTTCAGAACAATAGAGGTGCTTTTGAAACAACCACAAGCAGGGGTCAAATGCCATTTGTTGCCTCTCGAACATTCGCAAAGGTACTAAAAAGGGGCAAACTCAATGGGAAAGCTTGTATGACCATCAAAGCAAACGAAGATGGCCATGGATGGCTTTATGACAGTGTTATAATCAAACTTAACATGGATTATTCTGCAAAAAGTATCAACGAGGCCCTTAAGGAGAATGGGATACTGCAAGCTGTGGTCAGAAAGGGGGGAGGTCGTGATATAGTCGTGACTTTTAATTTCCATGAGGAGATGCGACCTAACATCCACAATATGAAGGAGTGGTTTAAAGACTGGAGCCAGTTTGTATTAGAATGGCAACCAGGTCTTCAAATCCAGCAGGAGAGATGTGTGTGGCTAAGTTGTTATGGCATACCCCTTAACCTCTAGAATAGAAGCACACTAAACAACATTGGAAGCTTGTGGGGCTCAGTTCTTAGCTTAGAGGGTGATATTAATCAACCTAAGTCCTTCTCCTCCACCAGAATTAAAGTGGTTACATCCTGCATGGAGCTCATCTCTTCAACAATAAATTTAGAGTGCAAGGGCATACTTCATCCTATCCTTGTGTATGAGGATCACTTGGTCAACCCAGTTGAGTTTTCTATCAGCTCACATACTGAGTATAATGACTACAACTCCACTGTAGGAGTGGGGGCAATTAATTTTCCGCAGAAGTTCGGCGTGGAGAAGGTTGATGATGCCGTAGTGGCACATGGGTATGATCACTCAGGTGATCAGAGGCTCACACAGGGTAACAATGGTGAGAAGGAGGATACAGTGGTTAAAGAGACCTGCTACGGTAGGCAGCTAGGTGAAAACGTAGTTGGTGTGGTGGTTCCTGGTCCCAATGAGGAAGCATTCAGGAAGGGACTTAACCAGTGCTACAGTGGGGAGTTGGTGGACACAGAGGCAGAGGAGACGTTGTGTGAGGGGAAGCTCTGCCATGCTAGTACAGTAGGAAAGAGTGGCAATGATGAGGGAGCTAGCACCCTACCAAAAAAACTTTATTGACCCACTGAGGAGTGCTGATGAAGTTTTATCTCCTGGCTTCAACAAAAGTGTAAGCGGACCGAAGGATGACTTTGGGCCTGGTATTTCTCTTGAAGTGGATCTAGCCCAACCATATGGTATGCAAAGAGTCCAAGGCCTAACTATTCTTAAGCAACCTGAATGCCCTGCCACTAGGCCTATTAGTTGTCATGCTCTAGTCTCAAGCCCAAACGTTACTGCTGGCCTATCTTTATTGGGCACTCTGGGTCTTAAGATCAAAGCCTCGATAGATCATCTTCTTTCACCCTTGATCCCTTTCGGAAGGTCAAGAAATCTGGAAAGAAGAAGGCTCATGTGGAGGGTTTCTCCCGTTTTGCTAGGCTTTATGGCCAGAAAGTTGCAACCACTATTAAACATTCATCCAAGTCTGTTATTCTCAAATCTGCTGCTGTTACCCTTGCTCAATCAGATCTGTCCGAAGGAAAATCCAGCTCAAGCAACTTCCTCCTCAAAGAAGCTAAAGCAACCATTAAGTTGGGGGAGCAGCTTGGTATTAATTTTAAAGGAAAAGAAGTTGCTGTGATGGACAAAATTATTGATCTTGAACTTAATGATAAAGTGAGAATCAATGAAGTGGGCTCGGCAAAGCTGTGATTGCTGTGTCCGGGGGCCTCATAGTGCATTATCTGGTCTCTATGAAGCTTCTCTCTTGGAATGTCAGAGGCATTGGCAAGCCTGAAAAGAGGGGTAGAATCAAACGTCTTTTGAGAGATAGACATATTGATGTTTCTTTCATTCAAGAAACTAAGAAAGTAGTAGTTTCAGAGTTTGTTGCTCGTGGGCTTTGGGGAAATAGGAAGATGGAGTTTATGTCAGTAGACCCTGTTGGTACTGCAGGAAGGCTCCTCTACATTTGGGATCCGGATGTTTTCCAACTAATTGGGAGCTGCTGCAACAGGAGGTTTATTCTCCTCTCAGGTACACTCTACAACTCCTTTGATTGTGTTCTTCTCAATGTATATGCTCCTAATGATGTTAGTAGTCGATCCACTCTTTGGAATTCCATCTTTAAGCTCAAGGATTCCTTCCCTAGCCCTTGGTGCTTGGCTGGTGATCTTAATGAAATAAGGCACATGAGGAAGAGAGTTGGATGTGTCAGAAGAGATAAGGGAATGCGCCATCTTAATGAGTTTATAGACAAATGCGAATTGAGTGACCTGCCCCTTCTTGGTCGGTCTTACACTTGATGTAACTCTCAAGAGGCCTAGAAATTGAGTAGAATTGACAGAATAATGCTCAGTCCAGAATGGCTGGTCCACTTCAAAATGAAGCTCTGGGGCCTGCCTAGGTTAATATCAAATCATTGCCCTCTATTGATGATGGAAGATGAAAGAGATTGGAGCCCTAAGCCCTTTAGGTTTATTAATGCTTGGACCTTGCATCCCAATTTCTTTCATTTTTCCACTTCCTGCTGGGAGAATTCTACTGTTTTTGGTTGGGCAGGCTTCATAATCCAGCAAAAATTCAAGCATCTTAAGATGGAGTTAAAGGTTTGGAACACTGAAGTGTTTGGCAATATTACCACTAAACTCAAAGCAACAGAGGAGGAATTGCATGCCTTTGACAGAATAGCAGAGGAAAGAATACTGCTTCAATCAGAAATGGTTCGAAGAAGAGAAGTAAGATGTGAAGTATGGAAACTCTATAGGAAGGTGGAGTGGTTATGGCACCAACAATCCCGAATGAACTGGTCTCTGCAGGGGGACAAAAATACTAGGTTCTTTCATGCTGTTGCAAGTACCAGACATAATAGGAACATGATAAATTCCATCTCAGTAAATGGTGTGTCTCTAGAGGAACCAAGCAGAGTTAAACATGAGGTGTTCTTTCACTTCAAGAAACACTTCAAGAAATGTTGGGTCAAGAGGCCTGTATTGAGAGGGGAATTTAGATTAATTGATGACACCATTTCCCATCATCTTGTATCTGATTTCACTGAAGCAGAGGTATGGGCTGCCATTAAAGAGAGTAATAGCAACAAGGCTCCCGGACCAGATGGGTTTAACCTCATATGCTATCAGAAGTTTTGGAGAATAATGAAACAAGTGATCATGCAATTCTTCCAAGATTTTCACAACCACAGCAGACTTACTTATGGTATCAACAGCTCGTTCATTACACTTATCCCCAAGACTCCTAATCTCAATAATCTGTCAGATTACCGACCCATTAGCTTGGTGGGTTCTATATACAAGATTTTAGCTAAGGTTCTTTCACACAGAATGAAGTCCGTGATGCCCTCTATTAGTGGTGATTCTCAAACCGCTTTCATAGGGGGAAGGAATATCCTTGATGGGGTATTTATTGCTAATGAAGTAGTAGATGGTTGGAAAAAGGCTAAGCAATAAGGGTTGATCATCAAGCTAGATTTTGAGAAAGCTTTCGATTCAGTAAACTGGGAGTTCCTGTTCTCTTTGATGTCTAGCTTTGGTTTTGGGGCTAAATGGATCTCTTGGATAAAAACCTGCGTATCTACATCCAGAATTTCCATCTTAGTCAATGGTTCACCAACTAATGAGTTCTCTCCGCAAAGAGGGCTCCGACAAGGTGACCTATTGTCACCCTTCCTCTTCAATATAGTGGCCGAGGGGCTTAATATCTCTTGAATAGAGCATTACATCTTGGCATCCTTCATGGTGTCTTAGTTGGGGTTAATGAGGTTCTTTTATCTCACCTTCAATTTGCTGATGACTCAATTTTCTTCTGTGAGGTGGATATGGACCAGGTGGTGATTGTCAAAAGACTCCTTCGATGCTTTGAAGTCCTTTCAGGGCTTAGAATAAATTATTATAAAAGTGTTGTATGTGGTGTAGGTGTGAATGATGAGTCTCTAAATGCAATTACCAGACTTTTGAACTGTAAGGTGCAAAGCTTGCCACTGAAATTTTTGGGGCTACCGTTAAGAGCCAATCTGGGTAGAAAATCAACCTAGAAGCCTGTGCTTGATAAAATTAGATCTAGGCTTTCAGGCTAGAAGAGAAAAATGCTGTCCTTCACTGGGAGGTTAACCTTGATCAAGTCTGTCCTTTCGAGTCTCCCTGTGTACTATCTTTCCCTATTTAAGATGCCTGAAGGTGTGGCCCGTGAAATTGAAAAGATTGAGGCTGCTTTCTTGTGGGGTGGTGATGGCCTAAAAGAAAAGTTCATTTGGTAAAATGGATTGAGGTCACAAAGAGTGTTGCCCAAGGGGGCTTGGGTATCAGAAGGATCAGGGATGTCAATGCATGCTTGCTTCTAAAATGGTGGTGGAAATTTGGAAATCAAATCTCAGCATTATGGAGGAAAGTTCTTTGTAGTAAGTATAAAATTAAGGTTCAATGTTGACATCCTCCTGTGCAATCCTCCTACAAGTACTCTAGGGTATGGAAGGACATCACTTTTATAGGAGTACATAGTTCACATACGTTTCAATTCTTTTTGGATAACTGCCAAATCAAGATTGGGGATGGTAGTCGTATCAAATTTTGGCATGACAAGTGGTGTGGATCTGTCTATCTCAAAGATGAGTTCCTCTCTCTCTTCAACCTGTCTGTTGATAAGAATGGTTCTCTTCAACAATTCTATGCCAGGAAAACCAGCTCTACAGTTTGGAACTTTCCATATAGAAGAATCCTGTATGCCTGGGAAGAGGCCATTGAAGCTAGGTTGATTATAATGTTATCTTCTGCCCCTCCCCCCTTGAGCCTCAAGTCTTGTGACAAAGATGGTGTGGTCTTCTCTGACCTCGAGTTCTTGTGTTTTCTCTATGTCTTCCTTATATTCTCTTTGTAATTCTCTCTTTGAGCCACACCTTAACATCGGCAAATTCATCTGGAGCAATATCTTACCTCCCAAAGTACATTTTTTTGGATGGTTAGCATGGAAAAACAGAGTTAAAACAGCGGTGTTTTTGCTCGATATTGGTATCCTAGGTAGCAATGTTTCTCCATATGCTCTCTCTGAAAAATGACCCCCAAATTTGTTTCTCATGTTTTGCTTCACTGTCACTTCTCTTGGACCATTTGGTCATCTGTGTTATATGAATGGGGGCTTTGTTGGTGTATCCCAGAATTTGTAGCAGCTCTGTTCAATTGGTGGATGGGGGAGAAATTCAAGCACCCACTCAGGAAATTTTGGGGAGCGATCCCACTGGTAGTACTCTGGTCCCTTTGGAGACTTAGGAATGAGTGTGTTTTTAGAGATGCTCATCCTAATTCTGCAGAATTGTGGGAACTTATTAAGATCAGATTGGCTCTTTGGCTTAAAGCTTCTATTAAGGATTTCCCCTTCACAGTTGAGGACGTGGTTCTCAATTGGAGACAAACCAGGCTATGCTATTCAGTTTAAAAGAAATCTAGCGCTGTGTTATTGAGTATTAGTTGCAGTATTCTTGGTCTGCTCTGTCTTCATCTGCTGATGCTATCTCACTGGTGTTTCTGCTGTTTCTACTACTGTTTGTTCTGTTACTAATCTAATATGTCAATGAACTGCAATCTGTTGGTGGTGATCTGTAGAGGGTAGAGTTATTTGTTGTTAGCCCATCATGTTAGTGATCTGTTAGTGATCTGTTGTTCTGCCTCTGAACTAGTTTTCTGGAATTAGTGATCTGTAGGTGATGTGTTATTCTGCTTCTGAACTGGTTTTCTGGATGGTAGCGATCTGCTAGGCTTTTGCTGCTGATTCTGTGGTTAATTATATACTCTAGCCATCTTTCGAGTTGTTCATAGGTGATTTCGGTTATGAGAACCTTGCAGAGCAAAATGTTTGTTTTGTCATGTCGAATTGGTGATGATCTGCGGATGTGTTGGGCTGGTTTAGGTGTTATTTGGTTGATTGTTTTTTGTTTTCTCTTCTTGTTGGTTTCTCACCAACTGGAGCTTTGAGCTTGTCTTAGCTCTGAGCTCCTCTTTATTGATGTAACATATCACTTTGTTTGTTTCCATCAATAAAGATTTTTTTACCGATCAAAAAAAAAATATGACAAAAAGTGATAAAAGTGGGGTTTTAAAATGTGTGTTAAGGTGGTTAAGAGTTTGTTAATTTTAGAGAGTGGGTGCTGGTGCAATGGATGTGTTAACAAGTGTGTTAAGTAATATATAAATAAAAAGATAATAATAAAAAAAAAAACATTGGTAGCTTTTTCTTGCTCTCTCACTTTCTCTCTCATCTCTTTTCTCTCTTTCTCTTACCATCCATCCAGTCACTGCAGTGGGTGGGTCCCACCACCACTTTACTCTCTTACTCTCTCTCTTTTCTCTCTCCCTCCGGTGATGGCTAGAACCATTGTTAACTGCGGCGAGCAAAATAACATCTAACACTATTTTTTGAGTTTAAACCAACTCCTTAAAAGCTCCATTGGAGCTGAAAATAATATCTTTCACTAGCTAAAATTTATAGATTGACACTAACATGTACACTAACAGCTCCACTGTGAATGCCCTAACCATTACACCATAACATCAACAAAATTTACGTGATATGCCTATTTGGCCCATTTACTGATATCCAATTATATATAATACATATAATTATGGTGCACAAAATATTTAGAAAGCTAGAGAACCAAATCAATCCAACCTCTATGGGTTAAGTTGGTCCAATTTTTTTGTCACATTAGTTTGATTAAGGATCTTAAAACTATCAACCCAATATATTATAAAAATTTTGTTTGTGTTTACATGTATTTTTGTAATTGATTTGTTGCAAATATTAAGATAAATTTGATTACACCTAATAATTTCATATATAAGCTGAAAGTTAAGCTAATTAATTCATTTCCAACCTTCACTTCATCACAACTACAAAGGTGGACTTGTATTAATGAAATTTATTTTGTATTGGTTGTATTGAAAAATATGAATGACTATTTGCCTATAACATCCGAGACATCTTTGCATGACATATGCATTATTGCTCCTGTTTTCTTATCTTGTGTTATATGCGTATTTGAATTAGGGCTTGCTAAGGATTAGAAGAGAAAAAGAAGTTAGTATGAAGCCTTAAGTGTAGAAATGATTTGTCTTGTGTTTTGAGTTAGGAGATGCCTTAAGCTTAGGTTTGTGAATGCTAGAGTGTGCTTATGCACTAATGGAGGAGCTTAAAGATCTAAGACTACTGTACTTGTCTCTTTGTTGTTGATCCAAAAAAAAAAAGAAAAGAGTAAGATTAGTAAGCCTTAATCAAGATTAATTAAACTAAGCGGGATTAAGTCTAACATTGATTAATTAGTACTAACCTTGGTTAAATAATGTAACGACGACTTTTGGGGTTTCCAAAATTTTTCGGATGGCCCGAGATTCTAGGAGTTGTGGTTCTCCAAGTTTGATTCAAGCATGTGGACTCATTTTGATGTTCTTCTGTATTTGAAATGTCCTTACCTTATTTTGGGATATTAATTGAGATGATAAGATGATGGTAAAGTAAGATGGGACTAAAAACTTTAATTGAATAATTACCAACCGTCACTCGTTTGCCCTTTTTTTCCACACTTTGAATTTGAATGTGAGGTTAGAACCATTGGAAAGCTTATTTCCGGGGCTTCAATTTGAGCACAAGAACGACCTAAAACGAGTCCGATGAGAGAGTTACACTTGTTTGAAGTTTGATTTTGAGATATTTTTCCACATTTTCTTCTCTTCACCTATGTCCGAAATCCTCCGAAACCCTAGCCTCAAAACCTTGATTTCCTTTATTTTGAGCAACAATCCACCATGGTTTTTACATCAAGAATGGAGACTAAGAAGAGATCAATGTTTTTAACCGATTGAAACTTGGATTTAAGGTTACTCCTCAAGCTTGCTCTTTTGTTGATTCTTGAGGTAAAGGTTCTAATACTCTTCAATACTTACATTAAGAGCTTGATTTGTGGTATTTCCATTGTATTGATGTTCAAATTTGTATTTTTGAGCATATAGAGTAAATTATGAGATTTGGAATTTCGGTTTGAAGCATTGAGGGTTCAATTGATGAGTTTAAATGATGGATTGTGAATCCTAGGTGTAGAATCATTGGGAAAATTGGAATTAAAAGTGGTGATTTAAGAAGTTTGAACTTTTGCTAAAACCCTCATTATTCTTGAAACCCTAGATTAATTGGTGATGATAAATGTTTGTCCAAATTAAACATAGAATCATGGAATTGGTGGGTTGAATTATACGTACAAGTTTAATTGGATTTCGAGATGTTTCAAATTATGTTTAAATTTAGCGAATGAACTTTGTTATAAATGTTGGAATTTATGTAATAATGTGAAGGGACAATTGGGGAAATAATTTATTCATGATATAGATGATATGAACTGGTTGTAGAATATTGGAATGAGATTATTTATTTTGAATTATGTTAAGTTGCAAATGGCGTTAATGAACCAAGTGATGTTGACTTTTGATGGATTATGTCGTTGAATAATGTTGGAAATTGATTAATATTGTAATATGATGAATTGTGTAGGATCAAGCATCTAAACACCGTGAGTAATAGTACAAAGATATACATTTTATTTAGCATCGATAATTATTATCACTAACATGTTACACAAACATTTACGATGGTTGAAAGTCAAATGACTTTGAAATGATGATGAATAATAATTCTATTATCTATAAGCAATCCTTAATGAATATTATGTTTATCTTTAAACCAAATATCTATGAAACTAAGAATATTCCATTGTGTTACATGGACCCCCAGTCGTTGAGAATCTATGATGTAAATGTTTAACATTATTACGAGACTCACGTTAGAAATGGGCACAACATGATATTAACATGTATGTCTTGTGACATAATGTTATATTAGCATATGTGTTGATTGGAACTCAATGAGAATGAAATGTTGAAAAGATATCATAGTAGTATGTTAAACTAGACCCATGTGTGTTTGAGACATCTTTTATGTAGTTAACCACATACTTCTTATATACTTTATTGTTTGAGTTGAATATTACATGATTTACTTACTATTATTCTTATTTTATATCTAGATTCTTAGGCGTTGACCATTCAAGTTATGAAGTTTTGCTAAGTTTTAATTTGTACCCTAAGGGTTTATTAAGCTAGGTGTATATGTATATGTATTGAGCTATCTCCAGATATACGTCAAGGTATATTTATCTGCATTATGTTCTCGGCGTGATGATCCATAGTAGTGGTAGCTCAATGGATATTATTTTATACTATTATATGATATTAAATGCTTTAGATAATATTTAACGTGTTTGGTGTCCATTTCGAATGGGTCATGCCCAAATTTTTGGATGTCTAGAAAAGACTTAGGCTTCATGCATGACATCCTTAAGTAATTTGTTTACGCTATCGATTATGAGCCATGCCTATTATACCTCTCATGTCTATTTATACAAATGATTGATGACATTATGGTTGTTCCGCTATGATACTCGTTTTGCTTATGATATGACATGATGAGACTTATTGACTTCTATGGAGCAAAAAGTCTCAGACGGAAAACTAAGTACTTTTAGTTTAGGCCTACCCACTAGAAGAAGCACCACGAGCCACCTCCATAGGCTATCTGGATTGAAAGGCCAATTTGATAATTAAATGCCTGTAATAAAATGGTATAAGTAATTGTGGCACCCTTAAGTCCTGGTTAGCCATATATGATCTTATGCAAAATTTAAATATGAATATGATTATGAGCATATATTGTCATAAATTGCTTAAACACTAAGTATGAAAGGTTTAGGTAGGATATAATGATGTCTTTCTTGTTATGGTATTGTTTGGACCTATGATTTAAAAATGTATTGTGATATGTATTTTGATAAGTTGTGTTTTGTCTAATAGTTGGACCCATGTAAAAGTGACTTATTCTAATAATGACATGATATGACAAGCACTTTTTCATTTTCGTTATGTTAAGAATTAAGGAATGATGATCCATGTATGTAAAAGTATTAAGGGCTCTTGGTATAAGTATGTTACAAGATATCTCGATTATGATCAAGTATAAGTTCGATTTTTGTTTCGATTCAAGTATAACTAAGAATAATATGCTTCTATTTAATGCTATGTCATAACATGATGTGGATTGATAGTGTCGAATGAGTTTAATTGGGATTTGGTTGTGAAATCGATTTGTGATATATAAGAGTGGTAAAAAAAAAATTGACTACTTGAAGTCAACCTAATGATCGAATTCAAATTTTTTGTACATTAAGTGACTTAAGATGGAGAAACTCATTTACTCAGAACTATTTTATGTAACTATGCAAATGTTAGAGGTTGTGACATTGTTCTATATCACCTATATGGAAGTTATGATGTGAACTGCTGGATTCTCGTGGAAATAAAGGACATGGAAATATTCCATTTTGTTAAGGACATTTACCTTCTCTTACATGTTTAGACAACTTTGGACAATATTCACTACATGATTACAAATTGATTGACTACCACATTGAATTAATATTAAGAATTGATGTCACGAAATCAAATTGCTCCTTTGTTATACTATTAGTTGTTGCTTTTATAGACTCGAAAGATGTGATTTTTTATGGTTACCGTAATAAGAGTTATAATTATATGAATGAACTTGGTAGAATCTGACTAATCGAAGCTCTATGTTTGTTAACTAACCAAATGATTGGTCTCTATTTTTGTTGATCCACTATAATTATAAGTTGTAAATGCGAAACCATGTGAGTAGAAATGGAAGAATTGTTTGAATAGAGAAAGGGAACCAAATGAATTTGTGCTATAATAAGAAAAGCGCTAGCAAAGGAAAATGTTATACCTTCGATTATGAATGATTAGTCAAGTATGATGTTGAATTCAATATGACTAAGATGATCGTGTGTCTATAATGGGGATTTTTCTTCCCACCATTCAGATTTCGAAGTAGAGAATGTGATTTAAAACCTACGTAATGCTATGATCTTAGTATATTTTCGTAAATGGAAGATGTGGTACTTTGTGGTACCTCTCTTAGCGAACCTTATTTGGTAAGTTCTCAACGATCCAATGATGCATAATCTTTAAGTCTAACCATGTAATTAAGTTACTTGGGAACTACGTAATGGTCTTAGAAGATAAGTTCGAACATGTACTCTCTAATTAAAATCGTGTATGGAACTATTACAGCTGGGTTGACTTAGTTAGAGACTTTGTGGAGGGTACTTTCATTACGAGTGAACTTAATGCATGCTGTGGGAACTCATTTCGCATAATTGAATAAGAAATTTGAAACCTTAAAGGTTTAATTATAATTGATTATGATAATTTTATGTAATCTTAAGTATGTTTGATTGCCATTTTGGAATGCTTAAACGATTGGATTGTATCCCATATGTTTTAGGTATGACCATCTATATATATATCCAAGTCTTCTTACGCCTAGAAAGAAATAAGGATTGCAAAGAAAAGAAGTAAATGAGAAAGTGAAAAGGGTGTATAGATTTTAAAGTTTAAAGTATGTTGAGCTTTTGATTGACCTCTCTTGAAGTTGAGGAGCCTCTATGTGAGTGTCTTTAAGGGTAATTGTATGATGGTCCTCACTATTCTATGTTTTAGTGTCAATGAAACAAAGAGTTGGTGATGCCACTAATTGAAGTGCAATTGAATTTTGGTGATGGACCGTATAATGTGAATTGTCTTTGAAATTGAGAAGTTGTTATGGGCCTTGGGATTATAATTGGTTAGTGTTGTTCCTTGGCGTTTGAAATTTTGATTATGTTGATCGAAAGTATTTGTGATCCTTTTCTATCCCAAGTGTGGATCTAGTTTTGGAACATTACAGGTGTGTTTCAGATATGTTTGACCTATTTTCTATTTGGTTTTCTCAAATTTCGAGGACGTTTTGTAAGGAGGAAGGATGTAACGACCAATCCTTTCCTCCGCCGAGCGGACTTTTTTTCAGATGGCCCGAGATTCTAGGAGTTGTGGTTCTCCGCCGAGCGGGGAGGTAAGTTTGATTCAAGCATGTGGACTCATTTTTGATGTTCTTCTTACTGTATTTGAAATGTCCTTACCTTATTTTGGGATATTAATTGAGATGATAAGATGATGGTAAAGTAAGATGGGACTAAAACTTTAATTGAATAATTGACCAACCGTCACTCGTTTGCCCTTTTCTTTTCCACACTTTGAATTTGAATGTGAGGTTAGAACCATTGGAAAGCTTATTTCCGGGGCTTCAATTTGAGCACAAGAACGACCTAAAACGGAGTCCGGATGAGAGTTACACTTGTTTGAAGTTTCGGTCCGCTCGAGCGAATTTCTCCAAAAACGGGATTTTGAGATATTTTTCCACATTTTCTTTCCTCTCTTCCTCTTCACCTATGTCCGAAATCCTCCGGCACTCTAGCCTCAAAACCTTGTTTTCCTTTATTTTGAGCAGCACTCCACCATGGTTTGTACATCAAGAATGGGGTCTAAGAAGAGGTCAATGTTCTTATCGGATTGAAACTTGGATTTAGGCTACTCCTCAAGCTTGCTCTTTTGTTGATTCTTGAGGTAAGGGTTCTAATACTCTTCAATACTTACATTAAGAGCTTGATTTGTGGTATTTCCATTGTATTGATGTTCAAATTTGTATTTTTGAGCATATAGAGTAAATTATGAGATTTGGGGAATTTCGGGTTTGAAGCATTGAGGGTTCAATTGATGAGTTTAAATGATGGATTGTGAATCCTAGGTGTAGAATCATTGGGAAAATTGGAATTAAAAGTGGTGATTTAAGAAGTTTGAACTTTTGCTAAAAACCCTCATTATTCTTGAAACCCTAGATTAATTGGTGATGATAAATACTGAGTTTGTCCAAATTAAACATAGAATCATGGAATTGGTGGGTTGAATTATACGTGTACAAGTTTAATTGGATTTCTGAGATGTTTCGAAATTATGTTTAAATTTAGCGAATGAACTTTGTTATAAATGTTGGAATTTATGTAATAATGTGAAGGGACAATTGGGGAAATAATTTATTCATGATATAGATGATATGAACTGGGTTGTAGAATATTGGAATGAGATTCCAGGATTTATTTTGAATTATGTTAAGTTGCAAATGGCGTTAATGAACCAAGTGATGTTGACTTTTGATGGATTATGTCGTGTTGAATAATGTTGGAAATTGATTAATATTGTAATATGATGAATTGTGTAGGGTCACATTCGGGATCAAGCATCTAAACACCGTGAGTAATAGTACAAAGATATACATTTTATTTAGCATCGATAATTATTATCACTAACGCCTGCTTATAAGTGTTACACGAACATGTTACACAAACATTTACGATGGTTGAAAGTCAATGTGAATGTCGAAGGTCGGCATACATCGGTATGACTTTGAAATGAATGATGAATAATAATTCTATTATCTATAAGCAACTTAATGAATAAAATGAATTATGTTTATCTTTAAACCAAATATCTGAAACTAAGAATATTCCATTGTGTTACACATGGACCAAGTCGTTGAGAATCTATGATACGATGTAAATGTTTAACATTATTACGAGACTCACGTTAGAATGTGGGCACAACATGATATTAACGATTCGATGTATGTCTTGTGACATAATGTTCGTTAATGACATTGATTTCGCCATAATATTAGCATATGTGTTGATTGGAACTCAATGAGAATGAAATGTTGAAAAGATATCATAGTAGTATGTTCAAACTAGACCCATGTGTGTTTGAGACATCTTTCGTAATGTAGTTAACCACATACTTCTGATTATATACTTTATTGTTTGAGTTGAATATTACATGATTTACTTACTATTATTCAAGCTTGACTCACTTTATTTTATGTGCACTCAACTTGGGGGTCAACCTTAACGCCAAGCCTTGAGTATCTAGATTCTTAGGCGTTGACCATTCAAGTTATGGAGTTTTGCTAAGTTTTAATTTGTACCCTAAGTGTTTATTAAGCTAGATGTATATGTATATGTATTTAGCTATCTCGAGATATCGTCAATGTATATTTATCATTATGTTCTCGGTGATCCCGCATAGTAGTGGTAGCTCAATGGATATTATTTTATACTATTATATGATATTAAATGCTTCCGTTCAGGCCCCATAGATAATATTTAACAGGTTTGGTGTCCATTTCGAATGGGTCATGCCCAAATTTTTAGGGGCGGATTTGGGGCGTGACAAATAAGTTAAGTAATTGAGGTTAGGCAAATAAATGAAGCAAGCAAGTAGGTTATACACACACCTCCCTTTTTGGCTCAATTCAACCTTTGCTTTACCTTACTACATAAAACCAAATCAAGAAGATAGAAAAATCTGTAGGAACAAGAACTAGAAGAAAGGAGAAAGAATGAGAAAAGGAAGAGAGCTTGAAGAACTCACCAAAAATTCATCTTTGAATCATCCTAATGTGAGGCCTCGGTTTTTTTAATTTCTTTTAGACCCTTACTTTTGAATTATTTATATAAAGATCCTTAATTCTTCATTTAAATTCAATTTTAACCCTAGAATTGAGAACGCATCCCGATCGGAACTATGCGAACCCTAATCGATCTCGATAACTTAGGAATAATTTATAATATCCTAATAATAATTAATTAATCCCCTAATTGTAGAATAATCGCTCAAAGCCCTAGATTTCTAAATTCTCGTAAGATTCATTTGGTTGATCCTCTTTTAATTAGAAAACGAGAAACCTAAACCGAATTATTTTTCCTATCACTAATTAAATTAATTCTACACTTGAAATAGATATCCTAATTCATAAATTGAGCCCATGCCCTCATACTTTATTAATATTGCACAATAGCCTCAAAATAATTTCTTTATATATATAAAAGTACAATCCATTATAATAATATTTTCTACAAAATATCTACACTATTTTAAGATGAATTTGTACACTAAAATAGATTGAAAAGTCCCTCAAAAACCCTAGACAATTGAAGCACATGACCATGGAGGTTTTGTGTAGTACTTTTGAAACAAATTTCATGAAATCATGGAAAAGTTTTTGACTAATAATACAAATTGGGACAAATTGCTTAAATCATGGAAATTTTTTTGATCAACGTTACAAATTGGGACAAATTGCTTAAATCATGGAAATTTTTTTGACAATGGTATAAAATTATATATATACAAATGTAAATATTCAATTGAACCAAGGACATTTTAGACAATTCGTCACAAATTTTCAATAAATAGAACCACTCCCCTAGCACTCTTTGCACATCAAACACATACACACATACACTAATTTCAGCATAGAAAGAGAGAGAGGAGAGGTAAAAAGAGCTTCAGTGGTGGAGGAGGAAAAGTAAGGAAATTCTTGAGCAAACACTTCACTAGGGATTCAAGTAAGCCACAACACAACCCATTCTTTTATTTTCTCTTCTAAAGACATGGAATTAGATATTTAGAATATTATTTTCAAATTATTTGCATGGTGTTCGTGTGTTAAAAATGAACAAAGTTGAGCCTTCTTCCACCCTTATTTGTGTTTCCTCTTAATCGGTGCAAAACTATCTTTTTCTACACCTATCTCAAATAATTTCCAAAGGAACACCTTGAGTTTAAAATTCTAAGTTGAATATATATTATTTAGCCTATTTTTATCACAATGGAAGTGAAAAATTATCCATGGTTACCCTACTGTCTTACTTTTTCTTTGATTTTAAGCTTCGTGCTCAAAGAATTGGTTTTTGCAGCCCACTTGCAAAAATTATATAAAATGCATAAAAATCATCTTGACCTCATTTTTATGTGAAAACTTTCCTTAAAGTGTTAGCTTCAAGTAAAAATGCATATAACATAAAAATAGTAAGTGGTTTAAGAGAAAATCCAATTTTCGTGATGGTTGACAAATCTGAAAAATTCTGGTGTATTTCTTAAATAACTAAAAATCTAGGAAAGTTATGCCACTTTTGGAAAATGTTCTGAATACTAGATAAAATTCTCTACAAACCATTGCAAGGCCAAGTTTGGAAACAATCTCGAAATGTCTCTTAGGTTGTGATCTTTAAAGTGTATCTAATTTGAAAATTTATGTTATTGGTGATCTCATTTTATTAATTTCATGAATGTGTTTCTTGTAGACACCCCATTTTGACCGACCCTAAGACTTGAACGCTTTCTTCTTATGAAAATCAGAATGTGTTTCTTGCACAATCCTTAATAAGAAATTGTGACGCCCCAAAATTTGGAGACATCATAATAAAGTTTAAAACTTAAAATCAATTTTCTTAATTAAGAATCCTCATCAATGTTGCCATCAAATTTACCATCATCCATTAATTAACAACCAAAAACTAAAAGTTCTTAAATTACAACTCCAGTCAAACTTAAAACTTTGTCTTCGTACACAAATAAAAAGAAAGCTAGAGAAGAACTAGAAAACTCAGAAGAATGGTTCATGAAACTTTGGCACGCTTCAAGCTAATCAGGGCTGAATGTTGCCTTCCAACACCTCGGTGTTTCCTTCGGTTTCTTCGGTACCTGGCATGAAACGCTAGGGCAACGAGGATGCCAATGAGCGATGAGCTCAATAAGATACTACAACCCGAAATACCCACCCCGATAATAATACCCACAATGAATAATGCTTAGTAACAGAATAACATGTAGCATTTAATAAGCATACTAAGAATGCCATCAGTTGAAATAATAACAATAGATAATAAATAAATAAAAATGACAAACGGAGACAGTATTTCATCATAAGGAAATTGCCCACTTTTCTTTTTAAATTTTCATAGATTTAGTTTATCAAATAAGTTTAAGTAACTCCCCGCGGAGCACTATTGCCACTCAACCGCTAAGCAATGGCTACGGGCAATTCTGACTCCCTCTTGGTCAAATATTCAAATGTTACTTACAGTAACTACCAATGATGCCCATGCACCAGGGTTACATACCCGAGTCGTGACATCACGATCTGTCCCAAGGGAACGGTCTATGTTGTGATGCCCGCACCACCAACCTTATATCGCCTCTACATCGAATAAGAGCCGAAATACCTTCCCGTGCCATGTTAGGGTTCGCAACTCACTTGCGCAAGATTCTAAACCGGGCTCACCCCATCACTTTTACATTTTAATGTATCATTGGTTAAATTCCATGTCTCTTTACTCGTTGAGATATTCACAATAATTCGAAATGTGATTACCAATGATGTTATACCAACTCATTAAAATCCAAACATAAAATATTACACATGTCACACAATAATAAACAATTGTACAACATTTAAATAAACAATTTATTTAAATCATGGTATGAAGTAATAATGTAGATACTAAAAAGAAGAAATAAATCATAATCACTCACATACATGGATTTTTAATCTACAAGATTAGATTAGCAACAATATTAAATTTTAGTCCAAATAAATAATTGAAGAGATAATTTTTGATTCCTCCTTAATCTGCCAAAGTTTTCAGAATGTATATCTTGCAAATAAAATTATAAATAAATTACTTATACAACTCTAAAATTCATATAAATCTACAGAATACTCAATAAATATGTTATGGTCATTTTTCAGAAAGAATTTTCCAAAAATAAATTATAAATAATTCTTAAAAATTCCAAGAATGTTCATGACACAGATTTATCACATTTTCTTAAATTAATTTCATACTTAATTTTATAAATCAATTCCACAATATAAAAATTTATTATGAAACTAGACTTCTCAAATTTCATTTTTTGCTCAGAAATTATCAGATTTAGTTTAATATAAAATTTTTAATGATTTTTCAAATACATTATAAAATCTGTCTATAGCTCTAGATTTGGTTAAAAATCTGTATAAATTCGTAAAAAACTCAATAATTGTTGAAAAATTTTGTGGATGAACTAAACATCATTATCAACAACTTTGTAGAAGAAATCATTTTCAAATTTTAAGTATAAAATTGTATAAAAATTCGTACAACGTTCTGGCAGATTTAATGGGTCAAATAACATCTTCAATAATCTTTTTAATGGCATAAACTGCACATGCAAGTCCAAATTCCACAATATTATCATGATTTTCAGACTACCAATATTTGATATACCATCATAATTTTTCATGCAATTATAAATAAAATTCTATCTACAAGTTTAGACATTTTATCACATGTATAAAAAATATAAGAGGGTTGAGAGGGTTTTCTTACTATGTTAGGTTGCTAACGATTTATCGTCCGAATTTGATTTATGATTCTGATCGTAAGATATGACCGTCCTGGCTCCATGATCGTCTTGCTGAAATTTCACATTAATCGTACGCGATCTCACCGTTGATCTTCCATTGAATTCTCTTAGAACTTTTAGTTGTTGATCATCATCTTAGACTTAGAATTTGAAAGATCTAACCCAAAAATGGATTCTACACGTTGAAAAACCTAAGGGTGGTCATCTGCAAAGTCATAGGACCACTCGATTAACCTAATTGTACTAAGATGCACCGTAGCACCATGGGCCGAGAAACACTGGATAAAATTTAGTTCACCTTCTCCAACAGCCCCAGCATGCACGACAGAGAGACCCAGAATTTTAGTTTCAATGTCACCGGTTCAAATACTTGTATCTTCTTCATCGTAACTTCGTTTTATCTAATTTTTCTGTCATTGGATTCACCTCATGGCCTAGTTTTTGGTTCACTACTCACACGCCTCGTTCCGTCTCTTTTTGCATGCCGTCAGATCTCTAAAATTTGACGAAAAATAAGATTATTTTCCTACCGTCTCGAACATTTTTTTCGAACCATCTTTCGGACCCCATAACTTTCTTAATTCTTAACGGTTTTACTTCATTCTTTCGCCAATCTCTTCAACTTACTCCGTACTTCATCTTACATAACCTATTTTTCTCAATTCTTCCCGGAATGGGTGGTTTTGGCATGCCGAAAGTAAGCTGAAAACCAACTTTTGAAATTCAAAGTAAACTTCTCTAACTTTGTTTCTTTCTCCTCCATCTTCCTTCTTCTTCTCTTTCTTCACCTACAACACTTTGTGAATGGTGGTTCTAGATGATAATGGAAATAGGCGATGGTGGTGGTGGCGGTCGGTGCGCCAATGGTGGTGAAGTTCGCGGGTTGTTGGTTCGGATGGTGATAGTATGGGTTGAGGCCATGGCTATGGAGGTCGGGAGGAGGAGTAAGAATAGAGATAAAGAAGAAGAAAGAGTTTTGAGAATGAGAGGTGTAGAGAAAGAGAGATGAAACGGATAGAGAGAGCTATGAAATTGGAAGAGAAGTAAAATGAGGAAGAGTAAAAGAAGATCAAAGAAAATGAAAAGAAATTTTTTTCAAAAAAAAAAAAGAAAAAAAAGAGAGAGAAATTGAACACCTGGTCAGTATGTTCATCACGTTTCTTTTGCTATTGAGAATGATAGCACGTGGAAGATAGGAGGTGAGAAAACATGGGGAGCAAGCCCATGGTTTCTGATTGTATTTTAGTATAGAAAATATTAGGTTTCAGTGTAATTTGATCACAAAAAAATATAGAGAAAAATAAAATAAAAATATCATACGGCTCAGAAATTAATATTGAGTATAAATTCAAAAATATTTTATTTTATTTTAAATAAATTTTCAATATAAAAATATACAGAATATTAAATTCAAAATATTGTGAATAATTATTTAAGAAAATTAAAATTATATATATTATTTTTATTATATAAAAATACGGGATTTCACAGAAATATGGAATTTGAGCTTTATTCTCCACCCTAAGCCTATTTTTGTCAAGTGTTTAGGTCCCATAGGGCACCTGGAGCGAAACGAAGTCAAACCGAAGCAAAACAAACTTTTTATCCTCTGTCTAGTCGATCGGTCAGTCGACCACCCCATAGACAGATTGCTCAGTTTTTTTGTGTTAGTTTAGGTAGGCACTTCCCAAACCTATTTTTCTTACCCATTATGCATTGAATGCGAGTATATTCATTCTTTATTGCCTAGTGCTTAATCCATTGAAGGTAATGCTCCACTTTTGTCTTTCATTAGCTCCATTAGTGCTTCATTAATGCTCATTTTGCTCAATTATCTTCATTAATGCTTCATTCTTGTCTTCTACCATTTCTTCACTTGTATTGCCTATATGTATACATCAGATTGTTGAGAGGAGGAAGATGATAGATTAAGAAGAGAATGCTAGAGATAGAAAAGAATAGAGTTTAAGCTTTGAATTCAAGAGTTAGCCAAAATTAAGTGTTAGTTGTGAACTTCCATTGTAACAACCCCGACATGTGATTAGCTTATAATCTCTGGTTAAGAAGGCCTAATGAGTGATTAAAATGAAATACTACGTTAATTGCATGTGTTATACGTTATTTGTATTTATATCTGTCTGTTGTAGATAGATCTATATATATTTCTGTTTCATTATACGAATTGAAGGCCTTATCCGCATCCAATTACGAAATTGATTCGGTTTATGTGTTATTTTGAATTTTTACAAATTTATGGTAGGATTAATTGAAATTCAATTCGAAACGAATTAATTAAGATAATTAATGCCAATTTGATTAGTTTAAGCCAAGCTTAACTAAGTCTCTTTAATCAACCTTATATAAGGCATAAGTGAGCTCTAGAGTACACTTTACACTCTTATTTTTTCATCTTTGAAGCAACAAATGTGAGAGAGAGTGAGAGACTAGAAGAATTGAGATCAAGCTTGAGGTTTGGAAGGAAATTGCTAAGAGACTTGGAGAATTACTGAAGAATATCTCTAAACCTTAAGGAATTGGGAACCTTAGGTAAGAATTCTAGCCTCTAGTTTTGTAATTTAGTTGGTTAATGCATGGAATCAAGTGAGATATGTGAATTAACATGAGAATTGAGCTAAAGAATGGAATTGAGAATCAATTTATGCATGCATATGCATTTCATAGAGTTTTGAAGTTGTTTTCAAAGATTTCTTTCATGCACGTGGTAATTCTAGCATGGTTTTAAGAATTCATAACATTTCTCACCATTGGATCTTATTTGATCATGTTTTGTAAGCTTTGCCAAGACAATACATGCATGTTATACATACATACAATTCAAGTATGTTTTTGAATAATTGGCATGCTTTTAGGCTTTGATTTTGTGAAATGGCTTTCAAATCATGAAGTTCTATGAGTTTACATATGTTTTCTCAAGTTTTGGGCCCAAAACGATGTGTTTTGTTGGTTTGAATTTGAGTTTTGAAGCTGGGAGTGTAATCTGGAAATTCTAGAACTCTGCATCTTCGCTCGAGTGACAGAAGTTGTGCTCGAGCGACCACTCTTTGTTTTGTGCTTCTGCTCGAGCGAAGAAGTCTAAGCTCGAATGTAAAATTCATGCTCCCATAAGTTTACAAAGTTTTATAGACCGCTCGAGCGACCGAAGTGGCGCTCGAGCGAAGACCTTGTCTTTGGCTCGAACGACTGTCGAGCGTAAAAATCATGCAACCAGTACTTTTGCAGACTTTACAACTCGCTCGAGCGACCAAAGTTGTGTTCAAGCGAACTGCCCTGTTCTTGAAAATTTAACTAAGTATTTTGAAGTACATTTTGGCATCCTCATTGCATCTTAGGCATTCCTAAGCCTTAATTAAGACATAATAATGAGGATAAAGATTAAAAACACACTATGATAGAAAAGGAATAAGTCAGGTATTTTTCGAATATGTGTTTCAATATGTATCTGCTATGTATTTGTGTAAGTCACGCGCCATAGACTATCCGATCCGTCCGCTTTATCTGTTTTGCTATCGGAGCTATCTGTAACAACTCTGTAAAGTTATGTTTGACTATAAGTATTTTTTGATTAAAATGATATGACTTGTTTTTTGAAATGCTAATTTTTTAATCATAAATGAATGTCCATTTTGTATTTGTGGCATCCTTAGTTCACATGGCCCTCACCCGGGGGAAACAATACCATAGCATATGTTTACATGGCCCTCGCCTGGGGAAAACAATACTGTGACTTATAATCATATGGCCCTTACCCGAGGGAAACAATACCATGGTTTATACATGACCCTTGCTTGGGGGAAACAATACCATGGCTACTTGTGCACAAGATATGGACCTTTGGGGTCGTTGGTACCGACTATGCAGATGGGTCCCAGGACCAAGATGATATGATAGCTAATGAATATACCACATATAACTGCTTATGATTTCTGGTTACGGATATGAATCTGAATCTGTTTCTGATATGAATTCTGATTTTTGAAACTGTTTGGACATCATTCATAAATCCTTTACTCTGTTATTATTCACTAGGCTCCAACTCACTGTATTATTTGTGTATGTTGGTGAGCAGGTTCGAAGTTGATTGCTTGGAGTTCTGTTTGTCAACCAGCCACAGTGCCTCCCGAGGAGGTTCCCTTTTTGAAGTGGCCAAGTTTTGGAATCATGTTAAAGATCTTTTGTATTTCTTTTGTTAAGTTTGAACAAGACTTTTGTTTGTCTGTATATATGAATGGTGACGTAGGTATGACATCTTAACTATGTAAATTAAGTTTTTGTAATTTCAGTCCCATATATGTCAACACAGCTCTATGGACGTTATATGTTTACTATTACTTCCACTAGCCACTTATTATATGTTAATCTATTTAGAGGCCTTTGGTAATCCCTGGATTATTGGCTGGTTACGATGCTAATAGGGGCAGGTTTGGGTCGTGACAGAGTGGTATCAGAGCACGAGTTATACCGCACACACGAGTCCATATGAGCTATAGGATGTCCTAGCAAGAATTAGGGACATTACATTTGCATGTGTGAGTGTGTGTGAAATATATGAACACCTTTGGACCAATATATATTGACACTGAAATGAAATGAACTGAAATTGAACACTGTGAAAAAAATTATTTGCCTATGTTTATTAGTGCTCTGTTTATCTATAGCAAATGAAAAATACAAGAAGTGATGGTGGAACTGAATCTTCCGAAACTTGGATGAACTGAATGGAAAGAATGCTTGAAGCTTTGACAGAAGCAATAATGCAACAACAAAGACAACCACCTTTGCCTCTTCCACCTCCTCCGGTCCAAGCATAACTGGTAAACAATGACATCATTAGCTTAACTAAAAAATTCAATAAGATAAAGTCACCGACTTTCTCGGGTGGAATTGAACCCTTAAAGGCTGAAACGTAGATGATAGAAATTGAAAAGTTATTTAAAGTCTTTCCATGTACTGAGACTCAGAAAGTTTTGTTGGCCACTTACACGTTAAAGGACGAAGCCCGATGTTGGTGGATGCTTGTCTGTGAAAGTAGTGGAACTTTGACTTGGGATCAATTCAAAGAGATCTTCTATGAAAAATACTTCCTTCAGTGTTTCCGAGATAGAAAGGTGTCTAAATTCCAAGAACTCAAACAAGACAATATGTTAGTGGCCGAATATGAGGCCAAGTTCACTGAATTAGCCCGTTTTCCCCCACACATGGTGGACACGGATTATAAGAAAGCTCAAAAATTTGAAGAAGGATTGGATCTAGATGTGTTTGATCGGATATGTGTCTTAAAGCTGACCAAATATGTGGATGTACTTGATAGAGCTTTAATGGCTGAAGCCAACCTAGCTATAATGAAATAAACAAAAGCTCCAATAACTGAATGGATGGGCAAGAGATCTGGGTACAAGTTCAAAAAGGGTCGTTCATTTGTTGTAACCAAGAAGCAAAACATGGGGTCTACTAGCAGCTCAAGTCAGAGTAGTGGATCTACACCTGTTTGTTCAGAATGTAGAAGAAAACATAAAAGTGTTTGTTATCGTGCTTTTGCTGCGTGCTTCCGGTGTGGCAAGATTGGCCACATGATGAAGGATTGCCTACTTATTACTGAAAATGCCAACCGTCCTATGGCAAGTTCGGTCAGATCCGTTTTTGCACTAAGATCAAATGTGAGAACCAATGCTGGGAGAAAACCCTTGAGACAAGGTTGAGTGTTTGCACTTGTGCCTAGCGATGTATAGAACACTGAATCTGTGGTGTCAGGTATACTCCCTATTTGTGCTCAAAATGCATATGTGCTGATAGATTTTGGTTCTACACATTCATTCATGTCACATGCTTTTTCTCAAAAATTGACTAGGCCACTAGAAGCTATGAATTATTGGTTAACTATATCTACACCTTTTGGGGGTTCTATGATATGTGCTTATGTGTATCCTGCATGTGACGTTATGATTGGGGATGTATTATTATATGTTGATTTACTGTCATTGGACATTGCTAATTTTGATTGCATCTTGGGTATGGATTGGCTAACTAAGTACTGCGTAACTATTGATTGTGTTAATAAATCTGTTGTCTTCCGACCACCTGGTTTATCTGAATTTGTGTTTGCTAGGAACGGGATAATTCCACCTCCGTATATGATTTCTGTTTTGAAAGCTGTCAAATAGCTTAGAAAGGGGTGTTAGGGTTATTTGTGCAATGTTTTAAACATGACTTCAGATAGTCCTAATGTGGAAGCTATTTAATGAATTTCCTGATGTGTTTCCAAATGAACTACCCGGTGATTTGATTAACAGAGAAATCGAGTTTACTATTGATGTAGTGCTTGGAACATAACCTATTTCTAAAACCCCTTATAGAATGTCAACTTCAGAATTGAAAGAATTAAAAGTCCAACTTCAAGAACTGTTAGATAAGAAATTTATTCGTCCGAGTACTTCACTTTGGGGTGCTCTAGTTTTATTTGTTAAAAAGAAAGATGGGTCTTTGAGACTATGTATAGATTATCGGAAACTGAACAAAGTAACTGTCAAGAACAAATATCCACTGCCCCGAATAGATGATCTGTTTGACCAACTTCGGGAAGCCCAAGTGTCTTCAAAAATTGACCTTAGATTCGGATACCATCAATTGAAAGTTAAAGTAGAAGACATAGAGAAAACTGCCTTCTGGACTAGATATGGGTACTATAAATTTTTGGTGATACCATTTGGGGTAACTAATGTATCTGCAGCATTCATGGATTTAATGAATAGGTGTTCAAACGGTTTCTTGATGACTTTATAGTTGTGTTTATTGATGATATTTAAATCTATTCCAAAAGTAGGGAAGAACATAAATGTCATATGAGAATTGCCTTACAAATCTTACAAGAAAATAAATTGTACGCAAAATTGTCTAAATGTGAATTCTGACTTAATTGTGTGACATTTCTGGGACATATAATCAACAAGGATGGTATATTAGTGGACCCGAAGAAAATTGAAGCTATTGTAGACTAGCCAAGACCAACCAATGTATTAGAAATCAGAAGCTTTCTGGGGGCTGCAGATTATTATTGCAAATTTGTGAAAGACTTCTCAAAACTTGCTATGTCATTAACACAGTTAACACAGAAAAATGTACCATTTGATTGGAAAAATCGACGGGAGTCAACCTTTCACGAACTGAAGACTAGATTAGTAACTGCACCAATTCTAACTTTGCCAAATGGTATTGATGGGTTTTAGATTTACAGTGATGCTTCGTACAAAGGCTTAAGAAAGTGCTAATGTAAAACAAAAAGGTAATTGCCTATGGATCTCGGTAACTCCTCCCTTATGAAAAGAACTACCTAATTCATGACCTTGAATTAGCAACTGTGGTGTTTTCCTTGAAAATTTGGCGACACTATCTGTACGATGTGACTTGTGAAGTGTACATTAGTCATAAAAGCCTCAAATATTTCTTTACTCAAAAGGAATTGAACATGAGACAGAGATGGTGGCTTGAGTTGATAAAAGATTATAATTTGCAGATTCTGTATCATCCAGGAAAGGTAAATACAGTTGCAAATGCTTTGAGTAAAAAGTCTATTGGGAATCTATCATGTTTGCTTACTGATCGAAAGGAATTGTTATATGATTTGGAGAGAAATGAGATTGAAATTGTGTTATGTGAACAGAATGGACTCCTAGCCGTCATTTCTGCCCAACCTACAATCATTGAAGAAATTAGAGAGAGATAGTTGCAAGATGAATATAAGAAAATAATTCAAGATTCAACATAAGTAAAATATAATAATAAACATTTTAAAATAAATATCAACAAACATCAATATTTTATCAAGACAAATAATTCAAGGTTGCATGTAAAATCAATCATCTAACTTATAAATCATAAATAAACATTTGGAAATAGAAACAAAATCAAAGGTCTTATAAGATAAGCCTAAAGAAAGAGAAAGAGGAGGCAAAGATACAAGAATAATAACAACAACTATTGGTCCGGTCGAAGAGAAAGCTCTATCTAACCAACGTCTTTGTATAGGTGTCACAACCCAAACCCGCCCCTATAGATTTGGCATCATGACCGGCCAATAATCCTAAGATTATCGAAGGCCTCTTAACAGAATCACAAAATTATGTCCATAAAGACGTGCAGACATACATGAGACATACAATTTTAAAAGAACTTAATTTACATAATTATGACATCATTCCCACATCACCATATATATATATATACAAATAAACAAAAGACATGTTCAGACTTAACAAAAGAAATACAAAAAGATCTTAGGCATTGTTCACAAAAACTTGACCACTTCAAAATA
The DNA here is from genome assembly GCA_025200525.1 of Camellia lanceoleosa. NCBI lineage: Eukaryota > Viridiplantae > Streptophyta > Magnoliopsida > Ericales > Theaceae > Camellia > Camellia lanceoleosa. The sequence goes on along the minus strand of CM045772.1, from coordinate 68,152,241 downwards.
GGAACCTCCTCGGGAGGCACAGTGATTGGTTGACCAAACAGACTTCCAGGCACTCAGCACTAAGGCTGGTCACGCGCCTGATCACCTACATACATAAATAATACAGTGAGCTAAAACCTAGTAAATAATAACAGAATAAGGGTTTACAGATTAAGAATTAAGAATTCGAATTCAGAAACAAAGTCATATTCATAATCATAATCATAATCATATTCATCTTCATATTCAGAATTCACATATAATCATATGTGGTACATCCATTAGTGTTAACAAATTTGATGACCCATAATTATGTGAGACGTCAATGACTCATGTGCACAAAGATGTTCATAGTTGATGACCCATGAAGGGACTTGATGACCCATAAAGGGACATAAGATATCACATGATGCTAAGGATGCCACGAATACATTTCAAAAATTTGAACGATCATTTATTTAATCATAAGGTAGCATGTCAAAATGGATCATATCATATCATTTAGAAAATACTTAAAGTTAAACATAACTTTACAGAGTTATTACTCACAGATAGCTCTAGAAGCAGAACAATCACAACAGACGGATCAGACAGTCTATGACGCGTGACCTACACAAGCACACAGTGGATACACATTGAAACATACGCTCGGAAAACACTTAACTCATTCATTTTCTATTTAGGTGTGTTTCTAATCCTTATTCTCATTATTATGTTTTAATTAGGGCTTAGAAATGCCTAAGATACAATGAGGATGTCAAAAAGTACTTTGAAAACACTTAACAAAATTTCTGAAACAGGGCAGTTCGCTCGAGCGCAACTTTGGTCACTTGAGTGGTCTGCAAAACTATGCAAAAGTACTAGTTGCTTGATTTTTATGCTCAATGGTTGCTCCACAGTCACTCGAGCCAAGGCCTGAGTAAAGGTGGGTTCGCTCAAGCGCACACTTTGTCGCTCAAGCCACTGTACAATTGTTTGCAAAACTATTGGGAGCTTGCATTTTACCCTCGAGCGCAATTTCTAGTCGCTCGAGCCAAGGTGCAAAACAGAGGGTGGTCACTCGAGCGTAGCTTTGGTCGCTCGAACTCAAATTCAAATTCAACACCTCAAAACACATCCTTTTAGGCCCAAAACTTGAGAAAACATGTCTAAACTTGTAATACATCAAGGATTAAAGATCATTTCACAAAAACAAGGCCCACAAGCATGTCAATTGTTTACAATCAAACTTGAAACTTGGAAAACATAACATGCATGAGTTGATATGAACTTCAACCTTTCAAAACATGATCAAATAAAGTAAAATGATGGAAAACATGATGAATTCCCAAAACTAAAGTAGAATTGGCACATGCATGAGAGAATGTTTAGAAAACATGCTCAAAATGCAATGAATTGCATATGCATGAATGATTTACTCTTTTTTCTTACTTCCTTAGCTCAATTCATGTTTAACCTTTAAATTCTCTTGAATCCATGCATTAGTTGACTCAATTACATAACTAAAGGCTTGAATTCTTACCTTAGGTGTTCAATTAGGCTCTAAATGACTAGTTCTTAGAGTTTCCAAACTAATTCTTCCAAGGTTCTCGCAATTCTCTACAATTCCCTTCCTTAAGCTTGAATTCACTCTCATTCTAAGCTTTTTCCCTCTCTCACGTTTTTGTCTGCACAAGATAGGAAATGATAGTGTATGGAATGGTCTTAAGTCAACAATTTGCCTTATATAGGCTTGATTAAGAAGTTTAATTAATAACCAATCAATTGGCATTATTTATTCTAATTATTTGGTTCCAAATCAAATTTCAATTAAACCTAACATAAATTTCTAAAAATTCCAAATTACATATTAACCTTGTCAATTTCGTGATCGGATGCCGATAAGGCCTTCAATTTGCGTATCGAAACAGAAATATAGACAGATATTCCTACTACGGACAGATATAAGCACAAATAACATGCAATTAACTCACAATTTCATCTTAATTCCTGATTAAGCAGTCTTAAGTAAGGTTTATTAGCTAATCACAAGTCGGGGTTGTTACAATAGGGCTCAAAAAGTATTGGGTTGCAACTTGTAATGTATGTTTTAAGGGTTTAATCCTTTGTAACACCATGTAAACAAAAAATAATAAATAAATAAGGAAGAGATTGAGTGAAATCAAGGGTAGTAATTGTAATAAACATTTTAAAAGAAGCGCACAAGTCGTATGCATTGAGTCTAAGGCTAAGCCTAAAGAGCACGCTTCATGCACCTTTTTGGGGCTTATTTTACATAGCCTAGCCTAAGATGTTTCGAAGCGCACTGAATGCACATTGATGAGCCTTGGGCCTAAGCGCATGCCTCGGCGCACCTTTAATAACACTGGCATCAATGCCTTCGAATGGGCTCTAAATTTCGTATATTTTTCCCATAGTGATGTGGGTCTGTCAAATGGTTAACAACTTAATATAAATATGACAAAATTTGTTAGGATTTGCTCATCTTAATTCATTTGGCAGTTTATTCATATTATGTTATGAGGAATTAAGCTTTTTCCCCTGTTTTCCTTTTTTTTTATGGTTTTATCTTCTGAGACAAAATGTTACGTTGGACCTTTTTTAATTATTTATGTATTATATATTTATGCAAATTTTCAAAAATTATAGAGTTATAGCTATCTTTTCTAAATGTGTTTCCAATACTGGGATTAAAGTTTTTGATAATCTTTTATATCGTGTCTCTAATTACTTATAATATGTTGAATTATATGTAAGTATTTAGAATTTTATTTTCCTGGTGAATAATTCAAAATTATTTTTAGCTTGGTGCCTTTAAGCACGAGTCATTCGCTAGTTACTAGATCAAAAATATAAAAACATAACCAAAAAATACAGAAAAAAAATCTGTATTGAAACCATTATTGCATAAACAAATATTATGTCTTGATATATCTTTAAACCAAACCAAACCAAATTGAGATGCTATATATGTGGAATGATCAAAATCGTGACAACCTCGTTATGTATTATGCTTTCAATTCCTTAATTGTGCATGTGCTTATGTGCCGAGTGTGAATTTGAGTGATAATTATGTCATTAATGTGGTTTTGACTACATATTTATTGGTCGTAAAAAAATCTGTTATGATTTCTGTTTTGATTTGAAAATTGAAGGTCTTAATGGCGTCAGAAACCAAAATTGGTTAATTTATTTTGATCAACATAATTTTTAGAGCCTATTAGAAAGTTTGATTAAAATTTGATTTAGTCTAAATTAATTAGATTAAACTAATTAGAACTAAGTGTAATTAGTTAATCTGAAGCCTTGATTAACACCCTAATTTAATTCTCAAGTATATATATGTTACAATTAAGATCTTGAACCCCTTAATCATAATTTGAACTCAAAAATTCTGAGATAGAGAGTTTTAGAGAGAGAGAGAACTCAATTTTTAGAGAGAGAAGAGCTTGAACTTGAAGAATTTGCTAAGAGGCTTGTGTATTGTAAGTAGAAGCTCAAGAACTTGCTAAACTGAGCTCAATTAAAGACCCTAGGTAAGCTTTTGAACCCTAATTCATGAAACTAAGTCATTTCATATGTGAATTCAAGAAGACTGTGTTTAAATGTAAGAATTAAGCTTAAAATGAAGAATTAGAGGTTAATTCATATATGCATGCATAGTTTTGTAGAGTTTCACAAGTTTGAGCATGATTTATGTCATCTATGTTGAGTTTTGAAGCTATCTTATACATGCACTCATGATTCATAAGAGTTTGAAGTCAAATTTTATGTTTTTGTAAACTTTGAAAATGAATTTGAAGTTTAATTATTACATACATGATCATTTGAGTTGAAATCATGAAATTTGTCCATGAGGCTTGAGAATTGGTCTTGAATTCATGTTTTTGGAAGAGTTTTAAGTGTTTGAAAAGTTATTTACAAGCCATGCAAGAGTTTGTTTTGAAACTACAAGCTTTGAAGCTCAACTTTGTTTTGGAATTTTCAAAATTCTGTCTCACCACTCGAGCGAACAATCTATCGCTCGAGCATACATTTCATACATCTAGTATTTTTGCAGACAATTGTAGTTTGCTTGAGCGACCAAGTCATCGCTTGAGCATTGCTTGAACGACCACCTTTTTACTTTGCACCTTGGCTCAAGCGAACATCAAGCCTAGATTCGGACCATCCAGTACTTTTGTAGACCAAGTGGTCCGCTTGAGCAACCAATGTTGTGCTTGAGCAAAGTGCTCTGTTTCAACAAATTTAGAAAAGGCATATTTCGATCAAATGTGCTATAATGACTCGGATTCTAATTCATATCGGATTAGTGTAAAGTGGTGCCCGTCACCTTAAAACTTGTATGGTAGTCGGACTCTTGGTATTGATGGGTTAGCAAGTGAACTTTAAATTTGTAATTGAGGACCTTTGGGTGATGTTTGGAACCTTGATCGAAGCCTTAACAAGGTATTTAGGCAAGATTAGATCAAAAGCCTCAAGTTTGAGTTTTCATTTTTGACCAACCTTCACTCTTTTGCCCTTTTCTCCTTCCATACTTTGAATTTGAATGTGAGGTTAGAACCATTGGAAAGCTTGTTTTTGGGGCTTCAATTTGGACATGAGAACGACCTAAAACAGAGTCCGAAAGAGAGAGTTATACCTATTTGAATTTTGAGTTTTTGTGTTAAAAGCATGCTCGCTCGAGCGAACTGGGCGATTTTTAGAGATTTTGGAAGCTTGTTTTCTACGCTCGAGCCAAGCTTCCTTCGCTCGAGCTACCAGGTCACTAATAGATATTATAAAGTGACTTTTTGGCCCAAAAAATTTATTTTTCTCCCTCTCTTCTTCTCCCATCCTCCAAACCCGAAAACCTAACCTTTCAAACTCTTGATTTCTTTACTTTTTACCAAAGATTCACCCCAAATCTTTCAAGAAGGTTGAAGAACAAGCATGGATCAAGACTTTTACCGATTATTTTGTGCTTTCATTGGAGTTTGAAGATGGGTCTTCATCCTTAGCTTTCAATCTTGAGGTAGGGATACTTTTACCCTAGTATTTCTTTATTTTGAAGAGATTTCATGGTATTGTTGTGGCCTATGAGCTAATTTGAGGATATTATTGGATTAAACCCATGTTTTACATAAATAGACAATTTTACTTGATTTTTGCTTGAAATTTCTTAACTCCTTTTTCAAAACATGCATATAAAGGTTGTTAAAAGCTATATCTATGATAAAGGAGAAAACCCCCCAAATTTGGTAAAACCCTACCTTGGTACATGAAGATAGACGATAGTTTTGCTTAAATTGAAAGTAGTATCATGAAATTGAGGTGTTAAATTAAATATATACAAGTTTAATTGAATTTTGGAAGTGTTTGGAAATTTATGTAAAAGTTGCGATTGAACTCTTATTTTTGACATTTTAAATTATGTGATAATATGAAGCAAAGTTTTGGAGGAAGAAATTGTCAATGGTATGGGTGATATGAATTTTGTGATGAAATGATGAAGTTGAAGTTTAAGAGATTGCATTGAATTATGTTGAATTGCATTGTTGGGTTGTGTTTAGTTGTGTTAGATGGTGTCATGTTGGTACTCGTGCGGGGAGTTGAAAAAGGGATTTTCGGGGGCCTACGTCCCACCGTATAATAGCTGGCAAATGTGAGGGAGTTTAGAAGCTGCCCAAATGCCCTGTCTAGGCTTACCGTTGGACGAAAGTGGGAAATATGTTTTTAGGTGTCCACACAGTCTCGTCATATAATAGCCAGCAAAAGTGAAAAAACGAATGGTTTTCTTGAGGAGCCCACTTCCTACCGTATAATAGCCGGCAAATGTGGGGATGATTTTTGAAACTAAAGCAACTTATGTCGAGCTCTTACATGGGACTTATGGTTTGTTTTCCATTGATGTGATTGTTTAAATGTGTGTTGTAAAGGTGTGAAATGTTATTGTCTATGCTTAATCGTTATGTATTTACATAATTTGTGAAGATTACATATGTTCATAACTCTTTATTATGTTTTGTCTCAAGGATGCCATAAATTTATTCGAATAATTGAATACTTGGTTAAATGTATTCCTACTGGGCATATAGCTCACCCATATTTTATTTTTCAAGAAATAATGTTGTACAACTATAATGGTGACTCGAAGTAAGCGGTGTTGAGTTTGACAATTAAGAATATTTTGCTGTAAAGACTTATAGTTTTGTACTAGGATTTATTTTGTTGTTGTCTTGTACACCCATAGAGTTCTTTTGTTGTAATTATCATCTTGTTTGTAGAATGTGTGATTGGGTACGAGGTTTTATGGTCATATAAACATGGAAAATTGTAAATTTAAATCTTAGTTTAGTGAGTAGGATGGCTTTTGGAGTAAATTGTTATTTTGGTTGCGATGGATTCTTGTATAAAATAGTAGGGCATTACATGTGCATTCTCATTCCTTTATAAACATTCCTAGGTATGAAATGAACATCCTAAATGAGTTAAAGGGTCAGAATAAAACCTAAGAGAATTGAATAAGTTAAAGAACCATCCGATTAAGTAATGTAATTCAACGTGTGTACGTTTATGAATTATGTAGGATCATCCGCATGGACGAATCACTAACCAAATCACTGTGAGTAATATCTTAGTAAAGATATTTTCTTACATACATTATTTTCTAAATGCCCTAATGTGGTAAGCTTTTCGAAACTGTGATTTTGCAAGTGTGAATGAGTTTTTATCTGTCTGATCAATGTGATATATGCAAATGTAATTAATATGACACAAATGTGTATGATGGACCCAAGATCATTCTATACATTTGATAAAATGGACCCAAGGTTGTTCTGAATATTTGATAAGTCTGATTATCTATTATGAGTTGATCGAATGGTCATTATACAGCTGTAAATGATTGAACCCGAGGTTGTTCTATTATGATATAACCAATTCCAGTTTGTATATTTGTTGGACCCAAGGTCGTTCTACTATCTGTTATACCTGAAGTCGTTTCGTTATGTAATGCTTATGATATAGAAATGTTTATATCAATTACTAAAACTCATTCACATAATCATTTACTCTGATATTATTCACTAGGCTTTCGCTTACTCGGTTATATATATATATATATATGTAGGTGAGTAGCGAGATGTCTAGCCCCAACCTTAATGAACCTGTGAAGAATACGAAGTTTAGTGAAGTCTGTCATGAGCGCCTCCCGAGCGAGGCTTTTGTGTCTTTTGTCTTTTGAATTTCTATCTTCTGTTATTAGTCATGTTTGACAAACTTATATGTAAATAAGTTCTGATTTTGTATGACAATGATTTTTGAAAGATCTTGGACATATGAAATCTTATTATGTTTGTATGAGTGTGGGTTATTAATATATGAGAAGTTTCTATTTATGCCATTTATGCACAGCTCATTGGACAAAATTTTATAATTCTACTTCCGTTTCTGGCCCCATATTATTAATTATGATTTGATCTTTTTCTGGGGTCATAGGTAATCTCATGATTATTGGCCGGTTATGATCCAAACCTCTAGGGACAAGATCGGGTCATGACAAAAATAGTTCAAGCTATATGCAAAGTTACTAAATTTTCAGTAGGTTCCAAAAGTCAATTCTAACAACCACAAAGTTAATGAAGAGTTGTATATAACCAAAGTCAAGTTACCAACAATACTATTGTTTGTAAGAATTTGTAATAAGAAACCAATAGTAATATAACTGTGGTGTTCCTCAAGAATTGATATCAATAGAAAATAAGAACACATATTTATCAAAAAAAATAAAAAAAATCTGGAAATACAATGGTATAGATTAAATACCAAAACATGAAAATTAGGGCACAATCAAAAAGCCCAAATTTTGAAATTAAAATTAAAACCCTAATATTTGCCAAACGAACCTGAATGTGGACGTTGTGAAGGAGAGGTACGAGAGCTCTAGCGTCAGAGAAGGTAAGACAACTCCGACGTGAGAAAAGGGTGGGACAATTGTTGGTCTTAATTCGTTGTTGGTCGCGATAGTTTTCGTTCGTGCCTCCTCAGCTCATCTTCTCTCTTTTTCTCTTTGTTGCCGGTGGTCTTTCTTATCTCTTTCTCGTTTGTTGTCTCTTTACTTCTTTTATTTTAGCAAGTATATAAAATAGGGTGCTCGGGCATTTAATTTAATTTAATTTTTTTTTTGCCCAAAAGTCCAAGCGTTAATTTCTTAGGATAATTCTATTTATATACCACTAATTCTCTCATACACACTATTACCGGATTAAATTTATATTCCAATAATATCCTCAAATAAAAAGACCGTTAAGGATAACAACATGGGGGTTTATTCTATCCATTCAAAAATTTTATATTTAAAAATACAAAATACTCTTCACACAACATCATCACCTATAGGGTTTAGGGTTTAGACATATAAACACTGTATTTCTTCATCATCTTTACCATTAACACACTACACTCATGATATCATTTATTATCAATTAGCTCACTTCATTCACTTCTCAATTATACTTATTTCCCAAACTCAAAACATTATTGCCTTTGAAGATGTAGGGTTTAAGAACATTGAAATCAATTAATTCTGAAGATTTATATACCATGGATGACATTGAGATGGTTGATTATGATATAAACATTGAGGTTGATTTGAACATTAAAAATGTTAGTTTATTACTTAAATTTTTGGTTTTTTTTATTTATCTTGTTCTTATGTTAGGAAGATGAGTTTGCTCATCATGTGTTCGGATAACTAGAGTTGAACTTTTACACAATGTTCGATTATTTATATTTGAATAAAACAATTTTCTTCAAATTATTAAGATTGATCATCAAATATTAAATGTTCATACATTAAAAAAAAGTTCAGAATTAATTCAGTTAAAATAAATTAAACTTCTATTCTTTGTTCAGATATAACGTTTTGAACACATTAAGTTTGCTCAATTCTATATTCATGAACAAGTGTTTTTTTTTCTTTTTTTTTTTCTTTTTTTTTCTTTTTTTTATTTTTAATTTTAACGACAAAACAACGGTGAGAGGACAACGAAGATAGAGAACAACAATGCATTGTCGAGACGACATCGAAGATGGAAGCCAAATGAAACCTCCATTGGCGATGGAGTTCAACACTAATTATAAAGATCTCTGAAGATGGAGTTTTCTGTTATGAAGATGAAGAGTTTTTGGTGTGTGTTGTGGTATGTATTTAAAGGCAAGTGGTGTGTTACCATAGGTATAGTAATGGAAGGTTAAGGTGTGAATTAATATATTTTTAAATCTTAAAAATTATTTTGTGTGTGTATTAAGGTTTGGTGTGTATTGAGAGGATTAGTGATGTGTAATAGAATCACCCAATTTCTTATGTCCTTAAGGACAAGCTGTACGAAATGATCAAAATACCCCTACATATATGTCATTACCTATGAAGCACGGATACTCCAAAAATAGTGCCATACACGTACCGAGTACTTACCGGGTATGGGTACGCGTACCGGTACGACTGCACGCGTACCGGGTACGGCAAATAGTAGTCCGGTACTTTGGTTCAATCTAGTACAGCTTGGGTACGGCTTCGGTACGTTTTGGGTACGTCGGAGCAGAAGTCAAATTTTCTAGAGAATTCAGGGGTACTAGAGCAATATTAAGAAAAAAAAAAAAGAAAAAAAGAAAGAAAGAATATATACGTTTTGCCCTAATCTTATCACTTTTGCCCTAACTCATCACTTGAGCAACACAGCAGCAAGAGGCGACACAGCAGCAAAGAGGCGACGGCAACCCATCAATCTTCGAAGGCCTCCGGCGACGGCGACGCAAGGAGTTCCGGTGAGTGCTCTTCATCTTCTTCTTCTTCGCCTTCTTCTTCTTTGTTACATCTTTCACCCTCATCTTCTTCGTTTCTTCTTCTTCTTCATCTCATTTTTTTTTTTTGCAGAGATCAGCAAGCATCTGTTTTGTCCCTTGTTGCATCTCTTCGTCTTCCCTCCGGTGAGAAAGTGGTCAGAATTTTTGGGTGTCCCTGCATATCAGCAAACAGTAAGCAAGCAACTGGTCAGATTTTGTTTTTTTGTTTTTTTTTCTCCCTTGTTGCATAACTTGTTTTTGTCTCCTGAATAACTGATCAGAATTTGCTACATAACTGGTCAGAATTTTTTTCCCCTGAATAACTTGTTTTTGTCTCTTGTTGCATCTCTTCATCTTTGTTTTTTTTGTTTTTTTTCTTGTTTCTTGTTTCTTCTACAGAGAGGTAGAATCTGATGTAGAACCAAAAAAAAAAAAAAAAATTAGAGAGGTAGAACCAAGTTATTCAATCATATTTAGAACAAAAAATCAATAAATTAGAACAAAAAAATTAATAATCAATCATACTTACATAATGTTAATAATCAAAAAAATTAATTAGAACAAAATTATTTCTCACCAGAAGAATGTTAATCAAAAAAATTAATTAGAAGTTTAAAACAAAGTTATTCCTCAACAGAATGTTAATAATCACAAATATTATTTTTTATGCTTATAGGAAAATGAGTTCATCAAGCAGTTTAGGTTCATCTGCTGCAAGTGCTTCTGCTCCTTCCATTGATCAAGTAGTTTAGTTTTGATATTTAGGCTAAGTTTGAGATATCTCAAATAATCCAAAAAGTCAAAAAGTTACTCAAAAAGTTAAAAAGTTAACACTATTCACCAAAAGTCAACAATTACGGCTGCACAACTCCCAATTTAAATTTTCCTCTAAAAACTAATTTTTACAATTTTTTATTACACATTTTTCCATAAAAAGTCAAAAAGTTAACCCAAACATCTATATTTTCAACCTCACTTTTTTAGTCAAAAAAGATAAAAAGTGCACTTATTTAGTCTTCCCAAACAAGGCCTTAATTTTAATTTGTAGGTTAGATTTTTTAACCATAATTATAAAAAATAAAAAAATATTGACGTACCGCAGCCATACCTATATCCTACTTTTTTGAGATTTTATCATATTGACATATCCACACTCGTATCCGTACCGTACTCGTACTCATGCTTATGCTTCCTAGGCCATTGCACACGTATGATTTCCATCACACACACTCTCTCTCAGCCTCTTCAAACCCTAACACTCTCTCTCTCTCTCTCTCTCTTCTCTCCTCATCTCTTTTCCTCATTTCTCTCTCTTCTCTCTGACCTATAAAGGCCACTATGACGTCAAGTCTAGTCCCCTTTTGTCTTCGGCACCGCCATCCCGGTGGCTCTGTACAACGGCGTCGCTCTCAACCACGACTAAGCCGGTGGAACACTCAATCTCTTGTTCAAAATTGACGGTTGAGTTCGATTCAAGGTCAGAACCTCTATCAACGGCGAGTATCGTATCTTCGTCAAGTATTCGGTAATGATCACGTTTGGGAGCCAGAGTACCGGCGTCGTTTTGGTAACGCTGTTAAGTACCAGATGTTTCAGAGTTGCAGTGCTGGTGTGTGATGGAATGGATTCCCTTCTCGCGATCCTTTCGCTCTGACAAAGCTCATGCTAAATCTCATATCTGAGATCTGTGTGCGTATGTGTTTGTATAGATATGTGTTTGCATCTCAGATCTAGGGTTTTTACATATGTTATATGTGTGTGTATGGATATAGATATGTGAAGATCTGAAAATATGTGTTGTTGAGGTCAAATTTTTTCCTTCTATTTGTTGTTGTTGTTGAAGTCTCAGATTTGTGTTCAAGGCTCAAATCTGGAAAGTCTTCTTGCTGATGATGATGATCATGAAGACTTTCTAGAATTTTGAACATTCAGCATTCATAGAACTGTCTCTAGCATTGTTTTATTCCTTTTTTTTTTTTTTTTGGAACAGATTTGAAATCTAGCTTAAAAAATGCTATATATATTTTTAATAGATGGTGCTTTTAACAAACAGATAATTTAACCAATAGGTGTTCATTTGGACAGATAAAATAAATTCAACAGATAGGTTGAAATAGGTTCAAAATTTGAACACAGATAAGAAATCAACAAATAATTAAACAGATAGAATTTAGTTTGCTTTGTATTCCAACAAATAGAGAAAATGATTTCAACTGATAGGAATTTTGAATAGATTTTTGAACAAATAATTTTTGCACATAAGAACATATAGAAATTGAAGACTGTTTGTTAGGAAAAAAAAAAAAAAGTTTAGCAGATATCTCTCTATCTAGATAGGGTAGGTTCAACAGATATATACAAAACTTCAACAAAATAGAAAAATATTTGACAAAATATAGACTTGGTTTGACCATATAGGAACAAAATTTTGAATTGAAAAGTACAAAAAATTGAACAGATACGGTTAAAAAAATGAACAGGTAGTCAAAAAATTTGTATATTTTGATATAAATTTGAACAGATAGATATAAATTTAAACAATAGTCAACAAAAAGTCAACAGACAAATTAAGAAATAAAATTGGAAATATAATGTTCTCCAAAACTAACAAATGGACTTCTCACAAAACTATTACATAAATGATGGACCTCTCACTAATAAAAAATATCTATTGGACCTAATGCCTCATAAACTTTTTATATTAGATTTATGACCAATTTTCTCCATAAAATATTGGGACAATTACAAAAAGAAAAAAAAAAAAAAAATCTAGAGTTGAGCCATGTAACAAAATAAATTGAAAAAATCAGTGAAATATTCTTCTCTAACTTTGGGTAATAAGAGAGATCTAATATATTTTTTCTTATTAGTTAAGGTCCCTCGATGAAATTTCTCTATAATCACATCAAAAAAAATTCAAAATTTCTCTGTAAAAAGAGAGATTTCTTTGTGAATAGTTGAAATTTCACTATGAGGAGCTGAAATTTCTCTATGAAAATGTTGAGAGATTCCAACTATTATGAAAATATTATATATTATTTATTTTATAAAATTTTAATATTAGGGACCTTAAAAATTCAAATAAATCTTGAAATTTTAATTTTATCAATTTAAATTCTAATTTTTTGATTTATTTTTAATATAGACCATTAGCATATATATATATATATATATCAATCAATCTTAAATTCATTTTTATTATTATTTTAATTAACGCACTTTATCGTATGCTGGGAATATACAAATCCACCATATAATTGTAACTAATTTATCTAACTCATTCCACTAACTGACATGTATACATAGGAAGTGTGAATATATAGACATGAGACAATGACTGATTTGTTATACCATGTCACCAAAATGACACAGCGTAACCAATTTTTTATTTATTTTTATTTTTTTATCATTTCATTTTCCGTAATTCAGTACAGTAGTGTGTAAGTTGTTGAGTCTATTTGGACTGTAATGGAACCCAAACCTGACCCATGCAAACACAGCTCTTAACTATGATACTCTCTCTCTCTCTCTCACACACACACACACCCCACCAGAAATTTGGGAAGAGAGATTGCTGCAGCTCTCACCATCCATGGAAGCAGGGCCTGTCAGCCCAGCCCATGTATATCAAGTCATACTAGTTGTAGGCTTCAACAGTTCAAAAGAAAAAGTTGGTCTTTAGTGTGGAACTGTGAACACATTCTGATTAGCCTCAAAAGGCATAGTTCAATAGAATGGCTTCACCAATGATCGCAAATGCAGGTTAGAAAATCATTATAAAATCAACAGTTAACTGCAACGATGGTTTTGAGTGCAAGCACAATCTTTCACCTACTGGAAGAACAAACCATTTTACGGTAGGTAAATCACTATTGATTCTACGACGTTGTAAATGCTCGTTTATAACAAAAAATGTTAATAAATGTCTTCCGATGTTTTCCTTCTACAACAAAAGCCATCATTTTTGAGATGTTGGGATGTCACACCTTGCCAAAACAAATGAGCAAGTTGCCGCACAAATCTTCAGACCTGAGGCTTTCTATTGACAAAGCAATTAGTTATACAGGGGAACATATTCAAAGGGCATTCAGATTGGCACATAAAAATCTCCACAATCAAAGATTCTGTCATCGTCCCCAATCTTCATGCTGATTGACAATTGAAAGAGCTTGGCCTACAAAGAAAGAAGAGTAGAGCTATAACATATAAAATTCATTTGTAATTTACATTACTCAGATTAACTGCAGCCAAAAAAATAATGGAGCCGTTGTCCCAATTGAAGATTCTATTGTCAGTGGGCCACCTAACGATTCAACTGATTGTTAGAATAACTTTCATTAGTCATTATTACACCATGACAACAGTTTTTTAGAAACATAAGGAACAGCAATCATGGGTATTGTTCCTGACATTCCATTCCTCAAAAACTACCAAAGTGGCATAAGCATAACGACTATTGAAAGTAATCATTGGGTATTATAACAGTGATTGCACATCATTCTAGAGAAGAAAGGACTATAAAGCTCTACTTACCCAAAAAAGAAGAGCTAACCTTAAAACTCAAAAAAAGGACTATAAAGCTCATCATTCTAGAGAAGAAAGGACTATAAAGCTCAAAAATCAAATTATTTGTAGAGCCAAGGCAGATAAGCAGTCAACCTCAAGTACTTGCATCACACGATTAAAAATCACAAAGAAGAGCTAACCTTAAAACTTTTATAAATTTTATCTTCGCACAAGTACATTATACATTCAAACTGTACAAAAAATAGAGTAACTAAAAAACAATTAACTTAAACACCTCTTCTCCTGTCTAAAAAAATAAAAAAGAAAGAAAAACAAAAACCCTGCAGTGGCTGGAAAATCATCATACCACCATATAATGGCCAAATAACTACCTCTTATGGTACGCAAAGTCATTAAGCTTGGTTCAGTTAATAAAGCTTACTTCAGATTACCTCAATTTTGGCAGTCTAATTAAGTCTTCTAGCAAAGCAGCTTAAATGTACCAACTAAGAGGGCTTCATTTTTCGTCCAAGTTGTGAGATTCGCTTCAGCTCTTGGGTTCCTTTTTTCATTTCTCTGCAGATATCGACAAAAAGCACTATAAATTCACTGCAAAAAATTAAGATGCAGTAATTGGAAAGGGTTTAGAATGACACCTTTGGTACAAATAAACAATAACATAGAAGATAGGGAGGAACATCAAGACCAATATTGAAATAGCCAAGTACAAAATGCTTGTATGCTTCTGCACAGAATAACCAATTCAACAGCAAGAATTAAGAAAATCACATATTGCTGCAACAAAGAGAATATAACCCAAAATACTTGGTCTATGAAAAGTATGAATTCCTTTATTTGACAGAAAAATAAGCCTTTAAGATGTCGATTTACTTATTTGATCAAAATGTTATCTAGGAGAGTGTATGTCTAGCTTGCCAAGGCACATTGCAACACCTTGCAGGGTGTTAAATCTATATTGGCAGATAAATCAGGACTCTCTCACATTCACACAATTAAAAATGTGAAATTTTAGAAGTGGCAGATAAATCAGAACTCTCTCACATTCACACAATTAAAAATGTGAAATCTTAAAAGTGAATTGCTATACCAAGAACATCCAAGCTATTAAAGACTGAAGCCTTACCTGGCCCCCTCTGGAAAAGGGTTTTCGTCCTCCTGAGCAAGTGTGAGCATCACAGAATTGCCGCAAAAACAATTCTACCAATACAATCAACAAAAGTTCCCTGTAAGCACTACAAGTAACAGCAGAAGAAAACGCATAGCATGCATGTCTTCTTGAAATATATAAAAGAGTACCATGAAGACGGTTTGCTGAGGGGCTCTGATTAACAGGAAAACAACTATCAGCAAGACTCTGCACAGAAGATACCAGATAAGAATGATCATGGAATAAACATCGTGGTCAACAATGCAAGAGATATAGTTGTCAAAAACAACCTCACATAAGTGGCGATTTCTTGCAGCAGCAGCTGGATTGCATTTGGTTTTACGAAACTTTGAATTTGAATCCATCACAAGGTCACAATGCAATGCTCCACATAGATCTGCTACGCATTTGCTATGACTCTGAATTTATTGAAATTATCAAAAAAGGAACCCAGAGCAAATTTGACGTATAATAGTACCATATGCTATATAATATATCCTATATTCCAATTTAAATAGAAACTCATCCTCAAAAAATTCAGAAAACAACATGGAATTGAATGCTAAAAGGATATGATCAATGATAAAACATTGTCTGACTCTTATCGTTGTTGTTTACAAAGGAATCAGGAGTCTTGCTCCCCCTTACTTTCAAAGCTTGTGCTTGTGCTACTTTCCACTAACATTCTAAAATGGCGATGAGCAATATAGTTTAAAAAAACACATAGCTCGTGCATAAGTTTTTCCTCCATAATAATGAGACTTATCATTATTTTTTTAGCAGGAATGGCAATCCCTGTTCCCCCTTCCTCTCGAAAGTTATGCTTGTCCCAATACTTATTGTGGATGGTGAGGTGATGAGATGGTAGGCATAGTGATGGCATGGGACAACCTGAGGTGGAGAAAAAGAGAGTGGGGGCAGCCTTGGGTGAGAGAGAGTGGCAGTAGAGAGTCTCAGATTTGATGCTAGAGAGTAAAGAGATGGCCAGTTCTTGTCTTTATGCAAGGAGGAGACTCCTTATATAGGTTGACCAAACTATTGGGGACAACTCACTCTTGGACATATGGCTCAACCCCCTTGGTTAGACAATTTCAAGGTATCACTTCATATCATGGAGTTGCAATGGTAGGTATGACTTATTTAGAAAGCTATATCAGAGGGGCTCTGGTGATATGCTTCACAAGTTTCACATGTCTTGGTCAACGCTAGCCTTGTCTTCTTGTATTTGTCTCTTTCTCTCTAAGGCTAGTCAAGGTGCAAGTTCCTTCAAGGAGGGAAAGGAAAACCCTCAATTCTAGCCTCCAAGTGACAAGTTCTATGGTTATCCTGACAGAGGTTCTTAGGCTCTTCTCCCTGCCTAGGTATGCAATGTGGCATCAAGGCACAAATCTTGTGAGATGAAGTATCTGGAGACGTGTGACTCAATTGAAGGAGGGCAAGGCAACTATAGTAGAGATGGTGCACCAGGCTAGAGAGTGAGTGTTCTTTTTCTTTTTTTTTGATAGAGAGTGAGTGTTATTGAGGCTTGAGGATGCTTTGGTTGAGAGTTACTTAGCCAAGCTGAGAGTGGGATTCCAAGCATGCCTCGCCCAAGGATTGTAGGCCACATTTCTTGGCTTCATGGTTCGAGTCTAAGGCATTGAGCGTGTGCCAGCAAGGATTGCCATACTCTGTGTGCCCCTGCTTAGGCTAGGCTCACAGCCCCAATGATTATATTGTGGAGATGACGTGGCATCATGACAACTCGTCACTTGGAGTTCATGTGTCAATATTAATAGAGTCAGAGACGAGGCTTGCCACATAGCAACCAAATATGGGTACCCCCACTTTCCGCTAACATTCTAAAATGGCTATGAGCAATATAAATTATAAAAAAATAAAAAATAGCTTTAGTGAATTAGCTTAGTTATTGCACCCTCTTATACAACATCTTAAAGTGAACTAAATAAGTACAAAGGAAAAGGTTAAAATCTATCTTCTGATTCTTATTTAAATTTGTATATAATCATAATAATTTAGGTAACTGATGATGGGCTGCCTAATTCAACCAGATAATGGTTATGAAGACCAAAAATGTAACGTGTTGCAGTGCTTAACAAAATAATGGAAGTGATATATGTATAAGTAGCAGACAAGAAGTAAGTTGTGCTACAGTTACAATGCTTTTTTGGATGAGTTGAGTACAAAATCATGACAAATTCCGCCAAGTACAAGAGATTAAGAAGTTTTAAAATTAATACCATGAATCGAAGAATAACAAAATTATGGGCTGTGTTAACCAAGTCAAAATAATTATACAAACAACCAATGTTTTTGAAACCGGACCAGACCAGCCGGTGCAAGAAATTAAACCATCAACTGGTCCAGGTTTTGGTTCGAATAAACCCTCAGAACCAGACTTGTGCAAGAACTGGTGTTTTTTGGATAAACCACTTGAAATCGCGGTTAAATCGGTCGCCCGTGAGAACCACAGCTGGTACATGTAAATCGTCCACATCATCAATGGGGTGAGCGCACAACATGACTTAAAAAAGTGAAACAATGGAGACTCAAACTTGCATTTCAACCAAGGAAGGCACAACCCCTAACCACTGAGCTAGCCAATATTCTTACCATATGTGTGGAGATATATATTAGTTATCATGTTTCTAACTTTATTAAAAAAGATTACAATCTTTTGCTAGGAAAAAAACACAACGCATAGCCTTTTAAATCTTGAATTGAAAATAAATTAATAATATAAGTATGTATTTTTGTAACTTTAATACATATATTTTATTTATATATAGTTATTAATATATTTATAATATAATTATGACGTCATTGTTTGATTCCGGTTGATCCGACGGTTGAACCACTAACTCTTGACCTGGTCATTTTTCCACTTCACTCAACAGTCTGGGTTTGACAACATTGCAAACAACAGAAACGAGCATCTTCATCAATGACAGTGAGCAACATGTGTAATAGTGAAACAACAAGAGGGTTTTAGTGTTCCTTTATAACATGACAATTTTGAAAAACTGCAGCTTGAATATAAACAATCGCAATTGAGAAAGACAAGGAAACAGGGGGCCACATACAACATTTAGGAGATCATAGTGTCTGTTGTCATAGTGTTGATCAAGAAATTTCTCTGCTCGGAAGATTTTCTTACAGTATCCACAACGCCATTCATTTACATCCAGATGAATCTTATGTTGCTCCTGATCTCTAAAAATATCATTGTCGGGATGAAGTTTACACTTTCTTGAAATCTGATACTTTTCTCGTTCCACAAATGGCATCAGATACTGCAAGGTATATGGACACGTAATCATCCTAAACATTAATAAAACAAGCCAATCCACGCAGTATTGCATAGCTAATCTACAAAATATATCTTGTAGGTCACCTCCTCAATGACTTTCCAAGCTGCTCTACTTCTTTCTCTGGAACAATGTACTTCATGAGCATATTGTTCTTCTTGCTTCAGTGTTCTAAACCTCAAATTAAAACCTAGATTAGTTGCCAACTTTAATTTAAGAAAAAGAAAAGGTATAATATACATCATCATCAGGCAACAAATGTACCAATTACAAGCACCCCAGAATAACACCTCATACTTGCTTGTTCATATTTCAGCTTTAAAAGTTATAATAAGATGTTGGTATCTAATGACACAAAATTTACCTTTTAGCTGCGTACCCTTCTGTATCCTGCAGTCCAAACTGGATGTGTTAGATAAGTAGAAACTGACACAATAATTCATATTACAAATGGAATATACATAAACGTGTACATACATATTCAAAACATCTATACATATGCACACACATGAAAGAGTGGGATCAGCCCTGAGTGGGTCGGGATTGTAGGCGAACTTTAAAAATGGGGCCCTCTATGCAAAAACAAAAAATAAATTTGTGGATAAAATTGTTGAGTACTTATAATTTTTTTATTTGTTAGTACCCACACAAAGTTTGCTTGCACATATTATCACAAATTACCCCCTTGTGGTTTAGGCCAATAACACATTACCTCCTCATGATTAAAAAATGTACAGTTAACCCCCTTGTAATTTGGAGTGCAATGTGAAAGTAACGGATTCTGTCAAAATTAATAGTGTGTGTCTAAAACCCACTAAACTGAGCGTGTGTGACAAGACTGAACTGAGAAAATGACGAATTTTCCCTTTTCTCCTTTTTATTTTTCTTCCTTTCTCTTTCTTCCCTTCACTGCTATTGCACTGCACAGATCACCCCACCATCGCCTCCCTATCGTCTTCATGTCCTTCTCCCTCACTTCCTACAACAACCTAAGATCACCACCACTGAAACTATGGTCTCCCATGGTAGTTTGGCAATCCCTAGGCCACCCAAACCACCACCACCACTTTCCACTCCCTATTTCTTCTACCATCATCCTCCATCTTCTCCTTATCATTACATACAAACACACATTTGTATTATAGGCACACACAACCAACTAAGCTAAGACCCAAATTGTAGGGATGGCAACCACAATGGGTGCCATAAGAGAGGAAGGTGGTGGATGGTGACTTAGTCAAGAAGAGAGACGGGTGATGCAGGTTGGTGCTGGGAGTGTAGTCGGTAATAAGATGGGAGATGGGCCGAGCTTTGTTGCGTGATTGCAACAATCAGTTGCTGGATTTCTATTGGATGTTTAGTGTGCTTCAAGGAAGAAGACAAAGGACAGGAGTAGGTCATTGCTCTTGCATAGCCATGGTAGCTGCGAAAGAATAAGAGAGGAGAAAGGCCGAAAAATAGACTAGGGAAATATTTCATTTTCGCAAATTTCACAAACATCATTCAGACATTTAGTGTTGCTGCTACAGTCCCATTTATTAATTGGGTTGCATCAGGTGATAGGAAGGAGGTAGTGCTTGTTTGGGGCAACTATGGAGGGTCTGGTTGAGTTTACTTTTAGAGAGAGAAAGTTGCAGTGTTGATGGTATGGAAAAAAAGAAATTAGAGAAGAAAATAAGGGTAATATTGACTTTTTATCAAAAATATTAATTGAGCTAGATTTTAAACTCCACTCCAAACCACAAGGTGATATCTATATTTATAAACTATAAGGAGGAGATGTGTTTTTCGCTTAAACCATGAGGGGGGTAAAATGTAATTAACCCTAAAATTTAGTTACATAGATCAAGGCATGAAGAAATTATTACAAAAATTTCAAAAGATAAAAATATGATTTTGTTGCTTTATAGTTTAACAATATCCAATTCACAAAAGCGAAATAATTAAACAAAATCTAAAATTATAATATGAAATAAAATTACACCAACTGTATAAACTAACTATTACACTTCTCGCATTTTTAGATACAGTTGCTAATTAAGCTAACATAATCTAGCCTATCTATTATATCATTTTTAGTAGATAATATGACTAATTCGTTTAATCTTTTTTGCGACATTGTTGACGAACTAATATTTAATCAATTTTAGCTTTGAATTTTTTATTTTTTTTTTCGAGAGATAATCACGGATAGTTTTTCTCCCATTGTTGAATAAAGGGACCAAAACTTTTATTTGTTATGTTGGTTGTTGGGTTGTTTGTTGTGTTATTGATTTCTCTTATATTATGAGGCTCTTTGTTGGGTTAGATGTTGGATATCAGATATGTGTTGTATTGTGGTTTAGCTATGATTGCTCAGTTGGATGTAATTATCTTATATTTGTAATCTCCTACCGATTGACAAAAAAAAATACATTTTGGTTTTAGATTGTGAACTTAGATAAGTTAGAATGAGCCTTATTTTTTAGTCTACTAATACTCTAAGGATTGAAATTATTTAGGGGCCACTAAATTTTGTCAAAATTTGGGAGCCCAAGGAAGTTGCCTTCTTTGCCTTTGCTCAAGGCTGGCACTGTGAAAGAGTAAAGGAATTTGGTAACCAACCAGCTAAGCAAAATTAACAAAGACAAACAGAGAAGGTTTACAACCGAATGAGACATAAGCTATATTGAACAAAGTTGATAACAAGAATAACAGTGTAATACTAACGACAGCAGAGAGAATGAAAAACTAAAATTCCTATCCGAGCAGCACAAAGATCCACAAATGACTGTCAAACACACAATTCATTTCCCGAATGGGTGCTGCCTCAAAACCAGAAAAATTAATTCACATAATTCTTTGTTTGGTTGCCGAGGAACTCAAATGCAAGGGGGAAGAAACTAAAATTTGTGAGGCTACAAATTTATTATTAACAGGAGAGCTTTTACTCCTAATTGAACCAAATTGATCAAGTTGGCTATGCCTTGGCCATATTTCCATTTACCAAATACATAAAGTACAAAATTCAAGATTCTCCTCCTTTTCACAGCTTTCTCAGCAACCAAACAGTAAATAAGATTGATAAGGGCACAGCAATTTCAAAATCAATCAGCAGATCAATTAAAAAAAGAAATATTAGTTCATAATTCGCGGGTAGCAGATCTGCACAAATGTACACACATTATGAACTAAATTCCGATTCTGTTTAGATAAAAACCCCAATTCAATAGATGAGCAATACAACCAAACACCATTTTTATTTGCTTCTTCAGTATATCAATTTTAATGGTCCAAACAAAAATCAAAACGTTAACAAATAAATACATATACATACACCAGAGAGAGAGAGAGAGAGAACGAACCTGACTTTCAGGTGTAAGATGTGAAGAAGTTGAGGAGACTTCAATTGTCGCTTGTACGAAAAGCGATACAAAGAGAAACACGCACGCCATCGCTCTCGTCCTCCCCATCTCTCTCTCTCTCTCTCTCTCTCTCTCCTCTGATTCAAAGGTTACGCTTACGCAGTCTGGTCTCTCTCGCTGACTCTCTACCATCTTTCTTTGTATTTGCACCCTAGCTTTATTAAAATCACCGACAATGCCCATATATTGGCAAAAATTGCTGACTACCCCTTTGGTTTTATATTTTCAATTAGAAACCCTAAAAGGGTCTTCAATTAAACTGTTATCGCAGGCTTCTTTTGAAAAGCGAGTTAAAAATTAAAAATCAATTTTTAATTTATTTTGTATCACATTATCACTTATATTTTTTATATTTTTTAAAAAAAGTTAAAAAATCAACTTTTAATCATCTTTTCAAAATTTAAACGTAAAATTAAAAAATAATTTGTTTAGTTTTGAGTTTTTAAAAATAATTTTTTGAGTTTTTAGTTCGAATTTTTGTATTTTTAATATTTTTTAAAAATATTATAGTCAGCTTTTTTATTTTTATTTTTTAGATTCATTTAATCATTAATATACTTAAAAAGTTAAAAAATTGTACAATTTTTTTTTAAAAATTCATTGAATATAACAAAATATGAAAATATATTGAATTTTCTTTTTTCTTTTTTTATATATTTTTTGTATTTGGTTCATTTTTTCAAGTTTTTTTTTTTCACAAATATTATATTTTTTAAGTATGTTTTGATTAAGTGTATCTAAACTTTTTTTACAAAAAATGCGTAAAATATTTAAGAAATCACTAAAAATAAAAAATATAAAAAACAAAAAATTCAATTTTCTGAAAAGTGGACTCAATTTTCTGGAACCAAACATGTTTTAAGTTGATTTTTTATTTTTATTTTTATTTTTTTTCAAGTTGGAATTGATATCTTCATTTCCTCCTATTTTTGATGTTTTAATATAAATTAGGAAATTTGAAATTTTAATTTTTCAAGATATTTAGCTAAATAGATTTGAATTTGAATTAAATTTTCTCAAAATACAGTTAAATTGGTAAAAATTACTAAACAATTGTCAATGTTAAATCCAAAAACTGTGTTTGTAAAACCATTGTTATATCATCTGTAAAACAAATGGGCTCAATTTATTTTTATCACACAACATTGTAATTTTTGTAAAAGAACATGGTACTCATTTTTCCTTTTAAAAAAAAAAAAAAAGTAATCACATTATGGCTGTCCCTTGCCTTGAGCTTTCCATTTGTTAATTCTTTTGTATTTCTTTACCATATCCATTTAGGAGCGCTAAATGCAATAGTGGTGGGGATTATTACAGGATTGGGCTTCTCTCAATTTGTGAGGACTTGACATGTCAATGGAGCTCATTATGGGTGTACACACTGTATTTTTTACCAGTCTTAAAATTTAGGCGCTTGCTCTTGAGTATCCAATGATAAAAACGAGAAGTACTAATGTCACGATCCGAATCCACCTCTAAAGGTTTAGGTCATGACCGGATCGTAATTCCTGATTACCTTTGGTCTAAAAAAAAAAATCAAATCATTATATAAATTATGTGGCTTAGCGGAAGTATCAACAAAATATAAATAGTCCATTGAGCGAAGCATACATGGCAAATTTAAAAAATAACTTAAACTCCATTCATCATCCATGATATTGTTCACAACAAACTTTAACTTTAACTTTCATAATATACGTAAAACATGTTCAACAAATAACAAAACAAAAGACTAAAATGAAAGGGTTGACAAAAGCTTGTCTCTGCTAGAGACCAAGCTATGCCCCATTACGAAGGCACTCCTGAACGACTTCATAGAAGGGTAAACTCCGAAGCATCTCTAAACATGGCGATCCACATGCTTACCTACATATATATAAGAGAGAGGGGTGAGCTAGAACCCAGTGAGTAATATCAAAATAAATAGGTTAAATGAATGAAGTACGATACAATATCAAACACATGCATTTTTAGATATTGAATAACGAATTCAAAATGAACATTTGCAAGATCTATCAATCAAACATTATACATGGTACATCCAATAATGAAACAAATGGGCCCAAATTCCTAATCAAAGGGACCATCGAAGTCTAGCAAAGGGACTACGAGGATCTATGCAAAGGGACCATAAGGTCTAGCAAAGGGACCACGAGGGTCATTCATCAGAGATCTCTGTAATCAAATAATCAAAGAGACATGGTATTGTTTCGTCCAAGTGAGGGCCTCACTAAGGATGCCACAAATATTTTTACAAAATGGACATTCATTCATTCATATAAAAATAGCATTTCGAAATATCATTCAAGTAACAAATCAAAATACATTTCAAACATATCTTTATAGCGATGTGGGCTTGTAAAGATGTTAAGCTTTGGGCGATCACCTACACAAAACACATAACAAAGGTACACATGGAAACACATTGTCTAATCGAACGTTCCATCCTAATTCAATTTCCTTAAATGTGTTCTAGTTGTTCTCTTATTAATGAGACCTAAACAATGCCTAAGAATGCCTAAAGGTGCATGGGAATGAAAGTATGTATTTGAAAGCATTTTTCAAAAGTTGCTGAAATGGGAAAATTCACTCGAGCGCATTATTGGTCGCTCGAGCAGACCATATGTTTACAAAAATACTGGATGGTCGGAATGTAGACTTAACAGTCGCTCGAGCCAACATGCAAAATAAACTGAAGTCGCTCGAGCGATCTGCAAAACTTCTGGCGCTCGAGAGACTGTGACAACCCCAACATGCATATCATTTTTTCATATTAATTTATTTAGAAAATTTGCATGATTATGAATTAATTTAGTGTATATTTGTTTCTTTGTGGAATATCTGTTAGAATGCCTATTTAGAATTAGAAATTGAAGGCTTAAACGGATTCAGAAATTGAAATTGACTAGGTCAATTGGTTAATTAGAATATTTAGAACCATATAGAAAGTTTGATTAAAATTTGATTCAAACTAAATTAATTAGAATTAATCATTAGAATTAAGTAAGATTAATTAGACTTAAGCTAGATTAGTTAACCCTAAGCTTGATTAATTAGTCTTCACTAATCCGAGGTATATATATATGTTATAATTAAGAATTTGAGCTCATCTTCATCATTTTGGCTGAATTAGAGAGCTTTAGAAAGAGAGAGTGAAGCCATTTAGAGAGAGGAAGGCTAGAAGCTTGAAGAATTGCTAGAGGAGTGGAGATTTGAGAAGATAAAGGCCAAATTGTGCTTGAATTAGTGTAATTGAAGACTCTAGGTATGAAACCAACTTTAGTTCTTGTAAATAACTCATCTAGTAAAAGAATTCATGAAGATTATGAACTTAATCACAAGAAAAGAGTTGAATAATATTGAATTTGATGTTAGAGTATACATGCATGCATAATTCCATCATATTTGGCGATTTCAAACTTGAGTATTAGTATTTTTGTTAAACTGAGAGTTGAATTTTACATGCATCAAAGAATTGCAAGTTTTCAAGAGCTTAATTTCATGTTTTAAAGGTTTTTGATACAATTCCATACATGTATGGAGATTTTGGTTTCAAATTTGACAATTCATGACATTTTTGAACTCAGGGTTTCAAATTGAGTTCATAGTTATGTTTTTCTATGTGTTTTCAAGAGTTTAATACAACCATGCAAGCTTTGAACTTAGATAATCATGTTTTGGGACTTGAATTCTGTTCTGAAAAATCCAGAATTCGGCCTCATCGCTTGAGCAATGAAATTCTCACTTGAGCACACTTTGCATGCATCTAATATTTTTGCAAAACATTGCACTTGGCTTGAGCAACCATCGAGCCTAGATTTCAGACATCCAGAAGTTTTGCAGACCACTCAAGTGACTAAAAGTTGGCTCGAGCTACCGTAGTTCATTTTGCATATTGGCTCAAGTGACTGTCGAGACTACATTTTGACCATTCAGTACTTTTGTAGACATGTGGTCTGCTTGAGCGACCAATAGTGCGCTCGAGCGAACTGCCCCGTTTCAGCAACTTTTGAAAATGCTTTCAAATACATACTTTCATTCCCATGCACTTTTAGGAATTCTTGGGCATTGTTTAAGCATCATTAATGAGAGAACAACTAGAAATACATTTACGGAAATTGAATTAAGATGGAATGTTTGATTAGACAATGTGTTTCAATGTGCACCTTTGTTATGTGTTTGTGTAGGTGGTCACTCGAAACTTAATGTCAGTACAATCCCATTGTGAGTAGTTGTAACATTCCCAGGTGGATATCCGTGTGCGTTAAACAGTTCAGACCCTTGATTTCTTTGATCTAGTCTTATAAGTGCAATGTGAAACATAGATGAGAGTCCAGATTTGACAACTTCTATAGAAAATCCATTTTTTTGCAAAACCTTTGCCAGAAATGGACTGCGTCATCAGATCTCAGAGTCGCCACCTAATATTTTAGAAAAATTAGGAAGCCCGTGACTTGTGCCAAGGCCACTGTTCGTTGTAACCGAGGATGCTTGGCTCGAAACCTTCAGTATGAGGAGGGAAGGTCATTAATTAAGCACCTCCGCTTACCCAATCAAAAGATCAATCTCTACTAAACCATGCTATAAGTTTTATTTACTTTATATGTTCATATTCCAATTATTTAATAAATCCTAAAAATTACTGTGTAAAGTAAATACATATAGACTGTGTCGTTTATTTTGGAACAATTTGATTTCATTATTTCAAAAATGTTTTGAATAATGCAATCATGAAAAATCAATTTTATTCCAAATTAAATAACACAATCTTCACCCATTGGCATACATAGAGTTATGTCAAATAAGCAACTAGCCACATGGTAGGATACTAAACATAATAGAAAAACACGCACAAACAGGTTGCTAAAGCACGAAAACTTACATATTTACTGACATCCCACAAATAATTACAAAACAAAGTTAGTAAAACATGTATGATCCTATATACAAGATCCTAATGCAATTCACTCATGAAATATAACTAAAGATTCAACTTCTAAAATATATGACATGTGAATTATCTCAAGACATGAGGTAGCGCACAAAATCACATAATAATTGATTAAAGTCATAGATGCAAATTTAGCTTGATCTTTAGGCATAAAACATGGATGCAAAGCATGGATATAATGACAAGCATGATATACTACATATGTACAGATAGGGAAAGCAGATAAAGAATGAGATAGAAAGAAGAGGGAGTAGGGAATTATTACATCACTTTGAATATTAAAAATCCGAATAAGGGAAGAGAGGAATAAAAATATTACAACAAAATTAAATCCTCACAACCTCTCTCTAATTAAAATAAATAAACAAAAATAGATGTTTTAGGGGGCTTCAGAAATCGTCGAAGACTGTTCTACTCAACATTCGGGGGACTGCTAGGTTCTGTCTAGAAGAAAGTGGCTGGCCGGCCAAAAAAGTAGCTAGCTGGCCAATTAATTGGTTGGATTGGCCGGCCAGTCAATAAATTGGTCGGCCAGCCAATCAGGCTAGGCCAAAAACTCTATTGTGCTTCAAACACCAGAAAAACAAATGAAAAATATGCAAGTAGCTCAACTAATCACTTCTAGTTAGCTTACAACAGGTTTATAACATGAAATTAAAGCAAGAAAAGCAATATAAGAAAGAAAAAACAAGAAAGTAAAAGAAAATGAAAAGTGTACAAAATTTACCTTTCAAATAAGGATTTGATTTCTAAACTTCCTTTTGATTACGCTCAAGTTTAGGAAGTGTGTTCTCAATTCTCAGTTTGAAAATTCAAAATTTTTATTGGAATAGTGTTTTTGGGTTTTTTAATAGTGTGTGTGAGGGGGGAGGGGGGGAGTTATACAACTGTTTGTTTTTCTCTCTTTTAACAACACTCACTCTCTTTTGATCAAGACTACTTGAATATAGCTCTTACAGAATTTCTAGGATGGTTTTGATATATGGAAGATGGTATATTAGTGTATCTCTAAACAATGGAGGTTTATCGCTCAAAACTTAAGCTTATCTTTTTTTTTCTCTATCTCTCTCTTTTCTCTTAATTCATTCATCTCTTTCATCTCCTTTCATCTCCTTTAATTCTGATCCTCTATAAGTAATCAGGGAAGGCTACTAAGTTAGGGAGAATGTAGGAGATAAGGATGATGGGGTGACAAGGGTCGTTGAAATGGATGCTCTCTTTGGATAAGAGACAAACACCTTTTTGACAATGGAGGCCAAAGGATGATAATGGAAGGGGGTGGGTGTGTATCTCGTACATGAATCTATTAATAAAAGATCTGAAATTGCATGACCCACACATTTTCAACAACAACTGACACCCTCACCTTTAATGCTCGTACCACCATCGGTACAAGATCACTAAGCTGATGACTGTACAATTGCACTCACTAAAGAATTCAAAAAGATGAAGCCACTATTGTTCCATTGGGGAGTTGACTGGCTAAAGATCGAAGCTTGGGTCCTTATAATCAAAAAATTGTTCAAGATATTTCCGTGCACTGAGGCACAGAAAGTCTTACTGGCCTCATTCATTTTAGAGGATGAGGCAAGAAAATAATGGATGTTGATTCGTGATGATAATAGAGAAATTGGCTGAACTCAGTTTCTGGAGATCTTTTATGAGAAGTATTTCCTACAATGTATCCGGGACAGAAAGGTGTCCGAGTTTAAGAGACTTAGGCAAGGAAATAAGATCGTAGCAGAGTATGAAGCATAATTTACCGAGTTGGCACGTTTTGCGCCATATATGGTTGAAATAGATTACAAAAAGACTGGAAAATTTGAGGGAGGACTCTGTGATTCAATTTAGAAACGAATTAATGTTTTAAACTTATCGAAATATGTTGATGTTTTGGATAGGGCATTGATGTCAGAAGCAAACATGGCCGCTCACAATCGAAATTTTGAATGAAGAGGCAAAAGATAGAATTTGAATGCAAATAAAGTGGCTACTTCATCAATGAATAAGAAGGTGAAATCGGGAAGCTTTAGCAATTCAAATCAGAGTAGTGATTCGGCACCTACTTGTCCCGATTGGGGAAGGAAACACTGAGGTGTATGTTATCGAACTTCAGGGGCTTGCTTTCAATATGGAATGGTAGGTTATATGGCGAGGGATTGTCTGCAACCACGACAAGGTGGTAATTGGGGTACTACAAGTTCAACCGGATTAGTCCTAACAGTGAGATCTAATGTAACACTTACTGCAATGAGAAATGATCTAAGGCAAAAGAAAGTCTTTGCACTCGTTTTAGGAGATACCCAAAACACAGAGATTGTTGTGTTAGGTACACTTTCTATATGTGACCAAAATGCCTATGTATTGATTGACTCAGGTTCAATGCACTCTTTTGTTTCTATGATGTTTGCTTATAAACTAAGTAGACCTATGGTATCTTTAAGATATATATTATGTGTTGTATCGCCATCGGGGGGACCTATGCTATGTTCATCTATTTATCCTACATGTGAAATATTGATTAAAAATGTTACTTTGTATACTAATTTGTTACCCTTTGATATGAGACATATCGATATTATTTTGGGTATGAATTGGCTATCCAAATATCATGCAACTATTGACTGTGTCTTTAAACGAGTTATGTTTCGACCTTCGAGTCAGGATCAATTTTATTTTAAGGGTAAAGGGGTAGTTCCTCCACCATACTTGATTTTTGCAATGAAGGCTCGCACATTGATGAAGAAGGGATGTTAGGGATATTTGTGTAGTGTGTTGAATGTTCAAACTACCGATGTTACTTTAGATAGCATTCCAGTAGTAAAAGGCTTCCCAGATGTGTTTCCAAAAGAATTGCCATGACAATTGATTGATAGAGAGATTAAGTTTGTAATTGATATAGTACCGGATACTCAACCAATTTCTACGGCTCAATACCGTACATCAACGGTTGAAATGAAAGAATTAAAGTTCGACTACAGAAACTACTTGATAAGGGGTTTATCCATCCTAGTATATAACCGTGGGGAGCACCAATATTATTTGTGAAAAAGAAGGATGGGACACATTGTTTGTGTGTAGATTACTGGGAACTTAATAAGGTAACTATCAAGAACAAATACCTTTTACCGTGTATTGATTATAATGATTTTGGTTTTGACCCGACTTGTTTCTTGTTGTGGATCCAGTATTCATTGTCTTAAATGGTTGTTCATATCCTTATACATTCTATTCTTGATTGAGTTTGGTTATTTAGATGTCATTGTTGCATTTGGAACATGTTGGGAGTTCTTTTTCAAATGAGTTACTACTTAGTATTTTGCTTGTTTGCTTGAGCGAACCTTCTTACGCTCTGGCAGTCTTTGAGAACTCTTAATACTTTTGTAGGCCTGCAAAAGTACTGGGAAGGTAGTGTTTTTAGCTCAAGCAAACTTTCTTGCACTCAAACGGTCTTGGCTCGAGTGGTTTTTTTTGCACTCGGTTAGCCTCTATTTGCAAAACTTCTGAGAGTGTGTCATTGTGCGCTTAAGCAGTAACTTTGTTAGCTCGAGCGGTCTCACTTGTTGTGTCTAGTCGCTCTAGCGTTGTTTTGGTCGCTCGAGCAATCTGCGCGTATATCAGTTCGAAAAAGTCACTTTTTCAGTCATTTTCTCATCTCACTCACTCTCTCTTTCTCTATATTCGAAAAACCTAGATTTACTTCCTCTCTCTCTAGAACTCATCTTTTACCTTCAAATACACTATCATCCATTGGTTTCTACACCATTGTCCTTTGGGAAAAAGAGTAAAGTACACTGAGAGCTTCCATTTGATCAGAACAAAATTCATTTTCAGCTTCGTCGAGTTTCAACCCTTGTTCTTCTTTGTCCTTGTCTTTGAGTTAGGGATTTCTCCACACTTTAGTATTGTTTTTAACTTGGTTATTTACTTTTATAAACAATATTGTGATTTGGGGATTTTTGAATGAAATCTAGAGTTTTGGTTTAAAAAAATCAAATAAGAAGTTTTCAAATGGGTTCTTCAATATGATTGTGGGTTAATAAATTTGGTTGAGTTGTGATAAAATGATAGATTTTTATCCTTGGAATTTATTTATAAAGAAAATGGGATTTTGCCCTAAAATGTGAATATTGGATTTTCTAAAGAGGAAATGGAAATGATGTTGGGTCTTATGAAATTGGAATGATGATGATGATGATGGTGGAGTTGGATATGATTATCACTTCCTTTTTGAAATTTTGGAAAGCTTATCTTTATTGAAAATTATCTATTTGTTTAGAGATATCTATTTAGGCTATCAGTGGAGGATAGTTATGATTGTTATAGAAATTGTATACGAATTAGGAGAATTGAAACTAATTTATCATCCATTTGCATTGAGCATTGTTGCATACTTAACACATTGAAAATGTATATTGTTTTGAGAAAAATAGGTGAATGCCTTGGTGAATTTGGGTAGGGGATGTAGTTGTGGTATTATTATTGCCCTGTGTGTCCTCGGTGAAAGTCCAGAAACCCGCGTGGTTAGGTGCCGAGCCTTCCCGTTAGTACTAATAAAAATGGCAATTGGTAGTGCTTGCATAGCCTACTTACAGACACGTACCTAGAGATTCCTAGTGTTTTATCCACTACCCTGTTTTCTATTGTAAAGGAAATGATTTCGTGAATTGTGATATAAACCTAGCGTTGCATGGTTTTGGAAAGGGATATAAAATGTTTTGGCACGAGCATTGCATATGCATTCACGTTATAGCTTTGTTAAGATCTATACACTATGTTAGAGTATCTTTACTTGGTTTTTGGCTCACCTTATATGGAAAACTATTTTCAGGTGTTGATGATATGCTTCCGCCAAGGCCATAGCTTGGGAGGACTTGGAACCGAGAGCTTCCTTTGTTATTGTTGTAATTATATTTGTACAAGCATGGTGCTTAAATTGTATTGAGTTAAAACTCACTTTTGTTGTAACCAAGCATCGTCTTGGAAAGTTGTAGCCATTGGGGCATTTATATATCTGTTTAACTTTTACTTCATACCATTAACTTGTGGCACATGCTATAGATTCAGGGTTAAGACTTATGAGTGTATAATTACATGCGTTACCTTTTGTATAATGGGATCATATGAATGAAAGACAATTATTTCGGCATATGTTGTTATTTAATTAATATCGTGGGATGAATTACGGTTATTATTTTCGGGGTGTTACATTGATGATTTATTAGACCATTTACAGGGGGTTTAGATGTTCTCCAAGATTGATTTGAGATCTGGATACCATCGGCTGAAGGTTAAAGCTGAAGACATTGAAAAGACCACTTTCCGAACTAGGTATGGACATTATAAATTCCTAGTCATGCCTTTTGGAGTTACCAATGCTCATGTGGCTTTCATAGACTTAATGAATCGGATTTTCAAACCGTTTTTGGATGAATTTGTGGTTGTGTTTATAGATGATATTCTGATTTGTGCTAAAAGTAAACATGAACACGAGCAACATTTGAGAAAAATCCTTCAAACACTTAGGGAGAAACAATTGTATGGGAAATTAAAAAAGTGTGAATTTTGAATAAAATAAATCACTTTCTTGGGGCATGTGATTAATAGAAATGACATATCCATTGACCCAAAGAAAATTAAGCAATTGTGAATTAGCCTACCTCCACCAACGTAATAGAAGTTTGGAGTTTTATAGGTTTGGCAGGTTATTATAGAAGGTTTGTGAAGTATTTTTCAAAGATTGCCGTACCATTGACTCAATTTACTCGAAAAGGAGAACTATTCGAATGGACAGATCAAAGAGAATTCGCATTTCAAGAGTTAAGGACAAGGCTAACCACGACACCAATTTTGACATCACTGTCAGTTACGGAAGATTTTGTAATATATAGTGATGCTTCTTACAAAGGTTTGGGTTGTGTCTTAATGTAGAATGGTAAGGTAATTGCTTATGCATCCTACCAATTAAAACCACATGAGAAGAACTACCCGACACATGATTTAGAACTTGCTGCCTGTAAACACCCCATTTTGACCAACCCTAAGACTTGGACACTTTCTTTTGATTACCTGATGATGAAAATAAGATTGTGTTTCTCACAATGGCCTTAATAAGAAAAATGGAATTTGTATTTCATTCCCAATCCTAAGCCTATTTTAGCTAAGTGCTTAAGTCCCGTTCAAAACTCTTTTTTGAAACTTTCTTTCTGCTTTTTGTTCCATGTACCTCTGTAATGTTCCGAGACTCATTTTTAAGCTTCAAAATAAAACATTTTCTTAGAAAATTAAGCAAAGAGCAGTGTGAAAATAGAAGGAAAAGATGACAATTTTGTCAAAAAATCTTATTTTGTGCAAAATAGTCAAGCCACAACCAACATTTGGCCGGCTGACTAATTAATTGGCCGACCAATAAAAAAATTGGCCAGCTAGCGAAGTTTTTAGCCAGTTAGCTAGTAAATTGGTTGGCTGGCTAATTTTTTCAAAAACAAGACTGTTTTGGCAGAATTCTTGTTGAAAGCGTGTGGGTCATGCCATTTCAAATCTTTCTTGATACATTCATGCATGAGATGTATACATACTCACCCTCCATTGTCCTCCATTGGCATCCATTGTCAATTATACTCACCCTCCATCGTCCTCCATTGGCCCCCATTGTCAAAAAAGCATTTGTCTCTTTCCAAAAAAGGGGTATCCAATGCAATCGTCCTTGTCAACCCATCATCTTTGTCTTCTACCTTATCTTCTCCTACTTGCTTTATTGAGTCTTGCATATTGTGTATCTACTCATTTTTCATTGTCAAAAGAGTTGGCTAGTCAACAAAGTCCTTGCTTCTTGTCACCTTGTGCTTTGTTTTCAACCTTGTCCGCAACCAACCATCTTTTCTACTAAGCACACTTGCATTGCCTATATGGAGAGGATCAGATTGTTAGAAAGAGGAGGATCCGAAGAAGAGAGATAGAGAGAGAAAAAGAGAGAAAACTTTGATTAAGAGAGAGTTTTTATCAAAAAACAAAGAAGTTGTTTCATAAACATCTATTTTCCTTGCACACTGATATACCATCTTGAGAGCTGAGAACACACTTCCTAAACTTGAGGGTAGTCAAAAGGAAGTGTAGAAATCAAATCCATTCTTTGGAAGGTGAATTTTGCACACTTTTATTTTCTTGCATTTTCTTTCTTATATTGATTTTCTTGCTTTGATTTCGTATTATAAACTATTGTAATCTAACTAGAAGTGGTAAGTTGAGCCACCCATATATCCCTTGCTTGTTCTTTCTTTGGTGTTGCAACAAAATAGAGTTTTGGCCTAGCCTAATTGGCCGGCTGACTAAGTTTTTGGTCGGCCAACTTACCTTTTGGCCGGCTAGCTAACTTCTTCTAGATGGAACCCAGTAGTCTCTCGACATCGACCAAAACAATCTCCGATGGTCTCCGAGGCCCCCTTTGAAGCTTCCATTTTTCTGTTTTTTCTTTTAATTTAAGAGAGATTTGTGAGGATATTTTGTTGTAACATTTTTGTTTCTCTCCTCCCTTATTCAGATATGTAATATTCAAGTGATATAATAATTTCCCGTCCTGTTTATTTTTATCTCGTTCTTTACTCGCTTTCCTTATTTGTACTTATGTAGTATATTTTTCTTGTCATTATATCCATGGTTTGTATCCATGTTTCATGTCTTAAGATCCGGTTGAATTTGCATCTGTGGGTTTAATCAATTTTTGATGTGATTATGTGCGCTACCTCATGTCTTGAGATGATTCATCTATCGTGTATTTATTTACTAACTTTTTTTTGTAATTGTTGGACGTCGGTAAATATGTAAGTTTTTGTGCTTTAGTATTCCGTTTGTATATGTTTTTCTTACTATGTTTAGCATCCTACCATGTGGCTATTTTCTTATCTGATATAACTTTATGCATGCCAGTGGATGGAAGTTGTGTTGTTCAATTTGGAATAAAATTGTTTTTCATGATTGTAAAACTCAGTTTTTTATGTTTTGGTGTGCTATTCAAAACATTTTCAAAATACATGAAATCAAATTGTTCCAAAACAAATGACACGGTCTATATTTCTTTGCTTCAAATAGTTTTTTTTAGCATTTATTAAATAATCTGATTATGAACATATAAAGAAAATAAAATTCATATCATGACTTAGTAGAGGCTGATCTTTGATCGGGTGAGTGAGGGGTGCTCAATTAATTACCTTCCCCCCCTCTCATACCTAAGGTTCCGAGCCAAGTATCCTTGGTTACAACGAATAGTGGCCTTGGCACGAGTCATGGGTTTCCTAATTTTCTCAAAATATTAGGTGGCGACTCTAAGATTTGGTGATGCAGTCCACTTCATGGAAAATATTTTTACAATAAAATGAATTTCCATAAAAGTTTCTAAATTTGGACTCTCATCTATGTTTCACATTGCACTTGTGAGACTAGATTGAAGAAATCGAGGGTTCAAACTGTACATGCTCGGGGTACCCCTCGGGCGGTGTTACACCGCCGCCATCTTTGTATTGAAGATTTGGTGCCATTATCTTTATGGGGTAAGATGTGAAGTGTATACAGATCATAAAAGTTTGAAATACTTTAGAATTGAACATACGTCAAAGAAGATGGCTAAAGCTGATCAAAGACCATGACTTGTCAATCCACTATCATCCAGGTAAGGCAAACACCGTTGCTGATGCACTTAGTAGGAAGAACATGGGGGATTTGGCTTGTCTACTTACAGAAAGAAGAGAGCTTTTGCAAGATTTGGAAAAACTTGAAATAGAAGTTTACCTTATAGGCAAGACAATGTATTAGCTGTAATGTCCGCACAACTGGCAATCATAGAAGAAATCAAATAGAAGCTAGTGGATGATGAATTTCGTAAGAAGATATGTGATGAATTTGAAACCAAGCCAAGACTGGGGTTTACCATTAAAGATCAAATATTGAAATTTCAGGGAAGACTTCGTGTTCCAAATATTTCAAAATCAAAGCAAAGAATCTTAGAAAAAGCTCACAAATCAAAATTTGTAATGCATCCAGGGAATACTAAGATGTATTAAGACTTGAAGCAAATGTATTGGTGGCCTAACATGAAGAAGGAGATTTCTGAATTTAATTCCAAACGCCTCCAGTGTCAACAAGTTAAAGTTGAACATCAGAAAACAACGGGATTGCTTCTACCTCTCCTAATTCCGGAATGGAAATGGAAGCACATAACTATGGATTTCATTGTTGGTCTACCTCAGACATCTAAAGGTATGAATGCTATATGGGTTATTGTTGATAGGTTAACAAAATATGCTCATTTTCTTCTCGTGAAAACTTCATTCAATGCCTATAGACTTGCTACCATATACATTGATGAGATTATTCGATTGCACGGAGTTCCAGTGTCTATTTTTTTAGATAGGGACTCTAAATTTGTTTCTAGATTTTGGCAAAGTCTTCAGAAGGCAATGAGAACCAAGTTGAGATTCAATACTGCCTTTCACCCACAAATTGATGAACAAACTGAGAAGACTATCCAAACTTTAGAAGACATGTTTCATATGTGTGTTTTGGAGTTTCAAGGTAGTTGGGAAATGTACTTATCATTAGCTGAGTTTGCATATAACAACAGTTTCCACGCTAGTATTGGTATGTCACTATATGAGGTATTGTATAAGAGGAAATATAGGTCTCCAATTCGCTGGACAAAAGTTGGGTGTGTAAGTAACAACGGAAAATATAAAGATCATTCAACAAAGGCTCAAGACTGCTCAGAGCCGGCAGAAAAGTTATGCAGATCAAAGGAGAAGAAATTTAGAATATGAGGCGGATGATCATGTATTCATCAGAGTGACACCAATGAAAGGGCAAATAAGATTTGTTAGAAAAGAGAAGTTGGCTCCTCGCTACATCGGGCCGTTTCAGATTATTATTGTTTATCGAATTGCTTTATCATCGGGAATAGAGCAGATACATAATGTGTTTCACGTGTCAATGCTTTGGGGTTACCTTCAGGATCCGTTCCATGTCATTGATTATTACCTAATAGTTTGGGATAATGATATGAAATATGAAGAATGGCCGATACAGATTAATAACCGACAAGTGAAGCAGTTAAGAAATAGATCAATTCCATTGGTGAAGGTAGAGTGGAAAGAACACCATGAAAAGGAAGCAACAGGGGAAAAAGAGGATGAAATGTGACAACAGTATCAACATCTATTTTCAAATGAATGTAACTTAAGATTGGAAGACCAAACTTTCTAAAGATGAGAGGCTGTGACGACCCCAACGTGCATATCATTTTTGCATATTAATTTATTGAGAAAATTTGCATGATTATGTGATTAATTTAGTGTATATTTGTTTCTTTGTGGAATATCTGTTAGAATGCCTATTTAGAATTAGAAATTGAAGGCCCAAACAGATTCAGAAATCAAAATTGACTAGTTCAGTAGGCTAATTAGAATATTTAGAACCATATTGGAAGTTTGATTAAAATTTGATTTAGATTAAATTAATTAGAATTGAGTAAGATTAATTAGACTTAAACTAGATTAATTAACCCTATGCATGATTAATTAGTCTTCACTAATCCTAGGTATATATATGTGTTATAATTAAGGATTTAAGCTCATCTTCATCATTTTGGCTGAATTAGAGAGCTATAGAAAGAGAGAGTGAAGTCATTTAGAGAGAGAAAGGCTAGAAGCTTGAAGAAATGCTAGAGAAGTGGAGATTTGAGAAGATAAAGGCCAAATTGTGCTTGAATTAGTGTAATTGAAGACTCTATGTATGAAAACCAACTTCAATTCTTGTTAATAACTCATCTGGTAAAAGAATTCATGAAGCTTATGAACTTAATCACAAGAAAAGAGTTGAATAATGTTGAATTTGAGGTTAGAGCATGCATGCATACATAATTCCATCATATTTGGCCATTTTGAGGTTGAGTTTTAGTATTTTTGTTAAATTGAGAGTTGAATTTTACATGTATGAAAGAATTACAAGTTTTCAAGAGCTTAATTTCATGTTTTAAAGGTTTTGGAAGCAATTCCGTACATGCATGGAGATTTTGGTTTCAAATTGGACAATTCATGACATTTTTGAATTCATGGTTTCAAATTGAGTTCATATTTATGTTTTTCTATGTGTTTTCAAGAGTTTAATACAACCATGCAAGCTTTGAACTTAGATAATCACGTTTTGAGACTTGAATTCTGTTATGGAAAACCCATAATTTGACCTCATCACTCAAATGGGGAAGTCGTCGCTAAAGCGCACTTTGTATGCATCTAGTATTTTTGTAGAACATTACACTTGGGTTGAATGACCATCGAGCCTAGAATTCAGACATCCAAAAGTTTTGCAGACCGCTCAAGCAACTAATGTTAGCTTGAGCGACCTCAGTTCATTTTGCATGTTGGCTCGAGCGACTGTCGAACCTATATTCCGACCATCCAATACTTTTGTAGACATGTGGTCCGCTCAAGCAACCAATACTGTGCTCGAGTGAACTGCCCTATTTCAGCAACTTTTGAAAAATGCTTTCAAATACATTTTCATTCTTGTGCACTTTTAGGCATTTTTGGGCATTGTTTAAGCATCATTAATGAGAGAAAAACTAGAAACACATTTAAGGAAATTGAATTAAGATGGAACATTTGATTATACAATGTGTTTCAATGTGTACTTTATTATGTGTTTTGTGTTGGTTGTCACCCGAAGCTTAACGTCTGTACAAGCCCACTATGAGTAGTATCTCTATAAAGATATGTTTGAAATGTATTTTTGATTCTTTACTTGAATGATATTTCGAAATGCTATTTTTATATGAATGAATGAATGTCCATTTTGTAAATGTATTTGTGGCATCCTTTCGTGAGGCCCTCGTCGGGGGGAAACAATGCCATGGCCCTTTAATTATTCGATTACAAAGATCTTTGATGAATGATCCTTGTAGTCCCTTTGCTAGACCTTTATGGTCCTTTTGTATAGATCCTCATGGTCCCTTTGATTAGGCCTTTAGGCCCTTTTGTTATGCTGTTGGATATACCACATATGATGTTTGACTGATGGATCTTGATATGACAAATGTTCATTTTGAATTCATTATTCGCTATTTGAAAATGCAAGATGTGTTTGATATTATATTGGACTTCATTCATTTAACCTCATTATTTTGATATTACTCACTAGGCTCTAGCAAACCCTTTTCCCTTATATATATGTAGGTGAGCATGTGGATTGCCAAGTCTAGAGATGCTTTGGAGTCCACCCTTTTGTGAAGTCGTTCATGAGTGCCTCCGTGATAAGGCGTAGCTTGGTCTCTAACGGAAACAAGCTTTTGTCAACCCTTTTGATTTAGTCTTTTGTTTTATTATTTGTTGAACATGTTTTGAGTATATTATGGAAGTAAAGGTTCAAGTTTGTTGTGAACAATACTATGGACGATGAATGAAGCTTAAGTTATTTTTGAAATTTGCCATGTATGCACTGCCCAGTGGACTATTTATATTTTGTTAATGCTTCAGCTAAGCCTCGTAATTTATACAATGATTTGATTTTGTCTTTGAGGCGAAAGGTAATTAAGGATTACTGGCCGGTCATGACCTAGACCTCTAGGATTCAGTTCTAGTCTTGACAACTAATCCTATGAATCCCTTGGCCAGAAGTCTATGAGTTTTTAAACCAACCAAGTATCTATTTTGGCCCAAATACTTTTTGACAAGTGGAAAAACTTTTTTCAAAATGGGTTTAGTTGTGTAGTTCCAAACATTACCAATATATCCTGAGGCTCATATTTTCAAAATCAAAATGTTGTATTCTTTAAAATAAACAGAGCAATGGATATAGTAAAAATGAATGAAATGGGTAAAATCTTCTGAAATACATGTCTCTCCTCTCAATTCAAGCTAACCTTACCTTATTGATCTAATGATATACATTCTAACTGGCCAAACAACATGTGATGGCCAGTCAAAAATGCACTCAGCCGATCACCAAATGGAACGGTCGGCTGAATGTTACGGGTATAAAGCATTTTTGGGAATTTCAACTTGTTCAACACACTTTACGTAAATATCTCAGAAATTTACGCCCTGGACTCTATAAATAGAGCTCGGTAGCCACTTTCTAAGGGTTGACAAACTTTGCCCAAAGCTTAAACAAGCTTTTGGACCTCTCTCTCTCTCGCTCCTTTATTCCTTACCTACCACATTCACTTTCTAACACAAAAACTTCATTGAAGCTTGATCCTAAGCCCTTGGTTGAAGTACTTGGAGAATATACAACATATCTAAAAGGACTTGAGGGAATCAAAAGAGAGTTTGTAAAACAAAGGGACTCACCCTCTTTAAGATGTGATTTTTTTGCACCTTTATTCACTTTTCTCCTTCTCTTTCTTCAGTTCAAACTCTATTATTCATCATGTAACTGTTGTAAGTCCTCATGGATGTGGAGAGAGTAAAATTTAGCCATCCACCTCTTGAGTTGATAGCTTTTCCTTTATTTTCTTGCTCCCCTTAATTATAATCTCTTATTGTTGCTTATTTTGGATCCTTGTGGGTGTGTTTAGAAGTAGAAATTAGCCATCCATTCACAAGTTGAATATGTACAGTAGTTTTTCTTGATGCTCCACACTTTCTCTCTACATATCCCTTCCTCTAAGCATCTTGATCCATATGTCTCAACTCTTTACTCAATGTCAATGAGTGATAAGGTTGTTTCATAGGATTGCTTGGGTGATCCATGGGATTTGATGTTGGAAAAGTTGTGTTCTCCCCTTTCATTGAGCTTTTTTTTGGAAGCAAAGTAAGAGATTTTGGGTTAAAGGATATTGAAATCTTCTTTCTCAATCATTTGTAAACAGAGGAAAGGGTGGAAACATCCTTGTTCTATGAATAGAAGAAGGGTTTTCACGCTTTCATGAATCCCTTGCTTTAAAAGCAAAGTTTTCACTAAGAAATGACTAGCATTAATCTACTCTCTCCAATTAATAGCATAGATTTGGGTATTAACTTGCCCTTATTTACAAAGAGATGATGTAGGCTCCTATCCATTTCTTAGGCTTGAGATTGTTCTTGTTTTAATCCATTTAACTTGTTAATTTATAGCAAAATATATGTTGTACATATCTGTTTATATCTTTGTTGAGGGTTGAAGCCCATCTACCTTCTCCTTAAGTGGTTCTTGTAGGTAGTAGATGTAAAAGGGATGAGCAACCCTTAGAAAGTGTTCTTGGCTTCTATTCTGGAAAGTCTACACTAACCCAAATTTTGCTCGGAAGAAGAGTTCGGCTAGTTCATTTTCTATTCGGTTGGTCACTATTATGCATAGCCGACTAACTTCTCCAAGAACAGAGCAAACAGCTTATAGGGTGGTCTCCTGGGTAATTCTGGAGCTACAAGCTAAGTTATTCTATTTATTTAACATGATTTGTTAGATTCATCATTAATTTGGCTAAATCCATTCATTGTTATAATAATTTCTGCAATCTCCATTCTTTTATTTTATTATTTATTT
Organism: Camellia lanceoleosa; assembly: GCA_025200525.1. Lineage (NCBI taxonomy): Eukaryota > Viridiplantae > Streptophyta > Magnoliopsida > Ericales > Theaceae > Camellia > Camellia lanceoleosa. Next base: position 68,110,592 of record CM045772.1, on the reverse strand, counting down.
AAAGTGTTGTAATAATCTCTCTCACTCTCTCTCTCTCTCTCTCTCTCTCTCCTTCTGTTTCTCATTCGAATGGTTGTAATAATCTCCCAACCCCACGTCTTTTTAACCTTTTTATTTACAAGCTTTCTGTACAACATCACGTCTTGTTTATCATACCCATGCTGTGCATCCATTTTTCATGCATATGGATTTAGTTCATTTGCATTTGTGGATTTTATCAATTCAAAGATGGTTCTGTATGATATCTCATGTCTTGAAATGATATGTGGTAGTAACTAAATCCTTAGTTGCATATTGTGAGTGTCTTGCATTAGTTAGTTGTATATAAGATCATACATGTGTATATAACATATTCTTTCGGCTTACCATGGAGGAATACTAGGTGAGTATTTATGACTTTGGCATCCCTTCTGTGCATGTTATTTTACTATGTCCGACATTATACCATGAGACTAAATGCTTAATTGAGATATCTGTTTGAATGCTAGAGGATGGAGATTGTGTTGCTTATTTTGGAATGCAATTGGTTCTTATGCTTTTGAGTTTGCATAGAAAGCTTTTCAAAAATGCATGAAATCAAAGCATAACCAAAAGCAGTGACATAATCTATATTTGATTGCCTAAGATAATAATGTTAATAATAACCGGAATATAAATATATGTTGACTGTAAAAACCATATCATGACTTAGTAGAGGCCGATCTTTTGATCGGGTGAACGAGGGTGCTCAATTAACGACCTTCCCTCTTCATACCTAAGTTCTCGAGCTGAGACACTTTGTTTATGATAGACAGTGGCCTTTGGCATGAGTCACAGGGTTTCCTAGTTTTCCTAAAAGATTAGGTGGTGACTTTGAAATCTGGTGATAAATGTTTTACAAGAAAATGGATTTTCTATAAAATTTGTCGGATCTGGACTCTCATTTTCTATTTCACATTGCACTAGTGACATTAGATTGGAGATTATGAGTCTGAACTGTCGGGCGCACTTGGTAATCCCAAAGGCATCCCATAGTAAGTCTCATTTCGATAATTCAAATTATTTATCTTATAGGGTTCTCAGTACATATCATCAATGAAAAAAATTAAGCCGATCTAATACTCATAATATTTTTATTTTATCCCGTTTGTCTCCAAAAAATAGATGACAAATATATTTTTTTAAATAGGCCATTCATATTTTTTTTGGAGACAAATATGATAAAATAAAAAAATTATAATTATCGGATCAATCTAAATTTTTTTATAAATGATATACACTGAGGACCTTACAAAATAAACGATTCAGATCATCAAAACAGGACTGTTGTTCGTCAAGTTCTCTCAAATTTATATTTGAATTTGAGAGAAGCTTGAATTTGAGAAAAACTTAACCCTTTCTTTAATTCTATTATCTGCAGTTTTGTATGAGACAATATAGAGAGTTAGGCAAATTGAAAGGGTGAGAGACTAATAATTTCTTTATACTTGTTTGAGGATTATAGTGAAATTGCAATGATTGTGGACATAACCATTATTTTGAGGTGCATTTAGTAAATTTTTATGTCTTACATATATGCATGTGGGGTGGCTCTAAATGCACTCTGAAAGTTTGGTTGAACACCCTGTGAGCGCTATGCCTTTTTTCGAGTCTAAAGCCTGTTTCCCAAATAGACTCGCTTTGACCAACAAAGAGTTGCCGCTTAATTTTTAAAGGGGAATTAAGAAACCTTTAATGATGAAAACCAAGTTAAGGCATAGTTCGTCATAACTAGAAAATTTCTAGATTTGAGAGCTCAGGTACAAAAGGGGAAGGCCATTTACATTGAAGCACCCCCTTTTGCCCAATCCAAAGATTGGCCTCTACTCACTTTCTATTTTTTGATTTTAGTGGTTAATTATTTCACACAAACTTCATTATTAAACCTAAAACCTTTAACTAACCTAGAACTATCATTTATTACAGATTAAGAGAATAAAGCCATATTTTCCAAATATGATGATTTTTAATAATAAGTGGATTTTTTTATAATCCATAGCCATAAACTCAATCTAAAATTAACAATATTCACAAAACATTCAAAACATACAATTTTGCACACAAAGAGCATCTAACTTGCATAATTGAAAGACAATACAAATAATAAATACATGCAAAGGAAACAGAGAGGACTTACCCTGGATGCCCACTTACGTGTCTTACATGCATGCATAAAATAAACATGACCTAATCATGCAACTAATACACACAAAAATGCATGAACCTAAGCCCGGCTTGAGACTAATAATGATGCTTATGCACAAAATACAACTAACACTACTAGAAAATGGGGTTTTAGCCATGGAACTTTTTGCGATGGTTCGAAAATCGTCGCAAAAAGCAAGTTTTTACGACGGCAAAAAATAACGTTGCAAAAGGATTTTTTTTGCAACGCCAACTGACTATTGCAAAAAAGGGACCACATAAATACTATTATTAGAGACGGAAAATCCAAAACCGTGGCAAAAAGTAATATTATACGCGACGGTACATTACCCGTTGTAAATTTCTTTTTTCGTCTTGCGGTTTTTGTATTTTTTTGCGACGTCGTTTGTTAGTCCGTCGCAAAAAGTTTTATTTTTGTGACGCCATTTGTTAATCCATCGCAAAAGGTTTTATTTTTGTACATTACCCACCGTATTTTTAATGTAAAATGTGTATGTGCTTTTTTGTTTTTTCCTTTTTTTTTTCTTTTCTTTTTTGGCTAGGCAAAAGAAATTTTTTTTTTTTTTGGGTTCAACAAACTGATTTTTTTTGTTCAAGAAACTGTTTTTTTTTTTTTCCTCTTTCCTTCTAATGTTTCCTGAAAAATAAACAAAGCCCAAAGTATAATTTTATGGTTCAACAAACTCACTACAACAAAAAAGACTTTCCTCGGCATTTTTTTTTCCAACATTTCTACAAAACTCTACAAAAACAAAATTATTCTTGACATTTTTCAACAAACTCTATAATTTATGATATTGTTTTAAAACACGATACTTGAGTTGAACTAAATATCATTTTTCTCGGTGTTTTAGTATTAAGTTACACCTCGTTTGGGATCATACTTTTTTTAGTAATTTTTTGCTTTTTTGACTAAAATATGATGGAAAAAAAACTAATATATTTGGGATAACCTTTTGATTTTTTTATGAAAAGATGTGCAAAAAGTAGAGAGAAAAAGGGAATTTTTGACTTTATGATATAGGTTGTTGGCTTTTTGATTTTTTTAGTGACTTTTTGACTTTTAGGTTAAAAAATGATGTTGCCAAACGAGGCTTTAGAGATATTTTTTTATGCCATCCAAAACTACGTCGTTTTGGCATAGACTTCAAGTAAAACCCTACCTATATTGTTCTCATTCCAAGATCCGTCACCAAGCAGCGGTTCTCTGCCTCACAGGTATGTCTATATGGCTACTCTCTCTCTACCGCTCTATCTTCATTTTTCTAGTTGTATGTTTGTGAAGGGTGTCGGGGGTGGGATTTCAATGCTGGGGATGTGGCAGTGTTGTGGTGGGGAGGAGGATAGCGGATTTGTGGTAGGGAAGGAGGATAGCGGATCTGTGGTAGGGAAAGAGAAGGGGGTTTCGGTATTGGAGGGTAGGGTAGATGGATATGGGTCGTTCATATAGGAGGAGGAGAAAAAGGAGGGTAAGGGTGGTTTTCGTGGTAGAGATGTTAGTCGGTGAAGAGGATTTCGGTAGTAGAGATAGCGGGGCTGTGATGGGGAAGGGTGTTTTTGATAGTCAAGAGATGGTGGGGCTGTGTTGGGGGAGGTGGAGGAGGTGGTGGTGGTGGTGGTGGAGGGTATGGGTTGTTTTTTGTTTCAATTGATTTGTTGCTGTTACTCAACTGTTACTGAAGATGGGATTTGGGTTTATTTAATTTTGGTTCAAGTTTTGTGCGGTTGTGGAATTTGGATTTGACTAACTACTTGGCTATAATTGCTTAAAGGAGTTCTAGGGTTTTTAATTACATTTGTGGGCTTTGATGTTTCTCACTATGGTTTCCATGGATTCATTGCTTTACCCTTTGTTTTAATGCGTGTGCTGTTTTTTTTTTTTTTTTTTTTTGGGTGTCTTATTCATGGAAGAAAATTGGGGGCTTCAACTAGGGATCAGTTTCTAAAATTTAGTGCTTTACCTTTCTAAAATTCAGAACTTATTTTCTGAATTTGTTTTGAAAAATTAGAATATAGTTTGGCAAAAATAAACATCAAAAGAGGTCTTTTTTAATTTTTGAAAGTTATTTCCTGAGAAAACCATATAAAAAGACTGAGTGTTTACATTTTTTTTTTCTTTCACCAAACTAGTTTTTGAAAAAAATTTGGAAAACTAGATCCGAAAGCTCAACCAAACAGAGCAGCATGTTTGGTTTTATTCTCATTTTTCATGTTTTTGGAAACAAACAATGAAAACTTCAAAAACATCCATTGTTGTTTAAAAAGTGAATTGCTCCGGTATGCTTTGATGTCTTATATTGCTCTCTTGTGGATTAGTTTTTGCATTTGCTTCAACTTAGAGGCATGAAGCTTATTATTCTTATTTTTTAGTTTTGTAATTTCTTGAATCAATTGCATTCATCCTTGTTGTGTTTAGGCCGAGTAGAGTGAAAATTTAGGAATATCTAACTGTGAAAAGAAGTCCTTTGGGTGGGTTTCTTTCCATCACTGTGAGTTTCAGCTTTTGGGCCTGGAGTTCTTGATTTCAAACTAAAATTAAACTGCATTCGGATTTGAGAGGAGTTGAACTAACCATTGTGTGAATTTATTTTATTTAACTTTACAAATGCTTACAATCAGGTTTCATGATTTTATTATGATTGTTTCTCCCCTTTAATCTACTCTCTTATAGTTCATTTGTACCTATTTGACTTCCATGCACGGTAACATTGATTTCATGATTTCACTTTTGTGTTAAGATTCTGCCTTATTTTATTACTTTTTCGATCTTGCTTTCTCTTTATCTAGTTCATTACAATTCAAGTTTTTTTTCATGTTACATGTTGCTATTTTTTGGCAGTACAATGAAATTCTTGGCAAATGAGCTTTTAAAGACACTGTGTGAACCTTATTTCCTCATATTGTTTTGAACTTTCATTGTGTGTAATATTTTCCTAACTTCAAAAAAAAAAAAAAAAATTTATTTTGGTTTGTTCTTTGTGTAGTTTTAAAGCATTTGATGACTATGAAGGGATTGAATTACAATGGAATCAGGTGAAAAGATCTATAGAGGTTGTTTTGTGAAATTCAATACCAGAAAACACAATTACATACGTTTGGTAGCTTTAGTTATTTTGTGCTTTTTATTATGCTATTAAATATGCTGTCAATGAGGAACACAATAATCTAGATTCATTTATTTCTTCAATTTTTCCCTACCTGTCTTTCTCCCCCTGCTGTTTATAGTTAAAAATATTCATGATAATGATTAAATTTTGGTTAGTTGGGGTTATAACTTACACTGCGGGAATCGTTCTTCAACAATTGACAATTTGTGGTAGAGAACTCATGGCTTCAGAGAGGAGGCATTGCTTATAATACAATTTTGTTATATAACAGTCGGTAGTGGCCACAAGTGACATGGTTCATTCTTGACGTTCTCTAATATGAGTTGTGCATTTTAATTTTTCTTTTTCTTCATATTTGTTGACACTGTTAAACCAATTTGATAAGAATGGACTTAGATTTTAATTTTAAGATTGTTTTGTATTGAATTTGTTTTGGGTCAAAAAATTTAGGGTTCTTTGTTTGTTGGACTTTTGTGAGCACTTGGAATTTGGTTAAATTAGTGTTTAGTCGCTTTGTATTTAGTTTTCCACCACAAACACCAATCTTAAAATGTCAGGTTACGAAGTATAATTTATGTCTAGATTGATTTGTTTAACCTTGGTTGTTTAGGTAATGGATTTAATTTTTGTGCCAGCTAAAGAAAGTGATAATGGCATTTTTACCAATCATTGCTTCAATCACTCAGTTAGTCATCTCCCTCCTATTCAAAAGGTACTTCAATTCTTGCTTAGTTTGCTACCTATGCATACATAATAAGCACATGGTTTGATTACATTATTTTTATCATGTGTCCTAATGTAAATTCTGAAGAGAAAAAGTAGATTGTTGATTCTTTACCAAAATAGCAAATAAATTTACTCAAGTCTCATGACCCCCACATGCGCAGCTCGTGGGGTCTAACTAGTCAAGGTAAAATGAAGGCAAAAAGAGATATACATAGTCATACTTTGATTTGATAGTTTTTTCCTAATAGCACCTGCATCAAATAGTGAGTCATCTTCAACCCTACTAGGCTGCTACTTGTCACCCATCCTGTTTAATGCAAACCTTGATTTTCAATAGGCTCCTCAAGAACCTATTACATTAGAATCAAACATTAGCACAGTTAACACTTTTTTAACTGTAAATGATTAGTTTATTTCTTTTTAATTTCTTTTTGCAGATGCAACCATTTTGAGTACGTGATGATATTTGTGCATATTGATATTGGACTTTACAATCTTATTTATTTATTTTATTTGTTGAAATAAATATCAAATGTTTTACATTGTAAATGATTTTTTTTTTTTTTGGTTTCTTTTTGCAGATGCAACCCTTTTGAGTACGTGATGATATTTTTGCATATCGATATTAGAGCTTACTATTGATTTCAAAACAAGCTGTAATATATATGTTTTTTTATTTGTATTGTTGATGCTTTTGTTTTGTTTTAGATACAAAATTTGAGTTCTTGAATATAAAAAATTATTAGTATTGTTGGAGAATGTTTTACATATTTTTGTAAAGAATATCTGTTTGACAATTGTTATAAGGTACATATATATTATTCTTGGTATGATTTTGAGGGATGTGGATGTGGATGTGGATGTGGATGTATTTTATTTTACAAAATATTAATAATTTGTATAAGGAATGAATTAATAAAATATATATTGATTTTATGAAAATAATTTTATTGTGACAATAATAAACCGTCGCTAATGCAATCATAATTTTCTTACATTTTAAAAGTGACGGGTTAACTTGTTGCATATGCATATTAGTTCAAATTTTTAGCGACAATTTAAACTGTCGTAAATACGATATTAATTTAATTCTACTTTTTTTGCGACGTTTTAAACCGTCGCTAATAATACTTTTCGTGACGTCAAATACCGTCTCTAAAAAAGTTTTGGCGACAACAACCAACATCGTCACTAAAAGTGAAGTTTTTTTCCCTTTTTTTGTGTGAGGTTAAACCGTCGCAAAAACCATTGATTAGCCGTCACTACAAGAAAGCGACGGTTTGTAATCGTCGCAAATACTTTTTGTTACACCTCCTCCTGCCACCCCTCATTTCCCGTCGCTACTCCGTCGCAAAAAGTCTTTTGCAACGATAAGTGGACCTTTTGTGACGTTTGAAACCATCGCAAAAGGTCCGGTTTTTAGTAGTGTAACAAGTTTTAAAAAAAAAGAAGCATAAATATAAAATAAATTACATGACGATTCAAACCGGGCCATGCATGGTTATTATATGATTAAAAACAAACTTAAGACATGCTGTTTTAATTAAAATAAAGAAAATATGCAAGAGAAGGCGAGAAAGTTAATGAAACTAACAAGCTATAGGGTGGAATGAAGAACTAAAGCAAAAAAGGGACTGAAATAATATAGGTAAGGATGTTTTTACCTGCTGGTTTGCTTAAACTATAGTATACATAAAGAGAATAGTAAGAAAAGTCAAGTTCCTTGCTTGGAAGCCTCCCTCAAGCTTTGGTTCCAAGTTATTGTTCAAAAGCTTCGGTCGTTAGGTATTTTCAGAGGCTTAGAGTTGCTACAGGTAGGGAACTTTCATGGCTAAGGCTAAGGGAGAGGAGAAGAGGGTGTTTTTACTCTCTAAGTTTCAAAAAATGGCTCAAAGTCTTAACCCCTTGAAAGAAAGGGGGAGGAGTCTCTTTTATAGGCAAAGGGGAAGGCTCTGGAACCTTTTCAAGGGTTCCATTGCTTTCTCCCTCCGTTTCCCTTAAGAAATGCCCGAAGGTTGAGTTTTCAAAAATGACTCTGTCATGCTTAGATGTATGCACAAGCAACGATTGTGCGCACGCATAGATAAGGTGCACATGCACCTTTTGCCATGGTACATTTGTTATCTCTACATGCATTCCATGTTCTTGCCTTGTTTGTGGCCTAAACAAGTCCAAATTGTTTTCTAATCAATGTTTTTGATAAAACCGGTCACTAATTTCGAAAAATACATTTGATCAAAGAACAACCAGACTTTCCTCTCTTTCTTAGGGTTAAGAAATTGGTTTTGGGCTAAAAATAAGTTCAAGGGTAAAATGGTCAGAAAAGTCAGTTTTTGGCCAAAATGGGGTTACACAGCAATTCCAAACATCCCTAAACATTTTAAAGATGAAATAATTCACCATTTCATCATCGGGAGGCTAGCAAGCGCCTGAAGTCTTAGGGTCGGTCAAGATGGGGTGTTTACAAACCCTATTTCTTTGAACACCCTAACCCTAGTTTTGAATTTTGGCTTTTTAGGTTGAACACTCCCAAACAATTAAATTGACTCCACATTTACTGTCACACCCACCTCTTACAATCACTATCACTGTCGTCGCCTCTTTCGTTGTCGCCGCTTGCTTTAGATGACCACCAATACCTCATTCCCTACCGCCATGATCCGTCACCCTATCTTCTCTTCCTCTCGAAACCCTAGCTATCACTGTCCATTGCCCCTATCTCCTCTTCTTATTTTTATTCTTCTCTTCTAGGGTTTCAAATATGAAAATCTATCCAGGGTTTCGAAAGGAAGTGAAGAAGAAGAAGAAGGAAAAAAAAAGGAACTGAAGGACAGGATTAATGATGGGAAGAAATCGAAAGAAAATAAGCATGACAATGATGGCAATGGTGCAGTGGCAGTTGTAGCGACGGGTAAAGTGTGAAGAAGGAGAAGAATGAGGGAGTTGCAAATGAATAGGGACCATTGGTGATGATAATGACGGAATGGTGGGTAGGAAAAGTCTAATGGTAACACCACTAAAGTGTGGCAACAAAATGGCCAGAGCTGGGCAGTTGGCCGACAAGAGGTAGGGTTTTGGCCATTTCGATAATTTTCTTGAGGGACAAAATTGAATTAAAAAAGCTTTTGAAAATAGGGTGTCCAACCAAATTTTTGGGGTGCATTTAGAGCCACCCATGCGTGTACTTGGTTCACTTCTTCTACGTTCTTTTTTTCTTAAGTAAAATAGCATTTATTTTTTTGCTCTTAGCCTAATTCTTGGAAGAATGTTGGAATCTACCTCACAAAGACTATTCATGGGTTTTGACTCTCACATGTTCAATCCCATGTGTTGGGAGTAGATTCTAATCATTCCCCTTGCATTTACTTGTTTTCATTTCTAGTGTTGTAGTTATGATCTTTGATAGTAACTAAGATCTATTACCTTCAACTTCATATTTCATGATTTTAAGTCATCATTTCCCTTTTAGGTGAGATTTTGATTAGTTTCATGTGTAAGAGAGTAAATCTTGATCACTATTTTATTCTTTCATTTATTCGATTTCCTTTTCTTGTCTAGCTTCCTTCATTAGTCATTATCTGCTTTGTTTCCTTTCTATCCTTCTTTTTCTTTATTCCTTGTTTACTCTTCATATTCATGGTTATGTAGTCTGTCATAACCCGAATCCGCCCCTAGAGGTTAGGATCATAACCGGCCAGTAACCATGAGACACCTATGGCCTCAGTCAAAAGGCGACTATATTTACTATCAAATAAGAGGCTAGAAGCAGAAGCAGAATTAGAAAGTTTGTCCAATGAGCTGTGCATATATGGCATGACAAAAACTCTCAACATTATATTAATAACTCACACCATACAGCCAACATAGAAATATATTTATCGAAGATCATTCAAAATAGTCTTAACAGAAACTAAGTTATATAGTTAGATATAAGACTAGTCCTACGGGACCACAAAAGTAAAAAAAAGAAAGATCATAAACAAAGCCTCGCTTGTGAGGCGTTCCTAACAGACTCCACGGTATGTGGTATCCTTATTGGGTTCACTAGAGTTGAGGTTGAACATCCCGCTGCTCACCTACATACATATAAATAAAGAGTGAACTAACGCCCAGTGAATAATACCAAAGTAAAGAGGTTTGGTGAATGAGCCCCTTTTAATAGATAAGCATGTCTAATCAATCTGTAGGCATTTTATATTAGAACGACCTCGAGTCTAATATGCGACAGAACGACTTTAAGTCTAACAGATAGCAGAATATATAGTACGAGTTCAATCATTACTCAACATAATAGAATGGCCTCGGGCCCAATAGTGTACAAAATGACCTCAAGTCCAACAGTTAACAGTTTCCCTGATCGGATTCAGTTATCTCTTATCAGAATGACCTTGGGTCCAATCATTTACAGTAGTATAATCGCCATTCAATTATTGCAATTGCATATCAGTCATTCAGACTAGTCAGAGATTCAATCATATCATGTCAGTCAATCAGTCTTGTTGGAGAATCAAAATGACCTTTAGGTCTATTTTATCATATATACGGAAGGCCTTAGGCCCAATTCAAATATATTGCACAACCTCGCTCCATGATTCAGTTGTACAGAATGACCTTCGGTCCACTATTCAATTATACAGAACAACCTTGGGTCCATTTATTATATTCATGCCATATCATTCACTTGTACAGATAGCATATCGTTCAGTTGGTTACTCATTCACATATATCAAATCATTGATCCAGAAAAACATACCATATGAGGACAATCAGAAAATAAAATATAAGTAAAATATCTTTACTAAGATATTACTCACAGTGGTCAGATGGCTGAATCGTCCTTGTAGTTAACCCTACATAATTTGCAACACATTGGGTCATAATACAATTCAATCCGTTCTTAACTTGTTTAATTCTCTTAGGCTTCTTTTGTGTTCTTTAATTCATTTAGAATGCTCAATGTATGCCTAAAAATGCTCAAAAATAAAAAAGAACGGAAGTTGAAACATAAAACAACTTTCCAAAGTTTCCTGGAAGAGGGCACTTCGCTCGAGCGCAAGATTAGTCAGTCAAGCGGTTAAACAATTTGCAAGGGATTTGCTCAAGTGCACACTTGGTCACTTGAGCCGTCTTTAAGGACTGCAAAAGAATTGGATGCTCGATTTTTATGCTCAAGCCAACTTCTTGGTCACTTGAGCCAAGATTGAAAATTAAGGGTGGTCACTCGAGCGGTCTTTTGGTCGCTCGAGCCAACCTCCAATGTCTGTAAAAGTACTGGATGCCTTCAATTTATGCTCGAGTGGTAACTTCACCGCTCGAACGATGCAGTCGATTTCTAGGTTTTCCAAAATGCTATTTAGGTTTCAAAACATGGTTTTAAATGGTACAACTTGCATGTTATGTCCTATATTTGAGCCATACAATTACTGACATGATTATATGAGTCAATTCTACAAGATTGAAGTTCAAATCATCATGAATTCATCATGCAAGCCCCAAATCATGTCAAATTCTTTTCATAACTCCAAACCCATGAAATCAAATTCCTTAACTTCATGAATTGTGCATGCATGTGAAATGCAGCCTCTAATTTCATCTCAAATGGTACAAATGATGCTCAAATTCATGAAACTCAACAAAATTATGCATGCATGTGTGATTTGGCACCAAATACTTCATGATAAGTTTATATCTTATATTAATTCACCAATTCTTCTTGAATTCACAAGCTATAAGATCTCAATTCACAACCTAAGGTGTAATTACTCACCTAGAGGCTTCAATTCTCTCAATCCTAGCTAGAACTTGAATTACTCTTCACTATCTTCCAATTCACCAAGCAAATCCTTCAAGTTGAGCTCCTTTTCTCACTTCTTTCTCTCTAGAGTGTATATTTTCAGAATTTTGAGCTCATAATATGAGCTTAAGCACATTTAGGACATATTTATATACTGGCCTAATCAAGATTACTAATTATGATTTAGTGCTAATTGATTAAGCTTAATTAAATTAATTTATTCTAATTATTTTAATTCGAATCAATTTTTAGTTAAATCTTACCGTAGGCTCTAAAAATTATGCTAATCATAATGGCGTAGTCAATTTCGATTTCTATCATCTCTACAGCCTTCAATTTAAAGTTATGACAGAATATAGAACAGATATGTCTAAGATTGACAAATATAAATTCAAAAACACATATAATCACATGATTAGCATCCAAAATCACATTAAGCACATAATCACAATTATAATTAAAGATTAACGGCATAACACAGAATGGGGTTATCACATAGTCGTTTGCATATGGCCCAATTTATCACATTTTGTTAGATATTGTTGCTATTTTGTTATGTTGATTACGTGTTTAGATGATTTATATGATTAAGATGATTCACATGACATTTTAGTAGCAACCGGTCCTATAGGATTCATTTTAGGAATTATTACATTTTTAGACTATTGCATCTAGAGTCATACATATTTTCTATCTCTTTAACCCATTATGCTCATGGCTTGGTGCAGAAGAATACTACTTGAGTTTATTCCCTTTCTTCTACATCCCGTGTGTGTTTGCTTCTTTACTATGTTTAGCATGTTATCATGAGGCTATTTGCTTACTTGAGATATTTTTATGTTTTCTTATTGCCTAGAGGGCATTTTGCTGTAGTTAGATTGTTTCAATCTTTTTTCCATATGAGTTATCTCCTTTTTTCTTATTCTTATTTCAAAAAACTCTTTTCAAATGCGAGGGATAGGAACCTTCCAAAATAGGTGATTTACTCTATATTTGTCTACTTTGTAGTAAAGTTAGCATTAATAATCAAAATATGGACATATTTTGCCAATGATTTTCACATAAAAAATTAGTAGAGGCCTATCTTTAGATCAAGTGAACTAGAAATGCTCAATTCATGACTTTCCCCTTTCATACCTAAACTTTCGAACCGAGTTCTTTGGTCATGGTAGATTAGCGGCTAGATTGGTAGGGGTCAGGATTTACTAGCTTGTCAAAAAGGTTAGGTGCCGACTACAAGTCTAGTGATACGGTCTTTATTTGGCATTTTCATAGATTAACGAATTGTCTGCGAATTTTTCAGATTTAGGCCCTTACTTATTTCACACTTCACATTGTGAACATGACATGGGTGAACTGTCGAGCCTACCAAATACCCTCCGGAGATCCCACACATACTTTCCAACAAGAAAAAAACAAACAAATATATGAGATTTGATTAAGCTTGCAAGGGCCACCGCCCCTCCTTCGTCTGCCAATGCATGCTATGTATTTTTATAAACATTCCCTTTCCTTAAAACTATTTGAAAAGTGAAATATCATTTCTTGGCTAAACTATCTTTGGTGAAATTATTATTATATCATAGGAACTAAGCTGTTCTTGGACATTTGACATACGATATACTATTTGATATGGTCTTATGCTTGTAATAGTGTACTATCATGTTTTATAAAACTGAATTATATTGATTGTTGGGACCATATATAAGCCTATGGAACTTATTCCACTATATGTGGTGATTTTGGCCACTAGAGAACAAATCTGGATTAGGTTGCGATGGCTCTAATGCTCAACAATTGCAAGGAACATACCAGGGCTAAGCTAGGTGACCTTCAATTAGATTGTCTTAAAGAAAAGTCTTAGGTTGCCATCCCGAAGATGACTCTTTGTTCAACGTTGGATACAACTGGCTTGTTGACTTGAGAATTTTGTGACATGTTACTTGTTATTCTATGGTACCCAAATTATGATGATGATTATTGTCTATTTTAAGTGGATACATGTTTTTTGTTATGTTCTTGAGATGCATTGATCATTTTAATTATTAAATTGTGGAACCCTATTCTTTGAATCAAATTGTGTTTATCAAAATTGTAAGCCAATCTATTTTTTGTTATATACATCTTACTTTGGAATTGAATCCTATTTTCAAAACAGTATTTATTATCCATACTTCTACTCATTGAGCTATTACCTAATTTAGTTGTTAAATATTTTCAAGCAAGAGGAGAATTTAGGGTTGGACTCATAACTTGGCAATGACTTTTTTGTGTAGACCTTTAGGACTCATTTTAGTTAGATTTGTTAATTATTGTGGTTATGGTTGGTTTTGCCCATTTTATACTTGTGACATGTCACTAGTGTCACGCCTCAAAAATAATGATAATCAATATGCTTTATAACTCTCAAACATACATACAAAAGCTTACTAATCTCAAACATATAATATCATAAATATTTCCAAAACCATACTTCATTCATTAATCTCCTTCAAATATTACAAAAGATGTCACATGCATTAATACATTTATCAATCCTATATTATGAATCTATAGCATGTGATCTATATATCAGAACAAAAGTAAATAAATACAAGTTCATGCTCTAAACACTACAAGTTTCTAAGACTTAGCTTGGTTACAACAAAAGTGGGTCAAAGCACAATATACAAAAAGCCCTAGGCTTATATAAAACAAAATTTACAAGAAAATGAGCGTTCAGCTCCAACGTCTTTCCAAGTTATCCCTTTGGCGAAGCCAAACCATCAACACCTGAAAGTTGGTTTCCATACAGGGTGAGCTAAGCCCAGTAGAAACAAGTTTAATGATATATATGATGTCCATATTATGAATACACATGAATGTCATTGCCAAAACATGTGTTTTTCCTTTTCAAAACAATGCTATGCTAGAGTTCAAACTACAATTTTTATATCTTTTCTTCAAAACAGAAAACAGGACAGTAAATACATACACTGAAAATCTCTAGGTACGTGTCTGCAAGTAGGCTATAAAAGTACTACCAAAAGCTATTTTACCAATACTAACCAAAAAGATTGGCACCTGATTGCACGGGTTTCTAGACTTTCACCAAGGACACAAAGGCCAACTTAAATAACCACAATCACATTACCTAACCAGATTTACTACGGTATTTATCATTTTTTTCTCAAAACAACACTTTTCAATGCATAAGTGTGAAACAATTTAATAAATGCAACGCATAAGTGAATTGGTTTCAGTTAACCTAGTTCTCATACAATTTCTACAACAAACAATGCTATTTTCCATCGATATCCAAAACAGTTATCTCTATTCAATATATTCCAAAATGGACAATATAACAATCAAGAGTATAACCAACCATTCCCACAACATTTTCACAACAATTATAGTTTTACCTCAACATTTCTCATAAGCAATCTCATTTGTTTTCATATGGTTCAAAACCATGATTCCACAACAAAACAACATAATTCACTTCTCCACCTTGAACACTAATCAAGGGTTTCGGTAGAAAGAGTTGGGGTTTCTCATTTTGTTCAAAACCAACACATTAATTACTAACACAATTCATCATTTTATATACCCAAGTTGAGTTTTAAGAAAACCTTATGGAAGCCCTTTCTTTAAACATCAAAACATACCTTGATCAAATCCAAATACCTCATGTGCTACTCTAATCCAATAGCATATAACAAAGCTATATAACATGCAAATCATTAAAGAAATCCCTACCTCAAAAGCGAAAGAAAAGATAAACGAATCCCCAAAATTGACAAAGACGAAAATTATACTTTTTAGATTACAATGATCCTCTCCCCAAGCCCAACCTTTAATCCCAAAGCACGAGGGTGGAGAAATCCACGAATTGGAATAGATCAGAAGATTAACACAAGGTTTCTAAAGAGAGGTGAGAGCAAATGAGGAAAAAGATCTTTGTAGATAGAGAAAGATATCAAAAAGTGATTAAAAAGTGACTTTCCTTACGAGCGTCAAACACAACATATCAACGAGCGATCAAACCTAGGTCGAGCGGAGGAACCAAACTCCTAGAAGTTCAGACTGTAAACAGACCACTAGAGTGACCAAAACACCGCTCGAGCGAAGAAATCCCTACTTCCAGAAGTTCAGACTGCAAATGTAGAATCTAGGAGAAAGAAAGGACCACTTGAGTAACCAAAACACTGCTTGAGCGAACTCAAGTTCAAACAGCCAAAATCACCCCAAACAACTCAAATCCCACTTGTTTCAAACATAACTCAAACATCCAATTCACAACCCAAGGGACAACATAGGACCAAAATAGATGCCAACAACACCAACCGATACGCAACCCAAAACCAAAGAGTATAAACAGGTAGGGTCTTAACTCGGGCCGTTATAACTAGATTGATTTTTTATTTATTTATGTCGGAGACTATTATTGTATTTACTCTATATGATCATGGATTCTTGTTTATGCTTACGTGTACTTTGAGCTAAGATCATGTGGGCTACAACTGATCATGCCTCAAATTTGGAGAGTGACAGAGTATATGTGTGAAACATGTAATAAGTTTACCTCCAAATTTTAGGCAATTGCCTTTAATTTTTCCAATGGAGCGTGCGACGAGCCAAAGTAGAGCAATAGAGACAGAAACAAAGAATTAGAGTAAAGAGGCCACTGGCGTGAATTAGGGCATGGAAAGGGAAGGGGGAAAAGAGAACCAAAGGAGATGCGTAAATTGGAAAGATAGAGAGTAGAGGAAAGAATGAAGGCATCGCATGGAAGAGTGAGAAAGAGGCAAAGCAAAGAGTGTGAGAGTAGTGGGAGTGTACTATAGTGCTAAGGCTGGGTTGGAAAGGGAAAAAAGAGAGATCCAAATAACATCGTTCTTTGGTGTAAGGGCAAATGGGTCATTTAACATTTGAAAATCATAAGTTGGTAGTTAAATTTCTAATCTCCTTTGTTACTACAGTTTCAATCTTTTCTCGTTGATATGTAACATAAAATTTCTGTTAGCATTGAGAAGTAATTCCCCTATAAAATTATCTATTTTTGAAATAGGAATTAAATCTTTTCTATTTAATAATCTATATAATAGAAATATAATAAATGGCCATTATAATGAATAATTCATGAATGTGAATCAATTTTTTTTTGTTAATTACATTTTTCATCCATATAGTTTGATTCAAATTTCATTATAGTTCATATTGTTTTAATTTGAATAATTCGATCCTCACACTTTAAGTCAAATTTCAATTTGGTCATTCTGTCTAAATTTTTACTAATTTTGTCTACATGTACATCTTAGAAAATTGCAAGTATCTCAAAATTGTTAATTTTAACCTTTAATTTGGATGAAAGGGCTAAATTGAAGCTACATTTAAAGTGTAGGGGCCAAATTGTTCAACTTAAAATTATAGAAACTAAAATAAAATGTAGATCAAACTATAAGGGGAAAAGTGTAATTAACTCTTTTTTTTAATATTATTTTTGTATGAAATTCTGATTGTCGAAATTATGCAATATTTTTCTGTCATGAGGTTAAGTTTCTATATTATTATTGATTTAAATAGAAAAAATATAGTAATACTTTAGTTGATAAATATAAAATTAACTCTTAACAATAAGTCAAGTGGTAATAAAATAATGAGTAAATTACACAAAGCTTAGAAAAAATATCTATAATTGAAGTTTAGAAAAAATATAGTAAACCTTACAATTTTGACATAATTATACGGACCTCCCTTTAGTAAAGTTAAATAGATCGAAACTAATGTAGATAGCGTAGAAGTATAAAGATAAATAAAGTAAAATATATATTTAAGTTTAAAGAAATGATAACATCATTTTCTTCATCATATAATTAAAGAATTACTAAAGAAAATTGGGGGCTTACTATATTTTTTAAACATGAAGAAAGTTCAATATAACTTACCCTAAAATAATTCAAAAATGGAAAATTGCTCTAACCTCACCTAAAGTTTGGATGATATACAACAAGTCCTACAATTTTGACATAATTAGATTGAACCACCTGAAAGATTTAATTCACGTTAACACTTAACTTGCTTTTCATCAATAATTTGTTAGTCACATACTTATGGAAAAATGATGATGTCATATCTTTTACACTGAAATGTATATTTTTCTTTATTATTATTGTGATTTTACAATTTTACTAGAAATAAAAGATAAATATAATTATACCAAAATTGTGGAGCTATTTGTATTTGCTCTATACCTCATGGTCTAAAGTCGGTGTAATTTATCCCTTAAAAAATAGATAAATTACACTAATCTTCATTGAGATTTGAATAAAATGCAGTAAGCCTTACAAATCATCATATATATGAAAGTAGCATTTACCCTTAACATTTCTCTCTCTTTTGTGTGGCGCATCTCTCTTTTCTTCTTATTGAGAAGGGTTCTATGGTTGGTCTGTGACTAAGGGTGTGCGTGGTGCGATTCGGGCGGTTTGAGAGTAAAATTACAAACCAAATGGCGGGTTAGCAAATTAGGGGATTGACAAATTACGGTTTGGGCGGTTTTTGACGGATTGACAAATTGAAAAATATTTTAACTATTTATCATACATTTGCGTAATATATAACACTAATTTGTGTAATATTTTTTAGATATATAACACAAAGTAATTTTACATAATATGTTTCATAGATATAACCACTAATTTGTAATAAATTTCATATCTTAAATCTCTCTCACACTTATTTATACATTGATATTTCATTGGAAGTTAAAAAATATATACGTATTAACTATAGCGGAGCGGAGCGATTTAGTTAGCGGATTATAAATTTTAAAGTTTAAACTGCGGTTAGCGGTTAGAGCGGTGTGGATTGATGCGGATCGGTGCGGTTTTAACAGATTGGGCGGTATTTTGCACAGCCCTATCTGTGACCCCTGGATGTTGAAGGTGTCCTTGGGGTGATATCGTAGTTCCTACGGGGTGGAGATGATGGGGTTGGTCCATGGATTTTCCATCATTTTGTCGCATTTCTCTCAAAGAGTTGAAGGGAGATAGTGCATCAAGCTATTCGCAAGGGCCAACTTGATCCTCTTCCCTATGGATTCCAAATAAGGAAACCCTAGGAGAGCCATTGACTCCAATTAGCGTCCATGTACGATCCATAATAGAGCGAACTAATTGCCCATCCTATCTCTTCTACGTTCTTAACAGCCCTGTGCCAGGGTTTCAGACAGAAAGGAAATAGCATCTTTATTTGAATACCGTCTATTAACCAATTTTTTGGAAATTCTGTTTCTGATAATTGAACACCATTATAGGTGCATTGACATGAGTGTAAAAGAGGTTCAAGAATCCATTTTCTTTTTATATGAGCTAAAATAATTTATTTTGGCTTTTTAACCCCATATTGTAGGGTGGATCTCAAAAGATATGAAAGATATCCCTCTAAGTCGTACATACGACTTTCATCGAATTTCCACAGAATTCTAAATAGAGAATAGCAGGAACATTTAAATCAGTTTAATTCTTTATCGGATCATAAAAACCCACTTTTCAAAGATCTCTTCCCTCTCTTTGGGATTGAACATCAATTATAACTATTTGATAAACAACTCACTAGGATAGATGTAAATGAATAATACCCCCCCTAGAAACGTATAGGAAGTTTTCACCTCATATGGCTCGAGAAAAAATGAGCCACTAGTTCAAGTACAAGATACTATCATTACCGCCTGGACAATTAGACATCCAACCTGTAATCGCAACAACCCCATTGCTATGAACCAAATGAGTTCTACATCATAAAATTTGTACTGCGCACATCATTTAGACGAGATCTAGAAAGTAATGCATGAGGGAATGAAAAAATCAAATAGGAACGAAAAGACAAAGAAATAAAAGATGAGTAAAATTCTGAGTCAAGGGAATGGCCCCTGGCCTCGGATTTCCATATAAAAACACGATGAGCATAAATACCTTCTCTAAATTCTATTATGACAAATTGAATATCTTTTATAAGAAATTGGAGAAAGACATGACGATTTTTTCTAGGAAATCCCCAACGAAAAATACACACTATTACCTCTTTTCTATCGAATCGATCATAACCACTACCTACATTCCACAAAATCTTTTTGCATATCTCTCCTTATTTGGGATCCTATTCACCTCTTTGACCTTCTATTGAATCAAGAAATAGGTTTGATTGTCCATCTTTTTGATAAATAAGGCATCCTTTGGATAATTCAAATCCAAGCAATTGGATTTCCAACTCGGGCCTATATGACATGACCAATCAAGTAAGACTCTAACACCCCACCTTTGTCATATATTCCATATATCACACTAGATAGATATCATATTCATGCATTTGATCCAAGTTCTCTTTGGCCTACATATTCTTTTTCTTTTTGATTTTTATTCTTTAATTCAATTTTTTTTTTCATTCGAGGGTATAACCCCCTTTTGCTTTCTATTAATGTTTTTATTTTCACTACCATTTTCATTTATATTAAAAAAAAAAAAAGTAATTTGCTTGGTATAAACCGTGTTTTTGGTGATATTAGTAGATGCTATTCGAACTACTTTTTTTCTATCCATGTCAGCATTTCGTATAGAGGTTATTATGTCAGCAATTTAGCCTTTTTGAACTTTGTCTGTAACTCACTAGAGGCCTAGAAAACAAAGAAACCTGGTGATACATAAAGCATCTGTACCCTTTTTCATTTCTCAGAAATTTCAAAAAATAGGCTTTCTAGAAAGCCCCAATGACCAGTCTTTACATGAATTGTGGCTAATCGAGTAGCTCTAGAAGCATATATACAAGCTCATAATGAAGGACATGATTTTGCTCGTGAGGGTAATGAAATTATACATGAGGGTGATCCTTTCGTCGACGGATGCTCATATTATACTTGTAGTCTTTGAAGGATGAGAACCAACTATGTAGTATTTATATTGAGAATTAAAGTATTGTGTATGGGTTCGATGGTTAGGACACCGTATCTTTAGAGATAAAGAAAGGTGTGAACTTTTTGTACGTCATATGCCTACTTTTCTTGAATCATTTCCTATTGTTTTAGTAAATTCGCCGTATATATATAATATATATATTGTGACATTTCCTTTCTTACAGCATTTTTAGATTGATTGCTTTTTATATATTGCAACGGTTGATTCCATTGATTTTACTCAATGTAGCTTGTTACATGGGTCATGAGTGGGAATTTAGTTTATGTTTGGGTATGCGACCTTGGATTGTTGTTACATATTCAACTCCTATTGCAGCTGCTATTGTACATGAGATTTTAACCTCATATAGCTCCTTGTTCAATTTTTTTGAAGTCATTGGATCCTTTCCCTTGTTCAAGAATCTCCTCATTTTTTCCACTCCGTCTCAATAGGACCCATTTATTCACATTTTCATTTTCTAATTAAACACTTTCCATTTTTATTTTTGATTCTTCTCAAACACTCTACATACACTTCCAAAACCAAAATTTTGAGGCTCATTGTTGAGACTGTTAAGTCAAAATTTCAGCTCTTGAGGGTGATGACCTTGTGGTTTGTGAACCAAAGAACATTCTTTCTTCAAGAGGTATAACTTTTGTCATCTTTACACTACTGTTTCCTACTCTTTTCTTGCTGTTTTTCACACTGTTTTGGACTGGTTTTGTGGGCTGAAACTTGTGATTTGAAAGCTATCAAAGGTGGAGGGGTTAACCACCCTTTCTTGAACCTTATTCTATAGTTTTTACCCTTGTGTTTTCCACTTGTTTCTTTACTTTTAGCTACTGATTTTTAGAGTTTTAGGAGGCTAAAGCATGTGATTTTAAGGTCCAAAAAGTGGAGGGGTTAGCCACCCCTCCTTTGGCTTGCTTACTAGCTTTGTTCTTTTTTTCTTTTACTTGTTTTTTCTAGCTTTTCAAACTAAATTTCAACACTATTTTTTTTAGTTTTTGGGGTTGTTTTAGCATGTTTGCCTAGTTATGCTTTGAATACCATGCTTATAGTGTTGTAAAGTCCTCATGGATTTGGGGGTTTAGGCCTTAGACACCAATCTATTTGAGTTGATAGCTTTTCATTCATTTTTTTTGTATCAATACTCATACTTATGATCATCATCTTTGCCTAAACATCTCTGCAACCTCCCTTATTTCTTGGTTTTCTTTGTTTAAGAGTCATTTCAAACAATTGATTGTTGTTTAAGGCATGAGAAAGAGACTTTCCATGCTTAATGGTTTAATCTCTTCAGAGGTTCATTATCAGGGCATTACATCTCTCTCATGCTAAGTACAACTTCATGTTTGACACTTCTTTTCATTAGTGGACGTAGTGATCACTTTTGGACAAAAATAAATGAATAAGGAATGGAAAGTAATGTAAAAGAGACTAATAAAATTGGACTAAAAGAGGCAAAAGATAATAAAATTGAGTCGGGGTTCAATCAGACGTTATATTGAACCTATTGCATCTTGAATTATTACATACTCTTTAGTGATGTCAATGATTCAAGAAGCAATATCTACCACTTCCCTTGAGGTAACTCCATGATAGGGAGGAGGTTTTGTTGGTCTTTTATTTCTATTCATTGAGCCTTTTTCTTATCAGTTCATAGATCATCATAACTTTGCGACAATTGATGGTTTGTGAATCGAGTCTACTCCTTTCTTGATCAGTTTCATGATAGAGAGAGGCAAAGAGGATGTTCTCAGTTGCATGTGCACAGGTCCTTGCTTCCCGTGCGAGTCCTTTAAATTCAATTTATAATTCGTGTGTTGTAAATAATTAATTAGATTCATTTAAATTTGTAATAAGTAGTTAATTAGTTTACTCCATTTATTTGATGTTGTAATAATTAGTTTACATAGAACATTCATTCAGACCCTCTTGTATGAGGACAAACTAGTAATATTGCGTGTCTCCTAACCCCTATTTCTTTCTCCCTTTTATTTATATGCTTATAATGGTAGCGTCATGTTTTATATTTCCATATCATTGCCATGCCTTGCATCCATTTTGCATGCATTGAGTTTGTCATGTTAATAAACCGAACCTAATAGTTGCATTTCGTATGTGTTGCATTACCTACTCGCATATTAGAGCATGCATGTTTCTAACTATTTCTTCTATTTTGGCTTGCCTCAATTTAGTACTAGGTGAGCATTTTTGCTTTAGCATATTGCATGACGGTTTGTGTTGTCATATCAAGCATATTACTATGAGGCTAAGTGCTTATTTGGTATACCTCTTAAATGCTTGTGGATGAAGGCCGGTTTGCTTGAATTGGGATGATTTGATTAATGCATATATGAGCTGACTTTTTCAAATAGCGCATATCCAAAACTCTTTCAAAGCATGAAATCAAAGCATTCCAAAGCGAGTGACTTAGGCTATACTTGTGTGCCTTACATAGTAAGTTAGCATAATAAATCAGAACAAGAGCATATACATATATAAAAATCACATCATGATTAGTAGAGACCAATCTTTGATCGGGTGAGTGGGGTGCTCAATTCATGACCTTCCGCTCCCATACCTAAGTTCTCGAGCCGAGCACTTTGGTAAACAAGTGGCCTTTGGCATGAGTCACGGGTTTCCTAAATTTCTCAAAAACATTTAGGTGGTGACTCTGAAATATGACAATGCAGTCTATTTTTGGCATTTCTGATTGTAAATCGATTTTCCAAAGATTTGCCAGATTTGGACTCTCATTTGTATTTTTCTGTTTCACATTGCACTTGTGAAACTAGATTCAGAACCACGGGAGTCCGAACTATAGAGCTATCATATCCGAGAAGACTAAACCCCTCCGAGGAGCACAAAAAACCAGTTACAGTCAGCTGCTCTGTTTACTATAGTTGCATAACCTACAATTATGAACCGGGTTATAGAAGCACAACGGGGTAATCATGAGGTAGAAACCCTCCGGGAGAAGATACCTAGTGGGAAGGTAGAAAAGGGATTAAACGTGTATTCTGACTAGAGTGTTAGATACCTAGACCGTCTTTTTGTGCCAGAGTCTTGTCGAGATGAGGTACGCCGAGAGTTTCACCACTCACACCTTGCAATGTATCTGGGGAGGCACAAAGATGTATCGCAACCTTAGCTGCCACTTTTGGCGGAGGGGAATGACGAAGGACGTAGTCGTGTTTGTATCGAGATGCCTTAATTATCAATAAGTGAATGCCGAACATTAGAGACCAATGGGTTTACTGCAATCCTTACATATAGCTGAGTGGAAGTGGAAGCCTATCATAATGGATTTTGTTGTAGGTCTTTCGAGGACTCAATGGGGCAATGATGTGTGTTAGTGATAGTCAACCAGTTAACTAAGTTTGCACACTTTGTACCTATGTGCACGAGTGACTCAGTAGATTATCTTGCCTACCTTTATGTTAGGGACATAGTTTGACTTCATGGAGTCCCTGTGACTATCATTTCAGATAGAGATCATTGTTTTATGGCCTAGTTGTGGCAAAGCCTACAGAATGCCTTGGGTACTAAGTTGACTTTTAGTACTACCTATCATCCTCAGATTGACGGGCAATCAAAGCGTACCATTCAGATCTTCGAGGATATGCTTCAGAGTTGTGTCCTTGACTTTGAAGGGTCATGGGAGAGGCACTTACCTTTAGTGGAATTTGTTTATAACAATAGCTTCCAATCGAGTATTGGCATGGCACCATTTGAGGCCTTGTATGACCGACCGTGTAGATCTCCAGTGTGTTGGGCCAAGGTGGGTGGCGTACCTATGTTAGGTCCTAAGTTAGTTCAGGAAACGATAGAAAAGGTTATGCTTATTCGTAAGAGGCTGGTTACGGCTCAAAGTCACCAGAAGAGCTATGCCGACCGTAGGAAAATGCCGTTATCTTTTGAGCAAGAAAATCATGTATTCTTGAAAATATCACCGAGACGGGGTTTGATGAGATTTGAGAAGAGCAGAAAGTTGTCTCCTAGATTTATTGTGCCTTTTGAGATGGCCTTGCCACCACAGCTTTCCGAGATTCATGATGTGTTTCACATTTGTATGCTTTGGAAGTATGAGCCAGATCCATCACACGTGTTGGATTGGATCGAGTTAGAGGTAGATGAGGATGCCTTGTATGAGGAGAGACCAGTTAGAGTTTTAGATACTGAAGACCAAGTCTTGCGTTGCAAGATAATTCCCTTAGTAAAAGTGTTGTGGAGACATCATGGGGTTGAGAAGGCGACTTGGAAACGAGAGGCGGAAGTTTGTGAGAAGTATCCGAACTTATTTAGTAATGTTTGAACTTGTATTGAAACCCTTGTTATGTTGAATTAATATAAACATTGTATATATTTTGGAAATATGAATTGTATATTCAATCCTAAGAACTTGTTTGTAATTGTGATGAGAATGAGTAACCAGTGGATGGGTCATGGTTGTGAGTTCAATTTATTATCATTGTTGTCATTGGTCTTGTTGTGGATCAAAAATTTTAGGGTGCGAAATTCCTTAAGGGGGAGATTATAGCGATTTTGGTTTAGACCCGACCCATTTATTGCTTTTGAATCTAGGAAACCATATCCGTGGTGGTTGTTCTTCTTTCTTTCATGTTTGGTCTTGACTTTAGGGGTCGACACCAGTCTTGGTGGTGTCAACACTGCATTCATTTTCTTGTTTTGTTCAACTTCGAGGGTCGACACCAGTCTTCCTAGAGTTGACCCTTGTTTGTTACTTTGCTCTTGGTGTTGCTACTAGTTTTTAGGGTCGACACCAGCCTTCCTAGGGTCGACCTTTGTCTGCTGTTTTGTTCTAGGTTATCTATTGAAATATGGGGTTGACCCTTGTCTATTGTTTTGTTTTGGGTTATCTACTGAAATATAGTGTCGACCCTTGTTTGCTACACACATAAGTGTCTCTGCATTTTCTTCTTGAAGGTCGACACCACTGTCTTGAGGGTCGACCCCTGTGTGTATTTTCCATATTTTGGAACAGCTTTGGGCTCTACTTTTGGAGGGTTTTGACTTATTCCTTTTGTTGACCTTGGGGCTCTTACTCTATTAGTATCTAGCCACTATAAATAGGCTCCAAAACACTTTCCTCTCATTATTCCCTTATCTTTTCCCTTTTTATTCATGGCTTCTCTCTCTTTCTCTCAAAACTTAACTTCTCTCACTTAGATCTTTAGATCTGCTCACTTAGAGGTACCTTCTCATCTTGGTCCTTTGAAATAGATTGTAGATTGTGTCAAGGCTTTCTTTTGATCCAAGAGGTTTGTAGTTTCATCAACGTTGAGTTTCTTCCGACTTTTCCTCTTCCCCTTCTAAGCTTGAGGTAGGAATTTCTCCCCATTTCCTTATGATTTTTAACTTAGTTATTTGTTTTTATAAAACAACATTATGAAAAAGGGGGTTTTTGAACAACCTAGGGTTTGGGCTTGATATCAAAAAGAGGGTTTTCAAATAGTTTATTGTAAATGGTTGTGGATAGATATTTATTGTTGAGACATGCTAAAATGATGGATTTTTACCTTGGGAAATGATTTATAAAAAAAAGAGATTTTTTTTTTTTGCCCTATAAGTC
Source organism: Camellia lanceoleosa (assembly GCA_025200525.1). Classification (NCBI taxonomy): domain Eukaryota; kingdom Viridiplantae; phylum Streptophyta; class Magnoliopsida; order Ericales; family Theaceae; genus Camellia; species Camellia lanceoleosa. The sequence continues at coordinate 68,084,252 of CM045772.1, read as the reverse complement.
TCAAATGTTGATTTTGTATTGATAAATGGAAAATCTCAAATGGTGGAGTTGGGTATGTATTACCACTCATATCTTGAAATTTGAGAAAGTTATCTTTACGGAAAATTATTTATCTGTTAGAGATATCTGTTTTGGGCTATTGGGGGAGGATATCTATTATTGTTGTAGAAATTGCATGAGAACTAAGAGTATTGAAACTATTTTCTCATCCATTGCATTAAGCATTGTTACATATTTAACACATTTGAAAATGTATATTGTTTTGAGAAAAATGGTAAATACTTGGTGAATCTGGGTAAGGGGTGTGGTTACAATGTTAAATTGGCCTATGTGTCTTTGGTGAAAGACCAAAAACTCGTGCGGATAGGTGTCGAGCATTCCGATTAATATCGGTAAAATGACAAATTGGTAATACTTATATAGTTTACTTACAGACACATACCTAGAGATTCACAGAGTTGTATTAACAATCCCGTTTTCTATTGAAAAGGAAATGTTTTATGAATTATGATATAAACCTAGCATGACATGGTTTTGAAAGAGATATAAAACATTTTGGCACTAGTATTCCATATGCATTCACCCTATAACTCTGTTAAGATTCATATACTGTGTTGGATTATTTCTACTAGATTTTGGCTCACCCTATATGGGAAAACCATTTTTAGGCGCTAATGATATACCTCCACCAAAGTAATAGCTTAGAAAGACTTGGAAACAAGGACTTCATTTTGTTTATTTTGTTGTATTTATTTTATACAAGCCTAGGGCTTTAACTGTATTAGATTTAAATCTATTTTGTTATAACCAAGCACTATCTTGGAAAACTGTAAGCCTTTAGGGCATTTCTTATTTGTTTAATTTTCATTTTATCTCTCTATTATGTAACATATGCTATAGATTTAGGGTTAGGCTTGTAAATGTATATCTGTATATGTTACTTTTTGTGCACTCAATTAGAACTAATGGAAACTAATTACTTCTTCATGTGTTGTTGTTTAATGAATATGGTGAGTGGTTTATTGTCTTTTATTCCGGAGCATGGCAAATTTTATCCTCTTAAATCTACTATATTTTTTAAAAGTCCTAAATCGTCCTATATAAACCAACTATCTCTTTATTTTTGGAGTTGAACAATCAAAAATGATATATCTGTTTTCAAAACTCCTATATAAAAAACAAATCTTCTCATTTCTTATTAAAAAAAAAAAACGTCATCTCCTTTTTTTTTGTCATAACCCAAACCCATCCCTAAAAGTTTGGTCCATGACCGGCCTATACTTAGGCCTCAAAACAAAATTTCAAAATAATATCTATTCAAATACAGGGCCTTAAGCAGAAGCAGATACAAAAATAAAATCAAAACGTCCATTGAGAAGTGCTTAAATGCCAAGATCTTAAACATTACATCATATATACAAATGTCACATACACAGTTCATGTAAACACAGTTCAAGTCATATAGGTATACACAAAAGTTTACAACCCGAAATTTACATATGAACCTAATGCGTCATAAAAGCCATCATAGCCTGAACAATACTAAGCTTGGTAAATTATACTACGTCTTAACATGGAGACACTTCCTGGATGGCTTGACAGAGAGGTGGATCTCGTTAAAACTCTAATGTTGATTCCCGACGGCTTACCTACATATATATAAAATAAAATGGTGAGCTAATGCCCAGTGAGTAATATTAAAGTAAAGAGGTTAATGAATGATGTCCTTAACATTAGGAAAACATATTTCACAGTTTAGAAACGTATCTTAAATCCTTTCAAAACAAACATTTATTGTATCATAATCCATGCCTTTTCGAATGGAATACATAATTGAACTATTACAAAACATTTTACGTGATACGTGGTACGCCCACTTATACAAAAGGTTAGAAGCACATTTCAAAATAAGACATCCATTCATGCATATAAAATAACACATCGTAACATGAGTTATATAGCGATGTAAAAACATTTGTATTCATATCATATGTTCTGAATGACCTCGGGCCCACATATATCAAAACGGCCTTGGGCCCAATCATATTTCAAAACGACCTTAGGTCCAAACGTATCATATCGTATCACTGTATCTAATCATGGAGTAGATAGAACATCGACATGTCCCAACCTCTCATTGGGCCCAATTCATGTATGTATGGATCCAAGAGGTGACTCGAACGGACTCTAAAGGTGACTCCCACTGTAGCACTTAGTTCCGTACAACACTTTGTTCCATATTAAAAGTCAATAAGTCTTAAAGACCGAACAATCATGCCATAGCATAAACGAAATAGATAAGCGGAACGGCCTTGGGCCCACCATATCATATTACAAAATAATTCACATTTCTTGTTCATAACTTATTTCGCATTTCTTGGAAAGTTGTGCATTTAGATAAAATATAACATTTAAAGAATCATGTCATACATAAATCAAGATAGATAGTGAAAAACATATCTTTACTATATTATTACTCACAACGAAGGGCTCCTGGTAGCAATTAGATGATGTCCTCGTCTTGACCTACAACCACAATTACATAACACAACATATGAATATAATCGATCCCTTTCTTTGCTCTTTAATCAAATATTTATGGTGGTTCTAAACTCATTAGTCTTCAATAGGTCATAATCCGTGTCAAGAAAAATAGGAGGAAACGAAAGGAAAATGGGTTAGAAGAAAAAATGGTATAAAATCGGTAGATAGAAAGTGAACAACCTTCACTAATTTGAGCATATCTATTAGTCTACTTAGAATTTGGGTGTGAGACTATACCATTGGAAACTAGACTTCCAGGGCTTGAATTTAGGCTCAAGAATCACTTAAAACAGAGTCCGAATGAGGGACATATGCTTATTTGAAAGTGGGCTGAAACAAGGGTGCCCCGCACCTGCGGGAAATAGGGCCGCATGTGCAGGAATTAAGCCATACGTGTGGGACAAGGTGCTTTTATTTCAGAATCAATTTTGGTGCTGGAAGTGGACTGTCACATGTACAGGAAGCCTCGCCGAACGTGCGGCTGTGGGCAAAATCTACTGTCCGAAATTCTTGTTTGCTTTAACACTTGTTTTTCCATTTTCTAAGCTTGGTTCAACTCTAATCACCCAAAAACATGTAAAATTACCCCACAACATGATAAAATAACATCATTCAAGTGTAATTTCATCTCAAACAAATCAATCTTTGCCTCAAGTTCAAGATCAATGTTTCATCTTTCATAATCTTGAAAGTTCCCAAAACACAACCCACAAACATACTTGATCCTTGCATAAATCCTATTCTATAGACAATCTAGTGTTCATTTCATATGTTATTCACAAGATTGAGCTCCAATCATAAACAAAATCAAAGGGCCCAAGTTCTAATTTCCTAAATTTAGCTCAATTAAATATATAGCACAAAACTCTAACCCAAATGGGCTTCAAATCTTTCAATCTCATTATGACTTCATGAAATTGATGAATTAATCATAAGGATTCAAGGTACATTTCCATACCTTAGTTCAATCTTTGCTTTTCCCTTATCTCTCTTTAATTTTCCAAGATTTCATGGTTGATCTTCTTCCTTACTCTCCAATCTCTTCAATTTGTCTTCAAATCCCATGAATGTTGAGCTCTCTCTCTCTTAGAAAAGCTTTCTCTCTCCTTTGCTCTCTCTCTCTCTCTCTCACAGTTCTCTCCCTCTCCTTCAGATATTTTTGGACTCAAAGTGATGAGTTCAACTCATATCATATATATATATATAGATATAAGCTTATCACAATTAGGGAGAGCCAAACGTACCCTTACGAATCGTACAAAATCAAATTTCAATTAAACTTCCCAGATGACTCTAAAAATCATGCTGATCATAACTATGTACACCGTTCTGGTTTCTAAAGTGTCTAAGGCCTTCAATTCACAGTGCAAAGTTAACCACCCAAACACACCTTAACGAATTAGACGAAATAAATTTCCAATTAACTTTTCCAAACGACTCTAAAATTCCCATTAGTATATCCATGTACTCAATTTTGATTTCTAAACCCATAAAGGTCGGCAATTTCAATTTCAAGGTTGTAACTCAACAAATAATTCCTTAACTCAAACAGATATAATTAAATTAACGCACATTAACCCATAATTAACTAAAAATAATTTTTAATACGCATTTTGGGGTCGTTACATTTTTTTACATTAATGATGATTGAAGAATGAAGGGGCAAAATTACTGAAGCCTATTTATATGGGACCTAGTTAGGCTGGACAAAGGTTTCCACTTCAAAATGGGCCCTCTCTCCCATTCTAAGATGAGTCGAGCTAAAGGATCAGTCTTGGCCCATTCCCCACTCCAAAGTGGGGAAGACCATAGGCTTGGCCCTAGCACCCATTCCCACTCCGAAGTAGGTTAGTCCATAACTTGGGTTCCAAGGCTCCTACTTCAAGACACATGACCCTAACAGATCAACCAACATCGTGTAAGTAAAGGATGTGTAGTGCCCGCGAACGACGGAACCGCTCAACAGAATCTTCGCTCTCCTCTATTATGGGGTGCACTAGCATCACGGCTGAGTGCCAGGCGACGAATGGGGACGACTGAGTACTAGGCAGCAAACGAGGGAGCTTGATGAACAAGTCATATGATCCTTAAAAAAGGTAACTTTACTTTCCTTGAGAAAGGGCGATCTTTGGACTCTAGAAACACATTGGTTTTCTTTATCTTGTCTTTACCAAACTCCGGTATTGACTTAACCGCCAGAGGGGTTTTTGACAAATCCTTGGTCAGGCAGCCTAACCATTTGTTCCTTGTGCAGGCCTTCACTTATTGGTGCACCAGGGTTCGTCCACGAAGTTCTATCTTACTCTATTGTGGAAACCAATCCGCACATTTGGCGCCGTCTGTGGGAATCGTTCAATTGCTTTATGACGAACTCCGGCGATGGGTATTGAACGAGCCTTGCAACTTGGGATTTGAGAGAATACTTCAGGAACAGAGAGAACCAAAGAAAAGGGGTCTGGCCTTCCCTATCGGGAACGATGACCTAATGGGCTACGACAGTCCAACCCTTGATACAGCGGAGCAACGTCATGCCGCAGCCTATCAGTCATCTCAATGGCTGTTTGTGAGAAAGACCACGGTGATCGTGTCATCGACTCAATGAATCTAGAGATTGAAGAGCTACGTGCTCAACTGAGGAAGCAGATGGTACCTCAGGGTGAGCCAAGGAAGTCTGGAGGTGGACTGTCGCAACAACGGAAGCACACTTCTCTGTCGCCCCCACGAGAAGAACGGTCCAACTATGATCTTGCTCGTGGTAGCATAGTTGATCGATTCTAGTGCGCAATGAGGGAGCCAACATAGGACAGAGAATCCCTGAGAAGACTCTCGCAAGAGACAAAAGTTTCTCAGTCATTATTTAGCAATCTCTCCTCCTTCGCCTTGTTGTGATGAGCGACCGTGTGATTCAAGGACATGGTTGAACGATAACTGAGAGGATGACCGACTGTCAAACAAAGTAACGGAGTGGTGATTAGAAAGGGAGAAGGAGCATCTAGATCAGTCCGTTCATTAGATAGAGCGTTATGCTCTAGACCGACTAGTCTCTTCCCCCTTTTGCCCTAAGATTGAAGCAGTGGAAGCTCCTCATAAGTGCAGTCCATCAAAATTTATCCCTTATGATGGGAAGTCAGACCCCCTGACTCACATCAGCCACTACTGCCAAATGATGTCACTTTGGAATCAGAACAATGCGTTCATTTGCAAGGTTTTTGCCTCTAGCCTTGGTGAGCATGGCCTCCGATGGTATGACAAACTTCCTCCTCAATCAATCTATGATTAGGCTCAGCTCTCTGAGGCCTTTCTCACACGGTTTGTTTCTAATAGCCAAATCCCGAAGGGATTGGACACCTTGTTCAATACTCAGAAGGATAAAAATGAGTCTTTGCGCGAATACGCTTGGCAATATTGGGAGGCATATGGCGATTTAGAAGAAGATGTGTTTGTAGTGAGCTGTTGGAAGCTCTATACTTCAAACAAAGGCTTTTCCTTTCACATAAGCTCAGGCAGTCGTTGACGAAATAACCTATCTCTGACTTGAAAGAGCTGAGGACCCGAATAGAGGAGCGAGGCCGTCTGGAAGATGACACAACCTCTGTACAAGTGTCAGTTGCAGATGAAGGAGTTAAGGCCTCCTGGCAACATAGGGCCAAGCAGCCTAGGAGGGAGGACCAAAGAAGGAGGTATGGCCAAAACAAGCAACCGACCATGAAAACTGAAGAAGAAAGGAGTAGATTTTATGAAGCCATAACCACTGTGTTCACGAAGCCGTTCTATAGGCTCTTGGAAAAAATCAAGGGAGAACCCTACTTCGTTTGGTCCCTTAAGATGATAGGGGACCCTGCTCGGCGCAATCAAGAGTGGCAGTGCACCTACCATCGTGAGAAAGGGCATAAGACGCAGAATTGTAAAGACCTTAAGAGGCATCTCGAAGACTTGGTCACTGTCAACCACCTCCAGCAATAGATTGACGTGGACAAGACAAGGAAAAAACAGGGGCAACCCCTAGCCACTCTACCAAAGGACCAAGCCTCAAGGCTAGTGATCAACATTATCCACGGGATGATCAACCCCCAAAGGAAGAATGCTTCGTGGTGAGATTCAGAGAGACACGCACTTGCAACAAGTCATGTCAGTAGGACCATTGCTCAAGAAGTCCAGAACGAAAGCAAAACCCCCTCAGTTCAACATTGTGTTCTCCGAGAAAGATTTAGAAGGGATTAAACATCCTCACACTGATGCCCTGATCATCACCGTTGGTGTAGTGAACAATTTTGATGTGAAACGGATCCTAATTGATCAAGGAAGCACCGCTGACATTATGTATTATTGTAGACACCCCATTTCTGACCAACCTTAAGACTCAGACGTCACCGATTGAGCATCCGGTGATGATGCATATTGTGCTCATTCTGAGGTCATGGAGCCTTGGCTGAGAGCCTTGCCTCCGGACTTCGGGGCTCTTTTGTGCTTTGCCTCGGTTTGCGAACCAGGTCTTGTTTTCTCTATTTTCTCTTCCTGAAGAGAGGGAGAGGTCTTGTAGACCATCTCTCAGTGGCCGTAGGCTACGTTTCGAGGTCATAGGCCATTTTGCCCGTTTGGAGACCAGTTTTCGGTTTTCAGAGCCGTCAGTCGTGTGCCTCGGTTCGGGACCGCTTAACTACCTCCATTTGCTCCGGTTTTTGGCACACACCTTGTTTCCTCTCCCTAGAGTGACACTGTGGCCCGGGAGACCACCTTTATGGTCGTACGCCACTTCCAGTGCCTAATAGCCTGTTTTCGGGGCCCCAAACTGCACGTTTTGGCCCCCGAACCCTCGTTTTGCATCGGTGTGGGTTCATTTTTGGCATGGACCCTATTTTCATTGTTAGGAAGGTGGTAGTATGGTGGGAGAGCACCTTTTCATCTTGGAGACCACCTTTCTCTTCGCCGCTCGATTTTCTTGGCAGGTAAGTGGTCTCCCTCACTTTTGAGCCACAATTTCGGGTCTCCCATACCACCATTGTGTTGTACTCATCTGGGAGGCCACCAATATGGGTAGGCCGACCAACTTTTCTTCCTGACCCTTTTGAACCTTGCTAGAAAGCTGGTTTTTCTCTTTCTTGGGTCACATTTTCTGGTCTCCCACCATACCACTGAGCTGCATTCATCTGGGAGGCCACCAATCTGGGGTGGCCGACCACTTTTCTTGCTTGAAATTTTTGACCCCTGGTCGGCCGACCACCTTAACTGGTTGGCCTGCTTCCTACTTTTTCCTCTCTCTGAGTTTGTTCCAGCTGTGCTAGCTGAGAGGCATTTGGTGCATCCTCCATACACGTGTATGGAGGATATTTGAAGCTTCCAAGAGAAGCTTTGGCCTCTCTTCTTTATTAAGGGAGGCCTCCTCCTCCATTGCAAGGGTTGAACCTTTTGTTGAAGGCATACAGACACTTCTCATCATATCTCTACATCCCAAGCCTCCAAACTCCATTATTCTTGGCCATTTACACTACACCTCCTAGCACAACACCTCCACCATCCATCTAAGCACCTTAGAACTGATTTGCAGAGGTTGAAGGCTCATTACCTTGGTCTAGAAGTTGCTGAGGGTCGGCTCTACAAGGGTAAGTCACCATTTCCCCCATTTTGACATTGTTTTGCTCCATACTTTAGCCTTATTTATAAGCATTTTTGGACTTCAACATAAACTGAAAAAAGTTCTGTTTTGAGCTCCTCTTTAAGTTTGATTAAGGTCATTTTTCTGTTTGGGGTCATCTTTCCCTTTGCATGCATCATTCCCTTATGTTTAGGGCTATGCATTAGAGCATTTGTATTGGCCTTGGTTTGGCCTTTTGGCCACTGAAATCCTGTGGATTTTTAGTGGCTAATGTGTGTTTTTGAGCCCTAAAATCAGATAGGGGTGACCCTCTCACCCCTTTTTCCCTTTACTAGCTTTGTTGGCCTTCCAAAGGGGCCCCTATTTACATGTTTTGAAGCCATGTTTCAGGCCCTATTTGGTGAGTTTTAAGGTCTGAATAAGCTCTGTCCAGAGCCCTTTTGGCTATTTTGAATGTCTATTATGCATGTGTAGAACAATCCTATTCAAGGCCTTTCAAAGGGGCTTTCATTTGCATGCTTCCTAGACTAATTTTAGGGCCTTTTTGGGGGCTTATAGGGCTGTCATAACCACTTTCCAGAGGTGGTTTTTCCATTTTGTGTGTCCATCATACATGTGTAGAATAACCCTCTTATTAGCCCATCAAAGGAGTCTATCATTCTTGCATGCATTGACTGAGTTCCAGTGGTTATTTGGGCATATTTTGGTATGGAATACTTCTATTTTGGGCTGGTTTGGTGAGCCCTCATGTGCTTCATATAGTTGTAGTGCAACTCATGGTTCACTAGCTTTCTTTGTATGCTTTGTTGACCCTTGATTTTAGCACTTTTTGGCCATGCCTTAAACTGATTTTGTGCATATTTTGGACTGCCTTAGCTCTGTTTTTGGGTCTCATGGTCAAATGATGTTCGTTTTGCATGCTTGTAGTTCAATACCCATGCTTAACTTTGAGTTTTGAAGCTCATTCCATGCATATACTGAGGTGTGTTCATGTTTTGGGTCCATTATACATCATATTTCAGAGCTTGTATCAATGTTGTATTGGCATGTTTTATACTCCTTAAGTGTACTTGGTAGTTGTCTATGAATGCCTTGTTTTCGAGCCATCGAATGAGCTCCATTTTCTTGCATGTTGAGCCATCATTTTAGGCCATTTTTCTCATTATTTCAGACCTGCCTAGGGTCTATTTGGGGTTGGTTTTGCCATTTATGCATCGCTTTGGGTACCTCTACTGTAACGCACTCCACTAGTTTCGGTACCCGGCGCATTGTTGACATATTTGCTTGATTCAGGACCATTGTATATCATTTTTCAGAGCTGGAACTTGTTTGTTTGTATGCCATATTTCATTCCTTGCCACACCTTGTTAGAGTTGCATGTTGTGCCTTAGGATCGGTCCTTTGCGTTCGTGCATGTTTGCATGTATTTCGGTTGTCTCATTTTCATCCCATGGCCACTGATGTGAGTATGGTTGAGGTCCACTCATATTGGTGTAAGTCCATCTTGCATTGTGTATGCCATTTTAGTCCATAGCATTGCGTATGCTAGGTTGCATGTTAGTCGCATTGTATATGCCATCTCATTGCATTGTGTTTGGGATAGGAGTTGGCCCAAACACGGGAAACGAGGAACGTTTCATACCTGAAGTGACGGAATGTGCCTCAATTCCCGGTCGCCGACACTCCGGATTACCCATGATGGAGTCTAGGCCTTGTTGTGTTGTCATGTGCATTCATTTTACATCGAGTCGTGCAATTCGACTCCTCGGCCATCATGCATCGAGATGCGTGATTGGTGGCAAGAGGATCGAGGTGTGCATACATGCGTGAAAATACTTTGCCATGCCCCTTTCTTGCTCTCTGTTGCAGCAAACCAGAAATCAGCAGCCTTCTAGAGCTTTGCACAGCATTCTAGGATTAATTACAAACAAAGGCAAATCGGGGCATCGCGAGGAATTTCCCGATGAGGCAGCTCGAGCATGCATGCATCTTTCATCATTCGGAACAGAGCTGAGGTGGTCCATTTAGCTTGCATGCTAATTTACTTGCTTTCCTAGTTAATTTGTTGATTAATTAGGGTTTTGTAATATTTAATTATTTATTCGGACTGTAATTATTTCTTCGGACTGTATTATTTATTCGGACCCTCCAAACTAGGGCACAATTTTAATAAGTGTGCGTGTGTGTGATGTATGTCTTCCAACCCCACGTCTTTCTCCCTTTTATTTACCAGCTTATGACGATTAGATTAGGGCATGTTTTAATTAGCATACTTAGGCTCGCATATTTGCATCCATTCATATATCTTGCATGCACCGGGCTCAACGCATCATACTAACTGCATTGTATTTCAATTCCGAGTTGAATACGTGTTAGCTGTAGCATCTCATATGCCATTCTTAGAATAGCCGAGCCTATTGTAGTTGTATTCCTGCATGTGTTGCATTAGGCATTTCAGCATAGTTAGGATCATGCATGGATTTCTAACATAGCTTCTGTTTTGGCTTGGAGCACTCGATAAGTGTTTATGTTTTAGCATCCTTGCATATGTGTGAGTGACTGCCATGATAGCATGTTTACCATCAGGCTAACTGCTTATGTGATATACCTGCCTGAATGCCTATGGGTGAAGGTTGGATTATCTGAATTGGAATAATGCATTGACTGTGAGTTCTAAGCCCACTTGATAGTGGCAAATCACCATGTTTTCTAAGCTCACCTGTGGGTAGCAAATCCACATTTTAGCCTACTTGCGAGTAGCAAACCGCTTTCAACAACAAACATGGAATGTTTTGTTCCAACTCAGGCGATCCAGTCTATACTTGTATGCTGCGCGCATCACATAGTAATTATTGGCTAATAATCGGAATAAGAGCGTATAATGTTTTCAAAACTCGATATCATGGTTAGTAGAGGCCGATCTTTGATCGGGCAAGCGGGGGTCCTCACGAAGTGACCTTCCCCAATCGTACCCAAGTTCCCGAGCCGAGGCAACTTTGGTGATGACGAACACGTGGCCTTAGGCATGAGTCAGGGTTTCCTAAATTCCCTCAAAATAAAATATTTAGGTGGCGACTCTGTATCTGGCAAAGCAGTCCATGTTTGGCACTTCTTTCTAAAAATCTATTTTTCAAAACGATTTTCTGGATTTGGACTCTTTGATGATTCGTCGGTCTTGCATTGCACTCTGCGAGATTAGATACAGGACCATGACATTGAGTCCTGAACTGTAGTGAGCCCAATGAACAAAAACGGGATTCCCTCCCGGGACGTTCAGGGACGTCTACAGTTTCTGGCGACTCTACTGGGGCTTAGAGAACTTGACTCGAACTCATGATATCTGGTTTTGACTACACTTGTGTGTTTCTTTGCATTGCATTTGCGTTGGTGCACCTAGGACACCGTGTTTGCCGTATGCTATTCCTAAACGGTTTGCCGGAGGCTCGCCTTGCGAAGTGTGCCATAAGGCTGACCGGTTGCGGGCTCTGCCACAACGGGAACACAAACCCCGATTTTACCGGGGCACCCTTTTTGACCATTCGACCTAGTGCATATTCAAAATCCATAATGACCGTTCCAAGCTAGGACAAGTTGCTTACCCGACTATAGGTTATTTGAAACCGCAACGTGTGTAGTGAAACCCTAGTTCCTGACAAAATAGGACAGGGAAACCCTACCCCAACATAGGGGTGTCTTGGCTCTCACTTGTTTGCTATGTGCTTTTAGAGTGCGTCTCTACAGGAATGCATGTATCAGTTTACAAGTTTGGGTATCAGGCCTGCGGGCACCAGTTCAGTATTTTGGGAATAAGTTATCTGCGGGTATCAGATTCAGTTTTGGGGCAGCGATTTGGAAACAATGATCAGTTTTTGAGAACAGTGTATTTCAGCTTATCAACTGTGTGTTGTGATGCCCAACTGTGTGTTGTGTGTTTATTTTAAACCGTTATGCTGTCCGTTTATCTGGTTGTGTGTTTCCTTGTTATTTCTTTATTTATCTTTTTGCTAGGTAGTTTAGCACAATTGCTTCAGACCAAGCAGATATTCCCCATGGACTCTGGACAAGAGGCCGCTGACTTAATCGATCTGAGGATCTGGTCGACGGACAACCAGTGTATCATTCCCTACCCCCATTTATTAGATGGAGGTCGAGAAGACGCAGTGTATCCGAGCAGAGGTTGCCAGAGCAGTGGTTTACCCCATCAGTGGACAGTCGGACTGAGGTCTCAATTGTTGCCATAGAGATAGACCTACCGGTAGTTCAGACAGATCAGGGCAGTATGGCAAGAACGATGGAGTTGAGGAAATGATGCGTCAGATGCAGGAGACCATGAGAGCCATGCAGCAGGACATTGTTCGCTGAGATGAGTTTGCCAAACAACAGGCCAAGATCATAGCCCAGCAAGCAGAGTTAATTGCCAGGCTGCAACAATAAGCCAGGGCATCTGCTTCACACCAAGCTCCTCCCCCACCAGGAGTTCCAGCACCCGGGGAGGTACCAAATGTCCAGGGGGATACGGATATCCCGACGGGGCTTGCTCCGCCCCCGATTCTACCTCAACTATCCAAGGCACCTACGCTTGTCAATCAACCGGACTCTCCCTTTGAGTTTGAGGCGGACCATACAGCGTTAAAGTTGAGCAAGCTTGAGAAGTTGTTCAAGAAATCCTAGGGGGTAAAGTCCATCCCAAACATCGAGGACGGGTATACTGACGTGGCTGTGACGCTGCCAGATAGGTTCAAAATGCCACAAATCGACCGCTGTGACGGATCTGGGGATCCCATGGTGCATCTTCGGTTGTTCTCAGATATACTACGGCCGATGGGCCTCACCAGACCGCAGAAGCTTTCACTATTCGGCCGGACCCTGTCGAGTGTGGCCGCTATCTGGTACGCAAAATTAGAAGACGATGTTAAGTGGAACTGGGATGAGATGGCCGAGGCTTTCATTGCCCAGTACTCCTATAACACTCAAATCGAGATTACAACCCGTGATCTTGAGACAACAAAGCAGGAGCAAGGAGAACTTTTCAGATTTTGTAGCCCGGTGGAGGGCCAAGGCCTTAATGATTACCCTAAGGTCCACTGATAAAGATCAAATTCGGATGATTGTGCGCAATCTCCAGCCTAAGCTGATGCAGAAAATGATCATGCTCCCCTTTCCTACCTTTTCAGATTTGCACGAAATGGGGGTACAACCTGAGGATGCTATGAAACAAGGTCTGATTGACCAAGACAAAGAGCAACCCAGAAGAACCTTCAACCACAACAACAATACAGGCACCAGCAATGCCGCAAATGCTAGAGCTTCAGAAGTAAGCATGGTCACCACCATTCCCCTTCCAAGACCCATGGCAGCTACACCTTTCTTCGGCGCGTTCGGAAGCAACACACAAACCACCAAATACCAACCCAAAGGCCAAAGAACCTTCACGCCTTTATATATTCCCCTGTCGAAGGCTCTGGGGGTATTAATTAGGAAAGGGCACTTAAAGCCCCTGGAGCCGAGGCCATTGCCAAATCCACTCCCTCTCTTTCATAACCCAACAAAATACTGTGCATATCACCAACAACATGGTCACGACACTGACCAATGTTTTAGATTGCGTCATGAGATTCAAGATCTCGTTGACAAGCAAGTGATTGTGCCTCCAGAAAAACCCAATGTCACAACAAACCCTCTCCCACCGCACAACCAAGTTCCATCCCCCAAACGTATCAACTTTATCCAGACTGGGGTCGTGTCTTATGATCCTAGCATCTATATCACTCCTTTTCACCTACCCAAGCCGGAGGTGCTCCTTCCTGACTGCACTGACTTGTGCATGTTGGACATCTGTAGAACCCAACCCGAACCAATGGTGGTGATTGTTAAGACAGAACAGGGAAGATTTTAGGGAAGAATGAGATTGTTGAGCCAGAATATGAGAAATCTGGGAGTTTTACTAAGAAGGTATACAGCCCGAGTGACTACATTCTATCAGTAGACCAGGTTGAGCCAAATGTTGAGTTGCCGGCAGGGGCAGAGCTTTGTGTGATACAGGGGGATGAATTTGGTCAAAGGATAGATGACTTGGCATCTATGGAAGGGGATTTTGCTAACCTCCAATTTTTTAATGAACAAGATCCAGAGGACATGGTAGTCAACTGGTTAGATTTTGAGGAGTTAGCAGAGGTCACCGGATGGCTTGATGACCTACCAGATGTTGTCGACGAAGCTTAGTTGAAACGGGGCCCGGCAGGGGCAAGAACATCAGTTGTGGCCGGAAGGGCCGGAAATCAGAGTGCATCGCCGGAGAGCGCCGGTGCTAAGAATTTCGCTCAGGACTTGGGCATTATGAATGCAGGAAGTGTTGAACAGCCAGCTGTACTGACGCAATTGGAACAAGAAAGATTCGGGGATTCTGAGAGAATTAGGAAAGCTAAGGCCCCTGAGGGGACTGAAAGTGCTGTGTGCACGAAGATAAAGAATGTTGCGAGCATGTGGATGGAAAGTACTGCGAGTGCAATTGTACCGGAGCCGGATAGGTGTCTGTTGGCTGCCGACGGAATGTGGTGGGAAGATGATGATCTATGTCTTGCCCACACGGATGAGGATTCGGGGAGCAACCAACCAGACGATACCTGGTACATCGGCGAAGTCGATCATATGACTAGAAGCGGGCAGTATTTCAATCCCCCACATCTAGATCAGCCAGAGGCGTCTGGGAAAGATAAGGAGGCGGAGAAACAGAAAGAGAAGCAACTCGAAGAAGAGGTCAGATCAAGTAGTTTAAAAGATACAGTGACATCTCCATCTGGGAATTTCTTATGGCATCGCGAGTGCATCGACAAGCTGTCTTATCGGCCATGGACAAGGCCAAGCTCTCAATAGACACCACGCCCGAACAGCTGGTGGGCTTAGTTTTTCCAGGAGGGGCTACCCCGATGTTGACTTTCTTCGACAAAGAATTGCCACCTGAGGGTGCGAACCATAACAAGCCACTCTACATCTTTGTGGAGTGTAGAAACAAATGGATACCCGTGGTGCTTGTCGACACAGGGTCCGCCATCAATGTATGCCCGGCAAGAACTGCATATGCAATCGGTTTAAAGACCGCAGACTTTGTGCCGACAGCCCAGGTGATTCGGGCATATGACAACACGAGTCGAAAAGTAATGGGGACAGTGAAAATTCAGACCAAGGTTGGACCGGGACAGCATAAGGAAGACTTTCACGTCTTAGAAGTTCTTGCGACCTTTAATCTACTTTTGGGGCGACCGTGGTTGCACCAAGTAAAGGCAGTTTCGTCCACCTTGCATCAGATGGTGAAATACCCCCATGGGAAGGGAGTAGCCTTTGTCTTCGAAAATTCGTCGATCCATCCACCACCAGAAGTATCTACGCCAGTTTTGGAAATTGAGCACGGTATGGAGGATGTGTTCTTATCCGGTTTTACCCTGGCTGAGGCCTGGGTCGTGTAGAACATCTTAGCTGTTAATGAGGGGGTGTATGTTAGCGCACAATCAGTATACCTCATGAACAAGCTTCAACACATCCTCGGGATGGGATTGGGAAAGAGCGGCAGGAAGGGCGTTACAGCGTTGGCCGAAGTGCCACACAACCCACACACCTTTGGCTTGGGTTATCTGTCCACCAAAGAGAATTGGATAAGGAAAGGTAAGGAGATGGCTGGGAGAGCCAGAGTGAAGCAGGCGGGGAAGCCTTTTGAGCTGATGTACCGACCCATCCAGGGTACCCTAAACGGACACTTCGTTCGGGAGGGGGAGGACTTTCCATTTTGTGGCTTCTCAGAGCCATGGCTGAATGCGGAGAGGAAGCGCCTGCCGAGGTGTGAGATCTTCTTTGACCTGTAATTATCCGGGGATGATGTTGCCGAAGAGCAGACGGACCCATTAGCTGAGGCTGAGTAGAGCAAGAAAGTGGAGTTTCGAAAGTGAAATGGGGGTAGCGCTGGCGTGTCTACTTTCAGATCCTCCGATCGAACAGAAGTGCTTGGGGGATAACTTCTCGGTATGAGTGATCGGGAATAAAACGGCTGCGGGCTTACCAGCAAACATTTTGGATGCATCTATCGCACCCTCTCTCATTTGGCAATATAAAGAGGGATTTTTGTCAAGCAGCATCGGGTCAGGTAGTGAGCCGGAATCTGATTCCTCCGAATCTGTTGAGTCGGAATCAGGTTCCAGCTCGACCGAGTCTGAGTCTGGTATTCCGGGGGGTGATAACCCGGATACCATAGTCCTGTCCAGGTCGTCTTTTTTTTTCTCTTTTGAGTCTGTTGTAACCGAAGAATCAGACGATTTGGATGTGCTTAATGAGAATGATGTGGCTGTGGTTTTTGAGTACTTTTTTGTGCCCTTGATTTATTGCATTAACTCAGACTTTCAAAATTTTGATGAAAACGACGAGGAAGAAATTCCTCCTGCTTTGCAACACTTAATTGAATAAGAGCATGAAAGATTTGTTAAACCCTTAATGGATGAAATCACTACTGTGAATATTGGTACTGAGGAGGACCCACGACTGGTCCAGATCGGGTCCACGTTGTCTTCGAAGGAACGCGAGTGCTTAGTCGCTTTACTAAAAGATTTCAAAGATGTTTTCGCGTGGTCCTACGAAGACATGCCTGGGATCGATCCTGAGATTATACCGCACCGGATCCCTCTTGACCCCGAGGCCCGACCGGTTAAACAAAAACTCAGAAGAATCTGCCCGGACTGGGCCCTCAAGATCAAGGAAGAGGTCACTAAGCAAATTGATGCAGGGTTCCTGCTGGTATCCGAATACCCGACTTGGTTGGCTAACATTGTTCCAGTGCTGAAGAAGGATGGCAGGATCCGAGTATGCGTCGATTTCAGGGATTTGAACAGAGCCAGTCCAAAGGACGACTTTCCCTTGCCGCATATTGATGAGTTAGTGGACTTCACAGCAGGGCATGCGTTGCTTTCGTTCATGGATGGATTCTCGGGCTACAATCAGATAGTGATGGCACTTGAAGACCAGGAGAAGACTGCTTTCACCACCCCGTGAGGGACTTACTGCTACAGGGTGATACCATTTGGGTTAAAGAATGCTGGAGCTACATATCAACGGGCCGTGACCACAATATTATACAACATGATCCACAAAGAGGTTGAGGTGTACGTGGACGACATGATTGTCAAGTCCAAAGAAAGAGAAGGCCACTACACTGCCTTGCAAAAATTCTTCCAAAGGATCAGAGAATTTCGGTTGCGGCTGAATCCACAGAAGTGTACGTTCGGTGTTACAGTCGGTAAAATGTTCGGGTTTCTGATTACACAGAGAGGTATCAAAGTCGACCCTTCCAAAATCAAGGCCATCTTAGAAATGCCACCACCAAGGACTGAAAAGGAGGTGCGAGGCTTTCTGGGTAAAGTGCAATTCATAAGACGGTTTATCTCAAAATTAACCTTGACTTGTGAACCACTTTTTGGCCTCCTAAAGAAAGGAAAGAAATTCCAATGGGACGGTCGATGCCAAGCTGCTTTTGAACAGATCAAGGAACACTTACAGAACCCGCTCGTGTTGTCACTGCCAGAGCCAGGGAGACTGTTGATTTTGTATCTTTCGGTAACTGAGACTACAATGGGCTGCATGCTCATGCAAGAATCAGAGGACAAAGTGGAGAGAGCCATCTACTACTTGAGCAAGAAAATGCTGGAGTATGAGACTCGCTACACGCCATTGGAAAAGGCTTGCTTAGCCTTGGTATGGGCTACCAGGAAACTGCGACACTACCTGTTAGCTCACTCTGTAATGTTGGTTTCAAGATTAGATCCCACCAAATACCTATTTGAGAAACCGGCGCTTACGGATAGGCTAGCTCGTTGGTTGCTGTTGCTTTCCGAATTCAATCTGAAATATGTGACGCGCAAGTCAATCAAGGGAAGAGCAGTAGCAGAATTCTTAGCCGATCATCCAGTGGAAGGAGGTGAAGCAGTTGAGTACTTATTCCCAGATGAGGCCATTTTGCATATCGACGATTTAGTTTTGGATTTATGTACTTTGACGGAGGCCAAACCAAGACGGTATGGGATAGGAGTGTTACTGATAGCACCCGACAACTCCCGTATCCCTCTAGCATTCAATCTCCGGTTTAAAGTCTCGAACAACGAAGCAGAATATGAGACATGCATCGCCGGTCTAGAAGCAGCCCTGGAATTAGGGGCAAAACGGTTGGACGTCATCAGGGACTCGAACCTTGTTGTATCTCAAGCGAAAGGAGATTGGAAAGTCAAAGAAGAAAAGATGATTATGTATCACCAGACCTTGGACTTGTTAATTCCTCGATTTGAGAAGTTAAACTTTGCTCATCTATTAAGAGAGAACAACAGGTTCGCAGATTCACTAGCAACTCTATCTTCCATGATAGACATCCCGTTTGGAGTCCGGATGCGTCCAGTCATTATCGACCAAAAAATTGTGCCGGCTTACGAGTCGATTGCCGCTATAGATGAGGTTCAAGATGAGAACCCCTGGTATTACGATATTTGGAATTTCTTGGAAAAGGAAGCATATCCACCAGGGGTAAATGCCAAGGATAAAAGGGCAATCAGAAGAATGGCCATTCAATTCATCATCTGCGGAGGTAAATTGTACAAGAGAGGTCATCTGGGAATGCATAAGCTGTGCGTTGAAGCTGAAGAATCAAAACGCCTGATGGAGGCCATCTATGGAGGGGAATGCGGTGCGCATATGAACGGGGTAATGTTAGCTCGGAAGATCCTTAGACAGGGTTACTACTGGTCCACCATGGAGGAGGATTGTATCGGCTTTGTTCGGGGATGCCACAAATGTTAGATCCATGCAAACCGCATGAACATCCCGCCGTTGAAGTTATACAATATGACTTCGCCATGGCCATTTTTAGTTTGGGGAATCGATGTGATCAGGGCTGAGGCCCAATCCTATGCGGTGTTGAAAGCGTCACACGTTGCAAAGTTTATCAGAAACAACATCATCTGTTGTTATGGGGTCCCAAACGAGGTCATTTCAGATAATGGTTCCCACTTCAAGAAGGAAGTGATTGATTTGTTGGAAAAATACAATGTGACTTTTCATAAGTCATCCACCTATCGGCCGCAAACCAATGGAGCGGTTGAGGCCGCCAACAAGAATATCAAACACATACTACAAAAGATGGTGGAAACCTACCGGGATTGGCCAGATAAGCTGTCGTTTGCTCTGTGGGGCTTCTGGACCTCAATTAGAACTTCTACTGGGGCGACTTCATATTCGTTAGTCTATGGGATGGAGGCCGTTCTATTTATCGAGATTGAGGTTCCATCTTTGCGAGTACTGGCTGAGTGTTAGATAGCCGAAGCAGATTGGCAGCAGAGCAAATTCGAGGAACTCATGCTCTTCGATGAAAAAAGACTGAAAGCACTATACCATGTTCAAGGTTATCAGCGCAGAATTGCCAGGGTTTTTAACAAGAAAGTTAAGTCCAAGAATCTAAAAGAAGGAGATTTGGTGCTCAAGGACAACCGAGCTCCCATCCACGACCCTAGGGGCAAGTTCAGACCCAATTGGACTGGTCCCTACATCATCAAAACTATCTGGTCAGGTGGAGCTGTGGTTCTAATGGACCTAGATAGCCTAGAGTTCTCCCAACCGATCAACATGGACAAGTTGAAGAAATATTACCCCTGAGAGGCTCGCTAGGCCGAAAACCCGAAAGGGCGACCTAGGCAAAAGTTAGAGCACATAAAATTTTGAAATGATAAAAACTGAGCTCGCAAGGTTGAAAACCCGCAAAGGGCGGCCTTGGCAAAAGTTAGAGCGTAAAAGGAGAGTGAAAATACTCGAGTGAACCCGACCCCGAACTACGTTAGGCTTGATTCCCATCTTTGGGATACGTAGGTAACTTCATCCTGAAGTTCAGCCATAAACTTTTCCCCGATCAACTTTGTCCATTTGATCATCTCGGTCATCTTTGTCTATTCTGCATTTAAGAGCTTCGGTTGTGATCTCCGGTGCAGTGCTACTCAGACTAGGGGCAACTTTCCAGTTGTTGGGATCCGGGGTTGTTCATCTCAGAGACAGATCTCAGGCATGTCTAGTTCTGACCCATACCGAAAATGGTTTTGAAAAGTTTTAATAAAAGTTGATTTTGTTCAAATTAATCTTTTTACAACTTAGACCATTTTTGGACCAAAGTGGAAAATTTTCAGTATCCACAACCTTCAATTTTATTGATTTCAATACGGAGTCCTCATGCTCTTGCATACAAATTGAAGTTGCTTTTGGCTACGTTCATAAAGAAAACTTGAAAGTACTAACAAAGCAATAAATCCGGGGCATAGATAAGTCAGGTGTTCCTACGCCCCCTCCCAGAGCTGGTTGAAGCCTCTGATGCCAAAGTGGGCCCTTCCTGTGCCTCTTCATTGAGCCAATCCAAGCACTCATCAGACAATGTGCAATTGAAAGTGGGAGCGGGGACCAGGAGCTCTCTAGTCCTCCATACTGTGGCATACCGGGCAAGCTATACGCCTCGGGTTGGGAATGTAGCAGGGTACTCTACCCCCTCTAGCGGGCAAGTCTGATCATGTCCGAACTGGCACCGAAACCGAAACAGAAAATAGAAGACACAGTGTGTCATGCCAATCAATTGAATCCCGGGTTGACGGGTCATGCTATAACTCATTGCCGGCAGATTGAGCCAAGGGCAACGCCAAGCGATGCAGTTTGCAGACAAACTACACATCCAGTTGTACCACCCCCTTCATCTAGGGCATCGACCAGGCGTTGTCGAAAAAAGTAGCCGCGAGCTGAGTATGTTGGGCAAGACTTCACAATCTATAACTTGTCCATCAACCACACCTGGGAATGGATGAAAAATGAGAGAACAAATAATAGAGAGATGTACGATGAGAGAAAAGTAAGAAAAGGGTTTTGTGAGAAAAACCGAGCCTGAGGGCCGAGTGATATGAGCAATACATATGTGAGATTGGGTGGGAAACATTACCTGCAATAGTAGTGGGCTCTCCGCAAGCCTAGCCGTCTCCCGGTGATGAAAAGCGTCTAAGCCTATCAATGTCTCAGCCAATGTCATGGCAATACAGCTCTTACCCTCCTTCAAACCTTGGGCAACCTCGATCAACCGGACACTGAATCCATCGGAGCCCGGGGCACGCAAGAAATGAGATAGCAAGCATAGGCAAAGCGTGTGTCACCGATAGCCCTGCCGATGATGGTCGCTGCGGTCATCAGCATCAGAAAACCGGCAAACCAAACTTGGGATGTCCAGCTCCCTGTCACGAATCAATGATCGAGCGTCATGCAAAGTGAGGCCGCACATTTGTCCTAGGGCTTGGACGTGGCTGAATCGGAGTTGAGGCAAGATTTCTTCATTACGCTCGGACTCCATCAAAGCTCGGAAATCCTCGAAAGTAGGACACATCTCTTGCCCACTAAAGCTAAAGACGCGTGTTATCGGATTCCAAAACCTTGCCGCGGCATGAAGGAAAGGAAGATGCAGCGGAGTACAGCCCAGCGTGAATAGTGCATTCAAGCCGAAGCCCCGGAAGTTCAAATTTTCTGAGCCATCCAGAGAAGCAATCCAAGTTGTGAGATTTTTGACGAGGAACGCCTCCATTTTGATGCAAAACTGAGATGAAATGAATGAACCACAAGGCTGGAACTTTTAAAGAGGATAAGGCACTGTTTGGGGGACACGTGTCAAAAAATTGGTGGTTGCCAAACCAGGTGGTCGGCCAACCACCTTTTCTGGTAGGCCGACCACCCCTTGGTCTCCAATGCAAAAAAGCTGGTCGGCCAGCTCCCTCTGATGGTCGGCCATGAAGAGAAGTTGGGGTTTGGTCTTGTCCTAGCCTACGGAAGAAAGTTCCTAGCATTTCCATGCATTGGGAGTGTTGAAGGTGTGAGTTTTCCTCTGTTTCGGATGCGTTCCGTCACCCCGATCGTCCGAAATGCATTTGTTTATTGAGTTGTTGTTAAGTTCTGCTTATCAAGTTGTTGTTTTTGCTTATCGAGTTGTTGTTTTGCTTACCGAGTTGTTTTGCTTATCAAGTCGTTAAGTTTTATCGGGTTGTCGAGTTTTGTATATTGAGTTGTTACTCTTTGTTTACTCAACGTTGGTGTGTCTTGCTTATCGAGTTGTAAACTTGCTAAGGCCTCGTTGTTTCTTGTTGTTTTGTTTGTTGTGTCGTTTCACTACCTGACTTCTCAAATTTTCGATACTCAATTTCCATTCAATCTCATTTTTGTGCAAAATGATGCAATGCGATGCTAAGAACATAAAATACAACACTTTTTGAACAAAAGCTATTTCATTCCATCATGCTTCCTTTGTTACAACATTTTACAACAAGGGTACAAGTTTTACAGAAAATAAAACTGCCTAATAATGTACAATGTGCTACAACTACTAGTAAAAAAGGCAAATAAAGTAGGAACATCTGCATCAGTACTCTCAAGTGCAAGAATAAGAGGCCCTCTTCGTCCTCTTCAGCTGAGAAGTCCCTGCATTATCTCCATCAGCACCACCATCTGAATCGGAGTTGCTGTCCTCAGAACCCTTCTCGGCATCACCTCCACCCTTAGAACCAAACTCAGAGTCCTCCTCTCTGCCTACGGATGTCTCTGACTGAGGATGTGCAGACTCCTCCTCCTTGTTGGACTCCTCTATGACAGGTGCTCTGCACCTACCTCGTCTGCGAGACGAGTCCCCTCTCCCAGCTCCTTGAGAAGGCCTAGATGGCCGGCCTTTGGCCCAGTATGTAGCGGAGGCATCTGAAAAGGAAGAGGACAATTTGAGTACATTAGCAAGTATGTATATCAGATGCAGATGCAAGAAAACTACATAGAGTGGGTGTATGCAAATATAGTACATGAATGTGGTGTGTATCAGATGTGCTCTACACATACAGTCAAATCAATGCAGTGAAATGTTCAAGATCAGCATGTCATCAGAAGTATGATGAATACAAGAAAACTAACGAGTACCGGGACACCGACGATGGACAACTGCGTCTCTCTCCGCAAGACCATGCCCTCGAGTGAGGCCACCAACCCGAGCAACCCCTCAGTATACTCCGTGGTAGGCTGTGGATGCAAATGCAAGTCATCAGTGAATGAATAAATGTCCAAATATCTGAGTGACAAATCAAAGCTGTAAAGCATACCGGTGGCGAGTCAGGGTCTCTAACGTATGGATGACCAGGCATAGGAGGCTCTATCGGAATCGGGTAGGGAGTCCCGTATCGCCATCCTGTCAACTCAGTTGGAATATCTGGCCATCCAGCGTGATGATAAGTTGGGGGAATCGGGGGGACCAATCTAGCCCCACCCCTCGATGTGCCAGCTCTACTGGTCGAAGGAATGTCTCTAGCTCAGGCGCGACTCGAGGATGGCATGCCAGCAGACCTCCTCGTGGGAGTACGGATACCTATCAATGGAGGCATCAAGTATGTATGATGGTAGGTCGCGTACTCCCCGTCCTCCAAATGTAACAATACGTCAGTGCCCAATATGGCGCTAGTGATATCTTGAGGAGTGAGCCTATCAATGGATTGCATATCGTCCGGAGGTGCTGAGGGAACACTCTGCTTGGAGAAGCCCATAGTCTGGCACAGGAAACGGTCCCCTAGGAACCAGGCCCTACCAACAAGCCCCTCAAACAGGATCTTGTACTGAGAAGCAGCTCATCTTCTAGCAAACTGAAATCGGATGTCTCCACCCAAAGGCACCCAAGGCTGCCATGTGATCTGCGGATAACCAATGCATAAGCCGATTAGAAATCGTAAATGTGCAAGATAAATCAAAGATGAAAACATGAAGAACTGAGAGTTCTGAATTACCTTGGTCAACCGCACTGTGTCAAAAAACTGCTGTAGGTAGGGAAGAGTCTCCCGAGCTCTCGGCTGGTACTGGCCCTAAAAAACGAGCGAATATGGAATCATGAGAGGCACCTCCACCTCAAGCTCCGGGGCTAGCGTCGAGAAGTATGCGAAAACCCACAGTTGTCGAAAACAGGGCAATAGCCATCAAAATATAGAAAGCTGAACGCAGAATGTGAATACAGAATATACAGAGAATGCAGAATGCTGAGAGCAGAATGCAAAGTAAAGAATGTAAAGTGCGCCGTGTGTGCAATGTACAGATAATGAAAAGCAGAAATGTAAATCAAGAGGGCGTAGTACGCCCCAGCTCTCCAATAGCCGCCAACTATGTTCCTCGTCTCATGGAGGTCGCACTTATGTAGCAAGAGAGGGTAGCTAAGCCGGGCCACCCCAACATAATCGACCGACCATGAGAGGTCTACCAGGGCACTCAGCAGATATAGCCCAATGGTGTTCCCCCTATCGGAGAACAGAGTGGTCCCGAAGAGGAACATCAAAAACCCTCGAGTGTACTGCGCTATCTCCTCGGGAATCTCGGGCACCCTCTCTCTGAAATGTGAGGAAAACCAGGTATACCAAACTCTGCCTAAGGATCTGTCAACCGGTAGGCGAGCTCCGAACAGATAAATCCAGGCGGCCTCCCACTCGCCCATATCCTCATCATAAAGGATCGCCCAGCCTCCCACGTCAAGGCCTGTCAGCACAGCAAAGTCGAACGGGGTCATAGTCATGTCCTCAGTAGCTGAGAAATTGAAGGAGTTGGTGGTGTCCCACCATCTCTCTA
Source organism: Camellia lanceoleosa (assembly GCA_025200525.1). Classification (NCBI taxonomy): domain Eukaryota; kingdom Viridiplantae; phylum Streptophyta; class Magnoliopsida; order Ericales; family Theaceae; genus Camellia; species Camellia lanceoleosa. The sequence goes on along the minus strand of CM045772.1, from coordinate 68,059,444 downwards.
CAAGGGCGCCCATCAATGTCCTGCTAGCAGGATAGCGAGATATCCCCGTGCAGAAGGGTCCGAACCCTGCCTGGTCAACGCAATCACGAACGGCCTCCAGGAGCTCTGTGTACCACTCCCTCGCAACGATGGAGCCATATCCTCGTGTAACACGGGAAGGCACATGCATTCATAATGAACACATGTATTCAGTTTTAGAATGAAATGAATAAGCTGCATGCAAATGAAATGTATGAGTTGTGTGCAAACCAAATCAGATACAATGTTGTGAGCTGTGTGTTCAACATGACATATATGAGCTGTGTGTTCAGAATGGAAGTGTATGAACTGCGTGCAAACACAAGTGTGTGATGTGTGTTCACCTCAAATTTGGGCTGCGTGTTCAGAAACTCAAAGTTCGAGCTATGTGATCAATGTCAAGTATTTGAGCTGTGTGTTCAGATTTCAAAATCAATTGGCTGTGTGTTCATCTCAAAGTTCGAGCTGTGTGTTCAACGTCAAGTATTTGAGCTGTGTGTTCAGACTTCAAAAATAGTGGGCTGTGTGTTCATCTCAAAGTGACTTGTGTGTTCAACGTCAAGTATTTAAGTTGTGTGTTTAGACTTCAAAAACGGTGGGCTGCGTGTTCATGATCAACAAAGTTTGAGCTGTGTGCTCAGATTTCAGAAAATAATGGACTGTATGTTCGCCGTCAAATAGTGAGCAGTGTGTTCATCATTAAAGCTCGAGCTGTGTGTTCAACGACAAGTGTTTGAGCTGTGTGTTCAGATTTCAGAAACAATGGGCTATGTGTTCATCAACAAAGTTCGAGCTGTGTGTTCATCTCAAAGTCCAGGCTGCGTGTTCAATTTTAAAAAAAAAAAAAAAATAGTGGGCTGCGTGTTCATAATTCACAAGTTTGGGCTGTGTGTTCAGATTTCAGAAATAGTGTGTGCCGCGCGTTCACAATCAAAATATGCGCTGCACGTTCAAAAATTCAAAGTTTGGGCTATGTGTTCAACTCTCAACAAGTGTGTGCTGTGTGTTCACAATCAATATATAGGCTGCGGGTTCAGAAATTCAAAGTGATTGAGCTGTGTGTTCAAGATGCAAACAGAATATTGCGTTATAGACTAAGTGTTCAGAACAAGCTGTGTGCTAGAATGAGCAGAAGTATGGCATGGGAATGTGTTCAGAACGAGCAGATAAACATACATAGCATGAAATGTGCGTGAAATGCAGAATATATGGCAGAAAATGTAAAAAGTGAAGTACATACCTCTCATACCTGATGAGAGAGGTGGGACTCCAGCTCCCGCAATAGCAGATCCACAGGTGCTCGATCATCAAAATCGATAAAATGATAGAAAACTGCCCGATAGAGGGTGTGCGTCGGAGGGTCGTACCTCTCAGGAATAAATGGCCGAATCCTCGGAGGCAAAGACATAATGTCTGGATCACCTCCGGCACCTGGAGGACCTCCGCCATGGAGGAAATGACCTGCCATTTCGAGAAATCTGCAAAAAGGAGCAAAAATGAGCGAAATGAGCCAAAATTGAAAAAAGTCAACAAAAGTCAACCCTCATGAAATGAAAAAGTCAACAAAAGTCAACTCCCAAGAAAATGTTCCAAATATTGAGACAAACTTATCCCAAGTGGTGAAAATGGAGAAAGAAGCACCGAAATCAAAATTTAATCGGTTCAAAGCGAAGAGAACTGAAAGTTTTCGCGAAACAACTTTACGTGGGGCATTGGAAAATGCGTATAGAGCGCAGATCTGAGGGAGAAAATGGTCTAGGAAGGAGGAGGAGACAATTTCGGATCTGAAGTTATGAGGAAAAGAGCTTTCGACATGTGTATTTAAAGAAACAATGGTGAAAGGACAAAACTGCCCCTATTTTTGGCTAGGTGGTCGGCCGACCATCTTTTCTGGTAGGCCGACCACCCCCTTGCTTCAAACCTGGTCGGTGGCCTCCAAACCTGGTCGGTGGCTCTCCCAAGGTGGTCTCCCATGTCCTTTGAGCTCCCTGCAAAATTTGGTAGTGATCGGAGTCCCCGGCACCCGAGAAAGTACAAGTGCACTTTTCATCATGAAATCCCTCTGCGGGAACTCCAACTCCAACTTTTGATGCATGTTTCATCGTCACTCGCCGAGAGCGAGGTGTATCCTTTTTGAATACATTGTGACCCTTCCGGGAGGTAAACCGGAGGTTGCGATTTGAGTTGTTCTCGTCGAAGCTTGCATTTCTTTGCTCGCTGCTTTGTTTTAAACATGCTCGTAAAGTCACACTTATCCAGCATTGTTATGCATGCCACTCGCATTGTTATGAACATCGCTTACATTATGGTGCACTTTTCACCGGTACTATCATACCTCCATGCTTAACTCGCGTTGTCAGGCACGCTTCTCTCGCATTGCAATGCACTTTCTCATCGGCACCATGTTTGTCTGCATTCGATGTAGTGTTGAACATGTGTTGCTAACTATGTTGTGCTTGTTAAATTTCTCTCTTTTACAGGCACGATATTGTGTCTACGGTTCATTTGAACCTGGTGCGACCAGACGAGCCGTACAGGTATTGTATCTTCTCCGTGTGAGACGTGGTGAGAATTGAATAATTCTCCACATTCTTACTGCATGAAATGTATTTGCTGCTTTGCATTCTTGCTTAAAACTGTTGCATCTATTGTGAATATTTGCCTCATTACAGCTTGCTGCTTTACATGATCATGAATTACGTCCGGCCTGGTGCATGTCGTTTTACATTTTGCCCCCGCCTGCAGGCATGCCTGCGGGCACATCTCTTTGTTTATCTCGCGTGTTTGTCTAAGTCTTCGGTCTTGTCAAAAATAGGTCATCTCTGGGTTTTGACATTCACTCTCGTCAATTATGACTTTCGAGTTCTGTCAAAGAGGGGTAACTGTAGACACCCCATTTTTGACCAACCTTAAGACTCAGACGTCACCGATTGAGTGCTCGGTGATGATGCATATTGTGCTCGTTCTGAGGTCACGGAGCCTCGGTTGAGAGCCTTGCCTCCGGACTTCGGGGCTCTTTTGTGCTTTGCCCCGGTTTGTGAACCAGGTCTGGTTTTCTCTATTTTTCCTTCCCAAAGGAAGGGAGAGGTCTCGTAGACCATCTCTCAGTGGTGGTAGGCTACGTTTCGTGGTCGTAGGCCATTTTGCCCGTTTGGAGACCAGTTTTCGATTTTCGGAGCCGTCAGCCGTGTGCCTCGGTTCGGGACCGCTTAACTACCTCTGTTTGCTCCAATTTTTGGCACACACCTTGTTTCCTCTCCCTAAAGAGACACTGTGGCCCAGGAGACCACCTTCGTGGTCGTACGCAACTTCCGGTGCCTAACAGCCTATTTTTAGGGCCCTGGACTGTGTGTTTTGGCCCCCGAACCCTCGTTTGCATTGGTGTGGGTTCGTTTTTGGCATGGACCCTATTTTCATTGTTAAGAAGGTGGTAGAATGGTGGGAGACCATCTTTTCTTCTTGGAGACCACCTTTCTCTTCGCCGCCCGATTTTCTTGGCAGGTAGGTGGTCTCCCTTACTTTTGAGCCACAATTTCGGGTCTCCCATACCACCATTGTGTTGTACTCATCTGGGAGGCCACCAATATGGGTAGGCCGACCAGCTTTTCTTTCTGACCCTTTTGAACCTTGCTAGAAAGCTGGTTTTCCTCTCTTTTGGGTCACATTTTCTGGTCTCCCACCATACCATTGAGCTGCATTCATCTAGGAGGCCACCAATCTGGGGTGGCCGACCACTTTTCTTGCTTGAACTTTTTGACCCCTGGTCGGCTGACTAGGGGGAGTGGCCGGCCGACCACCTTAACTGGTCGGCCTGCTTCCTGCTTTTTCCTCTCTCTGAGTTTGTTCCAGCTGTGCCAGCTAGGAGGCATTTGGTGCATCCTCCATACACGTGTATGGAGGATATTTGAAGCTTCCAAGAGAAGCTTTGGCCTCTCTTCTCTATAAAGGGAGGCCTCTTCCTCCATTGCAAGGGTTGAACCTTTTGTTGAAGGCATACATACACTTCTCATCATATCTCTACATCCCAAGCCTCCAAACTCCATTATTCTTGGCCATTTACACTACACCTCCTAGCACAACACCTCCACCATCCATCCAAACACCTTGGAACTGATTTGCAGAGGTTGAAGGCTCATTACCTTGGTCTAGAAGTTGCTGAGGGTCGGCTCTACAAGGGTAAGTCACCATTTCCCCCATTTTGACATTGTTTTGCTCCATACTTTAGCCTTATTTCTAAGCATTTTTGGACTTCGACATAAAATGAAAAAAGTTTTGTTTTGAGCTCCTCTTTAAGTTTGATCAAGGTCATTTTTCTATTTGGGGTCATCTTCCCCTTTGCATGCTTCATTCCCTCATGTTTAGGGCTATGCATTAAAGCATTTGTATTGGCCTTGGTTTGGCCTTTTGGCCACTGAAATCCAATGGATTTTTAGTGGCTAATGTGTGTTTTTGAGCCCTAAAATCAGAGAGGGGTGACCCTCTCACCCTTTGTTCTCTTTACTAGCTTTGTTGGCTTTCCAAAGGGGACCCTATTTACATGTTTTGAAGCCATGTTTCAGGCCCTATTTGGTGAGTTTTAAGGTCTTAATAAGCTCTGTCCAGAGCCCTTTTGGCTATTTTGAATGTCTATTATGCATGTGTAGAACAATCCTATTCAAGGCCTTTCAAAGGGGCTTTCATTTACATGCTTCCTAGACTAATTTCAGGGCCTTTTTGGTGGCTTTTAGGGCTGTCATAACCTCTTTCTAGAGGTGGTTTTTCCATTTTGTGTGTCCATCATACATGTGTAGAATAACCCTCTTATTAGCCCATCAAAGGAGTCTATCATTCTTGCATGCATTGACTAAGTTCCAGTGGTTATTTGGGCATATTTTGGCATGGAATACTTCTGTTTTTAGCTAGTTTGGTGAGCCCTCATGTGCTTCATATAGTTGTAGTGCAACTCATGGTTCACTAGCTTTCTTTGTATGCTTTGTTGACCCTTGATTTTAGCACTTTTTGGCCATGCTTTAAACTGATTTTGTGCATATTTTGGACTACCTTAGCCCTATTTTTGGGTCTCATGGTCAAATGATGTTTGTTTTGCATGCTTGTAGTTCAATACCCATGCTTAACTTTGAGTTTTGAGGCTCGTTTCATGTATATACTGAGGTGTGTTCATGTTTTGGGTCCATTATACATCATATTTCAGAGCTTGTATCAATGCCATATTGCCATGTTTTATACTCCTTAAGTGTACTTGGGAGTTGTCCATGAATGCCTTGTTTTCGGGCCATTGAATGAGCTCCATTTTCTTGCATGTTGAGCCATCATTTTAGGCCATTTTCCCCACTGTTTCAGACCTACCTAGGGTCTATTTGGGGTTGGTTTTGCCATTTGTGCATTGCTTTGCGTACCTCTAGTGTAACGCACTTCACTAGTTTCAGTACCAAGGCCCCTTAGCATGCATTGTGTGACATATTTGCTTGATTCGGGACCAATGTATATCATGTTTTAGAGCTGGAACTTGTTTGTTTGTATGCCATATTTCATTCCTTGCCATGCCTTGTTAGAGTTGCATGTTGCGCCTTAGGATCAGTCCTTTGCATTCGTGTATGTTTGCATGTATTTCGGTTGTCTCATTTTCATCCCATGGCCACTGATGTGAGTGTGGCTAAGGTCCACTCATATTGGTGTAAGTCCATCTTACATTGTGTATGCCATTTTAGTCCATAGCATTGCGTATGCTAGGTTGCATGTTAGTCACATTGTATATGCCATCTCATTGCATTGTATTTGGGATAGGAGTTAGCCCAAACACAGGAAACGAGGGACGTTTCATACCCGAAGTGACGAAACGTGCCTCAATTCCTGGTCGCCGACACTCCGGATTACCCATGATGGAGTCTAGGCCTTGTTGTGTTGTCATGTGCATTCATTTCACATCGAGTCGTGCAATTCGACTCCTCGGCCATCATGGATCGAGATGTGTGATTGGTGGCACGAGGATCGAGGTGTGCATACATACGTGAAAACACTTTGCCATGTCCCTTTCTTGCTCTCTGTTGCAACAAACCAGAAATCAGCAGCCTTCTAGAGCTTTGCACAGCATTCCGGGATTAATTGCAAACAGAGGCAAATCGGGGCATCGCGAGGAATTTCCCGACGAGGCAGCTCGAGCATGCATGCATCTTTCATCATTCGAAACAGAGCTGAGGCGCTCCATTTAGCTAGCATGCTAATTTACTTGCTTTCCTAGTTAATTTGTTGATTAATTAGGGTTTTGTAATATTTAATTATTTATTCGGACTATATTATTTATTCGGACCCTCTGAGCGAGGGCACAATTGTAATAAGTGTGCGTGTGTGTGATGTATGTCTTCCAACCCCACGTCTTTCTCCCTTTTATTTACCAGCTTATGACGGTTAGATTAGGGCATGTTTCAATTAGCATACTTATGCTCGCATATTTGCATCCATTCATCTGACTTGCATGCACCGGGCTCGGTGCATCATACTAACTGTATTGTATTTCAATTCCGAGTTGAATATGTGTTAGTTGTAGAATCTCATATGCCATTCTTAGAATAGCCGAGCCTATTGTAGTTGCATTCTTGCATGTGTTTCACTAGGCATTTCAGCATAGTTAGGATCATGCATGGATTTCTAACATAGCTTCTGTTTTGGCTTGGAGTACTCGGTAAGTGTTTATGTTTTAGCATCCTTGCATGTGTGTGAGTGACTGCTATGATAGCATGTTTACCATGAGGCTAACTGCTTATGTGATATACCTGCCTGAATGCCTGTGGATGAAGGTTGGATTATCTGAATTGGAATAATGCATTGATTGTGAGTTCTAAGCCCACTTGATAGTCACCATGTTTTCTAAGCCCTCCTGAGGGTGGCAAATCCATATTTTAGCCTACTTGCGAGTAGCAAACCGCTTTCAAAAACAAACATGAAATGTTTTGTTCCAACTCAGGCGATCTAGTCTATACTTGTATGCTGCACGCATCACATAGTAATTCTAGGCTAATAACCGGAATAAGAGCGCATAATGTTTTCAAAACTCGATATCATGGTTAATAGAGGCCGATCTTTGATCGAGCGAGCGGGGGTGCTCACGAAGTGACCTTCCCCAATTGTACCCAAGTTCCTAAGCCGAGACAACTTTGGTGATGACGAACACGTGGCCTTAGGCACGAGTCAAGGTTTCCTATGGCACTTCTTTCTAAAAATCTATTTTTCAAAACGATTTGCCGGATTTGGACTCTTTGATGATTCGTTGGTCTTGCATTGCACTCTGCGAGATTCGATACAGGACCGTGACATTGAGTCCTGAACTATAGTGAGCCCAATGAACAAAACGGGATTCCCTCCCGGGACGTTCGGGGACGTCTACAATTATGACCTTTTCAAAAAGCTGGGTCTTGATGAGCAATACCTAATCCCCATAATCTCCCCTCTAGTTAGCTTCAATGGACAGACAGAATGGCCGCTTAGCCGGATCACCTTGTCTGTCACAGCAAAGTCCAAAGTGGTCCCTGTCAACTTTTTGGTGATCAACACTTCATCTCCTTACAATGCAATCCTTGGTCGACCTCAGATTCGTACAATGGAAGCGATGCCATCCACTTACCACCAAGTAGTCCGTTTCCTAACAAAGAATGGTGTAAAGGAGATCAAGGGTGACCAAGTAGCGGTGAAGCACTGCTTCATCGCCGCCATGAAGTCTAAACAAGCATGCAAGGAAGTCCAAATGGTCAAACTGCCCAATCAGCTTATACTGGAGGACGTTGGAAGAGTACCAATAGAAAAGACGATGGAGGACCTCGTGATGATCTTGGTAGATGGCGGAGATCCATACAAGTTTTTTCTACTCTGCACTTCACTTTTCGCTAAAGAGAAGGAACAGTTGCTAGCTCTCCTCCTCAAGAATATCGAAGTATTTGCCTGGTCTGCTTACGAGACTCCTAGGTTAGACCCAGCCTTTACATGTCACCAACTCAATGTCCAACCAGCAGCTCAGACCGTAGTCCAAAAGAGCAAACGATCGTCCACAGAACACATGAAAGCGGTCATCCAAGAGGTAAACAAGCTTCTAACGGCAGGGGTCATACGGGAGGTACAATATTCGAAATGGTTGTCTAACATTGTTGTGGTGAAGAAAAACAACAGCAAATGGAGGGTGTGCGTTGACTTCACTAGCCTCAATAAAGCTTGTCTTAAGGACAGCTTTCCTCTCCCACAGATAGACCAACTGGTAGATGCAACTGCCGAACATGAATGGATGAGCTTCCTCGATGCCTACAGTGGCTATCATTAAATCCTCTTGTTTGGCCCTAATCAGAAGAAAACAACATTCATTAGCCTAAGGGGCACCTACTGCTACAAAGTGATACCCTTCGGCCTAAAGAACGTTGGTGCGACCTATCAATGGATGATCACTAAAATGTTCAAGGACCAACTAGGCAAGACTATGGAGGCCTATATAGATGACATGGTGGTCAAGTGTAAATTGGCCGAACACCATCTGAGAGACTTAGAGGAAGTGTTCCAAATCCTGAAGACCCACAAGCTTTGCTTGAACGCCTCGAAATGTGCATTCGAGGTAGGTTCAGGGAAGTTCTTGGGATATATGGTGACCAGATGAGGCATCGAGATCATCCCCGACCAAATTAAAGCCCTCCAAGACATTAAGGCACCTACGAAGCCTAAGGAACTCCAAAAGCTTGCTGGTATGGCTGCAGCATTGAATCGTTTCATTAGTCTGTCTTTCAACCGAATGAGACCCTTCTTCCAGCTCTTAAGGAAGAAGGCAGACTGCGAATGGGATGACCAGTGCTCCGAAGCACTCACAAAGTTGAAGAAGTATCTTTCTTTCCCTCCTCTCTTGTTCACACCAGTCTCCAACGAAGAGCTCTTTCTTTACTTGGCTATCTCTGATCATGTTGTGAGTGCAGTCTTCATTAGAGAGGAAGGGAAGGAACAAAAGCCAGTATACTACGTTAGCAAAACCCTCCTGAATGCCAAGCTTGCTCACTACTTCCAAGGACACACTATCAATGTCCTCGAGTACCCTCAAGTTCAGGTTCAACCGAGCCGATTGCTCGGCCTGACAAAGAAAGGGGCAAGAGAACCGGGGAGTTTGACATTAAATTCCAACCACAGGTCGCTATCAAACCTCAAGTGTTAGCAGACTTCATTGCTGAATGCACTCCAGGACCGACCGGTCCCTCCGAAGGGAGCTCGGCCTTAGCAACCAGAATCCACCACACTTATCAAACCCCCGCTGAGGCATGGAAACTTTTCATTGGTGACGTCTGGTGTTTGATGATGGATCCTGCAACCAAAAGGGTTCTGGAGTAAGGATGGTCTTTATTTCACCAGAGGGGTTTGTTTGTGAGCAAGCCATCCGACTGGGATGGAAGCTTTCCAACAATGAAGTGGAGTACGAGGCTTTGCTAGCTAGTCTACGCAACGCCAAACACTTTAATGCAGAGGAATTGCTTGTTTATAATGACTCCCAACTTATGGTAAACCAACTGACTGGAGTATACGAAACCCGCGATGACCGGATGGCATCCTATGCAGAACAAGCCAAGCACCTGATCGGCAAATTTCAAGCTATCAAGGTTATGAAAATTGGCCATGATAGAAATAGCCGCGTCGATGCCTTAGCTTGTCTTGGCTCTTCGGTGGACTCCAAAAATGGTCGCAAGATATGGGTCAAATTTGTTCCTCAATCGACTGTCGATCCACCTAGTTTGATTATCTGTACTGACCTCGGTCCTAGTTGGATGGACCCTCTCCTTGCCTTTTTAAAAAATGGCGCCCTTCCAGATGACAAAAAAGAAGCACATAAAACAAGGCACCGAACTGCGTGATTTTGGGTCCCACCCTCGGGCAAGCTCTACAAAAAGTCTTACCTCGGTCCATATCTTCTTTGTATTCACCCCAATCTTGTGGAGAATTTGCTTTATGAAATCCATGAGGAAATCTGTGGCAGTCACACTAGAGGTTAGTCCTTGGTATACTGAGTCCTTACTCATGGGTACTGGTGGCCGCGTATGTAGAAAGATGCCCAATAGTATGTCCAAAAATGTAACAAGTGCCAAAGGTTTGCCCCACTCATTCATCAGTCAACTAAGTACCTAACTCCTCTCACCAGTCCATGGCCATTTGCACAATAGGGTTTGGACATCGTTGGACCTCTAGCAAGGGGTACTGCTAACAAAAGGTTCTTCATTGCTGCCACTGACTATTTCACTAAGTGGGTGGAGATTGAAGCCTTAGCAAGCATAAAGGGAGCTGACATGAAAAGGTTTGTTTGGAGAAGTGTCATCACTTGGTTCAGCATCCCTAGAGTCCTTATCTCTAATAATGGTACCCAATTTGATGGGGAAGGTTTTAAGGAAATTCTGCTTTGACCTAAAGATCGAGTTCAGAAACTCTACTTCAATCTACCCTCAAGGCAATGGTCAAGCTAAAGCATCTAACAAGACAGTCATCAATGGGATAAAGAAGCGGCTGGAAAAGGCCAAAGGCAAATGGGTGGAAAAACTGCCAAATGTTTTGTGGGCCTACAGAACAATACCACGGCGATTGACAGGGACGCCTTACTCCCTCACCTATGGAATGGAGGCCATCATCCCCTTGGAGGTCGACCTTCCCACTTATTCGGTCTGAAATCTTCGAACCAGCAAACAATGATAAGGCTATTGCCCAGGCTCTTGACCTAGCAGAGGAGCACAGAGAAACTGCCCTCATTCGCCTAACAACATACCAACAACAACTTACTAGAAGTTTCAATAAAAATGTGCTAGTAAGGCAATTTCTGCCTAGAGATTTGGTGCTAAGGAATGTCATGGATCATAAGAAGGTCCCTAGTGAAGGGAAGCTCGGCCCTAACTAGGAAGGATCTTGCAGGGTTACTTCTGCCTTGGGCAATGGACTACCTAACTGACCTAGCAGGCAACCTCATTCGTTGTCCTTGGAATGTTGCCAACTTGAAGAAATACTATCAGTAATGTCACGAATTACACATCTTTTGAATGTAATAGCAATTTTCTAAGTATCAATAAGGTCAACTTTTCTCTACAAATTGTGTACCTTTTCATATGTGTCGTACATATTTTCACTCGGCAATTAAGCAAGAATGGGTTACGGGTCTTAACCTACGCCGCAGCCCGTAACTTCGGCCTTTCGATCGGAGTAGGGCACCAAGTGGTATAGCTTGATGGAATTTGTGCCAAGTATCGTTACTTAAAAGCACGGTCCATGGTAATAACTCGCACTTAATGAAGAGCCGAATTACACTCTACGATGAGTTAAACTTGACCGAATCAAGTAATGGCCGAGCAACGTAATGCTCAGTTGAATCCAACTAGACATTTTTAAGGCACAAAGCCTAGTGTTACCGATCAGGTGGCCTCCTTCTCTAGAGAGCCCCTGCTCAGCCGAGGGCAAGCATAACGCATACAAACAAAAACTGAAGATTGAAGTTCAAGACATACAAAAAATTCAACATAGCATGGTGTAGACGTCCCCGAACGTCCCAGGAGGGAAATCCTGTTTTGTTCATTGGGCCTACTACAGTTCGGACTCTAAATTGTCACGGTTCTTAATCTGAACCAAAAGAGTCCAAATTCGGCAAATCGTTTTAAGAAAACAGATTTTTAGAAAAGAAGTGCCAAACATGGACTGCTTTGCCAGATACAGAGTCGCCACCTAAATATTTTATTTTGGGGAATTTAGAAAACCCTGACTCGTTTGCCTAAGGCCACGTGTTCGTCATCACCAAAGTTACCTCGGCTCGGGAACTTGGGTACGATTGGGGAAGGTCAGCTATGAGCACCCCCTCTCGCTCGATCAAAGATCGGCCTCTACTAACCATGATATCTTGTTTTGAAAACATTAAGCGTTCCTATTCTGGTTATTAACCTAGATTTACTACGTGATGCGCACAGCAAACAAGTATAGACTAAGCTGCCTAAACTGGAACAAAACATTTCATGTTTGCTTATTTGAAAATGGTTTGGTGGTGCTACCCGCAAGTAGGCTAAGACATGAATTTTGCCACCCTCAAATGGGCTTTAAAACTCGCATTCAATGCATGGTTCCAATTTAAGTAACCCAACCTTCACCTACAGGCATTCAGGCAATTTATATCACATAAGCACATAACCTCATGGTAAGCATGCTATCATGGCAACACTCACACTCATGCAAGGATGCTAAAACATAAATGCTTACCGAGTACTCCAAGCTAAAACAGAAACTAGTTAGTAATCATATGCATGATCCTAGTTCATGTTTAAAATGGCTAATGCAACACATGCAAAGATGCAATCTAAACAGGCTCGACTATTCTAAACATGGCATATGACATGCAACAGATAACATGTATTCAATTTGGAATTGAAATACAATGCAGTTAGTATGATGCGCCGAGCCCAGTGCATGCAAAACGAATGAATGTATGCAAACATGCTATCATGCTAATTAAAACATGCCCTACACTAACCATCGAAAGCTAGTAAATAAAAGGGAAGAAAAGCGTGGGGTTGGAAGACATACACACTCACGCACACTTATTACACAATTGCCCTCGCTCGGAGGGTTCGAATAAATATTACAAAACAAATAAATAATTAACTCTTCTAACTAATTAAATATTACATATCTTCTATTTAATTAACAAATTAAATGTAGAAAAAGGATGGCCGCAGCCCTGCCTTGGAATGCTAGGATGATGCATGCTCGACTCGTTTCGCTTGGAAACTCGCTGCCATAACACTGTTGCTTCTGTTTACACTGCCTTGCTCCTCTGAAAATTCTGAAAATTTCCAGAATTGCTTTGAACTTCCTCCTGAGTGCTTTGGAGTGCCACCGGCCACAATTAAACTCCACCGGCCATGGGAATGGGCTTATCGGCTAAATGTTGGACCACTGGCCAAACACTGATGGTCGGTCGGCACTGTAAGTGGCCGGCCGGCCATCTCTTCCTGCAGAATCCTGCAGTTGACAGCAGCAAAAGGCAAGCAGTGTATGGCATGGAATTTTCAAGTGAATGTGAGCATGGTCACACTCCCTATCATGCAATGGACTCAAGGGAGCATGACCCTCGATTCTTGGGCCACCAATCACGCATTTCGATGCATGATGGCCTAAGCCACTAAGTTTGCAACTTTAATGTAAATGCATGCGACAAAAGAGATGAATGCCAACACCCTATCATCTTGAGGTCAAGAGCGTCGGCGACCAAGGGTTGAGGCGTGTTATGTCACTTAGAGTACAAACACACCTCACCCCTCATGGTTGGTTTGATACCCCAAACCAAGCAATGCAATGTATGTACACAAACATGGCTCAAGAATGCAATATGAGGCCAGGATGCAAGACATGCCAAATGCAATGCAATCTATCATGCGAGCATGCAATATGCTAATCATGCAAGAGGCAATACAATGTGATCTAACATGTGATGCAAACATGGTACAATGTAAGCATGCAATGAGAGGCAACAAGTCAAACATACCACTATATACAAGAATGGACTTAGACCGAAATGGAGGGCCTCAGCCACACCTCAAAACAGTGGCCAAAGGTGATGCAAATGGTGGACAAATGTTCATGCAAACATGCACACCAATGAGCCTAAGACTAAGGCATAAAGAGAAGCATTCTACTACAACTACCCTAACCACACATGGCATGGACTATTCAACCAAAAATAGAGTTTTAATGCAACAAAATACACCCCGAAACCTACATGAATGGCATCCCAAATGTCTTAAACAAGAGGCATGCATTAAGGCCTAAACATGGCGCATAAGACCACATCTCATCAAGGTATTAAAAGAGTAACAAACACAAGTATGTAAGCACAAAACATGGACCTAAATGACATCATAAGTGATTCCAAATCATTGAAATAGGCCAACTCAAGCATGCTCATAACTGACATATCCAATGCCAACATGCTAGAATGCAAAGGGGCTATAAAAAGCATGAAATGCATGACCAAATCAACACCCAACTGACCTCAAACATGGCAAAATATGACTAAAAACTTCACAAAGCTAGGCCAAAGCATGCAAGCATGATGGTCCAAAGGCAAGATGTATTTCTAAGCAAAATGAAGGAATATAAGGCAAGTGTATTATGCATGCAAGGGGTCGAAAAACCAACATGGGACAGAGGTAAAACATGCTAAATAAACACCAAATAACCTCTGAAATGAAGCCAAACAAAGCTAGGCATACATACTACCCTTATAAGCCAAAACACAAGCAAATGAGATAATAAAGGGAGAGGGGTGTCCCTCCCCTGTAAAAGACTTCAAGACCCCTTCTTCACCACTGAAAATCCATTGGATTTCAGTGGTGAGAAGGTCAATACACAAAAGTCCCCAAAGCTTAACAAAGAGAGCACAAAAAGGGCCAAACAAGGCCTAAGAGGGGGAGGTCGACCCCCAACACCAAAATGACCTTAATGAAAGATCTTAAGCATGTAAATACAAGACTTTTTTCAGTTATACACAAAGCTTAAATCAGTATACAAGATAGGTCAAAGACTAGTGCAAGATTGGGGAAAATAAAGCAAAAGTGTTACCCTTGAAGAACACTTCAAGAACAGCAAGTGTAGCCACCTTCTTTTGATCAAAACTAGCTCAAAACTTGAAGAACAAACCCTCAACACCTCTAACGTCGAAATATGGTGTAATACTATGTGTTCTAGTGAAAAACTAAGAACAAACTACACTTTTAGGCCCTCAAACACACATAAATCAAGAGAGAGAGGGAGATATAGAGAGAGAGGGTGATATATATAAAAAAATATATGTATTTAGGTCTGGTTTTGCTGAACCATCTCAAAGGAGGAGGAAGGTCTCCTTATATAGACAAGGTAAAGGCTTGAAGCTTCTTAGAGAAGCTAATAAGAGAAGGGTCAAAGGGGCCAAGCTTCCAAGAGAAGCTAACCCAAAGATTCAAGCTTCTTGAGGAAGCTAAGACAAAGGTCCAAGCTTCCTCAAGAAGCTTGAGCAAAGGGTGCAAAACTTCTCCAAGACGCTTGAGTAAAAGGGTGCAAAGGGTGCAAAACAGCCACACACGTGTATGGGGGCAGGGTCTGTGCACCCCAGCTGGCACAGCTGGCTTGCATTATGCCTGTAAAAGGAAAAAAGGTGGTATCAGCTAGAAAAGGAGGCCATCGACCAAATAAATGGTCAGCCGGCTACTATAAATGGTTGGCCTGCTATTTGTCTGGCCGACCGGCTACATTGGTGGCCGGTACATGGCTTCCATGGCCAAAAAGTGGTCAGTGGATGTCTAGATTGAAGCCCTAGAAGTTAGCTTTCCAATGGCGCAAACCTTGCATTAAAATTTTTCCTGTGCAAAAAGTTATGCCCGTTTTGGTGAAGTCGCGCAGATTCGATCCAACCGAATTGATCCCCTACTTCAACCAACCATATCTCCCCCACCCGGACTTGGCTTTAGGAGATTCTTGAGTGGAAAATGAAGCCCCGGAAGTAAGCTTTCCAAAGGTGGTGGTATCATAGCTAAAATCCAAGTATGCAGATGAATAAGCTTGATTCAACGAGGGTTGCTCGACTCTCTTCTACCCGGATTCATACCAAACTTCTCCCAAACTAGTTTTCTTCTCTCCTTTCCTCTTTTCTTCAACTTCCAAACCCCTAAACAAAGTGTTTCGAAATATTTTTCAAAGATTTCATCTCTCTTTCATTCATCTCCACTTTGTCCTTGCTCGGTTTACCGAAAAAAGCAACATTTACCGAAATGCGAGCGTCGGAACATCGTAAGAACTTTATTTTCAAAAAATTTTGAAAGAGAGGGTTTTAAGATCTAAAATATTTTGATCAAAATTATTTCGATCCAAAAGGGGTATGAAGTTGGGGTTTGACTCTCTCATTGCTGAAGAAATTGAACCTTTGCCTTGCAGACCTTTCTCCACCAAGTAAACCATCAGTGGTGCCCAAGTCTTAAGGACGGTCAAAAATGGGGTGTTTACACATGGCATTACTATAAAGTGTCCATTACAAAAAGAAAAGGGGAGCTTGGCCTTACAAAATGACGATGTCTAACTAGCCGAACTCCAACACTTGTAAAAAAAAAAAAAAAGTGACAAAATGCAAAAAAACAAGTAAAGGGCTTTCAAGCCTTATCACAAGGCTACTTTTGCTCATTCAGAAATAGCACACAGCAGACGAAGGGGGGAAACATGAAGGTTGGCCTCCAAAGTCTCAGCCATTGACGTCCCTTTTGCTTTAGCAGCCCTTGTAGTAGCAGTCTTGGATGGAACATGGATGTCCTTAAAGAGAGCAGAAGTCTCATTGGTTCCAACAGCACGAAGGGCCACTGTCCAACCCTTGGCAAATAAACCATCCCTCAGCTCCAGCACTTGTTGGGCATAATCTGCCTCAACCTCATCCCAGCCCTTCTGGTTAGCCTCTTCAATAAGCTTAGCTTGGTGGGCCTTCATTGCCTCTAACTCGGCCTCCGCTTTAGCTATTCCCTATTCGGCACCTTTTTGGCAGCCAAAGCCACCATAGCAATCTTTTTAGCCTCCAACAACGCCTTCTCCCTAGCAAGGACCGACGCCCTAGCAGTAGCAGCCTCCTCTTCGGCCCTTGTCCGTTCTACTTTAGTTGACTTCAAAGCAAGGTCGGCGTCAGCTAGCACCTTCGCAGTTCGGTTTTAGTCTGTTACTTGCTCCAAGCGGCGCTGCTCCAGAACATGAAGTCGTTGTGCCAACTGTCAAGAAATAAGATAAAACACTTAGAGAAGTTTATTGGAAAAGGATAGGAAAATAATCAAATCAGGAAAGGAACACTTACTGTTGTCACCATTTGAATGGATCCTTTGATTAGAGATTCAGAATCCACATTACACTCAACCATGTCATAAGGGTAAGAGTAATGCCTTGGATAGGTGGAATGCCGAATCACAAGAATCTGTTACGCTATCAGCCACAGTTATAAGCCAACTTTTATACTCCAAAAAAAGCAGCCACTTCTCAGCCAAAGTCTGCTCTTCAAAGCCCTCAACAACATCCTTTCCTTTACTCTTCTTCCTCTTGGAACCCCTCAGTTTTTCAATATGTGTTGTAGGAGAAGGAACTTCCGTGGAAGTCTGTACGGACTGTTTTGGAATCAAGACTCTTTGTTCGGCCAACCAAACAATCACCGTAGCTACTTCAGGAACAGGACCTGTACCGTAAGCAAGAGCGGCAAGGTCAAGCTTTCGGCAAGTTATGCCTTCTTAGTCGTTAAGACGAGGGCCCCCACTTGTAGTTCCACTTGATGATTGAGCAATGGAGGAAGTAGAAGCACTAGTGTTATCACAAGCTTGCTGCTCGAACGACCTCTCTGGAGACTTCTTAAAGTAGTCAATTACACGAACCCTCCTCTCATTAAGCTTGTGCTTGTAAATGGCCTTGTAATTAAGCAGTTTTGTCACAGATTGGTTGGGGTAGGCAAAGACAGTCTCAAGGTTGGCCAAATGTTCTTTGGTAGTCTACCTCCTCGTCAGAGAATCACCTGTCAAAGTCATACAACAAAAGTTAAAAGTCAACATCAAAAGTAAAGAAGAAGAAACATTAGCTGGGTTCATGATATTTGAATTTTTTGAGAGAGAGAGTGCAATCTAAAGGCCTACCCAAGACAGCCACATGTTTATTTGGCAGGAAATAGTACATATGGGGACAAGGCCGAGCTATTCTACGAGTCTATGAGAGATCGAGCTCTAACACCAATTTTTGAATTGTTTTATTTGGACTGATTGAGCAACAAACAAGCATCAAACATATTTGTTTTAGACAAAGGCCACGTGCAATAGGCCAAAGAAATGACGGAGCAAGGAGCTAAATAAATGTTGGGACCACAAAGGTGGTTATACAACATGCCTAATAATCAAGCCAAACAAGTCATAAAGTGGTGGGCCCAAGCTAATATTCAAGATATATTTTTTTTCAAGAAAAAATTGAAGTCTATGTACACAAGGCCGAACAAATAAAGAAATAAGGAGCTTGGATTTCGGGGCCCACCTAGCTTGTCTATACAAAACTAAGTATTTGAATTTGCAATTTTTGCAATTACAAGTCAAAACGTGCTGCCAAGATAATCTGCATGCAAGCTAAGCTTGGTAAAAAATTGTTGGTGGGCCGAGATGCACACGCAAAATTTATATATGTATTTCTTAAGACATGGGCCAGAGGTCTGTCCATAAGCATAAAGGCTGTCATACACTTTGAGCAAATTGGGCTGAGATACAATAATGGCTTCCACCAAATAATTTTTAGTGTAAGCTAGGGGGCAAATGAAGGGGGCACAATTACTAAAGCTTATTTGTATGGGACCTAGTTGGGCTAGACGAAGGTCCCCACTCCGAAGTGGGCCCTCTCTCCCATTCTAAGATGAGCCGAGCTAAGGGATCAGTCTTGGCCCATTCCCTACTTCGAAGTGGGAAAGACTATGGGCCTGGCCCCAGCACCCCTCTTCACTCCGAAATGAGTTAGTCCATAACTTGGGTTTCAAGGCTTCTACTCCAAGACACATGAGCGCTAATAGATTAACCAACACTGTGTAAGTAAAAGACGTGTGGTGCATGCGAACGACGGAACCGCTCAACAAAATCTTCGCTTTCCTCTATTATGGGGTGTACTAGCATCACGGTTGAGTATTAGGCGAAAAATGGGGACGGCTAAGTACCAGGTGGTAAACGAGGGAGCTTGATTAGCAAGTCATACGATCCTTATAAAAGATAACCTTACTCTTCTTGAGAAGGGGCGATCTCTAGACTCTAGAAACACATTGGTCTTCTCTATCTTGTCTCTACCAAACTCCGATATTGATTCAACTGTCGGAGGGGTTTCCGACCAACCCCCGGTCAGCCAGCCTAACCATTTGTTCCTTGTGCAGGCCTTTAACCATCGGTGCACCAGGGTTCGTCCACGAAGTTCCATCTTACTCTATTACGGAAACCAGTCTGCACAAAGAACAAAAAAATAATTACTCTTTTTTTGTTTTATGTGTCTGCTTGTCAACTAATATTCATAATATTTATAATTGTCCATCATGGATCAAATCACTGTGAATAATTTTAGTTGACTCTTAAAATTATATGCATTCGTTCGAATTTAGACAGAGGAAAGCGTATGCATTTTTAAAATAGAGATTTGTGCCGCATCTCAAAACTTTGCAAGTTATCTTCATAAACTTTCTTTTTGTTTAAATTATATTCTATAATATTTTACATGGTACCTTAATAACGAAGGTATGATATCAAAATTATAAATAAAAACCACTTTCGTTGGTTCTATTTTTAAATCTATTTTTTAGTTTTTGATTTTTTATATTTTCATAGTTTTGGCGATTAAAGATACTGAAATTTCTTTATATTTTATATCTAATAATCTAAATAGAATTAAAAAGTAAAATACTGGTAAGAAAAATTTATAAATTCAAATATGTGATGATTTATTATTATTATATATTTTTTTGTTGTTATTATTATTTAATATTAATAATTTTTTTCCAAAACAAATACACAACAAATTATTTTCTAAGTATATTTAGATTAAGTAAATCTAAATCTAAAAGTAAAACTAAAAATAAAAAGTAAAAAAATATTAAATTAAGTGAATGTAAAAAGAAACTAAAATGATTATTAAAAAAACAATGTCAAAGACACACAAAAATAAATAAATAAATAAAACCAAAAAATTCAAAACAAAATTTGAAAAACGAAATCAAACCACTTTTTTAAAATCTTTCTTCACTAATCTCTAATTTTACACAAATTATTTACAATTTTTTTTCAATTTTTATGTGA
The DNA here is from genome assembly GCA_025200525.1 of Camellia lanceoleosa. Taxonomy (NCBI): domain Eukaryota; kingdom Viridiplantae; phylum Streptophyta; class Magnoliopsida; order Ericales; family Theaceae; genus Camellia; species Camellia lanceoleosa. The sequence goes on along the minus strand of CM045772.1, from coordinate 68,039,594 downwards.
ATTTAATAATTTAATTAAAAAATGGTGCATATACACAAAAATATAACACTAAACATCTACATTATGACCAATTATTTAATTTTGAATAATTTAACTTCTCATTATTTCCTGTATTATATTGTTATAAAAGATTTCACATATTACTTTTAAGATATCTTATATATCTACATATATAAATATATAAAAAAATATAAATGTAAATTTATATATGTCACTATATTCATACATTGTCAATCTATAATATTATATTACCATCGGATACTTTAATTTTCTTACATGTATCGCTTTAGTAGTATAGTTATATTTGTTAGGAAAAAATTGCCAAATTATGTATTGTTCTTCTATCAACTTATGTTCAATATATATATACATACATGTCATATAAATGAGTGCCCACAACAAACACTTTCAATAACAAATTAAGACTTTGCAAAACATCTCCATCACAAAAATAATTGCATTTTTTTCTCCTCACAAAAAATCGCATTATTGAGCAAAAATGGATTTTTAAATTTATAACAATATAATATCGCCTTAAACTCTTACTCATCAAAATATTTTTATTATAATAAGTTATAATGATGAGTAAGAAGAAAAACATGAAGATGATGAAACAAAAACTATATAAAATATATTGCAACATTCTCTCAAAGCAAAGTTAGACGAACTGAAGTAAGAATTGTCCTATCTGTTGTGAAGTTCAAGAAAAATAATGTATCTCATGCACACATTTTAATCAAATTACAAGGAAAAAATCAAATGGTACCCAAACATTATCACATCAACTCAATGATGCAGAAAGTAAATACATCAAATAAAAAGTTTCAATCAATTTTTGTTATATGCTGATTACTTACAGATGCTATAACAAATTATGTAACTTGACAGTTTTATAAAAGTGGCCCTGCAAATACTTATAAACATGGATCAATAAATATCGTGAAAACAATTATGAAATCTTATATCGACCAATTTATTAAATTACAATATCATTCCATTTTCTTAAGAAAACTATTCTACATTTTTTACATAAATAAAAATATACTAATGACTAATGTTATATTTTTCATTATGTAAGATATTCGTGGCACAGAAAATGAGACTTGAGAGGGTAATTTGTGAACAAATCGGACCGAGCTAAGAAAAGTCTTCTTCGGAAATTGTGTCACGCAATGGGCCGAGATAAGAGCTGGTGTAGCTCAGTCTTGGGCTAAGAAGACACTAGGCCGGTCAGAGATGGGTTGTTAGGGCCTAGACCTAGCTATCTGAAGGTAGTCCTTTATCGGACCAAGATGTTGTCAATAGAGAGGGTCGAGCTATGTGTAGCTCGGCAGGGTGCTATTCAGTAGATCGGCTTCCGGTTTCACAACCCGAACAATAAAGGACCAAGATAAGGCAGCTCAGTCAGGAACGTATATCCGAGCATGAGGTTGTGGCCATCTCACTTGGCTTGCAGTGATGAGGGTGTCCTAAGGATAAGCATTAACCTTGGGCATGAGAGTCCTAGGAGGACTCTACTAAAAAGAGTTAGAGTCCTACTGGGATTGTGCCAACCATCTCACTTGGTTGGTAGTGAGTAGGGTGTTATCAGGATAAACATTATCCTTGGAAGTGTGTTCCTAGGAGGACTCTGCTAAGGAGAGTTGGAGTCCTACTAGGATTGTGCCACGAAGAATCTATAAAAACTCATGACAGGACCTATGCACAGGTATCGCAATTATGACTCTTAAATATACAAAGCTTTTTGTGTTTATTGTCTATTGTGCTGACTTGGGCATCGAAGAGGTTTCCGGCACACACCCATTGGCTATCTCACATTTGTGTTTTTAGGTAGCAAAGCGACAACGTTTGGAGTGTAAACTTGGTCAACAGGATTATATGAGAAGATTATTCTGTGCTCATACAATTGGCGTTGTTTGGAGGAAATTATCACAGAGAATAAACCTTTTGATTGAGTTTTCCTTCAACTGATTTCAATGGCAAACAACGAAGACTTGCCTTAGTTTGTTATCGATGGACAAACTCCAGAAGGGGACAGGAGGTGTGAGGATTTGCCTTTTGTCCTACCCATGGTGGACTTGGACCCCCAGCGACAAAATCCACAGAGGGGTACACGAGAAAAACGGGGCTCAAGTCCTCATCGCTCTCACAGTCCAGATGAACAGTGACAGAGGATGGATCCTCCTTAGGTTTTGGAAGATTGCGTAAAGGAGCTAGACGAGTTGATAAAAAGAATTGCGGCTGACATGGAGGCAATGAAGCACCAGATAAAGGGCAAAAGGGTGGCAGGAGAAGAGATTCGTGAAGGCAGAACGCGTTCTCACCACTCAGGAGATCGTGACAGGTAAGTCACACCTTCACAATATGCAAGCAGAAGCCTCAAGACAGACGACACACAGTCAAGGACTTTCAGGACTCGTTACTCCAGGTCTGAGAGAACGAGGACTGAAAGGTTTTACGTGGAGGGAAGCAGTTATCGACCCTCACATACGTGTCAAATAACTTCTCAGCACACCAAGTTGCCTAGGTCGACGGATCTGCGGACAGTGTTGAAAGAGAGGGCTCGAAAGAGAGAAGACGTCCAGGCACGTGACCCTCAAAGGGTCTCTGCTTTGCAGCGGTTGAGTCCTAGGACACATGGAAGTGTCGAGGTTGGAATGCTAATGTCGCGCCTTGCTTATGAATCAGCAGACAAAGTGTTAGCAAGGTTGCAAAGTTCGTCGTTCATTACGGTGATAGAGAACACACCATTACCCTTGGGCTTCAACCAGCCTAAGTTCACAACCTATGAGGGGAAGTCAGACCCCTACATACACTTGAGTCGCTTTCGCCAAGTTATGGCCATACATCGATGGAACGAGGCTCTAATATGTATTTTGTTTCCATCAAGCTTAGGTGACTTGGGCTTGACTTGGTTTGAGAGACTGCTAGAAGGTAGCATCGCTTCATGGGCATAATTGGTGGAGGAGTTTGTCACCAAGTTCAAGACAAATACCAAAAATCTAGTTGAGATAGACCAGGTGCTCGCCATTAGCATGGGTGAGAAATAAACATTACAAGCTTACAACAACAGGTATTGGGAGACCTTCAACCAGCTAGACGATTGCCCCACCAACCTAGACATCGCACAGTATAAGTGGGATTTGTTGGTGGGCCATAAGTTGAGAGATTCAATGACAATGACGCCGCCCCTTATTGTGGAAGCCCTGATGGAGAGAGTGCACCAACATATCCGGGTAAAGAAACATGGGGCGCGCACTAAGGCAGAGTTCGGCACAACAGCGATGTCGAACAAAAAGCCTTCGATGAAAGTTAACACGGTCGACGAGAAGGACCGGTTACGTAAAAATAGTGGGTTGGTGGGTTTGACCAACTTTTCTAACAAACCTTTGCCTAACTGAGGCCAATGAAGGTTGGTAGGTTTGACTAACAAAATTTTTGCACTCTTTGCCCGAGATGACAGTTATCTTGGCCAATGAAGGTTGGCAAGTTTAACTAACAAAATTTTTACACTCTTTGACTGAGATGCACTTATTTCGGCCAATGAAGGTTGGCAGGTTTGACCAACAAAATGTTTGCACTCTTTGAATGAGATGCTTATCTTAGCCAATGAAGGTTGGCAGGTTTGACCAATAAATTTTTGCATGCTTTGCCCGAGATGATAGTTATCTTGGCCAAAATAGGTTGGTAGGTTTGACTAACAATTTTTTGCACTTTTTGACCGGAATGATAGTTACCTCGGCCAAAGCAGGTTGGCAGGTTTGACTAACAAATTTTTGCACTCTTTGACCAATATGACAGTTACCTCGGCCAAAGCAGGTTGGCAGGTTTGACTAACAAAATTTTTTACACTCTTTGACTGGGATCACAATTACCTTGGCCAAAGCAGGTTGGCAGGTTTGAATTACAAATTTTTTGCACTCTTTGATCAGGATAACAGTTCTCTCGGCCAAAGCAAGTTAGCAAGTTTGACCAATAATTTTTTGTGCTTTTTGACCGAGATGTTTCTCTCGGCCAATGAACGTTGGCAAGTTTGATCAACAAAATTTTTACACTCTTTAGCCAACTAGGGGCAATAAAGGTTGGCAGGTTTGATCAACAAAATTTTTGTATTCTTTGACCGAGATGCTTATCTTAGCTAATGAAGGTTGACAGGTTTGACCAACACATTTTTGCACTCTTTGCTCGAGATGAAAGTTATCTCAGCCAGTGAAGGTTAGTAGGTTTGACCAACAAAATTTTTGAACTCTTTGACCGAGATGTTTATCTCGGCCAATGAAGGTTGGCAGGGTTAGTGTAAAACGAGTTAGTCTGCTCGGTGAGACACAGAAAGAATGCCTCCTCATACGATTGCAAAGTCAAAGGATATATATATATATACGTTGAAGGCAAAAATACGGGGTTTTTCAAATTTTTGGGAGGTGCATGACGGTTGTAACAAGAGAACGGGGTTGATGGGGGCACACCATGTATCCTAGAAATGATGTCGTGTTAGACATGCCAGATTAGTGGAATAACGTGCTAAGCTACTAACAAGACTTATTGGGGCCAAACGAGTTATGAAACTGAATAACTTTTCTAGCTCGGTAGAGTTGGGTGTTCTTAGCTCGGCTAGAGGAAAATAATCACAATCATGCTACGCAGATGGAATTAAGGGGAAATTAATTTGTAAACAAATTGGGCCGAGCTTGGAAAAGTCTTCTTTGGAAGTTATGTCGCGCAATGGGCCGAGATAAGAGCTAGTGTAGCTCGGTCTTGGGCTAAGAAGACACTAGGCCGGTCAGAGATGGATTGCTAGGGCCTAGACCTAGCTATCTGATGGTAGTCCTTTAGTGGACCGAGATGTTGTCAATAGAGAGGGCTGAGCTTTATGTAGCTCGACAGGGTGCCATTTGGTAGATCGGCTTCCAGTTACACAACCCAAATGGTAGAGGACCAAGATAAGGCAGCTCAGTCAGGAATGTACATCCGAGCATAAGGGTGTGGCCATCTCACTTGACTTGCAGTGATGAGGGTGTTCTAAAGATAAACATTATCCTTGGGCATGAGACTCCTAGGAAGACTCTGCTAAGGAGAGTTAGAGTCCTGCTAGGATTGTGCCAACTATCTCACTTGGTTGGTAATGAGTAGGGTGTTATTAGGATAGACATTATCCTTGGAAGTATGATTCCTAAGAGGACTCTGCTAAGGAGAGTTGGAGTTCTACTAGGATTGTGCTACACGGAATCTATAAAAGCTCATGACAGTACCTATGCACAGGTATCGCAATTCTGACTCTCGAATACACAGAGCTTTTTTGTTTATTGTTTATTATGCTGACTTAGGCATCAGAAAGGTTTTCGGCACACACCCGTCGGCTAGCTCACATTTGTGTTTTTAGATAGCAAAGCGACGGCGTTTGGAAGAGTGCAAACTTAGTCAATAGGATTATACGAGAAGATTATTCTGTGCTCATACAAGACTCAACAACTCTTGATGTATAAAAACATATTATATATTGATATTAATGAATTCTGACATCAATAGTATGCAAATAATATGTAATAATGGATTCAATGAATTTTGTATTATGAGATGAACTATTAAACAAAATTGTGTAATTATGCAATTAATTTCATACATCTATATAATAAAGCAGGATGGTTTTTGAATTTGTCCTATACACATTTGTCCTACTAAGACATTTTGATGGCTTAGATCTATTCAAATTATAAAACAATGGCCGTGTGGTGAAGTGGTTTTGAAAATACTCTCTGGATCCCGGGGGACGCTAGTGATCCTCTGTTATTAACCTGAAAAAGAACGAACACTCCGATCGGGGGTGCCGAAATTAGCACTCCGACGAATAAGTCAGTGTATACTCTCTTGATTGCTTGTATATTAAGTTAAGCACACTAATTATCACATACCTCTCTCTGAATGATATTCTTCTACTTATATCTTTTTCTTTCTTGGGCTTCAGGACTGGGCCCACCTTCAATTCGTCATATAACTATTTGCTCGGCTCCTTTTGCTGCGTATTGCTCTTCATTCAGCCCTTTACTGAACAGGTTATTTGGCCAAATAGGATACTTCTAGATTTATATGTATAACACGTGGCCGAATGCGATATACAAATTTTGACTCTCCCAATATTCGGCCCCCACAATTGTCCCTCAAACACTCCACTAACAACAGTTAGCTGGTGTGTTTGGTTTCAAACTCGAAAAGTCAAGGTCGAAATTCGACGGCTAGCCTCATTTCAAAGCGAATGTTAGAGCACACGCCTTTTGGTTGTCATTTCAACTTCCCACCCCTTCGTACACTTCTATTTATTGTGATTTAAAATTTCGACGTCTTTTCAAATACATACACATTTTTAGGTGCTTGAAGTCGTTGGATTGCATTCCGACTTACCTCTGCAACTTCCTTTTATCCTTCATTGTCCTTTTCGTCTCTTGTAAGTTCTCTCTCTCTCTCTACTTTGAATCCCTTTTTCCTAGTTTGTTTTTGGTTTAGCATACTCCTTAAGGCTGAAGAGAATGGCAAAACATTTGAAAGACCTCCTCTCCGCGAATCGAATTTCTGGCTTTCGACGCCATTTTTCCATCCCTGATGACGTCCGTTTGTCACTCGTGACAGACGGCACCCTCTATATGAAGAGGGCTGATGAAAACACAATCGTCTTCCCTCTCCTATCAATCGCAGGGGTTGGAGTCCATTTCCCCCTTCACCCATTCTTTAGGGTTGTCCTTCACTATTGGGGTCTAATCCCTTCCCAACCCAATACCAACTTTTTTAGAATCGTAATAGGGATTATAGAGTTAAACCATCGCCTTAGGATTAACCTCGGCATACCTGCTATTCGGCATTGTTATGCCTTGGCCAAGTCTTCTGGCCGGCATGGATGCTATTTCCTCAGGGCCAAGGACACCGACCATCAATTAGTGACCATGCTTTCTAGCTCTGGCAAACGAGTTGATGATGTCATGGTCATTGTCTGAGGTAACTGGGAATTCGGCGAAGGCGAGGACTGCTTAGATCCTATTCCTAGACGAAGGGGCAAACCAGGTAGCCATATAGCCCCTTGCACTTATTTTTGTTGTATGTTTATCTTTTCGTTCTCATGGTTTTGCTTGTGCAGGAAACGATTTGAAGAAAGTCTTGATTTCGACCGACGACGACGCCGTTCTTACGGAGATCAAAGTCACACTGAAATACTTCGGCTGTCCAAGCCTTCAGAAACAAGGGAGGGCGGCCCATATTCTTCTTCGATACGAACCGACGTACACGACGTTCTCGGCAGTAGAAGACATCTCAATTCCGAGGGGTGAAGAGTTTCTTATAGCTCTTATTTTAACCAACTTCAAAAACTTACACCAAATTGGTTTCGACGGATCCGACTCGGAGCGTGCAAAAGTCGCTGAGGTCGCTGAAGAATCAGATCAGTCCAAAGCCGAAGTAGACGAGGCTTTAAGGGTGGCCTTTGAGGAAGCTGGCCTCAATTCAGCCAACCCTCCGTCCACTTCGGGCTGAGGGGACGTTTACGACGACATCTTTATTGAATTAGAAGACCTTCCCGGCGCGTACCCTGAAGACATGGCTGGGTTGTCACTCACACAACTCGCCAAAAAGAAAAACGCCGAACGAATGGCCACGCGGCGGAGAGCAGAGGCAATTTGGTCCGAAGTGCCACCCGTCGTAGATGTTGAGCCCTTCCTTCCTGTTATCGTGGAGGAGACGGCTCAAACCCAAAATGTCGAGTCGGAGCCAATTGTGTCAACGAATCAAGAGGCTGAGCGAAGGACGGAGAAACGTCCTGCCGAGGTCGAGGCCGGCTTTGAAGAAAACCCTGTTGGCAAATGGCTGCATTTAGAGGAGTCGGATACTGTTGTGCCTTTTGTGGTTCAACCAGAGGTAAAAAACATGCCGATCTCCTCTGATGCGTCGGCTATGAAGAATCCTGCCGTGGCGCTGAGCATGGCTTCATTGGTCTCATTGCCGATTGACAATGCAGCTTTCTGGGCAGAATCGGATCTTTTGGCAATAGCGTTAGCCGCTCAATCGGCTCTTTTGGTATATATCTTGATCTTGCCTTTCCCTTTTATGCATATATTTTGGTTTTAATCTCCTGTTTTGCAGACGGTTAGAAGGATAGCCGAGATAGGTCGTCCCCAACATGACGCCATCGAATGAATTGGTCATTTACAATCTGAAGTTGAGGGTCAAAATGAGCTGGGCCGAGTTCGAAACGGCGAGAGCGAAGATGGAAGGTGCAAGGGCCGAGGCCGAGATGGAAAGGACAAGAAATGTAGACCAACTTAGATTGGCCGTCGAGGAGAGGGCGAACGCGAGCGAAGTTGCGCTCAAGTTAGCCCAAGAGGTGATCGCCAAACTTGAGGCCGATTTGCAAGAATCGAAGGCGGCGAAGGAAGTAGCCGACTCTGAGGCTTCCAAGGTGTATGAGGCTAGGAAAAGTGCTGCCCTCGCAAATTATGTGAAAGAGGTCCCCAAATTCGAGAATCGGGGATTCAAACACGGCTGGTTCAAAGCCCCTACTGCTGCTAATGTGACATTGGCTATGCCGATTCCATACGAGCAAGTGGATGTTGAGCCACTGGAGTCTGACTCCGAGGATTGATTAGGGCGACACTAGTTATTTTTGTTTAAGGATTTTGGATGTGTTGTTACAGCTTTTCGTTTAGTAGTTTTTTTGTATAAAATGGCTACAGTTTTAAATTTTTTGCTAGGCATTTCCCTGCAAACTTGTAGCTTTTTATCTAGTAGTTTTCACATGTAAAATGGGTACAGTCTGTGCCCAATTTACTAATGAAAATTTCCTTTGTACTTTGTTATTACTTGTGCTTAATTTTGCTATTAATGCATAGTATTGCTTTTTGCTACTTTGGATAAAACATTCGTGTACACTTGCCGATTAGATAACTAGGCAATTTAGTAATTTACCATCGTCGAATAGCTGATCAGATTAATAAATATGCCCTTGCCCCAGCCAATGTATGAACTCCAAAGACCGAATACCATGAGTTCATGGAGTGGCTGCGGCATAGATCGATTGGCACTACGTCCAGGCGACAGTAATTTACCATCGTTTAATTAATAAATCTGCCCTTGCCCCAGCCAATGTATGAACTCCGAAGGCCGAATACCATGAGTTCATAGAGTGGCTGCGGCACAGATCGATCGACACCAGGCCTAGGCGACAGTAATTAATGAAACCGCCTCAGGGGCGTTGCATGTGTTAAGAAAAAATGGGGTGGGTTCTTCACGCCCATAATTCCACTTATTGTGTTCAGACTCAATTGAAACCAGTTTGTTGCGGAAGGTTAAATAAACGCGGATGCCAAGTAGACTGTTCTTCAACAGCAGAAGAAAAGGGAGGACATTGGCTGAGCTTGATATTGAAATGCATCGTAGCAGTGAGCCTGCACGCACGGGAAGTAGGACGTCCAGGGAACGAGAAAAACGTCAACCCCCAAGTCGTCGAAGTAGGTCACCCCGAAGGGAGAAACAGCAACGGAGCAGCTCCCATCGACCGCAACCAAGAAATGAGTCCGATGCGACGTCACGACTGGTTGAGTTTTGCGATTTTTGTGGGAAATAAATCGATGACGGAGGTGGATTCTATTGTTAATGACCCAGGTGTAGCAGTCGAGTTCGCTCGACAGATTTTTCCACCGGAAGTCCAGTAGTTGATGGTTGGTCGACAAGATTTCAAAGTGTTTCAGGAGGGCATCCATGGGGCGGTAAACGGGCTATATACCGCCTATGAAGTTAGCATGCGCCTGCGTGTCACGCGACGAGAAATAGAGAAGAAGGATGAACGAATTCAGAATTTGGAGGCTCGTGCGGAGAAGGCCGAATGTGAGCTTAGGAAGGCTAAAACTGCCGAGCCGCGTACGGCAGGTCGATCTAACCCGGTCGTGGAGGAGAGAATGACCCAATGGCTGATAAGTTATGCGATTGCCGATCAAGATACGGCAAACATGTTTGCCGTAGAAAATGCAAGGTTCATGGGTTACGAAAAAGGCTTCCACAATCGCCGAAAAGTCGAGATAGATAAGACCAAAGAGAAACTAGCAGAGGAGGTCTGCCGATGCATGAACCGGGGCTTTAGGCATGGGTGGATTAAAGCTCTTCAAGCCGCAGAGGCTCTCTAAGAAGCAAGAGTTCAATCGGCGTCGCCATTATACCAACGCCATCATTTTCCTTATAACGCTTTCGAAATTGAGAAGAGCGATGACGAGGGTGATGCCAAATAGAACTGAACGTATTGTGAACGCTCCAATGCAAATTGGGCGTCAACTATGTATGTATTGGTTATATTGGTTAATTTAATAAAATACTCTGCTTTAAATGTTTGCGTGTTTTAGGCATTTAATGAAATACAGTTTGTGTCGGCTCAAATTAATTAAGCACTTCATTTTGAATGTTTGCATGCGTTAATGTGTACATAGTTTTTGCCGACTCAATCTTAATGAACCGTTTCATTTTGAATGTATGCTTTAATTTTCGCCGTGTATTGCGATATCCTCGAGGGGCGCTCCGAATACAGAGTTTTATTGGGCCTAAACGTAACCTGTACAGATGGGGCTTCGGATTCGGAGGCTTTTTGTCTTGGCCAATCGTGATATCCACGAAGGGCACTCCGAATCCGGAGTCTTATTCGGCCCAAACGTGACCTGCACGAATGGGGCTCCGAATTCAGAGGCTTTTTGTCTTGGCCAATTGTGATATCTACGAATGGCGCTCCGAATCTGGAGTCTTATTCAACCCAAACGTGACCTGCACGAATGGGGCTCCGAATTCAAAGGCTTTTTGTCTTGGCCAATCGTGATATCTAGGAAGGGCGCTCCGAATCCGGAGTCTTATTCGGCCCAAACGTGACCTGCACGGATGGGGCTTCAGATTCAGAGGCTTTTTGTCTTGGCCAATCGTGATATCCACGAAGGGCGTTCCGAATCCGGAGTCTTATTCGGCCTAAACGTGACCTGCACGGATGGGGCTCCGGATTTAGAGGCTTTTTGTCTTGGCCAATCGTGATATCCACGAAGGGCGCTCCAAATCCGGAGTCTTACTCGGCCCAAACGTGACTTGCACGGATGGGGCTCCGAATTCGGAGGCTTTTTGTCTTGGCCAATCGTGATATCCACGAAAGGCGCTCTGAATCCGGAGTCTTATTCGGAAGACTTGAACTGAATAGGAAATCTTGTATTGTAAAAGTAAAATCTATACATGGCGATTCATTCAAAACAAACATCATGCCCCACCAATCGAGTCTAATGATATAATTTAGGCAAATGCGTAGAGTTCCAAGGGCATGGCAGACTCCTGCCAGACATGTCTCTAAGCCGATAAGCCCCTGTTCCCGCGATTGAGTCGATCTGGTAGGGGCCGTCCTAGTTAGGACCCAATTTTCCATCAGCCGGCTTCCTGACAGCTGGAAGCACCTTCTTCAGGACCAATTCACCTGGTAGATAGCGGTGTAGCTGAACGCGTTGGTTATACAACTTAGCAAGGTGCTGCTGGTACCGTGCTATGGATGTAAGGGCACGGTCTCTTCGTTTTTTAATCAGGGTCAAATCCAAGGCCAGCATCATGTCGTTTCAGTCCATATCAAAAACTTTTGATTTTAAGGTTGGGAGGCCGATCTCCAAGGAGATAATTGCCTGTGTTCCGAAGCACAAAGCCAACAACATTTCTCTGGTGGACCGTCTCGAGGTAGTGCGATGAGCCCACAATACACTCGGCAGCTCATCGACCCATCGGCCTTTCACCTTCTCCAGTCTCTTTTTGATACCGTCTAAAATGGTTTTATTGGAGGCTTCATGTGATACCCCTGTTCCGTAATGTGTTAATGGGTCCTTAATTTGAGTATGATTATGTGTTTAACATGATTTTATGTGCCATTGTGTGAAAATATGTGGCTTTGAATTTTTATCTATCCACCGTAGGAATATCTGTTTGAATAATCCGCTTTGGAAATTAAATTGAGGCCTTATCGACCACAGAACCCGAAATTGATTACGCCATTGTGATTAGCGTAATTTTTAGAACCTACGGTGAAATTTAATTGAAAAATTGATTTGGATCAAATTAAGTTGATTAAATTGATAAATTGAGTGCCCAATTATTTTATGTTAAAATAATATGTGAGTGGGGCTGTTATGAGCCTTATTGAAACCAATTCCTTCCCTTTACATTGATTTTTGGCTGATTAACTCTAAGAAGGAAAGAGGAGGGTCAGCTGTTAGAGAGAGAGGGAGAGGATTGAGTGATTTTGGCTCAAGGTTTGGAAGACTTGAAGATCAAACTCAAGATTTTGTTAGAGTTTGGGAGATGAACTCTTAGGTAAGTAAACTCATGGATTTTTGTTTATAAATTGTAAATTCAAGCATGGTTAATGACCAAGAACATGATTGAAAGTTAATGAAGGCATACATGCATGTAATTGTTGTGGAACTGCATAACCTAGCATGTATTAAGTTGAATATGGAAATATGGTCTTGGCTTTGGTTAAGTGGCTTGGATGTCACGGCTGTGAGGAGTGGGACGCTTATTGGACTCCATGTTTTTATCTACAATAGAGACTGGGGGCTTGTGGGGTTGATCATCATTTTTGTTTCGGCTTAAGGGTTGTTGCTTTGTCAGTGTGTGTGTGTTTTGTTTCTTAAACTTTGTGATGTTTTTGTATTTCTTTGCCCATATATCCACCTCAAGTTTCCTTCTATTATCTCTTATGGTAGGGGTTACTTGAGGACAAAAAGGATATATGGGCAAAGTTGGGTTCTTGTGTTTTCAGTTTCTCGTTTACCACCTTTCTTAGGGGGTGTAGTGGTAGTTTTGTTGGTTATATATGTTTTTTATTTGTTGTTTGGGCGTGCTTGGGGTATGTCAATTGTAAACTTGTAAATTCTTTGTTTTTATTTTATGACTTACTTACCAAAAAAAAAATATATATATGGAAATGTGAGTGTTGAATCATACATGCAAACATGTTTTTGTTAAGCTCCATGAGAATGAACACCATTTGCTTTATCTGGGATGGAAATGAGGTCAAGACTAGCATGCATGTTTGAATAATTAAAGATAAGGGGCCTTGAATGCATGAATGTGTATGATAGAATTGAGCTTGAACTAAATTGAGTCATGGATGTATTTGATTTATGAAATTGGGCTCCATGAAGATGTGTTTTGGTGATGAGATAAGAATAAAGCCTAAAGAGGATGTAAATGAGTTAATGAGATAAGAATAAAGCCTAAAGAGGAATATGTGAATTAAGGAACGGATTGAATTATTAGTGACCCTTTTGTGTTCATGAAATGTGTAGGGTCAAGCTCCGGGGCAAATCCACAAGCCAATCACTGTGAGTAATATCTTAACAAGATATTTGAAATATACTGTTGTCCAATTGTTTACTCATATGTAAGTTTTATAAGCTCATTAATTTGAATGGTGGACAACGATTGATGCGAATGATTGGGCCAAAGGCCGATTGATATAAATAGTTGGGCCAAAGGCCGATTGATACGAATGATTGGGCCGAAGGCCGACTGACATGAATGATTGGGCCGAAGGTCGATGGATACGAATGATAGATATAGATGATTAAGCCGAAGGCTGATTAACATGAATGATTGGGCCGAAGGCTGATGGATACGAATGATAGATATAGATGATTGGGCCAAAGGCTGATGGATATAAATGATTGGGCCGAAGGCCGTTTGTTGTACTGTCTCAATGATTACTTATATATCTTCCTCATTTGATATTATTCACTAGGCATTCGCTCACGCTTATTCATGTACATGTAGGTGAGCCAAGGGACATCCAAAACCAGCCCCGGTGAACTTGTGAGAACCAATTTAAGTTTTGAAGAGTCAGCCCAAACGTCTCACGCATGAGACTGTCTTCGCCTTTGACCTTGTTTATAGTTTTGTTATGTTGGCGAACACGTTGGACTACTTTTGTATATAAGACTTGGGTTTGACTGACTTAAATCTATATGATCCTGTATGTACAGCATTTTGTGTTAGTACATATTTTAATGTGAGTTATTAACATATAAATGTTTGGAATGTTATGGTGTGCATTTAAGCACGGCTTCATGGACAAAGTTTTTGAATTGCTTCCGTTTGGCCCCTTTACCTTTAATGAGTTTTGATTTACTAGGTTTGAGGCCGTAGGTAATCATACGATTACTGGCTGGTTATGGCCTTAACCCATAGGGGCGGGTTTGGGTCGTGACACTTCAACTTGCCCGTTACTCTGTGGATAGGCCGAGGTGGAGAAGTAGGGCTGAATGTCATACTTGCTGCAAAGCCCTCGGTAGACACCGCAATCGAACTAGGTGCCGTTGTCTAATATAAGTGCTCTTGGAATGCCGAACCGCGTTATGATATTTCTCCATACAAAATGCTTCACGTCGATATCTCGGATGTGCGTTAGTGCCTCTGCTTCTACCCATTTTGTGAAATAATCTGTTGCTACAATAAAAAACCGCTTGTTACCCGGAGCACGAGGTAGTGGTCCGACGCTGTCAAGTCCCTATTGGGCGAACGGCCAAGGACTGGTTATAGAGCTTAACTCTTCAGTAGACAAGTGGGTCAGAGGGGAAAACTTTTGGCACTGTTCACACTTCTTCACGTAGCACTCGGCATCGGCCTTCATTGTCGGCCAGTAATACCCCTGTGTCACAGCTTGATGAGCCAAAAAGCGCCTGCTAGAATGGGCACCACAACTGCCTTTATGTATTTCAGTCAGAAGCTCTTCAACTTTGTCCGGATGAACGCATTCTAGGTATGGACCAGAAAGGGATTTTTTGTAAAGTTTTCCTTGTGGATCCAAGTAGTATTGCGGGGCTTTGTTTCGCAACTTGTGTGCTTCCTTCTTGTCCGCTGGGAGTTGTTCGGAAGACAGAAATGCAGTGATGGGGTCCATCCAACTCGGTCCTGACTCTATGACATTGACCTGGACTTCCTTCGAAGGGCCAATGCTGGGCTCCGGGATGAAACCAACTTCAATGGTCCATTTAATTTATGAGTTAATGCCGGAGGCTAGGCAGACTAGGGCATCTGCATGTGTGTTCTGGTTACGGGTTATTTGGTTCAATTCATGGTGGTCAAATTTTGCCAGCAAGGAATTTGCCGTTTTCATATAAGCTGCTATACGGTCGTTTTTGGCCGCGTACTCCCTTTTTAGCTGATTGATCACAAGCTTCGAATCACAAAATACAAGCAAATGCTAAGCACCCAACAGATGTGCATTCCGCAAGCTGGTTAGCAGGGCTTCGTATTCAGTCTCATTGTTCAATGCTTTGAAGCTGAGTTTGACGGCCTACTTAATTATTGCTCCGTTGAGAGACATGATCACTACCCCGGCTCCACTGCCCCGTTGGTTGGATGACCCGTCGCAATACAACTGCCAAAGGTCTCCAACATAAATTCTCTAGTTTAGCTTGGGTTGAATTTGTTCAGACTTAAAGTCGGCAAAACCCCCCGTGAATTCGGCCACAAAATCAGCAAGCACTTGCCCCTTGATTGAGGTTCGAGGCAGAAACTGAATATCATACTGGTCGAGCTCGAGAGCCCACTTTGAAACGCGCCCTGATGCTTCTGCACTATGTAGTACTGACTGGAGAGGATAATCTGTTAGTACCCCGATGTTATGTCCTTGGAAGTAATGCATTAGTTTTATTGCTGTCATGATGAGGGTTAGAATGAGTTTTTCCAACGGAAGGTAACATGTTTCGGCATCAACCATTGCCTTGCTCACATAATACATGGGTCGCTGCTCCCCAAGCTCTTTCTTTAATAATACGGCGCTGACGGCCCGGTCGGAGACGGCTAGATATAAAATGAGTGGGTCACCTGCCGATGGTGTTGTCAATAGTGGAGCTGATCGGAGATAAGTCTTCAGACAGTTGAAAGCGGCTTCGCACTCAAAGGTCCATTCAAAAGCTTTACCCTACCGCATGGTATGAAAGAATTGTCGGTAGCGGTCAGTTGAACGGCTGATGAACCTGTTGATTGCGGCGGCCATCCCCATCAACTTCTGGACCTCCTTGACCGATCAGGGGGAGCCGAGTTCTAGGATTGCTGTAATTTGCCTCGGGTTTGCTTCGATTCCTCGGTTGTTGACGATGTAACCCAAGAATTTGCCAGAGCCGATCCCAAATGCACATTTGGAAGCGTTCAGCCTCATCCGGTATTTGCGTAAAATGCTGAATGTCTCTTCCAGATCGGCTAGATAAGTTTGTTCTTCTTTGGACTTGACTACCATATCGTCAATGTACACTTTCATAGTGTGGTCGAGTTGCTCATTGAACATAGCCGTGACTAGTCTTTGGTAAGTTGCCCCTGCATTCTTCAGCCCAAAAGGCATAACCTTATAGCAATAGGTCCCTCTTGGGGTGAGGAATGCAGTTTTTTCTTGGTCCTTCGGGTGCATGGCAATCTAATGGTAGCCTCTGTAGGCATCGAGGAAGCTCATACGCTGATGACGTGCCGTCGCATCTACAAGTTGGTCTATTCTGAGGAGGGGAAAACAATCCCTGGGGCAAGCTTTGTTTAGGTCGGTGAAATCAACGTAGACACGCCAAGTACCATTTTTCTTCTTCACAACCACAGTATTCGAGAGCCATGTAGGGTAGGTTACTTCTCTGATTGCCCCGGCCTGAAGCAACCGGTCAACCTCTTCAACAA
Source organism: Camellia lanceoleosa (assembly GCA_025200525.1). Taxonomy (NCBI): domain Eukaryota; kingdom Viridiplantae; phylum Streptophyta; class Magnoliopsida; order Ericales; family Theaceae; genus Camellia; species Camellia lanceoleosa. The sequence continues at coordinate 68,022,893 of CM045772.1, read as the reverse complement.
TGGCGGCAATGTGCTCTGCGGCAAACCGCCGGCTTTTCTATATGATCGGCTTACATTTGGGGTCAACATTCAAACGGTGTTGTGATACAGATGGATCTACACCTGGCATTTCATACGGCGACCATGCAAATACGTCTAGGTTGCCGAGTAATAAGGTAATTAGCTGCTTTCTATCTTCTTCATTCAGTGAGGCACCGATCATGAAGAACCTGTTAGGATTGTCGGCAATTTCGACTCGATCCAAGGCTTCTGTGGCCTTTTTCGCTCGGAAGCCATCCAACATCGTCGAGGCTCTCCCGATCTGGAACTTCAATAGAATTCACTTCCAGCTCTCTTGGTGTCTTTGCGGTAATGAGATAACATACTTGGGCTGATTTCTGGGAATCGCGGATTTGTTCAACGCCATGATCAGTCGGGAAGCGGAGCAATTGATGATAGGTGTTCGGCACGGCCTGCATGGTGTGCAGCCAAGTTCGTCCCATGATGAGATTATACGGCGAAGGCAGCTTGACAACCAAGAATTCCACGTCCACTGTTCTCGAGCCAGCTCAAACTGGTAGTGTGATTTTGCCCAACGGGTATTCTGGATTGGCGTTGAAGCCGAATAATGGATAAGGAGCTAGGAAAAGATCAGATTTGGTGAAGCCGAGTTTGGTTAATGTCTTGCAATACATAACTTTCGATGTGCTCCCCGGATCAATGAGTACGCGCTCAACGGTGAATCGGTTTACGCATAACTTGATTACCAAGGGATCGGTGTGAGGAAGTGTCACTCCGACCAAATCCGAATCATCAAAAGCAATGCTCGCAGCTTCATGGGGCTGTTTGGCCAGAGTGAGTTGATTTTGAGGGTCGGGATACGACTAAATTGTATGCATCGCAGAGGCCATTGGCAGGCTATATATCATGTGAATCACGCTGAGTGGAGGTGAATCCTGCCGTAAGGCTATTGCTTTGGTTGAGTTGCTTTTTCGAACGTACTGTTTTAGCCGTTCGTCTTGTACCGGTTCCTTTAAGTGATCCTTCAATGCATAACAACTCTCAGTATCATGGCCGTGATCTTTGTGGTACTCGCATCGCCTATCCCGTCGCCTTGTATCGGGAGGTCCCACTATTTTGGATGGCCACTTAAAGAACGGAATGTGTTGGACTTTAGACATAATCATGCTGATCGGCTCTGACAACTTCGTATATTTCTTGTCCGCGCACCTTGTGCGCCTGCTATCTACTTGAAGTTGTTCACTAGCTCGGTGGGAACATTGGTCGTTTGATCGCGCGTGAATCCCGTCTCTTGCCTCGTTTAGCTCGATGCCGTGGTTCGGGGCTTCGAGGGGGTACAGAATTTACCGGCTGAACAATTTCTGAAGGGGCAGTCTTGTTGGCGTTGTTCTCGACTTTAACCCGCAAGGCGTCATCTTTCACTTTGCAGTATTCCTCGACTTTCTTCATCAACGACCAGACTGTTTTAGGGGGCCTTCTAGTCAAGGAACTGTGGAGAGCACTATGAGGATGCAAACCCATTTTAAAGGCAGTGATGGCCATGGAGTCATTGTAAGCGTCATCGACAAGATTAAAGCACTCTCAATAGCGCGCCGAATAAGCTCGTAAGGTTTCTCCTGGCTGGATCTGCATTGCCCAGAGAGAGTCAGCTTGCTTTGGCTGGACCTCGTTAGTGATGAATCTTGCCTTGAAGGATTTCTGTAATTGATGGAAACTCTTAATCGACGCTGGCTCCAACTTATAATACCATCTGACGGCCAATGGTCCCAAACTACTCGGAAATATTCTGTACATGAGAGCCTCATCATCTGCATGCAGCGTCATGGCTTGCTTATAATGACGAATATGATCAGTGGGGTCCGATTTTCCGTCGTACAGGGTGAACGATGGGGTCTTGAACTTGTTGGGTAATACTGCCTTTGCGATCCGTCGCACAAAGGGATCGTGTTAGTCTTCTTTGTCTAAACCATTTCATCTTCGCTTATGCCTTATATGTGGACTCTCTTCTAAGGAACTGGTAGTGTCGAGTCGTCCATTCTTTTTGGGCTCCGGGGATAACGAGTCAGAGTCATTGTCACTATCTTGTCTCCGAACTCGAGGTCTTTGACCATCCGCTCTCAAAGGTCGTCCCGGACCTTGGCGCGTGACTTGTCTAGACTTTGCCACTTCCAAAGCCAAATCCTACCGGAGACGCTCGTTCTCAACAATCGTGTTTTCCAACCTCTGCTCGTTTTGCTTCGCCTGTTCTATGATCGTTTGCATTGTCTCATGTGCTGAAGTTGAGGGTGAGGTATGGGCGACGGAGTCAAAGTTCAATGCGCGTCTCGCGGTGATGTTCTCCGGTCCCAACATGTTCGTTGGAGTGAGGTTATCTCTCTGGTTGGTTTCGTCAGCGACTATCAGAGGATCTTCTGTTACGCCCGCTATGGATGTAGTCAAGTATTCCCACAGACGACGCCAATTGTGGTGAAGTGGTTTTGGAAATACTCTCTGGATTCCGGGGGACGCTCGTGATCCTCTGCTATTAACCTGAAAAAGAATGAACACTCCGGTCGGGGGTGCCGGAATTAGCATTCCGACGGATAAGTCAGTGTATACTCTCTTAATTGCTTGTATCTTAAGTTAAGCACACTAATTCTCACATACCTCTCTCTGAATGATGTTCTTTTACTTATATCTTTTTATTTCTTGGGCTTCGGGATTGGGCCCACCTTCAATTCGTCGTATAACTATTTGCTCGACTCTTTTTTCTGCGCATTGCTCTTCATTCGACCCTTTACTCAACTGGTTATTTGGCCGAATAGGATACTTCTAGATTTACATGTATAAGACGAGGCTGAATGCGATATATGAATTTCGACTCTCCTGGTTCGACTATTCGGCTCCTTTACGTGTCCCAATATTCGGCCTCCACAGGCTGGGATATATTTTTCAAAAAATATTCTACATGTACATTTTCTATTTTTCCGCTTCTCTCTCTTATTTTTTCCTTTCTCATCCATCCTTCCATGATCCCATGATTACACATTCCTCTCTCTTTTCTTTTTATTTTTTTTATTTTCTCCCATTTTTATTTTTCTCTCTATTTGTTTTTTTTTATTTTCTTATTTTTCTCTTTTTTGTTCACTTATTTTTATTCATATTATATAGAAAAGTTTATGATCCCAGAATTAGGAGCCAGATTTTACTTTGTATAGTGGAAATTAAATTAATGAATTTTATAGTCCACAAATTAAATGAATTTGAACAATTAATTATTATTTTTAAATATATTGAATACCTGATAGACTTCATAAATTTAGATTTGATATGAATCTTTAACATATGTTTTAATAAAGTAAGACGGTTTTTGAATCTTCAACATATTTTTGTCCTATTAGGACATTTGGATGGTTCGGATCTGTTCAAATTATAAAACAATGGTTGAGATATATTTTTTCAAAAAATATCCTACATATACATTTTATACTTTCCCGCTTTTCTCTCACACCTTTTCCTTTTCTCACTCATCATTCCATGACCCCATGATCCCACATTTCTTTCTCTTTTTTTATTTTCTCCTTTTTTTTTTCTCTATTTGTTTATTTTTTTATTTTCTCCTTTTTGTTCAATATATTTTACGCATATTTCCATAAAATGTAGGTACGCCCATAATACACTAGGACATTATGGGCATATATACAATTTTCATACAATTATATAAGCAAAAGCAATATTATATGTATTCGTGAAAATTGTATGTATGCCAAGTACATCTATTTATTATATAAGCAAAAATGAGTTTTCTGAGAAATTTTGTATGAACTCCAAAATTTTATAATAAATTTGTGATTTTATCAAATTAAAAAATAAATTTAAATAGTGTTGGGATTACAATTATATTTTAATCCTAACATTATTTACACTGTGTCTTCAGATATGGGCATACACTAGTTCAATTATATTACAAGTACGAATTATGAAAAATTAAAATAGAAAGTTGATAGAAAAAGATTTATGTAATACTATATATTTAATAGACCTACTTATCATTTATTATTTAAGATAATATTATGATATTAACAATCTAACTATAAATTAATATTTATATTTATAAAATTTCTTATTTTTAATTTAAATTATTTAGTCGAGTATGTATTTATTTATTTTTTAATTGTATTTCAAAAACAAATCAATTTACCTATACAAACTTAACGGACAGACTTAACTACAATACTAACCGTTGATAAAAAAAAAAAAAAAATCATGTATCGCAGGTGCCGAACCATCAAGGTTTATAAAAAAGGCCAAAAAAGGGAAAAAGTAAAGCGACGTCGTAGTGACGCAGGCACTGAGAATAATAAATACTAGCCTCCTCTCTTCCAGAATGGGCCGCCGTTTGAGAGGAAGAGTTGGGGAAAATGGGGAAGAAGACGAAGAAACCCGGCAAAGGCAAAGAAAAAACTGAGAGAAAAACTGCGAAAGCTGAGGAAAAAAGATCTCGCAGAGAGACCAAAAAGATCTCTGCCGAAGATGACATCGATGCCATCTTGGTACTCTTCTCTATTCCTGTATGTTTTAATTGTATTTTCCCGAGAGAGAAAAACTCTTTCCCCGAAATATATAAGTATATGTAGCTTTTGCCTTCCACCAAGACAAACTGAGATAGATGGAAGGAAGGAAATTAAAAAGAAAAAAAGGCCCACCCATGCTTATGGAGCAATGCTACAGACCCAAAAAGTTTTGCCAATTTTTTTTTATAAAATGTCTGTCACATGTGATAAAAATTTGGTAGCATTTTCCATGTTTATACGAGGAGACTTGAAATTGTGTTGTGATGTTGTTGTTTTTTATTGTTTTGTTTTGTTTTTTTATTCCACACACAGTTGAGTATACAGAAGGAGGAAGCCAAGAAGAAAGAAATCCACATTGAAGAAAATGTCCCAGCACCGTCTCCCCGATCGAATTGCTCGGTATTACAATTGTTCAGTTCAGTGTTTTTGGGTTTTAATTTTTAGTGTATAATGTGTTGTGAATTCAGAGTTTAGTTTGTTGATTCTGTAGTTGAACATTAATCCCTTGAAAGAGACTGAATTGATTCTGTATGGGGGTGAATTCTACAATGGTACCAAGGTTAGGCCTTTTACATTTGTTAACTATTTAATTGTTTTTGTTTTGTCCATATTATATGTATATATGTATATACTTGCTCCACACTGAGAGTCTATGCAATTGGTTTGATGCAGACATTTGTATATGGTGATCTTTATCGGTATGATGTGGAAAAGCAGGAGTGGAAACTGATTTCAAGCCCAAATAGTCCACCACCTCGCAGTGCGCATCAGGCAGTTGCGTGGAAGAACTATCTTTATATTTTTGGTAATGTGGCAGCATTTGTGTCCACAAACACATAATAATATGTTAATGCGCGCGCGCACACACACACACACACAGGCACACTCACTCACCCACACAATAAAGATCTACTGCATTGTGTTTGTAATGAGAGAATCGCTGTTGTGTACTACTACTAGGTGGGGAGTTCACGTCTCCAAATCAAGAGCGGTTCCATCACTACAAGGCAAGACTTTTTTTTTTTTTTTTTTTGAAGAAGTAATGGCTGATGAATAAATTGCACATGCACACACGCATATATATATTTGTTAAATTTGTCCCTAATGTTAGAATGTTGCCATTTCAATTTGTTGTTTTAGGACTTTTGGGTGTTGGACTTGAAAACAAATCAATGGGAACAACTAAATTATAAAGGGTGTCCAAGTCCACGATCAGGTCATCGGATGGTAAGTTTAGATTTATTTGGATTTATAGGATTAATGATCTACAGTGGTTTGTTTCTAACTTTTGTGCATTCGTTTGAATTTTTTTTTTTTGATCGGCAAAGAAAATTTTTATTGATGAAAGTATACAAAAAGGATACAGGACATCAATAAAGAGGAGCTTGGAGCTAACTGAAGCTCCAAGCTCCAGTTGGTGAGAAACCAACAACAACACAAAAAGAAACAGAAATTGAGCAAAACAGACCACAGATCAGCAACTTGCCCTGAGCATAATCATCAAAAACTGAGCAAAAACTCCTACAACAACTGGGCTTGAAACAATCCTGCTCAGAAAAGGGAATGAAACCACACTACTGGGCTTGAAACCACACTACTGTGCATTTGTTTGAATATGTACACACTCCCATATGGAGCTCAAACTGATTTACCTATGTGCTATTAATGCTTATAAGTTCATGTTGAAATGATTTCTTCTAGTTCTTTGTCTATATTATTATATATGTGAGCACTTACTTTGGTGTCTTGAAACTTTCTTTCTCTTTATACCAAGTGTCCAATTTTCTATTCACAAAAAGGAAAAAAAAAATAGAGAAGAGGGTGTGTGTCATGACTCTAACCCATCCCTAGAGGTTAGGGACATAACCGGCTAGTAATCATAGATTACCTACGGCCTCTTAATCAAAATACAAAATATTTATTAAGTAACGGGGCCTGAAGTGGAAGCAAATCAGAAATTAAACAAGTCCATTGAGCTGTGTTTATATGATAAACCACAAACATTCATACTACATAGCATGATATCGTACAATATTTACAATAAGTTCAAACCTTATACAAACACAAGTCCAAACATAATGACTTGACAAAAGCTTGGTCCAAAACAGATTCCAAAACAAATGCCTCGACATAGAGGCACTCCGCCATTGGCATCACAAAATGGTGGACTCCCAAGGCATACTCTAAGGTTGATCTTCCAAATGCTCACCTACATACATATAGGAGAAGAGGGTGAGCTAAATCTCAATGAGTAACATCAATATAAAGTGGTTAATGAATGAAGTCCAATCACATTACAAAACATAACTTGTATTCTCAAAACGAATCATGTATCGAATTCATAACAAACTTTTGCTTATAAACGAAATTCATTATCGAAGCGTGATATGTGGTAACATCCAATAGAGCAAAACAAGGGGTCACTCAGGCCAATATCCAAGGTACTACTTGGGTCTATTTCAAAGGGACCATTTAGGTCAATACAAAGGGACCATTCCGGTCTAACGAAGGGGCCACTCGGGTCAAACATCAGAGATTTCTGTAAATCGAATAATCAAAGGGCCATGGTATTATATTCACCAAGGTAGGGCCTCACCAAAGGATGCCACAAATACATTTAACAAAAGGGACACTCACTCATACAAAATAAGATTTCATAAAACATTGTTCTCAAAGCATTTTCAAAATATACTTTCAAACATAACTTTACAAAGACGTTACTCACAGTGGGCTCATGCGAACGCTAGTTCTCGGGTGTCCAACCTACACAACACACATAAACATATACACATTAAAACACACAGTTCAAATAAACACGTCTTTATCTAATCCATTTCCTTATGTTAGTTTCTAGCTTATTATCTCTTTAATGAGGGTTAATTCATGCCTAAGAATGCTCAAAAGAAGATAGAAACAAAAATATGCACATTAGAGTGTTTTTCAAAATATGCTGAAAATAGGGTGTCTGCTCAAGCAGTCCTTTCACTGCTTGAGTGGTGAATGCAACCTCCCAGTACTTTGGTTTACAAAATGAGATTCTGGATGGTTCAAATATAGGCTTGAGCTGTAACTAGACTGCTCGAGCAGTCTGCAAAAATATTGATTGGTCTCAATGTGCGCTCGAGCAAAAACTAGACTGCTTGAGCAGTCTGTGAATTCTGTTTTTCAAAAGCTGAAGAAATGAGTTCCACACTCAATTTCAAGGGTTGAGGGCTTGCATGGCTTATTCAAAAACATGGAAATACTTTTGAAAACATGAATTCATGACCAATTTTGAAACCATTAACTTAAAACATCATCAATTGGCAAAATTGAAGTTAAAAACTTTATGCATGTAAATATTTTCAACTCTTCACTTAAGGGACATGAACATGTAATGAAGAGCAAACTTTATGGACATTTTCTGGACATATGCAGAGTTTAAACTCACATGCATGCTAGAATTACAAATCTCAAAGCAAAAATGATGAAACATGACATATTCAACCATGAGCATGTACTTAGCTTGATTTCATCCTTTTCTTAACAATTCCTTACAAATTTCATGCAATTAATCCTAATTACTTTATGAATTCAACTCTTAGGTAGATTAACTACAAGACTTTAGCTTAAAGTCCATACCTTTTACTTGAATTCAAGTAATTTTGATGATTTCCTCCCTTGATTCTTCTAGCTCTCCTTCAATTCTTCAAATCTCTCTCTCTCTCTCTCTCTCTCTCTCTCTCCAGAGTTTGTTCTCTCCCTCTGTCTAAAATTCTCAGCACAAAGATGATAATGAATTCAACTTCTCTTCTTGTGTTATATATATAAATAGAATTAGTTTAGGTTAATTAAGCACTAATGCTGCCTTAGCTTAATTAATCAAATTTTATGGCTAATTAATCATAATAATGCCTAATTTGATCATTCCTAATTTTATTTGAATCCACCTAACCTTAATTCTAATCCCTTTTAATTTTAATCAAATCCTATTAGGCTGTACACAATAAATTGATTCAAATTACAATCTTCTAACAAATAGTACACACACGAATTTCATACACATAAAATGCAATTAAATTAAAAATCCCTACAATTAAATGAATGCAAAATGATATGCATGGTGTGGTTATCACAGTGTGACTTGAACGTAAGACCACGAATTTGATAAATAAGGCTCTTATCATTTGAGTTGCATACAACATATAGCAAATGTTTTGTTTATTTATTTATGGGAGATTTGGTGATGAACCCCTCAGTGTCTAACTTGTCCTTCAAAAGGATAAGAATTATATGGATCTTTTCAAAATCCCTTACTATTTTACAACTTGTTTCTTTTACTATAATACCCTCATATATATACATATATGTGTGTGTATCAGATTGCAATCACTCTCTCTCATCTCAATCTCTTTCTCTCTATCTTGCTCTTATCATTGTTGCTTTCCATCAGAGCCATTGTTGCTCTCCATTGGCGCCACCGCCGCTCATCATGGAACTCTTTCTCTATCGTCTTCATTGCCATTGCCACTACACTTGTCACATCCACAATCTTAGATCCAAGATCATTCATAGTCGTCGTCGCCGTCATTGTTGTCGAAAAATGATAGTTCCTCCTGACGGTTCACAAACCTGAGAGCTGAGATCCTTCACACTCTCTCTGTGGTTCTGATGGTTCATTCTCTCTCTCTCTCTCTCCATGTGTGTGTGTGTCACTCACCATTTCTCTCTCTATCTGTCTCTCTCTTCTTCTTCTTTTTCTTCTCATGATCTTCTGTTTTCGAACTCTGTCTCCCTATTTTTCTTTTTTCTTTTTTCTTCTCATGATGATCTGTTCTTTGAATAGTAAAATTTTACTTTGGTTCATGATACAACACTCTCCTGTAAAGTTATTCTCGCAGCTTGTTTCAGAGTAAAATTTTACTCTGTAATTTAAAAAAAAAAAGAGTAAAATTTTACTTTGATTTAGAATAAAATTTACTATGATTCAAAGTAAAATTTTATTGTCATTAAGCAGATCAACATGCTATTAACCAGAGTAAAATTTTACTGTTACAAAAAATGGAGTACGTACTACATGAACGAACTGGAGTTAAATTTCAATTTTAGATCTATGAACAAACAAACAAAAAATTCTTGATTTTTCATTGTAATATCTCGATTTCTCATTTTTTTTTAATATTATCAAATCTAAGTTTTTTTCTTTTTTAAAATTTTTTTTTTTTTTTAATCTCAGATCTAAAGTTATTGATCTCAAATATGAGTTCGTAGGTATCAAATCTGAGATGCTGGTGGTTTGACGGTAAAAATTGTGATTGTTGGTTGACTGTGAGGATGAGCAGCGTTGGTAGACGATGAAGATGGTGGAGATGCTGAACCATGGAGTTGGTGAAGAGAGAGTGTGTTGTAAAAGAAAAAGGAGAAAGAGAGGGTATAATGGTCAAATAAAATATACAAATAACAAATTTTGTCTTTTATACAGAATTTATAATTATAAGGGGGTTTTGAAAGTATGAAATTTTTTTTTGTCTATTTAACAAGAAAAGGAACTTAGGAGGGGTTTATGGCCAAATTTCCCTTTATTTATTTATTTGACTTATACACGTATTGCGTGTGCCAACCACTAGTATATCATATACTTATAGGGAAGAGAAGTTAATAACAAATTTATGATTTGGGACTAAATTGCATCTTTTGTACTGAATTACAAAAATAAAACAATAAAATACAGGCCATTATTCAGTGATGGTACTGCCAATGCAGAGTTCAGACTTGGTGTAGTCGTAACCTCATTGTCTTCATGCTTGACTGCCTGAGTTACCATCACCAAGCTATAACAATGTGATACTGAATATATTATGGAACTAAATTTGTAACAGTAGGTAACATTAATTTGATTTCCAAATCAGTTTGGTTTATCCTATTAGGGTTTAGTTTAGTCCAATATAAAAGTTTACAAAAGTTATATTCATGCCATTGACCAAGTTATTTATTTTTCTTTTATTTTCTTTTCTTTATGAGTTGATGATTTGAAGATATTTTTCACGTCCCGATTTTTAAAAGATTAATTAGGCCGAAACTAATTAACCTAAACATGATTATTTAACGGGTGATACAATATGTAATAGTCGATACTTAAAATCACGCCATTTTTTAATTTCAACCATAATCAATAACATGCTGTCCAAAAATCACATTTGTCCCAATTTATTTGTACTTTACTATTTTTTCATTTTTATCAAAGTGAGACAAAAATATTACCACGTTCATATCAAAATGCTCCAAATATCCTCTAGAGTACGCTTTTTAGGGTTTTGAAGCTTAATATTCATTTTCTAATATAAATAACCATTTTGAATATGTAAACCCTAATATGCTCTTACTATTATTTTCAAGCCAAGTTATCAAGAAGGCTATAAATCATGATAAAATATGAAGAAAATGGAAAAACAAGAACTAGAAATGGATCCATCATCTTTAATCATAATTAACACAAAATATATGTGAGGTAAAGACCTGAGGATAAGCTCCAAGGTCTCGAGTATGACTCCCCCGAGGGGCCATTGGAGATTTGTCCGGTTGTTAACTTCAAGGTCTCCAAAGATTAGTTCTCAGCTGTCCAGGCACGAGGTAATTTGGGTCTAATTGGGCTAGGTTAGTGGGAGATACCCTAGATTTTTTAAAAAAAGAAAAAAAAAAAAAAGAAACAGAAAAATGAAAAAGTATGAAGATCAGGCAAGAAATGATGAGAGAGGAAGAGGAGAGCTCCAAGGTTTAACCAAAGCTCCAAAAGCTTAAAGTGTGCCGACAATGGCCACTCAAGTTTTGAAGGCTCACTCTCAAGGCACTCTATGTACTCTTTCAACCTCACTAGACAAGCTACGCTCTATGTCTTATTGAGGAAGATCAAGGCAAGACCTTTAAGCTCTCAAAAATGACGGCTAGAAGAGAAGAACTAAGAGAGAGGGGGAGGGTGGCACCCATGGATTTGGGTTCAACCAAAAACAGAGAGAATGTGTGTATTGATCCCCCAAAGATGACCTAACCCTCTTATAAAATATCTACCTTCATTGCCATTAATTCTTGATTAATCCAATAATCCAAAATGACCGACACATGTTCAAATCAATTCTAGCCACAAAAATACTATCATCTTTTGTATAAACACCATTATACATTTATAAACCTATTTGGCACAAAGTTTAGGAGAAAATATTACCCAAAAGAGGTTAAGCCCAAAATGTTAGGAAAAGGTGTAAGAGAAAGTAAAGGTGTGTAGGCTCCCAAAATACATGGGGAAGAGGAAAGAGAGTGAGCCGGTTGGAGGTGAGAGTGGGGCTAGGTGGAATTTATGAAAATTATACATTGACCTAAATTTGAATTCTAAAAAATATCTCAAGTTTTTGTTTTTGTTTCAAATTTTCAACTTTATGGCCCTAATGTGCAATTAATTAAAGTTATCTCAGATTAATGATAAAATAATATTATTTAATAATATTAATATTAACATAGAAAAGTTATCTACTGGCCCAAAGAGTCTGTCTCTCCAATCTTAAATCGGAACAGAAAGCCGTTTGTGTGTACCGGCTAACTCTTGCATGAGAAATTTAATTGAGGGAACTAATTGAGATTATATAAATAATCAGCGCCCTAAATATAATTAAATGAAAGTTTAAATTTGTCCAGTCATTACATTATTTTTTGAAGGTACAAAAAGAAGGGGATCAGCCCATGTGCAAGAATCATAGAAAACAAAACTATAGGCCTCTATGGAAGACTTGAGAGAGATCAGATCTTATTATGTAGTCTTAGTGGGTGTGAAGATTATTCCCACGAAGAAGTGATTTAGGGAAGCGTATGGAATGAATGAAAAACACAAGGAAAATAACAATATAGAACAAAGAAAACTTTCTCTAAATTTTATTACTCAATCAATGACTCCCTAGCCTCAAAGGTTTACAATCCAAGTTATAGTGAACATTGGTTGGTGATCAACAACTCATGCCTCAAATCAAGCCACAATAACATAAAATCAAAAATTTACCAAAATGGCAAATTTGGCTTGAGGTAAAATTTGGAAACTATAATAAAAAAACAAAAGTACATTTATTTAAAAAGAGGAGAAATACAAGAGAGGACAAGATGTCCCTTGAGAAAAATCAAAAAGCACTGATCCAAACAAGTTTGGAAAAAAAAAACCAAGAAGAAAAACTATAAATCACAAAAAAAAAAGGAATCCCTTGGATTGGAGGAGGCACCGAAACCCAAAAAGATGCCAAACTTCAAATTTTGTCCTATAAAGAGTCCACATCCCCAAATTTGTCTTAAAATATTCTTGCGTTCCTCTTTCCACCCATAAGACCCAAAAATAGCTCCAACCACACAAATCCACAATGCTTTTGCTTTCTTTTGATTTCTAAACTCTCTTAATTCAATAGAGAGCATTTGAATACAATCCATAGGAACCACCCATGGAAAATCCACCAAACAGAAGAGCCGATGCTACAAACTCAAAGCAATGGGACCATGTAAAAAAGGTGCTTCAAAGATTCCTCACATCTCTTGCACATTACACACCATTGAGGACAAAGAGCACAATTATGTCTCCTCTATTGAAAGGTATCATTGGTTAGAATGCCTCCACTATTCAATGACCACCAAAAACTTTATCTTAAGCAGCACAAAAGATCTCCAAATATTCTTATGAAGGCAAAAAGAAGGTGCATTCAATTGATCAATACTTAAGTCAAAAAAAGATTTGCAAGTAAACTCCCTTGAAGGGTGAGAAAGCCAAACCGGTTTATCCCTCAAATTTGGAATCAAAGAAATATGATCAATCTTATAAATTAAAGAAACCAAATCACCAGTTTCTCTATTATTAAGATTTCTAGCAAAGCAAGAATTCCAAGAGATAGGTGTGTCATTAGAACATGCCAAAGAAGAGATGGTTCAATTATGAGACTGAGGGACCCTATCAAGGCAAGGAAAAGCATGCTCAAAGGAAGAATAATACACCCACACATCTTTCCCAAAACTGGACATCAACCCCATTTCCCACCCTTAGAGCAAGAGACCTGGACCAAAGCGTTAACATGTGAGATACAAATTTCCAAGGAGATCGACCTTATCCCCTATTCACAACTTGAGGGTCCCTACCAGTAACATGAACCCCATATTTGTTCTTAACCATAGATTGCCATAGTGACTCACCTTCATTGGAAAATCTCCATAACCACTTGCCAAGCAAGGCAATATTCCTAGCCACAATATTCCCAATTGTTAGAACCCTTCTCTCTTAGAAAGTGAAACAATTTCCCATCTAACCAAATGATCCTACCTACCCTTGTCCTTTCTTTCCCAAAGGAAATCCCTCATCAATTTTTTTTAATTTTCTTTGCAATTCTAACTGAGATTGTGAAAAGAGACAAAAAAAATTAGACCTGAATCCCACTTAGGACTGCTTGGACCAAAGTAAATCTACCCCCTTTCGACAACATAGCTCTCCCATATCCCTCTAATCTTTTCCTAGTCTTTTCAATGACCATAGGCCAAAAAGAATGACTCCTCAAATTACCCCTAACGGCAACCCCAAGTACTTAAATGGTAAACTTTTAGTGGAACACCCCAAATCTTCTGCTACCCATTGAACCTTATCTTGTTGCATGTAATTCCCACTACATTACTCTTCTCAAGTTGACCTGGAGCCTTGAAATCATTTCAAAGATTCTTTTTTGTTTTTTTGATTAGCTAAATCATTTCAAAGATTCTTAGTAAAGAAAGAAGGCTACGAACCTTGTTCCTCTCTTCATAAAAAGAAAATAGTGTCATTTGCAAGCAAACCCGAGATGGGATACACAAAACCCTCCCTATTACAAAACCATAACTCCACCTCCCTAGCCTTATTGACCAACTTCCCCAGCACATCAACAAGAAGTAAACATAGAAACAGCGATAGTGGATCACACTGCCTCAATCCCCTTGAAGCCCTAACAAATTTCTCGGTTTACCATTAACGATAATGGACATATTGCATGGCAGCAGACACTCCCTTATCCTTATCATCTGCTCCATCTCAACTCATATGCTTTTCTTTTTCCAAGACAGTCCAAAAATTGTCAATCAACATGGCCATGTGCCTTTTCAAACTTAAAGATGAGAACCGCCTTTTTCTTACTCCTATAACCACTTTATTTGTCCCTAGAGAACCATTAAGAATTTGGCGAGCCTTCACAAATGGTCCCTGAACCCAAGAGACAGTAGAATTCAAAAATCTTAGTCTCTTTGATAAAACATTTCCAAGAATCTTGTAAAGAGATGTGACCAAACTAACGGGCTTGAAATCTTTAATCTTGACAGAGTTATCTTTTTTTGGAACCTGACAAATGAAAGGATTTGTGCACAAATTGATCACTCCTTTCTCAAAAAATTCATCAAAGACTTTAACCAAATGCCCCTTCACCACCTCCCCAACAGACCTAGAAAACAGCCATAGAAAATCCATCCGGACTTGGAGCTTTGCCTTTATTGCAATCAAAAACCGCATCTCTAATCTTCAATTTGTCAAATGGTCTCTCAAGCTATCTCTATCCTCCTCAATAAGCATCCCTCAATGCCTTCAACCCCTAGTTTGACAACTCCCTGATCTGAATAATGATCCGAGAAAACAATAAAAACTGCAATAAAATCCTTGATAAAAATATTATTTTTGAAAAATTACGTCTGCGGGGTCTAAGGCTTCTTCTAAGTTGGCATTTTTTGTTTGGTCTACGACTCATGGAAAGATCCTTACTGTTGATGATCTCATTAGTCATTAGGAGAAGGTAGATTTATGTGAATTGGTGTTTTATGTACAATAAAAAAGGGGAATCTATCAATCAACTTCTTATTTAATGCATGGTGGCTAGGACTTTTGTTCCTTGATTTTAGGAGTGTTTGGTTTGGTTTTGGTGTTCCCTAGGAAATTGTCAGAGTTGTTGCACAATTTTGGTGCTTTTGGTTTTGGTGTGGTCCATTTGGGGAGAGCATGATGAGACTACTTTTGAAGGCTTGGAAGACCCCATTATTACATTAAAGAGAAAATTCTTTTTTTTTTCTATTTTATGTAGTTGGTTTTGTGGTGTAGTTTGAATCTGTTTGAAGGAACTCCACCACCAATTGACGGTCCCATCCATGCATGATGAAACACATCCCTACTGCATCAAATGCAAGATAGATTGGAAGCAAAACCTAATTTTCCATTATAATCCCACATAAGAAGGTGAAAGATTCTCGTAAGATGACATCCCCACAACAACCTATTATTTTGAAACACTTTCCATCTCCAAAACAGAGTGAGCAAAACACCCACTCCATATGGTAAGAATACCATGAAGTACAATGATTTCCAATGCATTTCCTCCCAACCATATATTTATCCAAACTTTTGCCATTAGGATTTGTTGCCAAAATTGGCTTGATGATGATGCATTGAATATAGAGTCGTCCTAAACATATTAATTATTTATTACAAACAATATGATATTCAACATGCTGAAGTTAGAAAACAAAGTCTGTAAACATGATTAATCAACAAAAAAATAAAATAAAATTGTGAAATCATGAGAATACTAGACAGAAACTCCAAAACATAGGAAATCGTAGTTGAACAATTAAGCCAAAAATATTAGTAATGAAACTTTAATGCATTCAATTCTAGAAAATTCAAGTAATAAAAATTTCATGTATTCTATCTCCACATTGAGATAAACAATGACCTTTATTGCTTAAAGAACGCTTCTAGAACACTTTGGAAACCCTTAAGGTTGTGCGATCATCTATGTTACATGGACTCGGGTATGGGTGTCGGGTGTGGGGATATATCTAAAGGTCGGATTCATCAAACCGTAAATTTTAGGGTACGCGGTCTTGCCAAAAAATTGTCATATTTTTATATTTTTAATTAATAATCATGTATGTGAGATAAAATGGTGCTATATATAATTTACAGTGTCAAAAAGACATTTATATCAATTATACAACAATATATACATATAATAATTGTATTATATACAATTATATAAGAAGTGTTTGTTGAAAAGTATCCGACACATATCCCATATCCCTGTCCGAGTGTTGGGTGTCCGACATGGGTATTTGATTTATTTTGAAGAGTCTGTGTAACAGAGACTCTAGGTTTTGGCTAGTTGGTAATTTAGAATGTAATGACTGTGTTACACTCTTTATTTCTGATGATTCCTTCAATAGATCATATTTCTAATATTTACTTCCATGTTTTGATCCACTCCTAAGAGTTCCTATCTCTTTCTTTCTATACCCTCTTCTCCCCCCTTCACCCATTCACACATTGAACATACATTTTTGTATTCTTTTCTGACTTATGAGTTTCATACGCTCTCTTAAGCTTTTATATGCAGTTTCTGGTCTTGCAGTATTTTTCTAGTTTGAGTTTCTTTTAACCTTGACTTATGTACCATTTATAAAGATCTTTTTATGTGCCGATTTCTTGAATGTGTTGCAGGTTTTATACAAGCACAAGATTATTGTTTTTGGTGGTTTCTATGACACTCTCAGAGAAGTGAGGTTGTTGTTTCGATCCTCATCAAACAATTTTAGGATTCCATTATTATGAATTCTTTTTCCGTTGTTAATTGTGTATGGGTTGTTGAATATTGCATGTTCTGTCCTAAACATATACAAGGGGTTTAATCCCATTATAATTTTATGTTTTCTTTTTTCAAAATTTATATATATTTTACCTTGAAGTGCTTTTGGCCTGTGTACTTGTTTAAGGTCTTGATGATTGCATGAGATATGTTTTTACTTAAACAAGCACATTCAAATGTTGAGCTAGAAAGTTTGCCTATTCCAAATCAATGCTAGTTTATTTTGGTTGAGCAAGATACTAATTCGTGACATTTTAGAGGGTTCAGCAAGTTGGATCAACACATTCTTGGAAAATGATTCAGGATTGAGCAGGGTAAGATATCTGCCGAGCCCATCTTCAAATCAAAAACTTTGTCTAGGGAGATGGTCTCAACTCTGTTGTGGAGTTGATTAGATGATACATATGAGAAATAGTAGTCACTAAATATAGGTGTTTTGAGGAAGGAGACTTCCTCTCCACTTTCTTATTCTTTCAAATAAATTCTCTACTACTTATTTCAGGAAAGACATTAAGTACTTAATTAATAACAATTGATTCTTTTTTCTTTTCTTTTTTTTTCATGTAAAAAAATTGATTATTTGTGACCCATAATACTTAAATAAACTAAAGATTGAAACTGCACAGATGAAATTGATAATCTTGCTGGTTTGATTGTACACAGGAAAATTTACATGATTTCAACAGTTTTGCATTAGAATTTTCTGTAGCTCAATGAGGCCTGAATAATGAAAACTGAACCAGATCTGAACCTTGTTTATAGTGGTTCATTTACTTTTCATGAATCAAATAATTCAACTCTAGACCAGATCCGAACCTTGTTTATAGTGGTTTATTTACTTGTCATGGAATCAAATAGTTAGACTCTATTGGTGTGATTGTATTTAGATTTTTGGTTTGCTGCAACATGTAATATTTGAAGGTTTCCATGTGCAGGTATTTCAATGATTTGCATGTCTTTGACCTGGATCAGTTTAAGGTGAACAGATTGATCCCTCCCTATTCTATAAGTCTAAAATTATGAAGTTGATAGTGTAAGGTTCATACTAATCTACTAAAATTAATGCAATGCGGAATTGTAGTGGCAAGAGATAAAACCCTCGCCTGGATGTATGTGGCCGAGTGCTCGGAGTGGTTTTCAGCTTTTTGTTCACCAAGATGAGGTGGGTAAACTGGAGTCAAGCATGGATTATACTCCTGTCTTAATATAAATTATTTTTTGTGTTTGTAGAAGCTAAATTCCACTAGTAGCATCCTGGTTGTATGATTATGAATTACAAATTCTTCAATTCTGCCAAAAGATTTTGTTAATGTTAAACTGGATGTGTGGAACCTAAGGAAAATTTCTTTAATGTTAAACATGCCAAAAGATCCCAGCCAAGTGGAACGAATTTAATCTCATTGCATATGAGATATGATGCTTCAGGTATTGGTGCTGATGTTCTAATGTGCAAATATATTGAACTGTTCAGTTTTGTCATGCATGAAATGGGCAAAAACACTAACTGAAACTTGCTTAAATTCAGAGATGAGGGCTGAATATGGCAGTTCAGTTGGGAATGCCAAAATATAGATCCATATACCATCTCGAATTTGGATGTTATATCCTTCTCTGTGTTGTTTTATTTTTTCCCCCAAACTGAAGTAACCTGAGGTGAAGAAATGTGACATCCGCTCATCACTTTTCATATTGCAGATATTTTTATATGGTGGCTATTCCAAAGAAGTTTTGTCTGATAAAAATGGCTCTGAGAAGGGAATTGTTCATTCAGACATGTGGTCCCTTGACCCTAGGAGTTGGGAATGGAACAAGGTTTGTATGCTTTCTTAGCTGCAGACCCCCATCTCCTGCTTGGGAGTTGGGGATGAGTAGAGAATTGGTGCATGGTTTTTGTGATTTTAAGCTTCCTTTATATGTTTCATGTTGCTCTGTTGGTTTTTGTGATTTTAATCTTCCTTTATATGTTTCATGTTGCTCTGTTTTGGGTATATGACTCTTTTTTTTGTTTTTTGGTTTTTGTTTTTGCTGCACATGCTTAATGTAACTTGACTTGATTCCAGCTATTTAAGGGTAGTTACATTACATTGTCCTGTTCTGTATTCATGTATGACCCAATGAAATTAATGTGGTGCCTCTTTTGAGAAATGTTTCTCACAGACACAGGCAGAGAGTACAGACTATCTGATGGTGAAATACTTAGCTTATTGCATCATCTTGCTGATGTAAACTAGGGGTGCAATGTGGGTGGGCTCAACCTGAGCCCAGCCCGAATTTTTTTAGGGTTTGGATAAGATATTTTAAATTCGGTACAGACTTCAGCAAAAATTCAAAAACTCGAATTAGATTTGGGCAGGCTTGGGCAAAGATATCAAACAACGCCGAGCAACCCGAAGTCCGAATTATACATATATAGATATATAAAAATATTAAATATACATATAAAATATTAGCCATTACATGGATATTAATGTAATTTAGATTATTAAATCATATTGAATATATATTATATATACAAGTACCACAAAATCTTACATTTTTTGTTCTCACTCATCAATTGTAAAGACTACTATAGCGGTATCTCTTACATTATATAAATTATTTGTTTTGATGTTATTAATGACTTTTTTTTTTAAAATGTAACTAAAGTCTAATTTTAATAATTTAATAATTTCGCTGCCCAAAAAAAAAAAAGCTGAAACTCATTTACAATTTGGGCAATTCAGGTTTTACTTGGGTCGGGCTTGGGCAGACAATCTCGAGCTACAATTCGGGCTTGGGCGGGCCTGGGCAGGTCTCAGCACAACTTGGGCTGAGCTTGGACAACCTCCGAACTCGCCCGAGTTGTCCCATGTAAAACACAGAAACATTTCAACAATGCCTTTGAATTGTTTTGTTTTAAAATTTAAAATTATTGTTGCTTACTGTGAGAAGTACACAAATCAGATCAGACAGATTTGAGCCTGCGCAGCTAGGCATACAAGGTTCCAGACTTGTATCTCTTATTTATTTATTTATTTATTTTTTGTGTGTTTGATTTATTATTATTATTTTTTTATAAAGAAAATTAAATTATATAACTACACATTATGTGAGACCACTGCTTGTTATCTGGTCACATATTGTGCTTATATGTGGATTAAGTTGAAGAAACAAATTACAAGCTTCTGTTCAATTGATACTTCTGCATGATTTTTGTATACAAAGTTTTTTCTAAGCATGAATTTTGTACTTGAATTTCTTATTTCATTTATTTTCTGCAGAAAGAATGGATGCAATTTGTTGGTAGTTTTTTCCCTGGTTGTCGCCTAAAAATATATCTTATATGTAGACACCCTTTCTTTCACTACTTCCAATGATTCTGCGGTCTGCACCATATTTGTGTGTTGATCATGCAGTTTACTATCTTCACATTTATTAGGCAAGCCTAGTTCTCATGTAGCTAGTGGTTCTTGAAATTCACCTAAAGAGATTTTCAAAAAATAAGTTGCTTTTCAAATATTCCTTTCCTAGTTCCATACCATTCTGTTACTTCATAATGATTCAGTTTTCCAGGTACAAGGGACTTGTGTCCTACATTGGCTTTCCTTTTGTTTGGAAACTTCCCTTTATTCAATGCTTTTTACTTTATTTATATTCCTTTGTAATTATTCACCCAAAAAAAAAAAAAAAAATTCCTTTGTAATAGGTAAAGAAAAGTGGGATGCCGCCTGGGCCTCGTGCTGGTTTTTCTGTGTGTGTCCATAAAAAGCGGGCTCTACTTTTTGGGGGTGTGGTGGACATGGAAGTTGAAGGTTAGTTTCTTTTTATGTAGAGGCATTCATATTTGTTTCTCTATTCTCTATTACCAAATTATTCAAATTAGTCTTTGTTTTCAAATTACCATATGCATTTTTTTTTGGTCATTTCATCTCATCAGTAAACAAAGGTGAACTCAATTAGTATTAGACAAGTCTCGTGCCCATGGAGCTGTGCATGTTGTCTGATCCCTCAGCTAGTGACAAATGACAAGTATCAGTGTTTTTCTCATCATGACAAGTCAATATGTACACTTAGGTTGTATTTGGATTAGAAATTTGGGTAGGAATTTGGAGAGGGAGAGGGCAAAGGTGAGTGAAATGTGAATGAAATATAAGCTGAGATTTCTAAATCCCTATCTAAATCTATGATCCAAACACAACGTTAATTTTATCTCCAATGTAGGCCAATCCCACTGACATATTGACTGGAATTTCTATTTATGCCTGGGAGATATTCTTGTTGCTGTTTAGATATATTTGACCAACTTAGAAGGTAGCATTAGTAGATGACAAGTGAAACTCAAAAGAAACTATTTTATTGTATAGGTTCATTATTGTAAGGGTGAGAGAGGATGGTGAAAGGATAAATGGGGTGGGACATTTGTCTGTATTGATACTTTCTGAAATTTTAAGATGATGATGACTACCATTGTAGTGCAAGCTGTTGGAAAGTCAAGGAACTCTGTACTCACAAAAAATGAACATAGCTGAAGTAGGGATGTTAAAGATTGATGTGGGCAGAACTGGATCCACTTTTTAACTATTATTTGTAAAGTGTAGTGGGATGATATATATTTTTAACCATTAGTAGTTGCACCAATAACAAACAATGTAGAGAAACTGGTTTCAACGTATGTGCTCATATCAGATGCAGTGAAAGCCAATGATTGCAGACCTTGGGAAATAATATTTCTTAATTCAAGGTGTTGAAAGGATGAATGAAAGATGAAAAACTGATGCGAGTTAAGTTAGTGAGGAAGGAGATGTTTTCCCCTGATAAAATAGGGCCCCCAGATTGAACATGTTAGTGATACAGGATTTATTACACTTCAGTTAGCTAAAAGAAGGGTTTTTTTTTGGTAGTGTTGAGTTACGTTGGAGCCTGTTCTTGTCCCTTCTTTGTTTTATCGTTGGTGCCATTCATTGGTGATTTTTACATGCAAGTGGATGTATAGCATATGGCCTTGCCTTGGGCTTTTTGAGTGTACAGGATTTTCCCTTTTTGACGCTGTTGTTAATATAACTTTGATGAACTTATCAAAAAAAAAAAAAGTTAAGAGATTTGCCTTGATTGTGTTCAATCATTCTTCTCACTGAATGTGTGCTTTCTTTCTCAAGAAAATCTGATTTTGTAACTCTCTATTTTTCTGTGCAGGTGATGTAATAATGAGTTTGTTCCTGAATGAGCTTTATGGATTTCAGTTAGACAGCCGCCGCTGGTAACCCATCTCATGTTATGTTAACATTATCTGGTTTAGCTTAATTTTGTAATATTCCTATTTCATAAAATTTTACAAGATTCGGGCATTTTGGAGATGTGTTGTTTGTGTGGTTCTTTGGGTTTTATGACTACGAAGGAATGTTTGGATTTTTGATGAGAAAACTGATGAAGTTGAGATCATTTTGGGTAAAATTTGTTATTTGGCTTAGGGTTGTTCATAGGAACCGTGGACCCACCCAAACATCCGACCCGGCCCAATCCAAGAAGAAATGGACGGTTTTGAACTATTGAACGATTGGCTGCGGTTTTGCTACTTCGAATTTTACAGATTTATGGTCAGAAGCAGGTAGATCACACACACACACCCGTCTAACCCAACCTGTCCAAATAAAATACTTTTTATACTTTCAAATCTTCAAGGTGTTGAATAGTTTTGGACTTTGGATTTAATACCTTCTCTGACTGAGAGCTTGTATACCACTAATGCCAATTTTCAAAACCTTTTCTCGCTGTCATACTCAATTCTAATTCCAACTTCCAAGAGTATATTTCAAATCCTAAAATACTGATTGCCTCTCGTCATCTCTCTGTTTCATTTTTCTCTATATACCACCACACCAACACCAATTTCCAGAACCTCTTCAACTCTCTCTCTCTCTCTCTCTCTCTCTCTCTCTCTATTCCAACTTCCAACAGTAAATTTCAAACCCTAGAAAACAGATGGTCTCCCTTATTATCACTCCCTGTCTCGTTTTTCTCTCTAAGACTTAAAAGAAAAATGTTTCATCTTTCAGTCTCTCTCATCTCTTCGATCTTTCATTTTTCTTGTTCCGTTGGTAGCTAAGCCAACAATATCCCCTTTCTGTTGGTGGTGCAGAATGTTGGCTACCGACGGAGGCAGCACCAATAAACGATCGTGGCGGTGTCGATGAGCAATTGCAGTGACGGTGGCATAATGAGTCTCTCCTTTCTCCTCATTTTATTTTCTCCATCTTCTTCTCTTATAAAATGTATGTATGCATGCATGTATGACTTTTATTTATTGGTTTCAACTTTGAATCTAATTTTTTCCTCCACCCTTTATCTTTAACAAATTTTCGAAATCAACTGAACTGACCGTCAAATTGGATATTTTGAATCAGTCGATTTCGAATTGTAAGTTAGTCAATAACGGTTGAGTGATTTCCTAAACTGATGATGTCGGTTCGGCTAACGGGCCAAGGGTAATCTGATCCAAGCCGACCTATGAGCACCCCTAATATGTCTCCTTTTTGGGTTTCAGGGGTCCCTTATTTTAAGGGGATTCCATTATTTTTAATTTTTAAAGATTGGAATGCTTTTTCTAGAGTGTGAGGTATTATTTTTTTCTCTCTCTTGATTTTGGTGGACTTTTTTTGTCCCCCTCTTTCTTATACTTGCTCCCTTTTTAATAAATTTTTTTTTTTGGTTGCGAGTAAAAAGAAAAATATCTTATTTGGCACTTCTAGGGAGCTTGTGCTATCAAAATTTGTTAATTACTAAAAGATGTACACACAGCAAAATTTAACATTTTCAGAGTACACTCGTAAACATGCATTGAAATTCTTTAAGATCTTTCCATTCCTTCAATTATCAAAAAAAAAAAAAAAAGGATGATTTTTTTGATCACTGCTTTATTTTTCCCATCTCCTCTTAATTTGCAATATAGGTACCCGTTGGAGCTACGGAAGGCAAAGTCAACAAAAAATAAGGTATTCTTGTCAGAAAATTTGTAGCATGAATGTATGTGATTATTTTGTCTTGTTTTTAAACAAATCATGAATCATATCGTGAATTGAAATCCTAATGTTATGAATAGTGAATTGAATTGACAATCGTTAAGAGTCTATTCAAATTATGAAAAAGATCTTAAATAAATGCATATACGAAAAAGAATGAAACAAATTGGTTTTGATTTATCATATACAATATTTCTTATATAGGAACATAATTACACCATCTAATTGGGAAAAACATGGCTTTATATATCGAAAGATGTTGGTCCAAATCTTACAAACTATAAAATTATTCAATAACTATAATATAATCTCTGTTGACATACAAAAAATGGACCTAAGAACCCTATATAAAAGGTGATAAGAAGAAAGAATTAAGTAAAAAACAGTTATTTTAAAATCTAAAATACTTTAAAAGGGGCGTATGATTATTGCTCAAATTTTTTTTTTTTTTAAATTTTTAAATTTTGTTTTTGGTGGAATCATGGGTTTGACTAACCTGACTCATGTAATATTGAACCGTATTTATTTTACTAAAATAGCAATAGATAATTTACAGTTGTAAGTTACTTTAACCTTAAGCATCTTTAGAAGATACATTAAGACATTTTGGAAGGGGGAAAAAAAGAAGAAACAAAGATTAAGAACATGTTAGATCTGATGGGATCCTATTAAAAACTTTATGATCACTAAAATAACAAATCATATAAACATATTGATTATTTTCGCACTAAATACTTTTAGAAGTTGTGTCATGTCATTGTCACTAAAAAAGAGCTAAAAAAAAAAAGGGTCAAAATTCATTAGACACAATAGTTTCAAGAATTGCATGAATCATAAAAAGTGAATCGAATCATGAATCGATTGTGTATTGATTTTTGATAAATCACAAATCGAATTTGTGAATCGAATCGTAATTCGTAAGATTCTGATAAAGAGGTTTGTAGTAGTACCTATGTTATTTTTATTTTAACGAATGTTGTTGTTGTATGTGTCATTCTGTATACATATATATTTTAAATTTTTATTGTTCTTTTTGTTTGAATATAGAATTTGTTGCCTTGTCCAACTTGAATTAAACTTCAACTTTTTTTAAAATTATTCTTTTTCTTTTCAAAATTTTGAACAGATTAGTAGTAAGTCATTAATGCAAGAAATAAAATAATATTATATGGTTGCTTGTTGGATTGTTTTTACAGTTGAAAAAGAGTTCAGATGAGAAACCTAACACTGCTGCTGTTGATGATAAAATAAGTCCAATGGAGCTGGATAAGTGTGAAAATGACAAAGATGAGGATTTGGGGTACAATGAAGAAGTGGATGTGGAAAGCAACATTGATGATATTTCTCTTGATCTAGAAAGAACCATGACTGTTGATTATGAGAGGGTGGCTACTACATCTGATGGAAAGCCTTCTGAATCTAGTTCCAAATATTCTTTGCAAAGTTCTGTTTCGTCGGAGGTTTGTTACATTGGATGGAAATGATTATCTTGGATTTTCATTCAATCATTCATTTTTAATGTTGTGTCACTTGCAGGTAGTGAAGCCATGTGGACGTATCAATTCCTGCATGGCTGTGGGAAGAGATACTCTTTTTATTTATGGGGGCATGATGGAAGTAAAGGATCGAGAAATTACGCTTGATGATTTGTATACACTTAATCTCAGCAAACTTGATGAATGGAAGTGCATCATACCGGTTTGTCCAATTGTTTCTCTCATAAAGTATAGTTGCTTGTGTTTTGCTAGATCAAAAAGTACTTAGGTTGATTATCCTTGTATGCTGTACTCTATAAAGTGGATAAAGTGGATGATTTACTGGCTTTATTTAAGGTCATTCTTTCCTGTATATAGGCACACATAAAAACAATGAAACAACTTATATTTCACTGCTATGCATATTTGAAGAATTAAAAACTCATTGATTTGTCCGTACATACAACAGTTCAAGATAATGTGTGATGATCCATAATATCACTTTAAACCACTTACAATTTTTACACTTGTTCAAAAACATTTTGCTTCATGGGCCATCTTTGGATTGGACACCTTAAGAATTCTCTGTGGATCTGATAATCTTTTGCTCTGATTTCAATCAAGTTACTTTATTTTTGCTGCTTTATGAGGATGCATATCCTAATCTGGACCTTAATCATTCTCTTTTCCACTGGTAAATGATCGGCAAAACTGATGCCTTTAATGTTAAATTCTTATTGTTTTGAGTAAATAGGCTAAACAAAATTTCATTAGAGGGTTGAGTGCCCTGATGTTCAGCATTACTAATTTTTACCCGATCATTACATGCAAGATTTTTGAATCACTATTTCATTCCTGTACGGTTTTGAAATCAATTGGTTGTAATTTGTGGTTGTATTTATCTAATTAGTGTTCGTTCCTATTAGATTTTGGAACTCGTGATGGGAACATTTTTCATTTGGTAAAGAGTGGTGAGCTCATCATCGCGGACTGTTGGCTGAGGCAGACTCTTAACTTGCACCTTAACATTGAACCTAAGTAGCATAGACATGGACATAGCGACATGTCGATTTTCAAAAAATACAAGACACAACATGCGTGGAACATGTTAATGTTTTGTATTTTTACCAATTTATTATATATCATATATATGAATAATTTATTCAAGGGTAAATTACACTTATCTTCCATAAGGTTTGAAGAAAATACATAAATGCCCACAGTTTTGGCATAGTTACATTGACCTGCCTTTTAGTAAGGCTAAAGAGACTGAAACTAATGCAGATGGTGTGAAGAGACAAAGATTTACATTTAGTGTAAATGAGATGACAACATTTTTCTATTTATAGGACAAACGATTTTCAAATGAAAAAGGGGCCAAGTGTTATGTGAATTAAAACCTTCAGGGTCCCAATGTAATTATGCCAAACTTGTGAGGCTTCTTACTGTATGTTTTCCAAACCTCAGGGTAGGTTAGTGTAATTTTCCCTTTATTCAAAGATAAACATAACACCAATTACATTAAAAAGTTTTATATTTCATAACTTAAATATCAAGAAGTCATTCATATGACAATTACATTCTAAAGAATGCAAAATAATTATAAAGTATTGTAATACACATGATGTATCCATTTTATAAATGCTCCAAAATATATTTACAGTGCATAAATTGTGTTATGAAGAATGTAAAACATTGTTATTATAAAGGGATTCATCATATCGGACATGTTTGAAGAGTTCAAGAAGTGTCTGTGAAATGTCGGTGAAGTGCTCGATATTATGAATTTGATTTTTTAATTAAGGCACATTGAAGGAGTGCTGGAGACACTTTTAAGAGTGTCAGTGTCCGATACACACTTCCTCTGCAGAAGAGTCCATGCTTCTTAGCACTGAACCGTTCATGAAGATTCAAGATCCATCTATAACTTTCTGGTGCATGCATATGAGTTCATACCTGGAGCCAATGACCTCCTGGCAGCACTATTGACATAGTTTCAGACTTTGCACGAATTTGACTTTTTTGTAGTTTTAAATTAGGTACTATGCTGATTGGTCTATGAATTTCATAATAAGACTTAGGTTTTTTTGTTTTGTTTTTTTTCAGAGTGCAATAGAGGCAGTAACTTTACTAATAAGACAAGACTCTTTTCTTTTTAACCTATATGCATTTTATTTTAAGTACTATTTATTTTTTGTGGGAAGTGGGGAGAGGGTTGTTAAAGTCACTAGACCTTGTGAAGCATATAAAACTTGATCATGTTTCCCAAATACAAGGTCAATTGAAACTGAAATTACACTGCTGAAATGCCATGTTCTTTTGAATTTATGTTACTGTTCAGGTTTCCACAATGTTGACTTTGCTAATTTTGTACATTGAATATGTTTCATGTCGTCCAAAATTAAAAGTTGTTGCATACATCATCTTATTCATGGTACATATACCTAGTTAAATTTTGAATACCTGAAGATAATTTTCTCTTGTTATTAACACAGGCATCTGAATCTGAATGGATAGAAGCCTCAGAGGGTGAAGATGAGGATGAAGATGAAGAAGAAAGTGAAGATGAACAATCTGGTTGTGAAGATGACAGTGATGAGACTGATGATGATGATGATGATGATGATGTGAGTGTTTTTTTAGTTCCAAGTTTCCACAAGAATACATGCCTTACTTAATTTGACATTCTCTCTCTGTTGGGTGGGTGGGTGGGTGGGGTGGAGGTGTTTTATGTGTCAAAACTTATATTTAAAACCAACAATACTACACACTCAGAAAAATTACACAGAAAAGTACCAGATTAGTACATCTATGGATCACAATCATTCTAGGTGTGACCCACATCTCACCAACTTTAAACCTACACCATCCGCCTCATTTTTGGGGTAACTTTCGGGGCAAACTTTTATGGTACATAACATTTTTTCATTTAAAACTGGACACGCAGCAGACTTATATCAAAATTTGCCTTTCCCATTTCGTCAATTTGTTCAATTTGGTTAAGAACATCCTGCATGTCCTACATAACTCTCATTGATAGTCATCTGGGGGGTTAATCTTTTTGTTATCTTTGGGATGTGATGATCATCTTTATGGGTGCCAATAGCAAACTAACTTGGTGAGTTGATACACCGATAGGAATTGATGCTTCTTATGATGGCGATATTCCTATAAGAACCAATGCAAAATAAGTGGGACTCTTATTCTATGTTGATTATATGTGACACACCCACACAAAAATGAAGAGAGAGAGAGAGAGAGAGAGAGAGAGACGCTGATGTACAGGCTTTTTTTTATTTTATTTTATTTTAGAATAATCATGAAGTTCTCTTAGTTTTTTTTTTTATATTCTGTTCTGAACTTGTCTATGTGAAGGCTAAGAATAGTGTTCCTGGATCACTTGAATTGGGGGATGCTGTGGCTATACTTAAGGGTGGCGGAAAAAGTGTTCGGAGGAAAGAGAAGCGGGCCAGGATAGAGCAGATCAGAGCCAATCTTGGGCTCTCCGATTCACAGAGAACACCAATGGTACTCTTTTTATTCTTTGTAGATATGACTCTAAAATAAAAGAATCTTCACTTTCCAATTCTTGAAACTTGAGTGAGTGTATATATGTCAGGAACTCTTTGGACAAGGGATTGGAATCTTATTTGTGGTTTGCAGAATTTAGCTAGTCTGCATTTGTACCTAAATATAGCTTTAGTCTTCTTTTTGAATCATGTTTCTTTTTATCACCCTTTGAATTGATTGCTTGTGTTGTACTTCTTATTTTGAAGCCTGGAGAATCCTTGAAGGACTTCTACAAGCGCACAAATTTGTACTGGCAAATGGCAGCGTATGAACACACTCAACATACTGGGAAGGTTTGTTCTCTTTCATAACAGTAACTGGATATTTGCCATAGCTGTGGACTAATCTGCTTCTCTCTCTCTGTCTCTCTCTCTCTCAATTGTTAACATCTTGGTAAAATAGCAAATCTGTGTCAGCCAGTTTGGCTACCTAGTCTAAGATTTTGTTGTTCAGCTCCCAGAGTTGGGCTGATTGAATTGGTTGCTTGTTTGGTTAGTTCCCAGTTGATGAGAATCTCAGCCCACATAAATGGAAAACATTCCTAGAGAATGTGAAAAAATGAAAAATGGACATCGTTATTTAAGATTTTACCTTTTCCTCAAAAAATTCTTGACTAGTCCAAACACTCTAAATGCTTCAAGTAGTAATCTTATTACTGGCTATGGGATTCCTGATAATGGGCATCCCACCCTTTCTCTTTCATTGCTGCCATTGCCTAAAAGTAGATATTCAAAATGCTAAACTAGTTTGTTTAGTGGGTCCAGAAACGTGTCCTGAACCTTGTAAATTTACAATCAGGTTGTGTTTAATCTTCCTAAAGCATTTCTTAGCACAGCGTACTGAACCTACCTATTTGGGAATATCCCACCTCCAGTTTACGTTAATCCAATGCTTACTATTAAAAAAGAAAAAAAAAAATCTTAATCCTATGAATATTTAATGATGACCCTGTTCAAACCAAATTGAGCTCAACCTGCATGCAGTGTATAATCCTCTTTCCATCTGGGCACCAAATGATGCTCTTGTGGATAGTAGTGGCTGAGGTGGCCTTTCCGGAAAATGGTAGGTACTGATATGGCTAGAGAACTACCAAATAGGGAGATGGTGAGAGATTAGACAACCTTAGAATAGAGGGGAGGGTAGTAGAGAGGTCATGCCATGGGCCGGAGATGGAGAAGGTGATGGAGGTGATGATAACTTATAGAGGGTAACTGAACCATGGAGGGCAGCATTCCTTTGCACAGGTGGCTTATCCAATGGAGGTATCCTAACTTTTATTCATCCTAGGATCAAACCTTGGAGTTTGTATCATGGGTGCTACAGAGATATTATTATGCTGTCTCAGGGTTGTATCATGGAGGGTCTCTCCAATGTTGGCTATGATACGATCTCCGTCTAGGGTTGGTCAAGGTGCAGATCCCCTCCAGAGAGGCATTCTGACAAATCCCTAGCATATGTTGAATTAGGACACAAAATTGAAAAAATTGGCTTTAAGCTTCATCAAGACTATGTATATGACTTGTTATGGCTTGTTGAAAGCAATTGTAGAACTCTATGTATCAAATTTTTATTAATTTCTGTTGAAATAATAGTATCAATATAAAAAAGGGTTTATTACACTTTTTACCCCTGAACTGTCGCCAAATTGTCTACTCAGTCTCCAAACTATTGATTGAGTCTACTAAGTTCCGAAAGTATATAAATCAAAATCTATTTAGTCCCTAAACTATCAATTGGATTTATTAAGTCCCTAAAATATGTAATCAAACCTATTTAGTCACTGAAAGAATTAAAAAAATAAAATATAAATCCATAACTATTTTAAATTAATAAAAAGACGCCTACTTAGTTAAGATTTTATTCTTAAATTTGTACTTTGTCCTAAAAGTGTTTTGTTTCACTTTGTGTTTAAATTAACACCAGAACTTGGTTCTTTGGCCTTTCCATTAAAATTATACGAGTATTAGATATATTCAAGTGGAATCAAATAATTTGAATAATAACACTTCGCTACAAATAAGAATAGAACAAACTAATACATTATTTAAGTTATAAATAGGATTTAACGAAAAACTTAAAAGACAATCAATTAGAAATTATAAACAAAATTCGGCATATAATACTAGATAAAGGCAATCTGGTAGCCATTGTAGAAGATAGAATAAAATTTTAAGGTTTTTTTAAATAATTTTTTCACTAGGTAGAGTCTTTTACTAATTTGTAATACTTATCCGTTTATAATTTATTTTTGTAATTCTTTCATGGACTAAATAGATTTGAATTAAAAATTTTAGGGACTTCATAGATTCAATCGATAGTTTAGGGACTATGATTTATATACTTTAGAGGTTTAATAGACTCAATCAATAGTTTAGGAACTAAACAGATAATTCGGCGATAATTTAGGGGTAGAAAGTGTAATAAACCCTATATAAAATTCTTATTTATTTGTGCTTTAAGAAGTTTAGATTTGGAGATTTATTGAACGTGGGTGATATATATTGACCTGTGTGATTTCTTTTCCATAAAATCTAATCTAGTTTTTGAATGACTGACTTGACCAATATTTTTAGAGCTGCCATTGTTTTAAGAAATGTTCTCACCCTGCTACCCTCTGTAATCCTCTACGATCTTCTTATTCTCTAATTTCAAAAGATGAATTTAAGTATTGCCTTATAAGTGTATCCTACCTACTGTTTGTAATATTTTTGTTGTGGGTCAACACAGGAGCTACGTAAAGATGGTTTTGACCTTGCCGTTGCTCGATACAAGGAGCTGAAACCAATCCTTGATGAGGTAAAACCTTTGCTTTTAAGGCCTGAGGGCTTTTCAGCTGCTGAAAAAGAATCAAAACATATTAAGATTTTACATTGAGATACATCTTTTTGTTTGTGTGTGTGTATGTACGTACTGCAGTTGGCCATTTTAGAGGCAGAGCAGAAGGCTGAAGAGGAAGAAGGCCCTGAAAGTAGTAGTCTGAGAAAGAGAGGCAACAAGAAAAACAAACATTTAGCATCAAAGTAGTTTTAAGAGCCTTTTAAACGTTTGCCATCAATAGAGATGTAAACTAATTCAGTTGGTTTAGCTGTAATATTAAGTTAATAATTATTATTTAAATGGATAAACACAAACACAAAGAAGTGCACACGCTCGCGCACACACGCGCTCACACAAATTCGAATGCTTCACTTTTTCCTTTCTATTTCTGAGCCATTGTTGTGCTTTAAACTCTCCAGCCAATTTGCTCGTTCTGATTTTGTTTAAAATTTGAATTTAGGTCTTTTTCTGTTTTTGTTTTTGTGAAGTATAAGAACATCAAATATTCCTCATTGCATGTGCTATTCAACAGCATTGTATCATTTCAGCCCTCATATGGATTTAATACGTCAAGAGCTTTGATTTTCTACCGAGTTTATCTGTAAGAGGTTTTCGCAGATAAAAATTTGTTGCAAAGCTTGGTACTTTTGGGGAAACACAAAGTAGGAGGAATAGTTTTGGTTTGTGGAACATTTTTGATAGGAAAGGCTTGGCAGTTCAAATTTACGAGTATACTTGTATATTTTCGTTTCCCCCACTTGATGGAGTTTGAGAAGGGTAGATTGAATACGGATTTAACCTTTGGCATAATTTGCCCAAGTTACCGCTCTTAGGTTTGTACCCGTAACTTAAAAGTTGATCGGTCAAATTTTTACGGACTTCATATGTCAAAATTTTAACCACTGAATTAATTCTCTCTCACATTGGAGAAAAAAACAAATATGTAAAGACTTTTTAGTAACTTCTTTCATGAATTTCAATCCTTTTTGGAGCTTCTTGTTTCCCATCTACTTGTTAATCTAATCTATTCATGCATATCTAGTTGATATCTAAGTGTAAGCTATACTCCCAAGTGAGCCTTTTGTTGTTTGAAGTCTGTCTCCAAAAGCGCACTTAATTCCTAGGATTGCTAGCTATAACAGCTGAACAAAATGGAGAAACTCAAAATAGTTTGATCAACTTGAAAAGTTAAACCACAGATTTTTTTTCACTGCAAATTATTGTATTTCCACATCAGTAAAGTATATGCATAGAATCTATAAACAAAGATAATCCGAGAGATATAAAATATGATTGAGATTCCACTGTTGTTTGGCAAAAACAATATTTTAAATCAGTTTGAAACATGTATTAAACTAAGGTATTTTTCTGTCAGTATAATATTGTCTTTGCAAGTATGGTTGGCATGCCAAGAAAGCAATTACTGCATCAGATAACACATAAAAAAAAAAAAAAAAAAATCATCTTGGAAAGTGCAAACTACTGGGGTTAGCTTATAATAGGGGCAGAGCTTTAGATTTCATTAGAAAAACTCTATTCATACAAAACATTTATATAAAAAAATTTACAAGAATGATGCGGTAATATCATTAGTGTAAAGAAACTCATCCTTAGTGGTATTTTGTTTTGAAGTGAAAGATTTATAATGAGCCACATTATTATTATGTATGAATTTTCAATTTTTGTAGTATTACTTGAGGGGTCAAAATTAAGGCATTAGACAAATTCAAGTGGAGGGATCAGTATAAGTTTAAATGACTTGGACAATTTTTTAATTTAATAAATCTCTAATAAGAATAAGCTAATAAATATTGAAAATAATGTAAATGTGTTTTAGGAACTTCAACTTTAATGGTGTATGCAGTATGTTTTTTTAAGAATTATATCACAATTATTAGTAAGGTAGCGTTTGGTAATGTTTACTTTTTTTTGTTTATGTTTACAAAAATTTTATAAATTGGTTTTTGTTTATTTTTAGAAAAATATAAATTATAAACGCGCTTGATTTGAACAAAATGTTAAAATTTTTTTAAAAACATAAACTAAAAAATATGTTTGTTCAGGCCTAAAATATTTATATTTATTTTTATTATTTATGACAATGGGATCACACACATTATAATTCAAAAACATTAATTAAAAAAATTAATTGGGAAAAAAATTATTTGAAAAAAATAATTGAAAAAAAAAATATTTGGAAAAAAAATTAATTGAAAAAAAAAATAATTGGAAAAAAAATAATTGAAAAATAATTATTTGAAAAAAAAAATTGAAAAAAAAAATTATTTGAAAAAAAAAATTGAAAACTGAAAATGTAAACTCATTTTTTGACTTTACGTTTTTTCCTCAAATTTATAAACTGAGACAACCATTTGTAAACCAAAAAAATTATCAAACAAGTTTTTATGATAATTTTTAAAATTTTTGTAAATATAAACTGAAAACAGAATAGTTACCAAACAGACCCTAATAGTTTGTAAAATTTTAATGCTCATAACAACATAATCACAATGGGACCCAAACAATTGCCTAATTGATCATGGAGAGACGTTGGTCGGCGTTGTAATCTAATTACTAGCATGGTAAAGACGGTCTTTTGGGAAGAAAAAAAAAAAAAAAAAAACCACCATGGGACAAAGAAATAATTAATTATTTTAATTAATTTAGAAATGTACATTCTATTTAATTTAATTTTCAAATTTTCAAATCAAATACAGTTTAAATATCATGTTGGATTTTTATTTATTTATTTATGTTATTGCCATGCTAGGACTGTTAGCACTTTGATTATTTGGCGATTTAGGTAGAATGTGCATGACGACTTCAATTGACATCAAATTAGTCAGTGGGTTGGCGTTGAAATATGCAAATTTTCACGAAGATAACCAATTTTTTCTACAAAAAAGGGGTCATGCCATGCCTATGGCTACAAAAAGGTCTTTCAATCACAATATCTGTGAAATGATGGGTAGGAACAAAAACACAATTCCCTTAAAAGATTGCCCCATTCCCTTGTGTTCAGACCCTGTAAAGTTTAGTTCTTTAAAATTTTTGTGAAGTTGTAAGAAATAACATCATTTTTGTAAAATAAGTTGAGAGAGTGATATTGAAAGAGTAAACTCTGTTATTCAATCTATGTTCAGAAACCAAATAGAGCTGTATTACAAAATATCATTATGATACAATTCAATATAATAATGAAAAGGAGGCCGAAAGAAGACGGGCGACCGAAAGCAGGAATAAAGAAAAGGAATCCTATCTAGCTAGCTGTATGACAATTATATTATACATACTATAATATATTAACATATTATATTAACATTATATTAATATATTAACAGCCCCCCTCAAACTCAAGGAGGACAAACATCAACCAACTGGAGTTTGGAGACAAGGTCAACGAAGCAGCCATGAGAATGAGCTTTGGTGAAGATATTAGCAGGTTGATCAGCAGAGGAGATTGGATGGAGATGGACAGTACCACGAGTGACGTGTTGACAAATAAAATGGCAGTCAATTTCAATGTGTTTGGTGCGATCATGAAAAACATCATTGTGAGCAATTTAAAGAGTACTTTGATTGTCACAAAAGAGGGCAGTAGCGCCAGAGGGGGAAACACCCATGTCAGCAAGAAGCCAACGAAGCCTGAGAAGCTCCTGAGTAGTATCAGCAAGAGCACGATATTCGGCCTTGGTACTGGAGCGAGCAGTAAGAGATTGTTTCTTGCTGTGCCAAGAAATAAGAGAATCACCCAAGAAAAAGCAGAACCCGATAGTAGAGCGGCGGTCAATAGGATCCCTAGCCCAATCAACATCGGAAAAAGCACGAAGCTGGAGAGAGGAGCGGGCGGAATAATGAAGTCCATGAAACAAGGTACCTTTGAAATAACGAAGGATATGAACTAATGCAGCATAATGAGGGTTACGAGGAGCTGACATAAACTGGCTGACAATATGAACGGCATAGGCAATATCAGGACGAGTAATAGTGAGATAGACAAGGCTGCCAACCAGCTAACGTTATAGGGTAGCATCAAAGAGAAGAGTGCCATCAAGAGGTATAAGATGACTTTAAGGCTCCAAGGGAGTGGAGGCAGTCTTGCAATCCGTAAGACCAGCGCGGGTGAGAAGATCAGAGGTATACTTAGCCTGAGAGAGAAAAGACCCCGTGGAATCATGGAAGATTTCAAGACCCAAGAAATAGCTGAGAGGACCAAGGTCTTTCATCTCGAAATGATGGCTAAGAAACTATTTAAGGCAAAGAATACCATCAATATCATCACTGGTGATAATCATATCATCCACATAAAGGAAAAGCAAGGTGGTCCCTTGAGCAGTTTTCCGGATAAAAAGAGTAGTATCATAAGAACTGGAGGTGAAACCACAGTCATGAATAGTAGAGCTGAACTTGGCAAACCAAGCGCGCGGAGCTTGTTTGAGACCATATAAAGCATGCTGAAGTTTGCAGACTTTATGAGGTGGATAAGTAGACCCAGAGGGAGGTTGCATGTAGACCTCCTCAAGAAAAACACCATTAAGGAAAGCATTTTTCACGTCCATTTGATAAAGATCCCATTGGCGGGTGGTAGCAACCGCAATCAGGCTACGAACAGAGGTGAGATGAGCAACAGGAGCAAAGGTCTTCTCATAGTCAATACCATATTCCTAGTTGAAGCCTTTTGCAATAAGGCGGGCTTTGTAGCGCTCAATAGATTCATCAGAACAAGTTTTGATTTTGTATACCCATTTGCTACCAATGGCAGTCTTGCCAGGAGGAAGATAAACAATGTCCCAAGTGTGAGTTTTGTCTAAAGCCTGCAATTCATCAGTCATAGCTTGCTGCCAAAGAGGATTAGAGCGAGCCTTACGATAGGAGGTCGGTTCATAAGTAGAAAAAGCAGTAGAACCAATAATAAAGTCACGAAGACGAGTAGAAGGTTGGGTTACCCGGTGTGGTTGAGCAGAGGGATGAAGAGCTAGAGGAAGAGACTCACCAGGAGGGAAGGATCCCGAGGGAGCAAGAGCAGGACCATCAGAGTGAGCAGGTGTATGGGACAGACCAGTAGGCAAGGCAGTCCCGAGAGAGGTTGGCAGGGGCAATGGAGTAAGCTCATCAGAAAACTCGAGAGAGGCTGGCAAGGGCGGTGGAGTAAGCTCATCAGAAAATAGATCCGTGGAAAGGTCAGTAAAAAACAGAAAGGGTGAGGGAACAGACAAACGGAAGAGAGAGAGAGAGAGAGAGGAAAACATTTTGTGTTCCCAAAAGACCACATGACGAAAGATACGGAGTCGCTGGGAGAGAGGATCCCAACAACGATACCCCTTATGTTCAATACTATACCCCAAGAAGCAACAAAGGCGAAAACGTGGTTCAAGTTTGGTACGTTCATGAGGTTGGAGAAGAACAAAACAGGCAGATCCAAAGACCCTAAGGTTGGTGTAAGGGGGACGGGTGCCATGCAGACGCTCATAAGGAGTGTGATTATGAATGACAGGTGTAGGGATACAATTAATAGTGTAAGTAGCAGTGAGAGCTATCTCTCCCAAAAAATGTTCCGGATAAGAAGAAGACAGAAGGAGAGCGCGAGTAGTGTCGAGAATATGCCGATGTTTCTGTTCAGCACGTCCATTTTGTTGAGACGTACCGGGACAGGAACGATGAGGTTGAGTACCATGACTCTGAAGGAAGGAAAGAAAGTCAAAATCTTTATATTCCATGGCATTGTCGGAGCGAAAAAGCTTAATAGTTTTAGAAAATTGTGTTTTAACCATTGCAGCAAAATTGTAATAAAGTTGTTTGAGCTCAGAGCGATTTTTCATAAGAAACAACCACATAAAACGGGAAAAATCATTTATAAAAACAACAAAATAGCGTGTGCCTCCCATAGTAGGAGTAAGAGAGGGTCCCCAAATATCAGAATGGATGAGATCAAATGGTGCAAGGGAAACAGAGTCACTTTTATTAAACGACAAAGCAGGTTGTTTGGCAAGTTGACAGGATACACAATCTAAAGTATCAGAACTTACAGGACCTAAATAACTACTAGAAATCAAAGATTTTAAACGACCAACAGAAAGATGGCCTAGCCAAAGCTGAAAAGGAGATAAAGGAGGAGCAGTGGTAGCAGTGGTAGGAGCTGTGATCTGAGAGGAATCTGGAACATGAAGATGAATGAGTTCGTAGAGACGTCCATGCTTACGGCCTATCCCAAGAGTTTGCCCCGTTCGAGGGTCCTGCACCAAACAACCAGTATGGGAAAAGGTAACAGTTAGACCATGCTCACATAATTGACTAATGGAGATAAGATTTAAAGTAAGAGCATGCATAAGATAGACATGGGATAAAGATAAGTGAGAGGTAGAAACAGAATCAACATGACTTACAGACAGAAGAGACCTATCAGTAGTATAGATAGAAGGAACATGAGGAGTAGAAGAGAGATGAGTAAAATAGTAGGGTCAAAGGTCATGTGATTACAACAAGCGGAGTCAAAGTACTAGGGAGTGTTACCTGTGGTGATAGACAAAGTAGTAGATGGAGGAGTACCAGAATTCTGCCAAAAATGTTGAAACATGGCTTCGACATCTGCTTAAGAGAAGATTAGAGTGGAAGGGTTTATAGGGACAGAGGAAGGTAAATCCTCTGAGGCAGCAGCAGCAGTGCGTTGAGCAGGCATTGGTTTAAACGGAGTCCCAGAACGGTGAGAGCGGCTGTGAGAAAAATTCCCGGTGGAAGGACCATTGCGAGAGGCATGGGCGGGATTACAGAAGCAATCTTCCTGGAGATGACCAGGGCCAGTCTTGTTGCAAAACCGGCAAAGACGAACGGGACAATTAACCAGAAGATGAGTCGACGGAAGACTGCGATTTTGACAGTAATTGCAGGCAGTTGACCTCTGTGGTGAAGGTGGTGAAGGAGAACTCCGAATTTGGAGAGTGGCCAGAACAGAGTCCACAGGGTGCGGATGGAGAATACCAAACCTGGTTTCCTCTGACAGGAGTTCAGAAATTGCTTGCTCAAGAGTGGGTAAAGGAGTGCGATAAAGGAGAGATGCGCCTACTGGCTCAAAATGGGGAGTGAGAGCCATGAGAAACTGAACCAAGCGCTGTTGGTCACGGTAAGTAGTAAACAAGGCAACATCCTTAGTATGAGGCCATAGAGGTTCAGAAAGAGCGAGCTGATCCCAAACATAATACATTTGGGAGAGGAAATCATTAATGGTTTGAGTGGTATCTTGGCGCATACGGTGAAGATGACTCAGAAGCTGATATTGGTAAGCAAGGCCAGTAGTCTGATAGCGTTCTTGTAAAAAATCCCAGATGGCCTTGGTGGGAGAGGAAGCAGAGTCAAATTGGAACCGACCAAACTAAAGGCTGATAGATGTAATAGAAGCATTGCGAAACCAAGTGATGATCTGATAGTTTTTACTATCCCAATCTTCCAGTCGGTCGACATATTTGGCAGCGGAGTTCGTAGCAGGGGATTCCGTGGTCCCTTGGACGGGTTTGCACACATCCCCAGTGATGATGCGCCAAAGTTTCTTTCCTTTGAGGAAGCTAGACATGGCTTGTACCCATAGGACATAATTAGTCCTGTCAAGAACAACGAAAATAGGGTGGTTAGAGGAGTCTGGGCGATCCATGAGAGAAAAATAGCACAATCGAGGTAGAATCTGAAAAAACCGAGGTTACCAGTGAATTCAAATGGTCGAAATTAGTAGGAAAATGAGTGAACGGACCAAATATATGACTAGAAAGGCAGTAAATTGATTAGTCAAAGTGAGTTGACTGTTCTGGTCAACGAATCTGGTCAAACAAGGATGATGTCACTACTACAGAGATGATGTCACAGGTGCGACGCACGTTAGCATAGAGGTATGCGGTGTACGTTAGCAGGGGAGAACAAGCGGTGCACGAAAGCAGCCAGGGCTGACGTCGGCTGATGTCAGAAACACGCGGCTCACATTAGCAGATGAGGCCGCGGCGCACAATAGCACCGGATAGTGGAGGAGGTGCGTAGAGCGCGTCTGATAACGAGGAAGCGCGTGGCCTAATGTTCTGGCGACGCGTGGAGGCGCGTGAAACGTCGGATGATGATGAATCTAGTGACGTTGGCTTCGTCGTGAAGAGACGAAGGTGCTGGTGTTGTCCAATTTGTAAATTAGATAAGGACGAGATACGCAGCAATCTGCCAAGCAAAAATGTGATGCAGCAGAAGAAGAGACTAGGAAAAACACTTGTGCTCTGATATCATGTCAAATAAGTTGAGAGAGTGATATTGAAAGAGTAAACTTTGTTATTCAATCTATGTTCAGAAACCAAATAGAGGCTCCATTACATAGGAGCTATGTTACAAAACATCACTATGATACAATTCAATATAATAATGAAAAGGAGGTCGAAAGAAGACGAGCGACCGAAAACAGGAACAAAGAAAAGGAATCCTATCTAACTAGCTGTATGACAATTATATTATACATACTATAATATATTAACATATTATATTAACATTATATTAATATATTAACAATTTTGATAAAAACGCCATCGTTTTAATTTGGTAAAAAAGAAAGGACAAAAAAAAGAGAGAAGAGGAGAAGGCAACCCCTCCCCTCCTCTTCTCTCAAGATACTTTAGGTTTGTTCGATTTGTCATATTTAAATTTGAATTTAAGAGAATTTGAGGGTCTTGTAAGGCTTCAGGTTCTATTTGGATGATTTGAATCGTTAATTTTATAGGTTTATCAATGCATATCATCTATAAAAAATATTAAATCATTTTGATAATTGTAACATTTAAATTATTTATTTATTTATTGTGATTGTCTATAAAATAAATAATTATTTTTTTGGAGACAATAACCATGATAATATATAAATGTTCTGATTATTAGATCAACTTAATTTTTTTTTATGAATAATATACATAGACATGACCGGTCCTAACTTTGTAGAGGCCCAAGGTGAATTTAAAAAATAAGGCCTTTATACATATTTAAAAAAAAAAAAATTTATTTTGTGTTTTGTGTTTTGTGTTTTTTTTTTGGCTTGTACCAACACAAAATTTTCTTGCATATATAAATACTAAAATTACTAGTTATATTTAACTGTGTTATGAAAGTAAAATAATTAAAATATTAAGTGACAAATTTAATTTAAAAATATTGTATTCGATTATAATTTTTTTCACAATAATCATAATATTGTATTTAAATAAGTTCATATGATTTCATAATTGACATAAATTATAGTTATTGAGATAGACATAAATCATAATTACTTAAATTGATTTTGGACATTTTCAATGATTAATGTTATTAATTTATTCACTTTTTATTTATTTATTTTTTTTATGACATAATGTATTAAATGTAAAATTTGATTAATTTCAGTCAAAAAAATATATTTATCCAAGCATTGTAACTAGTATAGTCGACAAACAATTCATACATTTAGCAGATTCAATTATTTAAAAAAAAAGTCAATGAAATTTATTTTTAAACTACTAATACAATAAAGTAACCGTTTGATTCACTTGAATGAAATTGTATAGAATGTAATAATCTTTCATTAGCTTCTCTATAAAATGACTACTCTCTCATAATGATGAATGATGATTCTATTTCTTTTTCCTTTTTATTTTTTCCCAATTTTTTAGTGAACCGAATGTGAAAAAAAAATAATATGATGAAATAATTATTTCATTTCAATTTATTTCAATGAATCAAAATCTAACATGAGAACTAAATCAGTCAGGGCAGTATTTTTTAGGCAAAATTCGAGAGCTCAAGGAGGTCACCTTGCTAGCCTTGCCACAAGGCCGACCTTGTACATGTGGAGAGTTCTCCAAAATGAACCGTTCTATTATTAAAACAAGACCCATGAAATCTCACAGAGCCTCTAAAATTCTCTCAAATTCATATATAAACTTGAGAAAACTCTCATCTTTTAAGTTATAGTTCATGGATATTATCACTGTCTAGTTTTTGACTATTTGAGTTAAAATTGGTTGTTTGGTTTTAGCTTATTTAGTTGATAAAATGAGAAGATTATTATTATTTTTCAAAAAATAATTTATCCTGTTTAGCATATGCCAAAAACATACATCTATTTGGATTTTTTTTTTTGGTCTTTAGTGAAAATTTAAAAATATTTATTAAGATATTTTCACTTTTCAAGTGTTTTTAATCTATATAAAAAGTTAAAAAAAAAATAATAATAATTCAAACCCAATTATGAGTGATCGATGATCCATAAGGATATTTATCACGCAAGACGAAATAATCTGGAAAGAAAGTCTGGGTCTTGGTATGCTGGTTACAATGGATTTGAATGTGTGTAAAGAAAACATTCTGCAAATATTTATTTATAACCACAGTGGCACCCATTTGCCAAAGGTCACAACTTTTGGAATCTATGCACCCGTTTTGTTCAAATTTGACTTACCAGATCATTCCGTCATCTTGCGGGAAGATATACACCTGTTAGCTTGGAATCGATCAAATATGGAGAGGCACATCATATTATGATGTGGTCACATTTTAATCTAACAAATTAAACTTTCCCAAAAGCAAAAGTACGTAATTTTTTTAACATTTACAAAATGCATTAACTTTTTTAGCAATAATTTTATCTTAAAAAATAAAATAAAATAAATTAAAACCTACTAAAAAGAACATTTGCCTAACCAATCTTACAATTGGTCAACCAACTCCACACATATTGTGGTTACTATTTTACTTTATTTTATTTTTTGGCATGAGCTTCTCTTTCTTTCTCTTTGAAAGCATCAATTATCATTTTATTTATTTATTTTCTTTCGAGTCTTTCTTTTAATTAATAATATACAAAGAGAATATTTGTATGAAACTTTTGATATATGTGCTTAAAGATCTTTGATTTCAAAGTATCATTACCATAATATTATTCTCTATGAATTGTTTTTGTACTAAAACAAAATTTGTTTATTTAAATTTTTATGTTTTTATTTTTTATTTTCACTTGTCTCAAAAGAATAACCCATTGTGCATTCACTACAAGTATAATAAAAAATTCAATCTATTCGCGCATGCAAGGCAATGGTTTTAAAATTACAAATATAGTAGAAGTATAGAAAGAAAGAAAATTGTGCATACAATATTCACGCTTTAACAAGAAAATGCCATATTTAATTATATGTATAGAGAGAGGGGGTACATGCCCCCATAAAGGCGAGCCATCTCCATGGAAGCTAATCACAGTGGGTACAGCACGCCTTGTTCCATAGCCTTTGCTTAATTCCATTTTTAGTGCAGAGAGCAAAGAGAAAGACATGCATGCTCACAATCACATGCTTGTATTATAATATTCCTCCTTTCTAATAATAATAAATTTGATTAGTGAGGGGGGATATATAAATAGGGGAATTATATGTGAGTAGGATATTTATTTATTTATTTATTACTTTTACACAAATATGAAGGGGTTTAAGTTACATTGTATCTTTACAACATTTCATTTGTATCCCATTATAGAATCACTTCAATCTTACATATTTTTGTAATTTTTTTTCTGTCTCATTGTGCTATAATTTCTCCATATATATATATATATATATATATATATTTATTATAGATAGATTTTTTTACGTAGAACGATATAGAATAGGACTTTTTTAAATTAACAAAGTTTGTGTGTTTGTATGTATATTAATGGAATAATGTTAGAAATCTATGCATTTATGCTTGCAATATCATCCATAATAATGTGACATAGGAGTTGGGCCCACCATCATTAAAGTGTGTAACAAATTAAAATGTGACCTATATCATGTAACATCATTATAGGTAGAATTGCGGATACTTTTTGAGAATTTTAAACGTTGTCCAATATTAATGTTGTTGGTGTTTTGGAGTTGGGGTTCTTGCAGTGCTTTATGGCACAACAGGCTGCTGTGTGGCCCATTGAGCAAGGGTGGAGCCACCTAAGGCTTAGGGGGTCACGTGCCCCCCTAAACTTTCAATATTTATATTGTTATCCATATAAATAAAGATTATGTATTATTTATCCTTTATAAAATTTAATAGTGACCCTTCTTAAATTATGTAAAATTTCTTGTATTTTTAAAATTTTAAATTTTTTGTAATTTATTATTTTTATTATTCTTGTACATTTTTAATTGATAGGTCAAGACAAGAATAGAAATCAATTAATAATCTATTTCTTATTATGGG
This sequence comes from Camellia lanceoleosa, assembly GCA_025200525.1. Taxonomy (NCBI): domain Eukaryota; kingdom Viridiplantae; phylum Streptophyta; class Magnoliopsida; order Ericales; family Theaceae; genus Camellia; species Camellia lanceoleosa. The sequence goes on along the minus strand of CM045772.1, from coordinate 67,978,632 downwards.
ATTTGTTTAATTGCTTATTTCTCCTCATTGTGGGGCACTTTTTTTGAGTTGATAGGATTGAACTTATTGATTATTTGGTTAATAGAATTTAGTTATTGATTATAGATTTATAAGTCACGTTAATGTAAATCTTAAGATAATTGTAATAAAAATAAAAATGTATAAATTTAATAATATCTTGTTATTACTTGTTAAGGGAGGAAAAAAATTTAATGTTGTGATTAATATGTGGCCCTTCTACATTAAATTTCTTGCTCTGCCACTGCCATTTAGGGTGTGTCCTTGAGCCTCTTTTAATGATTTGAACCGTTCATATTGTGAAGTTCGTTGAGTAAATCATCCATGTAAAAAATCAAGTAAATTGGATATTTGTAACCTCACATTTATTTTTAAAAAAATAAATGGTTAACATGATTTTAATAATTTTCTAAAAATAATTAGGATTTGATCATGGGGTTACCGATATCCGTTTAACTTAATTTTTTACATAAATGATATATTTGATAAACCTTATAATTTGAACAATTTGGATCGTCAAAATAAGTTTGAAAAATATCCCAAAATGCCCTCACAACAAGGCTACTATGTTTTATGATACAACAGCAACCCTCAGTCCAGGCGTTTTGAAGAGCATTTTCATGGCTCGCTACCTTCTTCTTCTTTTTTTTTTTTTTATACAATTTGTATGATGAGTAAGGGAATGGGTTCATTGCTTCACATATTTATACATATTATATATTATATAAGAAATTTCTAGTAAAACGAGATTTGAAAAGGATAAGATATATATATATATATATATAACTTTGTTTTTGTTTTTTGAAGGTTGTTTCCATGACTTTAAAAAAAAAAAAAAAAAACCCAAAACCTAGGATTTTTAATTGGCAGAGTTGGCTTTAATTTTAGGTACCACATATGCAATGGCATTTAGAAAAAGTTAATTGGGAAAATATCATTCAGTGAAATTTAAGAAAAATAGTATAAGTAACATAATTAAGGAAAAACTTGTTACATTAAGATCATGTTTGTTTCAAAGGATTGCACCATGGGATTAGACTATTAGTTTGGATGGACTAATAGTCCGGTGTTTGGTATTAATTTTTTACTCCGGACTAATAGTCCGAAGGGACTATTAGTCCTATATTCATTGGCTTATTGTATCCGGGGGAAGGGGTTGGAACAGAATTCATGGGACAATGTATCCCATAGGATTAGCTATTGAATTACATCTTTGACCCTAGTGTTTAATATCTCTTTCTTTTATCTTTTGCCCATTTTGCTTTCACAAAAATCTTTTGCCCAGATTTCTAAAACATAACAGTTTTAAGTACTTTTGTCAAGTTATTATCACAATTGCTAGCTTGTCGTGATCTACTAGAATTAGGCATGAAGTCAAAAAAATTTCATATTTGGTGCATTCATGGTATTAATTATACTTAATAAAGTAGTCATAAAATTTAAAAATCTCAATTACAAATTAAAATAAATTTATGTAATATTTATTAATATTCTATTTATTTAATATTTTAAAAGTTCTAGCAAACAAATTAAATAAAATTTGTAATTCAGATTTAATATTCTTATTATTTAGTAAATAATTCAAAAGGGCAAAATAGTCTTTTAAACATTTATCATTCTCCATAATATCTCAAACAAACATGGGATTCAATAGAATAGTCTAATCCAGACCTCTAATCCCATAACTAAACAATTATTGGATACAAATCCAGTCCAACCAAATAGTCTAGAGACAATGTATCCCAGGACTAACAGTCCGATGGATTGCAATTCCCTTTTATTCAGTCCGTCCAAATAAACACACCCTAAAAGCTCATAAATTTTTTCATGAAATTGATATTTATTTTAGAATTTGCCACTGATTTACTATTTCTCCAAGTTAATAAGGAAGAAATGTAGTCTAAAAGCCAGTACAGTAAGGGGTCCTCTAGTAAAGATTCAAGAGAAACTTTTTTCTTTCTATTTTTTTTTTTCTTTTTGTTTGAGGTAGACATTGAAGAGATACCTTGTACGTAATTAAAACTTGAATCGGTGGGTTATTCAAAGATTTGTTGGATTTTGGTTGGTCTCTGAAATTTTAAATTTCAATTTGATGCCATCCAAAGAAAGTAGGATGTGGATTGGCTGCTGATTCTTGAAGAGTCAACATGAACTTCCGAGGCACGAATATCTGTTTTAGTGGGTTGGGTTGGGTTGGGTTGGGTAGCCGTAAGATCACAGAAATAGGAAAAATGCACGTTTGGTGGACGAGAGGAGCTCTCCATTCAACATCGTGAGAATCCTTTGCCCTTTGGCATCAATTGGTCAATCTTCATCGACTATGATGTGATACCAACCCACTCCCACCCGAGAAGTTATTTATTGGTCTTAGTTACCACTACTTGATATTCTAATAATGTTGTAATTGATAGCGGAGATAAAACTTACGAATTTATATTGAGTGATTAGGAAACATAAAAAGGAATGGTGAATTGTGATTGGTGAAGGGTATAGTCACGCGGCACTCCTAAGCCAACCGATAATTTTTCCTCCTACTTGCATATCAAAATCCTTTTCTTATTATTATTTATACAAAATTGGGAGGGTTGTTGTGTGAGGACACAGTAAGTACTGCTGTGCAATTCATGGGGCTTATTTCAAGAGCTATTTTAATAACATAATCGTTCATTTTTTAGGATACATCAGTAAAATATACTTATAAAAAATTAAGTTAATCGGATATCGATAGATCTTTTCATCGAATTGTATTTGTATCTAAAAAAAAGTAACGATAAATGTGATTTGAATTATAAAACTACATACAATTGTACTTCGATGGAAGGATTATCGATATCCAATAAAATTAATTAGTGTATCTTAAAAGATGGATGATTCTGATCATCAAAATGAGCCTTGAAATAAATCTCACATTTCGCAACAGTAGTTGTATGCCCATGCACAATAGCCACTCTAATCCTTATTATACCTAAATAATTTTTTATTCAATTTTCTTATCCCTATGTATAAAGGAGTTTATTGCGATAAAAACCACTTTGGAAAATTCTATTGTGAACTATATGCGTTTTAGTTATGATTTTTAATGATTTAGTTATGACCTATTGAAGTGTTAATTATTACTCATTATATTGGTTGTACCTTATGTGGTATTTAGTTACAATTTTTTTTTATTTTTTAATTATGACTTATATAGAATTGAATTATGACATTTGTGATAATCAATTCAAAAAATGTCATAACTTGCATATAGTACATATTCTTACCTAAGTATTACCAAACTATATTTTAGATAGAATATGTAATGAAATCTTGATTCCGTCCCCGTATATATATGTTATCTTTGATTGTGATTTAAAAACCAATGTTAATAATTATATTAGCGGCGCTGGAGTCGGAGGTGGTAATTGTAGGGTGAGGTGAAACAGGGGTGGAGGTGATGGTGTGGTGAGACTGACAAAATTTTAATTTAGAAAATATTTTTATCTTTTAAAATTAAAAAATATTTTCTGACCAACTAAATTTGTTTCTATTGATTTTCCTTTTCTATTATACTAAACACCAAAAAAATACAAACACTCAAAAAAAGGATAGTTAGTAAATACATGTAACAACCATTACATTGTATCAAGTGGTAAAACAAATTAAATAATAATAAAAAGAAAACTATTTATGCATACTATTACCATTTGGGCCAAAATGTCCATGGGTCTTTTCATTACTTTTTCTTATTGGTGAGACATAAAATGTCATTATAATAAATTAAAATTTTAGATATAAAAATTTAGTTATAAAATTAATTTTTAAAAACGAAATATTTTTATTTAAAAAAATATCATTATTTATTTTTAGTGACGAAATTTTACATTTAGTGATGACTACTATTCTTTGAGACCAAATTTTTTATCTAAACCAAATTATTTTAGGAAAAATTAGTGAAATATTCCTCTCAAATTTTGGGTAGTAGGCGAGATTCAATATATTTTTTTATTAGCTAAGGTTTCTCATTGAAATTTTTCTGTGATCATACCAAAGAAATTTCTCAATGAAAATTGAAATTTCTTTGTGTCGAAGCGAAATTTCTCTGTGTTGAATTTTCTCTATAAAATGTTGAGTGATCTCAGCTGCTATGAAAATATTGTATAATATTAGGGAGTTTTTTTAAAAAATTCCCCATTATTTTATACTTAAAAGAGTATTCATTGGTGAGATTTTTAAAATTTTGTTACTAAAAGTTTTTTTTGACCTCCGAGATGACCATTAGTGACTCATGATGACAAAAATTTGACCCCTAAAATTTTTATTTGTAATAATATATTTGAATAATTTATTGAGAATTACACCAAAATGCATACTCAATTATAATAGAAAGTATAACACATAATCAAAAGTGTATAATAAACTGAACAAATAAAAAAAAATTCCAAATAAATGTGCGAGGAAAGCGCACACACATATACGTCTTAAGTGATATGGTTTGACCTTTTTCACCAAGAAAATAATATGTTGTCATCTTCAATACAAGAGTAATAATACTAAAGCGATTATATTTAAATATCGCTGGAACATTTCAGTATACGAGAATTTGAGGTGCACATATCAATATATAATATTTATGAAAAAAATTAGTTTGATTTGATAATCGTAATATTTTTATTCTATCGTATTTGTCTTCGAAAAATAAATGATAATTATATTTTTGAAAATAGACCGTCTATTTTTTTAAAAACAAATGTGATAGTATCAAAATGTTACCATTATTAGATGAAGTTAATTTTTTGATAGATGATTATACATTGATTGTCCTGCAAAATGAACAATTTGAAATTATTAAAATAGAATTGATGGTAAACACTACGGATTATTCAAATTCTCTTATGTGAAAATATGAACATAAAAAAAACACAATCTATTTAAACAATATTTGATGTGAACATAAGAAAAATACAATCTATTTAAATAATATTTGATGCGATGTTTCAAATGACCACCCTACCTCAGTTGTTGAGTCCCAAAAAATTAGTAATGTGCTTTTTAAATAAAAGTAGTTATTATATGTTGTAATTAGTGGTACGTAAAATCTAGGAAAAATTACTTATAAATCATATTTAGAGTTGTTTCATTTAGTATTAGAAGTTTTCTTTTAAATTAGTTAATCTTTTTTATTTTAGGTATGTTGTATTTTCTTGGTTTGGAGGTTTAGGAACTCACTTGTTTGTCCTTGTGTGTGATTTTGTTTAGAATTTTTTTTTTTTCTAATGTTAGATGTGTGTGGGTAATGTAAGTTTTTACGTTTCTATTTTTTCGTGGAGATTTAGTGGAGTAATTTGTGGGTGCATGATGTTACCCTATTTGTGGTGTTACTAGTCTGGTGTTCGTTTTTTTTGTAGTGTCCCTATTATAACATTGATATTAGTTAACATCCAAATGACCTAAACATTAACTAACACTATTATATCTCCAATAACCATAACAATGTCAAAAAAGAGAGGCCATTTCATGTGTACAAAACACATATTAATACAAACATCATAATGACAAAATGCGGCCAACAAAGACTACTACGTTACACAACACAATCATTGTTCGGCAATACAAAGTTACACCAACTTGTCAAATGACATCTATACCTACAGAACCCACAACAAAATAATAATCACACCACCAAAATTCCAATATACTCCAAACACACATTACCATTTACATACAACAATAATACGATGCGAACCTATAACATTACCAACCCAACATTACATGTAAAAATAGATAACGATGTCAATAACACAATCCAAATATTTATTAAAGAAGTAAAATAATAACATCGAAACATATACCTGACGCCATTGCCCACTAACATAATTGCCGCCGTCGATGCAATGAGGAGTGTACACATGCCGATTATACGTCAATAACGTCAACCCAACGACAGAATAATGTAGTTCTTGATCCTAATTGTTGTATGGACAGAATTGGAGATTTGTATTTTTAGTGTTTGGGGGGAACCAAAAGTGAAAATTAACAACATAAAGATAGGGTTTAACGTTGCTAAAATCAAATAAACAACAAATAAAGTAATCTACACCCATTAACATCGGGCATTTATAATCTTTTCATTTCTTCCATTTTGATCGGGATTGAGGGAAAACAGAAAAAGACTATAGTAAGTTTTTTGGGCATAATCGTAATTTCAACATCACCGAATCCTTAATTTACTCATAACATTTGAGACAACATGTGCTAACGCTATGTACAAAAACGTCATTACCACTCAAATAAAACTTATCAATGCATAAAATAAAAGACAAAATTAAATAATTTAAAAAATTTTGATTTAAAATTTATTGATGCATTACTCTAAAATCTATTTACAAAAAGTGATAACACCATTCAAATAGATGTATTAAATTTAAAAGCTGTGAATATTTAGCCCCGTCTAGAGCTACTAGTGAAGCTCATTATGATTTTGTTTTGAATAACACAAAGAATAACTTGCCACCTAACATTGGATTGTTTTCGTTACACTAATTTGGCTACAGAAAAGTCATTTATTGTTTTGACCTTCAAACGAATGCTCCATGAAATTCTTCTAACGCTGAGTACTTTCAAGACTTCCTTTTTGGATATCAAATGATGCATTTGTAACGGGTTTGACCTGTTTTTTTATCTTGTCATTTTAATTTGGGAAAGTATTTAGATTTGATAAATTTATTTTGGAATTGATTTCAGTAATGTGAATTATTCATTTTTTTAGACTTGTTCAGTAAAATATTTATATAAAAAATCAAGTTAATTTGATATCGATAATTATGTTTGAATATATTTGTTTTAAAAAAATAGACGGCAAATATAATTTCAAGAATAATCATTTATATTTTGTAATATAAATTTGATTTAAATATATAACTACCGATTTTCGATCATTTTAATTTTTTGCATGAATATTTTATTTAGCGAGTCCTAAAAAGTGAACGGTTCAAATTATCTAAACGGTGAACTCCACGGTCCCTTCAAATTTTCTGATATTGACATGTGAGGAGAGAAGTTTAACATATTTTAATTAATGCAAGTCAATATCCCTAACTACACATCCAATTATTATTAAGGCATTATTATTCTAACTAAAAAATTAGATTTACTTTTCAAATTCAATGATGCGACAATTAATTAGAATATTTAAGATAATGTCCATTTTTATATATTCTCTAATTATCAATCAATCATCTTATTTACATATCATTCAATCTAAAAAGTGAGTTTAGAAAATCAACTTTTATATCATTTATTATTATGGTTGGGGCTTGCTTCCAGTCCACCAGTTGCACTGAAGGGTCTAGTTCGGCTCATTGGTCCACTTTTGGGCCCCTTTTTAATAATCAAAATTATTCACATTTTAAGATTTGTTGAGTACATTATCCCTGTAAAAAAATCACGTTAATCAAATAACGGATACTATGTATTCGATTCACTTTTTTATAAATCGTTAATTTTCTGACAAAAGTGATCTAAATACATAGTATCTGTTATCTGATCGAATACAAAAGTGATCCGAATACATAGTATCCGTATACTCAACAAACCATAAAATGTGAACTATTTTGATTATTGCAAAGGGGGCCAAAAGTGGGCCTACTGTGCCAAACTAGACTAGACTGTCCCAAACTAGACCAGACTGTTCTAGATCTGAATTGGAGATAGTGCGGATCCTATTATTATTATTATTATTATTGACTATTTATAGACACAAAAATGCTTGGATGCGTCAAAGTTGGGAACTCCTATGAACCCTAAAATGATATAGACCAATCATGAATTTTTGTATTTTTGTATTTTTTTTTATTTTGTTCTGTTTTTTTTTTCTTTCTTTACCAGACCAATCGGTATAGAGTCGTGTTATTTATTTATTTATTTATTTTTTGGGGTCTGTAAGCAAGCCTACATTGGTCTTGAACCAAACCAACACTTTAACTGTATTGCAAGTGCTATGCGCATTAATTTTTTTTTTTATTAAAAGTATATATGCTTAGATATTAGGCTAAATTACACTTACCTCCTTATAATTATATGGATCTCTTTTATAGTTTCAATAATTATACTAAACTCTCTTTCTTTTAAAATTATTATCGAGATTCTTTAAATGTGTTAAGTTCATACAAACGGGGAGTTTCTATTTGCATCCCAAAAAGCAAGTTCGGCATGCTAGGTTAATAATAATTTTTTTATTACTATTTAATCCCTATTTAAAATGACCAAAAAGTAATTGACTTTGGAAAAAGTGTACATAAAAGTGTTTTGAACGTCCCATTCATTATCAGCCCCCCCAATATTTATTTTCTCTTTTCTCTTCCTACTTTCATCACTTTACATCTTCATACCCAATCCTAACCCAACCCGATTATCTTTAATCCATCCTTATTGCATTCTATTTCATATTGAAATTAACAATGGATAATAAGTTTTTAATTGTTGTTCATCGTTTTTTCAAAAGTTGGTTTTTCGAATTGATTCGGAACTGAGTATCCGCACAAATTTCAGAAGCTCGAAATTAAATATCTAGATAAATATATTTTGTTCAGCACTAGTATCCATATGTAAAAATTGGAATCAATTTTCTTGTGTTTGACACTGAATATCTGAACAAATTTCATATGTTCAGAATTAAGTATCTGGACAAATATATTCTGATTCACTAAGTGAGAAACGTTTGTCCCAGAATCCTTTTTCATTTTAGAATCTTTCTTCGTCGCTTGGAATTCCAAAGACCCCAAATGTGGTTTGATTTTGTTCCTCTGCGTACGGGTAATAAGGTATACAAAGTAGATTTGTATAGGTTCTAAGGTTTTTAGGGTTAGGATATGTATTATTTGGGGTGTCCAAACAAGAAAAATAAAATTTCGAATTTATTTGTGGGGTGCTCAAGCCGAACCTACTTTTTGGGGTGCAAATAGAAGCTCCCAGACAAACGACGTTAGTTGTGTGTAAAAATGACCATATTATCATTTGATTTGCACGTGAAAATATGAAAATATGAAAATACTCATAAATCAAGAAGCCTCATTCATTAGCTACATGAATAAATTATACTTACCTCCTATAAGGTGTTACATATATATTATCAAAGACCCATACATATTTTAGCATTATTTAATAATTTTTTTAAATTTCATGCATTATTAAACTTCTCTCAATCATGTATTATTTTTAACTTTTAAATTTTATCTTTGAGTCATTAAATTTTTAGTCGGTGCATTTTAAAAAAAAGCAAGTTAATATTTCTTACATTATTAAAAAAATTAAAAAAATAAATACAAAAGTAAAAAAACTTATCTCCTCTAAAGTTTCTGACAATTAAACTAAACTCATTTATTATCAACATTAATCTTAACATTATATACACTAAATTTAATTTAGCCTATTAAATATATAAGAAATAAATATTTTTTTTAATAACTTTTTCATAATATAAATGTAATTTCTTGATTCTATTTTTTTCCACAACAAGTTTTTGAACTTTTATAAACAAAAATAAAATGAAAATTCAACCATTAATGAAAGTGAGAAATTTTTTCAGATTTAATTTAATAAAAATAGTTTAAATGAGATAAATAAAGATGGAGAAATAGATTTTAATATGATACACAACAAACTATTTGAGCATTTTATTATTCTCAAATAATTTTTTCATTAAGTAAAGATTAATTTTAATTTTAGGTGTAAGAAATGAAAAATTGTTTGAATTGTTTATTATTCTTAAATAATTTCTTGATTTTTCATTCCCTATCAACTAATTTTTAATTTATTGAGAAGTGATTAGATTTTTTTTTTACTTCTATGTTTATTTTAAATATTTTTTAATCATGTAAGAAATATTAACTTGCGTTTTTTTGAATATGCATCGATTAGAAATTTAATGACTCAAAGATAAAAATTAAAATTTGAGAATAAAATATGATTGAGAAAAGATAAAATAATATTTTTTTTACATATGAACAAATAAGTAATGTAAATTGTTGGAAAAAAAAAATCATTTATTTCAAGTTAAAAAAAAATTCAAATAATAAATGCATCACTTAAAATTAGGGATGTAAAAGAACAGAGCTGTTCATAAACAGGGTTGAGCTCAGCTCAATAAAGACTCGTTCAAACTCGGCTCTTTAAATTTTGATTGTATTTGAGCTCGAGCTCGTTAAAATATTAATAAAAAAGCCCAAACATAAAGCTCGTGTAGCGATTCTGGTTTAGACCCGATCCGTTGATATTTTAGATCCGAGTTTCATTGTCTTATATGGTTGTTCATGTTTTGTTTCTCCTTATTCCTCATTGAGTTTGGTTATTGGAGTGTCTTGGTGGAGTTTGGAATAGGTTGGTAGCTTGTTTTTCAAAACTGTTGTTGCTTAGATTTTGCCATTTTGCTCAAGCTGTGATTTCTGCGCTTGAGCGAGCTTTGTGAACTTCCAGTACTTTTGCAGGCCTATAAAGATACTGGGAGATGACATTTTTTGCTCAAACGGTCTTTCTTGCGCTCGAGCGATAGTCCTATGCCTGTAAAACTTCTGAGAGTTGGTATTTTTTGCTCGAACAGTCACTTGGTGTACTCTAGTGGTCTCACTTATTATGTCTGGTTGCTCGAGCGACACTTCTTACACTCGAGCGGTCTGCGTGTATATCAGTTCGAAAAAATCACTTTTTGAGTCACTTTTTCATTTCTCTCTCTAAACATTCTACAAACACTAGATCTAGAGCTTCTCTTTCTAAACTCACATTCTCTCTACAAATACACCTAGATCCACTGGTTTCTCCACCATAGTCTCTCTGATAAAAAGGTAGAGCACAGCGAGAGCTTTTTCTTAATCGGAACAAAGTTGATTTTCGGCGTCTTTGAGGTTCCTCCACTCTCTCTCTCGTCGTTTAAGCTTGAGGTACGGATATCTTTGCACTTTCTTTTGATTTTAACTTAGTTATTTGTGTTTTGAAACAACATCGTAATTTGGAAATTTTTAGACAAATCTAGGGTTTTGGCTTGAAATCAAAAAGAGGAGTTTTCAAATGGGTTATTGAAAATGATTGAGGAAATATATTTATTGTTGAGTTATGATGAAATGATGGATTTTTATCTTTGAAATTGATTTATAAGGGAAAGACGATTTTGCCCTAAGAATATCAAATGTTGATTGTGTAAAGATAAATGGAATTGATGTCGGAAATGTGGAATTGGATTTGTTAGGTTTTATTCTTGGCAACCCCGTTTGACAAAACTCCTTTCAGTTATATTTATTTTCACACTTTTTATTTCAGTGAGGTTATGAGTTTTTTTAGATGCGAATCCAACCCGAATTGTGTCTTTGTCAATTTTCATGGATCAAAACCGAGATTGTAACAAGATCTAGTTTTCCAAATTTTCCAATTTTGGTCGTCCCACTCGAGCGGGGAAAGTGACGCTCGAGCGGGGTTTGTAAGCTCACAGCATCTCTGCTTTGTCTGACAAAGTACTGGATAGTGTGATTCGGCGCTCGAGCGTGGAAACTTCCGCTCGAGCGTGAAGCCTTTATGAATCACGCAATTTTGAAGCCTCCGCTCGAGTAGGAATGGCCACGCTCGAGCGGACCGCGCGAACACAGATTCTTAGATTTCTATAAGGAATTGGTTTTCTTTCAAAACTAGGATTACTTTGGATTTCTATAAGGAATTGGTTTTCTTCCAAGACTAAGATTACTTTGGTTCTCTATAAGTAGTTGGTTTTCTCCCATTGTACAAGCTCTCCAGATCTTCTTTTTGGATTCTAAGGTTTATATCTGGAGATATTTTGCTAGTTTTCTTTGATGTTTTCATTGAGTATTCAACTCATGGTTTAAGAAACATACATCAAAGGTTTGTTTGTTTATTCTACACAAAAGAGAGAGTTGTTCTTTGGTGGATTCTGAAGAATTCGAGCCTGAAGCTTTGGTAGATTCCGGAGTGGCTTATCGTCAAGACAATTCCGAGGTGAAGACGGGGTTGGAAGAGGCACATAGAGGTTGGTTCAATTCGAGCATGGATTCGCTAGGTAATTGAGAGTATACCTGTGTAATTCATTTATATCTTCTTAGTGGATTGTTTTGTGGCTGTTACCCGTGGTTTTTTATCACAATTGGAGGTCTCCAATTGTGGTTTTTTCATGTAAAATCGTTGTGTCGTTTTGTCTTGATTGTTTGATTGGGATTGTTATATACTGCTTAAAATTGATACATAATCACAAATCAACATCTAGGAGATTTCTAGATTTTTTCAATTGGTATCAGAGCAGGTCGTTCTATTTTTTTTATAAAAAATCTATTAGGGCGAGATCTTGTTTGATTTGTGATAATGGATACAATTCGTGAGGGAAATTCTATGGTTCGACCACCCCTACTTGACGGATCCAATTATTCTTTTTGGAAAGCTCGGATGAGATCATTTTTAAAATCTATTGATGAAAAAGTTTAGAAATCTGTCATGTATGGGTGGACTGAACCAACGATTACCGTTGATGGAGTAACTTTTCCCAAACCAATTGATAAGTGGGACACAATTGATTACCAAAATAGTAGCTGGAATAGTAAAGCTATCAATTCTCTCTTTTGCGCTGTCACACCTGAAGAGTTTAGTCGTATTTGCAATTGTGAAGTCGCAAAAGAGGCTTGGGATATCTTACAAACTATTCATGAGGGCACTCCTTCTGTTAAACGCTTAAAACTTCAAAAGCTCACGTTTAGTTTTGAAAACCTTTCAATAAAAGATAGTGAGACTTTTGATGAATTTTATGCGAAGTTGAGTGACATTGTAAATTCCAGCTTCAATTTAGGTAAAAAAAATACCAGAATCCAAAGTTGTGGAAAAACTTTTGAGATCCTTGCCCGATCGGTTCCAACCAAAAGTTACGGCTATTGAGGAGGCTCAAGATGTTGACAACCTCAAGTTGGATCAGTTGGTTGGAAATCTCCAAACTTATGAGGCACATAGGAATTTCAAAAAGAAACAAAAAGATATAGTTTTTAGTAGTGCTTATAGAGTTGGAGAGGATTCTGATGAGGATTGTGAGATAGATTCCAAGATTACGATTGCTTTTGTTAAACAATTTAATTTTTTTTAAAAAAAAAGAATCATAATATTTTGGAATCTACTCATATTCATAAATCTAAAGGCAAAGATAAACTCAAAATTAATTCTATAGCCAAGAATGAGAAAGGAAAGACACAAGGGAACTCTGAAAGACTCCAATGCTATGAATGCCAAGGATTTGGCCACTTTGCTCAAGAATGCCCCACTCGGTTGAGGAAGAAAAAAGCCCTCGCTATCACTTGGGATGATGAATCAGAATTTGATAAAAATGAAAGTGACAATGAAGATCAAGGTGATGAGGGACATAAACAATGATACTGGCTAAAGTCTTTGATCCTTTGTTCCACAGACCAATGGTAGTCATAGCACACTTGAGGTGTCCAATTGTGATTTTTCCACGTAAAATCGTTGTGTCGTTTTGTCTTGATTGTTTAATTGAGATTGTTATATACTGCTTAAAATTGATACATAATCAGAAATCAACATCTAGGAGATTTTTAGATTTTTTCAAGATTGATGTTGATGAGGATGGTGGAGTTGGATATGTATTATTACTCCCATTTGAGATTTTCAGAAAGTTTATCTTTGTGAAAATTATTTATCTGTTTAGAGATATCTATTTTGGGTTATCGGTGGAGGATAGCTATAATTGTTGTAGAAATTGCTTGAGAACTTGGAGAATTGAAACTATTTTCTAATCCATTTCCATTGGACATTGTTGCATGTTTAATACATCGAAAATGTTTATTGTTTTGAGAAAAATGGGTAAATACTTTGATGAATATGGGTAAGAGGTGTGGTTACGATATTATGTTGGTCTGTGTGTTCTTAGTGAAATCCCATAAACTCGTGCGGTTAGATGTCGAGTCTTCCGGTTAATACTGGTAAAAATAACAAATTGGTAGTGCTTGTATAGTCTATTTACAGACACGTAACTAGGGATTCCCAGATTTGTATTCACAATCCTATTTTCTATTATAAAGGAAATGGTTTTCTTGAATTGTGATATAGACTTGGCATTGCATGGTTTTGAAAGGAGATACACAACGTTTTCAGCATGAGTATTGCATATGCATTCACCTTATATCTTTATTAAGATTTATAAACTATGTTAGAATATTTCTACTAGACTTTGGCTTACCCTATGTGGGAAAACCATTTTCAGGTGTTCATGATATGCTTTCACTAATGTAATAGCTTGGGAGAACTTGGAGCTGAAGGCTTTTTTTTTGTGTATTGTTGTATTTATTTTGTATAAACCAAGGGCTTTAACTGTATTGGATTTAAATCCATTTTTGTTGTAACCAAGCATTATTTTGGAAAGATGTAAGTCTTTAGGGCATTTATTATTTGTTTAACCTTTATTTCACCGCTTCAACTTATGACACATATTATAGATTTAGGGTTAGGACCTGTGAATGTATAACTGCATGTGATATCTTTTGCACAGATTAGATTATATGAAATGAAAGGGATATTGTAAAAATATGCATAAAAAATAAGATAAATATGTTATTTATATATTTAAATAATATAAATGTAAATAATAGCTAATTACATATAATACATTTATATAATAGTAGCAGTAGATATTATTTTTTTGGTAAGATATTGGTTTCTTTTTATTTTTTTAAAGTATGTTTATATATATATTATATATATAATTGTATAATCACAATTTTAATTGTATTTTTTGTCTCATACATAAGTATGAGTTTATACTTTCTTTGGCTCGTTAAGGTTCCAAGCCAACTCGGCTCGAATTCGAGCTCGGTTCTTTAAATCTCTATTGAGCTCGGGTTCGTGCTTGAGTTTGAGTTTGTTAAAATCTAAATAAATAACTCTAAACATAATAAAACTTGGCTCGGCTTTGCTCCTTTGTAGCTTTACTTAAAATGATAAATTTTACGTTATTTATGTAGTGTAGAATAAGTCTTATATCTAATTATCAGGATGTTATCTAACATTAATTTTAGGGAGATTGTTTATTTTTAAGTATTTTATCTATGAAAAATAAGATTTTTCCCCCCATTAAATGATTTAATAATGTCTTAATAATTTAAGGATTTTATTTAATATTGTATGAAATTTAATAATTTTATTAAATAATGCTAAAATATGTATGAGTCTTTGATAATATATATGCAAAATCTCAGGGTTGGGTGGAATTTCTCATTTGAATAGATAAGATAACTAATGGGTAATTTGTCATAGCTTAACAAAGGGTAACAGTGAGAGAATCTTGATAATAGTTTCAAAAGTAAAAAATATTAGTGTAATTATTGAAACTACATAAAAGATTTTTGTAATTATTAGAAATCTTAGGGAAGGTAAGTATTAAGATATTATTATATGTTCAAGTATCATACTTTTTTTTTTTTACAATCAATCATATTTAATTTCCTATAATTTTAATAAAATTTTAGTGAAAATGTTAGTATTCATAAAATTATTTTATAAAAAAATCTACATATGACCGGAGATTCTGTGCCAAAAATTGTATGCATCTCTATTTAATGCACTTGTAATTGCAAAATGAATTTTTTCAAAGGCTTTTAGAGTGAGGAAGACTTTGACACTGGTTACATTTTAGAGTATATCGAATAGAATATAATTGTAAAAAATAACATTAATCGGATATTGTTGACTCTTTTATCTACTCACATTTGTATCTTTAAAAATAAATGATATTGTGATTTAAAGTATTAAAATGAATACAAATGTGAGTAGATGAAAGAGTTAACGATATCTGATTAACTTCATTTTTTACAGGTATGTTCTATTCGATGTACTTTAAAATGTGAACGACTCAAATTATCAAAACGGACTCCGAAATAAGTCCATGGCACCGCACCGTACTTGCTTTGGTGGGTACACAGCAGGCACCCCAATTCTCTGGTGTTATGACTGTTTGCTTTTGTTGAACTTGAGATATGATCGAATAATTACAAATTTATTAAGATAAAAAAAAACATAAATTTTGAGACTAGTAATTCTAGACACTGTATAACAAAAAGTATTCATAATTTTTAATCTGAAAAGAAGTGTAATCTTAAACTCTTATATAGTGAAATTAATATTTTGAATAAATTTTAAAATGTACACTGTTTTTCTTGACAAAATTTTAACTACATTTGTAGGGTTGGATACTTAAAAATTATTGTTTTGGAACACATGATGATCCAAGACAACTATTTATAAAAATGTGATGAACTATGAAAATTTATTTTAAATACCATCATGAAGGCATGGCACTATAATTTTAAAGTTAGTGAGATGTGAGTCATACTTACAATTAATGTAAATTATTGATTTTTCTAGATAAGTGTTTGGGACCGAGGAGGATTCCCTCCAATCCATGGTGCATTGTTTAGGCGAGTGAGGCCCACTATAGGTTCCTTTTCAATGATCCAAACAGTTAATTTTGTCAAACACTTTGTGTATTTTATCTACAAAAAAATTAGATTGATTTAATAATTGTAACCTATTTAATTTATCGAGTTTGTCACAAAAAAAAAACAAAATTAAAAACACAATTATTGTCTATTTTTTTGGATAGCAAATGCGATAAATTATGATTATAATAAAATGAATTAATTTTTTTTTTTTTTTGTAAATAAAATACAGGAAATATTAAACAAAATAAATGATTTGGATCATTAATACAGCCTCGTGGTCAACCAGCCCCCTCCAATCTAAACTGGATGCAATCTTCCTCCATTTGAGTAAAGTTTTTGGGTTTGTAACATTGTTGTTGAACTATGGTTGCAATTGCTTTCTTGTTAAAACCCAGGGGAGCCATTTTACGATTAATATTACTGTTTAATGAGTATTCGTGATTTATATTAAATATTACAACATTGTTGGATTGCTAAGAGATGAGTTATACGCTTAATAAATCTATGATTTTTTATTAGTTGCTGACACACCGTCACACTATTTTTTGAAAAATTTATAATTTAGTAATATTTTAATAAAATATTTACAAAGTCATAGAAAATTTATAACTTTAATTATTAAAATTGATAAAATTTATTACAATCTTTTTTAAAAACTTACACTAAGTACAATTTCCCCATATTTTTTTTTCCATTGGACAATCTCTCACTCCAAAAGAAACTCATTCCTAAAAATTAACAGCAATATTAGGTATCATAAAAAGTTTTTCATGAAAATGGTCATGAAAGATTTATGACTTTTGGATTACACTTATAATAAAATATCACACACTAATCAATATAATGTAAGAGTCATAAATTTTTTATGATTATTTTTCATAAAAAAAATTTCTTGACCCCTAACATTTCTCAAAAATTAATTACTTTTTGTTTTGTTACACCTAAATGTTCAACAGTTAGTCCGCTCCGCATGACGCACAATTGTCTTATAAAAGTCTGAAGTCAAACCATACATAAAATATGAGAGAGAGAGAGAGAGAGAGAGAGAGAGATGGGAGGAGGTGAGCTTTGTGCAAGAATAGGAAGTGGGTTATTGACAAGGCTAGGAAATTCATGGAAAAAAATGGAGAAAGGTCTAAATGAAGCAGTGTCAAAGAGCAAGGTTGGCAAATACTTCAAGTTGGAGGAGAGGAAGAGCTGTTTCACTAAAGAACTACGTGCCGGCACGGCTACTTTTCTTACCATGGCATACATAATCACCGTCAACGCCACCATCCTTGCTGACTCGGGCGCTACTTGCTCTGTTTCAGACTGCACAGCCACGGCCAACCAGACTGCTACTCCAGATCCAGACTGCATGCTCAAACCTAACGCTGGCTACCAGAACTGCCTCTCTAAGGTCAAGGCTGATCTTATTGTGGCCACTGCTTTGTCATCTATGATCGGCTCCTTTGCTATGGGCATTTTCGCTAACCTTCCCCTGGCTCTTGCCCCAGGTATGGGCCCAAACGCTTACCTTGCTTATAATTTAGTGGGTTTTCATGGTTCTGGTGGGTCTATGTCATATCAAACTGCCCTGGCAGTCGTCTTGGCTGAAGGCTGTGCCTTTCTTCTCATAGCTGCTTTCGGGCTTCGGGCCAGGCTTGCTCGGCTCATTCCTAAGCCTGTACGGTTGGCTTGTGCAGCTGGCATTGGGCTTTTCATTGCCTTTGTGGGCTTACAAGCCCACCAAGGTATGGGCCTTGTGGGTCCCGATCCGGCCACGCTGGTGACCATCTCAGCTTGCACCAGTACGAATCCAGTCACCGGGGAGTGCACCGGGGGAAAAATGCACAGCCCGAGGTTCTGGCTAGGCTCGGTGGGCTTCCTAATCATGTCTTTTGGGCTAATGAAGGAGATTAAGGGCAGCATGATATTTGGTATTCTGTTTGTGACATTAATCTCATGGTTTAGGGGCACAGAAGTGACATGTTTTCCCAACACCCCACTTGGTGACTCAAACTACAACTACTTCAAAAAGGTAGTGGACTTCCACAAAATAAAATCCACTGCAGGGGCTATTAGCTTCAATCAGTTCAACAGGACTGAGGTTTGGGTGGCCCTGGTGACCTTGCTTTATGTAGATGTGCTAGCCACCACAGGGACATTGTACACCATGGCAGAAGTTGGAGGGTTTGTAAATGATGACAAGCAAGAAGGAGGAGGAGGACGCATTGAAGGGGAGTACTCGGCCTACATGGTGGATGCTGGAACAACGGTGGTGGGGGCTGTGCTCGGAGTTTCGCCAATCTCAACCTACATAGAGTCGTCGGCAGGGATAAGGGAAGGTGGCCGGACAGGACTGACGGCGGTGGTTGTGGGGGCGTATTTCTTTGGATCATTGTTTTTCATACCATTGTTGTCAAGCGTGCCGCCGTGGGCGATAGGTCCATCACTTGTCATGGTTGGGGTGATGATGATGAAGGTGGTGAAGGATATAGACTGGAACAATATGAAGGAGGCAGTGCCTGGTTTTGTTACCATGCTTCTCATGCCACTGACTTACTCCATATCCAACGGCATCGTGGGGGGCATTGGGATCTACATTGCTCTAGGGTTGTATGATTACAGTGTGGGTTGGATGAATGGGTTGATGAAGATGAAGAGAGTGGTTGTCCAGGAACAGAATCAAGTGTCAGCAACAACAGCTGGTCCGGAGATGGTTGAAATCATTTGATTGATTAAGCTAGCTGTTTTGTTTGTTTGTTTTTTTTTTGTTTTTGTTTGTTTTGATGAGATGCAATGGCAGTAGATAGATGGATGCACAAGCTACAATGAGAAGTGGGAAGTGACCTCCTCCTTAGTAGTTGTTTTGGCTACAGACAGGCAGGCACGCAGGGGATTGAAAATGAGTTTTAGGAATGTATCACATAACACTTATTATTGTGTTGCAGCTTTTCAAGGCCGTTTGTGCATGTATGACTGGTGAATGGATGAATTATAAATTTGTTGCTCTATTCTTCTCTTTCTCGCGGAGTCTCATCTTGTGTATACATTTGATTCTCTTTGTTTTATTCTGTAGTTTATTTTTGTGTTCATTACAAGCATTATTAAAAATATCTTTTCAATTTTTGAAGCAACTTGATTTTGAGCTTGTATAAGAATTAAAAAATAAAAATTACTCATTAATCTTGTTTCATGCACTAGTATTCAATTAAGGTCCGTTTGAAAATTTACCATTTTAAATAATTTTTTTGACTTTTTATGCATATTGTTCCTCTTGACTGTACTAAGTGCTTCCCTTTCTCGTAACTACAACGAAAAAAAAAGGGAGCAGATTCAACTCAACATAAAATAAAAGCATTTTCTCGCCCATAGAAGCAAGGCTTATACAATTAAAAAAAAAGGAAGCCGATTCCCTAGCTCCTGAATAGGTGTTGCAAATTTGATTTGCAAAAAGTAAAGAGAATGACCTGACAATTTATAATAACTTTTTAATTTTTTTACTATAAACCCATGTTGCCAAATGAAGCCAAGTCCAATTACTTTTTTTCTTAATTAATAAAGTCCCATTATATAAGTTGTTTGAAACCTTAAGTAATTTTTGCAAAATTTTAAATATTTTTACCCTCATTTATGTGCAAACAGAAATATATGAAAGTGGTCAACATACTAGGCAACTACTAGTTTTTTACGTTTAAATTTTAAATTTTCATAACTTTGATGTACATATTTATTTTTAATAAATTTATATTTTTAAAAACTACCCTGACACTCTCTTTGTATGCTCTTTAGAGGGAAGATAGTGGCGCTTCTAACCTTCCTCTCCCTTTCATTTCTTCTTCTGCAGTTTTTTTGTTTTTTTCTTTCACAATTGTGCCAACCACTACCGTTCCTCCCGTCTCCATCATTGTATTGCCATTGAGGAAGCTTTCAGAGTTAGACTCAGGTTTGATTCATGATTGATATTCGACGCTACCAAATGAACTTTTATATGTTAGGGGACCACCTTAGATCTATCGTGTTTTATTTTGTAATTATTGATTTTTTTAACTTTTGAAGGTTAAAAATGTAATTTGAGCGTACCATTAAGGATCAATAAGTCTTCACAAAGATTAATAAATGCCAACTAATTAGTCAGACTATTACTTCGAAATTCTTTTAGCCTCAATAAAGAGGACTTTACAGGTGACTTAGTTTTTAGGAGAAAATTAAGAAGACTAAGTAAAATAAAGGAAAGAGAAAACAACAGTGTCATCTTTCATTAAGTAAACAGAAGTTTACAATTGTACCTTTACACTTTCACAGCTTCGAAAGGGATTACAGCAATAGACTAACTTAGAATTACTCCTAAGAATTTGAAGTGCAATACAAGAATGTAAAGACTGGAATTTAAAGGACTAGAAAATATAAAGTAAATGAACTGGTTTTTGGATTTGGTTTTGGATCCTTGCATTATCAGCACTCTCCTCTATTTATAGGCTCTGAAGATAACCGTCGAAGTGGTTGATAACTGTCAAAGTAGGTGGTAACTGTCGAAATGATCTCCATGATCACTGAGTGTGGTTTTGAACAGTTTACTTCCACTCTTCCACTCTCATGGTTGTGCTTCTTTTCAGAATTTGAATTTAAACTGTAAGCAACAGTTTGGCCACGTCATCCTGGGTATCCTGATTGTTCCTATGTGTCGTGGATCCATTGCTACTGCTATGAGTTGCCACGTGTTTGTTGATGATTAGGGGTTGTTACTTATTCTCCAAATTGCCCCTTATGATCTAGGAGTCAAGTTGCGAAAGGTCTGTACAAATATATAGCCAACAGTAATATAGAGGCGGTGATTAAGGTACCATAACTACTAACTACAATGATAAACTGATCGTGAAGGTGATTGGTAATATTTGTTTAGTGGTGATTGTTTTGATATATATATATACTTTTGTGTTGCAATAATATTTCTCTGTGTAGAGATTTTCTCCTTTCGTGGATGTTTATTTTTCTTTCTATGTGAAGACTCATATCCTCCCTGGGTAGAGGTTCTTTTTTTTTTGTTTTTGTTTTATCTCTCTTGAGATCTATCTTGCACTTTAATATACTTTATTGGATAAGTTATTGTCGGAGGTGAATGTATTAAGTTTTGTGATTTATTATAAAAAAAAGAGATCAATCAAATAAAATCTTAATTGAATATGAAATTATATAAAATGAAAAAAAAAATATAAAAAGTTCACACTTTTTTAGATTTGATACTTTTGAAATTTCACATTTTTGAGAAATATTTTTAAAATTTCACGTAGTTTTTGAATTGATTTTTTTATTTTTTTATTTTAAAATTCATTTCCTGATGTAGTGTGAAATTTCACATATTTGAAATATAAGAAAATAAAATAAAATAAATTTCATAGTACCATATAGTCCTAAAGATATTTTATAAAATTCATAATTTTTTGTTAAATGATTTTTGTAATTTTATAAAATAAAATATATAAATGTTCACACTTGCTTCGAATAACAACAATGTGAATGAAAAGAAAAATGTGAATATTGTTTGATAAGTGTGAAGTTTTACACCAGTTTTTACTCTTCTGAAAAACTTAAAATATTTTATTTATAGAAAGTATAAATATTCACATTTATAATTATTAAATTTCTTAAAAATCACATTGAAGAGATTTACATTATTATTTAACAATGGTGATTCTTTATCTCGAAAATATAGATTTGATTATACGTATACATATACTATACAAAATAAATCATATAGTCAAAGATAAATTAAATTAGATACTTCAAGGGATATTTACACAGAGACCCTCAAACTATTAAGGAATATTAGTTTGACCTCTTAAATTATAAAAATGTGCAATTGGATCCTAAACTATTGAAAAGTATCATTTTGACCCCTCTAAACAATAAAATCATACAAATGGACCCCCTAAACTATTGACATGTTTCACTTTGACTCATTCTGTTATTGCACTGTGAATTAAACCAAACGTTTAAACATTTTTAGACGAAAATACCCTTGAGGACTCTATATATTTACAATTTCATTATTATTATGTTTTAATTTTTTTTTATTTATAAATATCAGCACTCATTCATTTATTATTATTATTTTAAATATTCCTTGTAAATATATTTTTGCAAAAGAATATTTAAAAAAATAAAATAGAAAAATGAGGGAAATTGAGAAGAAGTGTTTTTGTGTGTTATATAGAGCGTTGATTAACATTTTTGTCTAAAAAATATCAATGCAGTAACATAATAGGTCAAAGTGAAACATGTCGACAATTTAGAGGGTCTATTTGTATGATTTTATAGTTTAGAACGTTAAAGTCATACTTCTCAATAATTTAAGGGATCAAAGTGGTATTTCTTTATTGAAGTTTTCTTCTACAGTCAAGTTGTAGATTGGCATTGCCAAATTTGAAGATACATTAAAAATGAATTTTTTTTCATACTTTTGAAAGTTATGAGACTAAATGGAATTGTTAAGTATGAATAAAAATGAAAAACAAGTTCAAGTTATGAAATTTATGTGTAAAAATCCCTTAAAAAAAACCAACTTGCTTGTGTATGTGCACAAAAAATAAAATAAAATAAATAAATAAAAATAATAATTAAAAAATGAAAAGAACATATAAATTTTTTTTATCAGCAAAAAAAATGGTGCTCTTTATTGATGCAGTCAAAGAGAGATACATTGAAAAAGAGAAAACGGAGATGCATAACACTCCGTTTAGATGGAGAGGTTTGGTAAGAAAAGAAAATAAATGATGAGAATGAGAAGTCCCTCACTTGTTTGAATGGTTAACTAAGGTGAGAAATGATAAGAGACAATGAGGAAAAGACTCCCACCAAACTTGAGTTTTGTTTGTCACCAAAAATAGTGAGAAAAGAATTGGATTTAATGAAACTTTTTTAATATAGCTTGACTTTGTTGTTTTCTGACCACACTGCCAAAAAGGTACTCAACTGGAGAACACCGGCAGAATAGATTGCACCCGAACGACCTGTCACAGAAAGAAAAGACTCCGGTGGTGGTTTTTCCACCCAGGGGCACTCCGACGATCAAGTCAGTAATCAATATCTCTCATAGATAATCAATTGTGCTTAACTTACAAGCCAGAATATAAAAAGCGTACCTTAGACCCATGAGGGTGCCCTCCCTTTATAGACAACACTAACCTGATCCTTGTAGAAGCCTAGCTCTTCTTCGACTCTGGCTCAATGCTTATCCAGGACTCTCTACTAGATAAAGATAAACTCCCTAAGAGCTTTATCCTTATCTAGGCTAAGGTCCTTCCCCATCCTAAGACTCTTGTCCCTTATCTGTTCATCTCAGATTCCGATATCTCCGCAGATAACCTCGGCCTAGTCGAGATCACCTCGGCGCCATGACCAGGACACGTGGCACCTCGGCTAGCACTTCGGTGCCACCTTGGCCACGTGTCGTTATTCAAAAAATATGTCCTCACAACTGCCTCCTAGGTTTTATTACCTCGGCATCCTAAGGTGATGGAACCTATATCATTTGAACCTATAGCGCGTCGGCTAAACTTGCTCTATTATTTGTTACCGAGGTCATCATTAGTCGGCTCCACATGACCAAGACTTGTAGTTTGTTTTCATTAATGTCTTAGAACTAAGGACCAAGTTTTTCCAAGTTTTTTAACCGACATTGTTCCCTTAGCCGAGGTCTTTGCTTCATTAAATCAAGAACTCTAAGAGTTTTTACACGCGTATGAGTTGTCATGCATAGTAATTCAACCGTTTTTGCCACGCGTCTCTTCCCCATTGAACCGTACCTGACACGCACCATTAAGTCGCATCGCACTTGCATGCACCGTCTGACAAGCACGTCGTCTTAGGCACACTAATTGCGATTTGCCGCATTTTCGTGTTTTGACAAAAACACTTCCCTCTCTCTTCGTCTTTTCATTTCACATTTTCTGATTTCTCTCTCTGTTTCAAGCTTTCTCTCTCTCTAAACCACCATTGTCATCTTCTCAAAGCTTTCTGCAATCGTTTCCGTTCGCCTCCTCTGGTGAAGTATCCACTGTTCTGCTACATTCGCCATCAGCGTTCAACTTCAGCGTACCTTACACCGGCGTCACTCCTTCTGGTAAGTCACAACTTCCCTTCTTATCAATCCGTGTTTTTCTTAAAAAAACTCCACTGCATTACTTGATGCCATTGCCAACCTATTCATGTTCTTGATTGTTAATTTGTGCGTTGAATTTTATCATGTATTTGGGCATGTTTATCTCATGATTTTGCTTTTGCCCAATCTCTTCCTGAGTACACACACACTACTCACATACTTGTTTATTTTGCCACTGATCTTGGCCTTACACCCTTGTACACACTTTGTCACAGTGTTCTTGGTTTTTCATCACTATTCTTGATTCGTGCACATTTACATTTTATGCAATATTCTTGAACCCCTTTTGGTCTTCTTGAATCTGAATCACTATTCTTCTCTGTTTTCTTGTTGTGTTCTCCAAATTTCTGCCTTCAATTCTTGTTTGCATAGTCTTAGGTTTTGGGATTTGTTGTAGAACTCACAAATTTTAGGAAAAATTGAAGCAAATTCCCCTTAGATCTTCAAAAACTCTTGCTCCAGCATACGTTTAGGTTTTGCCGAGGTCCTTTAAACCTTAACAAACTACTTCATTATGAAATCCAACACCTCCCCACTTAGCCGACGTTATGGATATGTTTAGGTAGAGGGTAAACACCCCAACTAAGTTAGAATACTTTAGGCAGGAGTTTGCCATCCCTACCAACGTTCCTCTTAGGTTGGCTGGGGAGGAAGACTCTATCATGCCCAAAGACGACTCCATGTCCTTCCCAGTGGGAGCCTTCATAGAGTGTGGACTTAGGTTCCTTATTGACATCCTCTTTTGAGAAGTCCTTTACTATTACAAACTAAATCCAATGCAGCTTGCCATTAACTCTTACCGAGTTATCAATGGTATAATTGCCTTAGCCAAAAAAGAGAACACCAAGGTTACTCTTGCCGACATCCAGTACTATTACACCATGTGCGGCCTGAAGTCAGAAAATGGCTATATCTATTACCTTAAGCTGAGATCCATGGAATACAAACTTGTCGCCGACCTCCCAGACTCCAACAAGGGTGCTGGAGAAGATTACTTCATCGTCTCAGGCAACTGGGAGTTCCCACCAGATGATGACTTTCAGCTCTATCCCTAAGTCGAACAGTTTTCAGAGAGGGAGATGGTAAGAGCCAAGTGTCACTTTTACTTGCTTTCAAGTCTTTTTTACTTTAATATTTTTGTATGCTCTAACGTCTGTTTGTTTTATTTTGCAGTTCTTCCTCAACTACCCAAGGACTTCCGAAAATCCTTCTATCCCAGCAAGGATTTCAAGAGGTTGTTGGGTTTTCTCGTTGACTAGCGGAAAGCCCCTCTGCTGCTCAACTATATCCTAACCTACAAGTCTATTTTGTTCGACGTCTTGAAGAAGAGCAAGTCCCCTCCTTCTACTACAACTCCTGTTACAACTTCATTACCTTGGCCAGATCAGGGATCAACCTTTGCCCTAGCAGAACAACTATCTACTTCAGCTCCACAATTGATTCCACCAGCTCTATAGCGATCCCAGTTTTCCTTCTGTTGTTTAGTATATTCCGGACTCGGTTTCGTGGATGATTGTTGTTGTCTGTATTGCGTTTCCATCTTTTAATTATTTATATTTGAGTTTTGGGATATGTTGGGTAGGTTTGAAACAGGTTGGTTGTGTTTAGAAACAAATAGTTAATGCCCAGATTTTGGCCTTCCCGCTCGAGCGGGGCTTTTCATGCTCAAGCGAGCCATTTTGCATTTGCTACTCCACTCGAGCGAGCAGTCTGACGCTCGAGCGAGATTCTTCAACCTTCAGCATTTTTTTCGCAGGTCTGCAGATGCTGGAAGTGTGCTTTTGACGCTCGAGCAGAAGTCTGTGTCTGACGCTCGAGCGGGGCGTCCCATGCTCGAGGGGACTGTATATATTTTAGTCTGAGAAGAAGCTTTTTGAATCACTTTTTTTTTGACCCTCTCTTTCTCTAAAGCACTCCAAAACCCTAATTTGAGAGTTTCTCTCTCTAGAATACTCTCTCTCTATATATATATATATTTTGACCTTGATTTAGTGAGACCCAACCATTGTGCCTTCATTAAAGTGTTAGAGCTTCTCAAGACCTCCATTTCTATCCGAATAGAAGTTGATTTCGCCACCTTTGGAGTTCACCACTTGCTTGGTTCATCTTCTCTCTTAAGCACCGAAACTTGAGGTAGGGATAACCTACTCCTTTCTATGAGTTATGAATGTTAGTCATTTTGTAGAAGTGATGAGTTATGTAAATTTTGGGAAGTTAGGGTTTTGAAATTGAAATTATAAAATAGGGGGTTTTCTATTTTTGGGGTTTCAAGTGTATGTGTGGTCCCTAAAATGAGGTTATTGTGTATGATTGATGAAATTTGGCCTTGGGAGCAATATTTGAGTTGAAGGGAGAGAAAAGCCCTAATTGAAATTAAATAACTAATTGGTATAATTAATTTGGGGACTATGAAAATATGAAATTGGGTTGAAAATCATGAAATTGAGAAATTATGAGATTGAATAGTGTGGTTGGATTAATTTATCACTCACTTATGAAAATGTCGATTATTTATCTGTTTGATAAATTTATTATCTGTTTAGAGATAACTGTTTTGGGCTATCGGTGGAGGATAGTCTTGTTTGTTGTAGTCAATGCATGTTGATTAGGAAAAACTGAAACTAATTGACTGAGTTATATCATTGAGTATGACGGTTAGATTAATACATCGAATATGTGTATTGATTGATCATTGTATATGATAAAGTGTTTAAATACATTGCATATGTATATTTGTGTGAGAGGAGATAGGGGACGTACTCCAGTATGTGGAAAGAGATAGGGGATGTACTCCATTGTTTGGGAGGAGATAGGGGATGGACTCCATTGATAACTAAGTTGGCCGGAGTGTCTAGGGTGAAAGTCCCGAAACCTTTTATACATCTGAATGATGTTGATGATTGAAGTGTTGTAATAATATGAGTTATAGTCTCATTTGAATTGTTGATAATGGAGGTGTGAATAATATGAGTTGTAGTCTCATGTTGAATTGGGAATCATTGAAATGTTAACAAGATGAGTTGTAGTCTCATTTAAATTATTTGGTTAGATAATGAACCATGTCTATGAATCGGATTGGATAAATAAAGGCAAGTGGAATGAAATATGATGCAATTATAGTTGAAGTTGGGAAATGTTGTGAGTTGGTTTACAAGTGTTGACCATTTGTCAAATACTAATATTTTAGTTATTTCTCATATTTGGTTTAGTATATCTCTACTGGGCTTTGGCTCACCTTATATAGGACACCATTTTCAGGTACAGGTGATATGCCGCCTTCAAGGACGTAGTTTGGGAGGTTTAGAAGCTGAAGGCTTATTTCCTTTTGTTATCTTTTGTATTACATGTAATTCAAGCCAAGGGCTCAATATGTTATGAGTTAGAACTCTCTTTTGATGTATCCAAGTGTTGACTTGGAAGGTTGTAAGCTTGTAGGGCATTTACTTTTGTTGTCAACATGTAATATTTTTGTAATGAATACTCTGATAATTGAAAATATGTTTTTCTCTCATATATCTTTGGATGTCATGAATGATTGAGTTATATGTACGAATTTGAGGGCGTTACAAGCTTAGCGCCAGTATCGACATCATGCTTTTGCCAACACTCCTGTTGGTAGAACATGTAGCCGAAAATGCCAGAGTGCTGAGGCGTCGGCTTTTGACCCAGCAAATCCACCAACATCTCTACCAGTAATTCACTTTGGTACAAGGGTCACAATCGCTGCCACTACAGATGAGATGGGCCGAAAACCTGCAATAGTCGAAGATTTGCTCGCCAACCTTCCTGGCGTTGTCAATGTCCAGTCTTCATCCTCCCCTCAACCAACCCCTAAGCCAAAACGAGTGAAGAAGGCCAAGGCAAAGGCCACAGTGACTCAGATTGATTCTGAGGACACTGTGCCTATCTCAAAGTTAGTCGAAGCCGAGAAGAGCGCCCCCTCCACCGAGAAGCGTCCAACCGAAGACCCATCTTCTGAGGCCCCACCTACTAAAAAGCCGAGGTCAAACCACCAAGAGGGCAGCAGCTACCCCTAAGGTTTGGTCTGGGCTCCCGAGATCATGCTCGACAATAGACCTTTTACCGTTGGTGATAGTGCTGCCAATATCAAGGTCGGCGCTGTCTTGTCCACGGCAGTTCTTTTGCCCGAGGACATAAACCGAATGGCCGACCTTCATGAATATGAAGACTTTGCCGTCATGATGCAACATTTGATTTTGGTAAGTATTCTATTTTCCACTTTGACAATCTTTCCACACTTAGTGAAATTTTGCTAACTTGTGCTACTTCTTTGTAGGCCATCCAGCACGCTCACTCCTACGTCATAAAGACCGAGATGATGAGGAAGGACTTGGCGAAGAAAACAAAAGAAGTAGCCAAGCTCTTGTCCTCCTTTAACAAAGCCGAGGCCAGCAACCGCGCCCTCATGGACCAGGCCAAGGATGCCAAGACTGCTCAAAGTCTGGCTGAGGAAAAGGCCAAGGAGGCAAAAAATGAAGCCGAGGCTGCAAGGGCCGACCTCGAAGCTGCCAATGTAAAAGTGGCTGATATAGAGGCCAAGCTTCAGGAGGCTCTTGCAAATAAAGAAGCCGAGGTGAAGGCGGCCAACAAAAAGGCCTTTGAAGAGAGACAGGCCGTCGTCCGTGACCAGTGCAAGCAATAAGTCAACTTGGCTTGTAACCAAGGTTACTACCTTGGTTGGACGGCGGCCTTCAACAAATTGATTATTCCTTTGGACTTTGACCTTTGAGACATCAACTAGCTCGAGGTGCCTTTCTCTCCAGAGCCCGAGAAGGATGCCGAAAGCGATGAAGCTGACGAAGCGGAGGAGGAGGTTGCCGCTGATGCCAAGTCTCCTAACCTCAATGACCAAATTGATTTAACTCAGGATGAGGAGGATGACTTGGCTTCCAAGGGTGTCTCCCCCAAGCACACCATTTTCGAGGCCGAGGTCCAGTGCTTTGAAAAGAGTCTGGATAAGACATTACAAGAAATAGATGTTGAGGTTGAAGCCGACAAAAGTGTAACAACCCTATCTGATGAAGCCCATCCTAACACTTAGGATATTTCTATTTTTTCTCGTATTCCTTTTCTGTATCTTAGCTATAATACTTTGTGTAGACACCCCATTTTGACCGGCCCTAAGACTTGGGTGCTTTCTTTTGATTACCCGATGATGATAATTAGAATGTGTTTCTCAAAAAATTCTCAGTAAGAAAGATGAAATTTAAGTTTTAATCCCAACCTTCACCTATTTTTTGGCCAAACTATTTTAGACCTTAAAACCCACTTTTCAAAATATATATATTTTTAAATGTTTCTACAATGTCCCGAGGCTTCCATTTCGATTAAAATATTGTACTTTTCAATAAACCGAGTAAGGACAAAGTGGAAATAAATGGAAGGGAGGTGAAACTTTTTGAAAAATATTTAAAAAACATCTTCTTATAGGTTTGGAGTTGAAGGAAATAGGAGAGGATGAAAGAAAACTGGTTTAGGAAAAGGATGAGTATCAAATCATTAAGAAGGAAATGAGCAGCCTTTACTAAATTAAGCATTTTTCCTTGTACACTTGGAATTTAAATGTGAGGCCACCACCATTGGAAAGTAGATTTCTATGGATTCAATTTAGACCCAAGAACCACCTCAGACCAAGTCCAAATAAGGGAGATATGCCCATTTGAAGTTGGGCTTAAGAGCAGATTTTGTTGACCCAGCCTGAGATAGCCTTTACTAAATTAGGCATATCTCTTGGTACACTTAGAATTTAAATGTGAAGCCACCACCATTGGAAAGTAAACTTCTGGGGCTTCAATTTGGACCCAAGAACCACCTAAAACCAAGTCCATATGGGGGAGATATGCCCATTTGAAGTTGGACTTAAAAGCAGATTTTGTTAACTCGGCCCAAAACAAGAATAGCCCATTTTTTCTTGGTTTTGGTTCGGTTGGGACAACCCATTTACCTATTTTCTGAGCCATTCAAGTGCATCCACTCATCCTCCATTATACCTAATCATCCCCCATTGTCAAAAAGAGGTTTTGTTTGCATTCATAAATGAGTATCCCATGCAACCACCTTGAAAATTTGCCCTCCTATCACATTCTTGTCTCCCACCTTGTCTCCCACCTTCTTTTTTTTGACCTTTACTCTCCCTCATTGCCTATATAGAAGGATCATATTGTAAGAGAGAAAAGGACCACGAAATTGAAGAGAAAGGAGTGAGAAAAGTGTGAAAAAAGAGAGAAAAATTGAGTTTTTGAGCCAAAAATATTCCTATCTTCCATATACACCCCATACCTTCAATAGCTACTGAAATTCCTCATTTCCATACACCAAAACCACTCTAAAAATTCTGATATAGCCAAAGATCAATTGCCTTGATCATAAGGAAGAGTGTTTAGTGATTGAAAGTGAGAAAAACTAGAGAGTTAGCCACTTTTCATACCATAAACTCCATAAACTCCATAATTTCGAATTGAGGATTTGAGAACACACTTCTTACACTTGAGGGTGATCAAGAGGAAGTTTAGGAATCAAGAAGTTCAATCTTTCTTTGGAAGGTGAATTTTTAACCTTTTATTTTCTTATATTTTATATCTCATATTTATTTTCTTGCTTCTTATTTCATAGTGTTTTGTTATAATCTAAGTGGTTTGTTTATTTCATATTTATTTTCTTACTTTATATTTCATAGTGTGTTGTTATATAATCCTAGTGGTTTGTTTAGCTTATAATTATTTATTTATTTATTTATTTTTATTCGCATGTTTTAATTTCATATTAGTTTTGTTGTAATCTTGTATGTTCTATCTTATATTTGTTTTATTGTTTTAGGTTTATGTTGTAAGTTTGCACTTTTTATTTTATTTTATATTTGTTTTCTTATTTTTTTAATCTAACCGGCAATGGTTAGTTGAGCCACCTACATATTTTTTATTTGTGCATTTTCTTGGTTTTGCAACAAGACAGGTTTTGCTTGGCCTAGTTGGCCGGCCGACCTATTTGGCCGGTCGGTTAGCTTCTTCCGAACAAGATGGCGTAATCTCCAAATGTTGACAAATTTCCGCCGGCGGTTCCAAAGAACATGAAGCTTTTATTTTATTTATTTTTATTTTGAGTGTTTTGCGAGATTTTTATTTTGATGTAATATTCTCCTCATCCCTCTCTAATTTGGTTTGTAATTATTCTTTCGAGTATTGTAATAATTCCCCACCCCGCTTCTTTCAATCCCGTTCTTTTACTTGTTTTCTTTATCTGTGAATATTCATCATATTTTGTCTTTCATTATATCCATGCTTTGCATCTATGTTTCATGCATCTTGATTCGGCTAAGTTTGCATTTGTGGATTTAATCAAATTCCTATGTGATTGTGCGCGCTACCTCATGTTCTTGAGATGATTCACATGTCATATCTTAGAAGCCGAATCTTTAGTTGCATCTCATGAGTGGATTGCATTAGGATTTTGTATATAGGATCATGCATATTTTACTAACTTTGTTTTGTAGCTTGTTCGCGGGACGTCGGTCAATCTGTGAGTTTTTTATGCTTTATCTTCCAATTTGTGTGTGTTTTTCTTACTATGTGCTAGCATTCTACCATGAGGCTACTTGCTTACTTGATATAACTGTATGAATGCCTGTGGATGAAGGCTTGTTGCTTAAATTGGAATGATTCAACGATTGTACGTTTTTAAGCCCACTTTGCCAAGTGGCAAATTCAAATTCCTTTTCCAAAAACAAACATGAAATTGAATTGTTTTAATTTGAGCAAATTAGTCTATACTTATATGCTTCACATAGTAAATTGTAGGATTTATTAAATAATCAGAACATGAACATATAAAGAAAATAAAATTCATATCATGGTTTAGTAGAGGCTGATCTTTTGATTGGATGAGCGGGGGTGCTCATTATTGACCTTCCCCTCTCGTATCTAAGGTTCCGAGCCAAGCATCCTTGGTTACAACAAACATTGGCCTTGGCACTGAGTCATGGGTTTCTTAATTTCCCAAAATATTAGGTGGCGACTCTGAAATCTGATGACACAGTCCATTTTTGACAAAATCGCAATAAAATGGATTTTCAATAAAAGTTGCCAAATCTAGACTCTCATCTATATTTCATATTGCACTCGTGAGGCTAGATCAAAGAGATCTCAGGGGTCCGAACTATTTAACGCGCTGGTACCCCCCGGGCATGTTACAGTTTCTGGCGACTCTGCTGGGGATTTTATGAAACCTTGACTCGAACTTCATGATATGACTTTTATTTTCAATTATATGTTTATTGCATTGCATGCAATGGTGCACTTAACGTCCCTGTGTTGCCTAGATGTTGGTGGGAGCACAGGCATACTTTTTGTGACACTACACTTATCTCTACGTTACTTTGGAGGCCTTGTGTTATAATCTTTTGAGATCTGAAAGTTCTCAGACTTTGAAGAGAGGCTAATATTGACTCTTTTGAGTTCCTAAGATCTTCATTGGTTATGACCCAAAGGACTCTTTGGTAATGTCACCTTGACTTCAATCTCTTGAGTAGAGCTAACCTTGTACATATAGTGAGCTATAGTACATTTCAAATTAGGATAGGATGCTTTCCCATTTCTAGGATGTATGATACCACTTGTCTGAATAGTGAAACCTTAGATCATTTCAAGCTAGGACAGGATAACCCTACGCTCCATAGGGTTGTTTGTCCTCTTTCTTGCTATGTGTTATGTGCAATGTCTTGGATCTATATAGGGGTTCTCAAATTCAAATAAGTGGTTCAGGTAGTTCAACTTAGCACCATTACTTCAAAAAAAAAAAAAAAAAAAAAAAAAAATCTGATATCCCACAAAGTCGACCATTGTAAATAAATAGAACTTGTAGGGTATCCGACCATCTCTGTGATTGGGGAATGACCACCTGTTGATTGCACGAGCTTTATTTTGAATGTTGTGGCTGGCCCACACTTTGAATGGCAATTTGAGAATGGTTTTATTCTGAGTTTTGAATTGAGTATTGAGTCTAAGTTTGACTCCACCAAGTTTGTAGAGTTAGAGTCAGGCTCAAGTCAGCCTAATGAGTCAGAGTCTGTTGATTTCGATAGTGCTAACCTAGACATTTCTGTTATGTCTAGGTCCTCTTTGTCATTTTCTTTTGAGTATGTTGTCAAAAGTCTATTGTCATTGCTGAGTCATAGTCTCTCTTCAATAAACAGAAAAACAAAAAAAAAAAACAAAATGCCATAGAGTTTGCCTACTTTTCTGTGC
Source organism: Camellia lanceoleosa (assembly GCA_025200525.1). Classification (NCBI taxonomy): domain Eukaryota; kingdom Viridiplantae; phylum Streptophyta; class Magnoliopsida; order Ericales; family Theaceae; genus Camellia; species Camellia lanceoleosa. Next base: position 67,944,745 of record CM045772.1, on the reverse strand, counting down.
CTTAATTCATCGCATTGACCAAAGCTTTTCAAAACTTTTTCCAAAACTCTGATAAAAACGAAGAGGAAGAATTTCCTCGGGATTTGCAAATTTTGATCAATTGAGAGGAAGAGAGGTGTGCTAAGCCTTTGATGAAGAAAATCATTTTTGTTAATGTGGGTATTGAGAAGGATCATGGCTTGGTACAAATTGGTTCTATCTTATCTTTGTAAAGGTACGAGTGATTAGTCACTTTGTGAAAAGATTTCAAAAAACTATTTTTGCGTGGTCCTACGAAGGCATGCCTGGAATTCGTTATATAGCATAGGATCCCTCTTGACTCGTGGTCCGACCTCCTTAGCTCCTTAGCTTTCAAACCTTGATTCGAAGTATTCAATGATCATTCAAAGTGTAAGTCTTGCATAGCCGAATTGGAAATAGCCCTTGAACTAGGGGCCATGATGTGATTCAAATGGAGGCAGCCCTTCAAATAAGGGCAATAAGGTCGAATATGATTTAGATTGGAAATAACCCTTGAACTAGGGGCAATAATGTGATCCAGATTGGAAATAGACCTTGAACTCAGGGCAAAGAATGTGATTTCGATTTGAAACAGCCCTTGAACTAGGGGCAAAAGTGTGAGGCTTGCATAGCTGAAATGGAGACAGCCCTTGAACTAGGGGCAATAAGGTACCACCCTTGAGAGGCTTGTTGGGTTGAAAATCCGGAAGGGCGACCCAGGCAAAAGTTAGAGCACAAAAAAAAAAAAAAAAAAAAAAAGAAGAAGAAGAAAGAAAAATAAAAAGAAAAATGAAAAGCTCGCAAGGTTGAAAACCCGAAAGGGCGGCTTTGGAAAAAGTTAGAGCGTAAAAGGAGAGTGTCAATACCCGAGTGAACCTTAGCCAAAACTATGTAGGGCCTGGGATTCAGATTGGAAGCAACCCTTGAACTAGGGGCAAGAAGGTCGGATGTGATTTAGATTTGAAGCAACCCTGAACTAGGAGCAAAAGGTTGGATGTGATCAAAGAGTTAAAACTGAATCGTTTCCCAAAGAAGACGGCCTAGAAAGGCAAAACCCAGAATTTAAGAGAATGAATTTTATTATTGAAGGACAGTCGAGTTCCTATTTACTACACTAGGGGCAACACTAGGGGCAAATTTGGACCCAATTAGCCTAGTCCCTATATCATCATATCTATTGGTCAAGTGTAGTAGTTGTTCTTATAGATGGCCTAGAGATTTCATACCCAATCAATATGGACAAGTTAAACTGAAAGTAACCCTTGAGAGGCTCGCTAGGCTGAAAACCCGGAAGGGCGACCTAGGCAAAAATTAGAGTAGAAAAACAAAAAAAAATAGAAACTCAAAAGAAAAAAAAAATTGAAATGAACAAAATGAAAAAAAATAAAATCAAAATCAAAATAAAAAAATCAAAAAAATCAAAAGCTCGCAAGGTTGAAAACCTAAAAGAGCGGCTTTGGCAAAAGTTAGAGCACAAAAGGAGAGTATCAATACCCGAGCAAACCTTAGCCCGAACTACGATGGCCTGATTCCTATCTTTGGGATACATAGGTAGCTTCACCTCGAAGTTCGGCCCTAATAATTTTTCAACTCATTCATCTCATCCATGTTTGTTTGGTGTGTCTTTAGTCAACTTGGTTGTCTTATCCGTGTTTGATTGGTGTATCTTCATTCTGCTCAGTTCAATTGGTTTGATTTAACTTGGTTCAATTCGGTTTGATTCGGTTTGGTAGTTCGGTTCGGTTCGGTCTGGTCCAGTTTTGCTTGACTTCATTCGGTTTGGATTGGCTCAGTTCGGTTGGCTTAGTTCAGATATCACCTTTGATTATCTAGTTTGGGACTATGCACCTCAATGGCTGATTCCATGTTAGTTGAGTAGTGGCCATTTGCAAAAATAGGTTTTGATTAATTTGAATGAAACTGACTAATTTTTCTCGAAAATTGTTCCATTTTTGCAAAACGTGGACCATTCTTTGGATTTGAAAAGGGAAAATTTTTAGTGCTCACAGTTTAGCTTACATGATTTGAAATAGAAAATGGAATAAGTATACTAATCTAACTCTCATGTTGATGAAAACATTTTTACAAAGAATCAAGAGAGAAAAAAAAAAAAAAAGGCAATGAATTAGGGGCATAGTTGAGTAAGTGATTCTGTCTTCTCCCTCCGCTCGAGTCAACTCATCAGTGTATATAAGTATTTATTCATATCGATCAGTGTATTTATACCAGTTAGGGTATTCATACTAGTCAGTGTATATAAGTGTGTTCCTTTTATACTAGTCCGTGTATTTATACCAGTTAGGGTATTCATACCAGTCAGCATATAGAAGTGTATTTGGATTATTTTGGCTTCGTTTTTCTAGCGTTAAGTTAGTTTATTTTTATTCAGGTCAGTATGGATCAATGTCCAATTCAGAATTCAAATTTCAATCATTCTCAAATTCAATAAAAACAAAATTATTTTCAAACTCAAAGTGATATGCCAGTCACGCCATTGATGAGCAAAAAAAGAAACTGATTTTGTTACAGTCAGGGGATGATATCCTTGATTACAGAGACTCCAAAAACAAAAAAAAAAAGAAAAAAAAAGAAAAGAGAGAAAACAGCAAGCCCAGAAAAGATATATCCGTATATATTTGTGTATATATCCGCTTCTGTCTGTGTATACGTCTGTATATGAATATATATATATATACCGTATGTACATATTTGTGTATATTTTGTTTATATCGCACGATCACATCCGCACCGTGCATCTATCGCACGATCATAACCATATTGTGCATCTATCGCACAATAAAGCAGCTACCACACAATTTCGATTCCATCGCATTATCTTGTGCAATTTCAATTCTATCGCATTGTCTTGTGCAAATTCAATTCCATCGCACTATCTTGTGCACTTCCGTGGGTTTAGGAGACTTTAAATCCTCTAAAGGTGCAATTCCTTTGGTGTTTGTCGTGCCCGAATGACTTCAGGTGATTTGGTATAGCCACGTGCCTGTGATTGCAATGAGTTCCTAAGAGACCAATTGCGACGGTGGAAACTAAAGTTCGAATGGGGGGTTGTAACCGGGGTAAATGTTACATCCTAACATGTTTAACGTGAAAGGAACAGAGGCATATTCGAAGTCCAAACGCGTCTCACGCGAATGGAAGAATGGTGGAATGATTTCTTGCTGACAAGGGGGCCACAGATGCCCCTTTTCTTCTTCCTGATCATATTCACAACTTTCCCTATTCTCCAACGGGGTGACAGACTAGGTTGGTTCAGTATCCAGAATTGAGGCGCATACACGCTATCTCAACTTATGGGGCTGCCGCGTTTGGATTCATTCATTATTTCTCCACTCGCATGAGACGCATTTGGATTCATTCACTATTCCTCCTCTCGCGTGAGACGCGTTTGGATCTCAAACACTCCTCTCGTGTGAGACACGTTTGGATCTCAAATACTCCTCTCACGTGAGACGCGTTTGGATCTCAAGTTCGCTTTCCTCCTTTCGCGTGAGACGCGTTTGGACCTTAAATACTCCTCTCGCGTGAGACGCGTTTAGATCTCAAGTTCACTTTCCTCCTTTCGTGTGAGACGTGTTTGGATCTCAAATACTCCTCTCGCGTGAGACGTGTTTGGATCTCAAGTTCACTTTCCTCCTTTCACATGAGATGCGTTTGGATCTCAAATACTCCTCTCGCGTGAGACGCGTTTGGATCTCAAGTTCACTTTCCTCCTTTCGCGTGAGATGCGTTTGGATCTCAAATACTCCTCTCGCATGAGACGCGTTTGGATCTCAAGTTCACTTTCCTCCTTTCGCGTGAGACGCGTTTGGATCTCAAATACTTCTCTCGCGTGAGACGCGTTTGGATCTCAAATACTCTTCTCACGTGAGATACGTTTGGATCTCAAGTTCACTTTCCTTCTTTCGCGTGAGACGTGTTTGGATCTCAAATACTCCTCTCTCGTGAGACGCGTTTGGATCTCAAATACTCCTCTCGCGTGAGACGCGTTTGGATCTCAAGGGCACTATTCCTCCTCTCGTGTGAGACGCATTAGGATTGTAAACTGGTTAAAAATAGCAGGTGAGCTTGTCTGTTTACACCACCCCTCCTCCTCTCGTGTGAGACGCGTTAGGATTGCAAACCGGTTAAAAATAGCAGGTGAGCCTGTCTGTTTACACTACCCCTTCTCCTTTCGGGTGAGACGCGTTAGGATTACGAATCGGTTAAAAATAGCAAGTGTGCCTGTCTGTTTACACCACCCTTTCTCCTCTCGCGTGAGATGTGTTAGGTCGTTGATTCACTCGATTAAAAAACATTAGGTACGTCTGTTGTTTACACCATCTTTCCTCCTTTCGCGTGAGACGTGTTAGGTTGTTGATTTCTCTTAGTTGAGGTCATCCCTCTCTTGCATGATCATAAGTTTTCCAAAAACAACCGGCTTCGCGAAGCGTGTAAGTCCAACTTTCAAACTGCATTTTGAGCATGTTACTTGCATTTTGTCACTGAACTACGTTGGTTTGATTCCTTGCAAAGGGATACGTAGGCAACCTTCGGGTTCAACCACTTGCATTACATCTTGTTTGTTTGCCCAAGTCTTACGGCCTTGTCAAAAGGGTCGTCTTTAGGCTTTGACATTCACTCACGTCATGAAATGACTTTGAGCTCTGTCAAAGAGGGGCAACTGTAGACACTCCATTTTGACCGGCCCTAAGACTTGGGCGCTTTCTTTTGATTACCCGATGATGACAATTAGAATGTGTTTCTCAAAAAATTCTCAGTAAGAAAGATGGAATTTAAGTTTTAATCCCAACCTTCACCCATTTTTTGGCCAACTATTTTAGACCTTAAAACCCTATTTTCAAAATATGTTTTTTTTTTTAAAAATGTTTCTACAATGTCCCGAGACTCCCATTTCGATTAAAATATTGCACTTTTCAGTAAACCGAGTAAGGACAAAGTGGAAATAAATGGAAGGGAGGTGAAACTTTTTGAAAAATATTTAAAAAACATCTTCTTATAGGTTTGGAGTTGAAGGAAATAGGAGAGGATGAAAGAAAACTGGTTTAGGAAAAGGATGAGTATTAAATCATTAAGAAGGAAATGAGCAGTCTTTACTAAATTAGGCATTTTTCCTTGTACACTTGGAATTTAAATGTGAGGCCACCACCATTGGAAAGTAGACTTCTGGGGATTCAATTTAGACCCAAGAACCACCTCAGACCAAGTCCAAATAAGGGAGATATGCCCATTTGAAGTTGGGCTTAAGAGCAGATTTTGTTGACCCAGCCCGAGATAGCCTTTACTAAATTAGGCATATCTCTTTGTACACTTGGAATTTAAATGTGAGGCCACCACCATTGGAAAGTAGACTTCTGGGGCTTCAATTTGGACCCAAGAACCGCCTAAAACCAAGTCCATATGGGGGAGATATGCCCATTTGAAGTTGGACTTAAAACCAGATTTTGTTGACTCGGCCCAAAACAAAAATAGCCCATTTTTTTTTGGTTTTGGTTCGGTTGGGATAACCCATTTACCTATTTTCTGAGCCATTCAAGTGCATCCACTCATCCTTCATTATACCTAATCATCCCCATTGTCAAAAAGAGGTTTTGTTTGCATTCATAAAGGAGTATCCCATGCAAGCACCTTGAAAATTTGCCCTTCTATCACATTCTTGTCTCCCACCTTATCTCTGTAGACGCGCCCGTGGGCCTCATGCTACAGTTCGGACTCAATTTGTGTCACGGTTCTTAATCTGAACCAAAGAGTCCAAATCCGGCAAATCATTTTGAGAAAACAGATTTTGTTGAAAGAAGTGCCAAACATGGACTGCTTTGCCAGATACAGAGTCGCCACCTAAATATTTTATTTTGGAGAATTTAGGAAACCCTAACTCGGTGCCAAAGGCCACGTGTCCGTCATCACCAAAGTTACCTCGGCTCGGGAACTTGGGTACGATTGGGGAAGGTCAGCTATGAGCACCCCTTCTTGCCCGATCCGAAGATCGGCCTCTACTAACCATGATATCTGTTTTTGAAAACGTTATGTGTTCTTATCCTCGTTAATTAGCCTAGAATTACTAAGTGATGCGCACAACACAAAAGTATAGACTAGATTGCCTAATTTGGAAACAAGCATTGCATATCCGTTTATTTGGAAAGCGTTTTGGAATTTGCTACTCGCAAGTAGGCTAAAATACGGATTTCAAGGAGTTGTTCCAATTCAAACAATCCAACCTTCATCCACAGGCATTCAAGCAGTTATATCACACAAGCAACTAGCCTCATGGTAAGCATGCTGTCATAGTAGCATTCACACGCATGCGGTATGCTAAAGCATAAAATACTTACATCGTACTCCGTGCCAAAATAAGAACATGTTAGCAATCAATGCATGATCCAAGTCCATGTTAAGTGCCTAATGCATCGCATACAAAATGTCACTAGAATAGGCTCGGCTAATCTAAGGATGACATGTGAAATGTACAAGTAGCATGTATTCAAATTTGTTTTGAAATATAATGCGATTAGCATGATGCGCCGAGCCCGGTGCATGCAATATTGATGAATGATGCACGCATGTATAGCATAGGATATGCTAAAGTAAACATGCCCTAATACTAACCATCAAAGCAGGTAAGTAAAAGGGAGAAAGAAGTGGGGGTTGGAGGACACACACTCACTCACCCACACTTATTACAAATTTGCCCTCGCTCGGAGGGACCAAAAGAATAATACAATTCGAATAATGAATTAACTATCCTAGCTAATTAATTATTACAGACCAACTAAATTAATTAAGCAAATTAATTAATCTAAGAAAGCAATAAACAGCAGCCTCGGGGAGAGGGCTCGATGCATGCGCGCTCGGTTTCGCCCGGAAATCCACTGTCATGCTCAAGATGCCTCTGTTTTCCCTGCTCTGCTCCTCTGATGACTGCCAAAGTCTCAGGGTTTGCTCTATGGATTCCAGGGAATACCACCGGCTGAAGGAGAACACCACCGGCCATGTAGAATGGTCACCGGCCACAAACTTGATCCATCGGCCAACAATGGTGGCCGGTCGTCACTGAATGTGGCTAGTCGGACAAAAGTTCCTGCAGAATCTGGTTTGACAGCAGCAGAGGACAATACTTGGCATGGCAATGCATTTCAAGCAATGTATGCACCAATCATATCCCTTATCATGTTTATGACTCAAAGGGACATGAGCCTCGATTCTCGGACCACCAATCATGCATTTTCATGCATGATGGCCCAAAGAATCAAGTATGCAACTTTAATTTCAAATGAAATGCAAACTAAATAAACACACAAGGAGGCCCAACCTCTATCATACTCATTTCAAGAGGTCTAGCATGCATGCTTATGCAATGCAATCCTAAGCATGTTGGCTAGCATGCAACATGGAAATACAAAGAAGCATACAAAACATGCAAGGCATGAGACAATGCAACCAACAAGCATGCAAGGTACAATGTAGGTGTTTAAGCATCCAAGCAAGCACGTGACTTCATTCAATCATGCAAGTTCAAACATGCAACAACTCACCAATATGCTACAACATACAAGGAGCATATGCAACAAGCAAAGAGATGGACTTAAACATGATTTAGGCAACCCTAACTAGGCCTAAAACAGTGGCCAAAAGCTCAAGAAATGGGACCAAACACACATGCACGAATGCATATGTTAATGAGCCAACACTTAAGCAAACAAGGGAAACTTTCAAGCACACTTAAAAGAGGCTAAGCATGGACTAATAACATGCAATATAAGCTCTGAAGTCAAGTTAAGATGGTGCCAAACCAAGCAAACAAGATAGGCTAAACATGCAACAATGGTCCAAAACTTAAGGCTAACAAGCCAAAATGCATAAGAACTATACAATGGGAGCCTTGGTTGACCAAATCAGCCAAGGACAGAGCTTAAACATGGCAAAACAAGTACAAAAGCTTCACAAAGCTAGGCCTAATACATGCTTGAATAAGGGTTAAAACCTAGATGCACGCTAAGGCAACAACATGGCATTACAAGGCATGTATGCTAAGCAAGCATGGTGTACCGAAACCAACTAAAAACAGAGGCATATTATGACATAATAAGCACAAAAATCAGCTAAGGCATGGTCAACACACACTTAAACATGGTGCTCCCTCAAGAGGCAAAAGTGGCCCTTTTCCAGGACAACAAGGAGAGAGGGTGGCCCTCTCCTTCCTAGGACCTCAAGGCACCATCGTCACCTCTGAAATCCCTCAAGATTTTAGTGGTGAAGAGGCCCAAACACTATGGTCCCGGAGCTCACACAAAATAGTACAAAACAAGGGCCAAACAAGGCTTAAGAGGGGTCAAACAACACCAAAGCTTAAAACACTCTTAACAAACTATTTAGAGGCCTTAAAAACAGAACTTTTATGTGTTATATGCAAAGCCAAAAAACAGCTACAAGATAGGTAGAAAAGCTTTGCAAAAATGGGGAATAAATGGACAAGTTTCTTACCCTTGAAGACCCTCTTAAACAATGGAGCTCCAGCAGCTTCTTTAGGTTGAAACCAGCTCCAAAACTCCAAAACAACCCTCAAGGGCCTCAGCTCCAAGAGATGGTGTGATGGTGGGTGTTTGTGAGCAAAAATGAGGCAAAACACACACAAGAGAGAGAGATAGAGATAGGATATGAACCAAACCCTAACCCTAGAACTCAAACCCTAAAAAATGGCTGTCTAAAATGTCTAACCTTTTCTAACCTTTTTGCCAAGAGAAGAAGCCTCCTCTTTATAGAGCTTTTTGTCTTGTAAAGCTTACAAGACAAGCTTCTAAAGAGAGAGATCCCTCCATACACGTGTATGGAGGGGAGCCAAATGCATGCCAGCTGTGAGAAAATATCTGCAAAAGTAAATGCACAGTAGTCGGCCGGCCAAAGATATAATTGACCAAAAAAAGATAGCCGGCCGGCCATCTATAGTGCCGGCCGGCCAAACATTTGGCCGGTGGCCACAAAACACAGCCGGTGGCCTCAAGCCCTGGCCGATGATGGGTGGCGATGGTCTACAAGTCCTACCCTGCCTCTTAGAGGCAAAACACAAGTGTTTGGTGCAAAACCATACACAAAACAGTCGAGTCGAGAGATCTTGAGGCGAGGCGCGTTGCCAAGGCTTTCGGGAACTCAAGACGAACACAAACAAGGGTGATCACTGGGTGTTCAATTAGTGACGTCCAAGTCTTGAGGACGGTCAAAAATGGCGTGTCTACAGTCTCCCACCTTTTTTTTTTGACCTTTCCTCTCCCTCATTGACTATATAGAATGATCATATTGTAAGAGAGAAATGGACCACGAAATTGAAGAGAAATGAGTGAGAAAAGAGTGAAAAAAGAGAGAAAAATTGAGTTTTTGAGCCAAAAATATTCCTATCTTCCATATACACCCCATACCTTCCATAGCTACTGAAATTCCTCATTTCCATACACCAAAACCACTCTAAAAATTCTGATATAGCCAAAGATCAATTGCCTTGATCATAAGGAAGAGTGTTTAGTGATTGAAAGTGAGAAAAACTAGAGAGTTAGCCACTTTTCATACCATAAACTCCATAAACTCCATAATTTCGAATTGAGGATTTGAGAACACACTTCCTACACTTGAGGGTGATCAAGAGGAAGTTTGGGAATCAAGAAGTTCAATCTTTCTTTGGAAGGTGAATTTTTAGCCTTTTATTTTCTTATATTTTATATCTCATATTTATTTTCTTTACTTCTTATTTCATAGTGTTTTGTTATAATCCAAGTGGTTTGTTTATCTCATATTTATTTTCTTACTTTATATTTCATAGTGTGTTGTTATAATCCTAGTGGTTTGTTTAGCTTATAATTATTTATTTATTTGTTTATTTATTTATTTATTTATTTTTATTCGCATGTTTTAATTTCATATTAGTTTTGTTGTAATCTTGCATGTTCTACTTATATTTGTTTTATTGTTTTAGATTTATGTTGTAAGTTTGCACTTTTTATTTCATTTTATATTTGTTTTCTTATTTTTTTAATCTAACCGGTAGTGTTTAGTTGAGCCACTTACATATTTTTTGTTTGTGCCTTTTTTTGGTTTCGCAACAAGACAGGTTTTGCTTGGCCTAGTTGGCCGGCCGACCTATTTGGCCGGTCGGTTAGCTTCTTCCGAACAAGATGGCGTAACCTCCAAATGTTGATCAATTTCCGCCGGCGGTTCCAAAGAACATGAAGCTTTTATTTTATTTATTTTTATTTTCAGTGTTTTGCGAGGTTTTTATTTTGATGTAATATTCTTCTCATCCCTCTCTAATTTGGTTTGTAATTATTCTTTCAAGTGTTGTAATAATTCCCCACCCCGTTTCTTTCAATCCCGTTCTTTTACTTGTTTTCTTTATCTGTGAATATTCATCATATTTTGTCTTTCATTATATCCATGCTTTGCATCTATGTTTCATGCATCTTGATTCGGCTAAGTTTGCATTTGTGGATTTAATCAAATTCCTATGTGATTGTGCGCACTATCTCATGTTCTTGAGATGATTCACATGTCATATCTTAGAAGCCGAATCTTTAGTTGCATCTCATGAGTGGATTGCATTAGGATTTTGTATATAGGATCATGCATATTTTACTAACTTTGTTTTGTAGCTTGTTCGCGAGACGTCGGTCAATCTGTGAGTTTTTTATGCTTTAGCATCCAATTTGTGTGTGTTTTTCTTACTATGTGCTAGCATTCTACCATGAGGCTACTTGCTTACTTGATATAACTGTATGAATGCCTGTGGATGAAGGCTTGTTGCTTAAATTGGAATGATTCAACGATTGTACGTTTTTAAGCCCATTTTGTCAAGTGGCAAATTCAAATTCCTTTTTAAAAAACAAACATGAAATTGAATTGTTCTAATTTGAGCAAACTAGTCTATACTTGTATGCTTCACATAGTAAATTGTAGGATTTATTAAATAATTAGAACATGAACATATAAAGAAAATAAAATTCATATCATGGTTTAGTAGAGGCCGATCTTTTGATCGGGTGAGCGGGGGTGCTCATTATTGACCTTCCCCTCTCATACCTAAGGTTCCGAGCCAAGCATCCTTGGTTACGACGAACATTGGCCTTGGCACCGAGTCATGGGTTTCCTAATTTCCCAAAATATTAGGTGGCGACTCTGAAATCTGATGACGCAGTCCATTTTTGACAAAATCGCAATAAAATGGATTTTCAATAAAAGTTGCCAAATCTGGACTCTCATCTATGTTCCACATTGCACTCGTGAGGCTAGATCAAAGAGATCTCGGGGGTCCGAACTGTTTAACGTGCGCGGGTACCCCCCGGGCCTGTCACAGTTTGTCTTTAAACAATGTTAGCTTCGTATTTTGCCGAGGTGCCCTTTTTGTAATCTGAACTAGTAATCTCTCTTGTAGGCCGAAGTGCCTGTTTACTTTTTTGAATGCAAATACAACTCCTTCTTTCAAAATGTTTATATGTTTGTCTTCTTTACTGTCTTGTATATGATTCCGTACTTAGAATAATTTGCATGTCTTTCAAAGTACACCTTAACTGTGCAATTTCCTCGGGGTAAAAATACTTCGGATATACCTACTGAATGTTTATCTCGGTCTTGTCTTAAGACTTAAAAAACATTGTAAGAAAGTTTTCATAAGTGTTTAGCTAAAAATTTCCACTTCACTTTCAGTTATCAAAACTTCTGTCTTCCATTATTCTCAAAGTCTTGGCAACAAGGTAATCTCGACAAGTACGTGGATAATCTTTCAACATAATCTTGACTTAACTTCAACTTGTAAATTTTTCTTAAAATTTCAACAAGTGTAAAACCAATTTTCTTTCAACATAACCTCAGCTTAACTTCAACTTGTAAATTTTTCTTAAAATTTCAACAAGTGTTAAACCAACTTTAGCTTGTAAATTCCAACTTCCAAGCATTATTCTCCAACTCCTTGCCCCCTAATGTGAACTTAAGTTTTACTTATGTTCACATTAAGTATGTACCTATGATCTTGTCGTCGAGATCAGATTAAAATAGAGACTGGCCGAGGTTATCAACCTTGGTCTCTGTTAATCTAACTATTATGTATTTTAGTGCCATTCAAAGTTTTCATTCTGTCGACACAGCAAATCTAGGTTAATTCAACTTTGTTCAACTTGATTATATGCAAGTATAATTCAACTCCGCCATATAATAAGTCTAAGTTATTCGTCATGTTTCAATCAGAAACATCTCTAACTTAGTTCAATTATATTATATACAAGTATAATTCAACTCTGCCATATAATAAGTCTAAGTTATTCATCATGTTTCAATCAGAAACATCGCTAAGTGACTGGTCAATCGTTTTACACAAGTTTGAAATAAAAAATCGACCTAAAATTTTATTAATTACTTCGGCTAATAACAGAAAAACTTGAAAAACAAAAGGAAATCTTAATAATGGAAAAACTTCAGGTTACAAGTATTCCAAGGTCTTGGCAACTCTTTGCCTTCACTGTCTTCAAGCCGATATGCCCCATTGCCCAGGACCGAGATGATTCTATTAGGTCCTTCCCAATTTGGGCCAAGCTTGCCCTCTCTGGGATCCTTCTTGTTGCCGACAACCTTTCTCAGGATGAGATCCCTAACTTGAAACTCTCGTGGGTTGACCATTTTATTGTAAGCCCTGGCAAGTTGCTGCTGGTATGCCCCCAGTTGGATTTCTGCTTTCTCCCTTCTTTCTTCCAATAGATCCAGATCTTGAGCCAAGAATGCCTCATTGGTGCCATGTTCTACTCCCTGGGTTCTGATCCCTAGGATGCCGACCTCTAGTGGAATTACTGCTTCTGTGCCATAAGCCATGGCAAATGGGGACTCCCTAGTTGATCTTCTCGGCATAGTCCGATATGCCCAGAGTACACTAGGCAACGCATCCACCCATTTACCCTTTGCTGCTTCCAGCCTCTTCTTAATCCCATCTAGGATAACCTTATTGGATGCTTCTGCTTGACCATTACTCTGAGGGAAGCTTGGACTAGAGTGATAATTCTAGATCTTGTACTTTGCACAAAAGCTCTTGATTAGTTTACTGTCAAACTGCGTACCATTGCCTACTATTATTGCCCTTGGGATCCCAAACCTAGTGATGATGTTATTCCATATGATGTTTTTTAAATCAATGTCCTGAATCTTTGCGAGGGGTTCAGCTTCAACCTACTTGGTAAAGTAATCTGTTGCCACTAGTAGAAACTTCCTTTGTCCAGTCACTTGAGGTAGTTGTCCAACAAGGTCTATGCCCCATTGGGCAAATGGCCAAGGGCTGGACACTGGGTTCAGATCTACTGCTGGTTGGTGTATCAAAGGTGCAAACCTTTGACACTTTTCACACTTTCTGACATAAGCTTCAGCATCTTTCTGCATGTAAGGCCACCAGTGCCCTTGAGTAATGGCCCTATGAGCAAGTGACCTGCCCCCAATGTGGCTTCCATATACTCCTTCATATATTTCATACAGGAAGTCTTCAACTTGTGGAGGATGCACACACTTCAAAAGGGGTACAGTAAAAGATCTTCTGTAAAGATGCCCTTCTGTTATCAGACTGAATCTTGCCGGCTTTAGTCTGATCTTGTGTGCTTCTTTATGATCATCTGGCAGTCTTCCATCTCTAAGGAATACTATTATCGCATCCTTCCAGCTTGGTCCCATCTCCACACACATTTCTTCATACTCTGTGTTCAGTGGTTCTACACTTGAACTTGATAAGTAGTCAACCATTATTGTCCTTACCTCTCATAGTTTCATTACACTAGCCAGGTTGGCCAAGGCATCATCATGGCTGTTGTCATCTCGGCTAACTTGCTGTAGTTGGCAATTTTGGAACAATGCTATCAGTTTGCCCACCTCCTTTACATAGGCCACCATCCTTTCATCTCGAGCAGCGTATTCGCCTGTTGCCTAGTTGACGATAAGCTGGGAGTCACAGAAGACCATTACCTCGTCGACTTTCATTGCTGTTTCCAACTTTAATCCTGCTATCAGTGCTTCATACTCTACTTCGTTGTTTGAGGCCTTAAACCCCAAATGAATGGATTGTCCAGTATCTGTCCATCCGACGATACTAGCACTACTCTTGTCCCGGCTCCTTGTCGATTTGACCTTCTATCAACAAACAGTCGAAAAGAGTCACCGATATAAATACTGCAGGGCCTGAGTTTTTTTTCTTTCCTCTGTTTGGCTATCTCCAACTAGGTTTCTCCTTGTTCACCTGGACATCGTATATTTCAGCTCAATGGAGCCCGATGTATGATGGAAACTGGTGTGAACTCGGCCACGAAGTCGGCCAAAACTTGGCCTTTGATTGCTGTTCTGGGTCTGAATTCCAGGTCACACTGGCCCAACACCACTGCCCATTTGGCTATCCTACCTGTGGGGACATATTTTTTGAATGACAACACGTGGTCAAGGTGGCACCAAAGTGCCAGACTGCACCTTCAAACTTACTGCTCCTAGGGGCCACGTGGGCGTTCCATTAAACCCGACCATTGGACCATTGGATTATTCCAAATCATCTTGGTAATGGCTAAGGTCCTTGTAACACCTGACATACATGATGTCACAAGAACTGCCTTGGTCGATCAGAATTTGCTTTACCTGGCACTCTCCAATCTAAAGGGATATTACCAAGGTATCGTTGTGTGGATGTTGCACTATCTCTAGGTCGTCTTCAGTAAAGGACACTACTGGTCCCTAGCACTTGTCTGCCCTAGGTCTCTTCTGCCTGACCTGATACACATGTTGTAAGTGTTTTACCTTATGAGTTTCCCTACGTATCTCGTTCGCATTGACCTTCGAGTGAATTACATTGATCACTTGAGGTCCACCTGCTTGCGCTTACGGTGGTGGTGGTGGTGCTGCTGCTGGTGCCTGAGGTAGTCTCGCTTGCTCTTCCCTTGTCCTGGTCTCATCTACCAGGTCTCTTAGACGACATTGTCTTACCAGGTCTTCCAGATGTGCCTTTAGGGCTCTGCACCCTTGAGTTAGATACCCATCCTCATTGTGGTAGACACAGTGTTTCCCCATACTTCTTCCCATAAATTCACTAGGAATCCTCTTTGGTGCTCTATAATAGGGCTGATTCGGGATTCTCTCCAAGACTTTGTAGACCGGAATTCGGAATATGGTTGTAACTGCCTATGTGCCCTCAATCCTGTCTCTTGCTTATTGTATCCACCATTACCTCGGCCTCAATTCGGCGAGCTGTTTCTTTTCTCCTGTTTTGACACCTTTGTCCCCGGTGTGTCCTCCTCGGCCCTGGCATACTTTTCTAGCCTGGCCATAAGTTCCTGCATACTCTTTGGTAGTGTCTTTGCGAGTGATTTTAGAAACAGACAATCATCTTTCAGGCCGTTCTTAAAAGACACGACCGCTACCTCTTGGTTGCATCCTGGTATTCGGTTGAACACCTCATAATACCTTTTGGTATTGGCCCTAAGGCTTTCATCCTCGCCAATTCTTAGGGCCATCAGGGAGTCCACCCTCAATGGCTGTAGTTTGTTTGTCATAAATCTAGTCACGAACATCTCAGTTAAGCATTCCCAGCTTTTCACAGTTCCTTTCGGCGACTTGTGAAACCAGTCTGATGCGATTTCCCAAAAGATGAGGGGAACATCTTGCAGAGTAGCGGCTCGTTCCCGGTGTATAATGCCATTGAGTTCAGGTACAAGTTGACGTGAAAGTTAGGGTCAGACTTACCGTCGTATATTTAGAATCTTGGTATGTGGAACCTTTTCAGGGCTTCAAACTTGTCCAATTCAACCGAGAACGGCGTTCTGGGCTTGACCGGTGATGTTACCTTGGCATCTTGTCGCTTCCTCTGGAGGTAATCCCTCAGATCCTCCTTGGTCCATCCAGGAGCTCGGCTATCAACGGATTTCAGCCTTTTTGGTGCGCTACTCCCGGTGTCGTTATGAGTCCTCTTGGACCTCTCTCCGTTCATTGCGTTGAAACAAAGTTCCTTCCCTTGAACATGTCGATGTTCTTTGGGGTCAGCTTCTTTGGTACGATGTGCCCTCCAAGAATCTCTTTTCATTAACTCTCCTCGCTCGACCTCCTTTAAAGGCCGCTGAGAGTGTTCCTTGGTCTTGGTGTGCTGGGGGACTACAGGGATTGTTTTTTGTCCTCCCTTCTGGGCATTGTTCTTGGCTGTTGGAATCGGTGCGTCTTGTAACGAGAACAGTGGCTGCATAACATTTTTCTACATCATGAAATTGATGACCGATTGCAGGTTTGCCAATTTGTTCGCCATTCCCTTCATCTCTTCGTCTCTCCTCATATATCTATTTTTCCATACCTAGAGGTCGTTCTCGTTATAATACCCGCCTCGGTCTGCCTTCTTTGGTACGTCTCCCTTCTGGCTGACGTCTTTCTCTCCGGGATTTTGATCCGGAGTTTTTTCATTGCAATTATCCTCCTATACGTTGGGATCAAAGTGTTTACCACTTCTAGTAGGGATGTCGTCCCCGATCTTCTCTTTCTGTCCGTCATTGGCCATCTATTCTCCTTTCTTTCCTATAGATGGCGCCAAATTGTGTGTGTTGTTTTCTGACCACACTGCCAAATAGGTACTCAATTGGAGAACACTGGCAGAATAGATTGTGTCCGAACGACCTGTCACAGAAAGAAAAGACTCTGGCGGTAGTTCTTCCACCCGGGGGCACTCCGACGATTAAGTCAGTAATCAATATCTCTAAAAGATAACCAATTGTGCTTAACTCGCAAGCCAGAATATAAAAAGCGTACCTTAGACCCACGAGGATGCCCTCCCTTTATAGCCAGCACTAACCTGATTCTTGTAGAAGCCTAGCTCCTTTTGGACTCTGGCTCAATGATTATCTTGGACTCTCCATTGGATAAAGATAAACTCCTTAAGAGCTTTATCCTTATCCAGGCCAAGGTCGTCCCCCATCTGAGGACTTTTGTCCTTTATTTGTTCATCTCGGATTTCGGTATCTCCGTAGATAACCTCGGCCTAGCTGAGATCACCTCGATGCCATGACCAGGACACGTGGCACCCCGGCTGGCACTTCGGTGCCACCTTGGCCACGTGTCGTTTTTCAAAAAATAAGTCCTCACATAGCTTATTAACATAGAAATTAGTAAAATGAAGTACAACTCTTTCCTTTCTTTTTTCTTATTTTATTCTACCCAAACAATATAAGTAAGAAATCACATTATATTTTCTTTTATTCATCTAAACATAATTGTGAGAAAGCATAATCATTTTTTTTCTTTTTTTTTTTCTTTCATGTGAGTGAGAAATTTATAATTATTTCTTTTCTCATCTCCCCTCAGGATCGAAATGAAGTGTAAATGCTGGATAACAACATGCAGAAGCAGCACCCCCAAAGCTACACAAAGGCAAAAAAACAAAAACAAAAACAAAAAGAAAAGGAAAAGGAAAAGAAACAAAAATGAAAAACAGAGTGATAGCAACACACTATCTCTATCAATGGAAAGCTAACTAATAGAGTCAACCAAACCACCAAGCAACACCAAACAAGCAGCAACCACTCGAGCAAACCCAAATACAAATAAATCCAACCGCAACTTTTACAAATAGCCCCTAATTAAGTCTACACAATATCATCAACCGAAAGCAACAAATGCAAAGCATATCCTTAAGCATCAAAATGAGATTTGGGTTCTTTTCAACCATGAATAAATGCAAAACATATCATTAAGGATCGAAAATATATCCTTAAGGATCAAAATGTGATTTGGGTTTTTTTTCAACCATGAATAAATGCAAAACATATCTTTAAGGATCGAAATGAGATTTGAGTTCTTTTGCATAATGAATAAATGACATGGTGGTGATATTTTTGTAATTAAACATGTCTATAAATTCTTTAATTGTTATAAGAAAAATATTATTCATATAGCCAATGACTTTTTTTTTTTTTTTTAAATATGAATAACTTTCAAATTTTTCATGAGTGAATATAAATAGAATATTTTTATTTTTTATTTTTATGATTACGATTATTTTTAAAGCTAGGCAAGCACGTTTGCAACTTAATCATAGGGGATGCAACATCGATAAAAAAAAACTCCCCGAATGGTGCATCAAATGACTAGATACAGTTATGTGGCTGTGATATAAAATAAAATAATATTTTTTGTGTGTGATAAATAAAATAATAATTATATATATATATATAATCACAATTATACTATTTGCAATTAAGATAAATATTGATAATTATTTATAAAATTACCGCACACTAACTTTAAGGTCATGCTTTTTCATGCCCACTTTGCTTTATCTACTGCGAACACCACAACAGTTGGTCTTGAATGGCGGAATTTTTTTATTTCGAAAGAGTTAATTTCGTTACTATAAATATTTGTAACAAAATATTTTTGTCATTAATTTCGTTATTGAATGATTGTCACTAAAAATTACTGTGACGAAAAATAATTTCGTCACCAATGAAATTAGTTTAGTGACGAAATTTTTTGTCACCAATAAAATAAGATTTTGTCACCAAAAATTCTCATTTTCGTCACCAAATAATTATTCAGTACCATATTTATAATTTTAGTTGATGAATAAATTTGTCATAAATGTTGATCATTGATAAGGAAATAATTTTGTTACAATAAGATGTAAAGGTGACGGAAATTTTCGTCTCCAAAAGTCATACATGGGTGATGAAATCAATAAAAACTTTCATATATGCGCTGTAATAAATTTTGTCACAAAAAATATTTATTAACGACGAATAATTACTTTGTCATAATAACAAGTACTTGGACGAAATAAATTCGTCATTAAACCTGTTCCATATTTTATATTTCAATTTCAATTATTATTTCACAAATATCCCTGCTCATATCCGAATAGCCTTTTAATTGTACTAAGAAATCCACTAGCTATTATACATCACTCCACAATAGTAAACAATTTATATTATAAATCAAAATATATCCATCAAACAACTTTAATAATATAAACCATTAAGTATAACAAAAAAACCATCAAAGCAAATCCCAAAATAAACTAACGTGGAATCTACAAAAAAAAAAAAAAAAAATCAACACTCAATCTTGATTTGCAACTACAACTAAGTATCAGTTCAGGAAACAAAATTCAACAGCTGATCTTCATTTGCAAGTATACTTCCAAACGTCATCAAAAACCAATCTGTAAAGAAAATAAACAAAGAAAATATTAATATATTATTAATTACATCTAAACTCATATATAAATAATTTTATTTTATAAACCAATTTAGTAGAAATGCATCCAACAAATCAAAACTTCAAAGAGTTGAGGTGATCCTTGATGATAAAGCAACACGGATAACATAAAATGCCAAAAGATTGCAAGAATACCATATATCACTATCACTATCACTATCACTAATTGCAATATATATATATAATAGCTCCAAAATATAACGTAGCATTAAGGTACATTTGATTCACGACAATGGGCCAATGACTTCTTCAATAAGGTAAATTTGACGAGTGGAATTCAACACAAGAACCTTGTAAGACTTTTGGATTATACCTTCAGTGCCTTCTTGTTTATGAATTTGTACCCAACAAAAGCCTTGATCAAATCGTCTTTGGTAAGGAATCATTGTGATTTTTTATTTTTCATTTATAAACATGCTCATGATTTTTTTGACTCTTTCGTTTTTAATTTTGGCTGCTTTTGGCTAATATTATTTATATATTTCTTTGTATACATTTTAAAGAATAGGAATCTTACACAAATGAGGTGCAAATAAATTTATCTGAGGCAAAATGACAACAGCAAGTCTTGGAAACTGAATTACAAAGATTAGTTCTTTTCTGATAGAGTGGGTCCTAACAGGGACTTGAATTTTGCACCTCCCTTTTGTGGGTGTCAGGATATGCAACTCAAGCTAACACCAGCTAAAAATAAAGTTTGCTAAATATTCCTCCTTTTGCTTCTTATATAGTCCAATTGAGCACAATGAAGACAATATATGATTGGTTGGCTAACACGAATTGAATGTTTGTGTCAAATAACAAGGACAACACCACTAAGAGGGAGAAGTTGAAGCCTCAAGAACAAGAGATAGAGACCAACAGATATGAATGTAAGTTATGAGAAAGTACATGATCTCAAGAAAAGGCTTCTATAGCCAGGACAAAGTGGTTGAAATGTGGCTTCACTACGTTGAGTATAGGGAAAACCTTCAAATGGATCAATCTATACTAATATATAATGGGAAGCCTCAACTTGGTGTCCACATTTTCTGGAAGTTGTGTCATGGTAGTTTTGTTGACCAAAAAACCATACTATTTGTTGACTTTGGCATTTTACCCATAGGGGTAAACATGTAATATACAAAACCTTATAAAGTAGTGAACTTAACAAACCACTTTCCAAAGGCCACGTTCTCATGACAGTTACATTCCTGAGAAGGCCATGTTCTCCTCTTTACTGTTCCATTTTTCGCTAGAAAAAGAAGACATTAATTATGGTGGCTTTGTTGAGCGAAGTATTTTCCATTTTCGCTGCTTTCAAGTTTCATCTGGCCTTCCAAATTGCACATTGCTATAGCTATAGATGGATTTGAGAGATATAATTTGATATGATTTTTCCAATTCTTAACACACTGAAGAAAACATTCAATCATATAAAAAGCAGGAAAAATGAAGAAAGTACAAATGTTTCATTATGCACTGAATTTCTGCAATTAAAATGTAAGTATTCCTTTTATCTTTCGCATCACATTTGCACCCAGATTCGGTTTCACAAACTTTGGAGCCAAACATAGAAACTAAAATTTTACATTAACCATACTATTTCCACAATTGAAAAACTGTTACACTTCTCAGATTTTAAATTCAATCAGTATGCATATACATCATGTGTGCCACCATCTATTAAAAGTCCTTATTATGCTAAACCATCCTAATGATATATACAAAACAGCAGCAATCATAAAGTGATATACAAACTTGACCAACCCACTGCCTGAGACTCAATAAATGTTTCTTCATTTCTTCTACTGTGAAAAACTCAATCAAAGACACACCCATTATTAATCACATCACTAACTTAAAGCAACTCCAACACTGCCTAGCAAAAATACACAAAAAAGTAAACACATAGTCTTGTCTCTACTTTAGTTAGTGTGTATTTTAACTAGGGTCATGCTAAGTAAGAATTTTGATAATAAATCTATTTTCGTTAAATACATCTTCAAACTTGTTACATCTTAGTTAATAAGTAGTCAAACTGCTGTACTTTAACTAGTATATACTAACCAACATGAGAAAAATAAAAAGATAAAACAAGCGAGACTTACCGAAAAGGCAATGTACGAGTTCATGGGATACCTTCTCCTCTAAATTGTCCTTTGAAACCTTGCTTCTTAAGAAACTCCACGATGCTTGATGTTATCTCAAAATTCTCGTCAATCGACCCATTCATCTTCCCTATCTCTTTATTTTGTGCTTGAATTTCCTCTTTTTGTGACTGAATTTCCTCCTTTTGCTCTTGTATTTCCATCTCTAGACGCCTCACATAGTCATTGTCAGTTGAAGCATTGGTAGTCCTAACAGAGAAGGAACGGCTCAACCCAAGTCCTTTAACATATTTCGACCTTGGCTTAAGCACCTTCACAGATAGCTCTTCCGGAGTAATTGGAACCACACCAGGTTGGGAGCAATGTTCAGCTTGGATCTTTATCATATTATCCTGTCATTTAAAAAAATAAATAAATAAGGAGACAATAAAAATTGCAATCATCCTCATACAAAAGGTAAGTATACATACATAATTCTTTTCAAACTTCGGAGAAATCCACTGCTTTGTGACATTATTAAAGTGTGTAGATTTGTAAACACATGGCAACTCTGGCAGTTGGCCTCCATTTGCGATTGTATGATTTTTTTGTTCTTCAACTAGTAAGTTAAATAAGAATGATGGTATTAGAATCATAAAACGGAAAAAAAATTAAAGAAGACACACCGCCTCGTGTACCCTAACTGGGAGAGATTTTGACCCACATCTATGCTTTGTCTTCACTTGATTTCTATTGTCAATGTTAGCTATTGATTGCTTCTACAGGGAGCAAGTTCCAATAGTAAATATATATATTAGGAAGACAAGGTAATTGTCAACAATAAATTAACATAAGAAAAGTTTACCAGCCAATTGTTATAATTCCACTTCTTGTCAATCAAGTTTTTCCATTTCTTGAGGTCACATTCAGGCAGTGGGTGGCTTCTAGCGTACTTCTCTCCCTTAGCACTTTTAAGGTTCGGGTATTTTTTTCTTAGTCGGTAGGTGTGGGTACTCAAGCTCCGTCCACACTTTGTTGCCACCGCTTTGCTAACATCTGTGGATTCACCTTGTATGTCAAATTGATCCTAGCAGCAGCCACAAATATTGTGAGTCATAATTCATTATATTACATGAATTCAATCGATTATGTAAAACTTTTACCGTTAGACGTTGAAACATAGGTGCCGTAACTTCTTTGTTGATATGTTTCCACCTGTGAATGCTAAAGTCTGGCAAGTGTGTTCGGACCTCAACACCAATTTTGGAGACTAATTGAGAGGCATGATCCCCCATTGGCGCATGATACTCCTGTGGTATGGGAACTTTGAGCTTCCCATCTTTCTCAACCATTGCTTGAACCTTAAACCCGTGTGTCAAGCCATGAGGGTGTCTACTAGGCACTATTGTAAAGACATAACATTGGCTGGTTAGTAATTAATTAAAGTGAAATCATAAATGCAATATAAGTAACTTTTTTTTGTTGTGGTTGAATAAGTCATAAAATAAAATGATAACATATAGAGATATGTAAGGGGTATTCCCCAAGCCTTACAATACCAAACAAAAAAACTAGAGCTATACAAGAGAAATAAAACCAAACAGATAAATTAAACTAAATAAACTAAAAAGAGAATCATCTTAAAATAAAACCACACAAAGGAACGTTTATTCGCCACATGAGGAAACAAAGGCTATGAACACTCAATAGACTAGCCAAAACAATACAAAATATAGTTGCCCAATCCTCAAGATAGAAAAAGCAAGCAAAAATAGAGATTAAGCTGTGTGGATTAAAAGCTCTTCGGTCTGACAACAAGAGAAAGTACTCAAAACACGCTTGACTTAATGGGTATCTGAATGCCAATGATGGTTTCGAAATGAAATCGTAAGTCACAAAACAAGCAATATTGTCTACAAAGGTTCAATTGATGAAGAGAATATTTTGAAGCCAATAAAATGGTAAAGTAAACTGTGTTCTCTATTATATTAAAGTCAATGGCACACCCTTATCTAATGTTACTGTAACTACTTCAAAGTCAATTGCTAAAGTAAAATGTGTTCTCTGTGTAAACTGTGTTACTGTAATGGCACACTCTTATCTAATGTTACTATAACTACACCCTTATCTAAAGTAAACTGTGTTCTCTGCCATATCAAAGTCTTTGTTATATCAAAGTCAATTGCTTTCCAGTAACTACTTCAAACCCTACACTCAAGAGGTTTCAGAAGCAAATCCAAAACAAATTATTTTGTAATGATCACTCAGAACATTTTCTTTTCAACCCACACAAAAGGAAAAGGTACTGGTAAAATGTTGCACATGTTGTGAAAAATACCTTAAAATTAACATTGCATAGAAGCTGAAACTTTGAAACATAATTAACTAATCAGCACATCAAAAGGGAAATATGGTTCGGCTCATGGTTGATTAAATCGTGTTCCATGTCATGTTTGTCGTTTCATTGGCTAGAACCCGACCTATCTTCACAAAAGAATGAAACAATACAAGAAAAATAAAGGAAAAGAAAAAACAATATAGTTCTAAAATGACAGCAACCATAGTAAGAGCACTAATTTGCAGACTAGACACACGATAGTTTCTACAACTTGCTATGATTTATGATGATCGTTTTCCCCTTAAACCAACCTACAAGTGGGCCATAAACATTATAGTTTTTGGGAAAGGTCCAAATATTGGTTAGCCATTAGCTTTAAACTAAGCATTTAGAGATTCATACATGGAACAGAACGTATAAATTGGAATGATTGTGACTGGAACACATTTGTTGCCGTTAAGAGCCTTGCACAAATAGCACTACCAGCAGCCACACAGATACAACTACAGCTTTGTTCCCTACTCTCAAGTTGATGCTTTTCCTTTCTCAAGTTGTTTTATCTTTCTCACAGTTATATTTGCTCTTCCATTTTCTTGTTTCTTCACTTTTTCCTACCTCTGTAGCTTCTTCGTTCTTCTCATAATCCTGAATTCTCTTGTTTGCATAAAGCGGATTGTGGTTTCTTATGTTGATTCTTTGGACCAAGTTGCTGAAATATTTACCAAGCCTTTACATGTCTCTTGGTTCCAGATGTTGGTTATTAGTTAGTTACTCTTCTCTTTCTTTAACTGTTATGTGTGTGTGTGTGTGTGTGTGTGTATGTGTGTGTGTGTGTCTAGCTTAGAGCTAAGAAATGAACATTCATTAGAGTTTGTTCTTTTGTTCATCTTAAAGTTCAATTTCAGAAAAAGTTTTCAGTAATAAAGGAATTTTGCACCAAGAAAGTTTTCAGAGAACATAGTATTCTTTAACTGTTAGGCACTCAAGGTCAGTAAAACTTTTTTACTAAAAACTTTCTCTGCAATTTATTAGAGTAAAACTCTGTTTTCAGTAAGGCACTCAAGTTTTCTTTAACTGTTAGGCACTCAAGGTCTAGAACATTCATTAGAGTCTGTTCTTTTGCACCATAGAATTATATTAAAACAGATGATTTCATTTTAAAAGTAAAATTCAGCATTTTACCGACACTAGATTGGGGGGCTACCTCCCTCGGTGCCTCTATATCAACATCAAGTGGTTGTGAGTGTTGGGTCTCCACATTGTCATATAAATCCCCATTCGGAACAACAACTTCCTCATGCGAAGGTTGAGGAGATGACTGCGCCAATCGTTTTGGTGGCATTGGTAAGCCTTAAAAAACATAATACAAAAGCATAAACAATAAATACATAAAAATGGATAAGTAAAGATATGTATATGGAAACTCATCAAGGCCACTGTTGATATTTGTAGTCTGATCTAGTCAACTCCTTTTCTTCCCAAGACTAGTCCTGATAAGCTTATTTGGACTCCTCCTAATGGTTTATTCTCTATAAAATCTGCTTCTCTCCAGATTTCTATTTTAAGGTTGATTCCTCAATTAGTTTCATCCACTAGAACAATAATCTACGAACTACATACACCATGCAACATCATCCTAAATGTGTTGAGTCAATTCATCCATAATTAAGGCAAATAGGTAATGATAGAAAGTTATCCCTTGATGCATTGTTACAGAATAGCTAAAAGAATTGGGATACCCACATCTAGGCCAATGTTATGGAACTCACACTAGGAACAAAAAATATATACAAAAGCATAACGAAATATTAGCCAGTAATACAATTCTAAACTCACTTTAGTTGATAATTCTAACCTTCTTGTGCTTATCAATTTTAAATTTTTTGCAGTTAGTTAAGCAATCAATCTTGCCCCATGTTCATGGTTTGTCTCTCAAAACAACAGTTGCAGCAGTACGTGTCTTTTCTTGTCCTTTCTCTTTTTTTCTTTTCTTTTCTTTTATTCCCCAAAGTTACATGTTCAACCTTTTGGATTATTTAATTTTTTGCTGTCCATATACATCTTTTGGCATCGATGTTTTAATGTTATTACCATAGGATGGTAGGATGTTTTTTTTTTCATTTTATTCCCACATTATTACCATAGTATGGTAGGATGTTATTGGAGGCTTTATTCCCTTGCAGAGGGTTGAATTATGTCGCTAGTCTGCCTCCTGAGAGGAAAGGACTTCAAAACTCTAGAAACTGTAGTACAAATTATGAACACCATTCTATTATAAAACAAAACTGATAAATAACAGTTATCTTTAGATCACAATACTTTTCCCGCCTGTCGTCCATGAAATCACTTGCCCTATCACAAGAAATTGGTCAACATGAGACAAGTTATCCCAAATATTTATAAGGCAACAACTTCTGAACAATGGGCATATATAAAGGACTTCCCCTAAGGATTTTCTTCTTTGATGTTTACACACAGGTTATATAAGAAAAAAGACCAGGAACAGTTTGATTTTCCCGATATCTTTTACCAGGATGTTGATCATTATGGATGGGGAATGCATTATAGTCACTGTAGCTAGCTATTCCTTTTGATTGGTCACAGGAGTAGCAATCAATCCAGCAGCTCTGTCAACTTCTATGGATGGTGTAAAGAGGGCAGAGCTTCTTAAGATCAGTTTTTCCTTGCAGATGGTACTAATGCTACAAAATTGATTCATCTATATTTCAAATTTAATTTTTCATTACATGCCAGCTTTTTTATCATTCTTGTTAAGAAGATTTAGATGCTAATCTCAAAATTGTTTATACTTTCATAAATATTGAATTGTTAGAAGGGTTGTAGATTGTAAATATGACTTATCAATAATTATGGAAGAACATTGATCTAAGGTTCAAGTCTTTGCGAAATCTGTATTATTCATTCTTTAAAACATGGCAAAACGATGCAACATATAGAACTACATTTTTTCCTAACTGGTTGCTTTTGCAGGTTTCTATCTGTGCTGGTGCCTTGTTAGGGAGTTTGTTGTTGAGGGCCTAGTGATGTGAGGCTACTTTTTTGTATTGGTTTCTATATTCTTAGTTTGAACACTAAAGTTGATGTTATGGAGGTTGTATGTAGGATGTATATTTTCTAGTTTTATTTTATGACTTATTCACCCAAAAAAGTATATGGAAATATAAAGATGGTATTAACAAAGAATCATTAACAAATATATAGCTATGAGACATGATAACAAAAATGAATGGCCATACATACAGTACCTCATCGTCAACACTTTCAAAGGACTCAGCATCATCAGTGTCATCTTCATAATCTGACGGTATGTAGTCATCATCATCTACCTCAACCTTAATGTTCTTTCCCTTCTGATTAACACGATTGGGTTGAGTAGAACCCATCAAAGAAGTTGATAAATGCTTCAATTGTAGAGCATCCATTTTCTTTTTATTCTTCTTGATTGTCTTATATCTTTCCATTTTGTACTGTGTTCGCTTCTATTTCGCTAGAAAACCTAGTTTGACCCATTGTTTCTCCTCTTTGGCCATTTTGGTAACTAAAAAGCATAAATTGATATAAAACATAAAATATAAAGCATAATATTTATTTGAAGAGACACAACAAAATATAGCATAACTATGTAATGCATTAAAAACATATGTCCATATAGAAACCTAAAAAAAAAAAAAACTAAATATCATAATCCATATCAGGTTCCATATCATCATCAAGTATGCCAAGTTCTTCATCTTCTTTGTCATCTTTACCATCTCTGTTTGTTTTATTCGGAATAACCTCAGCTTCAATATCATCCCTATGAAATCGAATAATATCTTCCATGTTGATCGGGACAACTGAGTTAATGTTTTCTTGTTGGAATGCATCATTAAATTCTGGTTGATCCGGTGGTTCTCCATCACCAACCTCTGGTACATCAAACACACTCCTATGTTGGACCTGTTACACGACTTGCCAAGGTTGCCCCCATTTGGTGTCATTCAGGTAGAACACTAGTTTAGCTTGACTAGGCTAGATAAAAGGGTCAGATTGATTCCATCGACTTATGACATTGATGCTTGTGCAATATGTGTCAGGTCGTACTGTTCTACTTTTACCAGTGTTACTGGTGTTGTACCATTCACATTGAAAGAAAACAACTTTATTTTTAAACATGTACTCAAATTCCCAAATATTGCACAAGTGACCATAGAATTCATGCATCTCTCCCTTGTAGTCCCCTTTGGTAAGCACACCACTATTTTTAATCTTATGACGATTGTCTAATTCCTTCATATGGAACCTTACACCATTTGTTATACAACCTGAGTACTCTTTCACTAGCAAATTAGGACCATTCGCGAATGACCACAATTCTTTGGTTGCTTCTGGTGCCTTATCAACTCTCAATCTATTTATCTACATCCACATGCAATGTGCAACACTTGAATTATGTTAGTAATGTTTGTATTTTAAACAAACCTAATAGTGTTTGGGCAATTGTGAATATTAAAAATGACTTACATATTCTTTGAACCACTTCGGAAATTCCTTCTGTTGTATCTAAGTTATATCTTGTCCAGTGGAAATTTGTAACAAATTCTTGTGTTCCCTACTCAAATAGTTTTGGTTAATGAGTGAAATACTACTATTGTTAATGACTAATAACATGAAAAATGTTAAAATATATATAATTATAAGAAACACGTACTGAAGATACTTCTCTATCTCAGGGCTATTGTATAATAAGAACCAATGAGCAATATCATGAAGTTCCTATGACATCCAACATGCTTTCTGATTTGGTCGATAGGACGAACAGTTTCGGTGAATATTGTTAAACCTTCCGGACTCCATAATCTTTATTTCGTGCATCTCGATTATGCATGGTTTCAATCCCTTCAAGATGTATTGAGCAAAAAGTAATGCACTCCTTGACAATGTAAGCCTCTGCAATAGAACCTTTTGGTTGAGCTCGGTTGTTGACAAACTTTTTTAAAGCTCCAAGAGACCTTGAAGAGATAACCAATTAGGATATTGGTTAGGCACACAACATAATCTACACTTTTCATTTGAAACTACAATTTTACAAATTACCTTTCAATTGGGTACATCCATCGATATTGCATAAGTCCTCCGAGAATAGTCTCATGTGGCAAGTGAATGGCCAAATGAACCATCACATCGAAGAAGGCTGGAGGAAAGATCTTTTCAAACTTACATAGTATGAGTACTATGTGTTCCTCTAATTTCTCCATTTCACTTTGTTTGAGTGTCCTTGAGCATAGATCTTGGAAAAAGCTACCTAACTCAAAAGTGTTGTACTGATCTCTTTATCTATAAAACCACGCATCCCAATAGGAAGAATTCGTTGTATAAGTACATGGCAATCGTGGCTTTTCAATCCTGTTAATCTATCATTTTTTGCATTCACTGATCTTGAAATGTTTGCCGCATACCCATGTGGATACTTGACTGATTTCAAGAATTCAAAGAAACCCTCTCTCTCTTTAGGGGTCAGTGAGAAGCTGGCTCGAGGTTTGACATATGATCCATCGGGATTTTTTGTCAGCCACAATTCTTTTCTCATATTCATATCTTCTAAATCCATTAATGCCTTATCTGTATCCTTGTTCTTCTCATCAATTCCCAACGCAGTTCCAACAACATTTTCACTAAAGTTCTTCTCCACGTGCATGACATCAATGTTGTGTCGAAGCCTCTTTTTCTTCCAATACGGTAGCTCATACAAGATGCTTACCATCGTCCAATTTGGGTTCTGACGAGGTCTTTTCCTATTGCTTGGATTTTTTCCATATGTGACACCCGTCACGCTACCCAATTGTTCTTCAATCTTTTCTATCGGTATCACCAAAGATCTCTTTCATTTTTCATGCTTGCCATTATATGCTCTACTCTTTTCGCCTTTCTGAGTGGTTATCAGGCAAGTAGCATCGATGGTTACTGTACGTAGTCTTACTTCTTAAAGATTCAAAATATGGTTCATCATTACAAGTGTAACAAGAGTAATGACCCTTTGTTC
The DNA here is from genome assembly GCA_025200525.1 of Camellia lanceoleosa. Lineage (NCBI taxonomy): Eukaryota > Viridiplantae > Streptophyta > Magnoliopsida > Ericales > Theaceae > Camellia > Camellia lanceoleosa. The sequence goes on along the minus strand of CM045772.1, from coordinate 67,915,038 downwards.
TCCATCCAGACATGTCACCAAATGCGGGCCAATCATGTATCGTCCATAACAAAGCTGCATGCATGCATAAAGTCTCACCAGTAGAGGCATCATTGGTCAATGTAGAATTTTTCCATAATTCATTCAATTCATCCACTAAAGGTCTCATGTAGACATCAATATCAATTTCTGGTTGTGATTCACCAGGAATAAGTAATGACAGCATGAAAAATGGGTCCTTCATAGGCAACCACGGTGGCAAGTTGTATGGAATGAGTACAACAGGCCACAAACTATATGAGTTGTTCATATTTCCGAAAGGGTTGAACCCATCAGTAGCCAACCCTAGCCTCACATTTTGAGGCTCCATGGCAAATTTAGGATGTTGTGAATCGAATTCCTTCCACTCATCATTATTTGCAGGATGCCTCAATACGCAGTCATCTAGATGTTTCTCATTGAACCATTTCATATCCTCGGCTCTCTTTCTCGACATGTATAACCCTTTTAATCTCGGTGTTAACGGGAAGTATCGAAGGACCTTATGAGAGATCTTCTTACCTCTACCATGATTTGTCTTGTGTCTAGAAGCATTACAATTTGGACATTTATCCAATGTTGCATTTGCTTTCCAAAAGAGCACACAGTCATTTACACAAGCATTAATGAGCTCGTATGACAAACCCAATTCATGTAGTATTTTTTTAGCTTCATAAGTTGACTTTGGAACCAAATTATCCTTCGGTAAAAGTTTAGTTAAAAACTCTAGCATCATGTTAACTGACTTATTACTCTAATGGTTTGTTACCTTTATATTAAGTATCTCGATGACAAACTATAACAAAGTGTAATTTGTGCAACCTGGGTACACCTCACGTTTGGCATCATTCAACAATTTATCATAAGTGCGAACCTCCTCCTTCTGGGTTGTATTAGTTGATTCCCCTCTTATTCGATCTTCTACTAAGGCATCAATACCTCCCAAAATCTCATTGCCCTCAACGGGTATATCATGATGATGAGCCTCATTTGATTCACAGGGTTTCCCATGCACGTGCTAGATAGTGTAAGTTGAAATAATCCCATGTTACAGCAAATGAATTTGAACAATTTGAAAATTTTGACGAACAACATTCACACACTTTTGACAAGGGCACAAAATTTTACCATCTCGATCGATAACTGCCATTGCAAAACGAAAAAATGGTATTACTCCATCATAATATGCCTAACTTATCCTTCCATCAACTGTGCTACCTAGTGCAATCCAACTCTTGTCCATGTTTGACTATGCCGAGTTAATTAAAGGTAGGTGAATAGGACAAATTTTAGATACAAAAATACTAGCATATGCCCGTGCCTAAAGGTACGGCGTAAATAATGTTAGGATTATAATATAATTGTAATCGCAATACTATTTAAATTTAAGATTAAAATGAAATTATAAAAATATATTTAATAGACTATACTCTACAATTCCAAACAAATCAAATATAAAAAAAAAATAAATGTCAAATAATGCACACAAGCCAGTGCTCTGCAATAACATAATCTATGATGTCAAGGTAATGTGCCCTATGGGCTCAAAGAAATAAAAGTAATATTAAAATGGCTCCTTAGTCTCTGTTTCTTAGTCAATAAGAGCATGTTCATTGTGTGAAGTACCCATGTAAATCAATTTATTGACATATAAAGACTATACTTTGAGTATGAATAACTGGTAAGAAAAAAAATAGAAGTAAAAGAACGTATACCACCAACTGGTATGTTTTGGATCAGCAGAAAGTGAATATGATTTTACTACGCAAAAGAACATCAACAAAGGTGAAATAGATACCACTGAAAATTTCATACATCACACTAAACAGAAGGTATTGCATGCCATGCATTCAACATCATCTTAGCCTAAATCACACTAATAGTCCCCAGTAATGGAAAGATCATAAGAAGAAAAGGAAAATAAAAACCACCACCACCACCACTAAGTAACACACTGTATATGCAGACACAAAATGTAGGACATGTTATTTCCACCTCAGAATAGAAAGAAAACTAGCTGTTCTCAATTGAGGTGCCTTTGGAAGGCATATATAGATAGATTTGCAGCTGTTCGAGGTTTACTTGCTTGCAAATGCAAGTATGATGATAAATTGGTAATTATTGATCTATTTACATAGGGTTTGTCCAATTTGAAAATTGCAGAACTCTGCCTTGGATTTGAGAGTGTTAATAATGGTGGAGTTATATTCGTAAATTATTGAAAATACATACTGAGCTGAAGTTTAGGAGAACTTGCTGACTTCTAAAGGCAATGAGGTAAATGAGGCTAAAACTATGTATACATGAATGGTTGTAAAACTAAGATTGAAAGGCCCAAACAACTATTATGAGCTTTTTATGTGTTGTTGTTTCAAGATAGTAGCTCTTGTACCATAAACAATTTGACAACCTAACATTTTTCAAGTGTTTGCTTGGTTTTTCTAGCAAGTAGATGAGCTATGTGATGAATGGGTTCCGGAATCTCTTATACCACAATTACAGAAGAGATGCGATATGAGCCTCCAGTATTGGAAAGGTAAAATTAGTTTTGGTTTGTCTTTATTTTATTATTTCCTTAACCTCTGAATTCTCTTGAAATGTTCTCAAAGTTATGTAAATGTGTTTCTTGCTTGGTACTACACTTATTTCTTTTTCATGCACTATCCAACCCTTTCATAATTTTATTTTGCAAGAATTATTATATGTTGCCTTTTCCTTTTTCTTTCTTCTTTTCCTTTTTTAAGTTTTTCCCCAGTTAGGTTGGTTAGCCACTTTCATGTAGGTGTTCATTATTTTGAGTATGGGTAAAATCTTCTTTTTTAATCACCACATATACTTTAAGATCCAATAAATATTGAAATTCTTAAACAAGGATCAAAGAGATTTGGGACTATAGCAAAGACATTCTTTCTCACTGGTTTGAACAGCCACAGCCACAGCCACAAAGAACATCAATTTAAACCTCAGAGACATAGGGTTTGAGAGAGAACTATAGCAAAGACATTCTTTCTCACTGGTTTGAACAAACATAGCCACAAAGAACATCAATTTAAACCTCAGAGACACAGGGTTTGAGAGAGAGAGAGAGAGAGAGGTAGCGGAGGGGGTTCGAAGCAAAGATGATGACGGTGGCTGTGGTGGTGGTGATATCCAGCGAATACCTAATTAACAAATCAATTTAAGGTTTAGAAAAACAAAAATCAAAATCAAAATAAGTACTTTGTTGTATGATGGATGAGAAGGAAGAAATCAAACATGATAAAATGAAGTACATAGTCACCACATTTAATCAGAAAGCAAACTGCTTAGAATGGGGGTCTAAAGCAGAGGATTTCATAATAATGCCTCAAGGTTATCACAAAATGCAACCCGGACCGTCTGCTCTAGTGTTTATCACACAGAAAAAGGGGAAGAAAGATCAGAATAATTGCAAAAAAAATTCACAAGGTTATCACAAAATGACCTAGGCTATATATCATGTAAAAAGACACCAAACTTCCTACATTGATAGACCTGTAATTTACACCAGCTAATGTATATTGCATGCATAAGCATGCAATGTTTTTTAAGTAAAATACAACCCAGACTGTCTACTCTAGTGTAACAAGTGTTTGTCTGCAGAGATGCTTCACTATAACTTCAAATGCTGGCTTCATAAATGAAGTTTTTGTCTATGTTACATGACATATTGGCCACATCAAGAAATTCAAATGGAGGCTATTTACCGTGAGCACATCCAATGCAACATAGGATCAACTCCTATGGTACTATAAATGATTTTTAAGCCCTTATACAACCATTCAATACAGAACTCTAGATTATTATCAGCTATCAAGTCCATAGAAACCATGCAGATGCACTACTAACTCTGAATAGCTCCACCATATTTATCTTAAATCATTTTGGTCAGTGAAAAAATGAATATTGGTCATGTTTCAGATATTCATATAATTTGAAATATTAAAAAACAATTTTTTGCTGCAATCCACAAAACTCTAGCGTGGCACATGTGAAGATGAGAAAATTCGTTCTTTTTTAAGGAAAGTTTGGAGCAATAGAGTTAGCAAAAATAAATGGGCATCAAAACGTCTATTTCTCTAACCCCAGTAAAAATCAATGGTCACCACCACAGACATCAATTTCAGATATTAAACAAACATTCAAATATAGAGAGGAGTTGAACCCTGATTTTATTAAAAATACAGACAAACAATCCAAATTTTATAAAATATTCACATTTAGTCAAGGGCTTTTACTAAATTCAAACTGTTAATTATAATCAATAGGACATTCATTCTCAAGTTTATAGCAGAAACAAGCAAAACACATTGAGGATGGCCAAGTTTACAATTTACACATTCACGATTTATTGAAGAGAAACCTTGCTGGAAAGAATAAAATACAACATTAATTCTGAAAAATTAATTTCGAAAATTAAGGAAAACAAAGATAGAAAAATAGAGAAATTGAGTGAAAGAGGGAGAGAGAAAGAGAACCCATACCTGATGGAAGAGAACACACAACAGTAAAGGAGATATGACGTCTGTGGCGACACTGAAGGAGGAGAACAAGGACGTTGGCAGCGGCTCTGGAGAAGAACACATTGAAGGGGCATTGGAGAAGAACACACAGCACTTGTGTTTTGAGAGGGAGAGGGAGAGGGAGAGGGAGAGGGGGAGAGATAGAGATTGATAGGAAAATTGATTCGTCAATAAACAAAACACACAGCACTTGTGTTTTGTTTTGAGAGGGAGAGACAGATAGAGATACAGACTGATACGAAGACTGATCCAAAAAAAAAAAAAAGAAGGGAAAAATAATCTAGGAAAACAGATCAAAAAAAAAAAGAGGGAAAAATAATTTAGGAAAATTGATCCCAAAAAAAAAAAAAAAAGGAAGGGAGGGAAAAATAATAGACTATCTTTTTCATTACCGCTTAATATGTCAAAATTCTTCTTTGAAAATTAGTGACAAAATAATTTTCTCACTAAAAGGCCTAGAAATATTAAAAATTATTAGTAATAAAAATATATTTCTTACCAAATGGTCTTAAAATATTTAAAATCAAGTTTTTTAAATAAAAAAAAATTAGATTATTGGTGACGCAAATATATTCCTCATTAATAATTTTTTAGTTGTTGAAAAAAAAAATTCTCACCAAAAGTTTCAAAATTTTGGCACCATCAAAAAAAGTTAGTGGGAAAAATTTAGGTGACGAAACTTATTTTTTTTCTCACCTAAAAGTAAGTATTTATTGGTGGAAATAAATTTTGTAACCTATTATTTGTATTTTTTATTATATGTGACAAAATTTATAATTCCTCATGGATTATTCTTATTTAGTGACAAAATTTGTTTTCTTCACTAATTTTCGTCACCATACCAAAACAGAGAATAAGAGAAAGAGACACTAGAAAAATAGCAAAGAGAAATCACGTACCAAATCACCGAGCAAAGAAGATGTGGCGGTTACCTGCAAGGCTACTAGTTGCGGCGACGATCGACAAGGCTAATAGAGGCGACGATGGCAGTCGGCGTGGTGGAGGAGCAAGAGGTAAGATAAATTAATACCCTATTTTGAGAGAGAGAGAGAGAGAGAGAGAGAGAGAGAGATGATAAACAGAAAAAGGGTAAAAAAAATTAATACCCTATTTTTTTTTATTGCCGCTCAATATATCAAAAATTTCTTACCAAAATTGGTGACAATATTATTTCCTCACCAAAAGATATCAAAAGTATTAAAACGTTTTGGTGACGAAAATATATTTCTCACAAATAATTTTATAATTAGTGACAAATTTTTTTCTCACCAAAAGTCCCAAAATTTTGGTGCCACTCAAAAAAAATAGCGGGAAAATATTTAGTGACGAAACTTAATTTTTCCTACTTAAAATGAAGTATTTATTGACGAAAATAAATTTTGTCACCTATCATTTTCATTTTTTTATTATATGTGACAAAATTTATAAATTTGTCACGAATTATTTTTATTTAGTGACGAATTTTATTTTCTTCACTAGTTTTCATCACCATAGGTTACTTTTGTTGTAGTAGAATACTTTTCAAGTCCTTCTCTAAGTAGAGAAAAAACGTTACATTTTACTCTAAGTAAATATTATGTTGCTTATGTTTGTGATGTCCCGGGTACTTAATCCGATTTCCTCCCTATCTTATTCTCGTTTAATCTCTAAATCTAGAGTTTTAATTTCAATCCAAGGCCTTGTTGGCCATGTGAGTTCATTACTTTCCAAAAATCTTGTTATGACGATTCTGGTTTAGACCCGTTCCTTTTCATGTTCTTAGATTTGAAATTTCATATATTTAATTGTTGTTTATATCCTTTTCATCTTCTTGTTAGTTGAGTTTGATTGTTTGGAGTTATTGGTTGTGTTTAAAATAGGTTGGGAGTTAGTTTTTCAAAAGAGTTGCTTCCTATTTCCTTTCTTATTCACTCAAGCGGTACTTTGGTCACTTGAGCGATCTTTGAGATCTTCCAGTATTTTTACAAGTTTGCAAAATTTCTGGGAGTAGGGTGACCTTCGGTCGAGCGGCCTTCTGCTGTCTACAAAACTTTTGGGAGGGAGTCATTGTGCGCTCGAACGGTGTTTTTGTCACTGGTGAGGTGTCAGTTAGTTGTGTCTTACGCTCAAGTGGTGTTTTGGTCGATCAAGTGGTCTGTGTGTATATTAGATTAAGGAAAGGCATTTTTTTGTCACTTTTTCATTTCCTTTTCTCTCTAAAACACTCAGAACCCTAATTTCTTCTTCTTCTTCTCTCTCTCGAGTTCTTACCTAAACACCTCCATATACCCAAATCCATTGATTTCTCCACCATAGTTCCTTGGAGAAAAGGGTAGAGCTCGTCAAGGGATTCGTTTTAATCGGAGAAGATTTTATTTTCGGCTTCATCAAACTTGTACTTTTGTTCTTTTCTTCTTCTAAGCTTAAGGTAAAGAATTCTTTAACCTTTTAATATGATTCTTAACTTAGTTATGTGCTCCTTGTCAAGTATTGTGATTTGGGAGATAGGGGTTTTGATTTAGGGTTTGGGTTTTGAAATGTAAAATATGAGTTTTCAAATGGGTTCTTGAGAAATGTTGTGTAGACGTAAATATTGTTGAGTTATGTTGAAATGATGAAAATTCCTTCTTTGAACGTGTTTTTGAAAGTAAAGGATGTGTGATTTAAAAATCATTGATGTTTGATTTATGAAAGAAAAAAAGAATGATGTTGGATTTTGAAAAGGTAAAAGGAATATATATGTTGATGATAAGGGTGAAATTAAATATGTATTATTACTCCCATTTTGAGATTTTGACATTTATACTTGTTATTGGAAATTATCTGTTGAGTAGAGATATCTGTTTTGGGCTATTAGTAGAAGATACCTTTAGTTGTTGTACAAATTGTATAAGGATTAGGTTAATTGAAACTAATTACTCATATATTTTGTATCGAGCATTATTTCATACTTAAACATTGAAAAATGTATTATTTTGAGAAAAATAGGTGTATACTTGGATGAATCTAGTTAGGGGGTGTGGTTATGGTTTATACTGTTAGCCTATGTGTCCTTGGTAAAAGGTTAGAAACTTGTGTGTTTAGGTGCCGATCCTTCCGGTTAGTACAAGTAAAATGGCTTTGGTAGTGCTTGTATAGTTTACTGGCAGACACATACTTATAGATTCTCAGTGCTTTGTATCCATTATCCTATTTTTCTAATTTGAAAAGTATTTTTCACTGAATTGACATACATAAAACTGAGACAATGCATTGTTTTGGAAGAGAAAGCATAATGTTTTGGAAAATGGCATGCATTGCATTCAACATATGATTTTGTTAAACTTTATACGTTGTGTTCAAGTATCTCTAATGGGTTTTAGCTCACCCTACGTGGAAAACAACTTTAAGGTGTTGATGGTATGTCTTCACCAAGGGCGTAGCTTGGGAGGACTTAGGGTCGAGAGCTTCTTTTTATTTCTTTTGTACAAGCCTTGAGCTTTATATGTATTGAGTTTAACTCACTTTTGTTATACCCATGTATTGACTTGGAAAGATGTAGCCATTAAGACATAAACTTATCTGTACTTCCTTTTGTTCCAATTCAGGATCTAGGATTTATGAATGTATACATGCATACATCATCTTTTGTATGGTCAAACAATATCAATGAAACGTTAAATATTTCACAAGTTTATACTTTTCTATTAAATATCATGCTATGAGTTATTGTTCTTATTTTGGGTTGTTACACTTCTTGTGTGGCCACCCTAAACTACTCTGGGTTTAAAATTTTCTTGCTTTGGATGCGGAGGTAGAACCGGGGTGGAAAATACCTAGTTAAGTTTATTAAACCTATCTAATAAACAAAACCGCATGTGCGGGTAAGAAGCTGCACTTGTGGGTGAGGGGTCGCATGTGCGGTGAAGGCTTGATTTTTCTATGTTGCATTCTGAAATAAAAGCACGTGCGAGGAGGGCACCACATGTGCAGCCAAGGGACCCACACATGCAGAAGGGAGAGGTCGCACGTGTGGCAAAAGGCGCGCACGTGCGGGAATGTTTACATCAGTCTGATTTTTTTTTCTTTCTCTCACTTTTTGAGCTGACTTTCTTCCCTTTTTCTCTTTATTCTAAGTTATCTCTCTCTCTCTCTCTCTCTCTCTCTCTCTAAAATATCTATATCTCTTTTCCTCCTCATTCTCTATACCCAACCTCACCAAAACTCACTCTTTTCCTGATTACTTCCAATCCATTAAGATTTTGATCCTTGTTGTTGAGGTAATTTTGGAGAGCTCATTAAGAGCTTCATCTTGTGTAGTGGAGATCGATTTTAGGTGCCATCTAATTTGGGGATTTTCTTCTCTTCTTCATCCTAAAGCTTGAGGTAGGGGTATTCTTTGAGTTATATATATATATATATATATTAACAAATCTATGGTTGTTTTGATAATGTTTTGTGTATATTGAGTAGGGATTTGATTTATAACGTTTTTACATGATTCGAAGAGGGCTTTCTCAAATTTTCTTCAAATCTTTCAATGGATGAACTATGGGAATGTTTTGGAAGTTTCATGAGCAAATTCTTTTAAAATAAATGAAAAACCGACATTTTTGGAAAAACTCTAGACTTGAGAAAGTTTAGGGAAATGTTGTATGGATGAAGAGTAAGATTTATGTGATAGTGGGGGTTCTATTTGTGTAAAAATCTTTTCAAAAAAAATGAACCCTAGCATCTGTGAAAATCCTTGATTTTTTTTTTTTTGGAAATTTGGGAAAAAGTTCAAATAATGTGAAATCATGAAATGTAGAGATTCATTGTCGTGGAATGATGAAATGTCCATTATTATTGTTGAATATCCATGAAGTGGAAGTTTGTTGTTGAGAAATTGATGAGCATATCACATGGATGTGCTAATGTTGAGAGAATGGAAATGATAAATTGTTGTTAATTCTTCGAACATATATCTTGTATATGTATACATGTTGGATAGAAATGCTACGTTGTATCACAATTGAGAATTGTGTTATTGAAATTGTAATTTGTTTTGAGAATTGTAGAAAATGAATAAAGCATTGACAAATTACATTATCATCTCATCTCATATTGCATACTTTTAAATTGTCATTGTTGAAATTATGTTTTGAAAAGGATTATTATCGGAAAGAGAATTGTTTTGAGCAACGAATTTTGTTTTAAATTGTTTTGGGGTAAATACGTTGGTAAGTTTGGATAGAGGGTATAGTGTTAAATTAAGTTGGCTTGAGGTCCATGGTGAAAGACTAAAAATATGCACGGAGTAAGGGCCTAAGCCTTCTAGTTAATAGTTAGTAAAGTGGTTATGGTAGTGCTTTGAAAGCCTACCTGTAGACACCAGCCTAGGGGTTACCTGAGTCGTATTTACCATCAGTTGATAAGATATATTTGTATATTAAAATCATTTGATTGATTATGTTTTTGAATGAGCATCATGCATGAGATTTTCAAATGAGAAAACTTATATTTCTGAGCATGGCATGGCATAGCGTGTGCAACTATCTCTTAAGATTGCTTAATATATATATATATACTTTGTTAAGATTTCTCTACTGGGCTAAATTGTAACAACCTCGACCCATGATTAACGTATCATCCATTATTAAGAATGCCTAATAAGCATCTAAGATGAAATTATGTGATTAATTATATGTTATGGGTGTGATTTGCATTGTATCTATCCATGGTAGAAATATCTGTTTGTATTTCTGTTTTGTCCTGCAAATTGAAGGCCTTATTGGCATCCGATTACGAAATTGACTTGATTTATGAGTTATTTGGAATTCTTAGAACATTATGGTAGGTTCAATTGGAATTCAATTCAGAACCAAATAATTAAAGTTAAAAATATCCACTGATTAGCCTTTAATTCGATATCATTAATCAAGCCTATATAAGGCACATTGTTGACTTAGGCCTTTAGTTTACACCTACATTTTCTCATCTTCATACTTAAAACGTGGGAGAGAGAGAGAGAGAGAGAGAGAGAGAGAGAGAGAGAGAGAGGAGGAGTTTGAGCTCAAATTAAGGGGATTGCTAGAGAACTTGGAGGTTTTGGCTTGGAACTTCAAACAATTGATCATTTAGAGCATCATTGATCATCTAAGGTAAGAATTCAACCTTTGAGCTTTGGAATTGAGTCACTTAACACTTGAATTCAAATAATTAAGTTATGTAATGGAAGAACCAAGCTTAGATAAATGGTTTTAGGAGCGTATCACGCATGCATGCACTTTCATCACATTTTTGAGTTTGAATGTCAAGTAATTTTCACATGCATGTACCAAGTCTACCATAGTTTTGAGAATTCATCTTGTTTTCCGTCAATTTGTCTCATTTGATTATGATTTGGAAGCTTTGAAGCTAAGAAATTATATACATGATTTATTTTCAACATTTTAAGTTTGATCTTGCTCAATTGACATGCTTTTGGGCCTTGATTTTGCGAAATGATCTTCAATGCACGATATTCTACAAGTTTCTAATTGTTTTCTTGAGTTTTGGCTCAAAAGGATGAGTTTTGAAGTGTTTAATTCACATTTTCAGCTTGGGAGTGCAATCTAGAAATTTTAGAATTCTGCCTATCCGCTTGAGCGAAAGAACTTGCGCTCGAGCAACCACCCTGTGTTTTGCACCTCTACTCGAGCGATGAAAAGTTAGCTCGAGCGTAAAATGCATGCTTCCAGAAGTTTACAATTTTTGCTGACCGCTCGAGTGACAAGAGTTGCGCTCAAGCGAAAACCTCAATCTTATGGTCGAGCGATCGTTGAGCGAAAAAATCAAGCAACCAGTACTCTTGCAGAGTTTATAGACTGCTCGAGTGACCGAAGATGCACTCAAGCGAGCACTCACATTTTTTAGCCTCTGCTCGAGTGAAGGCCCTATTTTCAGCAAATTTTGTTAAGTGTTTCAAAGTGTATTTTGGCATCCACATTGCATCCTAGGCATTCTTAGGTCATGGTTAAGACATAATATTGAGGATAAGAAGTAAAAACACATCAAGATAAGAAATGACTAAGTTAATGATTCCTACGTATTTATTCTATGTCTCTATAGGTCACGCGCCACAAGTTATCTGATTTGTCTATTTTGGAGCCATCTATGAGTAATAACTTTGTAAAACTATGTTTACGTGTAAGTAATTTCTCATATGATATTATATGACAATAAATGCTCTGTTTTCTGACATGTTATGTTCTGAATCAATGAATGATTGTCCATATATTGAAAAGTATTCGTGGCATCCTTAGCACAAGGCCTTAGCCCGGAGGTAACAATATCATGGTCTATGAGCACAATGCCCTTGCTCGGGGGTAATAATATCGTGGTCTCCTAGCCCTTGCTCGGGGGTAACAATACTATGGTCTCATGGCCCTCGGCTGGGGGTAACAATACCGTGGCTCAAGTATGTTATAAGTTCCTGGTACCAGAGGTTCCTTTAAGTATGACCTTTGATGCTCTATACATGATTTATTAGCACTAATGGGTATACCACGTATGATCCTCTGTGAAACTGAACATAAACTATAAATAAGAATATGAATATGTTTCTACTTTTTGAATCTGATATGGGACATCATTCATTTAATCTTTTGCTCTGTTATTATTTACTATGCTTTCGCTCACTATTTATATTATATATGTAGGTGAGCAGGTGCGTGACCAAGGCTAACTTGCTTTCTGAAGAGTTTTGGGTCAGCCAGCCACTGTGCCTCCCTGTAGGTGAGCAGGTTCCCATTTGAAAAGTCAAGTTTTGTGAACTATGCCAAGAATGTTTTGTTATTTTGTTTTGGTTTATTTGTACACTGGGCTAAGTCCCTTATGATATTACTTGTATAGTAATGCAAGACTTAAGGAAGTTTGACGCCACTTATGTATGTATATGTCTCAATTTTGAAATTTCTATTCCATGTTTGTTTGCACAGCTCTATGGACTATGTATGTTTTTATATTTGCTTCCGCATCCTCTTATTACATGATGATCTATTCAGAGGCCTTTGGTAATCCAAGGATTACTGGCCGATTACGACGCTAAACCTATAGGGCGGGTTTGGGTCGTGACATTAATGCTTATTCCTAGTGAAACCACTTGCAAGAAAAAGGTGTTGTTGTGATGTCCCAAGTTCTTTTTAAAACAAATTTAGTATTTCAATCTAAAATTTCCACTTCTTTTAATCATCCTTGTTACTTTGGAACTTTATAAGTCTCATGTTGTTGTCTGTTCTTTCTCTATAGTTATTCGAGTACATCCTAGTGTGTTTTGGGGTGTCGTTTTGCATTCTTGGGTGTTAGAGTGAGTCCGGTAATGATGGGAATGCATTAAGGTGGCTAATGTCTCTGTTTTGAGTTGGGACCACTTGAGCGGTACTTTCATCGCTCGAACGGTGACATTATACTTCCAATAGCTTGTTTTGCAGTTTGAACTATTGAGAGTGTGTATTCTTTACTCGAGCGAAGGTTTCATCGCTCAAGTGATTTTTTCATAGGGAGGAGATAGATTCTGGAAGTTGGTATTTTTTCGCTCATGCGTAGGATTATTCGCTTGAGCAGTCTTAGAAATTTAAATTGTTCGCTCGAGCACAAGTTTGTTCACTCAAGCAGTTTGTTCGCAATCTGCTCCAAAAAATGTGTCCAATCACTTAAAAGTTGAGCCCTTACACATTTCTCTTCCACTTTTCACTTCACTTTCTCTCTCTACATTTTACTTTCTCTTTTTTCTTTCATCTCTGTCTAGAAACCCTTCATCCACCTCATTTAATTCTTTGATCTTTCCATATGCTTTGAGATTTTGGCCCAAGTTTTTCTTTAATATTGGAGAGTTCATCAAGAGCTACGTTGTGTACGGTAGAGATCAGATTTTGACACTGTTGATTTTGAAGCTTTTCTCATTTTTCCGTCCCAAAACTTGAGGTGGGGAGTTTCTTTGAGTTATATATATGATTTTAACATGTCTTTCCTATTTTGCTGTGATTTTGAGTACGGAGTTTTGAGGGTTGAAGTGTTGGGTCTAGAAAATGTCAGAGAAATGGTTTTTCTTATGATTTTGGTTCAAGATAGAAGTGTATGTAAGAAAAATATTTTGAAATGAAGGAAAACCCTCTTTGATCAAACCTTACGTTTTGGGACAAATTAGGAAAAAGTGGATTTTGTGAAATATCCATAAAATTGTTGTTAAATCCCTTAAGAAATTGATAGAATCTTCCTTACATTGTGGTGTTGTTTGGATACCACCTATGAAATGGATGAGGGTGGTTGTTGTTAAATTATGGATAGCATGATGTGCATATATGTTTGAAAAATGGAAATGAAAATGAATGTTGATTGTGAATATGAGAGGGTGTCATATGTCACATGGATATGGATTTGATATGAATTTTGGGGGATATATATGTATTGAATATCATAGTTTCCCTTTGAGCAAATGTTAATAATTTTGAAGGAATCATATATATTGAAACTTTATAATTGCATTTCATTCCATTCATCTTGCATAGCTTGAAAATGGTTTATTGTGGTTATGCCTTGGAAATTGATATGTTGTTTGAGGAAAAAAAATGTTACTCTTGAAATGTTTTGGGATAAATACGGTGGAAAATCCGGTTAGAGAGGGTGTGTAGACACTATTTTTTACTATCCCTGAGACTTGAGCGCTCCCTTTTGAGTTCCCGATGATGAAGACGAGGTGTGTTAATCTTTACAAGTTCTGTGACAAGAAGCCTAAGGATCAAGCTTTAAAACAATCCAGTGCTTATTTTGGACAAAATGTTTTTCGACCAAAATGGAAACCTCTTCCAAAATGAATTTTAGTGGTGCAACTCCAGACGTTATCGCAATGTTCTGCGGCTCATATTTTTAAAATCAAAATGTGGTATTCTTTCCAACGAACTGAGCAATGAATAGAGTAGAAGTGAATGAGAGGGATGAAATCCTCTGAAATACATGTTTATCCTTTTAATTTAGGCTAACCTGCTCTTGTTTATCTGATAATGTGCCCACTAGCTAGCCAAAGACTATATAATGGCTGGTTACAAAAGCACTCGACCGATCGCTAAGAAGCTCGGCCAGCTAAATGTTCTGAGTACAAAGCATTTTTGTGCATTTCAGCTTGTTTTGCTTACCTACCACAAATGTCTATGATATTTATGACCTGAGTTCTATATATAGAGCTTGCCAGCTCATTTCAAAGGGTTGAAAAACTTACGTAAGGAATAACAAAGTTTGGGAGCCACCTCTCATTCTTTCTTTGCTTTCTACCTAGCACCTTTACATTTTAATACTAAAATCCTTCCTTAAAGCTTGATCCTAAGCTCTGGACAAAGGACTTTGGACATTGAAGAACACACTTAAAAGCTCTTGAGGGACTTTAAAGGGTGTTTGTGAACAAAAGAACTCACCCTCATTAAGAGGTGAATCATTTGCTTCTTTGATCATCATCTTCCTACTTTTTTGTTAGTTCTAACTCTATTTTCAATTATGTGATTGTTGTAAGTCCTCATGGATGTGGAGGGAGTAGCCTTAGCCACCCATCCATTGAGTTGATAGCCATTTCTTTACCTTATCACTTTCCTTAGCTTTAAATTCCTAGTTATTATGTATTTTGGATCTTTGTGGATATGATTGGGAGTCGTTTTATTTATCAATCCACAAGTTCAATAAGTAAAGTAGCTTTTTTTTTTTTTTTTTTTATGTTTTTTGTTTTTTGTTTTTTTGTTTTTGTTATTGCACCCCTTATCTTCACCTATCATATCTCTCAAGTGTGTCAATCTATGTGTTTCAATCTTTACTCAATAACCATGAGTGTTTGGGGTTGTTCTATGAGATTGCTTGGGTGATCTATGGGATTTGGAGTTGACAAGTGGTGCCTTCCTTTCTTTTTCATTGAGTATTTTGGAAGTGAATCAAGAGATTTTGGGTCAAAGGAAGTTAAAGCCTCCATTCGCACTGAAGGGGACCATAGGCGTATACTTAAGTTAACCAAGGAGTTTCTTCGCTCCAATCCACCCGTGTTTTTGGAGGAACCTAAGCCATTTGATGCTGATGGTTGGTTAGAGTAGATTACCATGACTCTTGATATGCTAAGAGTCGAGGATGAGGAGTTGATTGTTATTTTGGCTGGTTTCCAACTGAAAAGAGACGCTGGTTTTAGGCGAAGTATTTTCCTTGTAATGACTCGACCCTCGTACATGTTTTCTGGTATACCTTGAGTCCCTTACTTTGTACCTTTATATGTTTATTATGAAATCTCATGTGGAATTAAGTTTAACTGGATGAATTTTATGATTAGAGAATCATACCTATTTCATAAAAGAAATATCTGTTACAATTCTAGTTTTGAATCAGAAATTAAAAGTCTTAAGAGCTTGATAATCTGAAGTTGACTTGTAACAATCTGGAATTCTTCCCTCCGCTCGAGTGGGGGAGTTGGTGCTCGAGCGGACTTTTGGGGTTCACAGAAATTTTGTGGACGGCTTGGTTGGTTTGAGCGCTCGAGCGCAATGTTGGCCGCTCAAGCGGGTCGCTTGGTTGAGTTTGAATTTTTGAGGCATGTGGATTCATTTGTGGCATTTTATTAGTATGATTGGAACCTCCTTAGTTTTATTTTGGGGCATCGATTGAGGTGGTAACATGATGGTAAAGTAAGATTGGACCAAAAACTTTAATTCGAACACTTCGCCTACGATCAGCCATCACTCTTTTGCCTTTTTCTTTTTCCACACTTTGAATTTAGATGTGAGGCTAAAACCATTGGAAAGCTTATTTCCGGGGCTTCAATTTGGACACAAAAACGACCTAGAACGGAATTCTGATGAGGGAGCTATACCTGTTTGAAGTTTTCACATCTGTGTTGGAAGCAGGTCTACACGTGCGGGGATAGCGGCGCACGTGCGGGACTGTGCGAGACAGCAGCTCAAAAACGTGATTTTTGGACCATTTCTTTCATTTTCTTTTCCTCTCTTCTTCTCCCCTCCTCCATGTTCGAAACCCTAGCCCCCAAAACCTTGATTTCCTCCACTTTTATCAGCAAATCCACCATGGATCTTGCATTAAGGATGGAGAACAAGAGAAGATCAACATTTTTCTTCAACCGATTGGAATTTCAAAATTTTGGAGGAATCTCATCAAGCTTGCTCCCTTGTTTGATTCTTGAGGTAGGGGTTCTATTCTTGGGTTTAGATTATGGTTTATGGATGATATTAAATGGGAAGATTGGAACAAAAGTAATGGGTTAAGAAATTTGGATTGTTCTTGAAATTTCTAGATTTTTCTTGAAACCCTAGGTTGATTTTTGATGATAATCAATGATTTAGTCCAAATTGAAAGTTGAATCATGAAATTGGTAGGTTGAATTATATGTGTACAAGTTTAATTGGAATTTGGTTATGTTTGAAAATTATGTTTAAAATTTGCGAATGAACTTTGTTATGAGCAATGTAAATCATGTTATAATGAGAAAGGAAATTGGGGGAAATGATTTGTTAATGATATAAATGACATCAACTCGGTTAGGGAATGTGGAAATGGGATTTAAGAATTCCTCTTGAATTATATTGAATTATATTTAATGATGTTGAGTTGAATCATGTTGTTTATGTTGAATTGTGGTGATTATGTGGGATGGTACTGACTATGTTGATTTTGATTTTTGTGACCTAAAATGTGGAGTTTTCCGAAATGGGTTTAATCCCAAATTATTTTGTTAAATACTTGTGGGCTTGCTTAGTTATTAAAATCAAGAGAATGATTTAATGGAGTTTCTTTATGGAGATAGGAAATGTTTGGTTTTTGGTGAAAACCCTAGACATTCAGGGATTTTTGGAAAAATTTGGAAGATGTCCATACAATCCCTTTCTATCTTGAAATCGAAGTGATTGATTATAAATTCCATACTGTGTTTGCAAGAATGGTAATCTTTTATTTATATATGTATTGAGATGGAGGAAATTGTGGTATAAATGGGCTTGTGAAGAATAAGGAAGGAAAGAAAAAAAGAACTAATGACTAAGTTGTGTACATGTGTAGGGCATAACCCAGGAGAGACAAGCGCTCTTTTATAGCACTGTGAGTACTAGTACTAAATCTACCTTAATCACGTTCAGAATTATTGTTATTAATGTTATGTGTAACATGTATGCTGCTTATGAAACGATGTGAAATATGAAATGATAAGGCCGAGGGCCAACTTGTGAATCTGTAACTTGTAAAACTATGAATCCCAGAGGCCGAGGGCCAATTTGTGAAGTTGTGCATCTAAGTCGTGAAACTAAAAAGCCAAGGGCTATTTTTGTGAATATGCGAAGCCATCAGGCAAAGGGCCAATCTGTGAAGTTGTGAATCGACGAGGTCGTTCGGAACCTATGAAATGAATACTACAGTCTAACATCATTATGTGATTCATGTTAGAATGTGAATTGTCTTGTTTCCATGAATAGTACTGGAATGACACATGCTTTCTGTAAATAATTATTATTAATGTTATGATAAACCATGGGAAATCTAAGAGCATTATTGAACAGTATATTTTATTTATGATTGATGATGAATACTAACATTCTGTTGTCTACAAGATAGCTATATTGATTTACAACGAATAATGGAACGTATGTGCATCGTGGAACTATGGTATTTATGTATCTCTGGAATCATTCAATCGGTAAAATGTATGTACCTTTTTTAACACTCATCAGCAACATTCTATTAAGCTTATATCAACTACGTTAATTCATGTGAATAATGGAAAGAATGTATGTACTTTCTGTATGGTTCTGAAGTTAATCTGATCTGATGATTTCTGGTATGGAACAAAGTGCTGTATGGAACTAAGTGCTACACTTTGGTGAGAGTCGATACATATATATATATATATATATTTCTGGCCGAAAGGCTGTTATGTATATGTTTTTGGGCCGAAAGGCTGTTCTTTATATTTCTGGGCCTATGGCCAATTTGTATCTATAGACCTATGGCCGTTCTGTACATATTGGGCATATAGTCACTCTGTTAAGAAAACTGGACCTATGACTGTTTGGAAATAATTACAGAATGTAATCAATCATATGTCTCTGCAGTTTTATGCTTTATTATTTAAACTAAACCTTACATTATTTATGTACTATTATTCACTGAGTTTCACTCATTCTGTATTTTGTTTGTATCTGTAGGTAATCGGTCGGGAGACCAGTCCTAACCCTTAAGGCTCGTCTCTCTCTTGTCAACCTCGGTGTGTCCAGGCACTTAGCCGAAGCCTGTGTATTTCGTAAGGTGTTGTTGGTCTTTTTCGGGCTTATGCCTTGGTTGTCTTTCTTTAATATGTTTTGTTATACGCCCAACTGTGGGCTGAGTTGAAGTATGTATGTGTATGTTTTCTACATATTATTTACTTAATATGATGTTATGATCCTGGCATAATAGTGATAGCTCAATGGAATAGATTTTTGGTTATCAAGTGCTTCCGTTCAGGCCCCATGCGTTATTGATATTGGTTTTATGTCTGTTTCTGATGTGGTCATGCCAAAACTTTTAGGGGCAGTTTTGGGACGTGACATTCCTCCGTCTGCTCGAGAAAGATTGAGGAAGCAGTTTGTTGAGTTGCACTAGGACAATACTCCTTTGGCACAATTTTTTAGGCGAGGTCGAGGAGCGTCGTTGTCTTGAGTTTGAAGGAAGGTTGTGTGATGATTATCACACCTTGGTAGAGACGGTGGCTCACGTGGAAGCAGTGAATCTTAGTATTGGTCAAGATAAGGAAGAAGAGAGCATATCAGCAAATCCGACTGTTCGGGGAAGTAGTAGACCTAGTAAGAATTGGAGATAGGCTAGATCTCAAGCACAGGCATAGTTATTGCCTCAACCTATTTTTGTTTCTTCGGACATGTCCTTTGGGAGGTCCAATCAGACTTAGGCGTCTTTGAGTCAATCGCAGAATAAAGGACCACCTACTTGTTCTAGGTATGGTTAGTCAGGCCATATTCGGCGTCGTAGCCCTTTGAGTGGGTAGAGCCAGTTTTAATAGTCCAAATAGGGACGCTGGTGATGTTATAGTGTAGTGGAGTGTTATTGTTTTGTAATGTAATGTGATGTTATTTTATTTAGGGCTTTATGCCTACAGATGTTGCATATATATGTATATGCACTACAACAAAACTGGGTTTTTACGGTTTCACATCAACAACATACAATAAATGCAAGCCATGGTTTCTCACTTATACGATTTGCTTTTTTTGCACGTCGTAAATAATTTTCCAACTATGGATTGTCTATTGCGTAGGCCATGAATGGTAGTAATGATGATTTTTTTACAGCTTGCAATGTTTGTCGTAAATAATAAAACTTTCTATGATATGCATATAGCATGTGGTTAATACATCAACTATACACGACACACATACATCATTCGTGAAATGTATTGCACTTTTCATAGAGCACACAACGCTCGTCGTTAAAAGTATTGCACTTTTTACGACACACTCAACACCTGCCATTAAAAGTATTGCATTTTTACGATGAATAATGCATGTTGTGAATGTTATGACCGAAAAAAAGTAGTTGCCAAAATGAAAAACTCTAGTGCCAAAACACCAAAAAAATATATTTAAAAAAATGAAGGGAAGAGAGGGGTCTGAGCAGAGAACGGGTTAGGCACAGAAGAGAAGAGAAGGGTTTGAAGAAGCAAAATCGCAGGGAAAGAGAAGGGTCTAAGCACCGAATATTGTTAAAAACATTCACTCCTTGGCTTCTAATGGCTGAACATAGAATATTATTTAAGGAGGAAAATCGAGAAAAGAGGGAGAAGCGAGAGGCTTCGAACGGTCAGGTTTCAAATGGTGCTCTCTCTCTCTCTCTCTTCACCCCACTCTCATACTCTCTCTTATATGCCCTACCATACCACCAATTTCTAGGGTTTATACATCTCGTTGTGGTACATCGACCCAATTGAGAGTTCTGAGAAGCCATGGACGAAGAGACACCACTTGTTGCTGAACACTTGGATTTTGAAACCCTAACCAAGAGCCTTCTTGTTGATTTTCTTGGGTCATGGTGTTACTTAGAACTTGGAGAATACTATCAAAAACTGTGAGTTCTAACATTGCTTGTTGTCATTTTTTAAGTAAATTTTTGTTTTCTGAAGCAAAATTTGATTTGATTAATGTTTTTTTTTTTTTCTAGAGTTTAGTTGATCATTTTTAGCCTTTAAACTATCGATTTCATCTATTTAGTGTTCTAGGTTCTAGAGTGTTCTATTTCATCTATTTATATATGTATACATACTCATATATATTTGATTGAGTTGGTTAGAATTGATACTAGTCTTGCCCCCAATCCCTAATTAATGTGTTCAATTTCATGTGCATATATAGTGCTTGGTTGTTGTAGACAACGTGTTTGACAAAAGTCCCAAGTGAGATGAGATTCCTCTTGCTTTGATTCTCTTTTCTGACAAACCAAATAGAGTATTTTTCTCATTTGATTACTCTGGTTGATCGTATGTTACAATTTTTAGCCTAATTTGTACTCTCTCTTTTTTTTTTTATCTGTTAAAAATGGTTGAGAGGAAAAGTGAAAACTGTTCCTTCTGGGGATAGTTTGGTGATAATAGGGAGCACCAAGGCAGAAATCCCCCCTGGGAAGACAATCACTTTGTCATCCCTTATTGCTCGAAGATTGGTAAGTTTATTCAATCTGCAATATTTGTTTCATATTTCGCACCTTATGGTCATCTTATTTTTTTCTTTATTTAATCCTTTCCCATTTACATTTCTAGGCCCGTAGATGTGGTGTTGCTAAGCCATTTGCATGGGAAAGTAGAGAGTATTTAAGGAAACTGTGTATGGGAAATGTGCTCATTTAAATGCTTTAGCTATAGCTATGATTGCAATCTATCATTTTCCTAATGAATGAGTAGGACATTTTTAGATTTGAACCAATCTACTTTTGAATAGGATGTCACATTCAAAGTGGATTATATTGTACCATCTATTGGGCAAGAGTTTGGCTTTGTTTTCCTTGGTGATAAGAATGTTGCATTGATGGTTGTTTCTGATGGTTGGGTAAAGGTATATTACTCTTGATTTGTGCATACATTTTTTATTTTAATATCTAATTTTGGTTGTCTATGGGTGGACAATTGTTGAATTTTCTAGGTGCAGGTTAAAGAGCAGGGTCAACAGAAAGGAGATGCTAGTCCTTTCTTAGCCGAACTGCTACGTCTTGAAGAGCCAGCCAAGCAACAAGGGCTAGGATGTTGGACCAGGGTTAGTCTAAGTTCTTTACTTCCGTTTTCTCCCCATACTCTTCCCGTTTTTCTAGTACAATGGAGCACCTATAGTATAAGTTCTGTACCTTTCCCTTTTATTTTGTTCATGCCATAATAGCAACATAGTGCACTTGCACTATAAAAACCCATTCTTGACTTGCGCTAAGAAATTTATAGTAGTGTTTTTGTTTTCAAAAAAATGAGTGCTATGCTGACAGGCTTGCCAACTGTTACTGGTTAAAAGCAACTCTATATAAGTTTCCTTTCAATTAAAACAAGTGAAGTTATGGAGCAGTCATCCATAATATTGAACATTAAGGAAGAATGACTCTTGTTTTGACAGGCTAATAGTTTAGGTCTTAGATGTTACCAGATTTCTTGATTGCTATGGATAACTTCATTTATTTAGGCGTGTAAGTCATGTCTATATAATTGGTCACTATAAGGTGGATTTGAGTGATAGATTTTTTCTTAATAAAATCATTGAAATACTCTCTTGACATTTTCCTGCTGCAAATGTTGGGGAAACCATATCCTTTGAAAGTAAAAAAGAAAACTGCATTATTATAGTAATCCATGAGGAGTTAAACTTTGGTCCTTTTACTTTGAAAACACCACACCTAGCCACAGATTGCAAGTCATTTGCTTTAGGTGTCCTGTTTTCTAGTTTTAATAAATGCTTTACCAATGATGAAGAGATTAAATGAGGAACATTTTCAATAGGAAACTGACAATAATTGGTTGAGAGAGAGCATCATATATTATTAGAAAGAGAATATTGATGATTTTAATACTACCTTCTCCCTTTTTATTTTGTTGAGAGAAGTGTATGCTTCTCCCTTTCGTTGGTTGTTGTTTAATAATTATTATTATTTTAAGTTTGTGAAACAATTGCCTGAGCAACACTACACAAAATGGATTTTTAAACTATTTTTTTTTTCTTTTTTAAGGGACTAAAAATTGGAAAAAAAGTGTACTTGGAAATGGCACCACATATGCCATAAGTCCTCTTCTCTTTCCTCTGTGGTTCTTGAATTGTCTTTTTTATCTATGTTAGGATGACTGTTGCTGACTCTTTTTGTCTATTATGTTTTATCTCATTACTGGTATTGAGGCAGTGTTCATATGATATAGAGAAGAACTATGGTTTAAGTAATTTATCGGTCAAACAAGAAAGCTCACTAGTGATGGACAATAATGAACTTCTTTGCCAGCAAGAAAGCACCTTATAAGTAGGGCCCAGGACCTTGTTGTTTATTTCTTTTTGTTTAATAGTAAACATAAGATATGTGAACTTCTGGGAAAGGGAAAGGAGTGTGGAAGATAGTTCTTCTTTTTCTTCTTCTTCTTATTCCTCGCACCTGTAAGATACTTGAATAACAGAGTTTTTTACAAAAGAGAAAGTTCCTGAGGATATTATTGTTGTAAATATTGTTAACATGATCAGGTTTAGAGTTCTATCTCTCAAAAACTTGAAGAGAAATTCAAAGGATGAGTGGTTTTTGTCCAAATGGAGACTTTTAGCCTCTATCCTTAAAGAGGCTTCAACTTTAGGAGTTGGCTGTGTTTTGTAACCTTTTTGTTGCAGGTCATTTTTTTTTTCCACCCATGTGTGCTGGTGTATGGCTGCTATTGAATTAAAAAATGTAGAAGATAGGAGTTTTAAGGGTTGTGATGTGAGATTCCATATTCTGGGTTGAGTGGCTATGAGCTCAAAATGAGTTTTGTATGTACTGTGTTTTTCTTAATTGTTTGCTATGCAGGTTGCAAAGCTGTCCTTCATTTAGGGCAAGAGAGTTGAGTTTTGCGAGCACATACTTAGGGTATGGAGTTGGCTATGAGTTGTGGGTTAAGAGAAGGTAAGTTATAAATTGTGTCTTAACTTTGTTGGTTTTGCAAGTTCTCCATCGCTGGTGCTATTGTTAGGGAATTCTTTGTTTTGTGAGCCTAGTGTTTGTGAGGATAAATTTTTGTTTTTTGCATTTCACTATTATTTATTTTCCTGCTGAGAGTTTGAGTTCGTGGGTCGAGTGATCTAAGTATATACTAAGTGTGGTTGCTGCTAGTTCATTTCATCTTGCTTATTGTGTTTGGATATTCCAGGTTGTGCAGATGGTTTGGCTGGGAATGATCTAGGTAGCCCAGTGAATTTTCAGCAAATTCTTCTTGGTTTTACCAGAGAGTGATGGTGCTGTATGGGAGCCAAGCTGCAACTCTGCGCCCATTCCAATTCTAGTTCTTTGTGCCTTAGGTCAATCCGTTGTTCTATTTATTTTCTTTCCTCCTCTCAATGTTTTGTGATTTTGGAAATTTTCTTTTTATTTCAATTGTGTGTCAGTGTTACTGTCCCTTCTTCTACAAGTTGTGCAGGAGATTTGTTCTTTGGGTAGTTGTCGGTTATGGTGTCCCCATGAAGCTTGTTATTCTGCTGTAACCAGATAGTGATATATGTTATGATCCTGAAGGCCTTGGTACAGAGCTATCGCGGCTACTCATACATATGGAGGCTTTTTAGTTTGTCTACAGGTCTTTGTGTTGCCACTGCTTATTGGTTGTGATGAAGTAATGCCTTGGCTCAGTTGTTTGGAATTAGTGGGTTTTGCTTTCCTGGTTTTCTCTGTTTGCTGATATGGGCCCTTTTGTTCTTGTTCTGCCTCCATATTTTCTTTTAGATATGGATGTTGAACAGGTTGTTTTTTCTGTCTTCTAGGTCTTTAGCTTGGTTGTAGTTTTTGTTAGTTTGGTTTTATTGTATAGCTATGGTAGGGCCTGGGGTATGCCCCTTGGAATCCTGTATATTTTCCTATTTTATTTTATGACTTATTCACCAAAAAAAAAATGTATATTTTGGTGTTTGATTAATGCTTATATATATTTACATTTGTGAAGCTTGTTTGTAATGTTTTCTCAGATTATACAGAACATGTGAAATAAAACCTGCTGAATATATATATATATATTTTTAAAATATACATATTCTACGACATGCAAAAAATGTTGTGAAACTTGGGCTATCTACGGCAGGCAAAATAGGTTATTGTATTATATATTTAACGACTAGTACTGAACATTGTGGTTTATCCCTTGAATTAACAGCGCAAAAGTTGTTGTAGAAAAGTCAAAAATGACGCACAAAATCCGCTGTTAAAGGGTTTTTAACGGTGTACTACGACATGTCGTTGAAGTGAATGACTTTCTATGACTGGTCGTAACACGGCTTTACCTTGCACATCATAGAATCGTTTTCACGACGTGCATTTGGTGCCGTAAAATCATTTTTTGTTGTAGTGATGTGTTGTTGTGAACCCAAATGGTATGGGCATGTAATTAATCTTGAACTTGCTTGTATTGTGTTGAAAAGTGTTGTACGGATTAGAATCCTAGTTTTATTATGATGATTATTTTCTAGAGTTAAGCATGTGTTGGCTTATGATGTCTTGGATTGATTTAGAGTTGTTTGTTGAGAAGCAAATATTTATTTATCATTTTGACTAGTCTTGAATGTAGTGAGGATGCATTGTATGGGTTTAAGTGTGTTTTTTTTAGGGTGGTGTGATACCTTACGCTTATGTGAGATGGGTAAGAGTTACCTGGTGGATTGTGAAAGTGTTTGGGGGAGAGTGTGAGACTGGTGTCTCTTAATGAAGATGGTAGTGTTCGTTTTGTGATTCGTTGAGACTTAGTAGTTGTGAGTGGATGTAATTCAGTGATGACACTTAAATGTTGGGTGGTATTGCTAGTAATTGTGTAGGGTTTGTGAGAGGAATGAGAAATTCTTGGTTGGATATTGGGAATATTCCTTGGGGAAAGGCACAGTTATAATTCTAGAAGATGAGTATAGTGTTGGTGATGAGTGTTTTGTGTATATGAGGTTATGTGAATTACAATTGACCTTATTGGTTGTTTGCGCATGATGTGATAAGTGTATTTGCCATATAGGTATATGAATGGTGGTTTGTTTGGAGAGCAAGAGTGGTGTGGTCCAATCTTAAGGAATCTAGTGTGATTCAAGAAATATGTGGGTATGTGGGTTTGTGTGTGAAACTCCGTCTTGGAGCAAAAAGTGCTAGGTAACATGTCGGTGTTGGGTACCGAGTGTTAAGGATTGTTGAGTTAGTTAGTTGGTTGGTTGGTTGTTTTCGGCAGTGGGTTAACACATAGTCATCTCGAGAGTAGCTTGGAATTAAACATAAGGTTTGTCTAGTTGATTAGCGCTATTGTGTGGACTTGTGAGTGTTAAGTCTCGTGTAGCCAAATTTGAAGTTAGTGTGAGTTGAGGGTAACCGGGTTGGGGTTACATGTTGAGGCCTTTGTGTTATGAGCGTTTTTGCGCCATTGTGTGATTGATAGATGGTGATGGGATGAGGCTCCCAAGAATTTGTAAACTTTATTTGTGTTTCACTGTATTATTAGCACAGTTGTTATTTCTATTAATTTGTTGTTATGTTGTGGAATCACTATAAGAGTGATGGGTGTTGTTGGGTGACGATTGAGGTTCACCAATTGTTTTATGTTGAGAAATGAATTCGGAAAATGAATTTTTCCTTTTGTTGTAGCCTCTAATGGCGGTGTTGAATTGTAATGTTGTGGATTTAATCTAAGTAGTAATAAAGGATTTTGATGTGTAGTATATTTGATTTAATAAAAGCTGAATCTAACAAATATGAGAATGTGAACGATCATGTGTTCTGAATAATACTTTATTTTGTTTTCAGAGGACAGTTGCAAAATTTTAAGTTTTACGTAGAAATCGAAAACGCATTTTGGTTATGAGCAATGCATGTTTCAGCACCTTTTTAGGAAGGAAAAAACAAATTATATACAAAAGTAAGATTTTCAAAGAAAATGAGAAAAATGAGAATTTTTTTTTTTTACATGGATGTGTTGTGAATTATGTCACTTTTCATGGTTTGTTTGTGTAGTGACTTAGCTTGGATTGGTGGTCGTGTGTTTAGGTGTTTTGTTTTGAAGAGGGTTTAGTGTTGTTGGGGCTTATTGTGTGCATTGCCTTTTGGGTCATGTTTTCGTGGTAAGTCTTCTTCTTTTGTGAGAGTTAATCGAGAGTTTTGTTATGATGGTGGTTTTCTTTTCCATAGTGCTCGGGTGTTGAGTGCTTAGTGGTGGTTGACCTCTTTCTTGTATTCTTGTTGTTCAAGTGTCTTTGGGGCCCCGAGGTGTTGGAGTGGGATTTGAAAAATTATCCTAAGTATGCATCTAGGCTTGGATTGGTGGTTGTATTTATTTTTTGGGTTTGGTTTGCCTTGTGTTGCGGGTATTCTTAAATTTCGAGGATGAAATTTCTTAAAGCAGGGAGATTATAATGACTTGGGTTAGACCCGACCCTTTCATGTTCTTGGATTCGTGATTCGATACTCTTTATCGTTGTCTATACTCCTTAGCTTGTTGTTGTTGAATTTAGAGTTGTTGGTTGTGTTGTGAACAACTTTGTAGTTCATTTTTTTTAAAGGAAATCATGTATGTTTTTCTTTAGGTTCGCTCGAGCAGTATTTCTTCTCGAGTCATCTTTTGCAGTCTACAAAAATTCTAGAAATGGGTGTAAGGTCCCAGTGTCCCACATTGGGAATGAATGGGGAGTTCCTTGGCTATAAAAGTAAAAACCTGGACCCTTATATAGCATCGAGGCCTTTTCCCGAGTGGTGAGATCCCTAGCAGAACTCCCCAGTTAAGCGTGCTTAGGCTGGAGTAGTTTTGGGATGGGTAACCCACTAGGGAGAACAAATCCGTGCGCGCGTGGCCTAAAGCGGACAATATTGATGACGTGTGAAGGGTTGGGCCGTTACAAATGGTATCAGAGCCGACTCTTCGAAGTATCGAGTGTTGGCCTTTGGCGTCTCTCGGTGTATATGAGCGGGCTAACGAACTAACATGCTACTGCACGGGGACGTGTAGCCTTAAGGGGGGTAAATTGTAAGGTCCCAGTGTCCTACATCGGGAATGGAGGGGGAGTTTCTAGGCTATAAAAGTAAAAACCTAGACCCTTATATAGCATCGAGGCCTTTTCCCAGGTGGTGTGATTCCTAACAAAACTTCCCAGTGAAGCGTGCTTAGGCTGGAGTAGTTCTGGGATGGGTGACCGATTGTGAAGAACAAATTCGTGCAGGCGTGGCTTAAAGCGGACAATATCGATGACATGTGAAAGGTTGGGGCGTTACAATGGATCATATTGAGCTATGTTTTGGTCGCACGAGCAGTCTCAATTAAAATTTTTTTTTTCTTGGTTGATGTTTAAGTGGTGTTTTGGTTGCTCGAGCGGTCTATGCGTATATCAGATCGGGGAGACGGGTTTTTTTGTTTGTCACTTTTTTCATCTCCTCATTCTCTCTAAAATATTTTTGAATCTAATTTATTCTCTCTCTAGTTCTTCCGTAAAACCCTCACATACACCTTAATCCATTGATTTCACGAACCATATTGCTTTGGAGTAAAACAAAGAGCTCGGCATGGGCTTATATTCAATTTGAGCAGATCGTCGTTTTATCGTCGGTGATTTTTGGATTGTCTCATCTTCTCTTTAAGAGATGGAGATTTCTTTGTTCGTTTTCAATACCTTATTATAGATACACATATGGTAGTTTTTATAGCATTTGAAAATAAGTTTGTTAAGAAATTTTACAAAAAGCATGATAGAGGTTTGGGGTTTGGATTTTGGGAGTTGGAATTGGATGAGTTATGGGCATTTCGGTTAATTGAGAGGTAGCTAGGCAAGTTCGTGTTGAGGGTGGGAAAAAGCCCTAATTTATCATTATGGGCTTAATTAATCTTAAATGGGTGAAGTTGTGTAATAACTGAGTTATGTGTTAAAGAATTGGAATAGTGGTTTAGTTATTAAAATGAAACTTAATTGGGTTTAGTAGTGGTTTTGATTAACTTTGTATTGTAGTTGCATTTTATGAATTAGATTGGTTTAAGGAAAAATGTGAAGTTTTGGCCAAGGGTGGATGTAATTGATGGTTTTGAAATAACGGATTTAGTTTTGGAAATAAAATAGTGTGTAACTCTTTCATGAAATGGAATGAGAAATGGTTGATTTAAAAAGGTGGAATTAGTTATGGATTTATATTGTATCAATCGTGTATTTATTTATTTGTTTAGTGGTTTTGTCATTGGTCATCAGTGGATGATGATATATTGTTGTTGTTGAGTAGATGATGTGTATGTATTACACTTGTACAGTATTATATAGTTTAGCATGTTGTGCTATTATTGTGTTGTTGTTTAGGGGTCTATTTCCCTCCAGGTGGGGCCGGTAAAGCGTGGCGCTTTGATAAAGCTTCCTCATCCCTTCCGGTTTTCTAGACCTATTGATAACAAATTATCTTCTCGACACATCGTTGGATCTAAAAAATGGGTCTAATTTTTGAGACTGAATAGCAACGCTCTAAATAAAAAGATTAAAAAATAAAATAAAAAAAATGACAGAATATGTTGGACACATTAATTTCAAAATTACATGAATTATAAAAAATGAATTAAATCGTGAATCAATTGTGAATCGTGCGATTCACCATAAATTCACTCTCAAAATAGATTCTCCAATAGTTTCGTATCAACTCTGTATAAGTTACGAATCGAATCGTTGGATCATAAATCATAAGATTAAGATAAGAGAGCTCTTATATATTTGCTCACTGAATTTGAGTGATAAAATGATTGATCAATGTTGTTGGTTTGGATCAAACTCTGAATCCATGACAAGTTATTGAATTGAAACTCCGTAGCAAATTGGCTTCTGGTAACCATAGTATGTATGTAATACAACTCATTAATGTTATTATTTAAAATATAGATAAATTAATATATTCCAGACTCATTCTCCTGCATAAGCAAGCAGAAATTTCAGAGAAAGTGAATCCTCTGAGCCTCATCCATGTTTGAACTGAACAACACTTTGAGGTGGGTGATCAGTAGTACAGACCAGGAGCTGCATGCTTATTCCTGGTTAGCAGAGATTGGAATGGAGGATGAGAGAATGATCCATTGAGGAATGAGTCAGCGAGCACCTTATACATGGCTTCAGTGAGGTGAACTCCATCCCAATTGATATAGTGAGATGGGTCAGGGCAGGAGGTGGAGAAGGGTGAGCCACAGGCACTGAACACTTGAAAGTTGTAGGGACCGCCCCCAGCTCCACAGCAAGCTTTGAAAGGCTCCTTGAAGCCGTACTTGGCTGAATTCTTCATGACATTGCGGTAGGCGTTCCAGTAATCGGCATAGACAATGACCGCTTGAGGAAACCGGGCTCTCAGATCTTGCAACTTGGACTGGAGCACAGCGTTGTGGCTGTAGCTTTGCTTGTTTACACTTGCCACACACCCCATGTCGTCTCTGTCATTTTCTGGAGCCAGTGCCAATGCCAGGGGCAAGCAACCTGTTGTGGGCAGACCTTGTACCACAATGTACTTTGCTCCCTTTGTCAACAATGCCTGTGAACGCAACACAAACACAGACACTATGATGTAACAAATGAAATGATTCAAGTTTAGGTCAAAACTTTTGACACTACCATGTCAATTAACACGACTGTGAATTCCATCTCTACTACAGTTAAAAGGCATTCAGATCAGACAAGCAGCTGTTAGTTAGTTAAGGTGGGTTAGTTCTCAATACGACACGAAAAATAACTCAAATAGGAAAATGATATGTCGTTTGTTTGTTCCTTTTTTTTTTATTTATTTAAAGAATACCAATCCTAATTGAAATCTGTATTGAGAAGAGCTTCTAGGGCTGTTGGGAAGTAAATCCATGTTCTCTCTCATTGTCCTCGTTGTTCTCTCTGAATTATCACTTCGTTTGCCTTCAGTCAAGAAATCGACCAATCTCAGTGTCTTCTCTGTGGGTCTTCTTCAGTCAAGAAATCAATTCACACGATCAACAATAACAAGAAAGAAGACGGAATAGGTAAAATCCAAACTATTAATCAAACAAAAAATGCTTAATGGGTTTGCTTTTGCTCTGAAAGTGTAAGAGGAACAATGGAAAAAAACGCACTAAAACGCGGGTGATAGAAATAAAATAAAACCCAAAAGCAAAAGCCGAAGCGGATGTGTGTTTATATATAGGGCATTGAGTTAGACCCCCTTAAAATACCCATTTCCACAACCTCTTACATATATGAAGGTTGGGGATTGGGTGAGAAGAAAAAAAAAAAAAAAAATTGACCAATCAAAACTAAAAGGGGTGAAAGGGGTGACCCCAAAAGGGAGTCTCAACCTTTGTTCATAAATAAATACACACATTTTAACGTTTTTTCACCTACTAGTAATCATGACATGTTTGATGAAAGGAAAGTGTTTGGGAGGTTAATGTGTATACTATATGCATTTATGTAAGCTTTTATAAATATAAGTTAGTTATTTTACAAAATTGTATAAGTTCTCACAAATATATATATATATAAGTTGTGATTATTTTAAAATTTTATGGATTAACTTACGTATGTTTGTGAAAATTTACATAATTTTATAAGATAACTTGTAAATATTTGTGACAACTTACACAAGTACATATGGTAACACTTAAAAATTATCCTTGACAGAAAAAGTAAAAAAAAAAAAAACTTTTGGTACCAAACGGTCCTTTTGTTTTCTATTTGAGATAAAAATAAAAAATGATTAATCAATCATGAAATTAAGAAAATAAAAAGAGTAAATTATATTAATAGTCTTTATATTTTGATTCTTATGTTATTTTGGTTTGTGTAATTTTAATTTGTTCGATTTTGACGATTAATGTATGAATTTTTTCAATTTGGTTTAATTGATTAGAATTTATAATATTTTTTGATAAAAAAATATGTACATAAATAACTAACATGTGTCATTCTTTTATAGTTTAAATTATAAATTTTTTTAGTGAGATAACCTCAACTAAAACTTTTAGTGAATTATTTTCTTGGGCGAATTACACTAACAGTCCATATAGTTTGGGACTCATGTCGCTCTGGTCTCTAACTTTTTAATTATGACACATTTGACCATGAATTTTTAATCTTATTCCAAATAAGAACAATTGAAGATACCATTACTCAATTTCAAAGGCAAAGTCGTCAATTTAATAAAATATTAATTTGACAAAAATAAATGTTAAAAAAATATTTTTAAAATTTTAAAAATATATCCACCAAAGATAAAATTATGTAAAATTGATAAATTTTTTAGACATTTGTTTATTTATTTTTTAACAAAATTAATTCTTATTATGTGTTTTGATGATAATCATGTTGCTAAACTTTTAATGTGTAATCGATATATTTAATATATGAAATGTTTTTAGTTTTGGATTTTTTGATTTAATGGATTAGTTTAATAATATCAAAGTTGTCGCCATATTTGATTTTTGGAAAAATAGAAACTAATTTAATGAAAATAACAACAACACTCATTACATGATCATCATCCAAACACACTTAATAAAAATTAACTTCGTAAAAAAAAAAATAAATGTCTAAAAATTTTTATCAATTTTACATAATTTTATCTTTAGTAGGTAGAAATAATTTGTAAAAATTTAAAAATATTTTCTTGACATTTATTTTTGTCAAATTAGTTTATGTTTTATCAAATTGACGACTTTACCCTTGAAATTGAGCAATGGTATCGTCAATTCTCCTTATTTGGAACAAGATTCAAAATTTAGGATCAAATGTGTCACAATTAAAAAGTCAGGGATTAAAGTGACACAAGGTCCAAACTATGGGAACCGTTAGTGTAATTCGCCATATTTTCTTTCACAAATCTTAGACCTCATCTGGCAAGTAGTGATTTTAGCCAAAAAGTCAAAATGTTACTAAAAAAATCAAAAAGTTAACAGCCTATCTCAAAAAGTCAAAAAAAAATTTTTCTCTCTACCTTTTGCACATTTTTTCGTAAAAAACTAAAAAATCATTTGAAACATATAATTTTTTTTACATCACATTTTACTGAAAAAGTCAAAAAATTACTAAAAAAACATGTTTCCAAAGGAGGCCTTAATCGGCATTATTAATTGACTAGATTGAAAAAAAATAAAATTAATTAAGAATAAAAATTGAATTAATTGAAATGATAATGACTAAAATGATACCATGGGAAAAATTGAGAGATTATCCATATGATTTGCCAATGAAAAATTAAATGATTTTATGAATCGGACCAGAAGATTGTCTTTGATTAGCAACAATGATAAGGAAAGAAGGATATGCTTCTGGTTCTTTGACATAAAAAATATTTAACACCATGGGAACCGACTCAAATCACGACCACACCCTAACTTCGACCACTTGCATTAATCAATCATGAAGGTGAAGAGCTTGTTTTGGGCATACAAATTTTGGTAAAACTGTAGCTCTGCAACTGCAAAAAGGCAGGCAGGGGAGGGGAGAGAAAGGAAAATTGAATGGTTGGTTGATTGGTTGTTTTAGGGGTGTTGAAAATATCTAGAGAATCGAAAAATTGATCTAAATTGACCTCTTTGAGTGGGTTCGGTTGGTTTTTTAGTGCATTGGTTTGGTTCCGAGTGTTCAAATTGTCAAAATCCGGAGGATTGAGTTAGTTCTTAATTTAAGCCTTATTTCAACTGAACAAACCTGAGAACCCAACTTATATATATATATATTTATTTATTTATATTGACAGGTTTTTATATTACAATGGTCTTGTATGTTACTTCAAATTTCTCTTTTCATGAAATTTGTACAATTGAACAAATTTTGAAGGATTGGTCCAAGAATTGTTTCAAGTTAAATGATTTAACCTATTGATAAAGTAAATAATTTAATGTGAAAAATAAGAGAACTCATGAACCGTATATATGTATTATAAAATGTTAGACTCTGCTTCAAATTCTTCTTTAAATAAGATGAGTCAAAATTCAAATGAAATGAAAATTGATAAGCCCAGTAATAATAATTGTGGTGAACATGTGAAATCTCTTCAATCCGAATTGTTAACTACTTGGAAGATGAAGAAAATGTTGATACAAAATCAGAAATAGGCAAATACGTGGAAGAAAATGTTGATGCAAAATAGAGGAAGACAAACTAAAAGAAAATGTTGATTCAATTATTTTTAATATAATGGAACCGGGGTTCCAAACTAAACTAAACCGAGCTGTATTGGGTTAGTTTGGATTGATTCTGATGTATGATTGATTTGGTTAAGAGTCTAAAAACTTGAAATTGATTATGACTGGGTTAATTCCAGAATTAGTGTCAAACCGAATAAAACTAACCAACCAACACCCCTGGGTTTGTTGGTTGCTTAGAGAGAGAGATAGAGAGAGAGGGAGGGAGAGGGAGAGGGAGATTAATTACCTGTAGAAACCCTGTGACACTCTTGATTGCAAGCTGTTGGATGGTGGTGCCGGAAACAGTAGATCCAATGGTATAAGCATAGTCATTGGCTCCAATTTCGCCAACCCAGAAGAGAGCATCATTGATTGCTGCATTGCATTGGGTGGTTGAGGTAGTTGTTGTGGCGCCTCTTCCTCCTTTACACCCCTGAGACTCCAAGAAGTTGTTGAACCAAGTGAGCTGGGTTTGAAGGGACTGAGGAGTGATGTTGAGTGTGAGGTTCTTCTTCACAAAGAAACTGTGTATTATTGCAGTAGAACCAGCAACAGCGAAGTTGACACCCATTGACGATGACTTTTGGTTGCTGTTAATATGACGGAGGTAAGGTGGCAAGTATGGGAGGGACAGGGATTGTGCTACGAAGTCGATGACGAGGCGGCCATCGGAGTAGCGGTTGGTGGAGTGGTGGAAGAACGTGCGGCCGTAAGGGAGGTTTGATACATAGTTGAAGCCACTTGGGCCGGTGGTGGAGCCTGTGTTGCCCGTGTCGGTGTACGAGTCTCCGAACGCGTACATCTTCTTAAAGGGGCCTGCCTGTGGTTGTGGTTGAAAGGTAGCAGCAGAAGCACAACCACAACAGAAGAAGAGGATGAAGAGGGGGGTGATGGTCACGGTCATGGCTATTTGGGGAGACAAAGTTGTTAACGGGGGAGAACCCATTGTATTCTATCGAGCTCAACAAGGCCTTCGGGTTCACCTAGACTTGCATGCTCTTTGTGGGCGTTATATCTATATATATACACACGCTAGTTTAAAAGGCTCACGGTTATTATTATATTGTTATAGTAGGTTTAAATTTTATATTTTCATAATTTTAAAAAAAATTAGAATATTATTTTATAAAATTGAATAGAATAAATCATTAGATATATGATAGAATTATATGGTGTACTATATATCATTTTTTGATTTTTTATACGCCTAATTTTATTATTAGATCATTTTTGATGAATTTATGACTCTTTAACATTTCTTCTGAATTTATAAAAGAAAGAAAAATGGTGTGTACCTTTTCTCAAAAGATAACTATAAAACAAATACTAAAATAATTTCTCAATCTAAAAAAAAAAAACTGGTAAGATAATTCACTGAACTAATAAAGAAACAAAATAATATATATATATATATATACAAATGACCAATTTTATTTATACATCAATCATACACGCATAATAAATGAAAAATAACCATTAATAATTTTTGATGATATAAAAAATATTTTTCAATTAACTATTTTGTTAATAAACAAAGTATTAAGTCAATTAACAGTTTTTAATTATATGAGAAATATTTTTCAATAAATAATTTTGCTAATTTATTATTATATAGGAGAACCGGTTTTTTTTTTTTTTTTTTTTTTTTTTAAATCAAAATTTATAACAAACGATAGTTGTAATTTCTAGTATTATATGACTGATTTATAATTTAAACAAATCTTATGGATGTATTTATAATTTGTTAAAAAATAAAATATTTATATTTCATGATTAACTAAGAATGTTTGTATACTTACGAAAAATTTCACTCAACATATAGACCACTATTAATAAATTATTTAAAATAAAAAGATAAAATTGAAAAAAAAAATAAAAATAAAAATCGAATCTCAAGCAGATACAAACATAGGACCAAAATCCCCTCTAGTCTAGAATGCTCTTTGTGGCCTAAATGGAGAAATTGCATTCTAGTTTGAAAAAATAATTTTATTTTTTGTATAGCACAAATTATTATTTTGGTCTAGTGTATCGTATTTGTACTAAAAAAAGATTTCACTTATAATATCTTACTTGATTGATTGCAATGAGATGGAATAGAATAGAATAGTGATTCTTTAGGCTTTATTACAAAATAATCATTCTATTAAAATAATAAAAAATCATTTCATTTAATTTCATTTTATTCTAATGAGCTAGACACTCCCTTAATGTTTGATGTTTAGATAAAATAAATCAAACTCTATAAGTTTGACATAATTATATTAGGTTTCATTTCATTAATATTTAATTCATAAAATACTTAGTAATATTTTTCATCAATAATTTGTTAGTCGTGTGAATGCAAAATGATATGCTCATTTTACATTAAGTCTATATTTTAAACTTGTTTATTTTTGAATTCACATATCATATGTATTAGTTCCAATTACTTTAAAGTTATTAAAAATGAGGTCAGTATAATTATACCAAATTAGTAGAGTTTTTTTTAAATGTATTTTCTCTAAACATGATGCAATCAATCTCTAATTTTCTTAAATGTCATAAATTAAAATATTAAAATATTACGCTTAGTACTCATTTGTAACTTATTATTATTATTATTAAGGAGTTTTCTTAAGTGTGCAAGTGCACACCATGTGCCACTTACACAAAAAGTGTAAGTGTAAGGTTTAATTTTTTAAAAAAGGTGTAAGTGTAAGGTTTAATTTTTCACAAAAGGTGTAAGTGTAAGGTGTAAGTGTAAGTGTAAGGTATAAGGTGTAAGGTGTAAGTTGCACACCATAACCAAACCCTATTATTAAATATCTCCTTATATCTTTTAATTTTCAACAGTTATTAATCATAATTCCTATTATTTTATAGGTTTTTGTTCAAAGCATTTCTATCCAAAATCAAAATTAGATCCACTTTTTAAGTCCATAGTGTAGACCGCTCGAATTCCGTTCCACGCGCGAGGGCGCGAATTGTGTTCTAGTTATTATAGTTCGGACTCCTGTCACGATTCTGAATCTAATCTTACAAAGTGCAATGTAAGACTGATAAATCACCAAAGAGTTCAAATCCGGCAAATCATTTTGAAAAATCGATTTTAATCAAAAAGCGCCAAACATGGACTGCTTTGCCAGATTTCAGAGTCGCTACCTAAATATTTTGTTTTGGAAAATTTAAGAAACCCTGACTCGTGTCTAAGGCCACGTATCCATTATCACCAAAGTTGCCTCGGCTTGGGAACTTGGGTACGAGAGAGGAAGGTCCTGAAATGAGCACCCCCGCTCGTCCGATCAAAGGATCGGCAGCCTTGGTGGCCGGTCGGCAGCTTTGATGGCCGGTCGACCACTACTTCCTGCAATTTCTCCTTTTGCTGCAACAGAGCACAAACAGAGGCATGACAATATATTTGCAAGGAAATGTGTGTGTAACTACACTCCTTATCATGTCTTAAGCTCAAAGGAGTGTAGTGCTCGGCTCTCGAGCCACCAATCACGTATCTCAATGGATGATGGCCAAAGAGCCAAGCTTGCACAATGTTAATGAATGCACAAGTAACACATAAGACTCAAGAGGCCTCCACCCTATCATGCATAATCAAGGGGGACGACGACTAAGAAATGAGGCACGTTTCATCACTTCAAGTATGAAACATCCCTCGTTTCTTGTGTTTGGATTAACGTCCGATCCAAACACATGTAACACAAACATGTTATCTTGGCATGCTTTACTTTGATTCATTTTGTTTACTCATTTTAACAGTACCAATCTATTCATTAATCAACTTGTCCAAATATGAGAGTCCTCTAATGCGAGAGAAGTCTATCAAAGAGAATGGTTTAAAGCATGAGAGAGACCAATGCCTTTGATTAGGAGTAACCCTCAAAAGAGGGTTGAAGCCATTTAAGCATAGGCCTCAATCTCAAGCATTAAACACAACCTCAAGACTAATCAATCCTCAAAACAAATCAAAAATGAAAAAATGAGGGTGATGGCAGATTTTTTAGTGCTAAAGTGGCATGATAAACAAGACTCTAACATGAAAACATGTAACAACCCTCGTACTGATTACCGATTGATTACTGATTATTACTGAATTAACCACTGATTACTGTTAAACAGAGACTGAATATGATTGGTAATTGAACCGACTGAATTACTGAACGAAAAACTGGAACTGATTAATTGACTGTATTTGTTTGACTTGCATTGCCTATCTGTTTAACTATTTAACTATCTGTTCATGTTATGTGTTTAAACTGTTAATTGAAGGCCTTATCGGCGGCTGAACCGGGAATCGATTAGTGTTTTGCAAACAGTAGAATTTTTGTGATTTAATGGTATATTTATCTAAAATGTGATTAGGTATGATGAAATTAGATTAAATTGAACTAATTGAAGAGTTTGAGGTAATTACCATTTTTGCCATTGTGAGTGAGGCCTTTGTTTATTCATCTTTGAGCCTTATACACTCAATCAAAACATTTCCTCAGACCAAACTTGATTATTCTTGCCGAAACTAGAGAGAGAGAGAAGTGAGAGAGTTGATTTCCATCTCATCTTGCTTGGTTTTTGCTTGGGTTGTAAGAGGATTGAAGTGTGAATCACAAATTGAGCTTCTATCCTTGAAATACAAGACTTAAGGTAGATCATTGACCTTCTTCATTGTATATTTGAGTGGATTTTGCATGTTTCATGTTCAATTTATGAGCTAAGCCATGTTTTAAGCTTAACATGTTGTATTGGAGCTTAATTGTTGCATGCATGTTAATATTGTTAAGTTTTGAGGTCATAGTTCATGATTTCATTACATACATGTCCATATTTTGAAAGTAGTCCATGAATCCATCTTGTTTGAAAGGAATGAGCTCATTTGAGCAAGCTTTGAAGCTTCAATTGGTTTTAAAACTCATGCATGGCATGTTTGAAGATTGTTCATGAAAATGGGTTTGATTTTGGATTTAATTGACTCACCATTGGGCTTTGAATTCTCAAATTAAGCTTTTGAACTTGTTGTACATTGAGTTTGGATGTGTTTTCCAGAATTTGGGCCCAAGAGGTCGAGTATAGAGTGGTAGAATGCTTGGTTTGAGCTTAGGAGACAAATCTAGAAATTCCAGATTTGGCTTCTTCGCTCGAGCGACCAACCTTTGTTCGAAGCTACGCTCGAGCGTAAAATTCGAGCATCCAGTACTTTTATTGTTTTATCAGACCGCTCGAGCGAAGGATTCCTCACTCGAGCGAAGCCTTTGATTTTGGAGGCCCGCTCAAGCGAAGGAAGGCTCGCTCGAGCGAGAGTCCTATTTTCAGCAAACTTTGCAAAATGTTTTCTAAGTGCATCTTTGCATCCTCATTCCATTCTAGGCATTCTTAGGCCTAGTTTAAGACATCTTAATGAGGATATAGATGTAGAACACACCGAGGCAAATTAGGGATTAAGTTATTGATCTTTCCCAACTGTATAGCTTAGTGTGTGTTCATCCTGTATACTGTGTAGGGTTGGCATTCCGAGGAGACGCTCTAGCTACTGATAAGCCCAAACTCTGTGAGTAACAATTGTGTAAAGATATGTTCAAAAATGATTATCTTCTGAATTGTTTACTGAACTGAACTGAACTGTTTTCTGAACCGATACTGTTAACTGAATGAATGTATGTCCTATATTCTGAATTGTACTGTGGCATCCTTAGCATTATCATTCTTGTTCGCTCATCGTTACAGAGATCTCTATCGGTTCCTCGTTGGAACCACTATCAAGCATCGTTGATTGGCCATTAACGATCGCTCGGGTCTTTTAGACCTCTTGTCGCTTCGGTCTTTTTAGACTTCTTTATCTTGTCTTTGTTATGCTTATGGATGTACCACATATGACTGTTTACTGCACTGAACAACTGATAATTAATTTAAATGATTGTTTTCAATATACTGAAAGGACATCCATTCTAACCCCTTTACGCATTATGTTATTCACTGGGCTTTAGCTCACTGCTTATATATATATATATATGTAGGTGTCCAGGCACCAGACTGCAGCTAGGAGCGTCAGGCAAGCTTTAGTTTTGTCAAGCCAACCACTGTGCCTCACTGCGAGGTTCCGAGTATAATCAAGCTTAGACTACTTTTGGGGTGTCTTAGCTTCACCCAATCATTATCTTTGTATAGATCTTATCGCATCAGATGGATCGATAACACCTTTATCTTGCACTTCTTGTAATGTTAATAGGGATTAGGTCCCTGTACTGAATGTTTGTAAATGTTATGCATACGGTCCTGTACTGAAAGTACAAATGTATGAAAAATCTTTTTGCATACTGGTATCCGACTCATTGGACATTGTTTATTTATCAGTATTGGCTTCGCCATGCCTGTACTACTGTATTCTTGTTCTCTTATAGCGGGCCTTGATAATCTCGGATTCTTGGCGATTCTGATGCTAAACCCAGAGGGGCAGGTTTGGGTCGTGACAAAACACTTCAAGTACAACATGCTAGAAGGCTTAAACATTGAAACTAGTGAAGGATACAACACTAGGACCATACAACACAATGCTTAATAGACTAAGCCAACACCAAACAGATCTCATGCATGCCAATATAGTGGCCAAAATGATTTGAAATGATAGCATGAATGGTAAGAGAATGATGCTCATGCATTGGCTCACAAACAAGGCATAAAGGTGCAACTCTCAAGAGCACCTAAAGAGTGAAAAACATGGAAGTGTGGCAACACTATATGCTCTAAAATAACATGTCAAATGATGCCAAAACATGCAAATACCTCAAGCCAAGCATGCAAGATACCTCAAAACTTAAAGCTATTCAAGGCTATTGCACTACAAGCATGCATAACAAGTATCATACCACCAAGAAGCCTCAAAACAGAGCTAAAGCATGTTAAAACATGAGTAAAAACTTGCTGGAGTGGAGCCAAAAACATGCTAAAATGATGGTCCAAAGCATGATGCATGTTAAGGCTACAGGGAGGATTGCATTACAAGTACACGAAGCATGTAAGAAGCAACCAACCCAACCTAAAACAGAGTTATATCATGGCAAATAATGGCTAAAAACATGCTTGAACTAAGCAAATTCAAGGCACAAAGATATGCTACTTTGCAAGGCTACAAGTAGGATTACACTACAAGTACTAGAAGCATGCAAGAGGTGACCAAGACAGCCAAAAACAGTCATGGCTGGTCTAAAAAGTCACAAAAAAGTGCTGAAACAAAGCCTCAAGAAGATAGAAATATATGCTCTTTTGATGAACCATTAACACAAGCAAACAAGAGAAGAGGAGGGGGGACAACCCCCTCCTATTTTGGACCTCAAAACCACATTTCTACCACTGAAAATCCACTGGATTTCAATGGTTAAAAGGCCAAACAAAGATGGTTTCAAAAGCTTAGAGAGTTGGCTCAAAAGGCTTTACAAGCTAACGAGCAAAGGGAGAGACAACCCCCTAACACAAAAGGGGCTTAAACTACCCTTTTTAGGACTGAAAAATAGAGTTTTGTTCAGTTTGACACCACCCCAAAAACAACCCCAAAATAGTGTGAAAAGATGGCCAAGCAAGCATGCAAAATAAGCTAAAAGGGAAAGAGTTCTTACCCTTGATGCATAGCTGCAAAACAAGCACAAATCTGAGCTCAAATCACCTTTTGGAGCTCAAACAAAGTCCCAAAGAATCTCAGTTCCATAGTGGTCAAGTTTGGTTAAGGGTGCTTAGGCAAAGGAGAGGTGTATCTAAGCTTTCATGCATAAAAGGGCAAGAGGAAGTGAACTTCTAGAGAGGGGCAGAGATTTAGCTCTGAAAATTCTAGAGAGAGAGAAGTTTTTAGAGAGAGAGGCTCCCAAAATTACTTCAATATTCTCCTCTCCAAAACATGAGATATGGCTTCATATATAGCAAAAATGAGCTCAAGGTCGAAAATATCTAAATTGGGATAGCTGGCACAAGCTGGAAACAGCTGGAGTAGAAATATCTTCAAAAAATCTGAGTTTGGGTCACTCTTGGCCGACCGGCCATCTTTGGGGCCGACCTGCTACTCGTGATGGCCGACCAGCCATCTCCATGGCCAATTGTGCACATTTGTGGCCGACAGGACATTCTGCTCTACAGGTTCAACTTCAAACGGGCATAACTCCTTCATATGGATTTCTTTTCAGGTCATTCTTGTGTCCAAATTGAAGTCCCAAAAGAAAGCTTTCCAATGGTGGTAGCCTTGCATCAAAATTCCAACTATGCTAAGAGATATTTCATTTTTAGTGAAGGCTGCTCAGTTTCGGTCCAACCAAAATGATGCCCAACTTCAACCCATCATATCTTCCCCATCTGGACTCAGCTTTAGGAGATTCTTGAGTGTAAAATGAAGTCCCAGAAGTCTTCTTTCCAATGGTGGTGGCTTCATAGCTTAAATCCAAGTATACAAAAGGATAGACCCAATTTAGCAAGGACTGCTCGTCTCTCTCTTAACGATTCATACCCAACTTTTTCCTCAACTAGGTTTCTTCCCTCCACTCCTCTTTTCTTCAACTTCAAGCCCCTAGATAAGGTGTTTTGAAATTTTTTTCAGAGATTTCACATCTCTTTCATTCATTTCCACTTTGTCTTTGCTCAGTTTGCCGAAAAACGCAATATTTAACAAAATGTGAGCATCAGAATATTGCAGAAACTTTGTTTTAAAAATGTTTTGAAACAGAGGGTTTTAAGGTTTAAAATCTTTGGTCAAAAATGGGGTATAAGGTTGGGATTTGACTCTTCTTTTGCCAAAGAAATCGAGCCTTTGCACTGCACAACTTTCGCCACCAAGTAAACCATCAGCGGCGCTCAAGTCTTAAGGACGGTCAAAAATGGGGTATCTACACATAGATATGACAATTAATTAAGATATTAAAGGCAACACTCTTTCTCATATTTTCTCTAATTATTAACCAATCACATCACAAT
This sequence comes from Camellia lanceoleosa, assembly GCA_025200525.1. Lineage (NCBI taxonomy): Eukaryota > Viridiplantae > Streptophyta > Magnoliopsida > Ericales > Theaceae > Camellia > Camellia lanceoleosa. Next base: position 67,872,234 of record CM045772.1, on the reverse strand, counting down.
ATTAGGTCAAGAAAATAAGTCTAGAAAGTGTATTTATATATTATTTTCTTTTGGTTAATGTGCCCTTAAAATGTATGTTAAAAAAAGTATTAAATAAGTATAATTATTGTCACTTGCATAAAAAATTGTAAAAACTTAAGCTGGCAAAATTAAAGAATATTTTTTTTCTTTTTTTTTAGATAAAGATCAAAATACCCTTTTACATTAAATATTTTATTTTATTTTTGGGTAATAAGAACATGTTTATTAACATTTATCTTAACCACAAATGTTAATATGACCCTATACCATATATTCTTTCAGTTTTATTGATTTATGATTTCAACATGCCAATGATATTGCGAACCATTTAGCACACCTCCTCTTTTTGATCCCCTACTTGAAGAAAAGCGCTATTATCATTCTTAAAATTACAAAATTAATTCAATTAGCGTTGACAAGGTTGAGGAGGAGGTTCCATTTTGATATTGTTAGAGTAAAGACAAAATACCAGTGAGAGTGGTGTAAATAAGGGAGGTGAGAGCAATGAATGTGCCAGAAAAGATTGAAGAAGTAGTTGAGGGGATTTGATGGCCACCTTAATCAATGCTGAAACTCGCACCCAGCTGTTCCGTCGGTGATTTGATTTGGGCACGAGGTTTAAAATAGGGATGCAGGGTCCCTGTGTTTACTCCCGTGCCTGCTGTGTGACTCGAAACCGCACCGTTTTATCACTTATTCTTGTTTTTGGTTTTGTTTTTTTTTCAATTTATATGTAAGGATTCCATTAACTCTTTGCTAACCTTACCAGCTGCCGCCGTTTCCACCCTCCAAGCAAAAGTCTCTGTTGTGTTAGAGTGAAAAAGTTAGTTTTGTTTTGGGTGAATTACACTAATAATTTCTATAGTTTGGATTTATGTTATTTTGTTTTTTAATTTTTTAATTGTGACACATTTGATTCTGAATTTTGAATCTTGTTTCAAATAAGGACAATTCAAGATATCATTAGATTTTTTAAGGATAAAATCGTCAATTTAAAAAAATATAAATTAATTTGACAAAAATAAATATTAAACAAATATTTTTGAATTTTTAAAAATTATTTCTACCTACTAAAAATAAAATTATATAAAATTAATAAATCTTTTAGACATTTATTTGTTTTTTTACCAAATTAATTTTTATTCTGTGTTTGGATGATGATCATGTAAAATTAATTTTTAAAAATTAATCATGTAATTTTTATTAATTTTTATCAATTTTACATAATTTTATCATTGGTGGATAAAAATAATTTTTAAAAAATTAAAATATTTTTTTGACATTTATTTTTGTCAAATTAGTTTATATTTTATTAAATTGACGATTTTACATTTGAAATTAAACAATGGTATCTTCAATTGTCCTTATTTGGAACAAGATTCAAAATTCAAGGTCAAATGTGTCACAATTGAAAAATCAGGGATCAAAGTGACATGAATTCTAAACTATAAGGACTGTTTGTGTAATTTGTCATTTTTTTTTTTTGTTTTTTTTTTTTTCTTTCTATACTCCGAGCACAAGGTATCTGTGTTGGAGTAGAAAAGTTAATTTATTTATTTATCTTTTTATATATGTAAGAGTCTCATTAATTCTTATTTTATCATAATAAAACAATCAATTTATCAAATTAAATTGTATTTTTTTAAAAGATTAATTTTAAAATTAAAATAAAACAAATCATACATGTTTTGACTTTTTTAAAATTGGTTTAAATGCATCAAAAGTAAAATTGAAAGGGGAAAAAAATTGTAATTGAACAAATCAATTTATCAAACCACAAGCAAAAAAAATGTAACTTTAAAAATAAAAAAAAAGTTGTATACAAAAAAATAATAAAAAAATAATAAAAAAACCTACTTAAGGCCAAGATATATTCAATTCACATCCAACATCTATATATATATAAATAATAATTCGAAGGCATTCAAACTTCAAAATCTCTTGTCAAATATCCAAAAATCTTTCTCAAACCATTCTAAATCATTCAAACAAAATTCTAAAAACCTCCAATTTTAATTCTCAAAACAAAAACTACAAAGTGGATCCCCATGTCAATTTTGTGGAGGCGGTTGGGAATAAATAGAAAAATCAAAAGAACCCTCATTTCTAAATTCGGTCTCTATTGGATTGTGCCCCTCTAGATTAAGTGATATTCCCTAAAAAAAAAAAAAATCATCATAATAAATTTTATGGACTAAATTACATTACAAACATATATATATATATATATTACTTGAGAACTTTGTGGACTATGTGATGCTTGGAAAGACAGAGGTGGTCATTGTGAATACCTTGGTGAGTATGAATTAATATCGCATGTGAGAAGATTATAATAATAATTTATCAATTGTGGCCAATAGAGACTCCTAACATCCTACTCCATAAAGCACCATGAAAAGTAAATACACTAATACAACGTAGTCTAAAAAAATAAACAAATAACATAAAACAAGAGCTAACCTGTGGTTGGTAGGGGTGAAAGAATAATCACTGAAACCGAACTGACAGACCGCACCGAATCGAACTACCGGTTAATGGTCTGTTTTTTTTTTTTTTTTGGTCGGTTGGTAGAATTTTTCCATTTCTTCGGTTTGATTTATGTGAATTTTACACCGCACTGCACCGGATAAGACTCTATCTTAGCCCTCCATGTGTTTTAATCCCAACAGTCCATTGAATAATATATATATATATAACATAAGGCAGCACTTTTCCTTCCAAGTTGACCACGGTGAAAAAGTTGGGAACTTTTGGGCTTCTCTTTGTCTTCACTTCAAAGTTCAAACAAATTAGGATTTTTTTACCAAGGGTGAGAAACAAATTAGGGTTTTTACTAAGGCACTCTCAGATTCACCACCACCATCATCCATTACTCAGAATCTTGAAGCAAAATCTTGGTACCAGGTAAATTTCATCCCTAATTTTTTATTTTGAAAACCCTATTTTTTATTGTTTTATTTTTTGAACAAATCCTTTTTTTTTTTTTTAGTTATGAAAAATTATTGAAATACACAAAACTCAAATTAGTACCTGGTTGTTTTCTTGCACATCTCCAACTCTGTTTTGATTTTGGGTCGAACAAGAGGTTGAAAAAAGAAGATTTTGATGGGAAATAGAGTGGTGTTGTTGATGATTATCATCTTGATCTTCGTCAGAATCAACATGGGTTTTTGTTGTTTTTAGTGGTGTTGTAAAAATTGAGACTTGCTCGTTGAGAAGCAATAGAATTGTTTTGCCAAACAACTTGATCGCATGGTCTTTCACTTCCGACATTTTTCTCCTCTGTTTTTCATATTTTTTTTTTCTTTCTTTTTCCTCTCTTTCACTCTGTAAATTTATTCTCTGGACTTGAAATAAATCTTTTTTTTCTCTGTTGCTTGCTTTGTTGGGGATAATTGATCTTGCTTTTGTTAATGGATAAAAGTACCAAAACTGTAGCACTGCACCGCACCGTACCGAAACTACATAAAAGGGTTTGGTTCGGTTTATAGATGTATTGCGGTCTATTCGGTTTCCAAAAAAATAAAACTGATTAATTCGGTTTGGTGCAAAAACTACTAAAAAATCGGCCGAACTGCACTGATTTCACCCCTAGTGGTTGGCTTAAAGATGAATTTTGAATATTTGTGATATTGCTTGATTGACCAATAGTCTAAATAAGTTGTAAAATTTATCAATACATTACACAATTTATAAAAAAATAATAATAATAAATAAATAACATAAAACAACAGCTAAACTGTGGTTGGCTTGAAGATGAATTTTGAACATTTGTAGTGTTGCTTGATTGACCAATAGTCTAAAGAAGTTCAAAAAGTTATCAATACTTTACACAATTTATAAAAATAAATGCATGTCATTTGAAATTTCAAAAGTACGTAAGTAATACTTTACTAAGGCGGGTTGGTTGTGAAATAACTTTTGTCTTCTTATTCATCATCTCATGCCAAGGTTTGAATCTACCCCTCCCTTTGTGTCCAACACCTTTCTTCTTTATGCCCTTAACTTGGGGTCATCCGCATCTAATTCTTTGGTACCAAAATTTCCAACTCCCTTCATCATATTATTTACTTTTACACACAATTCCTTAATCCCTTAATCAACCAATTGATAGTCAGGTTTGTGCATAGATGCTTGAGTTGCTAGTTTCACCATTCTTGGACAAAGATCTTTATAACGTGCTAATATCAACAACTTCGGATCATCCTCATCTACTATAACATTTTATCTTCAATTTCACAATCTTTTGCATCCAATCTCCATCGGCCTAATATATACCTTTCAGGAATTTCCATAACATTCATTCTATCAAGTGCTTTGATTGCATGACTACATAAAATTCCAAAGTTCTCAAATTTCTTACAAGTACAATGTATTTCTCGATAGTTTTTTTTCTTCTCTTAGCCTAGTAACTTCCACCCTACCCTCCACAACATACTCTTCATTATTACTATACAAGCCAATCACGCACTTAACTTCTCCTTCTAACTCATGGAATTGCTTCACTTGATAACAAATGGACGTATTCAACTCATAATGAAATAAATCAAAGATATGAGGGGTGTACAAACTCACAACCTGGATTAAAATGGAATACTTTTTTAATTTTATTCTTGGTAACTTTTGTCTAGAATCATATATAGCCGAAATTTCCTCATACAGCTTATCTACAACAATATGATTGAAGTGAGTAAATAATTGAATAATGTTATGATCACCTTTCAAATATCTCTTTAATGTTCCATTTAGACTTTCACCAAGTTGTGTGCTTCGTATTCCTCCAGTAAATACCCACTTCATATACACATGCACCCATTGCTCTCTTTTTCTCAAAGTTCTTTTCATCCACTCATTCTCTTGTAAGTTGTATTTATCAATCAAAGAATTCCAAGCTTCAATTAATTCATGCTCATTCTCGTAGTCATAAATGCAAGCTTTTAAATCGCTACTAAATTTTTAACCACTCTTGAATAAGTAATCTAAATGCTTTAAAACATTTTGCATTAGGTGAAAAGTGCACAACCCATGAAAAACCTTAGGCATGATTTGTGAAATTGTCTTAGCTATTGCCTGCCATTCTCCATGATTGACAGAGAAAATCTTCATCTAGCTTCATAATTTTTTTGACGCATTTTCATCATTGATCTTAGTTCATCTTCATCGTCATCTCAGTTCGGAGTTAAGGTTTTCGCCTTAATCTGGTAAGTTTTTCAATTCATGGACTAGTTTTTTTTTTTTTTTTTTTTTTTTTTTTATTTTAACAATTGAATGTGTTTTTGTGGGCACCATGCACTTTTCGAGTCTAAGGCATGCATCCCGCGCCGACTTATTTTATTGACTTAAAGTTGACACTTATTTTTTAAAGGGGAATTAAGAAACTTTTAACAATGAAAACTAAGTTAAGGCCTACACTACAACATAAAAGGGTGTTAGAGACTAATTTTTTTGGTCCCTAAAAGTGAATTTTATTGCAAAAAGCATTTAGGAATCAATTTCTATCGTCGTGAAGATAATCACTAAAAGATCGTCTCGAAAAGTAAAAAAGAAAGGCTTTTAACGACAAAATTTTGAAAGTGTCACTAATAAATACACTTTCAGGGACAAAATAATTTGGTCTCAAAAAGGTTTATTTTTTAAGACAAAAAATTTGGTCCGAAAAAGATAATAATTAATCACTAATATCCAATTTTCATTGCTAAGAATATAATAATGACACTTTTCGTAATAAAAATATTTGGTCCAAAAAAAAAAAAAAAATCCTAATTTTTAGTCTCTAAAACTTTAATTTTTTTGTAGTGCTAGTCTGTTATAACTAAGAACATTCCACGTTTGGGATTTTAGGTATAAAAGGGGAAAACTATTTACATGGAAGCACGCCCCTTTGTCCAATCTGAAGATTGACCTCTACTCACTCTCTATTTCATGATTTTGATGGTTAATTGTTCACAAAAATTCATTTTAGACATAAATCCCTTAACTAACCTTAAACTATGTGATAGGAGTAAAATTGAATATCATATATTTTTAGATTGAATAAATAAAGCTATATATATATATATATATATGTATTTTTATAAAAAAATGATTTTCCATTAAAAATGAATTTTTGACAATCCACGACTTTAAACATAAACTAAATTGCACAATATCCATGAAAATATACAAAACACAATTTTGCATATAAAGAGCGTAGAAACATATATTATTTAAAGGACAATACAAATAACACACAGATGTTGAGAAGGACAAAAACTTACCCAGATGCCCACTTTCGTGTCTTACATAGCATACACAAAGTAAATATGACCTAAATGCAGCTAACACATGCAAGGTATGAAAATAGTAACTATTTATACCTTGCATGTGTTAGTTGCATTTATAAATACTAACTATTGATAACAAACAAAAAGTGAAAATACTAACTATTTATATGATGATCAAATCGGGCCATGCATGCTTACTATATGACTAAAATGAGCCTAAACATGTTGTTCTAATAACATGGAAAGAAACATGCGAAATAAGGAGAAAAAGTAGACAAAATGAATAAACTACATGATATTATGATTGTGTACGAGTTCTCTAAGCTTTAGAGTGATTTTCAGTGTTTAAAGTTGTTGTGGGTAGGGTATTTTCGGAGCTAGGGCAAGAGAGGAAGAGAACAAGAGTGTTTGGTTCTTAAAACTAGCAAAAAAGCTTTAAATTTCTTAACCCGTTCAAAGATAGAGAGAGGACTCTAGTTATAGAGTTGGGGAAAGCTTTTGGAGCTCTTCTAGGGTTTCCTCGCTTCCCCTTCTGCCGTTTCCACCAAAATGCACCAAAATGGAGTTTTCAAAAATAACTCTACGATGCTTCAATGTGCGCATGTACAAACTAAGTGTGCATGCCCAATGATTGTGCGTACATATAAACAATGCGCACTCATACTTAATGTGCACAGGCGCATTTTACCTTGGTACACATGCCACGCATGCATGCAGATGGTCCTATGCCCTTGGCTTTTTTGCGGCACAAGTAAGTCCAAATTGCATTATGATCAATGTTTTTGATAAAACGGGTTACTAATTTTGGAAAATACGATCAATTAAAGCACAATAGGACTGTTTGGGGTTAAGAAGTTGGTTTTTGACTAAAAACTAGTCCATGGGTAAAATGGTCATTTTCATAAAAAGTTGATTTTTTTTGGGCCAAAACATGTTTATACAGTAACCTTATGCAGCTTTAAACATTCTAAAGATGAAGTAGGTACCATTTCATCATCGAGCTTCTTGCAACTACCAAAAGTGTTAGGGTTTGTCAAATATCTACAGTTGCCCCTCTTTAATAGAACTCAAACAATCATCAAGCGATGAGAAGTAAATGTCAAAGACCTAAGACTATCCCAGTTGACATGACCCTAAGGCTTAAGGCAGAGTCATACATTAATGTAAGTGATTGAACCCATAGGTTGTCTACATATCCTTGGTGCAAGGAATCAAATCAGTGTAGTTCAGGAGAGGTTGTTATCACGACCCCATCCTGTCCCAAACATGATAGTAGTAATGACTGGCCAATAGTGTTTGACTACCAAAGGCCTGACAAGACAGAACTATAATCTTGGGGCTTACGTTGTATAATCTGTTCATTATATTAATTGATATCCATTCAAAGCAAGTGCATAAGTAGGATGAGAATAAAAACAAGCATACATTATATTTAGTTACCATGATATTTACATCTCCATGCAACAAAATGAAAAAGATATAACAACAAAGTCACTCTTATGAAAACCAAACCATAAAGGTAAATCTCTAGTTCCAAAACTACAACTTTTCCAAAAGACAAAATAAAAGAAAAAGGTTCTAATACGACTCCTCTTCATGTCCTTGGTCCACATTTTCACCTACATACATATAAGGGAGGTGGGTGAGCTATTGCCCAGTGAATAGTAATAAAGTAAGGCAGTAAATGAATGAACATTGAGAGCTCCAAACATTCTTTCAAAATAACATAATTTCTTGTACAAGACAAATCATAGCGTGACTTGCAAACAAAATACATAGTGATGAACATTCAAGGAAAAACAAGGTGCTTAATCGGCCCGGGTACTGGCTAAACGAAACGAGATGAGCTTATTGGATATATCCCCAATTGTGGGTCAAGGTCCAAGAATGCCATCTAGGTAGATGATACAAAAGTATAGAATGTTCATTCATAGTAAAATATAATAAGCTTGTAAATATAATCAAGTTTGGCATTGAAAACATAATTTATCAACATAGCATTATGTAGACACCCCATTTTTGACCGACCTTAAGACTCAGACGTCATCGATTGAGCGCTCAGTGATTGCGCATGTTGTGCTCGTTCTGAGGTTACGGAGTCTCGGCTGAGAGCCTTGCCTCCGAACTTCGGGACTCTTTTGTGCTTTGCCTCGGTTTGCGAACTAGATTCTATTTTCTCTTCCCGAAGAGAGGGAGAGGTCTCATAGACCATCTCTCAGTGGCTATAGGCTACTTTTCATGGTCATAGACCACTATTCCCATTTGGAGACCAGTTTTCAATTTTCGGAGCTGTCGGCCGCGCGCCTCGGTTCGGGGCCGCTTAACATTCTCCGTTTGCTCCGATTTTTGGCACACATGTTGTTTCCTCTCTCTAGAGGGACACTGTGGCCTAGGAGACCACCTTCGTGGTCGCACGCCACTTTCGATGCTTAATAGTCAGTTTTCGGGGCACCCGGCTACGCGTTTTGGCCCCCGAACCCTCGTTTTGCATCCGTCTTGGTTCATTTTTGGTATGGACCCCATTTTCATTGTTTGGAAGGTGGTACAAGGGTGGGAGACCACCTTTTCTCTTGGAGGCCACCTTTTCTCCCGCTGGCCGATTTTCTTGTCAGGAAGCTGGTCTTTTTGGTTTTTGAGCCACTTTTGACTGGTCTCCACCATACCACTAGCTTGCTTTCAGCTTGGAAACCACCCTAGGAGGCCACTGACCAGCTGAACCTTTTGACCCTGGTCAGCCGACCAGGGGGAGTGGTCGACCGACCACTTGAACTAGTCAGCCAGCTATCTCCTTTTTTGTCTCACTGAGTTGGTGCCAGCTGGAAGCCACAGATTGCATCCTCCATACACATGTATGGAGGATGTTTAACCTTGGTTTTAAGCTTCTTGAAGAAGCTTTAGACCCTTGGCTCTATAAAGGAGGGCCTTGCCTTCCTTGTAGAGGGTTCAGAATTTGGTTGGAGTATATGCCATATCTCTCCCCTTTGTCTTTATCTTTTAGCCTCCAAAAGAGCCTTGATCTTGGCCCTTTACACACCACCTTACAACCACACACTTCCACCATCACTCTAAGGTTCTTGGAGCTTGTTTTCAGAGGCTAAGGAGTTGCGTTTTTTGGTCTAGAAGCTGCTGGAGTTCTTGGCTACAAGGGTAACACTCTATTTCCCTCTTTTGTCATTGTTTTGCTTTATCTTTTAGCCATACTTGCAAGCATATTTGGGCTTTGTCATAAACTGAAAAAAAATCTTATTTTGAGGTCCTTAACATGTTTGTTTGAGACCATTTTTTTGTTAGGGGTCTTCTACCCCCTTGCATGCTTCATTTCATCTTGCTTTAAGCCATGCATTAGGGCCTTTGTGTTGAGCTTTGTTGGCCCTTTTCACCACTGAAATCCAGCTAATTTTCAGTGGTTATTATGCTGTTTTGAGCACCAAAATCAGAGAGGGGTGATCCTCTCACCCCTTGTCTTATTTTCTAGCATTTTTGGCCTAACAAAGGAGCCCTCATTTGCATGCTTCCAAGCCATGTTTCAGGCCATTTTTGGAGGGTTTTAGAACTTGCATAGGCTCTGTCCAGAGCCCATTTTTCCATATTAGGTGTCCTTCTTGCATGTGTAGAACAACCCTCTTCATGGCCTATGAAAGGTGCATCTCATTCTTGCATGCATAGACCATATTTCAGTGGGTTTTTGGGGTTTATTTGGCATGTCATACCTCTGAATTTTGCTGGTTTAGTGACCTCTTGAATGCTCCATATACTTGTAGTGTAAACCCTCTTCACTAGCTTGTATTGCATGCTATTTTGGTCTATGAATCTAGCACTTTTTGGCCATGCCTTAAACTGATTTTGTGCATATTTTGGACTGCCTTAGCTCTATTTTTATGCCTCATGGTCGAATGATCCTTTCTATGCATGGTTGTAGTTCAATACTCTTGCCTAGCTTTGTGTTTTGGGGCCTGTTGAATGCCTATGTTGAGGTGTTTCCATGTTTTAGAACCATTGTGCATCATATTTCAGAGCTTACATATATGCCATATTTCCATGTTTTCCACTCTTTAAATGCGTTTGAGAGTCGTGCTAGTTTGCCTCGTTTTTGGACCATTGCATGAGCTTCATTTCTATGCATGTTGAGCCATCTTTTTAGGCCATTTTCCCACTGTCTTGGACCTGCCTGGGGTCTGTTTGGGGTTGGTTTTCCCATTTGTGCATTGCTTCGTGTACCTCTAGTGTAACGCACTTCACTAGTTTCGGTATTCGGGTCATCTAGCATGCATTGTGTGACATATTTGCATGATTCAGGACCATCTTGCATATCATTTCAGAGCTGGAAAATGTATGATTGAATGCCATGTTTCATCCCTTGCCATGCTTTGGTAGAGTGGCATTTGATGCCTTAGGTTTGGTCCCTTGCATCGGACATGTTTGCATGAGTATTTCTACCTTTCATTCCATCATGTTTGGCCACTGATTTGGGTGTGGCTAAGGCTCACCCATCTTGGTTTAAGTCCATCTTGCATTGTGTATGCCATTCTAGTCATAGCATTGCGCATGCCATGTAGTTCGTTGCATCGAGTATGCCATTTGATATTCGTATTGTGTATGCTAATCATATGTTGTCATATTGTTGCATAAGGTGTCTTACATCGAGTATGCCATGTAGTTCATAGCATTGTGTATGCTAGTAGCATGTTTGCATGTCATTTTCTGCATGTTTGCATCATTTAGTCGCATTGCATTTAGGTTGCATAGTCCGAGTCGCATCTCGCATGCCATGTATATCGCATTGTGTTTGGAATAGGGTTTAGTCCAAACATGGAAAACGAGGGACATTTCGTACTCCAAGTGACGAAACGTGCCTCGATTCTCGGTCGCCGACACTCCAGACTACCTATGATGGAGTTTAGGCCTTGTTGTGTTTATGTGTGCATCTATTTCATATTGAGTCGTGCAATTCGACTCCCCGACCATCATGCATCTCGAGGACTATACTCCCTAGAGCTCATGCAATGATGGGGAGAGTGGTCATGTATACATATGTTGAAAATACTTTGCCATGCCCCTTTCTTGCTCTCTGTTGCAGCAAACCGGAAGCCAGTAGCAAAAACTGGTCAGCAGTATCCCTACAAATTCCCATGGAGTTGTGTACAGTGTTCTGGGGTCAATTGTAAACAAAGGCAAATCGGGGCATCGCGATGGATTTCCCGGCAAGGCGACTCGAGCATGCATCATCTTTCATCATTCCGAACAGAGCTAAGGTAGTCTACTTCATATGGCATTGCATGCTAGTTTACTCGCTTTCTTAGTTAATTTGTTAATTAGCTAGTGTTGTGTAATAATTAGTTATTCATTTTGGTTGTGTAATATTTATTCAGACCCTCCGAGGAGGGCAATGTTGTAATAAGTGTGCGTGTGTATGATGCATGTCTTCCAACCCCACGTCTTTCTCCCTTTTATTTACCAGCTTATGATGGTTAGTTTTAGGACATGTTTCAATTAGCATGCTTATGCTCCCATGTTTGCATCCATTCATCTGTCTTGCATGCACCGGGCTCGACGCATCATACTAACTGCATTGTATTTCAATTTCGAGCTGAATACGTGTATCAGTTATTGCATTTCATATGCCATTTTAGAATAGCCGAGCCTATCTTAGTTGCATTTTTGCATGTGTTACATTAGGCATTCCAGCATAGTTAGGATTCATGCATGATTTCTAATTAGCTTCTTTCTTTGGCTTGGAGTACTCGGTAAGTATTTATGATTTAGCATCCTTGCATGTGTGTGAGTGATTGCCATGATAGCATGCTTACCATGAGGCTATTTGCTTATGTGATATAACTGCCTGAATGCCTGTGGGTGAAGGTTGGGTTATTTGAATTGGAACAATTCACCGATTAAGAGTTTTAAGCCTACTTGAGAGTGGCAAAATCATGTTTTCTTAAGCCCACCTGAGGGTGGCAAATCCACGTCTTAGCCTACTTGCGAGTAGCACTATCAAACCATCTTTCAAATAAACAAACATGAAATGTTTTGTTCCATCTTAGGCAATCTAGTCTATACTTGTATGCTGTGCGCATCACATAGTAATTCTAGGCTAATAATCGGAATAAGAGCACATAATATTTTCAAAACTCGATATCATGGTTAGTAGAGGCTGATCTTTGATCGGGCGAGCGAGGGTGCTCACGAAGTGACCTTCCCCAATCGTACCCAAGTTCCCGAGCCGAGGCAACTTTGGTGATGACGGACACGTGGCCTTAGGCACGAGTCAGGGTTTCCTAAATTCCCCCAAAATAAAATATTTAGGTGGCAACTCTGTATCTAGCAAAGCAGTTCATGTTTGGAACTTCTTTCTAAAATCTGTTTTTCAAAACGATTTTCCGGATTTGGACTCTTTGATGATTCATCGGTCTTGCATTGCACTCTGCGAGATTAGATACAGGACCGTGACATTGAGTCCTGAACTGTAGTAAGCCCAAATGAACAAAACGGGAGTTTCTCCCGGGACGTTCGGGGACGTCTACACATTACTAAATTACCACTCACAATGAGCTCTGTGAATAAGGGTTTGAACATCCTCAAGTTTGACCTATATAAAACAAGAACAAAACATTGAAACATTTGAATAATCCTTATCTTCCTATATCAATTGGTCATACTATTAAGCTTTAATTCTCTTTTCTATTTAAATATGCCTTAAGTGGGTTTCTAATTATGTTATCCCTGGGCCTCAATATCAAAACATACCTAAAAGTGTCCAAAGAAAGGGAGGAAACCAAGTGGAACAAGATGCAAAAACTATACTAAAAAAGACTAGTCCTCTTGAGCGGTCTCTTCACTGCTCAAGCGATGAATGAACCTCTCCAAAAGTTTAGTCCTGCAAAATTGCACTTGAACCACCCTTTAACTGCTCGAGCAATTAACCGACTCATCTCGATTTTAGGGTGGTCTGCTTGAGCAATCTTTTCACCGCTTGAGCGGTGATTTGCAAAGCAGACTTCTGTAGTTTGCAGGGCGATCTGCTTGAACTTGAGCGGTGATTTGCAGAGCAGACTTCTGCAGTTCGCATTTCTGTGTTCCAAGCTGTTCTAGGACTTCCAAATCAAATTTTCAAGCTTTCAAATCCCAAATCTTGATCTATAACATCTTAACAATGATATATATAATGACAGAGTAATAAAAACTTAGTATTGTATATGAATTTAAGGATTTAATAAGCAATAGATAATTTAGATCAAGTTTCTCAATCTTTTCAATTCTTTTCTTTCATTCAATGATTTCAACCTTCAAAATAAAGTTCTAAAATTTCTTAATCACAAATAAAAGGTGTAGGGTCATAGTATAATGATTGTCTTGCTTAAATCTTATATAAATTTAGTTTAAAACATAATTTTTCTATCATTTCCTCAAATTCTTTCTTAACTTCCAAACTCTCATACTTTTTTCTTATTTCAATCTTCTAAAACTTATTCCTGATCAAATTTTGGCTATGTTTTGATATGAGAATATGAAACAGGATCAAGTTTGTTACCTCGTAGGGATTTTCTTGGAATTTCTAAGCTTGAATCCTTGCTCTTTGAATTTTTCTTGCCTTTTCTCTCTTTTCTCTCTTTTCTATTTTCTTACTCTTTCTTATGCTTTCCTCCCTTCTCTCCCGATTGTTCTCTTAATTTCTAGCAAATTCCTTTTTTTATTTGATTTAGAGACTTAAGGTTTTTGGTGTGGCTAGGGCAAGAGTGCAACATTATTAATTAACTAGTTTTCCTTGCTTAGGTTTAGTTAATCAAGTTTAAAGCTAGATAACCTCATTATGTGTTAATCATATTCAATCTAGTTAATCCTAATTAGTAAAACATCGAATAACATGAGATGAATAAGTTCATTAGACTAAAGTCTTTAAGCTTCTCAATTAAGGCATAGGGATATCCTGTGGTTCTCAAATTCCAATTGAACCATTACCTACCTTCAAGCATGAAACAAGCAATATTTCCTAAACTTAAAGTTCATAACTAACTTCTCATTCTCCTTCCAAGTTCTGGTTCAATCAAATAAACACTTAACATGATATTAACATGCATGAATGTCATGATATGCATATGTGTGAAGTGTTGGGTGTTACACTCTCCCCCCTCCCTAGGAAGTTTGGTCCTCAAACTTGTCTCACCTAAGCTCGAAGGTATCTTATTCTTATTTCATCTTCTTTTCCCCATGTAGCATCCCTCTCATAATGTTCTTACCATTCTACCTCTACCATTGGTATTGTTTTATTCTAGAGTTTCTTTACTTGACGATCAATGATTTGAATGGGACGCTCTTCATATTCCAAATCTTCATCAATAACTAGTCTCTGGTAATCAATCACATGGGAAGGATCCCGAGTACAACCTCGTAGCATCGAAATATGGAACACATTGTGCACTTGTTTTATCTTCGGTGGTAATGTAATTTGATAAGCTACTGGACTGATTTTCTCTAAAATTTCAAATGGTCCAATAACATGGAGTTAATTTCCCTCTCTTTCCAAATTGCGTTTGGCCCTTCATCGGAGTAACTTTAAAAAACATATGGTACCCAACTTCCAATTCCATATTTCTCCTTCTTGCATATGCATAGCTTTTTTGACAACTTTGAGCGGTTTTGATTTGTTGCTAGATGACCTTAATCTTTTCAGTAGTAACTTGAATAATATCAAGCTCCAATATTGCTTAATCTCCTACCTCTGTCCAACAAATAGGCAATCCACATTTCCTCTCGTATAATGCCTCATAAGGTGCCATACCAATGTTTGCTTAGAAACTGTTGTTGTAGGCGAATTCTACCAATGACAAATGAATTTCCCAACTTCCCTTGAAATCCAAGTCACACAAACGAAGCATATCATCTAGAGTCTGTATAGTTCTTTCTGACTGTTCGTCTATTTGTGGATGAAAGGCAGTGCTGAATTTGAATTCTGTCCCCATTGCTTTTTGCAAACTCTACCAAAATCTAGATACAAACTTGGAATCTCTTTCTGATGCAATAGAAACAGGCACACCGTGAAGTCTAATAATCTTGTTTGTGTACAAAGTAGGAAGTTTGTCCACGTTATAAAAAGATTTCACAGGCAAGAAATGGGCGGACTTGGTTTAGTCTATCAACAATGACTCAGATAGAGTCCATACCTCTTGGTGTGCAAGGCAAGCCAATTACGAAGTCCATTGTGATATGTTCCCACTTCCATTCTGAAATAGGAAGGGGTTGCAGAAGACTGGCTGGCCTTTGATGTTCGACCTTGACTTATTGGCATTAAAGGCATCAAGATACAAATTATGCAATGTCTCTCTTCTTGTTTGGCCACCAATACCCTTGCTTAAGATCTTGGTACATCTTGGTACTCTCGGGGTGGATTGCAAACTTAGAACGATGTGCTTCCTCTATAATTTTCTTTTTTAGCTCAAGTATATCTAGGATACATACCCTACCTTGAAATTGTTGCATTTTATCTTTAATGGAAAATCTCAACCTTGGCTTTGAATTAATTTCTTCAAAAACTCTTTTTAAATAAGCATCCTCCTTTTGCCTCTGTTTATTTTCTTTAATGATCATTGATTGAACTGAAATTGCAGCCAAGGTACCTCTTGTTTCTTGTAGGACTTACTCCACTTGCATTTTCTGCAAGTCGTGTAAAATGTCTCCTTGTTTGGTAAGTAGACATGCCAATTTCCCCATGGATTTTCGGCTAAGAGTATCTACTACAATGTTTGCTTTGCTAGGATGATATTGAATTTGTAAATCATAATCTTTCATCAACTCAAGCCACCTTCTTTGTCTCATATTGAATTCTTTTTGTGTAAACAAATATTTCAAACTTTCGTGATCAGTAAATATCTCACATGAAGCCCTGTACAAATAATGATGCCATATCTTCAATGCAAAGACAACGACTACCAATTCTAGATCATATATTAGGTAGTTCTTCTCATGTGGCTTTAGTTGGAGTGAAGCATAGGCAATAACCCTATCATTCTACATCAGAACACAACCCACTCCTCTATGCAACGCATCACTGTAGATCAAAAATCCCTCTGTACTAGTTGGTAATACAAGGATTGGTGTTGAAATGAATCTAGTATTGAGCTCTAAATATGTTGAATCTCTTTTGTGCGCTCAAATAGCACCTTTTTTTGTGTTAACTGAGTAAGTGGTACTGTTATCTTGAAAAAATCCTTGACAAACATTCTATAGTAACCTGCCAAACCAAGGAAATTGCGAACTTCTATTACAGTTGTCAGACTTGGCCAATTTACTATTACTTCAATCTTTTGAGGATCAATTGAAATTCCCTCTTTATTAATCACATGTCCCAAAAATGTGACACTAGTCAGCCAAAACTCACACTTCTTCAACTTTGCATGCAACCTTTTGTCTCAAGAGTTTGAAGGGCCAATCTCAAGTGTTGTTCATGTTCCTTCACACTTTTAGAGTAACTAAGAATATTATCAATAAAGACTACAATGAACTCATCCAAATAAGGCTAGAAACTCTGTTCATTAAATCCATGAATGACACATGGGGTAACTCCGAAAGGCATTACTAAAAATTCATAGTGGCCATACCTTGTTCTAAAAGTTGTCTTCTCTCTATCCTTTGCCTTGATCTTGAGTTGATGGTAGCCTAATCTAAGATCTAGCTTAGAACATACTTGTGCCCCTTGGGACTGATCAAATAAGTCATTAATCTTGGGCAACGGGTATTTATTATTGACAATCATTTTATTTAGCTCCCTATAATCAATGTATAGACGTAGAGTCCTATCTTTCTTTTTGACAAACAACACTGGTGCACCCCATGGCAACGTGTTGGGTCTAATGAAACCTTTATCTAGTAAGTCTTGCAGCTGAATCTTCAATTCATTCAATTCTATAGGCGACATTCTACAAGGAGTTTTGGAGATAGGTTGCGTTCCTAGTATCACATCAATAGTGAACTCAATCTCCCTATCAGTGAAATTGCCCAGCAATTCTTCAGGAAATACATCTGAGAATTCTCACACCACTGGAATGCTATGCAAACTACCATCAGATTCTGGAACTATCAGAAAACCACACAAATATCCCCGACACCCTTTCCTGAGTAACCGATTAACCTTCATGAATGAAACAAGGTATGGCGGGGGTACTATTCCATTTCCTTGAAGATAAAATTATTCTTGATTGGGTGGTTGGAATGTGACATACTTTGATACACAATCAATAGTAGCATGATTTGTTGATAACCAATCCATACCTAAAATTACATCAAAGTGCTCCATATGAATTGCTACTAAATCTACAGTCAAACAAGCACTCCCAGCTACTATATCACAATTCTGGTAAATAAATGTACAAATCATGGATTCACCTAACGGTGTAGGCATTAACAAAAAATATTCCAAAGGTTCTGGTTGCCGACTCAATTTACTTGCAAACGCCCTAGATATAAATGAATATGTAGAACCCAAATCTATCAAAGCATAAGCATCTTGAGTACAAATTGAGAGTGTACTTGACACCATTGCTTCGGTATTTCAAGCATCACCTGGAACAAGTGCAAAGACTCTGCCTTGTCTCACTGGTTCCTGGTTGGTATTAGCCTTTGTATTTAGTTTCTGAACTGACTTGATGAACTACTCACACCCCTTTTCTTAGCCTTAGGGAAGTCCCTAACTTGGTGTCTCGTTTGTCCACATTCAAAACAAGATTCAGTAGCTCAATGGAATGCCCCAAAAATGATTTTTTACTTCATTCTTGGCATGTTGGTACAGTCTTGCTAGCCTGACTTGAACTTCCCATGTTCAGCCTTTTATTTAGTGGATTATTCGGTCCTTTCTTGACACCAAACTCTTAAACCATTCCCATTGATTTCCTTGCCTTCTGCTTTGTTCTTTGTTTTTTTTTGTAATTTTGTAATTGTCTAGAACTTATGTCTACATGTGTTGAATTAATAGATTTTGATTTTATATTTCAATCCCTCTCTCTCTCCCCTCTCTTTCTTCTTGCTTTGTTTATAGTCTATGTTATTATAATGGCAAACCTTGCCAACTTCAACAACTTTTTGCATTCATGCACGAAACAAGATTCTCCTCCTTGCTTTAATGCTTAGAACTGAATAACTTTTCTATCCTTGACGGATTGAGGAAAATATTTGTTGTAGAAGACCTCCAGGAAATGGTTCCAAGTAATACCTTCATATTGACCTTTCATTAACAACCACCACCTGCGTGCCTCTTTTGCCAAAGTAAATGTAGCAAGTGCAAAGATCATGATATAACACATATGGCTAAATAGAGGATGGAGCAGAGAAGAGTTGAGCAAAGAGGAGAGTGGATTCTAGTGGTCAAACGACGAGGGAGATAGAAAACTAGGATCAATGGGCCAAGGGACGGATTGTTTGCAATTTTTGTGGATAATATTCCCAACACTATGGACCCAAAAGGGTTATATATATTATTCATGAAGTTTGGCATTGTAAAAGATGTATTTATCTAGAAGAGGCATATGATCAAGAATACAAGGTTTGGTTTCGTGAGGTTTGATTGCCCAGTGGCTAGGGAAATGGCAATTCAAAAAGTTAATCGACTGTGGATGGATGATAAAGCTTTAGAAGTGAAGAATGCTGAGTACAACAAAGAGAAAGCTAAAAATAGTGCTATTCATCAGAAACAGGTGTATGATTCACCTATTCGAAGGTTCGAAAGCGCAGAGGTGAAGGAAATAGGTTTCAAGTTAGGGACCACAAATCCTTTGCAGAAGTAGTAAATGCAAAGATCAACAAAAACAGTCCAAGTACAATAGTTTTAGTCACTGAGGTGGAAAATGGGTGGTTGTATGAGAGTGTTATAATAAGGCTCAAAGCAAACCACAATGCTCATGAGTTGGAAAAGAAGTTAAAAGAAAGATAAGTGGGACATGTTCTAGTAAGAGAAGGGGGTGGTAGAGATGTTGTAGTAACTTTTAATTCTAAGGAAGACATGAAATCTATACTACCACTATTCTATCCATGGATCCATGAGTGGTGTGAATTTATCACTAAATAGAAAGTTGGTCTGCAGCTAGAACAAGAGAGATGTGCATGGTTAAACTGTTATGGTATACCATTAAATCTTTGGAATAGTAGTACTTTGAAGAAGATTGGAAGCATCTGGGGTGAAGTTATTAATTTTGATGATGATATAAGCAATCTAGCTTCATTCAAATGTGCCAAAATCATAGTAGCAATGAGTACGAAGCTCATTAATAATGTAATCAACCTGGAGTGTAAAGGGAATTTGTTAGACTTATTTATTTTGATGATTTATTTAATTATGTTTTTAATTTATTTGGAAGAGAAAAATAGAATCAAAATTTATTTTGATGATTTATTTGAAAGAGAAAAATAGAATCAAAACTTGTTTTGATAATTTATTTGAATGAGAAAAATCGAATCAACATTTATTTTGATAATTTATTTAATTATGTTTTAATTTATTTAAAAAAGAAAAATAGAATCAAAATTTATTTTGTCCCATTATTTCTCATCTAAACCTTTATCCTAAATATTGTCAGAATGTATTTAATATTTGATTAAATCAGGAATTCAAACAGCCCAAAACAGAGGTTTAAACAGCCCAAAACAAAGGTTCAAACTGCCCAGTACAGCAGCAGGCCAAAAGGTTTAAGTAGAAGATATATTTAAATTAGTAATGATGGAGTGGAAGATATTCAAATTAGTAGTGATGGAGTGGAAGATATTCAAATGAATACAACGGTTATAAACGGCTATAAGTTTCATTATATATACCAAAGCCTCTGATGTGAACAAGTGACAGCAACTACAAGCAAGTTACAGAAACCAGAAAATATTCTTTGATCTAAAATCACTCTCATCTATTCTCTAAAAAATTTTCTGATAAGTGTTCTTCAATTTTTGTTTACATCATCTCTCAGAAATTATACATTAAGTCGTATAGCTTTAAGCCTATTTTTGTTTTCATTAAGTCGTATAGCTTTAAGCTTATCTTTCCTGTGTGAGGATTACAAAAAAATCAGAGTCTCGTTTTTATATCTATCTTTGAGAGATAATTATTGTAGCTTTCTGTGAAAGAAAAAACACATTCTTTTCAATCCTATAAGAGTGTAGTACTCTCAATGTTTTTTTGGACTTAGAAAGTCTGTGTAAAATCCGTGTAGGATTGCTCCGTATATGAAAAGGTTGCTAGCCCCATGTGAAGCTAGAGAATAATAGAAAATCTCAAGTGAAGCTTGAGGAGTGGACGTAGCCCGAGTTGAAGCCGAATCACTATAAATTTGTTTGCTTCTCTCTCCCTTATCTCTTTATTTTATTTAAATTGTCATAGCTATATTTCACATTTTTATTGTGCTAAAATCATTAATCGACATAGTTGTTAAAACACTTGTTTTAATTATTTTTATTTCATTAACTATATTTATCTATTGTGCTAGTCATAATTTTTATTAGGGTATTATTATTTTATTTGTAAAAACCTAATTCACCCCTCCTTTTAGGTTGTATTTTGGGTAACAATTGGTATCAGAGCCTAGACTCTTGTTTTAGATTTAGCCACCATTGTTTGACGGAAACAACTATAGTCATTGGAAGGATAAGATGACCTTATACCTACAAGCCACTGATTATGCCATGTGGATTATTGTCACCAAAGGTCTAAAAATTCCTACCAAATTAGTAAACAATATTAATGTACCTAAAACTGAAGATGAATGTGATGAGAAGGATCATAAATTATTGCAAGCCAATGCTAAAGCCAAACTCACCCTTGTTTGTAGATTAGACTCTAAGGAGTATAATAGAGTTTCAAGTTGTGATTTGGCAAAAGAAATTTAGGACAAACTTCAGATAACGTATAAAGATACAAGCCAAGTGAAGGAATCTCGTATTGATATGCTTGTTCATAGTTATGAATTGTTTAAAATGAACTCTGATGAATCTATTTCAAGTATGTTTACTAGATTTACTGAAATTGTAAACTCTTTGAAATCTCTTAGCAAAATTTATACTAACAGTGAGTTGGTGAGAAAAATTCTTAGGTGTTTACCAAAGAATTGGGAAGCAAAGGTCACGACCATTATAGAAGCCAAAAATCTCTCCACACTTGGATTGGATGAGCGTATGGGTTCCTTTATGACTCATGAGATCACCATGAAAGGACATGAGGATGTTGAAAATAAAAAGAAAAATGAAATTTCATTCAAAGCCTCATTAAATGAAGAAGAACATGAAAACTCCAGTGAGGATGAAAGCTATGCCATGTTTATTAGAAATCTCAAAAAGCACTTCAAGAAAAACAATTATGGAGGAAGAAGACCTTTTAAGAAAGAGTACAACAAAGATAACAAGAAAGAGCCTATTATTTGCTATGAGTGCAAAAATCCTGGAAAAGACTACAAAAGAAACAAAAAGGCCATGGTAGCAGCTTAGGGAGAAAGTGAAGATGAAAGCTCAAGTGATGAAATTGAAAATGAAGTAGCCAACTTATGTTTCATGGCTCTTGAAGATGAAGACTCTACTCAAGATGAGGTTTGCTTTAAGTCCAAAGCTAAAGAAGGGAAGTGGTACCTTGATAGTGGATGTTCCAAACACATGACCGGAGATAAATCATTCTTTACTAAACTATTATCGAAAGATGAAGGATTTGTTACTTTTGGAGACAACAAGAAAGGCAAAATCATCGGTATTGGTAGCATCGGTATTTCTTCTAACCCTTCTATTGAAAATGTTTTACTTGTTGATGGACTTAAGCACAACCTACTTAGTATTAGTCAATTATGTGATAAAGACAATCGAGTTATTTTAGATAAATCACATTGCACAATTGAAAGCACAAATGATCATAAAGCTTTATTCGTTCGTAATCGCCATGATAATGTTTATGTTTTTCATCTTAATGATCTCTATGCTAGTGATATTAAATGTTTATATGTTAATAATGAAAATAGTTGGTTATGGCATAGAAGACTTGGTCTTGCTCATATGGATTTAATTGCTAAACTTTTAAAAAAGGATTTGGTCATTGGACTTCTAAAAATTAAATTTGAAAAAGATCATCTTTGTAGTGCTTGTCAACAAGGAAAATAAACTAAAACATCATTTAAATCAAAAATTCATATTTTCACAACTAGACCTTTACAACTATTGCATATGGATTTATTTGGTCCCTCAAGGACATCTAGTCTAGGTGGTAAACATTATTGTCTTGTTATTGTTGATGATTATTCAAGATTTACATAGGTTATGTTTTTAGCACACAAAGATGAAACCTTTTCTTCTTTCACAAAACTTTGTCGTAGAATTCAAAAATGAAAAAGGCTTTCTTATTACTAATATTCGAACCGACCATGGTAGAGAACTTGAAAATGAGAAATTTGAATTGTTTTGTAATAAGCATGGTATTGGACATAATTTTTCAGCACCTAGAACCCCTCAACAAAATGGTGTTGTAGAAAGGAAGAATAGAACTTTATAAGAAATGAGTAGAACAATGCTTTGCAAAAATAATCTTTCTAAATATTTTTGGGCCGAAGCCGTTCATACTACATGCTATATTTTAAATCGTGTATTAATTAGACCTATTTTCAAAAAGTCTCCTTATGAACTTTGTCATGATAGAAAGCCCAAATTAGTCACTTGCATGTTTTTGGTTGTAAATGTTTTGTGCATAATAATGGTAAGGATAACTTAGGTAAATTTGATTCAAAATCTGATGAAGCAATTTTTCTTGGCTATTCCTTAACTAGCAAAGCTTATCGTGTTTTTAATAAAAAAAACTCTTGTTGTGAAAGAATCTATACATGTGGCATTTGATGAAACTAACATCTCTAGTCAAAAGCAAATTGTTAGTGATAATATAGATTTGGAACAAAATGTAGAAGATTCAAGTATCTACAAAGAAGAGAACTAACCATGTAAGTTGAACAAAGAGATTGAATAACCTATTCTCCCATCTCAAGAAGAAGGAGGAAACAATGATGATTTGCTAAGAGAATGGAAGTTTGATCATAATCACCCTCCGAATTTAATCCTAGGTGACTCTACAAAAGGTATTGAAACTTGCTCTTCACTTAGAAACATTTGTAGTAACTTGGCTTTTTTCTCATAGATTAAGCCTAAAAACTTTCAAAAAGCCGAATTCGATAAACATTGGATGATAGTTATGCATGAAGAGCTTAACCAATTTGAGAGAAACAAAATGTGGGAACTTGTGCCAAAACCTAAAGATCATACCATTATCGATACCAAATGGATCTTTCGAAACAAGCTTGATGAATCCGGCACAATTATAAGAAACAAGGCTAGACTTGTTGCACAATGATACAATCAAGAAGAAGGTATTGATTTCGATGAAACCTTTGCTCCGGTTGCTAGATTAGAAGCCATTCGCATGTTACTTACATTTGCATGTTTTAGAGATTTTAAACTTTATCAAATGGATGTAAAAAGCGCCTTTCTTAATGGTTTTATAAATGAGGAAGTTTATGTTAAACAACTCCCAGGTTTTGAAGATCATGCTTTTCTAAATCATGTTTTTAGACTATCAAAAACTTTATATGGTTTGAAACAAGCACCTCGTGCATGGTATGAATGATTAAGTAAATTTTTGATTGAAAATAATTTTTCTAGAGGAACGATTGACACAACACTTTTTGTTGAAACTAAAAATGATGATTTACTTATTGTGCAAATATATATAGATGACATTATATTTAGTGCTACTAATGAAACCTTGTGCAAGGAATTTGCTAAGTATATGCAAGGTGAGTTCGAGATGAGCATGATGGGGGAGCTAAATTATTTCCTTGGGCTTCAAATCAAATAATGTAAGGAAGGAATTTTTATCAACCAAGCTAAGTACACAAAAGAACTACTCAAAAAGTTTGGTATGTATGACTCAAAAATAGCTGGAACACCTATGAGCACATCCATTAAGCTAGACCAGGATGAAAAAGGTATGTCTATTGATCAAACAAAATATCAAGGTATGATCGGCTCACTTCTTTATTTAACTGCAAGTAGACCCGATATTATGTTTAGTATTTGTATGTGTGTTAGATATCAATCAAATCCTAAGGAATCACATCTCAGTGCTGTTAAAAGAATTTTTAGATAAATTGTTGTCACTCAAAATTTGGGACTGTTTTATCCTAGAGGTATTGCATTTGATTTAATTAGTTGCTCGGATGCCGACTTTGCCAGTTGCAAACTTGATAGAAAAAGCACCAGTGGTACTTGTCACTTTCTTGGTAACTCATTAGTATCTTAGTTTAGAAAAAAGCAAAATTCTGTTGCTTTATCAACGGCCGAAGTTGAATTTATAGCTTCCAGAAGTAATGCCCAAATACTTTGGATGAAACAACAGTTGGAGGACTTTGATTTGCATTATGATCATATCCCTATTAAATGTGATAATACTAGTGGCATCAATTTATGCAAAAATCCGGTTCAACACTCACGAACAAAACATATTGAAATTCGACATCATTTTTTAAGAGATCATGTTCAAAAAGGGGATATTGTGCTTGAATTTGTAAACACCAACAAGCAATTGGCAGATATTTTTACAAAACCCCTAAGCTAGGATCGCTTCAATTTTATTCGTGGCGAGCTTGGAATGTTGATTTCTACTTAAAAAGTTTTGTTACGACTGTGAAACTTGAATTTTTGTTAAAATGATATATGTGTATTGTTACATTGATATGGAAATATTTATATCAGTTGAATGCTGTCATGTCCTTCATACATTTATTCTCTTTAACAGTTTGCTATTCTCAATTGTGTAATTTTTTTTGGGTTCTGCATCTTGAGGTAAAATTAACTTTGCATACATTGATTTTTTTTTTTAAACCGTCATGGTATTTTTTTTTTTGCATTACCATTCTAGCAATACCAACGTCCCATTAAGTTTAATTTCTGCTGCAATTATTTTATTTTAATTTATTTTCTTTTTTTTATTTTGTTATTAGGCTTAATTTCTTTTATTTTTATTTTTTTCTCATTATTATTTTTTGTTTGGGCTTAATTTTTTTTTTTTTCTGCTTTTTAATTTTATTTTTCAGTACTTAAACATAAAAACAAAAACAAATCAAAATACAAATATTTACATATAAAAAACAAAACAAAACAAAAACCCTTCAATTTTTTTACGGCCATACGCCGATCTTACTTACTCGCCTCTTCCATCGTTTTCTTCCTCTTTTTATCACCTTGGGAGGCCCTATCACGCCCCATTTTTTATTACTCGAAACCATTACCAAATTCATTAATTTAATTCAATTTCAGAGATAAAATGCAAAAACTCTTTGCTTCAACGAGTAGAAATAAAAAACAATTCTCTCATCCGAATGAAAATTACATACAACATGAGCATACTAAATAAACTGCCCGTGGGCTTACATTATTTAAAAATCAAGAAGAAGGGTGTAACCCTTTTACATCAATGGCATTTCGCCAGCACAAAAGAGGCCTCGTGCCCAACAAATAAGAAGATCCAAAATCTTGTATCACATCCTGATTTTCACCTGAAAAAGATTCAACAACGTGGGATGAACATATAGTCCAGTAGGGATCTCAACATGGTCCTCAACAATAACAATTTACAGATAGCTATGATCATGAATACTCAATCTCATACTAGAATAATAATGTGGCAGCTTATACAAAATATACATATATATGAACTTTTCTCAAAATCAGTCATTTCATTCAACACTGTAAGCGATCCACCTTTCTTTTCCTTTCATTACCCCTTTTCCCCAAACTTTCATGACAATAACAATTCTAGAAAAACAATTTCACCAAGCCCATTACTTTTCTCCCATTTTCTGTACTTATAACAGATTTGCCTTTTTCAAAACATGTTCACAAATACCCAATTTCTTTCACAGTTTCCAAACTCTCAAAATAGTATTTATGTCTGTTCCCAACACATTCATGCCTATACATGCATACCTTTAGTAAAAAGGGAAACAACAAATCATCAACAAGTATGTGATCAACAAATGAGGCAACTCGGCCTTTCAAAACTGTAACCATCGTAACCCATAACATATTCAGATACACTGAGACAATGATGATAAAAAGCTTTACTCTACCTGCCATAAGCACGGTAAGTTAAGGATACACCTATCGACAAATGACAAGCCAAGTTCTTCAGACACAAGCTGAAAGGTACTGGTACCTCTACCAAGTTCTCCAGACACAAGCTGGAAGGTGCTGGAACCTCTGCCAAGTTCTCTAGGCGCTAGCTGGAAGGTACTGGTACCCCTCATTCTAAGCGCGGTATATAACACCAATCATATCAACGTAACAAATCACAACCAACAAGTGTAATACATACACATAAGCTATTCAATAATGTTCAACCAAAACAAGTGTAATGCATACACAACAATTCAACACAACAATGTCCTCTTCCACCGATGACCAAGGACAAAACCTCTAGATGCATGTATTCAACACACTTATCAAAAAGACTCAACTCTCATGAGATCTTAAACCCAACCACGACACTAGTACGATAGTTAAAGGTAAAACTCTCAAATGTATGTATTCAACACTCATGATATAATAGTTCAACTCTCATATTTATTTTCCGAGACTCACATTGAGTTATCAGTTCATTTTCCATTTTCAAGATCAACTTTCATAATTTTCCAGGTCAACATATTCCACCACTTATTCCAACCCACTTTTCCCATTTCACAAAACCAATTCCACAGATAATAAAGCCATAACCCATCTTAGTTCAATATGTTCATTTCAAAATAACCCCAATGCCATAGTTAATCCCTTAGCCATTAACACTTTTACACAACCCATATGAACAATAGTAATTTACAAACATTGCCCAACCATCCTCCCTTTTTATTAACCAAATCAAAATATAATTTAGGGTTTTCTCTTCTTTCAACAATATCATGCTAGATTACTCCCCAATTAGCCCAAAGTACAATCAATGATAACAAGCTCATTCTCAAACAACCAACCCTAGGTTCCCTTACATGATTTTCAAAGAAATCCAACATGGATATGATTTTCATGCAATATAAATTTACCACATGTCTATCTATGAACGAGGTATTGAAAAAGAGTAAGGAAATCCCTACCTCAAATGGAGAAACCCAAAGGAGAAGAAGAGAAGAGCGTGAAAGTGCTCCAAACCCAAACTTTTTTCGGATCAAAACGTAGCCCCGCGATGCTCAACCTTTCTTACAAAGAGACTAGAGTAGAAGGTCTCTAGAACAAGGTGTATTTGTAGAGAGAGAGAGAGAGAGAGAGAGAGAGAGAGTTTAGAGAGAGGAGCTGCCAATCTAGGGTTTTGAGGAAGAAAGAGGATCAAAAAATGGAGAAGAAGACCCCTGCTGCGAACTGATATAAACAAGGCTCGCTCGAGTGAAGGAGTGGTCACTCGAGCGACCAGACACAACAAAAAACCTTGCTCGAGCTCAAGAAGCGTCGCTCAAGTGAACAATGCAAAGCTTCAGGTTTGCAACCTAGAAACACGCTCGAGCGCAAGAGTGCTCGCTCGAGTGAAGAAACCCAAAACATATAGCTCGCTCGCTCAAGCGAAGGAAAGCTCGCTCGAGCCAAGAAACACAACCTTTAGGTCAAAAGAGACGTAAACGCACGCTCGAGCGCAAGAGTGCTCGCTCGAGCCAAGAGATGCAAACTCAAAGCTCGCTCGAGCGATGAAAGCCTCGCTCGAGCGACGAAAGCCTCGCTCGAGCGACGATACCAAAAACTGGGCAGCAACACTGTGTTTCTAATCATAACCAACCTATTACAAACCTGCCCAACACAACCCAAAACTCAAATATAAGAAATTAAAGGATGGAAACAAGGCACGGATATCAGCACACAACTCAGAACTCGAGTCCGGAATACCACAAAGGATGGGGAAAAACCTGGATCGCTATAGGCCCTACCCCCATGCTTTCGTCGAGAACGACGACTCCCCACTGACTATCATAGGCCAAGAACGACGTTGCTCCAAATTGGGCCATGGAGGTGGTCTTCCGTTTAAGCTCTTTATTTTTGGCCTTCAGTGCGCCAATCTCTGCTCGCGCATCCTTGTACATACGCTGGAGCAGCGAGAGTTGGGCGTTGACTTGGTGGAGCTCACTCGTCCTGTTCTACAGTCAGTGAGCCAATTTTGTGACTGCAGTCACCGTCTCCATACAAGACATTAGTGTGAAATAATTGGCTTCAATGTCTGACTGAGCTGCCATTATTTGCTCAATCCAGATCATAGGAAGGTTGGGAAGAGTAGGAGGTGGGGCACTTGGTCCAGCAGCACTTACATGATCATTCAGGTTCGGAAAGAGAGTAAGGGGATAAGACGAGGCCATGAAGTAGAAGAGAGAGATGTAATCAACAGGAAGGTCATTTTCGGCAGCCTTTTTGCTCTGCTCAGTCTCTTTTTTCTATCTCTCTCACGTAAAAGAAGAAAGAGATGGAAGCGAATGAGAAAGAAGAAGAAGAAGAGAGTGATTAGGAAGAAGACAAGAGGGAGAGAGAGCTAAGGCCGTTGATTGACCCATCTCGCTTTTGTTGATCAGCTGATGCAAAAGCGAGGACGCGTGTCCGACGCGATTTTTGACGAAAAAGAGAGAGGCGCGTGAATCATATATATATATATATATGTATATATATGTTTTGAATTGTATAGATGCCATTTATCACTATCATTTTCCTCCTCCTTCTCCAGATTCTGACCCATGATTTCCTTTTGATAATGTCATAGGGGGAGAAATTATATGATGTTATGTATTATGGTATTATTTTGTTATGATGTTATGTATTATGGTATTATTTGAAAACTAATATGATGATTATGTATTTATAGTTCGATATCTTAGCTCATATCATGTCTCTAATTAAAGCTTATTTATTACACATGTGCTAACCTATGTACTTAGAAATGAATTCAGGGAGCATGACTTGATGGGGGGCTTTTCTTAGTCCCAAATCAAATCAAAACATCATTGTGTGCTATCACCAAAAAAGGAGAGATTGTTAGACTTATTTATTTTGATGATTTATTTAATTATGTTTTTAATTTATTTGGAAGAGAAAAATAGAATCAAAATTTATTTTGATGATTTATTTGAAAGAGAAAAATAAAAATATTTATTTTGATGATTTATTGAATTATGTTTTAATTTATTTGAAAGAGAAAAATAGAATCAAAATTTATTTTGTCCCATTATTTCTCACCTAAACCTTTATCCTAAATGTTGTTAGAATGTATTTAATATTTGATTAAATCAAGAGTTTAAACAGCCCAAAATAGAGGTTCAAACAGCCCAAAACAAAGGTTCAAACAACCCAGTACAGCAGCAGGCCAAAAGGTTCAAGTGGAAGATATTCAAATTAGTAATGATGGAGTGGAAGATATTCAAATGAATACAATGGCTATAAACGGCTATAAGTTTCATTATATATACCAAAGCCTCTAATGTGAACAAGTGATAGTAACTACAAACAAGTTACAGAAACCAGAAAATATTCTTTGATCCAAAATCACTCTCATCTATTTTTTGAAAAATTTTCTGAGAAGTGTTCTTCAATTTTTGTTTACATCCTCTCTCAGAAATTATACATTAAGTCGCATAGCTTTAAGCCCATCTTTCTTGTGTGAGGATTACAGAAAAATCAGAGTCTTGTTTTTATAGCTATCTTTGAGAGATAATTCTTGTAGCTTTCTGTGAAAGCAAAAACACATTCTTTTCAATCCTGTAAGAGTGTAGTACTCTCAGTGTTTTTCAGACTTAGAAAGTCTGTGTAAAATCCGTGGAGGATTGCTCCATATGTGAAAAGGTTGCTAGCACCATGTGAAGCTAGAAAATAGTGGAAAATCTCAAGTGAAGCTTAAGGAGTGGACGTAGGCCGAGTTGAAGTCAAACCACTATAAATTTATTTGTCTCTCTCTCCCTTATCTCTTTATTTTATTTAAATTACCATAACTATATTTCACATTTTTATTGTGCTAGAATCATTAATTGACATAGTTGTTAGAACACTTGTTTTAATTATTTTTATTTCATTAACTATATTTATCTATTGTGCTAGTCATAATTTTTATTAGGGTATTATTATTTTATTTGTAAAAACCTAATTCACCCCCTCTTAGGTTGTCTTTTGGGTAACAAAAGTGTTATCCAATAAGGGTGTGTGAGGAGCAAAGAGTAGTATCTGAGGTGGTAAAAGTGGTATACAAGGGTAAGATTCATCAAGATAAAGAATCTAGGTCTGTCGACATTGCTATTCAAGGGTCTCAAGTTCAAAACAGAGAGGAGGAGGAGAAAGAGTATGACAAGGCAGTTGACTCAATGGATTAGTTGGACAGAAGGAATGAGTTGGACCGTGTTAGTAAGACAAATTAGATGGAGAAAGAGGTTGAGCTGGCGGATGACAATGGTTTAATGTGTGCTTTAGCAGTTGAAGATTCAATAAATGACTTAGGAAAGACAAATATTGGAAGAGCATATGAAAATGAGGCATTGATGGCATTGGAAAGCTCTAACATAGGTGTAAATGAGGCATCTCAAAGGGGGGATGTGCAGGTGTATACACCAGGCTTCCTTAAGAGCTTTACTGGATCAGGTAAAGATAGACCAGGTATCAACCTAGAGGTTATTTTAGGCTAAGACCAAATAATCAATTGTGGGCTATTTGGGTCTATGGATAAAACATGTCCAGATAAATGTCTAACCAAAAAGAAAGGTGTTGTTGGGCCCTATGAGAGTAGTAACCATTCTAAACCTAGTGTAATGAGTAACCATTCTAGCCAGAACCATATGAGGAAGGAAGTTTTAAAGGGAAAGGATGTTTTGAAGGGTCAAGGAAAGATGGGAGAAAAAAGGAAAGTAGGGCCTTGGAATCAAATGCAAATGGGTGGTTTCTCAAGTTTCGTTAAAAACCTTAGCCATATGGGTGTGTTATCAAGTAAGAAAGGGTCTAAGAATGTCATTTCCAGACCAGCTGTGGCAGCTTTAGCATCTTTATCTTCATCTCAACTTGGTAGCATCTCTGGGGAGGGAAGTTTAATCCTAAAGGAAGCTCAGGCTACCCTTCAAATGGGGAGTTTGTTGGGGATTAATTATCATTGGAATGAAGCAGAAGCCTTGAAGAGGATCTCAAAAATAGAGCTAAAGGACAAGGGAATGATTGGTGGAAGGTTAGAGGATGTGATTTGAGTGATGTCCATAGGAGGTTTTAGAGTTATATTTTGTTTCATAATGAAGATACTATCTTGTAATTGTAGAGAATTGGGTAGGAGGGAGAAGAGGGGAAAGATTAGAAGATTGATTGCTGATAGAAAGATTGATATTGTTCTTCTCCAAGAAATGAAGTTAACCAATTGCTCTGATGTGGATGTTAAAGCTTTATGGCCAAAAGATAAAATTGAATATTTGTGTGTAGATTCAGAAGGTTTATAAGGTCTTCTGTGCATTTGGGATCCTGGGATCTTCCAATTCTCAGACTATTGTAGTAACAGAAGCTTTATTCTAATCTCAGGTAAACTTTTCAACTCTTTTGAGTGTGTCATTGTGAATATATATGCCCTTAATGTAGTGGGTAGAAGAGGAAAGCTATGGAATATTTTGGGTGGGTTGAAGTCCGCTTTCTCGAAGCCCTAGTGTATAGGTGGTGATTTTAATAAAATAAGAAGTGTGGGAGAGAGGATAGGCTGCTCTAGGAGGGACAGGGGTATGAGGGATTTTAACAATTTCATTGAGTCTTGTGAATTTTTAGATATCCCTCTTTTGGGTAGGAAGTTCACTTGGTGTAATGCACAAGAGGGGGAAAAGTGGAGCAAGATAGAAAGATTTCTAGCAAATCCAGAGTGGTTAGAAGTGTTCAAATTCAAACTATGGGGTTTACCTAGATTACTATCAGATCATTGTTCCTTAATCCTAATGGAAGATGAAAGAGATTGGGGACCTAGACCATTTAGATTCATCAATGCTTGGATCTTACACCCTCAATTTTTAGCTTTTTTGAAGAAAATTTCAAAGGAGGCTAAAGTAGTTGGGTAGGCAAGTTTCATCATTCATAGTAAACTTAAATTGTTAAGAGACGCTTTGAGAAAGTGGAACAGAGAAGTAATTGGGGATGTTACAATCAAACTCAAGGCTATTGAGGAGGAATTGAACAATCTTGGCCTGCTAGCATAAACAAGAGATCTAGCAAATATTGAGAAGGCAAGAAGAAAAGAAGTGATTAGTGAGGATTGGAAGTTAAGTACAAGGGTTGAATGGATGTGGCTTCAAAAAGAAAGACTTGACTAGGCATTGATGGGTGATAAAAACACTAGATATTTTTATGTCATGGCTACTAGTAGACATAGTAGAAATGGGCTCAATTCAATAACTGTTGGGGACATGGTGTATAAAGAACCTAGGAAAGTCCAACAAGAGGTATGCTTGCACTTCATCAGACATTTTTCAGAGGAATGGAAATGCAAACCATCACTTGATGGTGTCTTCAAAATAGTAAAGAGCAGTCAAGCTTTTGAAATGTAGAAGTAGAATTTTCAGAGGATGAGATATGGGCAGCCATCGAAAATTATGAAGGAAACAAGACTCCAGGCCCTGATGGGTTTAATCTTTTATGCTACCAGAAGCATTAGAAGAAAATGAAGGGAGATTTGATCTAATTCATGAAGGACCTTCACACTCATGGTAAATTGGTCAGAGGTATTAATAGTTCTTTTATAGCATTGGTCCCTAAAAAAGAGGATATAGTGGGATTGAGAGATTTTAGGCCTATAAGTCTAGTGGGCTGAGTTTACAAGATTCTATCTAAGGTGTTATTAAATAGATTAAGAAATGTTCTTCCAGAAATAATTAGTGAGGCTTAATCAGCTTTCTTAAGTGGTAGAAATATTTTGGATAGAGTCTTAATAGCAAATGAGGTGGCTAATGGGTGGAAAAAGGCAAAGAGGAAGGGTGTGATATTAAAGCTTGATTTTGAAAAGGCCTATGATTCAATCAATTCGGAATTCCTTTTCTTAATGTTGTCAAGATTTGGTTTTGGAGATAGATGGATAGCATGGATAAGAGAATGTGTCTCCTCAGCTAGGGTATCAGTCCTTGTGAATAGATCTCCTACTGAAGAATTCTGTCCCCAAAAAGGGTTAAGGCAAGGTGACCCTCTCTCTCATTTCCTTTTCAATATAGTGGCAAAAGGTCTAAACGTAGTACCATCCAGAGCTTTAGAAAATGATCTAATTAAGGGTGTAATAGTAGGGCAAATGGTGTACTTGTGTCCCACTTGCAATTTGTTGATGACTCTATTTTATTTTGTGAAGCAGATGAACTAGAAGTAGTTAATATTAAAAGAATCCTAAGATGTTTTGAACTTATATCTGGGTTGAAAATAAATTATCACAAGAGTGTGGTTTGTGGAGTAGGTGTGGAGGATGATATTCTAACAGATCTTGCTGTCAAACTTAACTATAAGACTGGCTCATTACCATTGAATTATCTTGGGCTTCCTTTGGGGGCAAATCCTAGTAGGAGGAGGACATGGAAATTAGTCCTTGATAAAGTTAAAGCTAGCTTGGCAGGTTGGAAGAGAAGGATGCTGTCATTTGCTGGTAGGTTGATTGTGAATAAGTTATTCTTATCATGCTTACCTGTCTACTACTTATCTCTGTTTAGAATGCCTGAGGGAGTGGCCAAGGATTTTGAAAGAATACAAGCTGAATGGGGTTCAAATCTTAAGAGAAAGGTTCACTTAGTTAAATGAGAGGAGGTGACTAGAAGTATTGATCAAGGAGGTTTGGGCATTAGGAAGGTTAGAATTGCTAATTCTTGTTTGTTGTTGAAGTGATGATGGAGATTTGCTTGTGAGACAAATGCACTATGGAGGAGAGTGATTTGTAGTAAACATAATATTGAGGAGTGTTGCTAGCTTCCTGTTCCTAGTAATAGCTCTAGGCAATCAAGATTATGGGATGATATTAACTTAGTGGCTAATTAGTAACCTTTTCTTATAGAGTGTTTTCAGAATAATTTTAAAGTAAGGGTGGGGGATGGTTAAGATTTCGGGAGGAAATGTGGTGTAACTCCCATTGCTTGAAAATAGAGTTTCGTAGGCTGTTTAGCTTATCAAAGAAAAAGAGGGGTGCACTTCGTCTGTTTGCAGATTTGAAGGCAACCTCAGGGGAGTGGAACATATTTCCCAGAAGAGAGTTGTTTGAGTGGGAAAGGGTGGACATGCAGAGATTATTATCTATTCTCTCATCAAGACCTTCAGTTAGCTTGGAAAGAGTTGATTGCCCAAAGTGGATAGTTACAATATTAGGTATTTTTTCGATATCTTCTTTGTACAAGGTCTGTTCAATTGGAGTTGGGAATCACCTCAATGTTAGTAGATTACTATGGATGTCACGACCCAAATTTGCCCCTATAGGTTTAGCACAGTAATCGGCCAGTAATCCTTGGATTACCAAAGGCCTCTAAATAGAATCACAAAATATAAGGGGCTGCGAAAACAAATATACAAAATACAATGTCCATAAAGCTACGTAGATAGAAAATTTAAATCGTACACATATATAAATAGTGTCAACTTCCATATGTCATGCATCACCATACAGATAGTATCATAAGGGACTTAGCCCTATGTACATATAGACAAAAACAAAACAAAACATCTTTCATATGGTTCACAAAATTGACTTCTTAGACGGGAACCTTCTTAGGAGACGCGGTGGCTGGCTGACAAAGCAAAACTCTCCAGGCAACAACTTAGGCCTGGTCACGTGCCTGCTTACCTACATATATAATATAAATAGCAAGCAAAAGCCTAGTGAATAATAACAGAGTAAAGGATTGAAGAAATGATGTCCCATAATAATTCAGAAAACAGAAATAGATTCACATTCATATTCTTGTTCAAATCATATACAAAAATCAGAGTTCATGCTTGATCATATGTGGTACATCCAATAGGGCTAACAGATCAAATACAGAGCATTATACTTGTCAGTTCCATAAAGGAATCTCTGGTATCGAGAACTTGTAACATACTTACGCTATGGTATTGTTACCCCCGATCAAAGGCCATGAGACCATGATATTATCACCTCGGGGGAAGGGCCTTGTGCTCATAGACCATGGTATTGTTACCCCTGGGTAAGGGCCATGTGCTAACGATGCCACGAATACATTTTAGAAACTTGGACAATGATTCATTCATACAAAACATAGCATTTCAGAAAACTGATCATTTCATATCATCAGAAAATAATTAAAGTTAAACAAAACTTTACAGAGTTATTACTCACAGATGGCTTCACTTGCAGAATAGACAGAGCAGACGAATCAAATAACTTGTGACGTGTAACCTACATGAACATAACACACATATTGAAACACACACTCGGAATTCATTAACTTATTCTATTTCGTTCCTAGTGTGTTTCTGGTCCTTGTCCTCATCATTATGTCTTAAATAGGGCCTACGAATGCCTAGGATGCGATGATGATACCAAAATGCCCTTGAAAACACTTAGGCAAATATGCTGAAAATAAGGGCCTCGCTCTAGCGCAACTTCCTTCACTCGAACGGAAGGTCAAAAATGTGAGTGGTCGCATGAGCGCAACTTCTTTCGCTCGAGCAGTTTGTAAACTCTGTAAAAGTACTAGTCGCTTAAGCATAAGGCTAAGGTCCTTACTTAAGCAAAGCGCAACTCTTATTGCTTGAGCGGTCTGCAAAACATGTGAACTTCTAGGAGCATGCATTTTACGCTTGAGCCAACTTTTGGTCACTCGAGCGGAGGTGCAAAACACAGAGGGGTCGCTCGAGCGGAAAGACAGAATCTAAAATTTCCAGATTGTTGTGCATGATGCAAACTTCGAATTCAAAGCCTCAAAAACTCATCATTTGGGACCCAAAAGTCGAGAAAACACTTGAAAACTTGTAAAACATGGAGAATTAAAGATCGTTTCATGAAATCAAGGCCCAAAGCTTTTCCAAATGCATAAAACAGAACTTAAAACTTTGAACCCTTAACATGCATACATTAACTTGACTTCAAAGCTCCCTAAGTATGATCAATTGATATAAAATGGCATCAAACAAAGTGGATTCTCAAAATAAAGGCAAGATTGACACATGTATGTGAGGTTTGCTTGAAATTCAAAATCAAATTGTCTTGAAAATGCATGGATGCATGAACCATGCTCAATTCTATCATCTAAGCTTAATTTTTGTATTTACTCTTTCAATTCTCTTGAACTCGTCCTCTTATTGAGCCAAACACTTAATTCATGGGTTGCATTCTTACCTTAAGCTTGAGTTCACAAGTGTGGAAGATTAATTCTCCTAAGTCTTCTTCAATTCCCTCAAATTCTCTTCAATTCTCCTCTGTCCCTTTCTCTCTCACGTTTGAGCCTCAAGAATGATGAAATGGGAGTGTGAGTGAGGTTCTAAAATCAATTTAAGCCTTATATAGGCTTGATTAGTGGTATTTAATTAAGCTAAGCTTAGGTAACCAATTCACATAATTTAATCCTAATTAATTCATTCCAAATCGAATTTCAATCGAACCTACCATAATATTCTAAAAATTCTAAATAACACATATACCAAGTCAATTTCATGATTAGATGCCGATAAGGCCTTCAAGTTTGCAGAGTAAAGTAGAAACACAAACATATATTTCTACAACAGATAGATATAAACACTAATAATGCAACATGTAATTAACTTAGGATTTCATCTTAATTACTTATTTGGCATACTTAATCATGGCTTAACAGTTAATCAGGGGTCAGGGTTGTTACAGTCTTCCCCCCTTAAAGAGTTTGGTCCTCCAAACTCGGATTACCTTCATTTTGGAAGAATACCAGGTCTAAAGGAAACAACTCAGGGTATCTCTTCATCATATCTTCTTTTGTTTCCCATGTCGCATAGGTTCCACCATGATTCTACCAATCAACTTTCATCAACGGAATTTCCTTGTTTCTCAATCTTTTGATTCTTCAGTTAATAATTTGGATTGGCCATTCTTCATATGTGTAATCTTCCTTCAAAAGTATGTGTGTTGGCTCAATAACGTGCAATGGATCTCTCAAATAATCCCGAAGCATTGAAAGATAAAAAAACGTTGTGCATATTCTCCATAACCTACCATACAAAGCTTCATAAGGAGCCGTTCCAATGCTTGAATGATAATTGTTGTTGTATACAAACTCGGCCAGAGGAAGGTAAGTCCACTAATTCCCTTGGAAGTCCAATACACATATCCGTAGCATATCTTCCAAAGTTTGATTGGTTCGTTCAGTTTGGCTATCTGCTTGTGGGTGGTAGGCACTGCTCAGTCGAAGTTCAGTTCCCAAAGTATGTAGTAAACTCTACCAGAATCTTGACATGAACTTAGAATCTCTGTTAGATACAATGGATACCGGCACACTATGCAATCTCACAATCTCATTCATATAAATGTTAGCTAACTTATCCGCATTGTAAAAAGTTTTAAGAGGTAGAAAATGAGCAGATTTAGTTAAATAATCAACTATGACCTAGATAGAGTCCATACCTCGAGAGGAGCAAGGCAATCCCACAATGAAGTCCATGGTAATGTGCTCCAATTTCCATTATGGTATTAGAAACGACTGAAGTAACCCAACAGGCCGTTGGTGTTCGACTATAACTTGTTGACAGTGCAAATGTCTAGCCATAAATCAGCAATGCTTTTCTTCATGCTAGGCCACCAAAAATTCTATTTTAAATCATGGTACATCTTTGTGTTTCCCGGATGTATTGCAAACTTTGAATTGTGAGCTTCAGTCATAACACACTTTCTCAAGTCAGAATAATCTCGTACACAAAGTCTATTATGAAACTTCGACACATTATTCTCAACCACAAATCCTAGTCTTAGTTGTGAGTCAAATTCATCAACAATCCTTTTCAGAAATTCATCTTGCAGTTGTTTCTCTCTAATCTCTTCAATGATTGTAGGCTAAGCAGAGATGGCAGCTAGAATTCCATCTTGCTCAGATAACACAATTTCAAACTCATTCCTCTCCAAGTTCGATATCAACTCTTTTTGACTGGTGAGCAAACATGACAAATTTCCCATTGACTTTCGGCTCAAAGCACTTGCCACTGTATTAGCTTTCCCTGGATAGTACAAAATCTACAAATCATAGTCTTTAATAAACTTGAGCTATCTCCTCTATCTCATGTTCAATTCTTTCTGAGTAAAGAAATATTTTAAACTTTTGTGATCGGTATACACTTCGCAAGTTATGTCGTACAGATAATGATGCCAGATTTTCAAAGCAAAGACCACAGCTGCGAGTTCAAGGTTGTAGGTCGGATAGTTCTTTTCATGTGGTTGGAGTTGTCGTGAGGCATAAGCAATCACTTTACCATTTTGCATTAGTAAACATCCCAAACCTTTATATGAAACATAACTGTAAATTTGGACTCCATCAGTACTATTAGGCAAAGTCAAGATCGATGCAGTTACTAACATGGTCTTTCGCTCTTGGAAGGCAGACTTCCTTTGTTCGTTCTAATCAAATGGTGCATTTTTCTGAGTCAATTGTGTCAATGGCATGGCAAGTTTAGAGAAGTCTTTCACAAATCTGCGATAGTAACCTGCAAGCCCCAGAAAACTTCTAACTTCAGACATATTGGTTGGCCTTGGCTAGCCTACAATGGCTTCAATTTTCTATGGGTCCACTAATATACCATCCTTGTCAATCACATGTCCCAGAAATGCTACGCTGTCAAGCCAGAATTCACATTTGGACAATTTTGCATACAATTTCTTTTCTCTCAAAATCTATAAAACAGTTCTTAGGTGATGTTCATGTTCTTCCCTGCTTTTGGAGTAAATCAAGATATCATCAATAAACACAACGATGAATTCATCGAGGAATTGTTTGAGCACTCTATTCATTGGGTCCATAAAAGCCGCAGTTGCATTCATTACCCCAAATGGCATGACTAAAAATTCATAATGCCCGTATCTAGTTCGGAAAGGTGTTTTCTCAATGTCTTCTGCCTTTACTTTCAATTGATGATAGCCTGATCTAAGGTCAATTTTGGAGAATACTTGGGCTCCTTGGAGTTGGTCAAACAAATCATCTATTCGGGGCAATGGATATTTATTCTTGATACTTACTCGATTCAATTCCCGGTTCTTCTTAACAAATAAAACTGGATCACCCCAAGGTAAAGTGCTCAGGCAGATGATTTTCTTGTCTAACAAATCTTGTAATTCAGTTTTCAATTCTTTCAATTCAGAGGTTGGCATGCGGTATGGGGTTTTAGAAATTGGTTGTGTCCCGGGTAATGGTGAATTCGATTTCCCTATCAATTAAATCCCCAATGAATTCATTCGGAAACACATTGGGAAATTCACAAACAACAGGGATGATTTCCACATTAGCACTATCAGAAGATACAGTCACTACACAACACAAGTAGCCCCAACACTCTTTTCTCAACAACTTCTTGGCTTTTATAAATGAAATCAAGTATGGTGAAGGAGCTACCCCATTTCCAATGAAGACAAACTCAGGTACACCAGGTGGTCGAAACACAACAGTTTTATTCACACAATCAATAGTTGCACAATACTTTGTCAACCAATCCATACCAAATATACAGTCAAAATGATCAAGACCCAATGGCAATAAATCAACATATAATGTCATATCACCAATCACAATGTCACATGCTGAATACACATACGCGCATATCATAGAACCTTTAGATGGTGTAGAGACAGATAACAAATAATTCATAGGCTCTAGTGGTCTAGTTAATTTTCGAGAAAAAGCATGTGACACAAAAGAGTGCATAGGACCAGAATCTATCAACAAGTATGCATTTTGAGCACAAATAGAAATCATACCTGACATTATTGACTCGGTGTTCTGTGCATCACCAGACACTAGTGCAAATACTCGACCTTGTCTCAAAGGTTCTTTTCCAGTATGGGTTCTCTTATTCGTACTTGGTGCAAGAGCGGATCCGGCAGAACTTGCCGCAGGTCGAGTAGCATTGTCGAATCTCATTGGATAGTCTCTAATCATGTGGCCCATCTTGCCACACCAAAAACATGCACCAAATGCATGGTAACATGTGCCCTTGTGTTTTCTTCCACATTCTGAATAAACTGACATAGACCCACTACTTTGGCTTGAACTGCTTGAAAATCTAGTATTTTTCTTTTTGTTTATAAAGAATGAGCAGCCCTTCCGAAAGTTGGATCTAGATATTTTACCTCTCCATTCAGTTGTTGTTGGGGCCTTGCTTTGTTTCATCGCTGCTAAGGTAGCTTCTACCATCAATGCTCTGTCTAATACTTCCACATAGGTAGGTAACTTCAAGATGCCAACTCAATCAAACACTTCCAACGTCAAACTTCTTTCAAATTTTTGTGCCTTTTTGTAATCGGTATCCACCATGTGTGGAGCAAACCTGGCCAATTTAGTGAGCTTGGCTTCATACTCTGTTACTGACATATTGCCTTGCTTGAGTTCCTGAAATTCTAAAATTTTTTGGTCACGAAAACACTAAGGGAAATATTTTTCATAGAAGATCTCTTTGAATTGAACCTATGTCATGTTTCCATTGTCATTTCAGATTAACAGCCACCATCTTTGAGCTTGATCCTTTAGGATATAGGTGGCCAAGAACACTTTCTGAGTCGTGGAGTAGGGGAACACTTCAAATAGGTTTTCCATTTCAAGTAGCCATGTTTCTGCCCTCAACGGTACAATACCACCTAAGAAAGTTAGTGGTTTCATCTTCATGAACTTCTGGGTTAAGTTGATTATGTCATTATTATCCGGTTCAATTTGCACCGGTGGAGGCGGAGGTGGCAAAGGTTGTTACCTCTGTTATTGTGTCATTAGTTAAAGCTGCAAGTATCTGTTCCATTCGACTCATTTAGGCCTCAAAGGATTTAGTGGCATCATTACTTCTTGTATTTTCCATTGCTATAGGTAAGCAGGACAATAATAAAAATAGGCATAATAGTCTTGTTCTTTGTATTCTATTCTAAATCAATTTGCTTCATATGTATTTACATTAGTTCAATTTAGTTCGTGCAAATTCTCATAGTTCACACATGCACACATGCAAACGGAATGCCCCTAATTCTTTTCTAGGACATCCTATAGCTCATATGCACTCGTGTGTGCGGTAGAACACGTGCTCTAATACCACTCTGTTATGACCCAAACCCGCGCCTATAGGTTTAGCATTGTAACCAGCCAGTAATCCTTGGATTACCAAAGGCCTCTGAATGGAATAACAAAATATAAGGGGTTGCAGAAGCAAATATACAAAATACAATGTCCATAGAGCTGTGTAGACGTCCATGGGATAAAAAATTTAAATCATACATATATATAAATAGTGTCAACTTCCATATGTCATGCATCACCATACAGATAGTATCATAAGGGACTTGCCCTATGTACAGATAGACAAAAACAAAACAAAACATCTTTCACATGATTCGCAAAACTGACTTCTTAGCCGAGAACCTCTACAGGAGGCACGGTGGCTGGCTGATAAAGTAAAATTCTCCAGGCAACAGCTTAGGCCAGGTCACATGCCTGCTCACCTACATACATAATATATTTAGTGAGCGAAAGCCCAGTGAATAGGAAAAGAGTAAAGGGTTGAATGAATGATGTTCCATAATAATTTAGAAAACAGAAACAAATTCACATTCATATTCTTG
The DNA here is from genome assembly GCA_025200525.1 of Camellia lanceoleosa. Lineage (NCBI taxonomy): Eukaryota > Viridiplantae > Streptophyta > Magnoliopsida > Ericales > Theaceae > Camellia > Camellia lanceoleosa. Next base: position 67,830,195 of record CM045772.1, on the reverse strand, counting down.
TTTGAATCATATATAGAAATCAGAGTTCATGCTTGATCATATGTAGTACATCCAATAGTGCTAACAAGTCAAATGCAGAGCATTAAGGGTCACACTTGTCAGTTCCATAAAGGAACCTCTAGTACTGGGAACTTGTAACATACTTAAGCCACAGTATTGTTACCTCGGGCAAGGGCCAACGGACCATGGTATTATTAGCCCCGGGCAAGGGCCTTGTGCTCATAGACCACAGCGTTGTTACCCTCGAGTAAGGGCCATGTTCCAAGGATGCCATGAATACATTTTAGAAACTTGGATAATCATTCATTCATACAAAACATAGCATTTCAGAAAAACTGATCATTTCATATCATCAGAAATAATTAAAGTTAAACATAACTTTACAAAGTTATTACTCACAAATGGCTTCACTTGCAGAACAGACAGAGTAGACGAATTAGATAACTTGTGGCACGTGACCTACATGAACATAACAAACACACACATATTGAAACACACACTCGAAATTCCTTAACTTATTCTATTTCGTTCCTAGTGTGTTTCTGGTCCTTATTCTCATCATTATGTCTTAAATATGGTCTAAGAATGCCTAGGATGTGATGATGATTCCAAAATGCCCTTGAAAACAGTTAGGCAAATATGCTGAAAATAGGGGCCTTGCTCAAGCGTAACTTCCTTCGCTCAAGCGGTCTATAAACTTTGCAAAAGTACTAGTTGTGTGAATTCTCTGCTCGGCAATCGCTCGACGGTCGCTTGAGCGTAAAACTGAGGTCCTCACTCGAGTATAACTCTTGTCGCTTAAGCGGTCTGCAAAACATGTGAACATCTGGGAGTATGCCTTTTAAAGCTCGAGCCAACCTTTGGTCGCTCAAGCGAAGGTGCAAAACACAAAAGAGTCAGTCGAGCGCAGGTTCTATAGCTTGAGCAGAGAGGCAGAATCTGGAATTTTCAAATTGCTGTACATGATGCAAACTTCAAATTCAAAGCCTCAAAAACTCATCATTGAGACCCAAAAGTTGAGAAAACACTTGGAAACTTGTAAAACGTGGAGAATTAAAGATCATTTCATGAAATCAAGGCCCAAAGCTTTGCCAAATGCACAAAACAAAACTTAAAACTTTGAACCCTTAACATGGATACATTAAGTTGACTTCAAAGCTCCCAAAACATGATCAATTGATATAATATGGCATCAAACAAGATTGATTCTCAAAATAAAGGTAAGATAGACAAATGAATGTGAGATTTGCTTGAAATTCAAACTCAAATTGTCATGAAAATACATGCGTGCATGAACCATGCTCAATTCTATCATCTAAGCTTAATTTTTGTATTTACTCTTTCAATTCTCTTGAACTCGTCCTTTTATTGAGCCAAACACTTAATTCATGGCTTGAGTTCACAAGTGTGGAAGCTTAATTCTCCTAAGTATTTTTCAATTCCCTCAAATTCCCTTCAATTCTCCTTAATTGAGTTGAAGTCTCCTCTTTCCCTTTCTCTCTCACGTTTGAGCCTCGAGAATGATGAAATGGGAGTGTGAGTGAGGTTCAAAAATCAATTTAAGCCTTATATAGGCTTGATTAGTGGTATTTAATTAAGCTAAGCTTAGGTAACTAATTCACATAATTTAATCTTAATTAATTTGTTCCGAATCGAATTTCAATTAAACCTACCATAATGTTCTAAAAATTCTAAATGACACATATACCAAGTCAATTTCATGATCGGATGCTTATAAGGCCTTCAATTCACAGAGTAAAACAGAAACACAAACAAATATTTCTACCACAGACAAATATAAACACAAATAATGCAATGCACGTGTAATTAACTCAGGATTTCATCTTAATTACTCATTTGGCATACTTAATCGTGGCTTAATAGTTAATCATGGGTCGGGGTTGTTACAATGGATTAATGTTTTACTTCCTAAAGTTCAATTGTTTGGATGGCTTTCTTGGAAATATAAGGTTAAAACCTCTGTATTCTTACAAAAAATTAGGGTCTTGTTTGGTGGAAACTGTACCCTGTGTTGCTTCTATAAACAAGATATGGAGTTAATGCTACATGTGCTCTTTTATTGCCCTTTTGTGTAGAAGGTTTGGTCATCCTTGTTGGAGTGGCGAGGGTTACAATGGGTTATGTAACAATCCCAAAATCCGTATAAGAGATTACCCTTATGTCCTTGTGGGTTAATGCATTTTAATTTAATGATATCTGTTTGAATTGAAGCATTATTTGTTGAGTTACGGCTTGAGAATTGAAATTACCGACCTTTACGGGTTCAGAAAGCAAAATTGAATACTTGGGTATGTTAATGGGAATTTTTAGAACTATTTGGGAAAATTAATTGGAAATCCAATTTGTCTGATTCGTTAATGCATGTTTGGGTGGTTAACTTTATACTGCCAATTGAAGGCCTTAAAGGCTTCAGAAACTAGAACAGAGGACATATTTATGATCAGCACAATTTTTAGAGTCACTTGGGAACTTCAATTGAAATTTGATTTCGTGCGATTCGTAAGGCCACGTTTGGCTCTCCCTATTGTGTTAAGCCATGTGTGTGTTTATTTATATATAAATGTGCCTTTGAGTGGTTGATCTCATCTTTTGGGAGCCCAAAATATCTAAAAAGAGAGAGAAGAGAACCGTGAGAGAGAAAGAGAGAAGAGAGACCAAGATTCTTGAAGGAAAGCTCAATAATCATGGGGGTTTGAAGATAATTGAAGGGAATTGAAGAAAGAGAAGAAAGATCACTGTGGACGTGCCCCGAGGGCCTAATGTTGCCACAGTTCAGACTCGATTTGTCACGGTTCTTAATCTGAACCGAAGAGTCCAAATTCGGCAAATCGTTTTGGAAAACAGATTTTTGTAAAGAAGTGCCAAACATGGACTGCTTTGCCAGATACAGAGTCGCCACCTAAATATTTTATTTTGGAGGGATTTAGGAAACCCTGACTCGTTTGCCTAAGGCCACGTGTCCGTCATCACCAAAGTTGTCTCGGCTCGGGAACTTGGGTACGATTGGGGAAGGTCAGCTATGAGCACCCCTTCTTGCCCGATCTGAAGATCGGCCTCTACTAACCATGATATCTAGTTTTGAAAACATTATGCATTCTTGTTCCGATTATTAGCTTAATCTTACTATGTGATGCGCACAACACAAAAGTATAGACTAGATTGCCTAATTTGGAACAAAGCATCGCATATCTGTTTGCTTGGAAAATATTTTGAAATTTGCTACTCGTGAGTAGGCTAAAACACGGATTTCAATGAGTTGTTCCAACTCAAACAATCCAACCTTCACCCACAGGCATTCAGGCAGTAAATCAATTAAGCATATAGCCACATGGTAAGCATGCTATCATGTTAGCATTCACACTCATGCGAGATGCTAAAGCATAAATACTTACATCGTACTCCGTGCCAAAACAATGAACTAGTTAGTAATCATGCATGATCTTAGTTCAAGTTTAACAAATGGCTAATGCATCGCATACAGAATGTCATTAGAATAGGCTCGGCTAATCTAAGGATGACATGTGAAACGCAACAACTCGATGCACGTATTCAAATTTGGAATTGAAATACTATGCGGTTAGCATGATGCGCCGAGCCCAGTGCATGCAAGACTGATGAATGATGCACGCATGCATAGCATAAGGTATGCTAAATTAAACATGCCCTAATACTAACCATCAAAGCAGGTAAATGAAAGGGAGAAAGAAGTGGGGGTTGGAAGACATGCACACACGCACCCACACTTATTACAAATTCACCCTCGCTCGGAGGGACCAAAAGAATAATACAACTTAATTAACCTACAAACTAATTAAATAATTTACAGACCACCTAATTAATTAACAAATCAATTAAGCTAAGGAAAATAGTAAAAAGCCTCGGGAAGAGGGATGCACGCATGCTCGGATTGGCTTCGCCCGGAAATCCGATGCCATGCACAAGCTGCCTCTGTTTACCCTGCTCTGCTCCTCTGAGACTTGCACAAATCCCAAGGTACACTCTTTGGACATTGTGGAACACCACCAGCCAAGGGGAATCATCACCAGCCATGGCAGGGTGGTCATCGACCATTTGTATAGCTCTTGGCCAAAAATGTTTGGTCGGTCGGCAGTAGAGATGGTCGACCGACCATGTATGCCTGCAGAAACCTGTTTTTGACAGCAGCAGAGGGCAAAACATGGCATGGCAATGCATTTCAAGCAATGTTTGCACGAACCACACTCCTTATCATATTCATGACTCAAAGGAGTTTGATACTCGGCCCTCGGACCATCAATCGTGCATTCCAATGCGTGATGGCCAAAGAGGCCAAGTTGTGCATTTTGATATCAAATGTAATGCACACCAAACACCCAATTAATCCTAACCTCTATCATGGTCAATCAAGAGGCGAGGAATGTATGCAAGATGCAACCTAAACATGCAAGCCTAGCATGCCATATGAACATGCAAACAAGCAATGACGCTACTAAGGCAACTAGCATATTACAAGATGCAAGGACAAGCATGCCAACAAGTGTATGACTTCATTCAATCATGTGACAACATGTGAGGCATAACACGTGCAAGCATGCAAGGCAACTTAACATAAGATGCATGGCAATTGTTATGCCACTTAAACATGCAACAACACATAATAAGCCAAGTATGCAATCAACACACAAGGTGAGCATGCTACAACATGCGATGGATGGTCTTATACCAATTTGGGCAGCTCTCAAGTAAACCCAAAACAGTGGCCAAATGCCAAGGAAATGAAGGCAAAATGACATACAAACATGCATGCACACATGGTTCAACACTTAGGCATTAAAGAGCGACTTTTAAGCATACTTAAAAGAGGACAATCATGGACTAATGGCATGCATACTAAGCTATGAAATCATGCAAGCATATGATGCCAAATCAAACAAGCAAGACAAGCAAAGCATGCAACAATGGTCCCAAGCCTAAGGCTCACCAAAGAGGTATTGAACTACACTTAGCAAAGCTAATCATGGCATGATTTGAACAACCAAAATTAGAGTTTTAGCATGTTAAAACAAAGCCAAAAAACACATTGACATGGCATCCTAGAGACCTAGACATGATGGCATACGCAATGACACATTCATGGAGCATAAGACAACAACCTTTTAACACATTAAAGGGGCATCAAATGCAAGCATACAAACACACCACAAGGACTGAAATGGCACGGCAAGTGGTTCCAAACCACTGAAACAAGGCAAGGATGGCATGCTAGAAGGGTCAATGCTCAAGGCATACAAGAGAGGTTGCATGGTAGCTATACAAAGCAAGCCATGGATGGCCCAAATAGCCAAAAATAGACCTTTAGCATGCTAAAACAAGCATAAAAGCTTCACAAAGCTAAGCCAAAAACATGCTAGACACAAGGCTCAAAGCACAAAGCATGTTAAGGCAATTCATGGCATTACAAGACAATTATGCAAGGCAAGCATGGTGTGTCTAAACCAACTTAAAATAGAGGTAAAACATGGAAAAATACTACCAAATACCTACTGAAACATGGCCAACATGAACTCAAAAATGGTGCTCACACATGAGGCTTAAAATGGCAAGTTTGAAGACAACAATGAGAGGGGATGGCCCTCTCCTTCTTAGCACCTTAAGGCACCATCCTCACCACTGAAATCCCTCAAGATTTCAGTGGTGAGGAGGCCCAAACAAAGTGGTCCTGGAGCTCACCAAAATAGCACAAAATGGGGGCCAAACATGACCTATGAGGGGTCAAACAACCCCAAACACCAAAACAACCTTAAACAACTATTTTAATCAAGTAAAAACAAGACTTTTATATGTTATACACTAAGCTTAAAACAGCAATCAAGGATGGCAAAAAGCCTATGCAAAAAGGGGGTAAAAAAGGGTGAAATTCTTACCGTTGAAGACCTTCTTCAAAAATGGTGCTCTAGTAGCCTCCTTAGCTCAAAACCAAGTCCAAAACTCTAAAAATAACTCTTTAGTACCTCAGTAGCTATAGGAAAGTGTAATGGTAGGTGTTTGTGTGCAAAACTATGAACAAACACACACTTAAGCACAAAAGGAGAGAGAGATAGAGATAGATAGATACACAAGACCTAACCCTAGTCCAGACCTCTCTCTAGAATTTTTGTAACCGTTGAGGAGAGAGGAGGAGGCCTCCCTTTATAGAGGATCACTCTTGCAAAGCTTACAAAACAAGCTAAGCAAGAGTGAAATCCCTCCATACACGTGTATGGAGCGGGTGCAAAGTGTATGCCAGCTAGCACAACTGGCATAAAAATATCTGCAAAAGCAGATGCACAATGGTCGGCCAGCCAAAAATGCCAAATTGGCCAAAACAATGGTCGACCGACCACAAAGAGTGCCGGCCGGCCAAACATTTGGCCGATAGCAACAAAACAATGGCCAGTGGCCTCAAGCCATGGCCGGTGAGGTGTGGGGATAGCCAACAAGCCATCCTCTGCCCCTCAAAAGCAAAACACAAGTGTTTGGTGCAAAACCAAACACAAAACAGTCGAGTCGAGAGATCCTGAGGCAAGGCGCGTGGCTGAGACCTCCGGGAACTCAAGACGAACACGAACAAAGATGATCACCGAGTGGTCAAACAGTGATGTCCAAGTCTTGAGGACGGTAAAAAATGGAGTGTCTACAATCACCCATGGAAACTTGGGACAAATTGAAGAGAGCTAAGAGATAGACAAAGAGTAAGCTAGGTATGATAATCTATCTTGAAACTTTGTGTTTAAAGTATTAATTTAGAGAAATTATAAAGATCTTGGAAGATTTAAACCCATTTGGGGTTAAGGTTTTATGTATGTATTTGCTTGAGCTAATTTGAGAAATTAGAAATTGAGTTCTCTAATTTTTTTTTATGAGTGAAGCTCAAACTCATGGATATCATGAAATGAATTTTAGATTATGCAAGAATTAAGTGAATTTGTGGGTTGTGGATTATGTTTTAAGAACCTTGAAGATCATGGAAGATTAGGCATTAATCTTGAACTTTGAGGCAAAGATTGATTTGTTTGAGATGAAATTACACTTAGTTGATGTTAGTTTATCATGTTATGGGGCAATTTTACATGTTTTTGAGTGATTTATGTTAGAAACCAAGCTTAAAAATGGAAAACCAAGTGTTGGAGCAAGAAAACCCATTTTCGGGTTGCAAACTGCCCAGAGTCGCACATGCGGCGGGTCTTCCCGTACGTGTGGCAGTCCATGCCCAGAACCAAATTTGAATTTGCTAAAAAAGCACGTTCTCCCGCACGTGCGGCCCTGTTTTCCGCACGTGCGAGAGACAGCTCTGTTCAGCCAACTTTGAATAAGCATATCTTTTGCCTCTGAACTCCATTTTGAGTGATTCTTGAGCCAAAAATCAAGCCCCAGAAGTCTAGTTTCTAATGGTGGTGATCTCACTCCAAAATTCCAAATACATAAATAGTTATGCCCAAATTAGTGACGACTATTCACTTTCTATTTACCGGTTTGTACCGTTTCTTCGTCTGAACCATTTTCCTATCGATTCCTCCTATCTTCTGTGACATGGATTATAACTTATTAAGGAATAATGAGCTTGGTACCACCATGGCTAATTGATTAAATGATAAAAGAGAATAAGTAAAGGATCGATTATAATCTCATATTATGTGTTGTGCACTGAACTTGTAGGTCGAGACGAGGACACCGTCCCATTATTATTGGGAGCCGATCACTATGAGTAATAGTAGTGTAACGATATGTTTCACTTACTTCCTGTGATTATGATTTATGTATTGTCATTTATGAATGGCCTATTCCATTTATATTGTGTTTTGCTTAAATTAATGGATATGATTGAATAATGGCATTGGTATGGACCTAAGGCCGTTTTGTCCCTATTAATAGAAGTGGGCCTGAGGCCATTATGATGTGAATTGTTCTGTCCCTATTAATGCAGTGATACATTTGCCTTCTGTTAATAGTTATTATTATGTTCTGTTATCCGAAAGACAACTATGTCGACTTGTAATAAACCATGGGAAAATCTTTGTGCACTATTGAGTAATAGTACTATAGCAGTACGTTTTGCTTACTGTTAATAGTTAATACTGACGTTTTGTTATCTACAAGCTAACTATCTGAATTCATGATGAGCAAATGGAACATATGTGTATTATGGAACAATGATATATTTGTGTATCTGGAATCATTTTGTTTTGCTAATGATGGGCCCGAGGCCAATTTGTTGATATCTAGGCTTAAAGCCGTTCTGTATTATCTGTGGGCTTAAAGTCGTTCTGTATCACACCTGGGCTTAAAGCCGTTCTGTCTTATATTTGGGCTTACAGCCGATCTGTATTATATCTGGGCTCACAGCTGTTCTGTATTATATCTGGGCTTACAACCATTCTATCTTATATTTGAGCTTATAGCCGCTCTATATTGTATATGGGCCCGAGGCCGTTCTGTGTTACACGTGGGTCTGAGGCCGTTTTAAAATATGATTATGAATAAGATCTGTGTATGGTTTGATATGCATGTTTACATTCTTTAAGCCTATACCCGTTTAACTCACTTCCTTACATTACTATTATTCACCGAGCCTTGCTCACTCTGTTTTTATGTATATTTATGTAGGTGAGCCATTGGAGATTAACACTAGAATGGTATTGAGGTCTATCTGTTTGCCAAGCCGCCTGGGGTACGCCTCCGTGTTGAGGCCTTAATTTGTGTTGGGAGTCATATAAATTATTAAGTTTATGTAAGTGTGTGTGAGATCTATATAAATTCTGTGATTGTATGTGTAACTCTGGGATTGTATTTAAATGCATGAATCTAATTAAACCATCATGTATGCACAAGCTTAATAGATGTTGTCTTTTATTGATATTGCTTCTGCTTAAGGCCCCGTATGTGTTTAAATATTATTCTAAATTTTGTTTGAGGCCTATGTACGGGCCGGTCATGAACCAAACTTTTAGGGACGGGTTTGGGTCGTGACAGGTTATTCCTGTCACAATTGATTGTCTGTTGCATTAGTGGGAGGGTAGTACGTTTAAGAAGAAAGAGAAGGTGTTTTGGAGAACAATTGCTCTTGTTACTCTTTGTTCTATATGGAAACTGAGATGTTGTTTGGAAAGGTCGTAAATGTACTTATTTAGATTATATTATATTTTTATTTTTATATATTTTTTAATAAAAAATTAAAAATATATATTAAATAAGTAAATTTTAAACAACTCTTGAGTGTCATTTCAAATTCAACTAGGCACCCAATCTAACCATTTCCTCAAGACACGTAAGTAATGACAGTGTTTTCAATAAGGCAAAAGATGATGTAGAGGACTTATTTGAGCTTATAAAAACTAGAGTGGCTCTTTGGCTCAGAACAACATCAAAGGAATGGCAGTAACTTGTGAGTGACTTCATTTACAACCTCAATTAGATTAGAAGGTGTCTTGGTAGGGGTTGATTGATCCATTAGTTGATTGGCTGTCGATATCTTGTGATTTTTCAGTTGTTTTTATTTTCTTTTCTAGTTGGTGCCACACCAACTTGGGCTTGAGTACTTGTTTATAGTGTGGTCATCTTGGTGCCAACCTAGTTGGGATTTGGATGGGCTACATGTTGTTGTTCGCTTTTGCCTATGCTTTATTGATGTATGTTCTTCTCTTATTTGAAACTGTTAATAAAGTCTTCTTTTTTGCTAATAAAAAAAAATGTAGCACGTGCAACCTTTTGCGTCTCAGTATAAGGAAAAACTTCAAAAAATTTCTAGTTTCCAATACCTAAGCCTTTGCCTTCAATGGATCTATTCCTCCTTCAAATTGGGTTGGTTTCATCTTTTAAATCTTACATAAAATTAGTTTAAATCATAGTTTCTCTTCCATTTCCTTAAATTCTTTCTTAACTTCCAAACTCTCCTATTTTCTTCTTATTAATTCAATCTTCCAAAACTTATTCCTAATCAATGTTTGGCTATGTTTTGATATGGGAATTTGAAAGAGGATCAAGTTTCTTACAACGTAGTGATTTTTTTTTGGAATTTCTAAGCTTTAATCGTTAGCTCTTTGAATTTTTCTTGCCTTTGCTATCTTTTCCGTTTTCTTCCTCTTTCTTCTACTTTCCTCCCTTGTATCCCAATTGTTCTCTCAATTTCCAGCAAATTCCTCTTTTTATTTGATTTAGAGACTTACGATTTTATTTGGTGTGGCCAGGGAAGAGTGCAACATTATTAATTAACTAGTTTTTCTTGCTTAGGCTTAGTTAATCAAGTTTAAAGCTAGATGAGTAAAACATCACATAACATCAAATAACATGAGATGAACAAGTTCATAAGACTAAACTGTTTAAGCTCCTCAATTAAGGCATAGGGATATACTATGGTTCTCAAAACCATTCCCTAATTTCAAGCATGAAACAAGCAATATTTCCTAAACTTAAGTTGCCAACTAACTTCTCCTTCTCCTATACTCCTACTAAGTTCTAGTTGAAACAAATAAACACTTAACATGAGATTAACATGCATGAATGTCATAATCTGCATATGAATTAAGTGTCTGGTGTCACAGTTGTGCAACAATATACATGAGTGAGTAGGCGCAACAAGCACTCAAGCATTCGTCCAAGCATGCATTCTAAGAAGATGAGAGCAGGTGATACCTGTCGTACTAACCTTACCGTTCTTATGCCAAGTTCCTTTCCATTCTTTTCTAGGTTTATGCCAATCTTGCAAATTTTTGCAGAGAAAACTATTCCAAATAATAAAGTACATTGCAGTGTGGTTTGAGTAATCCAATCATGATGCCAATGATGAATGCCATTCTATGCCTGTATCGACGAGGCAATGGTTTGTCATTGTATGCCATTCCATGCTCGTATTGACGAGTCATGGTTTCATAAAGAGCCAAATGATGATTTTCCATGTCCGATGAGTCATGGAGGTATTTAAATGCTAGATAGTGCCATCCCTTGCTTGAATCGATGAGTCATGGGGTTTAATGAATGCCATTCCATACTTGTATCGACAAGACGCAAAGTTTATTAGGTGGCATTCCATGCTTGCGTCGGCAAGACATGGAGGCTTGTTTGATGTCATTTCTATGCTCGCATCTGCAAGACGTGGAGGTTTAAATGCCAAGTGGTGCCTTTTCCATGCTTACATCAGCAAGACATGGAGGTTTCTTGGGTGCCATTTCCATGCCCGCATTGGCAAGACGTGGGGGTTTAAATGCCAAGTGGTGCCTTTTCCATGCTCGCCACGCTCGCATTGGGAAGATGTGGGAATTTTAAATGCCAAGTGGTGCCTTTCCATGCTTGCATCAGCAAGACATGGGGGTTTAATGTTATTCCCAACTCGCATTGGCAAGATATAGGAATTTTAAATGCCAAGTGGTGCTTTTTTATGCTCGCATCAGCAAGACATGGGGTTTAATAGGTGCCAAGTGATACTAAACGGTTCCAATTTTGACGAGATGTATTAAGTGTTGCCAAGTGTTTTGCTAAAAAGTGTCAGAATTTGCCAAGGTTTACCATATGTTTGCCAACTGGGTGTCAAAATTTGCCAGTTGTTTGTTATAATGCCAAATATGATTTTGATAAATATTTTTTCCATGCCAGGTGATTTGTATGGCAATGCCAAAGCCATGAATGATAAAATGATTGTGCCTCAAAAGGTGTATCGATGTCTATGATGATAAAATGATGTGCCTTAAAAGGTATGCTGTAGACACCTCATTTTGACAGGCCCTAAGATTTCGGTGCTTTTTTTTATTACCCTATGATGAAAGTTAGAATGTGTTTCTTACACAATCCTCAGTAAGAAAGGTGGAATTTGAGCTTTACTCTCCACCCTAAGCTTATTTTGGCCAAGTGTTTAGGTCTCGTCAGGCACCCGGAGCGAATTGGACTGAACTGAAGCAAAACGACTAAAATCCTGTCTGGCCAATGTAGACATCCCATTTTGACTGCCCCTAAGACTTGGGTGCCTCAATCTGAATACTTGATGATGGCAGTTACATTATGCAAATTGTTCGAATCTTCAGCAAAAGAATTCGATTTCGAGTTTCAAACCTAAGCTTTCCACCCCATTTGGACCAAAACCCCCCTTTTTTTTTTAGCCCGACCACTAAGTGAGCAGCAGGGGCAATTAATGAGCAACGAGGCCAAAAACAATTGGCAGGCTGGCCAATTAATGAATAAGCCATACAAAATATTAGCTAGCCGGCCATGTTTAACGACAGTAGATATTTTACAGCAGCCAGCTGCCCCCATGCATATGCCTTGCACCAGCTGTCTTATTATAGATATTTCTGACGTGAGAAGGTGTTTTCCTATAAATAGATGACCTCCCCTCATGATTTGGGGTTAGAAAATTTTGCCAAAAGCCAAAGACTTGCCAAACACTCTTCCTTTCTCTCCTGTAATATGCATACAATATACATACACTTCCTAAGCCTAAACTTGAGGCCTTTTACTGAGATTCTTGAAGACAAATTTCGGCTCTTGAAAGTGTTCAACTTGTAGTTTGTGAACTAGAAGAGCATCCTCTCTTTAAAGGGTAATCTTTGAGCTTTTTTACCATCTTTTACTATCTCTTTTCTTTGCTTTTTCACACTCTTTTTCAGAGTGCTTTTAAGCTTAAAAATGTGATCTTAATCTTAAGTTACAAAAAAGAAGAGGGGTTAGCCACCCTTCCTTAGGCTTGTTGGTTGGTTGAAACCCCTTGGCTTTAGCCCACTCTTGCTCACTTTTTCCACCTTAAAAACTCAATTTTGAAGCATTGTTTTTGTGCTGTTTTAGTGCTATTTTGTGTGTTAAATTATGCTTTAAATACCATGGATGTCTTGTTGTAAGTCCTCATGGATATAACTTTCAATCCATTTGAGTTGATAGTAGTTTCTTTAACTTTTTTATAGCTTTCGTACATGTTCATTACCATTGTAATCACCCACTCTGCATTAGCACTCTGTAATCTCCCTCATTTCTTTTGTTTATTTTGATTAAGAGTCGTAGCAAACAAAAGATTGTTGTTCAAGGCATAAGAAAGAGACCTCTCATGCTTAATGGTTTAATCTCTTTAGAGGTTCATTACCAAGGCCTTACATCTCTCTTATGCTAAACACAATCCTTTGTTTGATACCTCTCTTTATCGCCGGGGCATTACTTCTAAGGGACTAACTTTCTAGTAAGACCCTTGCAGATCGCAAAGGAATGTGTCATTATAGCTTATTGCCAAGTTTGGATTTGGAGTTATTATCGCTCATTTTGGGTTTGACTTATAATTCATTATCGCTTGTAAATGAGTTTGATTCTTGGGATAAGTCAATGCTTCTACTCTTTATTGATTTTTAACTTAGTGGACATATTCATCACTTTTGAACAAAAAAGAAGAAAAGATAATGTAAAAATGGCTAATAAAATTGTAGTGAAAGGGGTCAAAAAGGTAATAAAATTGGGTTAGGTTCAATCAGACGTTGAAGTTAACCTGCTACGTCTTGACTCAATGCATGCTCCTTAGTGATGTTCAATGATTCAAGAAGTAATGTTTACCCCTTCCCTTGATGTAACTCCATGATAGGGAGGAGGTGTTGTTGGTGTTTCATTCCCTTTTATTAAGCTTTTGTCCTATCAGTTCTAAGATCGTCAAGCAACAAATTTGCAACAATTGATGGTTTGTGAATCGAATCTACTCCTACCTTGATCATCTTCATGATAAGGAAGGACAAAGAGGATAAACATCTTCTTGAAACGCTATGTTTTTGCTCTGTTTCAACTCTGTGGTAGTAGGGTATTTCTCAAAAGGAGTGGCCGGCCGGCCACCATTCTGTACGGCCAACCACTTTTCAAGGCTGGTCAACTACCCATTTTTGCATAGGCAGTAGCATTTTGTGGTAGAATAGAGCAGAATCTGAGGCCAAAACAGAATAATTTTCTGACTACAAAGAGAGCAGATTCTAGCAGCAAATAGAGAGGTTCTCAGTTGTGTGCATGCTACTCCTTACTTTCCGTTCAAGTCCTTTAAATTAGTGCTTTAATATTAGTATGTGTAATTAATTAGGAGGCTTCATTTGAATTTGTAATAGCTAGTTAAATGGAGTTAATTCATTTGGTGTTGTAATAATTAGTTTAATTTGGACATTCGGACCCTCTTGTGCAAGGGCAAATTTGTAACACTTGTAATATTTTGTATGTCTTCCTGCCCCCATTTCATTCTCCCATTTATTTATATTCTTATCGTGGTAGAATCATATTTTTCGTTTCATATCATTGCCATGTTATATCCATTTTTGCATACATCGGGTTCGGTTCATCATTCTAACATTGTTGTCATTTCTTACTTACTTGAATACGTGCATTGCGCATGCTTTGAGTTGATCCATATGACGTGTTAAAAATAAACCGAACCTAGCAGTTGCATTTTGTATGCGTTGCATTAGTCACTTTGCATATTAGGAACATACATTTTTGTAATTATTTTATTCTCATTGGCTTGCCTCGGTTGAGTATTAGGTGAGCATTTTTGTTTTAGCATATCGCATGTGTGTTTGTGTTTCCATATCAAGCATACTACCACGAGGCTATGTGTTTATTTGATATACCTATTTGAATGCCTGTGAATGAAAGCTATGTCACTTTAATTGGGATGATTTTGATTAATGTACATATGAGCTCACCTTTTCAAGTAGCGCATGTTCAAAGCTCTTTTCAAACAAACATAAAATCAAAGCATTCCAAAGTTGGTGAAATAGTCTATACTTGTGTGCCTCACATAGTAATGTTAGCATATTAATAATCAGAACATGAGCATATAATGTACATAAAAATGACATCATGATTAGTAGAGGCCGATTTTTGATCGAGTAAGTGGGGTGCCCAATTCATGACCTTTCCTTCTCATACCTAAGTTCCCTAGCCGAGACACTTTGGTTATGACGGACAAGTGGCCTTTGGCATGAGTCATGGGTTTATTAAATTTTCCCAAAATATTTAGGTGGCGACTCTAAAATCTGACAATGAAGTCCATTTTTGGCTTCTTTGGTGATTAATGGATTTTCTAAGATTTGTCGGATTTGGACTCTCATTTGTTAATCTATTTCACATTATACTTGTTAAACCAGATTCAGAACCACGGGAGTCTGAACTGTAGTGCTATTGTATCCAAGGAGACTAAACCCCTCCGAGGAGCACAAAAAACCAACTACAATTTCTGGCAACTTTGCTGGGGATATTAGAGAACTTGACTTGAACTTCATGATGTGAACTTGTATCTACATGTATATGTTCTTTGCATGGTACTCTTAAGTCACTGTGTTTTTCATCTGCTATTCCTGGATGGCTTGCAAGAGGCTTGTCTGAAAAGCTTGCCAAAAGGCTGGCCGGTCGTGGGCTTTGCCATGTTGGAAACACAACCGTTGGATCTGGATTATTGCTGTATCGCTTGATCCTCCTTTCATTTTTTGGTGTTAGGTGTGAGAGGTATATTAGGTAATTTTGCTAAGGTACCCTTTTGGACCAATCGGCCTAGTGCATGTAGTGAGCTCTAGAGACCATTCAAACTAGAGCAGGATGCTATCCCATTTTTCAGGATGTTGTGATACTGTTTATTTGAATAGTAAAGCCATAGATCACTCCAAAGACAAGACACGGAAACCCTAACCTTTCATAGGGGTGTTTTGAATGTTTTTGTGCAAAATGTGAAATCTTTGGAAATGTGTGATGCAATCCTAGGAGAGTCTTAATCTTGAGGCAATTCTTTTCAAACTTAAGGGTCATATCAGAATTAGAATTTGGAGCAAAATCCAGGGGTTTGTGTTTGATATGGGTGAATTTTCAGCAAGACCAAAACTGGGGCCAAAAATTGTATCTAGCTTTGTTTTGACTAGCATACCTAGTACCCTGATCTGATGAGGCATTTGTTTCTAATGCTAGGTTTGTCTGAGCCAAAGAAGGAGCAATACCCAACTTAGTAAAGGCCAAGCCCAATTCGACTGCGAAAGCCTTAACCCATCACAGTTCATCCAATCCTAGAAAAAAACCCACTTAGCAAAGGTCCAGTCCATTTGATCCCCAAAGGCCAACTAAGAAAAGATACATCCAATACCAAAAGACCAATTCTAAAAAGCCCAATCCAATCAAACCTGTTTAGATTAATCCAGTTCAAATACATCAAGTATAATCGGGTTGAAATCCTTGTTAGCCAACTCTCAGGTTAAACCCATCCATTTCCCCAATTGCCAACTCAGCAAACCATGGATACACTAAACCAGAGAATTGCCATGCAGGACGAGACCATTGCTGAAATGCAACGCCCAACTAGGGCATCTACCACACTTCTAGTCCCGGGCCCCCAGTCGAACTTTGACCCATCTCCGCCAGCTAAAGATTTGTGAGGTCCAGATCTTCAAGAAGGGTTGGCTTAAGCTCGAGTTTTCAGACCCCAGATCAAGGGGCCTTTTCCTCTTAATATTAATGATCTTTACCTGACCTTTTTAAAAATTACTAACCTTGAGAAACAATTCAAAAAGGCACAAAGAATTAACTCCATTCCTTACATTGAGGATGGATACACCGAGGCTGCCATAAGGCTCCCAGATAGATTCAAAATGCCACAAATTGACCATTTTGATAGGTCTGGAGATCCTATTGTATATATCTTTCTTTTCTCAGACGTCCTGAAATCGATGGGTCTGACTAAGCCTCAGAAACTCTCTCTATATGGAAGAACCCTGCCGGGTATAACAGCCACTTGGTACACCAAGTTGGAGGATAAAGTGAAGTAGAACTGGGAAGATTTGGCTGAGGCGTTTGTCAATCAGTATTCTTACAATACCAAAATTGAAATGACCACCCAAGAGCTTGAAGCAACCCACCAGAATCCTAAAGAACTTTTTGTGGAATTTGTTACAAGGTGAAGATCAATGGTAATACCAATGATAGATCTACCTTCTGAGAGGGACCAAGTGCGGATAGTGGTACAGAACCTTGAGCCTGATATGTTACAAAATTAATAGTCCCTCTGCTACTCCCTTTCAAAGATTTGTATGTATTGGGGTTTCAGATTGAGAGCGCGTTTAACAAAGGGATTATTCCTAGAATAAATGAACCAACAAGGAGGGTGTTTTCCAAGAGTATCAACGCTAGCAGTAACACTATTTCTAAACCCACTGAAATCAATACCGTTGCCACTGACCCTAAAACTGTTGACCCCTTTGCCAATACCAACCCATAAACAGCTGGCCCAACTTGAGCTCAAGGCAAAACTTTCATCCCCTTCATATGAGCCTAACTAGCGCACTCAAAGTCCTGATGGAAAGAGGGTATCTCGAACCCCTTGATCCCCAACCTTTTCCTGACCCACTCCCTACTAGACATAACCTCGCCAAATACTGTGCGTACCATTAGTAGCACGGTCACGGCAACAATCGTTGCTACTACCTTCGTCATGAGGTTCAAAATCTTATCGACAGCCAAACAATAGCTCCACCTCAAGAACCCAATGTTACCACCAACTCACTTCCCATCCATGACCAAACACACTACCTTCTATCTTCGACCCCAGTATAGATATATATCACTCTATCTCATCTGTCCAGGCCAGAGGTGTTCATTTTTGAAAATACTGATTTGTGCATGATGGATACACCCAATCCGATTCAGATGCACCAAGAGCGCCAAGTGGCTAAAACCACTACTGTGGAGATGTTGGGAATGATTAAAGACCTTCAAGGAACGGTGGCAAATTTAACCTTTGTGGTTCTGACCTCGTCCTTTACCACACCTTATGCTAGGGATTTTGTACCAAAGAATTCTCCAATCTTGGGACAAGTTAAAAGTGGAATGGGCCAATCAAAAGCAAACAGGGTTGAAACAAGTAGCAAGAATGAGTCTAGGTAACTATTGATCCTTGTGCACATCTTCGATAGGTTGTTGAAGCTCTGAAAACAAAAGGCCTGAATAAATGACAAGTCCTTGCAATTGTTGAAAGGGTTGTGGATGAAAATTTCGCCACTCAACACACTAATGCTTAAGTGGGGGTTACTATGGATGAATTATATGAGAAAAGCTAGGTTGTGGGTACTTTAATCACAGGTTGGCAAACAAGGGAAGGTCAAACAATGAAAAGGGATGCTTTACCAAAAACACCCATCCTAATTCCAGTCCCAAGCCCATGAATACCCCAGCCAACACCCGCTAACCCATTTGTCAATGTTTCTAACACTAATGCGTCCCTCTCCATATGAGCCTAACCCTTGCCTTGAAGGTACTGATGGAAAGAGGGTATCTCAAACTCCCAAATCCTCAACCTCTCCCTAACCCCTTCCCACCTAGAGATGACCCTACCCAATATTGCACAATCTATCAGTAGTACGATATAGACACCCCATTTTTGACCGCTCGCAAGGCTTGAGTGCTTAGTCCGATACGCTCGATGATGAAAGTGGTGTTGTCCATAGTTCGAGGTCTTAACGAAGGGGCTATGTTGAAGATCCAAAACAATCCCAAATTTTCCATATTTCCACTGTTTATACCCTAGTAATCCATTTTTACACATTGTACCACCCTATGCTGAGTCTGAAGCAGAGAGACAGGGCATCACATTGAGGACCGCCGTGCCCCTTTGGGAGCCGGTCGTGGCCATTTATGGCCGGCCGTGCCTTGGTAGTGAGAAACACTGTTCTGGGCGGGAGCCCGCCGGCTGTTTATTTTTGAAGATGATTATGACCTCTTTTGCTCAAATTCTATAAAGACAAAGTTGTATCTCTGTTTTGACGGTTGAAAAAATTCTAAAAAGCTTATACACCTTCTTGAGAGCTCATTCTTCTTGTGCAAGCAACCTTTGAGCAAGCTTATCACCTTTAACCTATATCCATACACCATATACACCGTCACACCTTAACCTTGGAACCTTAGTTGAGCCTTAAGCATCACAATTCGAGCTTGAGAGTGTGTTTGGACCAAGTTTGATTCACAAACAAAGAGTTTACCTTCTTCAAGAGGTATAAGCTTACCATTTTCTCTATTTCTTTCATTTTTATCATTTACTATTAAGTTCTTGTATTTTTGTATTATTTTGATCCTCTTTCAAGTGTCTAAGCTTGGGTTTGGATAACTAGCAAAGGGTAGAGAGAGTTAACACTCTTTCTTACACCTTCACTTGTAGCTCAAATCCTTGTTTTACACCCTTTTCTTTGTTCTCCAAATTGATTTTTAGATTTAAAAGAGGCTAAAAGTCATGCTTTGAGGTTTCAAAGGTGGAGGGGTTAGCCACTCATCCTTGTTCTTGCTTACTAGCCTTATTTTCTTTGTTTGTTGTTTAACTTTTTGGGCTCTTTTCATGCACTTTGAGCCACTATTTTTCACCTATTAGGCGCTATTTTAGGGCTGTCATAGGTTGTTTAATTGGTTCAGGCTTTGATTAGTTCACTCATTGTATCATAAGTTCGCATGTATAGCTTGATGTATGTTGTTCTTGGCCTTTCTTTTTTTAAAATTCCATGTTAATAGCCTCTTTTTAATAATCAACTCACCATACATTTCTTTCATTTGAGAGTTGTTTCAACCAGTTGATGGTTGTTCAAAACATGAGCCAAAGATCTATGCTTAATGGCTTAATGTCTATGGAGGTTCATCCCCAATGGCATAGTCTCTCTTTCATGTTGAGAATCACTTCTCGTTTGACAGGCTTCTCATTTACTGGACATAATCGTTAGAGGACTTCATGGATTAAAGAATGGCAAGGACTAATGAATTTGGCTTAAAATGAACCAACCAACATAAAGAACATGAGTTATATTGTTTGGGTTCGGCCAGACGTTATGCCGAGTCTATTGTGTCAAGAGTTGTCACACGTTAATCCATAGTGTTTTGACAACCCTTGAAGCATCTTTACTCCCCCCTTTTAAGCTCACTCCATGATAAAGGGGAGGGGTGGTTATTATTCATTGCATTCATTGCATTCATTGATTTTTGTCCAAATCATAGTCGAAATCATCAAGCAATGAAATTGCTCATTGATGGTTTTGAAAATGACTTTGTCCTTCTCTTGAGGCTTTCCATGACAAAGAAGGGTAAGAAGGACAAATAGAGCTCAAAAAATTCTATCTACACTATTTTCACCTCAGAGCACTATAGACACCCCATTTTTGACAGCCCTTAAGACTTGGGCGCCAATTTTCAAAAACAAACATGAAATCAAATGTTCCAACTGCTGTAAATTAGTCTATATTTATTTGCATCACATAGTAATGTTAGTCTAATAACAGGAACAAGAGCATATAATGTAAATAAAAATCACATCATGATTAGTAGAGGCCGATCTTTGATCGGGCGAGTGGGGTGCTCAATTCATGACCTTCCCCTCTCGTACCTAAGTTCCCGAGCCAAGACACTTTGGTGATGACGGATAAATGGCCTTTGGCACAACTCTCAAGTTTCCTAAATTTCACAAAAATACTTAGCTAGCGTCTGGCAAAGCAGCCCATTTTGGGCATTTGATTCAAATATCAATTTTCCTAAATAATTCTCGGATTTGGACTCTTTTTATGTTTTCACTATTTCATATTGCACATTGTGAAA
Source organism: Camellia lanceoleosa (assembly GCA_025200525.1). Classification (NCBI taxonomy): domain Eukaryota; kingdom Viridiplantae; phylum Streptophyta; class Magnoliopsida; order Ericales; family Theaceae; genus Camellia; species Camellia lanceoleosa. The sequence goes on along the minus strand of CM045772.1, from coordinate 67,809,612 downwards.
TTAGATTTAGAACCACGGGATACCAAACTGTAGGGCTAGTCGTATCTGAAAGGAGCACGAAAAGCAAGCTACAATTTTTGGCGACTCTGATGGGGAATTAGAGAACTTGACTTGAAACTTATGATGTGAAATTTTATCTACATTTATATATTCTTTGCATTGCATTTGCATGGTTACTTTAAGTCACTATGTTTTCCATCTTTTATTCCTGGACGATTTGTCAGAGGCTTGCCCAAAAAGCTTGCCAAAAGGCTGATTGGTCATGAGCTCTGCCATGTTGGAAACACAACCATTGGATCTGAATTACCGTTGTACCGCTTGATCCTTTTTTTACTTCTCGGTGTTAGGTGTGAGAGGTATATTAGGTAATCTTGCTGAGGTACCCTTTTTTGGACCAATTGGCCTAGTGCATATAGTATACTCTAGTGACTATTCTAAAATAGGACAGGATGCCACCTGTATACAGGATGTTATGGAATCATTCATTTGAAATAGTGCAACCTAGATCATGTCAAAAATCTACGACAGGGTAACCTTACCTCACATAGGAGTGTTTTTTGTTGCTTTACCTCATATGTGCTTTTAAAGTGAAACAGTATAGGATGGTTCATATGAATGGTACAAATGAGTAGCAGTTTGAGAACAGAGTTCAGTAGGGATTGCAGTTCAGCTGTGTGTTATGACTGTTGTGAATTGGGGCTGAAGTGCTGTTTAATTTTGAAGCATGTCCTAAATAAGCCAAAAAGTCAAAAAGTCACTATCTTATTTAAGTCACATCATCTTATTTAAATCACATCACCCCTCTAACACATCACATCACATCAAACCCAACCCAAACCCACAAATAAGTCAAAAAGGGCACTTTTTAAGTATATCCCAAACCAACCACAAAGGGAACTTTAATTCATCCTTTTGTACTTGAGAATTGAACGGTAAGGTGATTTAGAAAACCTTAAATGAGGTGCTTGTGTTAAACTAATATCGTTAAGTTACAATTACTCGGTTAATTCTCTTTCTTGGGGACTAAGCATGATTAGTTTCAGTTAAACTTGGCCACTTAAGCTAATGAAACTATTAACTGCCTAAGCTAATCAGTTCCTAGAACAAAAGAGAGAAGGTTGGAGAAGGACAGAAAGAGATGGAGAGAGACTTTCTTCTTGAAAGCTAGATGTGAAAGTTAGAGAAAAGAAAGGGAAATATGATCAAAATTAAAGGGAATTCGCATTCATCCTTTTGGACTTGAGAATTGAACGTTTAGGTGATTTCGAAAACATTAAATGTGTTGCTTAAGTTAAACTAATATCGCTAAGCTACAATTGCCAAATAAATTCTCTCTTTTAGAGGCTATGCACGATTAGTTTGAGACAAACTTGGCCACTTAAACTAATGAAACTATTAGTTGCCTAAACAAATTAGTTCCTAGAACAAAAGAGAGGACGATGGAGAAGAACGGTGAGATTTAGAGAAAAACTTTCTTCCTGAGAGCAAGAAGAGAAAGTTAGTGAAAAACAAGAAAGAGTTAGACAGAAACTTTCTTCCTTGAGTGGTAGAAGAGAAAGTTTGAGAGAAGAAAGGGAAATAGGATGAAAATGAAAGCGAATTCAAATTCATCCTTTTGGACTTGAGAATTGAAAACTTAGGTGATTTACAGAACCGTAAATGACGAGCTTAAACTAATATCGTGAAGCTACAATTGCTAAGTAAATTTTCTTTCTTGGAGGACAAGCAATATTAGTTTGAGTGAAACTAGGTCGCGTAAGCTAATGAAACAATTAGTTGCATAAGCCAATTAGCACCTAGAACACAAGGGAGAAGGACGGAGAAGGACGAAGAGAGTTTAGAGAGAATCTTTCTCCTTGTGAACTAGGGCCCCTTGTAGTGGTGTAAGTTTTTTGTTTTATTTTATGACTTATTCCCCCAAAAAATAGAGAAAGTTTGAGAAGAGAAAGGGAAATAGGATAAAAATTAAATGGAATTCAAATTCAACATTTTGGACATGAGAATTGGAAACTTAGGAGATTTAGGCAACGTTAAGTGAGGTGCTTAAGTTAAACGAATAACGTTTAGCCACAATTAATCCGTAGATTCTCATTCTTGGAGGCTAAGCAAAAGTAGCTTGAGTTAAACTTGGCCACCTAACCTAATGAAACTATTAGTTGCCCAAGCTAATTAGTTCCAAGAGCAAAAGAGATCATGATTTAGTAGAACGGAGACAGTTAGAGAGAAACTTTCTTCTTCAGAGCTACAAGTGAAAGTTAGAAAAAAGAAAGGGAAATAGGATGAAAATTAAAGGGAATTATAATTCAACTTTTTGTACCTGAGAATTGAACGCTAAGGTGATTTAGAAAACCTGGATTGCGGTGCTTAAGTAAAACTAAGACCGTTAAGCTACAATTACTCAGTAAAATCTGTTTCTTCACGACTAAGCAAGATTAGTTTGAGTTAAGTTGGCCACTTAAGCTAATGAAATTATTAGTTGCATAAGCTAATTAGTTCCTAGAACAAAAGAGAGAAGGATGGAGAAGGACAAAGAGATAGTTAGAGCGAAACTCTCTTCCTGAAAGCTAGATGTGAAAGTTAGAGAAAAGAAAGGGGAAATAGGATTAAAATTAAAGGGAATTCAAATTAATCCTTTTGTACTTGAGAATTGAACGCGAAGGTGATTTAGAAAACCTTGACTGCGGTGCTTAAGTTAAACTAATACCGCTAAGCTACAATTACTCAGTAAAATCTCTTTCTCGGCGACTAAGCAAGGTTAGTTTGAGTTAAACTTGGCCACTTAACCTAATGAAACTATTAGTTGCCTAAGCTAATTTGTTGAGCAAAAGAGAGAATGATGTAGAAGGACGGATAGAGTTAAAGAAAAACTTTCTTCATCGAAGCCAGAAGTGAAAGTTAGAGAAAAGAAAAGGAAATAGGTCGAAAATTAGAGGGAACTCTAATTCATCTTTTGTACTTGAGAATTGAACGCTAAGGTGATTTAGAAAACCTTAAATGAGGTGCTTGTGTTAAACTAATATCGTTAAGCTACAATTACTCGGTTAATTCTCTTTCTTAGGGACTAAGCATGATTTTCTAAACTGTTCTAGGAACTAATTTGTTTAGGCAACTAATAGTTTCATTAGTTTAAGTTGCCAAGTTTGTTTCAAACTAATCGTGCATAGCCTCTAAGAGAGAGAATTTATTTAGCAATTGTAGCTTAGCGATATTAGTTTTAACTTAAGCAACACATTTAATGTTTTCGAAATCACCTAAATGTTCAATTCTCAAGTCCAAAAGGATGAATGCGAATTCCCTTTAATTTTGATCCTATTTCCCTTTCTTTTCTCTAACTTTCACATCTAGCTTTCAAGAAGAAAGTCTCTCTCCATCTCTCTCTGTCCTTCTCCAACCTTCTCTCTTTTGTTCTAGGAACTGATTAGCTAAGGCAGTTAATAGTTTCATTAGCTTAAGTGGCCAAGTTTAACTGAAACTAACCATGCTTAGTCTCCAAGAAAGAGAATTAACCGAGTAATTGTAGCTTAACGATATTACTTTAACACAAGCACCAAATTTAAGGTTTTCTAAATCACCTTAGCGTTCAATTCTCAAGTACAAAAGGATGAATTACAGTTCCCTCTAATTTTCGACCTATTTCCTTTTCTTTTCTCTAACTTTCGCTTCTGGCTCCGAAGAAGAAAGTTTCTCTTTAACTCTATCCGTCCTTTTACATCATTCTCTCTTTTGCTCAACAAATTAGCTTAGGCAACTAATAGTTTCATTAGGTTAAGTGGCCAAGTTTAACTCAAACTAACCTTGCTTTGTCACCGAGAAAGAGATTTTACTGAGTAATTGTAGCTTAGCGGTATTAGTTTAACTTAAGCACCGCAGTCAAGGTTTTCTAAATCACCTTGGCGTTCAATTCTCAAGTACAAAAGGATTAATTTGAATTCCCTTTAATTTTAATCCTATTTCCCCTTTCTTTTCTCTAACTTTCACATCTAGCTTTCAGGAAGAGAGTTTCTCTCTAACTATCTCTCTGTCCTTCTCCATCCTTCTCTCTTTTGTTCTAGGAACTAATTAGCTTATGCAACTAATAATTTCATTAGCTTAAGTGGCCAAGTTTAACTCAAACTAATCTTGCTTAGTCGCCAAGAAAAAGATTTTACTGAGTAATTGTAGCTTAACGGTATTAGTTTTACTTAAGCACCACAATCAAGGTTTTCTAAATCACCTTAGCGTTCAATTCTCAGGTACAAAAGGTTGAATTATAATTCCCTTTAATTTTCATCCTATTTCCCTTTCTTTTCTCTAACTTTCAATTGTAGCTCAGAAGAAGAAAGTTTCTCTCTAACTCTCTTCGTTCTACTAAACCATTCTCTCTTTTGCTCTTGGAACTAATTAGTTTGGGCAACTAATAGTTTCATTAGGTCAGGTGGCCAAGTTTAACTCAAGCTAATCTTGTTTAGCCTCCAAGAAAGAGAATCGACGGATTAATTGTGGCTTAACGTTTTTCGTTTAACTTAAGCACCTGACTTAATGTTGTCTAAATCTCCTAAGTGTCCAATTCTCATGTCCAAAATGTTGAATTTGAATTCCATTTAATTTTTATCCTATTTCCCTTTCCTTTCTCAAACTTTCTCTGTTTTTTGGGGGAATAAGTCATAAAATAAAACAAAAAACTTACACCACTACAAGGGGCCCTAGTTCACAAGGAGAAAGATTCTCTCTAAACTCTCTCCGTCCTTCTCTGTCCTTCTCCCTTTTGTTCTAGGTGCTAATTGGCTTATGCAACTAATTGTTTCATTAGCTTACGTGGCCTAGTTTCACTCAAACTAATATTGCTTGGCCTCCAGGAAAGAAAATTTACTTAGCAATTGTAGCTTCACGATATTAGTTTAAGCTCGTCATTTTTGGTTTTGTAAATCACCTAAGTTTTCAATTCTCAGGTCCAAAAGGATGAATTTGAATTCGCTTTCATTTTCATCCTATTTCCCTTTCTTCTCTCAAACTTTCTCTTCTACCACTCAAGCAAGAAAGTTTCTGTATAACTCTTTCTTGTTTTTCACTAACTTTCTCTTCTTGCTCTCAGGAAGAAAGTTTTTCTCTAAATCTCACCGTTCTTCTCCAACGTCATCTCTTTCGTTCTAGGAACTAATTTGTTTAGGCAACTAATAGTTTCATTAGTTTAAGTGGCTAAGTTTGTCTCAAACTAATCGTGGATAGCCTCTAAAAGAGAGAATTTATTTGGCAATTGTAGTTTAGCGATATTAGTTTAACTTAAGCTACACATTTAATGTTTTCGAAATCACCTAAACGTTCAATTCTTAAGTCCAAAAGGATGAATGCGAATTCCCTTTAATTTTGATCCTATTTCCCTTTCTTTTCTCTAACTTTCACATCTAGCTTTCAAGGAGAAAGTCTCTCTCCATCTCTCTCTGTCCTTCTCCAACCTTCCCTCTTTTGTTCTAGGAACTGATTAGCTTAGGCAGTTAATAGTTTCTTTAGCTTAAGTGGCCAAGTTTAACTGAAACTAATCATGCTTAGTCCCCAAGAAAGTGAGTTAACCGAGTAATTGTAGCTTAACGATATTAGTTTAACACAAGCACCTCATTTAAGGTTTTCTAAATCACCTTAGCGTTCAATTCTCAAGTACAAAAGGATAATTAGAGTTCCCTCTAATTTTTGACCTATTTCCTTTTCTTTTCTCTAACTTTCACTTCTGGCTCCGAAGAAGAAAGTTTCTCTTTAACTCTATCCGTCCTTCTACATCATTCTCTCTTTTGCTCAACAAATTGGCTTAGGCAACTAATAGTTTCATTAGGTTAAGTGGCCAAGTTTAACTCAAACTAGACTTGCTTAGTCGCCGAGAAAGAGATTTTATGTCACGCCCCAAACTCGCCCCTAAAAGTTTGGGCATGACCTATTCGTAACCGGACTCTTAACCTGACATACATAACATATGGGGCCTGAACGGAAGCATTTAACATAAAAAAACAACATCAAAACATATCCATTGAGCTACTATTGACATGCCAGGATCACAACTTCATATCAAGTAAATAATATACAGAAAACATACACACATATACATCGAATCAGCCCACAATTGGGCATAGAACAAAACATTTTAAGGAAAGACAACCAAGCATAAATCCCAAAAAATATAACCACGCTGTACAAATTACACAGGCTTTAGTAGTGCCTGGACACGCCTAGGTTGACAAGAGGGAGACGAATCTTAAGGGTTATGATCGCTTCTACCGATGACCTCTGACGTACATATCTGAGAATGAGTAAAATTCAGTGAATAATAGTACATAAATAATGTAAAGTACAACAGAAATAATAAAGTATATAACTGCAAAGCACATGATTAACTATACGCTGTAATTATATCTCAACAGACATGAGTCCAGAGATATACATAGAAGCCCCCGTAATGAATGTCTGAGAATGTCACAAAATGGCCCTCGGCCCAGAATGTTACACAGAACGTTACTGAATGTCACAAAATGGCCCTCGGCCCAGAATGTTACACAGAATGTTACTGAATGTCACAAAATGGCCCTCGGCCCAGAATGTTACACAGAATGTTACTGAATGTCACAAAATGGCCCTCGGCCCAGAATGTTACACAGAATGTTGCACAATATCACAAATTGGCCCTCGGCCCAGAATGTTACTCAGAGTGTTACACAATATCACAAAATGGCCCTCAGCCCAGAATGTTACTCAGAGTGGTACACAATATCACAAAATGGCCCTCGGCCCAGAATGTTACTCAGAGTGGTACACAATATCACAAAATGGCCCTCGGCCCAGAATGTTACTCAGATTCTTCCCACATTTACCTTTCATTCACATCACATGTTTTTCAAGTTCAGAAAAGGTAGGAATATACGGAAAGCAGACAGAAGTAAAATAATCATCAATAATAAATGAATACATATTCTTTGCTCTATTACTCACTCCATAGCATTAATAGTTCTCATATCATATCTGTGTAGAATCATGGTAACTTACAGGTTGTAACACATTATCGATACATTACCGTTAACCACTGAACACACTCGAAATGTAAGTAGTTCAGAGCCATATTGATGCATGTCAGATCCTTCATTACTCACATACGCCTCAATCCACTCATACGTTATCATAGTTACCCACAAAGAACATAATATTAATACCAATAATCATTAACAGTGGTTGATTTACAATTGTAGTACTATTACTCACAGTGCTACAATGGAGTGCTTGTCCCTCCCGGAATGTGTCCTGCATAACCATAACTTGCAAATTGGTTCTCTTTCCTCATAAATCATTGAAAACTAGCCCCTGTGTCATTACACTTCATATGAATTTATAGCCATCTTAAAATCATCAGAAAAATATTCTGAAAATACCAGAGAGTCAAGCACACAAAACTGAACAACACATTTTTTTCCTGAAAATAAGCCTCCCAGCCGAAGCCACTTTGGCGCCGAAGGATCAGAAATCCATCGATCTTTGAAGGCCGATTTTCCCGCCGGCGGCTTTCCTCTCCGCCGGACCAAGCAATTCTAAAATTACAGATTTCGGATTAGGCAACATCATTCCATTTTTCATGCAATTCCAAATGAAATCAAGACTATCTTTCAACCCAACATCACTATATTATGGATTCCACCTAAACATGACAAATTAAACAAGATTAGGAGCTTAAACAAGCCATCTCTCTCTTAATTTCCATTCTTGGATTCAAATTCTTCATGTTCTTATAACACAACACATGATATACACATACTATATACATACAAAGCCAATATTTCCATACTTGAGTTCAAACATGACAAATCAAAGAGCAAAACAATTAAATGATAGAATGATCTTATCAATTTTTCATCACAAACACACAAGACTTTCCTTACATCTCTAGGGCATAAGATCATCAAGAAAATCCCCAAATCCCATAATATGCCCTAGATGATAACAATGAAGATTTTTTTCATTAATATACCGGTTACCATAAATCAGTCATAGATGTAAGTATTGAGGAGATCTAGAACCCTACCTCGAAGAACATCAAAGGAGCAAGATTGAGGAGAATCCTTCAAAATCCCGAAATTCCAATCGGTAAAACTTAATAATCTTCAAACTTCTTCACTTCTTGATGGGTGATCTTGATCTAAACTAAGGGAAATGGAAGGTTTTGGAGATCAAGGACCTAGGGTTTTCGGACCTAGGGGAGGGAGATGAAGAATGAAAAGGGAAAGTGTGAGAAATAATCCAAAAATCATGTTTTAAGCTGCTGTCCTAATTCCGCTCGGCGGAGAAATTCCCGCTCGAGCGGACCTGCTTTCAACAGATCCCAAACTTTGAACAGTATAACTCTTCCATCCGGACTCCGTTTTAGGTCGTTCTTGTGTCCAAATTGAAGCCCCGGAAACAAGCTTTCCAATGGTTCTAACCTCACATCTAAATTCAAAGTGTGGAAAAAGAAAAGGGCAAATGAATGACGGCTGATCGTAGATCAACTATCCGAATTATACTCTTTTGTCCAATCTTACCTTACCATCATACCACCACCTTAATCAATACCCCAAAATAAGATAAAAACATTGTCAATGCCAATAGATATGGTTGAATTAAAGCACATTAACCTCTAATTAAATAAGGATGACTTTTGGGGTCATTACATTTTACTAAGTAATTGTAGCTTAACGGTATTAGTTTAACTTAAGCACCGCAGTCAAGGTTTTCGAAATCACCTTGGCGTTCAATTCTCAAGTACAAAAGGATTAATTTGAATTCCCTTTAATTTTAATCCTATTTCCCCTTTCTTTTCTCTAACTTTCACATCTAGCATTCAGGAAGAGAGTTTCTCTCTAACTATCTCTCTGTCCTTCTCCATCCTTCTCTCATTTGTTCTAGGAACTAATTAGCTTATGCAACTAACAATTTCATTAGCTTAAGTGGCCAAGTTTAACTCAAACTAATCTTGCTTAGTCGGCAAGAAAGAGATTTTACTGAGTAATTGTAGCTTAACGGTATTAGTTTTACTTAAGCACTGCAATCAAGGTTTTCTAAATCACCTTAGCGTTCAATTCTCAGGTACAAAAGGTTGAATTATAATTCCCTTTAATTTTCATCCTATTTCCCTTTCTTTTCTCTAAGTTTCACTTGTAGCTCTGAAGAAGAAAGTTTCTCTCTAACTCTCTCCATTCTACTAAATTATTCTCTCTTTTCCTCTTGGAACGAATTAGCTTGGGCAACTAATAGTTTCATTAGGTTAGGTGGCCAAGTTTAACTCAAGCTAATCTTGCTTAGCCTCCAAGACAGAGAATCTACGGATTAATTGTGGCTTAACGTTATTCTTTTAACTTAAGCACCCCACTTAACGTTGTCTAAATCTCCTAAGTGTCCAATTCTCATGTCCAAAATGTTGAATTTGAATTCCATTTAATTTTTATCCTATTTCCCTTTCCTTTCTCAAACTTTCTCTGTTTTTTGGGGAAATTAGTCATAAAATAAAACAAAAAACTTACACCACTACAAGGGGCCCTAGTTCACAAGGAGAAAGATTCTCTCTAAACTCTCTCCGTCCTTCCCCGTCCTTCTCCCTTTTGTTCTAGGTGCTAATTGGCTTATGCAACTAATTGTTTCATTAGCTTACGTGACCTAGTTTCACTCAAACTAATATTGCTTGGCGTCCAAGAAAGAAAATTTACTTAGCAATTGTAGCTTCACGATATTAGTTTAAGCTCGTCATTTGCGATTTTCTAAATCACCTAAGTTTTCAATTCTCAGGTCTAAAAGGATGAATTTGAATTCGCTTTCATTTTCATCCTATTTCCCTTTCTTCTCTCAAACTTTCTCTTCTACCACTCAAGGAAGAAAGTTTCTGTCTAACTCTTTCTTGTTTTTCACTAACTTTCACTTCTTGCTCTCAAGAAGAAAGTTTTTCTCTAAATCTCACCGTTCTTCTCCATCGTCATCTCTTTGTTCTAGGAACTAATTTGTTTAGGCAACTAATAGTTTCATTAGCTTAAGTGGCCAGGTTAGTCTCAAACTAATCGTGCATAGCCTCTAAGAGAGAGAATTTATTTAGCAATTGTAGCTTAGCGATATTAGTTTAACTTAAGAAACACATTTAATGTTTTCGAAATCACCTAAATGTTCAATTCTCAAGTCCAAAAGGATGAATGCGAATTCCCTTTAATTTTGATCATATTTCCCTTTCTTTTCTCTAACTTTCACATCTAGCTTTCAAGAAGAAAGTCTCTCTCCATCTCTCTCTGTCCTTCTCTACCTTCTCTCTTTTGTTCTGGGAACTGATTAGCTTAGGCAGTTAATAGTTTCATTAGCTTAAGTGGCCAAGTTTAATTGAAACTAATCATGCTTAGTCCCCAAGAAAGAGAATTAACCGAGTAATTGTAGCTTAACGATATTAGTTTAACACAAGCACCTCATTTAAGGTTTTCTAAATCACCTTAGCGTTCAATTCTCAAGTACAAAAGGATGAATTACAGTTCCCTCTAATTTTCGACCTATTTCCTTTTCTTTTCTCTAACTTTCACTTCTGGCTCCGAAGAAGAAAGTTTTTCTTTAACTCTATCCGTCCTTCTACATCATTCTCTCTTTTGCTCAACAAATTAGCTTAGGCAACTAATAGTTTCATTAGGTTAAGTGGCCAAGTTTAACTCAAACTAACCTTGCTTAGTCGCCGAGAAAGAGATTTTACTGAGTAATTGTAGCTTAGCGGTATTAGCTTAACTTAAGCACCGCAGTCAAGGTTTTCTAAATCACCTTGGCGTTCAATTCTCAAGTACAAAAGGATTAACTTGAATTCCCTTTAATTTTAATCCTATTTCCCCTTTCTTTTCTCTAACTTTCACATCTAGCTTTCAGGAAGAGAGTTTCCCTCTAACTATCTCTCTGTCCTTCTCCATCCTTCTCTCTTTTGTTCTAGGAACTAATTAGCTTATGCAACTAATAATTTCATTAGCTTAAGTGGCCAAGTTTAACTCAAACTAATCTTGCTTAGTCGCCAAGAAAGAGATTTTACTGTGTAATTGTAGCTTAACGGTATTAGTTTTACTTAAGCACCACAATCAAGGTTTTCTAAATCACCTTAGCGTTCAATTCTCAGGTACAAAAGGTTGAATTATAATTCCCTTTAATTTTCATCCTATTTCCCTTTCTTTTCTCTGACTTTCACTTGTGGCTCTAAAGAAGAAAGTTCCTCTCTAACTCGGTCCGTTCTACTAAATCATTCTCTCTTCTGCTCTTGGAACTAATTAGCTTGGGCAACTAATAGTTTCATTAGGTTAGGTGGCTAAGTTTAACTCAAGCTAATCTTACTTAGCCTCCAAGAAAGAGAATCTACGGATTAATTGTGGCTTAACGTTATTCGTTTAACTTAAGCACCTCACTTAACGTTGCCTAAATCTCCTAAGTGTTCGATTCTCATGTCCAAAATGTTGAATTTGAATTCCATTTAATTTTTATCCTATTTCCCTTTCTTTTCTCAAACTTTCTCTGTTTTTTGGGGGAATAAGTCATAAAATAAAACAAAAAACTTACACCACTACAAGGGGCCCTAGTTCACAAGGAGAAAGATTCTCTCTAAACTCTCTCTGTCCTTCTCCGTCCTTCTCCCTTGTATTCTAGGTGCTAGTTGGCTTATGCAACTAATTGTTTCATTAGCTTACGTGACCTAGTTTCACTCAAACTAATATTGCTTGGCCTCCAAGAAAGAAAATTTACTTAGCAATTGTAGCTTCACGATATTAGTTTAAGCTCGTCATTTACGGTTTTGTAAATCACCTAAGTTTTCAATTCTCAGGTCCAAAAGGATGAATATGAATTCGCATTCATTTTCATCCTATTTCCCTTTCTTCTCTCAAACTTTCTCTTCTACCACTCAAGGAAGAAAGTTTCTGTCTAACTCTTTCTTGTTTTTCACTAACTTTCTCTTCTTGCTCTCAGGAAGAAAGTTTTTCTCTAAATCTCACTGTTCTTCTCCATCGTCTTTTGTTCTAGGAACTAATTTGTTTAGGCAACTAATAGTTTCTTTAGTTTAAGTGGCCAAGTTTGTCTCAAACTAATCGTGCATAGCCTCTAAGAGAGAGAATTTATTTAGCAATTGTAGCTTAGCGATATTAGTTTAACTTAAGCAACACATTTAATGTTTTCGAAATCACCTAATTGTTCAATTCTCAAGTCCAAAAGGATGAATGCGAATTCCCTTTAATTTTGATCCTACTTCCCTTTCTTTTCTCTAACTTTCACATCCACCTTTCAAGAAGAAAGTCTCTCTCCATCTCTCTCTGTCCTTCTCCAACCTTCTCTCTTTTGTTCTAGGAACTGATTACCTTAGGCAGTTAATAGTTTCATTAGCTTAAGTGGCCAAGTTTAACTGAAACTAATCATGCTTAGTCCCCAAGAAAGAGAATTAACCGAGTAATTGTAGCTTAACGATATTAGTTTAACACAAGCACCTCATTTAAGGTTTTCTAAATCACCTTAGCGTTCAATTCTCAAGTACAAAAGGATGAATTAGGGTTCCCTCTAATTTTCGACCTATTTCCTTTTCTTTTCTCTAACTTTCACTTCTGGCTCCGAAGAAGAAAGTTTTTCTTTAACTCTATCCGTCCTTCTACATCATTCTCTCTGTTGCTCAACAAATTGGCTTAGGCAACTAATAGTTTCATTAGGTTAAGTGGCCAAGTTTAACTCAAACTAACCTTGCTTAGTAGCCGAGAAAGAGATTTTGCTGAGTAATTGTAGCTTAGCGGTATTAGTTTAACTTAAGCACCGCAGTCAAGGTTTTCTAAATCACCTTGGCGTTCAATTCTCAAGTACAAAAGGATTAATTTTAATTCCCTTTAATTTTTTTTTTTGGGTGAATAAGAAATAAATAAAGACAAAGAATTTACACGATTACAAGGGGCATGCCCCAGGACCTAACAACAACAAAGCCACACTAAACAAAGAAACAAACCCTAACCGAATGAAAGGGATGAAAAAGCCAACTGATTGTACAAATGCCATATCCGAAAAGGTAGGGAATTTGTACAATAAATAAACAGCCAGCCAAACCAACAAAAGAAAGAACAAAGCCTGCTGGAATCCTTCCGACAACCCGTAGGGGAGGGTTCCTGAACCAATAGCTAACAAAACCATGAACCTATCAAGAAACCTACTAAGCCCATTCCCATTCCCAGATTGTAGACAGAAATACAGCAACTTAATCATCCAAAAACCACCTACACAGCCCGTAGGGGTAGGCAAATATAAGAAGGAATTATGTACACACAATAAAAAAATACAACTGATTTCCTCCTTCATGTAATACAGCAAGGCGCTTGGAGCTGCCATCACCTCATTACACTTACACACTTCTCTAGGCCAACTGAACCAGCACATAAGACAACGGACATGAATCCTTAGAGAACTCTGGGCAAGGCGCATTGTGCTGCCATCGCCAAGAAGCATCTCCACCACCTGTACAACATGTAGCAGCCAATAAAGACATAGAATGCAGCCACCTCTCCACCGCCTGTACAGCACAAGAGAAACGGAGCTGCAGCTTCCAAAATTATTGACACAAGCTCTCCACCTGTGCCTGGGACGGTGGGCCTGAACCCAAGGCAGCCATAGATAGAAACTGACACTGTTTTTGCAATCAAATAGTAGCAGAAAAAGAATATAAAACATATAGGATCTCACAACTCTCGGCCCATAACACAAAAATTCTATCATCTCTATGTAATGTCTCTCATCACTCAACCCACAACTCACAGATATAGACTCCATCTGGAAAAGCAGCCGAGTTATATGAGCGAACCTGACCTGCAAAATAGAGAATAGATCACAGATATAATGAAATATTAGAAAGCCAATTTTGGTACTACTCACACCTCTCAACCCACAGTTAGAGTGTTTCATGTACTGGCTCACATCACTCAACCCATATAGAGACTTGACCTGTCCATTCCTGGGATTAAGCAACATCAATGATGTATATGTTAACTGTACTTGCAAAAGAAAAACCATTTAGGAAACACTCACTATATGCTACCATCACTCAACCCTCATTATAGGTAAACTCACATCCCATTAATTTTAATCCTATTTCCCCTTTCTTTTCTCTAACTTTCACATCTGGCTTTCAGGAAGAGAGTTTCTCTCTAACTATCTCTCTGTCCTTCTCCATCCTTCTCTCTTTTGTTCTAGGAACTAATTAGCTTATGCAACTAATAATTTCATTAGCTTAAGTGGCCAAGTTTAACTCAAACTAATCTTGCTTAGTCGCCAAGAAAGAGATTTTACTGAGTAATTGTAGCTTAACGGTATTAGTTTTACTTAAGCACCGCAATCAAGGTTTTCTAAATCACCTTAGCGTTCAATTCTCAGGTACAAAAGGTTGAATTATAATTCCCTTTAATTTTCACCCTATTTCCCTTTCTTTTCTCTAACTTTCACTTGTAGCTCTGAAGACGAAAGTTTCACTCTAACTCTCTCCGTTCTACTAAATCATGCCCTCTTTTGCTCTTGGAACTAATTAGCTTGGGCAACTAATAGTTTCATTAGGTTAGGTGGCCAAGTTTAACTCAAGCTAATCTTGCTTAGCCTCCAAGAAAGAGAATCTACGGATTAATTGTGGCTTAACGTTATTCGTTTAACTTAAGCACCTCACTTAACGTTGTCTAAATCTCGTAAGTGTCCAATTCTCATGTCCAAAATGTTGAATTTGAATTCCATTTAATTTTTATCCTATTTCCCTTTCTTTTCTCAAACTTTCTCTATTTTTTGGGGGAATAAGTCATAAAATAAAACAAAAAACTTACACCACTACAAGGGGCCCTAGTTCACAAGGAGAAAGATTCTCTCTAAACTCTCTCCGTCCTTCTCTCTTTTGTTCTAGGTGCTAATTGGCTTACGCAACTAATTGTTTCATTAGCACCTAGAACAAAAGAGAGAAGGAGAAATAAGAGATCTAGAGAGAAATCTTTCTCCGTTTGTGAATTGAGCACAAGGTGATTTAGAAAACCTTGACTGCGGTGCTTAAGTTAAACTAATACCGCTAAGCTACAATTACTCAGTAAAATCTCTTTCTCGGCGACTAGGCAAGGTTAGTTTGAGTTAAACATGGCCACTTAACCTAATGAAACTATTAGTTGCCTAAGCTAATTTGTTAAGCAAAAGAGAGAATGATGTAGAAGGACAGATAGAGTTAAAGAGAAACTTTCTTTTTCAGAGCCAGAAATGAAAGTTAAAGAAAAGAAAAGGAAATAGGTTGAAAATTAAAGTGAACTCTAATTCATCCTTTTGTACTTGAGAATTGAATGCTAAGGTGATTTAGAAAACCTTAAATGAGGTGCTTGTGTTAAACTAATATCGTTAAGGTACAATTACTCGGTTAATTCTCTTTCTTGGGGACTAAGCATGATTAGTTTCAGTTAAACTTGGCCACTTAAGCTAATGAAACTATTAACTGCCTAAGCTAATCAGTTCCTAGAACAAAAGAGAGAAGGTTGGAGAAGGACAGAGGGAGATGGAGAGAGACTTTCTTCTTGAAAGCTAGATGTGAAAGTTAGGGAAAAGAAAGGGAAATAGGATCAAAATTAAATGGAATTCGCATTCATCCTTTTGGACTTGAGAATTGAACATTTAGGTGATTTCGAAAACATTAAATGTGTTGCTTAAGTTAAACTAATATCGCTAAGCTACAATTGCTAAATAAATTCTCTCTCTTAGAGGCTATGCACGATTAGTTTGAGACAAACTTGGCCACTTAAACTAATGAAACTATTAGTTGCCTAAACAAATTAGTTCCTAGAACAAAAGAGAGGACGATGGAGAAGAACGGTGAGATTTAGAGAAAAACTTTCTTCCTGAGAGCAAGAAGAGAAAGTTAGTGAAAAACAAGAAAGAGTTAGACATAAACTTTCTTCTTTGAGTGGTAGAAGAGAAAGTTTGAAAGAAGAAAGGGAAATAGGATGAAAATGAAAGCGAATTCAAATTCATCCTTTTGGACCTGAGAATTGAAAACTTAGGTGATTTATAAAACCGTAAATGACGAGCTTAAACTAATATCGTGAAGCTACAATTGCTAAGTAAATTTTCTTTCTTGGAGGCCAAGCAATATTAGTTTGAGTGAAACTAGGTCACGTAAGCTAATGAGACAATTAGTTGCATAAGCCAATTAGCACCTAGAACAAAAGAGAGCAGGACAGAGAGAGTTTAGAGGGAATCTTTCTCCTTGTGAACTAGGGCCCCTTGTAATGGTGTAAGTTTTTTGTTTTATTTTATGACTTATTCCCCCAAAAAACAGAGAAAGTTTGAGAAAATAAAGGGAAATAGGATAAAAATTAAATGGAATTCAAATTCAACATTTTGGACATGAGAATTGGACACTTAGGAGATTTAGACAACGTTAAGTGAGGTGCTTAAGTTAAACGAATAACGTTAGGCCACAATTAATTCGTAGATTCTCTTTCTTGGAGGTAAGCAAGATTAGCTTGAGTTAAACTTGGCCACCTAACCTAATGAAACTATTAGTTGCCCAAGCTAATTAGTTCAAAAGAGAGAATGATTTAGTAGAACAGAGTGAGCTAGAGACAAACTTTCTTCTTCAGAGCTACAAGTGAAAGTTAGAGAAAAGAAAGGGAAATAGGATGAAAATTAAAGGGAATTATAATTCAACCTTTTGTACCTGAGAATTGAACGCTAAGGTGATTTAGAAAACCTTAATTGCGGCCCTTAAGTAAAACTAATACCGTTAAGCTACAATTTCTCAGTAAAATCTCTTTCTTGGCGACTAAGCAAGATTAGTTTGTGTTAAACTTGGCCACTTAAGCTAATGAAATTATTAGGTGCATAAGCTTGTTTGGTAAGCCGTTTGTTGACAACTATAATGGGTTTGAGAGGATTAATGGTCTTATCACCAAGAGAGTGTCAGAAACTCAGTATCATAGTCTTGCTAGGGATGTTACTAAAAAAGAGATCATTGATGCTTTCAGGTCTCTTAAAACCAACAAAGCCCCCGGCCCTGATGGCTACTCCGTGGGTTTTTTTCTTAAAGCCTGGGATATTGTGGGGAGAGAGGTTGTCGAAGCCATCAAATCTTTTTCCTCATCGGGAGAGCTTCTTCGGGAAATAAATAGCACCTCCATTGCTCTTATCCCGAAGATCCCCAATGCTGAAAAGGTAGGGGATTTTAGACCCATTTTTTGCTGTAATACTTTGTACAAGTGTATTTCTAAGATCATTGCTGATAGGATCAAATCTGTTCTGAATGATCTTATTGACCCTGTGCAATCAGCCTTTGTCCCCGGTAGGAGAATTGCCGATAATATTTTCCTTTCACAGGAACTTATGAGGGGGTATCATAAATTCTCTCCTTCTCCCAGGTGTGCCATGAAAGTGGACATTATGAAAGCATATGATAATGTTAGATGGGAGTTTGTTCTTGATGTCCTAATTGCTATGGGTTTCCCCCTTAACATGGTTTGTTGGGTTAAAGCTTGCGTGACTAGTCCCACGTATTCCATTTGCATTAATGGGAGTCTGCATGGTTATTTTAGGGGGGAGAGAGGTTTGAGACAAGGTGACCCTATGTCCCCTTACGTATTTGTTTTAGTCATGGAAATTCTTTCAAGAATTTTGGCTGAGTAGGCTTTGCATCCTGCCTTTAAATTCCACTGGAGATGTGATCAACTTAAAATTGTTAACTTGTGCTTTGCAGATGATCTAATGATCTTCTGTAAAGGGGATGTGTTCACTATTCGGTCTATTAAGTTGGGGTTAGAAGAATTTAAGAGCTTATGCAGAATGTCACCTAGCCCCGCTAAGAGTCATATTTTCTTTTCTGGTTGTGATAATGAGTTGAGAGATGAGATTCTTGGGGTTTGTCAATTCAGTGAAGGCAAACTTCCTATGAGATACTTGGGGGTTCCTTTAGTTTCCACGAAACTTAAAGCCAATGATTGTGATCAACTTGTGGATCGGATAACTAAAAGGATTAAGAGCTGGACCAATAAATGTCTTACTTATGCTGGTCGAGCCCAATTGATCCAATCTGTTTTGTTTTCTATGCAAATGTATTGGACTTCTTTGTTCATTCTCCCAAAGAAGGTCATTCGGTCTATCGAGAGTCTTTTTAGGGCTTTTTTTTGGTTCGGTTGTGAGTTGAAAACTCACGGGGCTAAGGTTTCTTGGGATAGAATGTGCTCTCCCAGGAAGGAAGGGGGTCTGGGGTTTAAATCTCTTCCTGTATGGAATAAAGCTGCGATTGCTAAGCATATTTGGTTCATTCTTTCCGGGGGTGAGCAGTCTATGTGGTGTAGCTGGGTCAAGTCTTATCTCCTCAAAGGTAGGAGTTTTTGGAGAGTTAGGATGCCAAATGACCCCTCTTGGGTCTGTAGGAAAATCCTCTCCCTTAGGCCTATAATTTACCCCTTAATCAAATCTAAGGTGGGAGATGGATCAGAAGTGTTCTTATGGTTTGATAATTGGCACCCTATGGGTTCTCTTTGGGATAAGTTTGGGATTCGTATTGTGTATGACACCGCATTAAGCATAGATGCTAAGGTTAGTGAGATTATGGAGGGTAATAATTGGAGATGGCCATTTCCTTCTTCTTGGGAGATTATGGACCTCATTAACAACACTCCTTCAAATTTCCTCCCCACTGGTGGTCATGATAGTGTTAATTGGTGTCCAGCTCATGATGGAAAATTCACCATTCAATCCACTTGGCATGCATTAAGGAATCACTTTGATCATGTGAATTGGTCTCATTTAATTTGGGGCCCCCACAATGTCCCTAAAGTGAGTTTTGTGGTTTGGATGGCGATTCTTGGCCGTCTGAACACTGGGGATAGGTTGCACCTCTTTAGTGTGACGCAATCTACTGTGTGTGCCTTTTGTCAATACCATAATGAAGATCACAACCACCTTTTCTTTGAGTGTCCATTCTCGGAACGGGTGTGGTCTTGTATTAAAGGTAAACTCAATGTTGATTGGCCATCCCTCCTTTGGGATGATTTGGTACAGCTCATTGCTAAATCTGTGAAAGGGAAATCCCTGGGGGCTATTATTACCAAGCTTGCATTTACTTGTACTGTGTACCAGTTATGGGTCGCTAGGAATAATAGAGTGTTTAGTAAAGATATGGTCCCTAAAGAGGTTGTTATTAAGTGTATTGTGGATATGGTTAGATTCAGGGTAATGCATATTACCAATTTGAAGACTAATCATAATGACAGGTGGTATCTTAGCTCATGCAAATTGCCTCATACTATGCTAAAGCGTGCTGCTGCTGATGTGAGGGATGAGAGTTCACAAAATGTGGGTTAAGTGAAGGTTAGAAAATACACTGTGGGGTTTCCTAATGTTTGTTATTCGTATAGGTGCTTGGAGTCCTGGAAAGCCGATGACTGAGTGTATGCCTATCAATCTGAGGGTTGAGTTCTGTGTGAGGAATAAACACTCCATAACCCCCAACTTACTAGCCACATTGAGAGGGACTAACATGCTTTTATAAATTCTCTGTATATTTTCTTTTGCAGGTGTATGGAGCTGGTTTCTTCCGAGTGATGTGAGCTTAGATATTTGTGGGTTGAGTGTAGTGAGCAATTATATGTGTGGTGTTAACTGTTTCAGGTTTCTGAGTTCTGTAAAGCTCTTAATTGTTGAGTTTTTAATGCGGTTTGGTCTTTGCTGGATTACAGGGTCTACTATAATGTGTAGAATCTGCTCGGGTTACATGTTTTGGCAGCAGATTTTGGACGGGGCTGCTTGGTTTGTTCTTCAGTTCGGGTTGACTTGCAGCTCGAAGCTGGATCTGATTGTGTTGATGGCTGCTATATGCGCCTCGTTTGTGAAGATGGATTTTTTATTATGTTTGTTTTCCGTAGAGTGTGTTAGTATTTTTGCCTACCCGTGTGGGATGTACACGGTTGTCCATGACTTTTTTTCTTTCATCGGCCTTCTGCTACTTGATATTGGGTGTGTTCATGCTCCTCATCACAGTTTCATGCGGCGCATGAACACACTTTGGTTATTTCCTATTATGTATGGTTTATTTTGGTTAGGGTTTTATTTTATTTTGTCCAGATAGTTATGGTTTGTTTTGTCAATTTTTCTGGGTAATTCTGGATTGGCTTAGTCTTTTTGGACTTTTTGTTTTTTCTTTGGTTCTTGTATAGTGCTTTGGTTAGGGCCTGGGGTATGCCCCTTGTCGTGGTGTAAGTTCTTTGTCTTTTATTTTATAACTTATCCACCCAAAAAAAAAAAAAAGTTGCATAAGCTAATTAGTTCCTAGAACAAAAGAGAGAAGGACAGAGAAGGACAGAGAGATAGTTAGAGAGAAACTCTCTTCCTGAAAGCTAGATGTGAAAGTTAGAGAAAAGAAAGGGGAAATAGGATTAAAATTAAAGGGAATTCAAATTAATCCTTTTGTACTTGAGAATTGAACGCCAAGGTGATTTAGAAAACCTTGACTGTGGTGCTTAAGTTAAACAAATACCGCTAAGCTACAATTACTCAGTAAAATCTCTTTCTCGGCGACTAAGCAAGGTTAGTTTGAGTTAAACATGGCCACTTAACCTAATGAAACTATTAGTTGCCTAAGCTAATATGTTGAGCAAAAGAGAGAATGCTGTAGAAGGACGGATAGAGTTAAAGAGAAATTTTCTTCTTCATAGCCAGAAGTGAAAGTTAGAGAAAAGAAAAGGAAATAGGTTGAAAATTAAAGGGAACTCTAATTCATCCTTTTGTACTTGAGAATTGAATGCTAAGGTGATTTAGAAAACCTTAAATGAGGTGCTTGTGTTAAACTAATATCGTTAAGGTACAATTACTCGGTTAATTCTCTTTCTTGAGGACTAAGCATGATTAGTTTCAGTTAAACTTGGCCACTTAAGCTAACTAAACTATTAACTGCCTAAGCTAATCAGTTCCTAGAACAAAAGAGAGAAGGTTGGAGAAGGACAGAGAGAGATGGAGAGAGACTTTCTTCTTGAAAGCTAGATGTGAAAGTTAGAGAAAAGAAAGGGAAATAGGATCAAAATTAAAGAGAATTCGCATTCATCCTTTTGGACTTGAGAATTGAACATTTAGGTGATTTCGAAAACATTAAATGTGTTGCTTAAGTTAAACTAATATCGCTAAGCTACAATTGCTAAATAAATTCTCTCTCTTAAACAATCGCTAAGCTACAATTGCTAAATAAATTCTCTCTCTTAAACTAATATCGCTAAGCTACAGTTGCCTAAACAAATTAGTTCCTAGAACAAAAGAGAGGACGATGGAGAAGAACGGTGAGATTTAGAGAAAAACTTTCTTCCTGAGAGCAAGAAGAGAAATTTAGTGAAAAACAAGAAAGAGTTAGACAGAAACTTTCTTCCTTGTGTGGTAGAAGAGAAAGTTTGAGAGAAGAAAGGGAAATAGGATGAAAATGAAAGCGAATTCAAATTCATCCTTTTGAACCTGAGAATTGAAAACGTAGGTGATTTACAAAACCGCAAATGACGAGCTTAAACTAGTATCGTGAAGCTACAATTGCTAAGTAAATTTTCTTTCTTGGAGGCGAAGCAATATTACTTTGAGTGAAACTAGGTCACGTAAGCTAATGAAACAATTAGTTGCATAAGCCAATTAGCACCTAGAGCAAAAGAGAGAAGGACGGAGAGAGTTTAGAGAGAATCTTTCTCCTTGTGAACTAGGGCCCCTTGTAGTGGTGTAAGTTTTTTGTTTTATTTTATGACTTATTTCCCCAAAAAACAGAGAAAGTTTGAGAAAAGAAAGGGAAATAGGATAAAAATTAAATGGAATTCAAATTCAACATTTTGGACATGAGAATTGGACACTTTGGAGATTTAGACAACGTTAAGTGAGGTGCTTAAGTTAAATGAATAACGTTAAGCCACAATTAATCCGTAGATTCTCTTTCTTGGAGGCTAAGCAAGATTAGCTTGAGTTAAACTTGGCCACCTAACCTAATGAAACTATTAGTTGCCCAAGCTAATTAGTTCCAAGAGCAAAAGAGAGAATGATTTAGTAGAACGGAGAGAGTTAGAGAGAAACTTTCTTCTTCAGAGGTACAAGTGAAAGTTAGAGAAAAGAAAGGGAAATAGGATGAAAATTAAAGGGAATTATAATTCAACCTTTTGTACGTGAGAATTGAACGCTAAGGTGATTTAGAAAACCTTGACTGCGGTGTTTAGGTAAAACTAATACCATTAAGCTACAATTACTTAGTAAAATATCTTTGTTGGCGACTAAGCAAGATTAGTTTGAGTTAAACTTGGCCACTTAAGCTAATGAAATTATTAGTTGCATAAGCTAATTAGTTCCTAGAACAAAAGAGAGAAGGATGGAGAAGGACAGAGAGATAGTTAGAGAGAAACTCTCTTCCTGAAAGCTAGATGTGAAAGTTAGAGAAAAGAAAGGGGAAATAGGATTAAAATTAAAGGGAATTCAAATTAATCCTTTTGTACTTGAGAATTGAACGCCAAGGTGATTTAGAAAACCTTGACTGCGGTGCTTAAGTTAAACTAATACCGCTAAGCTACAATTATTCAGTAAAATCTCTTTCTCGGCGACTAAGCAAGGTTAGTTTGAGTTAAACTTGGCCACTTAACCTAATGAAACTATTAGTTGCCTAAGCTAATTTGTTGAGCAAAAGAGAGAATGATGTAGAAGGACGGATAGAGTTAAAGAGAAACTTTCTTCTTCAGAGCCAGAAGTGAAAGTTTGAGAAAAGAAAAGGAAATAGGTTGAAAATTAAAGGGAACTCTAATTCATCCTTTTGTACTTGAGAATTGAACGATAAGGTGATTTAGAAAACCTTAAATGAGGTGCTTGTGTTAAACTAATATCGTTAAGCTACAATTACTCGATTAATTCTCTTTCTTGGGGACTAAGCATGATTAGTTTCAGTTAAAGTTGGCCACTTAAGCTAATGAAACTATTAACTGCCTAAGCTAATCAGTTCCTAGAACCAAAGAGAGAAGGTTGGAGAAGGACAGAGAGAGATGGAGAGAGACTTTCTTCTTGAAAGCAAGATGTGAAAGTTAGAGAAAAGAAAGGGAAATAGGATCAAAATTAAAGGGAATTCGCATTCATCCTTTTGGACTTGAGAATTGAACATTTAGGTGTTTTCGAAAACATTAAATGTGTTGCTTAAGTTAAACTAATATCGCAAAGCTACAATTGCTAAATAAATTCTCTCCCTTAGAGGCTATGCACGATTAGTTTGAGACAAACTTGGCCACTTAAACTAATGAAACTATTACTTGCCTAAACAAATTAGTTCCCAAAACAAAAGAGAGGACGATGGAGAAGAATGGTGAGATTTAGAGAAAAACTTTCTTCCATCATGCACGAGAATGCGTATAGGTGTTCGGGTGCTCGAACCCTAATGCATGAGAAATGGTAAGTAACACCATAACTACGTATCTGCCATCATGCAGGATAATGCATATAGGTGTTCGAGTGTTCGAACCATAATGCACGAGAAATTGTAAGTAGACAATGTAATTACATATCTGCCATCATGCAGGATAATCCGTATAGGTGTTCGAGTGTTCGAACCCTAATGCATGAGAAATGGTAAGTAAACACCGTAATTACATATCTGCCATCATGCACGAGAATCCGTATAGGTGTACGACTGTTCGAACCCTAATGCATGAGAAATGGTAAGTAGACACCGTAATTACATATTTGTCATCCTGCAGGAGAATCTGTATAGGTGTACAACTGTTCAAACCCAAATGCATGAGAAATGGCAAGTGGACAGCATAGTTACATATCTTCCATCATGTAGGAGAATCCGTATAGGTGTATAACTGTTCAAACCCTAATTCAAGAGAAATGGTAAGTAGACACCGTAATTACATATCTGCCATCATGTAGGAGAATCTGTATAAGTTTTTGACTGTTCGAACCATAATGCCTGAGAAATGGTAAGTAAACACCGTAATTAAATATCTGCCATCATGCAGGAAAATCCGTATAGGTGTACAACTATTCGAACCCTAATTCATGAGAAATGGTAGGTAGATACCATAATTACGTATCTGCCATAATGTAGTAGAATCCGTATAGGTGTTCGTGTGTTCGAACCCCAATGCAAGAGAAATGGTAAATAAACACCGTAATTACATATCTGCCATCATGCAGGAGAATCCGTATATGTGTTCGACCGTTTGAACCCTAATGCAGGAGAAATGGTAAGTAGATACCATAATTTCATATCTGCCGTCACGGAGGAGAATCCGTATAGGTGTTTGAGTGGTCAAACACTAATGGATGAGAAATGGTAAGTAAACACCGTAATTACATATCTGCCATCATGCAGGATAATCCATATAAGTGTTCGAGTGTTCGAATCATAATGCATGAGAAATGGTAAGTAGACACCGTAATTACAAATCTGCCCCCATGCAGGAGAATCCGTATAGGTGTTCGAGTGTTCGTACCCTAATGCATGAGAAATGGTAAGTAAACACCGTAATTACATATCTGCCATCATGCACGAGAATCCGCATAGGTGTATGACTGTTCGAACCCTAATGCATGAGAAATGGTAAGTAGACACCGTAATTACATATCTGCCATCATGTAGGAGAATACGTATAGGTGTTCGAGTGTTTGAACCCTAATGCATGGCAAGTGGTAAGTAACACCGTAATTAAAGATCTGCCATCATGTAGGATAATCCATATAGGTGTTCGAGTGTTCGAACCGTAATGCATGAGAAATGGTAAGTAGGCACGGTAATTACATATCAGCCATCATGCAGGAGAATCCGTATAGGTGTTCAAGTGTTCAAACCCTAACGCAAGAGAAATGGTAAGTAGACAGCGTAATTACATATCTTCCATCATGCAAGAGAATCCGTATAGGTGTACAACTGTTCAAACCCTAATGCATGAAAAATGGCAAGTAGACAGCGTAATTACATATCTTCCATCATGCAGGAGAATCCGTATAGGTGTACAACTGTTCAAACCCTAATTCAGGGGAAATGGTAAGTAGACACCGTAATTACTTATAGGAGAATCTATATAGGTTTTCGACTATTCGAATCATAATGCATGCGAAATGGTAGGTAAATACCGTAATTACATGTTTTCCATCATGCAGGAGAATCCATATAGGTGTACAACTGTTCTAACCCTAATGCATGAGAAATGGTAAGTAGACACCGTAATTATATATCTGCCACCGTGCAGGAGAATCCGTATAGGCTTTCGACTATTCGAACCATAATGCATGAGAAATGGTAAGTAAACACCGTAATTACATATCTGCCATCCTGCAGGAGAATCCGTATCGGTGTACAACTGTTCGATCCCTAATGGATGAGAAATGGTAAATAGACACCGTGATTACATAGCTGCCATCATGCAGGGGAATCCGTGTAGGTGTTCAAAGTGTTCGAACCCTAATGCATGAGAAATGGGAAGTAAGCACTGTAATTACGTATCTGCCATCGTGGAGGAGAATCCGTATTGGTGTTCGAGAGTTCGAACCTAATGCATGAGAAATGGTAAGTGGACACCGTAATTACATATCTGCCATTATGCAGGAGAATCCGTATAGGTATACAACTATTCGAACCCTAATTCATGAGAAATGGAAAGTAGACACCGAAATTACATATCTGCCATCATGTAGGAGAATACGTATAGGTGTTCGAGTGTTCGAACCCTAATGCATGACAAATGGTAAGTAGACACCATAATTACACATCTGCCATCAGGTAAGAGAATCCACATTGGTGTACCACTTTTCGAACCCTAATGCTTGAGAAATGGTAAGTAGACACCGTAATTACATATCTGCCATCCTGCAGGAGAATCCGTATAGGTGTACAACTGTACGAACGCTAATGCATGAGAAATGGTAAATAGACACCGTAATTACGTATCTGCCATCATGCAGGGGAATCCGTATAGGTGTTCAAAGTGTTCGAACCTTAATGCGTGAGAAATGGGAAGTAAGCACTGTAATTACATATTTTCCATCATGCAGGATAATCCGTATAGGTGTTCGAGTGTTTGAACCGTAATGCATGAGAAATGGTAAGTAGACACCGTAATTACATATCTGCCATTATACAGGAGAATCCGTATAGGTGTACAACTGTTCGAACCCTAATTCATGAGAAATGGTAAGTAGACACCAAAATTACATATCTGTCATCATGCAGAAGAATACGTATAGGTGTTCGAATGTTCGAACCCTAATGCATGACAAATGGTAAGTAGACACCATAATTACATATCTGTCATCATGCAGGAGAATCCGTGTAGGTGTACCACTTTTCGAACCCCAATGCATGGGAAATGGTAAGTAGACACCGTAATTACATATCTGCCATCATGGAGGAGAGTCTGTACAGGTGTTCGAGTGGTCGAGCCCTAATGCATGAGAAATGGTGAGTAAACACCGTAATTACATATCTGCCATCATACAGGATAATCCGTATAGGTGTACAAATGTTCTAACCCTAATACATGAGAAATGGTAGCAGACACTATAATTACATATCTACCATCATGCAAGAGAATCCGTATAGGTGTACAACTGTTCGAACCCGAATTCATTAGAAATGGTAAATAGACACCATAATTACATATTTGGCATCATGTAGGAGAATCCGTATAGGTGTTCTAGTGTTCGAACCCCAATGCATGAGAAATGGTAAGCAAACTCCGCAATTACATATCTGCCATCATGCAGGAGAATCCGTATAGGTGTACTACTGTTCGAACGCTAATGCATGACAAATGGTAAGTAGACACCATAATTACATATCTGTCATCATGCAGGAGAATTCGTATAAGTGTACAACTGTTCGAACCCTAATTCAAGAGAAATGGTAAGTAGATACCGTAATTACATATCTGCCATCATGTCGTAGAATCCGTATAGGTGTTCGAGTGTTCGAACCCTAATGCATGAGAAATGGTAAATAAACAACGTAATTACATATCTGCCATCATGCCGGAGAATCCGTATAGGTGTACGACTGTTGGAACCCTAATGGAGGAGAAATGGTAAGTAGACAACGTAATTACATATCTGCCATCATGCAGGAGAATCCGTATAGGCGTTCGAGTGTTCGAACCCTAATGCATGAGAAATGGTAAGTAACACCGTAATTACATGTATGCCATCATGCAGGATAATCCATATAGGTGTTCGAGTGTTCGAACCGTAATGCATCGGAAATGGTAAGTAGACACGGTAATTACATATTAGCCATCATCCAGGAGAATCCGTATAGGTGTTCGAGTGTTCGAACCCTAATGCATGAGAAATGGTAAGTAACACCGTAATTACATATCTACCATCATGCACGAGAATCCGTATAGGTGTACGACTGTTCGAAACCTAATGCATGAGAAACGGTAATTAGACACCGTAATTACATATCTGCCATCATGTAGGAGAATCCGTATAAGTGTTCGAGTGTTCGAACCTTAATTCATGAGAAATGGTAGGTAAACACCGTAATTACATAACTGCCATCATGCAGGAGAATCCGTATAGGTGTACAACTGTTCAAACCGTAATGCATGAGAAATGGCAAGTAGACAGCGTAATTACATATCTTCCATCATGCAGGAGAATCCGTCTAGGTGTGCAACTGTTCAAACCCTAATTCAGGAGAAATGGCAAGTAGACACCGTAATTACTTATCTGGCATCATAGGGGAGAATTTGTAAAGGTTTTCGACTGTTCGAACCATAATGCATGCGAAATTGTAAGTAAACACCGTAATTACATATTTGCCATCATGTAGGAAAATCTGTATAGATGTACCACTGTTCTAACCCTAATGCATGCGAAATTGTAAGTAGACACCGTAATTACATATCTGCCACCGTGCAGGAGAATCCGTATTGGCTTTCGACTATTTGAACCATAATGCATGAGAAATGGTAAGTAAACACCGTAATTACATATCTGCCGTCCTGTAGGAGAATCCGTATAGGTGTAAAACTGTTCGAACCCTAATGCTTGAGAAATGGTAAATAGACACCGTAATCACATATCTGCCATCATGCAGGGGAATCCGTATAGGTGTTCAAAGTGTTCGAACCCTAATGCATGAGAAATGGAAAGTAAGCACTGTAATTACATATTTGCCATCATGCAGGAGAATCCGTATTGGTGTTCGAGAGTTCGAACCTAATGCATGAGAAATGGTAAGTGGACACCGTAATTACATATCTGCCATCATGCAGGAGAATCCGTATAGGTGTACAACTGTTCGAACCCTAATTCATGAGAAATGGTAAGTAGACACCGAAATTACATAACTGCCATCATGCAGGAGAATACGTATAGGTGTTCGAGTGAGAGAACCCTAATGCATGACAAATGGTAAGTAGACACCATAATTACATATCAGCCATCATGCACGAAAATCCATATAGGTGTACCACTTTTCGAACTCTAATGCATGAGAAACGGTAAGTAGACACCGTAATTACATATCTGCCATCATGCAGGAGAATCTGTGTAGGTGTTCGAGTGTTCGAACCCCAATGCATGAGAAATGGTGAGTAAACACTGTAATTACATATCTGCCATCATGCAAGAGAATCCGTATAGGTGTACAACTGTTCTAACCCTAATGCATGAGAAATGGTAGCAGACACCGTAATTACATATCTACCATCATGCAGGAGAATCCGTATAGGTGTACACCTTTTCGAACCCGAATTCATTAGAAATGGTAAGTAGACACAGTAATTACATATCTGGCATCATGTAGGAGAATCCGTATAGGTGTTCTACTGTTCGAACCCCAATGCATGAGAAATGGTAAATAAACACCGCAATTACATATCTACCATCATGCGGCAGAATCTGTATAGGTGTACTACTGTTCGAACCCTAATGTATGAGAAATGGTAAATAGACACCGTAATTACATATCTGCCATCATGTAGGAGAATCCGTATAAGTGTACAACTGTTCGAACCCTACTTCAGGAGAAATGGTAAGTAGATACCGAAATTACATATCTGTCATCGTGTCGTAGAATCCGTATAGGTGTTCGAGTGTTCGAACCCTAATGCATGAGAAATGGTAAATAAATACCGTAATTACATATCTGCCATCATGCAGGAGAATCCGTATAGGTGTGCGACTGTTGGAAACCTAATGTAGGAGAAATGGTAAGTAGACAACGGAATTACATATCTGCCACCAGGCCAGGGAATCCGCATAGGTGTTCGAGTGTTCGAACCCTAATGCATGGGAAACGGTAAATAACACCGTAATTACATATCTGTCATCATGCAGGATAATCCATGTAGGTGTTCGAGTGTTCGAACCGTAATGCATGAGAAATGGTAAGTAGACACGGTAATCACATATCAGCCATCATGCTGTAGAAGCCGTATAGGTGTTCGAGTGTTCGAACCCTAATGCATGAGAAATGGTAAGTAAACACCGTAATTACAAATCTACCATCGTGCACGAGAATCTGTATAGGTGTACGACTGTTCGATACCTAATGCAAGAGAAACGGTAAGTAGACACCGTAATTATATATCTGCCATCATGCAGGAGAATCCGTATAGGTGTTCGAGTGTTCGAACCTTAATTCATGAGAAATGGTAAGTACACACCGTAATTACATAATTTCCATCATACAAGAGAATCCGTATTGGTGTACAACTGTTCAAACCCTAAGGCATGAGAAATGTCAAGTAGACAGCGTAATTACATATCTTCCATCATGCAGGAGAATCCGTGTAGGTGTACAACTGTTCAAACCCTAATTCAAGAGAAATGGTAAGTAGACACCGTAATTACTTATCTGCCATCATGTAGGAGAATCCGTATAGGTTTTTGACTGTCCGAACCATAATGCATGCGAAATGGTAAGTGAACACCGTAATTACATCTTTGCCATCATGCAGGAGAATCCGTATAGGTGTACAACTGTTCTAACCCTAATGCATGAGAAATGGTAAGTTGACACCGTAATTACATATCTGCCACCGTGCAGGGGAATCCGTACAGGCTTTCGACTATTCGAACCATAATGCATGAGAAATGGTAAGTAAACACCGTAATTACATATCTGCCATCCTGCAGGAGAATCCGTATAGGTGTACAAATGTTTGAACCCTAATGCACGAGAAATGGTAAATAGACACCGTAATTACATATCTGCCATCATGCAGGGGAATCCGTGTAGGTGTTCGAAGTGTTCGAACCCTAATGCATGAGAAATGGGAAGTAAGCACTGTAATTACATATCTGCCATCATGCAGGATAATCCGTATAGGTGTTCGAGTGTTCGAACCCTAATGCATGAGAAATGGTAAGCGGACACCGAAATTACATATTTGCCATCATGCAGGAGAATCCGTGTAGGTGTACAACTGTTCGAACCCTAATTCATGAGAAATGGTAAGTAGACACCGAAATTACATATCTGCCATCATGTAGGAGAATACGTATAGGTGTTCGAGTGTTCGAACCCTAATGCATGACAAATGGTAAGTAGACACCATAATTACATATCTCCCATTATGCAGGAGAATCCATATAAGTGTACCACTTTTTGAACCCTAATGCATGAGAAATGGTAAGTAGACACCGTAATTACATATCTGCCATCATGCAGAAGAATCTATATAGGTGTTTGAGTGTTTGAACCCTAATGCATGAGAAATGGTAAGCGGACACCGTAATTACATATCTGCCATCATGCGGGACAATCCGTGTAGGTGTACAACTGTTCAAACCCTAATTAATGAGAAATGGTAAGTAGACACCGAAATTACATATCTGCCATCATGTAGGAGAATACGTATAGGTGTTCGATTGTTCGAACTCTCATGCATGACAAATGGTAAGTAGACACCATAATTACATATCTCCCATCATGCAGGAGAATCCATATAGGTCTACCACGTCTCGAACCCTAATGCATGAGAAATGGTAAGTAGACATGGTAATTACATATCAGCCATCATGCAGGAGAATCCGTATATGTGTTTGATTGTTCGAACCCTAATGCATGAGAAATGGTAAGTAAACACCGTAATTACATATCTACCATCATGCACGAGAATCCGTATAGGTGTACGACTGTTCGATACCTAATGCATGAGAAACGGTAAGTACACACCGTAATTACATATCTGCTATCATGTAGGAGAATCCGTATAGGTGTTCGAGTGTTCGAACCTTAATTCATGAGAAATGGTAAGTAAACACCGTAATTACATAACTGCCATCATGCAGGAGAATCCGTATTGGTGTACAACTGTTCAAACCCTAATGCATGAGAAATGGCAAGTAGACAGCGTAATTACATATCTTTCATCATGTAGGAGAATCCGTGTAGGTGTAGAGCTGTTCAAACCCTAATTCAGGAGGAATGGTAAGTTGACACCGTAATTACTTATCTGCCATCATGTAGGAGAATCCGTATAGGTTTTCGACTGTTCGAACCATAATGCATGCGAAATGGTAAGTGAACACCATAATTACATATTTGCCATCATGCAGGAGAATCCGTATAGGTGTACAACTGTTCTAACCCAAATGCTTGAGAAATGGTAAGTAGACACCGTAATTACATATCTGCCACCGTGCAGGAGAATCCGTATAGGCTTTCGACAACTCGAACCATAATGCATGAGAAATGGTAAGTAAACACCGTAATTACATATCTGCCATCCTGCAGGTGAATCCGTATAGGTGTACAACTGTTCGATCCCTAATGCATGACAAATGGTAAATAGACACCGTAATTACATATCTGCCATCATGCAGGAGAATCTGTGTAGGTGTTCAAAGTGTTCGAACCCTAATGCATGAAAAATGGGAAGTAAGCACTGGAATTACATATCTGCCATCATGCAGGAGAATCCGTATTGGTGTTCGAGAGTTCGAACCTAATGCATGAGAAATTGTAAGTGGACAACGTAATTACATATCTGCCATCAAGCAGGAGAATCCGTATAGGTGTACAACTGTACGAACCCTAATTCATGAGAAATGGTAAGTAGACACCGAAATTACATATCTGCCATCGTGTAGGAGAATACGTATAGGTGTTCGAGTGTTCGAACCCTAATGCATGACAAATGCTAAGTAGACACCATAATTACATATCTGCCATCATGTAGGAGAATCCATATAGGTGTACCACTTTTCGAACCCCAATGCATGAGAAATGGTAAGTAGACACCGTAATTACATATCTGCCATCATGCGGGAGAATCTGTATAGGTGTTCGAGTGTTCGAACCATAATGCACGAGAAATGGTGAGTAAATACCGCAATTACATATCTGCGATCATGCAGGAGAATCCGTATAGGTGTACAACTGTTCTAAGCCAATTGCATGAGAAATGGTAGCAGACACCGTAATTACGTATCTACCATCATGCAGGAGAATCCGTATAGGTGTACAACTTTTCGAACTCTAATTCATGAGAAATGGTAAGTAGACACCGAAATTACATATCTGCCATCATGTAGGAGAATATGTATAGGTGTTCGAGTGTTCGAACCCTAATGCATGACAAATGGTAAGTAGACACTATAATTACATATCTGCCATCATGCAGGAAAATCCATATGGGCGTACCACTTTACGAACCCTAATGCTTGAGAAATGGTAAGTAGACACCGTAATTACATATCTGCCATCATACAGGAGAATCTGTATAGGTGTTCGAGTGTTCGAACCCTAATGCATGTGAAATGGTGAGTAAACACCGTAACTACATATCTGCCATCATGCAGGAGAATTCGTATAGGTGTACAACTGTTCTAACCCTAATGCATGAAAAATGGTAGCAGACACCGTAATTACATATCTACCATCATGCTGGAGAATCCGTATAGGTGTACAACTGTTCGAACCCGAATTCATTAGAAATGGTAAGTAGACACTGTAATTACATATCTGGCATCATGTAGGAGAATCCGTATCGGTGTTCTAGTGTTCGGAGCCCAATGCATTGGAAATGGTAAGTAAAACACCGCAATTACATCTCTGCCATCATGCAGGAGAATCCGTATAGGTGTACTACTGTTAGAACCCTAATGTATGAGAAATGGTAAGTACACACAGTAATTACATATCTGCCATCATACAGGAGAATTCGTATAAGTGTACAACTGTTCGAACCCTAATTCAAGAGAAATGGTAAGTAGATACCGTAATTACATATCTGCCATCATGTCGTAGAATCCGTATAGGTGTTCGAGTGTTCGAATCCAAATGCCTGAGAAATGGTAAATAAACACCGTAATTACAAATCTGCCATCATGCAGACCGTTGGAACCCTAATGCAGGAGAAATGGTAAGTAGACAACGTAATTACATATCTACCATCATGCAAGAGAATCCGTATAGGTGTTCGAGAGTTCGAACCCTAATGCATGAGAAATGGCAAGTAACACCGTAATTACAAATCTGCCATCATGCAGGATAATCCATATCGGTGTTCGAGTGTTCGAACCGTAATGCATGAGAAATGGTAAGTAGACACGGTAATTACATATCAGCCATCAAGCAGGAGAATCCGTATAGGTGTTCGAGTGTTCGAACCCTAATGCTTGAGAAAATGGTAGGTAAACACCGTAATTACATATCTACCATCATACACGAGAATCCGTATAGGTGTACGACTGTTCGAAACATAATGCATGATGAACGGTAAGTAGACACCGTAATTACATATCTGCCATCATGCAGGAGAATCCGTATAAGTGTTCGAGTGTTCGAACCTTAATTCATGAGAAATGCTAAATAAACACCGTAATTACATAACTGCCATCATGCAGGAGAATCAGTATAGGTGTACAACTTTTCAAATCCTAATGCATGAGAAATGGCAAGTAGACAGCGTAATTACATATCTTCCATCATGCAGGAGAATCCGTGTAGGTGTACAACTGTTCAAACCCTAATTCAGGAGAAATGGTAAGTAGACACCGTAATTACTTATCTGCCATCATGTAGAAAAATCCGTATAGGTTTTCGACAGTTCGAACGATAATGCATGCGAAATGGTAAGTAAACACCGTAATTACATATCTGCCATCATACAGGTGAATCCATATACATGTACCACTTTTCGAACCCTAATGCATGAGAAATGGTAAGTAGACACCGTAATTACATATCTGCCATCATGCTGGAGAATCTGTATAGGTGTTCGAGTGTTTGAACCCCAATGCATGAGAAATGGTGAGTAAACACCGTAATTACATATCTGCCATCATGTAGGAGAATCCGTATAGGTGTACAACTGTTCTAACCCTAATGCACGAGAAATGGTAGCAGACACCGTAATTACATATCTACCATCATGCAGGAGAATCCGTGTAAGTGTACAACTGTTCGAACCTGAATTCATTAGAAATAGTAAGTAGACACCGTAATTACATATCTGGCATCATGTAGGAGAATCCGTATAGGTGTTCTAGTGTTCGAACCCCAATGCATGAGAAATGGTAAGTAAACACCGCAATTACATATCTGCCATCACGCCAGAGAATCCGTATAGGTGTACTACTGTTCGAACCCTAATGCATGAGGAATGGCAAGTAGACACCGCAATTAAAAATCTGCCATTATGCAGGAGAATCCGTATAAGTGTACAACTGTTCGAACCCTAATTCAAGAGAAATGGTAAGTAGATACCGTAATTACATATCTACCATCATGTCGTAGAATCCGTATAGGTGTTCGTGTGTTCGAACTCTAATGCATGAGAAATGGTGGGTAAACACCGTAATTACATATCTGCCATCATGCAGGAGATTTTGTATAGGTGTACAACTGTTCTAACCCTAATGCATGAGAAATGGTAGCAGATACCGTAATTACATATCTACCATCATGCAGGAGAATCCGTATAGGTGTACAACTGTTCGAACCCGAATTCATTAGAAATGGTAAGTAGACACCATAATTACATATCTGGCATCATGTAGGAAAATCCGTATAGGTGTTCTAGTGTTCGAACCCCAATTCATTAGAAATGGTAAGTAAAACACCGCAATTACATATCTGCCATCATGCAGGAGAATCCGTATAGGTGTACTACTGTTAGAACCCAAATGTATGAGAAATGGTAAGTAGACACCGTAATTACATATCTGCCATCATGCAGGAGAATCTGTGTAAGTGTACAACTGTTCGAACCCTAATTCAAGGGAAATGGTAAGTAGATACCGTAATTACATATCTGCCATCATGTCGTAGAATCCGTACAGGTGTTCGAGTGTTCGAACCCTAATGCATGAGAAATGGTAAATAAACACCGTAATTACATATCTGCCATCATGCACGAGAATCCGTATAGGTGTACGACTGTTGGAACCCTAACGCAGGAGAAATGGTAAGTAGACAACGTAATTACATATCTGCCATCAGGCAAGAGAATCCGTATAGGAGTTCGAGTGTTCGAACCTTAATTCATGAGAAATGGTAAGTAGACACTGTAATTACATAACTGCCATCATGCAGGAGAATCCGTATAGGTGTACAACTGTTCAAACCCTAATGCATGTGAAATGGCAAGTAGACAGTGTAATTACATATCTTTCATCATGCAGGAGAATCCGTGTAGGTGTACAACTGTTCAAACCCTAATTCAGGAGAAATGGTAAGTAGACACCGTAATTAGTTATTTGCCATCATGTACGAGAATCCGTATAGGTTTTCGACAGTTCGAACCATAATGCATGCGAAATGGTAAGTAAACACTGTAATTAAATATATGCCATCATGCAGGTGAATCCATATAGCTGTACCACTTGTCGAACCCTAATGCATGAGAAATGGTAAGTAGACACCGTAATTACATATCTGCCATCATGCAGGAGAATCTGTATAGGTGTTCGAGTGTTCGAACCCTAATGCATGAGAAATGGTAGGTAAACACCATAATTACATATCTGCCATCATGCAGGAGAATCCGTATAGGTGTACAACTGTTCTAACCCTAATGCATGAGAAATGGTAGCAGACACCGTAATTACATATCTACCATCATGCAGGAGAATCCGTGTAGGTGTACAACTGTTCGAACCTGAATTCATTAGAAATGGTAAAAAGACACCGTAATTACATTTCTGGCATCATGTAGGAGAATCCGTATAGGTGTTCTACTGTGCGAACCCCAATGCATGAGAAATGGCAAGTAAACACCGCAATTACATATCTGTCATCACGCCAGAGAATCCGTATAGGTGTACTACTATTCGAACCCTAATGCATGAGAAATGGTAAGTAGACACCGTAATTACATATCTGCCATCATGCAGGAGAATCCGTATAAGTGTACAACTGTTCGAACCCTAATTCAAGAGAAATGGTAAGTAGATACCGTAATTACATATCTACCGTCATGTCGTAGAATCCGTATAGGTGTTCGAGTGTTCGAACTCTAATGCATGAGAAATGGTAAATAGACACCGTAATTATATATCTGCCATCATGCAGGAGAATCCGTATAGGTGTACGACTGTTGGAACGGTAATGCAGGAGAAATGGTAAGTAGACACCGTAATTACATATCTGCCATCATGTAGGAGAATCTGTATAGGTGTTCGAGTGTTCGAACCCTAATGCATGAGAAATGGTGGGCAAACACCGTAATTACATATATGCCATCATGCAGGAGATTTCGTATAGGTGTACAACTGTTCAAACCCTAATGCATGAGAAATGGTAGCAGACACTGTAATTACATATCTTTCATCATGCAGGAGAATCCGTGTAGGTGTACAACTGTTCAAACCCTAATTCAGGAGAAATGGTAAGTAGACACCGTAATTAGTTATCTGCCATCATGTACGAAAATCCGTATAGGTTTTCGACAGTTCGAACCATAATGCATGCGAAATGGTAAGTAAACACTGTAATTACATATATGCCATCATGCAGGTGAATGCATATAGCTGTACCACTTGTCGAACCCTAATGCATGAGAAATGGTAAGTAGACATAGTAATTACATATCTGCCATCATGTAGGAGAATCTGTATAGGTGTTCGAGTGTTCGAACCCTAATGCATGAGAAATGGTAGGTAAACACCATAATTACATATCTGCCATCATGCAGGAGAATTCGTATAGGTGTACAACTGTTCTAACCCTAATGCATGAGAAATGGTAGCAGACACCGTAATTACATATCTACCATCATGCAGGAGAATCCGTGTAGGTGTACAACTATTCGAACCTGAATTCATTAGAAATGGTAAAAAGACACCGTAATTACATATCTGGCATCATGTAGGAGAATCCGTATAGGTGTTCTACTGTGCGAACCCCAATGCATAAGAAATGGCAAGTAAACACCGCAATTACATATCTGTCATCACGCCAGAGAATCCGTATAGGTGTACTACTATTCGAACCCTAATGCATGAGAAATGGTAAGTAGACACCGTAATTACATATCTGCCATCATGCAGGAGAATCCGTATAAGTGTACAACTGTTCGAACCCTAATTCAAGAGAAATGGTAAGTAGATACCGTAATTACATATCTACCGTCATGTCATAGAATCCGTATAGGTGTTCGGGTGTTCGAACTCTAATGCATGAGAAATGGTAAATAGACACCGTAATTATATATCTGCCATCATGCAGGAGAATCCGTATCGGTGTACGACTGTTGGAACGGTAATGCAGGAGAAATGGTAAATAGATACCGTAATTACATATCTGCCATCATGTAGGAGAATCTGTATAGGTGTTCGAGTGTTCGAACCCTAATGCATGAGAAATGGTGGGCAAACACCGTAATTACATATATGCCATCATGCAGGAGATTTCGTATAGGTGTGCAACTGTTCTAACCCTAATGCATGAGAAATGGTAGCAGACACTGTAATTACATCTCTACCATCACGCAGGAGAATCCGTATAGGTGTACAACTGTTCGAACCCGAATTCATTAGAAATGGTAAGTAGACGCTGTAATTACATATTTGGCATCATGTAGGAGAATCCGTATAGGTGTTCTAGTGTTCGAACCCCAATGCATTAGAAATGGTAAGTAAAACACCGTAATTACATATCTGCCATCATGCAGGAGAATCCGTATAGGTGTACTACTGTTAGAACCCTAATGTATGAGAAATGGTAAGTAGACACCTGTAGACACCCCATTTTTGACCGTCCTCAAGACTTGGACGTCCCCATTTGAACACTTGGTGATTATCCATGTTTGTGTTTGTTTGGAGTTCCCAGAGTTCTCGGCTACGCGCCTTGCCTCAGGATTTCCGAACTCGACTGTTTTGTGTCTGGTTTTGCACGAAACACTTGTGTTTTGCCTCAGAGGGGCAGGGAATTCCTTTTGAGGCATCCTCACACACCACCGGCACTAGCTAGAGGCCACCGGCTGGTTTTTCTTGCCATCGGCAATATATATTGCCGGTCGGCACTATTTGTTGCCGGCCGGCACTCAATTTTGTCAAAATGACATTCTTTGCCAGTCGATTCTTGTCGATTGCTTTTTCAGATATTTTGAAACAGCTGTATGGCTTTGGCTTCCCCTCCATACACGTGTATGGAGGGATGCACTTCTTGTCTTGCTTAGTGACTAAGCTTACAAGATTGCCTCTTCTATAAGAAGTGGCCTCCTCCCTTGGCTTTAGGGTTGGTTTTTTAGAGAGAAAACAACTCAGAGAGTGCTCTGGTTTTAGGTCTAGGATTGATACATATCATATCTCTATACCTCTCTCTCTTAAGTGTTCTAGGTGCATTTGTTCATATTATTGCACACAAGCACCTAGTCTTTCACCTTTCCTTGGTTTCTGAGGTTCCAAGAGGTTGTTCTTGGTGTTCTTGGCTGGATTTGAGATCAATGAGGCAACAACATCAACACTTGTGAAGGTGGTCAACAAGGGTGAGAAACTTGCCTTTTATTCCCCATTTTTGCATCCTATTTTTACCTATCTTAAAGCTATTTTTGTGTTTAGTGTATATCATAAAAAAGTTCTGTTTTTAGGCCCTCTTGATAGTTTATTAAGAGTGTTTTGTGCTTTGGGGAAGTTTGGCCCCTCTTAGGCCTTGAAAGGCCTCATTTTGTGCCATTTTGTGCAAGTTTCGAGACTTTGGTGTTTGGGCCTCTTCACCACTGAAATCTTGAGGGATTTCAGTGGTGGAGATGGTGCCTTGAAGTCTCCAAAAGGGGAGGGCCACCCCCTCTCCTTGTTGTCCTTGAAAAGGACCTATTTTGCTTCCTTAATGAGCCTTATGTTCAAGTGTGTGTTGCCATAATATAATCATGTTGTGTGTTGGTTTTGGTGCTCCATTAATGTTTAGTGTAGTTGCCATGTAATGCCTTTAACATGTCTTAGGTTGTTAGCCTTTGTTCGAGTGTGATTTAGGCTTAGACTTATGAATGTTTTGTGCTTATTTTGCCATGCTTTAGGTCTGTCCATAGTCGTTTGGGTCAATTTTAGCATGTTTAGCATAGCTCCTTTGCATTTGTGGCTTGCCGGGCTTGTATGCCTCAAGTATGTGAATGTGTAGTATGTGTTGCTTGCATCATTTTGGTGGTTTGGAACCATCCAACATCTAATTTCAGTCTCTTTGGCATGCTCGTATGCTTCCCTAAGTCGCCTCTTTATTGCTTTGAAAGCATGCGTTGTATGCCCTTTGTTTTGGCCATTGTGCATGCCTTTGAATTTGAGTCACTTAGGTGCCATCTAAGTGGTCTTTTGGACTTAGTTTTATGTGTTAAAACTCTGTTTTGGTCGCCTAATGCATGCCATGTATGGTTGTTTTAAGTGTAGTCCATTACCTCTTTGGGGAGCCTTGAGTGCTTGGGCCTTTTTGCATGCTTTACTCGGTTTATTTAGTTGGTTTGGAACCTTCTATAACATGATTTTCAAAGCTTATGATGCATGCTAAGTGTCCATGATATCCCCTTTCAAGTGTGCTTGAGGGTTGCTTACTTAGTGCCTAAGTGTTAAGCTTACTTAGTGCCTAAGTGTTAAGTCTTAACATATGCATGTGTGTGTGTGTGGTGGCTTTCATCTTTGGGGCATTTTGGCCACTGATTTTAGGCCTATTTAGAGTTGCCTAGATCATGTTTAAAACCATCATTTGCTTGGTTTGTATTGCCTCATATTTGCTTGTATGCTTACATAAGTGTCTTGCTATGATCATGTTGCATATTTGCTAACATGCTTAGGTTGCATTGCGCCTTGCATACATGCCTTGTTCCTTGACTTGGTGATAGGAATTGGGCCTTGTTTTGTTTGTTTGGTTTGCATGCATTTGACATGAAAGTGCACAACTTGGTTCTTTGGACCATCATGCATGCAAATGTGTGATTGGTTGCTCGAGAATCGAGGCACATCCTCCTTTGAGTCACAAACATGATAAGGAATGAGTTTGGTGTATACATTGTTTGAATTGAGCTGCCATGCAAGTTTTGCCCTCTCTTCTTTGTGAGTTGCGTGTTCTCGAGAATTCATTGCCGGCAATGTTTAGTGCCGACCAATGATCAATTATCGACCGGTGGATGAATTCTGCCGATGGCCATATATAGCAACGGTGGCTATTACGCTCAAATTGGTGATTCGAGATCCAAGGAAGTAGTTCTGAGACTTTGGCAGTTTTCAGAGGAGCAAAGCAGGGAAAACAAAGGCAAGCTAGGCATGGCAGTGCAATTCCGAGCGGAATCCGAGCGCGTGTGCATTGAGCCCTCGCCCCGAGGCGGTTTACTGTTTTTCCTTAGATGAATTAATTTGTTAATTTAATTAGCTTGCGTAGTTAATTATTTGTATTATTCTTTTGGTCCCTCCGAGCGAGGGCGAATCTGTAATAAGTGTGGGTGAGTGTGTGTATGTCTTCCAACCCCCACTACTTTCTTCCCTTTTATTTACCTGCTTATGATGGTAGATTAGGGCACGTTTATTTTAAGCATGCCTTGTGCAATGCATGCATGCATTCATGCATTTGTTTACATGCATCGGGCTCGGTACATCATGCAAACCGCATTGTATCCTCAACTTCCAACTTGAATACGTGCATCGAATGATTGCATTTCACATGCCATTTTAGGGTTAGCCGAGCCTATCCTAATCACATTCTGTATGCGATGCATTAGTCACCTAACATGAACTAGGGCATGCATTTTTGCTAACTAGTTTGTTGTTTTGGCACGGAGTACGATGTAAGTATTTATGCTTTAGCATCTCGTATGTGTGTGAATGTTAACATGATAGTAGGCTTACCATGCAGCTAAATGCTTATATGAAATAAATTGTTTGAATGCCTGTGGGTGCAGGTTGGATTGCTTGAGTTGGAATAACTCGTTGAAATCCGTGTTTCAGCCTACTTGCGTGTAGCAAATCCAAAGCATTGTCAAAACGAACGGATATGCAATATTTATTTCCAAATTAGGCAATCTGGTCTATACTTATTTGCTGCGCGCATAATATAGTAATTCTAGGTTAATAATTGGAATAAGAACACATAATGTTTTCAAAAACGGATATCACGGTTAGTAGAGGCTGGTCTTCGGACCGGGCGAAAGGGGGTGCTCATAGCTGACCTTTCCCGATCGTACCTAAGCTCCCGAGCCAAGACAACTTTGGTGATGACGGACACGTGGCCTTCGGCACCGAGTCAGGGTTTCCTAAATTTCCCATTTTAAAATATTTAGGTGGCGACTCTGTATCTGGCAAAGCAGTCCATGTTTGGCCCTACTTTTCAAAAAATCTGTTTTCTCAAACGATTTGCCAGAGTTGGACTCTTTGGTTCAGATTAAGAACTGCAACAAACAAAACAAAAACAGGGGAGTCCGAACTGTAGAGTGAGGCCCCAAGGGCGCGTCTACAATTCTGGCGACTCTGCTGGGGATTTTAGAGAGCTTGACTCGAACTCGTGATATGCTGTTTTGACTACACTTATGTGTTTCTTTGCATTGCATGTGCATTGGTGCGCCTAGGACACCGTGTTGGCCATCTGCTATTCCTGAGCGATTTGTTGGAGGCTTGTCTTGTCAAGGCATGACCATAAGGCTAACCGGTTGCGGGCTCTGCTAGTATAGGAACACAAACCCCGGTTTTACCGGGGCACCCTTTTGACCATTCGACCTAGTGCATATTCGGATCCATAGTGACCATTCCAAATTAGGACAGGTTGCTTACCCGATATAGATTGTTGGAAACCGCTGTGTGCATAGTGAAACCCTAGCTCCTGACAAAATAGGACAGGGAAACCCTACCCCAACATAGGGGTGTATTGGCTCTCTTTTACCTGTTATGTGCTTTTAGAGTGTATCTCTGCAGGGAACGCATATATCAGTTTGCAAGTTTGGGTATCCGGCCTGAGGGCATCAGTATCAGTGTTGTTGAGAAACAGTTGTGTCTCGAATGTCGATTCGATTTTGAATAGTGATTACGGGGAATAGTGTTCGATAGTAGAGTGCTTGTTCGACTACACCGTGTTTGATCTGTTTGAAATGAAATCTTGCTTGTTTTCCGTTTGATTCGAGAGATTGAGAGTCGATCCGTAAGCCTAGTGTCTTCTCCTTGCTGAGGAAGGACTGAACATGACATAGAACTCAGAAGAGATTGTGGTCATGACGGCCGCGTTGTGTCAAGAAATCACCCCACAGATGAAACTCATTGACATGCCGCATCCACCTGTGTCTTTGCCGCACATCCAATTTGGACCCCTCAACTATATCAGGCTTGCGAGCCTACTACATTTGAACTAATGGGAATGATAGGTGATCTTCAAAGGTCCGTGACGGATCTCGCCTATGGGATGTCTGTTTCGCCACCAGCTGCACCATATGCCGGAGGCTTTATACCCCAAGAGCCCCCGCTACTGGGACGAATTGTAATTGAACTCAGCCAACCGGAGATGGCCTCCAGCTATGGTAACGACGCATCAAACCAAGTTCTAAATCAGGCTGAGGCTAGAGACAAAGGCAAGATGAAAGCAGATGCCGACCCTATCGAACAACTGCTGTGGGCAGTAGAGGCTTTGAAAGCCGGGGGAATGAACAAGCAACAAATATCCGCAGTTATGTCAAAAGCTGTGGAGGATGCTTTCCCCACTCCGCCCGAGGGCAATTCCAGTCAATCAGAGAATCGGGATAGGCCCCGTCATGCCAAAACAGTTCTTTCCCCTCCCAGCCTTGCATCCGGAAAGGATCAGAAACCCAAGGCTGTACCTGCTGATCCGTTTGCTAGTGCATCTAGCAAGAGTGCTCAGGCTCCAAAGTACCTGCCCCGAGGGCGCAGGGTCTTCCATGCTCTCTACCTGCCATTGTCCAAGGCACTTCAAATCCTTGCCGAGAGGGGACACCTTAAACCCCTGGAGCCTCGGCCTCTCCCGAAGAATCTCCCTAATACTCATGACCCTGCTCAGTACTGTGCGTACCACCAACAGACTGGCCATGCTACCGACAATTGTTTTCGCCTTCGGCACGAGGTGCAAGATTTGATTGACAACGAGGTTATCCTCCCCCCCACCTCAGCAAAGTCCGTCACCACCCAGTTGTTGGATTTTGAGGATACAGACACTACAAGTATGTAATCAGAAGGTGGATCGCCTGTGGGCAGTGCCTGGCACGTTTTTGGATGTGGCGTTTGGCACGCATTTTTAGGCATCTGTTA
Organism: Camellia lanceoleosa; assembly: GCA_025200525.1. Lineage (NCBI taxonomy): Eukaryota > Viridiplantae > Streptophyta > Magnoliopsida > Ericales > Theaceae > Camellia > Camellia lanceoleosa. The sequence continues at coordinate 67,765,971 of CM045772.1, read as the reverse complement.
ATGTTAGTTTTGTAAAATTCTGACTTGGGTGTCGAGTCAGTCTTTTGTTTTGTTTTGAGTCTGTCTCTATGTATGGAGTCAGTCTTTTTTGCTTACAGGGTCTGTCTTGTTGTAATGAGTCAGTCCCTCATGTATAGTATACCAGGTGATTTTGGGGTTGTTGCCTCAAACACCGTTTTGTCTTGTAATTAGTTGCTTTTGCTTTTTGAGCCCGTTGCTGCCAAGGAGCCGGTTATGCCAGCAAATCTGAATGAAAATAGCTGCGGCTATCATGTGCCGTATTTGTTGCTATTTGAGTTAGCTGTGCCAGAAGATGTGAATGGAACGACAGTGCATTTCGCCTACTCTCTTGTGCCTTAAACATCGTCGTAATGACCTAAGCTTTTCAGAAAACCCCTTTTTGAACACTGTGGTGATGAAAACGAAGAGGGAGTAATTCCTCGAGTTTTGTAAAATTTTGATCATTTTGAGAGAAAGAGAGGCCTGCTAGGCTTTTGGTGAATGAAATCATGCTTGTCGGCGTGAGTACTGAGAAGGATCCTGGTCCGATCCAGACTGGTTCCACACTATCTTCAACACGAATGATTTGTCGCTTTCTTAAAAACTTTCAAAAACGAAATGTCTTGTGCAGTCTTGTGAAGACCGGTGTGGAACCGCTCTTGAGATTGTGCAGCCCAGGATCGCTCTCGGCCTCAAGATTCAATTTATCTGTTCAAAACCTGGAGTCCGTTCAAAACATTCAGTGCCATGAAACGCCTGTGTGGCCAGATTTGAAGTAGCCCTCGAACAAGAGGCACCGAAGTCAGATCAAGAGGATCAGATGTTGTCAAAAGAAGCTTGCAAAGCTAGATCAGAAGCACCCCTCGAACTAGGGGCAAAAAAAATATCCGATGTGCTCGAAGAGCCAAAGGTGGATCTTTCTGCAAATCAATACAACAGCCACTCTCTTGGATACAGAAAGGCCTCAATCTCAAAACCATTTGGCATGGGCTTGCTACACCTTTTACCCTTTGAGAGGCTCGCTGGGCTGAAAACCCGGGAAGGGCGGCCCAGGCAAAAGTTAGAGCAAAGAAAAAGAAAAATACAAAAAAAAGAAAAAGAAAAATACAAAAAAAGAAAAGAAATGAAAATGAAAATGTAAAAGAAAAGAAAAGAAAAAGAAGGAAAAGAAGAACATAGCTCGCAAGGTTGAAAACCCGCATTGGGCACCTTGGCAAAAGTTAGAGCCTAAACAGTGAAGGTTAAAATACCCGAGTGTACCTTAACCGGAACTACGTAAGGCTTGATTCCCATGTTTGGGATACGTAGGCAACTTCATCTTGAAGTCCAGCCCCCAACGCTTCCATAGCGTCTCAGTCCATGTCATAAGTTTTGATCACTTTTGCCTCCCCCGAATCCAATGTCTCGATTGCGGCGACCTGGAATTACGTGATTAACTTCCTCTTGAAGTCCAAACCACCAACACCTTCCGGGTGACTATGTCCATATATTGATTCAAACCGCCTTCGTCTCCTCCGCGTCCGAAGGCCCGATCGTCATCAATAAGGACTGGCTTACGACGTGCCGAGGCATCATCCAAACAAGGGGCAACTTTCCGTTTCCATCCATTGCCATAAGTTGCCCTAAGTTACCGACCAAACCAGGGGCAACTTTCCGTTGCCTTATCCCCCTTTAAGCCAGGGGCAATTTTCCATTGCCTCCGATCCGAGGTTGCATATCTCAAGGGTAAGTTCCGTGCTCGTTTGAGCATTGACTGTTTGCAAAAATAGTTTTTGAAAATTTTCACTGAGGTTGACTTATTTTCTCGAAAACTGTTTCATTTTCAAAATTGGACCATGTTTGGACCCATAAAAGGAGAATTTTCAGTGCTCACAGCCTGAGTCACATGATTTTCAAATAAAAAATCGAATAAGTGTGTTAATCCAACTCTCATTTTTGATCAAAACTATTTTAGAAAACAAAAAATGGTCAAAATGACGAATTAGGGGCACGATTGAGTCAGGTCTTCTGTCTTTCCCCCGCTAACATGCTTGCCAACAGGGCACCCTATTCACTAGAAGAAATAGTCGTGAGCTAACAGTGTTGGGCGTGAATCTGCGATTTCTTATTCTCAGGCATGATGGCAGATATGTAATTACGGTGTTTACTTACCATTTCTCATGCATTAGGGTTCGAACAGTTATACACCTATACGGATTCTCTTGCATGATGGCAGATATGTAATTACGGTGTCTACTTACCATTTATAATGAATTCGGGTTCGAACAGTTGTACACCTATGCGGATTCTCCTGCATGATGGTAGATATGTAGTTACGTTGTCTACTTATCATTTCTCATGCATTAGGGTTTGAACAGTTGTACACCTATATGGATTCTCCTGCATGATGGCATATATGTAATTATGGTGTTTACTGACCATTTCTCATGCATTATGGTTCGAACACCCGAACACCTATACAGATTATCCTGCATGATGGCAGATATGTAATTACGGTGTCTACTTACCATTTCTCACGCATTAGGGTTCGAACAGTGCTACATCTATACGGATTCTCCTGCATGATGGCAGATATGTAATTACGGTGTTTGCTTACCATTTCTCATGCATTGGGGTTCGAACACTCGAACACCTATATGGATTCTCCTGCATGATGGCAGATATGAAATTACGGTGTCCACTTACCATTTCTCATGCATTAGGGTTCGAACAGTTGTACACATATACGGATTCTCCTGCATGATGGCATATATGTAATTACGGTGTTTGCTGACCATTTCTCATGCATTAGGGTTCGAACCCTAATGCATGAGAAATGGTAAATAATGATTTACATATCTGCATGATGGCAGATATGAAATTACAGTGTCCACTTACCATTTCTCATGCATTGGGGTTCGAACAGTTGTATGCATATACTGATTCTCCTGCATGATGGCAGATATGTAATTACCATGTCCACTTACCATTTCTCATGAATTAGGGTTCGAACAGTTGTACACCTATACGGATTCTCCTGCATGATGGCAGATATGTAGTTACGGTGTCTACTTACCATTTCTCATGCATTAGGATTCGAACAGTTGTACACCTGTACCGATTCTCCTGCGTGATGGCAAATATGTAATTACGGTGTCTACTTACCATTCTCACGCATTAGGGTTCGAACAGTTGTACACCTATACCGATTCTCTTGTATGATGGCAGATATGTAATTGCGGTGTCTACTTACCATTTCTCATGCATTAGGGTTCGAACAGTTGTATAGCTATACGGATTCTCCTGCATGATGGCAGATATGTAATTACGGTGTGCACTCACCATTTCTCATTCATTAGGGTTGGAACACTCGAACACCTATGTGGATTCTCCTACATGATGGCAGATATGTAATTACGGTGTCTACTTGCCATTTCTCAGGCATTAGGGTTCGAACAGTTGTACACCTATACGGATTCTCCTGCATGATAGCAGATATGTAATTATGGTGTTTACTTACCATTTCTCATGCATTAGGGTTCGAACACTCGAACACCTACACGGATTCTCCTACATGATGGCAGTTATGAAATTACGGTGTCCACTTACCATTTCTCATGCATTAGGGTTCGAACAGTTGTACACATATACGGATTTTCCTGCATAATGGCAGATATGTAATTACGCTGTCTACATACCATTTCTCATTAATTAGGGTTCGAACAGTTGTACACCTATACGGATTCTCCTGCATGATGGCAAATATGTAGTTACGGTGTCTACTTACCATTTCTCATGCATTAGGGTCCGAACAGTTGTACACCTGTACCGATTCTCCAGCGTGATGGCAGATATGTAGTTACGGTGTGCACTTACCATTTCTCATTCATTAGGGTTGGAACACTCGAACACCTATACGAATTCTCCTGCCTGATGGCAGATATGTAGTTACGGTGCCTACTTACCATTTGTCAGAAATTTGGGTTCGAACAGTGGTACACTTATACGGATTCTCCTGCATGATGGCAGATATGTAACTACGGTGTCTACTTACCATTTCTCATGCATTAGGGTTCGAACACTCGAACACCTATACGGATTCTCCTGCATGATGACTGATATGTAATTACGGTGTCTACTTTCTATTTCTCATGAATTAGGGTTCGAACAGTTGTACACCTATACGGATTCTCCTGCATGATGGCAGCTATGTAATTACGGTGTCTACTTACCATTCTCATGCATTAGGTTTCGAACAGTGGTACACCTATACGGATTCTCCTGCATGATGGCAGAGACGTAATTACGGTGTTTACTTACCATTTCTCATGCATTTGGGTTGGAACACTCGAACACCTATACGAATTCTCCTGCATGGTGACAGATATGTAATTACAGTGTCGACTTACCATTTCTCATGAATTAGGGTTCGAACAGTTGTAAACCTATACGGATTCTACTGCATGGTGGCAGAGATGTAATTACAGTATCTACTTACCATTTCTCATGCATTAGGGTCTGAACAGTTGTACCCCTATACGGATTCTCCTGCATGATGGCAGATATGTAATTACGGTGTCGACTTACCATTCTCATACATTACGGTTCGAACACTCGAAAACCTATACGGATTCTCCTACATTATAGCAGAAATGTAGTTACGGTGTCTACTTACCATTTCTCATGCTTTACGGTTCGAATAGTGGTACACCTGTACGGATTCTCCTGCATGATGGGATATATGTAATTATGGTGTCTACTTACCATTCTCATGCAATAGGGTTCGAACAGTTGTACACCTATACGGATTCTCCTGCATGATGGCAGATATGTAATTACGGTGTCTGTTTCCCATTTCTCATGAATTAGGGGTCGAACAAATGTACACCTATGCGGATTCTCCTGCATGATGGCAGATATGTAGTTACAGTGTCTACTTACCATTTCTCATGCATTAGGGTTCGAACAGTTGTACACCTGTATGGATTCACCTGCATGACGGCAGATATGTAATTACGGTGTCTACTTACCATTCTCATGCATTAGGGTTCAAACAGTTGTACACATATACGGATTCTCCTGCATGATGGCAGATATGTAATTAGGGTGTCTATTTACCATTTCTCATGCATTAGCGTTCGAACAGTTGTACAACTATACGGGTTCTCCTGCATGATGGCAGATATGTAATTACGGTGTTTACTTAACATTTCTCATGCATTGGGGTTTGAACACTCGAACACCTATACGGATTCTCCTGCATGATGGCAGATATGTAATTACGGTGTCTACTTACCATTTCTCATGTAATAGGGTTCGAATAGTTGTACACCTATATGGATTCTCCTGCATGATGTCATATATGTAATTATGGGGTTTACTGACCATTTCTCATGCATTGTGGTTCGAACACTCGAACACCTATACAGATTATCCTGCATGATGGCAGATATGTAATTACGGTGTCTACTTACCATTTCTCACGCATTAGGGTTCGAACAGTGCTACATCTATACGGATTCTCCTGCATGATGGCAGATATGTAATTACGGTGTTTGTTTACCATTTCTCATGCATTGGGGTTCAAACACTCGAACACCAATATAGATTCTCCTGCATGATGGCAGATATGAAATTACGGTGTCCACTTACCATTTCTCATGCATTAGGGTTCGAACAGTTGTACACATATACGGATTCTCCTGCATGATGGCAGATATGTAATTACGTTGTCTACTTACCATTTCTCATGAATTAGGGTTCGAACAGTTGTACACCTATACGGATTCTCTTGCATGATGGCAGATATGTAGTTACGGGGTCTACTTACCATTTCTCATGCATTAGGGTTCGAACAGTTGTACACCTGTACCGATTCTCCTGCGTGATGGCAGATATGCAATTACGGTGTCTACTTACCATTCTCACGCATTAGGATTCACACAGTTGTACACCTATACGGATTCTCCTACATGATGGCAGATATGTAATTACGTTGTCCACTTACCATTTCTCATTCATTAGGGTTCGAACAGTTGTACACCTACACGGATTCTCCTACATGATGGCAGATATGTAATTATGGTGTTTACTTACCATTTCTCATGCATTGGGGTTCGAACACTCGAACACCAATGTGGATTCTCTTGCATAATGGCAGATATGTAATTACGGTGTCTCCTTACCATTTCTCATGCATTACGGTTCAAACAGTTGCACACCAATACGGATTCTCCTGCATGATGGCATATATGTAATTACGGTGTTTACTGACCATTTCTCATGCATTAGGGTTCGAACCCTAATGCATGAGAAATGGTAAGTAGACACCGTATTTACATATCTGCATGATGGCAGATACGAAATTACAGTGTCCACTTACCATTTCTCATGCATTGGGGTTCGAACAGTTGTATGCATATACGGATTCTCCTGCATGATGGCAGATATGTAATTACCATGTCCACTTACCATTTCTCATGAATTAGGATTCGAACAGTTGTACACCTATACGGATTCTTCTACATGATGGCAGATATGTAGTTACGGTGTCTACTTACCATTTCTCATGCATTAGGATTCGAACAGTTGTACACCTGTACCGATTCTCCTGCGTGATGGCAAATATGTAATTACGGTGTCTACTTACCATTCTCACGCATTAGGGTTCGAACAGTTGTATACCTATACGGATTCTCTTGTATGATGGCAGAGATGTAATTGCGGTGTCTACTTACCATTTCTCATGCATTAGGGTTCGAACAGTTGTATAGCTATACGGATTCTCCTGCATGATGGCAGATATGTAATTACGGTGTGCACTCACCATTTCTCATTCATTAGGGTTGGAACACTCGAACACCTATGTGGATTCTCCTACATGATGGCAGATATGTAATTACGGTGTCTACTTGCCATTTCTCAGGCATTAGGGTTCGAACAGTTGTACACCTATACGGATTCTCCTGCATGATAGCAGATATGTAATTATGGTGTTTACTTACCATTTCTCATGCATTAGGGTTCGAACACTCGAACACCTACACGGATTCTCCTACATGCTGGCAGTTTTGAAATTACGGTGTCCACTTACCATTTCTCATGCATTAGGGTTCGAACAGTTGTACACATATACGGATTTTCCTGCATAATGGCAGATATGTAATTACGCTGTCTACATACCATTTCTCATTAATTAGGGTTCGAACAGTTGTACACCTATACGGATTCTCCTGCATGATGGCAGATATGTAGTTACGGTGTCTACTTACCATTTCTCATGCATTAGGGTCCGAACAGTTGTACTCCTGTACCGATTCTCCAGCGTGATGGCAGATATTTAGTTACGATGTGCACTTACCATTTATCATTCATTAGGGTTGGAACACTCGAACACCTATGCGAATTCTCCTGCCTGATGGCAGATATGTAGTTACGGTGCCTACTTACCATTTGTCAGAAATTTGGGTTCGAACAGTGGTACACTTACACGGATTCTCCTGCATGATGGCAGATATGTAACTACGGTGTCTACTTACCATTTCTCATGCATTAGGGTTCGAACACTCGAACACCTATACGGAATCTCCTGCATGATGACTGATATGTAATTACGGTGTCTACTTTCTATTTCTCATGAATTAGGGTTCGAACAGTTGTACACCTATACGGATTCTCCTGCATGATGGCTGCTATGTAATTACGGTGTCTACTTACCATTCTCATGCATTAGGTTTCGAACAGTGGTACACCTATACGGATTCTCCTGCATGATAGCAGAGACGTAATTACGGTGTTTACTTACCATTTCTCATGCATTTGGGTTGGAACACTCGAACACCTATACGAATTCTCCTGCATGGTGACAGATATGTAATTACTGTGTCGACTTACCATTTCTCATGAATTACGGTTCGAACAGTTGTAAACCTATACGGATTCTACTGCATGATGGCAGAGATGTAATTACAGTATCTACTTACCATTTCTCATGCATTAGGGTCTGAACAGTTATACCCCTATACGGATTCTCTTGCATGATGGCAGATATGTAATTACGGTGTCGACTTACCATTCTCATACATTACGGTTCGAACATTCGAAAACCTATAGGGATTCTCCTGCATTATAGCAGAAATGTAGTTACGGTGTCTACTTACCATTTCTCATGCTTTAGGGTTCGAATAGTGGTACACCTGTACGGATTCTCCTGCATGATGGCATATATATAATTATGGTGTCTACTTACCATTCTCATGCAATACGGTTCGAACAGTTGTACACCTATACGGATTCTCCTGCATGATGGCAGATATGTAATTACGGTGTCTGTTTCGCATTTCTCATGAATTAGGGGTCGAACAAATGTACACCTATGCAGATTCTCCTGCATGATGGCAGATATGTAGTTACGGTGTCTACTTACCATTTCTCATGCATTAGGGTTCGAACAGTTGTACACCTGTATGGATTCACCTGCATGACGGCAGATATGTAATTACGGTGTCTACTTACCATTCTCATGCATTAGGGTTCAAACAGTTGTACACATATACGGATTCTCCTGCATGATGGCAGATATGTAATTAGGGTGTCTATTTACCATTTCTCATGCATTAGCGTTCGAACAGTTGTACAACTATACGGGTTCTCCTGCATGATGGCAGATATGTAATTACGGTGTTTACTTAACATTTCTCATGCATTGGGGTTTGAATACTCGAACACCTATACAGATTCTCCTGCATGATGGCAGATATGTAATTACGGTGTCTACTTACCATTTCTCATGTAATAGGGTTCGAATAGTTGTACACCTATATGGATTCTCCTGCATGATGTCATATATGCAATTATGGTGTTTACTGAGCATTTCTCATGCATTGTGGTTCGAACACTCGATCACCTACACAGATTATCCTGCATGATGGCAGATATGTAATTACGGTGTCTACTTACCATTTCTCACGCATTAGGGTTCGAACAGTGCTACATCTATACGGATTCTCCTGCATGATGGCAGATATGTAATTACGGTGTTTGTTTACCATTTCTCATGCATTGGGGTTCAAACACTCGAACACCAATATGGATTCTCCTGCATGATGGCTGATATGAAATTACGGTGTCCACTTACCATTTCTCATGCTTTAGGGTTCGAACAGTTGTACACATATACGGACTCCTGCATGATGGCAGATATGTAATTACGTTGTCTACTTACCATTTCTCATGAATTAGGGTTCGAACAGTTGTACACCTATACGGATTCTCTTGCATGATGGCAGATATGTAGTTACGGGATCTACTTACCATTTCTCATGCATTAGGGTTCGAACAGTTGTACACCTGTACCGATTCTCCTGCGAGATGGCAGATATGTAATTACGGTGTCTACTTACCATTCTCACGCATTAGGATTCACACAGTTGTACACTTATACGGATTCTCCTACATGATGGCAGATATGTAATTACGTTGTCCACTTACCATTTCTCATTCATTAGGGTTCGAACAGTTGTACACCTACACGGATTATCCTACATGATGGCAGATATGTAATTATGGTGTTACTTACCATTTCTCATGCATTGGGGTTCGAACACTCGAACACCTATGTGGATTCTCTTGCATAATGGCAGATATGTAATTACGGTGTCTCCTTACCAGTTCTCATGCATTACGGTTCAAACAGTTGCACACCAATACGGATTCTCCTGCATGATGGCATATATGTAATTACGGTGTTTGCTGACCATTTCTCATGCATTAGGGTTCGAACCCTAATGCATGAGAAATGGTAAGTGGACACCGTATTTACATATCTGCATGATGGCAGATATGAAATTACAGTATCCACTTACCATTTCTCATGCATTGGGGCTCGAACAGTTGTATGCATATACGGATTCTCCTGCATGATGGCAGATATGTAATTACCATGTCCACTTACCATTTCTCATGAATTAGGGTTCGAACAGTTGTACACCTATACGGATTCTCCTGCATGATGGCAGATATGTAGTTACGGTGTCTACTTACCATTTCTTATGCATTAGGATTCGAACAGTTGTACACCTGTACCGATTCTCCTGCGTGATGGCAAATATGTAATTACGGTGTCTACTTACGATTCTCACGCATTAGGGTTCGAACAGTTGTAAACCTATACGGATTCTACTACATGATGGCAGAGATGTAATTACAGTATCTACTTACCATTTCTCATGCATTAGGGTCTGAACAGTTGTACCCCTATACGGATTCTCCTGCATGATGGCAGATATGTAATTACGGTGTCGACTTACCATTCTCATACATTACGGTTCGAACATTCGAAAACCTATACGGATTCTCCTGCATTATAGCAGAAATGTAGTTACGGTGTCTACTTACCATTTCTCATACTTTTGGGTTCGAATAGTGGTACACCTATACGGATTCTCCTACATGATGGCATATATGTAATTATGGTGTCTACTTACCATTCTCATGCAATAGGGTTCGAACAGTTGTACACCTATACGGATTCTCCTGCATTATAGCAGATATGTAATTACGGTGTCTGTTTCCCATTTCTCATGAATTAGGGGTCGAACAAATGTACACCTATGCGGATTCTCCTGCATGATGGCAGATATGTAGTTACGGTGTCTACTTACCATTTCTCACGCATTAGGGTTCGAACAGTTGTACACCTGTATGGATTCACCTGCATGACGGCAGATATGTAATTACGGTGTCTACTTACCATTCTCATGCATTAGGGTTCAAACAGTTGTACACATATACGGATTCTCCTGCATGATGGCAGATATGTAATTAGGGTGTCTATTTACCATTTCTCATGCATTAGCGTTCGAACAGTTGTACAACTATACGTGTGACGACCCAGAATTCTTCCCTCCGCTCGAGCGGAAGAGTTGACGCTCGAGCGGACTTTTGGAGTTTCCAGCAATTGTGCAGACGGCCTGAGATTCTCGAGTTAGGATTCTCCGCCGAGCGGGAGTTTACCCACGAGCGGATGGCTTTGTGGGTCTGCACCCGCGAGGGGAAGAGTTGACGCCCGACCAGACCTCCAGGTTGAGTTGTACTTATGAGGCACGTGGGCTCGTTTTTGATCCTTTATTAATGTATTTGGAATGTTCTTATCTTATTTTGGAGTATTGGTTGAGGTGGTAGTATGATGGTAAAGTAAGATTGGATCAAAGAATTTAATTTGGATAGTTATTTTTCGAACAGCTGCCACTCTTTTGCCCTTTTCTTTTTCCACACTTTGAATTTGGATGTGAGGTTTGAACCATTGGAAAGCTTATTTCCGGGGCTTCAATTTGGACACAAGAACGACCTAAAACGGAGTTCGGATGGGAGAGTTATACATGTTCAAAGTTTTGAAATCATTGAGGCAGTCCGCTCGAGCGGAAATCATCCGCTCGAGCAGGAATTACGGGACAGCAGCGTTAAAAACTGGTTTTGGGATCTTTTTCCATGTTTTCTTCAATCCTCTTCTTTCCTCTTTGCCTTAGTCCGAAACCCTAACTCTCAAACCTTTGATTTCACCCATTTCTATCAACAATCCACCATGGTTTTGGCATGTAGGATGGAGAACTAAGGAGGATCAATGTTTTTACCCGATTAAAATTTGGATTGGTGAAAGTTTCTTCTCAAGCTCACCCTTTTGCTTGATTGTTGAGGTAAGGGTTGAAGACTCTTTAATATTTACATCCATAGATAGATTGGAGATGTCTTCATGGTATAATGGTGCAAGTTTTCATTTATGTTATGTATATGGAAGAAATTATGAGATTTTGGGAATTTTGGGGTTTGAACATTGGGGGTTTTATGGTTTGAAGATATTGGGAGTTAATTGATGGGTTTAAATAATGGTTTATGAGTCCTAGATGTGTAATTGATGGAAAAATAGTGTTGGGTTAATAAGTTTGATTATTCTTGAAATCTCATTATTTTCTTGAAACCCTAAGTTTCTTAAGGATGATAACCAAAGATTTAACCCAAATTGAATGTAGAATAATGAAATTGACGTATTGAATTATGTATATACAAGTTTAATTGGAATTTGGTGATACTTGGAAATTATGTTTAAATTTGCGAATGAACTTGTTAGAAGCTTTGTGAATCATGTCTTAGTGAGGAAGGAGATTGGGGGGAAGGGTTTATTGATGATGTAGATGATGTAAATTGAGCCTTAGCAATTTAATTTGAATTATGTGGGATTGCGTTGGTTATGTTAAGTTACGTTAATAATGCTGAATTGAATTGTGAGGGATCATAATAAGTTGTGTTTGAATTATGTTGGAATTCATGTAATAATGTAAAGGAAAAATTATGGAATTGATTTAGTAAGAATCTGGATGACATGAACTTAATTGTGGAGTGTTGAAATGAGATGTAATTTGGATAAAGAGAATTAATTAAGAACGAAATAAGTTTTGTGATCCGATTTCTTTGTGTATTACAATTGTATAGGGACAACGACAGGGGCAGACCAAACAGCCAAACACTGTGAGTAATAGTACCTCAACCATATGTTATTTACCGTTAGTCGTTATTGTTATTGACATTCTATCCTCCGTGAGTTAATGTGTTAACATGTGTGCGTTGGTTGAGAATTGATGGGAACGTTAAAAGAGTGATCACACCGGTATGATCCGAACTTAATCAGATGTTGAGTTATGACTAATGACTATTGTCAATGTACCATCCTAAGAATTACCTATACTTCTGCATAAGAATTGCATACAACTATTAACACTATGAAGTTGATTTATGAATTGGTCTGATTTACCTACGGATTATGGGTAATGTTAAGATTCTGCTAATTACGAAACAAGTATATCTGTGTACAAAGAACCACAAGGAAACATTGTATCATATGTTTTGTTTGCTATTGATAATTAATGTTACCATTCAGTTATCAGCAACGTTCTGTAAACTTAAGTTATATGTTTTCAGTATACCATGAAACGAAATGATTGATTCTTGAAAGGCTATGATATGTTGAAAATGAACGAACGAATATCCAGTTTCTAAAAAGTATTTGTGGCACCCTTAGTCCGGATGGCCCTCGCCCGGGGGTAACAATACCGTGGCTGTTGGTATCAACTTTGTGGTCTTTGGACCTACACTCACAGGTCTTTGGACCTACATTGTGGTCTTGGACCCACTGTTGTGGTCTTTGGACCTACTGTTGTGGTCTTTGGACCTACCTGTGGTCTTCTGACCTACCGCTGTGGTCTTCTGACCTACCTTACGATGGCTAATGGGTGTACCACATATAATCTTATGCAAAATCAATATGGAAATGATTATGAAAATGATTACGAAAATGGTTTGAAACTGAAATGCATAAGACTGTTTCGATAAGACTATGTTTCAGATATGAATATTTCTGGTATGGAACAAAGTGCTGTACGGAACGAAGTGCTACACTTTGGTGGGAGCCACCTCTGGAATCCGTACGAGCCACCTCTTGAATCCATACGTCTGTTATTTCTGTTAGCATGCTTATGCGTTCTGTCATTTCCGTGATTTCTGTTATTTCTGCTATTTCCGTTGTTTCTGTTATTACTGTTATTCTGGACCCATGGTCGTTTCAAGATCTGTAGGCCTATGGTCATTCAGATAAACCGGGCTTAAAGCCATTCTCATATGAAATTGGACTATGGCTATTTTGGAAATAATCACGACATGTAGTTAATCATATGTACCTCTGATTACGTTTGGTTATTCAGTTAAATATCACATTATTTATGTACTATTATTCACCGAGTTCGCTCATTACAGATTTTTATGCATGCTTTTCGTAGGTAGCCAATCGGGAGTTCAGTCCCAACCTTTAAAGCTTGTATTCTTCTTGTCAACCTTGAGGCGTCCAGCACCACCAAGTCGTTCGTTTATAAAGTTTTGCAGAGTTTCAATTTATACATTAGATGACTATTTTTGGGTTGATTGTAAATAATACCTTCTTCATCATTATTTTTGTTATGTGCCTAGTTGTGGGGTTGAGTCGAGGCATATGGATGTAAAATGTCGTATAATATTTACTTAGTGTGATGTTGAGATCTGGCATGTTAGAAGTAGCTCAATGGATGTTCTTCTATGTATTTTATATTATTGAATGCTTCCGTCTGTGCCCCGTATGATATGTATAACAGTTTAGTGTCCGATTTGAATGGGTCATGCCCAAACTTTTAGGGCGGGTTTGGGGTGTGACAAGTGGTATCGAGCACGAGTTGCCATCTCACACGAATCCATTGAGCTTTAGGATGTCTAGAAAGATTTAGGCATCATGCATGATATGTTATCGACATGAAAAGACAAGAACGATGGCGACGTTAACTGTCTGTTATTAACTCTGATGGCTACAATTTATATTTGTTGTATGTTCTTTTCTTGCCTTTGTTTATTTTGTATAGGCTGGTGAAGAGTGCAAGACATGCAACGTGAATATTGTACCTTGAGGCGTGGTAAGAATTTGAACCGACCGTAAGTCACCTTATATATAAATGGTTAGATACAATGTGTGTTATCTATTGATCATTATCTGGGAAATGATGGTAATATAATTGTCTTTATTTACATTGCTTACATTTAAGTATTGGATATAGCTAAGATTAAAGGAATGTTATATGTCTGCATTACCTTATGGCTGTTATGACTCCTCCTTGTCAGAATAAGGATTAGATCGATGATTAGAAGCTACTGTATTGGAATATTTTGATAAGATGTGCTTTATGTAATAATTGAAGTTGTGTTAAGTATGACTGGCCATAAGAAGGAATTCTGCATATAATGATTCTTTTAAAATTGTGAATTTGTTTTGGTTGACGATTTCAAGAGGCCGAAAGGCTATTCTGGGCTGTAAGGCTGTTCTGGACCGAAAGGTCGTTCTGATTATTCTGGGCCAATAGGCCATTCTGAAAATAAACTAATACCAAACTCACTATTGGATCTCATGTTTCTGTGAATACACTGTTGTGCATTGTGAGCTATGTTTGGGAAATTGATTAGTGACCTTGAGACAGTATGTAAGTAATATAATTTTGTGAACTAAGGAATTACCAACGACCTCTGATAGGGAATCTGTACTTTGTACTCTGTATTCTGACCTCTGTAATCTGTGATTGAAATCTGAAATCCGTAATCTGTAATCTGTTCTGTATATGGATAATCTGCAACTTGTACTTGGGACTTTTTCTAAATAATAGTCGAATGACATGAAGAGTCCCGCCTATAATATGTGTTTATCTATATGACACTTGTAAAACAATAAATGATTACTGCCTCTGTATTAAGAATTTGAATCTTACCTCTGTGTATTAAGAATTTGAGATTGAGAAATCTTTTCCGTAATATAAGTCTGTGTGCATCTAGTGACTTATTTTGTAACATTCTGGGCCGCGGGCCATTCGGTATTTCCGGGCCTAAGGCCGTTCTGAAAATACAATAGTATTGGAATAACTTTTTGAGTTCTGCAGTTACATGTGTATTTATATTTCTGGGCCTATGGCCGTTTTATATCTGTGGAGTTATGGCTGCTCTATACATGTTGGGTTTAAAGTCATTCTCATATGAAATCAATTCATATTTGTAATGGACATAATTACAGAATGAAATCAATCATATGCTTTTATAGTATTGTGCCTTGTGCTTCAATCAAAGTATATAACTATGCTATTCAATGTTTAAGGAAATTCATAGTTCGAGTTACGAAATGTTCGATATGATAAGTGTTTTCTGAAGTGACAAAAATGTTACGAATTTCTGACAAGTTTATGATATGATAAGTTTCTGGATAATTTTCCCAAGATGGCAAGTTTTCTGAAAGAAATATTTTGCTATGTACGAATAAGTCCTTCAATTGCTAATTGATGAAAATTCTATGTTGAGCTTCAAACTATTCTGTCTTATCTGTTTTGGAAAACTAGTATGAAATGAGTATTACTTTACTGTAATTTGGAAAGCATGATCATTAAGGTTTGATCTGTGTTTGATTTTATTAATACTTTACTGAACATGTAATTCCTTGATATGGATTTGAGTGGTTATTTGGAGTTTGTTCAAATCGATTTGGCTTAATAAGTCTAATTCTAATAGGAGCAAAGAGCCCCAAAGTCATCGGGTTAGAATTTGTTTGTGAACCTAAAGAGATTGACCTGACTTATGAGTCACATGTGATCGAATATTTGAGTGAACCCATGTCTGAATGTCTTTAAGTTGTTATCGCTTTGGAAGGTATCAAATATAGGAGGATTTTGAATAATGAGCTGAAGCTTTGGAGTTATTGGGAATGTTAAGGGGACATTTGAGCACTATTGGTGAGGTAATTGGAATTAAAGTTGAGCATTAGGAACTTGGGATTACATATGGTTCCCTACCGTTGAAATTCTGATACATGTATATTGATCGAAGTATTTGAGATTCCCCCCTATAACATGTTGGGATTTTTCGGTTATGTTTGAACTGTCTTCTGCTTGGTTTTCTTCAATTTCGAGGACGAAATTCTTTTAAGGAGGAAGGGTGTGACGACCGAATTCTTCCTCCGCCGAGCGGAAGAGTTGACGCTTCGAGCGGACTTTGAGTTTCCAGCAATTGTGCAGACGGCCCGAGATTCAGGAGTTGTGATTCTCCGCCGAGCGGGAGTTCGCCGAGCGGATGGCTTTGTTGTCTGCGCTCGGCGGAAGAGTTGGCGCCGAGCGGGCCTCCGTTGAGTTGTACTTATGAGGCACGTGGGCTCGTTTTGATCCTTTATTAATGTATTTGGAATGTTCTTATCTTATTTTGGAGTATTGGTTGAGGTGGTAGTATGATGGTAAAGTAAGATTGGATCAAAGAATTTAATTTGGATAGTTATTTTTCGAACAGCTGCCACTCTTTTGCCCTTTTCTTTTTCCACACTTTGAATTTGGATGTGAGGTTTGAACCATTGGAAAGCTTATTTCCGGGGCTTCAATTTGGACACAAGAACGACCTAAAACGGAGTTCGGATGGGAGAGTTATACATGTTCAAAGATTTGAAATCTGTCTTTGAGGCAGTCCGCTCGAGCGGAAATCAGTCCGTAGGAGCCGGAATTACGGGACAGCAGCGTTAAAAACTGGTTTTGGGATCTTTTTCCATGTTTTCTTCAATCCTCTTCTTTCCTCTTTGCCTTAGTCCGAAACCCTAACTCTCAAACCTTTGATTTCACCCATTTCTATCAACAATCCACCATGGTTTTGGCATGTAGGATGGAGAACTAAGGAGGATCAATGTTTTTACCCGATTAAAATTTGGATTGGTGAAAGTTTCTTCTCAAGCTCACCCCTTTTGCTTGATTGTTGAGGTAAGGGTTGAAGACTCTTTAATATTTACATCCATAGATAGATTGGAGATGTCTTCATGGTATAATGGTGCAAGTTTTCATTTATGTTATGTATATGGAAGAAATTATGAGATTTTGGGAATTTTGGGGTTTGAACATTGGGGTTTTATGGTTTGAAGATATTGGGAGTTAATTGATGGGTTTAAATAATGGTTTATGAGTCCTAGATGTGTAATTGATGGAAAAATAGTGTTGGGTTAATAAGTTTGATTATTCTTGAAATCTCATTATTTTCTTGAAACCCTAAGTTTCTTAAGGATGATAACCAAAGATTTAACCCAAATTGAATGTAGAATAATGAAATTGACGTATTGAATTATGTATATACAAGTTTAATTGGAATTTGGTGATACTTGGAAATTATGTTTAAATTTGAATGAACTTGTTAGAAGCTTTGTGAATCCTGTTTTAGGGAGGAAGGAGATTGGGGGGAAGGGTTTATTGATGATGTAGATGATGTAAATTGAGCCTTAGCAATTTAATTTGAATTATGTGGGATTGCGTTGGTTATGTTAAGTTACGTTAATAATCTTTGAATTGAATTGTGAGGGATCATAATAAGTTGTGTTTGAATTATGTTGGAATTCATGTAATAATGTAAAGGAAAAATTATGGAATTGATTTAGTAAGAATCTGGATGACATGAACTTAATTGTGGAGTGTTGAAATGAGATGTAATTTGGATAAAGAGAATTAATTAAGAACGAAATAAGTTTTGTGATCCGATTTCTTTGTGTATTACAATTGTATAGGGACAACGACAGGGGCAGACCAAACAGCCAAACACTGTGAGTAATAGTACCTCAACCATATGTTATTTACCGTTAGTCGTTATTGTTATTGACATTCTATCCTCCGTGAGTTAATGTGTTAACATGTGTGCGTTGGTTGAGAATTGATGGGAACGTTAAAAGAGTGATCACACACCGGTATGATCCTGAACTTAATCTGTATTTTGAGTTATGACTAATGACTATTGTCAATGTACCATCCTAAGAATTACCTATACTTCTACATAAGAATTGCATACAACTATTAACACTATGAAGTTGATTTATGAATTGGTCTGATTTACCTACGGATTATGGGTAATGTTAAGATTCTGCTAATTACGAAACAAGTATATCTGTACAAAGAACCACAAGGAAACATTGTATCATATGTTTTGTTTGCTATTGATAATTAATGTTACCATTCATTATCAAACAGCGTTACGTAAACTTAAGTTATATGTTTTCAGATACCATGAAACGAAATGATTGATTCTTGAAAGGCTATGATATGTTGAAAATGACTAACGAATATCCGGTTTCTAAAAAGTATTTGTGGCACCCTTAGTCCGGATGGCCTCTCGCGGGTAACAATACCGTGGTCATTGGTATCAACTTTGTGGTCTTTGGACCCACCACAGGTCTTTGGACCTACATTGTGGTCTTCGGACCTACCGCTGTGGTGTTTGGACCTACCAGTTGTGGTCTTCGGACCTACCTGTTGTGGTCTTCGGACCTACCTGTTCTGATGGCTAATGGGTGTACCACATATAATCTTATGCAAAATCTGAATATGGAAATGATTATGAAAATGATTACGAAATGGTTTGAAATCTGAAATGCATAAGACTCTTTACGATAAGACTATGTTTGAGATATGAATATTTACGGTATGGAACAAAGTCTTTGTCAGACGGAACGGTGCTACACTTTGGTGGAGCCACCTCTGGAATCGTCTGAGCCACCTCTTGAATCCATACGTCTGTTATTTCGTTAGCATGCTTATGCGCTGTCATTTCGTGATTTACATTATTTCGCTATTTCCGTTGTTTACATTATTCAAGTTATTCGGACCCATGGTCGTTAGATCAGAGGCCTATGGTCATTACGTATAAACTGGGCTTAAAGCCATTATGTTTAAGGAAATTGGACTATGGCTATTTTGGAAATAATCACGACATGTAGTTAATCATATGTACCTACAGTTACACGTTTGGTTATTCAGGTTAAATATCACATTATTTATGTACTATTATTCACTGAGTTCGCTCATTCTGTATTTTGTCTGTATGTTTCTGTAGGTAGCCAATCGGGAGTTCAGTCCCAACCTTTAAAGCTTGTATTCTTCTTGTCAACCTTGAGGCGTCCAGGCACCACCTGAAGTCGTTCGTTTATAAAGTTTTGCCGAGTTTCAATTTATACATTAGATGTCTATTTTTGGGTTGATTGTAAATAATTCCTTCTTCATTATTATTTTTGTTATGTGCCTATTTGTGGGGTTGAGTCGAGGCATATGGATGTAAAATGTCTGTATAATATTTACTTAGTGTGATGTTGAGATCCTGGCATGTTAGAAGTAGCTCAATGGATGTTCTTCTATGTATTTTATATTATTGAATGCTTCCGTCCAGGCCCCGTATGATATGTATAACAGGTTTAGTGTCTGATTTCGAATGGGTCATGCCCAAACTTTTAGGGGCGGGTTTGGGGTGTGACAATACGGGTTCTCCTGCATGATGGCAGATATGTAATTACGGTGTTTACTTAACATTTCTCATGCATTGGGGTTTGAACACTCGAACACCTATACGGATTCTCCTGCATGATGGCAGATATGTAATTACGGTGTCTACTTACCATTTCTCATGTAATAGGGTTCGAATAGTTGTACACCTATATTGATTCTCCTGCATGATGGCAGATATGTAATTACGGTGTTTACTGAACATTTCTCATGCATTAGGGTTCGAACACTCGAACAGCTATATAGATTCTCCTCCATGAAGTCAGATATTTAATTATGGTGTCTACTTACCATTTCTCATGCATTAATGTTCGAACAATTGTACGCCTATGCGGATTTTCCTGCATGATGGCAGATATGTAATTACGGTGTTACTTAGCATTTCTCATGCATTAGGGTTCGAACAATCGAACACCTATACGGATTCTCCTGCATGATGATAGATATGTAATTACGGTGTCCACTTACCATTTCTCATCCATTAGGGTTCAAACAGTTGTACACATATACGGATGGTCCAGCATGATGGCAGTTATGTAATTACGGTTTCTACTTACCATTTCCCATGAATTAGGGTTTGAAGAGTTGTACACCTATATGGATTCTCCAGCATGATGGCAAATATGTAGTTACGGTGTCTACTTACCATTTCTCATGCATTAGGGTTCGAATAGTGGTACACCTGTACAGATTCTCTTACATGATGGCAGATATGTAATTACGGTGTCTACTTACCGTTCTCATGCATTTGAGTTCGAACAGTGGTACACCTATACGGATTCTCCTGCATGATGGCAGATATGTAATTACGGTGTCTACTTGCCATTTCTCATAAATTAGGGTTCGAACAGTTGTACACCTATACGGATTCTCCTGCATGATGGCTGATATGTAGTTACGGTGTCTAGTTACCATTTCTCATGGATTAGGGTTCGACCATTTGTACACCTGTACGGATTCTCCCGCATGATGGCGGATATGTAATTAGGGTGTCCGCTTAACATTATAATGCATTAGAGTTCGAAAGTTGTACGCGAATACTGATTGTCCTGCACGATGGCAGATATGTAATTGGGGTGTCTATTTACCATTTCTCATGCACTAGGATTCGAACAATTGTACACCTATACGGATTCTCCTGCACGATGGCAGATATGTAATTACGCTGTCTACTTACCATTTCTCATGCATTAGGGTTCGAACAGTTGTACACCTATACGTATACTCCTGCACGATGGCAGATTTAAATTACGGTGTTTACTGACCATTTCTCATGCATTAGGGTTCGAACCCTCGAACACCAGTACAGATTCTCCTGCATGATAGCAGTTATGTAATTACAGTATCTACTTACCATTTCTCATGCATTGGGGCTCGAACAGTTGTACACCTATACAGATTCTGCTGCATGATGGTAGATATGTAATTACGGTGTTTACTTACCATTTCTCATGCATTAGGGTTCTAACACTCGAACACCTACACGGATTCTCCTGCATGATGGCAGAAATGTAATTACGGTGTCTACTTTCCATTTCTCATGCATTATGGTTCGAACAGTTGTACACCTATACGGATTTTCCTGCATGATGGAAGATATGTAATTACGGTGTCTACTTACCATTTCTCATGCATTAGGCTTCGAACAGTTATACACCTATACCGATTCTCCTGCATGGTGGCAGATATGTAATTACGGTCTTTCCTAACAATTTTCATGCATTGGGGTTAGAAAATTCGAACACCTATACGGATTCTCCTGCATGATGGGAGATATGTAATTACGGTGTCTTCTTACCATTTCTCATGAATTAGGGTTCGAATAGTTGTACACCTATACGGATTCTCCTGCATGATGGCAGATATGTAATTACGGTGTCTACTTACCATTCTCATGCATTAGGGTTCGAACAATGGTACACCTATACGGATTCTCCTGCATGATGGCAGATATGTAATTATGGTTTTTACTTATCATTTCTCATGCATTAAGGTTGGAATACTCGAACACCTATACGAATTCTCTTACATGATGGCAGATATGTAATTACGGTGTCTGCTTACCATTTCTCATGAATAAGGGTTCGAACAATTGTACATCTATGCAGATTCTCCTGCATGATGGCAGATATGTAGTTACGGTGTCTACTTACCATTTCTCATGCATTAGGGTTCGAACAGTGGTACACCTGTGCGGATTCTCCATCATGATGGCAGATATGTAATTATGGTGTGTACTTACCGTTCTCATGCATTAGGGTTCGATCAGTTGTACACCTATAC
The DNA here is from genome assembly GCA_025200525.1 of Camellia lanceoleosa. Classification (NCBI taxonomy): domain Eukaryota; kingdom Viridiplantae; phylum Streptophyta; class Magnoliopsida; order Ericales; family Theaceae; genus Camellia; species Camellia lanceoleosa. Next base: position 67,743,814 of record CM045772.1, on the reverse strand, counting down.
GCATTCTCCTGCATGATTGCAGATATGTAATTACGGTGTCTACTTACCATTTCTCATGAATTAGGATTCGAACAGTTGTACACCTATACGGATTCTCCTGCAATGTGAGAGATATGTAATTACGGTGTTTACTTACCATTTCTCATGCATTAGGGTTAGAACACTCGAACATCTGTACGAATTCTCCTGCATGATGGCAGATATGTAATTACGGTGTCTAGTTACCATTTCTCATGAATTAGGGTTCGAACAGTGGTACACCTATGCAGATTCTCCTACATGATGGCAGATATGTTGTTACGGTGTCTACTTACCATTTCTCATGCATTAGGGTTCGAACAGTGGTACACCTGTACGGATTCTCCTGTGTAATGGCAGATTTGTAATTATGGTGTCCACTTATCGTTCTCATGCATTAGGGTTCGAACAGTTGTACACCTATAGAGATTCTCCTGCATGATGGCAGATATGTAATTACGGTTTCTACTTACCATTTCTCATGAATTAGGGTTCGAATAGTTGTGCACCTATACAGATTCTCCTGCATGATGGCAGATATGTAATTACGGTGTTTACTTACCATTTCTCATGCATTGGGGTTCGAAGACTCGAACAGTTATGTAAATTCTCCTGCACGATGGCAGATATGTAATTCGGGTGTCTACTTACCGTTTCTCATGCATTAGGGTTCGAACAGTTGCACACCTATACAGATTCTCCTACATGATGGCATATATGTAATTACGGTGTTTACTGACCACTTCTCATGCATTATGGCTCGAAAATCCGAACACCTATACCGATTCTGCTGCATGATGGCAGATATGTAATTACGGTGTCTACTTACCATTTCTCATGCATTAGGGTTCGAACAGTTGTACACCTATACGGATTCTCCTGCATTATGGCATATATGTAATTACGGTGTTTACTTGCCATTTCTCATGCATTAGGGTTGGAACACTCGAACACCTATGCAGATTCTCCTGCATGATGGCAGATATTTAATTCCGGTGTCTGCTTGCCATTTCTCATGCATTAGGATTCGAACAGTTGCGCACCTATACGGATTCTCCTGCATGATGGCAGATATGTAATTATGGTGTCAACCTACCATTTCTCATGCATTAGGGTTCGAACAGTTGCACGCCTATACAGATTCTATTGCATGATGGCAGATATGTGATTACGGTGTTACTTACCATTTCTCATGCATTAGGGTTCGAACAGTCGAACACCTATACGGATTCTTCTGCATGATGACATATATGTAATTACGGTGTCCACTTTCCATTTCTCATGCATTAGGGTTCAAACAGTTGTACACATATACGGATGCTCCTGCATGATGGCAGATATGTAATTACGGTGTCTACTTACCATTTCCCGTGAATTAGGGTTTGAAGAGTTGTACACCTATACAGATTCTCCAACATGATGGCAAATATGTAGTTACGGTGTCTACTTACCATTTTTCATGCATTAGGGTTCGAACAGTAGTACACCTGTACAGATTCTCCTACATGATGGCAAATATGTAATTATGGTGTCTACTTACCGTTCTCATGCATTAGGGTACGAACAGTTGTACACCTATACGGATTCTCCTGCATGATGGCAGATATGTAATGACGGTGTTTACTGAACATTTCTCATGTATTAGTGTTCGAACACTCGAACACCTATACCGATTCTCCTCCATCAAGTCAGATATGTAATTATGGTGTCTACTTACCATTTCTCATGCATTAAGGTTCGAACAATTGTACACCTATGCGGATTCTCCTTCATGATGGCAGATATGTAATTAGGGTATTACTATCCATTTCTCATGCATTATGGTTTGAACACTCGAACACCTATATAGATTCTCCTGCATGATGACAGATATGTAATTATAGTGTCCAATTACAATTTCTCATGCATTAAGGTTCAAACAGTTGTACACATATACGGATGGTCCTGCATGATGGCAGATATGTAATTACGGTGTCTACTAACCATTTCCCATGAATTAGGGTTTCAAGAGTTGTACACCTATATAGATTCTCCAGCATGATGGCAAATATATAGTTACGGTGTCTACTTACCATTTCTCATGCATTAGGGTTCAAACAGTGGTACACCTGTACAGATTCTCCTACATGATGGCAGATATGTAATTATGGTGTCTACTTACCGTTCTCATGCATTAGGGTTCGAACAGTTGTACACCTATACGGATTCAACTGCATGATGGCAGATATGTAATTACGTTGTCTACTTGCCATTTCTCATAAATTAGGGTTCGAACAGTTGTACACCTATACGGATTCTCCTGCATGATGGCTGATATGTAGTTACGGTGTCTACCTACCATTTCTCCTGCATTACGGTTCGAACATTTGTACAGCTGTACGGATTCTCCTGTATGATGGCGGATATGTGATTACGGTGTCTGCTTAACAATCTAATGCATTAGGGTTCGAACAGTTGTACACCAATATGGATTGTCCTGCACGATGGCAGATATGTAATTGGGGTGTCTATTTACCATTTCTCATGCACTAGGATTCGAACAGTTGTACACCTATACGGATTCTCCTGCATGATGGCAGATATGTAATTACAGTGTTTACTTACCATTTCTCATGCATTGTGGTTCGAACAATGGAACACCTATACGGATTCTCCTGCATGATGGCAGATATGTAATTATAGTGTCTACTTACCATTTCTCATGCATTAGGGTTCGACCAGTTGCACACCTATCCGGATTGTCCTACATGGTGGCATATATGTAATTGCGGTGTTTACTGACCATTTCTCATGCATTAGGGTTCGAACACTCGAACACCTATACAGATTCTCCTACATGATGGCAGATACGTAATTACGGTGTCTACTTACCAATTCTCATGTATTAGGGTTCAGACAGTTGTAAACCTATACGGATTCTCCTGAATTATGGAAGATATGTAATTACGGTGTTCACTTACTATTTCTCATGCATTAGGGTTCGAACACTCGAACACCTATACGGATTCTCCCGCATGATGGCAGATATGATGTTACAGTGACCACTTACCATTTCACACGCATTAGGGTTCGAACAGTTGTACACATATACGGATTCTCCTGCATGACGACAGATATGTAATTACGATGTCTACTTACCATTTCTCATGAATTAGGGTTCGAACAGTTGTACACTTATACGGATTCTCCTGCATGATGGCAGATATGTAATTATGGTGTTTACTTACCATTCCTCATACATTGGGGTTCTAACACTCGAACACCTATGCGGATTCTCCTGCATGATGGCAGATATGTAATTACGGTGTCTATTTACCATTTCTCATCCATTAGGGTTCGAACAGTTGCACACTTATACGGATTCTTCTGCATGATGGCATATATGTAATTACGGTGTTTACTGACCCTTTCTCATGCATTAGGGTTCGAACACTCGAACACCCATACAAATTCTCTTGCATGATAGCAGATATGTAATTATGGTGTTTACTTACCATTTCTTATGCATTAGGGCTGAAACACTCAAACACCAATACGAATTCTCCTGCATGATGGCAAATATGTAGTTACGGTGTCTACTTACCATTTCTCATGAATTTGGGTTCGAACAGTTGTGCTCCTATACAGATTCTCCTACATGATGGCAGATATGTAATTACGGTGTCTACTTACCATTTCTCATGGATTAGGGTTTGAACAATTGTAACCCTATACGGATTCTCCTGCATAATGGCAGATATGTAATTATGGTGTTATTTACCATTTCTCATGCATTAGTGTTCGAACACTTCAACACCTATACGGATTCTACTGCATGATGGCAGATATGTAATTACGGTGTCTATTTAACATTTCTCATGCATTAGGGTTTGAACAGTTTTACACCTATACGGATTCTCAAGCATTAGGGTTCGGACACTCGAACACCTATAAGGATTCTCCTGCATGATGGCAGATACGTAATTACGGTGTCTACTTGCCATGTCTCATGCATTAAGGTTCGAACAGTTGTACACGTATACGGATTCTCCAGCATGATGGCAGATATGTAATTGCGGTGTTTACTCACCATTCCTCATGCATTAGGGTTCGAACACCCGAACACCTATAGGGATTCTCCTGCATGATGGCAGATATGTAATTACGGTGTCTATTTTCCATTTCTCATGAATTAGGGTTCAAACAGTTGTTCACCTATACGGATTCTCCTGCATGATGACAGATATGTAATTACGGCATCTGGTTTCCATTTCTCATGCATTGGGGTTCGAACAGTTGTTCCCCTATACGGATTCTCCTGCGTGATGGCAAATATGTAATTACGGTGTCTACTTACCATTTCTCATGCTTTGGGGTTCGAACAGTTGTACACCAATATTGATTCTCCTGCATGATGGCAGATATGTAATTACGGTCTTTAGTAACATTTCTCATGCATTTGGGTTCGAACACTCGAACACCTATACGGATTATCCTGCATGATGGCTAATATATAATTACGGTGTCTACTTACCATTTCTCATGAATTAGGGTTCGAACAGTTGTACCCCTATACGGATTCTCCTGCATGTCGGCAGAAATGTAATTGCGGTCTCTACATACCATTCACATGCATTAGGGTTCGAACCGAGGTACACCTATACGAATTCTCTTGCATGATGGCAGTGATGTAATTACGGTGTTTACTTACCATTTCTCATGCATTAGGGTTGGAACACTTGAGCACCTATACGAATTCTCCTGCATGATGGCAGATATGTAATTACGGTGTCTACTAACAATTTCTCAAGAATTAGGGTTCAAACAGTTGTACACCTATACGGATTCTCCTGCACAATGGCAGATATATAATTACGTTGTCTACTTACCATTTATCATCCATTAGGGTTTGAACAGTTGTACCCCTATACGGATTCTCCTGCATTATGGCACATATGTAATTACGGTGTCTACTTACCATTCTCATGCATTAGGGTTCGGACACTCGAACACCTATACGGATTCTCCAGCATGATAGCATATATGTAGTTACGGTGTCTACTTAACATTTTTCATGCATTAGGGTTCGAACAGTGGTACACCTGTACGGATTCTCCTGCATGATGGCATATATGTAATTATGGCGTCCACTTACCGTTCTCATGCATTAGGGTTCGAACAGTTGTACACCTATATGGATTCTCCTGCATGATGGCGGATATGTAACTACGGTGTTTACTTACCATTTCTCATGCATTACGGTTCGGACACTCGAACACCTATACGGATTCTCCTGCATGATGGCAGACATGTAATTACGGTGTCTACTTACCATGTCTCATGCATTAGGGTTCGAACAGTTGTACACCTATATGGATTCTTCAGCATGATGGCAGATAAGTAATTGCAGTGTTTACTCACCATTTCTCATGCATTAGGGTTCGAACACTCGAACACCTATAGGGACTCTCCGGCATGATTGCAGATATGTAATTACGGTGTCTACTTTCCATTTCTCATGAATTAGGGTTCGAACAGTTGTACACCTATACGAATTCTCCAGCATGACGGCAGATATGTAATTACGTTGTCTACTTACCGTTTCTCATGAATTAGGGTTCGAACAGTTGGACACCGATACGGATTCTCTTGCACGGTGGCAGATATATAATTACGGTGTCTACTTGCCATTTCTCATGCATTAGGGTTTGAACAATTATAGCCCTATACGGATTCTCCTGCATGACGTCGGATATGTAATTACGGTGTCTACTTTCCATTCTCATGCACTAGGGTTCGGACACTTGAACACCTATACGGATTCTCCAGCATGATAGTAGATATGTAGTTACAGTATCTACTTAACATTTTTCATGCATCAGGGTTCGAATAGTGGTACACCTGTACGGATTCTCCTGCATGATGGTATATATGTAATTATGGTGTCCACTTACCGTTCTCATGCATTAGGGTTCGAACAGTTGTACACCTATACGGGTTCTCCTACATGATGGTAGATATGTAATTACGGTGTTTACTTACCATTTCTCATAAATTAGGGTTCGAACAGTTGTCCACCTATGCGGATTCTCCTGCATGATGGCAGATATGTAGTTACGGTGTCTACTTACCATTTCTCATGCATTACGGTTCGAACAGTTGTACACCTGTACAGATTCACCTGCATGACTGGAGATATGTAATTACATGTCTACTTACCATTCTCATGCATTAGGGTTCGAACACGGGTTCTCCAGCATGATGCAAATATGTAATTACGGTGTTTACTTACCATTTCTTATGCGTTGGGGTTTGAACACTCGAACACCTATACAGATTCTCCTGCATGGTGGCAGATATGTAATTACGGTGTCAACTTACCATTTCTCATGCATTAGGTTTCGAACAGTTGTATACCTATACGGATTCTCCTACATAATGGAATATCTGTAATTACGGTGTTTACTGATCATTTCTCATGCATTAGGGTTCGAACACTCGAACATCTATACAGTCTCTCCTACATGATGGCAGATATGTAATTATGGTGTCTACTTACCATTTCTCATGCAATAGGGTTCGAACAGTTGTACACCGATATGGATTCTCCTGCATGATGGCAGATATGTAATTACGGTGTTTACTTATCAGTTCTCATGCATTAGGTTCGAACACCTGCACAGCTATACGGATTCTCCCGCATGATGACAGATATGAAATTACGGTGTCCACTTACCATTTCTCACACATTAGGGTTCGAACAGTTGCACACATATACGGATTCTCCTCCATGACGGCAGATATGTAATTACGGTGTCTACTTACCATTTCTCATGAATTAGGGTTCGAACAGTTGTACACCTATACGGATTCTCCAGTATGATGGCAGATATGTAGTTACGGTGTCTACTGACCATTTCTCATGCATTGGGGTTCGAACAGTAGTACACCTGCACGGATTCTCCAGCATGACGGCAGATATGTAATTTCAGTGTCTACTTACCATTCCTCATGTATTAGGGTTCGAACAGTTGTACACCTACACTGATTCTCCTGCACGATGGCAGATATGTGATTACCATATTTACTTACATTTCTTATGCACTGGGGTTCGAACAATCGAACAACTATATGGATTCTCCTGCATGATAGCCGATATGTAATTACGGTGTCTACTTACCAGTTCTCATGCATTAGGGTTCGATCAGTTTTACACCTATATGGATTCTACTGCATGATGGCAGATATGTAACTACGGTGTTTACTCACCATTTCTCATGCATTAGGGTTCGAACACTCGAACGCCGATAGGGATTCTGCTGCATGATGGCAAATATGTAATTACGGTGTCTACTTACCATTTCTGATGCATTAGGGTTCGAACAGCTTTACACCTATATTGATTCCCCTGCATGATGACAGATATTAAATTACGATCTTCACTTACATTTCTCATACATTAGGGTTCGAACACTCGAACACCTATATGAGTTCTCTTGCATGATGGCAGATATGTAATTACGGTGTCTACTTACCATTTCTCATGAATTAGGGTGCGAACAGTTGTACACTTTTACGGATTCTCCTGCTTGATGGCAGATATGTAATTACGGTGTGTATTTACCATTCTCATGCATTAGGGTTCGAATAGTGGTACACCTATACGAATTCTCCTTCATGATGACAGATATGTAATTACAGTGTTTATTTACAATTTCTCATCCATTAGGGTTGGAACGCTCGAACACCTATACGAATTTTCCTGCATGATGGAAGATACGTAATTACGGTGTCTACTTACCATTTCTCATGAATTAGGATTCGAACAGTTGTACACCAGTACGGATTCTCCTACATGATGGCAGATATGTAATTCCGGTGTCTACTTACCATTATCGTGCATTAGGGTTCGAACAGTTGTACACCTATACGGATTGTCCTGCATGATGGCAGATATGTAATTAGGGTGCCTATTTACCATTTCTCTTACATTAGGTTTCGAACAGTTGTATACCTATACGGATTCTCCTGCATGATGGCAGATATGTAATTACGGTGTTTACTTACCATTTCTCTTGCATTGGGTTCGAACACTCGATACTTACCATTTCTCATGCGTTAGGGTTGGAAAACTCGAACACCTATACGAATTCTCCTACATGATGGCAAACATGTAATTATGGTGTCTACTTACCATTTCACATGTATTAGGGTTCGATCAGTTCTACACCTATACGGATTCTCCTGCATGATGGCAGATATGTAATTACGACGTCTACTTACCATTTCCCATGCATTAGGGTTCGAACAGTTGTACACCTATACTGATTCTCTTGCATTATGGCAGATATGTAATTACGGACTTTACTTACATTTCTCATGCATTAGGGTTCGAACACTCGAACTTCTATACGGATTCTCCTGCATGATGGCAGATATGTCATTACGGTGTCTACTTACCATTCACTACAAGAAAAAACACTTTTGGCGACCACCTTTTTTTTTTTTGTCGCAAATAGTCCACTTTCTGCGACCAAAATTTAACTTTTGGCGACTACAATTTTTTAGTCGCGGAAAATCACCCTTTGGCGACCAAAAGAAAAAGTTGGTCACGGAAAGTATACTATTGGCGACCAAAGGCTTTTTTTGGTCGCGGAAGATCACATTTTGGCGACTAAAAAAAAAGTTGGTCACGGAAAGTATACCCTTTGGCGACCAAAAAAAAAGTTGGTCGCGGAAAGTATACTATTAGCGACCAAAAGGCTTTTTTGGTCATGAAGATTACCCTTTGGCGACCAAAAGAAAAGTTGGTCGCGAAAGTATACTATTGGCGACCAAAGGATTTTTGGTCGCGAAGATCACCTTTTGGTGACCAAAAAAAGTTGGTCATGAAAAGTATACTATTGGCGACTAAAAGGCTTTTTGGTCATGAAGATTACCCTTTGGCGACCAAAAAGAAAAGTTGGTCGCGAAAAGTTATGGCGGGATAAATTTTTTAAAAAAGATACTACTATAATTACATACTATTTTTTTTGTTTAGGCATTAAAAGTTTTATAAAATAATAAATAACCCAATTTTTATGGGTTATATATTTTTATTTCCAAATATGAACAAGAAGCATGTAATTGGCAGAGTGGATTGGGTGCATGGTGACTCTTTGGTCAAGAATTCGAGTCTCAGGCGGCACAAAAGAATTACATTTTTTGGGTAAAAGGCGCTGACTTTTGGCGACCAACTTACGTTTGGTCGCTAAAAGTTTACTTTTGGGTAATATGAATTAGACTTTCCGCGACCAAAAAAGTTGGTCGCGAATGGTCACTTTTAGCGACCAAAGGCTTTTTTGGTCGCAGAAAACTATCTGTGACGAGGCTTTAGCAACCAACTCGCGACCAACATATTTTGGTCGCGAAAAGGTTTTAGCGACCAAATATGATACTTTTCGCGACCAAAATGTTGGTCACAGAAAGTGTTTTTTCTTGTAGTGATTTCCCATAAATTAGGGTTCGAATAGTTGTACACCTATATGGATTCTTTTGCGTGATGGAAGATATGTAATTACGGTCTTTACTTACATTTCTCATGCATTATGGTTCGAACACTCGAACGCATATACGGATTCTCCTGCATGATGGCAGATATGTAATTACGGTGTCCACTTACCATTTCTCGTGAATTAGGGTTCAAATAGTTCTACACCTATACGGATTCTCCTACATGATGGCAGATATGTAGTTACGGTGTCTACTTACCATTCTCATGCATTAGGATTCGAACAATGGTACACCAATACGGATTCTCCTACATGATGGCAAATATGTAATTACGGTGTTTACTTACCATTTCTCATGCGTTAGGGTTGGCACACTCGAACACCTATACGAATTCTCCTACATGATGGCAGATTTGTAATTACGGTGTCTACTTACCATTTCTCATGAATTAGGGTTCGAACAGTTGTACACCTATACGGATTCTCCTGCATGATGGCAGATATGTAATTACGGTGTCTACTTACCATTTCTCATGCATTAGGGTTTGAACAGTCGTACCCTATACGGATTCTCCTGCATGATGGCAGATATGTAATTTCGGTGTCTACTTACCATTCTCATGCATTAGGGTTCGAAAATTCGAACACCTATACGGATTCTCCTACATGATGGCAGATATGTAATTACAGTGTCTACTTACCATTTCTCATGAATTAGGGTTCGAACAGTTGTACACCTATACGGATTCTCCTGCATGATGGCAGATATGTAATTACGGTGTCTACCTACCATTCTCATGCATTAGGGTTCGAACACTCGAACACCTATACAGATTCTCCTGCATGCTAGCAGATATGTAGTTACGGTGTCTACTTACCATTTCTCATATATTAGGGTTCAAACAGGTGTACACCTGTACAGATTCTCCTGCGTGATGGACAATATGTAATTACGGTATCTGCTTACCATTCTCATGCATTAGGGTTCGAACCGTTGTACACCTATACGGATTCTCCTGCCTAATGGCAGATATGTAATTACGGTGTCTACTTATCATTTCTCATGCATTAGGGTTCGAACAGTTGTACACCTATACTGATTCTCTTGCATGATGGCAGATATATAATTACGGTCTTTAGTTACATTTCTCATGCATTAGGGTTCGAACACTCGAACGCCTATACAGATTCTCCTGCATGATGGCAGATATGTAATTACGAGGTCTACTTACCATTTCTCATGAATTAGGGTTCGAACAGTTTTACACTTATACGGATTCTTTTGCGTGATGGCAGATCTGTAATGACGATCTTTACTTACATTTCTCATACCTTAGGTTTCAAACACTCGAACGCCTATACGGATTATACTGCATGATGGCAGATACGTAATTACTGTATCTAGTTACCATTTCTCATGAATTAGGGTTCGAATGGTTGTACACCTATACGGATTCTCCTGCATGATGACAGATATGTAGTTACGGTGTCTACATACCATTTATCCTGCATTAGGGTTTGAACAGTTGTACCCTTATACGGATTCTCCTGCATAATGGCAGATATGTAATTACGGTGTTACTTACCATTTCCCATGCATTAGGGTTAAACACATGAACACCTATACGGATTCTCCTGCATGATGGCCGATATGTAATTAGGGTGTCTATTTACCATTTCTCATGCATTAGAGTTCAAAAAGTTGTACACCTATACGAATTCTCCTGCATGATGGCAGATATGCAACTACGGTGTTTACTTGCCATTTCTCATGCATTGGGGTTCGAACACTCGAACACCTATACGGATTTTCCTGCATGATGGCAGATATGTAATTACGGTGTCTACTTACCATTTCTCATGCATTAGGGTCCGAACAGTTGTACACGTATACGGAATCTCCAGCATGATGGCAGATATGTAATTACGGTGTTTACTCACCATTTCTCCTGCATTACGGTTCGAACACTCGAACACCTATAGAGATTCTCCTGCATATGGCAGATATGTAATTACGGTGTCTACTAACCGTTTCTCATGAATTAGGGTTCGAATAATTGTACACCTATACCGATTCTCCTGCATGATGACAGATATGTAATTATGGTGTCTGCTTGCCATTTGTCATGCATTAGGGTTCGAACAATTGTACACCTATACGGATTTTCTTGCATGATGGCAAGTCTGTAATTACGGTGTCTACTTACCATTTCTCATGCATTAGGGTTCGAACAGTTGTGCACCTATACAGATTCTCCTGTATGATGGTAGATATGTAATTACGGTCTTTACTTACATTTCTCTTGCATTTGGGTTCGAACAATCAAACACCTATACAGGTTCTCCTGCATGATGGCAGATATGTAATTACGGTGTCTACTTACCATTTCTCATGAATTAGGGTTCGAACAGTTGTACACCTATACGGATTCTCCCGCATGATGGCAGATATGTAAATACGGTGTCTACATACCATTCTCATGCATTAGGTTTCAAACAGTGGTACACCTATATGGATTCTCCTGCATGATGGCAGATATGTAATTACGGTGTTTACTTACCATTTCTCATGCATTTGGGTAGGAACACTCGAACACCTGTACGAATTCTCCTGCATGATAGCAGATTTGTAATTACAGTGTCTACTTATCGTTTCTCGTGAATTAGGGTTTGAATAGTTGTACACCTATGCAGATTCTCCTGCATGATGGCAGATATGTTGTTACGGTGTCTACTAACCATTTCTCGAGCATTAGGGTTCGAATAGTGGTACACCTGTACGGATTCTCCTGCACGATGGTAGATATGTAATTATGGTGTCTACTTACCGTTCTCATGCATTAGGGTTCGAACGGTTGTACACCTATACGGATTCTCCTCCATGATAGCAGATACGTAATTACAGTGTCTACTTACCATTTCTCATGAATTAGAGTTCGAACAGTTGTACACCTGTGCGGATTCTCCTGCGTGATGGCAGATATGTAGTTACGGTGTCTAGTTACCATTTCTCATGCAGTTGGGTTTGAACAGTTGTACACCTGTACGGATTCTCCTGCACGATGACAGATATGTAATTATGGTGTCTACTTACCCTTTCTCATGCACTATTGTTCAAACAGTTGTACACCTATACGGATTCTCCTGCATGATGGCATATATGTAATTACGGTGTTTACTGACCATTTCTCATGCATTAGTGTTCGAACACTCGAACAACTATACAGATTCTCCTGCATGATGGCAGATACGTAATTACAGTGTCTACTTACCATTTCTTATACATTAAGGTTCGAACAGTTCTACACCTATACGGATTATCCTGCATGATGGCAGATATGTAATTACGGTGTCTACTTATCATTTCTCATGAATTAGGGTTCAAATAGTTGCACACATATACGGATTTTCCTGCATGATGGCAGATATGCAGTTATGGTGTGTACTTACCATTCTCATGCATTAGGATTCGAACAATGGTACACCTATACGGATTCTTCTACATGATGGCAGATATGTAATTACGGTGTCTACTTTCAATTTCTCTTGCGTTACGGTTGGAACACTCGAACAGCGATACGACTTCTCCTACATGATGACAGATTTGTAATTACGGTGTCTACATACCATTTCTCATGAAATAGGGTTCGAACAGTTGTACACCTATACGGATTCTCCTGCATGATGGCAGATATGTAATTACGGTGTCTACTTACCATTTCTCATGAATTAGGGTTTGAACAGTTGTACACCTTTACGGATTCTCCTGCGTGATGGCAGATATGTAAATACGGTGTCTACTTACCATTCTCATGCATTAGGGTTCGAACAGTGGTACACCTATACGGATTCTCCTGCATGATGGCATATATGTAATTACGGTGTTTACTTACCACTTCTCATGCATTAGGGTTCGAACACTCGAACACCTATACAGATTCTCCTGCATGATGGCAGATACGTAATTATAGTGTCTACTTGCCATTTCTTATACATTAGGGTTCGAACAGTTCTACACCTATACGGATTCTCCTGCATGATGGCAGATATGTAATTACGGTGTCTACTTAGCATTTCTCATGAATTAGGGTTCAAATAGTTGTACACCTATACAGATTCTCCTGCATGATGGCAGATATGTAGTTACGGTGTCTACTTACCATTCTCATGCATTAGGAATTGAACAATGGTACACCTATGATGGCATATATGTAATTACGATGTTTACTTACCATTTCTCATGCGTTAGGGATGGAACACTCGAACACCTATACGAATTCTCCTACATGATGGCAGATTCGTAATTATGGTGTCTACTTATCATTTCTCATGAATTAGGGTTCGAACAGTTGTACACCTATACGGATTCTCCTGCATGGTGGCAGATATGTAATCACGGTGTCTACTTACCATTTCTCATTCATTAGGGTTTGAACAGTCGTACCCTATACGGATTCTCCTGCATAATGGCAGATATGTAATTACGGTGTTTACTGATCATTTCTCATGCATTAGGGTTCGAACACTCGAACACCTATATAGATTCTCCTGCATGATGGCAGATACGTAATTATGGTGTCTACTTACCATTTCTCATGCATGAGGGCTCAAACAGTTCTACACCTATACGGATTCTCCCGCATGATGGCAGATATGTTATTACAATGCTTACTTACCATTTCTCATGCATTAGGGTTCGAACAGTTCTACACCTATACAGATTGTTTTGCATGACGGCAGATATGTAATTACGGTGTCTACTTACCATTCTCATGAATTAGAGTTCGAACAGTTGTACACCTGTGCGGATTCTCCTACATGATGGGGGATATGTAGTTACGGGGTCTACTTACCATTTCTCATGCAATAGGGTTCGAACGGTTGTACACCTATACGGATTCTCCTGCATGGTGGCAGATATGTAATTACGGTGTCTACTTACCATTTCTCATGCATTAGGGTTTGAACAATCGTACCCTATACGGATTCTCCTGCATAATGGCAGATATGTAATTACGGTGTTTACTGACCATTTCTCATGCATTAGGGTTCGAACACTCGAACACCTATACAGATTCTCCTGCATGATGGCAGATACGTAATTATGGTGTCTACTTACCATTTCTCATGCATGAGGGCTCGAACAGTTCTATACCTATACGGATTCTCACGCATGATGGCAGATATGTAATTACAATGCTTACTTACCATTTCTCATGCATTAGGGTTCGAACAGTTCTACACCTATACAAATTCTTTTGCATGACGGCAGATATGTAATTACGGTGTCTTCTTACCATTCTCATGAATTAGAGTTCGAACAGTTGTACACCAGTGCGGATTCTCCTACATGATGGCGGATATGTAGTTACGGTGTCTACTTTCCATTTCTCATGCAATAAGGTTCGAACGGTTGTACACTTGTACGGATTCTCGTCCCTGACGGCAGATATGTAATTACGGTGTCTACTTACCATTCTCATGCATTACGGTTCGAACAGTTGTACACCTATACGGATTCTCCTGTACGTTGGCAGATATGTGATTTGGGTGTCTATTTACCATTTCTCATGCATTAGGGTTCGAACAGTTGTATATCTATGCGGATTCTCCTGCATGATTGCAGATATGTAATTACGTTGTTTGCTTAACATTTCTCATGCATTGGGGTTCGAATACTCGAACACCTATACAGATTCTTCTGCATGATGGCACATATGTAATTATGGTGTCTACTTACCATTTCTCATGCACTATGGTTCGAACAGTTGTACACCTATACGGATTCTCCTGCATGACGGCCGATATGTAATTACGGTGTCTACTTACCATTTCACATGCATTAGGCTTCAAACAGTGGTACACCTATTCAGATTCTCCAACATGATGGCGGATATGTAATTACGGTGTTTACTGACCATTTCTCATGCAATAGGGTTCGAACACTCGAACACCTATACAGATTCTCCTACACGATGGCAGATATGTAATTACGGTCTATTTACCATTTCTCGTGCATTAGGGTCCGAACAGTTGTACACCTATGCGGATTCTCCTGCATGATGGCAGATATGTAATTACGGTGTTTACTTACCATTTCTCCTGCATTAGGGTTCGAACACTCGAACACCTGTCCAGATTCTCCTGTATGATGGCAAATATGTAATTACGCTGTCCACTTAAAATTTCTCATAAATTAGGCTTCGAACATTTGTACACATATACGGATTCTATTGCCTGATGGCAGATATGTAATTACGGTGTCTACTTACCATTTCTCATGAATTAGGGTACGAACAGTTGTACAACTATACGGATTCTCCTGCATGATGGCAGATATGTAGTTACGGTGTCTACTTACCATTTCTCATCCATTAGGGTTCGAACAGTTGTACACCTAGCCGGATTCTCCTACATGATGGCATATATGTAATTACGGTGTCTAGTTACCATTCTCATGCATTAGGGTTCGAACAGTTGTACACCTATGCGGGTTCTGCTGCATGATGGCAGATATGTAATTACGGTGTCTACTTACCATTTCTCATGCATTTGGGTTTGAACAGTTGTACATCTATACGGATTCTCCTGAATGATGGCAGATATGTAATAACGGTGTTTACTTACCATTTCTCATGCATTAGGGTTCGATCACTCGAACGCCCATACGGATTCTCCTCTATGATGGCAGATATGGAATTACGGTGTTTACTTACCATTTCTCATGCAGTAGGGTTCGAACAGTTCTACACTCATACGGATTCTCCTGCATGGTGGCAGATATGTAATTACGATGTTTACTTACCATTTCTCACGTATTAGGGTTCGAACACTCGAGCACCTATACAGATTCTCCTGCATGATGGCAGATATATAATTACGGTGTCTACTTGCCATTTCTCATCAATTAGAGTTCGAACAATCGTACACCTATACGGATTGTCCGGTATGATGGAAGATATGTAATTACGGGGTCTACTTACAATTTCTCATGCATTAGGGTTCGAATAGTGGTACACCTATACGGATTCTCTTGTATGATGGCAGATATGTAATTACGGTGTTGACTGCCCATTTCTCATGCATTAGGGTTCGAACACTCGAACGCCTATACATATTCTCTTGCATGATGACAGATATGTAATTAGGGTGTCTACTTACCATTTCTCTTGCATTAGGGTGCGAACAGTTGTACACCTATACGGATTCTCCTACATGATGGCAGATATGTAATTACAGTGTTTACTTACCATTTCTCATGCATTAGGGTTTGAACAGTTGTACACCTATACTGATTCTCCTGCATGATGACAGATATGTAATTACGGTCTTTACTTACCATTTCTCGTGCATTAGGGTTCGAACACTCGAACACCTATACGGATTCTCCTGCATGACGGCAGATATGTGATTACGGTGTCTGCTTACCATTTCTCATGAATTAGGGTTCGAACACTCGAACAGCTATACGGATTCTCCTACATGATGGCAGATATGTAATTACGGTCTTTACTTACCATTTCTCGTGCATTAGGGTTCGAACACTCGAACACCTATACGGATTCTCCTGCATGGCGGCAGATATGTGATTACGGTGTCTACTTACCATTTCTCATGAAATAGGATTCGAACAGTTGTACACCGATACGGATTCTCCTGCATGATGGCAGATATGTAATTACGGTGTTTACTTACCATTTCCCATGCATTCGGGTTGGAACACTCGAACACCTATACAAATTCTCCTGCATGATGGCAGATATGTAATTACGGTGTCTTCTTACCATTTCTCATGAATTAGGGTTGAAATAGTTGTACACGTATACGGATTCTCCTTCATTGCCATGGCCCGAGCCCGCCCCTATGGGTTAAGGACATAACCGGCCAGTAATCCTACGATTACCTACGGCCTCAAAACAAAACAGACATAACTCGCCAGAGTGAAGGGGCCAAACGGAAGCAGAAATTTAAAACTTTATTCGTAGAGCCGTGCTTATATGCACATCAAACAAACTATACTCATATGCGTTTATAACCCATATCAAAAGTATGGTAGCATAAACTTCTTTACAAACAGGATCATCTAAACTGAGCCAATCCATAACAGACTATATACAAATGTACACAAAACCCTTGCCAACCAGACAAAATATAATTACATAACAAAATGGCAAAGGTGGGTCTCGTACGTGAGACATAAGGCTGACTCTCCAAAACTTATGTTGTTTCCGGCAGACTTCACTGGGGCTGGGTTTGGACTTCCCGCGGCTCACCTACACACACATGAATGAGCATGAGCGATAGCCCAGTGAATAATATCAAAGATAGAAATTACATAACAATTGTAGAACAACAGGTTCCAAACGGCCTCGGGCCCATTTCATATTTCTATTTAACAGATATATAACTACACGAATTTCAATCAAGTGACTTGTAGTTTCAACGTTCTGGCCTTTGGCCCATTCAGATTTCCATTTATGTCAAAACGGCCTTTGGCCCACTCATTTATGTCAAAACGGCTTTCGGCCAGATTATTTATCTCAAAACGGCCCTCGGCCTGTTTATTCTCATCAAACGGCCTTTGGCCCACTTATTCATGTCAAAATGGCCTTCGGCCTATACAT
This sequence comes from Camellia lanceoleosa, assembly GCA_025200525.1. NCBI lineage: Eukaryota > Viridiplantae > Streptophyta > Magnoliopsida > Ericales > Theaceae > Camellia > Camellia lanceoleosa. The sequence continues at coordinate 67,725,702 of CM045772.1, read as the reverse complement.
TCGTGTGAAAACGGCCTTCGGCCCATACATTCATGTCAAAACGGCCTTCGGCCCATACATTCATGTCAGAACGGCCTTCGGCCCACTCATTCATGTCAAAACGACCTTTGGTCCATTCATATGTGTCAAATCGACCTTCGATCCATTCATATAAGTCAAAACAACCTTCGGTCCGTTCAATTCTATTAAAACGACCTTTGGTCCATTTATGTTTATCAAAACGACCTCTGGTCCATTCATTTATTCATATCAGACTTTTGTCCACAATCCCAATTAGAAACTCATAAAGCTCATAAGGGAATAAACAATTGGACATTCACAAGCATTTGAATATTGATATTACTCATAGTGATCGGCTTGTGGATTTCCCCTGGAGCTTGACCCTACATATTTCCTGAACACAAAAGGGTCACTAATAGTTCAATCCGTTCTTTAATTCACATATTCCTCTTTAGGCTTTATCTTTATCTCGTTAATTCATTTACGACGCTTAACACATGCCTAAGAGTGCTTACACGTGAAAGAGAATGGAAAAGCGAACCTAATGCAAAAGCAATTTGAAAACAGGTTCCTGCTCGAAAGCATCAACTTCCGCCGGCGGATCCTTAAGGCCTACAAAAGTACTGGTTGCATGAAAATTACGCTCGACCGTGAGTTATGGCGCTCGAGCGGAAGGTCTATCTATAAATGCTCCCCGCTCGAGCATGGACTATACCGCTCGAGCGTACATCCAACTCTGCAAAAAGTGTTAGGAGCACGAAATTTGTGCTCGAGCGGAGGTATCCCCGCTCAAGCGGACACCAAAATTCTGGAAATTCCAAATCATGTTCTTGAGCTCCAATTCAAATTTCCAGCCACAATACTTGCATGCAATGGCTCAAATCTCAAACATAATCATACCAACATGGTACCAATGCAAGATTATAACATTATGGAGCTCAATTTCTTGGTTTATCTACATGCATGTCCCAAAATATGTCAAACTCATTAACAATGTACAAATTCATGCATTTGAGCTCCCATTCTCATAATATGTACATGCATGTGATGAATTGGCTACATTCTCAACTTAAATGCATGATTGGTGATCAAAACATGAGGTTCAACTACAATTTACATGGATCACACACATTTGTGCTCAAACATGCAATTTTAAAGTAATTTCTTACATGCATGCACATATTAAGCTTCAATTCAACAAAACTAGCCCAATTTCATTTCAATCCCTTTATGATCAAACCAATCCATGTTCTTGACTCTCTTTCAAGCTTGAGTTCACAAGATAATAATTAAAATGCATGAATTACTCACCAAGGAGTTTAATCTTCACAATCTATGGCAATTCTTGTGTTATCTCCAATGCATGCAAGGATCAAAAGCAAAACTTAGATTTTCTCCCCTTTCTCTCTCTAATAGCCGACCGTCTCCCTTTTTCTCTTAGAGTTGATCAGCAAAGTCCATGTAAAGGGGAAGGAAATAAGGCTTATAATATAGCCCCACTCACAATATTAGTGTAACATAAATTAATTGAGCAATTTGGCACTATTCATCAATTTAATCGACTTAATCTAACCCGAATATATTTTTCAATTAAATTTCATCATAGGCTCTAAAAATTATGCCAATTCCAATGGCGTAACCAATTTCGGGTTCGGTGGCCGATAAGGCCCTCAATTTAATTTCCAAAGCAGATTATTCAAACAGGTATTCCTATGGTGAACAGATAGAATTCCAAAATCACATAGATTCACATAATGGCACACAAAATCATATCAATATAGGTAATCATATACGTATTTGGGACCAATTAACATAATACAGAACAGGGGTATCACATGCATGATGGCAGATATGTAATTACGGTTTCTACTTACTATTTCTCACGCATTAGGGTTCGAACAGTTGTACACCTATACAGATTCTCCTGCATGACGGCAGATATGTAATTACGGTGTTACTTACCATTTCTCATGCATTAGGGTTCGAACACTCGAACAGCTATACGGATTCTCCTGCATGATGGCAGATATGTAATTACGGTGTTTACTTTCCATTTCTCATGCATTAGGGTTTGAACACTCGAACAGCTATACGGATTCTCCTGCATGATGGCAGATATGTAATTACGGTGTTTACTTTCCATTTCTCATGCATTAGGGTTCGAACACATGAACACTTATACGGATTCTCCTACATGATGGCAGATATATAATTAGGGTGTCTGTTTACCATTTCTCATGCATTAGGGTTCGAACAGTTGTACACTTATACAGATTCTCCTGCATGATGGCAGATATGTAATTACGATATTTACTTACCATTTCTCATGCATTAGGGTTCGAACACTCGAACACCTGTATGGATTCTTCGGCATGACGGCATATATGTAATAACAGTATCTACTTACCATTTCTCATGAATTAGGTTCGAACAGTCGTACACCTATACAGATTCTCCTACATGATGGCAGATATGTCATTATGGTGTCTACTTACCATTTCTCATGCATTAGGGTTCGAACAGTGGTACACCTATTCGGATTCTCCTGCATGATGGCAGATATGTAATTACGGTGTTTGCTGACCATTTCTCATGCATTAGGGTTCGAACACTCGAACACCTATACAGATTCTCCTGTATGATGGCAGATATGTAATTACGGTGTCTACTTACCATTTCTCATGCATTAGGGTTCGAACAGTTGTACACCTATACGGATTCTCCTACATGATGGTAGATATGTCATTATGCTGTTTACTTACCATTTCTCATGCATTAGGGTTCGAACACTCGAACACCTATACGGATTCTCCTGTATGATAAAAGATATGTGATTACGGTGTCCACTTACCATTTCCCATAAATTAGGGTTCGAACAGTTGTACACCTATACGGATTCTCCTGCATGATGGAAGATATGTAGTTACGGTGTCTACTTACCATTTCTCGTGCATTAGGGTTCGAACAGTAGTACACCTGTACGGATTCTTCTGCATGATGGCAGATATGTAATTACGGTGTCTACTTACCATTCTCACGCATTAGGGTTCGAACACTCGAACAGCTATACGGATTCTCCTACATGATGGGAGATATGTAATTACGGTATTTATTTACCATTTCTCATGCATTAGGGTTCGAACAGTTCTACACCTATACGGATTCTCCTGCATGATGGGAGATATGTAATTACGGTATTTATTTACCATTTCTCATGCATTAGGGTTCGAACAGTTCTACAACTATACGGATTCTCCTGCATGATGACAGATATGTAATTATGATGTTTACTTACCATTTCTCACGCATTGGGGTTAGAACACTCGAGCACCTATACGGATTCTCCTGCATGATGGCAGACATGTAATTACGGTGTCCACTTTGCATTTCTCATGAATTAGGGTTCGAACAGTCGTACACCTATACGGATTCTCCTGCATGATGGCAGATATGTAATTACGATGTCTACTTAACATTTCTCATGCATTGTGGTTCGAATAGTGGTACACCTTTACGGATTCTCCTGCATGATGATAGGTATATAATTACGGTGTTTACTGACCATTTCTTATGCATTAGGGTTCGAACACCTGAACACTTATACAGATTCTCCTACAAGATGGCAGACATGTAATTGCGGTGTCTACTTACCATTTCTCATGCATTAGGGTTCGAACAGTTGTCCACCTTTATGGATTCTCCTGCATGATGGTAGTTGTGTAATTACGGTGTTTATTTACCGTTTCTCATGCATTAGGGTTCGAACACTCGAACACCGATACAGATTCTCCTGCATGATGGCAGATATGTAATTACGGTGTCCACTTACCGTTTCTCATGAAATAGGGTTCGAACAGTTATACACATATACGGATTTTCTTGTATGATGGCAGATATGTAATTACGGTGTTTACTTACCATTTCTCATGAATTAAGGCTCGAATAGTTGTATACCTATACGGATTCTTCTGCATGATGACAGATATGTAATTACGGTGTCTACTTACCATTTCTCATGCATTAGGGTTCGAACAATTGTACACCTATATGGATTCTTCTGCGTGATGGCAGATATGTAATTATGGTGTTACTTAACATTTCTCATGCATTAGGTTCGAACACTCGAACAGCTATACGGATTCTCCTGCATGATCGCAGATATGTAATTACGGTGTTTACTTCCGTTTCTCATGCATTAGGTGTACACCTATATGATGGCGAATATCTTGATTTGGTCTTACTTACCATTTCTCATGCATTAGGATTTGAACACTCGAACACCTATAAGGATTCTCCTGCATGATGGCAGATACGAAATTACGGTGTCTACTTACCATTTCTCATGAATTAGGGTTTCAACAGTTGTACACCTATACGGATTCTCTTGCAAGATGACAGATATGTAATTACGGTGTCCAGTTACCATTCTCATGCATTAGGGTTCGAATAGTGGTACACCTATGCGGATTCTCCTGCATGATGGCAGATATGTAGTTACGGTGTCTACTTTACATTTCTCATGCATTAGGGTTGGAACACTCGAACACCTATACGAATTCTCCTGCATGATGGCAGATATGTAATTCCGGCTTCTACTTTCCATTTGCCATGAATTAGGGTTCGAACTGTTGTACATCTATATGGATTCTCCTGCATGATGGCAGATTTGTAGTTACGGTGTCTACTTACCATTTCTCATTCATTAGGGTTCGAATAGTTGTACACCTATTCGGATTCTCTTGCATGATGGCAGATATGTAATTACAGTGTTTGCTGACCATTTCTCATGCATTAGGGTTCGAACACTCGAACACCTATACAGATTCACCTGTATGATGGCAGATATGTAATTACGGTGTCTACTTACCATTTCTCATGCATTAGGGTTCGAACAGTTGTACACCCATACGGATTCTCCTACATGATGGCAGATATGTCATTACGCTCTTTACTTACCATTTCTCATGCATTAGGGTTCGAACACTCGAACACCTATACGGATTCTCCTGCATGATAGAAGATATGTAATTACGGCGTCCACTTACCATTTCCCATAAATTAGGGTTCGAACAGTTGTACACCTATACGGATTCTCCTGCATGATGGAAGATATGTAGTTACGGTGTGTACTTACCATTTCTCGTGCATTAGGGTTCGAACAGTAGTACACCTGTACGGATTCTTCTGCATGATGGCAGATATGTAATTACGGTGTCTACTTACCATTCTCATGCATTAGGGTTCGAACACTCGAACAGCTATACGGATTCTCCTACATGATGGCAGATATGTAATTACGGTATTTATTTACCATTTCTCATGCATTAGGGTTCGAACAGTTCTACACCTATACGGATTCTCCTACATGATGACAGATATGTAATTATGATGTTTACTTATCATTTCTCACGCATTGGGGTTCGAACACTCGAGCACCTATACGGATTCTCCTGCATGATGGCAGGCATGTAATTACGGTGTCCACTTAGCATTTCTCATGAGTTAGGGTTCGAACAGTAGTACACCTATACAGATTCTCCTGCATGATGGCAGATATGTAATTACGGTGTCTACTTACCATTTCCCATGCATTGTGGTTCGAATAGTGGTACACCTATACGGATTCTCCTACATGATGATAGGTATATAATTACGGTGTTTACTGACCATTTCTCATGCATTAGGGTTCGAACACTCGAACACCTATACAGATTCTCCTGCATGATGGCAGACATGTAATTGTGGTGTCTACTTACCATTTCTCATGTATTAGGGTTCGAACAGTTGTCCACCTTTACGGATTCTCCTGCATGATGGTAGATATGTAATTACGGTGTTTACTTACAGTTTCTCATGCATTAGGGTTCGAACACTCGAACACCGATACGGATTCTCCTGCATGATGTCAGATATGTAATTACGGTGTCCACTTACCATTTCTCATGAAATAGGGTTCGAACAGTTGTACACATACACGGATTCTCTTGCATGATGGCAGATATGTAATTACGGTGTCTACTTACCATTTCTCATGAATTAAGGCTCGAACAGTTGTACACCTATACGGATTCTCCTGCACGATGGCAGATATGTAATTACGGTGTCTACTTACCATTTCTCTTGCTTTAGGGTTCGAATACTCGAACACCTATAAGGATTCTCTTGCATGATGGCAGATATGTAATTACGGTGTCCACTTTCCATTTCTCATGAATTAGGATTCGAATAGTTTGACGCATATGCGGATTCTCGTGCTTGATGGCAGATATGTAACTACGGTGTATACTTACCATTTCTCATGAATTAGGGTTCGAACAGTTGTACACCTATACGGATTCTCCTGCATGATAGCAGATATGTAGTTACGGTGTCTACTTACCATTTCTTATGCATTAGTTTTCGAACAGTTGTACACCTGTACGGATTCTCCTGCATCATGGCAGATATGTAATTACGGTGTCTACTTACCATTCTCATGCATTAGGGTTCGAACAGTTGTACACCTATACAGATTCTCCTACATGATGGCAGATATGTAATTACGTTGTCTACTGACCATTTCTCACGCATTAGGGTTCGAACAGTTGTACATCTATACTGATTCTCAAGCATGATGGCAGATATGAAATTACGACCTTTACTTACCTTTTCTCATCCATTAGGGTTTGAACACTCGAACACATAGACGGATTCTACTGCATGATGGCAGATATGTGATTGCGGTGTCTACTTACCATTTCTCACGAATTAGGGTTCGAACAGTTATACACCTATACGGATTCTTCTGCATGATGGCCGATATGTAATTACGTTGTCTACTTACCATTCTCATGCATTAGGGTTCGAACAGTGGTACACCTATACGGATTCTCCTGCAAGATGGCAGATATGTAATTACGGTGTCCACTTACCATTTCTCATGAATTAGGGTTCGAATAGCTGTACACGTATATGGATTCTCCTGCATGATGGCAGATATGTAATTACGGTGTTACTTACCATGTCTCATGGATTAGGGCTCGAACAGTTGTACAGCTATACGGATTCTCCTGCACCATGGCAGATATGTAATTAGGGTGTCTGTTTACCATTTCTCATGCATTAGGTTTCGAACAATTGTACACCTATACGGATTCTCCTGCATGATGACAGATATGTAATTACGGTGTTTACTGACCATTTCTCATGCATTAGGGTTCGAGCAGGTGTACACCTATACGGATTCTCCTGCATCATGACAGATATGTAATTACGGTGTCTACTGACCAGTTCTCATGCATTAGTGCTCGAACAGTTGTAAACCTATACGGATTCTCCTGCATGATGGCAATTATGTCGTTACGGTGTTTACTTACCATTTTTCATGCATTAGGGTTCGAACACTCAAACACCTATACGGATTCTCCTGCATGATGGCAGATATGTAATTACGTTGTCTACTTACCATTTCTCATGCATTAGGGTTCGAACAGTTGTACATCTATACGGATTCTTCTGCATGATGGCAGATATGTAATTACATTGTCTACTTACCATTTCTCATGCATTAGGGTTCGAACAGTTGTACACCTATACGGATTCTCCTGCATGATGGCAGGTATGTCATTACGGTATTCACTTACCATTTCTCATGCAATAGGGTTCGAACACTCGAACACCTATTCGGATTCTCCAGCATGATGGCAGATATGTAATTATGCTATTTACATACCATTCCTCATGCATTAGGGTTGGAACACTCGAACACTATACGAATTCTCCTGCATAATGGCAGATATGTAATTACGGTGTCTACTTGCCATTTCTCATGAATTAGGGTTCGAACAGTTGTACACGTATACGGATTCTCCTACATGATGGCTGATATGTATTTATGGTGTTACTTACCATTTCTCATGCATTAGGGTTCGAACACTCGAACAGCTATACGGATTCTCTTGCATGATGGCAGATATGTAATTACGGTGTTTACTTTCTATTTCTCATGCATTAGAGTTCGAACACTTGAACACCTATACGGATTCTCCTGCATGCTGGCAGATATGTAAATCGGGTGTCCGTTTCCTATTTTCTCATGCATTAGGGTCCAAACAGTTCTACGCCTATACGGATTTTCGTGCGTGGTGGCAGATATGTAATTACAGTTTTTACTTACAATTTCTCATTCATTAGGGTTCGAACACTCGAATACCTATACGGATTCTCTTGCGTGATGGCAGATATGTAATTACAGGGTGTACTTACCATTTCTCATGAATTAGGGTTCGAACAGTCGTACACCTATACGAATTCTCCTATATGATAGCAGATATGTCGTTACGTTGTCTACTTACCATTTCTCATGCATTACGGTTTGAACAGTTGTACACCTATACGGATTCTCTTCCACGATGGCAGATATGTAATTAGGGTGTCTACTTACCATTTCTCATGAATTAGGGTTCGAACAGTCGTGCACCTATACGGATTCCCCTGCATGGTGGCAGATATGTAATTACGGTGTCTACTTACCATTTCTCATGCGTTAGCGTTCGAATAGTGGTACACCTATACGGATTCTCCTGCATGATGACCGGTATGTAATTACGGTGTTTACTGACCATTTCTCATGCATGAGGGTTTGAACACTCGAACACCTATACAGATTCTCTTGCACGATGACAGATATGTAATTACGGTGTCTACTTAGCATTTCTAATGCATTACAGTTCGAAGAGTTGTACACCTATACGGATTCTCCTGCATGATGGTAGATATGTAACTATGGTGTTTAGTTACCATTTCTCTTACCTTAGGGTTCGAATACTCGAACACCTATACGGATTCTCCTGCATGATGGCAGATATGTAATTACAGTGTTACTTACCATTTCTCATGCATTAGGGTTCGAACACTCGAACAGCTATACGGATTCTCTTGCATGATGGCAGATACGTAATTACGGTGTTTACTTTCCATTTCTCATGCATTAGGGTTCGAACAATTGAACACCTATACGGATTCTCCTGCATGATGGCAGATTTGTAATTAGGGTGTCTGTTTACCATTTCTCATGCATTAGGGTTCGAACAGTTGTACACCTATACGGATTCTCCCGCACGATGGCAAATATGTAATTACGGTGTTACTTACCATTTCTCACGCATTAGGGTTCGAACACTCGAACACCTATACGGATTCTCCTGCATGATGGCAGATATGTAATTACGGTGTCTGTTTACTATTTATCATGCATTAGGGTTCGAACAGTTGTACCCCTATACAGATTCTCTTGCATGATGGCAGATATGTAGTTACGGTGTTTACTTACCATTTCTCATGCATTTGGGTTCGAACACTCTAACACATATACGGCTTCTCCTGCATGACGGCAGATATGTAATTACGGTGTCTACTTACCATTTCTCACGAATTAGGGTTCGAACAGTCGTACACCTATACGGATTCTCCTACATGATGACGGATATGTAATTACGGTGTCTATTTCCCATTTCTCATGCATTAGGGTTCGAACAGTTGTACACATATACGGATTCCCTTGCATGATGACAGATTTGTAATTACGGTGTCTACTTACCATTTCTCATGAATTAGGGTTCAATTAGTGGTACACGTATACGGATTCTCCTCATGATGGCAGACTTGTAATTACGGTGTTACTTACCATTCCTCATGCATTATGGCTGGAACAGTTGTACAGCTATACGGATTCTCCTGCAAGATGGCAGATATGTAGTTATGGTGTTACTTACCATTTCTCATGCGTTAGGTTCGAACACTCGAATAGCTATACAGATTCTCTTGCATGATGGTAGATATGTAATTACGGTGTTTACTTTCCATTTCTCATGCATTAGGGTTCGAACAATTGAACACCTATACGGATTCTCCTGCATGATGGCAGGTATGTAATTACGGTGTCTGTTTACCATTTCTCATGCATAGGGGGTTTGAACAGTTGTACACCTATACGGATTCTCCTGCATGATGGCAGATATGTAATTACGGTGTTTACTTACCATTTCTCATGCATTTGGGTTCGAACACTCTAACACCTATACGGCTTCTCCTGCATGACGGCAGATATGTAATTACGGTGTCTACTTACCATTACTCACGAATTAGGGTTCGAACAGTCGTACACCTATACGGATTCTCCTGCATGATGGCGGATATGTAATTGCGGAGTCTGTTGACCATTTCTCATGCATTAGAGTTCGAACAGTTGTACACATATACGGATTCCCTTGCACGATGGCAGATATGTAATTACGGTGTCTACTTACCATTTTTCGTAAATTAGGGTTCGAATAGGTGTACACCTGTACGGATTCTCCTGCATGATGGCAGATATGTAGTTACAGTGTCTACTTACCATTTCTCATGCATTAGGGTTGAAACAGTTGTACACCTGTACGGATTCTTCAGCATGATGGCAGATATGTAATTACGGTGTCTACTTACCATTCTCATGCATTAGATTTCGAACAGTTGTACACCTATACAAGTTCTCCTGCATGATGGCAGATATGTAATTATGGTGTCTACTTACCATTTCTCATGAATTAGGGTTCGAACAGTTGTACACCTATACTGATTCTCGTACATGACGGCAGATATGTAATTACGGTCTTTACTTACCATTTCTCATGCATTAGGGTTCGAACACTCGAACACCTATACAGATTCTCCTGCATGATGGCAGGTATGTAATTACGGTGTTTAATTACTGTAATAAGTCCGCGAAGGATCTCGCTACAGTTCGGACTCGAATTGTGTCACGGTTCTTAATCTGAACCAAAGAGTCCAAATCTGGCAAATTGTTTTGAGAAAATAGATTTTTTGAAAGAAGTGCCAAGCATTGACTGCTTTGCCAGATACAGAGTCGCCACCTAAATATTTTATTTTGGGAAATTTAGGAAACCCTGGCTCGTGCCTAAGGCCACGTGTCCGTCATCACCAAAGTTGCCTCAGCTCGGGAACTTGGGTACGATTGGGGAAGGTCACTTTGTGAGCACCCCCGCTCGTCCGATCAAAGATCGGCCTCTACTAACCATGATATCTAGTTTTGAAAACATTATGTGTTCTTATTTCGATTATTAGCCTAGATTTACTATGTGTTGCGCACAGCATACAAGTATAGACTGGGTCGCCTGAATTGGAACGAAACATTTCACGTTTGTTTTTAAAAGATGGTTTGCTACTCGCAAGTAGGCTTAAAATGCAGCTTTGCCACCCTCGGGTGGGCTTAGAAAACATGGTTTTGCCACTATCTAGTGGGCTTAAAATTCACAGTTAATGATTCGTTCCAATCTAAGTAACCCAACCTTCACCCACAGGTATTCTGGCAGATATATCACATATGCACATAGCCTCATGGTAAGCATGCTATTCATGCCAGTCACTCACACGCATGCAAGGATGCTAAAGCATAGAACTTACCGAGTACTCCAAGCCAAAACAGAAGCTAATTAGAAATCCATGCATGATCCTAATTATACAGAAATCCCTAAAGCAACACATGCAAAAATGCAACTATAGCAGGCTCGACTATTCTAAACATGGCATATGTGATGCAACAGTTAGCAAGTATTTAATTTGGAATTGAAATACAGATGCAGTTAGTATGGTGCGCCGAGCCCGGTGCATGCAAAACAGATGAATGAATGCAAACATGCTATCATGCTGTATGCTAATTGAAACATGCCCTAATCTAACCATCATAAGCTGGTAAATAAAAGGGAGAAAGACGTGGGGTTGGAAGACATACATCACACGCACGCACACTTATTACAACATTACCCTCGCACGGAGGGTCCGAATAAATAATTTACAGTCCCGAATGAATAGTTACAGTCTGAATAAATACAAAATCCTATTTAATTAACAAATTTAACTAGGAAAGTGATAAACTAGCATGCGAGCTAGGGACTGCCTCGACTTTGCTCCAGATGATGGACGATGCATGTTCGGGTTGCCTTGCGCGGAAATCCACTGCGACACCCCAATTAGCCTTTGTTTGCAGTTTATGCTCGGAATTTTGTGCAAAGCTCTGAAAGGCTGTTTATTCTTGATTTGCTGCAACAGAGAGCAAGAATAGGGCATAGCAATGTATTTTCACGTATATATGCATGCCTCGATTCTCGTGCCACCAATCACGCATTTCGATGCATAATGGCCGAGGAGTCGAATTGCACAACTCAATATGGAATGAATGCACATGAAAACACAACAAGGCCTAAACTCCATCGTAGATAATCCGGAGTGTCGGCGATTGGGGAATTGAGACATGTTCCGTCACTCGGAGTACGAAACGTACCTCGTTTCTCGTGCTTGGGCTAACTCCTATCCCAAACACAATGCAATATGCATGACATGCATGAATGCAACTAAGATACAACCTAACATGCACAATGCTAATGGCATACACGATGCACAAGGTAACATGGCATACACAATGCGCTAACATATAACCTAGCATACACAATGCTATGAAATGAAATGGCATACACAACGCATAATGGACTTACACCAACACAAGTGGACCTTAGCCACACTCATGTAGGAGGCCATAAGATGGAAATGAGACACTTGACATGCGTGCACGCGTGCACGCAAACCGAGGACTGAACCTAGGGTATAAATGTCACTCTAACAAGGCATGGCAAGGCATGGGATATGGCATACAAACATGCAAATTTCAGCGCTAAAATGTGATGCTAAACAGCCCCGAAATATAGAAACATGGCACCCGATGCACGAGATCAACCCCGAAACTTAAAACTAGGCACATGGAATGGCTTATAGCTATACAAAGCATGCACTATTTGACCATGAGACCTAAAGACAGAACCAAGGCAATCTCAAAACATGCACACTTCCAGTTTAAGACATGGCCAGAAGATGCTAGCAAGATGGCCTAACATAGCATGCAATTTTGACTATCAAACATGGATTACATGGCAAGTACATGAAGCAAGTGAGCACTCACCAAACTAGAAAAAATCAGTGAACTAAACATGCCAAAATATGCCCAAATAAACACTGATATGCAACCATGGCATGCAAAAATGATGAGTTACTTTAGAGGATCATGCAAGGAGCTATTAAGCACATACAAGATAGACACTTAGCATGGCATAAAAAACTCTAAAAATCAAATATGATAGTCCCAAAACTCACCAAATTGACTCTGAAATGTGACTTCAAAGCATGCAAGATAGGGTCTCTTTGGAAGGCCAAAATGACCACCAAACAAGTCAAGGTGAGAGGAGGTCACCCCCCTCTGATTTGGAGGCTCAAAATAGCATCAAAGCCACTGGAAATCCACTGGATTCCAATTTCTAGAAGACCAATCAAAGCATGCAACAAAAGCTTAGGTGTAAGGCTCAAAATAGGAGATAGTCAAGCATATAAGGGAACATATGACCTTAAAAAAAAATGGAACCTTAATAAAACATGAAGATGATGTTAAAAAAAGACTTTTCCCAGTTTATAATAGCTCTCAAAAATGAACACAAGCAGGGCTAATCTATCATGCAAAAATGGCCCTAAAAGAGAGAATAGAGACAAGGTACAGAAGCTGGCCTCAAATTGCAAAGATCCCTTCAACAAAGTTGAAGAGGGGCTCAAAACATGGCACTTTACAATTTACATCAAGCCACAAAAATGAACACAAGTGAAGCAAAACTATCATGCAAGAAAAAGGCCTAAAAGAGGGATAATAGGCAAGTGGTAGCTTCTGGCCTCAAATAGAGGAGAGCCCTTCAACAATGTTGAAGAGGGTCTCCAAACAAGATATTTTACAGTTTATGACCAAGTCCAAAACAGCCCAGAAATAAGCCTAAAATGCTATGCAAAAATAGGCCTAAAAGAGAGTTAAAGAGGCAAGTGATAGTAGGAGACCACAACCAACAAGAGGTCCTTGATCAAACATGAAAAGGAACTCAAAATATGACTATTTCCAGTTTCGGTCAGAGCCCAAAAATGTAAGAAAGTATGGCTTAGATATGGAACAAAATAGAGCAAGAAAGAGGGAAAAGGAGACTCACCCTTGTAGCCTAGGTCTTCAACAGCTTTTGGTCCAAGAAATGGTGCTCCTAGCCTCTAGAAATGGCCTTCAAGTTGCTGGAATGGAGTGAGGAGGTGTGGTGCTATGGGTTGGTGTAGAAATGGTCAAGAACCAAGGGTGTTTTGAGGGTTGGAAGAGAGGGAGAGGGAGGGGTGTATGCAAGAGCTCCAAAGGGTTTTTGTAACCCTTCAAAATGAGCTGGGGGGCTGGTTATATAGGCAAAGGAGTGGAGGAAAGGGGGGGAAAATGAAATTCAAATTTCCCCCCCAAAAGACCCCCCAGATACAGGATTTGGGGGGAAAAGGAGGGCATAGCTGGAAGGAACAGGGTGTGGGGGTCATGGCCAGCCAGGTTCAGAGGGTTCAGGTGGCCGGTCGGCCAAGGTCAAAAGGTTCAATCAAGAAAAGCTGGCCGGCCACCCATATTGGTGGCCTCCCATGTTTGCACAACACAACCATGTTGTCAAAAACTGGAAAAAGTGAATCAGGAGAGAGAAAACCCAACTTTTTAGAGGGGTTCAAAAGGGTCAGGATGAATTGCTGGCCGGCCATGACATATTGGTGGACTCCCAAGTGTGTACAACACAAATATGTGGTTGAGGGTCAAAGATAGTGGCCCGGGAATGGTTGACATCAGCTTTTTAGCGAGGAAAACGGGCGACGGAGAGCGATGAGGGAACAAAGCTGGTCTTCAGAACAATTGCTGGCCTCCCACCCTTCTATAACCTTCATAACAATGAAAATAAGGTCTCCACCAAAATGAACCCAAACCGATGCAAAACGAAGGTTCGGGGGCCAAAACGCGTAGCCCGGGGCCCTGAAAACTGACTGTTAAGTACCAGAAGTGGCGTTCGACCACGAAGTTGGTCTCTCGAGCCTCAGTGTCCCTCAAAAGGGAGTAAATTAGATGCATGCCAAAAATCGGAGCAAACGGAGGTGGGTAAGCGGTCCCAAACCGAGGCATGTGGCCGACGGCTCCGAAAATCGAGAACCGGGCTCCAAACGGGAAAAATGGCCTACGACCACGAAACGTAGCCTACGGCCACTGAGAGATGGTCTACTAGACCTCTCCCTCCCTTCGGGAAGAGAAGACAGAGAAAACAAGGCCTGGTTTGCAAACCGAGGCTGAAGCTTCTGAACGAGCACAATATGCAACATCACCAAGCGCTCAATCAGTGACGTCTGAGTCTTAAGGTCGGTCAAAAATGGGGTGTCTCTGATTGCCCTCTTTGTAACTTCGGAAGTCAAGAAGTGACTGGAGTGAATGTCAAAGCCCAGAGACGACCCATTTTTGACAACGCCGAAGACTTTGAAAAACATATGAGATGAACAGAGAAACATGCCCGCAGGCAGGGGGCAAAATGCAAAGCGAAATGCACAAAGCCGGATGTAACTCAATGATCATGCGAGGCAGCAAGCTGTAATGAAGCAAATATTCACAATAGGTGCAACAGTTTTAAGCAAGGATGCAAAGAAAAACTACATTTCATGCAGCTGAAGAATGCGGAGAATGATTGGATTCTCGCTACGTCTCACACGGAGAAGATACGATACCTGCGCGATTCGTCTGGTCGCACTAGCTTCAAATGAACCGTACATACAATATCGTGCCTGCAAAAGAATGAAACTTAACAAGCACAACCTGATTAGCAACATATGTTCAGTGTGATATCAAGCGTAGACAAATGCAGTGTTAATAGGTGAGTGCATCGCAACGCGCGAAGCGACGTGCGTGACAACGCAAGTTTAAGCATGAAGGCATGACAATATCGAGGAAACGTGCATAACAATGCAAGTATACGCATGAGAATGCAAGTTACGTGCATAAGTGTAAACTAGAATGCACATTTGTCCCAAAACAACGAGCAAAGCAATGCGCGTTTCTGCGAGGGCGACTCGATCGCGGCCTCCGATTCACCTCCCGGAGTGGTCACAATATGTTCAAAAAGGATACACTTTGCTTTCGGCGAGTAATGATGAAACACACATTGAAAACTAGAGTTGAAGTCCCGGCGGAGCGATTTCGCGACGGGAAGTGCACTTTTCTTGTACTTTTTAGGTCCCGGGGACTCCAATCATCACCAAAATTTGCAGAGAGCTTGGAGGCCACCTTGGGAACACCACCGGCCAGTTTTATGCCAGGGGGGAGGCCACCGGCCAGGGGTAAGGGAGAGGGGTGGCCGGCCTGCCAGAAAAGGTGGCCAGCCGGCCACCTAGCCTAGATTCGGGGCATTTTTGACTTTTCACCCTCATTTCTTTAAATCCATTTGGCCAAATCATTTTTCCTCATAACTCCAGCTCCGAAAACACCTTCTCTACCTTTCCAAACCATTTTCTCTCTCAGATCTGTGCTCTATACGCGTTTTCCAACGCCCCACGTAAGTTGTTTTCGCAAAAACTTTCAATTCTCTTCACTTTGAACCGATTAAATTTTGATATCGTGGCTTCTTTTCTCATTTTCACCACTTGAGGTAAGTTTGTCTCAACATTTGGAAGATTTTCTCGGGAGTTGACTTTTGTTGACTTTTTCATTTCCCGAGAGTTGACTTTCGTTGACTTTTTCCAATTTCGGCTCATTTTGCTCCTTTTTGCAGATTTTTCGAGATGGCTGGTCATTTCCCTTATGGCGGAGGTCTTCCAGGTGCTGGGGGTGAGCCGGATATCATGTCCTTGCCCCCGAGAGTTCGGCCGTTTGATCCCGAGAGGTATCATCCTCAGGAGCACATCCTTCCGCGGGCGGTTTTCTACCATTTCACTGACTTTGATGAGCGAGCGCCTGTAGATCTACTACTGCGGGAGCCAGAGTCTCACCTCTCTCATGAGGCACCTGAGGTATTTACTCCACTTTTACATTTTCTGCAATGTATTCTACATTTTCTGTGTATTTCGTGCCTTTGTTATGTTTATTTGCCCACTCAAGCACACAGTTTGTTTTGGATTTTTAGTCCATAGCACCGCATTCCGTTTACATCTTGAACACATAGTTCAAACATTCTGACTTTCTGAACACGCATCCTATATGTTGATTGAACACACAGCACACACTTGTTGAGAATCGAACACACAGCCCAATACTTGAATTCTGAGATGAACACACAGCCCATTCTTTGATGTCGAACACACAGCTCGTTGTTGAGGTGAACACACGGCACACACTGATCGAGAGTTGAACACACAGCCCAAACACTTGAGATGAGCACACAGCCCATTGTTGAGGTGAACACACAGCACACCTTGATTGAGAGTTGAACACGCAGCCCAAACATTTGAGATGAACACACAGCCTACACTTTTATGTCGAACACACAGCTCGTTGTTGAGGTGAACACACAGCACGCCTTGATTGAGAGTTGAACATGTAGCCCAAACTTTGGGATGAACATACAGCCCATGCTTTGATTGTCAAACACACAGCTCGTTGATGGGGTGAACACACAGCACACCTTGATTGAGAGTTGAACACGCAGCCCAAACTTTGGGATGAACATACAGCCCATACTTTGATTGTCGAACACACAGCTCGTTGATTGGGTGAATACACAACACACCTTGATTGAGAGTTGAACACGCAGCCCAAACACTTGAATCCTGAGATGAACATACAGCCCATATTTTGATATTTGAACACACAGCTCATACATTTGAATTTTCTGAACACATAGCCCAGATTCCTTATCTGATTTGATTTTGCACACACCTTATACATTTCATTTGCACGCAGCTCATACGTTTCATTTGCACACAGCTTATACATTTGATTTGCACGCAGCTTATTCATTTGATTTGCACGCAGCTCATACATTTTATTCTGAAATTGAACACATGTATTTATTCTGAATACAGGTGACTGCTCGTACCGTGCGAGGATATGGCTTTGTCACGGCGAGAGAGTGGTATGCTGAGCTCCCGGAGGCTGTCCGAGATTTGGTTGACGTAGCAGGGTTTGGGCCCTTTTGCACTGGGCTCTCCCGCTGTCCTGCTAGTAGGTCACTGATGGGTGCTTTGGTAGAGAGATGGTGGGACACCACCAACACCTTCCATTTTTCTGCCATCGGGGATATGACTATGACCCCATTTGAATTTGCCGTGTTGACGGGCCTCGATGTGGGAGGTTGGGCCATTCCATACGACGAGGACATGGGTGAGTGGGAGGCCGCCTGGATATATCTATTGAGAGCTCGCCCGCCTGTTGACAGATCTTCGGGCAGAGTCTGATACACCTGGTTCTCTTCATATTTCAGAGGGAGGGTGCCTGAGACTCCCGAGGAGGTGGCACGGTACACCCGTAGATTCCTGATGTTCCTTTTTGGCACCACTCTGTTCGCCGATAGGGGAAACACTGTCGGGCTTTACCTGTTGAGTGCTCTGGTGGACCTATCACGGGTCAGCAATATATGACTGGGGTGGTGCCGGCCTGGCTACTCTATATTGCTATATGAGCGCGACCTCCCGCAGACGGATGAACATGGTCGTTGGCTATTGGAGGGCCTGGGAGGTACTTTCTGCCCTCTTGATTTACGTTTCTGCTTCCCATTACTTGTACACTGCACACACGGCGCACTTTACTTTCTGTACCCTGTACCTTGCTCTCAGCATTTTGTGTTTGCATTCTGCACTCAGCATTCTGTATTCCGATGGCTATTGCTCTGTTTCCCACAGCTATGGGTCTACACATACTTCCCGGTGCTGGCTCCGGAGCTTATAGTGGAGGTGCCCCTCACGACCCCGTATTCACTCGTATTCGAGGGTTAGTACCGACCGAGACCTTGGGGGTCTCTTCTTTATTTTCAGCAGTACTTTGACACAGTGCGGTCGTTGGAGGTATTTCAAAACTCTCAGTTCCTCCTGTTTCCGATCTTGCATATTTACAATTTCTGATCGGCTTATACATTGATTATCTGCGGATTACATGGCAGCCTTGGGCGCCGTTTGGTAAGGACCTCCGATACCGGTTCGCTGGAGCATGGGGTGCCTCCCGATATAGGATCCTGTTCGAGGGGCCAGTTGGTAGGGCCTGGTTCTTGGGGGATCGCTTTTTGCGTCAGGTCCGGGGCTACACTTCTCAGGACCTTCCCTCAGCACCCCGAGTCGATATGCGGATAGCTGATAGGCTCCCTCTCTAGGGTGTTATTGATGCCAGGTTGGGTACTGATGCCTTTCTTCATCTCGAGGAGGGGGATTACGCGACTTGCCGTCACACATATTTGCTGCCTCCGCTGACGGGAGTCTGTACCCCGACGAGGAGATCTGCTGGCATGCCCTCATCGAGCAGGGCTCGGACCGTAGATGCCCCTTCCACCAGTAGGGCTGGCACATCCAGGGGTGGGGGTGGATTGGTTCCCCCGATTCCTCTGACTCATCATCATCCTGGGTGGCCAGATATGCCGACTGAGTTGATGGAATGGCAGTACGGGACTACCTCCCCGATTTAGATTCCGATAGAGTCTCTGATGCCTGGCCACCAATATGTCAGTGACCCTGACTCACCACCGGTATGTTCCATTGTTTTCCATTTATCACACAGACACTTTGGCAGTTGCTTACTCATTGATGACTTGAGCTTGTATCTGCAGCCACCCCGGGAGTACATGGACGAGGTGCTTGACATGGTAGCCTCCCTTGAGGGCATGGTCTTGCGGAGGGAGGCGCAGTTGTCCATCATGGGTTTCCAGGTACCCTTTAGCTTTCTTGTATTTATCATACTTCTGATGACATGCTGTTCTTGAACATCTTACTGTATCGATAGGCTGTCTGTGGAGAGCACATCTAACACACATCACATTCATGTACTATATCTGCATGCACTCACTCTGTGTAGTTTGCTTGCATCTGTATCTGATATACATGTTTTGGCTGATGTATTCAAATTGCATTCTTCATTTTCAGATGCCTCCGGTGTATGCTCAGTCACAGGCCGGGCCATCCAGGTCTTCCCGAGGAGTCGGGCCATCCAGGCCTTCTCGAGGAGCCGGGCCATCCAGGCCTTCTCGAGGAGTTAGGAGAGGGGAGTCGTCTCACGGACGAGGCAGACGCAGAGCGCACATCATAGAGGAGGAGGCTAGCGAGGAGGAGGAGGCTATAGATCCCCAGTCAGAGACATCTGCTGATAGAGAGGGTGGCTCCGATCCCGGTTCCGGTAGGGGAGATGAGGCTGAGGAGGGTTCCGAGGATGGCTGCTCCGATTCAAATGATGATGGTGATGATGGCGTAGAGTCTGTTCCGTAGAAGAGGACGATGAGGGCCTCTCATTCCTGCTCTTGAGAGCACAGATGCAGCTATCCCCTGCTTGATTTACCTTTTTACTAGTAGTTGTAGCACATTGTACATTGTTAGACAGTTTTATTTTCTGTAAAACTTGTACCCTTGTTGTAAAAAGTGTTGTAACAAAGGAAGCATGATGGAATGAAACAGCTTTTTTTTTTTTTTAAAAAGTGTTGTATATTATGTTCTCAGCATCGCATCGCATCATTTTGCACAAAAATAAGATTGAATGGAAATGTGCATTGTGTATTTACCAGGTCAGGTAGTGAACCGACACAACAAACTGAACAACCTAACTTACTAAGAAACAACAAAACCTTAGCAAGTTTACAACTCGATAAGCAAAGCAAAACAAAATTGATAAGTAAAGAGTAACAACTCAAATACACAAAACTTGACAACTCGATAAACAAAACTCGATAAACAAAACAGCTCGACTAACAAAACGACAACTCGATAAGCAAACCAACAACTCGATAAGCAAGACTAAACAACAACCCAATAAACAAAGTGTATTTCGGACGATCTGGGTGACGGAACGCATCCGAAACTAAGGGAAATTAAGGCCTTCGACACTCCCGATGCATGGAAATGCTTGGAACTTCCTTTCCGAGGGTAAAACAGGGCCAACCACTCACTTGGGAGCATGGCCAGCCACCTTTGGGAACTGGCCGACCAGCTTTTTGCATTGGAGAGGAGAAAAGTGGCCGGCCTGCCAGAAAAGGTGGCCGGCCGGCCACCTAGCCCAACAGCCATCAAATTTTTGACACGTGTCTCCCGAATAGTGTCTTATCCTCTTTAAAAGCCCCAGCCTCGTGGTTGATTCATTTCATCTTAGTTTTGCACCAAAATGGAGGCATTTCTCGCCGAAAATCTCACAGCTTGGATGGCTTCTTTAGATGGCTCGGAAAAGTTGAATTTTCGAGGTTTCGGCTTGAATGCACTATTCACGTTGAGCCGCACTCCGCTACACTTTCCCTTCCTCCATGATGCGGCGAGGTTTCGGAACCCGGTAACGCATGTTTTCAACTTCAGCGGGCATGAGGTATGTCCAACTTTCGAAGATTTTCAAGTTTTGATGGAATTCGAAAGTTATGAAGAAATTTTGCCTCAGTTTCGCTTCGGCCACGCCCAAGCTTTAGGGCCGATGTGTGGGCTCACCATGCATGACGCTCGGTCTCTGATCTGCAACAGGGAACTGGACATCCTTGGCTTGATCCATCGCTTTTCTGATGCCAGTGACCGCGGCAACCATTATTGGCAAGGTTTTCGACAACACGCCCTTTGCTTGTGTATGCTATCTCACTTTTTGCTTGCCCCAGGCTTTAGTGGATCTAGCATTCGTTTGATTGAAGTTGCTCAAGGCTTGAAAGAAGGAAAGAGCTACGTTGCCATGACATTGGCCGAGACGCTGATGGGCTTGGATGCTTTCTATCGCCGGGAGACGACCAGATTTGCGGGGAGTCCACTACTGCTGCAGGTAATGTTTCCCACCCAATCTCACATATATATTGCTTACGTCACTCGGCCCTCAGGCTCAGTTTTTCTCACAAAACCCTTTTCTCACTTTTCTCTCATCGTATATCTCTCTATTCTTTATTTTCTAATTTTTCATCCCTCCCCAAGTATGGTTGATGGATAAATTGCAGGTTGTGGACTCTTGCCCAGCCTATTCAGCTCGCGGCTACTTCTTTCACCAATGCCTAGTCGATGCACTTGATGAGGGATGGTGGTTCGACTGGATGTGCAATTTGTCTGCAGATCGCATTGCTTGGCGTTGTCCTTGGCTCAATCTCCCGGCGATGAGCTATAGCATGTCCCAGCTGATCGGGATCCAGTTGATTGGTCTGACCCACTGTGTTCTACTTTTCGTTCCGATTCCAATGCCAGTTTGGTCATGATCAGACTTGCCCGCCAGAGAGGATAGAATACTCGGCTGCATTCCCGGTCCGAGGCGCACAGCTTGCCCGTTATGCCACAACATGGAGGACTCGAGAGCTCCTGGCCCCCGCTCCCACCTTCAGTTGTACTTTGTCTGACGAGTGCTGGGATTGGCTTAATGAAGAAGCACAGATTGGGCCCCGCTTGGCATCAGAGGCTTCTACTAGCTCTGGGAGGGGGCGCAGGGACACCTGACTTATCCATGCCCCGAATTTATTGCTTTACTAGTACTTTCAAGTTTTTTTTATGAATGTAATAAAAAGCAACTTCAATTTGTATGCAAGAGCAGGAGAACTCTGTTTTGAAATCAATGAAATTGAAGGTTGTGGGTACTGAAAATTTTTCGCTTTGGTCCAAAAATGGTCTTAGTTGTAAAAAGGATTAGTTTGAACAAAGTCAATTTTTATTAAAACTTCTCAAAACCATTTTCGGTATGAATCAGAACTGGACACACCTGAGATCTGTCACTGAGATGCACAACCCCAGATTCCAGCAACTGGAAAGTTGCCCGTAGTCTGCAAAGCACTGCGGCACTGCTGCACTGCACCGGAGATCATGATAAATGCTGATGAACAAAGATGGCCGAGATGATCAAATGGACAAAGTTGATTGGGGAAAAGTTTACGGCTGAACTTCAAGATGAAGTTGCCTATGTATCCCAAAGATGGGAATCAAGCCTTACGTAGTTCAGGCCGACTGCTTCACCCCCTTCCACTGGATGGTCGGCTAAGAATTCTGCCACTGCTCTTCCTTTGACCGACTTGCGTGTCACATATTTCAAATCAAATTCGGAGAGCAACAGCAACCAATGAGCTGGCCTACCCGTAAGTGCTGGTTTCTTGAAAAGATATTTGATGGAATTGAGTCATGAAACCAACATTACGGAGTGAGCTAACAAGTAATGTCGCAGCTTCCTAGTAGCCCATACCAAAGCTAAGCAAGCCTTCTCT
This sequence comes from Camellia lanceoleosa, assembly GCA_025200525.1. Taxonomy (NCBI): domain Eukaryota; kingdom Viridiplantae; phylum Streptophyta; class Magnoliopsida; order Ericales; family Theaceae; genus Camellia; species Camellia lanceoleosa. The sequence continues at coordinate 67,702,480 of CM045772.1, read as the reverse complement.
AACGGTGTGTAGCGAGTCTCATACTCTAGCATCTTCTTGCTCAGATAGTAGATGGCTCTCTCCACTTTGTCTTCAGATTCTTGTGCGAGCATGCAGCCCATTGTGGTCTCAATCACTGATAGATACAATATCAACGGTTTCCCTGGTTCTGGTGGTGACAACACGGGCGGGTTCTGCAAGTATTCCTTGATCTGTTCAAAAGCAGCTTGGCATCGGCCGTCCCATTGGAACTTCTTGCCTTTCTTCAGAAGACCAAAAAGTGGTTCACAAGTCAAGGTTAATTTTGAGATAAACCGTCTTATGAATTGCACTTTACCTAGAAAGCCTCGCACCTCCTTTTCAGTCCTTGGTGGTGGCATTTCTAAGATGGCCTTAATTTTGGAAGGGTCGACTTCGACGCCTCTCTGTGTAATCAGAAACCCCAGTATTTTTTCCGCTGTAACACTGAACGAACATTTCTGAGGATTCAGCCGCAACCGAAACTCTCTGATCCTTTGAAAGAACTTTTGCAAGGCGGTGTAGTGGCCCTCTCTATCTTTGGACTTGACAATCATGTCGTCCGCGTACACCTCAACCTCCTTGTGGATCATATCATGTAATATTGTGGTCGCGGCCCGTTGATAAGTAGCTCCAGCATTCTTTAACCCAAACGGCATCACTCTGTAGCAGTATGTCCCCCACGGGGTAGTGAATGCAGTGTTTTCCCAGTCTTCTGGTGCCATTACTATCTGATTGTAGCCGGAGAAGCCATCCATGAATGAAAGCAAAGCATGCCATGCTGTGAAGTCCACTAACTCATCAATATGCGATAAGGGAAAGTCGTCCTTCGGACTGGCTCTGTTCAAATCCCTGAAATCCACACACACTCGGATCCTGCCATCTTTCTTCGGCACTGGAACGATGTTGGCCAACCAAGTCGGGTATTCGGATACTAGCAGGAAACCTGCGTTGATTTGCTTGGTGACCTCTTCCTTAATCTTGAGAGCCCAGTCTGGGCGGATCCTCCTGAGTTTCTGCTTGACGGGTCAGGCCTCGGGGTCAAGAGGGATCCGATGCTGTACAATCTCAGGATCGATTCCAGGCATGTCTTCGTAGGACCACGCGAAAACATCTTTGAAATCTTTTAATAAAGCGACTAAGCACTCGCGTTCCTCCGAAGACAACGTGGACCTGATCTGGACCAGCCGTGGGTCCTCCTCAGTACCAACATTCACGGTAGTGATTTCATCCATTAAAGGTTTGACAAATCTCTCATGCTCTTGTTCAATTAAGCGTTTCAAAACCGGAGGAATTTCTTCCTCGTCGTTTTCATCAAAATTTTGAAAGTCTGAGTTTATGCAATAAATCAAGGGCACAGAAAAGTACTCAGAAACCACAGCTACTTGATTCTCATTAAGTTCATCCAAATCGTCCAATTCCTCGGTTACAATAGACTCAAATGAGAAAGAAAAAGACGACCTGGACAAGACTGTGGCATCCGGGTTATCATCCCCAGGATCACCAGACTCAGACTCAGTCGAGCTGGAATCTGATTCCGACTCATAGGATTCGGTGGAATCAGATTCCGGCTCACTACCTGACCCAGTACTGCTGGACAAAAATCCCTCTTCATATTGCCAAGTGAGAGAGGGTGCGATAGATGCATCCAAAATAGTTGCTGGTAGGCTCGCAACCGTTTCATCCCCAATCATGGAAACCGAGAAGCTATTCCCCAAGCACATTTGGTCGATCGGAGGATTTGAAAGTAGACATGCCAGTGCTACCCCCATTTCAATTTCAGTGCCCTCGGAGTCCACTGCCTTACACTGCTCAACCTTAGCTGATGGGTTCGTCTGCTCTTTGGCAACATCCTCCCCAGGTAATTGCAGGTCGAAGAAGATCTCGAAACCTAGCATGCGCTTCTTCTCCGCGTTCAACCATGGCTCTGGGAAGCCACAAAATGGAAAGTCCTCCCCCTCCCGGACGAAGCGTCCGTTTAGGGTACCCTGAATGGGCCTATGCATCAGCTCAAAAGGCTTCCAAGCCTGCTTTGCTCTGGCTCTTCCATCCATTTCCTTTCCCTTCCTTACCCAGTCCTCTTTGGTGGGCAGATAACCCAATCCAAAGGTATGAGAGTTGTGTGGCACTTCGGCCAATGCTGCGACGCCCTTTTGGTCGCTCCTTCCCAATCCCATCCCAGGGATGTGTTGAGGTATACAGATTGAGCACTGACGTACACTCCCTCATTAACAGCCATGATATTCTGCACAACTCGAGCCTCAGCCAAAGTAAACCCTGATAAGAACACATCCTCCATGCCGTGCTCGATTTCCAAGACTGGTGTAGACACTTCTGGCGGTGATGGATTGACGAATTCCCAAAAACAATGGCCACCCCCTTCCTGTGAGGGTACTTCAACATCTGATGCAAAGTGGAAGAGACTGCCTTCACTTGGTGCAACCATGGCCGCCCCAAGAGTAGATTAAAGGTCGCTGGAACGTCCAAGACATGGAATTCAATGTTGTGTTGTCCTGGACCAACGTGGGTCTGAATTTTGACAATTTCCATCACCTCTCTGCTGGTGTTATCATAGGCTCTGATCACTTGAGTAGTCGGCATGAAGTCCGCGGGCTTCAACCCGATCGCATATTCTATCCTTGACGGGCACACATTAATGGCAGATCCCGTGTCGATAAGAACCACTGGCACCCACTTGTCTGTACATTCCGCAGAGATGTAAAGAGGTTTGTTATGATTTGCGCCCTCAGGCGATAGTTCTTTGTCTGAAAAGGTTAACGTCGGGGAACCTCCTCCCGGAAAGACCAGTCCAACCAGCTACTCTGGTGTGGTATTTATAGAGAGTTTTGCCTTGTCCATAGCAGATAGGACAGCCTGTCTGTGCACTCGTGAAGCCATAAGTAGTCCCCATATGGAGATGTCTGCTTGTATCTTCTTTAACTGTTTGAGCACAGCCTCCTCTTCAAGCTGTTTCTCCTTTTGTTTCTCAGCTTCTTTATCCTTCCCAGATGCCTCTGGCTGGTCCAGGTGCGGAGCTTGAAATACCGCCTGCTTCTTGTCATGTGATCAACCTCATCGAGATACCAGGTGTCATCTGGTTGATTGCTTCCCCAATCCTCGTCTGTGTGGGCAAGACATAAATCATCATCTTCCCACCACATCCCGTGAGCGGCCAACAAACATCTCTCTGGCTTCGGTGTGATTGTATCCGCAGTACTTTCAACCCACATGCTCGCAGCATCTTCTGTCTTCGTGCCCACAACACTTTCAATCCCTTCATGGGTCTTGGCTTTCCAGATTCTCTCAGAATCCCAAATCTTTTCTTGCTCTGCTTGCGTTAGCCCAGTTTGTTGTTCAACTTTCTCTGCATTCACAATGCCCCTGTTTCGAGCGAAATTCTTCAGATCTGCGCCTCCCAAGAATGCATTCGACTTTCGCCCTTCCGCCACGACTAATATTCCCGCTGGCGGGTTCTACTCGTTGGAACTCTTCCACAACATCTGGTTTATTATCCAGCCATCCAGTGGCCTCTGTCGATTCCTCATAATCAAACCAGTTGACTGTTGTGTCCCCTGGATCCTGGTCATCGAAAAACTATAGGTTGGCAAAGTCCTCTTTTACGGCCGTCAAATCATCTGTCCCCTGCTCAAATCTATCCCCTCAGATCACACACAATTCTGCTCTCTTTGGCAATTCTATAGCCAACCCAATCTGGCCCGCTGACAGGATGTACTCACTCGGATCATAGGCTTCCCCAGCGAAACTCTCAGATGGCTCAACCTCAGACTCAACAATTTCACTTTCCTCTGAAGTCTGCCCTGTCCCATCTTCGATGGTCACCACCGTCGACTCTGGTTGGGTTGTGGAGATGTCCAGCATGCACAAAGAGTCGGTGCAGTCAGGAAGGAGCACCTCCGGCTTAGGTAGGTGGGATGGGGTGATATAGATACTAGGATCGTAAGATGCGACCCCAGTTTGGATAAAGTTGATTCTGTTGGGAGGGGGAGCTTGGTTATGTGGTGGGAGAGGATTTGTTGTGACATTGGGTTTGTCGGGAGGCGCAATCACCTGTCAATAAGATCCTGGATCTCATGACGCAATCTAAAACAACGGTCGGTGTCGTGACCGTGCTATTGGTGATACGCGCAGTATTTTGCTGGGTTATGAGAGGGAGGGAGTGGATTTGGTAGTGGCCTCGGCTCTAGGGGCTTCAAATGCTTTTTCTGGATTAATACCCCCAGAGCTTTAGATAGGGGCATATATAGGGGTGTGAAGGTTCTTTGGCCTCTGGTTTGGTATTTGGTGGTCTGCCTATTACTTCCAGATGCACCGGAGAAAGGCGTGGCTGCCAGGAGTCTTGGAAGGGGAGAGGGGACGGTGGCGGCCATGCTCACCTCCGATGCTCGTGCAGTTGCGGCGCCACTCGGGCCTGCATTGTTGTTATGGTTGAAAGTCCTCCTTGGTTGCTCCCTATCTTGGTCGATCAGACCCTGTTTCATTGCATCTTCAATTTGTACCCCCATCTCGTGCAGATCTGAAAAAGTGGGAAAGGGGAGTACAATCATCTTCTGCATCAATTTTGGCTGGAGATTGCGCACAATCATCCGAATTTGGTCCTTATCAGTGGGCCTTAAAGTCATCATCGAGGCCTTCACCCTCCACCGGGTTACGAAATCTGAGAAACTCTCTTTGGGCTCCTACCTTGTTGTTTCGAGATCACGGGTTGTAATCTCAATCTGGGTGTTGTAAGAGTATTGCGTAACAAAGGCTTCAGCCATTTCATCCCAACTCCGTTTGACATCATCCTCCAACTTCGCATACTGGATGGTGGCCACACCTGACAGGGTCTAGCCGAATAGCGAAAGCTTCTGGGGTCTAGTGAGGCCCATTGGCCATAATATATCTGAGAATAGTCGGAGGTGGACCATGGGATCACCAGATCCGTCGAAGCGATCGATCTACGGCATTTTGAATCTATCCGGTAATGTCACGGCCACATCGGTATATCCGTCCTCGATATCCAGAATAGCCTTTACCCCTTGGGATTTCTTAAACAGCTTCTCGAGCTTGCTCAATTTCAGTGCTGTAGGGTCTACTTCGAACTCGAAGGGAGAGTCCGGGTGGTTGATAGGTGTAGGCGCCTTGGACAGTTGAGGCAGAAGTGGGGGTGGAGCCAGCCCCGTTGGAAGGTCTGTGTCCTCCTGGATGTTCTGGACATTTGGCAAGGTGTTCTGGGCATTTGGCAGGACATTCTGGGCAACTGGTACCTACTCAGGTAGCGGGACCCTTGGTGGGGGGGAGGGGGGAATTGGATGTGAGGCTGATGCTCCAGCTTGCTGCTGGAGTCTAGTGATGAGCTCAGCCTGCTGGGCCATGATTGTGGCCTGCTGTTTAGAGATCTCCGCCTGGCGGACAGCGTCCTCCTGCATTTACTTCATACTCTCTTGGATTTGACGCATCATTTCCTCAATTCCGGCTACGCTCTACTGATCTTGCTGACTGACTGGTATGTGTATTTCTATGGCAAATGCTGAAACCTCAGCCCAACTATTCACTGCTAGGGTAGACCACTGTTCTGGTAACCTCTGCTCAGACACACTATGCTTTCTCGGCCTCCGCCTGACAACCGAGGGTAAAGAATGAAACACTGGCTGTCCGTCAACCAGATCCTCAGATCGATTGAGCCGACGACCTCTTGTCCAAAGTGCTTGGGAAATATCTATTGGGTCGGAAGCAATTGTGCTAAAACTATCCTAGCAAAAAGATAAATAAAGCAATAAGGAAATAAATAACCAAATAAATGAATAGCATAACAGCTTAAAATAAATACACAACACACGGCTGGGCATAACAACACACGGCCGATAAGCTGAATACACACTGTCCTCAAACACTGATCATTATCCCCGAATCACTATCCCTAACAACTGAATCTGATATTCGCAGATAACTGATTCTCAAATTCTGGCTGATGCCTGCAGGCCTGATGCCCAAACTCATAAATTGATACATGCATTTCCCTGTAGAGATGCACTCTAAAAGCACATAGTAGATAAGTGAGAGCCAAAACAGCCCTATGTTGGAGTAGGGTTTTCCCTGTCCTATTTTGTCAGGAGCTAGGGTTTCACTACACACACAGCGGTTTCAAACAACCTATATTGGGTAAGCAACCTGTCCTAGTTTGGAATGGTCACTATGGATTCCGAATATGCACTAGGTCGAATGGTCAAAAAGGGTGCCCCGGTAAAACCGAGGTTTGTGTTCCCATACTGGCAGAGCCCACAACCGGTCAGCCTTATGGTCATGCCTTGACAAGACAAGCCTCCGGAAAACCGTTCAGGAATAGCAGATGGCAAACACGGTGTCCTAGGCGCACCAACGCAAATGCAATGCAAAGAAATACATAAGCGTAGTCAAAGCAAGATATCATGAGTTCGAGTCAAGTTCCATAAATCCCCAATAGAGTTGCCAGAAACTGTAACAAGTCCGCGAGGGACCTCGCTACAGTTCGGACTCGAATTGTGTCACGGTTCTTAATTTGAACCAAAGATCCCAAATCTGGCAAATCGTTTTGAGAATACAGATTTTTTGAAAGAAGTGCCAAGCATGGACTGCTTTGCCAGATACAGAGTCGCCACCTAAATATTTTATTTTGGGAAATTTAGGAAACCCTGACTCGTGCCTAAGGCCACGTGTCCGTCATCACCAAAGTTGCCTCGACTCGGGAACTTGGGTACGATTGAGGAAGGTCACTTCATGAGCACCCCCGCTCGCCCGATCAAAGATCGGCCTCTACTAACCATGATATCTAGTTTTGAAAATATTATGTGTTCTTATTCCGGTTATTAGCCTAGATTTACTATGTGATGCGCACAGCATACAAGTACAGACTGGGTCGCCTGAATTGGAACGAAACATTTCATGCTTGTTCGTGAAAGATGGTTTCCTACTCGCAAGTAGGCTTAAAATGCAGCTTTGCCACTATCTAGTGGGCTTAAAATTCACGGTTAATGATTCGTTCTAATCTAAGTAACCCAACCTTCACCCACAGGCATTCAGGCAGATATATCATATAAGCACATAGCCTCATGGTAAGCATGCTATTCATGCCAGTCACTCACACACATGCAAGGATGCTAAAGCATAGAACTTACCGAGTACTCCAAGCCAAAACATAAGCTAATTAGAAATCCATGCATGATCCTAATTATACAGAAATGCCTAATGCAACACTTGCAAAAATGCAACTGTAGCAGACTCGGCTATTCTAAACATGGCATATGAGATGCAACAGTTAACAAGTATTCAATTTGGAATTGAAATACAGATGCAGTTAGTATGGTGCATCGAGTCCGGTGCATGCAAAATAGATGAATGAATGCAAACATGCTATCATGCTGTATGCTAATTGAAACATGCCCCCATAGACATAAAGAAGTTAGGAAATTTTTGTTGCAGGAAGACATTAAAATTTTGGGCATTTTGGAAACTAAAATAAAAGCCATAAATGAACATTAGATTTTTTCTTCTGGTGTAAACAACTGGCCCTTTTTGACAAACTCACAACCTCCTAAAACTGGGCGTATTTGTGTCTGTTGGGATGCAGATTTTTGCAAGGTTAAAATGTTACATGCCTCTGATCAGTATATCTTTTTGTGAAGTGCATGATGTATCTATTGATTATCTGTTCAGAGTATGTTTTGTTTATGCTGATAATACACATGAGGTTAGAAAAGATTTTTTTGAATACATGGTCACCATTTCCCATCAGTCCAACACCCCTCTTGTTATCTTGGGGGATTTCAATGCCATTAGGTTTCCTTATGAAAAATCGGGGGGTTTTGTTAATTGGTCTAAGGACAAGGAGGAGTTTAATTCCCATATCTTGCAAGCTGAGTTGGTTGATCTTTCCTATGGGGGTTGCCAATTCACTTGGGCTAATAAGCGTACTAGTGGGGATTATATTGCCTCTAAGATTGATAGAGTATTAGTAAATGAGGCTTGGCTTGATGCTTTTCCTGCCTCATTTGCTACATTCTTGCCTTCTGGTGTATCTGATCATTCCCCTACTGTGGTTAACATCTCTGATAAAGTGCGTTCTTTTAAAAAACCTTTTAAATATTTTGACTTTTGGGCTGACCATGAGGATTTTCCATCTGTGGTCTCCACAATTTGGAACCAATACATTCAAGGTGTCCCTATGTTTAGAGTGTGTCAGAAGTTGAAGAACCTAAAGCCTGCACTTAAGGCTTTGAATAAGAAAGATTTTAGTGACATTAGTACCCGTGTCCATACTTCCAGAGCTGAGCTTCACTCCATTCAATTGAAGTTGGATAAGGATCCTAGTAATGTCTCTTTGCAAAAACTTGAGAGAACCACTTTTAAACAGCATGTTGATCTTTTGAGTGTTGAGGAGAGTCTGGCTCACCAGAAATCTAGAATCCAGTGGCTTAGTCAGGGTGATAGAAATAGCAACTTTTTCTTCAAAACCATTAAGGGCAACATCAATAGGGGTAAAATTTTAAGCTTGGAAATTTCGGATGGCCAAAGATCTACAAATCTTGACGACATCCAAAATGCTTTTATTAACTTTTTCTCTGGTTTACTTGGTACTCCTATTGATGACCGTTACAATGGTTTTGATAGAATTCAGTCTCTGGTCAAGTCTAAACTTTCTGTTGACCAGTCGATATTGCTTGCTAGTCCTGTGTCTGATAAAGAAATTAAGGACACCTTTTGGTCCCTGAAAGCTAATAAGGCCCCTGGCCCTGATGGCTTCTCTGCTGGGTTTTTTTAAAAGATCTTGGGATATTGTGGGGAGAGATGTTACTCAAGCTATAAGAACCTTTTTTGAGTCCGGGAAGCTTCTTTCTGCTATCAACAGTACCATCATTGCTCTCATCCCTAAGGTCCCTAACCCTGTCAAAGTTGGGGACTTTAGACCCATCTCTTGTTGTAATACCATTTACAAATGCATTGCGAAGATCATTGCAAACATGATTAAAACTGTTCTCCCTGATCTTATTGACCCTGTTCAATAAGCTTTTGTTCAAGGTAGGAGAATATCTGACAATATTTTCTTATCTCAAGAGCTTATGAGAGGGTATCATAGGAAGTCTCCTACCCCTAAGTGTACCATGAAAGTGGATATCATAAAGCCTATGATAGTGTGAGATGGGAGTTCATCATTGATATTCTTAAAGCCATGGCTTTTCCCCCGGTCATGATCTCTTGGATCCAGGCTTGTATTACTAGTCCCACCTTCTCAATTTGTATTAATGGGAGTCTCCACAGGTATTTCAAAGGGGCTAGAGGCTTACGCCAAGGGGATCCTTTATCCCCTTATTTGTTTGTTTTAGCCATGGAAATCCTTGCCAAAATCTTGGCTGAAAAATCTATGCATCCTATGTTCAAGTTCCATTGGAGATGTGAGAAAACAAAGATCATTAACCTCTGCTTTGCTGATGATCTCATGATCTTTAGCAGAGGTGATGTGCCTGCTGTTAAGCTTATTATGGAAGCCTTGAGGAATTCTCTAGTCTTTCTGGCCTTACTCCTAATCCTAGCAAGAGTAACATTTACTTTTCTGGCTGTGAGATGGAGCTTCGTGCTTCCATTCTTGGTATTGCCCGTTTTAAAGAGGGTAATCTTCCTATTAAGTATCTTGGTGTTCCACTTATTACTACTAAGTTGAGGGCAACTGACTGTGCTCCTCTTATTGATAGGATCACCAAAAGAGTGAAGAGTTGGACCAACAGATCCTTGTCCTATGCTGGGAGAAGCCAGCTCATCCAATCCATTCTTTTTTCCATGCAAGTTTATTGGGCTTCTCTGTTCATCCTCCCTAAGAAGGTTATTAGGGAAATTGAGAGCATTCTTAGGACTTTCCTTCGGTCTGGTAGTGATCTCAAATCTCACAGCGCCAAGATTGCGTGGGATCATGTGTGTGCTCCTAAAAATGAGGGGGGTCTTGGTTTTAAGTCTCTTGATATATGGAATAAAGCTGCAATAGCTAAGCACATTTGGTACCTCTTCTCGGGGGGTGAGGCTTTTATGTGGTGTCAGTGGGTGAAATCATACTTACTCAAGGGTAAAAGTTTTTGGAAAGTTAAAATTCTCCGACCCATCCCGGTGAGGAAATTATCGCTCTTAGGAATTGTATATCTCCTCTTATCACTCACAAAGTTGGTTGTGGGGAGACTACGTTTCTTTGGTTTGACAATTGGCATCCTCTTGGACCTCTATGGAACAAGTATGGGGACAGAATTATGTATGATTCTTGTCTCAATAGTGAAACTAAAGTTAGTCAAATCATTGAGGGTCATTCTTGGAAGTGCCCTGTTCCTAACTCTTGGGAAATTCAGGAGCTGATCTCATCCACTCCTGATTGTTGTAAGCCCAACTCTTCCTTGAATGACCATGTTACATGGAAACTTACCACTGATGGTCAGTTTTCCATTAAATCAGCTTGGGATCATTGGAGAAGTAGGTTTGGTAAAGTGGAATGGCACAAACTCCTTTGGGGCCCTCACAGAATTCCTAAAGTCAGTTTTATAGTTTGGGTTGCTCTCCATAACAGACTATACACTGGTGATAGGTTACTTTTGTTTGGTTTAGCCCCCCATTCTCAATGCCCTTTCTGCCTTACCTCTGGGGAAAGCCATTCCCATCTTTTCTTCAAATGCCCTTTTTCCCACAGGATTTGGAGTGCTATTGAAGTCAAATGTAACATACAATGGCCTGACTTTGATTGGCCTGATATAGTCACACATGTTACAAATGAGGCTAAGGGCAAATCCTTAAGGGCCAATATCCTTAGCAATGCTTTCTTGTGTTCCATTTATCACATCTGGATTGAGAGAAATAACCGTGTTTTTAACAAGGAATTTAAACCTGAAGAGGTGGTTATTAAAATAGTTATCCAAATGGTGAGAAATAGAATGCTATCTGTTAAGAATTTGCCTAGATCCGCAGGGGATAGCTGGTTCCTGGATCAATGGAATCTGCCAGCAACAATTATGAAGCCCCATATTCTCAGATATAGGAGGGCTTCTGAGTGATGCGAGTTCAATATATGTGGGTTGAGTGGTGGTGAGCAACATGGAGTGATTTGGTTAATGGTTTGGTTTTGTGCAGGCTATATCCAGAATTCACTGTGGTCCATGTTGAGGGTTGAGTGATGAGAGCATTATAAAATATTCACTTCACATGAGGGTCGAGTGGTGTGAGCTACCTTCCATTTTGCTAATGATTATATATATTATAGTTTTTATTTGCAGGGTAAGGAAGCGCAATGTTTTTTTTTTTTTTTTGGGTGAGTAAGTCATAAATTAAAGACAATGAAATATACAAGTTTACAAGGGGCATACCCCAGGCACGCCCAACAACAATAAATAACGATTACAAGACCAACAGAACCCAAACCCGCAAGAGCGGGAGAACAATCAGAAAAATAACAAAACCAAAATTTGCCCATATATCATTTTTCCCCAAGTAACCCCTACCATCAGAGATAATAGATGGAAACTACCGGTAGATATATGGGCAGAGATACAAACAGACACCACAAAGCTTAGAAACAACAAACAAACACACAAAACAACAACCCACAAGCCCCCAGTCCCTACCACAGATACAACACATGGAACCTAATAAGCATTCCACTCCTCACTGCCGTGACATCCTAGCCACTTGACTAAAGCAATGACAGAGGAAAAAATCTATCCCATGAGAGATCCAGACAGAGTCACATGAAGTAAGCAAGATCAGTCACCATAATCAATGGTCTTGGGAGTTGAAGTGAATAGACAGTAGCCCCTCAGCAACAAACCAATACACAGCCAATAAACTCATGAGAACAATCATCACATCCCCCAGTCCCTACCTTGGTAGATCACAAACCTCAAACCCCACGGCAGTGTGCCCTTCACTCTATGTCAGGCGTGGTAAGGCGATCAATTAGGACGAGTCACATGAAGACAAGAAGCAACCAGAAAACCGGTAACTATCCTCCCGCTCATCTCCCAGTCTCTAACTCGGCTGGTTATCAAACCACTATTCCCCAGAGCAGTGACTCCCTAATCACTCCTGGCGGAGATGGCTCAAAACCACCCTCATATCGAGTCACATGAGGATCACACGACCAATCAACACAAGAAAATCAATTGTAAAAGATCCACTACCTTGAGGCTAAACAGGAATTTATGGGCTCACCAATCATATAAGTATATATAATATTCCCAAAAAAATTGAGGAGCCCAAATCATAAAAACAATATTCAGTCCAAAACCGTAGGCCCACCCGGGACCCACATCGTAATGGTTGAGTAAAACCCTTGAAAATTATACCAATATAACCCACGGATAAAGAAAGTCCACGGCTTGGCAGAAAACGGCCCATGAATTCTTCATCACAAAACAATCACGGTGGGCCCAAAGAAATAAACCCACTGTGATACCCATGTGCTGGCCCAAAAACCTATGCAAACAACACCCACAACAACTCCTTGTTGTTCTGCCCCAATAAAACCGTGCTTATAGGCCCAAGACAAACTATGTATAAATATAAATATATAAATATATATAGATGAATACCAGCCAAAAGAGATCCACAGTTTTGAAGCAAGATACACCAAATTCAATCTTGGGCAGTGAGAATCAGAACACCCACGTGACCCAGTACACACCCCATACACGCTACCAGTGACGTGATGTGGGTAACCCATGCCCTCCACGCGCTCTACTTGCGTGAGCCATACATCGTCTCCTCAAAAAACTCACACATGCATAAGAAACAAGCATCTACGCCGGACCATATAACCACCGGCAAAAACCGTAACTATTCAAATCTGCGACCTGCCCATCACCTCCATCAACGGCAGAAGAACACGCTGGTATGGAGGTGAACACCACTCGCCATCACACTGGTTCACCACAATCGAAAGATGCAGAGACCAGCGACCATCAAAGAACACCCATCCGACGACAAAATACCGGAGACCACCTTGACAATCAACCAGCTGGACAAACCCAACAAAACCATCCATGAACATTGATCACAACGGACACTCCGGCATCAAAACACCACTGTATGGAGATGAACATTGATACAAAAGATGGACAGCAAAACAACATCACACATCCAAACGGAGCATAAGAACATATCTGAAACAAAACTCACTTACCCACAGATTTTGGGTAGCCAAGCTAAACTGAATAACCACAGCCGAAATACCCACCAGCGACGAGAGCACTAATGTGTACTCACCGAATCACTAACAACCCAGAAAAACATTGACAACTGGAACAAACTGGAACACAACTGGAGCACAACACCCTTTCCCAACCATTGCCGAAGTGTTCTAAGCTCCCAAATCGCAAACAAATCCATGCTGGAAATAACCCCATAGAGTAGTGCTAGAACACTTACTCACGTGAGACTACCGGAGTAGAGGAAGCGCAATGTTGAGTGGTGTGAGTTCCTAAACTGTGGGCCGAGTGGTGTGAGATTTCACTATGGATTCATCTATGTATTTGAGGGTTGAGTGATGAGAGATTTATAAATGATTCACTTCACTTGTGGGTTGAGAGTTTTCAGCTTCTATAATTTTTTGCTAATGTTAATATATATTGTATCTCTTTATATGCAGGGTAAGGAAGCACAAGTTGAGTGGTGTGAGTCCCTATATTGTGGGTCGAGTGGAGTGAGATCCTATATTGAGGGCTTTCCTATTTCTGTATTATATTCTAGTAGATTGTATCTTGCTTGCTGGAGGTACTCACTCGTTACTGTTCCTACAGGGTTTACTATAATGTATAAGCATGTATCGGGTGGCATGGGATGGCAATCTTGTCACGTCTTTGGTGGCTGCTATCCTGGTGACTTAAAAGGTTCCTGGCATTTCAGTTTGTCGAGCCGGCTGGTCCGTGTTGTTGGCTGCTATAAGCGCCGTGTGTGGAAACTTTGTCTTTATTTTATCTTACTTTAACACATTGTGTTTGGACATGTTAAATATGGTTTGGTTATATTTTCCTTTTGCCCATACATGCGGGTTGTGCATGGTTTTAGTTTTCCTCAGCCTGCTGGGATTGTGCACTGTGCTGTCTGGTTTCTTGGTGGGATGTCATTATCTGTTGATCGTGTTCATGACCTTCATCCTAACAGTATGTGGTTCATGAACATGGTTTGGGATTATATTTTCCCGTTGCTACGATTTGGTTTTATTTTCTCGTCAGTTCGTCAGTTTAGTTTTTTCCTTTCGGCTGGTTCTTGGTCGTCTTTTGTATAGTGTTGGTTAGGTCCTGGGGCATGCCCCTTGCAGTTGTGTAATCTCTGTTTTTTTTTTAATTTTATGTCTTATTCACCCAAAAAAATAATTGAAACATGCCCTAATCTAACCATCATAAGCTGGTAAATAAAAGGGAGAAAGACGTGGGGTCGGAAGACATACATTACACGCACGCACACTTATTACAACATTTCCCTCGCTCGGAGGATCCGAATAAATAATATACAGTCCCGAATGAATAGTTACAGTCCGAATAAATACAAAATCCTATTTAATTAACAAATTTAACTAGGAAAGCGATAAACTAGCATGCGAGCTAGGGACTGCCTCGACTCTGCTCCGGATGATGGATGATGCATGTTCGGGTTGCCTTGCGTAGAAATCCACTGTGACGCCCTGATTAGCCTCTGTTTGCAGTTTATGCTCGGAATTTTGTGCAAAGCTTTGAAAGGCTGTTGATTCTTGATTTGCTGCAACAGAGAGCAAGAAAAGGGCATAGCAATGTATTTTCACGTATGTATGCATGCCTCGATCCTCGTGCAACCAATCACGTATTTCGATGCATGATGGCCGAGGAGTTGAATTGCACAACTCAATATGGAATGAATGCACATGAAAACACAACAAGGCCTAAACTCCATCATGGATAATCCGGAGTTTCGGCGACTGGGGAATTGAGACACGTTCCGTCACTCGGAGTACGAAACGTACCTCGTTTCCCATGCTCGGGCTAGCTCCTATCCCAAACACAATGCAATATGCATGACATGCATGAATGCAACTAAGATACAACTTAACATGCACAATGCTAATGGCATACACGATGCATGAGGTAACATGGCAAACACAATGCGCTAACATACAACCTAGCATACACAATGCTATGAAATGAAATGGCATACACAACGCATAACGGACTTACACCAACACAAGTGGACCTCAGCCACACTCACATAGGAGGCCATAAGATGGAAATGAGACACTCGAGATGCGTGCACGCGTGCACGCAAATCGAGGACCGAACCTAGGGCATAAATGCCACTCTGACAAGGCATGGAAAGGCATGGGATATGGCATACAAACATGCAAATTTCAGCACTAAAATGTGATGCTAAACAGCCCCGAAATATAGAAACATGGCACCCGATGCACGAGATGAACCCTGAAACTCAAAACTAGGCACATGGAATGGCTTATAGCTATACAAAGCATGCACTATTTGAACATGAGACCTAAAGAAAAAACCAAGGCAGTCCCAAAACATGCACACTTCCAGTTTAAGACATGGCCAGAAGATGCTAGCAAGATGGCCTAACATAGCATGCAATTTTGACTATCAAACATGGATTACATGGCAAGTACATGAAGCAAGTGAGCACTCACCAAACTAGCAAAAATCAGTGAACTAAACATGCCAAAATATGCCCAAATAAATACTGATATGAAACCATGGCATGCAAAAATGATGAGTTACTTTAGAGAACCATGCAAGGAGCTATTAACCACATACAAGATAGACACTTAGCATGGCATAAAAAACTCTGAAAATCAATATGATAATCCCAAAACTCACCAAATTGACCCTGAAATGTGACTTCAAAGCATGCAAGATAGGGTCTCTTTGGAAGGCCAAAATGACCACCAAACAAGTCAAGGTGAGAGGAGGTCACCCCCCTCTGATTTGGAGGCTCAAAACAGCATCAAAGCCACTAGAAATCCGCTGGATTCCAGTGGCTAGAAGACCAATCATATCATGCAACAAAAGCTTAGGTGTAAGGCTTAAAATTGGAGATAGTCAAGCATATAATGGAGCATATGACCTTAAACAAAAATGGAACCTTAATCAAACATGAAGATGATGTTAAAAAAAGACTTTTTCCAGTTTATAAAAGCTCTCAAAAATGAACACAAGTAGGGCTAATCTATCATGCAAAAATGGCCCTAAAAGAGAGAATAGAGACAAGGGACAGGAGATGGCCCCAAATGGCAAAGAGCCCTTCAAAAAAGTTGAAGAGGGGCTCAAAACATGGCACTTTAAAGTTTACATCAATCCACGAAAATGAACACAAGTGAGGATAAACTATCTTTCTTTTTTTTTTTGGGTGAATAAGACATAAAATAAAAAACAGAGATTACACAGCTACAAGGGGCATACCCCAGGACCTAACTAAACTATACAAGAACAAACGAATGAAACTAAAACACCCAAGCAGCAAAAGCAAAGCAAAATAAAGGACACGAACAACTAACTAGACTAAAACGAAGAAATACAAAACAGTGGAAAATTTTAAAGCCCCCAAAAATATGTTCATGAGCCGCATACATGCGAATGAGGCCCATGAACACATCCAACAGCAGCCCATTTCTGTAGCAAACCAAACCAACCCACAAACAAGGTAACAACCAGTAGCAAATACAAGACTAAAAACCCATGCCCGAGCCCTAAAAAACCCGGGGACTATGGCAAAGACAAAACGCAGTCCAGCATTGAAGAACCACCCAGGAAGATACAACCTGGAACAAGGAAACCTAGGAGCACGAGCAAAAGGACAAACCCCAAAAAAACAACTAAAGTATTCCCTACACAGCCCGTAGAGATAGGAAACAAAAGCAAAATATCATCAAAAGGTAATACACGTCCAGCAGCCAACAAAGAGAGTATAATACTTCTCCTACACAGCCCGTAGAAGTGGGGCTCAGAACAAAAATAAATAAAATTACAACTTGGGAATGAGGCACGGCGCATAAAGCAGCCACCACCAGCACCCCTAACACTAAATTGGCGCACATAGCAGCCATACCAAACCATAGACAAAGCCAAGAAACCAACTGAGCCCAGCAGCATACCGTTCCAACTGAGGAGCAGCCAACTCAATATAACCCGAAAAACAGCGGGATAAACCACCAAGCTGAGAAAGATCACCAAGCCAAGAAGACCTAGAAACCAACTCAACATAGCCTGCCCAAAATGCAACACATAATGAGAAATTTCCAGAAGAATATTTACAAATTCCTTGACCAACATTATATACAAGCACACAATATATGATCTCACTCCACTCAACCCACAATATAGGAACTCACAACCCTCAGTAACAGCTTCCATAGCCTGCATATAAAACTTTACCATATAATAGCATTAGCAAAAACACTCATATCAGGACTCACCAATCTCAACCCACAGTAATACACTCAAACTAAACAGAATATATGACTCACAATCACTCAACTCTCATAATCTGTTGGTCAATCTTCAACCTGTTGTACAAGAGAAAACATGTTAGTATAACTCTCATTTCTGCTCACCAACACTCGACTCTCATATAGTGAACTCCCATCACTCTCCAATCACCCATTTCTGGTAGCATGGGTCTTCAAAATAGTTCTAGGTAAGTTCCACTGTACAAGGAACCAATCATCACCTGTAGACCTAGGCAGGTTGCTAAGTGATAAAATTCTGCCCCTAATCATCTGAGTAATTGATTTTATAACTACCTCCTCAGGCTTGAGTTCTTTATTGAAAATTCTATTATTCCTTTCAATCCAAATATGATAAATGGTACATAAGAAGGACAGTCTACTAACAATCGACCTCAGAGATTTGCCCTTAGACTCCTTAGTAGCAAAATCAATCAAGTTAGGCCATTGGAGGTCAGGCCAGTTGATGTTGGATTTAGCTTTAAGAACATTCCAAACCCTATACGAGAAAACACAACTGAAGAAGAGATGAGAATGGCTCTCAACCTGACTATGACAAAAGGGGCAATCAAGGTTAGAAGTAATGCCAAATTGCTGTAATCTATCCCCAGTGTTAAGTCTAGAGTGAAGAGCAATCCAAACAATAAAGCTAACTCTAGGGATCATCGGAGGACCCCAGATAAGTTTATGCCAAGACACTTTGTCAAATTTATGCCTCCAATGATCCTAAGCAGATTTAATAGAGAACTCCCCATTAGGATTCAGCTTCCAAACAGGTTGATCTTCAAGGGATGAATTAGGGATACAATTCCCAGGAGTAGAGGAAATTAATTCCCTAATTTCCCAAGAAATAGGATTGGGCCACTTCCAAGAAGTACCATCAACAATTTGCTTGACCTTGGTTTCACTATTAAGACAAGAATCATACATGATTCTATCCCCAAATCTACCTAGCAGAGAACCAAGAGGATGCCAGTTATCATGCCAGAGAAAAGTCGACTCACCATTCCTAATTTTATGAGCTATCACAGGATAGACATAACTTCTAAGGGATAGTATCTTCCTCCAGACCCACGACGAGTCATTGGGGACTTTAACTTTCCAAAAACTTTTGCCTTTGAGTAAATAGGATTTAACCCATTGGCACCACATGGACATCTCACCACCAGAAAAAAGAAACCAAACATGTTTAGCTATAGCAGCTCTATTCCAAATCTCCAAAGATTTAAAACCAAGGCCTCCTTTGCTTTTGGGAGCACACACTTTATCCCAAGCAATTTTGGCACTGTGCTTTTTGAGCTCAGCTCCTGACCAAAGAAAGGCCCTTAAGAGACACTCAATCTCTTTAATAACCTTCTTTGGAAGAACGAACAATGAAGACCAATACACTTGCATGGAGAAGAGAATGGTTTGGATGAGCTGGGCTCTGCCAGCATAGGATAGAGCCTTGTTAGCCCAGCTGTTGATCCTTTTAGTGATCCTATCAATAAGAACCTGACAATCAAAAGCCCTCAGCTTAGTGGTAATAAGGGGAACTCCAAGGTACTTGACAGGAAGTGTACCCTCTTTAAATTTTGCAACACTAAGGATACCATCTCTCAGAATTTGACTACACCCAGAGAAATAGATATTACTTTTGTTACTGCTAGGGGTGAGGCCCGAAAGATGTTTGAATTCATCAAGCCCTTGCATAATCAGATTCACAGTGGGAACATCACCTCTACAAAATATCATGAGATCATCAGCAAAACAAAGATTAACAATCTTTGTTTTCTCACATCTCCAATGAAATTTAAAGAGAGGATGTTTAGATTTCTCATCAAATATCCGAGCAAGGATTTCCATAGCAAGCACAAAGAGGTAAGGAGACATAGGATCTCCTTGTCTAAGACCCCTAGCACCCTTAAAGTAGCCATGGAGGCTACCATTAATGCATATAGAGAATGAAGGGCTGGAAATGTAGGCATGTATCCAGTTAATCATGATAGGAGGAAAAGCCATAGCCTTCAGAATATCAATGATAAACTCCCATCTCACACTATCATAAGCCTTCATTATATCTACTTTCATAGCGCATTTAGGAGTTGGTGAATTCCTATGGTAACCTCTCAGAAATTCCTGGGACAGGAAAATGTTATCCGATATTCTTCTGCCTTGCACAAAAGCAGATTGAACAGGATTGATAAGCTCAGGGAGCACAATTTTAAGCCTATTAGCTATAATCTTAGCAATACACTTGTAAACAGTGTTACAACAAGAGATGGGCCTATAGTCACCAACCTTCCCAGGGTTGGGGACTTTAGCGATAAGAGCAATGATGGTGCTATTAACCTCAGAGAGAAGTTTACCAGATTCAAAAAAGGTTCTAATGGCTTGAGTAACCTCCTTTCCCACAATGTCCCAAGATGCTCTAAAACAACCAGAGGAGAAACCATCTGGGCTAGGGGCCTTGTTAGCTTTAAGAGACCAGAACACATCTTTAATCTCTTGATCAGACACGGGCCTAGCAAGAGCTATAGCCTGGTCCTGAGAGACTTTCGATTTAACAAGAGTATTGATTCTGTGAAAACCATTATATTGATCATCAAAGGGAGTACCAAATAACTTGGCGAAGAAATTAGTGAAAGCGGTGTGAATATCATCTAACTTGGTAGAGATAGAACCATCTTCCAACTTAATTTTCAAAATTTTGCCCTTATTGATATTTCCCTTAATAGATTTAAAGAAGAAACTACTGTTACGATCACCCAGATTAAGCCACTGAACCCTAGATTTCTGATGAGCCAGACTTTCTTTAACATCAGAGAGATCAACATACTGTTTGTAGAGAGTCCTCTCAAGATTCTGCAAATTCAAGTTGCTAGGGTCTTTGTCCAGCTTACATTGGATGGAACTCAATGCATATTTGGAAGACTGGACTCTAGTCGAGATATCACTAAAATCTCTCTTATTTAACATCTTAAGAGCAGGTTTTAAGAGTCTGAGTTTTTGACAAACTCTGAACATAGGAACACCCTGAATATATTGATTCCAAACATTTGAAACAGAGGGAAGGAACTCCTCATGCCTGGCCCAGAACTCAAAAAATTTGAATGGTTTTTTAAAAGAGACCACTTCATTAGATACAATGACCACGGCAGGAGAGTGATCAGAAACACCAGAGGGCGAAAATATAGCGTCAGAATTTGGGTAAGAGTCAAGCCAAGACTCATTTATGAAGACTCTATCAATTTTGGTGGCAATATAATTACCTCCCTCCCTCTTATTAGCCCAAGTAAATTGGCACCCTCCTTAAGAAAGATCCACCAAATCTGATTGGAGGATAACTGAGTTAAATTCTTCTTTCTCAGGAGACCAAGTAGGGCTCCCACCAAACTTCTCAAACATGTATCTGATCGCATTAAAATCTCCCAAGAAAATCAATGGAGAATTGGACTGAAAGTGGGAGGTTGTAATCATGAACTCAAAAAAAAATTTCCTTAAAACATGGGTATTTTCAGCATACACAAAACATGCATTGAACACAGAAGCTTTAGCCAAGTCCTGAATCTCACAAAAAATAAATTGATCAGAGGAGATTAGCAGTTTAACAGTACAAAAATTAGGGTCCCAGCAGACACAAATTCTCCCTGACTTAGTAGGTTGAGAGTTGGTTAAGAAAGGCCAATCAAGTAAACCAGAGGAAAAGATTTTGGCCTCATTAACAGCTTTTATTTTGGTTTCCAAAATTCCCATGACTTTAATATCCTCTTTAATCACAAAATTTCTAATTTCTTTATGTTTAGAGGGTTCATTGAAACCTCTAATATTCCAAGATGCTATTTTAAAAGTCATTTAAAACAAAAGGGACTACAAATCTCAACCCACATCCAAAAAGATTAGGACTTACTTTTTCTTCTTTCTCTGGCTGCTGTTACCCTTGCCAGAGAATTTACCTTTGTTTGCCATTGCTTGTTTGGAGCCTCCTGTATTTGTATTCTTGTCAGGTGTAGATTCTGCCCAGTTTTCCACTTCCTTAAGGATATCCGGATCTTTGGAGATTACAAGTTTGACAATTTCAACCAGCTCCTTTTTTATATCATCCAAGCCTTCAATGCTAGGTATAGAGTTGTCTCCACTTGTATCTGTACTTTTAGCATGTACAGACGTAGATTGATCCGCTCCAGTTGAACTAGACTCAACCAACATTTGATTGCTATCAGATTTACCACTTTCATGCTGACCCACAGGTTCCTCAATTCCCAAAACTTGTGCCTCATTCTCCAAAATTGCAGAGTCTCCCACTTTCCTCTTACCTATAGCTTTTATTGTGCTCCATCTAGCATCCACCTGATTCTCTATTTCTTTTTGCAATGAAACCAACTTTGCAACTTGTGAGTTGACACATTTAGTTGTGTCATGCCCAAATACCAAACAATTGTCACATTTGGCGGGTAATCCTTGGTATTCAACACTAATAACAACATTTTTCCCACCATAGCTAACATTAAACATTGCAGGTAACGTGGATTTTGCCTCTATCTCCACACATACCCTAGCAAAGGCTACCCTGCTACCTTTGTCAGTGAGATGATCCATGAAGAGGGGGACCCCTTTAGCACTGGCAATTCTGCTTAACCCATCACTGTCCCAGTATTCAAATGGAACATTAAAAAACTTAACCCAAACTGGAATTTTTGTGGCTTTCTCCTTTGTAAGTTTCATCATTCTAGTCCATTTTCTCAGAATCAGATTAAACCCTCCTATGTACCATGGTCCGCCTTCAAGAACAGTATCACAACATTCAGGGCTCTCAAAAATAAAGAACAAAAACCCCTCTCCATTTACCAGAACCTCCTTCAAACCTTTGTTCCTCCACAGACTAAATGCACAATTCCTCATATGATTAAACCCCACCCCTTTGTCAATAAAGTGCCCCACTATACATGAATCCCATTTCTCCAGAGGATTAGGTCTTGGAGGCAATTCCACACTCACATAACCTTCATTTACAGTGGGAGGGACATACCTGAGAGGCGTATTTTCCCGAGAAGAAGCAGCAGCAACAAAGAGGATAAACTATCATGCAAGAAAAAGGCCTAAAAGAGGGATAAGAGGCAAGTGGTACCTGCTGGCCTCGAACAAAGGAGAGCCCTTCAACAATGTTGAAGAAGGGCTCAAAGCAAGATCTTTTACAGTTTATGACCAAGTCCAAAACAGCCCAAAAATAAGCCTAAAATGCTATGCAAAAATAGGCCTAAAAGAGAATTAAAGAGGCAAGTGATAGTAGGAGACCTCAAACAGAAATAGGTCCTTGATCAAACATGAAAAAGAGCTCAAAATATGACTATTTACAGTTTGGGTCGGAGCCCAAAAATGTAAGCAAGTATGGCTTAGATATGGAACAAAATAGAGCAAGAAAGAGGGAAAAGGAGACTCACCCTTGTAGCATAGGTCTTCAACAAATTTTGGTCCAAGAAATGGTGCTCCTAGCCTCAGGAAATGGCCTTCAAGTTTCTGGAATGGAGTGAGGAGGTGTGGTGCTATGGGTTGGTGTAGAAATGGTCAAGAACCAAGGGTGTTTTGAGGGTTGGAAGAGAGGGAGAGGGAGGGGTGTATGCAAGAGCTCCAAAGGGTTTTTGTAACCCTTCAAAATGAACTGGGGGGGGGGGCTGGTTATATAGGCAAAGGAGTGGAGGAAAGGGGGGGGAAATGAAATTTAAATTTCCCCCCAAAAGACCCCCCCGGATACAGGATTTGGGGGGAAAATGAGGGCATAGCTGGAAGGAACTGGGTGTGGGGGTCATCGCCAGCTAGGTTCAGAGGGTTCAGGTGGCCGGCCGGCCAGGGTCAAAAGGTTCAATCAAGAAAAGCTGGCCGGCCACCCATATTGGTGGCCTCCCATGTGTGCACAACACAGCCATGTGGTCAAAAACTGGAAAAAGTGAATCAGGAGAGAGAAAACCCAACTTTTTAGAGGGCTTCAAAAGGGTCAAGATGAATTTCTGGCCGGCCATGACATATTGGTGGCCTCCCAAGTGTGTACAACACAAATATGTGGTTGAGGGTCAAAGAAAGTGGCCCGGGAATGGTCAACATCAGCTTTCTAGCGAGGAAAACGGGTGACGGAGAGCGATGAAGGAATAAAGTTGGTCTTCAGAACAATTGCTGGCCTCCCACCCTTCTACAACCTTCATAACAATGAAAATAAGGTCTCCACCAAAAATGAACCCAAACTGATGCAAAACGAAGGTTCAGGGGCCGAAACGCGCAGCCCGGGGCCCTGAAAACTGACTGTTAAGTATCGGAAGTGGCGTTCGACCATGAAGTTGGTCTCTCGAGCCTCAGCGTCCCTCAAAAGGGAGTAAATAAGATGCATGCCAAAAATGGAGCAAACGGAGGTGGTAAAGCGGTACCGAACCGAGGCACGTGGCCGACGGCTCTGAAAACTGGGAACCGGGCTCCAAACGGGAAAAATGGCCTACGACCACGAAACGTAGCCTACGACCGCTGAGAGATGGTGTACTAGACCTCTCCCTCCCTTCGGGAAGAGAAGACAGAGAAAACAAGGCCTGGTTCGCAAACCGAGGCAAGGCACAAAAGAGTCCGGAAGTCCGGAGGCAAGGCTCGCAGCCGAGACTCTGAACCTTCTGAACGAGCACAATATGCAACATCACCAAGCGCTCAATCAGTGACGTCTGAGTCTTAAGGTCGGTCAAAAATGGGGTGCACACCTATACGGATTCCCCAGCATGATGGCAGATATGTAATTACGGTGTCTACTTACCATTCTCATGCATTAGGGTTCGAACTCTTTGAGACCTCTCGAGACCGTCCAAGAACCTTAGATCAATGGTGGGGGTGTGTGGCTATGAGGTGTGGTGTTAAAGGCCTAGAACAAACACCCTCTCTAAGCCAAGAATGCAGAGATATAGAGAGATATATGTGCTTTTCCTTAGACAAATTTTTTTCAACCTTTCTAAAGGAGAGGGAGGCCCTCTCTTATAGAGAAACAAGAGGGTTCAAGCTTCTTGGAGAAGCTAGAGCAAAGGTTCAAAAGGTTCAAGCTTCTTGGAGAAGCTAGAGCAAAGGTTCAAGGTTCTTGGAGAAGCAACAGCAAAGGGATCAAGCTTCTCGGAGAAGCTGGAGCAAAGGTTCAAAAGGTTGAAGCTTCCTCAAAAAGCCAAAACAAGGGTTCAAAAGGTTCAAGCTCCCTTAAGAAACTAAAACGAAGGTTCAAAAGGTTCAAGCTCTCTCAAGAAGCTAAAACGAAGGTTCAAAAGGTTTAAGCTCCCCCAAGAAGCTAAAACGAAGGTTCAAAAGGTTCAATTTCCATAAGAAGCTAAAACAAGGTTTCAAAAGGTTCAAGCTTCCTCAAGAAGCTAAGATGAAGGTTCAAAAGGTTCAAGCTTCCTCAATAAGCAAAAACGAAGGTTCAAAAGCTTCAAGCTGTCCAAAAGCCGTGCCAAACGGAGAAAGTTAAGCGGTCCTGAACCGAGGCGCACGGCCGACTCCTCCAAAAATAAAAAACTGGTCTCCAAACGGGAACAGTGGTCTACGACTACGAAAAGTAGCCTACGGCCACTGAGAGATCGTCTACGACACCTCTCCCTCCGTTCGGGAAGAGAAAACATAACCTGGTTTGCAAATCGAGGCAAAGCACAAAAGAGTACCGAGGTCCGGAGGTAAGGCTCTTAGCCAAAACTCCGTAACCTCAGAACGAGCACAACATGGGCAATCACCGAGCGCTCAGTCGATGACGTCTGAGTCTTAAGGTCGGTCAAAAATGGGGTGTCTACAGTTGCCCCTCTTTGACAGAACTCGAAAGTCATAAGTGACGGGAGTGAATGTCAAAGCCTGGAGACGACCCATTTTTGACAAGGCCGAAGACTCAGACAAAAGCATGCCAGATAAGGAAAATATGTGCTCGAAGGCAGGGGCAAAATGCAAGAACAATGAGCCTATGGAGGTCCTAAAACTCATCAAAAATGGCTTGAAACATGGCTTGGAAGCATGCAAATAAGGGCTCCTTTGTAAGGCCAAAAATGCTAGAAAACAAAACAAGGAGAGAGAGGGTCACCCCTCTCTAATTTTGGTACTCAAAACAACATGCTAGCCACTGAAAATCCACTGGATTTCAGTGGCTAAAAGGCCAAACAAAGGCCAACACAAATGCTCCAAGGCATGGCTCAAACAAGGTAAAATGAAGCATGCAAGGGGGTAGATGACCCCCAACAGAAAAATGATCTGAAACAAACATCTTAAGGGCCTCAAAATAAGACTTTTTTCAGTTTACACCAAAGCTCAAATATGCTTGCAAGTAAGGCTAAGAGATGGATAAAAATAATGCTAAAAAGAGAAAAAAGTGTGTTACCCTTGTAGCTTTAGCAAAACAGCAGCTTCTTGGACAAAGAACCAGCACTTTGAGACCTCTCGAGACCCTCCAAGAACCTTAGATCAATGGTGGAGGTGTGTGGCTACGAGATGTGGTGTTAAAGGCCAAGAACAAACACCCTCTCTAAGCCTAAAATGTGGAGATATAGAGAGATATATGTACTTTTCCTTAAACAAATTTTTTTCAATCTCTCTAAAAGAGAGGGAGGCCCTCTCTTATAGAGAAACAAGAGGGTTCAAGCTTCTTGGAGAAGCTAGAGCAAAGGTTCAAGCTTCTCGGAGAAGCTGGACCAAAGGTTCAAAAGGTTCAAGCTTCCTCAAGAAGCTAAAACGAAGGTTCAAAAGGTTGAAGCTTCCACAAGGAGCTAAAATGAAGGTTCAAGCTTCCTCAAGAAGCCAAAACAAGGGTTCAAAAGGTTCAAGCTCCCCCAAGAAGCTAAAACGAAGGTTCAAAAGGTTCAAGCTCACTCAAGAAGCTAAAACGAAGGTTCAAAAGGTTCAAGCTCTCTCAAGAAGCAAAAACAAAGGTTCAGAAGGTTCAACTTCCTCAAGAAGCTAAAACCAAGGTTCAAAAGGTTCAAGCTTCCTCAAGAAGGTAAGACGAAGGTTCAAAAGGTTCATGTTTCCTCATGAAGTGAAAACGAAGGTTCAAATGGTTCAAGCTCCCTCAAGAAGCTAAAACGAAGGTTCAAAAGCTTCAAGCTGTCCAAAAGCCATGCCAAACGGAGAAAGTTATGCGGTCCCGAACCGAGGCGCACGGCCGACGCCACCGAAAATTGAAAACAGGTCTCCAGATGGGAACAGTGGTCTACGACCACGAAAAGTAACCTACGGCCATTGAGAGATGGTCTACGAGACCTCTCCCTCCCTTCGGGAAGAGAAAACAGAACCTGTTTCGAAAATCGAGGCAAAGCACAAAAGAGTCCTGAGCTCCGGAGGTAAGGCTCTCAGCTGAAACTCCGTAACCTCAGAACGAGCACAACATGCGCAATCACCGAGCGCTCAATCGATGACGTCTGAGTCTTAAGGTCGGTCAAAAATGGGGTGTCTACAGTTGCCCCTCTTTGACAGAACTCGAAAGTCATAAGTGACGGGGGTGAATGTCAAAGCCCGGAGACGACCCATTTTTGACAAGGCCGAAGACTTAGACAAAAGCATGCCAGATAAGGAAGATATGTGCTCGAAAGCAGGGGCAAAATGCAAGAATAATGAGCCTATGCAGGTCCTAAGACTCATCAAAAATAGCTTGAAACATGGCTTGGAAGCATGCAAATAAGGGCTCCTTTGTAAGGCCAAAAATGCTAGAAAACAAAACAAGGAGAGAGAGGGTCACCCCTCTCTGATTTTGGCACTCAAAATAGCATGCTAGCTACTGAAAATCCACTGGATTTCAATGGCTAAAAGGCCAAACAAAGGCCAACACAAATGCTCCAAGGCATGGCTCAAAACGAGGTAAAATGAAGCATGCAAGGGGGTAGATGACCCCCAACAGAAAAATGATCTAAAACAAACATGTTAAGGGCCTCAAAATAAGACTTTTTTCAGTTCACACCAAAGCTCAAATATGCTTGCAAGTAAGGCTAAGAGATGGATCAAAATAACGCTAAAAAGAGGGCAAAGTGTGTTACCCTTGTAGCTTCAGCAAAACAGCAGCTTCTTCAACCAAGAACCACCTCTTTGTGACCTCTCAAGACCCTCCAAGAACCTTCGATCAATGATGGAGGTGTGTGGCTATGAGGTGTGTTGTTAAAGGCTAAGAACAACGACCCTCTCTATGCCTAGAATGTAGAGATATAGAGAGATATATGTGCTTTTCCGTAGACAAATTTTTTTCAACCTCTCTAAAGGAGCGGGAGGCCCTCTCCTATAGAGAAACAAGATGGTTCAAGCTTCTTGGAGAAGCTAGAGCAAAAGGTTCAAGCTTCTTGGATAAGCTACAACAAATGTTCAAAAGGTTCAAGCCTCTTGGAGAAGCTAGAGCAAAGGTTCAAGCTTCTCGGAGAAGCTAGAGCAAAGGGTTCAAGCTTCTCGGAGAAGCTGGGGCAAAGGTTCAAAAGGTTCAAGCTTCCTCAAGAAGCTAAAACGAAGGTTCAAAATGTTTAAGCTTCCTCAAGGTGCTAAAATGAAGGTTCAGAAGCTTCAAGCATCCTCAAGAAGCCAAAACAAGGGTTCAAAAGGTTCAAGCTCTCTCAGGAATCTAAAACGAAGGTTCAAAAGGTTCAAGCTCCCTCAAGAAGCTAAAACGAAGGTTCACAAGGTTCAAGCTTCCTCAAAAAGCTAAAACGAAGGTTTAGAAGGTTCAACTTCCTCAAGAAGCTAAAACCAAGGTTCAAAAGGTTCAAGCTTCCTCAAAATGCTAAAACAAAGGTTCAAATGGTTCAAGCTCCCTCAAGAAGCTAAAACGAAGGTTCAAAAGCTTCAAGCTGTCCAAAAACTGCGCCAAACCGAGAAAGTTAAGCTGTCCCGAACCAAGGCGCACGGCCGACGCCACCGAAAATCAGAAACTGGTCTCCAAACGGGAACAGTGGTCTACGACCACAAAAAGTAGCCTACGGCAACTGAGAGATGGTCTATGAGACCCCTCCCTTCATTCGGGAAAAGAAAACAGAACCTGGTTCACAAATCGAGGCAAAGCACAAAAGAGTCCCGAGGTCCGGAGGTAAGGCTCTCAGCCGAAACTCCGTAACCTCAGAACGAGCACAACATGCGCAATCACCAAGCGCTCAATCGATGATAACTGAGTCTTAAGGTCGGTCAAAAATGGGGTGTCTACAGTTGCCCATCTTTGACAAAACTCGAAAGTCATAAGTGACGGGAGTGAATGTCAAAGCCCGGAGACGACCCATTTTTGACAAGGCCGAAGACTTAGACAAAAGCATGCAAGATAACGAAGATATGTGCTTGAAGGCGGGGGCAAAATGCAAGAACAATGAGCCTATGTAGGTCCTAAAACTCATCAAAAATGTCCTGAAACATGCCTTGGAAGCGTGCAAATAAGGGCTCCTTTGTAAGGCCAAAAATGCTAGAAAACAAAAAAGGGAGAGAGAGGGTCACCCCTCTCAAATTTTGGTGCTCAAAAAAGCATGCTAGCCACTAAAAGTCCATTGGATTTCAGTGGCTAAAAGGCCAAACAAAGGCCAACACAAATGCTCCAAGGCATGGCTCAAAACAAGGTAAAATGAAGCATGCAAGAGGGTAGAAGACCCCCAACAGAAAAATGATCTTAAACAAACATGTTAAGGGCCTCAAGATAAGACTTTTTTCAGTTCACATTGAAGCTCAAATATGCTTTCAAGTAAGGCTAAGAGATGGATCAAAATAATGCTAAAAAGAGGGAATAATGTGTTACCCTTGTAGCTTCAGCAAAACCAGCAGCTTCTTGGACCACGAACCAGCTCTTTGAGACCTCTCAAGACCCTCCACGAACCTTAGATCAATGGTGGAGGTGTGTGGCTATGAGGTGTGGTGTTATAGGCCAAGAACAAACACCCTCTCTAAGCTTAGAATGTAGAGATATAGAGAGATATATGTGCCTTTCCTAAGACAAATTTTTTTAACCTCTCTAAAGGAGTGGGAGGCCCTCACTTATACAGAAAGAAGAGGGTTCACACTTCTTGGAGAAGCTAGAGAAAAAGGTTCAAGCTTCTTGGAGAAGCTAGAGCAAAAGGTTCAAGCTTCTTGGAGAAGCTAGAGCAAAGGTTCAAAAGGTTCAAGCTTCTTGGAGAAGCTAGAGCAAAGGTTCAAACTTCTTGGAGAAGCTAGAGCAAAGGGTTCAAGCTTCTCGGAGAAGCTGGAGCAAAGGTTCAAAAGGTTCAAGCTTCCTCAAGAAGCTAAAACGAACGTTCAAAAGGTTCATGCTTCCTCAAGGAGCTAAAATGAAGGTTCAAAAGGTTCAAGCTTCCTCAAGAAGCCAAAACAAGGGTTCAAAAGGTTCAAGCTCCCTCAAGGAGCTAAAACGAAGGGTCAAAAGTTTGAAACTCCCTCAAGAAGCTAAAACTAAGGTTCAAAAGTTTCAACTTCCTCAACAAGCTAAAACATGGGTTCAAAAGGTTCAAGCTTCCTCAAGAAGCTAAAACGAAGGTTCAAAAGGTTCAAGCTTCCTCAGTAAGCTAAAATGAAGGTTCAAAAGGATCAAATTCCTTCAAGAAACTAAAACGAAGGTTCAAAAGCTTCAAGTTGTCCAAAAATCGTGCGAAACAGAGAAAGTTGTGCAGTCTCGAATCGAGGCACATAGCCGACGGCTCCGAAAATCAGAAACTGGTCTCCAAACGGGAACAGTGGTCTACGACCACGAAAAGTAGCCTAGGGCCACTAAGAGATGGTCTATGAGTCCTCTCCCACCCTTCGAGAACAAAACACAGAACCTGGTTCGCAAATCGAGGCAAAGCACAAAAGAGTCCCGAGGTCCAGAGGTAAGGCTCTCAGCCGAAACTCCGTAACCTCAGAACGAGCACAACATTAGGAATCACCGAGCGCTCAATCGATGACGTCTGAATCTTAAGGTCGCTCAAAAATGGGGTGTCTACAGTTGCCCCTCTTTGACAGAACTCGAAAGTCATAAGTGACGGGAGTGAATGTCAAAGCCCGGAGACGACCCATTTTTGACAAGGCCGAAGACTTAGACAAAACCATGCAAGATAACGAAGATATGTGCTCGAATGCGGGGGCAAAATGCAAGAACAACGAGCCAATGCAGGTCCTAAAACTCATAAAAATGGCCTGAAACATGGCTTGGAAGCATGCAATTAAGGGCTCCTTTGTAAGACCAAAAATGCTAGAAAACAAAACAAGAAGAGAGAGGGTCACCCCTCTCTGATTTTGGCACTCAAATCAGCATGCTAGCCACTTAATGTCCCCTAGATTTCAGTGGCTAAAAGGCCAAACAAAGGCCAACACAAATGCTCTAAGGCATGGCTCAAAACAATGTAAAATGAAGCATGCAAGGGGGTAGATGACCCCCAACAAAAAAATCATCTTAAACAAACATGTTAAGGGCCTCAAAATAAGACTTTTTTCAGCTTACACTGAAGCTCAAATGTCCTTGCAAGTAAGGCTAAGAGATGGATCAAAATAATGCTAAAAAGAGGAAATAGTGTGTTACGCTTGTAGCTTCAGCAAAACCAGCAGCTTCTTGGACCAAAAACCAGCTCTTTGAGACCTCTCAAGACCCTCCAAAAACCTTAGATCAATGGTGGAGGTTTGTGGCTATGAGGTGTGGTGTTAAAGGCCAATAACAAACACCCTCTCTAAGCCTAGAATGTTGATATATAGGGAGATATATGTGCTTTTCCGTAGACAAATTTTTTTCAACCTCTCTAAAGGAGAGGGAGGCCCTCTCTTATAGAGAAACAAGAGGGTTCAAGCATCTTCGAGAAGCTAGAGCAAAGGTTCAAGCTACTTGGAGAAGCTAGGGCAAAGGTTCAAAAGGTTCAAGCTTCTTGGAGAAGCTAGAGCAAAGGTTCAAAAGGTTCAAGCTTCCTCAAGAAGCTAAAACGAAGGTGCAAAAGGTTCAAGCTTCCTCAAGATGCTAAAACGAAGGTTCAGAGGGTTCAAGCTTCCTCAAGAAGCCAAAACAAGGGTTCAAAAGGTTCAAGCTTCCTCAAGAAGCTAAAACAAAGGTTCAAAAGGTTCAAGCTCCCTCAAGATGCTAAAACGATGGTTCAAAAGGTTCAATCTCCCTCAAGAAGCTAAAACAAAGGTTCAAAAGGTTCAAGCTCCCTCAACAAGCCAAAACGAAGGTTCAAAAGGTTGAAGCTCCCCCAAGACGCTAAAACGAAGGTTCAGAAGGTTCAACATACTCAAGAAGCTAAAACCAGGGTTGAAAAGGTTCTAGCTCCCTCAAGAAGCTAAAACGAAGGTTCAAAAGGTTCAAGCTCCCTCAAGAAGCTAAAACGAAGGTTCAGAAGGTTCAACTTCCTCAAGAAGCTAAAATAAGGGTTCAAAAGGTTCAAGCTTCCTCAAGAAGCTAAAATGAAGGTTCAAAAGGTTCAAGCTCCCTGAAGAAACTAAAACGAAAGGTTGAAAAGGTGCAAGCTGTCCAAAAACCATGCCAAATGGAGAAAGTTAAGCGGTCCTGAACCGGGGAGCACAGCCGACGACTCCGAAAACCGGAAACTGGTCTCCAAACGGGAACTGTGGTCTACGACCACGAAAAGTAGCCAACGGCCACTGAGAGATGGTCTACCAGACCTATCCCTCCGTTCGAGAAGGGAAAACAAAACCTGGTTCGCAAATCGAAGCGAAGCACAAAAGAGTCCCGAGGTCCGGAGGTAAGGCTCTCAGTCGAAACTCCGTAACCTCAGAACGAGCACAACATGCGCAATCACTGAGCACTCAATCGATGACGTCTGAGTCTTAAGGTCAGTCAAAAGTGTGGTGTCTACAGTTGCCCATCTTTGACAGAACTCGAAAGTCATAAGTGACGGGAGTGAATATCAAAGCCCGGAGACGATCCATTTTTCACAAGGCCGAAGACTTAGACAAAAGCATGCAAGATAACGAAGATTTGTGCTCGAAGGCAGGGGCAAAATGTAAGAACAATGAGCCTATGCAGGTCTTAAAACTCATCAAAAAGGGCCTGAAAAATGGCTTCGAAGCATGCAAATAAGGGCTGCTTTGTAAGGCCAAAAATGTTAGAAAAAAAAACAAGGAGAGAGAGGGTCACCCCTCTTTGATTTTGGCACTCAAAACAGCATGCTAGCCACTGAAAATCCACTGGATTTCAGTGGCTAAACGGCCAAACAAAGGCTAACACAAATGCTCTAAGGCATGGCTCAAAACAAGGTAAAATGAAGCATACATGGGGGTAGATGACCCCCAACAGAAAAATGATCTAAAACAAACATGTTCAGGGCCTTAAAATAAGACTTTTTTCAGTTTACATCGAAGCTCAAATATGCTTGGGAGTAAGGCTAAGAGATGGATCAGAATAATGCTAAAAAGAGGGAATAGTGTGTTACCCTTGTAGCTTCAGCAAAACCAGTAGCTTCTTGTACCAAGAACCAGCTCTTTGAGACCTCTCAAGACCCTCCAAGAACTTTAGATTAATGGTGGAGGTGTGTGGCTATGAGGTGTAGTGTTAAAGGCCAAGAACAAACACCCTCTCTAAGCCTAGAATGTAGAGATATAGAGAGATATAAATGTTTTTCCTTAGATAAATTTTTTTCAACCTCTCTAAAGGAGAGGGAGGCCCTCTCTTATAGAGAAACAAGAGGGTTCAAGCTTCTTGGAGAAGCTAGAGCAAAGGTTCAAGCTTCTGGAAGAAGCTAGAGCAAAGGTTCAAAAGGTTCAAGCTTCTTGGAGAAGCTAGAGCAGAGGGTTCAGGCTTCTCGGAGAAGCTAGAGCAAAGGTAAAAAAGGTTCAAGCTTTCTCAAGAAGCTAAAACGAAGGTTCAAGAGGTTCAAGCTTAATCAAGAAGCTAAAAAGAAGGTTCAAAAGGTTCAAGCTTTCTCAAGAAGCCAAAACAAGGGTACAAAAGGTTCAAGCTCCATCAAGAAGGTAAAACGAAGGTTCAAAAGGCTCAAGCTCCCTCAAGAAGATAAAATGATGGTTCAAAAGGCTCAAGCTCCCTCAAGAAGATAAAACAAAGGTTCAGAAGGTTCAACTTCCTCAAGAAGCTAAACCAGGGTTCAAAAGGTTCAAGCTTCCTGAAGAAGCTAAAACGAAGGTTCAAAAGGTTCAAGCTCCCTCAAGAAGCTAAAACAAAGGTTCAAAAGGTTCAAGCTATCCAAAAACCATGCCAAACAGAGAAAGTTAAGCGGTCCCGAACCGAGGCGCACGGCCGACGGCTCCGAAGACCGGATAGTGGTCTCCAAACAGGAACAGTGGTCTACGACCACGAAAAGTATCCTACGGCCACTGAGAGATGGTCTACGAGACCTCTCCCTCCCTTCGGGAAGAGAAAATAGAACCTGGTTCGCAAATCGAGGCAAAGCACAAAGGAGTCCCGAGGTCCGGAGGTAAGGCTCTCAGGCGAAACTCCGTAAAATGCTCTAAGGCATGTCTCAAAACAAGGTAAAATGAAGCATGCAAGGGGGTAGATGATGCCCAATAGAAAAATGATCTTAAACAAATATGTTATGGGCCTTAAAATAAGACTTTTTCAGTTGACACCGAAGCTCAAATATGCTTGCAAGTAAGGCTAAGAGATGGATCAAAATATTGCCAAAAAGAGGAAATAGTGTATTACCCCGGTAGGTTTAGCAAAACCAGCAACTTCTAGGACCAAAAACCAGCTCTTTGAGACCTCTCAAGACCCTCCCAGTACCTTAGATCAATGGTAGAGGTGTGTGGCAATGAGGTGTGGTGTTAAAGGCCAAGAACAAACACTCTCTCTAAGCCTAGAATGTAGAGATATAGAGAGATATATGTGCTTTTCCTTAGACAACTTTTTTTCAACCTCACTAAAGGAGAGGGAGGCCTTCTCTTATAGAGAGACAAGAGGGTTCAACCGTCTTGGAGAAGCTAGAGCAAAGGTTCAAAAGGTTCAAGCTTCTTGGAGAAGGTAGAGCAAAGGGTTCAAGCTTCTTGTAGAAGCTAGAGCAAAGGTTCAAAAGGTCCAAGCTTCCTCAAGAAGCTAAAACAAAGGTTCAAAAGGCTCAAGCTTCCTCAAGAAGCTAAAACAGTGGTTCAGAGGGTTCAAGCTTCCTCAATTAGCCAAAACAAGGGTTGAAAAGGTTCAAGCTTCCTCACGAAGCTAAAACGAAGGTTCAAAAGGTTCAAGCTCCCTCAAGAAGCTGAAACGAACGTTCAAAAGGTTCACGCTCTCTCAAGAAGCTAAAATGAAGGTTCCAAAGGTTCAGGCTCCCTCTAGAAGCTAAAACGAAGGTTCAAAAGGTTCAACTTCCTCAAGAAGCAAAAACAAGGGTTCAAAAGGTTCAAGCTCCTTCAAGAAGCTAAAACGAAGGTTCAAAAGGTTCAAGCTCCCTCAAGAAGCTAAAACGAAAGTTCAGAAGGTTCAACTTCCTCAGGAAGCTAAAACGAAGGTTCAAAAGGTTCAAGCACCCTCAAGAAGCCAAAACGAAGGTTCAAAAGATTCAAGCTGTCCAAAAACCGTGCCAAACGGAGAAAGTTAAGAAGTCCCGAACCGACGTGCACGACCGATGGCTCCGAAAATCTAAAACTATTCTCAAGACGGGAACAGCGGTCTACGACCATGAAAAGTGGCCTACAGCCACTGAGAGATTGTCTATGAGACCTCTCCCTCCATTCGGGCAGAGAAAACAGAACCTGGTTCACAAATCGAGGCAAAGCACAAAAGGGTCCCGTGGTCCGGAGGTATGGCTCCCAGCCGAAACTCCGTAACCTCAGAACGAGCACAACATGAGCAATCACCGAGCACTCAATCGATGACGTCTGAGTCTTAAGGTATGTCAAAAATGGGGTGTCTACAGTTGCCCCACTTTGACAGAACTCGAAAGTCATAAGTGACGAGAGTGAATGTCAAAGCCCGGAGACGACTACATGTGCTCGAAGGCGGAGGCAAAATGCAAGAACAATGAGCCTATGCAAGTCCTAAAACTCATCGAAAATGGCCTGAAACATGGCTTGGAAGCAAGCAAATAAGGGCTCCTTTGTAAGGCCAAAAATGCTAGAAAACAAAACAAGGAGAGAGAGGGTCACCCTCTCTGATTTTGGCACTCAAAACAGCATGCTAGCCACTGAAAATCCACTGGATTTTAGTGGCTAAAAGGCCAAACAAAAGCCAACAGAAATGTTCTAAGGCATGGCTCAAAACAAGGTAAAATGAAGCATGCAAGGGGGTAGATGACCCCTAACAGAAAAATGATCTTAAACAAACATGTTAAGGGCCTCAAAATAAGACTTTTTTCAGTTTAAATCGAACCTCAAATATGCTTTCAAGTAAGGCTAAGAAATGGATCAAAATAAAGCTAAAAAGAGGGAATAGTGTGTTACCCTTGTAGCTTCAGCAAAACCAGCAGCTTCTTGGACCAAAAAACCAGCCTTTTGAGACCTCTCAAGACCCTCCAAGAACCTTAGATCAATGGTGGAGGTGTGTGGCAATGAGGTGTACTGTTAAAGGCCAAGAACAAATACCCTTTCTTAGCCTAGAATATAGAGATATAGAGAGATATATGTGCTTTTCCTTAGACAAATTTTTTTCAACCTCTCTAAAGGAGAGGGAGGCCCTCTCTTATAGAGAAACAAGAGGGTTCGAGCTACTTGGAGAAGCTAGAGCAAAGGTTCAAAAGGTTCAAGCTTCCTCAAGAAGCTAAAACGAAGGTGCAAAAGGTTCAAGCTTCCTCAAGAAGCTAAAACGAAGGTTCAGAGGGTTCAAGCTTCCTCAAGAAGCCAAAACAAGGGTTCAAAAGGTTCAAGCTTCCTCAAGAAGCTAAAACGAAGGTTCAAAAGGTTCAAGCTCCCTTAAGATGCTAAAATGATGGTTCAAAAGGTTCAATCTCCCTCAAGAAGCTAAAATGAAGGTTCAAAAGGTTCAAGCTCCCTCAAGAGGCTCAAACGAAGGTTTAGAAGGTTCAACTTCCTGAAGAAGCTAAAACCAGGGTTGAAAAGGTTCAAGCTCCCTCAAGATACTAAAACGAAGGTTAAAACTATTCAAGGTCCCTCAAGAAGCTAAAACGAAGGTTCAGAAGGTTCAACTTCCTCAAGAAGCTAAAATAAGGGTTTAAAAGGTTCAAGCTTTCTCAAGAAGCTAAAACGAAGATTCAAAAGGTTCAAGCACCTTCAAGAAGCTAAAACAATGGTTTAAAAGGTTCAAACTGTCCAAAAACCACGCCAAACGGAGAAAGTTAAGCGATCCCGAACCGAGGCGCACGACCGATGGCTTCGAAAATCGAAAACTGGTCTCCAAACGGGAACAGTGGTCTATGACCACGAAAAGTGGCCTAAGGCCACTGAGAGATGGTCTACGAGACCTCTGCCTCCCTTCGGGAAGAGAAAACAGTACTTGGTTCGCAAATCGACGCAAAGCACAAAAGAGTCCCGAGGTCTGGAGGTAAGGCTCTGAGCCGAAACTCCGTACTCTCAGAACGAGCACAACATGCACAATCACCGAGCACCCAATCGATGACGTCTGAGTCTTAAGGTCGGTCAAAAATGGGGTGTCTATAGTTGCCCCTCTTTGTCAGAACTCGAAAGTCGAAGGTGACGGGAGTGAATGTCAATGCCCGGAGATGACCCATTTTTGACAAGTCCAAAGACTTAGACAAAAGCATGCAAGGTAACGACGATTTGTGCTTGAAGGCGGGGGCAAATTGCAAGAACAATGAGCCTATGTAGGTCCTAAAACTCATCAAAAATGGCCTGAAACATGGCTTGGAAGCATGCAAATATGGGTTCCTTTGTAAGGCTAAAAATGCTAGAAAACAAAATGAGGAGAGAGAGGGTCACCCCTCTTTGATTTTGGCACTCAAAATAGCATGCTAGCCACTGAAAATCCATTGGATTTCAGTGGGTAAAAGGCCAAACAAAGGCCAACACAAATGCTCTAAGGCATGGCTCAAAACAAGGTAAAATGAAACATGCAAGGGGGTAGATGACCCCCACCAGAAAAATGATCTTACACAAACATGTTAACGGCCTCAAAATAAGACTTTTTTCAGTTTACACCGAAGCTCAAATATGCTAGCAAGTAAGGCTAAGAGATGGATCAAAATAATGCTAAAAAGAGGGAATAGTGTGTTACCCTTGTAGCTTCAACATAACCAGCAGCTTCTTGTACCAAAAACCAGCTCTTTAAGACCTCTCAAGACCCTCCAAGAACCTTAGATCAATGGTGGAGGTGTTGGCTATGAGGTGTGGTGTTAAAGGCCAAGAACAAACACCCTCTCTTAGCCTAGAATGTAGAGATATAGAGAGATATATGTGCTTTTCCTTAGACAAATTTTTTTCAACCTCTCTAAAGGAGAAGGAGGCCCTCGTTTATAGAGAAACAAGGGGGTTCAAGCTTCATGGAGAAGTTAGAGCAAAAGGTTCAAGGTTCTTGGAGAAGCTAGAGCAAAGGTTCAAGCTTCTGGGAGAAGCTAGAGCAAAGGTTCAAGCTTCTTGGAGAAGCTAGAGCAAAGGTAAAAAAGGTTCAAGCTTCCTCAAGAAGCTAAAACGAAGGTTCAAAAGGTTCAAGCTTACTCAAGAAGCTAAAACGAAGGTTCAGAAGGCTCAAGCTTTGTCAAGAAGGCAAAAAAAGGGTTTCGAAGGTTCAAGCTCCCTCAAGAAGCTAAAACGAAGGTTCAAAAGGTTCAAGCTCCCTCAAGAAGCTAAAACGATGGTTCAAAAGGCTCAAGCTCGCTCAAGAAGCTAAAACGAAGGTTCAGAAGGTTCAACTTCCTCAAGAAGCTAAAACCAGGGTTCAAAAGGTTGAAGCTTCCTCAAGAAGCTAAAACGAAGGTTCAAATGGTTCAAGCTCCCTCAAGAAGCTAAATTAAAGGTTCAGAAGGTTCAAGCTGTCCAAAAACCGTGCCAAACGGAGAAAGTTAATCGGTCCCGAACTGAGGCGCAAGGCCGACGGCTCCGAAGACCGGAACTGGTCTCCAAACGAGAACAGTGGTCTACGACCACGAAAAGTAGCCTACAGCCACTGAGAGATGGTCTACGAGACCTCTCCCTCCCTTCGGGAAGAGAAAACAGAACCTGGTTCGCAAATCGAGGGAAAGCACAAAAGAGTCCCGAGGTCCGGTGGTAAGTCTCTCAGGCGAAACTCCGTAACCTCAGAACGAGCACAACATGTGCAATCACTGAGCGGTCAATTGATGACGTCTGAGTCTTAAGGTCGATGAAAAATGAGGTGTCTACAGTTGCCCCTTTCTGACAGAACTCGAAAGTCATAAGTGAGGGGAGTGAATGTCAAAGCCCGGAGACGACCCATTTTTGACAAGGCCGAAGATTTAGACAAAAGCATGCAAGATAACGAAGATATGTGCTCGAAGGCGGGGGCAAAATGCAAGGACAATAAGCCTATGCTGGCCCTAAAACTCATCAAAAATGGCCTGAAACATGGCTTGGAAGCATTAAATAAGGGCTCATTTGTAAAGCCAAAAATGCTAGAAAACAAAACAAGGAGAGAGAGGGTCACCCCTCTATGATTTTGGCACTCAAAACAACATGCTAGCCACTGAAAATCCACTGGACTTCAGTGGCTAAAAGGCCAAACAAAGGCCAACACAAATGCTCAAAGGCATGGCTCGAAACAAGGTAAAATGAAGCATGCAAGGGGGTAGATGATGCCCAACAGAAAAGTGATCTGAAACAAACATGTGAAGGGCCTCAAAATAAGACTTTTTTAAGTTTACACCGAAGCTCAAATATGTTTGCAAGTAAGGCTAAGAGATGGATCAAAATAATGCTAAAAAGATGGAATAGTGTGTTACCCTTGTATGTTCAGCAAAACCAGCAGCTTCTTGGATCAAAAACCAACTCTTTGAGAACTCTCAAGACCCTCCCAGTACCTTAGATCAATGGTGGAGGTGTGTGGCAATGAGGTGTGGTGTTAAAGGCAAAGAACAAACACCCTCTCTAAACCTAGAATGTAGAGATATAGAGAGTTATATATGCTTTTCCTTAGGCAATTTTTTTTCAACCTCTCTAATGGACATGGTGGCCCTCTCTTATAGAGAAACAAGAGGGTTCAAGCTTCTTGGAGAAGCTATAGCAAAGGCTCAAAAGGTTCAAGCTTCTTGGAGAAGCTTCAGCAAAGGGTTCATGCTTCTTGGAGAAGCTAGAGAAAGGTTCAAAAGCTTCAAGCTTCTTTAGAAGCTAGAGCAAAGATTTAAAAGGTTCAAGCTTCTTGGAAAAGCTAGGGCAAAGGTTCAAAAGGTTCAAGCTTCCTCAAGAAGCTAAAACAAAGGTTCAAAAGGTTCAAGCTTACTCAAGAAGCTAAGACGAAGGTTCAGAGGGATCAAGCTTCCTCAACAAGCCAAAACAAGGGTTCAAAAGGTTCAAGCCGAGAGCTTCTCTGTCTAGATTCTAGAGAGAGAAAGCTCCCTCCGTTGTTACCCATGGAGATTGAGGGTCCCTTAACAGATTCTTTGTCTGGTGTGGATGATGCTATGTGTTGTTGCTAAATCTGTTCTTTTTGTCCAGATTTAGGAGGCTTTGTAATGCTTTTGGTGGGTCGTTGCTGGTGGGGCCTATGGTGCTGTTCTTTTGTATCATTTGTTACGGCCATATGTTGTCAAACATTGGCTGGTGTGTTTATTATATTCATGTCTGTTCTTTCCAGCTTGGATTCTTCAAGACGGGAAGTTCTGATCATGTTGTGAAGATGCTTGAAATTGGTCTTCTACATTGCCGGTGTGTGTTCTTGTTTGGAGTCCATCCGTGGTTACGGGGGTGCACAGGAGTGCGTGAGATCAGGTTTTGGTGGTGTGCACTGTGTTGATGGTCTGAACCGCTGGTGGTGAACTCTGTTCAGGTGGCTTTGCTTAGAGGTGACTTAGCAACGCATTGTTCTGGATAGGTGCTGCTCCGTTGTCTTAGCATGCTTCACCGGAGTTGATTTATGGCCTCCACGGTGATCACGAGCTGTTCGAAGCTTGCCGCCATGCCTTGTGTTTGTTGCAGCAGAAGCGTGGACCACACGCATGGAGCGTGGATCCTTTTAGCGAGGCGCGTCATGTTGGTTTGATTTGTTTTCAGCCTCAGTTTCCCGCCTCGTTTTAGTAGGTAGGTAGCTGAGCTATTTTGATTTCGTGCATAGTGTAGAGATACACGTGATTGGTATTCTGGCCCATGGTTTTGTTGAAAACCAGCACATGGTTTTTGCCTTGTATTGTGGGTTAGTGCTTGAGCAGCTGTAAAGCTTATTGGTAAACGTGTATAGTGCAGAGGTGGGACGTGTTTTTGTGATGAGGTATGTCACTAGCTAGTTGATATTATATATATATTTATATATACTCGACTGCCAGTGCTATTTTGAGTATGTTTTATTTGTGTATTTTGGGCTGGAATATTGGCGGGCCCACTGGTTTGCTTTTGCTGGAGAAGCCGCTAATTACATTGGGTGGTGGGGCCGCTTGATGTTATTTAGTTGTGGGCTGCCAATTTTTTTGACCCGTGGCTAATTGGTTTTTTATAAAGTAATGGTGGGGCCCATTTTTGACTTCATGGTTATATTATTAATTGGGTGCACAATGTTTTTTTTTTTCCACGGTTTATAGGCTGATTCTTGGGCCTACAGTGAATTGGTTTAGGGCACTTCGACAGAGGGTTGTTTATGGCCATTCTGGTGAAGGTGGATTATTTTGTGAGTACTTTCTGTTTAGCCACAACGCAACGAACCGTTTATAGTCAATTTTCTCATGATGATTGATTGTGTGATCCTCATGTGACTCTTTATGAGGTTAGTTTTGTGCCATCTCCACCAAGAGTGATTGGGGAGTCAGTGCTATGGGGAATAGTGGTTCAATAACCAGCCGAGTTAGAGACTGGGAGATGAGCGGGAGGATAGCTACCGGTTTTCTGGTCGCTTCTTGTCTTCATGTGACCCGTCCTAATTGATCGTACTGCCACGCCTGACATGGAGTGCTGGTCACACTGCCGTGGGGTTTGAGGCTTGTGATCTACCAAGGAAGGGACTGGGGGATGTGATGATTGATTCCATGATTTTGTTGGCTGTGGACTGGTTTTGTTGCTGAGGGGTTATTGTCTGTTACTTCAACTCCCTAGTCCGTGGCATATTGTTTTTGATCGTGCTTGCTTCATGTGACTTTGCTGGGATTTCTCTTGGGATATATCTTTACCTCCGTCTTGGCTTTAGTTAAGTGGCTTGGATGTCACGGCTGTGAGGAGTGGGACGCTTATTGGATTCCATGTTTTTATCTGCAGTAGAGACTGGGGGCTTGTGGGATTGATCATCATCTTTGTTTCGGCTGGAGGGTTGTTGCTTTGTCAGTGTGTGTGTTTTGTTTCTTAAAATTTGTGTTGTTGTGTATTTGTTTGCCCATATATACACCTCAAGTGTCCTTCTATTATCTCTGATGGTAGGGGTTACTTGAGGACAAAAAGGATATATGGGCAAAGTTGGGTTATAGTGCTTTCAGTTTCTCGTTTACCCCTTTCTTAAGGGGTGTAGTGGTAGTTTTGTTGGCTATATATGTTTTTTTATTTGTTGTTGGGCGTGCCTGGGGTATGCCCCTTGTAGACGTGTAAATTTCATTGTTTTATTTTATGACTTACTTACCCAAAAAAAAAAAAAGGTTCAAGCTTCCTCACGAAGCTAAAACGAAGGTTCAAAAGGTTCCAGCTCCCTCAAGAAGCTGAAACGAAGGTTCAAAACGTTAAAGCTCCCTCAGGAAGCTAAAACGAAGGTTCAGAATGTT
Source organism: Camellia lanceoleosa (assembly GCA_025200525.1). Taxonomy (NCBI): domain Eukaryota; kingdom Viridiplantae; phylum Streptophyta; class Magnoliopsida; order Ericales; family Theaceae; genus Camellia; species Camellia lanceoleosa. Next base: position 67,660,336 of record CM045772.1, on the reverse strand, counting down.
CAAGTTCCTCAAGAAGCTAAAACAAGGGTTCAAAAGGTTCAAGCTCCCTCAAGACGCTAAAACGAAGGTTTAAAAGCTTCAAGCTCCCTCAAGAAGCTAAAACGAATGTTCAAAAGGTTCACGCTCCCTCAAGAAGCTAAAACGAAGGTTCAGAAGGTTCAACTTCCTCAAGAGCTAAAATAAGGGTTGAAAAGGTTCAAGCTTCCTCAAGAAGCTAAAACGAAGGTTCAAAAGGTTCAAGCACCATCAAGAAGCTAAAATGAAGGTTCAAAAGGTTCAAGCTGTCCAAAAGCCGTACCAAACAGAGAAAGTCAAGCGGTCCCGAATCGAGGAGCACGATCGATGGCTTCGAAAATCGGAAACTGGTCTCCAAACGCGAACAGTGGTCCACGAGCACGAAAAGTGGCCTACGGCCACTGAGAGATGGTCTACGAGACCTCTCCCGCCCTTCGGGCAGAGAAAACAGAACCTGGTTCGAAAATCAAGGCAAAGCACAAAATAGTCCTGCAGTCCGGAGGTAAGGCTCTCAGCCGAAACTCCGTAATCTCAGAACGAGCACAACATGCGCAATCACCAAGCGCTCAATTGACGACGTCTAAGTCTTAATGTCGGTCAAAAATGGGGTGTCTACAGTTGCCCCACTTTGACAGAACTCGAAAGTCATAAGTGATGGGAGTGAATGTCAAAGCCCGGAGATGACCCATTTTTGACAAGGCTGAAGACTTAGACAAAAGCATGCAAGATAACGAAGATATGTGCTCGAAGGTGGGGGCAAAATGCAAGAACAACGAGCCTATGCAGATCCTGAAACTCATCAAAAATGGCATGAAACATGGCTTGGAAGCATGCAAATAAGGGCTTCTTTGTAAGGCCAAAAATGCTAGAAAACAAAACAAGGAGAGAGAGGGTCACCCCTCTCTGATTTTGGCACTCAAAACAGCATGCTAGCCACTAAAAATCCACTGGATTTCAGTGGCTAAAAGGCTAAACAAAAGCCAACACAAATGCTCTAAGGCATGGCTCAAAACAAGGTAAAATAAATCATGCAAGGGGGTAGATGACCCCCAACAGAAAAATGATCTTAAACAAACATGTTAAGTGCCTCGAAATAATACTTTTTTCCGTTTAAACCGAAGCTCAAATATGCTTGAAAGTAAGGCTAAGAGATGGATCAAAATAACACTAAAAAGAGGGAACAGTGTGTTACCCTTGTAGCTTCAGCAAAACCAGCAGCTTCTTGGACCAAAAACTAGCTCTTTGAGACCTCTCAAGACCCTCCAAGAACCTTACATCAATGGTGGAGGTGTGTGGCAATGAGGTGTGGTGTTAAAGGCCAAGAACAAACACCTTCTCTAAGCCTAGAATGTAGAGATATAGAGAGATATATGTGTTTTTGCTTAGACAAATTTTTTTCAACCTCTCTAAAGGAGAGGGAGGCCCTCTCTTATAGAGAAAGAAGAGGGTTCACTCTTCTTGGAGAAGCTAGAGCAAAGGTTCAAGCTTCTTCAGAAACTAGAGCAAAGGTTCAAAAGGTTCAAGCTTCTTGGAGAAGCTGGAGCAAAGGTTCAAAAGGTTCAAGCTTCCTCAAGAAGCTAAAACGAAGGTTCAAAAGTTTCAAACTCCCTCAAGAAGCTAAAACGAAGGTGCAAAAGGTACAAGCTTCCTCAAGAAGCTAAAACGAAGGTTTAGAGGGTTCAAGCTTCCTCAAAAAGCCAAAACAAGGGTTCAAAAGGTTCAAGCTTCCTCAAGAAGCTAAAACGAAGGATCAAAAAGTTCAAGCTCCCTCAAGAAGCTAAAACGATGGTTCAAAAGATTCAATCTCCCTCAAGTAGTTAAAACGAAGGTTCAAAAGGTTCAAGCTCCCTCAAGAAGCTAAAATGAAGGTTCAGAAGGTTCAACTTCCTCAAGAAGCTAAAATGAAGGTTCAGAAGGTTCAACTTCCTCAAGATGCTAAAATATGGGTTCGAAAGGTTCAAGCTTCCTCAAGAAGCTAAAACGAAGGTTCAAAAGGTTCGAGCACCCTCAAGAAGCTAAAACGAAGGTTCAAACGGTTCAACCTGTCCAAAAACCAGGCCAAACGGAGAAAGTTATGCGGTCCCGAACCGAGGCACACGACCGATGGCTTCGAAAATCAGAAACTGGTCTCCAAACAGGAACTGTAATGACCCCAATATGCGTAGATTCAACTATATCTATTGGAATTGAAGCTAGGTGTAATGGAAAGTTGTTAAAGGTTTGGTGAATGTTTGTGGAGGATCTCATGTTTTATTTTTGGACTTGGGGATTTTGATTGAGGTGGTAATATGATGGTAAAGTAAGATTGAACCAAAGAATTTAATTCGGATAGTTATTTTACGCACAGCTGCCACTCTTTTGCCCTTTTCTTTTTCCACACTTTGAATTTGGCCATGATGTTAGAACCATTGGAAAGCTTATTTCCGGGGCTTCAATTTGGACACAAGAACGACCTAAAACGGAGTCCGGATGGGAGAGTTACACCTGTTTGAAGTTTTGGAATCTGTGCTGTGAGTAGGTCCGCTCGAGCGGGGTTTTCGGGATAGCAGCTTTAAAATCGTTATTTTGGATCATTTCTTGATATTTTCTTTTACCCTCTTCTTTTCTCTTCTTCCTAGTCCGAAACCCTAGCCCCAAACCCTTGAATTCCTTTACTTTGATCATGATTCACCATGGTTTTTGGCATCAAGGAGGGAGAATAAGGGAGGATCAATGTTTTTACCCGATTAGAACTTGGATTTGTGAAGGCTCCTTCTCAAGCTCACCCCTTTGCTTGATTATTGAGGTAAGGGTTTAATACTCATCAATATTTACATCCATAGACAGATTTGAGTTATTTTCATTGTTTAATTGTGCAAATTTTACATATTTGAAGTATATAGAAGAAATTATGAGATTTTTGGAATTTCAGGTTTGAACAATGGGGATTTTGGAAGGTTATGGTTGTTTTAAGTATGAAATTGATGATTGAAATGTTGAAGGAATGTATATTGCATGTAGATTTGTTTTGAATTAAGTTGTTTTGCAAAAGTAAGATTGAAGGTTTGAATGTAAAGTTGGAACTCAAATTGGAAATCCAGATTTTTTAGAAATTTGCCTGGTACGCTCGAGCGGCGGAAGTCCCACTCGAGCGGGAAAAAGGACCTCCCAGCAGTTTTGTATTTTGTGCAGTCCGCTCGAGCGGCCAAAGTGGCGCTCGAGCGGGGAACCCATTTTCAGGCAAAATTATTGTTTGTTCAGTTTTGAATGCTCAGTCCTCTGGTATTTTTAGAATAATTTTCTGATGACTTTAAGATGATTATAAATTCATACGAATGTAATGGCTTAGGAAAGAATTTCTTAATGATTTAAGAGGGAAAGGGAGTTAATTTGTAAGTTATGATTGTGTGCAGAACGCACTCCGGGAGGGACAAGCGCTCCATTGTAACTCTGTGAGTAATAGTACTACAAATGTACAAATGTACCTTGTTATCGTTAAGAATATTGTTAACAACATCCTATTTTCCGTGAGCTAAAATGTTAACATGTTTGTTGATTGAGAATTGATGTGAACATTGGAAGAGTTAGCACATATCGGTATGATTCTGAACCTACTCCGTATTTTGAGTTATGGCTACTAATTATTGTCAATGTATCATCCTATGAATTATCTATACTTCTGTAGCTGGGTTATAAATTGTTCTGGCCTGTTGATGTAATGGAACATTTACCTTCAGATTATTGGTAATGTTAAGGTTCTGTTAATTACGAAATAAGTATTTCTATGTGATTAATGGGAAGAATGAGTTTATCTATATTAATCTGTTCTGATGTTTTCTGGTATGGAACAAAGTGCTGTACGGAACGAAGTGCTACACCTTGGTGGGAGCCACCTCTGGAATCCGTACGAGCCACCTCTTGAGTCCATACATCCGCATTTCATACCTCCTCTACCACGCTTATATGCTCGTTACCTTCATATTACGCTATATGCGCTCTGCTACCCTCTGTTACCACGTTATATTCGCTCGTTACCTTCGTTAGCACGCTATATGCGCTTACATACCTCGCTACCACGCTTATATGCATTCGTTACTCCGCTACCACGCTTATGCGTTCTCGCTACCACGCTATATGCTCGTTACCCACGCTTATATGCTCGCTACCACGCTTTATGCGTCATATTCTGTTAGTTATGTATTGCTTTTTCGTTAGTTTTGTATTTCGCTAGTTCCGCTATTTACGTTATTTCGCTGGTTCTATTTTTTAGTTCCGCTATTTCGTTATTTCTATTATTTCGCGCGCTCATATTTCTTCTATTTCGCTGGTTACATTATTTCGTTATTTCGTTATTTCGGGCCGCTATGCTCGATATTGGTCGGCCCTATGGTCATTCTCATCAGAGGCCTATGGTCGTTTCAGATATATCGGGCTTAAAGCCATTCTCACGAAATTGGACCCATTGTCATTTGGAAATAATCACGGAATGTAGTTAATAATATGTATCTAGACTATATGTTTGATTATTCGTTAAATATCACAATATTTATGTACTATTATTCACGAAGTTCGCTCATTCGTATTTTGTCATTTATTCGCAGTAACCAACCAGAGTTCACCCCAACCTTAAAAGCTTGTGTTCCTCTTGTCAACCTTGAGGCGTCCAGGCACCACCTGAAGCCGTTCGTTTTGTAAAGTTTTGCTGAGTTTCAATTTATGCATTAGATGTCTATTTTTGGGTTGATTGTATATAATTCCTTCTTCATTAATATTTTTGTTATGCGCCTATTTGTGGGGTTGAGTCAAGGCATATGTGTGTAAACTGTCTGTATAATATTTACTTAGTGTGATGTTGGGATCCTGGCATGTTAGGAATAGCTCAATGGATGTTATTCTATGTATTTTATATTATTGAATGCTTCCGTTCAGGCCCCGTATGATATGTATAGCAGGTTTAGTGTTTGTTTTTCGAATGGGTCATGCCCAAACTTTTAGAGGCGGGTTTGGGGCGTGACAGGTGGTATCAGAGCACGAGTTGCCATCTCACACACGAATCCATTGAGCTTTAGGATGTCTAGCAAGACTAGGGCATCATGCATAACATTCTGAAAGTACATGAAAAGATTGATGGCAACGTTAAATGTATATGTTGTATCTGCTATTTCTGATGGTTACAATCTATGTCTGTTGCATATTCTTTTATTGCCTCTATTTATCTTATATAGATTGGTGAATAAAGCAAGACATGCAGATGGGATTAAGTCAACAATGTTGCGCTGCAGAGGTGTGGTAAGATTTGAACCGGTTGGTAAGTCAGTTTATATAGAACTGATTAGATACAATGTGTGTTATTAGTTGATCATTATTTGTGGGAAGTGATGGCGATATAATTGTGCTGTTTTACACCTATTGGAGTAAATTAATTAAATTTTAAGTGTGTTACCTTATGGCCTGTTATGTCTCCCTTGCTGTATCAATGTTTAGATCAGTGATTTCTGGGAAGCTACTGTATTGGAATATTTTGATAATATGTGTTTTGTGTAATAATTGAGGTTGTGTTAAGTATGATCCCACAAGAAGCTAAAACAATGGTTCAGAAGGTTCAACTTCCTCAAGAAGCTAAAACAAGGGTCCAAATGGTTCAAGCTTCCTCAAGAAGGTAAAACGAAGGTTCAAAAGTTTTAAGCTTCCTCAAGAAGCTTAAACAAAGGTTCAAAAGGTTTAAGCTATCTAAAAACTTTGCCAAACAGAGAAGGTTAAGCGGTCCCGAACCGAGGCGCACGGTCGATGGCTCCGAAAATCAGAAACTGGTCTCCAAATGGGAACAGTGGTCTACGACCACAAAAAGTAGTCTACGGCCACTGAGAGATGGTCTACAAGACCTCTCCCTCCCTTAGGAAAGAGAAAACAGAACCTGGTTCACAAATCGAGGCAAAGCACAAATGAGTCCCGAGGTCCGGTGGTAAGGCTCTCAGCCGAAACTCCGTAACCTCAAAATGAGAACAACATACGCAATCACTGAGCGCTCAATCGATAACGTCTGAGTCTTAAGGTCGGTCAAAAATAGGGTGTCTACAATTGCCCCTCTTTGACAGAACTCGAAAGTCATAAGTGACGGGAGTGAATGTGAAAGCCCGGAGACGACCCATTTTTGACAAGGCCGAAGACTTGGACAAAAGCATGGAAGATAACAAAGATATGTGCTCAAAGGCAGGGGCAAAATGCACGAACAATGAGCCTATGCAGGTCCTAAAACTCATCAAAAATGGCCTGAGACATGGCTTGGAAGCAAGCAAATAAGGGCTCCTTTGTAAGGCCAAAAATGCTAGAAAACAAAACAAGGAGAGAGAGGGTCACTCCTCTCTGATTTTGGCAGTCAAAACTGCATGCTAGCCACTGAAAATCCACTGGATTTCAGTGGCTAAAAGGCCAAACAAAGGCCAACACAAATGCTCTAAGGCATGGCTGAAAACAAGGTAAAATGAACCATGCAAGGGGTAGATGACCCCCAACAGAAAAATGATCCTCAACAAACATGTTAAGCGCCTCAAAATAAGACTTTTCTCAGTTTACACCGAAGCTCAAATATGCTTGCAAGTAATGCTAAGAGATGGATCAAAATAATGCTAAAAAGAGGGAATTGTGTGTTACCCTTGTAGCTTCAGCAAAACCAACAGCTTCTTGGACCAAGAACCAGCTCTTTGAAACCTCGCAAGACCCTCCAAGAACCTTAGATCAATGGTGGACGGGTGTGGCTGTGAGGTGTGGTGTCAAAGGCCAAGAACAAACACCCTCTCTAACCCTAGAATGTAGAGATATAGAGAGATATTGGCATGTTTGATTGGGTGGATTAGAACATGGGATTGGAATTATTAATCCGTGGGCCCAATTATCCTATGTTTGTTTTAACATTTTGGTTTAGGATTATTAATCCAATGGATAATTAATCCAACAAATTTGTAGGATTATTAATAATGGGGTAGGGGTGGGATTATTAATCCAATGGACATTAATCCAACAGGATAGTGAATACCACACTAATTTAATAGGATTATTAATACTTCACTATTAATCTTGTGAATCAAACATGACCTATATGTGCTTTTCCTTAGACAATTTTTTTTCAACCTCTCTAAAGGAGAGGGAGGCCCTCTCTTATCGCCAAACAAGAGGGTTCAAGCTTCTTGGAGAAGCTAGAGCAAAGGTTCAAGCTTCCTAGAGAAGCTAGAGCAAAGGTTCAACAGGTTCAAGCTTCTTGGAGAAGCTAGAGCAAAGGTTCAAAATGTTCAAGCTTCCTCAAGAAGCTAAAATGAAGGTTCAAAAGGTTCAAGATTCCTCAAGAAGCTAAAACAAAGGTTTAGAGGGTTCATGGTTCCTGAAGAAACCAAAACAAGGGTTCAAAAGGTTCAAGCTTTCTCAAGATGCTAAAACGAAGGTTCAAAAGGTTCAAGCTCCGTCAAGAAGCTAAAACGAACGTTCAAAAGGTTCATGCTCCCTTAAGAATCTAAAACGAAGGTTCAAAAGGTTCGAGCTTCCTCAAGAAGGTAAAACGAAGGTTCCAAAGGTTCAAACTCCCTCAAGAAGTTAAAACGATGGTTCCAAAGGTTCAAGCTCCCTCAATATGCTAAAACGAAGGTTCAAAAGGTTCAAGCTCCCTCAAGAAAGCTAAAACGAAGGTTCAGAAGGTTCAACTTCCTCAAGAAGCTAAAACCAGGGTTCAAAAGGTTCAAGCTTCCTCAAGAAGGTAAAACGAAGGTTCAACAGGTTCAAACTCCCTTAAGAAGCTAAAACGAAGGTTGAAAAGGTTCAAGTTGTCCGAAAACCGTGCCAAACGGAGAAAGTTAAGCGGTCCCAAACCGAGGCGCACGGTCGACGGCTCTGAAAATCGAAAACTGGTCTCGAAACATGAACAGTGCTCTACGACCACGAAAAGTAGCCTACGGCAACTGAGAGATGGTCTACGAGACCTCTCCCTCCCTTTGGGAGGAGAAAATAGAACCTGGTTCTCAAGTCGAGGCATAGCACAAAAGAGTCCCGAGGTCCGGAGGTAAAGTTCACAGCCGAAACTCCGTTACCTCAGAACGAGCACAACATGTGCAATCACTGAGCGCTCAATCGATGACGCCTGACTCTTAAGGTCGGTCAAAAATGGGGTGTCTACTGTTGCCCCTCTTTGACAGAACTCAACTGTCATAAGTGACAGGAGTGAATGTCCAAGCCTGGAGACGACCCATTTTTGACAAGGCCGAAGACTTAGACAAAAGCATGCAAGATAACGAAGATATGTGCTTGAAGGCGAGGGCAAAATGCAAGAACAATATGCCTATGCAGGTCCTAAAACTCATCAAAAATGGCTTGAAACATGGCTTGGAAGCATGCAAATAAGGGCTCCTTTGTAAGGCCAAAAATGCTAAAAAACAAAACAAGGAGGGAGAGAGGCACTCCTCTCTGAATTTGGCACTCAAAATAGCATGCTAGCCACTGAAAATCCACTGGATTTCAGTGGCTAAAAGGCCAAACAAAGGCCAACACAAATGCTCTAAGGCATGGCCCAAAACAAGGTAAAATGAAGCATGCAAGTGGGTAGATAACCCCCAACAGAAAAATGATCTGAACCAAACATGTTAAGGGCCTCAAAATAAGACTTTTTTCAGTTTACACCGAAGATCAAATATGCTTGAAAGTAAGGCTAAGAGATGGATCAAAATAATGCTAAAAAGAGGGAATAATGTGTTACCCTTGTAGCTTCAGCAAAAACCAGCAGCTTCTTGGACCAAGAACCAGCTCTTTGAGACCACTCAAGACCCTCCAAGAACTTTAGATCAATGGTGGACGTGTGTGGCTGTGAGGTGTGGTGTTAACGGCCAAGAACAAATACCCTCTCAAAGCCTAGAATGTAGAGATATAGAGAGATATATGTGTGCTTTTCCTTAGACAATTTTTTTTCAACCTCTCTAAAGGGGAGGGAGGCCCTCTCTTATAGAGAAACAAGAGGGTTCAGGCTTCTTGGGGAAGCTAGAGCAAAGGTTCAAGCTTCTTGGAGAAGCTAGAGCAAACGTTCAAAAGGTTTAAGCTTCTTGGAGAAGCTAGAGCAAAAGGTTCATGCTTCTTCGAGAAGCTAGAGCAAAGGTTCAAAAGGTTCAAGCTTCCTCAAGAAGCTAAAAATGAAGGGTCAAAAGGTTCAAGATTCCTCAAGAAGCTAAAACGAAGGTTCAGAGGGTTCAAGGTTCCTTAAGAAGCCAAAACAAGGGTTCAAATGGTTCAAGCTTCCTCAAGAAGCTAAAACAAAGGTTCAAAATGTTCAAGCTCCGTCAAGAAGCTAAAACGAAGGTTCAAAAGGTTCATGCTCCCTCAAGGAGCTAAAACGAAGGTTCAAAAGGTTCAAGCTTCCTCAAGAAGCTAAAATGAAGGTTCAAAAGGTTCAAGCTCCCTCAAGAAGTTAAAACGATGGTTCAAAAGGTTCAAGCTCCCTCAAGAAGCTAAAACAAAGGTTCAAGCTCCCTCAAGAAGCTAAAACGAAGGTTCAGAAGGTTTAACTTCCTCAAAAAGGTAAACCCAGGGTTCAGAAGGTTCAAGCTTCCTTAAGAAGCTAAAACGAAGGTTCAAAAGGTTCAAGCTGTCTAAAAACCGTGCCAAACGGAGAAAGTGAAGCGGTCCCGAACCGAGGCGCACGGCCGACGGCTCCGAAAATCAGAAACTGGTCTCGAAATTTGAACAGTCGTCTACGACCACGAAAAATGGCCTACGGCCACTGAGAGATGGTCTACGAGACCTCTCCCTCCCTTCTAGAAGAGAAAACAGAACCTGGTTCACAAATCGAGGCAAAGCACAAATGAGTCCTGTGGTCCGGAGGTAAGGCTCTCAGCCGAAACTTCGTAACCTCATAACGAGCACAACATGCGCAATCACCGAGCGCTCAATCGATGAAGTTTGGGTCTTAAGGTCAGTAAAAAATGGGGTGTCTACAATTGCCCCTCTTTGACAGAACTCGAAAGTCATAAGGGACGGGAGTGAATGTCAAAGCTCGGAGACGACCCATTTTTGACAAGGGCGAAGACTTTGACAAAAGCATGCAAGATAACAAAGATATGTGCTCGAAGGCGGGGGGAAAAATGCAAGAACAATAAGCCTATGCAGGTTCTAAAACTCATCAAAAATGGCCTAAAACATGGCTTCGAAGCATGCAAATAAGGGCCCCTTTGTAAGGCCAAAAATGCTAGAAAACAAAATAAGGAGAGAGAGGGTCACTTCTCTCTGATGTTGGCACTCAAAACAGCATGCTAGCTGCTGAAAATCCACTGACAGCATGCTAGCCACTGAAAATCCAATGGATTTCAGTGGCTAAAAGGCGAAACAAAGGCTAACACAAATGCTCTAAGGTGTGGCTCAAAACAAGGTAAAATAAAGCATGCAAAGGGGTAGATGGCCCCCAACAGAAAAATGATCTGAAACAAACATGTTAAGGGCCTCAAAATAAGACTTTTTTCAGTTACACCGAAGCCCAAATATGCTTGCAAGTAAGGCTAAGAGATGGATCAAAATAATGCTAAAAAAAGGGAATATTTTGCTGCCCTTGTAGCTTCTCTAAGCCTAGAATGTAGAGATATAGAGAGATATGTGTGTTTTTCAACCTCTCTAAAGGAGAGGAAGGCCTTCTCTTATAGAGAAACAAGAGGGTTCAACCGTCCTGGAGAAGCTAGAGCAAAGGTTCAAAAGGTTCAAGCTTCTTGGAGAAGCTAGAGCAAAGGTTCAAGCTTCTTGGAGAAACTAGAGCGAAGGTTCAAAAGGTTCAAGCTTCCTCAAGAAGCTAAAACGAAGGTTCAGAGGGTTCAAGGTTCCTGAACAGGCCAAAACAAGGGTCCAAAAGGTTCAAGCTTCCTCAAGAAGCTAAAATGAAGGTTCAAAAGGTTCAAGCTCCCTGAACAAGCTAAAACGAAGGTTCAAAAGGTTGAAGCTCCCTCGAGAAACTAAAACGAAGGTTCAAAAGGTTCAAGCTGTCCAAAAACCGTGCCAAACGGAGAAAATTAAGCGGTGCCGAACCGAGGCGCACGGCCGATGGCTCTGAAAATCGAAAACTGGTCTCCAAATGGGAATAGTGGTCTATGACCACGGAAAGTGGCCTACGGCCACTGAGAGATGGTCTATGGGACCTCTCCCTCCCTTCGGGAAGAGAAAACAGAACCTGGTTTGCAAATCGAGGTGAAGCACAAAAGGGTCCCGAGGTCCGGAGGTAAGGCTCTCAGCCGAAACTCCGTAACCTCAGAACGGGCACAACATGCGCAATCACCGAGTGCTCAATCGATGTCGCCTGAGTCTTAGGGTCGATAAAAAATGGGGTGTCTACAGTTGCCCCTCTTTGACAGAACTTGAAAGTCATAAGTGACGGGAGTGAATGTCAGGGCCCGGAGACGTCTCATTTTTGACAAGGCCGAAGACTTAGACAAAAGCATGCAAGATAACGAAGATATGTGCTCGAAGGCAGGGGTAAAATGCAAGAACAATGAGCCTATGCAGGTCCTAAAACACATCAAAAATGACCTGAAACATGGCTTGGAAGCATGCAAATCAGGGCTTCTTTGTAAAGCCAAAAATGCTAGAAAACAAAATAAGGAGAGAGAGCGTCACCCCTCCCTAATTTTGGCACCTAAAACAGCATGCTAGCCACTAAAAATCCACTGGATTTTAGTGGCTAAAAGGCCAAACAAAGGGCAACACAAATGCTCCAAGGCATGGCTCAAAACAAGGTAAATGAAACATGCAAGGGGTAGATGACCCCCAACAGAGAAATGATCTTAAACAAACATGTTAAGGGCCTCAAAATAAGACTTTTTTCAGTTTGCAGCGAAGCTCAAATATGCCTGCAAGTAAGGCTAAGAGATGGATCAAAATAATGCTAAAAAGAGGGAATAGTGTGTTACCCTGGTAGCTTCAGCAAAACAAGGAGCTTCTTGGACCAGAAACCAGCTCTTTGAGACCTCTCAAGACCCTCCAAGAACCTTAGGTCAATGGTGGAGTTGTGTGGCTATGAGGTGTGGTGTTAAAGGCCAAGAACAAGCACCCTCTCTAAGCCTAGAATGTAAAGATATAGAGAGATATATGTGCTTTTCCTTAGAAAGTTTTTTTCAGCCTCTCTAAAGGAGAGGGAGGCCCCCTCTTATAGAGAAACAAGAGGGTTCAAGTTTCTTGGAGAAGCTAGAAAAAAAGGTTCAAGCTTCTTGCAGATGCTAGAGCAAAGGTTCAAAAGGTTCAAGCTTCTTGTAGAAACTAGAGCAAAGGGTTCAAGCTTCTTAGAGAAGCTAGAGCAAACGTTCAAAAGGTTCAAGCTTCCTCAAGAAGCTAAAACGAAGGTTCAAAAGTTTCAAACTACCTCAAGAAGCTAAAACGAAGGTTCAGAGGGTTCAAGCTTCCTCAAGAAGCCAAAAGAAGGGTTCAAAAGGTTCAAGCTTCCTCAAGAAGCTAAAACGAAGGTTCAAAAGGTTCAAGCTTCCTCAAGAAGCTAAAACAAAGGTTCAGAAGGTTCAAGGTTCCTGAAGAAGCCAAAACAAGGGTTTGAAATGTTGAAGTTTCCTCAAGAAGCTAAAACGAAGGTTCAGAAGGTTCAAGCTTCCTCAAGAAGCCAAAACAAGGGTTCAAAAGGTTCAAGCTCCCTCAGGAAGCTAAAACAAAGGTTCAAAAGGTTCATGCTCCCTCGAGAAGCTAAAACGAAGGTTCCGAAGGTTCAACTTCCTCAAGAAGCTAAAACAAGGGTTCAAAAGGTTCAAGCTTCCTCAAGAGCTTAAAGCGAAGGTTCAAAAGGTTCAAGCACCCTCAAGAAGCTAAAACAAAGGTTGAAAAGGTTGAAGCTGTCGAAAAATCGTGCCAAACGGAGAAAGTTAAGCGGTCCCGAACCGAGGCGCACGGCTGACGGCTCCGAAAATTGGAAACTGGTCTCCAAACGGGAACAATGGTCTATGACCACAAAAAGTAGCCTACGGCCACTGAGAGATGGTCTACGAGACCTCTCCCTTCCTTTGGGATGAGAAAAGAGAGCTTGGTTCGCAAATTGAGGCAAAGCACAAAAGAGTCCCGACGTCGGGAGGTAAGGATCTCAGTCGAAACTCCGTAACCTCAGAACGAGCACAACATGCACAATCACCGAGCGCTCAATCGATGACGTCTGAGTCTTAAGGTCGGTCAAAAATGGGTTGTCTACAGTTGCCCCTCTTTGAAAGAACTGGAAAGTCATAAGTGACGGGAGTGAATGTTAAAGCCCGGAGACGACCCATTTTTTACAGGGCCGAAGACATAGACAAAAGCATGCAAGATACCGAAGATATGTGCTCGAAGGTGAGGGCAAAATGCAAGAACAATGAGCCGATGCAGGTCCAAAAACTCATCAAAAATGGCCTAAAACATGGTTTGGAAGCATGCAAATAAGGGCTCCTTTGTATGGCCAAAAATGCTAGAAAATAAAACAAAGGGGGAGAGGGTCACCCCTCTCTGATTTTGGCACTCAAAACAGCAAGCTACCCATGGAAAGTCCACTGGATTTCAGTGCCTAAAAGGGCAAACAAAGGCCAACAGAAATGCTCCAAGGCATGGCTCAAAAGAAGGTAAAATGAAGCATGCAAGGGGGTAGATGGCCCCGAACAGAAAAATGATCTTAAACAGACATGTTAAGGGCCTCCAAATAAGACTTTTTTCTATATATACCGAAGCTCAAATATGCTTGCAAGTAAGGCTAATAGATGGATCAAAATAATGCAAAAAATGGGGAATAGTGTGTTACCCTTGTAGCTTCAGTAAAACCAGTAGCTTCTTGGACCAAGAACCAGCTCCTTGAGACCTATCAAGACCCTCTAAGAACCTTAGATCAATGGTGGAGGTGTGTGGCTATGAGGTACCCTCTCTAAGCCTAGAATGTAGAGATATAGAGAGATATATGTGCTTTTCCTTAGACAAATTTTTTTCAACCTCTCTAAAAGAGAGGGAGGCCCACTCTTATAGAGAAACAAGAGGGTTCAAGCATTTTGGAGAAGCTAGAGCAAATGTTCAAACTTCTTGAGAGGCTAGAGAAAGGTTCAAAAGGTTCAAACTTCTTGGAGAAGCTAGAGCAAAGGTTCAAACTACATGGAGAAGCTAGAGCAAAGGGTTCAAGCTTCTCGGAGAAGCTAGAGCAAAGGTTCAAAAGGTTCAAGCTTCCACAAGAAGCTAAAATGAAGGTTCAAAAGGTTCAAACTTACTCATGAAGCTAAAATGAAGGTTCAGAAGGTTCATGCTTCCTCAAGAAGCCAAAACAAGGGTTCAAAAGGTTAAAGCTCCCTCGTAAAGCTAAAACGATGGTTCAAAAGGTTGAAGCTCCCTCAAGAAGCTAAAGCGAAGGTTCAAAATGTTCAAGCTCCCTTAAGATGCTAAAACGAAGGTTCAGAAAGTTCACCTTCCTCAAGAAGCTAAAATTAGGGTTCAAAAGGTTCAAGCTTCCTCAAGAAGCTAAGACGAAGGTTCAAAAGGTTCAAGCTCCCTTAAGAAGCTAAAACGAAGGTTCAAAAGGTTCAAGCTGTCCAAAAACCGTGCCAAATGGAGAAAGTTAAGTGGTCCCGAACCGAGGCTCACGGCCGACGGCTCCGAAAATCAAAAATTGGTCTCCAAATGGGAACAGTGGTCTACGACCACGAAAAGTAGCCTACACCACTGAGAGATGGTCTACGAGACATCTCCCTCCCTTTGGGAAGAGAAAACAGAACCTGGTTCGCAAATCGAGGCGAAGCACAAAAGAGTCCCGAGGTCGGGAGATAACGATCTCAGTCGAAACTCCGTAACCTCAGAACGAGCACAACATCCACAATCACCGAGCACTCAATCGATGACGTCTGAGTCTTAAGGTCGGTCAAAAATGGGGTGTCTAAAGTCATAAGTGACGGGAGTGAATGTCAAAGCCCGGAGACGACCCATTTTTGACAAGGCCAAAGACTTAGACAAAAACATGCAAGATGACGAAGATATGTGCTCGAAGGCGAGGGCAAAATGCAAGAACAATGAGCCGATGCAGGTCCTAAAACTCATCAAAAATGGCCTGAAACATGGCTTGGAAACTTGCAAATAAGGGCTCCTTTGTAAGGCCAAAAATGCTAGAAAATAAAACAAGGAGAGAGAGGGTCACCCCTCTCTGATTTTGGCACTCAAAACAACATGCGAGCCACTGAAAGTCCGCTGGATTTTAGTGGCTAAAAGGCCAAACAAAGGCCAACACAAATGCTCTAAGGCGTGGCTCAAAACAGGGTATAATGAAGCATGCAAGGGGGTAGATGACCCCCAACTGAAAAATGATGTTCAACAAACATGTTAAGGGCCTAAAAATAAGACTTTTTTCAGTTTACACTGAAGCTCAAATATGCTTGCAAGTAAGGCTAAGAGATGGATGAAAATACTGCTAAAAAGCGGGAATAGTGTGTTACCTTTGTAGCCTCAGCAAAACCAGCAGCTTCTTGGACCAAGAACCAGCTCTTTGGGACCACTCAAGACCCTCCAAGAACCTTAGATCAATGGTGGAGGTGTGTGGCTATGAGGTGCGGTGTTAAAGGCCAAGAACAAACACCCTCTCTAAGCCTAGAATGTAGAGATATAGAGAGATATATGTGCTTTTCCTTAGACAAAATTTATTCAACCTCTCTAAAGGAGAGGGAGTCCCTCTCTGATAGAGAAACAAGAGGGTTCAAGCTTTTTGGAGAAGCTAGAGCAATAGGTTCAAGCTTCTTGGAGAAGCTAGAGTAAAGGTTCAAAAGGTTCAAGCTTCTTGGAGAAGCTTGAGCAAAGGTTCAAACTTCTTGGAGAAGCTAAAGCAAAGGGTTCAAGCTTCTCAGAGAAGCTGGAGCAAAAGTTCAAAAGGTTCAGGCTTCCTCAAGAAGCTAAACAATGGTTCAAAAGGTTCAAACTTTCTCAAGGAGCTAAAATGAAGGTTCAGAAGGTTCAAGCTCCCTCAAGAAGCCAAAACAAGGGTTAAAAAGGTTCAAGCTCCCACAAGAAGCTAAAACGAAGCTTCAAAAGGTTCAAGCTCCCTCAAGATGCTAAAATGAAGGTTCACACAGGTCAAGCTCCCTCAAGAAGCTAAAACGAAGGTTCAGAAGGTTCAACTTCCTCAAGAAGCTAAATCACGAGTTCAATAGGTTCAAGCTTCCTCAAGAAGCTAAGACAAAGGTTCAAAAGGTTCAAGCTTCCTTAATAAGCTAAAATGAAGGTTCAAAAGGTTCAAACTCCCTCAAGAAGCTAAAACGAAGGTTCAAAAGCTTCAAGCTATCCAAAAACCGTGCAAAACAGAGAAAGTTAAGCGGTCCTGAACCGAGACGCACGGTCGACGGCTCCGAAAATCGAAAACTGGTCTCCAAACGGGAACAGTGGTCTACGACCACGAAAAGTAGCCTACGGCCACCAAGAGATGGTCTACGAGACCTCTCCCTCCCTTCGGGAAGAGAAAATAGAACCTGGTTCGCAAATCAGGGCAAAGCACAAAAGAGTCCCGAGGTTCGAAGGTAACTCTCTCAGCTGAAACTCCGTAACCTCAGAACGAGCACAACATGCACCAAGTGCTCAATCGATGACGTTTGAGTCTTAAGGTTGGTAAAAAGTGGGGTGTCTACAGTTGCTCCTCTTTGACAGAACTTGAAAGTCATAAGTGACGGGAGTGAGTGTCAAACCCCGGAGACGACCCATTTTTGACAAGGCCGAAGACTTAGACAAATGCATGCAAGATGACGAAGATATGTGCTCGAAGGCGGGGGTAAAATGCAAGAACAATGAACCTATGCAGGTCCTAAAACTCATCAAAAATGGCCTGAAACATGGCTTAGAAGCATGCAAATAAAGGCTCTTTTGTAAGGCCAAAAATGCTAGAAAACAAAACAAGGAGAGAGAGGGTCACCCCTCTCTGATTTTGGCACTCAAAACAGCATGCTAGCCACTGAAAGTCCACTGGATTTCAGTGGCTAAAAGGCCAAACAAAGGCCAACACAAATGCTCTAAGGCATGGCTCAAAACAAGGTAAAATGAAGCATGCAAGGGGATAGATAACCCCAACAGAAAAATGATCTTAAACAAACATGTTAAGGGCCTCAAAATAAGTCTTTTTTCAATTTGCACTGAAGCTCAAATATGCTCACAAGTAAGGCTAAGAGATGGATCAAAACAATGCTAAAAAGAGAGAATAGTGTGTTATCCTTGTAGCTTCAGCAAAACCAGCAGCTTCTTGGACCAAAAACTAGCTCTTTGAGGCCTCTCAAGACCGTCCAAGAACCTTAGATGAACGGTGGAGGTGTGCGGCTATGAGGTGTGGCGTTAAAGGCCAAGAAAAAACAGCAACTCTAAGCCTAGAATGTAGATATATAGAGAGATATATGTGTTTTTCCTTGGACAAATTTTTTTCAACCTCTCTAAAGGAGAGGGAGGCCCTCTCTTATAGAGAAACAAGAGGGTTCAAGCATCTTGGAGAAGCTAGAGCAAAGGTTCAAGCTTCTTGAGAAACTATAGAAAAGGTTCAAAAGGTTCAAGCTTCTTGGAGAAGCTAGAGCAAAGGTTCAAGCTACTTGGAGAAGCTAGAGCAAAGGGTTCAAGCTTTTTGGAGAAGCTAGAGCAGTGGTTCAAACGGTTCAATCTTCCTCAAGAAGCTAAAACGAAGGTTCAAAAGGTTCAAGCTTACTCAAGAAGCTAAAACGAAGGTTCAAAAGTTTCATGCTTCCTCAAGAAGCCAAAACAAGTGTTCAAAAGGTTCAAACTCCCTCGAGAAGCTAAAACGACGGTTCAAAAGGATCAAGCTCCCTCAAGATGCTAAAACGAAGGTTCAAAAGCTTCAAACTCCCTCAAGAAGGTAAAACGAAGTTACAGAAGGTTCAACTTCCTCAAGAAGCTAAAATGAGGGTTCAAAAGGTTCAAGCTTCCTCAAGAAACTAAGACAAAGGTTCAAAAGGTTCAGGCTCCCTCAAGAAGCTAAAACGAAGGTTCAAAAGGTTCAAGCTATCCAGAAACCGTGCCAAAGAGAGAAAGTCAAGTGGTCCCGAGCCGAGGCGCATGGCCGACGGCTCCGAAAACCAGAAACTGGTCTCCAAACGGGAACAGTTGTCTACGACCACGAAAAGTAGCCTACGGCCACTGAGAGATGGTCTACGAGACATCTCCCTCCCTTCGGGAAGAGAAAATAGAACCTGGCTCGCAAATCGAGGCAAAGCACAAAAGAGTCCCGAGGTCCGGAGATAAGGCTCTCAGTCGAAACTCCGAAACCTCCGAACGAGCACAACATGCGCAATCACCGAGCACTCAATTGATGATGTCTGAGTCTTAAGGTCGGTCAAAATGGGGTGTCTACAGTTGTCCCTCTTTGACAGAACTCGAAAGTCATAACTGACAGGAGTGAATGTTAAAGCCTGGAGACGACCCATTTTTGACAAGGCCAAAGACTTAGACAAAATCATGCTAGATAACGAAGATATGTGCTCGAAGGCGGGAGCAAAATGCAAGAACAATGAGCCTATGGAGGTTCTAAAACTCATCAAAAATGGCCTGAGACAGGGCTTGGAAGCATGCAAATAAGGGCTCCTTTGTAAGGCCAAAAATGCTTGAAAACAAAACAAGCAGAGAGAGGGTCACCCCTCTCTGATTTTGGCACTCAAAACAATATGCTAGCCACTGAAAGTTCACTGGATTTCAGTGGCTAAAAGGCCAAACAAAGGCCAACACAAATGCTCTAAGGTATGGCTCAAAAGAAGGTAAAATGAAGCATGGAAGGGGGTAGATGACGCCCAACAGAAAAATGATCTGGAACAAACATGTTAAGGGCCTCAAAATAAGACTTTTTTCAGTTTACACCGAATCTCAAATATCCTTGCAAGTAAGGCTAAGAGATGGATCAAAATAATGCCAAAAAGAGGGAATAGTGTGTTACCCTTGTAGCTTCAGCAAAACCAGCAGCTTCTTGGACAAAAAACCAGCTCTTTGAGGCCTCTCAAGACCCTCCAAGAACCTTAGATCAATGGTGGAGATGTGTGGCTATGAGGTGTGGTGTTAAAGGCCAAGAACAAACACCCACCCTAAGCCTAGAATATAGAGATATAGAGAGATATATGTGCCTTTCCTTAGACAAATTTTTTTCAACCTCTCTAAAAGATAGGGAGGCCCTCTCTTATAGAGAAACAAGAGGGTTCACGCTTCTTGGAGAAGCTAAAGTAAAGGTTCAAGCTTCTTGGAGAAGCTAGAGCAAAGGTTCAAAAGGTTCAAGCTTCTTGCAGAAGCTAGAGCAAAGGGTTGAAGCTTCTTGGAGAAGCTAGAGCAATGGTTCAAAAGGTTCAAGCTTCCTCAAGAACCTAAAACGAAGGTTCAAAAGGTTCAAGCTTCCTCAAGAAGCTAAAATAGAGGTTCAGAGGGTTGAAGGTTCCTAAAGAAGCCAAAACAAGGGTTCAAAAGGTTCAAGCTTCCTCAAGAAGCTCAAACGAATGTTTAGAAGGTTCATGCTTCCTCAACAAGCCAAAACAGGGGTTCAAAAGGTTCAAGCTCCCTCTGGAAGTTAAAACAAAGGTTCAAAAGGTTCAAGCTCCCTCAAGAAGCTAAAACGAAGGTTAAGAAGGTTTAACCTCCTGAAGAAGCTAAAACGAGGGTTCAAAAGGTTCAAGCTTCCTCAAGAAGCTAAAACGAAGGTTAAAAAGGTTAAAGCTCACTCAAGAAGCCAAAACGAAGGTTCAAAAGGTTCAAGATGTCCAAAAATCGTGCCAAACGGAGAAAGTTAAGTGGTTTCGAATCGAGGCGCACGGCCGACGGCTCCGAAAACCGAAAATTGGTCTCCAAACGGGAACAGTGGTCTACGACCACGAAAAGTAGCCTACGGCCACTGAGAGATGATCTATGAGACCTCTTCCTTCCTTTGGGAAGAGAAAACAGAGCCTGGTTCGCAAATCGAGGCAAAGCGCAAAAGAGTCCCGAGGTCCGGAGGTCAGGCTCTCAGCCGAAACTCTGTAACCTTAGAACGAGCACAACATGCGTAATCACCGAGTGCTTAATCGATGACGGCTGAGTGTCAAGTTCGATAAAAAATGGGGTGTCTACAGTTACCCCTCTTTGACAGAACTCGAAAGTCATAAGTGACGGGAGTGAATGTCCAAGCCTAGAGACGACCCATTTTTGACAAGGCCGGAGACTTAGACAAAAGCATGCAAGATAACGAAGCCATGTGGTCGAAGGCGAGGGCAAAAGGCAAAAACAATGAGCCTATGTAGGTCCTAAAACTCATCAAAAATGGCAGGAAACATGGCTTGGAAGCATGCAAATAAGGGCTCATTTGTAAGGCCAAAAATGCTAGAAAACAAAACAAGGAGAACGAGGGTCACCCCTCTCTGAAAATCTACTGGATTTCAGTGGCTAAAAGGCCAAACAAAGACCAACACATATGCTCTAAGGCATGGCTCAAAACAAGGTAAAATGAAGCATGCAAGGGGGTAGATGACCCCAGAAGAAAAATGATCTTAGACAAACATGTTAAGGGCCTCAAAATAAGACTTTTTTCAGTTTACACCGAAGCTCAAATATGCTTGCAAGTAAGGCTAAGAGATGGATCAATATGATGCTAAGAAGAGGGAATATTGTGTTACCCTTTGAAGCTTCAAAGAAACCAAACCAAAACGCAGCTTTAAGACCTCCCAAGACCCTCCAAGAACCTTAGATCAATGGTGGAGGTGTGTGGCTATGAGGTGTGGTGTTAAAGGCCAAGAACAAACACCCTCTCTTAGCCTAGACTGTAGAGATATAGAGTGATATATGCGCTTTTCCTTAGACAAATTTTTTTCAACCTCTCTAAAGGAGAGGGAGGCCCACTCTTATGGAGAAACAAGATTGTTCAAGCTTCTTGGAGTAGCTAGAGCAAAGGTTCAAGCTTCTTGGAGAAGCTAGAGCAAAGGTTCAAAGGGTTCAAGCTTCTTGGAGAAGCTAGAGCAAAGGTTCAAAAGGTTAAATCTTCTTGGAGAAGCTAGAAGAAAGGCTCAAAAGGTTCAAGCTTCCACAAGAAGCTAAAACGAAGGTTCAAAAGGTTCAAGCTTCCTCAAGAGGCCAAAACAGGGGTTCAAAAGGTTAAAGCTCCCTCAAGAAGATAAAACGAAGGTTCAAAAGGTTCAAGCCCCCTCAAGAAGCAAAAACGAAGGTTTAGGACGTTCAACTTTCTCGAGAAGCAAAAACAAGGGTTTAAAAGGTTCAAGCTTCCTCAGGAAGCTAAAACGAAGGGTCAAAAGCTTCAAGCTCCCTCAAAAGCTGAAACGAAGGTTCCAAAGGTTCAAGTTGTCCAAAAACTGTGCCAAACGGAGAAAGCTAAGCGGTCCCGAACCGAGGCGCAAGGCCGACGGCTCCAAAAACTGAAAACTGGTCTCCATGCGGGAACAGTGGTCTACGACGATGAAAAGTAGCCTACCGCCACTGAGAGATGGTCTACGAGACCTCTCCCTCCCTTCGGGAAGAGAAAGCAGAACCTTGTTCGTAAATCGAGGCAAAGCACAAAAGAGTCCTGAGGACCGGAGGTAAGGCTCTAAGCCGAAACTCCGTAACCTCAGAACGAGCACGACATGCGCAATCAACGAGCGCTCAATCGATGACGTCTGAGTCTTAAGGTCGGTTAAAAATGGGGTGTCTACAGTTGCCCCTCTTTGACAGAACTCGAAAGTCATAAGTGACGGGAGTGAATGTCAAAGTTCGGAGACAACCCATTTTTGACAAGGCCGAACACTTAAACAAAAGCATGCAAGTTAACGAAGATATGTGCTCGAAGGTGGAGGCAAAATGCTAGAACAATGAGCCTATGCAGGTCCTAAACCTCATCAAAAATGGATAGAAACATGGCTTGGAAGCATGCAAATAAGGGCTGCTTTGTAAGGCCAAAAATGCTAGAAAAAAAAATAAGGAGAGAGAGGGTCACCCCTCTCTGATTTTGGCACTCAAAATAGCATGCTAGCCACTGAAAATCCACCGGATTTCAGTGGCTAAAAGGCCAACACAAATGCTCTAAGGCATGGCTCAAAACAAGGTAAATGAAGCATGGAAGGGGGTAGATGACCCCCAACAGAAAAATGATCTTAAACAAACATGTTAAGGGCCTCAAAATAAGACTTTTTTCAGTTTACACCGAAGCTCAAATATCCCTGAAAGTAAGGCTAAGAGATGGATCAAAATAATACTAAAAAGAGGGAATAGTGTGTTACCCTTGTAGCTTCAGCAAAACCAGCAGCTTCTTGCTCCAAAAACCAGCTCTTTAAGACCTCTCAAGACCCTCCAAGAACCTTAGATCAATGGTGGAGGTGTGTGGCTATGAGGTGTGGTGTTAAAGGCCAAGAACAAACACCCTCTCTAAGCCTAGAATGTAGAGATATAGAGAGATATATGTGTTTTTCCTTAGACAAATTTTTTTCAACCTCTCTAAAGGAGAGGGAGGCCCTCTCTTATAGAGAAACAAGATGGTTCAAGCTTCTTGGAGAAGCTAGAGCAATGGTTCAGGCTTCTTGGAGAAGCTAGAGAAAAGGTTCAAAAGGTTCAAGCTTTTTAGAGAAGCTAGAGCAAAGGTTCAAAAGGTTCAAGCTTTTTGGAGAAGCTAGAGAAAAGTTCAAAAGGTTCAAGCTTCCACAAGAAGCTAAAATGAAGGTTCAAATGGTTCAAGCTTCCTCAAGAAGCTGACACGAACGTTCAGATGGTTCAAGCTTCCTCAAGAGGCCAAAACAAAGGTTGAAAAGGTTCAAGCTCCCTCAAGAAGCTAAAACGAGGGTTCAAAAGGTTCAAGCTCCCTCAAGAAGCTAAAACGAAGGTTTAGAAGGATCAACTTCCTCAAGAAGCCAAAACGAAGGTTCAAAAGGTCCAAGCTCTCTCAAGAAGCTAAAAAGAAGGTTCTAAAGGTTCAAGCTCCCTCAAGAAGCTACAACGAAGGTTCAAAAGGTTCAAGCTGCCTCAAGAAGCTAAAACGAAGGTTCAGAAGGTTCAAAAGGTTCAATATTCCATTAACATGTTTGTTTAAGATCATTTTTCTGTTGGGGGTCATCTACCTCCTGGCATGCTTCATTTTACCTTGTTTTGAGCCATGCCTTAGAGCATTTGTGTTTGCCTTTGTTTGGGCTTTTAGCCACAGAAATCCAGTGGATTTTCTGTGGCCAGCATGCTGTTAGTGGATTTTCGGTGGCTAGCATGCTGTTTTGAGTGCCAAAATCAGAGAGGGGTGACCCTCTCTCTCCTTTTGCATGCTTCCAAGACATGTTTCAGGCCATTTTTTATGAGTTTTACAACCTGCATAGGCTCATTGTTCTTGCATTTTGCCCCCACCTTCGAGCATATATCTTCGTTATCCTGCATGCTTTTGTCTAACTCTTTGGCCTTTTAAAAAATGGGTCGCCTCCGGGCTTTGAGATTCACTCCCGTCACTTCTGACTTTCGAGTTCTGTCAAAGAGGGGCAATTGTAGACACCCCATTTTTGACCGACCTTAAGACTCAGACATCATCGATTGAGCGCTCAGTGATTGCGCATGTTGTGCTCGTTCTGAGGTTACGAAGTTTCGGTTGAGAGCCTTACCTCTGGACCTCGGGACTCATTTGTCCTTTGTCTTGATTTGCAAACCAGGTTCTGTTTTCTCTGCCCGAACGGAGAGAGAGGTCTCGTAGACCATCTCTCAGTGGCCATAGGCTACTTTTCGTGGTCGTAGACCACTGTTCCCGTTTGGAGAGCAGTTTTCGATTTTCGAAGCCGTCGGCCGTCCGCCCCGGTTCGGGACCGCTTAGCTTTCTCCGTTTGGCACGGTTTTTGGACAGCTTGAACCTTTTGAACCTTCGTTTTAGCTTCTTGAGGAAGCTTGAACCTTTTGAACCTTCATTTTATCTTCTTGAGGAAGCTTGAACCTTTTGAACCATGGTTTTAGCTTCTTGAGGAAGTTGAACCTTCTGAACCTTCGTTTTAGCTTCTTGAGGGAGCTTGAACCTTTTGAACTATCGTTTTAGCTTCTTGAGAGAGCTTGAACCTTTGGAACCTTCGTTTTAGCTCCTTAAGGGAGCTTGAACCTTTTGAACCATCGTTTTAGCTTCTTGAGGAAGTTTGAACCTTTTGAACCCTTGTTTTGGCTTCTTCAGGAACCTTGAACCCTCTGAACCTTCGTTTTAGCTTCTTGAGGAAGCTTGAATCTTTTGAACCTTCATTTTAGCTTCTTGAGGAAGCTTGAACCTTTTGAACCTTTGATCTAGGTTCTCCAAGAAGCTTGAACTCTCTTGTTTCTCTATAGAAAAGGGCCTCCCTCTCCTTTAGAGAGGTTGAAAAAAATTTGTCTAAGAAAAAGCACATATATCTCTCTATATCTCTACATTCCAGGCTTAGAGACGGTGTTTGTTCTGGGCCTTTAACTCCACACCTCATAGCCACACACCTCCACCATTGATCTAAGGTTCTTGAAGGGTTTTGAGAGGTCTCAAAGGGCTGGTTTTTGGTGCAAGAAGCTGCTAGTTTTGCTGAAGCTACAAGGGTAACACACTATTCCCTCTTTTTAGCATTATTTTGATCCATCTCTTAGCCTTAATTGCAAGCATATTTGAGCTTCGATGTAAACTGAAAAAAGTCTTGTTTTGAGGCGCTTAACATGTTTGTTTAAGATCGTTTTTCTGTTGGGGGTCATCTACCCCCTTGCATTCTTCATTTTACCTTGTTTTGAGCCATGCCTTAGAGCATTTGTGTTGGCCTTTGTTTGGCCTTTTAGCCACTGAAATCTAGTAGATTTTCTGTGGCTAGCATACTGTTTTGAGAGCCAAAATCAGAGAGGGGTGACCCTCTCTCTCCTTGTTTTGTTTTCTAGCATTTTTGGCCTTACAAAGGAGCCCTTATTTGCATGCTTCCAAGCCATGTTTCAGGCCATTTTTGATGAGTTTTTGGACCTGCATCGGCTCATTGTTCTTGCATTTTGCCCTCGCCTTTGAGCACATATCTTCGTTAACTTGCATGCTTTTGTCTAACTCTTCGGCCTTGTCAAAAATGGGTTGTCTCCGGGCTTTGACATTCACTCCCGTCACTTATGACTTTCGAGTTCTGTCAAAAAGGGGCAACTGTAGACACCCTGTTTTTGACCGACCTTAAGACTCAGACGTCATCGATTGAGCGCTCGGTGATTGCGCATTTTGTGCTCGTTCTGAGGTGACAGAGTTTCGGCTGAGAGCCTTACCTCCGGACCTCGGGACTCTTTTGTGCTTTGCCTCGATTTGCGAAAAAGGTTCTATTTTCTCTTCTCGAAGGGAGGGAGAACTCTCGTAGACCATCTCTCGGTGGCCGTAGGCTATTTTTCCTGGTCGTAAAAGAGGGGCAACTGTACATTGTTAGACAGTTTTATTTTATGTAAAACTTGTACCCTTGTTGTAAAAAGTGTTGTAACAAAGGAAGCATGATGGAATGAAACAACTTTTTTTTTTAAAAAAGTGTTGTATTTTATGTTCTCAGCATTGTATCGCATCATTTTGCACAAAAATGAGATTGAATGGAAATGTGCATTGTGTATTTACCAGGTCAGGTAGTGAACCGACACAACAAACCGAACAACCTAACTTACTAAGAAACAACAAAACCTTAGCAAGTTTACGACTCGATAAGAAAAGCAAAACAAAATTGATAAGTAAAGAGTAACAACTCAAATACACAAAACTTGACAACTCGATAAACAAAACTCGATAAACAAAACAGCTCGACTAACAAAACGACAACTCGATAAGCAAAACAACAACTCGATAAGCAAGACTAAACAACAACTCAATAAACAAAGTGTATTTCGGACGATCTGGGTGACGGAACGTATCCGAAACTGAGGGAAATTAAGGCCTTCGACACTCCCGATGCATGGAAATGCTTGGAACTTCCTCCCCGAGGGTAAAACAGGGCCAACCACTCACTTGGGAGCATGGCCAGCCACCTTTGGGAACTGGCCGGCCAACTTTTTGCATTGGAGAGGAGAGAAGTGGCCGGCCTACCAGAAAAGGTGGCCAGCCGGCCACCTAGCCCAGCTGCCACCAAATTTTTGACACGTGTCCCCCGAATAGTGTCTTATCCTCTTTAAAAGCCCCAGCCTTGTGGTTGATTCATTTCATCTTAGTTTTGCACCATAATTGAGGCATTTCTCGCCGAAAATCTCACAGCTTAGATGGCTTCTTTAGATGGCTCGGAAAAGTTGAATTTCCGAGGTTTCGGCTTGAATGCACTATTCACGTTGAGCCGCACTCCGCTGCACTTTCCCTTCCTTCATGCTGCGGTGAGGTTTTGGAACCTAGTAACGCATGTTTTCAGCTTCGGCGGGCAAGAGGTATGTCCAACTTTCGAAGATTTTCAAGTTTTGATGGAATCCGAAAGTTATGAAGAAATTTTGCCTCAGTTTTGCTTCGGCCACACCCAAGCTTTAGGGCAGATGTGTGGGCTCACCATGCATGACGCTCGGTCTCTAATCTGCAACGGGGAACTGGACATCCTTGGCTTGATCCATCGCTTTTCTGATGTCGGTGACCGCGTCAACCATTATTAGCAAGGTTTTCGGCAACATGCCCTTTGCTTGTGTATGCTATCTCACTTTTTGGTTGCCCCAGGCTTTAGTGGATCTAGCATTCGTCTGATTGAAGTTGCTCAAGGCTTGAAAGAAGGAAAGAGCTACGTCGCCATGACATTGGCCGAGACGCTGATGGGCTTGGATGCTTTCTATCGCCGGGAGACGACCAGATTTGCGGGGAGTCCACTACTGCTGCAGGTAATGTTTCCCACCCAATCTCACATATATATTGCTTACGTCACTCGGCCCTCAGGCTCAGTTTTTCTCACAAAACCCTTTTCTCACTTTTCTCTCATCATACATCTCTCTATTCTTTATTCTCTCATTTTTCATCCCTCCCCAGGTATGGTTGATGGATAAATTGCAGGTTGTGGACTCTTGCCCAGCCTATTCAGCTCGCGGCTACTTCTTTCGCCAACGCCTAGTCGATGCACTTGATGAGGGATTGTGGTTCGACTAGATGTGCAATTTGTCTGCAGATCGCATTGCTTGGCGTTGTCCTTGGCTCAATCTCCCGGCGATGAGCTATAGCATGTCTCGGCTGATCGGGATCCAGTTGATTGGTCTGACCCACTGTGTGTTCTACTTTCCGTTCCGATTCCAACGCCAGTTTGGTCATGATCAGACTTGCCTGCCAGAGGGGATAGAATACCCGACTGCATTCCCGGTCCGAGGCGCACAACTTGCCCGTTATGCCACAGCATGGAGGACTCGAGAGCTCCTGGCCCCCGCTCACACCTTCAGTTGTACTTTGTCTGACGAGTGCTGGGATTGGCTTAATGAAGAAGCACAGATTGGGCCCCGCTTGGCAACAGAGGCTTCTACTAGCTCTGGGAGGGGGCGCAGGGACACCTGACTTATCCATGCCCCGAATTTATTGCTTTACTAGTACTATCAAGTTTTTTTTATGAATGTAATAAAAAGCAACTTCAATTTGTATGCAAGAGCAGGAGAACTTTGTTTTGAAATCAATGAAATTGAAGATTGTGGGTACTGAAATTTTTTTGCTTTGGTCCAAAAATAGTCTTAGTTGTAAAAAGGATTAGTTTGAACAAAGTCAACTTTTATTAAAACTTCTCAAAACCATTTTCGGTATGGATCAGAACTGGACACGCTTGAGATCTGTCACTGAGATGCACAACCCCGGATTCTAGCAACTGGAAAGTTGCCCCTAGTCTGCAAAGCATCGCGGCACTGCACAGCAACGAAAAGTTGGCCCTAGTCTGAAAAGCACTGCACCGGAGATCATGATGAATGCTGATAGACAAAGATGGCCGAGATGATCAAGTGGACAAAGTTGATTGGGGAAAAGTTTACGGCTGAACTTCAGGATGAAGTTGCCTACGTATCCCAAAGATGGGAATCAAGCCTTACGTAGTTCAGGCTTAGGTTCGCTCGGGTATTTTCACTCTCCTTTTACGTTCTAACTTTTGCCAAGGCCGCCCTTTGCGGGTTTTCAACCTTGTGAGCTCAGTTTTTATAATTTCAAAATTTTTTGTGCTCTGAGTTTTGCCTAGGTCGCCCTTTCGGGTTTTCGGCCTAACAAGCCTCTCAAGGGTAATATTTCTTCAATTTGTCCATATTAATCGGTTGTGAAAACTCTAAGCCATCTAGATCCATCAGAACCACAGCTCCACCTGACCAGATAGAGTTAATGATGTAGGGACCAGTCCAATTGGGTCTGAACTTGCCCCTAGGATCGTGGATGGGAGCTCGGTTGTCATTGAGTACCAAATCTCCTTCCTTTAAATTCCTGGACCTAACTTTCGTGTTAAAAGCTCTAGCAATTCTGCGTTGATAGCCTTGAACATCGTACAGTGCTTTCAACCTTCTCTCATCAAAGAGCATGAGTTCCTCAAACCTGCTCTGTTGCCAATCTGCTTCAGCTATTTGACACTCAGCCAATACTCGCAATGATGGAACCTCAATCTCAATAAGTAGAACGGCCTTCATCCCATAAACCAATGAATACGGAGTCGCCCCAGTAGAAGTCCTGATTGAAGTCCGGTAGCCCCACAAAGCAAACGGCAGCTTATCTGGCCAGTCCCGGTAGGTTTCCACCATCTTCTGCAATATGTGCTTGATATTCTTGTTGGCGGCCTCAACCGCTCCATTGGTTTGCGGCCGGTATGTGGATGACTTATGAAAAGCCACGTTGTATTTTTCCAACAAGTCAATCACTTCCTTCTTGAAGTGTGAACCGTTATCTGAAATTATCTCGTTTGGGACCCCGTAGCGACAGATGATGTTGTTTCTGATAAACTTCGCAACATGTGAAGCCTTCAACACCACATAAGATTGGGCCTCAACCCACTTTGTAAAGTAATCTATCACGACCAGGATGAAATCATGCCCATTCGACCCCTTCGGAGTGATAGCCCCGATCACATCAATTCCCTAGACTGAAAATGGCCACGGCGAAGTCATATTGTACAGCTTCGACGGCGGAATGTTCATGCGATTTGCGTGAATTTGACACTTGTGGCATCGCTGGACAAAACCGATACAATCCTCCTCCATGGTGGACCAGTAGTAACCCTATCTGAGGATCTTCCGTGCTAGCATTACTCCATTCATATGCGCACCGCATTCCCCTCCATGGATGGCTTCCATTAGACGCTTCGACTCTTCAGCATCGACACACAGCTTATGCATTCCCAGATGACCTCTTTTATACAGCTTACCCCCACAGATGATGAACTGAATGGCCATTCTTCTGATTGCCCTTTTATCCTTGGCATTTACCCATGGCGGCTATGCTTCCTTCTCCAGGAAATTCCAAATGTCGTAATACCAGGGGTTTTCGTCCTGAACTTCATCTATAGCAGCAATCAACTCGTAGGCTAGTGCAAATTTCTGGTCCATGATGACTGGACGCATCTGAACTCCGTATGGGATGTCTATCACGGAAGATAGAGTTGCTAAAGAATCGGCGAACCAGTTGTTCTCTCTTAGTAGATGAGCAAAGTTTAGCTTTTCAAACCGAGGAATTGACAAATCCAAGGTCTGGTGATATATCATTATCTTTTCTTCTTTGACTTTCCAGTCTCCTTTTGCTTGAGACACAACAAGGTTCGAGTCCCCGATGACGTCCAACCGTCTTGCCCCTAGTTCCAGGGCTGCTTCTAGACCGGCAATGCATGCCTCATATTCTGCTTCATTGTTCGAGACTTTGAATCGGAGTTTGAAGGTTAGAGGGATATGAGAATCGTCGGGTGCTATCAGCAACACCCCTATCCCATACCCGTATTGATTTGACGCTCCGTCAAAGTACATCGTCCAAGTTTCATCGTCGATGTACAGAATGGCTTCATCTGGGAATGAGTACTCGACTGCTTCACCCCCTTCCACTGGATGGTCGACTTAGAATTCTGCCACTGCTCTTCCTTTGACCGACTTGCGTGTCACATATTTCAAATCAAATTCGGAGAGCAACAGCAACCAACGAGCTAGCCTACCCGCAAGTGCTGGTTTCTCGAAAAGATATTTGATGGGATCGAGTCGTGAAACCAACATTACGGAGTGAGCTAACAGGTAGTGCCGCAGCTTCCTGGTAGCCCATACCAAAGCTAAGCAAGCCTTCTCTAACGGTGTGTAACGAGTCTCATACTATAACATCTTCTTGCTCAGATAGTAGATGGCTCTCTCCACTTTGTCTTTAGATTCTTGTGCGAGCATGCAGCCCATTGTGGTCTCAGTCACTGATAGGTACAATATCAACAGTTTCCTCGGTTCTGGTGGTGACAACACGGGCGGGTTTTGCAAGTATTCCTTGATCTGTTCAAAAGCAGCTTGGAATCGGCCGTCCCATTGGAACTTCTTGCCTTTCTTCAAAAGACCAAAAGGTGGTTCACAAGTCAAGGTTAATTTTGAGATAAACCGTCTTATGAATTACACTTTACCTAGAAAGCCTCGCACCTCCTTTTCAGTCCTTGGTGGTGGCATTTCTAAGATGGCCTTGATTTTCAAAGGGTCAACTTCAACGCCTCTCTGTGTAATCAGAAACCCCAGCATTTTTCCCGCTGTAACACCGAACGAACATTTCTAAGGATTTAGCCGCAACCGAAACTCTCTGATCCTTTGAAATAACTTTTGCAAGGCGGTGTAGTGGCCCTCTCTATCTTTGGACTTGACAATCATGTCCTCCACGTACACCTCAACCTCCTTGTGGATCATATCATGTAATATTGTGGTCGCGGCCCGTTGATAAGTAGCTCCAGCATTCTTTAACCCAAACGGCATCACTCTGTAGCAGTATGTCCCCCACGGGGTAGTGAATGCAGTCTTTTCCCGGTCTTCTGGTGCCATTACTATCTGATTGTAGCCGGAGAAGCCATCCATGAATGAAAGCAAAGCATGCCCTGCTGTGAAGTCCACTAACTCATCAATATGCGATAAGGGAAAGTTGTCCTTCGGACTGGCTCTATTCAAATCCCTGAAATCCATGCATACTTGGATCCTGCCATCTTTCTTCGGCACTGGAACGATGTTGGCCAACCAAGTTGGGTATTCGGATACCAGCAGGAAACCTGCGTCGATTTGCTTGGTAACCTCTTCCTTAATCTTGAGAGCCCAGTCTGGGCAGATCCTCCTGAGTTTTTGCTTGACGGGTCGGGCCTCGGGGTCAAGAGGGATCCGATACTGTACAATCTCAGGATTGATTCCAGGCATGTCTTCGTAGGACCACGCGAAAACATCTTTGAAATCTTTTAATAAAGCGACTAAGCGCTCGAGTTCCTCCGAAGACAATGTGGACCCGATCTGGACCAGCCGCGGGTCCTCCTCAGTACCAACATTCATGGTAGTGATTTCATCCATTAAAGGTTTGACAAATCTCTCATGCTCTTGTTCAATTAAGCGTTGCAAAATCGGAGAAATTTCTTCCTCGTCGTTTTCATCAAAATTTTGAAAGTCTGAGTTTATGCAATAAATCAAGGGCACAGAAAAGTACTCAGAAACCACAGCTAGTTGATTCTCATTAAGTCCATCCAAATCGTCTAATCCCTCGGTTACAACAGATTCAAATGAGAAAGAAAAAGACGACTTAGACAAGACTGTGGCATCCGGGTTATCATCCCTAGGATCACCAGACTCAGACTCAGTCGAGCTGGAATCTGATTCTGACTCATAGGATTCGGTGGAATCAGATTCCGGCTCACTACCTGACCCGGTACTGCTGGACAAAAATCCCTCTTCATATTGCCAAATGAGAGAGGATGCGATAGATGCATCCAAAATAGTTGCTGGTAGGCTCGCAGCCGTTTCATTCCCAATCATGGAAACCGAGAAGCTATCCCCCAAGCACATTTGGTCGATCAGAGGATCTGAAAGTAGACATGCCAGTGCTACCCCCATTTCAATTTTAGTGCCCTCGGAGTCCACTGCCTTACACTGCTCAACCTTAGCTGATGGGTCCGTCTGCTCCTCGGCAACATCCTCCCCGGGTAATTGCAGGTCGAAGAAGATCTCGAAACCTAGCACGCGCTTCTACTCCGCATTCAACCATGGCTCTAGGAAGCCACAAAACGGAAAGTCCTCCCCCTCCCGGACGAAGCGTCCGTTTAAGGTACCCTGAATGGGCCTATGCATCAGCTCAAAAGGCTTCCCAGCCTGCTTTGCTCTGGCTCTTCCAACCATTTCCTTTCCCTTCCTTACCCAGTCCTCTTTGGTGGGCAGATAACCCAATCCAAAGGTATGAGGGTTGTGTGGCACTTCGGCCAATGCTGCGACACCCTTTCAGTCGCTCCTTCCCAATCCCATCCCGGGGATGTGTTGTAGCTTGTTCACGAGGTATACAGATTGAGCACTGATGTACACTCCCTCATTAACAGCCATGATATTCTGCACAACTCGAGCCTTAGCCAGAGTAAACCCTGATAAGAACACATCCTCCATGCCGTGCTCGATTTCCAAGACTGGTGTAGACACTTCTGGCGGTGGATGGATTGACGAATTCCCAAAAACAATGGCCACCCCCTTCCTGTGAGGGTACTTCAACACTGATGCAAAGTGGAAGAGACTGCCTTCACTTGGTGCAACCATGGCTGCCCCAAGAGTAGATTAAAGGTCGCAAGAACGTCCAAGACATGGAATTCAATGTTGTGTTGTCCTGGACCAACCTGGGTCTGAATTTTGACAGTTCCTATCACCTCTCTGCTGGTGTTATCATAGGCTCTGATCACTTGAGTAGTCGGCACGAAGTCCGCGGGCTTCAACCCGATCGCATATGCTATCCTGGACGGGCACACATTAATGGCGGATCCCATGTCGATAAGAACCACTCGCACCCACTTGTCTCTACATTTCACAGAGATGTAAAGGGGTTTGTTATGATTTGCGCCCTCAGGCGGTAGTTCTTTGTCTGAAAAGGTTAACGTCGGGGAACCTCCTCCCAGAAAGACCAATCCGACCAGCTGCTCCGGTGAGTTTTGCCTTGTCCATAGCAGATAGGACAGCCTGTCTGTGCACTCGTGAAGCCATAAGCAGTCCCCAGATGGAGATGTCTGCTTGTATCTTCTTTAACTGTTTGAGCACAGCCTCCTCTTCAAGCTGTTTCTCTTTCTGTTTCTCAGCTTCT
The DNA here is from genome assembly GCA_025200525.1 of Camellia lanceoleosa. Classification (NCBI taxonomy): domain Eukaryota; kingdom Viridiplantae; phylum Streptophyta; class Magnoliopsida; order Ericales; family Theaceae; genus Camellia; species Camellia lanceoleosa. The sequence goes on along the minus strand of CM045772.1, from coordinate 67,627,227 downwards.
TTATCCTTCCCAGATGCCTCTGGCTGGTCCAGGTGCGGGGGCTTGAAATACCGCTCGCTTCTTGTCATGTGATCAACCTCATCGAGATACCAGGTGTCATCTGGTTGATTGCTTCCCCAATCTTCGTCTGTGTGGGCAAGACATAAATCATCGTCTTCCCACCACATCCCGTGAGCGGCCAACAAACATCTGTCTATCTCCAGTGTGATTGTATCCGCAGTACTTTCAGCCCACATGCTCGCAGCATCTTCTGTCTTCGTGCCCACAGCACTTTCAATCCCTTCATGGGTCTTGGCTTTCCGGATTCTCTCAGAATCCCATATCTTTTCTTGTTCTGCCTGCGTTAGCACAGTTTGTTGTTCAACTTTCTCTACATTCACAATGCCCCTATTCCGAGCAAAATTCTTCGTACCGGCGCTCTCCGGCAATGCATTCTGACTTTCGGCCCTTCCGGCCACAGCTAATATTCCTGCCCCTACTGGGTTCTGTTCTGGTTGGAACTCTTCCACAACATCTGGTTTATCATCCAGCCATCCAGTGGCCTCTGCCGATTCCTCATAATCAAACTAGTTGACTGTCGTGTCCCCTAGATTCTGGTCATCGAAAAACTGTAGGTTGGCAAAGTCCTCTTCTACGGCCGTCAAATCATCTGTCCCCTGCTCAAATCTATCCCCCCGGATCACACACAATTCTGCTCTCTTTGGCAATTCTATAGCCAACCCAATCTGGCCCGCTGACAGGATGTACTCACTCGGATCATAGGCTTCCCCAGCAAAACTCTCAGATGGCTCAACCTCAAACTCAACAATTTCACTTTCCTCTAAAGTCTGCCCTGTCCCATCTTCGATGGTCACCATCGTCGACTCTGGTTGGGTTGTGGAGATGTCCAACATGCACAAAGAGTCGGTGCAGTCAAGAAGGAGCACCTCCGCTTAGGTAGGTGGGATGGGGTGATATAGATACTAGGATCGTAAGATATGACCCCAGTTTGAATAAAGTTGATTCTGTTGGGAGGGGGAGCTTGGTTATGTGGTGGGAGAGGATTTGTTGTGACGTTGGGTTTGTCGGGAGGCGCAATCACCTGCTTGTCAATAAGATCCTGGATCTCGTGATGCAATCTAAAACAACGGTCGGTGTCGTGACCATGCTGTTGGTGATACGCGCAGTATTTTGCTGGGTCATGAGAGGGAGGGAGTGGATTTGGTAGTGGCCTCGGCTCTAGGGGCTTCAAATGCTTTTTCCGAATTAATACCCCCAAAGCTTTGGACAGGGGCATATATAGGGGTGTGAAGGTTCTTTGGCCTCTGGGTTGGTATTTGGTGGTCTGCGTATTACTTCTGGATGCACCGAAGAAAGGCGTGGCTGCCAGGGGTCTTGGAAGGGAATGGGGGACGATGGCGACCATGCTCACCTCCGATGCTCGTGCAGTTGCGGCGCCACTCGGGCCTGCGTTGTTGTTACGGTTGAAAGTCCTCCTTGGTTGGTCCCTATCTTGGTCGATCAGACCCTATTTCATTGCATTTTCAATTTGTACCCCCATATCGTGCAGATCTGAAAAAGTGGGAAAGGGGAGTACAATCATCTTCTGCATCAATTTTGGCTGGAGATTGCGCACAATCATCCAAATCTGGTCCTTATCGGTGGGCCTTAAAGTCATCATCGAGGCCTTCACCCTCCACCGGGTTACGAAATCTGAGAAACTCTCATTGGGCTCCTGCCTTGTTGTTTCGAGATCACGGGTTGTAATCTCAATCTGCGTGTTGTAAGAGTATTGCATAACAAAGGCTTCAGCCATTTCATCCCAACTCCATTTGACATCATCCTCCAACTTCGCATACTAGATGGCGGCCACACCTGACAGGGTCCGGCCGAATATCGAAAGCTTCTGGGGTCTGGTGAGGCCCATTGGCCGTAATATATCGGAGAATAGTCGGAGGTGGACCATGGGATCACCAGATCTGTCGAAGCGATGGATCTGCAGCATTTTGAATCTATCCGATAATGTCACGGCCACATCGGTATAACCGTCCTCGATATCCAGAATAGCCTTTTACCGCTTGGGATTTCTTAAACAGCTTCTCGAGCATGCTCAATTTCAGTGCTGTAGGGTCTACTTCGAACTCGAAGGGAGAGTCCGGGTGGTTGATAGGTGTAGGCGCCTTGGACAGTTGAGGCGGAAGTGGGGGTGGAGCCAGCCCTGTTGGAAGGTCTGTGTCCTTCTGGATGTTCTGGACATTTGGCAAGGTGTTCTGGGCATTTGGCAGGACATTCTGGGCAACTGGTGCCTGCTCAGGTAGCGGGAACCCTGGTGGGGGGGGGGAACTGGATGTGAGGCTGATGCTTCGGCTTGCTGCTGGAGTCTAGTGATGAGCTCAGCCTGCTGGGCCATGATTGTGGCCTGCTGTTTAGAGAACTCCGCCTGGCGGACAGCGTCCTCCTGCATTTGCTTCATACTCTCTTGGATTTGACGCATCATTTCATCCATTCCGGCTACGCTCTGCTGATCCTGCAGACTGACTGGTATGTGTATTTCTATGCCAGATACTGAAACCTCAGCCCGACTATTCATTGCTAGGGTAAACCACTGTTCTGGTAACCTCTGCTCAGACACACTACGTTTTCTCGGCCTCCGCCTGACAACCGAGGGTAGAGAATGAAACACTGGCTGTTCGTCAACCAGATCCTCAGATCGATTGAGCCGACGACCTCTTGTCCAAAGTGCTTGGGGAATATCTACTGGGTTAGAAGCAATTGTGCTAAAACTGTCCTAGCAAAAAGATAAATGAAGCAATAAGGAAATAAATAACCAGATAAATGAACAACATAACAGCTTAAAATAAATACACAACACACGGCTGGGCATAACAACACACGGCCGATAAGCTGAATACACACTTTTCTCAAACACTGATCATTATCCCCGAATCACTGTCTCCGAAAACTGAATATGATATTCGTAGATAACTGATTCTCAAATTCTGACTGATGCCCGCAGGCCTGATGCCCAAACTCATAAATTGATACATGCATTTCCCTGTAGAGACGCACTCTAAAAGCACATAGCAGATAAGTGAGAGCCAAAACACCCCTATGTTGGGGTAGGGTTTTCCCTGTCCTATTTTGTCAGGAGCTAGGGTCTCACTATGCACAAAACGGTTTCAAACAACCTATATTGGGTAAGCAACCTGTCCTAGTTTGGAATGGTCACTATGGATTCCGAATATGCACTAGGTCGAATGGTTAAAAAGGGTGCCCTGGTAAAACCGAGGTTTGTGTTCCCATACTGGCAGAGCCCACAACCGGTCAACCTTATGGTCATGCCTTGACAAGACAAGCCTCCGACAAACCGTTCAGGAATAGCAGATGGCAAACACGGTGTCCTAGGCGCACTAATGCAAATGCAATGCAAAGAAATACATAAGCGTAGTCAAAGCAAGATATCATGAGTTCGAGTCAAGTTCTATAAATCCCCAGCAGAGTCGCCAGAAACTGTAACAAGTCCGCGAGGGACCTCGCTACAGTTCGGACTCGAATTGTGTCACGGTTCCTAATCTGAACCAAAGAGTCCAAATCTGGCAAATCGTTTTGAGAAAACAGATTTTTTGAAAGAAGTGCCAAGCATGGACTGCTTTGCCAGATACAGAGTCGCCACCTAAATATTTTATTTTGGGAAATTTAGGAAACCCTGACTCGTGCCTAAGGCCACGTGTCCGTCATCACCAAAGTTGCCTCGGTTTGGGAACTTGGGTACGATTGAGGAAGGTCACTTCGTGAGCACCCCCGCTCGCCCAATCAAAGATCGGCCCCTACTAACCATGATATCAAGTTTTGAAAACATTATGTGTTCTTATTCCGATTATTATCCTAGATTTACTATGTGATGCGCACAGCATACAAGTATAGACTGGGTCGCCTGAATTGGAACGAAACATTTCTTGTTTGTTCGTGAAAGATGGTTTGCTACTCGCAAGTAGGCTTAAAATGCAGCTTTGCCACCCTCGGGTGGGCTTAGAAAACATGGTTTTGCCACTATCTAGTGGGCTTAAAATTCACGGTTAATGATTCGTTCCAATCTAAGTAACCCAACCTTCACCCACATGCATTCAGGCAGATATATCACATAAGCACATAGCCTCATGGAAAGCATGCTATTCATGCCAATCACTCACATGCATGCAAGGATGCTAAAGCATAGAACTTACAGAGTACTCCAAGCCAAAACAGAAGCTAATTAGAAATCCATGCATGATCCTAATTATACAGAAATGCCTAATGCAACACATGCAAAAATGCAACTGTAGTAGGCTCGGCTATTCTAAACATGGCATATGAGATGCAACAGTTAACAAGTATTCAATTTGGAATTGAAATACAGATGCAGTTAGTATGGTGCACCGAGCCCGGTGCATGCAAAACAGATGAATGAATGCAAATATGCTATCATGTTGTATGCTAATTGAAACATGCCCTAATCTAACCATCATACGCTGGTAAATAAAAGGGAGAATGACGTGGGGTTGGAAGACATACATCACACGCACGCAGACTTATTACAACATTGCCCTCGCTCGGAGGGTCCGAATAAATAATATATAGTCCCAAATGAATAGTTACAGTCCGAATAAATACAAAATCCTATTTAATTAACAAATTTAACTAGGAAAGTGATAAACTAGCATGCGAGCTAGGGACTGCCTTGACTCTGCTCCGGATGATGGATGATGCATGTTCGGGTTGCCTTGCGCAGAAATCCACTGTGACGCCTCGATTAGCCTCTGTTTGCAGTTTATGCTCGGAATTTTGTGCAAAGCTCTGAAAGGCTGTTGAATCTTGATTTGCTGCAACAGAGAGCAAGAAAGGGGCATAGCAATGTATTTTCACGTATGTATGCATGCCTCGATCCTCATGCCACCAATCACGCATTTCGATGCATGATGGCCGAGGAGTCGAATTGCACAACTCAATATGGAATGAATGCACATGAAAACACAACAAGGCCTAAACTCCATCATGGATAATCCGGAGTGTCGGCGACTGGGGAATTGAGACACGTTCCGTCACTCGGAGTACGAAACGTACCTCGTTTCTCGTCGTCGGGCTAACTCCTATCCAAAACACAATGCAATATGCATGACATGCATGAATGCAACTAAGATACAACCTAACATGCACAATGCTAATGGCATACACGATGCACGAGGTAACATGGCATACACAATGTGCTAACATACAACCTAGCAGACACAATGCTATGAAATGAAATGGCATACACAACGCATAACGGGCTTACAGCAACACAAGTGGACCTCAGCCACACTCACATAGGAGGCCATAAGATGGAAATGAGACACTCGAGATGCGTGCACGCGTGCACGCAAATCGAGGACCGAACCTAGGGCATAAATGCCACTCTAACAAGGCATGGCAAGGCATGGGATATGGCATACAAACATGCAAATTTCAGCACTAAAATGTGATGCTAAAAAGCCCCGAAATATAGAAACATGGCACCCGATGCACGAGATGAACCCCGAAACTCAAAACTAGGCACATGGAATGGCTTATAGCTATACAAAGCATGCACTATTTGATCATGAGACCTAAAGACAAAACCAAGGCAGTCCCAAAACATGCACACTTCCAGTTTAAGACATGGCCAGAAGATGCTAGCAAGATGGCCTAACATAGCATGCAATTTTGACTATCAAACATGGATTACATGGCAAGTACATGAAGCAAGTGAGCACTCACCAAACCAAAAAAAATCAGTGAACTAAACATGCCAAAATATTCCCAAATAAACACTGATATGAAACCATGGCATGCAAAAATGATGAGTTACTTTAGAGAACCATGCAAGGAGCTATTAAGCACATACAAGATAGACACTTAGCATGGCATAAAAAACTCTGAAAATCAAATATGATAGTCCCAAAACTCACCAAATTGACCCTGAAATGTGACTTCAAAGTATGCAAGATAGGTTCTCTTTGGAAGGCCAAAATGACCACCAAACAAGTCAAGGTGAGAGGAGGTCACCCCCCTCTGATTTGGAGGCTGAAAATAGCATCAAAGCCACTAGAAATCCACTAGATTCCAGTCTCTAGATGACCAATCATGTCATGCAACAAAAGCTTAGGTATAAGGCTCAAAATAGGAGATAGTCAAGCATATAAGGGAGCATATGACCTTAAACAAAAATGGAACCTTAATCAAACATGAAGCTGATGTTAGAAAAAGACTTTTTCCAGTTTATAATAGCTCTCAAAAATGAACACAAGTATGGCTAATCTATCATGCAAAAATGGCCCTAAAAGAGAGAATAGAGACAAGGGATAGAATCTGGCCCAAAATGGCAAAGATACCTTCAACAAAGTTTAAGAGGGGCTCAAAATATGGCACTTTAAATTTTATATCAAGCCACGAAAATGAACACAAGTGAGGATAAACTATCATGCAAGAAAAAGGCCTAAAAGAGGGATAAGAGGCAAGTGGTACCTGATGACCTCAAACAGAGGAGAGCCCTTCAACAATCTTGAAGAGGGTCTCAAAAAAAGATATTTTACAGTTTATGACCAAGTCCAAAACTGCCCAAAAATAAGCCTAAAATGCTATGCAAAAATAGGCCTAAAAGAGAGTTAAAGAGGCAAGTGATAGTAGGAGACCTCAAATAGAAATAGGTCCTTGATCAAACATGAAAAGGAGCTAAAAATATGACTATTTTTAGTTTGGGTCGGAGCCCAAAAATGTAAGCAAGTATGGCTTAGATATGGAACAAAATAGAGCAAGAAAGAGGGAAAAGGAGACTCACCCTTGTAGCCTAGGTCTTCAACAACTTTTGGTCCAAGAAATGGTGCTCCTAGCCTCTGGAAATGGCCTTCAAGTTGCTAGAATGGAGTGAGGAGGTGTGGTGTTATGGGTTGGTGTAGAAATGGTCAAGAACCAAGGGTGTTTTGAGGGTTGGAAGAGAGGGAGAGGGAGGGGTGTATGCAAGAGCTCCAAAGGGTTTTTGTAACCCTTCAAAATGAGCTGGGGGGCTGGTTATATAGGCAAAGGAGTGGAGGAAAGGGGGGGAAAATGAAATTCAAAATTCCCCCCCAAAAGACCCCCCCGGATACAGGATTTGAGAGGAAAAGGAGGGCATAGCTGGAAGGAACAGGGTGTGGGGGTCATGGCCAGCCAGGTTCAGAGGGTTCAGGTGGCCGGCCGGCCAGGGTCAAAAGGTTCAATCAAGAAAAGCTGACCGGCCACCCATATTGATGGCCTCCAATGTGTGCACAACACAGCCATCTGGTCAAAAACTGGAAAAAGTGAATCAGGAGAGAGAAAGCCCAACTTTTTAGAGGGGTTCAAAAGGGTCAGGATGAATTGCTAGCTGGCCATGACATATTGGTGGCCTCCCAAGTGTGTACAACACAAATATGTGGTTGAGGGTCAAAGAAAGTGGCCCGGAAATGGTCAACATCAGCTTTCAAGCGAGGAAAACGGGCGACGGAGAGCGATGAAGGAATAAAGTTGGTCTTCAGAACAATTGCTGGCCTCCCACCCTTCTACGACCTTCATAACAATGAAAATAAGGTCTCCACCAAAAATGAACCCAAGCCGATGCAAAACGAAGGTTCGGGGGTCGAAACGCGCAGCCTGGGGCCTTGAAAACTGACTGTTAAGTACCAGAAGTGGCGTTCGACCACGAAGTTGGTCTCTCGAGCCTCAGTGTCCCTCAAAAGGGAGTAAATAAGATGCATGCCAAAAACTGGAGCAAACAGAGGTGGTTAAGCGGTCCCGAACCGAGGCACGTGGCCGACGGCTCCGAAAACTAGGAACCGGGCTCCAAATGGGAAAAATGGCCTACGACCACAAAACGTAGCCTACGGCCACTGAGATATGGTCTACTAGACCTCTCCCTCCCCTCGGGAAGAGAAGACAGAGAAAACAAGCCCTGGTTCGCAAACCGAGGCAAGGCATAAAAAGAGTCCGGAAGTCCGGAGGCAAGGCTCGAGACTCAAAATGGGGTGTCTACACTTACCATTTCTCTTGCATTATGGTTCGAACACTCGAACACCTATACGGATTCTCCTGCATGATGGCAGATATGTAATTACGGTGTCCACTTACCATTTCTTATGAATTAGGATTCGAACAGTTGGACACATATACGGATTCTCCTGCATGATGGCAGATATGTAACTACGGTGTCTACTTACCATTTCTCATGAATTAGGGTTCGAACAGTCGTACACCTATACGGATTCTCCGGCATGATGGCAGATATGTAGTTACGGTGTCTACTTACCATTTCTCACGCATTAGGGTTCAAACAGTTGTACACCTGTACGGATTCTCCTGCATGATGGCAGATATGTAATTACGGTGTCTACTTACCATTCTCATGCATTAGGGTTCGAATAGTTGTACACCTATACAGATTCTCCTGCATGATGGCAGATATGTAATTACGGTGTCTACTTACCATTTCTCATGCTTTAGGGTTCGAACAGTTGTACACCTATACTGATTCTCTACCATGATGGCAGATATACCATTTCTCATGCATTAGGGTTCGAACACTCGAACACCAATACGGATTCTCCTGAATGATGGCTGATATGTAATTACGGCGTCTACTTACCATTTCTCATGAATTAGAGTTCGAACAGTTGTACACCTATACGGATTCTCCTGCATGATGGCAGATATGTAATTACGGTGTCTACTTACCATTTCTAATGCATTAGGGTTCGAAAAGTTGTACACCTGTACGGATTCTTCTGTATGATGGAAGATATATAATTACGGTGTCTACTTACCATTCTCATGCATTAGGGTTCGAACAGTTGTATACCTATACTGATTCTCCTGCATGATGGCAGATATGTAATTACGGTATTTACTAACCATTTCTCATGCATTAGGGTTCGAACACTCGAACACCTACACGGATTCTCCTGAATGATGGTAGATATGTAATTACGGTGTCTACTTACCATTTCTCCTGAATTAGAGTTCGAACAGTTGTACACCTATACGGATTCTCCTACATGATAGCAGATATGTAATTACGGTGTCCACTTACCATTTCTCATGCATTAGGGTTCGAACACTCTTACCATTTCTCATGAATTAGAGTTGAGCGATTTGACTTACCATTTCTAATGCATTAGGGTTCAAAAGTTGTACACATGATGGCAGATATATAATTACGGTATTTAGTAACCATTTCTCATGTATTAGGGTTCGAACACTCGAACACCTATACGAATTCTCCTGCATGATGGCAGATATGTAATTACGCCGTCTACTTCCCATTTGTCATGAATTTGGGTTCGAACAGTGGTACACCTATACGGATTCCCCTGCATGATGGTAGATATGTAATTACGGTGCCTACTTACCATTTCTCATGCATTAGTGTTCGAACACTCGAACACCTATACGGATTCTCTTGCACGATGGCAGATATATAATTACGGTGTTTACTTTCCATTTCACATGCATTAGGGTTCGAACACTTGAACACCTATACGGATTCTCCTGCATGATGGCAGATATGTAATTAGGGTGTCTATTTACCATTTCTCATGCATTAAGGTTCGAACAGTTGTACACCTATACCGATTCTCCTGCATGATGGCAGATATGTAATTACGGTGTTTACTTACCATTTCTCATGCATTAGGGTTCGAACACTCGAACACGTATACGGATTCTCCTGCATGATGGCAGATATGTAATTACGATGTCTACTTACCATTTCTCGTGCATTCGGGTTCAAACAGTTGTACACCTATACGGATTCTCCTGCATGATGACAGATATCTAATTACGGTGTTTACTTTCCATTTCACATGCATTAGGGTTCGAACACTTGAACACCTATACGGATTCTCCTGCAAGATGGCAGATATGTAATTAGGGTGTCTATTTACCATTTCTCATGCATTAAGGTTCGAACAGTTGTACACCTATACCGATTCTCCTACATGATGGCAGATATGTAATTACGGTGTTTACTTACCATTTCTCATGCATTAGGGTTCGAACACTCGAACACGTATACGGATTCTCCTACATGATGGCAGATATGTAATTACGATGTCTACTTACCATTTCTCGTGCATTCGGGTTCAAACAGTTGTACACCTATACGGATTCTCCTGCATGATGACAGATATCTAATTACGGTGTTTACTCACCATTTCTCATGCATTAGGGTTCGAACACTCGAACACCCATACAGATTCTCCTGCGTGATGGCAGATATATAATTACGGTGTCTACATACCATTTCTCATGAATTTGGGCTCGAACAGTTGTACACCTATAAGGATTCTCCTACATGATGGCAGATATGTAATTACGGCGTCTCCTTGCCATTTCTCATGCATTAGGGTCCAAACAGTGTAACACCTATACGAATTCTGCTGTATGATGGCAGATATGTAATTACAGCGTTTACTTATCATTTCTCATGCACTAGGGTTCGAACACTCGAACACCCATACGGATTCTCCTGCATGATGGCAGATATGTAATTACGATGTCTACTTACCATTTCTCATGAATTAGGGTTCGAACAGTTGTACCCCTATACGGATTCTCTTGCATGATGGCAGATATGTAGTTACGGTGTTTACTTACCATTTCTCATGCATTAGGGTTCCAACAGTTGTACACCTGTGCGGATTCTCCTGCATGATGGCGGATATGTAATTACGGTGTCTACTTACCATTTCTCCTGCATTATGGTTCGAACAGTTGTACACCTATACGGATTCTCCTGCATGATGGTAGATATGCAATTACGGTGTTTACTCACCATTTCTCATGCATTAGGGTTCGAACAGTTCTACACCTATACAGATTCTCCTGCATGATGGCAAATATGTAATTACGGTGTTTACTTCCCATTTCTCACGCATTAGGGTTCGAACACCCGAGCACCAATACGGATTCTCCTGCATGATGGCAGATATGTAATTACGGTGTTTACTTACCAATCTCATGCATTAGGGTTCGAACTGTGGTACATCTATACGGATTCTCTTGCATAATGGCAGATATGTAATTACGGTCTTCACTTACCATTTCTCCTGCAGTAGGGTTCGAACACTCGAACACCTATACGGATTCTCCTGCATGATGGCAGATATGTGATTACGGCGTCTACTTACCATTTGTCCTGAATTAGGGTTTGAACTGTTGTACACCTGTACGGATTCCCCTGCATGATGGCATATACGTAATTACGGTGTCTACTTACCATTCTCGTGCATTAGGGTTCGAACTCTTTTAGACCTCTCGAGACCGTGCAAGAACCTTAGATGAATGGTGGAGGTGTGTGGCTATGAGGTGTGGTGTTAAAGGCCAAGAACGAACACCCTCTCTAAGCCTAGAATGTAGAGATATAGAGAGATATATGTGGTTTTCCTTAGGCAAATTTTTTTCAACCTCTTTAAAGGAGAGGGAGGCCCTCTCTTATAGAGAAACTAGAGGGTTCAAGCTTCTTGGAGAAGCTAGAGCAAAAGGTTCAAGCTTCTTGGAGAAGCTAGAGCAAAGGTTCAAAAGGTTCAAGCTTCTTGGAGAAGCTAGAGCAAAGGTTCAAGCTTCTTGGAGAAGCAAAAGCAAAGGGTTCAAGCTTCTCGGAGAAGCTGGAGCAAAGGTTCAAAAGGTTCAAGCTTCCTCAAAAAGCTAAAACAAAGGTTCAAAAAGGTCAAGCTTCCTCAAGGAGCTAAAATGAAGGTTCAGACGGTTCAAGCTTCCTCAAGAAGCCAAAACAAGGGTTCAAAAGGTTTAAGCTCCCTGAAGAAGCTAAAACAAAGGTTCAAAAGGTTCAAGCTCCATCAAGAAGCTAAAACGAAGGTTTAAAAGGTTTAAGCTCCCTCAAGAAGCTAAAATGAAGGTTCAGAAGGTTCAATTTCCTTAAAAAGCTAAAACAAGGTTTCAAAAGGTTCAAGCTTCCTCAAGAAGCTAAGTCGAAGGTTCAAAAGGTTGAAGCATCCTCAATAAGCAAAAACGAACGTTCAAAAGGTTCAAGCTCCCTCAAGAAGCTAAAACGAAGGTTCAAAAGCTTCAAGCTGTCCAAAAGCCATGCCAAACAGAGAAAGTTAAGCGGTCCCGAACCGAGGCACACGGCCGACGCCTCTGAAAATCGGAAACTGGTCTCCAGACGGGAACAGTGATCTACTACCACGAAAGTAGCCTACGGCCATTGAGAGATGGTCTATGACACCTCTCTCTCCGTTCGGGAAGAGAAAACATAACCTGATTCGCAAATCGAGGCAAAGCACAAAACAATCCCGAGGTCCGGAGGTAAGGCTCCCAGCCGAAACTCCGTATACTCAGAACGAGCACAACATGCGCAATCACCGAGTGCTCTATCGATGACGTCTGAGTCTTAAGGTCAGTCAAAAATGGGGTGTCTACAGTTGCCCCTCTTTGACAGAACTTGAAAGTCATAAGTGACGGGAGTGAATGTCAAAACCCGGAGACGACCCATTTTTGACATGGCCGAAGATTTAGACAAAAGCATGTAAGATAACGACGAAATGTGCTCAAAGGCGGGGGCAAAATGCAAGAACAATGAGCCTATGTAGCTCCTAAAACTCATCAAGAATGGCCTGAAATATGGCTTGGAAGCATGCAAATAAGGGCTCCTTTGTAAGGTCAAAAATGCTAGAAAACAAAACAAGGAGAGAGAGGGTCACCCTCTCTGATTTTGGCAGTCAAAATAGCATGGTAGCCACTAAAAATCCACTGGATTTCAGTGGCTAAAAGGCCAAAGAAAAGCCAACACAAATGTTCTAAGGCATGGCTCAAAACAAGGTAAAATGAAGCATGCAAGGGGGTAGATGACCCCCAATAGAAAAATGATCTGAAACAAACATGTTAACGGCCTCAAAATAAGACTTTTTTTAGTTTAAATCGAAGCTCAAATATTCTTGGAAGTAAGGCTAAGAGATGGATCAAAATAAAGCTAAAAAGAGGGAATAGTGTGTTACCCTTGTAGCTTCAGCAAAACCAGCAGCTTCTTGGACCAAAAACCAGCTCTTTGGGACCTCTCAAGACCCTTCAAGAACCTTAGATCAATGGTGGAGGTTTGTGGCAATGAGGTGTGGTGTTAAAGGCTAAGAACAAACACCCTCTCTAAGCCTAGAATGTAGAGATATAGAGAGATATATGTGCTTTTTCTTAGAATTTTTTTTTTCAACCTCTCTAAAGGAGAGAGAGGCCCTCTCTTATAGAGAAACAAGAGGGTTCGAGCTTCTTGGAGAAGCTAGGGCAAAGGTTCAAAAGGTTCAAGCTTCCTCAAGAAGCTAAAACGAAGGATCAGAGGGTTCAAGCTTCCTCAAGAAGCCGAAACAAGGGTTCAAAAGGTTCAAGCTTCCTCAAGAAGCTAAAATGAAGGTTCAAAAGGTACAAGCTCCCTTAAGATGCTAAAATGATGGTTCAAAAGGTTCAATCTCCCTCAAGAAGCTAAAACGAAGGTTTAAAAGGTTCAAGCTCCCTCAAGAAGCTCAAACGAAGGTTCAGAAGGTTCAACTTACTGAAGAAGCTAAAACCAGTGTTCAAAAGGTTCAAGCTCCCTCAAGAAACTAAAACGAAGGTTCAAAAGGGCCAAGCTCTCTCAAGAAGCTAAAATGAAGGTTCAGAAGGTTCAACTTCCTCAAGAAGCTAAAATAAGGGTTCAAAAGGTTCAAGCTTCCTCAAGAAGCTAAAACGAAGGTTCAAAAGGTTCAAGCACCCTCAAAAAGCTAAAACGAAGGTTCAAAAGGTTCAAGCTGTCCAAAAATCATGCCAAACGGAGAAAGTTAAGCGGTCCCGAACCGAGGCGCACGATCGATGGCTTCAAAAATCGGAAACTGGTGTCCAAACGGGAACAGTGGTCTACGACCACGAAAAGTGGCCTACGGCCACTGAGAGATGGTCTACGAGACCTCTCCCTTCCTTCGGGCAGAGAAAACAGAACCTGGTTCGAAAATCAAGGCAAAGAATAAAATAGTTCGGAGGTCCGGAGGTAAGGCACTCAGCCGAAACTCTGTAACCTCAGAACGAGCACAACATGCGCAATCACCGAGCGCTCAATCAATGACGTCTCAGTCTTAAGGTCGGTCCAAAATGGGGTGTCTACAATTGCCCCTCTTAGACAGAACTCGAAAGTCATAAGTGACGGGAGTGAATGTGAAAGCCCGGAGATGACCCATTTTTGACAAGGCCGAAGACTTGGACAAAAGCATGCAAGATAACGAAGATATGTTCTCGAAGGCGGGGAAAAAATGCAAGAACAATGAGCCTATGCAGGTCCTAAAACTCATCAAAAATGGCCTGAAACATGGCTTGGAAACATGCAAATAAGGGCTCCTTTGTAAGGCCAAAAATGCTAGAAAACAAAACAAGGAGAGAGAGGGTCACTCCTCTCTGATTTTGTCACTCAAAACAGTATGCTAGCCACTTAAAATCCACTGCATTTCAGTGGCTAAAAGGCCAAACAAAGGCCAACACAAATGCTCTAAGGCATGGCTCAAAACAAGGTAAAATGAAGCATGCAAGGGGTAGATGACCGCCAACAGAAAAATGATCTTCAACAAACATGTTAAGGGCCTCAAAATAAGACTTTTTTCAGTTTACACCGAAGCTCAAATATGCTTGCAAGTAATTCTAAGAGACGGATCAAAATAATGCTAAAAAGAGGGAATAATGTGTTACCCTTGTAGCTTCGGCAAAACCAGCAGCTTCTTGGACCAAGAACTAGCTCTTTGAAACCACTCAAGACCCTCCATGAACCTTAGACCGATGGTGGACGTGTGTGGCTGTGAGGTGTGGTGTTAAAGGCCAAGAACAAACACCCTCTCTAAGCCTAGAATGTAGAGATATAGAGAGATATATGTGCTTTTCCTTAGACAAATTTTTTTCAACCCCTCTAAAGGAGAGGGAGGCCCTCTCTTATAGACAAACAAGAGGGTTCAAGATTCTTGGAGAAGCTAGAGCAAAGGGTTCAAGCTTCTTGGAGAAGCTAGAGCACAGGTTCAAAAGGTTCAAGCTTCCTCAAGAAGCAAAAATGAAGGTTCAAAAGGTTGAAGATTCCTCAAGAAGCTAACACGAACGTTCAGAGGGTTCAAGGTTCCTGAAGAAACCAAAACAAGGGTTCAAAAGGTTCAAGGTTCCTCAAGAAGCTAAAACGAAGGTTCAAAAGGTTCAAGCTCCATCAAGAAGCTAAAACGAAGGTTCAAAAGGTTCATGCTCCGTCAAGAAGCTAAAACGAAGGTTCAAAAAGTTCGAGCTTCCTCAAGAAGGTAAAACGAAGGTTCCAAAGGTTCAAGCTCCCTCAAGAAGTTAAAACAATGGTTCAAAAGGTTCAAGCTCCCTCAATAAGCTAAAACGGAGGTTCAAAAGGTTCAAGCTCCCTCAAGAAGCTAAAACGAAGGTTCAGAAGGTTCAACTTCCTCAAGAAGCTAAAACCATGGTTCAAAAGGATCAAGCTTCCTCAAGAAGGTAAAACGAAGGTTCAAAAGGTTCAAACTCCCTCAAGAAGCTAAAACGAAGGTTGAAAAGGTTCAAGTTGTCCGAAAACCATGCTAAACGGAGAAAGTTAAGTGGTCCCGAACCGAGGCACACGGCCGACGGCTCCGAAAATCGAAAACTGGTCTCGAAACATGAATAGTGGTCTACGACCACGAAAAGTAGCCTACGGCCACTGAGAGATGGTCTACGAGACCTCTCCCTCCCTTCGGGAAGAGAAAACAGAACCTGGTTCGCAAATCGAGGCAAAGCACAAAAGAGTCCCGAGGTCCGGAGGTAAAGCTCTCAGCCGATACTCCGTTACCTCAAAACGAGCACAACATGTGCAATCACCGAGCGCTCAATCGATGACGCCTGAGTCTTAAGGTCGGTCAAAAATGGGTTGTCTACAGTTGCCCCTCTTTGACAGAACTCGAGTGTCATAAGTAACGGGAGTGAATGTCCAAGCCCGGAGACGACCCATTTTTGACAAGGCCGAAGACTTAGACAAAAGCATGTAAGATAATGAAGATATGTGCTCGAAGGCGGGGGTAAAATGCAAGAACAATAGGCCTATGCAGGTCCTAAAACTCATTAAAAATGGCTTGAAACATGGCTTGGAAGCATGCAAATAAGGGCTCCTTTGTAAGGCCAAAAATGCTAGAAAACAAAACAAGAAGAAAGAGAGAGTCACTCCTCACTATTTTTGGCCCACAAAATAGCATGGTAGCCACTGAAAATCCACTGGATTTCAGTGGCTAAAAGGCCAAACAAAGGCCAACACAAATGCTTTAAGGCATGGCTCAAAACAAGGTAAAATGAAGCATGCAAGGGGGTAGATGACCCACAACAGAAAAATGATCTGAACTAAACATGTTAAGGGCCTCAAAACAAGACTTTTTTCAGTTTACACCGAAGCTCAAATATGCTTGCAAGTAAGGCTAAGAGATGGATCAAAATAATGCTAAAAAGAGGGAATAGTGTGTTGCCCTTGTAGCTTCAGCAAAACTAGTAGCTTCTTGGACCAAGAACCAGCTCTTTGAGACCTCTCAAGACCCTCCAAGAACCTTAGATCAATGGTGGACGTGTGTGGCTATGAGGTGTGGTGTTAAAGACCAAGAACAAACACCCTCTCTAAGCCTAAAATGTAGAGATATAGAGAGATATATGTGCTTTTCCTTAGACAATTTTTTTTCAACCTCTCTAAGTGGGAGGGAGGCCCTCTCTTATAGAGAAACAAGAGGGTTCAGGCTTCTTGGGGAAGCTAGAGCAAAGGTTCAAACTTCTTGGAGAAGCTAGAGCAATGGTTCAAAAGGTTCAAGCTTCTTGGAAAAGCTAGAGCAAAGGGTTCATGCTTCTTGGAGAAGCTAGAGCAAAGCTTTAAAAGGTTCAAGCTTCCTCAAGAAGCTAAAAATGAAGGTTCAAAAGGTTCAAGATCCCTTAAGAAGCTAAAACGAAGGTTCAGAGTGTTCAAGGTTCCTTAAGAAGCCAAAACAAGGGTTCAAAAGGTTCAAGCTTCCTCAAGAAGCTAAAACAAAGGTTCAAAAGGTTCAAGCTCTGTCACGAAGCTAAAATGAAGGTTCAAAAGGTTCATGCTCCCTCAAGAAGCCAAAACGAACGTTCAAAAGGTTCAAGCTTCCTCAAGAAGCTAAAACCAAGGTTCAAAAGGTTCAAACACCCTCAAGAAGTTAACATGATGGTTCAAAAGGTTCAAGCTCCCTCAAGAAGCTAAAACGAAGGTTCAAAAGGTTCAAGCTCCCTCAAGAAGCTAAAACGAAGGTTTAGAAGGTTCAACTTCCTCAAGAAGCTAAAACCAGGGTTCAGAAGGTTCAAGCTTCCTCAAGAAGCTAAAACGAAGGTTCAAAAGTTTCAAGCTGTCTAAAAACCGTGCCGAATGGAGAAAGTTAAGCGGTCCCGAACCGAGGCGCACGGCCGACGGCTCCGAAAATCAGAAACTGGTCTCCAAATGGGAACAGTGGTCTACGACCATGAAAAGTACCCTATGGCCACTGAGAGATGATCTATGAGACCTCTCCCTCCCTTCAGGAAGAGAAAACAGAACCTGGTTCACAAATCGAGGCAAAGCACAAATGAGTCCCGAGGTTCGGAGGAAAGGCTCTTAGCCGAAACTCTGTAACCTCAGAACGAGCACAACATGCGCAATCACCGAGTGCTCTATCGATGACGTCTGAGTCTTAAGGTCAGTCAAAAATGGGTTGTCTACAATTGTCCCTCTTTGACAGAATTTGAAAGGCATAAGTGACAGAAGTGAATGTCAAAGCCCGGAGACGACCCATTTTTGACAAGGTCGAAAACTTAGACAAAAGCATGCAAGGTAACGAAGATATGTGCTCGAAGGCGGGGGCAAAATGCAAGAACAATGAGCCTATGCAGGTTCTAAAACTCACAAAAAATGGCCTGAAACATGGCTTGGAAGCATGCAAATAAGGGCTCCTTTGTAAGGCCAAAAATGCTTGAAAACAAAATAAGGAGAGAGAGGGTCACTCCTCTCTGATTTTGGCACTCAAAACAGCATGCTAGCCGCTGAAAATCCACTAACAACATGCTAGCCACTGAAAATCCAATGGATTTCAGTGGCTAAAAGGCCAAACAAAGGCCAACCCAAATGCTTTAAGGCATGGCTCCAAACTAGGTAAAATGAAGCATGCGAGGGGGTAGATGACCCCAACAGAAAAATGATCTGAAACAAACATGTTAAGGGACTCAAAATAAGACTTTTTTCAGTTTACACTGAAGCCCAAATATGCTTGCAAGTAAGGCTAAGAGATGGATCAAAATAATGCTAAAAAGAGGAAATATTGTGTTACCCTTGTAGCTTCAGCAAAACCAGCAGCTTCTTGGACAGTAAACCAGCTCTTTGAGACCTCTCAAGACCCTCCAAGAACCTTAGATCAATGATGGAGGTGTGTGGCAATGAGGTGTCGTGTTAAAGGCCAGGAACAAACACCCTCTCCAAGCCTAGAATGTAGAGATATAGAGATATATGTGTTTTTCCTTAGACAAATTTTTTTCAACCTCTCTAAAGGAGAGGGAGGCCCTCTCTTATAGAGAAAGAAGAGGGTTCACTCTTCTTGGAGAAGCTAGAGCAAAGCTTCCAGCTTCTTGGAGAAACTAGAGCAAAGATTCAAAGGGTTCAAGCTTCCTCAAGAAGCTAAAACGAAGGTTCAGAGGGTTCATGGTTCCTGAAGAGGCCAAAACAAGGGTTCAAAAGGTTCAAGCTTCCTCAAGAAGCTAAAACGAAGGTTCAAAAGGTTGAAGCTCCCCCAAGAAGCTAAAACGAAGGTGAAAAAGGTTCAGGCTGTCCAAAAACCGTGCCAAACAGAGAAAGTTAAGCGGTCCCGAACCGAGGCGCACGGCCGACGGCTCCGAAAATTGAAAACTGGTCTCCAAACGGGAACAGTGGTCTACGACCACGAAAAGTAGCCTACGGCCACTGAGAGATGGTCTATGAGACCTCTCCCTCCCTTCGGGAAGAGAAAACAGAACCTGGTTTGCAAATCGAGGCAAAGCACAAAAGAGCCCTGAGGTCCGGAGGTAAGGCTCTCAGCCGAAACTCCGTAACCTCAGAATGAGCACAACATGCGCAATCACCAAGTGCTCAATCAATAACGTCTGAGTCTTAAGGTCGATCGAAAATGGGGTGTCTACTGTTGCCCGTCTTTGACAGAACTCGAAAGTCATAAGTGACGGGAGTGAATGTCCTAGCCCGGAGACGACCCAATTTTGACATGGCCGAAGACTTTGACAAAAGCATGCAAGATAAAGAAGATATGTGCTCGAAGGAGGGGGTAAAATCCAAGAACAATGAGCCTATGCAGGTCCTAAAACTCACCAAAAATGACCTCAAACATGGCTTGGAAGCATGCAAATAAGGGCTCCTTTGTAAGGCCAAAAATGCTAGAAAACAAAATAAGGAGAGAAAGGGTCACCCCACTTTGATTTTGGCACTAAAAATAGCATGCTAGCCACTAAAAATCCACTGGATTTCAATGGCTAAAAGGCCAAACAAAGGCCAACACAAATGCTCCAAGGCATGGCTCAAAACAAGGTAAATGAAGCATGCAAGGGGGTAGATGACCCCCAACAGAAAAATGATCTGAAACAAACATGTTAAGGGCCTCAAAATAAGACTTTTTCAGTTTACACCGAAGCTCAAATATGGCTGCAAGTAAGGCTAAGAGATGGATCAAAATAATGCTAAAAAGAGGGAATAGTGTGTTACCCTTGTAGCTTCAGCAAAACCAGCAGCTTCTTGGACCACAAACCAGCTCTTTGAGACCTCTCAAGACCCTCCAAGAACCTTAGATCAATGGTGGAGGTGTGTGGCTATGACGTGTGGTGTTAAAGGCCAAGAACAAACACCCTCTCTAAGCCTAGAATGTAAAGATATAGAGAGATATATGTGCTTTTCCTTAGAAAATTTTTTTCAACCTCTCTACAGGAGAGGGAGTCCCTCTCTTATTGGAGAAGCTAGAGCAAAAGTTTCAAGCTTCTTGGAGATGCTAGAGCAAAGGTTCAAAAGGTTCAAGCTTCTTGGAGAAGCTAGAGCAAAGGGTTCAAGCTTCTTAGAGAAGCTAGAGCAAAGGTTCAAAAGGTTCAAGCTTCCTCGAGAAGCGAAAACGAAGGTTCAAAAGGTTCAAACTACCTCAAGAAGCTAAAACGAAGGTGGTTCAAGCTTTCTTAAGAAGCCAAAAGAAGGGTTCAATAGGTTCAAGCTTCCTCAAGAAGCTAAAACGAAGGTACAAAAGGTTCAAGCTTCCGTAAGAAGCTAAAATGAAGGTTCAGAAGGTTCATGCTTCCTCAAGAAGCCAAAACAAGGGTTTAAAAGGTTCAAGCTTCCTCAAGAAGCTAAAACGAAGGTTTAGAAGGTTCAAGCTTCCTCAAGAAGCCAAAACAAGTGTTGAAAAGGTTCAAGCTCCCTCAGGAAGCTAAAACAAAGGTTCAAAAGGTTCATGCTCCCTCAAGAAGCTAAAACGAAGGTTCAGAAGATTCAACTTCCTGAAGAAGCTAAAACAAGGGTTCAAAAGGTTCAAGCTTCCTCAAGAAGTTAAAAGGAAGGTTCAAAAGGTTCAAGCGCCTCAAAAAGCTAAAACGAAGTTTCAAAAGGTTCAAGCTGTCTAAAAATCGTGCCAAACGGAGAAAGTTAAGCGGTCCGAGCAAGACGCCCGACGGCTCAAAATCGAGCCCGGTCTCCAAACGGGAACAGTGGTCTACGACCATGAAAAGTAACCTACGGCCACTGAGAGATGGTCTACGAGACCTCTCCCTCCCTTTGGGACGAGAAAATAGAACCTGGTTCGCAAATCGAGGCAAAATACAAAAGAGTCCCGAGGTCCGAAGCTAAGGCTCTCAGCCGAAACTCCGTTACTTCAGAACGAGCACAACATGCACAACCACCGAGCGCTCAATCGATGACGTCTGAGTCTTAAGGTCGGTCAAAAATGGGGTGTCTACAGTTGCCCCTCTTTGACAGAACTGGAAAGTCATAAGTGACGGGAGTGAAGGTTAAAGCCCTGAGACGACCCATTTTTGACAAGGTCAAAGACTTAGACAAAAGCATGCAAGATACGGAAGATATGTGCTTGAAGGGGAGGGCGAAATGCCAGAACAATGAGCCGATGCAGGTCCAAAAACTCATCAAAAATGGCCTGAAACATGGCTTGGAAGCATGCAAATAAGGGCTCCTTTGTAAGGCCAAAAATGCTAGAAAACAAAACAAAGAGAGAGAGGGTCACCCCTGTTTGATTTTGGCACTCAAAATAGCATGCTACCCATGGAAAGTCCACTGGATTTCAGTGGCTAAAAGGCCAACACAAATGCTCTAAGGCATGGCTCAAAACAAGGTAAAATGAAGCATGCAAGGGGGTAGATGACCCCCGACTGAAAAACGATCTTAGACAGACATGTTAAGAGCCTCCAAATAAGAGTTTTTTCAGTTTACACCGAAGCTCAAATATGCTTGCAAGTAAGGCTAAGAGATCGATCAAAATAATGCTAAAAAGATGGAATAGTGTGTTACCCTTGTAGCTTTAGCAAAACCAGCAGCTTCTTGGACCAAGAACCAGCTCTTTGAGACCTCTCAAGACCCTCCAAGAACCTTGGATCAATGGTGGAGCTGTGTGGCTATGAGGTGCGGTGCTAAAGGCCAAGAACGAATACCCTCTCTAAGCCTAGAATGTAGAGATATAGAGAGATATATGTGTTTTTCCTTAGAAATTTTTTTTTCAACCTCTCTAAAGGAGAGGGAGGCCCTCTCTTATAGTGAAACAAGAGGGTTCAAGCATCTTGGAGAAGCTAGAGGAAAGGTTCAAACTTCTTGAGAAGCTAGAGAAAAGGTTCAAAAGGTTCAAGCTTCTTAGAGAAGCTAGAGCAATGGTTCAAACTACATGGAGAAGCTAGAGCAAAGGGTTCAAGCCTCTCGGAGAAGCTAGAGCAATGGTTCAAAAGGTTCAAGCTTCCTCAAGAAGCTAAAACGAAGTTTCAAAAGGTTGAAGCTCACTCAAGAAACTAAAACGAAGGTTCAGAAGGTTCATGCTTCCTCAAGAAGCCAAAACAAGGGTTCAAAAGGTTGAAGCACCCTCGAGAAGCTAAAATGAAGGTTCAAAAGGTTCAAGCCCCCTCAAGAAGCTAAAACGAAGGTTCAAAAGGTTCAAGCTCCCTCAAGAAGCTAAAACGAAGGTTCAGAAGGTCAAACATCCTCAAGAAGCTAAAATTAGGATTCAAAAGGTTCAAGCTTCCTCAAGAAGCTAAGACGAAGGTTGAAAAGGTTCAAGCTCCCTCAAGAAGCCGAAACGATGGTTCAGAAGGTTCAAGCTGTCCAAAAACCGTGCCAAACAAAGAAAGTTAAGCGGTCCCGAACCGAGGCGCACAGCCGACGGCTCTGAAAACCGAAAATTGGTCTCCAAACGGGAACAGTGGTCTACGACCACGAAAAGTAGCCTATGCCACTGAGAGATGGTCTACGAGACCTCTCCCTCCCTTTGGAAAGAGAAAAAGAACTTGGCTCGCAAATCGAGGCAAAGCACAAAAGAGTCCCGAGGTCGGGATGTAAGCCTCTCCGCCGAAACTCCATAATCTCAGAACGACCACAACATGCACAATCACCGAGCGCTCAATCGATGACGTCTGAGTCTTAAGGTCAGGCAAAAATGGGGTGTCTACAGTAGCCCCTCTTTGACAGAACAGAAAAGTCATAAGTGACGGGAGTGAATGTCAAAGCCCGGAGACGACCCATTTTTGACAAGGCCAAAGACTTGGACAAAAGCATGCAAGATAAAGAAGATATGAGCTCGAAGGCAAGGGCAAAATGCAAGAACAATGAGCCGATGCAGGTCCTAAAACTCATCAAAAATGGCCTGAAACATGGCTTGGAAACTTGCAAGTAAGGGCTCCTTTGTAAGGCCAAAAATGCTGGAAAAAAAAAAAACAAGGAGAGAGAGGGTCACCCCTCTCTGATTTTGGCACTCAAAACAGCATGCTAACCACAGAAAGTCCACTGGATTTTAGTGGCTAAAAGGCCAAACAAAGGCCAACACAAATGCTCTAAGGTATGGCTCAAAACAAGGTAAAATGAAGCATGCAAGGGGGTAGATGACCCCCAACTGAAAAATGATCTTCAACAAACATGTTAAGGGCCTCAAAATAAGACTTTTTTCAGTTTACACCGAAGCTCAAATATGCTTGCAAGTAAGGCTAAGAGATGGATCAAAATAATGCTAAAAAGAGGGAATAGTGTGTTACCTTTGTAGCTTCAGCAAAACCAGCAGCTTCTTGGACCAAGAACCAGCTCTTTGAGACCACTCAAGGCCCTCCAAGAAACTTAGATCAATGGTGGAGGTGTGTGGCTATGAGGTGCGGTGTTAAACGCCAAGAACAAACACCCTCTCTAAGCCTAGAATGTAGAGATATAGAGAGATATATGTGTTTTTTCTTAGACAAATTTTTTTCAACCTCTCTAAATGAGACGGAGGCCCTCTCTTATAGAGAAATAAGAAGGTTCAAGCTTCTTGGAGAAGTTAGTGTAAAGGTTCAAAAGGTTCAAGCTTCTTGAAGAAGCTAGAGCAAAGGTTCAAACTTCTTGGAGAAGCTAAAGCAAAGGGTTCAAGCTTCTCGGAGAAGCTAGAGCAAAAGTTCAAAAGGTTCAGGCTTTCTCAAGAAGCTAAACGAAGGTTCAAAAGGTTCAAGCTTTCTCAAGGAGCTAAAATGAAGGTTCAGAAGGTTAAAGCTCCCTCAAGAAGCTGAAACGAAGGTTCAAAAGGTTCAAGCTCCCTCAAGAAGCTAAAACGAAGGTTCAAACGGGTCAAGCTCCCTCAAGAAGCTAAAACAAAGGTTCAGAAGGTTCAACTTCCTCAAGAAGCTAAAACAAGGGTTCAAAAGGTTCAAGCTTCCTCAAGAAGCTGAGACGAAGGTTCAAAAGGTTCAAGCTTCCTTGATAAGCTAAAATGAAGGTTCAAAAGGTTCAAACTCCCTCAAGAAGCTAAAATGAAGGTTCAAAAGCTTCAAGCTGTCCAAAAACCGTGCCAAACAGAGAAGGTTAAGCGGTCCCGAACCGAGGCGCACGACCGACGGCTCCGAAAATCGAAAACTGGTCTCCAAACGGGAATACTGGTCAACGACCACGAAAAGTAGCCTACGGCCATTGAGAGATGGTCTACGAGACCTCTCCCTCCCTTCTGGAAGAGAAAATAGAACTTGGTTCGCAAATCAAGGTAAAGCATAAAAGAGCCCTGAGGTCCGGAGGTAACGCTCTCAGCTGAAACTCCGTAACTTCAGAACGAGCACAACATGCGCAATCACCAAGTGCTCAATCAATGACGTCTGAGTCTTAAGGTCGGTAAAAAATGGGGTGTCTACAGTCGCCCCTCTTTGACAGAACTCGAAAGTCATAAGTGACGGGAGTGAATGTCAAAGCCCGGAGATGACCCATTTTTGACAAGGCCGATGACTCAGACAAAAGCATTCAAGATAACAAAGATATGTGCTCGAAGGCGGGGGTAAAATGCAAGAACAATGACCCAATGCAGGTCCTAAAACTCATCAAAAATGGCCTGAAACATGGCTTGGAAGCATGCAAATAAACGCTCCTTTGTAAGGCCAAAAATGCTAGAAAACAAAACAAGGAGAGAGAGCGTCAGCCCTCTCTGATTTTGGCACTCAAAACAGCATCCTAGCCACTGAAAGTCCACTAGATTTCGGTGGCTAAAAGGCCAAACAAAGGCCAACACAAATGTTCTAAGGCATGGCTCAAAATAAGGTAAAATGAAGCATGCAAGTGGATAGATGACCCCCAACAGAAAAATGATCTGAAACAAACATATTCAGGGCCTCAAAATAAGACTTTTTTTAGTTTACACCGAAGCTCAAATATGCTTGCAAGTAAGGCTAAGAGATGGATCAAAACAATGCTAAAAAGAGGGAATAGTGTGTTACCCTTGTAGCTTCAGCAAAACCAGCAGCTTCTTGGACATAAAACTAGCTCTTTGAGGCCTCTCAAGACCCTCCAAGAACCTTAGATCAATGGTGGAGGTGTGCGGCTATGAGGTGTGGTGTTAAAGGCCAAGAACAAACATCCTCTCTAAGCCTAGAATGTAGAGATATAGAGAGATATATGTGTTTTTCCTTGGACAAATTTTTTTCAACCTCTCTAAAGGAGAGGGAGGCCCTCTCTTATAGAGAAACAAGAGGGTTCAAGCATCTTGGAGAAGCTAGAGCAAAGGTTCAAGCTTATTGAGAAACTAGAGAAAATGTTCAAAAGGTTCAAGCTTCTTGGAGAAGCTAGAGCAAAGGTTCAAGCTACTTGGAAAAGCTAGAGCAAAGGGTTCAAGCTTTTCGGAGAAGCTAGAGCAAAGGTTCAAAAGGTTCAAGCTTACTCAAGAAGCTAAAACGAAGGTTTAGAAGGTTCTTGCTTCCTCAAGAAGCCAAAACAAGTGTTGAAAAGGTTCAAGCTCCCTCGAGAAGCTAAAATGAAGGTTCAAAAGGTTCAAGCTTCCTCAAGATGCTAAAACGAAGGTTCAAAAGCTTCAACCTCCCTCAAGAAGCTAAAACAAAGGTTCAGAAGGTTTAACTTCCTCAAGAAGCTAAAATGAGGGTTCAAATGGTTCAAGCTTGCTCAAGAAGCCAAGACGAAGGTTCAAAAGGTTCAGGCTACCTCAAGAAGCTAAAACAAAGGTTCAAAAGGGTCAAGCTGTCCAAGAACCGTGCCAAAGAGAGAAAGTCAAGGGGTCCTGAGCCGAGGCGCACGGCCGACGGCTCCGAAAACCGAAAACTGGTCTCCAAACGGGAACAGTTGTCTACGACCACGAAAAGTGGCCTACGACCACTGAGAGATGGTCTACGAGACATCTCCCTCCCTTCGGGAAGAGAAAATAGAACCTGGTTCGCAAGTCGAGGCAAAGCACAAAAGAGTCCCGAGGTCCGGAGGTAAGGCTCTCAGCCGAAACTCTGAAACCTCCGAACGAGCACAGCATGCGCAATCACCGAGCGCTCAATCGATGATGTCTGAGTCTTAAGGTCGGTCAAAATGGGGTGTCTACAGTTGTCCCTCTTTGACAGAACTCGAAAGTCATAAGTGACGGGAGTGAATGTCAAAGCCCGGAGACGACCTATTTTTGACAAGGCCAAAGACTTAGACAAAAGCATGCAAGATAACGAAGATATGTGCTCGAAGGCGGGAGCAAAATGCAAGAACAATGAGCCTATGCAGGTTCTAAAACTCATAAAAAATGGCCTGAGACATGGCTTGGAGGCATGCAAATAAGGGCTCCTTTATAAGGCCAAAAATGCTAGAAAACAAAACAAGGAGAGAGAGGGTCACCCCTCTCTAATTTTGGCACTCAAAACAACATGCTAGCCACTGAAAGTTCACTGGATTTCAGTGGCTAGAAGGCCAAACAAAGGCCAACACAAATGCTCTAAGGCATGGCTCAAAACAAGGTAAAATGAAGCATGGAAGGGGGTACATGACCCCCAACAGAAAAATAATCTTCAACAAACATGTTAAGGGCCTCAAAATAAGACTTTTTCCGGTTTACACCGAAGCTCAAATATCCTTGCAAGTAAGGCTAAGAGATAGATCAATATGATGCTAAGAAGGGGGAATATTGTGTTACCCTTGTAGCTTTAGCAAAACCAGCAACTTCTTGGACCAAAACCTAGCAGTTTAAGACCTCCCAAGACCCTCCAAGAACCTTAGATCAATGGTAGAGGTGTGTGACTATGAGGTGTGGTGTTAAAGGCCAAGAACAAACACCCTCTCTAAGCCTAGAATGTAGAGATATAGAGAGATATATGTGCTTTTCCTTAGACAAATTTTTTTGAACCTCTCTAAAAGAGAGGGAGGCCCTCTCTTATAGAGAAACAAGAGGGTTCATGCTTCTTGGAGAAGCTGGAGCAAAGGTTCAAGCTTCTTGGAGAAGCTAGAGCAAAGGTTCAAATGGTTCAAGTTTCTTGGAGAAGCTAGAGCAAAGGGTTCAAGCTTCTTGGAGAAGTTAGAGCAAAGGTTCAAAAGGTTCAAGCTTCCTCAAGAACCTAAAACGAAGGTTCAAAAGGTTCAAGCTTCCACAAGAAGCTAAAACGAAGGTTCAGAGGGTTGAAGGTTCCTGAAGATGCCAAAACAGGGGTTCAGAAGGTTCAAGCTTCCTCAAGAAGCTGAAACGAAGGTTCTGAAGGTTCATGCTTCCTCAGCAAGCCAAAACTAGGGTTCAAAAGGTTCAAGCACCCTCAAGAAGCTAAAACGAAGGTTTAGAAGGTTTAACCTCCTCAAGAAGCTAAAACGAGGGTTCAAAAGGTTCAAGCTTCCTCAAGAAGCTAAAACGAAGTTTCAAAAGGTTCAAGCTCACTCAAGAAGCTAAAACGAAGGTTCAAAAGGTTCAAGATGTCCAAAAACCGTACCAAACGGAGAGAGTTAAGCGGTCTCGAACCGAGGCGCACGGCAGACGGCTTCGAAAACAGAAAATCGGTCTCCAAACGGGAACAGTGGTCTACGACCACGAAAAGTAGCCTACGGCCACTAAGAGATGGTCTATGAGACCTCTTCCTCCCTTCAGGAAGAGAAAACAGAACCTGGTTCGCAAATCGAGGCAAAGCACAAAAGAGTCCCGAGGTCCGGAGGTAAGGCTCTTAGCCGAAACTCCGTAACCTCAGAACGAGCACAACATGCGTAATCACCGAGTGCTCAATCGATAACGGCTGAGTCTTAAGTTCGATAAAAAATGGGGTGTCTACAGTTACCCCTCTTTGACAGAATTCGAAAGTCATAAGTGACTTGAGTGAATGTCCAAGCCCAGAGACGACCCATTTTTGACAAGGCCGAAGACTTAGACAAAAGCATGCAAGATAACGAAGATATGTGCTCGAAGGCGAGGGAAAAATGCAAAAACAATGAGCCTATGAAGGTCCTAAAACTCATCAAAAATGGCATGAAACATGGCTTGGAAGCATGCAAATAAGGGCTCCTTTGTAAGGCCAAAAATGTTAGAAAACCAAACAAGGAGAACGAGGGTCACCCCTCTCTAATTTTGGCACTCAAAACAGCATGCTAGCCACTGAAAATCTACTGGATTTCAGTGGCTAAAAGGCCAAACAAAGGCCAACACATATGCTCTAAGGCATGGCTCAAAACAAGGTAAAATGAAGCATGCAAGGGGGTAGATGACCCCCAGTAGAAAAATGATCTTAAACAAACATGTTAAGGGCCTCAAAATAAGACTTTTTCTAGTTTACACCGAAGCTCAAATATGCTAGCAAGTAAGGCTAAGAGATGGATCAATATGATGCTAAGAAGAGGGAATATTGTGTTACCCTTGTAGCTTCAGCAAAACCAGCAGCTTCATGGACCAAAAACCAGCAGTTTAAGACCTCCCAAGACCCTCCAAGAACCTTAGATCAATGGTGGAGGTGTGTGGCTATGAGGTGTGGTGTTAAAGGCCAAGAACAAACACCCTCTATTAGCCTAGAATGTAGAGATATAGAGAGATATATGTGCTTTTCCTTAAACAAATTTTTTTCAACCTCTCTAAAGGAGAGGGAGGCCCTCTCTTATGGAGAAACAAGATTGTTCAAGCTTCTTGGAGAAGCTAGAGCAAAGGTTCAAAAGGTTAAATCTTCTCGGAGAAGCTAGAACAAAGGCTCAAAAGGTTCAAGCTTCCACAAGAAGCTAAAACGAAGGTGCAAAAGGTTCAAGCTTCCTCAACAAGCTAAAACGAAGGTACAGATGGTTCAAGCTTCCTCAAAAGGCCAAAACAAGGGTTCAAAAGGTTAAAGCTCCCTCAAGAAGATAAAACGAAGGTTCAAAAGGTTCAAGCCCCTCAAGAAGCTAAAACGAAGGTTCAGAAGGATCAACTTTCTCGAGAAGCTAAAACAAGGGTTTAAAAGGTTCAAGCTTCCTCAGGAAGCTAAAACGAAGCGTCAAAAGCTTCAAGCTCCCTCAAAAGCTAAAACGAAGGTTCAAAAGGTTCAAGTTGTCGAAAAACTGTGCCAAACGGAGAAAGCTAAGCGGTCTCGAACCGAGGCGTACGGCCGACGGCTCCGAAAATTGAAAACTGGTCTGCAAATGGGAACAGTGGTCTACGACAATGAAAAGTAGGCTACCGCCACTGAGAGATGGTCTGCGAGACCTCTCCCTCCCTTCGGAAAGAGAAAACAGAACCTTGTTCGCAAATCGAGGCCAAGAACAAAAGAGTCCTGAAGTCCGGAGGTAAGGCCCTCAGCCAAAACTCTGTAACCTCAGAACGAGCATAACATGCGTAATCAACGAGCACTCAATCGATGACGTCTGAGTCATAAGGTCAGTCAAAAATGGGGTGTCTGCAATTGCCCCTCTTTGACAGAACTCGAAAGTTATAAGTGACGGGAGTGAATGTCAAAGTCCAGAGACGATCCATTTTTGACAAGGCCGAACACTTAGACAAAAGCATGCAAGTTAACAAAGATATGTGCTCGACGGCGGAGGCAAAATGCAAGAACAATGAGCCTATACAGGTCCTAAACCTCATCAAAAATGGCCAGAAACATGGCTTGGAAGCATGCAAATAAGGGCTCCTTTGTAAGGCCAAAAACGCTAGAAAAAAAAATAAGGAGTGAGAGGGTCACCCCTCTCTGATTTTGGCACTCAAAACAGCATGTTAGCCACTGAAAATCCACTGGATTTTAGTGGCAAAAAGGCCAAAGAAAGGCTAACACAAATTCTCTAAGGCATGGCTCAAAACAAGGTAAATGAAGCATGCAAGGGGGTAGATGACCCCCAACAGAAAAATGATCTTAAACAAACATGTTAAGGGCCTCAAAATAAGACTTTTTTTCAGTTTACACCGAAGCTCAAATATCCCTGTAAGTAAGGCTAAGAGATGGATCAAAATAATGCTAAAAAGAGGGAATAGTGTGTTACCCTTGTAGCTTCAGCAAAACCAGCAGCTTGTTGAACCAAAAACCAGCTCTTTAAGACCTCTTAAGACCGTCCAAGAACCTTAGATCAATGGTGGAGGTGTGTGGCTATGAGGTGTGGTGTTAAAGGCCACGAACAAACACCCTCTCTAAGCCTAGAATGTAGAGATATAGAGAGACATATGTGCTTTTCCTTAGAAATTTTTTTTAACCTCTCTAAAGGAGAGGCAGGCCCTCTCTTACAGAGAAACAAGAGGGTTCAAGCTTCTTGGAGAAGCTAAAGCAAAAGGTTCAAGCTTCTTGGAGATGCTAGAGCAAAGGTTCAAAAGGTTCAAGCTTCTCGGAGAAGCTAGAGCAAAGGGTTCAAGCTTCTTGGAGAAGTTGCAGAAAGGGTTCGAAAGGTTCAAGCTTCCTCAAGAAGCTAAAACGAAGGTTCAAAAGGTCCAAGCTTCCTCAAGAAGCTAAAATGAAGGTTCAGAGGGTTCAAGCTTCCTCAAGAAGCCAAAACAGGGGTTCAAAAGGTTCAACCTTCCTCAAGAAGCTAAAACGAAGGTTCAAAAGGTTCAAGCTCCCTCAAGAAGCTAAAATGAAGGTTCAAAAGGTTCAAGCTCCCTCAGGAAGCTAAAACGAAGGTTCTGAACGTTCAACTTCCTCAAGAAGCTAAAACAAGGGTTCAAAAGGTTCAAGCTTCCTCCAGAAGCTAAAACGAAGGTTCAAAAGGTTCAAGCTCCCTCAAGGAGCTAAAACGAAGGTTCAAAAGGTTCAAGCTCTCTCAAGAAGTTAAAATGGAGGTTCAAAAGGTTCAAGCTCCCTCAAGAAGCTAAAACGAAGGTTTAGAAGGTTCAATTTCCTCAAGAAGCTAAAACAAGGGTTCAAAAGGTTCAAGCTTCCTCGAGAAGCTAAAACGAAGGTTCAGAAGGTTCAAGCTCCCTCAAGAAGCTAAAACGAAGGTTCAAAAGGTTCAAACTGTCCAAAAACCGTGCCAAATGGAGAAAGTTAAGCGATCCCGAACCGAGGCGCACGGCCGACGGCTCCGAAAATCGAAAACTGGTCTCCAAACGGGAACAGTGTTGTACGACCACGAAAAGTAGCCTACGACCACTGAGAGATGCTCTATGAGACCTCTCCCTCCCTTCGAGAAGAGAAAACAGAACCTGGTTCGCAAATTGAGGCAAAGCACAAAAAAGTCCCGAGGTCTAGAGGTAAGGCTCTCAGCCGAAACTCCGTAACCTCAGAACGAGCACAACATGCGCAATCACCAAGCGCTCAATCGATGACGTCTGAGTCTTAAGGTCAGTCAAAATGGGGTGTCTACAGTTGCCCCTCTTTGACAGAACTCGAAAGTCATAAGTGACGGTAGTGAATGTCAAAGGCCAGAGACGACCCATTTTTGACAAGGCCGAACACTTAGACAAAAGCATGCAAGATAACGAAGATATGTGCTCGAAGGCGAGGGAAAAATAAAAGAACAATGAGCCCATGCAGGTCCTAAATCTCATCAAAAATAGCATAAAACGTGGCTTGGAAGCATGCAAATAAGGGCTCCTTTCTAAGGCCAAAAATGCTAGAAAACAAAACAAGGAGAACGAGGGTCACCCCTCTCTGATTTTGGCACTCAAAACAGCATGCTAGCCACTGAAAATCCACTGGATTTCAGTGGCTAAAAGGCCAAACAAAGGCGAACATAAATGCTCTAAGGCATGGCCCAAAACAAGGTAAAATGAAGTATGCAAGGGGGCAGATGACCCCCAATAGAAAAATGATCTGTCACAAACATGTTAAGGGCCTCAAAATAAGACTTTTTTCAGCTTACACCGAAGCTCAAATATGCTTGCAAGTATGGCTAAGAGATGGATCAAAATAATGCTAAAAAGAGGGAATAGTGAATTACCCTTGTAGCTTCTGGAAAACCAGCAGCTTCTTGGTCCAAAAACCAGCTCTTTGAGACATTTCAAGACTCTCCAAGAACCCTAGATCAATGGTGGAGGTGTGTGGCTATGAGGTGTGGTGTTAAAGGCCAAGAACAAACACCCTCTCTAAGCCTAGAATGTAGTGATATAGAGAGATATATGTGCTTTTCCTTAGACAAATTTTTTTCAACCTCTCTAAAGGAGAGGGAGGCCCTCTCTTATAGAGAAACAAAAGGGTTCAAGCTTCTTGGAGAAGCTAGAGCAAAGGTTCAGGCTTCTTGGAGAAGCTAGAGAAAAGGTTCAAAAGGTTCAAGCTTTTTGGAGAAGCTAGAGCAAAGGTTCAAAAGGTTCAAGCTTCTTGGAGAAGCTAGAGCAAAGTTCAAAAGGTTCAAGCTTCCAAAAGACGCTAAAATAAAGGTTCAAAAGGTTGAAGCTTCCTCAAGAAGCTGACACGAAGGTTCAGAAGGTTCAAGCTTCCTCAAGAGTCCAAAACAAAGGTTCAAAAGGTTCAAGCTCCCTCAAGAAGCTAAAATGAAGGTTCAAAAGGTTCAAGCTCCCTCAAGAAGCTAAAACGAAGGTTTAGAAGGATCAACTTCCTCAAGAAGCTAAAACAAGGGCTCAAAAGATTCAAGCTTACTCAAGAAGCTAAAACGAAGGTTCAAAAGTGTCAAGCTCCCTCAAGAAACTAAAACGAAGGTTCAAAAGGTTCAAGCTCCCTCAAGAAGCTAAAACGAAGGTTCAGAAGGGTCAACTTCCTCAAGAAGCCAAAACGAAGGTTCGAAAGGTCCAAGCTCTCTCAAGAAGCTAAAAAGAAGGTTCTGAAGGTTCAAGCTCCCTCAAGAAGCTAAAACGAAGGTTCAAAAGGTTCAAGCTCCCTCAAGAAGCTAAAACGAAGGTTCAGAAGGTTCAAAAGGTTCAAGATTCCATTAACATGTTTGTTTAAGATCATTTTTCTGTTGGGGGTCATCTACCCCCTTGCATGCTTCATTTTACCTTGTTTTGAGCCATGCCTTAGAGCATTTGTGTGTGCCTTTGTTTGGCCTTTTAGCCACTGAAATCCAGTGGATTTTCTGTGGCCAGCATGCTGTTAGTGGATTTTTGGTGGCTAGCATTCTTTTTTGAGTGCCAAAATTAGAGAGGGGTGACCCTCTCTCTCCTTGTTTTGTTTTCTAGCATTTTTGGCCTTACAAATGAGCCCTTATTTGCATGCTTCCAAGCCATGTTTCAGGCCATTTTTTATGAGTTTTACAACCTGCACAGACTCATTGTTCTGGCATTTTTCCCCCGCCTTCGAGCACATATCTTCGTTATCCTACATGCTTTTGTCTAAGTCTTCGGTCTTTTCAAAAATTGGTCGTCTCCGGGCTTTGTGATTCACTCCCGTCACTTCTGACTTTCGAGTTCTGTCAAAGAGGGGCAATTGTAGACACCCCATTTTTGACCGACCTTAAGACTCAGACATCATCGATTGAGTGCTCGGTGATTACGCATGTTGTGCTCGTTCTGAGGTTACGAAGTTTCGGCTGAGAGCCTTACCTCCGGACCTCGGGACACTTTTGTCCTTTGTCTCGATTTGCGAACTAGGTTCTGTTTTCTCTTCCCGAATGGAGGGAAAGGTCTCGTAGACCATCTCTCAGTGGCCATAGGCTACTTTTCGTGGTTGTAGACCACTGTTCCCGTTTGGAGACTAGTTTCCCATTTTCGAAGCCATCGGCCGTCCGCCTCGGTTCGGGACCGCTTAACTTTCTCCGTTTGGACCTTTGTTTTAGCTTCTTGATGGAGTTTGAACCTTTTGAACCTTCATTTTATCTTCTTGAGGAACCTTGAACCTTTTGAACCCTTGTTTTAGCTTCTTGAGGAAGTTGAACCTTCTGAACCTTCATTTTAGCTTCTTGAGGGAGCTTGAACCTTTTGAACATTTGTTTTAGCTTCTTGAGGGAGCTTGAACCTTTTGCACCATCGTTTTAGCTTCTTGGGGGAGCTTGAACCTTTTGAACCTTCGTTTTAGCTTCTTGAGGGAGCTTGAACCTTTTGAACCTTCGTTTTAGCTCCTTGAGGGAGCTTGAACTTTTTGAACCTTCGTTTTAGCTTATTGAGGAAGCTTGAACCTTTTGAGCCCTTGTTTTGGCTTCTTCAGGAACCTTGGACCCTCTGAACCTTCGTTTTAGCTTCTTGAGGAAGCATGAATCTTTTGAACCTTCATTTTAGCTTCTTGAGGAAGCTTTAACCTTTTGAACCTTTGCTCTTGCTTCTCCAAGAAGGTTGAACCCTCTTGTTTCTCTATAGGAGAGGGCCTCCCTCTCCTTTAGAGAGGTTGAAAAAAATTTGTCTAAGGAAAAGCACATATATCTCTCCATATCTCTATATTCCAGGCTTAGAGAGAGTGTTTGTTCTTGGCCTTTAACACCACACCTCATAGCCACACACCTCCACCATTGATCTAAGGTTCTTGAATGATCTTGAGAGGTCTCAAAGAGCTGGTTTTTGGTCCAAGAAGTTGCTGGTTTTGCTGAAGCTACAAGGGTAACACACTATTCCCTCTTTTTAGCATTATTTGGATTTGGCCTTACTTGCAAGCATATTTGAGCTTTGATGTAAACTGAAAAAATTCTTATTTTGACGTGCTTAACATGTTTGTTTCAGATCATTTTTTTTGTTGGGGGTCATCTACCCCTTGCATGCTTCATTTTACCTTGTTTTGAGCCATGCCTTAGAGCATTTGTGTTGGCCTTTGTTTGGCCTTTTAGCCACTGAAATCAAGTGGATTTTCCGTGGCTAGCATACTGTTTTGAGAGCCAAAATCAGAGAGGGGCGACCCTCTCTCTCCTTGTTTTGTTTTCTAGCATTTTTGGCCTTACAAAGAAGCCCTTATTTGCATGCATCCAAGCCATGTTTCAGGCCATTTTTGATGAGTTTTTGGACCTGCATCGGCTCATTGTTCTTGGATTTCGCCCTCGCCTTCGAGCACATATCTTCGTTAACTTGCATGCTTTTGTCTAACTCTTCGGCCTTGTTAAAAATGGATCGTCTCCTGGCTTTGACATTCACTCCCGTCACTTATGACTTTTGAGTTCTGTCAAAGAGGGGCAACTGTAGACACCGTATTTTTGACCGACCTTAAGACTCAGACGTCATCGATTGAGTGCTCGGTGATTGCGCATTTTGTGCTCGTTCTGAGGTTACAGAGTTTCGGCTGAGAGCCTTACCTCCGGACCTCGGGACTCTTTTCTGCTTTGCCTCGATTTGCGAAAAAGGTTCTCTTTTCTCTTCCTGAAGGGAGGGAGAGGTCTCGTAGACCATCTCTCGGTGGCCATAGGCTACTTTTAAGTCGAGACCACTGCTCCCTGTTGAGACCTGGAGACTGGCTTTTGAGCCGTCAGTGCACCTTGGTTCGGAACCGCTTAGCTTTCTCCGTTTGACACGGTTTTTGGATAGCTTGAACCTTTTGAACCTTCGTTTTAGCTTCTTGAGGGAGCTTGAACCTTTTGAACCTTCATTTTAGCTTCTTGAGGAAGATTGAACCTTTTGAACCTTCGTTTTACCTTCTTGAGGAAGCTTGAACCTTTTAAACCCTTGTTTTAGCTTCTTGAGGAAGTTGAACCTTCTGAACCTTCGTTTTAGCTTCTTGAGGCAGCTTGAACCTTTTGAACCTGCGTTTCAGCTTCTTGAGGGAGCTTGAACCTCTTGAACCCTTGTTTTGGCCTCTTGAGGAAGCTTGAACCTTCTGAACCTTCGTGTTAGCTTCTTGAGGAAGCTTGAACCTTTTGAACCTTCATTTTAGCTTTTAGCTTCTTGTGAGCCCCTAGCTTCTCCAAGAAGCTTGAACCTTTTGAACCTTTGCTCTAGCTTCTCCAAGAAGCTTGAACCCTTTGCTCTAGCGTCTCCAAAAAGCTTGAACCTTTTGAACCTTTTCTCTAGCTTCTCCAAGAAGCTTAAACCTTTGCTCTAGCTTCTCCAAGAAGCTTGAACCCTCTTGTTTCTCTATAGGAGAGAGCCTCCCTCTCCTTTAGAGAGGTTGAAAAAAATTTATCTAAGGAAAAGCGCATATATCGCTCTATATCTCTACATTCTAGGCTAAGAGAGGGTGTTTGTTCTTGGCCTTTAACACCACACCTCATAGCCACACACCTCCACCATTGATCTAGGGTTCTTGGAGGGTCTTGAGAGGTCTCAAAGAGCTGGTTTTTGGACCAAGAAGCCGCTGGTTTTGCTGAAGCTACAAGTGTAACATACTATTTCCTCTTTTTAGCATTA
Organism: Camellia lanceoleosa; assembly: GCA_025200525.1. Classification (NCBI taxonomy): domain Eukaryota; kingdom Viridiplantae; phylum Streptophyta; class Magnoliopsida; order Ericales; family Theaceae; genus Camellia; species Camellia lanceoleosa. The sequence continues at coordinate 67,591,168 of CM045772.1, read as the reverse complement.
TTTTGATCCATCTCTTAGCCTTACTTGCAAGCATATTTGAGCTTCGGTGTAAACTGAAAAATTCTTATTTTGATGCCCTTAACATGTTTGTTAAAGATCACTTTTCTGTTGGGGGTCATCTACCCCCTTGCATGCTTCATTTTACCTTGTTTTGAGCCATGCCGTAGAGCATATGTGTTGGCCTTTGTTTGGCCTTTTAGCCACTGAAATCCAGTGGATTTTCAGTGGCTAGCATGCCATTTTGAGTGCCAAAATCAGAGAGGGGTGACCCTCGTTCTCCTTGTTTTGTTTTCTAGCATTTTTGGCCTTACAAAGGAACCCTTATTTGCATGCTTCCAAGCCAGGTTTCAGGCCATTTTTTATGAGTTTTAGGGCTTGCACAGGCTCATTGTTCTTGCATTTTGCCCTCGCCTTCGAGCACATATCTTCGTTATCTTGCATGCTTTTGTCTAAGTCATCGGCCTTGTCAAAAATGGGTCGTCTCTGGGCTTGGACATTCACTCAAGTCACTTATGACTTTCGAGTTCTGTCAAAGAGGGGTAACTGTAGACACCCCATTTTTTATCGAACTTAAGACTCAGCCGTTATCGATTGAGCACTCGGTGATTACGCATGTTGTGCTCGTTCTGAGGTTACGGAGTTTCGGCTGAGAGCCTTACCTCCGAACCTCGGGACTCTTTTGTGCTTTGCCTCGATTTGTGAACCAAGCTCTGTTTTCTCTTCCCGAAGGGAGGGAGAGGCCTCGTAGACCATCTCTCAGTGGCCGTCGGCTACTTTTCGTGGTCGTAGAACACTGTTCCCGTTTGGAGACCAGTTTTCGATTTTCGAAGCCGTTGGTCGTGCGCCTCGGTTCGGGACCGCTTAACTTTCTCCATTTGGCATGGTTTTTGGACAGCTTGAACCACTTGAACCTTTGTTTTAGCTTCTTGAGAGAGCTTGAAGCTTTTGAACCTTCGTTTTAGCTTCTTGAGGAAGCTTGAACCTGTTGAACCCTTGTTTTAGCTTCTTGAGGAAGTCAAACCTTCTGAACCTTCGTTTTCACTTCATGAGGGAGCTTGAACCTTTTGAACCTTCATTTTAGCTTCTTGAGGGAGCTTGAACCTTTTGAACCTTCGTTTTAGCATCTTGAGGGAGCTTGAACCTTTTGAACCCTGGTTTTAGCTTCTTGAGGAAGTTGAACCTTCTGAACCTTCGTTTTAGCTTCTTGGGGGAGCTTGAACCTTTTGAACCTTCTTTTTAGCTTCTTGAGGGAGCTTCAACCTTTTGAACCTTCGTTTTAGCTTCTTGAGGAAGGTTGAACCTTTTAAACCCCTGTTTTGACTTCTTGAGGACGCTTGAACCCTCTGAACCTTCGTTTTAGCTTCTTCAGGAACCTTGAACCTTTTGAACCTTCGTTTTAGCTTCTTGAGGAAGCTTGAACCTTTTGAACCCTTGCTCTAGCTTCTCCAAGAAGGTTGAACCTTTTGAACCTTTGCTCAAGCATCTCCAAGAGGCTTGAACCTTTTGCTCTAGCTTCTCCAAGAAGCTTGAACCCTCTTGTTTCTCTATAAGAGAGGGCATGCCTCTCCTTTAGAGAGGTGGAAAAAATTTGTCTAAGGAAAAGCACATATATCTCTCTATATCTCCACATTCTAGGCTTAGAGAGGGTGTTTGTTCTTGGCCTTTAACACCACACCCCATAGCCACACACCTCCACCATTGATCTAAGGTTCTTGGGGGGTCTTGAGAGGTCTCAAAGAGTTGGTTTTTGGTCCAAGAAGCTGCTGGTTTTGCTGAAGCTACAAGGGTAACACACTATTCCCTCTTTTTAGCATTATTTTGATCCATCTCTTAGCCTTACTTGCAGGTATATTTGAGCTTCGGTGTAAACTGAAAAAAGTCTTATTTTGAGACCCTTAACATGTTTGTTTCAGATCATTTTTCTGTTGGGGGTCGTCTACCCCCTTGCATGCTTCGTTTACCTTGTTCTGAGCCATGCCTTAGAGCATTTGTGTTGGCCTTTGTTTAGCCTTTTAGCCACTGAAATCCAGTGGATTTTCTGTGGCTAGCATGCTGTTTTGAGTGCCGAAATCAGAGAGGGGTGAACCTCTCTCTTCTTATTTTTTTTTCTAGCATTTTTGGCCTTACAAAGGAGCCCTTATTTGCATGCTTCCAAGCCATGTTTCTGGCCATTTTTGATGAGTTTTAGGACCTGCATAGGCTCATGGTTCTTGTATTTTGCCTCCGCCTTCGAGCACATATCTTCATTAACTTGCATGCTTTTGTCTAAGTGTTTGGCCTTGGCAAAAATGGGTCGTCTCCGGGCTTTGACATTCACTCCCGTCACCTATGACTTTCGAGTTTTGTGAAAGAGGGGCGACTATAGACACCCCGTTTTTAACAGACCTTAACACTCAGACGTCATCGATTGAGCGCTCTTTGATTGCACATGTTGTGCTCGTTCTTAGGTTACGGAGTTTCGGTTGAGAGCGTTACCTCTGGACCTCAGGACTCTTTTGTGCCTTGCCTCGATTTGCGAACAAGGTTCTGTTTTCTCTTCCCGAAGGGAGGGAGAGGTCTCACAGACCATCTCTCAGTGGCCGTAGGCTACTTTGCATGGTCGTAGACCACTGTTCCCATTTGGAGACCAGTTTTCGATTTTCGAAGACGTCGGCTGTGCGCCTCGGTTCGGGACCGCTTAGCTTTCTCCGTTTGGCACAGTTTTTGGACAGCTTGAACCTTTTGAACCTTCATTTTAGCCTCTTGAGGGAGCTTGAAGCTTTTGAACCTTCGTTTTAGCTTCTTGAGGAAGCTTGAACCTTTTAAACCCTTGTTTTAGCTTCTCGAGGAAGTTGAACCTTCGTTTTAGCTTCTTGAGGGGCTTGAACCTTTTGAACCTTTGTTTTATCTTCTTGAGGGAGTTTTAACCTTTTGAACCCTTGTTTTGGCCTCTGGAGGAAGCTTGAACCATCTGAACCTCCGTTTTAGCTTGTTGAGGAAGCTTGAACCTTTTGAACCTTCGTTTTAGCTTTTTGTGGAAGCTTGAACCTTTTTAGCCTTTGTTCTAGCTTCTCCAAGAAGATTTGACCTTTTGAACCTTTGCTCTATCTTCTCCAAGAAGCTTGAACCCTTTGCTCTAGGTTCTCCAAGAAGCTTGAACCTTTTGAACCTTTGCTCTAGCTTCTCCAAGAAGCCTGAACCTTTCCTCTAGCTACTCCAAGAAGCTTGAACAATCTTGTTTCTCTGTAAGAGAGGGCCTCCCTCTCCTTTTGAGAGGTTGAAAAAAATTTGTCTAAGGACAAGCACATATATCTCTCTATATCTCTACATTCTAGGCTAAGAGAGGGTGTTTGTTCTTGGCCTTTAACACCACACCTCATAGCCACACACCTCCACCATTGATCTAAGGTTCTTGGAGGGTCTTGGGAGGTCTTAAAGAGCTGGTTTTTGGTCCAAGAAGCTGCTGGTTTTGCTAAAACTACAAGGGTAACACACTATTCCCTCTTCTTAGCATTATTTTGATCCATCTCTTAGCCTTACTTGCAAGCATATTTGAGCTTTGGTGTAAACCGAAAAAAGTCTTATTTTGAAACCCTTAACATGTTTGTTTAAGATCATTTTTCTACTGGGGGTCATGTACCCCCTTGCATGCTTCATTTTATCTCTTTTTGAGCCATGCCTCAGAGCATATGTGCTGGCCTTTGTTTGGCCTTTTAGCCATTGAAATCCTGTAGATTTTCAATGGCTAGCATGCTATTTTGAGTGCCAAAATCAGAGACGGGTGACCCTCGTTCTCCTTGTTTTGTTTTCTAGCATTTTTGGCCTTACAAAGGAGTCCGTATTTGCATGCTTCCAAGCCATGTTTCATGCCATTTTTGATGAGTTTTAGGACCCACATAGGCTCATTGTTTTTCCATTTTCCCCTCTCCTTCGAGCACATATCTTCGTTATCTTGCATCCTTTTGTCTAAGTCTTCAGCCTTGTCAAAAATGGGTCGTCTCCGGGCCTGGACATTCACTCTCGTCCCTTATGACTTTTGAGTTCTGTCGAAGAGGGGTAACTGTAGACACCCTACTTTTGATCGACCTTAAGACTCAGATGTCATCGATTGAGCACTCGGTGATTGCGCATGTTGTGCTCGTTCTGAGGTTACGGAGTTTCGGCTGAGAGCCTTACCTCCGGACCTCAGGACTCTTCTGTGCTTTGCCTCGATTTGCGAACCAGGTTCTGTTTTCCCTTCCCGAAGGAAGGGAGAGGTCTCCTAGACCATCCCTCAGTGGCGGTAGGCTACTTTTCGTAGTCGTAGACCACTGTTCCCGTTTGGAGACCAATTTCTGATTTTCGGAGCCGTCAGCCGTGCGCCTCGGTTCGAGACCGCTTAACTTTCTCTGTTTGGCACGGTTTTTGGACGTCTTGAATGTTTTGAACCTTTGTTTTAGCTTCTTGAGGGAGCTTGAACCTTTTGAACTTTCGTTTTAGCTTCTTGAGGAAGCTTGAACCTTTTGAACCCTCGTTTTAGCTTCTTGAGGAAGTTAAACCTTCTGAACCTTCGTTTTAGCTTCTTGAGGGAGCTTGAACCTTTTGAACCTTCATTTTAGCTTCCTGAGGGAGCTTTAACCTTTTGAACCTTCGTTTTGGCTTCTTGAGGAAGCTTGAACCTTTTGAACCTTCGTTTTAGCTTCTTGAGGAAGTTTGAACCTTTTTGAACCCTTGCTCTTGCTTCTCCAAGAAGCTTGAACCCTTTGCTCTAGCTTCTCCAAGAAGCTTGAACCTTTTGAACCTTTGCTCTAGCTTCTCGAAGAAGCTTGAACCTTTGCTCTAGCTTCTCCAAGAAGCGTGAACCCTCTTGTTTCTCTATAAGAGAGGGCCTCCCCCTCCTTTAGAGAGGCTGAAAAAAATTTGTCTAAGGAAAAGCACATATATCTCTTTATATCTCTACATTCTAGGCTTAGAGAGGGTGTTTGTTCTTGGCCTTTAACACCACACCTCATAGCCACACACCTCCACCATTGATCTAAGGTTCTTGAAGGGTCTTAAGAGGCCTCAAAGAGCTGGTTTTTGGTCCAAGAAGCTGTTGGTTTTGCTGAAGCTACAAGGGTAACACACTTTTCCCTCTTTTTGGTATTATTTTGATCCATCTCTTAGCCTTACTTGCAAGGATATTTGAGCTTTGGTTCAAACTGAAAAAAGTCTTCTTTTGAGGCCCTTAACATGTTTGTTTAAGATCATTTTTCTGTTGGGGGTCATCTACCCCCTTGCATGCTTCATTTTACCTTGTTTTGAGCCATGCCTTAGAACATTTGTGTTGGCCTTTGTTTGGCCTTTTAGCCACTGAAATCCAGTGAACTTTCAGTGGCTAGCTATTGCTTTTTGTGCCAAAAAATCAGAGGGTGACCCTTTCTCTTTTTTTGTTTTCTAGCATTTGATGAGTTTTAGAAATTGTTCTTGCATTTTTTGAGCACATATCTTCATTATCTTGCATGCTTTTGTCTAAGGCTACGACCTTGTCAAAAATGTTTGTCTCTCGGCTTTGACACATTCACCCCTCCGCTTTAGTTCCATCTCTTGATGGTCAGAGGCTACTTTTCGTCGTAGACCACCTTCCGTTGGAGACTTGTTTCCGATTTTTGGAGCCGTCGGCCGTGCACTTCTGTTCGGGACCGCTTAACTTTCTCTGTTTGGTACGGTTTTTGGATAGCTTGAAGCTTTTGAACCTTCATTTTAGCTTCTTGAGGGAGCTTGAACCTTTTGAACCTTCGTTTTAGCATATTAAGGAAGCTTGAACCTTTTGAACCTTCGTCTTAGCTTCTTGACGAAAGTTGAACCCTTTTGAACCCTTGTTTTAGCTTCTTGAAGAAGTTGAACCTTCTGAACCTTCCTTTTACCTTCTTGAGGGAGCTTGAACCGTTTGAACCTTTGTTTTAGCTTCTTGAGGGGGCTTGAACCTTTTGAACCTTTGTTTTAGCTTCTTGTGGGAGCTTGAACCTTTTGAACCCTTGTTTTGGCTTCATAAGGAAGCTTGAACCTCCTGAACCTTCATTTTAGCTCCTTGAGAAAGCTTAAAACTTTTGAACCTTCATTTTAGCTTCATGAGCAAGCTTGAACCTTTTGAACCTTTGCTCTAGCTTCTCCGAGAAGCTTGAACCCTTTGCTTTAGTTTCTCCAAGAAGTTTGAACCTTTGCTCTAGCTTCTCCAAGAAGCTTGAACCTTTTGAACCTTTGCTCTAGCTTCTCCAAGAAGCTTGAACCTTCTGCTCTAGCTTCTCCAAGAAACTTGAACCCTCTTGTTTCTCTATAAGAGAGGTCCACCCTCTCCTTTAGAGAGGTTGAAAAAAATTTGACTAAAGAAAAGCACATATATCTCTCTATATCTCTACATTCTAGGCTTAGAAAGGGTGTTTGTTCTTGGCCTTGAACACCGCACCTCATAACCACACACCTCCATCATTGATCTAAGGTTCTTGGATGGTCTTGAGAGGTCTCAAAGAGCTAGTTCTTGGCCCAAGAAGCTGCCGGTTTTGTTGAAGCTACAAGGGGAACACACTATTCCCTCTTTTTAGCATTATTTTGATCCATCTCTTAGCCTTACTTGCCAGCATATTTGAGCTTCGGTGTAAACTAAAAAGAGTCTTATTTTGAGGCCCTTAACATGTCTGTTTCAGATCATTTTTCAGTTGGGGGTCATCTACCCCCTGGCATGCTTCATTTTACCTTACTTTTCGTGGTCGTAGACCACTGTTCCCGTTTGGAGACCAGTTTCTGATTTTCGGAGCTGTCGGCCGTGCGCCTCGGGTCGGGACCGCTTAACTTTCTCCGTTTGGCACGGTTTTCGGACAGCTTAAACCTTTGGAACCTTCGTTTTAGCTTCTTGAGGAAGCTTGAACCTTTTGAACCCTAATTTTAGCTTCTTGAGGAAGTTGAACCTTCTGAACCTTCGTTTTAGCTTCTTGAGGGAGCTTGAACCTTTTGAACATTCGTTTTAGCTTCTTGAGGCAGCTTGAACCTTTTGAACCCTGGTTTTAGCTTCTTGAGGAAGTTGAACCTTTTGAACCTTCGTTTTAACTTCTTGAGGGATAAGACTTTTTTCAGTTTACACCGAAGCTCAAATATGCTTGCAAGTAAGGCTAAGAGATGGATCAAAATAATGCTAAAAAGAGGGAATAGTGTGTTACCCTTGTAGCTTCAGCAAAACCAGTAGCTTCTTCGACCAAAAACCAGCTCTTTGAGACCTCTCAAGACCCTCCAACAACCTTAGATCAATGGTGGAGGTGTGTGGCTATGAGGTGTGGTGTTAAAGGCCAAGAACAAACACCCTCTCTAAGCCTAGAATGTAGAGATATAGAGAGATATATGTGCTTTTCCTTAGACAAATTTTTTTCAACCTCTCTGAAGGAGAGGAAGGCCCTCACTTATAGAGAAACAAGTGGGTTCAAGCTTCTTGGAAAAGCTAGAGCAAAAGGTTCAAGCTTCTTGGAGAAGCTAGAGCAAAGGTTCAAATGGTTCAAGCTTCCTGGAGAAGCTAGAGCAAAGGGTTCAAGCTAGTCGGAGAAGCTAGAGTAAAGGGTCAAAAGGTTCAAGCTTCCTCAAGAAGCTAAAACGAGGGTTCAAGCATCCTCAAGAAGCTGAAACGATGGTTCAGAAGGTTTAAGCTTCTTCAAGAAGCCACAACAAGGGTTCAAAAGGTTCAAGCTCCCTCAAGAAGCTAAAACGAAGGTTCAGAAGGTTCAACTTCTTCAAGAAGCTAAAACGAGGGTTCAAATGGTTCAAGCTTCCTCAAAAAGCTAAGACGAAGGTTAAAAGGTTCAGGCTTCCTCAATAAGCTAAAATGAAGGTTAAAATGGTTCAAGCTCCCTCAAGAAGCTAAAACAAAGGTTTAAAAGGTTCAAGCTATCCAAAAACTGTGCCAAATGGAGAAAGTTAAGTGGCCCTGAAAAGAGGCGCACGGCCGACGGCTCCAAAAATCAGAAACTGGTCTCTAAACAGAAACAGTGGTCTACGACCACGAAAAGTAGCCTATAGCCACTGAGAGATGGACTACGAGACCTCTCCCTCCCTTCGGAAAGAGAAAACAGAACTTGGTTCGCAAATCGAGGCAAAGCACAAAAGAATCCCGAGGTCCGGAGGTAAGGCTCTCAGCCGAAACTTTGTAACCTCAGAACGAGCACAACATGCGCAATCACCGACCGCTCAAAAATGTCCTGAAACTTGGCTTGGAAGCATGGAAATAAGGGCTCCTTTGTGAGGCCAAAAATTCTAGAAAACAAAACATGGAGAGAGAGGGTCACCCCTCTCTGATTTTGGCACTCAAAATAGCATGCAAGCCACTGAAAATCCGCTGGATTTCAGTGGCTAAAAGGCCAAACAAAGGCCAACACATATGCTCTAAGGCATGGCTCAAAACAAGGTAAAATGAAGCGTGTAAGGGGGTAGATGACCCCCAACAGAAAAATAATCTTAAACAAACATGTTAAGGGCCTCAAAATAAGACTTTTTTCAGTTTACACCGAAGCTCAAATATGCTTACAAGTAAGGCTAAGAGATGGATCAAAATAATGCTAAAAAGAGGGAATAGTGTGTTACCCTTGTAGCTTCAGCAAAACCAGCAGCTTCTTGGACCAAAAACCAACTCTTTGAGACCTCTCAAGACCCTCCAAGAACCTTAGATCAATGGTGGAGGTGTGTGGCAATGAGGTGTGGTGTTAAAGGCCAACAACAAATACCTTTCTAAGCCTAGAATGTAGAGATATAGAGATATATGTGCTTTTCCTTAGACAAATTTTTTTAAAACTCTCTAAAGAGGGGAAGGCCCTCTCTTACTGAGAAACAAGAGGGTTCACGCTTCTTGGAGAAGCTAGAGCAAAGGTTCAAGCTTCTTGGACAAGCTAGAGCTGAGGCTCAAAAGGTTCAAGCTTCTTGAAGAAGCTAGAGCAAAGGTTCAAAAGGTTCAAGCTTCCTCAATAACGTAAAATGAAGGTTCAAAAGGTTCAAACTTCCTCAAGAAGCTAAAAGGAAGGTTCAAAGGGTTCAAGGTTCCTGAAGACGCCAAAACAAGGGTTCAAAAGGTTCTGGCAGATATGTAATTACGGTGTCTACTTACCATTTCTCATGCATTAGTGTCCGAACAGTCGTACACCTATACGGATTCTCCTGCATGATGGCATATATGTCGTTACGGTGTTTACATACAATTTCTAATGCATTTGGGTTCGAACACTCGAACACCTATACGAATTCTCCTGCATGATGGCAGATATGTAATTACGGTGTCTACTTACCATTTCTCATGAATTAGGGTTCGAACAGTTGTACACCTATACGGATTCTCCTGCATGATATCAGATATGTAATTACGATGTCTACTTACCATTTCTCATTAATTAGGGTTCAAATAGTTCTACACCTATACGGATTCTCCTGCATGATGGCATATATGTAATTACGGTGTTTACTTACCATTTCTCATACATTATCGTTCGAAGAGTTGTACACCTATACGGATTCTCCTACAGGGTGGCAGATATGTAATTACGGTGTCTACTTACCATTTCTCATGCATTAGGGTTCTAATAGTTGTACACCTATATGGATTCTCCTACATGATGGCAGATATGTATTTACGGTGTTTACCTACCATTTCTCATGCATTAGGCTTCGAACACTCGAACACCTATACGGATTCTCCTGCATGATGGCAGATATGTAATTACGGTGTCTACTTACCATTTCTCATGCATTAGGGTTCGAACAGTCGTACACCTATACGGATTCTCTTGCATGATGGCAGATATGTAATTACGGTGTTTACTTACCATTTCTTATGCATTAGGGTTCGAACACTCGAACACCTATATGGTGGCAGATATGTAATTACAATGTCTACTTACCATTTCTCATGCATTAGGGCTCGAACAGTTGTACACCTATACGGATTCTCTTGCATGATGGCAGATATGTAATTACGGTGTCTACTTACCATTTCTCATGCATTAGATTTCGAACAATTGTACACTGTAGACGTCCCCGAATGCCCCGCGAAGATGAACCCCCGTTTTGTTCATTTGGGCTCGCTACAGTTTGGACTCAAATTGTCACGGTTGTTAATCTGAACGAAAGAGTCCAAATCTGGCAAATCGTTTTGAGAAAACAGATTTTTAGAAAAGAAGTGCCAAACATGGATTGCTTTGCCAAATACAGAGTCGCCACATAAATATTTTATTTTGGGGGAATTTAGGAAACCCTGACTCGTTGCCTAAGGCTACGTGTCCATCATCACCAAAGTTGCCTTGGCTCGGGAACTTGGGTACAATTGGGGAAGGTCAGCTATGAGCACCCCCTCTCGCCCGATCCGAAGATCGGCCTCTACTAACCATGATATCTAGTTTTGAAAGCATTATGCGTTCTTAAACCGATTATTATCCTAGATTTACTATGTGATGCGCGCAGCAAAACAAGTATAGATTGAGTCGCCTGAATTGGAACAAAACATTTCATGTTTGTTTTGAAGATGGTTTGCTACTCTTAAGTAGGATAAAATGTAGGTTTTGCCACCCTCGAGTGGGCTTAGAAAAAATGGTTTTGCCACTATCTAGTGGGTTTAAAACTTACAGTTTTAATACATTATTCTAACTCAGGCAAATCAACCTCCACCCACAGGCATTCAAGCAGTTATATCATTTAAGCACATAGCCTCATGGTAAAGCATGCTAACATGGCAGCACTCACACGCATGCAAGGATGTTAAAGCGAAAATACTTACAGAGTACTCCAAGCCAAAACAAAAGCTATGTTAGAAATCCATGCGTGATCCTAACTATACAGAAATGCCTAATGCAACATATACATAAATGCAACTAGAAACAGGCTCGGCTATTCTAAAATGACATATGATGATGCTACAGTTAACATGTATTCAACTTGGAATTGAAATAGAAATGCAGTTAGTATGATGCGCCGAGCCCGGTGCATGCAAAATAGATAAATGAATGTAAACATGCAATCATACTGTATGCTAATTGAAACATGCCCTAAACTAACCATCGAAAGCTAGTAAATAAAAGGGAATAAAGACGTGGGATTGGAAGACATACACACACTCACGCACACTTATTACACAATTGCCCTCGCTCGGAGGGTCCGAATAAATATTACAAAACAAATAAATAATACTAAATTAAACATTACAGAACTTCTAATTTAATTAACAAATTAAATGCAAAGGAAAAGTGGCCGCAGCCCTGCCTAGGAATGCATGGATGATGTTTGACTCGTTTCGCCGGGAAAACTCACTGCCATAGCACTGTTGCCTCTGGTTACACTACCTTGCTCCTCTGACAACTCTCACGAGGCCCAAGGATACTTATATGGACACTAGGGAGCATCACCGACCAAGTGGGGGCATCATCGGCTAAAAGGGGTGGTCACTGGGCACTGATTGAGCTTATCGGCCACAGATTGTTGGTCGGTTGGCACTCCTGGTAGCCGACCGGGCAAAATTTCCTGTAGAACCTGCAGTTGACAGTAGCAGAGGGCAAACAGTGTATGGCATAGAATTTTTGAGCAAATGTCAGCATGGACACACTCCCTATCATGCAAGGGACTCGACGGAGCATGACCCTCGACCCTCGGGCCATCAATTGCGCATTTCGACACATGATGGCCTAAGAGGCCAAGTGTGCAATTCAATGTAAATGAATGCAACAAAAGAGATGAATGCTAACACCTTATCATATTAATGTCAAGGGCGTCGGCGACCGAGGATCGAGACTTGTTACGTCACTTTGAGTATGAACGCACCTTAATTCCCATGTTTGGTTTGACACCCCAAACTAAACAGTGCAATGCATGCATACAAATATGGCTCAAGTATGCGAAATGACTCAAGCTAGCAAAACATGCCAAATACAGATGCCAACCAAACATGCAAATATGCAATGTGCTAGGAATGCAATACTACAATACTACCCGGGTAGACAACTAGGCAAAATGATGATCATGTACTAATGCATTAACTACAAGGGTGTCATAATCATGCAATGTGATGATGATACTACAAGACACAAATGCATGGACTTACACTAGGATGGAAGAACCTCAGCCACACTCCAAAGACAGTGGCCAAAGGTACTAAAATGATGGTGCCAACATGGAAGACAAACATGCCAACCGATGGTCCTAAGACTAAGGCATAAAAGCCAACTTTCAAGCATACTTAAAAGAAGACAAACATGGACAATAGAGCAACAAAATCAGTGCCATGGCATGTTAAAATGAGCCCCAAAATCCCCACACATGGCATCCCAAATGATTCAAGCAAAGAGGCATACACCAAGACGAAACATGGAGCATAAGACCACCACTCTTCACGGCCACACATGGCATGAACTAAACAACCTAAAATAGAGTTCTAGCATGCAAAAGTGAGCCTCAAAACCCACTGGTTTGGCAGCCCCAAAGCTGTAAACATATGGCCATGTACAATGACCTATTCCTAGGCATGAAAGGCCAACTTTTCAAGGCAAGAAAGTGATGATGAATGTAAGCATACAAGCATGGATTCGGAACTAAAATAGCATGTGAAATGACTCCAAATTACTGGAACAAACCAACTAAAGCATGCTAATGACTCACACACTCAAGGCTCACAAGCCAAAATACAAAGGGGCTATACCAAACACGGCAAATATGGCAAAGACAACCAAGGTCAAACCTTAAACATGGCAAAATATGACTAAGAACTTCTTAGAATCAAACCAAAATCATGCTAAAATGTCATCTCATAACATGATGCATGTTAGGCCAAAACAAGGGATTACAAGGCAAGCATATGATGCATGAAATGGACCATCAAACCAACCAAAAACAGAGGCATAATACATCCAAATATCACCAAAAAATCTCTGAAATGGAGCCAAAAATAACTAAGCATGCAAGCTACCTTTATGAGCCAAAAGCAAGAACAAATGAGACACAGAGGGAGAGGGGTGTCCCTCCCCTATACAAGACCTTAAAACCTCTTCTTCATCCCTGAAAGTCCACTAGATTTTAGTGGTGAGAAGGTCAACACACAAAGGTAAACAAAGCTCAACAAATAGAGTACCAAAAGGGGCCAAACAAGGCCTAAGAGGGGGAAGTCGACCCCCAACACCAAAACAACCTTAATGAAGTATCTCAAGCATGCAAATACAAGACTTTTTTCAGTTATACACAAGGTCTACAACAGTGAGCAAGTAGACAAAGGACTAGTGCAAGATTTGGGAATCTAAAGTAAAAGTGTTACCCTTGAAGAACAGTCCAAGAACAGCAAGGTCAGGTCCCTTCTTGTGATCAAAACCAGCTTAAAACTTTAAGAACAAACCCTCAAGGCCTCCCAAGTCGAAGCATGGTGTGATAGTGTGTGTCTTAGTGCAATACTATGAACTACACATACTTTTAGGCCACAAAACACACACAAAAGAGGAGAGAGAGGGAAATATATAGAGAGAGAGTGATGTATATCAGAATGTATATGTATAAGCTCTGGTTTTTTGTTGAACCAAACAAAGGAAGAGGAAGAGACTCTTATATAGGCAAGGTAATTGGCCATAGCTTCTAAGGGAAGCTACTCAAAAGGGTCAAGGCTTACAAGGGAAGCCAAGCTAAGGGTGCAAGGCTTCCTGAGGAAGCTATGACAAAGGGCCAAGGCTTCCTCAAGAAGCTTGAGCAAAGGGTGCAAGTGGTTGGGATCAAAAGGGGCAAAGGTTCAAAACAGCCACACCTGCGTATGGGGGTAGGGTCTATGCACCCCAGCTGGCACAGCTAGCATGCACCATGCCTGCAAGAGTAAAAAAGGTGATACCAGCCAGAAAAGGAGGCCATCGGCCAAATAAATGGTCGGTCGGCTACTTATTTGGTCGGTCAGCTATTTTGACTGGCCGGTCGGCTAAATTGATGTTCGGTAGGTGGCTGCCATGGCCAAAAAGTAGTTGGTGGGTCTCTAAATTGAAGCCCCAGAAGTTAGCTTTCCAATGGCGCAAACCTTGAATGCAAATTCTTCCTGTGAAAAAAGTTATGCCGTTTTAGTGAAGCCGCGCAGATTAGATCCAATCGGATTGATCCCCTACTTCAACCAACCAAATCTCCCCCACCCGGACTTGGCCTTAGGAGATTCTTGAGCGAAAAATGAAGCCTTGGAAGTAAGCTTTCCAACGATGGTGGCCTCATAGCTAAAATCTAAGTAAGCAGAACAATAAGCCCTATTCAACGAGGGCTGCTCGACTCTCTCCTACCCGGATTCATGCCGAACTTCTCCCAAACTAGTTTTCTTCTCTCCTTTCCTCTTTTCTTCAACTCCAAACCCCTAAACAAAGTGTTTTGAAAGATTTTTCAAAGATTTCATCTCTCTTTCATTCATCTCCACTTTGTCCTTGCTCGGTTTACCGAAAAGCGTAACATTTATTGAAATGCGAGCGTCGGAACATCGTAGGAACTTTATTTCCAAAACATTTTGAAAGAGAGGGTTTTGAGATCTAAAATCTTTTGATCAAGGTTGTTTTGGTTCAAAAAGGGGTATGAAGTTGGGATTTGACTCTCTCATTGCTAAAGAAATTGAACCTTTACCCTGCACACCTTTTACCGCCAAGTAAACCATCAGTAACGCCCAAGTCTTAAGGGCGGTCAAAAATGAGGTGTCTACAGTTACCCTTCTTTGACAGAACTCGGAAGTCAAGAAGTGACATGAGTGACTGTCAAAGCCCAGAGACGACGCATTTTTGACAAGGCCGAAGACTTGGACAAACAAACAAAATACCGATAAATAAATGGTTGTGCCCACAGGCTGCCTACGTATCCCTTTGCAAGGAATCAAACCAGCGTAGTTCAGGGGCAGGATGCAAATGATATGCAGGAAGACTTTGATAATTGGACTTATACGCTACGCAAAGCCGATTTGAAAATTGGACTTATACGCTACGCGAAGCCAGTTTGGTTGAAAATTCAGGATTTATGCAAAAAGGAATTACACCTTTAGAGGATTTAAGGTCTCCTAGACCCGAGAGGGCACAGGACAGTGCGAGTGACCAAAAAATACAATGTGCACAAGACAGTGCGATGCAGAGTGGATGCAAAATAGTGCCATACAGGTGCACAAGACAGTGCGATGCAATGCACTAACAAGTACAAGTAAAGTGCGCAAGATAGCGCGATGTAATGCACAAACAGGTGCAGGTAAGGTACGCAAGATAGCGCGATAAAATGCATGCACAATGCAAGTAAGGTGCACAAAATAGTGTGATGCGCAAAATAGCGCGAATGAAATGGAATGCACTAACAAGTGCAGGTGCGATGCGCAAGATAGCACGAATGATACAAGGTAATGCACAAAACAGTGCGATGCACAAGAAAGCACGAAAGTAAATTGCACAAAATAGTGCGATACGCTAAACAACGTGAGTGTAAACTGCACAAAACAGTGCGATGCAATGCACTGACAAGTGCTACAAGCATTTTCTATGCAAGATTAGAGAGAGCATGAAATGATATGCACAAGATAGTGCGATGCGCAAGAAAGCGCGAGTGTAAACTACACAAAACAGTGTGATGCGCAAGAGAGCGCGAGTAATAAACTGCACAAAACAGTGCGATGCGCAAGAAAGCACGAGTGATTTGAAATGCACAAGACAGTGCGATATGCTAAACAGCACGATTGATTTGAATTGCACAAAATAGTGCGATACGCTAAACAGCGCGATTGATTTGAAATGCACTAAATAGTGCGATACGCTAAACAGCGCGATTGGTTTGAAATGCACTAAACAGTGCGATACGCTAAACAGTGTGATTGGTTTGAAATGCACTAAACAGTGCGATGCACTAAATAGTGCGATAGGCTAAATAGCGCGATTGGTTTGAAATGCACTAAACAGTGCGATTGAAATACAACCACAAGATGCACAAGACAGTGCTAGTGAGATACAAAGTGTAAGTGCACAAGATAGTGCAATGAGATGAAATGCACAAGAAAGTGCGATAAAATGCATCTTCTATGCAAGTATGGGGGCATTTTCTATGCAAAAGATACGAGCATTTTCTATGCAAGTATGGAAGCACATTCTATGCAATATTGAAAGCAAGCATATTCTATGTAGAATCGAAAGCAAGCATATTCTATGCATGAATCATAACGATGCGCGACACGCATGTAACAGAAGTGTATATGAAAGTGCACATTCTATGCAATAGAGAGGCATCAAACATGTACCCCGGTGCCTCCGATTTACCTCTTAGAGGACTTGGCAACACGCTCAGCTCAAAAGGGGACACCTTGTTCATATTGGCGAGAGATAACATATGCATGTGAAACCCTCGGGTGCTGCTTGGACTGCCATTCTGACTTGAAGCAAGCTTACACTTGGGGTTGAGATGCACTCATACTCCAGAGAAATGGCGAAGCCTGAGAAGGTGCACTTGGAATGCAGTCTCAAAATTTTCTGAAGGTGAAACACACTGAGATGCTCAAAATTTTCCCTCTTTTCTTTTGCTTTGCAGTCTAGAACTCACATAGCTTCAGATAGGTACTTGTTTTATTGTTCACAATTATCGGGGGTGGACCCTGCAGTTTATGAAAGAAACAATCCTGTTTTGTACAAATGTTGAGAATGGCATAGCACTCTGAGCATAATACGATTCATTTTTTGAATTTGAGAAATGAGAAAAAGTTTTTGACTGGGTATTAAGCCTACGATTGAACACAGCACACAAGGACTCGACAAAGAAAAACAAGAGGTAAACAACCTAAACACATCGAGAAACACTCGAAACGACTCGAAGGAAGAATTAAGACAAAACAAAAGACACGACACACAGACGCGTTACAAAGATGAGAGACCTCTGAGTGCATGGGGAGCCAGTTTCTCCGGGTATTGTTTCTCACCCTCTCTCATTTGTGACTCTCACATCACTCTGGCACTCAATTTCTATTTTTTTGAAAAAACCCTTTCCTCACTTTTTCTCTCAGTGCACATCTCTCTATTCTTCAATCTCTCATTTTTTTAACCTTCCCCTGAGTGGTTGATGGATAAACAGAAAGTTGCGGGGTCTTGCCCCTAGCATTCCACTAGATTCTTCTTCTTGTTCACAACAGTGAGTTTCTTCCACAGAGGGGCTGCGCTACAATTGGGTGTGTAGCAAATCTGCAGTTGACATCGGTTAACAATGCTTTGCTGGGGAGTTTGGACGTGATTAGATCTGTCCAGATAAGGGAGTGGAATATCTTGTCCCATTCCGATTCATGCTTCGCACTTGGCTTGATACCTCGTTGCTTGGAGGATGTGAGAGCTTTCTACCCTTTTGCGGTTAGCTTCAGTGGTGCCCTTTTTCGGCAAATATGGTGCCCTTTCTGGCAAGTTCATTAATAAAGGGGAAAGGACAGAAAACCTGACTCAACTGTGCCCCTATTTCATCATTTTGACCATTTTTTGTTTTTGCTTTCTACTAAAACAATTTGGACCAATATGAGAGTTAGATTAACATACTTGTTCGATTTTTGATTTGAAAATCATGCAAGTTAGGTTATGCAGCACTAAAAATTTTCCCTTTTTGGGTCCAAGAAATGGTCCAGTTTTGGAAAAGATGGAATAATTTTCGAGAGATCAGTCAACCTCAGTAAAAATTCTCAAAAATTGTTTTTGCAAACAGCCACTGCTTAATGAGCACAGAACTTACTCTTGTGATGCACAACCTCAGATCCAAAGGAAAATTGCCCTTTGCTTGAAGAGAGCTTCACGGCAACGGAAAGTTGCCCCTTGTTTGAATGGCACCACGGCACACTGTATGGCAACGGAAAGCTACCCCTTGTTTGGATAGCATCACAGCGCATTGTAATCAGTCCTTAGAGTGACGATGACAACCGAACTCTCGGATACAGAGAAGACAAAAATGACCAGAACCATCACATGGACACAGTCGAATTTGGAGTATTTTACGGCTCGACTTCAGAATGAAGTTGCCTACGTATCCCAAAGATGGGAATCAAGCCTTACGTAGTTCGAGGTTAAGGTACACTCGGGTATTAACCTCTCCTTTTACACTCTAACTTTTGCCAAAGCCGCCCTTTCTGGGTTTTCAATCTTGCGAGCTTTGTTCTTCTTTTCTTTTCAATTCTTTTCATTCCTTTTCTTCTTCTTTTTTTCTTTTTCATCTTTTCTTTTCATTTTCTTTATTTTCATTTTTTTCTATTTTTCTTCTGTTTTCTTTTTCTTCTTTTTCTTGCTCTAACTTTTGCCTGGGTCGCCCTTCCGGGTTTTTGGCCCAGCGAGCCTCTCTAGGGTAGAAGTGTAGCTTTGTCCATGTCAAATGGTTCTGAGATCTCGAAGCCATCTGAATCCAAGAGAATGACTGCTGTTCACTGATGATGCAGGAGTCTATCCAATGGGGGGCTGAATTTGCCCCTAGTGTTGTGGATCGGAACTCAGTTTTTCTTCAACAATACTTTCTTCTTTCCTCCCTCTGGGATTTGGCATTCTTGCCGACCTTCTTTGATTTGTGGAATGATCCATCTTCGGCTCTTCGAGCACATTTGAAATTCTTTGCCCCTAGTTCCAGGGGTGCTTCTGATCTAGCTTTGCAAGCTTCTTTTGATGACATCTGATCTTCTTGATTTGACTTTCTTGCCTTTTGGTCGAGGGCTGCTTCAAGTCTGGCCACACAGGCCTCACATTGTAGTTGACCTTTGAACTTTTTGAGTTCTAGTCCAAGGTTTGAAAATGAGGGGTCGAGTCTCGAGGCTGAGAGCGATCCTAAGCTGCACAATCTCAAGAGCAATTCCACACAGATCTTCGTAGGACCGCGCAAAATATTTTTTGAAATCTTTTAAGAAAGAGACTAATCGCTCGCGCTGAAGATGGTGTAGAACCAATCTAGATCAAGTCAAGATCCTTCTCAGTACTCACATTAACAAGCATGATCTCAATCATTAAGGGCTTAGCACGCCTCTCTTTCTCTCAATTGATCAAGTTTTAGCAAATCCTGAGGAATTCCTTCATCTTCGTTTTTATCACAATGTTCAAAAATAGTTTTGAAAAACTTAGGTCAACGCAATGAATTAAAAGCACAGAAAAGCAGGTGAAATGCACTGCCGTTCCATTCAACTTTCTGGCACAACTGGCACAAGGCAGAAGCAAGCACAAAAGCATGAAAAACCACTGTTGTTTCATTCATAACTGTTGGTGTAACTAGCTCCATGGCAGAAATAGACTCAAAAGAAAGTGAAAAGACAAACACAAAACAAAATAATGATGCCCGAGGTAACACCCCCGGAATCACCTGACTCTAACAAAACAGGACTGACTCGATACAACAAGACAGACCCGGAACAAAAAGACTGACTCAAAACAAAGAGACAGACTCAAAACAACACAACAAAACTGACCTAAATAGCATTCGCAAATGCTCAAAATAGTGCGTGCCACACGCCACATCTGGAGTAAATCAAGCGCCACCCATAGCTAGTTCATCCCCCGATCACATGGTCACATTATCCCCCAAGTTCACCGATCCAGTGCCGATAGACTTTGCAAAGCTTGGCGCGACAATGACCCCGTCGTCACAGATCATGTATTTCATGACGAAGACGAAAACACATGTCAGTATCATGGTTGACTTGTTGATGAAAGGCACAGTACTTAGCTGGGTTGTGAGAGGGGGGGAGTTTATCTAGCAGTGGCCGCGGCTCCAGGGGCTTCAGATGCCCCTTTTAGATCAGGACCCTCAGGGCCGTTGACAGAGACATGTACAGTGGGGTGAACACCTTTTGGCCCCGATGTGGGTATTTGGCAGGTAGTGAGCTGGTTGCGTCGGATGTATCGGCGAAAGGGTCGGCAGGTGCTGACTTTTGATAATCTCTTCTGAGTGTAGGATTGGAGCTGAAAGGGACATTTCTGGTGCAACGAACTTTCTCACGACTTGCCCCTTGATTTGAACTACTCTCATTTTGAGTGGCGAAAGTGTCATCCACAGTTTTTGCAACAACTGCGAGTACTTGCTGTTTGTTCAGCCCTTCGGCTTTCAAAGCCTCAATATCCCACTGAAAGTGTTCATAGGAACCAATGCCTGCCCCTTCCTTGTTCTTACCACTTGCCTCTACTTTGCTAACAGATTGGCCTTCTCTCAATGTAGCCCGTCCCAAGGTTAGGGAGCCCTTTGATATGAACTCCCTGGTATGTGATGCGGTTGACGACGGAGCCAAAACTCCAAAGGCCAAATCTGCCACAGTTCTCTAAAGATCTTCGATCATCCTCATCAGTTCAGAGGTAGTGGGTTCGTGGGTTTGGGATGATTGGGATTCAGATGCACCTATCATGCATAAGTCCATGCTTTTCAGGATAAACACCTTAGGCTTGGGTAGATGGACTGGGGTGATGTATGCGCTGGGGTCATAAGGGACAGCCAGTGTGTGGATTAGATTGAGACGTCGATGAGGTACTTGGTCATTGGGGGCTGAAGGTGGAGCTATTGTCCGGTTGTCAATGAGATTTTGGACCTCATGACGAAGGCGGTAGCAACAGTTGGTGCCATGATCGCGCTGCTGATGGTACACACAGTACTTGCAGGGGTTATGTCTAGCTGGGAGTGGGTCAGGAAGAGGTTGAGGATCGAGGGGTTTGAGATGCCCTCTTTTCGTCAAGACTTTTAGTGCGCTAGTCAGGCTCATATTGAGGGGGTGAAAGTTCTGCCTTGAGTTCGGGCTGGGCCGGTGGTTTGTAGGCTTGGATTGGAAACAGGGTCGGCTGTGGCAACTGTATTGATTTCGGTGGGTTTGGGAATAGTGCTACTACCAGCATTGGTACTCCTTGAAATCACCCTCCTTGTCGGTTCACTTGTTTTGGGAATGATCCCACTGTTGAACGCATTCTCGATCTGAAGCCCCAGTTCATGCAAACTTTTGAAAGTGAATAGTAGAGCGACTATCAACTTTTGCAACATATCATGCTCGAGGTTTCGCACCATCATTTGCACTTAATCCCTCTCGGAAGGCCGATCTGTCATCTGTGCTGCCTTTGCTCTCCATCTTGCAACAAATTCCACAAAAGGCTCTGTTGGGTTCTGGCGGGTTGTTTCAAGCTCTTGCATGGTCATTTTAACTTGGGTGTTGTATGAATACTGGTCGACAAAGGCCTCAGCCAGTTCTTCCCAGTTTTGCTTCACTTTATCTTCCAACTTAGCGTACGAAGTGGTTGCTACACCCGACAGGATTCTTCCATATAGAGAGAGCTTCTGTGGCATAGTCAGGCCCATCGGCTTCAGGACATCCAAGAAAAGTCAGATATGTACCATTGGATCTCCAGACCCGTCGAAATGGTCAATATATGGCATTTTGAATCTGTTTGGGAGCCGTACGGTAGCCTCTGTGTGCCCATCCTCAATGTCGGGAATGGAGTTAAGGCCTTGTGCCTTTTTAAATTGCTTCTCAAGGTTTGCAATTTTCGCTGCAGTCGGATTGAACTCATTAACATCAAGGGAATAAAGCCTCTCATTAGGCTGCACCAGGGGTCTGAGCACCTGAGCTTAAGTCAACCTTTCTCGAGGATTCGGACACTACAAATCTTCAACTGGCGGAAGTGGGTCAAAGTTCGGCTGGGGTCCCAAAGCTAGATGTGAGACAGATGCCTCAGATGGACACTGCGTTTCAATACTGGTCTCGGCCTGCATGGCAGTTCCCTGATTTAACGCTACTATCATGGCCACAAATTCTTCCGAACCCTGTGCCATCACGGTCTGCTGAGTCTGAACAAAGGTGATGTGACTGGCGACTGACAGATCAAATGAACTGGTGAGCCCTGACTGGCCTTTCTCTACCTTGCCTCAACGAAGGAAAACACTGGCTGCTCTGAACTGAGTCTCTGACCGGACAAAGTCTATTAGCACTAGTCCACTGTACCTAGGAGATAGTGGAGCCTTCTGAAGCTATGGTTCCCAGACTACCTAGCAAAAGAGAAAATAGATAGCATCTCAGCCCTTTTTTGCCAAAACAGATATGAGCGTAGCTGAATGACCATGCTCTCTACCAAATTCTGCCCAAAATTCCGCCAGTTGACTGATACCCTCAGGTAAAACTGATTCCCAAATACTGATGCCCGCAGGCCTAATACCCAGACCTGCAAACTGTTACATGCATTCCTGTAGAGGCACACTCTAAAAGCACATAACAAGCAAATGAGAGCCAAAAACACCCCTATGTTGGGGTAGGGTTTCCCTGTCCTATTTTGTCAAGAGCTAGGGTTTCACTATGCACGCAGCGGTTTCAAGCAACCTATAATCGGGTAAGCAACCTATCCTAGTTTGGAATGGTCACTATGGATTCTGAATATGCACTAGGTCGAATGGTCAAAAGGGTGCCTCGGTAAAACCGGGGTTTGTGTTCCCATACTGTCAGAGCCCACAACCGGTCAGCCTTATGGTCATGCCTTGACAAGACAAGCCTCCGGCAAACCGTTCAGGAATGGCAGATGGCAAACACGGTGTCCTAGGCACACCAATGCACATGCAATGCAGAGAAACACATAAGTGTAGTTAAAACAAGATATCATGAGTTCGAGTCAAGTTCTCTAACTCCCCAGCGGAGTAGCCAGAAACTGTAGACGTCCCCGAACACCCCGGGAGGATGAACCCCCGTTTTGTTCATTTGGGCTCACCACAGTTTGGACTCAAATTATCACGGTTCTTAATTTGAACCAAATAGTCCAAATCCGGCAAATCGTTTTGAGAAAACAGATTTTTAGAAAAGAAGTGCCAAACATGGACTGCTTTGCCAGATACGGAGTCGCCACCTAAATATTTTATTTTAGGGGAATTTAGAAAACCCTGACTCGTTGCCTAAGGCCACGTGTTC
The DNA here is from genome assembly GCA_025200525.1 of Camellia lanceoleosa. NCBI lineage: Eukaryota > Viridiplantae > Streptophyta > Magnoliopsida > Ericales > Theaceae > Camellia > Camellia lanceoleosa. The sequence continues at coordinate 67,568,328 of CM045772.1, read as the reverse complement.
GTCATCACCAAAGTTGTCTCGGCTCGGTAACTTGGGTACGATTGGGGAAGGTCAGCTATGAGCACCCCCTCTCGTCCGATCCGAAGATCGGCCTCTACAAACCATGATATCTAGTATTGAAAACATTATACGTTCTTAAACCGGTTATTAGCCTAGATTTACTATGTGATGCGCACAGCAAAACAAGTATAGATTGAGTCGCCTGAATTGGAACAAAGGATTTCTTGTTTGTTTTGAAGATGGTTTGCCACTCGCAAGTAGGCTAAAATGGAAGTTTTGCCACCCTCAAGTGGGCTTAGAAAAGATGGTTTTGCCACTATCTAGTGGGCTTAAAACTCACAGTTTTAATGCATTATTCTAATTCAGGCAATTCAACCTCCACCTACAGGCATTCAAGCAGTTATATCATTTAAGCAGATAGCCTCATGGTAAAGCATGCTAACATGGCAGCACTCACACGCATGCAAGGATGCTAAAGCGAAAATACTTACAGAGTACTCCAAGCCAAAACAAAAGCTATGTTAGAAATCCATGCGTGATCCTGACTATACAGAAATGCCTAATGCAACACATACAGAAATACAACTAGAAATAGGCTCGACTATTCTAAAATGACATATGATGATGCTACAATTAACATGTATTAAACTTGGAATTGAAATACAAATGCAGTTAGTATGATGCGCCGAGCCCGGTGCATGCAAAACATATGAATGAATGTAAACATGCTATCATACTGTATGCTAATTGAAACATGCCCTAAATTAACCATCGAAGGCTAGTAAATAAAATGGAAGAAAGACGTGGGATTGGAAGACATACACACACTCATGCACACTTATTACACAATTGCCCTCGCTCGGAGGGTCCGAATAAATATTACAAAACAAATAAATAATACTAAATTAAATATTACAGAACTTCTAATTTAATTAACAAATTAAATGCAAAGGAAAAGTGGCCGCAGCCTTGCCTAGGAATGCGTGGATGATGTTTGACACGTTTCGCCCAGAAAACTCACTGCCATAACACTGTTGCCTCTAGTTACACTGCCTTGCTCCTCTGAAAATTCTCACGAGTCCCAAGGATACTTATATGGACACTAGGGAGCATCACCGACCAAGTGGGGGCATAATTGGCTAAAGGGGGTGGTCACCGAGCACTGATTGAGCTTATCGGCCACAGATTGTTGGTCGGTCGGCACTCCTGGTAGCCGACCAGCCAAAATTTCTTGCAGAACCTGCAGTTGACAGCAACAAAGGGCAAACAGTGTATGGCATGGAATTTTTGAGCAAATGTGAGCATGTACACACTCCCTATTATGCAAGGGACTTGAGGGAGCATGACCCTCGACCTTCGGGCCATCAATTGCGCATTTCGACGCATGATGGCCTAAGAGGCCAAGTTTGCAACTCAATGTAATGAATGCAACAAAAGAGATGAGTGCTAAAACCTTATCATATTAATGTCAAGGGCGTCGGCGACCGAGGATCGAGACGCGTTACGTCACTTTGAGTACGAACGCACCTCAATTCCCATGTTTGGTTTGACACCCCAAGCGAAACAATGCAATGCATGCATACAAATATGGCTCAAGTATGCGAAATGACTCAAGCTAGCAAAACAAGCCCAATGCAGATGCCAACCAAACAAGCAAATATGCAATGTGCTAGGAATGCAATACTATAATACAGCTATACAGATTCTCCAACATGGTGGCAGATATGTAATCACGATGTTTACTTACCATTTCTCATGCATTAGGGCTGAAACACTCGAACACCTATACGGATTCTCCTGCATGATGGCAGATATGTAATTACGGTATCTACTTACCATTTCTCATGCATTTGGGTTTGAACAGCTGTACACCTATATCGATTCTCCTGCAGGATGGCAGATTTGTAATTACTGTGTCTACTTACCATTTCACGTGCATTAGGGTTCGAAGACTCAAACACCTACACAAATTCTCCTGCATGATGGCAGATATGTAATTACAGTGTCTACTTGCCATTTCTCATGAATTAGGTTCGAACAGTTGTACACCTATACGGATTCTACTGCATGATGGCAGATATGTAATTACGGTGGCTACTTACCATTTCTCATGCATTTGGATTCGAATAGTTGTACACGTATACGGATTCTCTTGCATGATGGCAGATATGTAATTACGGTGTTTACTTACCATTTCTCAGGCATTAGGGTTCGAACGTTCGAACACCTATACAGATTCTCTTGCATGATGGCAGATATGCAATTACGGTCTTTACTTACCATTTCTCAAACATTAGGGTTCGAACACTCGACCACTTGTACGGATTATCCTGCATGATGGCAGATATGTAATTACGGTGTCTACTTACCATTTCTCATGAATTAGGGTTTGAACAGTTGTACACCTATACGAACTCTCCTACATGACGGCACATATGTAATTACAGTTTCCACTTACCATTTCTCAAGCATTAGGGTTCGAACAGTTGTACACCTATGTGGATTCTCCTGCAAGATGGCCGATATGTAATTACGGTGTCTACTTACCATTTCTCATGCATTAGGGTTCGAACAGTGGTACACCTATACGGATTCTCCTGCATGATGGCAGATATGTAATTACGGTGTTTACTTACCATTTCTCATGCATTAGAGTTCAAACACTCGAACACCTATACGGATTCTCCTGTATGATGGCAGATATGTAATTACGGTGTCCACTTACTATTTCTCACGCATTAGGGTTCGAACAGTTTTACACTTATACGGATTCTCCTGCATAATGGCAGATATGTAATTACGGTGTCTACTTACCATTTCTCATGCATTAGGGCTCGAACAGTTGTACACCTATACGGATTCTCCTACTTGAGGGCAGATATGTAATTACGGTGTTTACTTACCATTTCTCATGCATTAGGATTAGAACACTCGAACACCTATACGAATTCTCCCGCATGATGACAGATATGTAATTACGGTGTTTGCTTGCCATTTCTCATGAATTAGGGTTCGAACATTTGTACACCTATACGTATTCTCCTGCTTTATAGCAGATATGTAATTACGGTGTTTACTTACCATTTCTCATGCCTTAGGGTTCAAACACTCGAACACCTATACAGATTCTCCTGCATGATGGCAGATATGTAATTACGCTATCTACTAACAATTTCTCATGCATTAGGGTTCGAACGGTTGTACACCCATACGGATTCTCCTGCATGATGGCAGGTATGTAATTACGGTGTCTACTTACCATTTCTCATGTATTAGGATTCGAACACTCAAACACCTATACGGATTCTCTTGCATGATGGCAGATATGTAATTACGGTATTTACTTACCATTTCTCATGCATTAGGGTTCGAACACTCGAACACCTGTATAGATTCTCCTGCATGATGGCAGATATGTAATTACGGTGTCTACTTACCATTTCTCATGAATTAGGGTTTGAACAGTTGTACACCTATACGGATTCTCCTACATGATGGCAGATATGTAATTACGGTGTCTACTTACCATTTCTCAGGCATTGGGGTTCGAACTGTGGTACACCTATACGGATTCTCCTGCATGATGGCACATATGTGATTACGGTGTTTACTTACCATTTCTAAGGCATTTGGGTTCGAACACTCGAACACATATACAGATTCCCCTGCATGATGGCAGATATGTAATTACGGTGTCTACTTACCATTTCTCATGCATTAGGGTTCGAACAATCGAACACCTATACGGATTCTCCTGCATGATGGCAGATATGTAATTACGGTGTTTACCTGCATTTTCTCATGCGTTAGGATTCGAACACTCGAACACCTATACGGATTCTCCTCCTTGATGGCAGATATGTAATTACGATCTCTACTTACCATTTCTCATGCATTAGGGTTCGAATAGTTGTACACCTATACGAATTCTTTTGCATGATGACAGAGATGTATTTATGCTGTTTGCTTACCATTTCTCATGCATTAGGGTTCGAACACTCGATCACTATACGGATTCTCTTGCATGATGGCAGATATGTCATTACGGTGTTTACTTACCATTTCTCATGCTTGAGGGTTCGAACAATCGAACACCTACACAGATTCTCCGGCATTATGGCAGATATGTAATTACGATGTCTACTTACCATTTCTCACGTATTGGGGTTCGAACAGTTGTACACTTATACGGATCCTCCTACATAATGATAGATATGTAATTACGGTGTCTACTTACCATTTCTCATGCATTAGGGCTCGAACAGTTGTACACCCATACGGATTCTCCTGCATGAGGGCAGAGTTGTAATTATGGTGTTTACTTACCATTTCTCATGCATTAGGGTTCGAACACTCGAACTCCTATTCGGATTCTCCTGCATGATAGCAGATACGTAATTAGGGTGTTTACTTGCCATTTCTCATGCGTTAGGGTTCGAACACTCGAACACCTACACAGATTCTCCTACTTGATGGCAGATATGTAATTACGGTGTCTACTTACCATTTCTCATGCATTGGGGTTCGAATAGTTGTACACCGATACGGATTCTCCTGCATGATAGCAGATATGTAATTCTGGTGTTTGCTTACCATTTCTCATGCATTAGGGTCGAACACTCGAACACCTATACGGATTCTTTTGCATGATGGCAGATATGTAATTACGGTGTTACTTACCGTTTCTCATGCATTAGGGTTTGAACAATTGCATGATGGCAGATATGTAATTACGGTGTCTGTGTATCATTTCTCTTGCATTAGGGTTCTAACAATTATACACTTATACGGATTCTCCTGCATAATGGCAGAGATGTAATTACGGTGTCTACTTATCATTTTTCATGCATTATGGCTCGAACAGTTGTACACCTATACGGATTCTCCTGCACGATCGCAGATATGTAATTACGATGTCTACTTACCGTTTCTCACGCATTAGGGTCCGAACAGTTGTACATCTATATGGATTCTCCTGCATGATGGCAGATATGTAATTACGGTGTTTACTTACCATTTCCCTTGCAGTAGGGTTCGAACAGTCGAGCACCTATAAGGATTCTCCCGCATGATGGCAGATATTTAATTACGGTGTCTACTTACCATTTCCCATGCATAACGGTTCGAACAGTTGTACACCTATACGGATTATCCTGTACGATGGCAGATAAGTAATTACGGTGTTTACTTACCATTTCTCATGCATTAGGGCTCGAACACTAGAACACCTATACGGATTCTCCAGCGTGATGCAGATATGTAACTACGGTGTCTACTTACCATTTCTCAGGGCTCAGGGTTCGAACAGTTGTACACCTAGACGGATTCTCGTACATGATGGCAGATATGTAATTACGATATCTACTTACCTTTTCTCATGCATTGGGGTTCGAACAGTTGGACACCTATACGGATTCTCCTGCATGATGGCAGATATGTACTTACGTTGTTTCTTACCATTACTCATGCATTAGGGTTCGAACACCCGAACACCTATTCGGATTCCCCTGTAGGAGGGCAGATATGTAATTACGGTGTCTACTTACCATTTCTCCTCCATTAGGGTTCAAACAGCTGTACACCTATACGAATTCTCCTGCATGATGGCAGACATGTAATTACGGTGTCTACTTACCATTTCTCATGCATTAGGGTTCGAACAGTTTTACACCCGTACGGATTCTCCTACATGATGGTAGATATGAAATTACGGTGTTTACTTACCATTTCTCATGCATTGAGGTTCGAACACTTCAACACCTATACGGATTCTCCTGCATGATGGCAGATATGTAATCACGGTGTCTACTTACCAATTCTTATGCATTAGGGTCTGAACAGTTGTACACCTATACGGATTCTCCTGCATGATGGCAGATTTGTAATTACGGTGTTTACTTAACATTTCTCGTGCAATAGGGTTCGAACACTCGAGCACCAATACGGATTCTCCTGCATGATGGCAGATATGTAATTACGGTGTCTACTTACCATTTCCCATGCATTAGGGTTCGAACAGTTGTACACCTAAACGGATTCTCCCCCATGATGGCAGATATGTAATTACGGTGTTACTTACCATTTCTCATGCATTAGGGTTCGAACACTCGAACACCTATACGGATTCTCCTCCATGGTGCAGATATGTAATTACGGTGTCTACTTACCATTTCTCATGAATTAGGGTTCGAACAATTGTACACCAACACGATTCTCCTGCATGATGGCTGCTATGTAATTACGGGATCTACTTACCATTTCTCGTGCATTAGGGTTCGAACAGTTGTACACCAATACGATTCTCCTACGTGATGGCAGCTATGTAATTACGGGATCTACTTACCATTTCTCGTGCATTAGCGTTCGAACAGTTGTACACCTATACGGATTCTCCTGCTTGATGGCAGATATGTAATTACGGTGTTTACTTACCATTTCTCGTCCATTAGGGTTCGAACACTCGAGCACCAATACGGATTCTCTTGCATGATGGCAGATATGTAATTATGGTGTTTACTTACCATTTCTCATGCATTAGGGTTTGAACACTCGAACACCTATACGGATTCTCTCGCATGATGGTAGATATGGAATTACGGTGTTTTCTTACCATTTCTCATGCATTCGGGTTCGAACACACGAGCACCTATACAGATTCTCCTGCATGATGGCAGATACGTAATTACGGTGTCTGCTTTCCGTTTCTCATGCATTAGGGTTCGAATAGTTGTACACTTACACAGATTATCCTTCATAATGGCAGATATGTAATTAAAGTGTCTACTTACCATTTCTCATGTATTGGGGTTCGAACACTCGAACACCGATACGGATTCTCTTGTATGATGGCAGATATGTAATTATGGTGCTTGCTTGCCATTTCTCAGGCATTATGGTTCGAACATTCGAACACCTATACAGATTCTCCTGCATGATGGCAGATATGTAATTACGGGATCTACTTACCATTTCTCGTGCATTAGGGGTCGAGCAGTTGTACACCAATACGATTCTCCTGCATGATGGCAGCTATGTAATTACGGGATCTACTTACCAGTTCTCGTGCATTAGGGTTCGAACACTCGAGCACCTATACGGATTCTCTTGCATGATGGCAGATATTTAATTATGGTGTTTTCTTACCATTTCTAATGCATTAGGGTTCGAACACTCGAACACGTATACGGATTCTCTTGCAGGATGGCAGATATCTAATTACGATGTTTTCTTACCATTTCTCATGCGTTAGGGTTCGAACACACGAGCACCTATACGGATTCTCCTACATGATGGGAGATATGTAATTACGGTGTCCGATTACCATTTCTCATGCATTAGGGTTCGAACACTCGAACACCTATACGGTTCCTGTTACATGAGGGCAGATATGTAATTGCGGTGTCTACTTAACATTTCTCATGCATTGGGGTTCGAACACTCGAACACCTATAAGGTTTCTGTTGCATGAGGGCAGATATGTAATTACGGTGTTTACTTACCATTTCTCAAGCATTAAGGTTCGAACACACGAACACCTCTACGGATTCTCCTGCATAATGGCAGATATGTAATTACGGTGTCTACTTACCATTTCTCATGCATTAGGGTCCGAACAGTTGTACATCTACACGGATTCTCCTGCATGATGGCAGATATGTAATTACGGAGTTTACATACCATTTCTCGTGCATTAGGGTTCAAATAGTCGAGCACCTATACGGATTCTCCTGCATGATGGCAGAAATGTAATTACGGTGTCTACTTACCATTTCCCATGCATTAGGTATCGAACAGTTGTACACCTATACGGATTCTCCTGCATGATGGCAGATATGTAATTACGGTGTTTACTTACCACTTCTTATGGATTGGGGTTCGAACACTCGAACACCTATACGGTTTCTCCTGCATGATGCAAATATGTAATTACGGTGTCTACTTATCATTTCTCATGAATTAGGGTCCGAATAGTTGTACACCTATGCGGATTCTCCTCCATGACGGATGACGTGTAATTACGGTGTCTACTTACCGTTTCTCATGCATTAGGGTCCGAACAGTTGTACACCTATACGAATTCTCCTGCATGATGGCAGATATGTAATTACGGTGTCTACTTACCATTTCTCATGAATTAGGGTTCGAAATGTTGTACACCTGTACGGATTCTCTTACATGATGGCAGATATGTAATTGCGGTGTCTGCTTACCATTTCTCGTGCATTAGGGTTCGAACAGTTGTACACCAATACAGATTCTCCTGCATGATGGCAGATATGTAATTACGGTGTTTGCTTACCATTTCACATGCATTGGGATTCGAACACTTGAGCACCTATACGGATTCTCCTACATGATGGCAGATATGTAATTACGGCGTCTACTTACCATTTCTCATGTATTAGGGTTCGAACAGTTGTACACCTATACGGATTCTCATGCGTGATGGCAGATATGTAATTACGGTGTTTACTTACCATTTCTCATGCAGTAGGGTTCGAACACTCGAACACCTATACGGATTCGCCTGCATGATGGCAGATGTGAAATTACGGTGTCTACTTACCTTTTCTCATGCATTAGGGTTCGAACAGTTGTACACTTATACGGATTCTCCCGCATGATGGCAGATATGTAATTACGGTGTCTACTTACCATTTCCCATGCTTTTATGGCTCGAACAGTTGTACACTTATTGGGATTCTCCTACATGATGCAGATATGTAATTACGGTGTTTACTTACCATTTCTCATGCATTAGGGGTCGAACAATCGAGCACCAACACGGATTCCCCTCCATGGTGGTTGATATGTAATTACGGCGTCTACTTACCATTTCTCATGGATTAGGGTCCGAATAGTTGTACACCTATACGGATTCTCTTGCCTAATGGCAGATATGTAATTACGGTGTTTATTTACCATTTCTCATGTATTAGGGTTCGAACACTCGAACACCTATACAGATTCTCCTGCATGATGCAGATATGTAATTACGGTGTCTACTTACCATTTCTCATGAATTAGTGTTCGAACAGTTGTACACCAATACGATTCTCCTGCATGATGGCAGCTATGTAATTACGGGATCTACTTACCAATTCTCGTGCATTAGGGGTCGAGCAGTTGTACACCAATACGATTCTCCTACATGATGGCAGCTATGTAATTACGGGATCTACTTACCAGTTCTCATGCATTAGGGTTCGAACACTCGAACACCTATACGGATTCTCTTGCATGATGTCAGATATGTAATTACGGTGTTTACTTACCATTTCTCAAGCATTACGGTTCGAACACTCGAACACCTCTACGGATTCTCCTGCATAATGGCAGATATGTAATGTCACGCCCCAAACCCGCCCCTAAAAGTTTGGGCATGACCCATTCGAAAACAGACACAAAACCTGATATACATATCATATGGGGCCTGAACGGAAGCATTTAATAACATATAATAGCGTAAAAAAAAATTAATAATATTATCCATTGAGCTACCACTACTATGCCAGGATCACAGACAGAACATAATGCAGATAAATATACAGTGACGTATATCTGAAGATAGTTATGTACATATACATCTACTTTACTTTTACATCAAGCCTCATAGACATTTAGGGTACAAATTAAAAGCTTAACAAAACTCCAAAACTTAAACGGTCAACACCTAACAGCTTAGACACTCAAGGCTTGGCAACTGGTAACTGAAGCCACAGGTTAAGGTTGACCTCCCGGTTGAGTGCCTACAGAAACAGACATAAAATAAAGTGAGTCAAGCTCAGTGAATAATAGTACGTAAATCATGTAATGTTACACTTAAACAATAAAGTATATAACTGCAGAAGTATATGTTTAATTACACTCTGTAAATATAGCTCAACAATCATGAGTCCAGTTTCCTTGACAAAACAGTTTAGTATGTACAGAGGATCCAAAATGTTCATATACTCAAATAACAGAATAGCCATCAGTCCCAAAAGTTACAAAATAGCCTTTCGGCCCAGTCATAACAGAACGGCTTATCCGCCCAGAGATAACAGAACGCATAAAGCGTGAGGGTACAGAACTAGTAGAAAATAATAAGTTTTGAAACCAACAGACATATCATGCTAAATCGCAAACGGAACAGATCAATAGACAATATGTACAAACAGAATAAATAAGCGTAATGCAGTTCCAAAGACATCAGAATATCGTCAGACCATAGGATACACTAATCATCTCGGTTTCATGCGGATACTTGGTTTAAAGGCGAACATGGGTCCATTTACTCATTTAGAATCGACATGGTAATAAAGAATTATTACTCGTTAGTGACAGAACAAAGTCATTCAAAGTCATACCGATGTTTGCCAATCTTTCAACGTTCTCACTGATTTTCAATCATCACAATTGGTCGTGTAACATGTTCGTATAGCACTTACAATGAACAGAGCATTAGTGATAATAACTATCAATGATAAATAAAATGGACATCCTCGTACTATTACTCACAGTGATTGGATGCTTGGTCCGCCTCTGTAATTGACCCTACACAATTCATAATACACATAGAAATCGGGTCACATATCATTATTCCATTTTGAACTAGTTTAATTCTCTTTATTCCATTTACACATCATTTGGCAATTCAACATGAATCAAATTAAATCCTTGAATCTCATTTCAACATTCCACACCCAAGTTCATGTCATCCATATCTTTAATAAATTATTTCCTTAATTTCCTTTCCATTATAGCATAAATTCTAATGTTTATAACAAAGTTCATTCGCTAAATTTAAACATAATTTTCAAGTGTCACCAAATACCAATTAAACTTGCACATATAAAATTCAACCCACTAATTTCATGATTCTACTTCCAATTTGGCCATATCATCAAATAACATCATTACCCAACCTAGGGTTTCAAGAAAACATTAAAATTCAAAACAAATTCAAACTTATTAATTCATCACTCTTTATTCTAATTTTTCCATTGCTTATACACCTAGGATACATGGTCCATCACTCTAACCCATCAATTTAACTCTCAAGATTCTTACCTCAAAGCCTTGGTGCGATTCCTCCATAATTTCGGAATTCCAATCGGATGCAAACGTTGATCTCCATGCCTTCTTCCTTCCTTGGTGGAAAATCTTGGTCAAAACAAAGAGAAATGGTGAGGATTTGGGATCAAAACCCTAGGGTTTTCGGTCCTAGGGGAAAAGGAGAGAAGAGGGGAAAAGAATGTGTGAGAAATGATCCAAAAATCTGGTTTAAAAGCTGCTGTCCCGTAATTCCCGCTTGAGCGGAGAAATTCCCGCTCGAGCGGACCTGCTTTCAGCACGGATCCCGAAACTTTGAACAGGTATAACTCTCTCATTCGGACTCCGTTTTAGGTCATTCTTGTGGTCAAATTGAAGCCCCGGAGATAAGCTTTCCAATGGTTCTAACCTCACATCCAAATTCAAAGTGTGGAAAAAGAAAAGGGCAAAAGAGTGACGGTTGGTCGTAAATGAATTATTCAAATTAAGGTTTTTGGTCCAATCTTACTTTACCCTTATCTCATCATCTCAATCAATAACCCAAAATAAGGTAAGAACATTTCAAATACACTGAGAAGAACATCAAAAATGAGTCCACATGCTTCAGAATCAAACTTAATCAGGCGACCCGCTCGAGCGCCCAACCTTGCGCTCGAGCTCGCAGACCAACAAAGTCGTCCGCTCGAGCGTAAACTCCCCCGCTCGAGCGGAGAATCACAACTCCTGAATCTCGTGCCATTCGAAAATTTGCTGGAACCCCCAAAAGTCCGCTCGAGCGGCCACTCCTCCGCTCGAGCGGAGGAAAGGATTTCTGGGTCGTTACATGTAATTACGGTGTCTACTTACCATTTCTCATGCATTAGGGTCCGAACAGTTGTACACCAATACGGATTCTCCTACATGATGGCAGATATGTAATTACGGTGTTTACTTACCATTTCTCGTGCATTAGGGTTCGAACAGTCGAGCACCTATACGGATTCTCCTGCATGATGGCAGAAATGTAATTACGGTGTCTACATACCATTTCCCATGCATTAGGGTTCGAACAGTTGTACACCTATACGGATTCTCCTGCATGATGGCAGATATGTAATTACGGTGTTTACTTACCATTTCTCATGCATTGGGGTTCGAACACTCAAACACCTATACGGTTTCTCCTGCATGATGCAGCTATGTAATTACGGTGTCCACTTATCATTTCTCATGAATTAGGGTTCGAATAGTTGTACACCTATACGGATTCTCCTCCATGATGGTAGATATGTAATTATGGTGTCTACTTACCATTTCTCATGCATTAGGGTCCGAATAGTTGTACACCTATACGAATTCTCCTGCATGATGGCAGATATGTAATTACGGTGTCTACTTACCATTTCTCGTGAATTAGGGTTGCCAATGTGAATTACAGTGTCCACTTACCTTTTCTCATGCATTAGGGTTCAACAAGTGTGCACTTATATTGATTCTCCCCTGGATGGCGAGATATATATAATTACGTGTCTATTTTACCATTTCATGCTTTTTACTACTTTAAGACATTGTACACTTTATACGATTCTACATGATTACCATTTCTCATGCATTAGGGGTCGAACAATCACGCACCAAACTTACTATTTCTCATGCATTAGGGTCCGAACATTTGTACACCTATACGGATTCTCCCGCATGAGGGCAGATATGTAAATACGGTGTTTACTTACCATGTCTCATGCATTGAGGTTCAAACACTCGAACACCTATACGAATTCTCCTGCATGATGGCAGATATGTAATTACGGTGTCTACTTACCATTTCTCATGAATTAGGGTTCGAACTGTTGTACACCTATACGGATTCTCCTGCATGATGGCAGATATGTAATTGCGGTATCTGCTTACCATTTCTCGTGCATTAGGGATCGAACAGTTGTACACCTATACAGATTCTCCTACATGATGGTAGATATGTAATTACAGTGTTTGCTTACCATTTCACATGCATTAGGGTTCGAACACTCGAGCACCTATATAGATTCTCCTGTTTGATGGCAGCTATGTAATTACGGTGTCTATTTACTATTTCTCATGCATTGGGGTTCGAACAGTTGTAAACCTATACGGAATCTCCAGCGTGATGGCAGATATGTAATTACGGGGTTTACTTACCATTTCTCATGCATTAGGGTTCGAACACTCGAACACCTATATGGATTTTCCTGCATGATGGCAAATATGTAATTACGTTATCTACTATCCATTTCCCATGCGTTTGGGTTCGAACAGTAGTACACCTATACGAATTCTCCTGCATGATGGTAGATATGCAATTACGGTGTCTACTTTTCATTTTCCATGAATTAGGGTTCGAACAGTTGTACACCTACACAGATTCTCCAGCATGATGGCAGATATGTAATTACATTGTCTACTAACCGTTTCTCATGCATTAGGGTTCGAATAGTAGTACACCTATAGGTATTATCCTGCATGATGGCAGATATGTAATTATGGTGTCTACTTTCCATTTCTCATGAATTAGGGTTCGAACAGTTGTACACCTATACGGATTCTCCTGCATGATGGAAGAGACGTAACTACGGTGTCTACTTACCATTTCTCATGCATTAGGGTTCGAACAGTAGTACACCTATACGGATTCTCCTGCATGATGGCAGATATGTCATTTCGGAGTTTACTTACCATTTCTCATGCATTACGGTTCGAACACTCGAACACCTATACAAATTCTCCTGCATGATGGCAGATATGTAATTACGGTATCTACTTACCATTTCTCATGAATTGGGGTTCGAACTGTTGTATACCTATACGGATTCTGCTGCATGAGGTCAGATATGTAATTACGGTGTTTACTTACCATTTCTCATGCATTAGGGTTCGAACACTCGAACACCTATACGAATTCTCCTGCATGATGGCAGACATGTAATTATGGTGTTTTATTTACCAATTCTCATGAATTAGGGTCCGAACAGTTGTACACCTATATGGATTCTCCTGCATGAGGCAGATATGTAATTACGGTGTTTACTTACCATTTCTCATGCATTAGGGTTCGAACACTCGAACACCTATACGGATTCTCCTGCATGATGGCAGATATGTAATTACGGTGTGTACTTACCATTTCTCATGGATTAGGGTTCGAACAGTAGTATACCTATACGGATTGTACTGCATGATGGCAGATATGTAATTACGGTGTCTACTTTCCATTTCTCATGAATTACGGTTCGAACAGTTGTACACCTATACGGATTCTTTTGCATGATGCCAGATATGTAATTACGGTGTCTACTTACCGTTTCTCATGAATTAGGGTTCAAATAGTTATACACCTATACGGATTCACCTGCATTATGGCAGATATGTAATTACGGTGTTACGGTGTTTACTTACCATTTCTCTTGCATTAGGGTTCGAACACTCGAACACCTATACGGATTCACCTGCATGATGGCAGATATGTAATTATGGTGTCTACTTACCATTTCTCATGCATTGGGGTTCGAACACTCGAACACCTATACGGATTCTCCGGCATGATGGCAGATATGTAATTACGGTGTCTACTTTCCATTTCTCATGAATTAGGGTTCGAACAGTTGTACACCTATACGGATTCTTTTGCATGATGGCAGATATGTAATTACGGTGTCTACTTACCATTTCTCATGAATTAGGGTTCGAATAGTTATACACCTACACGGATTCACCTGCATGATAGCAGATATGTAATTACGGTGTTTACTTACCATTTCTCTTGCATTAGGGTTCGACCACTCGAACACCTATACGGATTCACCTGCATGATGGCTGATATGTAATTACGGTGTCTACTTACCATTTCTCATGCATTACGGTTCGAACACTCGAACACCTATACGGATTCACCTGCATGATGGCAGATATGCAATTACGGTGTCTACTTACTATTTCTCATGCATTAGGGTTCGAACACTCGAACACCTATACGGATTCTCCGGCATGATGGCAGATATGTAATTACTGTGTCCACTTTCCATTTCTCATGAATTAGGATTCGAACAGTTGTACACCTATGCGGATTCTCCTACATGATGGCAGATATGTAAGTACGGTGTCAACTTTCCATTTCTCATGAATTAGGGTTCGAACAATTGTACACCTATACGGATTCTCCTACATGATGGCAGATATGTAATTACGGTGCCTACTTACCATTTCTCACGCATTATGGTTCGAGTAGTTGTACACCAATACGGATTCTCCTGTATGATGGCAGATATGTAATTACGGTGTTTACTTAACATTTCTCATGCATTGGGGTTCGAACACTCGAAAAACTATATGGATTCTCTTGTATGATGGCAGATACGTAATTACGGTGTTTACTTACCATTTATCATGCATTAGTGTTCGAATAGTCGAACACCTATACGGATTCGCCTGCATGATGGCAGATATGAAATTACGATGCCTACTCACCATTTCTCATGCATTTGGGTTCGAACAGTTGTACACTTATACGGATTCTCCTGCATGATGGCAGATATGTAATTACGGTGCCTACTTACCATTTCTCACGCATTATGGTTCGAATAGTTGTACACCAATACAGATTCTCCTGTATGATGGCAAATATGTAATTACGGTGTTTACTTAACATTTCTCATGCATTGGGGTTCGAACAATCGAAAAACTATACGGATTCTCTTGTATGATGGCAGATACGTAATTACGGTGTTTACTTACCATTTATCATGCATTAGTGTTCGAATAGTCGAACACCTATACAGATTCGCCTGCATGATGGCAGATATGAAATTACGGTGCCTACTCACCATTTCTCATGCATTTGGGTTCGAACAGTTGTACACTTATACGGATTCTCCTGCATGATGGCAGATATGTAATTACGGTGTGTACATACCATTTCTCATGCGTTACGGCTCGAACAGTTGTACATTTATACGGATTCTCCTAGATGATGCAGATATGTAATTACGGTGTTTACTTACCAATTCTCATGCATTAGGGTTTGAACACTCGAACACCTATACGGATTCTCCTCCATGATGGTAGATATGTAATTACGGTGTCTACTTTCCATTTCTCATGCATTAGGGTTCGAACAGTTGTACACCCATACGGATTCTCCTGCATGAGGGCAGATGTGTAATTACGGTGTTTACTTACCATTTCTCTTGCATTAGGGTTCGAACACTCGAACACCTATACGAATTCACCTGCATAATGGCAGATATGTAATTACGGTGTCTACTTACCATTTCTTATGAATTAGGGTTCGAACTGTTGTACACCTATACGGATTCTCCTACATGATGGTAAATATGTAATTACGGTGCCAGCTTACCATTTCTCGTGCATTAGGGTTCGAACAGTTGTACACCTACACAGATTCTCCTGCATGATGGCGGATATGTAATTACGGTGTTTGCTTAGCATTTCACATGCATTAGGGTTCGAACACTCGAGCACCTATACGGATTCTCCTGCATGATGGCAGATATCTAATTACGGTGTCTACTTACCATTTCTCACGCATTAGGGTTCGAACAGTTATACACCTATACGGATTCTCCTGCGTGATGGCAAATATGTAATTACGGTGTTTATTTACCATTTCTCATGCGTTAGGGTTTGAACGCTCGAACACCTATACGAATTCTCCTGCATGATGGCAGATATGTAATTACGGTGTCTACTTACCATTTCTCATGCATTAGGGTTCGAACACGGGAATACCTCTACAGATTCTCCTGCATGATGGCCCTTAACGTGCTTTCTATACTTGCTTTGTACCCCTCCATTTTGCTTGGAAATGTGCCATGCCATTAGCCTAGTATATCCTCATGTTTTAGCCTAACATTTTGAAGCACTTGATCATGATTTGTCATGTTTTAGATCTGTTAGCCACTGATTTTTCCATGTTTGGTGTGCTTGATGTGGTTACTTTGTGTTTTGGCTTGTAAGCCTTAAGCATATTGACCTCTAACATGCTTAGCTTGGACCATCATCATGATTTGGCATCATTTATGGTCATATTTCAGTCCATAAATCATGTTTGTATGTTTGCATATGTGGCTTATTTCATGCTTTTAGGGTGTGTCCTTTTATGCCTAGGAATAGGCCTTATGCAAGCTTGTATGTTTAGAGCATTTCGGGGCTGCCATATCAAGGGGATTTGGGTGTGTTTTTGCATGCTAGAACTCTGTTTTTATGTGCCTAGTATATGCCATGAGTGGTCATGATAATGGTAGTAAGATGCTCTCTTTGGTGCCATAGGTTTAAGCCCATTTGTTTGCATGCTTGCATGAGTGTTGGTCTACTATTTTCGGCATGTTTTGCCACTGTTTTGGGGAGGTTTGAGGTCTGCCCTATTGTGTTTAAGTCCACCATTGCACATTTAATTGATGCTTGTTGCATGCTTGGTCAATATAGTCTTGACATATGACAATCCTATTGCCTTAAGTGCCCATGTTTGCATCACACTTTGTATCTTGCATACCTAGTATTGCACACTTGTCATGATATGTCGCATTACATTTGGTATGTCTTGCATTTCATCTCACATTGCACCATTTGAGCCGTGTTTGTATAACATGCATTGCATTACTTGGTTTGGGAGTGTCAAACCAAGTGTGAGAAATGAGGGGTGTTTGTACTTCAAGTGACAAAACACACCTCAATTCTCATGTCACTACGCCCTTGATCTTGATATGATAGGGACTTAGTTCTCATTTTGTATGTTGCATGCATTTTTACATTGAAATGCAACCTTGGTTCCTTAGGTTATCATGCACCAAGATGCATAATTGATGGCCCAAGAACCAAGGGTCATGCTTCCTTAAGTCCCATACATGATAGGGGGCATTGGCCATGCTTACATTTGCTCAAAAACTCCATGTCATGCACTGTCTGTCTGCTGTTGCTGTCAAACTGTCCTCTGCAGGAATTTTGTGCCGACCGGCAGTATATAGTGCCGACCGGCACTATATAGGTGGCCGATAACCTCATGGACAGCCGGTGGCTATTTTGGATGGCCGGTGGACATTTCCTCCAACCGGTGGTGTACAGAAGCATGCAAGAAAGGCATCCTGAGACTTGGTAATTTTTGGAGAGACAGGGCAGTAAAGACAGAAGCAACAGTGGCATGGCGCGGGTTTTCCGGGCGAGTCGGATTCGAGCATGCATCATTCGCGCATCCCGAGGCAGGGCTGAGGCCCCTTTCTTTTTTATAATGAATTTAATTTGATAATTAGAAATTTTGTAATAATTCATTATGTATTTGGACTGTATTATTTTCGGACTGTATATTCTTTTGGTCTCTCCGTGTGAGAGCAAATCTGTAATAAGTGTGTATGAGTGGTGTGTATGTCTTCCAACCCCCATTTCTTTCTTCCCTTTTATTTACCTGCTTACGATGGTTAGTTTAGGGCATATTTAAATTAGCATAACAGTATGATAGCATGCGCGCATCCATACATTCGTCTCACATGCACCGGGCTCGGTACATCACGCTAACTGCATTGTACTTCAAATTCCAAATTGAATACTTGTTACTTGTAGCATTTCACATGCCATACTTAGGATAGCCGAGCCTGTCTAGATTACACCATTGCATGTGATGCATTAGTCACTCTAACATGAACTAGGACATGCATGTTTGCTAACTAGTTTATTGTTTTGGCACGGAGTACTAGGTAAGTTTTTTATGTTTTAGCATCTCGCATGCGTGTGAATGTTACCATGATAGTAGGCTTACCATGCGGCTAGTTGCTTATGTGATATAACTGTTTGAATGCCTGTGGGTGGAGGTTGGATTGCTTGAGTTGGAAAACTCGTTGAAATCCGTGCTTTAGCCTACTCGTGAGTAGCAAATTCCGAAACGCTTTCAAAACGAACGGATATGCAATGTTTATTTCCAAATTAGGCAATCTAGTCTATACTTGTTTGCTCATAACATAGTAATTCTAGGCTAATAATCGGAACAAGAGCATATAATGTTTTCAAAAACAGATATCACGGTTAGTAGAGGCCGGTCTCCGGACCGGGCGAAAGGGGGTGCTCATAGCTGACCTTCCCCGATCGTACCCAAGTTCCCGAGCCGAGGCAACTTTGGTGATGACGGACATGTGGCCTTCGGCACCGAGTCAAGGTTTCCTAAGTTTCCCATTTTTAAAATATTTAGGTGGCGACTCTGTATCTGGCAAAGCAGTCCATGTTTGGGACTTCTTTTCAAAATCTGTTTTTCTCAAAACGATTTGCCAGAGTTGGACTCTTTGGTTCAGATTAAGAACCGCAACAAACAAAAAAGGGAGTCCGAACTGTAGCGAGGTCCCCCGCGGGCTTGTTACAGTTTCTGGCAACTCTTCTGGGGAGTTAGAGAGCTTGACTCGAACTCGTGATATCCTGTTTTGGCTACACTTATGTGTTTCTTTGCATTGCATGTGCATTGGTGCGCCTAGGACTCCGTGTTGGCCATCTGCTATTCCTGAGCGGTTTGCTGGAGGCTTGTCTTGTCAAGGCATGACCATAAGGCTGACCGGTTGCGGGCTCTGCCAGTATGGGAACACAAACCCCGGTTTTACTAGGCCACCCTTTTTTGACCATTCGACCTAGTGCATATTCGGATCCATAGTGACCATTCCAAAGTAGGACAGGTTGCTTACCCGATACAGGTTGTTTGAAGCCGCTGTGTGCATAGTGAAACCCTAGCTCCTGACAAAATAGGACAGGGAAACCCTACCCCAACATAGGGGTGTAATGGCTCTCTTTTACATGTTATGTGCTTTTAGAGTGTATCTCTACAGGGAATGCGCATATCAGTTTGCGAGTTTTGATATCCGGCCTGAGGGCACCAGTAACAGTATTTTGGGAATCAGTTATCCGTGGGTACCAGATTCAGACATAGGGGCAATGATTCGGAAAACAGTGATCAGTATTTGAGGAACAGTATATCCAGTTCACGAGCAGTGTGTGTTATGATATCCGAACCGCGTGTTGTATGTTTATTTTATGCCGTTGTGCTGTCCAATTGTCTGTTTATTTATACGCTTTATTTATCTTTTCATTAGGTAGTTGCGCACGATTGCTTCTGACCCAGTAGATACTCCCCAAGCACTCTGGACTAGTGGTCGTCGACTCCATCGATCTGAGGATCTGGTAGACGGACAACCAGTGTACTACTCGCTACCCCCGGTTACTAGACGGAGGTCAGTCAGGTAGAGGACATCAGTACAACAGTCAGTTCAGAGAGCCTTATCTACCCCACCTGTGTTCAGTAGGGATCAGGATTCCGTGTCACCAACAGAGAGAGAATATATACCGGTAACTCAACCAGAGCAGAATAGTATGGCTAGTTTGGAGGAGATGGTGCGCCACCTCCAAGAGAGCATGAAAACAATGCAGCAGGATGCCGTCCGTCAGCAGTCGCCAACAACAGCCACCTGGTGAAGGAACAGCGAGACAATTGCCGTGCTAGAGCAAAGAACCGGAGCATCGAGATCAAGTTCCTCCCCCACCAGGAGTTCTAAACATCGGGGAGACAGCTAATGTTCAGACCGATACAGAACTTCCCACAGGACCACCCCCACCTCCAACCCTACCACAAATCCAACCTCAGCTGTCAAAAACACCCACCAACCTATCGGACTCTCCTTTTGAGTTCGAGACTGATCCCACCGCACTAAAGTTGAGCAAGCTTGAAAAGTTGTTCAACAGATTCCAAGGGGTCAAGACCATCCCCGACATTGAAGATGGATATACTGACGCAACTGTGACGCTGCCCGACAGATTCAAAATGCCTCATATTGATCGATTTGACGGGTCCGGGGACCCCATGGTGCACTTAAGACTGTTTTCAGATGTCCTAAGGCCAATGGGCCTCAGCAGGCTTCAGAAGTTGTCTTTATTTGGCCGGACCCTGTCAGGTGTGGCGGCCATATGGTATGCCAAGCTAGAAGATGACGTCAAGAGAAATTGGGACGAGATGGCTGAGGCCTTCATCGCGCAGTACTCGTACAATACACAGATTGAGATTACAACCCGTGATCTCGAGACGACTAGGCAAGAGCCTAAGGAGAGTTTTTCAGAATTTGTAACCAGATGGAGGGCCAAGGCTTCAATGATGACCTTGAGGCCAACGGACAAGGACCAGATTCGGATGATTGTGCGCAATCTTCAGTCGAAATTGATGCAAAAGATGATAGTACTCCCCTTTCCTACCTTTTCTGACCTACATGAAATGGGGGTACAGATTGAGGATGCCTTGAAGCAAGGCTTGATTGATAACGACCGGGAGCAACCCCGACGAACTTTCAATCGTGGTAGCAATGCAGGCCCGAGCGGCACCACAACTACGAGAGCCTCCGAAGTAAGCATGGTTACCACTAACCCCCCTCCAAGAAATACGGCAGCTGCACCATTCTCCGGTGCGTCCGGAAGTAACCCACCAACAGCCAAATACCCACCCAAGAACACCAGAACCTTCGCCCCACTTTATATGCCCCTGTCCAAGGCTTTGGGGGTGCTAATCAAAAAAGGGCACTTGAAGCCCCTGGAGCCGCGGCCCCTACCAGAAAAACTTCCCCCTACCCATAACCCAGCCAAGTATTGTGCGTTTCACCAGCGACACGGTCACGACACCGACCAGTGCTATCGGTTATGCCATGAAATTCAAGATCTCATCGATAACGGGGTGATTTTGCCTCCCGAGAAGCCCAATGTTACTACAAATCCCCTCCCCACACATAACCAAGCTCCACCGCCAAAAAGACTTAATTTCATCCATACCGGGGCCGTGTCCTACGACCCTAGTATCTATATCACACCTACCCACCTGCCTAAACCAGAGGTGTTTCTTCTCGATTGCACCGACTTGTGCATGATGGACGTCTCCATGACCCAACCCAAGCCAGCAGTGGTGACCACTGAGAACAGAAGAGAGGAAATCCCAAAGGAAAAACAATCGGTTGAGCCAGAGTCCGCGGAATCAGGGAATCATGTTGAGAAGATATATAGTCCGGGTGACTACATTTCATCGATAGGCCAAGATGGGCCCGGAGTAGAATTGCCAATGGAAGGAGAATTGTGTGTGATTCACAGGGATAGTTTGGGACAGGAAAGAGATGGTGTAACAGCTGTAGGGGAGGACTTTGCCGATCTCCAGTTTTACAGTGACCAAGACCCAGATAATGCAGCAATCGCATGGTTTGATTATGAAGATTCAGCAGAAGTTACTGGGTGGTTAGATGATCAACCTGATGTGACGGGAGAGTTTCAGTCAGAACAGGGCTCGACAGGGGTGAGAATATCAGTGACGGCCGGAAGGGTCAAAGAGCAGAGTACATCGCCAGAGAATACTGGTGTCAAGAATTTTGCCCGAGATTGGGACATTTTGAGTGCGGAAATTATTGAACAGTCGATTATGTCAGAACAAGCAAGTTTTGAAGATTCCGAGAGAATCAGGAAGGCGAAGGCCCATGTGGGAGTTAAAACTGCTATGTGCACAAGAACCAAGAATGTTGCGGGCATGTGGATGGGAGATGCTGCAAGCGCGAAAACAGTCATACCAAAGCTGGACAGGTGTCTGCCAGTCGCTGATGGAATGTGGTGGGAAGATGAGGATTTATGTCTTGCCCACACGGATGAAGATTGGGGGAATAACCAACCTGATGACGCCTGGTACCTTGGAGAGGTCAACCACATGACGCGGAGTGGGCGGTATTTCAAACCCCCACACTTAGATCAGCCAGAGGCCTTGGGAAAGGATAGAGAAGCTGAGAAGCAAAAGGAGAAGCAGCTTGAAGAGGAAGCCGTACTTAAACAGCTGAAAAAGATACAAGCAGACATCTCCATCTGGAGACTGCTCATGGCCTCACGAGTACATAGGCAGGCTGTCTTGACGGCCATGGATAAGGCCAAGCTCTCTATAGAGACTACACCAGAGCAACTGGTTGGGCTGGTTTTCCCGGGAGGAGGTTCCCCGACATTAACCTTTTCAGACAAAGAACTCCCGCCCGAGGGCACAAATCACAATAAACCCCTCTACATCTCCGTAGAATGTAGAGATAAGTGGATACCGGTAGTACTTGTTGATACCGAGTCTGCCATCAATGTCTGCCCAGCCAAGACAGCATATGCGATTGGCTTGAAAACCGCAGATTTCGTACCAGCAGTCATCCCAAGGCATTTACAATACAAGTAGAGAAGTAATAGGGACAGTTAAAGTTCAGACAAAGGTCGGGCCGGGACGACACGAGTTAGATTTCCACGTCCTAGAAGTTCCCACACCTTTTAATTTGCTTTTGGGGCGGCCGTGGCTGCATCAAGTAAAGGCAGTGTCATCTACTTTGCATCAAATGGTGAAATACCCTTACGGGAAGGGAGTAGCCATTGTCTTCGGAAATTCATCAACCCACCCGCCACCGGAGGTATCCACGGCTGTTCTAGAAATCGAGCATGGCATGAAGGATGTATTCATATCAGGTTTTACCTTGGTCGAGGCTCAGGTCGTACAGAATATCATGGCTGCTAATGAAGGGATATATGTTAGTGCCCAAGCCGTATATCTCATGAACAAGCTCCAATACATCCCAGGGATGGGATTCGGAAAGAGCGGCCGTAAGGGCATTGCAGCATTGGCCGAAGTGCCGCACAACCCCCATACCTTCGGTCTGGGTTATCTGCCCACCAAGCAAGATTGGGTAAGAAAAGGAAAAGACATGGCTGGAAGAGCCAAAGCAAAACAGACGGGGAAACCCTTTGAATTGATGCATCGGCCCCTTCGGGGTACCCTAAACGAACGCTTCGTCCGGGAGGGGGAAGACTTTCCATTCTGTGGTTTTCCGGAGCCGTGGTGGAACGCAGAGAAGAAGCGCGTGCCGGGGTTCGAAATTTTCTTTGACCTGCAGTTACTTGGGGATGATGTTGCTGAAGAGCAGACAGACCCAACAGTTGAGGATGAGCATAACAAGGGATCAGAGTCTGCGGACACAGAGTTTGAAATGGGGGTAGCACTGGCATGTCTACTTTCAGATCCTTCGATCGACCAGTTGTGCTTGGGGGATAACTCCTCGGTGTCCATGATCGGAGATGAAACGGCTGCGGGCCTACCAGCAGCTATTTTGGATGCATCCATCGCACCCTCCCTCACCTGGCAGTACGAGGAGGGGTTTTTGTCAAGCAGCACCGGGTCAGGTAGTGAGCCGGAATCTGATTCCACCGAATCTTGTGAGTCGGAATCAGGTTCCAGCTCGTCTGAGTCTGAGTCCGGTATTCTTGGGGGTGATAACCTGGATGCCACAGTCCTGTCCAAGTCGTTTTTTTCTTTCTCTTTTGAGTCTGTTGTAATAGAAGAATTGGACGGTTCGGAAGTGTCTAATGAGAATGAGGTAAATGTGGTTTCCGAGTACTTTTCTGTGCCTTTGATTTATTGCTTAAATCAGGACTTTCAAAATTTTGATGAAAACGACGAGGACGAAATTCCTCCGGTTTTGCAACGACTAATTGAACAAGAGCAGGAGAGGTTTGTTAAACCCTTAATGGATGAAATCACTACCGTGAACATTGGTACTGAGAAGGACCCGCGGCTGGTCCAGATCGGGTCCACGTTGTCTTCGAAGGAACGGAGCGCTTAGTCGCTTTATTAAAAGATTTCAAAGATGTTTTCGCGTGGTCCTACGAAGACATGCCTGGAATCGATCCTGAGATTGTAGAGCACCGGATTCCTCTTGATCCCGAGGCCCGACCTGTCAAACAGAAACTCAGAAGGATCCACCCTGATTGGGCCATTAAGATCAAGGAAGAGGTCACCAAGCAGATTGACGCAGGCTTCCTGCTGGTATCCGAATACCCGACTTCGTTGGCCAACATTGTTCCAGTGCCGAAGAAGGATGGCAGAATCCGGGTATGTGTGGATTTCAGGGATTTAAACAGAGCCAGTCCAAAGGATGACTTTCCTTTGCCGCACATCGACGAGTTGGTAGATTTCACAGTAGGGCATGCTTTGCTTTCGTTCATGGATGGCTTCTCAGGTTATAATCAGATAGTAATAGCACCCGAAGACCGGGAGAAGACTGCTTTTACCACCCCGTGGGGTACATATTGCTACAGAGTGATGCCATTTGGGTTGAAGAACGCTGGGGCTACATATCAACGGGCTGCAACCACAATATTACATGACATGATCCATAAAGAGGTCGAGGTGTACGTGGACGACATGATTGTCAAGTCCAAAGAAAGAGAGGGTCACTACACCGCCTTGCAAAAGTTCTTCCAAAGGATCAAGGAATTTAGGCTGCGACTGAATCCTCAAAAATGTATGTTTGGTGTCACAGCGGGAAAAATGTTGGGATTTCTGATTACACAAAGGGGCATCGAAGTCGACCCTTCCAAAATCAAGGCCATCTTAGAAATGCCACCACCAATGACTGAAAAGGAGGTGCGAGGCTTTCTTGGTAAAGTGCAATTCATAAGGCGGTTTATCTCAAAACTAACCTTAACTTGTGAACCACTTTTTGGTCTTCTGAAGAAAGGAAAAAAGTTTCAATGGGATGGCCGATGCCAAGCTGCATTTGAACAGATTAAAGAGTATCTACAGAATCCGCCCGTGTTGTTACCGCCAAAGCCGGAGAAACCGTTGATATTGTATCTGTCAGTAATCGAGACTACAATGGGCTGCATGCTCGCACAAGACTCGGAAGATAAAGTAGAAAGGGCCATCTACTATCTGAGCAAGAAGATGCTGGATTACGAGACCCGCTACACTCCGCTGGAGAAGGTTTGTTTGGCCTTGGTATGGGCTACTAGGAAGCTGCAGCACTACCTATTAGCTCACTCTGTAATGTTGGTTTCACGACTTGATCCCATCAAATATCTTTTCGAGAAACCAGCACTTACAGGTAGGCTAGCTCGTTGGCTGCTGTTGCTCTCCGAATTTGATCTCAAATATGTGACGTGCAAGTCAGTAAAAGGGAGAGCGGTAGCAGAGTTCCTTGCCGACCACCCAGTTGAAGGGGATGAAGCGGTTGAGTACCTATTCCCAGATGAAGCCATTCTGTACATCGAAGATGAAACTTGGACGATGTACTTTGACGGAGCGTCAAATCAGTACGGGTATGGGATAGGGGTGTTGCTGATAGCACCTGACGATTCCCGTATCCCTTTAGCATTCAAGCTCCAATTCAAAGTCTCGAACAATGAGGCAGAATATGAGTCATGTATTGCCGGTCTAGAAGCTGCCTAGAACTAGGGGCAAGACGATTAGATGTCGTTGGGGACTCGAACCTTGTTGTGTCTCAGGCGAAAGGAGACCGGAAAGTCAAGGAAGAGAAGATGATAATTTACCATCAGACCTTGGATTTATTAATTCCTCGGTTTGAGAAGTTAAATTTCACTCACCTAGTAAGAGAGAACAATAGGTTTGCAGATTCATTAGCGACTCTATCTTCTATGATAGATATCCCATCTGGAGTACGGATGCGTCCAGTCATTATTGACCAGAAATTTGCACCTGCTTACGAGTCAATTTCTGCCATAGATGAAGTGCAGGACAACAATCCATGGTATTATGACATATGGAACTTCTTGGAAAAGAAGGCGTACCCACCAGGGGCAAATGCCAAAGACAAAAGGGCAATCAGAAGAATGGTTGTTCAGTTTATCATCTGCGGGGGTAAATTGTATAAAAGAGGTCACCTGGGAATGCACAAGTTATGTGTAGAAGCTGAAGAGTCAAAGCGCTTGATGGAGGCCATCCATGGAGGAGAATGTGGGGCACATATGAATGGGGTGATGCTGGCACGGAAGATCCTCAGACAGGGCTACTACTGGTCTACCATGGAAGAGGATTGTATCGGCTTTGTTCGGCGATGCCACAAATGCCAGATTCATGCAAATCGCATGAACATCCCGCCATCAAAGCTGTACAACATGACTTCGCCATGGCCATTTTCAGTTTGGGGAATTGATGTGATTGGGGCTGTTACCCCGAAGGGGTCGAATGGGCATGAGTTTATCTTGGTAGCAATAGATTACTTTACGAAGTGGGTCGAGGCCCAATCTTATGCGGTGCTGAAGGCTTCGCATGTCGCAAAGTTTATCAGAAACAACATTATTTGCCGTTATGGAGTCCCGAACGAGATCATTTCAGACAATGGTTCCCACTTCAAGAAAGAGGTGATTGATTTGTTGGGGAAATACAATGTGGCTTTTCATAAGTCGTCCACATATCGGCCGCAGACCAACGGAGCAGTTGAGGCTGCCAATAAGAACATCAAACACATACTGCAGAAAATGGTGGAAACCTACCGGGATTGGCCAGATAAGTTGCCGTTTGCTCTGTGGGGCTACCGAACTTCAATTAGAACTTCTACCGGGGCGACTCCGTATTCCTTGGTTTATGGGATGGAGGCCGTTCTGCCTATTGAGATTGAGGTCCCGTCATTACGAGTATTGGCCGAGTGCCAGATAGCCGAAGCGGATTGGCAACAAAACAGATTTGAGGAACTCATGCTTTTCGATGAAAGAAGGCTGAAAGCACTGTACCACGTCCAAGGTTATCAACGCAGAATTGCCCGGGCTTTTAACAAGAAGGTTAAGTCCAGAAATTTGAAGGAAGGAGATTTGGTACTCAAAGACAACCAAACTCCCATCCACGACCCAAGGGGCAAGTTCAGACCCAATTGGACTGGTCCCTATATCATCAAGTCTATCTGGTCAGGTGGAGCTGTGGTTCTGATGGACCTAGATGGCCTAGAGTTCTCCCAACCGATCAACACGGACAAGTTGAAGAAATATTACCCCTGAGAGGCTCGCTAGGCCGAAAACCCGAAAGGGCGACCTAGGCAAAATTCAAAGCACAAAAAATTAGAAAAATATAAAAACTAAGCTCGCAAGGTTGAAAACCCGCAAAGGGCGGCCTTGGCAAAAGTTAGAGCGCAAAAGGAGAGTGAAAATACCCGAGTGAACCCAAGCCTGAACTACGTAAGGCTTGATTCCCATCTTTGGGATACATAGGCAGCGTCATCCTGAAGTTCAGTCGTAAAATTTTTCCCCGATCAACTCTGTCCATTTGATCATGTCGGTCATCTTTGTCCATCAGCGTCCATCGCAATCTCCGGTGCAGTGCTATTCAGACTAGGGGCAACTTTCCGTTGCTGTACAGTGCCGCGGTACTATTCAAACAAGGGGTAACTTTCCAGTTACTAGGATCCGGGGTTGTGCATCTCAAGTGACAGATATCAGGCGTGTCTAGTTCTGATCCATATCGAAAATAGTTTTAAAAAGTTTTAATAAAGATGACTCTGTTCGGATAAATCTTTTTACAACTAAGACCATTTCTGGACCAAAACAGAAAATTTTCAGTACCACAACTTTCAATTTCATTGATTTCAGTACAGAGTTCTCTTGCTCTCTTGCAATTGAAGTTGCTTTTTATTACATTCATAAAGAAAACTTGAAAGTACTAATAAAGCAATAAATCCGAGGCATAGTCAAGTCAGACGTTCCTGCGTCCCCTCCCGGAGCTGGTCGAAGCTTCTGATGCCAAAGTGGGCCCTTCCTGTGCCTCTTCATTAAGCCAATCCAAGCACTCATCAGACAAAGTACAACTGAAGGTGGGAGCGGGGGCCAGGAGTTCTCTCGTCCTCCATGCTGTGGCATATCGGGCCAGCTGTGCGCCTCGAATCGGGAATGCAGCCGGGTACTCTATCCCTTCTGGCGAGCAAGTCTGATTATAATCGAATTGGCGCAGAATACAGAATGGAAAGTAAAAGACACAGTGAGTCAAGCCAATCAATTGGATCCCGGGTTGTCGGGTCATGCTGTAACTCATCATTGGGAGATTGAACCAAGGGCACCGCCAAGCAATACGGTCTGCGGACAAACTACACATCCACTCGAACCACCAACCCTCGTCAAGCGCGT
Source organism: Camellia lanceoleosa (assembly GCA_025200525.1). Lineage (NCBI taxonomy): Eukaryota > Viridiplantae > Streptophyta > Magnoliopsida > Ericales > Theaceae > Camellia > Camellia lanceoleosa. The sequence continues at coordinate 67,539,351 of CM045772.1, read as the reverse complement.
CAACTAAGCGTTGCCGAAAGAAGTAACTGCGGGATGAATATGCTGGGCAAGAGTCCATAACCTGCAGTTTATCCATCAACCATACCTGGGGAGGGATGAAAAATGAGAGAATAAAGAATAAAGAGGTGTAAGCGGAGAGAAAAGTAAGAAAAGGGTTTTTGTGAGAAAAACCGAGCCTGAGGGCCGAGTGATGTGAGCAAACATATATGTGAGATTGCGTGGAAAACATTACCTGCAGTAATAGTGGACTCCCTACTAATCTGGTCGTCTCTCGATGATAAAAGGCGTCTAAGCCCAGCAATGTCTCAGCCAGAATCATGGCGATGCAGCTTTTCCCTCCTTCAAGCCTTGGGCAACCTCAATCAACCGGGCACTAGACCCTCTGGAACCTGAGACAAACAGAAAATGAGACAGCATGCACAAGCAAAGGGCGTGTCACCGGAAGCCTTGCCAGTGATGGTCGCCGTGATCACCGATCTCAGAGAAACGGCAAACCAAGCTCGGAACATCCAGCATCCCATCACAAATCAGAGAACGAGCATCGGGTATTGAAAGCCCACACATTTTCCCTAAGGCTTGGGCATGGCCAAAACGAAGTTGGGGCAAAATTTCTTCGTCACGCTCAGTTTCCATTAAAGCTTGGAAATCTTCGAAGGTAGGACACACCTCTTGCCCACTAAAGCTAAAGACGTGTGTTACCGGATTCCAAAACCTTCCCGCGGCACGAAGAAATGGAAAATGCAGCGGGGTACGACGCAAAGTGAATAGTGCGTTTATGCCGAAAGCCCAGAAATTCAGCTTTTCCGAGCCATCCAAGTTGTTAATCCAAATTGCGAGATTTTGGGCAAGGAATTCTTCCATTTGGAGTAAATCAGGGTGGAAATGAAGAAAACTACGAAGCTGGGGTCTTTTGTAGGGGATAAGGTTGAATGGAGGACAAGTGTCAGCATTCTGCTGGCTCCTTCGATTCTTTGCCGACTAGCCAAATAGATTGCCGACCGGCCATCTGTTTTGGCCGATGGATCACCTTTTCGGCCGATGGCCATTCCCCAAGGCCGGTAGCCTTTCTGTTGGGCTGGTGGTTCTCCCCCTTGCCCCCTGAGCTGTTTATGCTAAGAAATTAGGGAATCCCATCATTCCCAATACCCTCCAGTGATTAATTCTCACGAGAGCGCGCCCATTTATTTATCGAGTTGTTGTATATTTGCTTATCAAGTTGTATTTCACTCTCTTTAAGTCTTTGTACTATTTATCGAGTTGTGCTCGCACCTGCTTGGTCATAACGAGATCCTTTGTTTTGCTTATCGAGTTGTAATTGGTTCGCTACCTGATTATTACGATGCAATGCTTCATTTTCAAAATACAGTGTCAATCTGATTCACAATGTTATGTGATGCCTTGCGATGCGATGCATAGAGCGTGCAAATGTAACAACTTTTGAACAAATAGCTGTTTCATTTCCATCATGAATTTCTAAAAAAGAGAAGAAGAAAAATATGCGATTTCAAAAAAATAATAGAACCTGCCTGAGGCAATGCAATATGCTTAAACTCCTAATAAAAAGGAAAGTAAAGCAGGAAAATAACAGGGTAGCAGGGTACCGAAATGGATACTAGTAACCTTCCCTCGCGGTCATTGTACCTTTCGCGCCCTTGTTCGGGTCAATTGCGTGGTTTGGCACCTTCATTATTCAAGACAATACAAGAAAATGCACTGTCAGAATGCAAGTGGACTTTCGAGTTGACCTCAGGCCATGGCTTCTGTGAGCGATGCCCGGTACATACGAAGGACGCTCCTTCCCATATCCTTTTATATATCCTGTGAATTTCGTAACTCATATCAATCATACTGTGTTGCAATACGTTGCATTTCCGCACCATGTTTTACCATGTTCAATTTCAAGTTCCTTTATATACACATTGCGTGCATACGTGCATTGCTTTACTTACATGTGTTCAATTTCCTTTTATATACATATTGCGTGCATGCGTGCATTGCTTTACTTATATGTGTTCAAGTTCCTTTATATACACATTGCGTGCATACGTGCATTGCTTTACTTACATGTGTTCAATTTCCTTTTATATACACATTGCGTGCATGCGTGCATTGCTTTACTTATATGTGTTAAAGTTCCTTTATATACACATTGCATGCATACGTGCATTGCTTTACTTACATGTGTTCAATTTCCTTTTATATACACATTGCGTGCATGCATGCATTGCTTTACTTATATGTGTTCAAGTTCCTTTATATACACATTGCGTGCATACGTGCATTGCTTTACTTACATGTATTCAAGTTCCTTTATATACACATTGTGTGCATGCGTGCATTGCTTTACTCACATGTGTTCAATCCTACCATTTCTTTATACACACTGCGAGCGTTTGTCGCGCACTTTCATTTGCATTGTCATGCATGTTGCTAACAATATTGTACCTGTTAAGTTTGCTTTCTTTGCAGGCACGATATTGTATGTACGGTTCATTCGAGGCCGGTGCAACCGGACGAGCCGCACAGGTATTGTATCCTCCGAGTGAGACGTATTGAGAATTGCATAATTCTCTTACATCCTTTCTGCATTGTAGTGTAGATTGGCATATGCTAGCTTACAACCGTCGCATGTGTGTTTCGTTACAAGTTTCTTTGCATGATCATAAGTTATGCTCGGCTTCTTGCATTTTCGGTTGCATTTTGCCCCTGCCTTCGGGCGCATACCTTGTTTGTCTTGTATGTCTATCTAAGTCTTCGGCCTTGTCGAAAATGGATCGTCTCTGGGCTTTGACATTCACTCCCGTCATTGTTATGAGTTTCGAGTTCTGTCAAAGAGGGGCAACTGTAGACACCCCATTTTTTACCGTCCTCAAGACTTGGACGTCACCGTTTGAACACCCGTTGATTATCCATGTTTGTGTTCGTTTGGAGTTCCCGGAGGTCTCGGCTACGCGCCTTGCCTCAGGATCTCCGAACTTGACCGTGTTGTGTCTGGTTTTGCACCAAACACTTGTTTTTTGTCTTGAAAGGGCAGGGAATGGCTTATTAGCCATCCCCACACACCACCGGCCCTCCCCTACCATCACCGGCTACACATTGGTTCCACCGGCACTGTTTTGTCAAAAGCTTTGGCCGGTCGGCACTATATGTTGCCGACCGGCACATTTTTGTGCCGATGATCCCTTTTGTGGCCGGCGTGCACCCTGTACACCTCTGAGGCATGGTGCATGCCAAATGTGCCTAGAATGCACCCCCACTCCCTGCAGGTGTGGCCATTTTGCACCCTTTGCACCCTTGAACCCTCTAAGCTTCTAGAAGCTTGACCCTTTGGCCAAAGCTTCTTGGAGAAGCTTGGCCAGCTGTCTTGGCTTCTCCAAGAAGCCAAGACCCCTTTGCACCCCCCTTTGAACCTTTTCCTTTGCTTAGCCACTAAGTTTGGCCTTGCCTTGGCCTATATAAACACCACCCCTCTCCCTTTGAGAGGGGTTAGCCATTTTCAACACAAAACCAGAGCTTCTATATCTATACATCTGTGTTGTACTCTCTCTCTCTTTATATATCTCACTCTCTCTCTCTATATATCTCACTCTCTCTCATCCTTGTGTGTGTGTTTTGAGCCTAAATAGTGTGTTTTTATCTCACTTTTGCACTAATACACACACCATTACACCTTATTTCGAGATTGAGGGACTTGGAGGGTTGTTTGTGGAGTTTTTGGACTGGTTTTGATCACTAGAGGAGGGCTGCACCACCTGTTCTTCAAGTGTTCTTCAAGGGTGAGCTAGTTACTTTAGTTTCCCCATTTTTGCAACTAGTTTTTACCTATCTTGCTTTGTGTTTTAGGCTTTGTGTATAACTAAAAAAAGTCTTATTTTTTCTTGCTTTTGAACTCTCATTAAGGTTGTTTTATGGTTTGAGTGCAAACTCACCCTCTTAAACCTTATTTTGGCCTATTTAGTTGCTTTTCTTTGAAGCCTTGTTTGCTTTGTTGTCTTTGTCTTCTCATCACTAAAAATCAGAGGGTTTTTAGTGTTGAGGAAAGTGTTTTGAAGTCTTGTATAGGGGAGGGACACCCCTCTCCCCTTTGTCCCTTTGTCCCTTTCTTGCCTTTGTCTTTGGCCAAAAGGGTAGCATGCATGAGTGGTTGCATTTGGCTTCATTTCAGAGTTTTTCTTGGTGTTTTGGAGCATGTTTAACCTCTGTCTAATGTGGGTTTGTTGGCCCTTAACATGCTTTCTATAGTTGCTTTGTACCCCTCCATTTTTCTTGGAAATGTGCCATGCCATTAGCCTAGTATATCCTCATGTTTTAGCCTAACATTTTGAAGCACTTGATCATGATTTGTCATGTTTTAGATCTGTTAGCCACTGATTTTTCCATGTTTGGTGTGCTTGATGTGGTTACTTTGTGTTTTGGCTTGTAAGCCTTAAGCATATTGACCTCTAACATACTTAGCTTGGACCATCCTCATGATTTGGCATCATTTAGGGTCATATTTCAGTCCATAAATCATGTTTGTATGTTTGCATATGTGGCTTATTTCATGCTTTTAGGGTGTGTCCTTTTATGCCTAGGAATAGGCCTTATGCAAGCTTGTATGTTTAGAGCATTTCGGGGCTGCCATATCAAGGGGATTTGGGTGTGTTTTTGCATGCTAGAACTCTGTTTTTATGTGCCTAATATATGCCATGAGTGGTCATGATAATGGTAGTAAGATGCTCTCTTTGGTGCCATAGGTTTAAGCCCATTTGTTTGCATGCTTGCATGAGTGTTGGTCTACTATTTTGGGCATGTTTTGCCACTGTTTTGGGGAGGTTTGAGGTCTGCCCTATTGTGTTTAAGTCCACCATTGCACATTTATTTGATGCTTGTTGCATGCTTGGTCAATATAGTCTTGACATATGACAATCCTATTGCCTTAAGTGCCCATGTTTGCATCACACTTTGTATCTTGCATACCTACTATTGCACACTTGTCATGATATGTCACATTACATTTGGTATGTCTTGCATTTCATCTCACATTGCACCATTTGAGCCATGTTTGTATAACATGCATTGCATTACTTGGTTTGGGAGTGTCAAACCAAGTGTGAGAAATGAGGGGTGTTTGTACTTCAAGTGACAAAACACACCTCAATTCTCATGTCACTAGGGCCCTTGATCTTGACATGATAGGGACTTAGTTCTCATTTTGTATGTTGCATGCATTTTTACATTGAAATGCAACCTTGGTTCCTTAGGTTATCATGCACCAAGATGCATAATTGATGGCCCAAGAACCAAGGGTCATGCTTCCTTGAGTCCCATACATGATAGGGGGCATTGGCCATGCTTACATTTGCTCAAAAACTCCATGTCATGCACTGTCTGTCTGCTGTTGCTGTCAAACTGTCCTCTGCAGGAATTTTGTGCCGACCGACAGTATGTAGTGCCGACCGGCACTATATAGGTGGCTGATAACCTCATGGACAGCCGGTGGCTATTTTGGATGGCCAGTGGACATTTCCTCCAGCCGGTGGTGTACAGAAGCATGCAAGAAAGGCATCCTGAGACTTGGTAATTTTTGGAGAGACAGGGCAGTAAAGACAGAAGCAACAGTGGCATGGCGCGGGTTTTCCGGGCGAGTCGGATTCGAGCATGCATCATTCACAAGATTCCGAGGCGGTGAGGCCCCTTTCTTTTTTATAATGAATTTAATTTGATAATTAGAAATTTTGTAATAATTCATTATGTATTTGGACTGTATTATTTACGGACTGTATATTCTTTTGGTCTCTCTGTGTGAGAGCAAATCTGTAATAAGTGTGTGTGAGTGGTGTGTATGTCTTCCAACCCCCATTTCTTTCTTCCCTTTTATTTACCTGCTTACAATGGTTAGTTTAGGGCATATTTAAATTAGCATAACAGTATGATAGCATGCACGCATCCATACATTCATCTTAGATGCACCAGGCTCGGTACATCACGCTAACTGCATTGTACTTCAAATTCCAAATTGAATACTTGTTACTTGTAGCATTTCACATGCCATACTTAGGATAGCCGAGCCTGTCTAGATTACACCATTGCATGTGATGCATTAGTCACTCTAACATGAACTAGGACATGCATGTTTGCTAACTAGTTTATTGTTTTGGCACGGAGTACTAGGTAAGTTTTTTATGTTTTAGCATCTCGCATGCATGTGAATGTTAACATGATAGTAGGCTTACCATGCGGCTAGTTGCTTATGTGATATAACTGTTTGAATGCCTGTGGGTGGAGGTTGGATTGCTTGAGTTGGAAAACTCGTTGAAATCTGTGTTTTAGCCTGCTCGTGAGTAGCAAATTCTGAAACGCTTTCAAAACGAACGGATATGCAATGTTTATTTCCAAATTAGGCAATCTAGTCTATACTTGTTTGCTCATAACATAGTAATTCTAGGCTAATAATCGGAACAAGAGCATGTAATGTTTTCAAAAACGGATATCACGGTTAGTAGAGGTCGGTCTTCGAACCAGGCGAAAGGGGGTGCTCATAGCTGACCTTCCCCGATCGTACCCAAGTTCCCGAGCCGAGGCAACTTTGGTGATGACGGACATGTGGCCTTCGGCACCGAGTCAGGGTTTCCTAAATTTCCCATTTTTAAAATATTTAGGTGGCGACTCTGTATCTGGCAAAGCAGTCCATGTTTGGCATTTCTTTTCAAAATCTATTTTTCTCAAAACGATTTGCCAGAGTCGGACTCTTTGGTTCAGATTAAGAGCCGCAACAAACAAAAAAGGGAGTCCGAACTGTAGCGAGGTCCCCCGCGGGCTTGTTACAGGTGTCCACTTTCCATTTCTCATGAATTAGGGTTCGAACAATTGTACACCTATACGGATTCTCCTGCATGATGGCAGATATGTAATTACGGTGCCTACTTACCATTTCTCACGCATTATGGTTCGAATAGTTGTACACCAATACAGATTCTCCTGTATGATGGCAGATATGTAATTACGGTGTTTACTTACCATTTCTCATGCATTGGGGTTCGAACACTCGAACAACTATACGGATTCTCTTGCATGATGGCAAATATGTAATTACGGTGTTTACTTACCATTTCTCATGCATTAGTGTTCGAACAGTCGAACACCTATACGGATTCGCCTGCATGATGGCAGATATGAAATTACGGTCTCTACTCACTATTTCTCTTGCATTTGGGTTCGAACGGTTGTACACTTATACGGATTCTCCTGCATGATGGCAGATATGTAATTACGGTGTCTACATACCATTTCTCATGCATTAGGGCTCGAACAATTGTACACGTATACGGATTCTCCCACATGATGCAGATATGTAATTACGGTGTTTACTTACCAATTCTCATGCATTAGGGTTTGAACACTCGAACACCTATACGAATTCTCCTCCATGGTGGTAGATATGTAATTACGGTGTCTACTTTTCATTTCTCATGCATTAGGGTCCGAACAATTGTACACATATACGGATTCTCCTGCATGAGGACAGATGTGAAATTACGGTGTTTACTTACCATTTCTCTTGCATTAGGGTTCGAACACTCGAACACCTATACGAATTCTCCTGCATGATGGCAGATATGTAATTACGGTGTCAACTTAACATTTCTCATGAATTAGGGTTCGAACTGTTGTACACCTATACAGATTCTCCTACATGATGGTAAATATGTAACTGCGGTGTCAGCTTACCATTTCTCGTGCATTAGGGGTTCGAACAGTTGTATACCTACACAGATTCTCCTACACGATGGCAGATATGTAATTACGGTGTTTGCTTAGCATTTCACATGCATCAGGGTTCGAACACTCGAGCACCTATACGGATTCTCCATCATAAAGGCAGATATCTAATTACAGTGTCAACTTACCATTTCTCACACATTAGGGTTCGAACTGTTGTACACCTATACAGATTCTCCTGCGTGATGGCAGATATGTAATTACGGTGTTTACTTACCATTTCTCATGCATTAGGGTTCGAGCACTCGAACACCTATACGGATTCTCCTGCATGACGGCAGATATGTAATTACGGTGTCTACTTACCGTTTCTCATGAATTAGGGTTCAAACAGTTGTACACCTATACGAATTCTCCAGCATGATGGCAGATATATAGTTACGGTGTCTACTTACCATTTCTCATGAACTAGGGTTTGAACAGTTGTACACCTACACGGATTCTCCTGCATAATGGCAGATATGTAATTACGTTTTCTACTTACCATTTCTCATGCATTAGGGTTCGAACAGTAGTACACCTATACGGATTCTCCTACATGATGGCAGATATGTAATTACGGTGTCAACTTTCCATTTATCATGAATTAGGGTTCGAACAGTCGTACAGCTTCACAGATTCTGCTGCATGATGGCAGATATATAATTATGTTGTCTACTTACCATTTCTCATGCATTAGGGTTCGAGCAGTAGTACACCTATACGGATTCTCCTGCATGATGGAATATATGTAATTACAGTGTCTAATTTCCACTTCTCATGAATTAGGTTTCGAACAGTGTTACACCTATACGGATTCTCCTGCATGATGGCAGATGTGTAATTACGGTGTCTACTTACCATTTCTCATGCATTAGGGTTTGAACAGTCAAACACCTATACGGATTCTCCTGCATGATGGCAGATATGTAATTACGGTGTCTACTTACCATTTCTCAAGCGTTACGGTTCGAACACTCGAACACCTATACGGATTCTCCGGCATGATGGCAGATATGAAATTACGGTGTTTGCTTACCATTTCTCATGCATTAGTGTTCGAACACTCAACCACCTATACGGATTCTCCTGCATTATGGCATATGTGAAATTACGGTGTCTACTTACCATTTCTCATGCATTAGGGTTCAAACAGTTGTACACATATACAGATTCTCCTCCGTGATGGCAGCTATGTAATTACGGTGTCTACATACCATTTCACATGCATTAGCGCTCGAACAGTTGTACACCTATACGGATTCTCCTACATGATGGCAGATATGTAATTACGGTGTTTACTTATCATTTCTCATGCATTAGGGTTCGAACCCAAGAACACCAATACGGATTCTCCTACATGATGCAGATATGTAATTACGATGTTTACTTCCCATTTCTCATGCATTAGGGTTCGAACACTCGAACACCAATATGGATTCTCCTGCATGATGGCAGATATGTATTTACGGTGTCTACTTATCATTTCTCATGCATTAGGGTCCGAACAGTTGTACACCTATACGGATTCTCCTGCATGATGGCAAATATGTAATTTATGTGTTTACTTACCATTTCTCATGCATTAGGGTTCGAACACTCGAACACCTATACGGATTCTCCTGCATGATGGAAGATATGTAATTACGGTGTCTACTTACCATTTCTCATGAATTAGGGTCCGAACAGTTGTACACCTATACGGATTCCCCTGCCTGATGGCAGTTATGTAATTACGGTGTCTACTTACCATTTCTCATGAATTTTGGTTCGAACAGTTGTACACTTACACGGATTCTCCTGCATGATGGCAGATGTGTAATTACGTTGTGTACTTACCATTTCTCATGCATTAGGGTTCGAACAGTAGTACACCTATACGTATTCTCCTGCATGATTGCAGATATCTAATTCCAGTGTCTACTTTCCATTTCTCATGAATTAGGGTTCGAACAGTTGTACACCTATACGGATTCTCCTACACGATGGCAAACATGTAATTACGGTGTCTACTTACCATTTCTTATGCATTAGGGTTCGAACAGGAGTACACCCATACGGATTCTCCTGCATGATGGCAGATATGTAATTACAGTGTTTACTTACCATTTCTCATGCATGAGGGTTTGAACACTCAAACACCTATACGGATTCACCTGCATGATGGTAGATATGTAATTACGGTGTCTACTTACTATTTCTCATGCATTAGGGTTCGAACACGTGAATGCCTCTACGGATTCTCCTGCATGATGGCAGATATGTAATTACGATGCCTACTTACCATTTCTCATGCATTAGGGTTCGAATAGTTGTACGCCAATACAGATTCTCCTGTATGATGGCAGATATGTAATTACGGTGTTTACTTACCATTTCTCATGCATTGGGGTTCGAACACTCGAACACCTATACGGATTCTCTTGCATGATGGCAGATATGTAATTACGGTGTTTACTTACCATTTCTCATGCATTAGTGCTCGAACAGTCGAACACTTATACGGATTCGCCTGCACGATGGCAGATATGAAATTACGGTGTCTACTCACCACTTCTCACGCATTTGGGTTCGAACAGTTGTACACTTATATGGATTCTCCTGCACGATGGCAGATATGTAATTACGGTGTCTACGTTCCATTTCTGATACATTAGGGCTCGAACAGTTGTACACTTATAAGGATTCTCCTACATGATGCAGATATGTAATTACGGTGTTTACTTACCATTTTTCATGCATTAGGGTTTGAACACTCGAACACCTATACGGACTCTCCTCCATGATGGTAGATATGTAATTACCGTGTCTACTTACCATTTCTCATGCATTAGGGTCCGAACAGTTGTACACCTATACGGATTCTCCCGTATGAGGGCAGATATGTAATTACGGTGCTTACTTACCATTTCTCATGCATTAGGGTTCGAACACTCGAGCACTTATACAAATTCTCCTGCATAATGGCAGATATGTAATTACGGTGGCTACTTACCATTTCTCATGAATTAGGGTTCGAACTGCTGTACACCTTTACGGATTCTCCTGCATGATGGTAGATATGTAATTGGGGTGTCAGCTTACCATTTCTCGTGCATTAGCGTTGAAATAGTTGTACACCTACACAGATTTTCCTGCATGATGGCAGATATGTAATTACAGTGTTTGCTTACCATTTCACATGCAATAGGGTTCGAACACTCGAGCACCTATACGGATTCTCCTGCATGATGGTAGATATCTAATTACGATGTCTACTTACCATTTCTCATGCATTAGGGTCCGAACAGTTGTACACCTATACGGATTCTCCTCCCTGATGGCAGATATGTAATTACGGTGTCTACTTACCATTTCTCATGAATTTTGGTTCGAACAGTTGTACACCTACACGGATTCTCCTGCATGATGGCAGATGTGTAATTACGTTGTGTACTTACCATTTCTCATGCATTAGGGTTCGAACAGTAGTACACCTATACGCATTCTCCTGCATGATTGCAGATATGTAATTACGGTGTCTACTTTCCATTTCTCATGAATTAGGGTTCGAACAATTGTACACCTATACGGATTCTCCTGCACGATGGCAGACATGTAATTACGGTGTCTACTTACCATTTCTTATGCATTAGGGTTCGAACAGGAGTACACCCATACAGATTCTCTTACATGATGGCAGATATGTAATTACGGTGTTTACTTACCATTTCTTATGCATTAGGGTTTGAGCACTCGAACACCTATACGGATTCACCTGCATGATGGTAGATATGTAATTACGGTGTCTACTTACCATTTCTCATGCATTGGGGTTCGAACACGCGAATGCCTCTACGGATTCTCCGACATGATGGCAGATATGTAATTACGGTGCCTACTTACCATTTCTCATGCATTAGGGTTCGAATAGTTGTACGCCAATACAGATTCTCCTGTATGATGGCAGATATGTAATTACGGTGTTTACTTACCATTTCTCATGCGTTGTAGTTCGAACACTCGAACACCTATACAGATTCTCTTGCATAATGGCAGATATGTAATTACGGTGTTTACTTACCATTTCTCATGCATTAGTGTTCGAATAGTCGAACACTTATACGGATTCGCCTGCACGATGGCAGATATGAAATTACGGTGTCTACACACCACTTCTCACGCATTTGGGTTCGAACAGTTGTACACTTATACGGATTCTCCTGCATGATGGCATATATGTAATTACGGTGTGTACATACCATTTCTCATACATTAGGGCTCGAACAGTTGTACAGTTATAAGGATTCTCCTACATGATGCAGATATGTAATTACGGTGTGTACTTACCATTTGTCATGCATTAGGGTTTGAACACTCGAACACCTATACGGATTCTCCTCCATGATGGTAGATATGTAATTACGGTGTCTGCTTACCATTTCTCATGCATTAGGGTCTGAATAGTTGTACACCTATACGGATTCTCCTGCATGAGGGCAGATATGTAATTACGGTACTTATTTACCATTTCTCATGCATTAGAGTTCGAACACTCGAACACTTACACGTATTCTCCTGCATAATGGCAGATATGTAATTACGGTGTCTACTTACCATTTCTCGTGAATTAGGGTTGGAACTGTTGTACACTTTTACGGATTCTCCTGCATGATGGTAAATTTGTAATTGCGGTGTCAGGTTACCGTTTCTCATGCATTAGCGTTGAAATAGATGTACACCTACACAAATTCTCCTGCATGATGGCAGATATGTAATTACGGTGTTTGCTTACCATTTCACATGCAATAGGGTTCGAACACTCGAGCACCTATACGGATTCTCCTGCATGATGGCATATATCTAATTACGGTGTCTACTTACCATTTCTCATGCATTAGGGTTCGAACAGTTGTACACCTATACGGATTCTCCTGCGTGATGGCAGATATGTAATTATGGTGTTTACTTAGCATTTCACATGCATTAGGGTTCGAACACTCGAACACGTATACAGATTCTTTTGCATGACGACAGATATGTAATTACGGTGCCTACTTACCGTTTCTCATGAATTAGGGTTCTTTTTTTTTTTGGGTAAGTAAGTCATAAAATAAAGACAATGAAATTTACAAGTTTACAAGGGGCATACCCCAGGCACACCCAACAACAAATAAAATAAAACGAATATAAACAACATAAACTAACACTGCACCCCTAAGGAAGCGGTGGTAAACAAGAAACTGAAAGCAATAACCCAACTTTGCCCATATATCCAAATGTCCTCAAGTAACCCCTATCATCAAAGACTATAGGAACTTGAGGTGGATATATGGGCAAAGATACACATAAAGACACCACATAGCTAATAAACAAAGCAGACACATTGACAAAACAACCACTCTCAAGCCGAGACAAAGATGATAATGAACCCCACATGCCCCCAGTCTCTACTGTAGATAAACCATGGAATCCAATAAGCAACCCACTCCTCACAGCCGTGACATCCAAGCCACTTAACCAAAGCCATGCCAAAGGATAAAATCTACCCCATGGGAAATCCCAGCAAAGTCACATGAAGCTAGCACGATCAACAACCATAAGCCACAGTCTAGAGAGTTGAAGTGAGAAAACAATAGCCCCACAGCAGCAAACCAATACATAGCCAACAAAATCAAGAGAGCAATCGTCACACCCCCCAGTCCCATTCTTGGTAGATCACAAGCCTCAAACCCCCACGGCAGTGTGCCCTTCACTCCATGCCAGGCGTGGCGCTACGATCAATTAGGATAGGTCACATGAAGACAAGAAGCAACTAGAAAACCGGTAGCTATCCTCCCGCTCATCTCCCAGTCTCTAACTCGGCTAGTTATTGAACCACTAATCCCCAAAGCAGTGACTCCCCAATCACTCTTGGCGGAGATGGCTCAAAACCACCCTCGTATCGAGTCACATGAGAATCACACGATCAAACATCATGAAAACATCAACTATAACTGATCCGCTGCAAAGTGACTAAACAAATCAAACAAACACTTAAACATAAACCAATATTACCAAAAGTCTGCCAAATCCAAAATGGGCCCCTTATATAATCCCAAAAGAACCATACCAAGTGGGCCCTAGAACCCACGCCACGCACTCCAGATTTTGGCACCCAAAAAAGAGCCCAAAAGTCCAAACCAAAATGACCCCAACGGCAGAATTTCAAAATGACCAACTCCAAACCAACTATTACACCATGGGCCCCACAGAAACGTGGGCCAAAATCTGGTGAAAAAAACAATTAAACAAACCCACTAGAAATAATTAATCTTGAAACACGTGGGCCCAGTTTGCAAGTCCACCAAACAGCCTCCAACAAATACATAGGACCCAAATCACCACAATATATATTTATATAATATAAATATAAAAGTAGGATAGCCACGTATTAACAAAATAATACCTCAACTAGTTGCCTCCAAAAGCTACACTTTCCAGCTGACACCCACTTAAAATAATTCACAGACCAATCATCACCCCACGTGATGGAAGACGTATTTGCAGCTAGTAACTCTGCCCAACGTGGGTGAACTTCCAATGCTCATTTCACGTGCCCACGGCAGCGTGGTGATAACCTCATCATCTTCGAACACCATTGCTGGTGGCCAAACCCAGTCAAGGACCACACCTCCGGCGCAAAAATACCGGAATTCCTTGACCTGAAGCCGTTCCGTGCCAGAGCAATATCACCACGGCGTCAAGGAACAACCACCACCAGGACAAGTGATGCTCACATACTCGAACCAAAGAAAAGTAGGCTCTCCGGTGAAGCAAACCAACAAACATTCCTACAACGATTCACTCTCTTGTAGCAGAACGGTAGCCATAGCCGACTGCCACTAGCTTGAATCATCGATCAACAGCACAACTGGACCATTACCTTGGTTGGCAAAACCATCGACAAGAATAAACCACAACATCGACACAGCCCCCGAGCACACAGAGCCGGCTGAAACACCCAGAACCGCATGCTAGAGACGATTGATGTAAACTGAGCTTAGAACCCAACAGAAGCCATCTAACCGACGCCAGCTTAGCAATCGGCAGAGAAGATACAAATTTGCATGGCTGAAAAAACCATGACTATGACAACATCAGCAGCTCAACGCCATAGACGAAGAACTCGAAACTGAAGAACCACAGCAAACATCCCACAGAGTACCCATCGGATGCCCACCAATCATTTTGAAAACCATAACCACTAGCAAGCACAGACGGTTGTAAAAATCAAGCACACTAACCATGGATTGTAAACCCATGGCCGAACCTGTACAAAAACATAACTCATATAAACCACCGGTGAGAATAACCTCTGCCAGAAAACCCAAACTCATTCCCCATCAAAAATGGGTAGAGGAGCTAAACAACTGGCTAGGGCTACACCAGACCATCACAACCGGGGGGAGCTTTCTCTCTCTAGAATCTAGAGAGAGATGCTCTACTTTCTTCCCCATCTCAGTATTGTGCTGAGATTGGGAATGAATTAGGGTTCGAACAGTTGTACACCTATACGGATTGTCCTGCATAACGGCAGATATATAATTACGATGTCTACTTACCATTTCTCATGAATTAGGGTTCGAACATTTGTACACCTACACGGATTCTCCAGCATGATGGTAGATATGTAATTACGTTGTCTACTTACCATTTCTCATGCATTAGGGTTCGAACAGTAGTACACCGATACGGATTCTCCTGCATGATGGCAGATATGTAATTACGGTGTCTACTTTTCATTTCTCATTAATTACGGTTCGAACAGTTGTACACCTACACGGATTTTCCTGCATGATGGCAGATATGTAATTACGTTGTCTACTTATCATTTCTCATGCATTAGGGTTCGAACAGTAGTACACCTATACGGATTCTCCTGCAATATGGCAGATATGAAATTACGGTGTCTACTTTCCATTTCTCATGAATTAGGGTTCGAACAGTTGCACACCTATACGGATTCTCCTGAATGATGGCAGATCTGTAATTACTTTGTCTACTTACCATTTCTCATGCATTAGGGTTTGAAAAGTCGAACACCTATACGGATTCTCCTGCATGATGGCAGATATGTAATTACGGTGTCTAATTACCATTTCTCAAACGTTAGGGTTCGAACACTAGAACACCTATCCGAATTCTCCGGCATCATGGCAGATATGTAATTACGGTGTTTACTTACCATTTCTCATGCATTAGTGTTCGAACACTCGAACACCTATACGGATTCTCCTGCATGATGGCAGATGTGAAATTGCGGTGTCTACTTACCATTTCTCATGCATTAGGGTTCGAACAGTTATACACTTACACGGATTCTCCTGCATGATAACAGATATGTAATTACGGTGTCTACATACAATTTCACATGCATGAGGGCTCGAACAGTTGTACACCTATACGGATTCTCCAACATGATGGCAGATAAGTAATTACGGTGTTTACTTATCATTTCTCATGCATTAGGGTTCGAACCCTCGAACACCAATACGGATTCTCCTACATGATGCAGATATGTAATTACGGTGTTTACTTCCCATTTCTCATGCATTAGAGTTCGAACACTTGAACACCTATATGCATTCTCCTGCATGATGGCAGATATGTATTTACGGTGTCTACTTACCATTTCTCATGCATTAGAGTCCGAACAGTTGTACACCTATACGGATTCTCCTGCATGATGCCGGATATGTAATTACGGTGTTTACTTACCATTTCTCATGCATTAGGGTTTGAACACTCGAACACCTCTACGGATTCTCCTACATGATGGCAGATATGCAATTACGGTGTCTACTTACCATTTCTCATGCATTAGGGCCCGAACAGTTGTACACCTATACGGATTCTCCTGCCTGATGGCAGATATGTAATTACGGTGTCTACTTACCATTTCTCTTGAATTTTGGTTTGAACAGTTGTACACCTACGCGGATTCTCCTGCACGATGGCAGATATGTAATTACGTTGTGTACTTACCATTTCTCATGCATTAGGGTTCGAACAGTAGTACACCTATACGTATTCTCCAGCATGATTGCAGATATGTAATTACGGTGTCTACTTTCCATTTCTCATGAATTAGGGTTCGAACAGTTGTACACCTATACGGATTCTCCTGCATGATGGTAGATATGTATTTACGGTGTCTACTTACCATTTCTTATGCATTAGGGTTCGAACAGGAGTACAAATATACGGATTCTCCTGCGTGATGGGAGATATGTAATTACGGTGTTTACTTACCATTTCTCATGCATTAGGCATCGAACACTCGAACACCTATACGGATTCACCTGCATGATGGCAGATATGTAATTACGGTGTCTACTTACCATTTCCCATGCATTAGGGTTCGAACACGCGAACACCTCTACGAATTCCCCAACATGATGGCAGATATGTAATTACGATGTCTACTTTCCATTTCCCATTAATTAGGGTACGAACAGTTGTACACCTATACGGATTCTCCTGCATGATGGCAGATATGTAATTACGGTGCCTACTTACTATTTCTCATGCATTAGTGTTCGAATAGTTGTACACCAATACGGATTCTCCTGTATGATGGCAGATATGTAATTACACTGTTTACTTACCATTTCTCTTGCATTGGGGTTCTCACACTCAAACACCTATACGGATTCTCTTACATGATGGCAGATAGGTAATTACGGTGTTTACTTACCATTTCTCATGCATTATGTTCGAACACTCGAACACCTATACGGAATCGCCTGCATGATGGCATATGTGAAATTACGGTGTCTACTTACAATTTCTCATGCTTTAGGGTTCGAACTGTTCTACACCTATACGGATTCTCCTGCATGATGGCAGATATGTAGTTACGGTGTCTACATACCATTTCTCGTGCATTAGGGCTCGAACAGTGGTACACTTATACGGATTCTCCTACATGATGCAGATATGTACTTACGGTGTTCACTTACCATTTCTCATGCATTAGGGTTCGAACACTTGAACAACTATACGGATTCTCCTCCATGATGGTAGATAGGTAATTACGGTGTCTACTTACCATTTCTCATGCATTAGGGTCCGAACGGTTGTACACCTATACGGATTCTCCTGCATGAGGGCAGATATGTAATTACGGTGTTTACTTAGCATTTCTCATGGATTAGGATTCGAACACTCGAACACCTGCATGGATTCTCCTGCATGATAGCAGATATGTAATTACAGTGTCTACTTACCGTTTCCCATGAATTAGGGTTCGAACAGTTGTACACATATACGGATTCTGCTCCATGATGGCAGATATGTAATTACAGTGTTTACTTACCATTTCTCATGAATTAGGGTTCGAACTGTTGTACACCTACACGGATTCTCTAGCATGATGGTAGATATGTAATTACGGTGTCTACTTACCATTTCTAATGAATTAGGGTTCGAACAATTGCACACCTACACGGATTTACCTACGTGATGGCAGATTTGTAATTATGTTGTCTACTTACCATTTATCATGCATTAGGCTTCGAACAGTAGTACACCTATACGGATTCTCTTGCATGATGGCAGATATGTAATTACGGTGTCTACTTTCCATTTCTCATGAATTAGGGTTCGAACAGTTGTACACCAACACGGATTCTCCTGCATGATGGCAGATATGTAATTACGTTGTCTACTTATCATTTGTCATGCATTAGGGTTCGAACAGTAGTACACCTATACGGATTCTCCTGCATGATGGCAGATATGTAATTACGGTGTCTACTTTCCATTTCTCATTAATTTGTGTGACGACCTAGAAATTTCTCCCTCCGCTCGAGCGGAGGAGTGGCCGCTCGAGCAGACTTGTGAGACTCCCAGTATTTTTGCAGGCTGCTCGAGATTCTGAGGGTTGTAGATTCCTGCTCGAGCGTAGAAATGGACGCTCGAGCGGATGGCTTTGTTTGTCTGAGCGCTCGAGCGCAAAGTGGGGCGCTTGAGCGGGTCGCCTAGTTCAGCTTGAATTTTGAGGCACGTGGGTTCGTCTGAGGCATTTTTTTTATAAGGTATTTGGAACCTCCTTATTTTATTCTGGGGTACTGATTGTGGTGGTAATATGATGGTAGAGTAAGATTTGATCCAAAACTTTAGTTTGAATAATTTGTTTGCGACCAACCGTCACTCATTGGCCATTTTCTTTTTCCACACTTTGAGTTTGGATGTGAGGTTCGAATCGTTGGAAAGCTTATTTCCGGGGCTTCAATTTGGGCACAAGAACGACCTAAAACGGAGTCCGGATGGGAGAGTTACGCATGTTTGAAGTTTCGGGATCTGTGCTGAAAATAGGTCCGCTCGAGCAGGAATTTATCCGCTCGAGCAGGGATTACGGGACAGCGGCTTTAAACACGAATTTTTGGATCATTTCTTCCATTTTCCTTTTCCCTTCTTCTCTTCTCTCCCTAGGTCCGAAAACCCTAGGGTTTTGATCCCCAAATACTTCCATTTCCCTCAGGTTTGAGCAAGACCTTCCACCAAGAAGTGAAGAAGTCAAGAAGACGAACAACTTCAACCGATTGGAATTTCGAGATTTGGGGGATTCGTCTCAAAGCTTTGCCCCTTGCTTGATTCTTGAGGTAGGGACCCTTATTCTTTTACAATACTTGAATTCATGGATGGATTGTGGTATTTTGACTATATAAATGCAAAATTTATGGTTTTGAACATTTGGTGTCAAACTTGAGATTTGGGGTTTTATGGTTTGTGATGTTGGGAGTTAAATTGATGAGTTTAAATGATGGATTGTGAATCCTAGGTGTAGAATCATTTGGGAAAATTGGAATTAGAAGTGGTGATTTATGAAGTTTGAATTTTTGCTAAAGATCCTCATTATTCTTGAAACCCTAGATTAATTGGTGATGATAAATACTGAGGTTGCCCAAATTAAACATAGAATCATGGAATTGGTGGGTTGAATTATACGTGTACAAGTTTAATTGGATTTCTGAGATGTTTCGAAATTATGTTTAAATTTAGCGAATGAACTTTGTTATAAATGTGGAATTCATGTAATAAAGTAAAGGAAAAATTAGAGAAATAATTTAGTAAGGATCTGGATGACATGAACTCAATTGTGGGGTGTTGAAATGGGATTCAAAGATTTAGTTTGAATTATGTTGAAGTGCAAAGTGATGTGTAATTGGAATAAAGAGAATTAATTAAGAACGAAATAAGGTTATGTGATTCGATTTCTTTGTGTATTACAAATTGTGTACGGACAACTTCAGGGGCAGACCAAGCAGCCAAACACTGTGAGTAATAGTACTTCACATGTACATTCTTTTCCGTTAATAATCATTGTTAATAATATTCTATTATCCGCAGCAATATGGTAACACTTGGTGTAATCTATGTGAACATGGAAAGAATTGGCTTAATTTTGTATTCCGATTACGGTTCAGGATCATTGGTAATGTGATATGAGCACGCATAATAAATGTATGTGAATTATTGAGATTGTTCAGCATTACTAACGTTCTGTTATCTATAAAATACTTCTGTTGATTGGGAGTGAACAAGAGAAGCAATAATGCTCGTGTATTCCGACTTATTCTGTTTTGTTAATAATGGATGAAGAGTGGTACGAGGTAAATGATAACGTCCTTATCAAGGAGTATTATTAATATTCTGATATACATGAGACGATTATGACTAATTGTAATAGACCATGAGATGATTTGTATATATCGTGGCTGTTGGTACCAACTTTATTGTGGTTTTCGAACCTACCGGTTGTGGTCTTCGGACCTACCTGATCTGAATATGAAAATGATTACGCTTATGCGTTCTGTTATTTCTGGGCCGATGGCTGTTCTCTTATTTTGGGCATATGGCCATTCTGTATCTTCTGTACATACTGGGCTTAAAGCTGCTCTATTATGAAAACTAGAACTATGATTGTTTGAGATATATTTATAGAATGTAGTTAATTATATACTGCTGCAGTTATATATATATATACTTTACTGTTGAATTGAACATTATATGATTTACGTACTATTATTCACTGAGCTTGACTCACTTTATTCTATGTCTGTTTCTGTAGGCACTCAACCAGGAGGTAAACCTCAACCTGTGGTTTCCGTTACCAGTTGTCAAGCCTTGAGTATCTAAGTTCTTAGGTGTCGACCGTGCAATTATGGAGTTTTGTTAAGTTTTAATTTGTACCATAGACGTCTATTATGATGTTTCATGTGTATGTAATGTAGATGTATATGTACATAGTTATCTTCACTTACACGTCACTGTATATTTATCTGTATTACGCCTTGTCTGCGGTCCTGGCATAGTAGTGATAGCTCAATGGATATTATTTTTTTTACGCTATTATAGGTTATTAAATGCTTCCGTTCAGGCCCCATAGGTTATCTACATCAGGTTTTGCGTCTGTTTCTGTAATGGTCATGCCCAAACTTTTAGGGGCGACTTTGGGGTGTGACAAGTGGTATCAGAGCACGAGTTGCTATCTCACACACGGATCCATTGAGCTGTAGGATGTCTAGAAAAGACTTAGGCCTCATGCATGACATCCTTATTGCATGTAAAGAGACTGATAGCAATGGTAAAAGTAATATGTTCACGTTAACGATTATGAATCATGTCTATTGTGCATTCTTTGTGTATATATTGTGATTGACTGTTGTGTAGAGTATGACGGAAATAAGGATAGAGGATTGTCTCGGATTGGTTAGACAAATGAAAAAGGGACATGAGTGGTAAGTTCTGAATCCTAATGCTTTGCCAAGGATGACTCAGGTTTGTTGTGAAGTAAGTATTCTGTGCCTATTAGTAATATTTTGATCTACGTGAGATGATTATGACCATTTGAAAGGACTCATGAGATGACCTATATATCCTGTTGTATGATGTTATTTATATGAATTTGGGGCTATTCTGTTCTGATTCCGCTTATGTAATATGTTCTGTAAGTAGTTCCGTTTACGACATGACATGTTATAGTATACAATGTTGATGTAAAACTTATTGATTTCTGGTATGGAACAAAGTGCTACACTTCAGTGAGAGCCACCTCTTGAGTCCATACATTCTGTGTAACATTCTGGGCCGAGGGCCATTCTGTGTAACATTTTGGGCCGAGGGCCATTCTGTGTACCATTCTGTCTAGTAACATTCTGCGGGCCATTCCATTATGTAACATTCTCGCATGCGGGTCGGGGCCATTATGTAACATTCTGCAACATTCTGCTCGGCAGGGGCCATTATGTAACATTCTCGGGGGGCCATTTCTACTATTCTTTATTCTATATTATTATTTCTATTATTTCTGCTATTACTGTTATGTCTGTTATTTCTGTTATCCCTGTCATTTCTGATATTACTGGACCCATGGTCGTTCTGCATCTATAGGCCTTTCTGTGTAACATTTATTTAGATGAATTGTTTGAACACTAAGCATGGAATACAGCTAATGACTGTTAATGATATTATGTTTTTGTCAGTTATGTTGTGGCCATTCATATTAATTGGAATCTAATGGATATGAAATGGTGAAAAGATATACGTACATATTTGTACGTTTTGGGTCGAAAGACTGTTCTGATAATTCTGGGCCATCAGGCCGTTCTGTAAACCTTGTAAAACGAGGTCAAAGGCCATTCTGGGAATAAACTAATCCTAAATCAATGTTGAATTTTGTTTTTGCGAATGTACTGCTATTATGTATTATGCTTATTATGATATATTTTTGTCTTCCTTGTCATGGTACTATTTAGACCAATGAGGTGAAAAGTAATTGTAATACGTACTTTGATAAGTTGTGTTTTTACGATAATGACATGAGATTCAGAGAATATGTTAGGTCATAAATCAAGGAATGATGTTCCATATATGTAAAAGTAATCATGGCATTTGTAGTACAAGGCCCTTACCCGGGGGTAATACTACCGTGGTTTAAATATGTTATACGATATGTTTTGCCACCGACGGTCTTGTACGGGTGGGTTATGATCAAGCATAAACTCTGCTTCATGTTTCCGATTCAAGTATAGCTAAGAATATGTATGAATATGCTTCTATTTATTCGTTCTGTTATGCTATGCTATAACATTATGGGAATTGGTAGTGTCAAATGAGTGTAGTGTCAAATGAGTGCAGTAATCATGGCATTTGCAGTACAAGGCCCTTACCCGGAGGTAATACTACCGTGGTTTAAATATGTTATACGATATGTTTTGCCACCGACGGTCTTGTACGGGTGGGTTATGATCAAGCATAAACTCTGCTTCATGTTTCCGATTCAAGTATAGCTAAGAATATGTATGAATATGCTTCTATTTATTCGTTCTGTTATGCTATGCTATAACATGATGGGAATTGGTAGTGTCAAATGAGTGCAGTTCATGTGTAATCGGAGTTTGTTTATAGACTTTGTGAACTATGATACATGAGATTTGTACCCAAAAAAAAAAGAAAAGAAAAGAGAGGCAGCTATTGACTACTTTGAAGTGTAAATAAATAACCTACCACAAGAATTAAACTCCTGTCTTCGTATATTAAGTGGCTCAAGATTAAGAAAATATTCCTGTGAAATGTTTATGTGTAACTATGCCAATGATAGATATTGCAAAATTGTCTTTTATCACTTATATGGAGGTTGTGATGTGAACTATTCTGCTTGATATTGAGGATTTCGATGAAAACAAATGGATATGAGAATATTCTCTTTTGCTAATTACAAATTGATCGACTACCACATGGAATTATCCTACCACGAATTACGTTTTACTAAGAATTATGAATTTTGATATTATGAAATCAAATTACTCCTTTATTATACTATTGTATATGTTTTTAACACTATGGAATCTGGATTTACGTACGAGGAATAACTGGAAGCCCTATTTATGTTAACTGATTGAGCCAGATGACTGGTCTCTAAATTCTGTATGACCGTTTGTTGACCCACTATAATTTCAAATTGCGAATACGAAACTCTGTGATTGACCTCGTGTTTTCCAACATAAAAAAAAAAAAAAAAAAAAGAGGGGGGGGGCCAAACTGATTTGTACTAGTAAAGGAAAATGTTATACCCTACGATTATGATTGATTAATCAAGTAAGATTTTGAATTCAATTACTGGCCTTGTTTAATAGCTGTAATTATTGTTCAGATTTGAACTTATAATGGCATGATCAGGTGTCTACAATGGGGATTTTCTTCCCATCGTTCAGATTTTGTCAAGAATTAGAGAATATGATTTACATATGAACTGTTGCATATGAACTGTTGCAGCTAGACTGTAGACACCCCATTTTTGACCGTCCTCAAGACTTGGACGTCACCGTTTGAACACTCGGTGATTATCCATGTTTGTGTTCGTTCGGAGTTCCCGGAGTTCTCGGCCCGCGCGCCTTGCCTCAGGACCTCCGAACTCGACCGTTTGTGTTTGGTTTTGCACCAAACACTTGTGTTTTGCCTTGGAGAGGCAAGGAATGCCTTGTGAGGCATCCCTACACACCACCGGCTGTGGCTAGAGGCCACCGGCTGGCTGATGCTTCCATCGGCACTATATTGTGCCGGTCGGCACTCTTTTGGGCAAAATGACCATTTTGCCCAGCCGACCACTTTACAGCTGCTTTCTGAGATATTTTCAGACAGCTTTCTGGCGCTTGTTTCCCCTCCATACACGTGTATGGAGGGATGAACCCTTGAATGACTTAGTTTGTAAGTCTTTATTGCCTATAAAGAGAAGGCTCTTCTCTTGGCTCAAGGGTTAGCAAAAATTTGGAGAGTTAGAGAGGAAAGTAGAGAGAGAAGCTCTGGTTTTTCTAGGGTTTGAGTTGTATACATCTTCTATCTCTATCATTCTCTTGTGTGTCTAGGTGTTTTGTGCCTTACTATTGCACACAAACACCTAGTGTCTCACCTTCTCCTTGCAACTGAGGTTCTAAGGGCTGGTTTTGTTGTTCTTGACTGGTTTGAAGCTCAAGGAACCAACAACTTCAACATTTGTAAAGAAAAGCTTCAAGGGTAAGAAACTTACTTTATTTACCCCATTCTTGCAACCTATTTTTGTCTAGTTTAAAACAGTTTTTGAGCTTAGTGTTTGGCACAAAAAAGTTCTGATTTTTAACCCTCTTTATTGTATATTAAGAGTGTTTAGTGGTTTGGGGTAGGTTTGACCACCCTTAGGCCTTGAAAAGGCCACTTTTTGTGCTATTTTGTGGAGATCCGGGATCTGTCATGCTTGGACCTCTCCACCATTGAAATCTTGAGGATTTCAGGTGGAGATGGTGCCTCAAAGTCCTAGGAAGGAGAGGGCCACCCCCTCTCCTTGATGTCCTTGAAAAGGGCATGTTTTGGTCTCTTAAGTGAGTCTATGCTTGAGTGTGTGTTGAGCATGTTTGGCTTGTTTTCCATGCTTATATTGCCGTGATATAACATGTTTCTAAGTTGGTTTTGGTCTCCTATGCATGCTTAGCATAGTTATCATGTAATGCCTATTTGATGCCTTAACATGTCTAGGTAGTGTGCCTTCATTTCTAGCATGTTTTAGGCCTAGATCCATGAAGCTTGTAGGCTTATTTTGCCATGCTTTAGCTCTGTCCATAGTTGTTTTGGCCAATCTTAGCATGTATCTTGTAGCCTCTTTGTATTTGGCTTGTTGGCCTTGAGAGCATGAATGTGTAGTATGCCATGCTTGCCTTATTTTTGATGGTTTGAAACCATCTAACATGCCATTTCAGACCTTATGATATGCTTGTTTGATTGCCTTGCATGCCCCTTTTAATGCTTTAAGAGTATGTGTTAAGTGCTCCATGTTTTGGTCATGTTGCATGCCTTTATGCTTAAGCCTCCTAGATGCCATCTAAGTAGCCATTTGGCTTTGTTTTAACATGCTAAAACTCTGTTTTAGGTTGTTCAATGCATGCCATATTTGCTTTGCATAAGTGTGGTTCAATGCCTCATTGACTTCCTTTGAACCTTGGACCATTTGCATGCTTGGTTGTTGCATGTTTGACTTGCCTTATTGCATGATTTGGCCTCATGTTTTGCATGGATTTCAGAGCTTTTCATGTATGCTAATAGTCCATGTTTGTGCCGCTTAGATGTGTTTAAGAGTTGCTTAATTATGCTTAAGTGTTGGTGCCTTAACTTGTGCATGTATGCATGTGTGTTTGGCCCTCTTGACTTAGCATTTGGCTACTGATTTTGGGCCTTTTAGAGTTGCCTAATTCATGTATAAGTCCATCCCCCATTGGTTTGCATGCTTGCTTGTATGCCTTGCACGAGTGCATCACATAGTCCAAGTTGCATGCCTAGTTGACATGTTTAGGGTTGCATTTGTATTGTGCATGTTTGACCTCTTGAAGTGAAGTATGATGGAGGTTGAGCACCCTTGTTTGCTTGTTTGCATTGCATGCATTTGAAAGTGAAGTTGCATTCTTGGTTCTTAGGGCCATCATGCATGAAAATGCGTGATTGGTGGTCCGGGAACCGAGGCACATGCCCCTTGAGTCAATAGCATGATAGGGAGTGTGTTTGGTGCATAAATGGCTTGAATTGCATTGCCTTGCATGTTGTTTCCCTCTGCTGCTGTGAGTTGCAGGTTCTGCAGGAATTTTGTGCCGACCGGCACTATTTAGTGCCGACCGGCAGTCAATCGGCAGCCGATGAGTGAATTCAGTGCCGGTGGCCTCCTCCTTCAGCCGGTGGTGCTCTGCCCCAGCCGGTGGTACTCCCCAGTGCCCTGAGAGGTGCTTCGGGGATTTTGGCAATTTTTTTGAGAAGGATAGCAGAGAAAACAGAGGCACACTTGCATGACAGTGCGATTCCGAGCGAGTCCCGAGCGTGTGATGCATCTTGTCCTCTTCCCGAGGCATTTATCTTTTAATTAACTTAGTTAATTTGTTAATTAATTTAGTGAATTTGTAATATTTAATTAGCTTGCGTAGTTAATTAGTTATTCAGTTTTGTATATTCTTTTGGACCCCTCCGAGTGAGGGCGCATTTGTAATAAGTGTGTGTGAGTGGGTGTATGTCTTCCAACCCCTATTTCTTTCTCCCTTTTATTTACCCGCTTATGTTGGTAGATTAGGGCACATTCAAATTAGCATACCTTATGCAATGCATGTGTGCATTCATGCATTTGTTTACATACATCGGGCTCGGCACATCATGCAAACCGCATCGTACTTTCAATTCCAAATTGAATACGTGATAGTTGTTACATTTCACGTGCCATGTTTAGGGTTAGCCGAGCCTACTCTAGATTGCATTTCTGCCTGTGCCGCATTAGCCACTTAACATGAACTAGGTCATGCATGTTTGCTAACCGTTCTTGTTTTGGCACGGAGTACAATGTAAGTTTTTATGGCTTTAGCATACCGCATGCGTGTGAATGCTTACCATGACAGTATGCTTACCATGCGGCTAAGTGCTTACATGATAAACTGTTTGAATGCCTGTGGGTGGAGGTTGGATTGCTTGAGTTGGAATAACTCGTTGAAATCCGTATTTTAGCCTACTTGCGAGTAGCAATTTCAAACTGTTTTCAAAACGAACGGATATGCAATGTTTATTTCCAAATTAGGCAATCTAGTCTATACTTGTTTGCTGCGCGCATAACATAGTAATTCTAGGCTAATAATTGGAACAAGAGCATGTAATGTTTTCAAAAACGGATATCACGGTTAGTAGAGGCCGGTCTTCGGACCGGGCGAAAGGGGGTGCTCATAGCTGACCTTCCCCGATCGTACCCAAGCTCCCGAGCCAAGACCACTTTGGTGATGACGGACACGTGGCCTTCGGCACCGAGTCAGGGTTTCCTAAATTTCCCATTTTAAAAATATTTAGGTGGCGACTCTGTAATCTGGCAAAGCAGTCCATGTTTGGCACTACTTTTCAAAAATCTGTTTTCTCAAACGATTTGCCGGATTTGGACTCTTTGGTTCAGATTTAGAACCGTGACACAAATCGAGTCCGAACTGTAGAGCGAAGCCCACGGGCGCGTCTACATAGACTGACCTAGTTAGAGACTTAGTGGAGAGTACTTTCATTATGATTGAACTTAAGGCATGCTGTGGAAATTTATTTCGAATATGTGAATAAGAAATTGGAAACCTTAAAGGTTTAATTATCTGAAATTGATTATGAATCTGAGACCAGCATAACTTTTATGTAATCTTACGTATGTTTACGAGATTTTAATTTCAGAATGAGTAAACGATTGGATTTTGTCCTATATGTTCTTATGTATGACCATTTATATATACGTTTAAGTCTTCTTACGCATAGAAAGAGAAGGATTGAACAAAAGAGCATAGATCTTCAAGGAAGTAAAGGAGGAAGTGAAGGGTGGTAGAGCTTTTAAAGCTTAAGGTATGTTTGATCGTTTGATTGACTTCTCTTGAAGTTGAGAAGGAACTCCTCTATGTGTCTTTAAGGAATAAATGTATGATGGTCTTCACTATTCTATATCCATATATATATTTTGTTTTTGTTTCAATGTCAAGGAAATAAAGAGTTGGTGATGCCGTTAATGGAAGTGCAAGTAAAAATTTTGGTGTTGGACCATACAATGTGCATTGTCTTTGGAATTGAGTTTTGAGCATGCACTAGATGTGGTGTACTTAGTTGTTAATTGAGAAGTTGTTATGGACTTTGGGATTATAAATGGATAGTGTTTCTCCTTTCCCGTTGAAACTTTGATGCGGGTATATCGATCGAAAATATTTGTGATCCTTTCCTATCCCAAGTATAGATCTAGTTTTGGACATTACAGGGTGTGTTTCTGTTTATGTTTGACCTACTTTCTATTTGGTTTTCTCAAATTTCAAGGACGGAATTTTTTTTAAGGAGGGAAGGATGTGACGACCCAGAAATTTCTCCCTCCGCTCGAGTGGAGGAGTGGCCGCTCGAGCGGACTTGTGAGACTCCCAGTATTTTTGCAGGCTGCTCGAGATTCTGAGGGTTGTAGATTCCTGCTCGAGCGTAGAAATGGACGCTCGAGCGGATGGCTTTGTTTGTCTGAGCGCTCGAGCGCAAAGTGGGGTGCTCGAGCGGGTCGCCTAGTTCAGCTTGAATTTTGAGGCACGTGGGTTCGTCTGAGGCATTTTTTTTTATAAGGTATTTGGAACCTCCTTATTTTATTCTGGGGTACTGATTGTGGTGGTAATATGACGGTAGAGTAAGATTTGATCCAAAACTTTAGTTTGAATAATTTGTTTGAGACCAACCGTCACTCATTTGCCCTTTTCTTTTTCCACACTTTGAGTTTGGATGTGAGGTTCGAATCGTTGGAAAGCTTATTTCCGGGGCTTCAATTTGGGCACAAGAACGACCTAAAACGGAGTCCGGATGGGAGAGTTACGCATGTTTGAAGTTTTGGGATCTGTGCTGAAAACAGGTCCGCTCGAGCGGGGATTACGGGACAACGGCTTTAAACACGAATTTTTGGATCATTTCTTCTATTTTCCTTTTCCCTTCTTCTCTTCTCTCCCTAGGTCCGAAAACCCTAGGGTTTTGATCCCCAAATACTTCCATTTCCCTTAGGTTTGAGCAAGACCTTCCACCAAGAAGTGAAGAAGACAAGAAGACGAACAACTTCAACCGATTGGAATTTCGAGATTTGGGGGATTTGTCTCAAAGCTTTGCCCCTTGCTTGATTCTTGAGGTAGGGACACTTATTCTTTTACAATACTTGAATTCATGGATGGATTGTGGTATTTTGAGTATATAAATGCAAAATTTATGGTTTTGAACATTTGGTGTCAAACTTGAGATTTGGGGTTTTATGGTTTGTGATGTTGGGAGTTAAATTGATGAGTTTAAATGATGGATTGTGAATCCTAGGTGTAGAATCATTGGGAAAATTGGAATTAGAAGTGGTGATTTAAGAAGTTTGAATTTTTGCTAAAGATCCTCATTATTCTTGAAATCCTAGATTAATTGGTGATGATAATGTCACACCCCAACCCAGCCCCTATAAGTTTGGGCATGACTTAAGCAGAAACAGACAGAATAACTTGTGTGGTGTAACATTGGGGCCTGAACGGAAGCATTAAATTTAAAACGACATCTAGAAATATCCATTGAGCAACTATCAACAAGCCAGGACCATCTTAACATTGAACAAAACGTAGCATGCACACAAAAAGGAGGTTACAATCCAGCCCAGGTTTTAGGCATACAAAACAATAAATACATAACCCTGACCAGCGATGTGGATACCAAAAATTCATTTACAAGAAAACTGATCTATATGTAAGGGTTTCCTCCAGTGCCTGGTTATCCTTAGGCTGACAAAAATGCATGACGTGTGCTAGATCGGCTCCTCAAGCTGGTTCCTACAGAATCAAACAAAACTACAGAATGAGACAAGCTCAGTGAATAGTAGTGCGTAATATAAAATCACCATGTACGAGTATATGAATCAAAACCAAAACCGAGATAATGATTGGCCCATTTGCGGATAGCCTTTCGGCTCGGTAGCCTTACTAAGACAATGTAGCCTTATGCACAGATAGTCTTTCGACTCAGGTAGCCTTGCGGCACAGATAGTCTTTCAACTCAGGTTTCAGTTCTAGATCGACATATAAGTTATGATCTTATCTTACAGAAAATGGATACATAAATATACGTACAATGCACTATTACTCACAGTGTTGTGGTGGCGTATGAGTTCCTCCTGGAGTGTGCCCTACACACAACATAACTAATAAATTAGTATTCTTTTCCTTTAAAATCGATTCACATGCCCCCACACTTTTATAAAGTCATAATCTCTTAAAACCCATCAGAAAAGAATATTCTAATAGCACCGAAGAGTCAAACACAAAAAACTGAACAAAATGTATTTTTCTTCTTGAAAGCAGGTCCTCTGAGCGGACAAAGTGTAGTGCCGCCAAAATATCGATGGTCGATTTTACGCTCGGCGTAAGTTCTCCGCCGAGCGACAGGTAAATTTCGTAAAACTTTGGAAGGTGCATTGTCAAGCTCGAGCGGCCCTGGCCTCCGCTCGAGAGGACGACTACCCAGATTCTGGGCCCGATCTCAAGCCAAAATTCATCATTCAAACCCAATTTTCATGCAATCAAGGATGAAATTCATGCAATACTTCTACTTAACAACACCACAACATGGAGGAAAGCTTAATCATGTCAATTTAAACCAAGTTAAAGGCTTCAAGAAGCCAACACTTTCACAAATTCCATCCAATGTTCCAAATATATTCAAGTTCTACAAATTCAACAAACATAGCACATAGTAGTAACATATTGGTATGAATTAATGCTTATAGAAACAAAGATTGATGTCCAAAGTGTCAAGGCACCAAATCAATGAGAAACCCTAATGGAGCAAACATAGATTATCCATGAATCAACACAAGCATGAGATGAAATTCTTGAGAAGTTAAACTAGGAATTTGGTTACCTTAACCTCAATCTCCCAATCCCACTAATGGATGAGCTTCTTTGGTGAGTCAAATTTATTTTCCCCCAATTCTTCTCCTTCAACTCTCACGTTCCTCTCTTCCTTTCTTTCTCAATGTAAGCCCACGTTTTGATCACCAATTTTACAAGTCTTAGACATAGATATATATATAACAAGATATAAGAGCACAAAACACGAAATTCAATCGCTTTATGGTGCCGAAATAAAAATTTCACAGAAAATCCCTTTATAGCTTAAAAATCATGTAGATTCCAAATATCAAATCAATTTCTGCAAATTAAATCTCTAAGATGCTCAATTTCCATTTTAAGTAATTCAAGTGTAACAGATACGTTCTAATTCAACAGATAGAAACTCATATCTCTAAGTTCCATGCTCTTTTACTATATTTTCACATAGATTTTCACAATACCATTCAAAGACACAGAATAGGGAATTATAAAGACAGCAGAATCAGATATGAGGGTCGGGGTATTACACTCTCCCCCCCTTATTTAAGTTTGGTCCTCCAAACTTGCTTTTACCTTAGGACGAAAATAGGTACGGATATTGATTTTGCATTTCATCCTCTTTTTCCCAGGTCGCCTCAGTCCCATAGTGCTCTTGCCACTCCACTTTTACCATTGGAATTTCCCGGTTCCGTAACTGTTTCACCTGACGATCCAGAATTCGGAGCGGTTTTTCTTCATATGTTAACCTGTCGGTTAGCTCAATCTGATGATAGTCAATAATATGGGATGGATCTGGAAGGTACTCTCGGAGCATAGAAACATGAAATACATTATGAACCTGACTCAAATGTGGCGGAAGGGCGACTCGGTAAGCTACTGTCCCAACTTTCTGTAAAATCTGAAAGGGACCGACATATCGGGGTGTTAGTTTACCCTTCTTTCCAAATCTTGGGTGACCTTTCATTGGGGTGACTTTCACAAAGACATGACTGTTTTCATCAAATTCCAAATTCCTTCGTCGGTTATCTGCGTAACTCTTCTGCCTGCTTTGAGCAGTTTTCAGCCTTTCTCGAATAATCTTCACTTTCTCGGTAGTTAACTGAACGATCTCTGGCCCTAACAAAGGCCTATCTCCTACCTCAGCCCAGCACACTGGTGAGCGACACGGTCTCCCATACAGGGCTTCATAAGGTGCCATTTGAATACTCGAATGGTGGCTATTATTATACGCGAATTCAATCAATGGTAGATGAGTCTCGGCTCTCTTGAAAATCCGAACACACATTCAAGCATATCTTCTAACGTCTCAATCGTCCTTTCGGATCGTCCATCGGTTTGAGGATGGAAAGTCAGATCTTGAACTTCAATTGCACCCATTGCATTCAGAGACTCTGCCAAAACCGTGATACAAATTTTGGATCTCTGTCCGACACAATTGAAACCGACTCGTGAAGCCTTACAATTTCATCTATATAGAGCAAAGCAAGTTTGTCAGCGTTATATTGGGTCTTCACAGGCAAGAAATGGGCAGACTTGGTTAATCGGTCAACAATAACCCATATCGAATTCATACCTCGAGGCGTCCGTGGTAATCCTACTACAAAATCCATCGTTAGGTGTTCCCATTTCCACTCCGGGACTGGAAGGGGTTGTAACAACCCTGCGGGTTTCTGATGTTCTGCTTTAACTTGCTGGCACTGCAAACATTTAGATACAAACTCTGCAATCTCCCTCTTCATACTTGGCCACCAGAAATGTTGTTTCAAATCTTGGTACATTTTGGTACTTCCTGGATGTATTGAGACTCTCGAGGCATGTGCTTCTTTCATCAACTTCCGTTTAAGTTCTACCACATTAGGGACACACACTCGACTCTGAAATTTAAGCACGGAATCGGTCAAGGTAAATCCCAGTCTTGGTTTTGTCTCCATTTCACTACATATTTTCTTGAGGGCGTCGTCCTCCATTTGACGTATCTTGATCTCCTCCAGTAATGCCGGTTGAGCCATCATTGCCGCTATTGTTGCTCTTTGCCCAGGTAGTATTAAGTCAATTTCCATCTTATTCAGGTCCCCTATCAATTCTTTACTTTCTGTCAATAGACTCGCCAGTTTTCCCATATTTTTCCGACCGAAGGCGTCACTACGTGTTCGCTTGCCGATGGTAGTGAAGCGCAAATCATAGTCTTTAATAAGTTCTAGCCACGCTATGGCGCATATTCAACTCCTTTTGGGTGAAGAGGTATTTGAGGCTTTTATGATCAGTATAAATATCACAAGAAGTCCCATACAGATAATGTCGCCAAATGTTTAACGCAAAGACAACTGCTGCTAATTCGAGGTCATGTGTGGGATAATTTTTCTCATGGGGTTTAAGCTGGCGAGAGGCGTAGGCGATAACTCTTCCGTTCTGCATAAGGACACAACCCAGTCCCTTATGTGAGCGTCATCAGAATTACAAATCCTCGTTACAGATGGTAATGCAAGAATCGGCGGTAGTTAACTTCGCTTTTAATTCCTGAAAGCAAATTCTCTCGCTCATCCATTCAAACGCAATGCCCTTCTTCGTTAGGCTGTAAGTGGTACAAACAATCTTAGAAAGGTCTTGGACAAATCTCCGATAATAACCTGCTAGTCCCATAAAACTGCGCACTTCAGTTACATTAGTCGGGGTTGGCCAGTTTACTATTGCCTCAATCTTACTTGGATCAACGGAAACTCCTTCTTTAGTTATGACATGTCCCAGAAATGCCACTTCATGCAGCCAAAATTCACACTTCTTCAGTTTTGCGTACAGCTTCTTTTCTCGGAGAGTTTGGAGGATTCGACGAAGATGATTCTCATGAGCTTCTACATTCCCAGAATAAATAAGGATGTCATCTATAAAGACCACTACAAACTCATCCAGATAAGGTTTGAAAACTCGGTTCATCAGATCCATAAATGCTGCTGGTGCGTTTGTAACCCCAAAGGGCATAACCAAAAATTCATAATGACCGTAGCGGGTTCGGAAGGCTGTCTTCTCGACATCTTCGGCTTTGACTTTCAATTGATGATACCCGGACCGCAAATCAATCTTAGAGAAAACTCGCCTTTGTAATCGATCAAATAAATCATCAATTCTCTAAAAGGATACTTGTTTTTGATCGTTACTTTATTAAGCTCTCGGTAATCTATGCATAAACGAAGTGTCCCGTCTTTCTTCTTCACAAACAGGACTGGTGCACCCTAGGGAGAGACACTTGGACGAATAAACCCTTTATCCAGTAAATCTTGAAGCTGACCCTTCAATTCCTTCATTTCAGCTAATGCCATTCGATACGGAGTTTTAGAGATGGGTTGAGTTCCAGGTAACACATCAATTGTGAACTCTATTTCACGGTCCACTAACTCTCCCGGCAGTTCCTTTGGGAAGACATCCGGAAAGTCACAAACAACCGGAATCGCATCAATATTTTCATTCTCTACTGGGCCTCCCAGAACATTACACAAATACCCCCGACATCCTTTTTTAATCAATTTGTAAGCCTTAGCTGCAGAGATCACATACGGTGGTGATGTCACTTCTTGACCCTGGAAAATAGTTTCTAACTGACCCGGAGGGTGGAATTTAATTTGTTTCATTAGGCAATCTATGGTAGCCCCGTATTCTCCCAACCAATCCATCCCCAAAATAATATCAAATGAAGTCATATCAAGTGGGACTAAATTAGCATATACACAAGCATTTCCAATGAGAATTTCACAAGTAGGATAGACAGAAGTACAGATCAAGGAAGTCCCCATAGGCGATGTAACACACAACACATAGGCTAATTCTATTTCAGGTGTACCTAAGTTCTTTGCAAATTGCCTTGACACAAAAGAGTAGGTAGAGCCAGAATCAAACAAAACATAAGCAGAATGGCCATAAACTGTAAATGTACCTGACACTACTGTTGTTGCATTCTGTATATCTCCCGGAACCAACGCAAACACCCTACCTTGCTTCATGGTGTCCTTGTTATTATTTGGTTTGACAGTGGATTTGGCACTAGGAGTCGGTGTAGACCCTATTTGAACTTGTATGCCTTACTACCGGGTTGTTGATTCCTTTGTGGACAGTCCCTAATCAAATGTCCTGTTTTTCCACACCGGAAACAAGCTCCAGTCAACCGATGACAAACCCCACGATGTTTCAACCCACATTCCTGACACTCAGGAGTCGAATTCTGAGAAGTTGTACTGGTGAAGTTTCCCGAATCGCTTTTATTTGGTGTAGTGGTTGATCCCTTAGACCATTGAATATTTTGCCTCTTCCTTTCCATTCGAAATCCGAGTCTGAGTAGCCAAATTTCTTCGCGATGATGACTCGCCCAAGACATCAACGTCGTCGGTAACTTCAACACATTGATTCGATCCTGAATGGCATTCCGTAACCCTCCTCGAATTTCCGCCTTTTTGTACTGTGTCTACCATGTGAGGTGCAAACCGAAGTTAGTTCGCAACCGGGCTTCATACTACCAGCTTTTGTTTCCTTGTCTCAATGTTTCAAACTCGCCATTTTCTTGTCTCGCATACTCGAGGAAAATATTTGTCATAGAATAACACCAAGAACCTATCCCAAATCAACCCAGGATGCATTGTTCTGGTAAGCATCCACCACCTCCGTGCTTCCTCTTCAAGCGTGAAAGCAGCAAGCTGCACTTTCTGAACTTCAGTACAAGGAAAGACTTCGAATAGTTTCTCTATTCCTAGCACCCATGCCTCCGCCTTCATTGGTTCAATTCCTCCTTTGAACGAAGGTGGTTTCATCTTTTTAAACTCCCGTGTAAGTGTGATGGTACGGTCCTCAGCGTGAATATCTTGCATTACGGGTGGGGGTACTGGCGGGGGTGGTGGCTGAGGTTGTTGTTGCTGTTGCTGCTGTTGTCGTAGAGTTTCAGCCATATCTCTCATCATTCTTTCCATCCTATCCAACCGTACCGTGGTAGCATCTTCTGGCTCGTCAGCCCTTGTTCTCACCATAGTCTACAAAACAAATCATTATACCGTACACAAAGGTGTACATTAGGGTTGGCAGAAATCATATCACGTTGCTATCATTCCTACTTTCCTGTATGATGCCTACCACACTAGACATCCTAACGCTCAATGGATCAGTGTGTGAGATAGCAACTCGTGCTCTGATACCACTTGTCACACCCCAACCCAGCCCCTATAAGTTTGGGCATGACTTAAGGTAAATGCATGTAATAACTTGTGTGGTGTAACATTGGGGCCTGAACGGAAGCATTAAATTTAAAACGACATCTAGAAATATCCATTGAGCAACTATCAACAAGCCATGACCATCTTAACATTGAACAAAACGTAGCATGCACACAAAAAGGAGGTTACAATCCAGCCCAGGTTTTAGGCATACAAAACAATAAATACATAACCCTGACCAGCGATGTGGATACCAAAAATTCATTTACAAGAAAACTGATCTATATGTAAGGGTTTCCTCCAGTGCCTGGTTATCCTTAGGCTGACAAAAATGCATGACGTGTGCTAGATCGACTCCTCAAGCTGGTTCCTACAGAATCAAACAAAACTACAGAATGAGACAAGCTCAGTGAATAGTAGTGCGTAATATAAAATCACCATGTACAGTAGTATATGAATCAAAACCAAAAACCGAGATAACAGATTGGCCCATTTGCCCGGATAGCCTTTCGGCTCAGGTAGCCTTGCGGCACAATGTAGCCTTATGCACAGATAGTCTTTCGACTCGTAGCCTTGCGGCACGATAGTCTTTCGACTCGTAGCCTTATGCACGATAGTCTTTCGACTCGTTTCATTCTAGATCGACATATAAGTTATGATCTTATCTTACGTAAAATGGATACATAAATATCGCATAATGCACTATTACTCACAGTGTTGTGGTGGCGTATGAGTTCTCCCGAGTGTGCCCTACACACAACATAACTAATAAATTAGTATTCTTTTCCTTTAAAATCGATTCACATGCCCCCACACTTTTATAAAGTCATAATCTCTTAAAACCCATCAGAAAAGAATATTCTAATAGCACCGAAGAGTCAAACACAAAAAACTGAACAAAATGTATTTTTCTTGTCAAAGCAGCCTCCGCCGAGCGACAAGTAGTGCTGCCAAAATACTGGATGGTCGATTTTTACGCTCGAGCGTAAAGTTCTCCGCTCGAGCGGACAGGGTAAATTTTCAGAAAACTGCTGGAAGGTGCATTTTCAAGCTCGAGCGGCCCTGACCTCCGCTCGAGCGGACGACTACCCAGATTCAGGGCAGCCCGATCTCAAGCCAAAATTCATCATTCAAACCCAATTTTTCATGCAATCAAGGATGAAATTCATGCAATACTTCTACTTAACAACACCACAACATGGAGGAAAGCTTAATCATGTCAATTTAAACCAAGTTAAAGGCTTCAAGAAGCCAACACTTTCACAAATTCCATCCAATGTTCCAAATATATTCAAGTTCTACAAATTCAACAAACATAGCACATAGTAGTAACATATTGGTATGAATTAATGCTTATAGAAACAAAGATTGATGTCCAAAGTGTCAAGGCACCAAATCAATGAGAAACCCTAATGGAGCAAACATAGATTATCCATGAATCAACACAAGCATGAGATGAAATTCTTGAGAAGTTAAACTAGGAATTTGGTTACCTTAACCTCAATCTCCCAATCCCACTAATGGATGAGCTTCTTTGGTGAGTCAAATTTATTTTCCCCCAATTCTTCTCCTTCAACTCTCACGTTCCTCTCTTCCTTTCTTTCTCAATGTAAGCCCACGTTTTGATCACCAATTTTACAAGTCTTAGACATAGATATATATATAACAAGATATAAGAGCACAAAACACGAAATTCAATCGCTTTATGGTGCCGAAATAAAAATTTCACAGAAAATCCCTTTATAGCTTAAAAATCATGTAGATTCCAAATATCAAATCAATTTCTGCAAATTAAATCTCTAAGATGCTCAATTTCCATTTTAAGTAATTCAAGTGTAACAGATACGTTCTAATTCAACAGATAGAAACTCATATCTCTAAGTTCCATGCTCTTTTACTATATTTTCACATAGATTTTCACAATACCATTCAAAGACACAGAATAGGGAATTATAAAGACAGCAGAATCAGATATGAGGGTCGGGGTATTACAGATAAATACTGAGGTTGCCCAAATTAAACATAGAATCAAGGAATTGGTGGGTTGAATTATACGTGTACAAGTTTAATTGGATTTTTGAGATGTTTCGAAATTATGTTTAAATTTAGCGAATGAACTTTGTTATAAATGTGGAATTCATGTAATAAAGTAAAGGAAAAATTAGAGAAATAATTTAGTAAGGATCTGGATGACATGAACTCAATTGTGGGGTGTTGAAATGGGATTCAAAGATTTAGTTTGAATTCTGTTGAAGTGCAAAGTGATGTGTAATTGGAATAAAGAGAATTAATTAAGAACGAAATAAGGTTATGTGATTCGATTTCTTTGTGTATTACAAATTGTGTACGGACAACTTCAGGGGCAGACCAAGCAGCCAAACACTGTGAGTAATAGTACTTCACATGTACATTCTTTTCCGTTAACAATCATTGTTAATAATATTCTGTTATCCGCAGCAATATGGTAACACTTGGTGTAATCTATGTGAACATGGAAAGAATTGGCTTAATTTTGTATTCCGATTACGGTTCAGGATCATTGGTAATGTGATATGAGCACGCATAATAAATGTATGTGAATTATTGAGATTGTTCAGCATTACTAACGTTCTGTTATCTGTAAAATACTTCTGTTGATTGGGAGTGAACAAGAGAAGCAATAATGCTCATGTATTCCGACTTATTCTGTTTTGTTAATAATGGATGAAGAGTGGTACGAGGTAAATGATAACGTCCTTATCAAGGAGTATTATTAATATTCTGATATACATGAGACGATTATGACTAATTGTAATAGACCATGAGATGATTTGTGTATATCGTGGCTGTTGGTACCAACTTTATTGTGGTTTTCGAACCTACCGGTTGTGGTCTTCGGACCTACCTGATCTGAATATGAAAATGATTACGCTTATGCGTTCTGTTATTTCTGGGCCGGTGGCTGTTCTCTTATTTTGGGCATATGGCCATTCTGTATCTTCTGTACATACTGGGCTTAAAGCTGCTCTATTATGAAAACTAGAACTATGATTGTTTGAGATATATTTATAGAATGTAGTTAATTATATACTGCTGCAGTTATATATATATATACTTTACTGTTGAATTGAACATTATATGATTTACGTACTATTATTCACTGAGCTTGACTCACTTTATTCTATGTCTGTTTCTGTAGGCACTCAACCAGGAGGTAAACCTCAACCTGTGGTTTCCGTTACCAGTTGTCAAGCCTTGAGTATCTAAGTTCTTAGGTGTCGACCGTGCAATTATGGAGTTTTGTTAAGTTTTAATTTGTACCATAGACGTCTATTATGATGTTTCATGTGTATGTAATGTAGATGTATATGTACATAGTTATCTTCACTTACACGCCATTTGATATTTATCTCAGATACGCCTTTGTCTCGGTCCCGCATAGTAGTGATAGCTCAATGGATATTATTTTTTTTATGCTATTATAGGTTATTAAATGCTTCCGTTCAGGCCCCATAGGTTATCTACATCAGGTTTTGCGTCCGTTTCTGTAATGGTCATGCCCAAACTTTTAGGGGCGACTTTGGGGTGTGACAATTTGGGTTCGAACAGTTGTACACCTATACGGATTCTCCTGCATGATGGCAGATATGTAATTACGGTGTCTACTTAGCATTTCTCATGCATTAGGGTTCGAATAGTCGAACACCTATACGGATTCTACAGCATGATGGCAGATATGTAATTACGGTGTCTACTTACCATTTCTCATGCGTTAGGGTTCGAACACTCGAATACCTATACGGATTCTTCTGCATGATGGCAAATATGAAATTACGGTGTCTACTTACCATTTCTCATGCATTAGGGTTCGAACAGTTGTACACTTATACGGATTCCCCTGTATGATTGCAGATATGTATTTACAGTGTCTACATACCATTTCACATGCATTAGGGCTCGAACAGTTGTACACCAATACGGATTTTCCTACATGATGGCAGATATGTAATTACGGTGTTTACTTATCATTTCTCATGCATTAGGGTTCGAACTCTCGAACACCTATACGGATTCTCCTACATGTTGCAGATATGTAATTACGGTGTTTAGTTACCATTTCTCATGCATTAGGGTTCGAACACTCGAACACCTATACGTATTCTCCCGCAAGATGGCAGATATGTATTTACGGTGTCTACTTACCATTTCTCATGCATTAGGGTCCGAACAGTTGTACACCTATACGGATTCTCCTGCATTATCGCAGATATGTAATTACGGTGTTTACTAACCATTTCTTACGCATTAGGGTTCGAACACTCGAACACCTATGCAGATTCTCCTCCATGATGGCAGATATGTAATTACGATGTCTACTTACCATTTCTCATGAATTTGGGTTCGAACAGTTGTACACCTACACGGATTCTCCTGCATTATGGCAGATATGTAATTACGTTGTCCACTTACCAATTCTCATGCATTAGGGTTCGAACAGTGGTACACCTATACGGATTCTCCTGCATGATGGCAGATATGTAATTACAGTGTCTACTTTCCATTTCTGATGAATTAGGGTTCGAACAGTTTACACCTATACGGATTCCCCTGCATGATGGCAGATATGTAATTACGGTGTCTACTTATCATTTCTCATGCATTAGGGTTCGAACAGTTGTACACTTATACGGATTCTCCTACTTGATGGCAGATATGTAATTACGGTGTCTACATACCATTTCTCATGCATTAGGGCTCGAACAGTTGTACACTTATACGGATTCTCCTACTTGATGGCAGATATGTAATTACGGTGTCTACATACCATTTCTCATGCATTAGGGCTCGAACAGTTGTACACTTATACGGATTCTCCTACATGATGCAGATACGTAATTCCGGTGTTTACTTACCATTTCTCATGCATTAGGGTTCGAACACTCGAACACCTATACGGATTCTCCTGCAT
Source organism: Camellia lanceoleosa (assembly GCA_025200525.1). Classification (NCBI taxonomy): domain Eukaryota; kingdom Viridiplantae; phylum Streptophyta; class Magnoliopsida; order Ericales; family Theaceae; genus Camellia; species Camellia lanceoleosa. The sequence continues at coordinate 67,498,057 of CM045772.1, read as the reverse complement.
GATGGCAGATATGTAATTACAGTGGCTACTTACCGTTTCTCATGAATTAGGGTTCGAACTGTTGTACACATATACGGATTCTCCTGCATGATGGCAGATATATAATTACGGTGTCTACTTACCATTTCTAATGAATTAGGGTTCGAACAGTTGCACACCTACACGGAGTCACCTGCATGATGGCAGATTTGTAATTATGTTGTCTAGTTACCAATTCTCATGCATTAGGGTTCGAACAGTAGTACAACTACACGGATTCTCCAGCATGATGGCAGATATGTAATTACGGTGTCTACTTTCCATTTCTCATGAATTAGGGTTCGAACAGTTGTACACCAACACGGATTCTCCTACATGATGGCAGATATGTAATTACGTAGTCTACTTATCATTTCTCATGCATTAGGGTTCGAACAGTAGTACACCTATACGGATTCTCCTGCATGATGGCAGATATGTAATTACGATGTCTACTTTCCATTTCTCATTAATTTGGGTTCGAACAGTTGTACACCTATACGGATTCTCCTGCATGATGGCAGATATGTAATTACGGTGTCTACTTAGCATTTCTCATGCATTAGGGTTCGAATAGTCGAACACCTGTACGGATTCTCCTGCATGATGGCAGATATGCAATTACGGTGTCTACTTACCATTTCTCATGCGTTAGGGTTCGAACACTCGAACACCTATACGGATTCTCCGACAAGATGGCAGATATGTAATTACGGTGTTTACTTACCATTTCTCATGCATTAGTGTTTGAACACTCGAACACCTATACGGATTCTTCTACATGATGGCAAATATGAAATTACGGTGTCTACTTACCATTTCGCATGCATTACGGTTCGAACAGTTGTACACTTATACGCATTCTCCTACATGATTGCAGATATGTATTTACGGTGTCTACATACCATTTCACATGCATTAAGGCTCGAACAGTTGTACACCAATACGGATTCTCCTACATGATCGCAGATATATAATTACGGTGTTTACTTATCATTTCTCATGCATTAGGGTTCGAACTCTCAAACACCTATACGGATTCTCCTACATGATGCAGATATGTAATTACTGTGTTTAGTTACCATTTCTCATGCATTAGGGTTCGAACACTCGAACACCTACACGTATTCTCCTGGAAGATGGCAGATATGTATTTACGGTGTCTACTTACGATTTCTCATGCATTAGGGTCCGAACAGTTGTACACCTATATGGATTCTCCTGGATGATCGCAGATATGTAATTACGGTGTTTACTTACCATTTCTCACGCATTAGGGTTCGAACACTTGAACACCTATGCGGATTCTCCTGCATGATGGCAGATATGGAATTACGGTGTCTACTTACTGTTTCTCATGAATTAGGGTTCGAACAGTTGTACACCTATACGGATTCTCCTGCATGATGGCAGATATGTAATTACGGTGTCTACTTTCCATTTCTCATTAATTTGGGTTCGAACAGTTGTACACCTATACGGATTCTCCTGCATGATGGCAGATATGTAATTACGGTGTCTACTTACCATTTCTCATGCATTAGGGTTCGAATAGTTGAACACCTATACGGATTCTCCCGCATGGTGGCAGATATGTAATTACGGTGTCTACTTACCATTTCTCATGCGTTAGGGTTCGAACACTCGAACACGTATACGGATTCTCCGGCAAGATGGCAGATATGTAATTACGGTGTTTACTTACCATTTCTCATGCATTAGTGTTTAAACACTCGAACACCTATACGGATTCTTCTACATGATGGCAAATATGAAATTAGGGTGTCTACTTATCATTTCTCATGCATTACGGTTCGAACAGTTGTACACTTATACGGATTCCCCAGCAAGATTGCAGATATGTATTTACGTTGTCTAAATACCATTTCACACGCATTAAGGCTCGAACAGTAGTACACCAATACGGATTCTCCTACATGATGGCAGATATGTAATTACGGTGTTTACTTATCATTTCTCGTGCATTAGGGTTCGAACTCTCGAACACCTATACAGATTCTCCTACATGATGCAGATACGTAATTATGGTGTTTAGTTACCATTTCTCATGCATTGGGGTTCGAACACTCGAACACCTATACGTATTCTCCTGCAAGATGGCAGATATGTATTAGGATCCGAACAGTTGTACACCTATACGAATTCTCCTGCATCATCACAGATATGTAATTACAGTGTTTACTTACCATTTATCACGCATTAGGGTTCGAACACTCGAACACCTATGCGGATTCTCCTGCATGATGGCAAATATGTAATTACGGTGTCTACTTACCGTTTCTCATGAATTAGGGTTCGACCAGTTGTACACCTATACGGATTCTCCTGCTTGATGGCAGATATGTAATTACGGTGTCTACTTACCATTTCTCATGATTTTGGGTTCGAACAGTTGTACACCTACACGGATTCTCCTGCATGATGGCAGATACGTAATTACGTTGTCCACTTAGCACTTCTCATGCATTAGGGGTCGAACAGTAGTACACCTATACGGATTCTCCTGCATGATGGCAGATATGTAATTACGGTGTCTAGTTTCCATTTCTGATGAATTAGGGTTCGAACAGTTTACACCTATACAGATTCTCCTGCATGATGGCAGATATGTAATTACGGTGTCTACATACCATTTCTCATGCATTAGGGCTCGAACTGTTATACACTTATACGGATTCTCCTACATGATGCAGATACGTAATTACGGTGTTTACTTACCATTTCTCATGCATTAGGGTTCGAACACTCGAACACCTATACGGATTCTCCTCCATGATGGTACATATTTAATTACGGTGTCTACTTACAATTTCTTATACATTAAGGTGCGAACAGTTGTACACCTATACGGATTCTCCTGCATGAGGGTAGAGATGTAATTACGGTGTTTAATTACCATTTCTCATGCATTTGGGTTCGAACACTCGAACACCTATACGAATTCTCCTACATGATGGCAGATATGTAATTACGGTGTCTACTTACCATTTCTCATGAATTTGGGTTCGAACTGTTGTACACCTATACGGATTCTCTTGTATGATGGCAGATATGTAATCACGGTGTCTGCTTACTATTTCTCATCCATTAGGGTTTGAACAGTTGTACACCTATACAGATTTTGCTGCATGATGGCAGATATGTAATTACGGTGTTTGCTTACCATTTCACATGCCTTAGGGTTCGAACACTCGAGCACCTATACGGATTCTCCTACATGATGGCATATATGTAATTACAGTGTCTACTTACCGTTTCTCGTGAATTAAGGTTCGAACATTTGTACACCAATACGGATTCTCCTGCATGGTGGTAGATATATATTTACGGTGTCTACTTACCATTTCTCATGAATTAGTGTTCGAACAGTTGTACACCTATACGGATTCTCTTGCATGATGGTAGATATGTAATTACGTTGTCTACTTACCGTTTTCCATGCATTAGGGTTCGAACAGTAGTACACCTATACGGATTCTCCTGCATGATAGCAAATATGTAATTACGATGTCTACTTTCCATTTCTCATGAGTTAGGGTTCGAACAGTTGTACATGTACACGGATTCTTCTGCATGATGGCTGATATGTAATTACGGTGTTTGCTTACCATTTCTCATGCATTAGGGTTCGAACAGTCGAACACCTATATGGATTCTCCTGCATGATGGGAAATATGTAATTATGGTGTCCACTTACCATTTCTCATGCGTTAGGGTTCGAATACTCGGACACCTATACGAATTCTCCGGCATGATGGCAAATATGTAATTACGGTGTTTACTTACCATTTCTCATGCATTATTGTTCGAACACTTGAACACCTGTACGGATTCTCCTGCATGATGGCAGATATGAAATTACGGTGTCTACTTACCATTTCTCATGCATTAGGGTTCGAACAGTTGTACACTTATACAGATTCTCCTGCATGATGGCAGATTTGTAATTACGGTGTCTACATACCATTTCACATGCATTTGGGCTCGAACAGTTGTACACCTATACGGATTCTCCTACATGATGGCAGATATGTAATTACGGTGTTTACTTATCATTTCTCATGCATTAGGGTTCGAACTCTCGAACACCTATACGGATTCTCCTACATGATGCAGTTATGTAATTATGGTGTTTTTTTTTTTTTTTTGGTGAATAAGAAATAAATAAAACAGAAAGATTTACAAAACTACAAGGGGCATTCCCCAGGCCCTAACAAAAAAACACTAAGAACTTCGGCACAGAGACACTGAAGCCCAAAAAAAAACAAAAACAACAACCCACTAACGCAAGCCTAGGAAATTACAATTGAAAAGGGAGCATAATGGATAGCTAGATAATCGGGCTGTACAAAGGCCATATCCTATGATGGATAGGGACTTTGTACAGGTGACACATCCAGCAACCAAAGCAAGCATCATCCCAACAGCACAACCCGTCGGGATAGGTACCTGTACTAATTAAAAACATACAAAAATAACGGCCCAAATTGACCGTAGGATTAAGCCCATCCAGGCCCAAATTTCCGAAGATACTCAAAAACCTATTACACAGTATATCAAATTGTACAAAAATCCTCCTACACAGTCCGTAGGGGTAGGCGAGAAACACATTAAAACTATGTAAAAATAATAAAGAAGACAACTGATTTTCTTTCACATGTAACCGAGCAAGGCGCTTGGAGCAGCCATCGCCTCGATACACACACTGTCAACTACTACCGGAACCTGTGCAGCAAACAGCCACCACCCCTCAACACCAAGATTTAAATACTCAAGAAGCAACATCATGAGGCTGCGAAGCAGGCAATCAACACACCTCCGCACCATTACGTAGACACGAACCAACCCACCATATAAATTGCCACCACCGTAACGAAGATCATGGAGGAGAAGAAATAACAGGCACACTGTATAGGATCTCCCAACACTTGGCCCACAATAGAGCTTGACACTCCACTCCATATAGAATCTCACATCACTTGGCCCACACCTCACATGATTTCTCAAGATAACAATATAGCCAGAATATTTGAGTGCTCCATAAACCTACACAAGACATATATAATATATAATAATAAATGTTAGAACAAAACACATATACTGTCTCTCATCACTCAACCCACTATGACATAAAATATTTTGCTTGCTCACAACACTCAACCCTCCATACGACCACTGCAACTTGGATATAGGATTCATCATAACCTGATAAGTGAGAAACACCTACAAAAAAAACACCCAATTAGTGAAATCCCACAGTATATGCTCACCATCACTCAGCCCTCATTGTAGGTAAACTCACAACACTCATCCTTCTGCCATCTGCACTAGCATAGGTTTGCTGCATGATTTTGTAAGCCAGGTTCCATTTCTCCAAAAACCAATTATCACCTGCAGAAGATTTGATATTGTCCATAGAAAGAAGCCTACCCCTCACCATTTGGATAATAGAGTTAGTAACAACCTCTTCAGGTTTGTGGACCTTACTAAAGATTCTACTATTTCTCTCCATCCAAATGTGGTAGACAGTGCAAAGAAAAGACAACTTCAGAATCATCATTTTCAAGGAAACACCACTGGTAGATCTAGTAGCAAACTCAACAGTATCTAACCAAGGCAAAGAGGGCCAATTAGCATTACACTTGGCAAGCATGTCGCCCCACACCCTAGAAGAGAAAACACACCTAAAAAAGAGATGAGAGTGATTCTCCTCAGGGGCTTGACAGAAGGGGCAGCAAGGATTAGGAACAAGACCAAAAGCTTGAAGTCTATCACCAGTGTTGAGTCTCTCATTAATAGCCAACCAAACAACGAAACTGACCCTAGGAATTAAAGGGGGCCTCCATATAAGTTTGGACCAAGAGACTTTGGGCCCCTTATCCCTCTAACAGTCCCAAGCAGACTGGATAGAGAAAGTGCCATCAGCAGTCAAATTCCACACCGGACTGTCAGAAGAGCCAGAGGAAGGTAAGCGAGATGAAGGAGTGGAAGAGATCCACTCCTTAATCTCCCAAGAGTTAGGAATAGGCCATGCATTAGGGTTCGAACACTCGAACACCAATACGGATTCTCCTGCATGATGGCAGATATGTAATTACATTGTCTACTTACCACTTCTCATGCATTAGGGTTCGAACAGTAGTACACCGATACGGATTCTCCTGCATGATGGCAGATATATAATTACGGTGTCCACTTTCCATTTCTCATGAATTAGGGTTCGAATAGTTTACACCTATACGATTTTTCTTGCACGATGGCAGATAAGTAATTACGGTGTCTACTTATCATTTCTCATGCATTAGGGTTCGAACAGTTGTACACTTATATGAATTCTCCTGCATGATGGCAGATATGTAATTATGGTGTCTACATACCATTTCTCATGCATTAGGGCTCGAACAGTTGTACACTTATACGGATTCTCCTACCTGATGCAGATATGTAATTACGGTATTTGCTTACCATTTCTCATGCATTGGGGTTCGAACACTCGAACACCTATACGGATTCTTCTCCATGATGGTAGATATGTAATTACGGTGTCTACTTACCATTTCTCATGCATTAAGGTCCGAACAGTTGTACACCTATACGGATTCTCCTATATGAGTGCAGATATGTAATTACGGTTTTTACTTACCATTTCTCATGCATTAGGGTTCGAACACTCGAACACCTATACGAATTTTCCTGCATGATGGCAGATATGTAATTACGGTGTCTACTTACCATTTCTCATGAATTTGGGTTTGAACTGCTGTACACCTATACGGATTCTCCTGTATGATGGCAGATATGTAATTACGGTGTCTGCTTACCATTTCTCATGCATTAGGGTTCGAACAGTTGTACACCTATACAGATTCTTCTGCATGATGGCAGATATGTAATTACGATGTTTGCTTAGCATTTCACATGCATTATGGTTCGAACACTTGAGCACCTATACGGATGCTCCTACATGATGGCAGATATGTAATTACGGTGTCTACTTACCATTTCTCATGCATTAGGGTTCGAAAAGTTGTACACCAATACGGATTCTCCTGCATGATGGCAGATATGTAATTACGGTGTCTACTTTCCATTTCTCATGCATTAGGGTACGAACACTACAACACCTATATGGATTCTCCTACATGATGGCAAATATGTAATTACGGTTTCTACTTACCGTTTCTCACGAATTAGGGTTCGAACAGTTGTACACCAATACGGATTCTCCTGCGTGATGGATGATATATAATTACGGTGTCTACTTACCATTTCTCATGAATTACGGTTCGAACAGTTGTACACCTATACGGATTCTCTTGCATGATGGCAGATATGTAATTACGTTGTCTACTTACCATTTCTCATGGATTTGGATTCGAACAGTAGTACACCTATACGGATTCTCCTACATGATGGCAGATATGTAATTACGGTGTCTATTTTCCATTTCTCATGAATTAGGGTTCGAACAGTTGTACACCTACACGGATTCTCCTACATGATGGCAGCTACGTAATTACGTTGTCTACTTTCCATTTCTCATGCATTAGGGTTCGATCACTCGAACACCTATACGGATTCACCAGGATGATGGCAGATATGTAATTACGGTGTCTACTTACCATTTCTCATGCATTAGGGTTCGAACACTCGAACACCTATATAGATTTCCCTGCATGATGGTAGATATGTAATTACGGTGTTTGCTTACCGTTACTCATGCATTAGGGTCCGAACAGTTGTACACCTATACGAATTCTCCTGCATGATGGCAGATATGTAATTACGGTGTTTACTTACCATTTCTCATGCATTAGGGTTCGAACACTCAAACACCTATACGGATTCTCCTGCACGATAGCAGATATGTAATTACGGTGTCTACTTATTGTTTCTCATGAATTAGGGTTCGAACAGTTATACACCTATAACGATTCTCCTGCCTGACGGCAGATATGTAATTACGGTGTCTACTTACCATTTCTCATGAATTAGGGTTCGAACAGTTGTACACCTACACGGATTCTCCTGCATAATGGCAGATACGTAATTACGTTGTCTGCTTACCATTTCTTATGCAGTAGGGTTCGAACAGTAGTACACCTATACGGACTCTCCTACATGATGGTAGATATGTAATTACAGTGTCTACTTTCTATTTCTCATGAATTAGGGTTCGAACAATTGTACACCTATACCGATTCTCCCGCATGGTGGCAGATATGTAATTACGGTGTCTACTTACCATTTCTCATGCATTATGGTTCGAACAGTAGTACACCTATACAGATTCTCCTGCATGATGACAGATATGTAATTACGGTGTTTACTTACCATTTCTCATGCATTAGGGTTCGAACACTTCAACACTTATACGGATTCACCTGCATGACGGCAGATATGTAATTACGGTGTCTACTTACCATTTCTCATGAATAGGGGTTCGAACAGTTGTACACCTATACGGATTCTCCTGCATGATGGTAGATATATAATTATGGTGTCTACTTTCTATTTCTCATGAATTAGGGTTCGAACAGTTGCACACCTATACGGATTCTCCTGCATGATGGCAGATATGTAATTACAATGTCTACTTACCATTTCTCATGCAGTAAGGTTCGAACAGTAGTACACCTATACGGATTCTCCTGCATGATGGCAGATATGTAATTACGGTGTTTACTTACCATTTCTCATGCATTGGGGTTCGAACACTCGAACACCTATATGGATTCGTCTCCACGATGGCAGATATGAAATTACGGTGTCTACTTACCATTTCTCAAGCATTACGGTTCGAACACTCGAACACCTATACGGATTCTCCGGCATGATGGCAGATATGTAATTACGGTGTCTACTTACCATTTCGTATCACTTAGGGTTCGAACAGTTGTACACGTAGACGGATTCTCCTCCATGATGGTAGATATGTAATTACGGTGTCTACTTACCATTTCTCATGCATTAGGGCATGAACAGTTGTACACCTATACGGATTCTCTGCCATGAGGGCAGATATGTAATTACGGTGTTTACTTACCATTTCTCATGAATTAGGGTTCGAACACTCAAACACCTATACGAATTCTCCTACATGATGACAGATATGTAATTATGGTGTTTGCTTACCATTTCATATGCATTAGGGTTCGAACACTCGAGCACCTATACGGATTCTCCTGCATGATGGCAGATATGTAATTACGGTGTCCACTTACCATTTCTCATGCACTAGGGTTCGAACAGTTTTACACGTATACGGATTCTCCTGCTTGATGGCAGATATGTAATTACGGTGTTTACTTACCATTTCTCATGCATTAGGGTTCGAACACTCGAACACCTAAAAGGATTCTCCTACATGATGGCAGATTTGTAATTACGGTATCTACTTACCATTTCTAATGCATTAGCGTTCGAACAGTTTTACACCCGTACGGATTCTGCTGCATGATGGTAGATACGTAATTACGGTGTTTACTTACCATTTCTCATGCATTGGGGTTCGAACACCTCAACACCTATACGGATTCACCTACATGACGGCAGATATGTAAATACGGTGTCTACTTTCCATTTCTCATGAATTAGGGTTCGAACAGTTGTATACCAATACGATTCTCCTGCATGATGGCAGCAATGTAATTACGGGATCTACTTACCATTTCTCGTGGATTAGGGTTCGAACTGTTGTACACCTATACGGATTCTCCTACATGATGGCAGAGATATAATTATGGTGTTTACTTACCATTTCTCATGCATTAGGGTTCGAACACTCGAACACCTATACGGATTCTCTTGCATGATGGCAGATATGTAATTACGGTGTTTTCTTACCATTTCTCAGGCATTAGGATTCGAACACATGAATACATATACGGATTCTCCTGCATGATGGCAGATATGTAATTACGTTGTCTACTTACCATTTCTCATGCATTAGGGTTCGAACAGTTGTACACTTATACGGATTCTCCTGCATAATGGCAGATATGTAATTACGGTGTTTACTTACCATTTCTCATGCATTAGGGCTCGAACAGTTGTACACCTATACGGATTTTGCTGCAAGAGGGCAGATATTTAATTACGGTGTTTACTTACCATTTCTCATGCATTAGGGTTCGAACACTCGAACGCCAATACGGATTCTCCTGCATGATGGCAGATATGTAATTACAGTGTTTACTTAGCATTTCTCATGCATTAGGGTCCGAACTGTTGTAGACCTGTACGGATGCTCCTGCATCATGGCAGATATGTAATTACGGTGTTTACTTACCATTTCTCATGCATTAGGGTTCGAACACTCGAACACCTATACGGATTCTCATGCATGATGGCAGATATGTAATTACGGTGTCTACTTACTGTTTCTTATTAATTAGGGTTCGAACAGTTGCACACCTATACAGATTCTCCTGCATGATGACAGATATGTAATTACGTCGTCTACTTACCATTTCTCATGCATTAGGGTTTGAACAGTAGTACACCTATACGGATTCTCCTTCATGATGGCAGATATGTAGTTGTGGTGTCTACTTACCATTTCTCATGCATTGGGGTTCAAACAGTTGTACACCTATACGGATTCTCCTGCGTGATGGCAGATATGTAATTACGGTGTTTACTTACCATAGCTCATGTATTAGGGTTCTAACACTCGAACACCTATACGGATTCTCCTGCATGATGGCAGATATGTAATTACGGTGTCTACACTACGCCAAAACAGGGCATTAACGGTGGTTTTTTTAACGGCGGTAACGAAAAATGCTGTTAAAGGTACTATTAACGATGGTAACGAAAATCGCCGTTAATACCGCCGTTAATGTATCATTAACGGCGGTTTCGTTACCGCCATTAAAAAAACTGTCACTAAAAGTGTCTTTAACGGCGGTAATGAAATCCACTTTTAACGGCGGTAACGAAACCGCCGTTAATGCTACTTGCGGTAACAAAACCGCCGCTAATGCAACCATTACCGCCGTTAATAGCGGTCTTTACGGCGAGCTCGGTGAAAAACGCGTGCTCCGGCGAAACTCCGGCAAGTTCCGGCGAAACCATCTACAATAAAGTAAAAGTAATGTTTAAATATTTTTTTAAGGAATATATTTCATGAAGAGTGGCTGTGGCAGATTGGTTGGTGTGGGTGGATGAGAGATCTCGGGTTCAAAACTTGGGGAGTGCAAGAAAAAAAAATTATTTTTGAAAAATTTGAACCTATTTACGGCGGTAAAAAATCGTCGTTTTTGGTCTTATATTACCGCCGTTTTTGGTCGACTTTTAACGACGGTAATTTGCCATTTTACGACGGTTTCACTTTTTCCGACACTCGCATAAATGGCGGTAACGAAACCGCCGTTAATATCGCCATTAAAGGCTTTAACGACGGTTTTACAGCCTTTAACGGCGGTAAAAAACTGCCACTAAAGTCCAATTTTGGCGTAGTGCTACTTACCATTTCTCATGCATTAGGGTTCGAACAGTTTTACACCCGTACGGATTCTCTTGCATGATGGTAGATACGTAATTACGGTGTTTACTTACCATTTCTCACGCATTGGGGTTCGAACACATCAACACTTATATGGATTCACCTGCATGACGGCAGATATGTAATTACGGTGTCTACTTATCATTTCTCATCAATAAGGGTTCGAACAGTTGTACACCAATACAATTCTCCTGCATGATGGCAGCTATGTAATTATGGGATCTACTTACCATTTCTCGTACGTTAGGTTTCGAACAGTTGTACACCTATACGGATTCTCTTGCATGATGGCAGAGATATAATTATGGTGTTTACTTACCATTTCTCATGCATTAGGTTTCGAACACTCGAACACCTATACAGATTCTCTTGCGTGATGGCAGATATGGAATTACGGTGTTTTCTTACCATTTCTCATGCATTAGGATTCAAACACACGAACACCTACACGGATTCTCCTACATGATGACAGATATGTAATTACGGTGTCTACTTACCATTTCTCATACATTAGGGTTCGAACAGTTGTACACTTATACGGATTCTCCTGCATAGTCGCAGATATGTAATTACGGTGTTTACTTACCATTTCACATGCATTAAGGCTCGAACAGTTGTACACCTACACGGATTCTGCTGCTTGTGGGCAGATATGTAATTACGGTGTTTACTTACCATTTCTCATGCATTAGGCTTCGAACAATCGAACACCAATACGGATTCTCCTGCATGATGGCAGATATGTAATTACAGTGTTTACTTACCATTTCTCATGCATTAGGGTCCGAACAGTTGTACACCTGTACGGATTCTCCTGCATGATGGAAGATATGTAATTACGGTGTTTACTTACCATTTCTCATGCATTAGGGTTCGAACACTCGAACACCTATACGGATTCTCCTGCATGATGGCAGATATGTAATTACGGTGTCTACTTACCGTTTCTCATGAATTAGGGTTCGAACAGTTGCACACCTATACGGATTCTCCTACCTGATGGCAGATATGTAATTACGGTGTCTACTTACCATTTCTTATGAATTAGGGTTCGAACAGTTGTACACCTACACGGATTCTCCTGCATGATGACAGAAATGTAATTACGTTGTCTACTTACCATTTCTCATGCATTAGGATTCGAACAGTAGTACACCTATACGGATTCTCCTGCATGATAGCAGATATTTAATTACGGTGTCTACTTTCCATTTCTCCTGAATTAGGGTTCAAAAAGTTGTACACCTATACAGATTCCCGTGCATGATGGCAAATATGTAATTAGGGGGTCTACTTACCATTTCTCATGCATTAGGGTTCGAACAGTAGTACACCTATACGGATTCTCGTTCATGATGGCGGATATGTAATTATGGTCTTTACTTACCATTTCTCATGCATTAGGGTTCGAACACTCGAACAACTATACGGATTCACCTACATGATGGCAGATACGTAATTACGGTGTCTACTTACCATTTCTCATGCATTAGGGTTCGAACAGTAGTACACCTATACGGATTCTCCTGCATGATAGCAGATATGTAATTACGGTGTCTACTTTCCATTTCTCCTGAATTAGGGTTCAAAAAGTTGTACACCTATACAGATTCCCGTGCATGATGGCAGATATGTAATTAGGGGGTCTACTTACCATTTCTCATGCATTAGGGTTCGAACAGTAGTACACCTATACGGATTCTCCTGCATGATGGCAGATATGTAATTACGGTTTTTACTTACCATTTCTCATGCATTAGGGTTCGAACACTCGAACACCTATACGGATTCAGCTGCATGATCGCAGATACGTAATCACGGTGTCTACTTACCATTTCTTGTGCATTAGGGTTCGAACACTCAACACCTATACAGATTTGCCTGCATGATGGCAGATTTGAAATTACGGTGTCTACTTACAATTTCTCTTGCATTAGGGTTCGAACAGCTATACACTTATACGGATTCTCCTACATGATGGCAGATATTTAATTACGGTGTCTACTTATCATTTCTCATGCATTAGGGTTCGAAAAGTTGTACACCAATACGGATTCTCCTGCATGATGGCAGATATGTAATTACGTTGTCTACTTTCCATTTCCCATGCATTAGGGTACGAACACTAGAACACCTAGAGGGATTCTCCTACATGATCGTAAATATGTAATTACGGTTTCTACTTACCGTTTCTCACGAATTAGGGTTCGAACAGTTGTACACCAATACGGATTCTTCGGCAAGAGGGCAGATATGTAATTACGGTGTTTGCTTACCATTTGTCATGCATTAGGGTTCAAACACTCAAACACCTGCACGAATTCTCCTGCATTATGGCAGATACGTAATTACGGTGTCTACTTACCATTTCTCATGAATTAGGGTCCGAATTGTTGTACACCTATACGGATTCTCATTCATGATGGCAGATATGTAATTGCGGTGTTTGCTTACCATTTCTCATGTATTAGGGTTCGAACAGTTGTACACCTATACAGATTCTCCTGCATGATGGCAGATATGTAATTACGGTGTTTGCTTACCGTTTCACATGTATTAGGGTTCGAACACTCGAGCACCTATACGGATTCTCCTGCATGATGGCAGATATGTAATTACGGTGTCTAGTTACCATTTCTCATGCATTAGGGTTCGAACATTTGTACACCTATACGGATTCTCCTGCGTGATGGCAGATATGAAATTACGGTGTTTACTTACCATTTCTCATGCATTAGGGTTCGTACACTCGAACACTTATACGATTCTCCTGCATGATGGCAGATATGTAATTACGGTGTCTACTTACCATTTCTCATGCATTAGGGTTCGAACCGTTTTACACCCATACAGATTCTCTTGCATGATGGTAGATACGTAATTACGGTGTTTACTTACCATTTCTCATGCATTGGGGTTCGAACACCTCAACACTTATACGTATTCACCAGCATGACGGCAGATGTGTAATTACGGTGTCTACTTACCATTTCTCATGAATAAGGGTTCGAACAATTGTACACCAATACAATTCTCCTACATGATGGCAGCTATGTAATTACGGGATCTACTTACCATTTCTCATGCATTACGGTTCGAACAGTTGTACACCTATACGGATTCTCCTGCATGATGGCAAAGATATAATTATGGTGTTTACTTACCATTTCTGATGCATTAGGTTTTGAACACTCGAACACCTATACGGATTCTCTTGCATGATGGCAGATATGTAATTACGGTGTTTTCTCACCATTTCCCATGCGTTAGGATTTTCACACACGAACACCTACACGGATTCTCCTGCGTGATGGCAGATATGTAATTACGGTGTCTACTTACCATTTCTCACGCATTAGGGTTCGAACAGTTGTACACTTATACGGATTTTCCTGCATAGTCGCAGATATGTAATTACGGTGTTTACTTACCATTTCTCAGGCATTAAGACTCGAACAGTTGTACACCTACACGGATTCTGCTACATGAGGGCTGATATGTAATTACGGTGTTTACTTACCATTTCTCATACATTAGGGTTCGAACACTCGAACACCAATACGAATTCTCCTGCATGATGGCAGATATGTAATTACAGTGTTTACTTACCATTTCTCATGCATTAGGGTCCGAATAGTTGTACACCTGTACGGATTCTCCTGCATGATGGCAGATATGTAATTACGGTGTTTAATTACCATTTTTCATGCATTAGGGTTCGAACACTCGAACACCTATACGGATTCTCCTGCAAGATGGCAGATATGTAATTACGGTGTCTACTTACCGTTTCTCATGAATTAGGATTCGAACAGTTGCACACCTATACGGATTCTCCTGCCTGGTGGCAGATATGTAATTACGTTGTCTACTTACCATTTCTCATGAATTAGGGTTCGAACAGTTGTACACCTACACGGATTCTCCTGCGTGATGACAAATATGTAATTACGTTGTCTACTTACCATTTCTCAAGCATTAGGGTTCGAACAGTAGTACACCTATACGGATTCTCCTACATTATGGCAGATATGTAATTACGTTGTCTACTTTCCATTTCTCATGAATTAGGGTTCGATCAGTTGTACACCTATACGGATTCTGATGCATGATGGCAAATTTGTAATTAGGGGGTCTACTTATCATTTCTCATGCATTAGGGTTCGAACAGTAGTACACCTATACGGATTCTCCTGCATGATGGCAGACATGTAATAACGGTGTTTACTTACCATTTCTCACGCATTAGGATTCGAACACTCAAACACCTATACGAATTCACCTGCATGATGGCAGATACGTAATTACGGTGTCTACTTACTATTTCTCATGCATTAGTGTTCGAACACTCGAACACCTATGCAGATTCTTCTCTATGATGGTAGATATGTAGTTACGGTGTTTACTTACCATTTCTCATGCATTAGGGTTCGAACACTCGAACACCTATACGGATTCTCCTGCATGATGGCAGATTTGTAATTACGGTGTCTACTTACCGTTTCCCATGAATTAGTGTTCGAACAGTTGCACACCTATACGGATTCTCCTGCCTGATGGCAGATATGTAATTACGGTGTCTACTTACCATTTCTTATGAATTAGGGTTCGAACAGTTGTACACCCACACGGATTCTCCTGCATGATGACAGATATGTAATTACGTTGTCTACTTAACATTTCTTATGCATTAGGGTTCGAACGGTAGTACACCTACACGGATTCTCCTGCATGATGGCAGATATGTAATTACGGTGTCTACTTTCCATTTCACCTGAATTAGGGTTCAAAAAGTTGTACACCTATACAGATTCCCGTGCATGATGGCAGATATGTAATTAGGGGGTCTACTTACCATTTCTCATGCATTAGGGTTCGAACAGCTGTACACTTACTCGGATTCTCCTGCATGATGGCAGATATGTAATTACGGTGTCTACTTACCATTTCTCATGCATTAGGCCACGAACAGTTGTATACTTATACGGATTCTCCTACATGATGCAGATATGTAATTAAGGTGTTTACCTACCATTTCTCATGCATTAGGGTTCGAACACTCGAACACCTATACGGATTCAGCTGCATGATCGCAGATACGTAATAACGGTGTCTACTTACCATTTCTCGTGCATTAGGGTTCGAACACTCAACACCTATACGGATTTGCCTGCATGATGGCAGATTTGAAATTACGGTGTCTACTTACAATTTCTCTTGCATTAGGGTTCGACCAGCTGTACACTTATACGGATTCTCTTGCATGATGGTAGATATTTAATTACGGTGTCTACTTACCATTTCTCATGCATTAGGGTCCGAATAGTTGTACACTTGTACGGATTCTCCTGCATGATGGCAGATATGTAATTACGGTGTTTACTTACCATTTCTCATGCATTAGGGTTCGAACACTCGAACACCTATACGGATTGTCCTGCATAATGGCAGATATGTAATTACGGTGTCTACTTACCGTTTCTCATAAATTAGGGTTCGAACAGTTGCACACCTATACGGATTCTCCTGCCTGATGGCAGATATGTAATTACGTTGTCTACTTACCATTTCTCATGAATTAGGGTTCGAACAGTTGTACACCTACACGGATTCTCCTACATGATGACAGATATGTAATTACGTTGTCTACTTACCATTTCTCAAGCATTAGGGTTCGAACAGTAGTACACCTATACGGATTCTCCTGCATTATGGCAGATATGTAATTACGTTGTCTACTTTCCATTTCTCATGAATTAGGGTTCGATCAGTTGTACACCTATACGGATTCTCGTGCATGATGGCATATTTGTAATTAGGGGGTCTACTTATCATTTCTCATGCATTAGGGTTCGAACAGTAGTACACCTATACGGATTCTCCTGCCTGATGGCAGATATGTAATAACGGTGTTTACTTACCATTTCTCACGCATTGGGGTTCGAACACTCAAACACCTATACGAATTCACCTGCATGATGGCAGATACGTAATTACGGTGTCTACTTACCATTTCTCATGCATTAGTGTTCGAACACTCGAACAGCTATACAGATTCTCCTCCATGATGGTAGATATGTAATTATGGTGTTTACTTACCATTTCTCATGCATTAGGGTATGAACAGTTGTACACCTATACGGATTCTCCGGCATGAGGGCAGATATGTAATTTCGGTGTTTAGTTACCATTTGTCATGCATTAGGGTTCGAACACACAAACACCTATACAAATTCTCCTGTATGATGGCAGATATGTAATTACGGTGTCTACTTACCATTTCTCATGAATTAGGGTTCGAACTGTTGTACACCTATACGGATTCTCCTTCATGATGGCAGATATGTAATTGCAGTGTCCGCTTACCATTTCTCATGCATTAGGGTTCGAATAGTTGTACACCATTACAGATTCTACTGCATGATGGCAGATATGTAATTACGGTGTTTCGTTACCATTTCACATGCATTAGGGTTCGAACACTCGAGCACCTATACGGATTCTCCTGCATGATGGCAGATATGTAATTACGGTCTCTACTTACCATTTCTCATGCATTAGGGTTCGAATAGTCGAACACCCGTACGGATTCTCCTGCGTGATGGTAGATACGTAATTACGGTGTTTACTTACCATTTCTCATGCATTGGGGTTCGAAAACTTCAACACTTATACGGATTCCCCTGCATGACGGCAGATATGTAATTACCGTGTCTACTTACCATTTCTCATGAATAAGGGTTCGAATAGTTGTACACCAATACAATTCTCGTGCACGATGGCAGCTATGTAATTGGGGGATCTACTTACCATTTGTCGTGCCTTGGGGTTCGAACAGTTGTACACCTATACGGATTCTCCTGCATGATGGCAGAGATATAATTATGGTCTTTACTTACAATTTCTCATGCATTAGGGTTCGATCACTCGAACAACTATACGGATTCTCTTGCATGATGGCAAATATGTAATGACGGTGTCTACTTACCGTTTCTCATGAATTTGGGTTCGAACAGTTGAACATCTATACGGATTCTCCTGCCTGATGGCAGATATGTAATTACGTTGTCTACTTACCGTTTCTTAGGAATTAGGGTTCGAACAGTTGTACACCTGCATGGATTCTCCTGCGTGAAGACAGATATGTAATTACGTTGTCTACTTACCATTTCTCATGCATTAGGGTTCGAACACTCGAACATCTATACAGATTCTCCTCCATGATGGTAGATATGTAATTACGGTGTTTACTTACCATTTCTCATGCATTAGGGTATGAACAGTTGTACACCTATACGAATCCTCCGGCATGAGGGCAGATATGTAATTACGGTGTTTAATTATCATTTGTCATGCATTAGGGTTCGAACACACAAACACCTATACGAATTCTCCTGCATGATGGCAGATATGTAATTACGGTGTCTACTTACCATTTCTCATGAATTAGGGTTCGAACTGTTGCACACCTATACGGATTCTCCTTCATGATGGCAGATATGTAATTGCAGTGTCCGCTTACCATGTCTCATGCATTAGGGTTCGAACGGTTGAACACCTATACAGATTCTTCTGCATGATGGCAGATATGTAATTACGGTGTTTGTTTACCATTTCACATCCATTAGGGTTCGAACACTCGAGCACCTATACGAATTCTTCTGCATGATGGCAGATATGTAATTACAGTGTCTACTTACCATTTCTCATGCATTAGGGTTCGAACAGTTGTACACCTATATGGATTCTCCTGCGTGATGGCAGATATGTAATTACGGGATTTACTTACCATTTCTTAGGCATTAGGGTTCGAACACTCGAACACCTATACGTATTCTCCCGCATGATGGCAGATATGTAATTACCGTGTCTACTTACCATTTCACATGCGTTAGGGTTCGAACAGTTTTACACCCGTACGGATTCTCCTCCATGATGGTATATACGTAATTACGGTGTTTACTTACCATTTCTCATGCATTGGGGTTCGAACACTTCAACACTTTTACGGATTCACCTGGATGACGGCAGATATGTAATTACGGTGTCTACTTACCATTTCTCATGAATAAGGGTTCGAACAGTTGTACACCAATACAATTCTCGTGCACGATGACAGCTATGTAATTACGGGATCTACTTACCATTTGTCGTGCCTTGGGGTTCGAACAGTTGTACACCTATACGGATTCTCCTGTATGATGGCAGAGATATAATTATGGTCTTTACTTACAATTTCTCATGCATTAGGGTTCGATCACTCGAACAACTATACGGATTCTCTTACATGATGGCAGATATGTAATTATGGTGTCTACTTACCGTTTCTCATGAATTTGGGTTCGAACAGTTGAACATCTATACGGATTCTCCTGCCTGATGGCAGATATGTAATTACGCTGTCTACTTACCGTTTCTTACGAATTAGGGTTCGAGCAGTTGTACACCTGCACGGATTCTCCTGCGTGAAGACAGATATGTAATTACGTTGTCTACTTACCATTTCTCATGCATTAAGGTTCAAACACTCGAACATCTATACAGATTCTCCTCCATGATGGTAGATATGTAATTACGGTGTTTAGTTACCATTTCTCATGCATTAGGGTATGAACAGTTGTACACCTATACGAATTCTCCGGCATGAGGGCAGATATGTAATTACGGTGTTTAGTTATCATTTGTCATGCATTAGGGTTCGAACACACAAACGCCTATACGAATTCTCCTGCATGATGGCAGATATGTAATTACGGTGTCTACTTACCATTTCTCATGAATTAGGGTTCGAACTGTTGCACACCTATACGGATTCTCCTTCATGATGGCAGATATGTAATTGCAGTGTCCGCTTACCATGTCTCATGCATTAGGGTTCGAACGGTTGTACACCTATACAGATTCTTCTGCATGATGGCAGATATGTAATTACGGTGTTTGTTTACCATTTCACATGCATTAGGGTTCGAACACTCGAGTACCTATACGAATTCTTCTGCATGATGGCAGATATGTAATTACAGTGTCTACTTACCATTTCTCATGCATTAGGGTTCGACCAGTTGTACACCTATACGGATTCTCCTGCGTGATGGCAGATATGTAATTACGGGGTTTACTTACCATTTCTTATGCATTAGGGTTCGAACACTCGAACACCTATACGTATTCTCCCGCATGATGGCAGATATGTAATTACAGTGTCTACTAACCATTTCACATACATTAGGGTTCGAACAGTTTTACACCCGTACGGATTCTCCTGCATGATGGTATATACGTAATTACGGTGTTTACTTACCATTTCTCATGCATTGGGGTTCAAACACTTCAAGACTTTTACGGATTCACCTGCATGACGGCAGATATGTAATTACGGTGTCTACTTACCATTTCTCACGAATAAGGGTTCGAACAGTTGTACACCAATACAATTCTCGTGCATGATGGCAGCTATGTAATTACGGGATCTACTTACCATTTCTCGTGCCTTAGGGTTCGAACAGTTGTACACCTATACGAATTCTCCTGCATGATGGCAGAGATATAATTATGGTCTTTACTTACCATTTCTCATGCATTAGGGTTCGAACACTCGAACACCTATACGGATTCTCTTGCATGATGGCAGATGTGTAATTACGGTAATTTCTTACCATTTCTCATGCATTAGGATTCAAACACACGAACACCTATACGGATTCTCCTGCATGATGGCAGATATGTAATTACGGTGTCTACTTACCATTTCTCATGCATTGGGGTTCGAACAGTTGTACACTTATACGGATTCTCCTGCATAATGGCAGATATATAATTACGGTGTTTACTTATCATTTCTCATGCATTAAGGCTCGAACAGTTGTACACCTACACGGATTCTGCTGCATGAGGGCTGATATGTAATTACGGTGTTTACTTACCATTTCTCATGCATTAGGGTTCAAACACTCGAACACCTATACGGATTCTCCTACATGATGGCAGATATGTAATTACGGTGTTTACTTTCCATTTCTCATGCATTAGGGTTCGAATACTCGAACACGTATACGGATTCTCCTCCATGATGGTAGATATATAATTACGGTGTCTACTTACCATTTCTCATGCATTAGCGTATGAACAGTTGTATACCTATACGGATTCTCCGGCATTAGGGCAGATATGTAATTACGGTGTTTACTTATCATTTCTCATGCATTAGGGTTCGAACACTCAAACACCTATACGAATTCTCCTACATGATGGCAGATATGTAATTACAGTGTCTACTTACCATTTCTCACGAGTTAGGGTTCGAACTGTTGTACACCTATACGAATTCTCCTTCATGATGGCATATATGTAATTGCGGTGTCCGCTTACCATTTCTCATGCATTAGGATTCGAACAGTTGTACACCAATACAGATTCTACTGCATGATGGCAGATATGTAATTACGGTATTTGCTTACCATTTCACATGCATTAGGGTTCGAACACTCGAGCACCTATACGGATTCTCCTGCATGATGGCAGATATGTAATTACGGTGTCTACTTACCATTTCTCATGCATTAGGGTTCGAACAGTTGTACACCTATACGGATTCTCCTGCGTGATGGCAGATATGTAATTACGGTGTTTACTTACCATTTCTCATGCATTAGGGTTCAAACACTCGAACACCCATACGGATTCTCCTGCATGATGGCAGATATGTAATTACGGTGTCTACTTACCATTTCTCATGGATTAGGGTTCGAACAGTTTTACACCCGTACGGATTCTCCTGCATGATGGTAGATACGTAATTACGGTGTTTACTTGCCATTTCTCATGCATTGGGGTTCGAACACTTCAACACTTATACGGATTCACCTGCATGACGCCACATATGTAATTACGAAGTCTACTTACCATTTCTCATGAATAAGGGTTCGAACAGTTGTACACCAATACAATTCTCGTGCATGATGGCAGCTATGTAATTACGGGATCTACTTACCATTTCTCGTGCCTTAGGGTTCGAACAGTTGTACACCTATACGGATTCTCCTGCATGATGGCAGAGATATAATTATGGTCTTTACTTACCATTTCTCATGCATTAGGGTTCGAACACTCGAACACCTATATGGATTCTCTTGCATGATGGCAGATATGTAATTACGGTGTTTTCTTACCATTTCACATGCATTAGGATTTGAACACACGAACACCTATACGGATTCTCTTGCATGATGGCAGATATGTAATTACGGTGTCTACTTACCATTTCTCATGCATTAGGGTTCGTACATTTGTACACTTATACGGATTCTCCTACATAATGGCAGATATGTAATTACGGTGTTTACTTACCATTTCTCATGCATTAAGGCTCGAACAGTTGTACACCTACACGAATTCTGCTGTATGAGGGCAGATATGTAATTACAGTGTTTACTTACCATTTCTCATGCATTAGGTTTCGAACACTCGAACACCTATACGGATTCTCCTGCATGATGGCAGATATGTAATTACGGTGTCTACTTACCATTTCTCATGCATTAGGGTATGAACAGTTGTACACCTATACGGATTCTCCGGCAGGAGGGCAGATATGTAATTACGGTGTTTAGTTACCATTTGTCATGCATTAGGGTTCGAACACACAAACACCTATACGAATTCTCCTGCATGATGGCAGATATGTAATTACGGTGTCTACTTACCATTTCTCATGAATTAGGGTTCGAAATGTTGTACACCTATACGGATTCTCCTTCATGATGGCAGATATGTAATTGCAGTGTTCGCTTACCATTTCTCAGGCATTAGGGTTCGAACAGTTGTACACCTATACAGATTCTACTGCATGAAGGCAGATATGTAATTACGGTGTTTGCTTACCATTTCACATGCATTAGGGTTCGAACACTCGAGCACCTAATACGGATTCTCCTGCATGATGGCAGATATGTAATTACGGTGTCTACTTACCATTTCTCATGCATTAGGATTCGAACAGTTGTACACCTATACGGATTCTCCGGCATGAGGGCAGATATGTAATTACGGTGTTTAGTTATCATTTGTCATGCATTAGGGTTCGAACACACAAATACCTATACGAATTCTCCTGCATGATGGCAGATATGTAATTACGGTGTCTCCTTACCATTTCTCATGAATTAGGGTTCGAACTGTTGTACAAATTTACGGATTCTCCTTCATGATGGCAGATATGTAATTGTAGTGTCTGCTTACCATTTCTCATGCATTATGGTTCGAACAGTTGTACACCTGTACGGATTCTACTACACGATGGCAGATATGTAATTACGGTGTTGGCTTACCATTTCACATGCATTAGGGTTCGAACACTCGAGTACCTGTACGGATTCTCCTGCATGATGGCAGATATGTAATTACGGTGTCTACTTACCATTTCTCATGCATTAGGGTTCGAACAGTTGTACACCTATACGGATTCTCCTGCGTGATGGCTGATATGTAATTACGGTGTGTACTTACCATTTCTCATGCATTAGGGTTCGAACACTCGAACACCTATACGGATTCTCCTGCATGACGGCAGATATGTAATTACGGTGTCTACTTACCATTTCTCATGCATTAGGGTTCGAACAGTTTTACACCCGTACGGATTCTCCTCTATGATGGTAGATACGTAATTACGGTGTTTACTTACCATTTCTCATGCATTGGGCTTCGAACACTTCAACACTTATACGGATTCACCTGCATGACGGTAGATATGTAATTACGGTGTCTACTTACCATTTCTCATGAATAAGGGTTCGAACAGTTGTACACCAATACAATTCTCCTGCATGATGCCAGCTATGTAATTACGGGATCTACTTACCATTTCTCGTGCATTAGGGTTCGAACAGTTGTACACATATACGGATTCTCCTGCATGATGGCAGAGATATAATTATGGTCTTTACTTACCATTTCTCATGCATTAGGGTTCGAACACTCGAACAGCTATACGGATTCTCTTGCATGATGGCAGATATGTAATTACGGTGTTTTCTTACCATTTCTCATGCATTAGGATTCGAACACACGAACACCTATACGGATTCTCCTGCATGATGGCAGATATGTAATTACGGTGTCTACTTACCATTTCTCATGCATTAGGGTTCGAACAGTTGTACACTTATACGGATTCTCCTGCATAATGGCAGATATGTAATTACGGTGTTTACTTACCATTTCTCATGCATTAAGGCTCGAACAGTTGTACACCTACACGGATTCTGCTGCATGAGGGCAGATATGTAATTACGGTGTTTACTTACCATTTCTCATGCATTAGTGTTCGAACACACGAACACCTATATGGATTCTCCTGCATGATGGCAGATATGTAATTACGGTGTTTACTTTCCATTTCTCATGCATTAGGGTCCGAACAGTTGTACACCTGTACGGATTCTCCTACATGATGGCAGATATGTAATTACGGTGTTTACCTACCATTTCTCACGCATTAGGGTTCGAACACTCGAACACCTATACGGATTCTCCTGCAAGATGGCAGATATGTAATTACGGTGTCTACTTATCGTTTCTCATGAATTGGGGTTCGAACAGTTGCACACCTATACGGATTCTCCTGCCTGATAGCAGATATGTAATTACGGTGTCTACTTACCATTTCTCCTGAATTAGGGTTCGAACAGTTGTACGCCTATACGGATTCTCCTGCGTGATGACAGATATGTAATGACGTTGTCTACTAATCATTTCTCATGCATTAGGGTTCGAACAGTAGTACACCTATACGGATTCTTCTGCATGATGGCAGATATGTAATTACGGTGTCTACTTTCCATTTCTCATGAATTAGGGTTCGAACAGTTGTACACCTATACGGATTCTCGTGCATGTTGGCAGATATGTAATTAGGGGGTCTACTTACCATTTCTCATGCATTAGGGTTCGAACAGTAGTACACCTATACGGATTCTCCTGCATGATGGCAGATATGTAATTACGGTTTTCACTTACCATTTCTCATGCATTAGGGTTCGAACACTCGAACACCTATACGGATTCACCTGCATGATGGCAGATACGTAATTACGGTGTCTACTTACCATTTCTCATGCATTAGGGTTCGAACACGCGAACACCAATACGGATTCGCCTGCATGATGGCAGATTTGAAATTACGGTGTCTTGTTACAATTTCTCATGCATTAGGGTTCAAACAGCTGTACACTTAGACGGATTCTCCTGCATTATGGCGGATATGTAATTACGGTGTCTACTTACCATTTCTCATGCATTAGGGCACGAACAGTTGTACACTTATACGGATTCTCCTACGTCTGGCAGATATGTAATTACGGTGTTTACTTACCATTTCTCATGCATTAGGGTTCGAATACTCGAACACGTATACGGATTCTCCTCCATGATGGTAGATATGTAATTACGGTGTCTACTTACCATTTCTCATGCATTAGCGTATGAACAGTTGTATACCTATACGGATTCTCCGGCATTAGGGCAGATATGTAATTACGGTGTTTACTTATCATTTCTCATGCATTAGGGTTCGAACACTCAAACACCTATACGAATTCTCCTACATGATGGCAGATATGTAATTACAGTGTCTACTTACCATTTCTCACGAGTTAGGGTTCGAACTGTTGTACACCTATACGAATTCTCCTTCATGATGGCAGATATGTAATTGCGGTGTCTGCTTACCATTTTTCACGCATTAGGGTTCGAACAGCTGTACACCTATACAGATTCTCCTGCATGATGGCAGATATGTAATTACGATGTTTGGTTACCATTTCACATGCATTCGGGTTCGAACACTCAAGCACCTATACGGATTCTCCTGCATGATGGCAGATATGTAATTATGGTGTCTACTTACCATTTCTCATGGATTAGGGTTCGAACAGTTGCACACCTATACGGACTCTCCTGCGTGATGGCAGATATGTAATTACGGTGTTTACTTACCATTTCTCATGCATTAGAGTTCTAACACTCGAACACGTATACGAATTCTCCAGCATGATGGCAGATATGTAATGACGGTGTTTACTTCCCGTTACTCGTGAATTAGGGTTCGAACAGTTAAACACCTATACAGGTTCTCCTGCATGATGGCAGATATATAATTACCATGTCTACTTACCATTTCTCATGAATTAGGGTTCAAACAGTTGTACACCTACACGGATTCTCCTGCACGATGGCAGATATGTAATTACGGTGTCTACTTACCATTTCTTATGCATTAGGGTTCGAACAGTTGTACACTTATACGGATTCTCCTGCATAATGGCAGATATGTAATTACGGTGTTTACTTACCATTTCTCATGCATTAAGGCTCGAACAGTTGTACACCTACACGGATTCTGCTGCATGAGGGCAGATATGTAATTACGGTGTTTACTTACCATTTCTCATGCATTAGGGTTCAAACACTCGTACACCTATACGGATTCTCCTACATGATGGCAGATATGTAATTACGGTGTTTACTTTCCATTTCTCATGCATTAGGGTCCGAACAGTTGTACACCTGTACGGATTCTCCTACATGATGGCAGATATGTAATTACGGTGTTTACCTACCATTTCTCACGCATTAGGGTTCGAACACTCGAACTCCTATACGGATTCTCCTACAAGATGGCAGATATGTAATTACGGTGTCTACTTATCGTTTCTCATGAATTGGGGTTCGAACAGTTGCACACCTATACGGATTCTCCTGCCTGATAGCAGATATGTAATTACGGTGTCTACTTACCATTTCTCCTGAATTAGGGTTCGAACGATTTATGCGCCTATACGGATTCTCCTGCGTGATGACAGATATGTAATGACGTTGTCTACTAATCATTTCTCATGCATTAGGGTTCGAACAGTAGTACACCTATACGGATTCTTCTGCATGATGGCAGATATGTAATTACGGTGTCTACTTTCCATTTCTCATGAATTAGGGTTCGAACAGTTGTACACCTATACGGATTCTCGTGCATGTTGGCAGATATGTAATTAGGGGGTCTACTTACCATTTCTCATGCATTAGGGTTCGAACAATAGTACACCTATACGGATTCTCCTGCATGATGGCAGATATGTAATTACGGTTTTCACTTACCATTTCTCATGCATTAGGGTTCGAACACTCGAACACCTATACGGATTCACCTGCATGATGGCAGATACGTAATTACGGTGTCTACTTACCATTTCTCATGCATTAGGGTTCGAACACGCGAACACCAATACGGATTCGCCTGCATGATGGCAGATTTGAAATTACGGTGTCTTGTTACAATTTCTCATGCATTAGGGTTCAAACAGCTGTACACTTAGACGGATTCTCCTGCATTATGGCAGATATGTATTTACGGTGTCTACTTACCATTTCTCATGCATTAGGGCACGAACTGTTGTACACTTATACGGATTCTCCTACGTCTGGCAGATATGTAATTACGGTGTTTACTTACCATTTCTCATGCATTAGGGTTCGAATACTCGAACACGTATACGGATTCTCCTCCGTGATGGTAGATATGTAATTACGGTGTCTACTTACCATTTCTCATGCATTAGCGTATGAACAGTTGTATACCTATACGGATTCTCCGGCATTAGGGCAGATATGTAATTACGGTGTTTACTTATCATTTCTCATGCATTAGGGTTCGAACACTCAAACACCTATACGAATTCTCCTACATGATGGCAGATATGTAATTACAGTGTCTACTTACCATTTCTCACGAGTTAGGGTTCGAACTGTTGTACACCTATACGAATTCTCCTTCATGATGGCAGATATGTAATTGCGGTGTCTGCTTACCATTTTTCACGCATTAGGGTTCGAACAGCTGTACACCTATACAGATTCTCCTGCATGATGGCAGATATGTAATTACGATGTTTGGTTACCATTTCACATGCATTCGGGTTCGAACACTCAAGCACCTATACGGATTCTCCTGCATGATGGCAGATATGTAATTATGGTGTCTACTTACCATTTCTCATGGATTAGGGTTCGAACAGTTGCACACCTATACGGACTCTCCTGCGTGATGGCAGATATGTAATTACGGTGTTTACTTACCATTTCTCATGCATTAGGGTTCTAACACTCGAACACGTATACGAATTCTCCAGCACGATGGCAGATATGTAATGACGGTGTTTACTTCCCGTTACTCGTGAATTAGGGTTCGAACAGTTGAACACCTATACGGGTTCTCCTGCATGATGGCAGATATATAATTACGATGTCTACTTACCATTTCTCATGAATTAGGGTTCAAACAGTTGTACACCTACACGGATTCTCCTGCATGATGGCAGATATGTAATTACGGTGTCTACTTACCATTTCTCATGCATTTGGGTTCGAACAGTTGTACACTTATACGGATTCTCCTACATAATGGCAAATATGTAATTACGGTGTTTACTTACCATTTCTCATGCATTATGCATTAATTCAAATTGTACACCTACGGATTCTCATTGCATAATGGCAGATATGTAATTACGGTGTTTACTTACCATTTCTCATGCATTAAGGTTCGAACAGTTGTACACCTACACGGATTCTGCTGCATGATGGCAGATATGTAATTACGGTGTTTACTTTCCATTTCTCATGCATTAGGGTCCGAACAATTGTACACCTGTACGGATTCTCCTACATGATGGCAGATATGTAATTACGGTGTTTACCTACCATTTCTCACGCATTAGGGTTCGAACACTCGAACACCTATACGGATTCTCCTGCAAGATGGCAGATATGTAATTACGGTGTCTACTTATCGTTTCTCATGAATTGGGGTTCGAACAGTTGCACACCTATACGGATTCTCCTGCCTGATAGCAGATATGTAATTACGGTGTCTACTTACCATTTCTCTTGAATTAGGGTTCGAACAGTTGTACGCCTATACGGATTCTCCTGCGTGATGACAGATATGTAATGACGTTGTCTACTAATCATTTCTCATGCATTAGGGTTCGAACAGTAGTACACCTATACGGATTTTTCTGCATGATGGCAGATATGTAATTACGGTGTCTATTTTCCTTTTCTCATGAATTAGGGTTCGAACAGTTGTACACCTATACAGATTCTCGTGCATGATGGCAGATTTGTAATTAGGGCGTCTACTTACCATTTCCCATGCGTTAGGGTTCGAACAGTAGTACACCTATACGGATTCTCCTGCATGATGGCAGATATGTAATTACGGTTTTTACTTACCATTTCTCATGCATTAGGGTTCGAACACTCGAACACCTATACGGATTCACCTGCATGATGGCAGATACGTAATTACGGTGTCTACTTACCATTTCTCATGCATTAGGGTTCGAACACTCGAACACCAATACGGATTCGCCTGCATGATGGCAGATTTGAAATTACGGTGTCTAGTTACAATTTCTCATGCATTAGGGTTCAAACTGCTGTACACTTATACGGATTCTCCTGCATGATGGCAGATATGTAATTACGGTGTCTACTTACCATTTCTCATGCATTAGGGCACGAACAGTTGTACACTTATACGGATTCTCCTACGTCTGGCAGATATGTAATTACGGTGTTTACTTACCATTTCTCATGCATTAGGGTTCGAATACTCGAACACCTATACGGATTCTCCTCCATGATGGTAGATATGTAATTACGGTGTCTACTTACCATTTCTCATGCATTAGGGTATGAACAGTTGTATACCTATACGGATTCTCCGGCATGAGGGCAGATATGTAATTACGGTGTTTACTTATCATTTCTCATGCATTAGGGTTCGAACACTCAAACACCGATACGAATTCTCCTACATGATGGCAGATATGTAATTACAGTGTCTACTTACCATTTCTCACGAGTT
Source organism: Camellia lanceoleosa (assembly GCA_025200525.1). Lineage (NCBI taxonomy): Eukaryota > Viridiplantae > Streptophyta > Magnoliopsida > Ericales > Theaceae > Camellia > Camellia lanceoleosa. The sequence goes on along the minus strand of CM045772.1, from coordinate 67,467,584 downwards.
AGGGTTCGAACTTTTGTACACCTATACGGATTCTCCTTCATGATGGCAGATATGTAATTGCGGTGTCTGCTTACCATTTTTCACGCATTAGGGGTCGAACAGCTGTACACCTATACAGATTCTCCTGCATGATGGCAGATATGTAATTACGATGTTTGGTTACCATTTCACATGCATTCGGGTTCGAACACTCAAGCATCTATACGGATTCTCCTACATGATGGCAGATATGTAATTATGGTCTCTACTTACTATTTCTCATGGATTAGGGTTCGAACAGTTGCACACCTATACGGACTCTCCTGCGTGATGGCAGATATGTAATTACGGTGTTTACTTACCATTTCTCATGCATTAGGGTTCGAACACTCGAACACGTATACGAATTCTCCAGCATGATGGCAGATATGTAATGACGGTGTTTACTTACCGTTACTCGTGAATTAGGGTTCGAACAGTTGAACACCTATACGGGTTCTCCTGCATGATGGCAGATATATAATTACGATGTCTACTTACCATTTCTCATGAATTAGGGTTCAAACAGTTGTACACCTACACGGATTCTCCTGCTTGATGGCAGATATGTAATTACGTTGTCTACTTACCATTTCTCATGCATTAGGGTTCGAACAGTAGTACACCTATACGGTTCTCCTGCATGATGGCAGATATGTAATTACGGTGTCTACTTTCCATTTCTCATGAATCAGGGTTCGAACACTTGTACACCTACACGGATTCTCTTGGATGATGGCAGATATGTAATTGCGTTGTCTACTAACCATTTCTCATGCATTGGGGTTTGAACAGTAGTACACCTATACGGATTCTCCGGCATGATGCCAGATATGTAATTACGATGTCGACTTTCCATTTCTCATGCATTTGGGTTCGAACAGTTGTACACCTGTACGGATTCTCCTGTGTGATGGCAGATATGTAATTACGGTGTTTACATACCATTTCTCATGCATGAACACTCGAACACCTATACGGATTCTCCTGCATGATGGCAGATATGTAATTACGGTGTCTACTTACCGTTTCTTATGCATTACGGTTCGAACAGTTTTACAGCCGTACGGATTATCCTGTATGATGGTAGATACATAATTACGGTGTTTACTTACCATTTCTCATGCATTGGGGTTCGAACACTTCAGCACTTATACGGATTCACCTGCATGACAGCAGATATTTAATTACGGAGTCTACTTACCATTTCTCATGAATAAGGGTTCAAACAGTTGCACACCAATACAATTCTCCTGCATCATGGCAGCTATGTAATTACGGGATCTACTTACCATTTCTTGTGTATTGGGGTTCGAACAGTTGTACACCTATACGGATTCTCCTGCATGATGGCAGAGATATAATTATGGTCTTTACTTACCATTTCTCATGCATTAGGGTTCGAACACTCGAACAACTATACGGATTCTCTTGCATGATGGCAGATATGTAATTACGGTGTATTCTTCCCATTTCTCATGCATTATGATTCGAACACACGAACACCTATACGGATTCTCCTGCATGATGGCAGATATGTAATTACGGTGTCTAATTACCATTTCTCATGCATTAGGGTTCGAACAGTTGTACACTTATACGGATTCTCCTGCATAATGGCAGATATGTAATTACGGTGTTTACTTACCATTTCTCATGCGTTAAGGCTCGAACAGTTGTACACCTACACGGATTCTGATGCATGAGGGCAGATATGTAATTACGGTGTTTACTTACCATTTCTCATGCATTAGGGTTCGAACACTCGAACACCTATACGGATTCTCCTGCATGATGGCAGATATGTAATTACAGTGTTTACTTTCCATTTCTCATGCATTAGGGTCCGAACAGTTGTACACCTGTACGGATTCTCCTACATGATGGCAGATATGTAATTACGGTGTTTACGTACCATTTCTCACGCATTAGGGTTCGAACACTCGAACACCTATACGGATTCTCCTGCAAGATGGCAGATATGTAATTACGGTGTCTACTTATCGTTTCTCATGAATTGGGGTTCGAACAGTTGCACACCTATACGGATTCTCCTACCTGATAGCAGATATGTAATTACGGTGTCTACTTACCATTTCTCCTGAATTAGGGTTCGAACAGTTGTACGCCTATACGGATTCTCCTGCGTGATGACAGATATGTAATGACGTTGTCTACTAATCATTTCTCATGCATTAGGGTTTGAACAGTAGTACACCTATACGGATTTTTCTGCATGATGGCAGATATGTAATTACGGTGTCTACTTTCCATTTCTCATGAATTAGGGTTCGAACAGTTGTACACCTATACAGATTCTCGTGCATGATGGCAGATATGTAATTAGGGCGTCTACTTACCATTTCCCATGCATTAGGGTTCGAACAGTAGTACACCTATACGGATTCTCCTGCATGATGGCAGATATGTAATTACGGTTTTTACTTACCATTTCTCATGCATTAGGGTTCGAACACTCGAACAACTATACGGATTCACCTACATGATGGCAGATACGTAATTACGGTGTCTACTTACCATTTCTCATGCATTAGGGTTCGAACACTCGAACACCTATACGGATTCGCCAACATGATGGCAGATTTGAAATTACGGTGTTACTTACAATTTCTCATGCATTAGGGTTCGAACAGCTGTACACTTACTCGGATTCTCCTGCATGATGGCAGATATGTAATTACGGTGTCTACTTACCATTTCTCATGCATTAGGCCACGAACAGTTGTACACTTATACGGATTCTCCTACGTCTGGCAGATATGTAATTACGGTGTTTACTTACCATTTCTCATGCATTAGCGTTCGAATACTCGAACACGTATACGGATTCTCCTCCATGATGATAGATATGTAATTACGGTGTCTACTTACCATTTCTCATGCATTAGCGTATGAACAGTTGTATACCTATACGGATTCTCCGGCATTAGGGCAGATATGTAATTACGGTGTTTACTTATCATTTCTCATGCATTAGGGTTCGAACACTCAAACACCTATACGAATTCTTCTACATGATGGCAGATATGTAATTACAGTGTCTACTTACCATTTCTCACGAGTTAGGGTTCGAACTGTTGTACACCTATACGGATTCTCCTTCATGATGGCAGATATGTAATTGCGGTGTCTGCTTACCATTTTTCACGCATTAGGGGTCGAACAGCTGTACACCTATACAGATTCTCCTGCATGATGGCAGATATGTAATTACGATGTTTGGTTACCATTTCACATGCATTCGGGTTCGAACACTCAAGCACCTATACGGATTCTCCTGCATGATGGCAGATATGTAATTATGGTCTCTACTTACTATTTCTCATGGATTAGGGTTCGAACAGTTGCACACCTATACGGACTCTCCTGCGTGATGGCAGATATGTAATTACGGTGTTTACTTACCATTTCTCATGCATTAGGGTTCGAACACTCGAACACGTATACGAATTCTCCAGCATGATGGCAGATATGTAATGACGGTGTTTACTTACCGTTACTCGTGAATTAGGGTTCGAACAGTTGAACACCTATACGGGTTCTCCTGCATGATGGCAGATATATAATTACGATGTCTACTTACCATTTCTCATGAATTAGGGTTCAAACAGTTGTACACCTACACGGATTCTCCTGCTTGATGGCAGATATGTAATTGCGTTGTCTACTTACCATTTCTCATGCATTAGGGTTCGAACAGTAGTACACCTATACGGTTCTCCTGCATGATGGCAGATATGTAATTACGGTGTCTACTTTCCTTTTCTCATGAATCAGGGTTCGAACACTTGTACACCTACACGGATTCTCTTGGATGATGGCAGATATGTAATTGCGTTGTCTACTAACCATTTCTCATGCATTGGGGTTTGAACAGTAGTACACCTATACGGATTCTCCGGCATGATGCCAGATATGTAATTACGATGTCGACTTTCCATTTCTCATGCATTTGGGTTCTCGAACAGCTTGTAATGTACGGATTCTCCTGCGTGATGGCAGATATGTAATTACGGTGTTTACATACCATTTCTCATGCATGAACACTCGAACACCTATACGGATTCTCCTGCATGATAGCAGATATGTAATTACGGTGTCTACTTACCGTTTCTTATGCATTAGGGTTCGAACAGTTTTACAGCCGTACGGATTATCCTGTATGATGGTAGATACATAATTACGGTGTTTACTTACCATTTCTCATGCATTGGGGTTCGAACAGTTCAACACTTATACGGATTCACCTGCATGACAGCAGATATTTAATTACGGAGTCTACTTACCATTTCTCATGAATAAGGGTTCGAACAGTTGCACACCAATACAATTCTCCTGCATCATGGCAGCTATGTAATTACGGGATCTACTTACCATTTCTTGTGCATTGGGGTTCGAACAGTTGTACACCTATATGGATTCTCCTGCATGATGGCAGAGATATAATTATGGTCTTTACTTACCATTTCTCATGCATTAGGGTTCGAACACTCGAACAACTATACGGATTCTCTTGCATGATGGCAGATATGTAATTACGGTGTATTCTTCCCATTTCTCATGCATTAGGATTCGAACACACGAACACCTATACGGATTCTCCTGCATGATGGCAGATATGTAATTACGGTGTCTAATTACCATTTCTCATGCATTAGGGTTCGAACAGTTGTACACTTATACGGATTCTCCTGCATAATGGCAGATATGTAATTACGGTGTTTACTTACCATTTCTCATGCATTAAGGCTAGAACAGTTGTACACCTTCACGGATTCTGATGCATGAGGGCAGATATGTAATTACGGTGTTTACTTACCATTTCTCATGCATTAGGGTTCGAACACTCGAACACCTATACGGATTCTCTTGCATGATGGCAGATATGTAATTACAGTGTTTACTTACCATTTCTCATGCATTAGGGTCCGAACAGTTGTACACCTGTACGGATTCTCCTGCATGATGGCAGATATGTAATTACGGTGTTTACCTGCCAGTAGACACCCCATTTTTGACCGTCCTCAAGACTTGGACGTCACCATTTGAACACTTGGTGATTATCCGTGTTCGTGTTCGTTTGGAGTTCCCGGAGTTCTCGGCTACGCGCCTTGCCTCAGGGCCACCGAACTTGACTGTTTTGTGTCTGGTTTGCACCAAACACTTGTGCTTTGCCTTGGAGGGGTAGGGAATGCCTTGTGAGGCATCCCCACACACCACCGGCACTAGCTAGAGGCCACCGTCTGGTTGGTGTTGCCACCGGCACTATATTGTGCCGGTCGGCAGTAAATATTGTCAAGATGACACTCTTTGCCGGCCGGCTACTATTCAGTTGCTTTTTGAGATATTTTTAAGCAGCTGTCTACCACTTTCTTCCCCTCCATACACGTGTATGGAGGGATGAGCCTCTTGTTTGCTTGGTTGCTAAGCTTACAAGATGGTCTCCTCTATAAGAGAAGGCCTTGTCTTCTTGGCTAGGGGTTAGCCATTTTTGAGAGACTAAAAACCAGAGCTCACATATCTCTCTCTCTCTATATTTTCCATCTCTCTCATCCTTGTGTGTGTTGTTCTAAGCCTAAAAGGTGTGTTTTACCTTACTTTTGCACCATTACACACACCATTACACCTTAGCTGGAGATTGCGAGACTTAGAGGGTTGTTTGTTGAAGTTTTGGACTGACTTTGATCACTAGAGAGTGGCTGGACCATCTGTTCTTCAAAGGATCTTCAAGGGTAAACTCTTTACTTTAGTTTCCCCATTCTTGCAACTAGTTTCTACCCCTCTTGCTTTGTGTTTTGAGCTTTGTTTATAACTGAAAAAAATCTTGTTTTTACTTGCTCTTGAACCTTCATTAAGGTCATTTTGTGGTTTGAGTAAAGACTCACCCTCTTAGGCTTTGCTTTGGCCATTTTAGCCCCTTTTCTTGAGGCTTTGTTTACTTGGTGTTTTTGGTCTTCTCACCACTGAAAACCAGTGGATTTTCAGTGGTGAGGAGGGTGTCTTGAAGTCTCATATAGGGGAGGGACACCCCTCTCCCCTTTGTCCCTTGTTTGCCTTTGTTTTTTGACCTAAAGAATAGCATGCATGCTTGGTTGGTTTTGGCTTCATTTCAGAGCATATTTGTGGTTCTTATGATATGTTATGCCTCTGTTTTGGGTCGGATTTGTAGCCCTTAGCATGTCTCTCATACTTGCTTTGAAATGCTCTCTTATGCTTAAAAGTATGTCATGCATCTAGGCCATGTTCTTTGCATATTTTAGCATAATTCCATGAGGGCATTAGCATCATATTGATATGTGTAAGGGCTGTTAGCCACTATTTTTACCGTGTTTGGCATGTTTGGTGTCGTTATCTTGCTTGTTGGCTTGCAAGCCTTGGGTATGTGAGTCCCTAGCATGTTTAGCCTACCTCGATCTTATGGTTTGGCAGCATTTTAGATCACATTTCAGTCCCTATTCCATGCCTATATGTCTCCATCTATCACCTCCTCCATGTCTTGAAGTGTTGGTCTCTTATGCTTTAAAGAGGGTATTGTGCATGCTCGCATGATTAATGCATTTTGGGGGTGCCATGTCAAGGTTTGTGGGTGTATTTTTGCATGATGGAACTCTGTTTTTCCTTAAATAATTCATGCCATGATTGGTCTTAGTAGTGGTGGAAGGATGCTCCCTTTTTGTGCCCTAATCTTAGGCCATTTTGACTTGCATGTTTGCATGAGTATTGGTCACCATCTTGGGCATGTTTTGCCACTGTTTTGGGAAGATTTGAAGGCTGCCCCATTCTAATTAAATCCACCATTGCATGCTTGCTTCATGGTGGTTGCTTAATTGATTCATTAAGTGTTACTACATGCCACTCCCATTGCCTTAAGTGTCCATGTTTGCATTACACCTTGCATTTTACATGCCTAGTATTGCACACTTAATATCATGTTGCATTGCATTTGGTAGGCCTTGCATTTTTGCATTATTGTTGCATTGTTGAGCCTTGTTGCATACATGCATTCCATGTCTTGGTTTGGGGTGTCAAACCAAGTGTAAGGGTTGAAAGAAGTTCACACTACAAGTGGTGCAACTTATTTCAATTCTTGGTCACCAAGGCTCTTGACCAACACATGATAAGGCCTTGGTTTCATTTATGTGTTTGCATGCATTTTTACATTAAAATGCAAACTTAGTTCCTTAGGCTATCATGCACCAAGATGCATAATTGATGGCCCAAGAACCTAGGGTCATGCTCCCTTGAGTCCCAAACATGATAGGGAAGCATTGGCCATGCTTACATGTGCCTAAAATTTCATGCCATGCACTGCTGGTCTGCTGTTGCTGTCAAAACTGTCTTCTGCAGGAATTATTTGCCGACCGGCAGTATAGAGTGCTGACCGGCACTGTATTTACTGCCGACAAGCTCCTTAGCAGCCGATGGATATTTTACACGGCCGGTGGACATTCTATTCAGCCGGTGATGATCTTCGATGTCTGCGCATGTTCGAGATTTTGGCGCTTTCTAGAAAGCGGCGAAAAGCAGAGCCAACAGTGGCATGGTGCGGACTTTCCGGGCAAGGCGGGCTCAAGCATACATCATTCACGCATCCCGAGGCAGGGGTTGGGGCCACCTTTCCTTTTTGCATTTATTTGTTAAATAGTTAGGAATTTTGTAATAATTAATTTATTTATTATTCAGACTGTAATATTTATTCGGTCCCTCCGTGTGAGGGCATAATTGTAATAAGTGTGGGTGAGTGTTGTGCATGTCTTCCAACCCCCACTTCTTTCTTCCCTTTTATTTACCTGCTTATGATGGTAGATTAGGGCACGTTTATTTTAGCATACCTTATGCTATGCATGCGTGCATCCATGCATTTGTTAACATGCACCGGGCTCGGTACATCATACAAACTGCATTGTATTTTCAATTCCAAATTGAATACGTGTTACTCGTGCATTTCACATGCCATGTTTAGGATAGTCGAGCCTACTCTAAGTCGCATCTTGCATGTGTTGCATTAGCCACTTAACATGAACTAGGTCATGCATGTTTGCTAACTAGTTTCTTGTTTTGGTACGGAGTACGATGTAAGTATTTACGCTTTAGCATACCACATGCGTGTGAATGTTGCCATGACAGTATGCTTACCATGCGGCTAAATGCTTATGTGAGATAAAACTGTTTGAATGCCTGTGGGTGGAGGTTGGATTGCTTGAGTTGGGAAAACTCATTGAAATCCGTGTTTTAGCCTACTTGCGAGTAGCAAATTCCAAAGCATTTTCAAAACAAACGGATATGCAATGTATGTTTCCAAATTAGGCAATCTAGTCTATACTTGTTTGCTGCGCGCATAACATAGTAATTCTAGGCTAATAATTGGAATAAGAGCATGGAATGTTTTCAAAATGGGATATCACGGTTAGTAGAGGCCGGTCTTCGGACCGGGCGAAAGGGGGTGCTCATAGCTGACCTTCCCCGATCGTACCCAAGCTCCCGAGCCAAGGCCACTTTGGTGATGACGGACACGTGGCCTTCAGCACCGAGTCAGGGTTTCCTAAATTTCCCTTTTTAAAATATTTAGGTGGCGACTCTGTAATCTGGCAAAGCAGTCCATGTTTGGCACTACTTTTCAAAATCTGTTTTTCTTCAAAACGATTTGCCAGAGTTGGACTCTTTGGTTCAAGATTTAGAACCGCAACACAAAAAAGGGAGTCCGAACTGTAGCATGGAGGCCCGCCCCCGCGGGACCTGTTACAGTTTCTGGCGACTCTGCTGGGGAGTTTAGAGAGCTTGACTCGAACTCGTGATATCCTGTTTTGACTACACTTATGTGCTTCTTTGCATTGCATGTGCATTGGTGCGCCTAGGACACCGTGTTGGCCATCTGCTATTCCTGAGCGGTTTGCCGGAGGCTTGTCTTGTCAAGGCATGTCCATAAGGCTGACCGGTTGCGGGCTCTGCCAGTATGGGAACACAAACCTCGGTTTTTACCAGGGCACCCTTTTTGACCATTCGACCTAGTGCATATTCGGATCCATAGTAACCATTCCAAACTAGGACAAGTTGCTTACCCGATATAGGTTGTTTGAAACCGCTGCGTGCGTAGTGAAGCCCTAGCTCCTGACAAAATAGGACAGGGAAACCCTACCCCAACATAGGGGTGTATTGGCTCTCTTTTACTTGCTATGTGCTTTTAGAGTGTATCTCTACAGGGAATGCGCACATTAGTTTGCAAGTTTTGATATCCGGCCTGAGGGCACCAGTAACAGTATTTTGGGGAATCAGTTATCCGTGGGTACAAGATTCAGACTTGGGGGCAATAATTCAGAAACAGAGATCAGTATTTGAGGAACAGTGTATCGAATTCAGCGTGTTATCCAAACCGTGTGTTGTATGTTTATTTTATGCCGTTGTGCTGTCCAATTGTCTGTTTATTTATATGCTTTATTTATCTTTTTATTAGGTAGTCGAGCACAATTGCTATCGACCCGATAGATATCCCCCAAGCACCCTGGGTCAGAGGCCGTCGACTCCTTCGATCTGAGGATCTGATAGACGGACAACCAGTGTACTACTCACTACCCCCGGTTACTAGACGGAGGTCAGTTAGGCAGAGGACATTAGTACAGCAGTCAGTTCGGAGGGCTTTATCTACCCCACCCGTGTTCAGTAGGGATCGGGATTCTGTGTCACCAACAGAGAGAGAATATACACCAGTAATCCGACCAGAGCAGGATATCATGGCTAGTTTGGAGGAGATGGTGCGCCACCTTCAAGAAAGCATGAAAGCGATGCAGCAAGATGCCGTCATCATGCGAAATCGCCGCAACAGCAGCCACGATTATGAGGAACAGCAGAGACAATTGCGAGCTAGAGCAAAGAAACCGAGCATCTGCCCGATCAAGTTCCTCCCCCACCAGGAGTCCCTAATGTCGGGGAGACAACCAATGTTCAGACTGATACAGAGCTGCCCACAGGACCTCCCCTACCTCCAACCCTACCAGAAATCCAACCTCAGCTATCAAAAACGCCCACCAACCTACCGGACTCTCCCTTTGAGTTCGAGACTGATCCCACTGCACTAAAGTTGAGCAAGCTTGAAAAGTTGTTCAAGAGATCCCAAGGGGTCAAGACTACCCCGACATTGAAGATGGTTACACCGACGCAGCTGTGACGTTGCCCGACAGATTCAAAATGCCTCATATTGATCGATTTGACGGGACCAGGGACCCCATGGTGCATTTAAGACTGTTTTCAGATGTTCTAAGGCCGATGGGCCTCAGTAGGCTTCAGAAATTGTCTTTGTTTGGCCGGACCCTGTCAGGTGTGGCAGCAATATGGTATGCTAAGCTAGAAGATGACGTCAAGAGGAATTGGGACGAAATGGCTGAGGCCTTCATCGCACAGTATTCATATAATACACAGATTGAGATCACGACCCGTGATCTCGAGACAACTAGGCAAGAGCCTAAGGAGAGTTTTTCAGAGTTTGTAACCAGATGGAGGGCCAAGGCTTCGATGATGACCTTGAGGCCTACGGACAAAGACCAGATTCGAATGATTGTGCGCAATCTTCAGCCGAAGTTGATGCAAAAGATGATAGTACTCCCCTTTCCTACTTTTTCTGACCTACATGAAATGGGAGTGCAGATTGAAGATGCCTTGAAGCAAGGTTTGATTGATAATGACCAGGAGCAACCCCGACGAACTTTCAATCGTGGTAGCAATGCAGGCCCGAGTGGCACTACTACTACGAGAGCCACGAGTAAGCATGGTCACCGCCAACCCCCTCCAAGAAATACGGCACCATTCTCCGGCGTCCGGCAACCCATAAGAACGACCAAATATCCACCCAGAAACACCAGAACCTTCGCCCCACTATATATGCCCCTATCCAAAGCTCTTGGGGTTTTGATCAAAAAAGGCCACCTGAAGCCCCTGGAGCCGCGGCCCCTACCGAAAAAACTCCCTCCTACCCATAACCCGGCCAAGTATTGTGCATTTCACCAACAGCACGGTCACGACATCGATCTGTGCTTCCGATTACGCCATGAAATTCAAGATCTCATCGACAATGGGGTGATTTTGCCTCCCGAAAAACCCAATGTTACTACAAATCCTCTCCCCGCACATAACCAAGCTCCACCACCCAAAAGACTTAATTTCATCCATACCGGGGCCGTGTCCTACGACCCTAGTATCTATATCACACCTACCCACCTGCTTAAACCGGAGGTGTTTCTTCCCGATTGCACCGACTTATGCATGATGGATATCTCCATGACCCAACCCAGGCCAGCGGCGGTGACCGCCAAGAACAGGGGGAGGAAGATTCCAAAGGAGAAACAGGTTGTGGAGTCAGAGTCTGCGGAATCTGGGAGTTACATTGGGAAGGCATATAGTCCGAGTGACTACATTTCATCGAAAAGCCAAGATGGGCCCGGAGTAGAATTGCCAACAGGGGGAGAGTTATGTGTGATCCAAGGGGATAGTCTGGGACAGGGAACAGATGATGTAACAGTTGTAGGGGAGGACCTGGCCGATCTGCAATTTTACAGTGACCAATACCCAGAGGACGCAGCAGTTGCGTGGTTCGATTATGAGGATTCAGTGGAAGTTACTGGGTGGTTGGACGATCAGCCCGATGTGGTAGGAGAATTTCAGACAGAGCAGAGTTCAGCAAGAATGAGAATATTAGGGACGGCCGGAAGGGTCGAAGAGCAGAACACATCGCCGGGGGGCGCCGGTGTCAAGAATTTCTCCCGAGATTGGAACATTTTGAGTACGGAGATGATTGAACAGTCAGTCATGTTAGAACAAGCAAGTTTTGAAGATTCCGAGAGAATCAGGAAAGCAAAGGCCCATATGGGAGTTGAAATTGCTATGTGCACAGGAAACGAGAATATTATAGGCAGGTGGATGGAAGGTCTTTGCGCAAAGAAGAACAAATACCAGAGCCGACAGTGTGTCCATCGGCTGATGGAATGTGGTGGGAAGATGAGGACCTATGTCTTGCCCACACGGATGAAGATTGGGGGAATAACCAACCTGATAACACTTGGTACCTTGGAGAGGTCGACCACATGACGAGAAGTGGGCGATATTTCAAACCCCCACACTTGGATCAACCAGAGGCCTCAGGGAAGGATAGGGAAGCCGAGAAGCAAAAGGAGAAGCAACTTGAGGAAGAAGCTGTTCTCAAGCAGCTGAAAAAGATACAAGCAGACATCTCCATTTGGGGACTGCTCATGGCCTCGCGAGTACACAGGCAGGCTGTTTTGACAGCCATGGATAAGGCCAAACTCTCCATAGAAACTACACCAGAGTAGCTAGTTGGACTGGTCTTCCCGGGAGGAGGTTCCCCGGCTTTGACCTTTTCGAATAAAGAACTTCCGCCTGAGGGCGTAAATCACAATAAACCCCTCTACATCTCCGTGGAATGTAGAGATAAGTGGGTACCGGTGGTACTTGTTGATACCGGGTCTGCCATCAACGTCTGCCCAGCAAGGACGGCGTATGCAATTGGCTTGAAAACTGCAGATTTCATACCAACAGCCCAAGTCATCCGGGCATATGACAACACAAGTAGAGAAGTAATGGGAACAATTAAAGTTCAGACAAAGGTTGGGCCAGGGCAGCACGAGATAGATTTCCATGTCCTAGAAGTTCTCGCAACTTTCAATTTGCTTTTAGGGCGACCGTGGCTGCATTAGGCAAGGGCAGTATCATCTACTTTACATCAAATGGTGAAATACCCCTACGGGAAGGGAGTAGCCATTGTCTTTGGGAATTCATCAATCCACCCACCACCGGAAGTATCCACGCCTGTACTAGAAATCGAGCACGGCATGGAAGATGTGTTCATATCAGGTTTTACCTTGGCCGAGGCTCAGGTTGTACAGAATATCATGGCCGCTAACGAAGGAATATACGTCAGTGCTCAAGCAGTGTACCTCATGAACAAACTCCAATACATCCCCGGGATGGGATTAGGGAAGAGCGGCCGTAAGGGCATTGCAACGTTGGCCGAAGTGCCGCACAACCCTCACACCTTCGGTTTGGGTTATCTGCCCACCAAGGAAGATTGGGTAAGAAAAGGAAAAGAGATGGCGGGAAGAGCCAAAGCAAAACAGATGGGGAAACCTTTTGAATTGATGCATCGGCCCATCCAGGGTACCCTGAACGGACGCTTCGTCCGGGAGGGGGAAGATTTTCCATTCTGTGGTTTTCCGGAGCCATGGCTGAATGAAGAAAAGAAACGCATGCCGGGATTTGAAATTTTCTTCGACTTGCAGTTATCTGGGGATGATGTTGCTGAAGAGCAGACAGACCCAACAGTTGAGGTCAAACATAGCAAGGAATTGGAGTCTGCGGACACAGAGTTCGAAATGGGGGTAGCGCTGGCATGTCTACTTTCAGATCCTTTGATTAACCAGGTGTGCTTAGGGGATGACTCCTCGGTGTCCATGATCGGAGATGAAACGGCTGCGGGCCTACCATCAGCTATTTTGGATGCATCCATCGCACCCTCCCTCACCTGGCAGTACAAGGAGGGATTTTTGTCAAGCAGCACCGGGTCAGGTAGTGAGCCGGAATCTGATTCCACCGAGGCTTGTGGGTCGGAATCAGGTTCCAGCTCGTCTGAGTCTGAGTCTGGTATTCCTGGGGGTGATAGCCCGGATGCCATAGTCCTGTCCAACTCGTCTTTTTCTTTCTCTTTTGAGTCTGTTGTAACAGAAGAATTGGACGGTTCGGAAGTATCTAATGAGAATGAGGTGACTGTGGTTTCCGAGTACTTTTCTGTGCCTTTGGTTTATTGCTTAAATCAGGACTTTCAAAATTTTGATGAAAACGACGAGGACGAAATTCCTCCGGTTTTGCAACGATTAATTGAACAAGAGCAGGAGAGGTTTGTTAAACCCTTAATGGATGAAATCACTACCGTGAACATTGGTACTGAGAAGGACCCGCGGCTGGTCCAGATCGGGTCCACGTTGTCTTCGGAGGAACGCGAGCGCTTAGTCGCTTTATTAAAAGATTTCAAAGATGTTTTCGCGTGGTCCTACGAAGACATGCCTGGAATCGATCCTGAGATTGTACAGCACCGGATTCCTCTTGACCCTGAGGCTCGACCCGTCAAGCAGAAGCTCAGAAGGATCCGCCCTGATTAGGCCATTAAAATCAAAGAAGAGGTTACCAAGCAGATTGACGCAGGCTTCCTGCTGGTATCCGAGTACCCGACTTGGTTGGCCAACATTGTTCCAGTGCCGAAGAAGGATGGCAGAATCCGGGTATGTGTGGACTTTAGGGATTTGAACAGAGCCAGTCCGAAGGATGACTTTCCCTTGCCGCATATCAACGAGTTGGTAGATTTCACAGCAGGGCATGCTTTGCTCTCGTTCATGGATGGCTTCTCAGGCTATAATCAGATAGTAATGGCACCCGAAGACCGGGAGAAGACTGCTTTTACCACCCCGTGGGGTACATATTGTTACAGAGTGATGCCATTTGGGTTGAAGAACGCCGGGGCTACATATCAACGGGCTGCAACCACAATATTACATGATATGATCCATAAAGAGGTCGAGGTGTATGTGGACGACATGATTGTCAAGTCCAAAGAAAGAGAGGGCCACTACATCGCCTTACAAAAGTTTTTCCAAAGGATCAGGGAATTTCGGCTGCGGTTGAATCCTCAGAAGTGTACATTTGGTGTTACAGCGGGAAAAATGCTAGGATTTCTGATTACACAAAGGGGCATCGAGGTCGACCCTTCCAAAATCAAGGCCATCTTAGAAATGCCCCCGCCAATGACTGAAAAGGAGGTACGAGTCTTTCTGGGTAAAGTGCAATTCATAAGGCGGTTTATCTCAAAACTAACCTTGACTTGTGAACCACTTTTTGGTCTTCTAAAGAAAGGAAAGAAGTTCCAATGGGACGGCCGATGCCAAGCTGCGTTTGAACAGATTAAAGAATATCTACAGAATCCACCCGTGTTGTCACCACCAAAGCCGGGAAAACCGTTGATACTGTACCTTTCAGTAACTGAAACTACAATGGGCTGCATGCTCGCACAAGAGTCGGAAGATAAAGTGGAAAAGGCCATTTACTATCTGAGCAAGAAGATGCTGAATTACGAGACCCGCTACACTCCGTTGGAGAAGGCTTGTTCGGCCTTGGTATGGGCTACCAGGAAGCTGCGGCACTACCTGTTAGCTCACTCTGTAATGTTGGTTTCACGACTTGACCCCATCAAATATCTTTTCGAGAAACCAGCGCTTACGGGTAGGCTAGCTCATTGGTTGTTGTTGCTCTCCGAGTTTGATCTCAAGTATGTGACGCGCAAGTCAGTAAAAGGAAGAGCGGTAGCAGAGTTCCTTGCCGACCACCCGGTTGAAGGGGATGAAGCGGTTGAGTACCCGTTCCCAGATGAAGCTATCCTGCACATCGAAGATGAAACTTGGACGATGTACTTTGACGGGGCGTCAAATCAATACGGGTATGGGATAGGAGTGTTGCTGATAGCACCTGACGATTCCCGTATCCCTTTAGCATTCAAGCTCCGGTTCAAAGTCTCAAACAATGAGGCAGAATATGAGGCATGTATTGCCGGTCTAGAAGCTGCCCTAGAACTAGGGGCAAGACGATTGGATGTCATTGGAGATTCGAACCTAGTTGTGTCTCAAGCTAAAGAAGATTGGAAAGTAAAGGAGGAAAAGATGATAATTTACCACCAGACCTTGGATTTGCTAATTCCTCAGTTTGAAAAGCTAAATTTCACTCACCTAGTAAGAGAGAATAACAGGTTCGCGGATTCGCTAGCAACTCTATCTTCTATGATAGACATCCCATCTGGAGTCCGGATGCGTCCAGTCATTATTGACCAGAAATTTGCATCTACCTATTAGTCAATCTCTGTCATAGATGAAGTGCAGGACAACAACCCCTGGTATTACGACATATGGAACTTCTTGGAAAAGGAGACGTACCCACCAGGGGCAAATGCCAAGGACAAAAGGGCAATTTGAAGAATGGCTGTTCAGTTTATCATCTACGGGGGTAAATTGTACAAAAGGGGTCACTTGGGAATGCACAAGTTGTGTGTAGAAGCTGAAGAGTCGAAGCGCCTGATGGAGGCCATCCATGGAGGAGAATGTGGGGCTCATATGAATGGGGTGATGCTGGCACGAAAGATCCTCAGACAGGGCTACTACTGGTCTACCATGGAGGAAGATTGTATCGGCTTTGTTCGGCGATGCCACAAATGCCAGATTCACGCAAACCGCATGAACATCCCGCCATCAAAGTTATACAACATGACATCACCATGGCCGTTCTCAGTTTGGGGGATCGATGTGATTGGAGCTGTTACTCCGAAGGGGTCGAATGGGCATGAGTATATCTTGGTAGCAATAGATTACTTTACGAAGTGGGTCGAGGCCCAATCTTATGCTATATTGAAGGCTTCGCAAGTCGCAAAGTTTATCAGAAACAACATTATCTACCGTTATGGAGTCCCGAATGAGATTATTTCGGACAATGGTTCTCACTTCAAGAAGGAGGTGATTGATTTGTTGGAGAAGTACAATGTGGCTTTTCATAAGTCGTCCACGTATCGAGCATGAGACCAGCGGGCGATTGAGGCCGCCAACAAAAACATCAAGCACATACTGCAGAAGATGGTGGAAACCTATCGGGACTGGCCAGATAAGTTGCCGTTTGCTCTGTGGGGCTACCGAACTTCAATTAGAACTTCTACCGGAGCAACACCGTATTCCTTGGTTTATGGGATGGAGGCCGTCCTACCTATAGAGATTGAGGTTCCGTCTCTACGAGTATTCGCTGAGTGTCAGATAGCTGAGGCAGATTGGCAGCAGAGCAGATTCGAGGAACTCATGCTTTTCGATGAAGGGAGATTAAAAGCACTGTACCATGTCCGAGGATATCAACGCAGAATTACCTGGGCTTTCAACAAGAAGGTTAAGTCCAGGAATTTGAAGGAAGGAGATTTAGTACACAAAGACAACCGAGCTCCCATCCACGACCCAAGGGGAAAGTTCAGACCCAATTGGACGGGTCCCTATATCATCAAGTCTATTTGGTCAGGTGGAGCTGTGGTTCTGATGGACCTAGATGGCCTAGAATTCTCCCAACCGATCAACATGGACAAGTTGAAGAAATATTACCCCTGAGAGGCTCGCTAGGCCGAAAACCCGAAAGGGCGACCTAGGCAAAATTCATAGCACAAAAAAATAGAAAATATAAAAACTGAGCTCGCAAGGTTGAAAACCCGCAAAGAGCGGCCTTGGCAAAAGTTAGAGCGCAAAAGGAGAGTGAAAATACTCGAGTGAACCCAAGCCTGAACTACGTAAGGCTTGATTCCCATCTTTGGGATACGTAGGCAGCTTCGTCCTGAAGTTCAGCCATAAACTCTTCCCCGATCAACTTTGTCCATTTGATCATCTTGGTCATCTTTGTCCATCAGCATTTATCGCAATCTCCGGTACAGTGCTTTTCAGACTAGGGGCAACTTTTCCTTGCCGTACAGTGCCGCGGTACCGTTCAAACAAGGGGCAACTTTCCAGTTGCTAGGATCCGGGGTTGTGCATCTCAACGACAGATCTCAAGCGTGTCCAGTTCTGATCCATATCGAAAATAGTTTTGAAAAGTTTTAATGAAGATGACTTTGTTTAAATAAATCTTTTTACAACTAAGACCATTTCTGGACCAAACCGGAAAATTTTCAGTACCACAACCTTCAATTTCATTGATTTCAAATAGAGTTCTCTTGCACTTGCATACAATCGAAGTTGCTTTTTATTACATTCATAAAGAAAACTTGAAGGTACTAATAAAGAAATAAATCCGGGGCATGGTCAAGTCAAATGTCCCTACGCCCCCTCCAAGAGCTGGTCGAAGCCTCTGATGCCAAAGTGGGCCCCTCCTGTGCTTCTTCATTAAGCCAATCCAAGCACTCATTTGACAAAGTGCAACTGAAAGTGGGAGCGGGGGCCAGGAGTTCTCTCGTCCTCCATCTTTGTGGCATACAAGGCTGTCAGGCGCCTCGAATCGGGAATGTAATCGGTACTCTATCCTTCCGTGGACAAGTCGATTATGACCAAACCGGCGCGAGATACGGAATGGGAAGTATAAGACACGATGAGTCAAGCCAATCGGTTGGATCCGAGTTGACGGGTCATCAGTAACTCATCATTGGGAGATTGAGCCAAGGGCACCGCCAATCTTGGTCATGGATAAACTGCACATCCATTCAAACCACCAACCCTCATCAAGGGCGTCAACTAGACGTTGCCTGAAGAAGTAGCCACGAGCTGAATATGCTGGGCAAGAGTCCACAACCTTCAGTTTATCCATTAACCACACCTGGGGAGGGATGAAAAATGAGATAAGAAAGAATAGAGAGAAGTACGATGAGAGAAAAGTGAGAAAAGGGTTTTTGTGAGAAAAACTGAGCCTGAGGGTCGAGTGATGTGGGCAAACATAAAATGTGAGATGGGGTGGGAAACATTACCTGCAGTAACAGTGGACTCCCTGCTAATCTGATCGTCTCTCGACGATAAAAGGCGTCTAAGCCCAGCAATGTCTCAGCTAGGACCATGGCGATGCAGCTTTTGCCCTCCTTCAAGCCTTGGGCAACTTCAATCAATCGGACACTGGGCCCTCCGAAACCAGAGACGAACAGAAAATGGAAAAGCAGGCATAGACAGAGGGCGTGTCGCCGAAAACCTTGCCAGTGATGGTCGCCGCGATCACCAGTCTCGGAAAAACGACAAACCAAGCTCGGAACATCTAATGTCCCGTCACCAATCAGAGAACGAGCGTCGGGCATTGAGAGCCCACACATTTGTCCTAAGGCTTGAGCGTGGCCAAAACAAAGTTGGGGCAGGATCCCCTCATCGCGCTCAGATTCCATTAGAGCTTGGAAATCTTCAAAAGTGGGACACACCTCTTGCCCGCTAAAGCTAAAGACATGTGTCACCGGGTTCCAGAACCTTGCCGCGGCATGGAGAAATGGAGAGTGCAGTGGGGTACGACGCAAAGTGAATAGTGCGTTTATGCCGAAAGACCGGAAATTCAGCTTTTCCGAGCCATCCAAGTTGTTAATCCAAGTTGCGAGATTTTGGGCAAGAAATTCTTCCATTTGGAGCAAATCAGTGTGGAAATGAAGAGAACCACGAAGTTGAGACCCTTTTGAAGAGGATAAGGTTGAGTGAAGGACAGATGTCAACATTCTGCTGGTGCTGACATTTTAGTGCCGACCGGCCAATTATAGTGCCGACCGGCCATCTGTTTCGGCCGGTAGATCCCCATTTCGGCCGATGGCCATTCCTCAAGGCCGGTAGCCTTTCAGCTCGGCTGGTGGTTCTCTTCCTTGTCCTCTGAGCTGTTTATGCTAGAAAAATTTGGAAGATCCCACCACTTTCGATACCCTCCAGTGATCAATTCTTACGAGGGCGCGCCCATTTGCTTATCGAGTTGTTGCATATTTGCTTATCGAGTTGTATTTCACTCTCTTTGAGTCTTTGTAATGTTTATCAAGGTGTACTCGCATTTGGCTAGTTTGCTGAGTCCCCCTGTTTTGCTTATCGAGTTGTAATTGGTTTACTACCTGATTATTACGATGCGATGCTTTGGTTTTCAAAACACAGTTTCAATTTCAGTCACATTGTTGTGTGATGCCTTGCGATGCGATGCATAGAACACGCAAATGTAACACCTTTTGAACAAACAGCTGTTTCATTTCCATCATATGTTTTTACAAAAAAAACACACGCTTTTGAGAAATAAGACCTACCTGAGGCAGTGCAATGTGCTTAAACTCCTAGTAAAAAGGAAAGTAAAGCAGAAGAGTAGCAGGGTAGTAGAGTGCTGGGTTTGACACCGGTAACCTCCCCCTTTCGGTCATCGTACCTTTCGCGCCCCTGTTCGGGTCAATTGTGCGGTTTGGCACCTTCATCACTTAAGGCAATACAAGAAAATACACTGTCAGAATGAAAGTGGACTTTCGAGTTGACCTCAAGCCATCACTTTTGTGAAGCGATGCTCGATACATGCGAAGGACGATCCTTCCCGTATCCTTTTATATCTTGTGAATTCCGTAAATCATTTCAATCATACTGTGTTGCAACACGTTGCGTTTCAGCATCATGTTTTACTATGTTCAATCTCAAGTCCCTTTTATACACGTTGCATTGTATGCGTGCATTGCTTTACTAATATGTGTTCAAGTCCCTCTATATACACATTGCATTGTATGCGTGCATTGCTTTACTGATATGTGTTCAAGTTTCTCTATATACACATTGCATTGTATGCGTGCATTGCTTTACTGATATGTGTTCAAGTTTCCCTTTTATACACATTGCATTGTATGCGTGCATTGCTTTACTGATATGTGTTCAAGTTTCCCTTTTATACACATTGCATTGTATGCGTGCATTGCTTTACTGATATGTGTTCAAGTTTCTCTATATACACATTGCATTGTATGCGTGCATTGCTTTACTGATATGTGTTCAAGTTTCCCTTTTATACACATTGTATTGTATGTGTGCATTGCTTTACTGATATGTGTTAAAGTTTCCCTTTTATACACATTGCATTGTATGCGTGCATTGCTTTACTGATATGTGTTCGAGTCCCTTTTATACACATTGCATTGAATGCGTGCATTGCTTTACTGATACGTGTTCAAGTTTCTCTATATACACATTGCGTTGTATGCGTGCATTGCTTTACTAATATGTGTTCAAGTTCCCTTCCATACACATTGCGTGCACGTGTGCGTTGCTTTACTCACATGTGTTCAATCCTACTGTCTTGCTGTACACATTGCACGCATTGTCACGCACTTTTGACCGCCTTGTCATGCATGTTGCTGGCAATATTGTACCTGTTAAGTTTGCTTTCTCTGCAGGCACGATATTGTATGTACGGCTCATTTGAGGCCGGTGCAACCGGACGAGCCGCACAGGTATTGTATCCTCCGAGTGAGACGTTTTGAGAATTGCATAATTCTCTTACATCCTTTCTGCATTGTAGTGTAGATTTGGCATATGCTAGCTTATAACTGTCACATGCGTGCTTCGTTACAGCTTTCTCTGCATGATCATAAGTTATGCTCGGCTTCTTGCATTGTCTTGCATTTTGCCCCTGCCTTTGGGCGCATACCTTGTTTTGTCTTGCATGTTTGTCCAAGTCTTCGGCCTTGTCAAAAATGGGTCGTCTCTGGGCTTTGACATTCACTCCCGTCATTGTTATGACTTTCGAGTTCTGTCAAAGAGGGGCAACTGTAGACACCCCATTTTTGACCGTCCTCAAGACTTGGACGTCACCATTTGAACACTTGGTGATTATCCGTGTTCGTGTTCGTTCGGAGTTCCCGGAGTTCTCGGCTACGCGCCTTGCCTCAGGGCCTCTGAACTTGACCGTTTTGTGTCTGGTTTGCACCAAACACTTGTGCTTTGCCTTGGAGGGGCAGGGAATGCCTTGTGAGGCATCCCCACACACCACCGGCACTAGCTAGAGGCCACCGGCTGGTTGGTGTTGCCACCGGCACTATATTGTGCCGGTCGGCACTCTTTTGTGCCGGTCGGCAGTAAATATTGTCAAGATGACACTCTTCTTCTTGCCATCGCTCGCTTGCTTTTTGAGATATTTTTAAGCAGCTGTCTACCACTTTCTTCCCCTCCATACACCTGTATAGAGGGATGAGCCTCTTGTTTGCTTGGTTGCTAAGCTTACAAGATGGTCTCCTCTATAAGAGGAGGCCTTGTCTTCTTGGCTAGGGGTTAGCCATTTTTGAGAGACTAAAAACCAGAGCTCACATAT
Organism: Camellia lanceoleosa; assembly: GCA_025200525.1. Classification (NCBI taxonomy): domain Eukaryota; kingdom Viridiplantae; phylum Streptophyta; class Magnoliopsida; order Ericales; family Theaceae; genus Camellia; species Camellia lanceoleosa. The sequence goes on along the minus strand of CM045772.1, from coordinate 67,445,705 downwards.
CTCTCTCTCTATATTTTCCATCTCTCTCATCCTTGTGTGTGTTGTTCTAAGCCTAAAAGGTGTGTTTTACCTTACTTTTGCACCATTACACACACCATTACACCTTAGCTCGAGATTGAGAGACTTAGAGGGTTGTTTGTTGAAGTTTTGGACTGACTTTGATCACTAGAGAGTGGCTGGACCATCTGTTCTTCAAAGGATCTTCAAGGGTAAACTCTTTACTTTAGTTTCCCCATTCTTGCAACTAGTTTCTACCCCTCTTGCTTTGTGTTTTGAGCTTTGTTTATAACTGAAAAAAATCTTGTTTTTACTTGCTCTTGAACCTTCATTAAGGTCATTTTGTGGTTTGAGTAAAGACTCACCCTCTTAGGCTTTGCTTTGGCCATTTTAGCCCCTTTTCTTGAGGCTTTGTTTACTTGGTGTTTTTGGTCTTCTCACCACTGAAAACCAGTGGATTTTCAGTGGTGAGGAGGGTGTCTTGAAGTCTCATATAGGGGAGGGACACCCCTCTCCCCTTTGTCCCTTGTTTGCCTTTGTTTTTTGACCTAAAGAATAGCATGCATGCTTGGTTGGTTTTGGCTTCATTTCAGAGCATATTTGTGGTTCTTATGATATGTTATGCCTCTGTTTTGGGTCGGATTTGTAGCCCTTAGCATGTCTCTCATACTTGCTTTGAAATGCTCTCTTATGCTTAAAAGTATGTCATGCATCTAGGCCATGTTCTTTGCATATTTTAGCATAATTCCATGAGGGCATTAGCATCATATTGATATGTGTAAGGGCTGTTAGCCACTCTTTTTACCGTGTTTGGCATGTTTGGTGTCGTTATCTTGCTTGTTGGCTTGCAAGCCTTGGGTATGTGAGTCCCTAGCATGTTTAGCCTACCTCGATCTTATGGTTTGGCATCATTTTAGATCACATTTCAGTCCCTATTCCATGCCTATATGTCTCCATCTATCACCTCCTCCATGTCTTGAAGTGTTGGTCTCTTATGCTTTAAAGAGGGTATTGTGCATGCTCGCATGATTAATGCATTTTGGGGGTGCCATGTCAAGGTTTGTGGGTGTATTTTTGCATGATGGAACTCTGTTTTTCCTTAAATAATTCATGCCATGATTGGTCTTAGTAGTGGTGGAAGGATGCTCCCTTTTTGTGCCCTAATCTTAGGCCATTTTGACTTGCATGTTTGCATGAGTATTGGTCACCATCTTGGGCATGTTTTGCCACTGTTTTGGGAAGATTTGAAGGCTGCCCCATTCTAATTAAATCCACCATTGCATGCTTGCTTCATGGTGGTTGCTTAATTGATTCATTAAGTGTTACTACATGCCACTCCCATTGCCTTAAGTGTCCATGTTTGCATTACACCTTGCATTTTACATGCCTAGTATTGCACACTTAATATCATGTTGCATTGCATTTGGTAGGCCTTGCATTTTTGCATTATTGTTGCATTGTTGAGCCTTGTTGCATACATGCATTCCATGTCTTGGTTTGGGGTGTCAAACCAAGTGTAAGGGTTGAAAGAAGTTCACACTACAAGTGGTGCAACTTATTTCAATTCTTGGTCACCAAGGCTCTTGACCAACACATGATAAGGCCTTGGTTTCATTTATGTGTTTGCATGCATTTTTACATTAAAATGCAAACTTAGTTCCTTAGGCTATCATGCACCAAGATGCATAATTGATGGCCCAAGAACCTAGGGTCATGCTCCCTTGAGTCTCAAACATGATAGGGAAGCATTGGCCATGCTTACATATGCCTAAAAATTCATGCCATGCACTGCTGGTCTGCTGTTGCTGTCAAAACTGTCTTCTGCAGGAATTATTTGCCGACCGGCAGTATAGAGTGCCGACCGGCATTGTATTTATTGCCGACAAGCTCCTTAGCGCGATGGATATTGTACACGGTGGACATTCTATTCACCGGGATGATGATCTTCAAGCAGGAGCATGTTTTGAGATTTTGGCGATTTTTAGAGAGAAGGCGAAAAGTAGAGCCAACAGTGGCATGGTGCGGACTTTCCGGGCAAGGCGGGCTCAAGCATACATCATTCACGCATCCCGAGGTAGGGGTTGTGGCCACCTTTTCTTTTTGCATTTATTTGTTAAATAATTAGGAATTTTGTAATAATTAATTTGTTTATTATTCGGACTGTAATATTTATTCGGTCCCTCCGTGTGAGGGCATAATTGTAATAAGTGTGGGTGAGTGTTGTGCATGTCTTCCAACCCCCACTTCTTTCTTCCCTTTTATTTACCTGCTTATGATGGTAGATTAGGGCACGTTTATTTTAGCATACCTTATGCTATGCATGCGTGCATCTATGCATTTGTTAACATGCACCGGGCTCGGTACATCATACAAACTGCATTGTATTTTCAATTCCAAATTGAATACGTGTTACTCGTGCATTTCACATGCCATGTTTAGGATAGCCGAGCCTACTCTAAGTCGCATCTTGCATGTGTTGCATTAGCCATTTAACATGAACTAGGTCATGCATGTTTGCTAACTAGTTTCTTGTTTTGGCACGGAGTACGATGTAATTATTTACGCTTTAGCATACCACATGCGTGTGAATGTTGCCATGACAGTATGCTTACCATGCGGCTAAATGCTTATGTGAGATAAACTGTTTGAATGCCTGTGGGTGGAGGTTGGATTGCTTGAGTTGGGAAAACTCATTGAAATCCGTGTTTTAGCCTACTTGCGAGTAGCAAATTCCAAAGCATTTTCAAAACAAACGGATATGCAATGTATGTTTCCAAATTAGGCAATCTAGTTTATACTTGTTTGCTGTGCGCATAACATAGTAATTCTAGGCTAATAATTGGAATAAGAGCATATAATGTTTTCAAAATCGGATATCACGGTTAGTAGAGGCCGGTCTTCGGACCAGGCGAAAGGGGGTGCTCATAGCTGACCTTCCCCGATCGTACCCAAGCTCCCGAGCCAAGACCACTTTGGTGATGACGGACACGTGGCCTTCGGCACCGAGTCAGGGTTTCCTAAATTTCCCATTTTAAAATATTTAGGTGGCGACTCTGTAATCTAGCAAAGCAGTCCATGTTTGGCACTACTTTTCAAAATCTGTTTTTCTTCAAAACAATTTGCCAGAGTTGGACTCTTTGGTTCAAGATTTAGAACCGCAACACAAAAAGGGGAGTCCGAACTGTAGCATGGAGGCTCGCCCCCGCGGGACCTGTTACACTACCATTTCTCACGCATTAGGGTTCGAACACTCGAACACCTATACGGATTCTCCGGCAAGATGGCAGATATGTAATTACGGTGTCTACTTACCGTTTCTCAAGAATTGGGGTTCGAACAGTTGCACACCTATACGGATTCTCCTGCCTGATGGCAGATATGTAATTACGGTGTCTACTTACCATTTCTCTTGAATTAGGGTTCGAACAGTTGTATGCTTATACGGATTCTCTTGCATGATGACAAATATGTAATGACGTTGTCTACTAACCATTTCTCATGCATTAGGGTTCGAACAGTAGTACACCTATACGGATTCTTCTGCATGATGGCAGATATGTAATTACGGTGTCTACTTTTCATTTCTCATGAATTAGGGTTCGAACAGTTGTACACCTATACGGATTCTCGTGCATGATGGCAGATATGTAATTAGGGGGTCTACTTACCATTTCTCATGCATTAGGGTTCGAACAGTAGTACACCTATACGGCTTCTCGTGCATGATGGCAGATATGTAATTACGGTTTTTACTTATCATTTCTCATGCATTAGGGTTCGAACACTCGAACACCTATACGGATTCACCAGCATGATGGCAGATACGTAATTACGGTGTCTACTTGCCTTTTCTCATGCATTAGCGTTCGAACACTCGAACACCAATATGGATTCGCCTGCATGATGGCAGATTTGAAATTACGGTGTCCAGTTACAATTTCTCATGCATTAGGGTTCAAACCGCGGTACACTTATACGGATTCTCCTGCATGACGGCAGATATGTAATTACGGTGTCTACTTACCATTTCTCATGCATTAGGGCACGAACAGTTGTACACTTATACGGATTCTCCTACATCATGCAGATATGTAATTACGGTGTTTACTTACCATTTCTCATGCATTAGGGTTCGAACACTCGAACACCTATACGGATTCTCCTCCATGATGGTAGATATGTAATTACGGTGTCTACTTACCATTTCTCATGCATTAGGGTATGAACAGTTGTACACCTATACGGATTCTCCGGCATGAGGGTAGATATGTAATTACGGTGTTTACTTATCATTTCTCATGCATTAGGGTTCGAACACTCAAACACCTATACGAATTCTCCTACATTATGGCAGATATGTAATTACGGTGTCTACTTAACATTTCTCACGAGTTAGGGTTCGAACTGTTGTACACCTATACGGATTCTCCTTCATGATGGCAGATATGTAATTGCGGTGTCTGCTTACCATTTTTCATGCATTAGGGTTCGAACAGTAGTACACCTATACGGATTCTTCTGCATGATGGCAGATATGTAATTACGATGTCTACTTTTCATTTCTCACGAATTAGGATTCGAACAGTTGTACACCAATACGGATTCTCGTGCATGATGGCAGATATGTAATTAGGGGGTCTACTTACCATTTCTCATGCATTAGGGTTCGAACAGTAGTACACCAATACGGCTTCTCGTGCATGATGGCATATATGTAATTACGGTTTTTACTTATCATTTCTCATGCATTAGGGTTCGAACACTCGAACACCTATACGGATTCACCAGCATGATGGCAGATACGTAATTACGGTGTCTACTTGCCATTTCTCATGCATTAGGGTTCGAACACTCGAACACCAATATGGATTCGCCTGCATGATGGCAGATTTGAAATTACGGTGTCCAGTTACAATTTCTCATGCATTAGGGTTCAAACAGCGGTACACTTATACGGATTGTCCTTCATGACGGCAGACATGTAATTACGGTGTCTACTTACCATTTCTCATGCATTAGGGCACAAACAGTTGTACACTTATACGGATTCTCCTACATCATGCAGATATGTAATTACGGTGTTTACTTACCATTTCTCAAGCATTAGGGTTCGAACACTTGAACACCTATACGGATTCTCCTCCATGATGGTAGATATGTAATTACGGTGTCTACTTACCATTTCTCATGCATTAGGGTATGAATAGTTGTACACCTATACGGATTCTCCGGCATGAGGGCAGATATGTAATTACGGTGTTTACTTATCATTTCTCATGCATTAGGGTTCGAACACTCAAACACCTATACGAATTCTCCTACATGATGGCAGATATGTAATTACGGTGTCTACTTACCATTCCTCACGAGTTAGGGTTCGAACTGTTGTACACCTATACGGATTCTCCTTCATGATGGCAGATATGTAATTGCGGTGTCTGCTTACCATTTTTCATGCATTAGGGTTCGAACAGTTGTACACCTATACAGTTTCTCCTGCATGATGGCAGATATGTAATTACGGTGTTTGGTTACCATTTCACATGCATTACGGTTCGAACACTCAAGCACCTATACGGATTCTCCTGCATGATGGCAGATATGTAATTACGGTGTCTACTTACCGTTTCTCATGCATTAGGGTTCGAACAGTTGCACACCTATACGGACTCTCCTGCGTGATGACAGACATGTAATTACAGTGTTTACTTACCATTTCTCATGCATTAGGGTTCGAACACTCGAACACGTATACGGATTCTCCTGCATGATGGCAGATATGTAATGACGGTGTTTACTTACCGTTACTCGTGAATTAGGGTTCGAACAATTGTACACCTATACGGGTTCTCCTGCATGATGGTAGATATATAATTACGATGCCTACTTACCATTTCTCATGAATTAGGGTTCGAATAGTTGTACACCTACACGGATTCTCTTGCATGATGGCAGATATGTAATTACGTTGTCTACTTACCGTTTCTCGTGCATTAGGGTTCGAACAGTAGTACACCTATACGGATTCTGCTACACGGTGGCACATATGTAATTACGGTGTCTACTTTCCATTTCTCATGAATTAGGGTTCGAACAGTTGTACACCAACACGGATTCTTTTGGATGATGGCAGATATGTAATTACGTTGTCTACTAACCATTTCTCATGCATTGGGGTTCGAACAGTAGTACACCAATATGGATTCTCCGGCATGATGGCAGATATGTAAATACGGTGTCTACTTTCCATTTCTCATGCATTTGGGTTCGAACAGTTTTACACCTATACGGATTCTTCTAGGTGATGGCAGATATGTAATTACATTGTTTACATACCATTTCTCGTGCATTAGGGTTCGAACACTCGAACACCAATACGGATTCTCCTACATGATGGCAGATATCTAATTACGGTGTCTACTTACCGTTTCTCATGCATTAGGGTTCCAACAGTTTTACACCCGTACGGATTCTCCTGCATGATGGTAGATACGTAATTACGGTGTTTACTTACCATTTCTCATGCATTGGGGTTCGAACACTTCAACACTTGTACGGATTCACCTGCATGACGGTAGATATGTAATTTCGTTGTCTACTTACCATTTCTCATGAATAAGGGTTCGAACAGTTGTACACCAATACAATTCTCCTGCATGATGGCAGCTTTGTAATTACGGGATCTACTTACCATTTCTCGTGATTTAGGGTTCGAACAGTTGTACACCTATACGGATTCTCCTGCATGATGGCAGAGATATAATTATGGTCTTTACTTACCATTTCTCATGTATTAGGGTTCAAACACTCGAACAGCTATACAGATTCTCTTGCATGATGGCAGATATGTAATTACGGTGTTTTCTTACCATTTCTCATGCATTAGGATTCGAACACACGAACACCTACACGGATTCTCCTGCATGATGGCAGATATGTAATTACGGTGTCTACTTACCATTTCTCATGCATTAGGGTTCGAACAGTTGTACACTTATATGGATTCTCCTTCATAATGGCAGATATGTAATTACGGTATTTACTTACCATTTCTCATGCATTAAGGCTCGAACAGTTGTACACCTACACGAATTCTACTGCATGAGGGCATATATGTAATTACGGTGTTTACTTACCATTTCTCATGCATTAGGGTTCGAACACTCGAACACCTATACGGATTCTCCTGCATTATGGCAGATATGTAATTACAGTGTTTACTTACCATTTCTCATGCATTAGGGTCCGAACAGTTGTACACCTGTTCGGATTCTCCTACATGATGGCAGATATGTAATTACGGTGTTTACCTACCATTTCTCACGCATTAGGGTTCGAACACTCGAACACCTATACGGATTCTCCTGCAAGATGGCAGATATGTAATTACGGCGTCTACTTACCGTTTCTCATGAATTGGGGTTCGAACAGTTGCACACCTATACGGATTCTCTTGCCTGATGGCAGATATGTAATTACGGTGTCTACTAACCATTTCTCTTGAATTAGAGTTCGAACAGTTGTACGCCTATACGGATTCTCCTGCATGATGACAGATATGTAATGACGTTGTCTACTAACCATTACTCATGCATTAGGGTTCGAACAGTAGTACACCCATATAGATTCTTCTGCATGCTGGCAGATATGTAATTACGGTGTCTACTTTTCATTTCTCATGAATTAGGGTTTGAACAGTTGTACACCTATACGGATTCTCGTGCATGATAGCAGATATGTAATTAGGGGGTCTACTTAACATTTCTCATGCATTAGGGTTCGAACAGTAATACACCTATACGGATTCTCCTGCATGATGCAGGATATGTAATTACGGGTTTTACTTATCATTTCCCATGCATTAGGGTTCGAACACTCGAACACCTATACGGATTCACCAGCATGATGGCAGATACGTAATTACGGTGTCTGCTTACCATTTCTCATGCATTAGGGTTCGAACACTCGAACACCAATACGGATTCGCCTGCATGATGGCAGATTTGAAATTACGGTGTCCAGTTACAATTTCTCACGCATTAGGGTTCAAACAGCTGTACACTTATACGGATTCTCCTGCATGATGGCAGATATGTAATTACGGTGTCTACTTACCATTTCTATGCATTAGGGCACGAACAGTTGTACACTTATACGGATTCTCCTACATCATGCAGATATGTAATTACGGTGTTTACTTACCATTTCTCATGTATTAGGGTTCGAACACTTGAACACCTATACGGATTCTCCTCCATGATGGTAGATATGTAATTATGGTGTCTACTCACCATTTCTCATGCATTAGGGTATGAACAGTTGTACACCTATATGGGATCTCCGGCATGAGGGCAGATATGTAATTACGGTGTTTACTTATCATTTCTCATACGTTAGGGTTCGAACACTCAAACACCTATACGAATTCTCCTACATGATGGCAGATATGTTATTACGGTGTCTACTTACCATTTCTCATGAGTTAGGGTTCGAACTGTTGTACACCTATACGGATTCTCCTTCATGATGGCAGATACGTAATTGCGGTATCTGCTCACCATTTTTCATCCATTAGGGTTCAAACAGTTGTACACCTATACAGATTCTCCTGTATGATGGCAGATATGTAATTACGGTGTTTGGTTACCATTTCACATGCATTAGGGTTCAAACACTCAAGCACCTATACGGATTCTCCTGCATGATGGCAGATATGTAATTACGGTGTGTACTTACCATTTCTCATGCAGTAGGGTTCGAACAGTTGCACACCTATAAGGACTCTCCTGCTTGATGGCAGATATGTAATTACGGTGTTTACTTACCATTTCTCATGCATTAGAGTTGGAACACTCGAACACGTATACGGATTCTCCTGCATGATGGCAGATATGTAATGACGGTGTTTACTTACCGTTACGCGTGAATTAGGGTTCGAACAGCTGTACACCTATACGGGTTCTCCTGCATGATGGCAGATATATAATTGCGATGTCCACTTACCATTTGTCATGAATTAGGGTTCGAACAGTTGTACGCCTACACGGATTCTCCTGCTTGCTGGCAAATATGTAATTACGTTGTCTACTTACCATTTCTCATACATTAGGGTTCGAACAGTGGTACACCTATACGGATTCTCCTGCATAATGGCAGATATGTAATTACGGTATCTACTTTCCATTTTTCATGAATTAGGGTTCGAACAGTTGTACACCAACACGGATTCTCTTAGATGATGGCAGATGTGTAATTACGTTGTCTGCTAACCATTTCTTATGCATTGGGGTTCGAACAATAGTACACCTATACGGATTCTCCGGCATGATGGCAGATATGTAATTACGGTGTGTACTTTCCATTTCTCATGCATTTGGGTTCGAATAGTTGTACACCTATACGGATTCTCCTTCGTGATGGCAGATATGTAATTACGATGTTTACATACCATTTCTCATGCATTACGGTTCGAACACTCCAATACCTATACAGATTCTCCTCCATGATGGCAGATATGTAATTACGGTGTCTACTTACCGTTTCTCGTGAATTAGGGTTTGAACAATTGCACACCTACTCAGATTCTCCTGTATGATGGCAGATATGTAATTACGTTGTCTACTTACCATTTCTCATGCATTAGGATTCGAACAGTAGTACACCTATACGGATTCTTCTGCATGATGGCAGATATGTAATTACGGTGTCTACTTTCCATTTCTCATGAATTAGGATTCGAACAGTTGTACATCTATACGGATTCTCATGCATGATGGCAGATATGTAATTACGGTGTTTACTTACCATTTCTCATGCATTAGGGTTCGAACAGTTGTACACTTATACGGATTCTCCTGCGTGATGGCAGATATGTAATTACGATGGCTACATACCGTTTCTCATGCATTAGGGTTCGAACACTCGAACACCTATTCAAATTCTCTGGCATGATGGCAGATATGTAATTACGGTGTCTACTTACCATTTCTCATGAAATAGGGTTCAAACTGTTATACACCAATACGGATCCTCCTGCATGATGGCAGATATGTAATTACGGTGTTTGCTTACCGTTTCACATGCATTAGGGTTCGAACACTCGAGCACCTATACGGATTCTCCTGCATCATGGCAGATATGTAATTACGGTGTCTGCTTACCATTTCTCATGCATTAGGGTTCGAACTGTTGTACACCTATACAGATTCTCCTGCATGATGGAAGATATGTAATTACGGTGTCTGCTTACCATTTCTCATGCATTAGGGTTTGAACACTCGAACACCTATACAGATTCTCCTGCACGATGGCAGATATGTAATTACGGTGTTTGCTTACCATTTCACATGCATTACGGTTCGAACACTCGAGCACCTATACGGATTCTCTTACATGATTGCAGATATGTAATTACGATGGCTACATACCATTTCTCACGCGTTAGGGTTCGAACACTCAAACACCTATACAAATTGTCCGGCATGATGGCAGAAATGTAATTACGGTGTCTACTTACCATTTCTCATGAAATAGGGTTCAAACTGTTATCCACCAATACGGATCCTCTTGCATGATGGCAGATATGTAATTACGGTGTTTGCTTACCATTTCACATGCCTTAGGGTTCGAACACTCGAGCACCTATACGGATTCTCCTACATGATGGCAGATATGTAATTACGGTGTCTACTTACCATTTCTCATGCATTAGGGTTCGAACTGTTGTATACCTATACGGATTCTCCTGCATGATGGCAGATATGTAATTACGGTGTCTGCTTACCATTTCTCATGCATTAGGGTTTGAACACTCGAACACCTATACAGATTCTCCTGCACGATGGCAGATATGTAATTACGGTGTTTGCTTACCATTTCACATGCATTACGGTTCGAACACTCGAGCACCTATACGGATTCTCTTACATGATGGCAGATATGTAATTACGATGGCTACATACCATTTCTCATGCATTAGTGTTCGAACACTCGAACACCTATACAAATTCTCCGGCATGATGGCAGATATTTAATTACGGTGTCTACTTACCATTTCTCTTGAAATAGGGTTCAAACTGTTATACACCAATACGGATCCTCCTGCATGATGGCAAATATGTAATTACGGTGGTTGCTTACCATTTCACATGCATTAGGGTTCGAACACTCGAGCACCTATACGGATTCTCCTGCATGATGGCAGATATGTAATTACGGTGTCTACTTACCATTTCTCAAGCATTAGGGTTCGAACTGTTGTACACCTATACGGATTCTCCTGCATGATGGCAGATATGTAATTACGGTGTCTGCTTACCATTTATCATACATTAGGGTTTGAACACTCGAACACCTATACAGATTCTCCTGCACGATGGCAGATATGTAATTTTTTTTTAAGAAGGGAAGGATGTGACGACCCATAAATTCTTTCCCCCGCTCGAGGGGAGGAGTGGCCGCTCGAGAGAACTTGTGAGGCTCCCGAGATATTGTTGCAGTACTGAGAATCGAGGTTGTAGATTCGCCGGCGTAGAAGTGGGCGCTCGAGCGGACGTCCTTGTTCGTCGGAGCGCTCGAGCGGGTCGCCTGGTGAGCTTGAATGTTGAGGCACGTGGGTTCATCTGAGGCATTTGTTATAAGGTATTTGGAACCTCCTTATTTTATTTTGGGGTATTGATTGTGGTGGTAATATGATGGTAGAGTAAGATTGGATCCAAAACTGTAGTTTGAATAATTCGTTTACGACCAACCGTCACTCATTTGTCCTTTTCTTTTTCGACCCTTTGAGTTTGGATGTGAGGTTGGAACCATTGGAAAGCTTATTTCCGGGGCTTCAATTTGGACACAAGAACGACCTAAAACGGAGTCCGGATGGAAGAGTTATACCTGTTCAAAGTTTTGAAATCTGTGCTGAGGGCAGTTCCGCTCGAGCGGAAATCAGTCCGCTCGAGCGGGAATTACGGTACAGCAGCTTTAAAAACGGGATTTTGAGATCTTTTTCTACATTTTCTTTCCCCTCTCTTATTTCTTCTTCTCCTAAGTCCGAAACCCTTCGGAACCGTAGCCCCAAAACCTTGATCTCCTCTAGTTTGAGCAACAATCTACCATGATTTTGGCATCAAGGATGGAGAATAAGCGAAGAGCAATGTTTTTAACCGATTGGAATTCCGAAATTATGGAGGAATCTCACCAAAGCTTGCTTGACTTTTGAGGTATGGAATCTTGAGAGTTAAATTGATGGGTTAAAAGGGTAAATTATGATTCTTAAGTGTTTAATCAACAGGAAAATTAGAATTAAAGGTAATGAATTAATAGGTTGAATTTGTCTTGAATTTCAACATTTTCTTGAAACCCTAGGTTGATTAATGATAATAACCCATGAGTTGGCCTAATTTGAAAGTAGTATAATGAAATTGAGTTATTGAATTGTAGGTCTACCGGTTTAATTGGAATTTGGAAATGTTTGGCAATTATGTTTAAATTTAGCGAATGAACCTTGTTATAAATGTTGGAATGTATGTAATAATGTAAAGGAAAATTAGGGAAATAACTTAGTAAGGATCTGGATGACATGAACTCAATTGTGGAGTGTTGAAATGAGATTCAGAGATTTAGTTCGAATTAGGTTGAAGTGCAAAGTGATGTGTAATTTGGATAAAGAGAATTAATTAAGAACGAAATAAGTTATGTGATCCGATTTCCTTGTGTATTATAAATTGTGTAGGGACAACTCTGAGGCGGAACCAAGCGACCAAGCCTTTGTGAGTAATAGTACTCCATCGTACCTTATTTTTCCGTTAATAATCATTGTTAATAACATTCTATTCTCCGTGGAAATATGGTGACATGTATGTGGATTGAGGATCGATGTAACCTATGTGAACGTGGAAAGAGTTGGCTTTATTCTGTGTTCCGTCTACAGTTCAGGATTATTGGTAATGTACTAGGCTAAAAGTTATGTATGATGTCGCATAATAAAGGTAGATGACTTATTAAGATGATGGACTTAAGTTAACATCTGATTGGAAACCTGATATATAATTGAGATTGCTTACTGTTGATAACATTATTAATGTTCTGCTGTCTGTCAATTATCTGCATTGATTTGTAGTGAACAAGAGAAACAATAATGCTCATGTATTCTGACTCATACATTTTTCAATGATGAGTCAAGACTGTTATGAGGTAACTTATTCCGTTCTTGTAAGGAGTATTATTAATGTCCTAATATACATGAGGCGATTATGTCTATGTGTAATAAGCTATGAGATGATTTGTGTATCTTATGGTCTGACGATGTTCATATGGATTTGAGATTGTTTTGTTCTGTTTATTTAATCTGTTTATGTATTTTGCCCTATTGATCCGCTTAAGTTTATTAAGCATGATATGTATGGTCGATTTTGAGACTTATTGACTTGGTATGGAACAAAGTCTTTGCGAACGAAGTGCTACACCTTGGTGGGAGCCACCTCTGGAATCCGTATGAGCCACCTCTTGAGTCCATACCCCACGCTATATGCGTTCTATTACCCCACGCTATATGCGTTCTGTTACCCTACGCTATATGCGTTATGTTCCCCCACGCTATATGCGTTCTGTTACCCCACGCTATATGCGTTACGCTTCCCCGCTTATATGCGTTACATTTCAGGCGGCAGTCGTTTCAGAATAACTGTAAAATATGGAAACGTAATAATAAAAAGATTTACGTACATATTAGTATGTTCTGGGCCGAAAGGCTATTCTGATATTTCTGGGCCAATCGGCCGTTCTGTTATAATTATAATGTTAGGCAAAAGGCCGTTCTGAAGGTAAAATCATATCAGTCTTATTTTTGTAAATGCACGATTATATATTGTGGATTGAGTTGGTTATTAAACTGCTTACGTATTATTATTCACTGAGCATGTCTCACTCTGTTAATTTGTTTGTTTCTTTAGGAAACTAACTTGGAGGTCAGTCCCAGCATCGATACCATCTCTCTTTTGTCAACCTAAGGACAACCAGGCACTTGGACAACCCCTTGCATGCTAGTGCGGTTTTACTAGACTTTATTATTTTGTATTCATGTTTTGTTGGCCAAAGTTGTTTGTATCCAGCATTGTGTTGTATGCCCAACCTCTAGGCTAGTCTTGTAATGGCATATATAACTTAATCACGGACACGTTCACTTTATGTTTAACTTCGAGTCGTGATGCTGGCATGTTTGTAGTTGCTCAATGGATGTGTCTGCATGTTATTTTATTTTATTAACGCTTCCATTCAGGCCCTGGTTATTCTATATAGCAGGATAAGTGTCTGTTTCTGATTACGTCATGCCCAAATTTTCAGGGGCAAATTGGGGCGTGACAAGTGGTATCAGAGCACGAGTTGCTATCTCACACACAGATCCATTGAGCTGTAAGATGTCTAGAAAAGACTTAGGCTTCATGCATGACATCCTTAGTGCATACGAAAAGATTGATAGCAACGGTAAAGGGAATTTTTTTGTGTTAATGATTATGAGCCATGTCTATAGACATTCCTTGTGTATATATTGTGATTGATTGTTGTGTAGAGCATGGCGAAAATAAGGATTGAAGATTATCTCGGGTGGGTTAGACAAAATAAAAGGGAAATGATTGGTAAGTAATGTACATTCCATTTTTGGTTAATATATTTGAACTGATAGATGGCCATTATTTATTTAGATGAATTGCTTGAACACTAAGCGTAGAACATTTGATTATGAAATATTTATGTCTTCCTTGTTAAGGTACTGTTTGGACCTATGATTTGAAAATTATTGTGATACGTACGTTGATAAGTTGTGTTTTGATACTTGAATCATGTTACGTATGATTGGCTGCAAGAGAAAGCTATGTATACAGTGACCCATATGAGAAGAGACTTATTTTATTTTGTTAAGCGCTTATAATAATAATATGATACGACAAGTAATGTTTTATTCTTTTGATATGTTATGTCACAAATCAAGGAATGATGTTCCATATATGTAAAGGTAATCATGGCATCTTTAGCACAAGGCCCTTACCCGGGGGTAATAATACCGTGGTTTAAGTATGTTACAAGATATCTTTTGCCATCGACGGTCTTGTACGGATGGTACCACCGACGGTCTTGTACGGGTGGATTATGATCAAGCATAAACTCTGATTTCTGTTTCTGATTCACGTATACCTAAGAATATGTATGAATATGCTTTTCCTTATCCGTTCAGTTTATGCTATGTTATGACAAGATGTGAATTGATAGTGTCGAATGAGTTCAGTTTATGTGTAATCAGGATTTGTTTATGAAATCTGTGATTTGTGATATATGAGACTTGTATAAAAAAAGAGGGGGGGGGTAACCATTGACTACCCCAAAGTCAAACTAAATGATTGGTAAATAGAGAAGCTACCGTACGAATTCATGTGATATATTTCTGTGTAACTATGCAAAATTGTCCAGTATCACCCATATAGAAGTTATGATGTGAACCGTTTTGTTTGATATCGTGATTTATGGTGAAAACAAGTGGATGTGGAATGTATCATTTGCTAATGGGATAGCAATACGTATTGGATATGTACCGTCTCTTGCATGTTTAGACAACTTTGTACATTACAACCACATTAACTTAAAGTTACCAAGACTTGCGTCTAACCAAGAATTACGAACCTTGATGTTACGCAATCAATTACTTCTTTGCTATACTATTATATATATGTTGTTTGATATTATGGACTCTGGAAGGATGTGGTTCTTATGGTTACTGTATACATAATGAGATTTATGACCCTATGAATGGACCTGGTAGAATCTACGTATGAGGAATAACTGGAAACTCTATTTATGTTAATTGATTAAGCCAGATGATTGGTCTCTAATTTCTGTATGATCGCTACCATAATTACAAGTTGTGAATATGAAAACCCTGTGAGTGACTTCTGTCTTCCAAAGGAGAAATGAAGAATTGTTGAATGGTAAAAAAAAAAAGGGGAGGCCAAATTAATTGGTGCTATGACAAGAAAAGTGCTAGTAAAGGAAAATGTTATACCTTACGGTTATGAACGCTTAGTCAAGTATGATTTTGAATTCAATTTCTGGCCTTGTTTTGATAGTTGTATTTATTATTTAGATTTGAACATATGGTGGCAGGATCAGGTGCTTATAATGGGGATTCTTCTTCCCACCGTTCAGATTTCGTCAAGAAGTAGAGAATGTGGTTTAAAATCTACATAATGATATGAATTATTAAGGATGGAAAAGAAAAGCATAAATCTTCACGGAAGTAAGGGAGGAAGTGAAAAAGGTTGTAGAGATTTCAAAGCTTAAGGTATGTTTGATCGTTTGATTGACCCCTCTTGACGTTGAGTAGGAACGTTTCTATGTGAGTGGCTTTAAGAAGTAATTGTATAATGGCCTTCACGGTCCTTTTTTTGGGTAAATAGAGTGAAGAGTGGTGATGCTGTTACTTGAAGTGCAAATGAAATTTTGGTGTGAACTGTACAATGGGAATTGTCTGTGAAATTGAGTTTTGAGCATTCACTAGACGTGGTGCGTTTAGTTGGTAATTGAGAGGTTGTTATGGGCTTTGGGATTAATTGGATAGTGTTATTCCTTGCACATTGAAATTTTGATGCGTGTATGTTGATCGAAAGTATTTGTGATCCTTTCCTATCCCAAGTGTGGGTCTAGTTTTGGAACATTACAGGGTGTGTTTCTGTTTATGTTTGACCTGTTTTCTATTTGGATTTCTCAAATTTCGAGGACGAAAATTTTTTTTAAGGAGGGAAGGATGTGACGACCCAGAAATTCCTTCCTCCGCTCGAGCGGACTTGTGAGGCTCCCAGTATATTGTTGCAGACTGCCTGAGAATCTGAGGGTTGTAGATTCTCGCTCGAGCGTAGAAGTGGGCGCTCGAGCGGACGTCCTTGTTCGTCGGAGCACTCGAGCGGGTCGCCTGGTGAGCTTGAATGTTGAGGTACGTGGGTTCGTCTGAGGCATTTGTTATAAGGTATTTGGAACCTCCTTATTTTATTTTGGGGTATTGATTGTGGTGGTAATATGATGACAGAGTAAGATTGGATCCAAAACTGTAGTTTGAATAATTCGTTTACAACCAACCGTCACTCATTTGTCCTTTTCTTTTTCCACCCTTTGAGTTTGGATGTGAGGTTGGAACCATTGGAAAGATTATTTCCGAGGCTTCAATTTGGACACAAGAACGACCTAAAACGGAGTCCGGATGGAAGAGTTATACCTATTCAAAGTTTTGAAATCATGCTTTGAGGCGAGTCCGCTCGAGCGAAATCATCCGCCGAAAGGAATTACGGGACAGCAGCTTTAAAAACGGGATTTTGAGATCTTTTTCTACATTTCCTTTCCCCTCTCTTATTTCTTCTTCTCCTAAGTCCGAAACCCTTCGAAACCCTAGCCCCAAAACCTTGATCTCCTCTAGTTTGAGCAACAATCTACCATGATTTTGGCATCAAGGATGGAGAATAAGCGAAGAGCAATGTTTTTAACCGATTGGAATTCCGAAATTATGGAGGAATCTCACCAAAGCTTGCTTGACTTTTGAGGTATGGAATCTTGAGAGTTAAATTGATGGGTTAAAAGGGTAAATTATGATTCTTAAGTGTTTAATCAACAGGAAAATTAGAATTAAAGGTAATGAATTAATAGGTTTGAATTTGTCTTGAATTTCAACATTTTCTTGAAACCCTAGGTTGATTAATGTTGATAACCCATGAGTTGGCCTAATTTGAAAGTAGTATAATGAAATTGAGTTATTGAATTGTAGGTCTACAGGTTTAATTGGAATTTGGAAATGTTTGGCAATTATGTTTAAATTTAGCGAATGAACCTTGTTATAAATGTTAGAATGTATGTAATAATGTAAAGGAAAATTAGGGAAATAACTTAGTAAGGATCTGGATGACATGAACTCAATTGTGGAGTGTTGAAATGAGATTCAAAGATTTAGTTCGAATTATGTTGAAGTGCAAAGTGATGTGTAATTTGGATAAAGAGAATTAATTAAGAACGAAATAAGTTATGTGATCCGATTTCCTTGTGTATTATAAATTGTGTAGGGACAACTACAGGGGCAGACCAAGCAGCCAAGCACTATGAGTAATAGTACTCCATACGTACCTTATTTTTCCGTTAATAATCATTGTTAATAACATTCTATTCTCCGTGGAAATATGGTGACATGTATGTGGATTGAGGATCGATGTAACCTATGTGAACGTGGAAAGAGTTGGCTTTATTCTGTGTTCCGTCTACAGTTCAGGATTATTGGTAATGTACTAGGCTAAAAGTTATGTATGATGTCGCATAATAAAGGTAGATGACTTATTAAGATGATGGACTTAAGTTAACATCTGATTAGAAACCTGATATATAATTGAGATTGCTTACTGTTGATAACATTATTAATGTTCTGCTGTCTGTCAATTATCTGCATTGATTTGTAGTGAACAAGAGAAACAATAATGCTCATGTATTCTGACTCCTTCTGTTTCGTCAATGATGAGTCAAGACTGTTATGAGGTAACTTATTCCGTTCTTGTAAGGAGTATTATTAATGTCCTAATATACATGAGGCGATTATGTCTATGTGTAATAAGCTATGAGATGATTTGTGTATCCTATGGTCTGACGATGTTCATATGGATTTGAGATTGTTTTGTTCTGTTTATTTAATCTGTTTATGTATTTTGCCCTATTGATCCGTTCCGTTTACGATTAAGCATGATATGTATGGTCGATTTTGAGACTTATTGACTTCTGGTATGGAACAAAGTGCTGTACGGAACGAAGTGCTACACCTTGGTGGGAGCCACCTCTGGAATCGGTAGGAGCCACCTCTTGAGTCCATACCCCACGCTATATGCGTTCTGTTACCACACGCTATATGCGTTCTGTTACCCTACGCTATATGCGTTCTGTTACCCCACGCTATATTATGCGCTATATGGCGTTGTTGTTACGTAATAACTGTAAAATATGGAAACGTAATAATAAAAAGATTTACGTACATATTAGTATGTTCTGGGCCGAAAGGCTATTCTGATATTTCTGGGCCAATAGGCCGTTCTGTTATAATTATAATGTTAGGCAAAAGGCCGTTCTGAAGGTAAAATCATATCAGTCTTATTTTTGTAAATGCACGATTATATATTGTGGATTGAGTTGGTTATTAAACTGCTTACGTATTATTATTCACTGAGCATGTCTCACTCTGTTAATTTGTTTGTTTCTGTAGGAAACTAACTTGGAGGTCAGTCCCAGCATCGATACCATCTCTCTTTTGTCAACCTAAGGACAACCAGGCACTTGGACAACCCCTTGCATGCTAGTGCGGTTTTACTAGACTTTATTATTTTGTATTCATGTTTTGTTGGCCAAAGTTGTTTGTATCCAGCATTGTGTTGTATGCCCAACCTCTAGGCTAGTCTTGTAACGGCATATATAACTTAATCACGGACACATTCACTTTATGTTTAACTTCGAGTCGTGATGCTGGCATGTTTGTAGTTGCTCAATGGATGTGTCTGCATGTTATTTTATTTTATTAACGCTTCCATTCAGGCCCTGGTTATTCTATATAGCAGGATAAGTGTCTGTTTCTGATTAGGTCATGCCCAAATTTTCAGTGGCAAATTGGGGCGTGACAAGTGGTATCAATGCACGAGTTGTTATCTCACACACGGATCCATTGAGCTGTAAGATGTCTAGAAAAGACTTAGGCTTCATGCATGACATCCTTAGTGCATACGAAAAGATTGATAGCAACGGTAAAGGGAATTTTTTTGTGTTAATGATTATGAGCCATGTCTATAGACATTCCTCGTGTATATATTGTGATTGATTGTTGTGTAGAGCATGGCGAAAATAAGGATTGAAGATTATCTCGGGTGGGTTAGACAAAATAAAAGGGAAATGATTGGTAAGTAATGTACATTCCATTTTTGGTTAATATATTTGAACTGATAGATGGCCATTATTTATTTAGATGAATTGCTTGAACACTAAGCGTAGAACATTTGATTATGAAATATTTATGTCTTCCTTGTTAAGGTACTGTTTGGACCTATGATTTGAAAATTATTGTGATACGTACGTTGATAAGTTGTGTTTTGATACTTGAATCATGTTACGTATGATTGGCTGCAAGAGAAAGCTATGTATACAGTGACCCATATGAGAAGAGACTTATTTTATTTTGTTAAGCGCACGATAATAATATGATACGACAAGTAATGTTTTATTCTTTTGATATGTTATGTCACAAATCAAGGAATGATGTTCCATATATGTAAAGGTAATCATGGTATCTTTAGCACAAGGCCCTTACCCGGGGGTAATAATACAGTGGTTTAAGTATGTTACAAGATATCTTTTGCCATCGACGGTCTTGTACGGATGGTACCACCGACGGTCTTGTTCGGGTGGATTATGATCAAGCATAAACTCTGATTTCTGTTTCTGATTCACGTATACCTAAGAATATGTATGAATATGCTTTTCCTTATCCGTTCAGTTTATGCTATGTTATGACAAGATGTGAATTGATAGTGTCGAATGAGTTCGGTTTATGTGTAATCAGGATTTGTTTATGAAATCTGTGATTTGTGATATATGAGACTTGTATAAAAAAAGGGGGGGTAACCATTGACTACCCCAAAGTCAAACTAAATGATTGGTAAATAGAGAAGCTACCGTACGAATTCATGTGATATATTTCTGTGTAACTATGCAAAATTGTCCAGTATCACCCATATAGAAGTTATGATGTGAACCGTTTTGTTTGATATCGTGATTTATGGTGAAAACAAGTGGATGTGGAATGTATCATTTGCTAATGGGATAGCAATACGTATTGGATATGTACCGTCTCTTGCATGTTTAGACAACTTTGTACATTACAACCACATTGACTTAAAGTTACCAAGACTTGCGTCTAACCAAGAATTACGAACCTTGATGTTACGGAATCAATTACTTCTTTGCTATACTATTATATATATGTTGTTTGATATTATGGACTCTGGAAGGATGTGGTTCTTATGGTTACTGTATACATAATGAGATTTATGACCCTATGAATGGACCTGGTAGAATCTACGTATGAGGAATAACTGGAAACTCTATTTATGTTAATTGATTAAGCCAGATGATTGGTCTCTAATTTCTGTATGATCGTTTACCATAATTACAAGTTGTGAATATGAAACCCTGTGAGTGACTTCGTGTCTTCCAGTGAGAAAATGAAGAATTGTTGAATGGTAAAAAAAAAAAAGGGGAGGCCAAATTAATTGGTGCTATGACAAGAAAAGTGCTAGTAAAGGAAAATGTTATACCTTACGGTTATGAACGCTTAGTCAAGTATGATTTTGAATTCAATTTCTGGCCTTGTTTTGATAGTTGTATTTATTATTTAGATTTGAACATATGGTGGCAGGATCAGGTGCTTATAATGGGGATTCTTCTTCCCACCGTTCAGATTTCGTCAAGAAGTAGAGAATGTGGTTTAAAATCTACATAATGATATGAATTATTAAGGATGGAAAAGAAAAGCACAAATCTTCACGGAAGTAAGGGAGGAAGTGAAAAAGGTTGTAGAGATTTCAAAGCTTAAGGTATGTTTGATCGTTTGATTGACCTCTCTTGACGTTGAGTAGGAACGTTTCTATGTGAGTGGCTTTAAGAAGTAATTGTATAATGGCCTTCACGGTCCTTTTTTTGGGTAAATAGAGTGAAGAGTGGTGATGCTGTTACTTGAAGTGCAAATGAAATTTTGGTGTGAACTGTACAATGGGAATTGTTTGTGAAATTGAGTTTTGAGCATTCACTAGACGTGGTGCCTTTAGTTGGTAATTGAGAGGTTGTTATGGGCTTTGGGATTAATTAGATAGTGTTATTTCTTGCCCATTGAAATTTTGATGCGTGTATGTTGATCGAAAGTATTTGTGATCCTTTCCTATCCCAAGTGTGGGTCTAGTTTGGGAACATTACAGGGTGTGTTTCTGTTTATGTTTGACCTGTTTTCTATTTGGATTTCTCAAATTTCGAGGACGAAATTTTTTTTTAAGGAGGGAAGGATGTGACGACCCAGAAATTCTTTCCTCCGCTCGAGCGGACTTGTGAGGCTCCCAGTATATTGTTGCAGACTGCCTGAGAATCTGAGGGTTGTAGATTCCCGCTCGAGCGTAGAAGTGGGCGCTCGAGCGGACGTCCTTGTTCGTCGGAGCGCTCGAGCGGGTCGCCTGGTGAGCTTGAATGTTGAGGCACGTGGGTTCATCTGAGGCATTTGTTATAAGGTATTTGGAACCTCCTTATTTTATTTTGGGGTATTGATTGTGGTGGTAATATGATGATAGAGTAAGATTGGATCCAAAACTGTAGTTTGAATAATTCGTTTACGACCAACCGTCACTCATTTGTCCTTTTCTTTTTCCACCCTTTGAGTTTGGATGTGAGGTTGGAACCATTGGAAAGCTTATTTCCGGGGCTTCAATTTGGACACAAGAACGACCTAAAACGGAGTCCGGATGGAAGAGTTATACCTGTTCAAAGTTTTGAAATCTGTGCTGAGGGCAGGTCCGCTTGAGCGGAAATCAGTCCGCTCGAGCGGGAATTACGGGACAGCAGCTTTAAAAACGGGATTTTGAGATCTTTTTCTACATTTTCTTTCCCCTCTCTTATTTCTTCTTCTCCTAAGTCCGAAACCCTTCGAAACCCTAGCCCCAAAACCTTGATCTCCTCTAGTTTGAGCAACAATCTACCATGATTTTGGCATCAAGGATGGAGAATAAGCGAAGAGCAATGTTTTTAACCGATTGGAATTCCGAAATTATGGAGGAATCTCACCAAAGCTTGCTTGACTTTTGAGGTATGGAATCTTGAGAGTTAAATTGATGGGTTAAAAGGGTAAATTATGATTCTTAAGTGTTTAATCAACAGGAATACTAGAATTAAGGGTAATGAATTAATAGGTTTGAATTTGACTTGAATTTCACCATCTTCGTGAAACCCTAGGTTGATTAATGATGATAACCCATGAGTTGGCCTAATTTGAAAGTAGTATAATGAAATTGAGTTATTGAATTGTAGGTCTACAGGTTTAATTGGAATTTGGAAATGTTTGGCAATTATGTTTAAATTTAGCGAATGAACCTTGTTATAAATGTTGGAATGTATGTAATAATGTAAAGGAAAATTAGGGAAATAACTTAGTAAGGATCTGGATGACATGAACTCAATTGTGGAGTGTTGAAATGAGATTCAAAGATTTAGTTCGAATTATGTTGAAGTGCAAAGTGATGTGTAATTTGGATAAAGAGAATTAATTAAGAACGAAATAAGTTATGTGATCCGATTTCCTTGTGTATTATAAATTGTGTAGGGACAACTACAGGGGCAGACCAAGCAGCCAAGCACTGTGAGTAATAGTACTCCATACGTACCTTATTTTTCCGTTAATAATCATTGTTAATAACATTCTATTCTCTGTGGAAATATGGTGACATGTATGTGGATTGAGGATCGATGTAACCTATGTGAACGTGGAAAGAGTTGGCTTTATTCTGTGTTCCGTCTACAGTTCAGGATTATTGGAAATGTTCTAGGCTAAAAGTTATGTATGATGTCGCATAATAAAGGTAGATGACTTATTAAGATGATGGACTTAAGTTAACATCTGATTAGAAACCTGATATATAATTGAGATTGCTTACTGTTGATAACATTACTAATGTTCTGCTGTCTGTCAATTATCTACATTGATTTGTGGTGAACAAGAGAAACAATAATGCTCATGTATTCTGACTCCTTCTGTTTCGTCAATGATGAGTCAAGATTGTTATGAGGTAACTTATTCCGTTCTTGTAAGGAGTATTATTAATGTCCTAATATACATGAGGCGATTATGTCTATGTGTAATAAGCTATGAGATGATTTGTGTATCCTATGGTCTGACGATGTTCATATGGATTTGAGATTGTTTTGTTCTGTTTATTTAATCTGTTTATGTATTTTGCCCTATTGATCCGTTCCGTTTACGATTAAGCATGATATGTATGGTCGATTTTGAGACTTATTGACTTCTGGTATGGAACAAAGTGTATGCAGAGCAGTGCTACACCTTGGTGGGAACCACCTCACGAATCGTCTGAGCCACCTCTTGAGTCCATACCCCACGCTATATGCGTTCTGTTACCCCACGCTATATGCGTTCTGTTCCCCTACGCTATATGCGTTCTGTTCCCCCACGCTATATGCGTTCTGTTACCCCACGCTATATGCATTCTGTTACCCCACGCTATATGCGTTACATTTTTACGCTATATGCGTTAATTGTTGATGCAGCGGCACGTTACAGTAATAACCTTAAAATATGGAAACGTAAAAATAAAAAGATTTACGTACATATTAGTATGTTCTGGGCCGAAAGGCTATTCTGATATTTCTGGGCCAATAGGCCGTTCTGTTATAATTATAATGTTAGGCAAAAGGCCGTTCTGAAGGTAAAATCATATCAGTCTTATTTTTGCAAATGCACGATTATATATTGTGGATTGAGTTGGTTATTAAACTGCTTACGTATTATTATTCACTGAGCATGTCTCACTCTGTTAATTTGTTTGTTTCAGAGAAACTAACTTGGAGGTCGATCCCAAAGATCGATACCATCTCTCTTTTGTCAACCTAAGGACAACCAGGCACTTGGACAACCCCTTGCATGCTAGTGCGGTTTTACTAGACTTTATTATTTTGTATTCATGTTTTGTTGGCCAAAGTTGTTTGTATCCAGCATTGTGTTGTATGCCCAACCTCTAGGCTAGTCTTGTAACGGCATATATAACTTAATCACGGATACGTTCACTTTATGTTTAACTTCGAGTCGTGATCCTGGCATGTTTGTAGTTGCTCAATGGATGTGTCTGCGTGTTATTTTATTTTATTAACGCTTCCATTCAGGCCCTAGTTATTCTATATAGCAGGATAAGTGTCTATTTCTAATTAGGTCACGCCCAAATTTTCAGTAGCAAATTGGGGCGTGACAGTTGTACACCAATACGGATCCTCCTACATGATGGCAGATATGTAATTACGGTGTTTGCTGACCATTTCACATGCATTAGGGTTCGAACACTCAAGCACCTATACGGATTCTCCTGCATGATGGCAGATATATAATTACGATGTCTACTTTCCATTTCTCATGAATTAGGGTTCGAACAGTAGTACACCTACATGGATTCTCCTGCATGATGGCAGATTTGTAATTACGGTGTTTACTTACCATTTCTCATGCATTAGGGTTCGAACACTCGAACACCTATACGAATTTTCCGGCATGATGGCAGATATGTCATTACGATGTCTACTTACCATTTCTCATGAAATAGGGTTCGAACTGTTGTACACCGATACGGATCCTCCTGCATGATGGCAGATATGTAATTACGGTGTTTGGTTACCATTTCACATGCATTAGGGTTCAAACACTCGAGCACCTATACGGATTCTCCTGCATGATAGCAGATATGTAATTACGGTGTCTACTTACCATTTCTCATGCATTAGGGTTTGAACTGTTGTACACCTCTACGGATTCTCCTGCATGATTGAAGATATGTAATTACGGTGTCTGCTTACCTTTTCTCATGCATTAGGGTTTGAACACTCGAACAGCTATACGGATTCTCCTGCATGATGGCAGATATGTAATTACGGTGTTTGCTTACCATTTCACTTGCATTAGGGTTCGAACACTCGAGCACCTATACGGATTCTCCTGTATGATGGCAGATATGTAATTACGATGTCTACTTTCCATTTCTCATGAATTAGGGTTCGAATTGTAGTACACCTACACGGATTCTCCTGCATGATGGCAGATATGTAATTTCGGTGTTTACTTACCATTTCTCATGCATTAGGGTTCGAACAGTCGAACACCTATAAGAAATCTCCTACATGATGGCAGATATGTAATTACGGCGTCTACTTACCATTTCTCATGAATTAGGGTTCGAACTGTTGTACACTGATACAAATTCTGCTGCATGAGGGCAACTATGTAATTACGGTGTTTACTTGTCATTTCTCATGCATTAGGGTTCGAACACTCAAACACCTATACGGATTCTCCTGCATGATGGCAGATATGTAATTACGGTGTTTACTTACCATTTCTCATGCATTAGGGTCCGAACAGTTGTACACCTATACGGATTATCCTGCTTGATGGCAGATATGTAATTACGGTGTCTACTTACCATTTCTCAAGCATTAGGGTTCGAACAGTAGTACAGCTATACGGATTCTCCTGCATGATGGCAGATATGTAATTACGGTGTCTACTTTCCATTTCTCATGAATTAGGGTTCAAACAGTTGTACACCTATACGGATTCTCCTGCATGATGGCAGATATGTAATTACGGTGTTTACTTACCATTTCTCATGCATTAGGGTTTGAACACTTGAACACCTATACGGATTCCTCTACATGATGGCAAATATGTAATTACGGTGTCTACTTATCGTTTCTCATGAGTTAGGGTTTGAACAGTTGTACACCAATACGGATTCTCCTGCCTGATGGCAGATATGTAATTACGGTGTCTACTTACCATTTCTCATGAATTAGGGTTCGAACAGTTGTACACCTACACGGATTCTCTTGCATGATGGCCGATATGTAATTACGGTATCTACTTACCGTTTCTCATGCATTAGGGTTCGAACAGTAGTACACTTGTACGGATTCTCCTGCATGATGGCTGATATGTAATTACGATGTTTACTTAGCATTTCTCATGCATTATGGTTCGAACACTCGAACACCTATACGGATTCACCTGCATGAAGGTAGATATGTAGTTACGGTATCTACTTACCATTTCTCATGCATTAGGGTAGAAACGCTCGAACACCTATACTGATTCTCCTATATGATGGCAGATATGTAATTACGGTGTCTACTTACCGTTTCTCATGCCTTAGGGTCCGAACAGTTGTACACCTATACGGATTCTCCTGCATAATGGCAGATATATAATTACGGTGTTTACTTACCATTCGTCATGCATTAGGGTTCGAACACTCGAACACCTATACGGATTCTCTTGCATGATGGCAGATATGTAATTACGGTGTCTAGTTACCGTTTCTCATGAATTAGGGTTCGAACAGTTGTACACCAACACGGATTCTACTGCATGGTGGCAGATATGTAATTAGGTTGTCTACTTAGCATTTCTCATGCATTAGGGTTCGAACAGTAGTACACCTATATGGATTCTCCTACATGATGGCAGATATGTAATTACGGTGTTACTTGCCATTTCTCATGCATTAGGGTTTGAACCCTCGAACACCCATACGGATTGACCTGCAATATGGCAGATATGTAATTACGGTGTCTACTAACCATGTCTCATGCATTAGGGTTCGAACACTCGAACACCTATACGGATTCTCCGGCATGATGGCAGATATGTAATTACGGTGTCTACTTACCATTTCTCATGAATTAGGGTTCGAACAGTTGTACACCTATACGGATTCTCCTGCATGATGGCAGATATGTAATTACGCTGTCTACTTACCATTTCTTATGCATTAGGGTTCGAACAGTAGTACACTTATATTGGTTCTCCTACACGATGGCAGATATGTAATTACGGAGTTTACTTACCATTTCTCATGCATTAGGGTTCGAACACTCGAACACCTATACGGATTCACCTGCATTATGGCAGATACGTAATTACGGTGTCTACTTATCATTTTTCATGCATTAGGGTTCGAACACTCGAACACCTATATGGATTCTCCGGCATGATGGCTGATATGTAATTACGGTGTCTACTTACCATTTCTCATGCATTAGGGTTTGAACAGTTGTACACTTATACGGATACTCTTGCATGATGGCAGATATGTAATTATGGTATTTACATATAATTTCTCATGCATTAGGGTTCGAATACTTGAACACCTATACGGATTCACCTGTATGACGGCAGATATGTAATTACGGTGTTTACTTACCACTTCTCATGCATTGGGGTTTGAACACTCGAACACCTATACGGATTCTCTTGCATGATCGCAGATATGTAATTACGGTGTTTACTTACCATTTCTCATGCATTAGTGTTCGAACAGTCGAACACCTATACGGTTTCGTCTGTATGGTGGCAGATATGAAATTACGGTGTCTACTTACCGTTTCTCATGCATTAGGGTTCGAACAGTTGTACACATATACAGATTCTCCTGCATGATGGCAGATATATAATTACGGTGTCTACATATCATTTCTCATGCATTAGGGCTCGAACAGGTGTACACTTATACGGATTCTCCTACATGATGCAGATATGTAATTACGGTGTTTACTTATCATTTCTCATGCATTAGGGTTCGAACACTCGAACAGCTATACGGATTCTCCTCCATGATGGTAGATATGTAATTACGGTGTCAACTAACCATTTATTATGCATTAGGGTCCGAACAGTTGTACACCTATACGGATTCTCCTACACGATGGCAGATATGTAATTATGGTGTTTACTTACCATTTCTCATGCATTCGGGTTCGAACACTCGAACACCTATACGAATTCTCCTTTATGATGGCAGATATAAAATTACGTTGTCTACTTACCATTTCTCATTCATTAGGGTTCGAACACTCGAACACCTATACGGATTCTCCTCCATTATGGCAGATATGTAATTACGGTGTCTACTTACCATTTCTCATGCATTAGGGTTCGAATAGTTGTACACTTATACGGATACTCTTGCATGATGGAAGATATGTAATTACGGTATTTACATACAGTTTCTCATGCATTAGGGTTCGAATACTTGAACACCTATACGGATTCACCTGTATGATGGCAGATATGTAATTACGGTGTTTACTTACCACTTCTCATGCATTGGGGTTCGAACACTCGAACACCTATACGGATTCTTTTGCATGATGGCAGATATGTAATTACGGTGTTTACTTACCATTTCTCATGCATTAGTGTTCGAACAGTCGAACACCTATACGGATTCGTCTGCATGGTGGCAGATATGAAATTACGGTGTCTACTTACCGTTTCTCATGCATTAGGGTTCGAACAGTTGTACACATATACGGATTCTCCTGCATGATGGAAGATATGTAATTACGGTGTCTACATACCATTTCTCATGCATTAGGGCTCGAACAGTTGTACACTTATACGGATTCTTCTACATGATGCAGATATGTAATTACGGTGTTTACTTATCATTTCTCATGCATTAGGGTTCGAACACTCGAACACCTATATGGATTCTCCTCCATGATGGTAGATATGTAATTACGGTGTCAACTAACCATTTCTTATGCATTAGGGTCCGACCAGCTGTACACCTATACGGATTCTCCTACATGATGGCAGATTTGTCATTATGGTGTTTACTTACCATTTCTCCTGCATTAGGGTTCGAACACTCGAACACCGATACGAATTCTCCTTCATGATGGCAGATATGTAATTTCGTTGTCTACTTACCATTTTTCATGCATTAGAGTTCGAACGCTCGAACACCTATACGGATTCTCCTACATGATGGCAGATATGTAATTACAGTGTTAACTTCCCATTTCTCATGCATTAGGGTTCGAACAGTTGTACACTTATACGGATATTCTTGCATGATG
This sequence comes from Camellia lanceoleosa, assembly GCA_025200525.1. Classification (NCBI taxonomy): domain Eukaryota; kingdom Viridiplantae; phylum Streptophyta; class Magnoliopsida; order Ericales; family Theaceae; genus Camellia; species Camellia lanceoleosa. The sequence goes on along the minus strand of CM045772.1, from coordinate 67,415,984 downwards.
GCAGATATGTAATTACGGTATTTACATACAATTTCTCATGCAATAGGGTTCGAATACTTGAACATCTATACGGATTTACCTATATGATGCAAGATATGTAATTACGGTGTTTACTTACCACTTCTCATGCATTAGGGTTCGAACACTCGAACACCTATACGGATTCTCTTGCATGATGGCAGATATGTAATTACGGTGTTTACTTACCATTTCTCATGCATTAGTGTTCGAACAATCGAACACATATACAGATTCGTCTACACGGTGGCAGATATGAAATTACGTTGTCTACTTACCATTTCTCATACATTAGGGTTCGAACAGTTGTACACATATACGGATTCTCCTACATGATGGCAGATATGTAATTACGGTGTCTACATACCATTTCTCGTGCATTAGGGCTCGAACAGTTGTACACTTATACGGATTCTCCTACATGATGCAGATATGTAATTACGGTGTTTACTGATCATATCTCATGCATTAGGGTTCGAACACTCGAACACCTATACGGATTCTCCTCCATGATGGTAGATATGTAATTACGGTGTCAACTAACCATTTCTTATGCATTAGGGTCCGAACAGCTGTACACCTATACGGATTCTCCTACATGATGGCAGATATGTCATTATGGTGTTTACTTATCATTTCTCATGCATTAGGGTTCGAACACTCGAACACCTATACGAATTCTCCTTCATGATGGCAGATATGTCATTACGTTGTCTACTTACCATTTCTCATGCATTAGGATTCGAACACTCGAACACCTATACGGATTCTCTGGCATGATGGCAGATATGTAATTATGATGTTTACTTACCATTTCTCATGCATTAGTGTTCGAACAGTCGAACACATATACGTATTCGTCTGCATGGTGGCAGATATGAAATTACGGTGTCTACTTACCATTTCTCATGCATTAGGGTTCGAACAGTTGTACACATATACGGATTCTCCTGCATGATGGCAGATATATAATTACGGTGTCTACATACCATTTCTCATGCATTAGGGCTCGAACAGTTGTACAGTTATACGGATTCTCCAACATGATGTAGTTATGTAATTACGGTGTTTACTTATCATTTGTCATGCATTAGGGTTCGAACACTCGAACACCTATACGGATTCTCCTCCATGATGGTAGATATGTAATTACGGTGTCAACTAGCCATTTCTTATGCATTAGGGTCCGAACAGTTGTACACCTATACGGATTCTCCAACATGATGGCAGATATGTAATTATGGTGTTTACTTACCATTTCTCATGCATTAGGGTTCGAACACTCGAACACCTATACGAATTCTCCTTCATGATGTTAGATATGTAATTACGTTGTCTACATACCATTTCTCATGCATTAGGGTTCGAACACTCGAACACCTATACGGATTCTCCTGCATGATGGCAGATATGTAATTACGGTGTCTATATACCATTTCTCATGCGTTAGGACTCGAACAGTTGTACACTTATTCGGATTCTCCTACATGTTGCAGATATGTAATTACGGTGTTTACTTATCATTTCTCATGCATTAGGGTTCGAACACTTGAACACCTATACGGATTCTCCTCCATGATGGTAGCTATGTAATTACGGTGTGTACTAACCGTTTCTTATGGATTAGGGTCCGAACAGTTGTACACATATACGGATTCTCCTACATGATGACAGATATGTAATTACGGTGTTTACTTACCATTTCTCACGCATTAGGGTTCGAACACTTGAACACCGATATGGATTCTTCTGCATGATGGCAGATATGTAATTAGGGTGTCCACTTACCATTTTTCATGAATTAGGGTTCGAACAGTTGTACACCTATACAGATTCTCCTACATGATGACAGATATATAATTACGGTGTCTACTTACCATTTCTGATGAATTATGGTTCGAACAGTTCTACAACTACACGGATTCTCCTACATGATGGCAGATATGTAATTATGTTGTCTGCTTACCATTTCTCGTGCATTGGGGTTCGAACACTTGAACACCTATACGGATTCACCTGTATGATGGCAGATATGTATTTACGGTGTTTACTTACCATTTCCCATGCATTGGGGTTCGAACACTCGAACACCTATACGGATTCTCTTCCATGATGGCAGATATATAATTACGGTGTTTACTTACCACTTCTCATGCATTAGTGTTTGAACACTCGAACACCTATACGGATTCATCTGTATGATGGCAGATATGAAATTACGGTATCTACTTTCCATTTCTCATGCATTAGGGTTCGAACAGTTGTACACTTATACGGATTCTCCTGCATGATGGCAGATATGTAATTATGGTGTCTACATACCATTTCTAATGCATTAGGGCTCGAACAGGTGTACACTTATACGGATTGTCCTACATGATGCAGATATGTAATTACGGTGTTTACTTATCATTTCTCATGCATTAGGGTTCGAACACTCGAACACCTATACGGATTCTCCTCCATTATGGGAGATATGTAATTACGGTGTCTACTTACCATTTCTCATGCATTAGGGTTCGAATAGTTGTACACTTATACGGATACTCTTGCATGATGGCAGATATGTAATTACGGTATTTACATACAGTTTCTCAGGCATTAGGGTTCGAATACTTGAACACCTATACGGATTCACCTGTATGATGGCAGATATGTAATTACGGTGTTTACTTAACACTTCTCATGCATTAGGGTTCGAACACCTATACGGATTCTTTTGCATGATGACAGATATGTAATTACGGTGTTTACTTACCATTTCTCATGCATTAGTGTTCGAACAGTCGAACACCTATACGGATTCGTCTGCATGGTGGCAGATATGAAATTACGGTGTCTACTTTCCGTTTCTCATGCATTAGGGTTCGAACAGTTGTACACATATACGGATTCTCCTGGATGATGGCAGATATGTAATTACGGTGTCTACATACCATTTCTCATGCATTAGGGCTCGAACAGTTGTACACTTAAACGGATTCTCCCACATGATGTAGATATGTAATTACGGTGTTTACTTAACATTTCTCATGCATTAGGGTTCGAACACTCGAACACCTATATGGATTCTCCTCCATGATGGTAGATATGTAATTACGGTGTCAACTAACCATTTCTTATGCATTAGGGTCCGAACAGCTGTACCCCTATACGGATTCTCCTACATGATGGCAGATATGTCATTATGGTGTTCACTTACCATTTCTTATGCATTAGGGTTCGAACACTCGAACACCTATACGAATTCTCCTTCATGATGGCAGATATGTAATTACGTTGTCTACTTACCATTTCTCATGCATTAGGGTTCGAACACTCGAACACCTATACGGATTCTCCTACATGATGGCAGATATGTAATTACGGTGTCTACTTACCATTTCTCATGCATTAGGGTTCGAACAGTTGTACACTTATACGGATACTCTTGCATGATGGCAGATATGTAATTACGGTATTTACATACAATTTCTCATGCATTAGGGTTCGAATACTTGAACACCTATACGGATTCACCTGTATGATGGCAGATATGTAATTACGGTGTTTACTTACCACTTCTCATGCATTAGGGTTCGAACACTCGAACACCTATACGGATTCTCTTGCTTGATAGCAGATATGTAATTACGGTGTTTACTTACCATTTCTCATGCATTAGTGTTCGAACAGTCGAACACCTATACGGATTCGTCTGCATGGTGGCAGATATGAAATTACGGTGTCTACTTACCATTTCTCATGCATTAGGGTTCGAACAGTTGTACACATATACGGATTCTCCTGCATGATGGCAGATATGTAATTACGGTGTCTACATACCATTTCTCGTGCATTAGGGCTCGAACAGTTGTACACTTATACGGATTCTCCTACATGATGCAGATATGTAATTACGGTGTTTACTTCTCATTTCTCATGCATTAGGGTTCGAACACTCGACCACCTATACGGATTCTCCTCCATTATGGGAGATATGTAATTACGGTGTCTACTTACCATTTCTCATGCATTAGGGTTTGAATAGTTGTACACATATACGGATTCTCCTGCATGATGGCAGATATGTAATTACGGTGTCTACATACCATTTCTCGTGCATTAGGACTCGAACAGTTGTACACTTATACGGATTCTCCTACATGATGCAGATATGTAATTACGGTGTTTACTTATCATTTCTCATGCATTAGGGTTCGAACACTCGAACACCTATATGGATTCTCCTCCATGATGGTAGATATGTAATTACGGTGTCAACTAACCATTTCTTATGCATTAGGGTCCGAACAGTTGTACACCTATACGGATTCTCCTACATGATGACAGATATGTAATTATGGTGTTTACTTACCATTTCTCATGCATTAGGGTTCGAACACTCGAACACCTATACGAATTCTCCTTCATGATGTCAGATATGTAATTACGTTGTCTACTTACCATTTCTCATGCATTACGGTTCGAACACTCGAACACCTATACGGATTCTCCTGCATGATGGCAGATATGTAATTACGGTGTCTATATACCATTTCTCATGCATTAGGACTCGAACAGTTGTACACTTATTCGGATTCTCCTACATGTTGCAGATATGTAATTACGGTATTTACTTATCATTTCTAATGCATTAGGGTTCGAACACTCGAACACCTATACGGATTCTCCTCCATGATGGTAGCTATGTAATTACGGTGTCTACTAACCGTTTCTTATGGATTAGGGTCTGAACAGTTTTACACATATACGGATTCTCCTACATGATGACAGATATGTAATTACGGTGTTTAGTTACCATTTCTCACGCATTAGGGTTCGAACACTTGAAAACCGATATGGATTCTTCTGCATGATGGCAGATATGTAATTAGGGTGTCCACTTACCATTTTTCATGAATTAGGGTTCGAACAGTTGTACACCTATACAGATTCTCCTACATGATGACAGATATATAGTTACGGTGTCTACTTTCCATTTCTCATAAATTAGGGTTCGAACAGTTCTACAACTGCGCGGATTCTCCTACATGATGGCAGATATGTAATTATGTTGTCTGCTTACCATTTCTCGTGCATTGGGGTTCGAACACTTGAACACCTATAATGATTCACCTATGATGGCGAGATATGTATTTACGGTGTTTACTTAGCATTTCCCATGCATTGGGGTTGAACACTCGAACACCTATATGATTCTCTTGCATGATGGCGAGATATATAATTACGGCGTTTACTTACCACTTCTCATGCATTAGTGTTGAACACTTTCGAACACCTATCTGATTCATCGCATTGTGGCGAGATATGAAATTAGGTATCTACTTTCCATTTCTCATGCATTAGGGTTGACGATTTGTACACTTATCTGATTCTCCTGCATGATAGCAGATATGTAATTATGGTGTCTACATACCATTTCTAATGCATTAGGGCTCGAATAGCGGCACACTTATACGGATTCTCCTACATGATGCAGACATGTAATTACGGTGTTTACTTATCATTTCTAATGCATTAGGGTTCGAAGACTCGAACACCTATACGGATTCTCCTCCATGATGGTAGCTATGTAATTACGGTGTGTACTAGCCGTTTCATATGGATTAGGGTCCGAACAGTTGTACACATATACGGATTCTCCTACATGATGACAGATATGTAATTACGGTGTTTACTTACCATTTCTCACGCATTAGGGTTCGAACACTTGAACACCGATATGGATTCTTCTGCATGATGGCAGATATGTAATTAGGGTGTCCACTTACCATTTTTCATGAATTAGGGTTGACAATTGTACACCTATCTGATTCTCCTACATGATGACAGATATATAATTACGGTGTCTACTTACCATTTCTGATGAATTATGGTTCGAACAGTTCTACAACTACACGGATTCTCCTACATGATGGCAGATATGTAATTATGTTGTCTGCTTACCATTTCTCGTGCATTGGGGTTCGAACACTTGAACACCTATACGGATTCACCTGTATGATGGCAGATATGTATTTACGGTGTTTACTTACCATTTCCCATGCATTGGGGTTCGAACACTCGAACACCTATACTGATTCTCTTCCATGATGGCAGATATATAATTACGGTGTTTACTTACCACTTCTCATGCATTAGTGTTTGAACACTCGAACACCTATACGGATTCATCTGTATGATGGCAGATATGAAATTACGGTATCTACTTTCCATTTCTCATGCATTAGGGTTCGAACAGTTGTACACTTATACGGATTCTCCTGCATGATGGCAGATATGTAATTATGGTGTCTACATACCATTTCTAATGCATTAGCGCTTCGAGCAGTGTACACCTTCGGATTGTCCTACATGATGCAGATATGTAATTACGGTGTTTACTTATCATTTCTCATGCATTAGGGTTCGAACACTCGAACACCTATACGGATTCTCCTCCATTATGGGAGATATGTAATTACGGTGTCTACTTACCATTTCTCATGCATTAGGGTTCGAATAGTAGTACACTTATACGGATACTCTTACATGATGGCAGATATGTAATTACGGTATTTACATACAGTTTCTCATGCATTAGGGTTCGAATACTTGAACACCTATACGGATTCACCCGTATGACGGCAGATATGTAATTACGGTGTTTACTTAACACTTCTCATGCATTAGGGTTCGAACACTCGAACACCTATACGGATTCTTTTGCATGATGACAGATATGTAATTACGGTGTTTACTTACCATTTCTCATGCATTAGTGTTCGAACAGTCGAACACCTATACGGATTCGTCTGCATGGTGGCTGATATGAAATTACGGTGTCTACTTTCCGTTTCTCATGCATTAGGGTTCGAACAGTTGTACACATATACGGATTCTCCTGGATGATGGCAGATATGTAATTACGGTGTCTAGATACCATTTCTCATGCATTAGGGCTCGAACAGTTGTACACTTATACGGATTCTCCCACATGATGTAGATATGTAATTACGGTGTTTACTTATCATTTCTCATGCATTAGGGTTCGAACACTCGAACACCTATATGGATTCTCCTCCATGATGGTAGATATGTAATTACGGTGTCAACTAACCATTTCTTATGCATTAGGGTCCGAACAGCTGTACCCCTATATGGATTCTCCAACATGATGGCAGATATGTCATTATGGTGTTCACTTACCATTTCTTATGCATTAGGGTTCGAACACTCGAACACCTATACGAATTCTCCTTCATGATGGCAGATATGTAATTACGTTGTCTACTTACCATTTCTCATGCATTAGGGTTCGAACACTCGAACACCTGTACGAATTCTCCTGCATGATCGCAGATCTGTAATTACGGTGTCTACTTACCATTTCTCATGAATTAGGGTTCGAACTGTTGTACACTTATACGGATACTCTTGCATGATGGCATATATGTAATTACGGTATTTACATACAATTTCTCATGCATTAGGGTTCGAATACTTGAACACCTATACGGATTCACCTGTATGATGGCAGATATGTAATTACGGTGTTTACTTACCACTTCTCATGCATTAGGGTTCGAACACTCGAACACCTATACGGATTCTCTTGCTTGATAGCAGATATGTAATTACGGTATTTACTTACCATTTCTCATGCATTAGTGTTCGAACAGTCGAACACCTATACGGATTCGTCTGCATGGTGGCAGATATGAAATTACGGTGTCTACTTACCATTTCCCATGCATTAGGGTTCGAACAGTGGTACACATATACGGATTCTCCTGCATGATGGTAGATATGTAATTACGGTGTCTACATACCATTTCTCGTGCATTAGGGCTCGAACAGTTGTACACTTATACGGATTCTCCTACATGATGCAGATATGTAATTACGGTGTTTACTTCTCATTTCTCATGCATTAGGGTTCGAACACTCGACCACCTATACGGATTCTCCTCCATTATGGGAGATATGTAATTACGGTGTCTACTTACCATTTCTCATGCATTAGGGTTCGAACAGTTGTACACTTATACGGATTCTCCTGCATGATGGCAGATATGTAATTACGGTGTCTACATACCATTTCTCATGCATTAGGGCTCGAACAGTTGTACACTTATACGGATTCTCCTACATGATGCAGATATGTAATTACGGTGTTTACTTATCATTTCTCATGCATTAGGGTTCGAACACTCGAACACCTATACGGATTCTCCTCCATGATGGTAGATATGTAATTACGGTGTCAACTAACCATTTCTTATGCATTAGGGTCCGAACAGTTGTACACCTATACGGATTCTCCTACATGATGGCAGATATGTAATTATGGTGTTTACTTACCATTTCTCATGCATTAGGGTTCGAACACTCGAACACCTATACGAATTCTCCTTCATGATGTCAGATATGTAATTACGTTGTCTACTTACCATTTCTCATGCATTAGGGTTCGAACACTCGAACACCTATACGGATTCTCCTGCATGATGGCAGATATGTAATTACGGTGTCCATATACCATTTCTCATGCATTAGGACTCGAACAGTTGTACACTTATTTGGATTCTCCTACATGTTGCAGATATGTAATTACGGTATTTACTTATCATTTCTAATGCATTAGGGTTCGAACACTCGAACACCTATACGGATTCTCCTCCATGATGGTAGCTATGTAATTACGGTGTCTACAAACCGTTTCTTATGGATTAGGGTCTGAACAGTTTTACACATATACGGATTCTCCTACATGATGACAGATATGTAATTACGGTGTTTAGTTACCATTTCTCACGCATTAGGGTTCGAACACTTGAAAACCGATATGGATTCTTCTGCATGATGGCAGATATGTAATTAGGGTGTCCACTTACCATTTTTCATGAATTAGGGTTCGAACAGTTGTACACCTATACAGATTCTCCTACATGATGACAGATATATAGTTACGGTGTCTACTTACCATTTCTCATAAATTAGGGTTCGAACAGTTCTACAACTGCGCGGATTCTCCTACATGATGGCAGATATGTAATTATGTTGTCTGCTTACCATTTCTCGTGCATTGGGGTTCGAACACTTGAACACCTATACGGATTCACCTGTATGATGGCAGATATGTATTTACGGTGTTTACTTAGCATTTCCCATGCATTGGGGTTCGAACACTCGAACACCTATACGGATTCTCTTGCATGATGGCAGATATATAATTACGGCGTTTACTTACCACTTCTCATGCATTAGTGTTCGAACACTCGAACACCTATACGGATTCATCTGCATTGTGGCAGATATGAAATTACGGTATCTACTTTCCATTTCTCATGCATTAGGGTTCGAACAGTTGTACACTTATACGGATTCTCCTGCATGATAGCAGATATGTAATTATGGTGTCTACATACCATTTCTAATGCATTAGGGCTCGAATAGCGGCACACTTATACGGATTCTCCTACATGATGCAGACATGTAATTACGGTGTTTACTTATCATTTCTCATGCATTAGGGTTCGAACACTCGAACACCTATACGGATTCTCCTCCATTGTGGGAGATATGTAATTACGGTGTCTACTTACCATTTCTCATGCATTAGGGTTCGAATAGTTGTACACTTATACGGATACTCTTGCATGATGGCAGATATGTAATTATGGTATTTACATACAATTTCTCATGCATTGGGGTTCGAATACTTGAACACCTATACGGATTCACTGTATGATGGCAGATATGTAATTACGGTGTTTACTTACCACTTCTCATGCATTGGGGTTCGAACACTCGAACACCTATACGGATTCTTTTGCATGATGACAGATATGTAATTACGGTGTTTACATACCACTTCTCATGCATTAGTGTTCGAACAGTCGAACACCTATACGGATTCGTCTGCATGGTGGCAGATATGAAATTACGGTGTCTACTTACCGTTTCTCATGCATTAGGGTTCGAACAGTTGTACACATATACGGATTCTCCTGCATGATGGCAGATATGTAATTACGGTGTCTACATACCATTTCTCATGCATTAGGGCTCGAACAGTTGTACACTTATACGGATTCTTCCACATGATGGAGATATGTAATTACGGTGTTTACTTATCATTTCTCATGCATTAGGGTTCGAACACTCGAACACCTATATAGATTCTCCTCCATGATGGTAGATATGTAATTAAGGTGTCAACTAACCATTTCTTATGCATTAGGGTCCGAACAGCTGTACCCCTATACGGATTCTCCTACATGATGGCAGATATGTCATTATGGTGTTCACTTACCATTTCTTATGCATTAGGGTTCGAACACTCGAACACCTATACGAATTCTCCTTCATGATGGCAGATATGTAATTACGTTGTCTACTTACCATTTCTCATGCATTAGGGTTCGAACACTCGAACATCTATACGGATTCTCCTACATGATGGCAGATATGTAATTACGGTGTCTACTTCCCATTTCTCATGCATTAGGGTTCGAACAGTTGTACACTTATACGGATACTCTTGCATGATGGCAGATATGTAATTATGGTATTTACATACAATTTCTCATGCATTAGGGTTCGAATACTTGAACACCTATACGGATTCACCTGTATGATGGCAGATATGTAATTACGGTGTTTACTTACCACTTCTCGTGCATTAGGGTTCGAACACTCGAACACCTATACGGATTATCTTGCATGATGGCAGATATGTAATTACGGTGTTTACTTACCATTTCTCATGCATTAGTGTTCGAACTGTCGAACACCTATACGGATTCGTCTGCATGGTGGCAGATATGAAATTACGGTGTCTACTTACCATTTCTCATGCCTTAGGGTTCGAACAGTTGTACACATATCCGGATTCTCCTGCATGATGACAGATATGTAATTACGGTGTCTACATACCATTTCTCGTGCATTAGGGCTCGAACAGTTGTACACTTATACGGATTCTCCTACATGATGCAGATATATAATTACGGTGTTTACTTATCATTTCTCATGCATTAGGGTTCGAACACTCGAACACCTATACGGATTCTCCTCTATGATGGTAGATATGTAATTACGGTGTCAACTAATCATTTCTTATGCATTAGGGTCCGAACAGTTCTACACCTATACGGATTCTCCTACATGATGGCAGATATGTAATTATGGTGTTTACTTACCATTTCTCATGCGTTAGGGTTCGAACACTCGAACACCTATACGGATTCTCTTGCATGATGGCAGATATGTAATTACGGTGTTTACTTTCCATTTCTCAAGAATTAGTGTTCGAACAGTCGAACACATATACGTATTCGTCTGCATGGTGGCAGATATACAATTACGGTGTCTACTTACCATTTCTCATGGAATAGGGGTTCGAACAGTTGTACACATATATGGATTCTCCTGCATGATGGCATATATATAATTACGGTGTCTACATACCTTTTCACATGCATTAGGGCTCGAACAGTTGTACAGTTATACGGATTCTCCAACATGATGCAGATATGTAATTACGGTGTTTACTTATCATTTCTCATGCATTAGGGTTCAATCACTTGAACACCTATACGGATTCTCCTCCATGATGGTAGATATGTAATTACGGTGTCAACTAACCATTTCTTATGCATTAGGGTCCGAACAGTTGTACACCTATACGGATTCTCCAACATGATGGCAGATATGTAATTATGGTGTTCACTTACCGTTTCTCATGCATTAGGGTTCGAACACTCGAACACCTATACGAATTCTCCTTGATGATGGCAGATATGTAATTACGTTGTCTACTTACCATTTCTCATGCATTAGGGTTCGAATACTCGAACACGTATACGGATTCTCCAGCATGATTGCAGATATGTAATTACGGTGTCTATATACCATTTCTCATGCATTAGGGCTCGAACAGTTGTACACTTATTCGCATTCTCCTACATGTTGCAGATATGTAATTACGGTGTTTACTTATCGTTTCTCATGCATTAGGGTTCGAACACTCGAACACCTATACGGATTCTCCTCCATGATGGTAGCTATGTAATTACGGTGTCTACTAACCGTTTCTTATGGATTAGGGTCCGAACAGTTGTACACATATACGAATTCTCCTACATGATGGCAGATATGTAATTACGGTCTTTACTTACCATTTCTCACGCATTAGGGTTCGAACACTTGAACACCGATATGGATTCTTCTGCATGATGGCAGATATGTAATTAGGGTGTCCACTTATCATTTTTCATGAATTAGGGTTCGAACAGTTGTACACCTATACAGATTCTCCTACATGATGGCAGATATATAATTACGGTGTCTACTTACCATTTCTCATGAATTAGGATACGAACAGTTCTACAACTACGTGGATTCTCCTGCATGATGGCAGATATGTAATTATGTTGTCTGCTTACCATTTCTCGTGCATTGGCGTTCGAACAATTGAACACCTATACGGATTCACCTGTATGATGGCAGATATGTAATTACGGTATTTACTTACCATTTCCCATGCATTGGGGTTCGAACACTCGAACACCTATACGGATTCTCTTGCATGATGGCAGATATGTAATTACGGTGTTTACTTACCACTTCTCATGCATTAGTGTTCGAACACTCGAACACATATATGGATTCATCTGCATGATGGCAGATATGAAATTACGGTATCTACTTTCCATTTCTCACGCATTAGGGTTCGAACAGTTGTACACTTATACGGATTCTCCTGCATGATGGCAGATATGTAATTATGGTGTCTACATACCATTTCTCATGCATTAGGGCTCGAACAGTTGTACACTTATACGGATTCTCCTACATGATGCAGATATGTAATTACGGTGTTTACTTATCATTTCTCATGCATTAGGGTTCGAACACTCGAACACCTATACGGATTCTCCTCCATTATGGGAGATATGTAATTACGGTGTCCACTTACCATTTCTCATGCATTAGGGTTCGAATAGTTGTACACTTATACGGATACTCTTGCATGATGGCAGATATGTAATTACGGTATTTACATACAGTTTCTCATGCGTTAGGGTTCGAATACTTGAACACCTATACGGATTCACTGTATGATGGCAGATATGTAATTATGGTGTTTACTTATCACTTCTCATGCATTGGGGTTCGAACACTCGAACACCTATACGGATTCTTTTGCATGATGACAGATATGTAATTACGGTGTTTACATACCATTTCTCATGCATTAGTATTCGAACAGTCGAACACCTATACGGATTCGTCTGCATGGTGGCAGATATGAAATTACGGTGTCTACTTACCGTTTCTCATGCATTAGGGTTCGAACAGTTGTACACATATACGGATTCTCCTGCATGATGGCAGATATGTAATTACGGTGTCTACATACCATTTCTCATGCATTAGGGCTCGAACAGTTGTACACTTATACGGATTCTCCCACATGATGTAGATATGTAATTACGGTGTTTACTTATCATTTCTCATGCATTAGGGTTCGAACACTCGAACACCTATACGGATTCTCCTCCATGATGGTAGATATGTAATTACGGTGTCAACTAACCATTTCTTATGCATTAGGGTCCGAACAGTTGTACACTTATCTGGATTCTCCTACATGATGGCAGATGTATAATTATGGTGTTTACTTACCATTTCTCATGCATTAGGGTTCGAACACTCAAACACCTATACGGATTCTCTTGCATGATGGCAGATATGTAATTACGGTGTTTACTTACCATTTCTCATGCATTAGTGTTCGAACACTCAACACCTATACGGATACTCTTGCATGATGGCAGATATGTAATTATGGTATTTACATACAATTTCTCATGCATTAGGGTTCGAATACTTGAACACCTATACGGATTCACCTGTATGATGGCAGATATGTAATTACAGTGTTTACTTACCACTTCTCATGCATTAGGGTTTGAACACTCGAACACCTATACGAATTCTCTTGCATGATGGCAGATATGTAATTACGGTGTTTACTTACCATTTCTCATGCATTAGTGTTCGAACAGTCGAACACCTATACGGATTCGTCTGCATGGTGGCAGATATGAAATTACGGTGTCTACTTTCCATTTCTCATGCCTTAGGGTTTGAACAGTTGTACACATATACGGATTCTCCTGCATGATGACAAATATGTAATTACGGTGTCTACATACTATTTCTCGTGCATTAGGGCTCGAACAGTTGTACAGTTATACTTATTCTTCAACATGATGCAGATATGTAATTACGGTGTTTAGTTATCATTTCTCATGCATTAGGGTTCGAACACTCGAACACCTATACGGATTCTCCTCCATGATGGTAGATATGTAATTACGGTGTCAACTAACCATTTCTTATGCATTAGGGTCCGAACAGTTGTACACCTATACGGATTCTCCTACATGATGGCAGATATGTAATTATGGTGTTTACTTACCATTTCTCATGCGTTAGGGTTCGAACACTCGAACACCTATACGGATTCTCTTGCATGATGGCAGATATGTAATTACGGTGTTTACTTACCATTTCTCATGCATTAGTGATCGAACAGTCGAACACATATACGTATTCGTCTGCATGGTGGCAGATATACAATTACGGTGTCTACTTACCATTTCTCATGCAATAGGGGTTCGAACAGTTGTACACATATACGGATTCTCCTGCATGATGGCATATATATAATTACGGTGTCTACAAACCATTTCTCATGCATTAGGGCTCGAACAGTTGTACAGTTATACGGATTCTCCAACATGATGCAGATATGTAATTACGGTGTTTACTTATCATTTCTTATGCATTAGGGTTCGAACACTCTAACACCTATACGGATTCTCCTCCACGATCGTAGATATGTAATTACGGTGCCAACTAACCATTTCTTATGCATTAGGGTCCGAACAGTTGTACACCTATACGGATTCTCCTGCATGATGGCAGATATGTAATTTTGGTGTTTACTTACCATTTCTCATGCATTAGGGTTCGAACACTCGAACACCTATACGAATTCTCCTTCACGATGGCAGATATGTAATTACGTTGTCTACTTACCATTTCTCATGCATTAGGGTTCGAATACACGAACACCTATACGGATTCTCCTGCATGATTGCAGATATGTAATTACGGTGTCTATATACCATTTCTCATGCATTAGGGCTCGAACAGTTGTACACTTATTCGGATTCTCCTACATGTTGCAGATATGTAATTTCGGTGTTTACTTATCGTTTCTCATGCATTAGGGTTCGAACACTCGAACACCTATACGGATTCTCCTCCATGATGGTAGCTATGTAATTACGGTGTCCACTAACCGTTTCTTATGGATTAGGGTCCGAACAGTTGTACACATATACGAATTCTCCTACATGATGGCAGATATGTAATTACGGTCTTTACTTACCATTTCTCACGCATTAGGGTTCGAACACTTGAACACCGATATGGATTCTTCTGCATGATGGCAGATATGTAATTAGGGTGTCCACTTACCATTTTTCATGAATTAGGGATCAAATAGTTGTACACCTATACAGATTCTCCTACATGATGACAGATATATAATTACGGTGTCTACTTATCATTTCTCATGAATTGGGGTTCGAACAGTTCGACAACTACACGGATTCTCCTGCATGATGGCAGATATGTAATTATGTTGTCTGCTTACCATTTCCCGTGCATTGGGGTTCGAACACTTGAACACCTATACAGATTCACCTGTATGATGGCAGATATGTAATTACCGTGTTCACTTACCATTTCCCATGCATTGGGGTTCGAACACTCGAACACCTAAACGGATTCTCTTGCATGATGGCAGATATGTAATTACGGTGTTACTTACCACTTCTCATGCATTAGTGTTCGAACACTCGAACACCTATACGGATTCATCTGCATGATGGCAGATATGAAATTACGGTATCTACTTTCCATTTCTCTTGCATTAGGGTTCGAACAGTTGTACACTTATACGGATTCTCCCGTATAATGGCAGATATGTAATTATGGTGTCTACATACCATTTCTCATGCATTAGGGGTCGAACAGTTGTACACTTATACGGATTCTCCTACATGATGCAGATATGTAATTACGGTGCTTACTTATCATTTCTCATGCATTAGGGTTCGAACACTCGAACACCTATACGGATTCTCCTCCATGATGGTAGATATGTAATTACAGTGTCTACTAACCATTTCTTATGCATTAGTGTCCGAACAGCTGTACACCTATACGGATTCTCCTACATGATGGTAGATATGGGATTACGGTGTTTACTTACCATTTCTCATGCATTAGGGTTCGAACACTCGAACACCTATACGAATTCTCCTGCATGATGGCAGATATGTAATTACGGTGTCTATTTACCATTTCTCATGAATTAGGGTCGAACTGTTGTACACCTATACGGATTCTCTCGCATGATAGTGGATATATAATTACGGTGTCTACTTACCATTTCTTATGAATTAGGTTTCGAACAGTTCTACACCTACACGGATTCTCCTGCATGATGGCAGACATGTAATTACGTTGTCTGCTTACCATTTCTCCGGCATTAGGGTTCGAACACTTGAACACCGATTCGGATTCACCAGTATGATGGCAGATATGTAATTACGGTGTTTATTTACCATTTCTCATGCATTGGGGTTCGAACACTCGAACACCTATACGGATTCTCTTGCATGATGGCAGATATGTACTTACGGTGTTTACTTACCATTTCTCATGCATTAGTGTTCGAACAGTCGAACACCTACACAGATTCGTCTGCATGACGGCAGATATGAAATTACGGTGTCTACTTACCATTTCTCATGCATTAGGGTTCGAACAGTTGTACACTTATACGGATTCTCCTGCATGATGACAGATATGTAACTACGGTGTCTACATACCATTTCTTATGCATTGGGGCTCGAAAAGTTATACACTTATACGGATTCTCCTCATTGATGCAGATATGTAATTACGGTGTTTACTTATCATTTCTCATGCATTACGGTTCGAACACTCGGACACCTATAGGGATTCTCCTCCGTGATGGTAGATATGTAATTACGGTGTCTACTAACCATTTCTTATGCATTAGGGTCCGAACGGCTGTACACCTATACGGATTCTCCTACATGATGGCAGATATGTAATTACGGTGTTTACTTACCATTTCTCATGCATTAGGGTTCGAACCCTCGAACACCTATACGAATTCTCCTGCATGATAGCAGATATATAATTACGGTGTCTACTTATCATTTCTCATGAATTAGGGTTCGAACTGTTGTACACCTATATGGATTCTCCTGCATGATGGCAGATATATAATTACGGTGTCTACTTATCATTTCTGATGAATTAGGGTCGAACAGTTCTACACCTACACGGATTCTCCTGCATGAAGACAGATATGTAATTTCGTTGTCTGCTTACATTCACCCAAAAAAACGTTGTCTGCTTACCATTTCTCTTGCATTACGGTTCGAACTCTTGAACACCTATACGGATTCACCGGTATGATGGCAGATATGTAATTACAGTGTTTACTTACCATTTCTCATCCATTGCGGTTCGAACACTCGAACACCTATACGGATTCTCTTGGATGATGGCAGATTTGTAATTACGGTGTTTACTTACCATTTCTCATGCATTAGTGTTCGAACAGTCGAACACCTATACGGATTCGTCTGCATGATTGCAGATATGAAATTACGGTGTCTACTTACAATTTCTCATGCATTAGGGTTCGAACAGTTGTACACTTATGCGGATTCTCCATCATGATGGCAGATTTGTAATTACGGTGTCTACATACCATTTCTCATGCATTAGGGCTTGAACAGTTGTACACGTATACGGATTCTCCTACATGATGTAGATATGTAATTACGGTTTTTACTTATCATTTCTCATGCATTAGGGTTCGAACACTCGAACACCTATACGGATTCTCCTCCATGATGGTAGATATGTAATTACGATGTCTACTAACCATTTCTTATGCATTATGGTCCGAACAATGGTACACCTATACGGATTCTCCTACATGACGGTAGATATGTAATTATGGTGTTTACATACCATTTCCCATGCATTAGGGTTCGAACACTCGAACAGCTATGCGAATTCTCCTGCATTATGGCAGATATGTAATTACGTTGTCTAGTTACCATTTCCCATGCATTAGGGTTCGAACACTCGAACACCTATACGGATTCTCCTGATGATGGCAGACATGTAATTATGGTGTCTACATACCATTTCTCATGCATTAGGCTCGAACAGTTGTACACTTATGCGGATTCTCGTACATGATGCAGATACGTAATTACGGTGTTTACTTATCATTTCTCATGCATTAGGGTTCGAACACTCGAACTCCTATACGGATTCTCATCCTTGATGGTAGATATGTAATTACGGTGTCTACTAACCATTTCTTATGCATTAGGGTCCGAATAGTTGTACACCTATACGATGTCTCCTACGTGATGGTAGATAGGTAATTACGGTGTTTACATACCATTTCTCATGCATTAGGGTTCGAACACTCGAACACCTATACGAATTCTACTGCATGATGGCAGATATGTAATTACGGTGTCTACATACCAATTCTCACGAATTAGGGTTCAAACTGTTGTACACCTATACGGATTCTCCTACATGATGGCAGATATGTATTTACGGTGTCTACTTACCATTTCTCATGAATTAGGGTTCGAACTGTTGTACACCTATACGGACTCTCCTGCATGATGACAGATATATAATTACGGTGTCTTCTTACCATTTCTCATGAATTAGGGTTCGAACTGTTCTACACCTACACGGATTCTCCGGCATGATGGCAGACATGTAATTACGTTGTCTGCTTACCATTTCTCATGCATTGGGGTTCGAACACTTAAACACCTATACGGATTCACCTGTATGATGGCAGATATGTAATTACGGTGTTTACTTACCATTTCTCATACAATGGGGTTCGAACACTCGAACACCTATACGGATTGTGTTGCATGATGGCAAATATGTAATTACGATGTTTACTTACCATTTCTCATGCATTAGTGTTCGAACACTCGAACACCTATACAGATTCGTCTGCATGATGGCAGATATGAAATTACGGTATCTACTTACCATTTCTCATGAATTAGGGCTCGAACAGTTGTACACTTACGGAGTCGTCTGCATCATAGCAGATATGAAATTACGGTGTCTACTTACCATTTCTCATGCATTAGGGTTTGAACAGTTGTACACTTACACGGATTCTCCGGCATGATGGCAGATATGTAATTACGGTGTCTACATACCATTTCTCATGCATTAGGGCTCGAACAGTTGTACACATATACGGATTCTCCTACATGATGCAGATATGTAATTAGGGTGTTTACTTATCATTTCTCATGCATTAGGGTTCGAACACTCGAACACCTATACGGCTTCTCCGCCATGATGGTAGATATGTAATTACGGATCTACTAACCGTTTCTTATGCATTAGGGTCCGAACAGTGGTACACCTATACAGATTCTCTTTCATGATGGCAGATATGTAATTATGGTGTTTACTTACCATTTCTCATGCATTAGGGTTCGAACACTCGAACAGCTATACGAATTCTCCTGCATGATGGCAGATATGTAATTACGTTGTCTACTTACCGTTTCTCATGCATTAGGGTTCGAACACTCGAACACCTATACGGATTCTCCTGCATGATGGCAGATATGTAATTACGGTGTCTACATACCATTTCTCATGCATTAGGGCTCAAACAGTTGTACACTTATACGGATTCTCCTACATGATGCAGATATGTAATTACGGTGTTTACTTATCATTTCTCATGCATTAGGGTTCGAACACTCGAACAACTATACGGATTCTCCTCCATGATGGTAGATATGTAATTACGGTGTCTACTAACCATTTCTTATGCATTAGGGTCCGAACAGTTGTACACCTATACGGATTCTCCTACATGATGGTAGATATGTAATTACGGTGTTTACTTACCATTTCTCATGCATTAGGGTTCGAACACTCGAACACCTATCCAAATTTTCCTGCATGATGGCAGATATGTAATTACGGTGTCCACATACCATTTCTCACGACTTAGGGTTCGAACTGTTGTACACCTATACGGATTCTCCTGCATGATGGCAGATATGTATTCACGGTGTCTACTTACCATTTCTCATGAATTAGGGTTCGAATTGTTGTACACCTGTACGGATTCTCCTGCATGACGGCAGATATATAATTAAGTTGTTTGCTTACCATTTCTCATGCATTATGGTTCGAACACTTGAACACCTATACGGATTCACCTGTATGATAGCAGATATGTAATTACGGTGTTTACTTACCATTTCACATGCAATGGGATTCGAACACTCGAACACCTATACGGATTCTCTTGCATGATGGCAGATATGTAATTACGGTGTTTACTTACCATTTCTCATGCATTAGTGTTCGAACACTCGAACACCTATACGGATTCGTCTGCATGATGGCAGATATGAAATTATGGTGTCTACTTACCATTTCTCAGGCATTAGGGTTCGAACAGTTGTACACTTATACGGATTATCCTGCATGATGGCAGATATGTAACTACGGTGTCTACATACCATTTCTCATGCATTAGGGCTCGAAAAGTTGTACACTTATACGGATTCTCCTACATGATGCAGATATGTAATTACGGTGTTTACTTATCATTTCTCATGCATTAGGGTTCGAACACTCGAACACCTATACGGATTCTCCTCCATGATGGTAGATATGTAATTACGGTGTCTACTAACCATTTCATACGCATTAGGGTCCAAACAGTTGTACACCTATACGGATTCTCCTACATGATGGCAGATATGTAATTGCGGTGTTTAGTTACCATTTCTTATGCATTAGGGTTCGAACACTCGAACACTCGAAAACCAATACGAATTCTCCTCCACGATAGCAGATATGTAATTACGGTGTCTACTTACCATTTCTCATGAATTAGGGTTCGAACTGTTGTACACCTATACAGATTCTCCTGCATGATGGCAGATATGCAATTACGGTGTCTGCTTACCATTTCTCATGAATTAGGGTCGAACTGTTTTACACCCCTACGGATTCTACTGCATGATGGCAGATATATAATTACGGTGTCTACTTACCATTTCTCTTGAATTAGGGTCGAACTGTTCTACAGCTACACGGATTCTCCTGCATGATGGCAGATATGTAATTACGTTGTCTGCTTACATTCACCCAAAAAAACGTTGTCTGCTTACCATTTCTCCTGCACTACAGTTCGAACACTTGGACACCTATACGGATTCACCGGTATGATGGCAGATATGCAATTACAGTGTTTACTTACCGTTTCTCATGCATTGGGGTTCGAACACTCGAACACCTATACGGATTCTCTTGGATGATGGCTGATATGTAATACGGTGTTACTTACCATTTCTCATGCATTAGTGTTCGAACAGTCGAACACCTATATGGATTCGTCTGCATGATGGCAGATATGAAATTACGGTGTCTACTTACCATTTCTCATGCATTAGGGTTCGAACAGTTGTACACTTATACGGATTCTCCAGCATGATGGTAGATATGTAATTACTGTGTTTACATACCATTTCTCATGCATTAGGGCTCGAACAGTTGTACACATATACGGATTCTCCTACATGATGCAGATATGTAATTACGGTGTTTACTTATCATTTCTCATGCATTAGGGTTCGAACACTCGAACACCTATACGGATTCTCCTCCATGATGGTAGATATGCAATTACGGTGTCTACTAACCATTTCTTATGCATTACGGTCCGAACAGTGGTACACCTATACGGATTCTCCTACGTGATGGTAGATATGTAATTATGGTGTCTACATACCATTTCTCATGCATTAGGGCTCGAACAGTTGTACACTTATACAGATTCTCCTACATGATGCAGACATGTAATTACGGTGTTTACTTATCATTTCTCATGCATTAGGGTTTGAACACTCGAACACCTATACGGATTCTCCTACATGATGGCAGATATGTAATTACAGTGTTTATTTACCATTTCTCATGCATTAGGGTTCGAACACTCGAACACCTATACGAATTCTCCTGCATGATGGCAGATACGTAATTACGGTGTCTACATACCATTTCTCACGAATTAGGGTTCGAACTGTTGTACACCTATACGGATTCTCCTGCATGATGGCAGATATGTATTTACGGTGTCTACTTACCATTTGTCATGAATTAGGGTTCGAACTGTTGTACACCTATACGGATTCTCCTACATGATGGCAGATATATAATTACGGTGTCTACTTACCATTTCTCATGAATTAGGGTTCGAACCGTTCTACACCAACACGGATTCTCCTGCATGATGGCAGACATGTAATTACGTTGTTTGTTTACCATTTCTCATGCATTAGGGCTCGAACAGTTGTACACTTATACGGATTCTCCTACATGTTGCAGATATGTAATTACGGTGTTTACTTATCATTTCTCATGCATTAGGGTTCGAACACTCGAACACCTATACGGATTCTCCTCCATGATGGTAGATATGTAATTACGGTGTCTACTTACCATTTCTTATGCGTTAGGGTCCGAACAGTTGTACACCTATACGGATTCTCCTACATGATGGTAGATATGTAATTACGGTGTTTATTTACCATTTCTCATGCATTAGGGTTCGAACACTCGAACACCTATACGAGTTCTCCTGCATGATGGCAGATATGTAATTACGGTGTCCACATACCATTTCTCACGAATTAGGGTTCGCACTGTTGTACACCTATACGGATTCTCCTGCATGATGGCAGATATGTATTTACGGTGTCTACTTACCATTTCTCATGAATTAGGGTTCGAACTGTTGTACACCTGTACGGATTCTCCTGCATGATGGCAGATATATAATTACGCTGTCTACTTACCGTTTCTCATGAATTAGGGTTCGAACAGTTCTACACCTACACGGATTCTCCTACATGATGGCAGACATGTAATTACGTTGTCTGCTTACCATTTCTCATGCATTCTGGTTCGAACACTTGAAGACCTATACGGATTCACCTGTATGATGGCTGATATGTAATTACGGTGTTTACTTACCATTTCTCATGCAATGGGGTTCGAACATTCGAACACGTATACGGATTCTCTTGCATGATGGTAGATATGTAATTATGGTGTTTACTTACCATTTCTCATGCATTAGTGTTCGAACACTCGAACACCTATACAGATTCGTCTGCATGATGGCAGATATGAAATTACGGTGTCTACTTACCATTTCTCATGAATTATGGTTCGAACTGTTGAACACTTACACGGATTCTCCTGCATGATGGCAGATATGTAACTACGGTGTCTACATACCATTTCACATGCATTAGGGCTCGAACAGTTGTACACTTATACGGATTCTCCTTCATGATGCAGATATGTTATTACGGTGTTTACTTATCATTTCTTATGCATTAGGGTTCGAACACTCGAACACCTATACTGATTCTCCTCCATGATGGTAGATATGTAATTACGGTGTCTACTAACCATTTCTTTTGCATTAGGGTCCGAACTGTTGTACACGTATACGGATTCTCCTACATGATGGCAGATATGTAATTACGGTGTTTACTTACCATTTCTCATGCATTAGGGTTCGAACACTCCAACACCTATACAAATTCTCCTGCATGATGGCAGATATGTAATTTCGGTGTCTGCTTACCATTTCTCATGAATTAGGGTTCGAACTGTTGTACACCTATACGGATTCTCCTGCATGATGGCAGATATGTAATTACGGTGTCTACTTATCATTTCTCATGAATTAGGGTTCGAGTGTCGTACACCTATACGGATTCTCCTGCATGATGGCAGATATATAATTACGGTGTTTACTTACCATTTCTCATGAGTTAGGGTTCGAACTGTTCTACACCTACACGGATTCTCCTGCATGGCGGCAGATATGTAATTACGTTGTCTGCTTACCATTTCCCATGCATTAAGGTTCGAACACTTGAACATCTATACGGATTCACCTGTATGATGGCAGATATGTAATTACAGTGTTTACATGCGAAGGACGCTCCTTCCCGTATCCTTTTATATCTTGTGAATTCCGTAAACCATATCAATCATACTGTGTTGCAGTACGTTGTGTTTCTGCATCATGTTTTACCATGTTCAATTTCAAGTTCCTTTTATACACATTGCGTGCATGTGTGCATTGCTTTACTTATATGTGTTCAAGTTCCTTTTTATACACATTGCGTGCACGTGTGCATTGCTTTACTGATATGTGTTCAAGTTCCTTTTTATACACATTGCGTGCACGTGTACATTGCTTTACTTATATGTGTTCAAGTTCCTTTTATACACATTGCGTGCACGTGTGCATTGCTTTACTGATATGTGTTCAAGTTCCTTCTTATACACATTGCGTGGACGTGTGCATTGCTTTACTGATATGTGTTCAAGTTCCTTCTTATACACATTGCGTGCACGTGTGCATTGCTTTATTGATATGTGTTCAAGTTCCTTTATATTCACATTGCGTGCACGTGTGCATTGCTTTACTTATATGTGTTCAAGTTCCTTTTTATACACATTGCGTGCACGTTTATATGTGTTCAAGTTCCTTTTTATACACATTGCGTCGCAGCATTGCTTTACTGATATGTGTTCAAGTTCCTTTTATACACATTGCGTGCACGTGTGCATTGCTTTACTGATATGTGTTCAAGTTCCTTTTTATACACATTGCGTGCACGTGTGCATTGCTTTACTGATATGTGTTCAAGTTCCTTTATATACACATTGCGTGCACGTGTGCATTGCTTTACTCACATGTGTTCAAGTTTCTTTTATGTATACACATTGCGTGCATGTGTGCATTGCTTTACTCACATGTGTTCAAATTTCTTTTATGTATACACATTGTTTGCATACGTGCATTGCTTTACTCACATGTGTTCAATCCCACCATATTGCTAACAATATTGTACCTGTTAAGTTTGTTTTCTTTTCAGGCATGATATTGTATGTACGGTTCATTTGAGGCCGGTGCAACCGGACGAGCCGCAGCATCAGATCCTCCGAGTGACGTATTGAGAATTGCATAATTCTCTTACATCCTTTCGCATTGTAGTGTAGTCTCGTGTATGCTAGCTTATATAATCATGTGTGCTTCATTCGCTTTCTTTGCATGATCATAAGTTATGCTCGGCTTCTTGCATTTTCTTGCATTTTGCCCGCCTTGGCGCATACCTTGTTTGTCTTGCATGTTTGTCCAAGTCTTCGCCTTGTCAAAATGGGTCATCTCGGCTTTGACATTCACTCCGCCATTGTTATGACTTTCGAAGTTCTCACAAAGAGGGCAATCAGAGACACCCCATTTTTTACCGTCCTTAAGACTTGGACGTCACCATTTGAACACCCGGTGATCATCCATGTTTGTGTTCGTTTGGAGTTCCTGGGGGTCTCGGCTACGCGTCTTGTCTCAAGATCTCCGAACTCGACTGTTTTGTGTCTGGTTTTGCACCAAACACTTGTGTTTTGCCTTGGAAGGGCAGGGAATGGCTCATTAGCTATCCCCACACACCACCGGCCCTCCCCTACCATCACCGGCTACACATTGGTGCCACCGGCATTGTTTTCTCAAAATCTTTGGCCGGTCGGCACTATATGTTGCCGACCGGCACATTTTTGTGCCGACGATACCTTTGGTGGTCAAGATGCACCTCAGACACCTCGAGGCATGGTGCATGCCACCGTACCACCGAATGCACTACCACTCACCCCCGTGCACAAGAGTGACCCCTTTGACCCCCTAAACCTTCTAGAAGGTTGATCCTTTTGGCCAAGCTTCTTGGAGAAGCTTGGCCAGCTGTCATAGCTTCTCCAAGAAGCCAAGCCCCCTTTGCACCTCTTGCCCCTTTTCCTTTGCTGAGGCATTAAGTCATTTGGCTTGGTCTTGGCCTATATAAACAGCACCTCTCTCCCTTTGAGAGAGGTTGGCCATTTTGATCAAAAAACCAGAGCTTCTATATCTATATATCTGCCATATATCTCTCTCTCTCTCTACATTTTCCCTCCCTCTCCTCTTGTGTGTGTGTTTTTTTAGCCCCAAAAGTGTTGTTTTACCTTACTTTTGCACCAATACACACACCATTACACCTTAGCTCGAGATTGGGAGTCTTGGAGGGTTGTTTGTTGAGTTTTTGGACTGGTTTTGATCAATAGAGGAGGGCTGCACCACCTGTTCTTCAAGTGTTCTTCAAGGGTGAGCACTTTACTTTAGATTCCTCATTTTTGCAACAAGTTTTTACCTATCTTTCTTTGTGTTTTGAGCTTTGTGTATAACTGAAAAAAATCTTAGATTTTCTTGCTTTTGAACTTTCATTAAGGTCATTTTGTGGTTTGAGTGCAAACTCACTCTTTTAGGCCTTATTTTGGCCTATTTGGTGTCTTTACTTTGAGCTTTATTTGCCTTGTTGTTTTGGGTCCTTTCACCACTGAAAACCAGTGGGTTTTTAGTGGTAAAAAAGGTGGTTTGAAGTCTTGTATAGGGGAGGGACACCCCTCTCCCCTTTGTCCCTCTTTTGCCTTTGCCTTTGGCTTAAAAGGAACATGCATGCTTGCTTGTTTTTGGCACCATTTCAGAGCTTTTTTTTGGGTGTTTTGGATCATATTTCATCTCTGTGCAAAAGTGATTTTGTGGTCCTTAGTATGCTTTTTATACTTGCTTAGTAATCCTCCATTTTCCCTGGAAATATGTCATATGTTTAGCCTTGCATATCTTCATGTTTTGGCTTAGCTTCTTGAAGTCTTTGGTCATGACTTGTCATGTTTAAGGGCTGTGAGCCACTGATTTTGCCATGTTTGGTGTGCTTGATGTGGTTGCTTTGTGTTTTGGCTTGTAAGCCTTAAGCATATTGGCATCTAACATGCTTAGCTTGGACCATCCTCATGATTTGGCATCATTTAGGATCATATTTCAGTCCATAAATCATGTTTATATATTTGCATACGTGACCTATTTCATGCTTTAAGGATGTGCTCCTTTATGCCTAGGAATATGCCTTATGCATACTTGTATGTTTAGGGTATTTTGGGGCTGCCATATCAAAGTGTGTGTGTGTGTATTTTTGCATGCTAAGGATCTGTTTTTGGTGGCCTAATACATGCTATGAATGGTCATGTTGGTGGTAGTGAAAGGCCCCTTGTTTATGCCTTGGTTTTGGGCCCATTTGCTTGCATGTTTGCATGAGAATTGGTCCATCATTTTGGGCACTTTTGCCACTGTTTTGGGGAGGTTTGAGGTCTATCCCATTATGGTTTAAGTCTACTATTGCTTTCTTGAATCATGTTTGTTGCATCCATGATTTGCAAAGCCTTGTTATATGCTAGTTCTTTTACAAGAATTGTCCATGTTTGCATCATACTTTGCATCTTGCATGCCTAGTATTGCACACTTGGTATAACATGTTGCATTGCATTTGGCATGTCTTGCACTTCATGTCATATTACATCATTTGAGCCTTGTTGTGTACATGCATTCCATGTCTTGGTTTGGGGTGTCAAACCAAGTATAAGGGTTGAGAGAAGTTCACACTACAAGTGGTGCAACTTGTCTCAACTCTTGGTCACCAAGGCCTTTGATCTAGGCATGATAAGGTTTTGGTCTCATTTGTGTGTTGCATGCATATTGACATTGAAATGCAATCTTGGTTTCTTAGGCTATCATGCACCAAGGTGCATAATTGATAGCCCAAGAACCAAGGGTCATGCTTCATTGAGTCCCAAGCATGATAGGAAGCATTAGCCATGCTTACATATGCTCAAAACTCCATGTCATGCAATCGCTCGCTCTGCTGTCACAAAACTGCCCTCTCGCAGAATTTTATGCCGATCGGCGCTTAGAGTGCCGACCGGCACCATATGGATGGCCGATAATCTTCCCAAGGTTTATGGAAATTTTGATGGTCTGGCATGTCCTCCACCGGTGGTGTACAAAGAAGATGCAAGGAAGGTATTCGGGACTTTGGAAATTTTTGGAGAGACAGGCAAGAAAATGTAAGCAATAAAGGGCATGACACGGGTTTTCCTGCAAGATGGATCGAGCATGCATCATCCACAGATCCTATAAGGTACGAGGCCCTTTCTTTTTACATTGAATTCAATTTAAATTAGAATTTTTGTAATAATTTATTATGTATTTGGACCGTATTATTTTGGGATCAGATATTCTTTTGGTCTCTCCGTGAGGGCAAATCGTAATAAGTGTGTGTGAGTGGCGGTATGTCTTCCAACCCCATTTCTTTTCTTCCCTTTTATTTACTTGCTTACGATGATTAGTTTAGGGCATATTTAAATTAGCATAACAAGATGATAGCATGCGCGGTATCCATACATCTGTTTACATGCACCTGCTCTGACATCACGCTAACTGCATTGTATTTCAATTTCCAAATTGAATACTTGTTACTTGTAGCATTTCACATGCCATGCTTAGGATAGCCAAGCCTGTCTAGATTACACCATTGCATGCGATGCATTAGTCACTCTAACAAGAACTAGGGTATGCATTTTTGCTAACTAGTTTATTGTTTTGGCACGGAGTACTAGGTGAGTTTTTATGCTTTAGCATCTCGCATGCGTGTGAATGCCAACATGATAGTAGGCTTACCATGCGGCTAGTTGCTTACATGAGATAAACTATTTGAATGCCTGTGGGTGGAGGTTGGATTGTTTGAGTTGGAAAAACTCGTTGAAATCCGTGTTTTAGCCTACTTTGCAGTAGCAAAATCCAAACGCTTTCAAAACGAACGGATATGCAATGTTTGTTTCCAAATTAGGCAATCTAGTCTATACTTGTTTGTCAGGCGACAACATAGTAATTCTAGGCTAATAACCTAACAAGAGCATATAATGTTTTCAAAATCGGATATCACTTAGTAGAGGCCGGTCTTCTGACCGGCGAAAGGGGTGCTCATAGTCGACCTTCCCGATCGTACTCCAAGCTCCCGAGCCAAGACAACTTTGGTGATTTGACACGTATTCTTCGCACCGAGTCGTGGTTTCTAAATTTCCCATTTTAAAAATATTTAGGTGGCGACCAGATTCCGCAAAGCACCATGTTTGGCACTACTTTTCAAAAAATGCTTTTCAAACGATTTGCCGAGTTGGACTCTTGGTTCGATTAAGAACCGCAACAAACAAAAAAGGGGAGTCCGAATCAGAGTAGCGAGGTCCTCGCAGCGCCGCCGCTTCGCGACTCACTGGGATTTTAGAGAGCTTGACTCGAACTCGTGATATCCTATTTTGACTACACTTATGTGTTTCTTTACATTGCCTGTTCATTGGTGCGCCTAGGACACCGTGTTGGCCATCTGCTATTCTTGAGTGGTTTGCTGGAGGCTTGTCTTGTCAAGGCATGACCATAAGGCAGACCGGCTATGGCTCTCGCCAAGATGGGAACACAAACCCCGCTTTTACCGGCACCCTTTTTGACCATTCGACCTAGTGCATATTCGAGTCAGAGTGACCATTCCAAACTAGGACAGGTTGCTTACCCGATATAGGTTGTTTGAAACCGCTGTGTGCGTAGTGAAACCCTAGCTCCTGACAAAATAGGACATGGAAACCCGACCCCAACATAGGGGTGTATTGGCTCTCTTTTACATGTTATGTGCTTTTAGAGTGTATCTCTACAGGGAATGCGCATATCAGTTTGCGAGTTTTGATATCCCACCGAGGGCACCAAGAATAAGATTTTGGGGAATCGCTTATCCGTGGATACTAGATTCGCATATGGGGCAATGATTCAAAACAAAGGATCAAGATTTGAGGAATAGTGTATCCGGTTCACGAGCAGTGTGTGTTATGATATCCAAACCACGTGTTGCATGTTTATTTTATGCCGTTGTGCTGTCCAATTGTCTGTTTATTTATACGCTTTATTTATCTTTTTACTAGGTAGTTGAGCATTGCTTCTCGACCCAAAGAGATACTCCCCAAGCACTCGACTAGAGGTCGCCGACTCCATCGATCCGAGGATCTGTAGACGACACCAGCAGTACTACTCACTACCCCTACATTAGATCTGAGGTCACCAGCAGAGGACATTAGTACAAAGAATACCAGAGGGCCTTATCTACCCCACCTGTGTTCAGTAGGGATCAGGGTTCCATGTCATCAATAGAGAGAGAATATATACCGGTAATTCAACCAGAACAGAACAGTATGGCTAGTTTGGAGGAGATGGTGCGCCACCTCCAGGAGAGCATGAAAACAATGCAGCAGGATGTCGTCCGTCAGGCAGAATTCGCCAGGCAATAGGCCACACTGGTGAAAGAATAGGCAGAGACAATTGCCAGGCTAGAGCAAAGAAATCGGAGATCTCTTTCAAGATCAAGTTCCTCCCCACTGTGAGTTCCAACCTCGGAGAGACAGCCAACGTTCAGAATGATACATAATTTCCCACAGGACCACCCCCACCTCCAACCCTACCTCAAATCCAACCTCAGCTATCAAAAACACCCACCAACCTACCGGACTCTCCCTTTGAGTTCGAGACTGATCCCACCGCACTAAAGTTGAGCAAACTTGAAAAGTTGTTCAAGAGATCCCAAGGGGTCAAGACTATCCCCGACATTGAAGATGAATATACCGACGCAGCTATGACGCTGCCCGACAAATTCAAAATGCCTCATATTGATCGATTTGACGGGTCTGGGGACCCCATGGTGCACTTAAGACTGTTTTCGGATGTTCTAAGGCCAATGGGCCTCAGTAGGCTCCAGAAGTTGTCTTTATTCGGCCGGACCCTGTCAGGTGTGGCGGCCATATGGTATGACAAGCTAGAGGATGACGTTAAGAGGAATTGGGACGAAATGGATGAGGCCTTCATCGCGCAGTACTCATACAATACACAGATTGAGATTACGACCCATGATCTCGAGACGACTAGGCAAGAGCGGAAGGAGAGTTTTTTTGAGTTCGTAACCAGATGGAGGGCCAAGGCTTCGATGATGACCTTGAGGCCTACGGACAAAGACCAAATTTGGATGATTGTGCGCAATCTTCAGCCGAAGTTAATGCAAAAGATGATAGTACTCCCCTTTCCTACTTTTTCTGACCTACATGAAATGGGGGTGCAGATTGAAGATGCCTTGAAGCAAGGCTTGATTGATAACGACGGAGCAACCCCGGGACCTTCAACCGCAACACTAATGCGGCCGAGTGGCACTACTACTACGAGAGCCTCCGGCAAGCATGGTCACACCAACCCCCATCAAGAGGCACTAGAGTTATGCCATTCTCCCAAGGCGTCCTAAGTAACCCGCAAACAGCTAAATACCCACCCAGAAATTCCATAACTTTCGCTCCACTTTATATGCCCCTATCCAAAGCTCTGGGGGTCTTGATAAAAAAAGGGCATCTGGCCTCGAGCCGCTGCCCCTACCGTAAAAACTCCCCTACCCATAACCCACCAAGTATTGTGCATTTCACCAACAAAGACGGTCATGATACCGATCAGGTTTCCTAAGGCCATGAGATTCAAGATCTCATCGATAACGGGGTGATTTTGCCTCCCGAGAAGCCCAATGTTACTACAAATCCCCTCCCCACACATAACCAAGCTCCACCGCCCAAAAGACTCAATTTCATCCATACCGGGGCCGTGTCCTACGACCCTAGTACCTATATCACACCTACCCACCTGCCTAAACCGGAGGTGTTTCTTCCCGATTGCACCGATTTGTGCATGATGGACATCTCCATGACCCAACCCAAGCTAGCAGTGGTAACCACCGAGAACAGAAGAGAGGAAATCCCAAAGGAAAAATAGTTGGTTGAGCCAGAGTCCGTGGAATCAGGGAATTATGTCGAGAAAACATATAGTCCGGATGACTACATTTCATCGATAGGCCAAGATGGGCCCGGAGTAGAATTGCCAACAGAGGGAGAATTGTGTGTGATTCACGGGGATAGTTTGGGACAGGAAACAGATGGTGTAACAGCTGTGGGGGAGGACCTTGTCGATCTCCAGTTTTACAGTGACCAAGACCCAAAGGATGCGGCAGTCGCATGGTTCGATTATGAAAATTCAGCAAAAGTTACCGGGTGGTTAGACGACCAACCTGATGTGATAGGAGAATTTCAGTCAGAACAGGACTTAGCAGGGTTGAGAATATCAGTGACGGCCGGAAGGGTCGAAGAGCAGAGTACATCGCCGGAGAATACCGGTGTCAAGCATTTTGCCCGAGATTAGAACATTTTGAGTGCGGAAATTATTGAATGTACCATTATGTCGAACAGTAAGTTTTGAAGATTCCGAGAGAATCAGAAGGCGAAGGCCCACGGGAGTTGAAACCGGCGAGCACGGAACCGAGAATGTTATGCGTATGTGGATGGGAGGTGCTACGAACGCAAAAACAGTCATACCAGAGCCAGACAGGTGTCTGTCAACCGCTGATGGAATGTGGTGGGAAGATGAGGACTTATGTATTGCCCACACGGATGAAGATTGGGGGAATAACCAACCTGATGACACCTGGTATCTTGGAGAGGTCGACCACATGACACGAAGTGGGCGGTATTTCAAACCCCCACACTTAGATCAGCCAGAGGCCTCGGGGAAGGATAGAGAAACTGAGAAGCAAAAGGAGAAGCAGCTTGAAGAGGAAGCCGTACTTAAACAGCTAAAAAAGATACAAGCATATCTCCATCTGGGACCGCCATGGCCTCACGAGTACATAGGCAGTTGCCTTGACGGCCATGGATAAGGCCAAGCTCTATAGAGACTACACCAGAGCAACCGGTCATGGTTTTCCCGGAGGAGGTTCCCCGACATTAACCTTTTCGCATAAAGAACTCCTACCGAGGGTACAAATCACAATAAACCCTCTACATCTCCGTGGAATGTAGAGATAAGTGGATACCCAGAGTACTTGTTGATACCGTGTTCATCAATGTTCCGCCTACCAGACAAAGATATGCGATTGGCTTGAAAACCGCAGATTGCATCAACAAATTTCAGTCATCCGGGCATACGACAATACTAGTAGAGAAGTAATGGGGACAGTTAAAGTTCAGACAAAGGTCGGGCCGGGGCAGCACGAGATAGATTTTCATGTCCTAGAAGTTCCCGTAACTTTCAATTTGCTTTTAGGGCGACCGTGGCTGCATCAGGTGAAGGCAGTGTCATCTACTTTGCATCAAATGGTGAAATACCCCTATGGGAAGGGAGTAGCCATTGTCTTCGGGAATTCGTCAATCCACCCACCACCGGAGGTATCCATGCCTGTTTTAGAAATCGAGCATGGCATGGAAGATGTGTTCATATCAGGTTTTACCTTAGCCGAGGCTCAGGTCGTACAGAATATCATGGCTGCTAATGAAAGGAAATATGTCAATGCCCAAGCAGTGTATCTCATGAACAAGCTCCAATACATCCCTGGGATGGGATTAGGAAAGAGCGGCCGTAAGGGCATTGCAGCATTGGCCGAAGTGCCACACAGCCCCCATACCTTTGGTCTGGGTTATTTTCCCACCAAGGAAGATTGGGTAAGAAAAGGAAAAGAGATGGCTGGAAGAGCCAAAGCAAAACATACGGGGAAACCCTTTGAATTGATGCATCGGTCCATTCGGGGTACCCTAAACGGACGCTTCGTCCGGGAGGGGGAAGACTTTCCATTCTGTGGTTTTCTGGAGCCGTGGTGGAACGCAGAGAAGAAGCGCGTGCCGGGGTTCAAAATTTTCTTTGACCTGCAGTTACTTGGGGATGATGTTGTCAAGAGCGCATGCACCCAATAGTCGAGGATGAGCATAACAAGGATCGAGTCTGCGACACGGTGTTTGAAATAGGGTAGCACTGCATGTTCATCGCCGATCCTTCGACGACTGGTTGTGCTTGGGGATAACTCTCTGTCCATGATCGGAGATGAAATCTACGGGCCTACCAAAGCCTATTTTGATGCATCCATCGCACCTCCCTCACTTGGCAAGACGAGGAAGGGTTTTTGTCGAAAGACCGGTCGTAGTGAGCCTAATCGATTCCACCGAAGTCTTGTGAGTCAATCGTTCCACTGCCCGAGTCCGAGTCCAAGATTCCCGGGGTGATAACCCTGATGCCACGCTTTGTCCAGTCATCTTTTTTTCTTTTGAGTCTCATTGTAACAGAAGAATTGGACGGTTTGGAAAACATAATGAGAATGAGGTGAATGTGGTTTCCGAGTACTTTTTTGTGCCTTTGATTTATTGCTTAAATCAGGACTTTCAAAATTTTGATGAAAACGACGAGGAGGAAATTCCTCCGGTTTTGCAACGACTAATTGAACAAGAGTAGGAGAGGTTTGTTAAACCCTTAATTGATGAAATCACTACCGTGAACATTGGTATCGGTATGACCCACTACCGTCCAGATCGGGTCCACGTTGTCTTCGAGGAACGCGAGCGCTTAGTCGCTTATTAAAAGATTTCAAAGATGTTTTCGCGGGTTCTACGAAGACATGCCCGAATTGATCCCGAGATTGTACAACACCGGATCCTCTTGACCCCGAGGCCGATTGGCCAAACAGAAACTCGTATGATCCGCCTCGATTGGGCCATTAAGATCAAAGAAGAGGTCACTAAGCAGATTGACGCAGTTTCCTCGGTATCTAAATACCCGACTTGGTTGGCCAACATTGTTCCAAAGGTCGAAGAAGGATGGCGTAATCCGGTATGTGGATTTCAGGATTTGAACAGAGCCACCAAGGATGACTTTCCTTATCGCATATCGACGAGTTGGTAGATTTCACAATGGGCATGCTTTGCTTTCGCTCATGGATGGCTTCGTGTTATAATCGATAGTGATGGCACCAAGACCGGAAAAGATCGCTTACCACCTGGTAAGTACATATTGCTACAAAGTGATGCCATTCGGGTTGAAGAACGCCGGGGCTACATATCAAGGGGCTGCAACCACAATATTACATGACATGATCCATAAAGAGGTCGAGGTGTACGTGGACGACATGATTGTCAAGTCCAAAGAAAGAGAGGGCCACTACACCGCTTTGCAAATTTTTTTCCAAAGGATCAGGGAATTTCTACCGCTATCAATCCTCGTATGTACGTTTGGTGTTACAGCGGGAAAAATGCTAGGATTTCTGATTACACAAAGGGGCATCGAAGTCGACCCTTCCAAAATCAAGGCCATCTTAGAAATGCCACCACCAATGACTGAAAATTAGGTGCGAGGCTTTCTTGGTAAAGTGCAATTCATAAGGCGGTTTATCTCTAAACTAACCCTAACATGTGAACCACTTTTTGGCTTCTGAAGAAAGGAAAGAAGTTCCAATGGGACGGCCGATGCCAAGCTGCATTTGAACAAATTAAAGAGTATCTACAGAATCCGCCCGTGTTGTCACCACCGAAGCCAGGAAGACCGTTGATATTGTATCTGTCAGTAACCGAGACTACAATGGGCTACATGCTCGCACAAGAGTCGGAAGATAAAGTGGAAAGGGCCATCTACTATCTGAGCAAGAAGATGCTGGATTACGAGACCCACTACACTACCGAGACAGCCTTTGTTTGGCCTTAGTATGGGCTACCGTGAAGTCATGCACTACCCGTTAGCTCACTCAGAATGTTGGTTTCACGACTTGATCCCATCAAATATCTTTTCGAGAAACCAAAGACTTACGTAGGCTAGCTCGCTGGTCATTGTTTCTCCGAATTTGATCTCAAGTATGTGACGCAGAGCAAAGTTCCTGCACCACCCTATTGAAGGATGAAGCTGTTGAGTACCTATTCCCAGATGAAGCCATTTTGCACATTGAATATGAAACTTGATTTATGTACTTTGACGAGGCCAAATCAAGACGGTATGGGATAGAGTGTTGCCGATGGCACCGACGATTCTCAGATCCCTTTAGCATTCAAGCTTGCTCAAAGTCTCAACAATGAGATGCAATATGAGGCATGTATTGCTTGTCTAGAAGCAGCCCTAGAACTAGGGCAAGGCGATTGACGCCGTTAGACTCGAACCTTGTTGTGTCTCAAAGTAAAGGAGACCGAAAGTCAAGGAGGAGAAGATGATAATTTACCATCGCACCTTGGATTTATTAATTTCGGTTTGAGAAGTTAAATTTCACTCACCTAGTAAGAGAGAACAACAGTTCGCAGATTCGTTAGCAACTCTATCTTCCATGATAGACATTCCATCTCGAGTCCGGATGGCCCAAATATTATCGACTGTAAATTTGCACTGCCATTTAGTCAATCTTCGCCATAGATGAATCGCAGGACAACAACCCCTGATATTACGACATATGGAACTTCTTGAAAAGAAGACGATTCACCAGGCAAATGCCAAGGACAAAAGGGCAATCAAGAATGGCTATTCAATTTATCATCCGGGGGTAAATTGTACAAAAGGGGTCACCGAATGCACAAGTTATGTAGAAGTCAAGAGTCGGTTACCGATGGAGGCCATCCATGGAGGAGAATGTGGGGCACATATGAATGGGGTAATGCCGCACTAAGATCCTTAGACAGGTTACTACCGGTCTACCATGGAGGAAGATTGTATCGATTTTGTTCCGATGCCACAAGTGCCGATCCATGCGAATCAGATGAACATCCCGCCATCAAAGTCAGACAAAGATGACGTCGCCATGGCCATTTTCGCTTGGGGAATTGATGTGATTGGGGTCAGCACTCAAGGGGTCGAATGGGCATGAGTATATCTTGGTAGCAATAGATTACTTTACGAAGTGGGTCGAGGCCCAATCTTATGCAGTGTTGAAAGCTTCGCATGTCGCAAAGTTTATTAGAAACAACATTATCTGTCATTATGGAGTCCCGAACGAGATCATTTCAGAAAATGGTTCCCACTTCAAGAAAGAGGTGATTGATTTGTTGGAGAAATACAATGTGGCTTTTCATAAGTCGTCCACATATCGGCCGCAGACCAACGGAGCAGTTGAGGCTGCCAACAAGAACATCAAGCACATATTGCAGAAGATGGTGGAAACCTATCGGGATTGGCCAGATAAGTTGTCGTTTGCTCTGTGGGGCTACCGAACTTCAATTAGAACTTCTACCTGGGCGACGCCGTATTCCTTGGTTTACGGGATGGAGGCCGTTCTACCTATAGAGATTGAGGTTCCGTCTTTACGAGTATTGGCTGAGTGTCAAATAGCCGAGGCAGATTGGCAGCAAAGCAGATTCGAGGAACTCATGCTCTTCGATCAGAGAAGATTAAAACACTATACCAT
The DNA here is from genome assembly GCA_025200525.1 of Camellia lanceoleosa. Lineage (NCBI taxonomy): Eukaryota > Viridiplantae > Streptophyta > Magnoliopsida > Ericales > Theaceae > Camellia > Camellia lanceoleosa. Next base: position 67,378,554 of record CM045772.1, on the reverse strand, counting down.
GTCCAAGGATATCAACGTAGAATTGCCCGGGCTTTCAACAAGAAGGTCAAGTCCAGGAATTTGAAGGAAGGAGATTTGGTACTCAAAGACAACCGAGCTCCCATCCACGCACTCCAGGGCAAGTTCGCACTCCAATTGAACTGGTCCCTATATCATCAAGTCTATCTGGTCAGGTGGAGCTGTGGTTCTGATGGACCTAGATGGCCTAAAGTTCTCCCAACCGATCAACATGGACAAGTTGAAAAAATATTACCCCTGAGAGGCTCGCTAGGCCGAAAACCCGAAAGGGCGACCTAGGCAAAATTCAGAGCACAAAAAATTAGAAAATATAAAAACCGAGCTCAAGGTTGAAAACCCGCAAAGGGCGGCCTTGGCAAAAGTTAGAGCGCAAAGAGAGTGAAAATACTGAGTGAATCCAAGCCCTAACTACGAAGGCTTGATTCCCATCTTTGGGATACGAGGCGCCTTCATCTTGGAGTTCACCATAAACTTTTCCCCGATCAACTTTGTCCATTTGATCGCCTTGGCCATCTTTGTCCATCGCCGCTCATCGCAATCTCCTGCAAGGTTATTTAGACTAGGGCAACTTTCCGCTGTCAGACGGGTACCATTCAAACAAGGCAACTTTCAGCCTAGATCCCGGTTGTGCATCTCGGATGATCTCAGCGTGTCCAGCCTCGATCCATACCGAAAATAGTTTTGAAAAGTTTTAATAAAGGTGACTTTGTTCAAATAAATCTTTTACAACTAAGACCATTTCGACCAAAACGGAAAATTTTCAAGACACAACCTTCAATTTCATTGATTTCAATCCAGAGTTCTCTTGCTCTTACATACGATTGAAGTTGATTTTTATTACACTCACAAAGAAAACTTGAAAGTAGTAATAAAGCAATAAATCCAGGGCATAGTCAAGTCAGTGCTCGCGCCTCCCGTAGTCGGGTCGGCTTCCGATGCCAAAATAGGCCCTTCCTGCCTCTTCATTAAGCCAATCTAAGCACTCATCGACAAAGTGCAAACCGAAAGTGGGAGCAGGGCCAGAGTTCTTCGCCCTCCATGTTGTGGCATATCAAAGCCACCAGGCGCCGGATCGAATGTAGCCGCATTTATCCTTCTACGGCAAGTCTGATCATGACCAAACCGGGCGCAGGATACTAATGGAAAGTAGAAGACACAAGTGAGTCAAGCCAATCAATTGATCCCGGTTGACGGTCATGTCAGAACTCATTATCGGGAGATTGAGCCAAGGGCACCACCAAGCAATACGGCTCATGGACAAACCGCACATCCATTCAACCACCAACCTCGCTAAGGGCGCCAACTAAACGTTGTCGAAAGAAGTAATCATGGGTCAATACGCCGGGCAAGAGTCCACAACTCGCAGCTTATCCATCAACCATACCGGGAGGGATGAAAATGAGAGAATAAAGAATAGAGAGATGTACGATGAGAGAAAAGTAAGAAAAGGGTTTTTAGAGAAAACTGAGCCCGAGGGCCGAAAGTGATGTGAGCAAACATATATGTGAGATTGGTGGAAAACATTACCGCAGTAATAGTGGACTTCACTAATCTGTCGTTTTCGACGATAAAAGCCGCTTAAGCCCAAATGACGCCTCACCAGTAATCATGGCGATGCAAATTTTTGCCCTCCTTCAAGCCTTTGGGCAACCTCAATCAACCTGACACTAGACCTCCTAACCCGAGACAAACAAAATGAGACAAAGATGCACAAACAAAGGGCGGTCGCCAGAAGCCTTGTCGCGATGGTCGCGACACCGCCTCGAAAAACTAAGAAACCAAGCTTGGAACATCCAGCATCCCATCACAAATCAAAGAACGAGCATCGGGTTTTGAAAGCCCACACATTTTCCCTAAGGCTTGGGCATGGCCAAAACGAAGTTGGGGCAAAATTTCTTCGTTACGCTCAATTTCCATTAAAGCTTGGAAATCTTCAAAGGTAAGACACACCTCTTGCCCGCTAAAGCTGAAGACGTGAGTCACCGGATTCCAGAACCTTGCCGCAGGGTACGACGCAAAGTGAATAGTGCGTTTATGCCGAAGGCCTGGGAATTCAGCTTTTCTGAGCCATCCAAGTTGTTAATCCAAATTGCAAGATTTTGGGCAAGGAATTCTTCCATTTGGAGTGAACTAGAGTGGAAATGAAGAAAACTACGAAGCTGGAGTCTTTTGTAAGAGATAAGGTTGAATGGAGGACAGGTGTCAGCATTCTGCTAGTTCCTCCCATTCTGGTCGACCAAATAGATTGACGACCGCCAAATAGATTGCCGATCGCCAAATATATTGCCAATCGCCATCTGCTTTGGCCGATGGATCATTATTTCACCGATGGCCTTGCACACGGCGGTGGTCTTCTTGGGCCTGGTTCTCCCCTTGTCCCCTCGAGCTTTCCATGCTGTTGCTAGGTGTTGGGGAATCCCACCACCTCCAATGCCCTCCCATGATCAATTCTCACGAGGGCGTGCCCATTTGTTTATCGAGTTGTTGTATATTTGCTTATCGAGTTGTATGTCGTTCTCTTTAAGTCTTTGTACTATTTATCGAGTTGCACTCGCATCTGCTAGGTCATAACGAGATCCTTTGCTTTGCTTATCGAGTTGTAATTGGTTCACACCGATTATTACGATGCAATGCTTCGCTTTCAAAATACAAAGGTCAACTGATTCACATTGTTATGTGATACCTTATGGCGCGATGTATAGAACGTACAAATGCGACACCTTTTCAACAAATAGCTGTTTCATTTCCGTCATGTATTTCTAAAAAGAAGAGAAGAAAATATGCGATTTCGACAAAATAGAATCTGCCTGAGGCAATGCAATATGCTTAAACTCCTAATAAAAAGGAAAGTAAAGCAGGAAAAATAACAGGGTAGCAGGGAACCGGAATGGATACCAAGAATCTCGCGTCATTGTACCTTTTCGCCTTATTCGGTCAATGGTGTGGTTTGGCACCTTCATCACTCAAGGCAATACAAGAAAATGCATCAAGAATGTAAGTAGACCTTCGAGTCGACCTCAAAGTTATGACTTTTGTGAGCGATGCTCAAGACATGCGAAGGACGCCCTTCCCGTATCCTTTATATCTTGTGAATTCAGAATCATATCAATCATACTGCAGACGCTATGCTTGACGCAAAGATCATGTTTTACCATGTTCAATTTCAAGTTCCTTTTATACACATTGCGTGCACATGTGCATTGCTTTACTTATACGTGTTCAAGTTCCTTTTATACACATTGCGTGCACGTGTGCATTGCTTTACTTATATGTGTTCAAGTTCCTTTTATACACATTGCGCACACGCAGCATTGCTTTACTAATATGTGTTCAAGTTCCTTTTATACACATTGCGCACGCAGCATTGCTTTACCGATATGTGTTCAAGTTCCTTTTTATACACATTGCGTGCACGCAGTGCATTGCTTTACTTATATGTGTTCAAGTTCCTTTTATACACATTGCGGCACGCAGTGCATTGCTTTACTTATATGTGTTCAAGTTCCTTTTATACACATTATGCGCACGCCGCATTGCTTTACCGATATGTGTTCAAGTTCCTTTTATACACATTGCGCGCACGCAGCATTGCTTTACATATATGTGTTCAAGTTCCTTTATACACATTATGCGTAACGCAGTATTGCTTTTACTAATATGTGTTCAAGTTCCTTTTATATACACATTGCGCACGCAGCATTGCTTTACCGATATGTGTTCAAGTTCCTTTTATACACATTGCGCACGCAGCATTGCTTTACCGATATGTGTTCAAGTTCCTTTTATACACATTGCGGCACGCAGTGCATTGCTTTACCGATATGTGTTCAAGTTCCTTTATATACACATTGCGGCACGCAGCATTGCTTTTCTTATATGTGTCCAAGTTCCTTTTATACACATTGGCGGCACGCAGTGCATTGCTTTACCGATATGTGTTCAAGTTCCTTTATATACACATTATGCACGCAGCATTGCTTTACTCACATGTGTTCAAGTTTCTTTTATATACACATTGCGCATGTGTGCATTGCTTTACTCACATGTGTTCAAATTTCTTTATGTATACACATTGCTTGCATAATGCATTGCTTTACTCAAATGTGTTCAATCCCACCATATTGTTAACAACATTGTACCAAGTAAGTTTGTTTTCTTTTCGTGCACGATATTGTATGTACGGTTCATTTGAGGTCGTGCAACCGGACGGCCGCACAGTGCATCAGATCCTCCGAAAGTGAGACGATTGAGAATTGCATAATTCTCTTACATGCTTTCGCATTGTAGTGTAGTCTGTGTATGCTAGCTTATAACTCTGCATGTGTGCTTGCTATGCCTTTCTTTTCATGATCATAAGTTATGCTCGGCTTGCATTTTCGCCAGATTTTGCCCCCGCCTTCAAGATAATACCTTGTTTGTCTTAGATGTTTGTCCAAGTCTTCTACCACAAAATGGGTCGCCTTTTGGCTTTGACATTCACTCGCCATTGTTATGACTTTCGAAGTTCTCAAAGAGGGCAATCAGAGACACCCCATTTTTGACCGCCCTCAAGACTTGACGCCACCGCTTGAACACCCTATGATCATCCATGTTTGTGTTCGCTTGGAGTTCCCGAGGTCTCGACCACGCTGCCTTGTCTCGTGATCTCCGAACTCGACTATTTTGTGTCCGGGTTTTGCACCAAACACTTGTGTTTTGCCTTGAAGGGCAGGAATGGCTCATTAGCTATCCCCACACACCACCGCCTCCCTACCATCACCGGCTACACATTGGTGCCATCGGCATTGTTTTCTCAAAATCTTTGGCCACCGGCACTATATGTTGCCGATCGCACATTTTTGTGCCGACGATACCTTTATTAGCCACAGGCACCCCAGACACCTTCAGGCATGGTGCATGCCAACTGTGCCAGCTGGAATGCACTATCACTCATCCCCGTGCACAGGAGTCACCCCTTTCCACCTTTGCACCCCTAAACCTCCTAGAAGGTTGATGCTTTTGGCCAGGCTTCTCAAGAAGCTTGGCCAGCTATCTTAGCTTCTCCAAGAAGCCAAGAACCCTTTGCACCCTTTGCCCCTTTTCCTTTGCTTAGGCATTAAGTCATTTGGCTTGGTCTTGGCCTATATAAACACCACCTCTCTCCCTTTGAGAGAGGTTGGCCATTTTGATAAAAAAACCAGAGCTTCTATATCTATATATCTCATATATATCTCTCTTTCTACATTTTCCTCTCTCTCTCTTGTGTGTGTGTGTTTTAGGCCTAAAAGTGTGGTTTTACTTACTTTTCCACCAATACACACACCATTAAACCTTAGCTCAAGATTGGGAGTCTTGGAGGGTTGTTTGTTGAGTTTTTGGACCGATTTTGATCAATAGAGGAGGGCTGCACCAATTGCTCTTCAAGTGTTCTTCAAGGGTGAGCACTTTACTTTAGATTCCATTTTTGCAACAAGTTTTTACCTATCTTTCTTTGTGTTTTGAGCTTTGTGTATAACTGAAAAAGTCTTAGATTTTCTTGCTTTTGAACTTTCATTAAGGTCATTTTGTGGTTTGAGTGCAACTCACCCTTTTTAGGCCTTATTTTGGCCTATTTGGTGTCTTTACTTTGACCTTTATTTGCCTTGTTGTTTTGTCCTTTCACCACCGAAAACCAAGGGTTTTTAGTGGTAAAAAGGTGATTTGAAGTCTTGTATAGGGAGGGACACCCTCTCCCTTTGTCCATCTTTTTTTTGCCTTTGCCTTTGGCTTAAAAGGGAACATGCATGCTTGCTTGTTTTTGGCACCATTTCAGAGCTTTTTTTGGTGTTTTGGATCATATTTCATCTCTGTCCAAAAGTGATTTTGTGGTCCTTAGTATGCTTTTTATACTTGCTTAATAATCCTCCATTTTCCCTAGAAATATGTCATATGTTTAGTCTTGCATATCTTCATGTTTTGGCTTAGCTTCTTGAAGTCTTTGGTCATGACTTGTCATGTTTAAGGGCTGTGAGCCACTGATTTTGCCATGTTTGGTGTGCTTGATGTGGTTGCTTTGTGTTTTGGCTTGTAAGCCTTAAGCATATTGGCCTCTAACATGCTTAGCTTGGACCATCCTCATGATTTGGCATCATTTAGAATCATATTTCAGTCCATAAATCATGTTTATATATTTGCATACGTGACCTATTTCATGCTTTAAGGATGTGCTCCTTTATGCCTAGGAATATGCCTTATGCATACTTGTATGTTTAGGGTATTTTGGGGCTGCCATATCAAAGTGTGTGTGTGTGTATTTTTGCATGCTAAGGATCTATTTTTGGTGGCCTAATACATGCTATGAATGGTTATGTTGGTGGTAGTGAAAGGCCCCTTGTTTATGCCTTGGTTTTGGGCCCATTTGCTTGCATGTTTGCATGAGAATTGGTCCATCATTTTGGGCACTTTTGCCACTGTTTTGGGGAGGTTTGAGGTCTGTCCCATTATGGTTTAAGTCTACTATTGCTTGCTTGAATCATGTTTGTTGCATGCTTGATTTGCAAAGCCTTGTTATATGCTAGTTCTTTTACAAGAATTGTCCATGTTTGCATCATACTTTGCATCTTGCATGCCTAGTATTGCACACTTGGTATAACATGTTGCATTGCATTTGGCATGTCTTGCACTTCATGTCATATTACATCATTTGAGCCTTGTTGTGTACATGCATTCCATGTCCTGGTTTGGGGTGTCAAACTAAGTATAAGGGTTGAGAGAAGTTCACACTACAAGTGGTACAACTTGTCTCAACTCTTGGTCACCAAGGCCTTTGATCTAGGCATGATAAGGTTTTGGTCTCATTTGTGTGTTGCATGCATATTGACATTGAAATGCAATCTTGGTTTTTAGGCTATCATGCACCAAGGTGCATAATTGATAGCCCAAGAACCAAGGGTCATGCTTCCTTGAGTCCCAAGCATGATAGGAAGCATTAGCCATGCTTACATATGCTGAAAACTCCATGTCATGCACTGTCTGCCTGGCTGTTGTCGCCAAACTGCCTCTCAGAATTTTATGCCGACTAGCTTTAGAGTGCCGACCACACTATATGGATGGCCGATAATCTTCCCGTGGTTTATGGAAATTTTGGATGGCCGGGGGCATGTCCTCCAGCCGATGGTGTACAGTAGCATACAAGGAAGGTATTCTGGGACTTTGGAAATTTTTGGAGAGACAGGGTAGTAAAATGTATAAATAAAGTGGCATGACACAAATTTTTCCGCAAGATGGATCGAGCATGCATTATCACAGATTCAAGGTGTACGAGGCCCCTTTCTTTTACATTGAATTCAATTTAAATTAGAATTTTTGTAATAATTTATTATGTATTTGGACCGTATTATTTTGGCATCAGATATTCTTTTTGGTCTCTCCGTGTGAGGGCAAATCTGTAATAAGTGTGTGTGAGTGGCGTGTATGTCTTCCAACCCCCATTTCTTTCTTCCCTTTTGTTTACTTGCTTATGATGATTAGTTTAGGGCATATTTAAATTAGCATAATAGTATGATAGCATGCGTGCATCCATACATCTGTCTTACATGCACTGCTCAGACATCATGCTAACTGCATTGCATTTCAATTTCCAAATTGAATACTTGTTACTTGTAGCATTTCACATGCCATGCTTAAGATAGCCGAGCCTGTCTAGATTACACCATTGCATGCGATGCATTAGTCACTCTAACATGAACTAGGGCATGCATTTTTGCTAACTAGTTTATTGTTTTGGCACGGAGTACTAGGTGAGTTTTTATGCTTTAGCATCTCGCATGCGTGTGAATGCTAACATGATAGTAGGCTTACCATTGGGCTAGTTGCTTACATGAGATAAACTGTTTGAATGCCTGTGGGTGGAGATTGGATTGTTTGAGTTGGAAAAACTCGTTGAAATCCGTGTTTTAGCCTACTTGCGAGTAGCAAAATCTGAAACGCTTTCAAAACAAACAGATATGCAATGTTTGTTTCCAAATTAGGCAATCTAGTCTATACTTGTTTGATGTGCGCACAACATAGTAATTCTAGGCTAATAACTGAAACAAGAGCATGTAATGTTTTCAAAATCGAATATCACGGTTACTAGAGGCCGGTCTTCGGACCGGGCGAAAGGGGGTGCTCACAGCTGACCTTCCCGATCGCACTCCAAGCTCCCGAGCCAAGACAACTTTGGTGATAACGACACGTTATCTTCTAAGACCGAGTCGTGGTTTCCTAAATTTCCCATTTTAAAAATATTTAGGTGGCAACTCAGATCCGAAAAGCCAATGTTTGGCACTACTTTTCAAAAAAAATATGTTTTCTCAAACGAGGTTTGCCAGAGTTGGACTCTTTGGTTCAGATTAAGAACCACAACAAACAAAAAAGGGGAGTCCGAATCAGAGCCGAGGTCCTCGAGGGCGCCAAGCATAATATGTAATTACGGTGTTTACTTATCATTTTCATGCATTAGGTTCAACACTCAACACCTATACTGATTCTCCTCCATGATGGTAGATATCTAATTACTAGTTCACTAACCATTTCTTATGCATTAGGGTCCGAACAGTTGTACACCTATACGGATTCTCCTACATGATGGCAGATATGTAATTACGCTTTTTACTAACCATTTCTCATGCATTAGGGTTCGAACACTCGAACACCTATACGAAATCTCCTGCTTGATGGCAGATATGTAATTACGGTGTCTACTTACCATTTCTCATGAATTAGGGTTCGAACTGTTGTACACTTATACGGATTCTCCTGCATGATGGCAGATATGTAATTACGGTGTCTACTTTCCATTTCTCATGAATAAGGGTTCAAACAGTTGTACACCTATACGGTTTCTCCTACATGATGGCAGATACGTAATTACAGTGTTTACTTACCATTTCTCATGCATTAGGGTTCGAACACTCGAACACCTATACGGATTCTCCTTCATGATGGCAGATATGTAATTACGGCGTCTACTTATCGTTTCTCATGAAATAGGGTTCGAATAGGTTTACACCTATACGGATTCTCCTGCCTGATGGCAGATACGTAATTACAGTGTTTACTTACCATTTCTCATGCATCTGGGTTCGAACAATAGTACACCTGTATGGATTCTCCTGCATGATGGCAGATATGTAATTACTGTGTTTACTTGGCATTTCTCATGCATCATGGTTCGAACACTCGAACACCTATACGGATTCACCTGTATCATGGCAGATATGTAGTTACGGAACCTACTTACCATTTCTCATGCATTAGGGTTCAAACGCTCGAACACCTATACTAATTCTCCTACATGATGGCAAATATGTAATTACAGTGTCTACTTACCATTTCTCATGCATTAGGGTGCTAATAAATTGTACACTTATACGATTCTCCTACATGATGGTAGATATGTATCATTTATGTTTACCTACCATTTCTCATGCATTAGGGTTCAACACTCAACACCTATACGATTCTCTTGCATGATGGCAGATATGTAATTACGGTGTCTAGTTACCGTTTCTCATGAATTAGGGTTCGAACAGTTGTACACCTACACGGATTCTACTGCATGATGGCAGATATGTAATTACGTTGTCTACTTAGCATTTCTCATGCATTAGGGTTCGAACAGTAGTACACCTATACGGATTGTCCTGCATGATGGCAGATATGTAATTACGGTGTTACTTACCATTTCTCATGCATTAGGGTTCGAACACTTGAACACCTATACGGATTCACCTGCATGATGGCAGATATGTAATTACGGTGTCTACTTACCATTTCTCATGCATTTGGGTTCGAACACTCAAACACCTATACGGATTCTCCGGCATGATGGCTGATATGTAATTACGGTGTCTACTAACCATTGCTCATGAATTAGGGTCCGAATAGTTGTACACCTATACGGATTCTCCTGCATGATGGCAGATATGTAATTACGGTGTCTACTTACCATTTCTTATGCATTAGGGTTCTAACAGTAGTACACCTATATTGGTTCTTCTGCATGATGGCAGATATGTAATTACGGTGTTTACTTACCATTTCTCATGCATTACGGTTCGAACACTCGAACACCTATACGGATTCACCTGCATGATGGCAGATATGTAATTATGGTGTCTACTTACCATTTTTCATGCATTAGGGTTCGAACACTCGAACACCTATACGGATTCTCCGGCATGATGGCAGATATGTAATTACGGTGTCTACTTACCATTTCTCATGCATTAGGGTTCGAACAGCTGTACACTTATACGGATACTCTTGCATGATGGCAGATATGTAATTACGGTATTTACTTACCATTTCTCATGCATTAGGGTTCGAACACTTGAACACCTATACAGATTCACCTATATGATGGCAGATATGTAATTACAGTGTTTACTTACCATTTCTCACGCATTGGGATTCAACACTCTAACACCTTACTTGGATTCTCAGCATGATGGCAAGATATGTAATTACGGTGTCTACATACCATTTCGATGCATTAGGGCTAACATTTGTACACTTATACTTGATTCTCCTACATGATGCGGATATGTAATTACGGTGTTTACTTATCATTTCTCATGCATTGGGGTTCAACACTCGATCACCTATACGGATTCACCTCCATGATGGTAGATATGTAATTACGGTGTCTACTAACCATTTCTTATGCGTTAGGGTCCGAACTGTTGTACACCTATACGGATTCTCCTACATGATGGCAGATATGTAATTATGGAGTTTACTTACCATTTCTCATGCATTAGGGTTCGAACACTCGAACACCTATACGAATTCTCCTGCATGATGGCAGATATGTAATTACGTTGTATACTTACCATTTCTCATGCATTAGGTTCAACACTCAAACACCTATACGGATTCTCCTCGCATGATGGCGTATATGTAATTACGGTGTTCACATATCATTTCTCATGCATTAGGGCTCTAATAATTGTATCAGAATGGATTCTCCTGCATGATGCAGATATGTAATTACGGTGTTTACTTATCATTTATCATGCAATAGGGTTCGAACACTCGAACACCTCTACGGATTCTCCTCCATGATGGTAGATATGTAATTACGGTGTCTACTAACCATTTCTTATGCATTAGGATCCGAATAGTTGTACAGCTATACGGATTCTCCTACATGATGGTAGATATGTAATTACGGTGTTTACTTACCATTTCTCATGCATTAGGGTTCGAACACTCGAACACCTATTCGAATTCTCCTGCATGATTGCAGATACGTAATTACGGTGTCTGCTTACCATTTCTCATGAATTAGAGTTCGAACTGTTGTACACCTACACAAATTCTCCTGCATGATGGCATATATGCAATTACGGTGTCTACTTACCATTTCTCATGAATTAGGGTTCGAACTATTGTACACCTATACGGATTCTCCTACATGATGGCAGATATATACTTAAGGTGTCTACTTACCATTTCTCATGAATTAGGGTTAGAACAGTTCTACACCTACACGGATTCTCCTGCATGATGACAGATATGTAATTACGTTGTCTGCTTACCATTTCTCATGCATTACGGTTCGAACACTTGAACACCTATTCGGATTCACTTGTATGATGGCAGATATGTAATTACGGTGTTTACTTACCATTTCTCATGCATTGGGGTTCGAACACTCGAACACCTATACGGATTCTCTTGCATGATGGCAGATATGTAATTACGGTGTTTACTTACCATTTCTCATGCATTAGTGGTCGAACACTGGAACACCTATACGGATTCGTCTGCATGATGGCAGATATGAAATTACGGTGTCTACTTACCTTTTCTCATGCATTACGGTTCGAACAGTTGTACGCTTATACGGATTCTCCTGCATGATGGTAGATATGTAATTACGGTGTCTACATACCATTTCTCATGCATTAGGGCTCTAACAGTTATACACTTATACGGATTCTCCTACATGATGCAGATATGTAATTACGGTGTTTACTTATCATTTCTCATGCATTAGGGTTCGAACATTCGAACACCTATACGGATTCTCCTCCATGATGGTAGATATGTAATTACGGTGTCTACTAACCATTTCTTATGCATTAGGGTCCGAACTGTTGTACATCTATACGGATTCTCCTACATGATGGCAGATATGTAATTACGGTGTTTTTACTTACCATTTCTCATGCATTTGGGTTCGAACACTCGAACACCTATACGAATTCTCCTGCATGATGGCAGATATGTAATTACAGTGTCTATTTACCATTTCTCATGAATTAGGGTTCGAATTGTTGGTCACCTATACGGATTCTCCTGCATGATGGCAGCTATGTAATTACGGTGTGTACTTACCATTTCTCATGAATTAGGGTACGAACTGTTGTACACCTATACGGATTCTCCTGCATGATGGCAGATATATAATGACGTTGTCTACTTACCATTTCTCATGAATTACGGTTCGAACAGTTCTACACCTACACGGATTCTCCTGCATGACGGTAGATATGTAATTACGTTGTCTGCTTACCATTTCTCATGCATTAGGGTTCGAACACTTGAACACCTATACGGATTCACCTGTATGATGGCAGATATGTAATTACGGTGTTTACTTACCATTTCTCATGCATTGGGGTTCGAACACTCGAACACCTATACGGATTCTCTTGCATGATGGCAGATATGTAATTACGGTATTTACTTACCATTTCTCATGCATTAGTGTTCGAACACTCGAACACCGATACGGAGTCGTCTGCATGATGGCAGATATGAAATTACGGTGTCTACTTATCATTTCTCATGCATTAGGGTTCGAATAGTTGTACACTTATACGGATTCTCCTGCATGATGGCAGATATGTAACTACGGTGTCTACATACCATTTCACATGCACTAGGGCTCAATAAATTGTACACTTATACGGATTCTCCTACATGATGCAGATATGAAGTATGGTGTTTACTTATCGCTTTTCATGCATTAGGGTTCAATACTCAACACTTATACGGATTCTCCTCCATGATGGTAGATATATAATTACGGTGTCTACTAACCATTTCTTATGCATTAGGGTTCGAACAGTTGTACACCAATATAGATTCTCCTACATTATGACAGATATGTAATTGCGGTTTTTACTTACCATTTCTCATGCATTAGGTTCAACACTCTAACACTGCATTTAATTCTCCTCGCATGATCGCAGATATGTAATTACTAAGGTTCACATACCATTTCCCAAGTATTAGTGTTCGCACTAATGTACACCTATACGGATTCTGCTGCATGATGGCAGATATGTAATTATGGTATCTACTTACCATTTCTCATGAATTAGGGTTTGAACTGTTGTACACCTATACGGATTCTCCTGCATGATGGCAGATATATAATTACGGTGTCTACTTACCATTTCTCATGCATTAGGGTTCGAACTATTGTACACCTATACGGATTCTCCTGCATGATGGCAGATATATAATTAAGGTGTCTACTTACCATTTCTCATGAATTAGGGTTAGAACAGTTCTACACCTACACGGATTCTCCTGCATGATGGCAGATATGTAATTACGTTGTCTGCTTACCATTTCTCATGCATTACGGTTCGAACACTTGAACACCTATTCGGATTCACCGGTATGATGGCAGATATGTAATTACGGTGTTTACTTACCATTTCTCATGCATTGGGGTTCGAACACTCGAACACCTATACGGATTCTCTTGCATGATGGCAGATATGTAATTACGGTGTTTACTTACCATTTCTCATGCATTAGTGTTCGAACACTGGAACACCTATACGGATTCGTCTGCATGATGGCAGATATGAAATTACGGTGTCTACTTACGTTTTCTCATGTATTACGGTTCGAACAGTTGCACGCTTATACAGATTCTCCTGCATGATGGCAGATATGTAATTACGGTGTCTACATACCATTTCTCATGCATTAGGGCTCGAACAGTTGTACACTTATACAGATTCTCCTACATGATGCAGATATGTAATTACGGTGTTTACTTATTATTTCTCATGCATTAGGGTTCGAACACTCGAACACCCATACGGATTCTCCTCCATGATGGTAGATATGTAATTACGGTGTCTACTAACCATTTCTTATGCATTAGGGTCCGAACTCTTGTACACCCATACGGATTCTCCTACATGATGGCAGATATGTAATTACGGTGTTTACTTACCATTTCTCATGCATTTGGGTTCGAACACTCGAACACCTATACGAATTCTCCTGCATGATGGCAGATATGTAATTACAGTGTCTATTTACCATTTCTCATGAATTAGGGTTCGAACTGTTGGTCACCTATACGGATTCTCCTGCATGACGGCAGATATGTAATTACGGTGTGTACTTACCATTTCTCATGAATTAGGGTACGAACTGTTGTACACCTATACGGATTCTCCTGCATGATGGCAGATATATAATTACGGTGTCTACTTACCATTTCTCATGAATTACGATTCGAACAGTTCTACACCTACACGGATTCTCCTGCATGACGGTAGATATGTAATTACGTTGTCTGCTTACCATTTCTCATGCATTAGGGTTCGAACACTTGAACACCTATACGGATTCACCTGTATGATGGCAGATATGTAATTACGGTGTTTACTTACCATTTCTCATGCATTGGGGTTCGAACACTCGAACACCTATACGGATTCTCTTCCATGATGGCAGATATGTAATTACGGTGTTTACTTACCATTTGTAATGCATTAGTGTTCGAACACTCGAACACCTATACAGAGTCGTTTGCATGATGGCAGATATGAAATTACGGTGTCTACTTATCATTTCTCATGCATTAGGGTTCGAATAGTTGTACACTTATACGGATTCTCCTGCATGATGGCAGATATGTAACTACGGTGTCTACATACCATTTCACATGCACTAGGGCTCGAACAGTTGTACACTTATAATGATTCTCCTACATGATGCAGATATTTAAGTACGGGTTTACTTATCGCTTTCTCATGCATTAGGTTCAACACTCAACACTTATACCTGATTCTCCTCCATGATGGTAGATATGTAATTACTATGTCTACTAACCATTTCTTATGCATTAGGGTCCTAACAAGCTTGTACACCAATACAAATTCTCCTACATTACGACAGATATGTAATTGCGGTTTTTACTTACCATTTCTGATGTATTAGGGTTCGAACACTCGAACACTGCATTTAATTCTCTCGCATGATCGCAGATTCAGAATTACTTGTCTACTTACCATTTCTCATGAATTAGGGTTCGAATTGTACACCTATACTGATTCTCAAGATGATGGCAGATATGTAATTACTTGTTCACTTACCATTTCTCATGAATTAGGGTTTGAACTGTTGTACACCTATACGGATTCTCCTACATGATGGCAGATATATAATTACGGTGTCTACTTACCATTTCTCATGAATTAGGGTTCGAACAGTTCTACACCTACACGGATTCTCCTGCATGATGGCAGATATTTAATTACGTTGTCTGCTTACCATTTCTCATGCATTTGGGTTCGAACAGTAGTACACCTATACGGATTCTCCTGCATGATGGCAGATATGTAATCACGGTGTCTACTTTCCATTTCTCATGAATTAGGGTTCGAAGAGTTGTACACCTACACAGATTCTCCTGCATGATGGCAGATATGTAATGACGTTGTCTACTTATAATTTCTCAAGCATTAGGGTTCGAACAGTAGCACACCTATACGGATTCTCCTGCATGATGGCAGATATGTAATTACGGTGTCTACTTTCAATTTCTCGTGAATTAGGATTCGAACTGTGGTACACCTATACGGATTCTCCTGCATGATGGCAGATATGTAATTACTGTTCACTTACCATTTCTCATGCATTAGGGTTCTAACAAATAACACCTATACGGATTCTCCGCTGATGGCAGATATGTAATTACGGTTCACTTACCATTTCTCATGCTAGGGTTCTAACACTCGAACACCTATACGCATGATGGCATGTATGTAATTACTTGTTTACTTACCATTTCTCATGCATTAGTTTCAACACTCTAATACCTATAATGATTCTCTTGATGATGCCGATATGAAATTACAAAGGTCTACTTACCATTTCTCATACATTAGGGTTTGAAATACTTGTACACTTATACGGATCTCCCGCTCGATGACTACAGATATGTAATTACTTGTCTACATACCATTTCACATGCATTAGGGCTCTAACAATCAGACACCTATACTGGATTCTCCTACATGATGGCAGTATATGTAATTACTTGTTTACTTATCATTTCTCATGCATTAGGTTCAACACTCAACACCTATACGGATTCTCTTACATGACGCAGATATGTAATTACTGTTTACTTACCATTTCTCATGCATTAGGGTTCAACACTCAACACCTATACTTGATTCTCCGCATGATGGCAGATATGTAATTACTGTCTACTTACCATTTCTCATGCATTAGGGTTCTAACACTTAACACCAGACGGATTCAATGCATGATGGCAGATATGTAATTACGGTGTTTACGTACCATTTCTCATGCATTCGGGTTTGAATACTCGAACACCTATGCGGATTCTCCTGCATGATGGCAGATATGTAATTACGGTGTCTAATTACTGTTTCTCATGAATTAGGGTTCGAACAGTTGTACACCTATACGGATTCTCCTCGCTCGATAGAGATATGTAATTACTAGATTCTGCTACCATTTCTCATGAATTAGGGTTCAAACAGCTTGTACACCTACACCTGATTCTCCTCATGATGGCGTATATGTAATTACTAGATCTACTTACTTACTTACTTAAAAAAGGATTTGTTTGAGTCATGGTTTAGTGAGAGAAGCTCTAAGATCTCTCTAGAAAACCTGGTTTTCTAGGGTTTCAATACCTCATTGATTACCGATGTCTGGAGTTAATGCTATCCTGGGTGAGATTAATAAGGGGGTTAATGGTAAGGGTGTAGAAGTTAATATTCCAAAAGTTGTCGGTCCAAATCTAGGGCTTTCCGAAAATGGATTTATGAAGTTTGAGGAACCAAACCATGGAAATCCCATCAAACCCTAGCGATTTAAGTCGGTGTGAGTCTTCCGATGGCTAACGCTTCCGATGTGGAGATCCAAACGCAGTTGTCAGAGATCGTGGGGATTCTGAGGTTGATCTGGTAGCGAAGGATGTTGTTCTAGGGTCATCAATAGTTCCAACAGTCATTGTGAGTCAGATCCCTGAACCCATCTCTGAGAAACTGAAAGATCCGATGCTACCTGTAGCGAGTGGTGAGCCTTCGACACCGATTGGAAACGCTATTAGCACGAGTTGGTCTGATATTGTGGAGGAAGAGTATCATAGCTTCTTAAATCTTCCAGACAGTGTGGTTGTAGCGTGAAATCGAGGGAAAAACAAGAACATCGTTGAATCAGTAGATCTAGAAAGGGCTTTTGTTGCTGATGTACAAATTCCGATTAGGGATTCCTCATCTTCCCAAGCCATTCGAGGGGGTGGCAGTTATCGTGGGGGGAGAGGAGGTCGGGGTGGTGCTGGTGGGAGTAGGTCCAACGAGCATGTGGGCCCAGATCAATGTTCTTGGGCAAATATTACTGCTGCCTCAACTCGTTCAAACACCAAACTCAGGTATATTCCTCCTACTACTGTTAAGGATAGTGTTGTTGTGAATATGCCTTCGAGAACCAAGCCGCTAGAGAAGTGGGACTCTTGCCTTGTAGGTTATTTTGTTGATAAGGGAGGGTTACAACTATCTCAGTAATAGTGCATTTGGGTGGAAAGCTAAGGGCCTCAAGGAGGTTCTAACTGGGGATGGGTTCATGTTCTTCATTTTTGATTCCCCTGATTGTTGCAGTGAAGTTCTTGAATGAGGCCCATGGTATATAGGTGGTTATCTCCTTATTTTGAAACAATGGAAAAGGATGATGAAATTAACCAAAGATAAATCAACCAAAATTCCTTTCTGGGTGAAATTCTTCAGTATCCCTTTGGAATATTGGGATTCTGATGGTTTGAGTAGGCTTGCTGCTATTGGTAACCCTTTTTCATGGATCACCCACTACTAGGGAAGTAGGTTAGCGCTAGAGTTTAGTGGAAATTGAGACCACCTTAAACCGCTTACCTACTTTCAAATCGTGCATGATGATGAAGTCGTTCTAATCCGAGCTAAATATCGTGGATCGCCATCTAGGTGTCAACATCACAAATATTTGGACATAGTAATCGAAAAGTGTGTGCCTAAACAAGTGGCTCATTGATTTCAATGCGTAGACATTTGAGGAAATGTCAATGCCCTAAGAAGGCCGACAACTGCTCGCTAAGGGTAAGAGGAAGGTGGGTGAGCCTGAGTTGGAAACTATTCCAGAAGTGGATGTAGACCCGCCTGGGCCCGCTGCTCCTCGACCGCTGGTGGAAATCCTAGCCCCAAGTCCTCAACCTCACATTACTGTGGTGGAATCTTCTCGATCAATCTCTTGACACTGTGGACTTCACGACAAGAGCTCATTCTGGAAGAGCATAGTTCCAAAAATAGTGATGTGGATAGATTTCAAAAGAGGGTTTTTAGATTGCAAAGCTAGTGGTTCCGTGTTCATGAAATGTTGGATGAAGTGATAAAGGAAGCTAAGGTCAAAAGGTGCACCCAAGCATCGCTACTCCATCCCAAAGAGGGTGAAGTAAGTCCTCCGCAAAGGTACTAGCAAAGAGGAAGAAGAAGAGGTAAACCAGCTTTTAGTTGGTTGTGGTTTTTTTTTTTTTTTGTCACTTCTTTTGTGTCCCTATGAATGTAAAAAATTGCTTCGAATGTTAGAGGACTCAATGATCCTCTAAACAAAAAAGAAGTAAAAAACTTTGTGATTAAAGAAAATATTCATGTCATGGGGATTTTGGAAACAAAAATTTAATGAGAGCAAGATATGTGTTAAATGTTTTGGTCAATGGTCTATGCTCTCTAACTCACAACCAACTAAACCGTAAAGTCCGTGTGCTGAATATCGATTTTTGTGATGTTCAAATGCTTTCAAAGTCTAATCAAAGATATTTTGTGTAAAGTGGTTGAATTGGCTTCTAATGAAATCTTTTTGCAACTTGTGTCTATGCTGAAAATAAGCACACTCTGAGAAAGGTTTTTTTTGAATCTATGTATGATATCTCCCGTGTTAAATCCAAAGATCCATGTGTTTTTCTGGGTGATTTTAATGCTATTAGATACCAAATAGGAAAAATTGGGGAATCCTAATTGGTCTAGTGAAAATGAGGAATTTAATACTTATGTGAATGCCTCTGAGTTGGCTGACCTATCTTATGGTGGTTGCCAATTCACCTGGGCTAACAAAAGGAGTGAAGGGGCTTATATAGCTACTAAAATTGACAGAGTCCTGGTTAATGAGGCCTGGCTGGACAAATTTCCTGAGGCTACTGCCAATTTTCTTCCTTCCGTATCTTCTCGACCACTCGTCAGAGTCAACATCAAGCTACTAAGAGCTCCTTCAAGAAACCATTCAAATACTTTGATTTCTGGTCTCAACATCCAGATTTTCTGAGTACTGTTTCTAACACTTGGGGCCAGTATACCCGGGGTGTTCCTATGTTCAGGGTCTGTCAAAAACTTAGGCACTTAAAGTTAGCCTTAAGCTTTTGAACAAGAAGGATTTTAGTGACATATCTACTGTGTTCAAATTGCTAAGGCTAATTTGGATCTTATTCAATATAAGCCGATAAAGATCCCGAAATAATGGTTTGCAAGTTCAGAGAGAGAGGATTTGAAAAATACATTGCGCTTAGTAAATTAGAAGAAAGTCTTGCTCTTCAAAAATCCAGAGTGCAATGGCTTGGCCTTGGGGACAAAAATAGCAAATTCTTTTTTAGGTCTGTCAAGAGTAATATCAATAGAGGGAAAATCTTGAGTGTTGACATGGGTGATGGTACTAGGTCTACCAATAGTTCTGACATCCACACCTCTTTCATCAAATTTTATACCAATTTATTTGGTACTCCTTCTGTGGATCAGTATAATGGTTTTGAGAGAATCCAATCTTTGGTGCATAGAAAAGTTTCTCTTTCTCAATCTGCTTTGATGTCCAAGCCTGTTTCTGAGACTAAAATTAAGGAGGTTTTTTGGTCTTTAAAGGCCAACAAAGCCCATGGCCCTGATGGGTATTCAGCTGGCTTTTTTTAAAGTTCTTGGGATATAGTTGGTAAGGATGTCATCTTAGCCATCAAGTCTTTCTTTGACACTGGTAAACTTCTTTCTGAGGTCAATAGCACTATCATTGCTCTCATTCCAAAAGTTCCTAATCCTATGCATGTTGGTGACTATAGACCCATTTCTTGTTGTAATACCATCTACAAATGTATAGCTAAGATCATAGCTAATAGACTTAAATTGGCTCTCCTCGATCCGATTGATCCTCGTAACCGCTTGTCCAAGGTAGAAGGATCTCACAATATCTTCCTGTCCCAAGAGATTATGAGAGGTTATCATAAAACTCTCTCATTCCTAAGTGTGCCATGAAAGTGACATTATGAAGGCTTATGATACCGGAGGTGGACTTTATCATTGATATTCTTACGCCTATGGCTTTCCTCCTTGCATGATTACTCGATAAAGGCCTGATTACAAGCCCTTCTTTTTCGACCAGATAATGGAGCCTTCAGGGTATTTTAAAGGGCTCAAGTTAAGACAAGGGACCCTATGTCCCGATCTTTTGTGTCAATGGAGATCCGTATAGGATTTTGGCGAGAAAGCTAGAGTCCTTTGTTCAAATTCCACTGGAGATGTGAGAAAACCAAAATTGTTAATTTATGTTTTGCTGATGATCTTTAGCCAAGGAGACCCTGGTACTGTTAATCTTATCATGCAGGTTTAGAGGATTTAGGAAGTTGTCACCTCACTCCTAACCCTAGTAAGAGTAACATTTTTTCTCGGGTGTAGTAGAGAGCTTAAAGAGGATATCCTTCAAATTGCCAATTTTACTGAGGGCTCCCTCCCGGTGAGATATCTTGGTGTGCCTTTAGTCACTACTAAGCTTAAAGTGTCTGATTGTCATATTCTGGTTGAGAGAATTACCAAGTGGATTAAAAGCTGGACCAATAAACTGCCCTCTTATGCTGGAAGAGCCCAACTCATCCAGTCTGTCCTTTTTTCAATGCAAGTCTATTCGTCCTCTCTTTTTATCCTCTAAGAAGATCATTAGAGACATTGAGAGTATTCTTAGATCCTTTCTTTGGTCTGGGGTTGAGTTGAAAAAACATAGTGCTAAGATTGCTTAGAAATATATCTGCAGACATAAAAATGAAGGTGGTCTTGGTTTTAAGGACTTGCAACTGAACAAGGTCGCTATTGCTAAACATGTCCGTATTTATTCTCGAGTGGGGAGAGTTCTATGTGGTGCCAATGGTTAAGTCTTACTTGCTCAAAGGCAAGAGTTTCGTCCGTTAAGACTCCTAGTGATCCTTCTTGGGTTTGGAGGAAAATCTTGTCACTTAGGAACTTAATATATCCTCTCATCAAATTCAAGATTGGTAATGGTGAAAATGTGTTTCTTTGGCATGATAATTGGCATCCTCTTGGTTCGCTGGCATAGGTTTGGTCCTCGATCCTTTATGATACTAATCTTCCCGATGTTCTAAGGTTAGCTCTATAGTCTCTAATTGTTCTTGGAAGTGGCCTATTTCTAACTCTTGAGATTAAGGAGTGGATCTCTTCCACTCCTTCATCTCTCTTACCTTCCTCGCTCTTCGACACTCCGGTGGAACTTGACAAATGATGGTACTTTCTATCCAATACCTTTGGGATCTGTTTGAGGGATAAGGGCCCAAAGTCTCTTGGTCCAATCTTATCTGGGGCCCCTTTAATCCTTAGGGTCACTTTTTATTGTTTGGTTGGCCATTAATGAGAGACTTAACATCGTGATAGACTTCAAGCTTTTGGTCTTGTTCCAAATCCTTGTCGCCTTCCGTCAAGATCCCGAGGAGAATCACTTCATCTCTTCTTTAGGTGTGTGTTCTCTTCTAGGGTGTGGGTGATATGCTTGCCAAGTGTAATGCTAATTGGCCCTCTTTGCCTTGGTTGGATATCATGAGTTTGCTACTAGATCTACCCGTGGTGTTTCCTTGAAAATGATGATTCTGTTGTCTTTTCTTTGCAATCGCCTACCACATTTCGACGGAGAGAAATAGTAGAATCTTTAGTAAGGTCCACAAACCTCAAGAGGTTGTTACTAACTCTATTATCCAAATGGTGACTTGCAGGCTTTTTCTATGGATAATATCAAATCTTCTCGCAGTAGTGATAATTGGTTTTGGAGAAATGGAACCCGCCTTTACAAAATCATGCACAGATATGTAATTACGATGTTTACTTACCATTTCACAAGCATTAGGTTCAAACACTCAACACCTATACGGATTCTCCTCATGATGGCAGATATGTAATTACGGTGTTTACTTACCGCTTTCATGCATCAGGTTCTAACAAATTTAACACCTTTAGGGATTCTCCTCAAGATTATGGCATATGTAATTACTAGATCAACTTACCATTTCTCATGCATTAGGGTTCTAATAGCTTGTACACTTATACTTGATTCTCCCGCATAATGGCAGATATGTAATTACTGGTTCACTTAGCATTTCTCATGCATTAGGCTCTAACAGCTTGTACACCTATAATGTATTCTCCTACATGAGGGCATATATGTAATTACGTGTTTACTTACCATTTCTCATGCATTAGGTTCAACACTCAACACCTATATGGATTCTCCTCGCATGATGGCAGATATGTAATTACGGTGTCTACTTACCATTTCTCATGCATTAGGGTCGAACACGATTCCCGCATGATGGCAGATATGTAATTACGTGTTTACTTACCATTTCTCATGCATTAGAGTTCGAACACCAAGTACCTATACGGATTCTCCTACATGACTACAGATATGTAATTACTTGTCTACTTACCATTTCCCATGCATTAGGTTCTAAATTGTACACCCATACGGATTTCCCAAAGATCATGGCAAGATATGTAATTACGGTGTTTACTCACCATACCTCATGCATTAGGGTTCGAACACTCGAACACCAATACAGCATTCTCCCAAGACTATGCAGATATGTAATTACTATGTTCACTTACCATTTCTCATGAATTAGGTTCAATCGTTGTACACCCATACGATTCTCCAAAGATGATGGCGTATATGTAATTATGGTGTCTACTTACCATTTCTCATGAATTAGGGTTCGAAAAATTGTACACCTATACTAGATTCTCCGCATGATGGCGTATATGTAATTACAAGGTCTAGTTACCATTTCTCATGCATTAGGGTTCTAACATTTGTACACTCTATAATGGATTCTCCCGCATGATAACAGATATGTAATTACTGTATTATTTACCATTTCGCGGCATTAGGTTCAACCCTCTAACACCTTTTTACCGATTCTCCTTCATGATGGCAGATATGTACCGCCATTGTTCACTTATCATTTCCATTGACTTATTGTTCGAACAGTTGTACACCTAGACGGATTCTCCCACATGATGACAGATATGTAATTATGGTGTCTACTTACCATTTCTCATAGATTAGGGTTCGAACAGTTGTACACCTATACGGATTCTCCTCAAGATGATGGCGTATATGTAATTACGGTGTTCACTTACCATTTCTCATCCATTAGGTTCAACAATGTAATACCCATACAATTCCTCCCAAGATGATGGTATAAAGATATGTAATTACTTTGTTTCTTACCATTTCTCATGCATTAGGGTTCAACACCACCTATTCGGATTCTCTGCATGAGGGCAGAGCATGTAATTACGGTGTCTACTTACCATTTTCATCCATTAGGATCGAATAATTGTACATCTAAAACTAATTCTTCCATGAAGGTAGATATGTAAATAAGGTGGTTACTAGCTATTTCTCATGCATTAGGGTTTGAACACTCAAACACCTATACTGGATTCTCCGCATGATGGCAAGATATGTAATTACGGTGTCTACTTACCATTTCTCATGCATTAGGGTTCGTCAGCTTATTAACCAGATGATTCTCCGCATGATGCGGACATATAATTATGGTGTTTGCTCACCATTTCTTTTGCATTAGGGTTCGAACACCTTAACACCCATACCTGATTCTCTTACATGATGGCATATATGTAATTACGGTATTTACTTTCACTGCTTTCATGCATTAGGGTTCAACAATCTAACACCCATACTTGATTCTCATGCATGATGGCAGATATGTAATTACGGTGTCTACTGCCATTTCTCATGCATTAGGTTCAATTGTAACAATTATACCTGATTCTCAGTATAATGGCGTATATGTAATTACGGTGTCTACTTACCATTTCCCATCCATTAGGGCTCAATAGTTGTGCACCTATACGAGTTCTCCTACATAAAGGCGGAATATGTAATTACGTTGTTTACTTACCATTTCTCATGCATTAGGTTCTAACATTCAGCACCTATACCTGATTCTCCTGCATGAGGGCGTATATGTAATTACGGTGTTTACTACCATTTCCTATGAATTAGTGTTCGATTAGTTGCAACGCTTTATCCATGCGATTCTCTAGCATGATGGCGGATATGTAATTATGGTGTCTACTTACCATTTCTCTTGAATTAGGGTTCTAACAGCTGTACACCTACGTATTCTCTGCATGATGGCGTATATGTAATTACGTAAATGTTCACATACCATTTCTC
Source organism: Camellia lanceoleosa (assembly GCA_025200525.1). Lineage (NCBI taxonomy): Eukaryota > Viridiplantae > Streptophyta > Magnoliopsida > Ericales > Theaceae > Camellia > Camellia lanceoleosa. The sequence continues at coordinate 67,353,750 of CM045772.1, read as the reverse complement.
ATGCATTAGGTTCTAAATAAATGTTGTACACCTCTATGGATTCTCTGCATGATGGCGTATATGTAATTACGGTGTCTACTTACCATTTCTCATGCATTAGGGTTCAAATGATTTGTACACCCATACAGATTCTCCATGATAACTGATATGTAATTACGGTGTTTACTTACCATTTTTCATGCATTAGGGTTCGAACACTCGAACACTTTTACTGATTCTCCTGCATGATGGCAGATATGTAATTACGGTGTCTACTTACCATTTCTTATGACTTAGGGTTCGAATAGTTGTACACTTAGACGGATTCTCCTACATGATGGCAGATATGGAATTACGGTGTCTACATACCATTTCTCATGCATTAGGGTTCAAATAGTTGTACACCTATACGGATTCTCCCGCATGATGGCAGATATGTAATTACGGTGTTTCTTTCCATTTCTCATGCATTAGGGTTCGAACACCTGAACACCTATTCGGATTCTCTTGCATGAGGGCAGATATGTAATTACGGTGTCTACTTACCGTTTCTCATCCATTAGGGATCGAACAGTTGTACACCCATACGACTTCTCCTGCATGATGGTAGATATGTAATTACGGTGGTTACTTACTATTTCTCATGCATTAGGGTTCGAACACTAAAACAACTATGCGGATTCTCCTACATGATGGCAGATATGTAATTACGGTGTCTACTTACCATTTCTCATGCATTAGGGTTCAATAAACGGTTTTTTTATGTCTGCATTTTATTCTCTTACATGATGATAGATATGTAATTACGGTGTTTACTTACCATTTCTCATGCATTGGGGTTCGAACACTTCAACACCTATACGGATTCTCCTGCATGATGGCAGATATGTAATTCCGGTGTCTACTTACCATTTCTCATGAATTAGAGTTCTCAACAAAGCAGTTGTACACCTATACGCATTCTCCCAGATGATGGCAAATATGTAATTAGCGGATCTACTTACCATTTCTGATGCATTAGGGTTAGAAACGCTTGTACAACCGGCACCTGATTCTCCTACATGATGGCGAGGTAGATATAATTATGGTGTTTACTTTCACCATTTCTCATGCATTAGGGTTCTCAACACTCAACACCTTACTCAAATTCTCTTTTGCATGATGACAAGAGTATGTAATCACGATATCGACTTAGCATTTCTCTCTACTTAGGGTTGACGAGTTCCTAACAACTGTAAACTTCCGATCCTCGACGCATCTCTAGATGATGGCAGGATATGTAATTACTAAGATTCACTTTCACCATTTCTAAGGCATTAGGGTTCTAATGAAGTTGGTACATTTTATATACTGATTCTCTGCATGATGGCGAGTATATGTAATTGACGGTGTTTCTTACCATTTCTCATTCATTAGGGTTCGGATTCTCCCATGGTATTTAGGCATTGATATGTAATTATGGGCACTACTTGCACCATTTCTCATGAATTATGGTTCAATAAATTTTACATCTATACCGGATTCTCCTCTCCCACACGGCGGTATAGCGCAGATATGTAATTACGATTGTCTGCCATTCCTTATGTATTAGGTTTTCAGTACCACGAACTTTATCACAGTTCTCACATGATGGCAGAACATGTATTCTGATGTCTACTTACCATTTCTCATGCATTAGGGTTGAGCAGTTGTACACTTATACGGATTCTGACATAATGGCGGATATGTAATTCTGATTGTCTACTTACATTTCTCATGCATTTGAGCGCAACGGTTCTACACCTACTCTGATTCTCTTGCATGATGGCGAGATCTATGTAATTCACGGTGTTTCTTTACCATTTCTCATGAATTTGATTCCGAACACTTTCCGAACACATATCACCAGATTCTCTGCTTCATAGCAGATATGTAATGCAATTGTTTACTTACCATTTCTCATGCGTTAGGGTTGGCTGCTCGAACACTATCTGATTCTCTGTGATGGCAGATATGTAGTTAGCGTTGTCTACTAACCATTTCTCTCATGCATTGAGGTTGAACAATTGTACACCAATACGAATTCTCTGCATGATGGCAGAGATGTAATTCGGTGTTTACTTGCCATTTTCTGCATTCTGCATTAGGGTTGGAACACTAGAACCTTTATTCAGTTCTCTTGCATGGTAGATATGTGAATACGGCGTGTACTTACCATTTCTCATCCATTAGGGATCGACCCGGTTGTACCTGTCTGAATTCTCTGCATGATGGTAGATATGTAATTACGGTGATTCATGACTATTTCTCATGCATGAGGTTCGAACACTCAAAACACCTATCTCGGATTCTCTTGCGGATGGTAGATATGTATTCCCCGGTGTCTGCCACCATTTCTCGTATTGCATTAGGGTTGAGCAGTTCTACAAGCACGGATTCTCCTTCATGATGGTAGATATGCGATTCTGGCGTTTA